>CM071594.1:2643333-5269166 GCA_036435485.1 Saposhnikovia divaricata
GTGCCTGTAAGTATTAAAACTAATTGTACCTTTCCAGATGTTAATGTTATTCTTTTGTCTTACGTTTCCTTCACTTGGTGTTCCTTCGCAATTATATTACTTGGTCCTACAAGTGTTTAATCTCTTGCGTTTTTGCTTTTACTTTTTCTGACTTTGAAGGTATATGATACCATTGGAAATAACAGCGTTGATGAGGATTTGCAATCCAGGCATGTGATTTGTGTTATTTATTTTTTACAAGAATAAATTTCCAAATTCAACATCTTATACGGTTGTACTTGTACCCAAATGTGCTTTTGTCATATCAAGACTATCTATGTAATTGGTGATCTTAGCTCATAACAATATGTAACAACATTTACCATCTCTAAGGATGCTGTGCTAATTAGTTAGACTTACTGTGAAACATCTAGAAATATATCATAGGCAATAAGGACAATTGTGCTATTATGATGGTTAAAAAGTGAGGTGCTGGTGTATACCCTGGTCAAGTTACTATGTCAGGATGTTGTGTGTGTTTTATTTGCTATTATATTCCACTCTTTTGCATGTTATATCTTCTTCATTTCTGGTAAATTTGGTTGTAATTCTGATTAGATTGGATACTGGATCTTCGTTCAATTGATTTTCTTTAAGTGCGTAATGCATTTAGATGCTTTACTTCTTATTTAGGATAATCAGAGTTAGATTTCCTGAGCTTGACGATCTGATTGGACATGTGATGTGGAAGGAGCTAAAAATCAATGTGTGTGACATAATTTTTCTCTATGTGATCTTTTTAACATAAGAATTGTTTGAACATTAGTGCAAAATAACTGTTAGAATATAGCAACAAGAGAGAACTAGATTGATATTTGGATTGATTGGGGTTATCTTACGAGGAGAGGCAATTGTCTCTTATATAGAACTAAACTTCAACAACCCTTAACAACCATCTACTATTACAACAACCCTCAACAACCATCTACTATTACAACAACCCCCAACAACCATCTACTATTATAACAACTCCCAGCACCTCTTTGACACGCCCCCTCACTCGAAATCCCACCTTGGGATAAAAAAACCTATCTTGGGATTGAAGAGTGGAACACTTAGAAGCCCTTGAGGCTTGAGCATAACCTAAGCTTCCAACTAGACCCATCTCTAGGATTGAAATTGAGAATTTTGGGAATACCAGGACTCGACTTTGCGACCACGCCGTACATTTTAGGCCATATCAAAAAAATCAGAGGAGCTGTAAATGCATCTTTTATTATTGAACGAAAACAACTAGAACGATAGATTTGGTAGACTGCATCCTTTAAGATCGTCCACGAATTCGTCCTTCTGCTGAGGAAAATGAATGTAAAGAAATAACAGTGAACTGTGTGCATATATCTAAATATATACTACTACTTCTGATGCTTTGTCGTCATGGCAGTGAGCTGTGTGCATATATCTGAATATATACTACTACTTCTGCTGCTTTGAAGTCATGGCAGTGAACTGTGTGCATATATCTGAATATATACTACTATTTATGCTACTTTGAATCGTCTAGATTAATGACTCGTCTTGACAAGGAACATCACCTGACTAAATTTAACCCCTTTTACCACTGTCAAGGGCTTGACCTGAATATGCAGGAGCAGCCCATCTTAATTTTAGATCTGTTTTGGGGGTCAGAAGTGTAAACAACTGAACGTGGACAGAATGCTACCTGGGCAGAAAAACAGGGCCCCAGGACTAGAAAGCTTGAGTTTCCCTTGAAAACCTCTAAGCTTCGATCAAAAAGCTCTCTTTTAATAACCCTGACCTGAATCTGGACAGAAGTTCCATAAGAAATTTGACACAACACTTACTATTATTTTTTAATTTGGACTTTGTTTGGATGACCAAACTTGAACTGAATATAGCCTCAAGTTTCCCTTAAGAAACTTGAGTTCGAAGGGCTAAATAACTGAAAAAAACAAATCTGGGTAGAAATGACACAAGTTACATTGATTTTTCAAGACGCAAAAGCACTGATTTCTCTGCATAAACAAACCTGCTCTAATACCATGTTAGAATATAGGAACAAGAGAGAACTAGATTGATATTTGGATTGATTGGGGTTATCTTACAAGGAGAGACAATTGCCTCTTATATAGAAGTAAACTTCAACAACCCCTAACAACCATCTACTATTACAACAACCCCCAACAACTGTTTGACAATAACACCTTATCTTTTCCATCATACTATATCGATTCATTGTGCTTTTGCTCTTGTTTTAAACCTGTTTATGATGTTATGTCTGCAGAGATGATGATTGGTACATTGAAGGAAAAAATAACACCTTATCTTTTCCATCATACTATATACTTAAGTTAGTAAGATAATGGATTTTTCTCATGTAAAGTCATGACTATTAGCAGAGGGCTCGTTTTAGTGTCTTTTATTTACTTGGTTTATATACACGAGTTAAATGTCAATTGATCCAGTTAATTCAAGAATAAAAAGCATTAAAGCCTTCTTTGGCATGGATGACAGCTAAATGAAAACATGTTTCAAATTTCAAAGAGATAAAACTTAAACCTTAACTTCAAGATCACAACAAAGTCTTGAGTATAAGACCTTTGCAGATCCTAAGGCTCAAAGTTGGGCAAAAACTCTGTAGTTAAAGTGATTCTGAATATTTTCAATACTGAATTGCTTAATTACCTAGTGTGCTGGATTTCTTGGTGTGGCTCTGTTTTAGAGACAAGAAATTGGGTTAAGTTTCTCTCCAAGGTGTGTTTCATGTTCTTTATAATTGGAAGTGAAGAAAGGAAGGGTGAGAGAGTATCTTTTCTCTTCAGGTGGGAAGACTGGGAATCAAAAGAAAGGGGCTCTTAAGTTATAATCATGTACCAAACTCAATCCTGCAACTGAAAGTTACAATACCAGTTATATCCTCAAGTATCTAATTTATGGTTACAAAGACATAGCTGTAATGTGAATGTATCAGGAAAATTTCTTTACTTGTTTCTCTTGCTGAGGAACGTAAGAAAGAAATTAATGTGATGCTTCTTTTTCTTATTAAATAAACCGAAAAAGACACAAAAGAGATTGTTTTGATTTTTTTTTTTCTTTTCATTACATTATTTTTAAGTTGTATACTCTGTCATGTTGTAGGCAGTTGTCTGTTTGGATGGAGATTCTTGCAAGGTCAGAAGTATGTCAGCATCAATCGAAGAGCACTCGAATCTTGATACATCAATTGCTTGTGATTCATATGATATATGGTAACTTTCTATATTTATGATTGAGCGAACGTTGTCAATCTTTACCTGGAAGATATCTGGCAGAAATCTTCCCTTTTTTAATGCATCAAAAGATTCATTTTAAAGCCTCATCAATAGCGCATATGTGTTAGTTACTCTGATCTTTGACTCAAAGTTGTGCTAAGATTGATCAGTTGCCACTTCTGTGGGCTCCTCTACCGCTTCTGTGGCCCCGGAGATGATATTGTTAGGGGCAGTGATTAGGAACCCAAGGTCGATCCACGACACTGAAACTGAAGCCGAAGACAAACAAGTCAAGTGACAACCCCTTACCAAACATAGAATGAACTTTATGCATGCTAAAATACATTAGACGGTTTGAAGTGAGTCCCGGAACAAAAAGTAAATCTCTGTTGTTTTTGATTTTTTTTTGTTTTGGTAATTTTGATTAATGTTACAATTGTGAGCCTATTACAATTATAAAATAAAATGTCAGGCTCTTTTCGTGATGCATAGAATGTCAGTGCATAAGCTGAGTATTACATTTCCTAAAAGGAGGCCATGCAGAGCTATCTACATGGGGACTATCATCTAGATACACTTACCATTATCTTGTCTTTGGAAGCAGTTGTTGCTGCAACCTTGGCAAAGATGGTTTTCTACTTATTCTCTCTAGCATAAATATAGCACCAAATGAATGGTTGGTTAATAACGAATACAAAGGATCATATATATACTTGCCATTATATATGTCAGCATGCCATACTTTGCGGGCTTTTAGCGACCAACAACCACCACCACGTAAATGATAAGTAAGACATACTTTTGTAACAGATCTTTTGAGGTGCCACTAAAATTTTTTAAAGTAAAAGAGATTGCAATGTGTATTTCTTTCTATTCAAAGGAAGAGCCTGCTCCTGCATACAAATTATTAATAAGAGCTTTTGTTTGCTTCCAAGGTTGTAATGTTCTTTATCAGGTACTACTATACTTTCTTTAGTAACACGAATTTCTAATGAAAGTGTAAGAATCCCAAACTGACATCTATCGGTTGTAGGAATTGGGAGTAACAGGAACTCTGTACCACCAAGCTCCTTTATGGGTCTTGCAGCTAGCCTGTCAAACTTTTTGCTTTTAAATTTATTTTTTGAATATGGAACATGAATTTGGTTTCTAAAATACTATGTAAAAATATTTTTTTGATGATGAGTGTCCACTATAGGACATGCGATAGAAAGGCTTTTGGTTCGATTACTAGGGACACATAATCTTTGGCTATTGTTTTCTGAATTCTTGTGCCACTCTAATAGTTGTCCTTAGGCCTCACTAGTATTTCCTGGATAACACCACTTAATACATATTTCTCTCTGTATATTTCAAATGACTTATCGTTATGAAGCTCATGTTTCTTGTATAAATTACTATTAGGTGACATATGTTCTTGTTATATCTTCATAATTGGGCTGCAATATTAGTAATTTATTGTAATTTCAGAGTGCTTGCATGAATAATTAATTCACCAGGGAATCCTGCTATGAGCCATTGTCTCTATCATGCTGTTGAATTCCAGGTGAACCATTTTTTCATATTAAACATTATATGTTTGCTAATTTGTATTTTATATTTTATGTCATTTCTCGTGATGTAGATGCTTGTATATCATTGTTAAGTAAGCATTTGGGCATTGCTTGTCCCACTAATAACATAATATCAACAACAGAAAAGAATCGAGAATGTGTTGATGCCGGCCTTTCCTATCTGACTTGGTACGACAAATAAGTTTTAGTGATCACCATGTACATCTTAGATGGTTATCAAAAATGTAGTTTACCACCAATGTCTTTACGAACCCATACTTATATATACTTGTGACCTGCTTTCGGAGTCAAATTCGATTTCCGGACGCATAAAGACATGTTGGTAAAAAATTTAGTCCATTGCAGATATTTCTAGTAATGTGAGATTAAAAAACCCATTTGCACTTTCAGGCATTGTTCTCATTTCTCATTAAATTCAATTTCTGGTTTGTGAAAAAAAACCCACGATTTACATTTGAATTCCTGGCATCGTAGCTAGCATCTCATGTGGTAGTGCATGATCTGTACATGTTTACAAATTTTCAGGAATGTGATATGATGTTATAAGAGTACTGTCCAACTCATTTAAGTGAACGGTGCCATGTACCAATGTTCAATGCATTTTATATCTGAGTATAACATGAACATTGGATAGAGAATTTTTTTTCAAGCATACTTGCAATATGTACAGCTAGCCTAACATTTTCCCCTCTTCCCTTCCCACGAAAGATCATTTAGACACAAACTAACCCAAACATGTTATCCATAGGAAGTCAAAGTTCTGCACTTTCCCTCTTTTGTAAGATAATTATAGTGCTGCCTTTCTTTTATGCACGCATCTATTACAGCTACATGCTCACTGTCGAGGTAAGAGATGGCTCTACAAAAATAACTTTCACCCTTTTCAACAAGAAAGTCGCGACTTAGATGCATTCCCATCGAGAGCATCATAATTGAAATTGTCCAGGTACTTTCCAGCTCTTGCACTTTTCTGTCGTCATAGAGACATAATACACTATAATGAACATTAATTTGTAAGAATCGATCAAACCAATCTCCATGCATCCACACCACAGGATAAACTTAACGCAGCATGACCTCCCATGTTGAACAATATGCACCTATGAGGTGAAAGTTACCTCGTTCAGTCAAGATGGGCATGTGGGATACACGGAGGCACGACTCTCTGAAATAACCTACTCAAAACCTATCGGCAAAGAAGTTGGTAACAATGAGGAGGCGGATTTGAGCAAAAAAGTGCAGACACACTTGAAAATAACAATCGCATAGGAACCAGTACTACACATTACAAGTAAGTGCTCTTTACATATGTTACTATGTAGCACTATCTAGAAACTATGTGCAATTTAAAATTACGTATTGTTTATCAGCTCTGGACTATTGTGTTTGGTATATTTATGTATCTGCATACTTGTGTTACTATTATTGTGTATGATTTGTCATCTGTCTGTTTTTTTAATGTTTTTACCTGTAAGCTGATCACATTCTCAGCACTCCGTTAGCATATGATCCATACTGTTGACAAAAAAGCTTGCACCTATTTATACTTTTAGCTGCATTTATTTGTTTATGGTTCATAAAAGATTGTTTCCTATTGCTTAGGCTTGCTGCAAGGACTTTTACGGGTTTGGTGTGATTAGCACCACTACTACTGTGAGACAACTGCTTTGTGGTTCCAAGAATTTTTCAGACTAAGTCAACTGCTATGTACTATTTTGTATGTACCTGGGATACATTGGTTTCATGCTGATGTACACTCGTGCATGCTTCCTAATTCTTTCTCGTTCCCGTTTTTAGCTGGTCAGCAAAAAAATGACCAAAGTTTTGACATTGTAGAGTTTTTTTTTTTTTGAATAACAAGTGTATTGAAATCAATAAATCAAAGTCATACGGCATCTACAATTCATATCGAGTAGAACAAACATAATTGAATCGCCGGACATCCAAAGGAGACCAAAAGCGAATTTTGATGGAGATATATACAATTGTATCCTCAACACTCGTCTGAGCTTATCGACCTTGAATGCAGAACCAAAACAGCTCGAATCACTAAATCCAAATTCACGCTCCCACAAATCGGAGAGAAAATCAAACTCCCACAAACCGGAGAGAAAATCAAACTCCCACAAAACGGAGAGAAAATCAAAACAACTCAACATTACAAGCGAGAAAACCAAACCACTAAGCATTACAAGTTGAAAAATAAGAACTTAAGAATTATAATTAAAATACCAAAACCGAAAAAACAAGAAAAAAATACAACAGCTCCAAACTTAGATCTGAAAAATCGAATCCGCAATAAACAAGATGAACCCACTCACATATCCGGGTGGCTAGTCGGAAACGGAGAAATAGTCGGAGCTCCAAAGTTTAAGAAACTAAGAATAGAGGTAGATCGGAAAAGGTTTAGAAACCTTAGATCCAAAGGGAAAACGAAGAAAATGAGAAGAAAAGGAAGACGAAACAATCAAACAAACGCAATCCTCACCAAAGGAGGATTATTATTGAAAGGAATCGAAAATTAGACAGGAAAAGGACAGGAAAAGGCCTCCGGCCGGTGGATAAACCACCGCCGAAGGAGAGGAGCTCACGGAGAAGAAACAAGCAGAAGCAGAGAGAGGAGAAAGTTTCTTTCGGTGGAAAGTTGCTTAATGAACTCTCTTCGACATTGTAGAGTTGTTTACATGAACAATATGCAATAGATAAAGAACGCCCGAGTGCACAATAAAAAATTCAAATTATGTGATTGCATTTGATTCTCGAACTATTAAAACATAGTTAGAGTATGCCCGTGCCTTGCACGGGCTATAAAGCTAGTTTATTCTTATACATCAGATTTATGATATAATTTACATAATTAAAATTATAATATTAATCAAATTAAATACTAGAATTAAATATAAGTTATACTTCGAAATGAATGATGTTTTATAATATTTTTTTTAATAAATTAATTTTAACTCATTTAAACCGATGCAATTCAATCAATAAAATGATTTTCAAATCAATTGAATTGAGTTAGAGTTATGAAATGACTACAATCCTAGCAGCCCAACCCATAAACAGCCCAGCCCATAAAAAGCCCTCTGTACAAAGTTTTTGTTTAGATTAACCTGCCCTACAATTCTGTTATTTGGGGTGTTTGCCTCAGCTTTTTTTAAGGGTTTATGGACTTATTTTCGGATAAAAATTTTATATTTTGATAATTTTTTTAATACAAGTATTTAATGTATGTTTGAGATTCAATCAGTTGCAAAAATAAGTTGGAAAGTTAGGAATCTCTAACTTTGTCTTAAAATAAGTTGACTTATTCTGGAAAAAAGTTCCCCCAAACACCCCCATTATCCGGAGAGGTACACAATCTTATGATTGGGGTGTTGGTGGAACTTTTTTCCAGAATAAATCAACTTATTTCAAGATAAAGTTAGAGATTCCTAACTTTTTCTGAAAAAAGTTAATTTTTTTTTCCAATTTAAAGAATATCAAACATACATTAAATACTTGTATAATTTTTTTTCTTCAAAATATGAAATTTTTACCCGAAAATAAGTCCACAAGAGCTTAAATAAAGTTGAGCCAAACAGGCTCGGATATCTATCTTCTTATATTTAGATATGTGTTAAAATTTTTGCAATGTTTCTTCTCTCCGAACCATTGTCTAAAAAATGTTGTATGTTTGCGATTTTCTTTTAATGCCTATCCATAAGCATCACTTTGTCAAAAGTATAATTATAATTAGATTTTGAATTTACTATTTTACCCATGATTACCAAAGCACATAGGTACTTGTTTTTTTTTTTATAAGAAGGTCTCTGATAGGCTAGTATTTTTCACCATTGTTAGTTTAACAATTAGGAGTACATTTTTTTTCTAAACCATTGTTAGTTTGATGCTCTTCGCAGTTTGGTTTTTCCCTATCCCTACCCTCCCCAACGTTGTGAAGCATCTTTTTACGAGTCCGATTCTAGTAGTAGCAACATCCGCTTGCCACATAACTATGTATTTAGAACTTTATAACGTATGTATATGAATTTGCGAGAACTAATTGTGAATTGTGGTGGAATCAATAGTACATATCGTATGGAATCAATAATTGTGAACTAATCTTATAATGTCATTGATTGTTGTTTTTGCTAAGAGGATATCTATCTTCTTATGTTTAGCTGTCTGTTAACTTTTTGCAATGTTTTTTTTTTCTCCGAATCCATTGTCTAAAAAGTGTTGTATGTTTGAGTTTTTCTTGTAGTGTCTATCCACAAGCATCTATTACTTTTTGCAGAAATTTAGTGGTGAGCATTTTAAGCAATATTGTTAAAATATCAAGTCACTCTGTTTTTAGGTGGAGACACAACAGATATCAAAATCTGCAAATTCGGAGGATACCAAAGTTAATCAGAAAAGATGAGAAACTTTAGCTCTCTGGATAATTTCCCTAAAGAAATATTGGCTGACATCTTAAGATGGCTGGAAGCAAAATATCTGTTGAGGTATAAATCTGTGTGCAAGGTATGTTATTCCGTGATTAGGGGCAAACTCTTCGTAGACATGCATGCTCTCCGCAATGAAAGTCTTCACCATGACTGGATTCAAGTAAAATTTCGTTTTGGCAGTAAATATTGTAGAGGGTTGCTACTGGAGCAAAATGTATCACATTCCCCTGTAACGCCGGCAGCAAACGCATACTATTGAATAAGAAATCCAACAACCAAGTGTATACTTAATCTTCCCCGTCCACATAAGAAGGAAGTGATTTACATGCACATCCTTCAATATCCTTTGACTAGTTCATATTATGTGGTTTCAGTATTTTTTTTAATGAAGTGAAGAAGAAATAAGATTTGGCACTTCTTGATCTTGGAGGTCATAGTAATGATCCATGTCCTAATGCTGATCTTTCCTGGAGAATTGTCAAAATTCCGGTATTTGACATGCTCAGCAGACAAGAGAGATATCGTTTCTTATATTGTATGTCGAGTGAGGGCATCTTGCATATCCTTACTTTACCTAAGGTTGGTTTAAACAACCCTAAGATCATGTGTGTTGACTTAGTCAAGCAGACTTGTGAAATTCTTAAGGTACCACAAAACTTGTATTTTAATTGTTAGGAGCTTAAATTTCAGTCCTGGATAGACAAGCCATCAGTAGTTTTTGTTCGAGAAAAAAACTAAACATATGGGTGTTGGAAGATTATAACAAGAAACAGAGAAGAAAGATTGCTAAAGTTAACTCCACCTCGGCTCATGAGGATATAGCAACTACATTGGTCTCTCTCAGAGGTATGCAACCAGAGAAGAAAGATTGCTAAAGTTAACTCCAGACAAGTTTTTTGGCTTGGATTCTCTTTCCCTGTTCAAAATATTTATTAAATACTTGTATCAATTTTATGTGACATTTTGGGGACTTATTAATATGTATTCAGTACTTGTCTATTTATGGAATAAAATAAAATATTTAGGTGTGATGCATCTAATAATTACATTTTCACTGACTATTAAGTTTGTTCGAGTTCAATTGAGATTGAAAATTTCTAATTAATTAGTTGGGATTGGAGCTGACTATTATTAGTTCTACGGAAAATCGTAATTTGGAGATGGCATGTGTATAACTACAAATTACTGTACTAGAGATACCCTAATTATTCTTATTTTTTATTATTTAATTATTTATAATTATATATAAATTTTGAATTAAGAAATGTTTATCAGATGCAATCTACCTTAGCGACAATTTCCTCACGTACGGAAATGTGTTGGAGAAGAAATTGGCTCTCCTAATTTTGAGAAGAACAAGAGTACACCAGTATATAAAGTTAAATATGTTTCGTATATTTGTCAAAATAAAAAAAAAAAAGTATGTTTTAATTGTTTTAACCTTTCATATTTGATATTATATGTTAGCTTGTCTATTTGAGATTTGCATAAAAGAAATTGAAATTTTCTTTTTCTTTGACAAAAAAAGAAAACTGAAATTTTAACTTGAAACCATACGGCTTTTAACATAACTAGTGGAAGCCAAACGATCGTTTGGATTTAAACAAACAACACAAAACCCTCCAACTCAGGCACACCGCCAACTTTTAACATAACTAGTGGAAGCCAAACGATCGTTTGGATTTAAACAAACAACACAAAACCCTCCAACTCAGGCACACCGCCACAATTACATATACAATAAAATCTCTATAGATTAATAATATTGGAACCAGCAAATTTCGACAAATTTTATTAATTTATACAAATTATTAATTAATTGATGTAAAATTTATAATGTTGCTATTATGTTGGGATCAAAAATCTACATTTAATATATTAATTTATCGTGATATCGAATATTAATTTAACGAGATTTTACTGTAAGTGAAAATATATGTACTGAAAAAGATATTAATCAAGATATCGAATATCTTGATGTTCAAATTTTTATACGTAGTGAAAAAATAAAAAAAATATCTTAAATGTATGTTTTTTAAAATAAATTATCATCCAAAAATAAGTTTTTAGCCGTGTGAAAAAATTTCAAAATTCAATAACTTGACAAAATGTATCTTTTAACCATTGTCATTCTTCACACGTACAATTCACATACTTGTATTCATTTTCTAAATAAAACAAAAAATTTTGAAAAAAAATTATATAAAATTATGTTTTATAGTCGAATATAAAACATAAGCTTAGAATATTTGTATTTTTTTAAAAAAAAAGAACGCCGTCGTTGGATTATAAACAAACCAGATTTTTTGGCTAACTGGACAAGGCACAAAGAGAAATACATTTCATACTACATGGCGAACAAAACGGAATATTCTCTCTCTCCCAAGTCCCGATCATCTATTTACCCTTTCTTTTTTCGATATCTCCTTTAGTCCTTTCCTTATATTCATTTTATATCTATTGATGGGTTTTTCACTCCACTTATTTTTTTTATAATTCATCATTTTTCTTATTGAGTAGTGCTAGGGATCCCAAATTGAATTCCAAAAAGAGTTCTCAAATGACGTGATATTGGTGATTTGGAAATATGAGGTATTTTAATTGGTGTGATTGAATCGTAATATGACCAATCACACGTGCTATTTGAGAATTTTTTTGGGATCTAATTTGGGGATTCTAGCATTTTCCTTATTTTATCGTATATTTTTTTAACTTCCGTATCCAACCCATTTGTAAAAAAGGGATGTACGGAAGAACTAGAGTTGTTAAACGGATAATTCGGATATGCAGATGAATTTGTCGGATTCAGATACGGATATTATCCGCTTTACTTCGGATATGGATAAAATTCGTTTTTTCTTGAATACGAATGCAGATATTTTGGACGAATATCGGATTTTTCCAATTTTTTTGACGTGTATTCACGATTATTTCGAAACAATGTTTTTTTCATTTAGAAAAAATAAAACTGCAAACGCCATACTAATTTTATTTCTCTTTTAAATCGAATTTTATTATCTTTAAAATATTAAAATCAAAAGATATTAATTATATATATGTCTATAATAATTTTATAATTATCTAAAATTTGTATACATATATTATTTAATTAATATACACACAAAAACATTATAAGTTAATAGAAATTTTAAATTATATATAAATATATATATAATTTAAATATCATATATATTTAATTTCGGATTTAGATATTTTGAATTTAGATACGGATAATATTCGTTTTATTTGGAATACGGATAATATTCGCTTTTTCTCGGATACGAATGCAAATATTTTGAACGGATATCAAATTTTTCGAATTTTTTTGACAGGCTAAGAAAAATTGACAGAATACTTTTATTTCTATGTGTCATTTCACGGGTGAACTTAGCAATTTTTGTTTTATTTTGTTTGGTATTCGCCATTAAAACTATTAGGGTGGTTAAAAATGTAAAACTGTGACTAGTTTTGCAAAAACCCAGTCAAGGGTGGCTAATTTTGCAAGCTGAACAATATACCCAAAAAAACAAGGGAGCCTAATAAGTTACTTGCGGTACATTGTTTCTTAATGTCTCAAACATCAAAGGAATATTTTGACTTGCGAAATTGATCCTAATGAGTGAGGGAAGTGCTTGAAGCTTTTAGTTCTTGTGTTGACGGATTTAATTAGTTGATTTTACTTATGATGACAGTTCCGTGGTTAAAAGAGGTTTTAAGGAAAAACTAAATATCAAGGGTTTCTGCTACTATGGATTTGTGGAACAAGTGATGCCTAGTTCCACTCATGGTCCGACTCTAAGAAGACTAACTATAATAGGTTTGACGGCTCAACAAGATTACATAATGGGATATGATTTAAAAATGAACGGTTAGCCATGAAATTGTCTAAAGAGATGTAATCCAATAAGAAATTATCAATCTTTATTGATAATTTGGACTATTATTATGCTCTTAAACTGAAAGTTCGGTTTAATTCATGATAAACAAGTTATCTTCAACACGAGTTTATAAGTCGATTTAAAAATGTGCCAAACTTGATCGGAAAGGAACGAGTTCGATCAATATGTTCGCCAACATATTGATTAATTGTAAAAACAAAGGACAACATACAAATATAAAGCTTATTGTCAGGATTTTAGGGTGGGCCAAGGACCTCCGGGGACCCCCACGGGTCCGTCCCTGCTAGGACGTGCATATGTTTGTGCAAGTGCATGAAAAATTATGGAGTTCAACTAGCATCCAGTATCCATACTTTGTCGTATATGCAACACAATCATGTTACAGCATCTCCAACGGAGATAGCTATAATTGATAGCTATAATCTCCAATGATTATGTTAAATTTGCTGAACCTGTAAGCTTGTGTCCTCCAGCGATGTTAGCTATAAACGTTAGCTATATTTAAAAATCTGTTACTTTATTATTTTTGAAATCCTAACGGCTATATTTTCAAATAGTAGTTATTTATTCGGGATAAAACTTAAAAATAATTTTTTTTTCTAAATGCAATCATATAAACTTTTTACATTAATATATATGGTATTTAATTAATTTAAATATTTTATTATTTGAAAATATGTTATTTTACTATTGTCAAATTCAATCAAATAAAGTTTTTATATATACAAGGATATATGTTATATAATTAATTAAAGTAGTTTTATTTCATGATACAAATTCTACATTTTTAAATTAAATTTCATTCCCAATTTTTTAAAAATAAAAACTTCATATTTTGTTAGCAAAAAATAACATATAAATTATTTTCTCATCAAAATATAATTTTTTTATAGATAAATCAAAATGATGTAAACAGTGCGTATAAACATTTGTGCAGTCGGGTTAGGAATTTTTTTTTTACCCCTGATTGAGAACTAAACACGATACAAACAACACACCCATCTAAATACTCATTTGTAATGGATAATACTACGCGAATGATTCTTGATATTATGCAGGCAGAAGAAGAAGAGCAGGAAGCAAGAATGAGAATGGGTGCGACTTACCTTCATAATCAGCGTCAAAGAGCAAATTCTATCCCGAATCATGGTGGTTCCACAATGAATCATCGTGTAATTGATCGCAATAGGGAAGAAGGTCATGCTAGACTGTATCGTGATTATTTTTCTGATACACCTACATATACAAAGACACAATTTCGTCGAAGGTTTCGAATGCGTAGGTCATTGTTTATGCGAATTGAAGAAGCAGTCACAGCTCATGACAATTATTTTACTCAACGAACTGATGCTGTTGGAATTCGTGGACTATCATCACTTCAAAAAGTGACAGCTGCACTTAGGATGCTTGCATATGGTACAGCAGCTGATGCTGTTGATGATTACGTTAAAATTGGTGAGAGTACAACAATAGAGAGTTTAAAAAGGTTTGTTAAAGCAATTGTTGAAGTCTTTGGAACTGAATATCTAAGACGCCCAAATGCTGAAGATGTGTCTAGATTATTAGCAGAGAATGAACAACGAGGCTTTCCCGGAATGTTGGGTAGTATTGATTGTATGCACTGGAAGTGGAAGAATTGTCTAGCTGGCTGGCAAGGTATGTACACAGGTCATGTTCATGAACCAACTATTATATTAGAAGCAATAGCTTCAAAAGACTTGTGGATTTGGCATTCTTTTTTTGGATTACAGGGATCATTAAATGATATTAATGTGTTAGATCGGTCTCATCTTTTTGAAGATTTGGCAGAAGGTCGTGGCCCTGAAGTGAGGTATACCATCTGTTGGAGGCCCATCGGCCCAATAGGCTATATTAAGCCCATTACTGTACACCTAAATTAAGTATCCAAGACATAGAGATCTGAATCCAAGACATAGAGATCCCTTGGGTGCTTCGGTCCAATCAACAAGTGACACCTCAGAATGTGGGGCATGACTGTTCTTTCCTCATCACCTCATAGGACCCACATCCGAAGGATATAAAAAGAAGAGAGTAAGCAACAATCAGGACACAATTTATTATCACTACTCAAGTATTCTCTATCATAATATCTTTACGTTTTACCCTATTATCTAAACAACCAGAAACTTACTCTTATGCCGGTGGTGAATCGAGGGTCAACACCCTCGCATTCTTTTATCTTGCAGGTTGACCGAAGGACATACTCGGAGAAATCTGGTTCCAATATTTGGCGCCGTCTGTGGGAACGTAGAGAAACGATTGTGTTCGAGTTTATCAAAAATTATGACAGCTGAAGACACGCCCTTAGCAGACGCCAGCACCGTAGCTGGAGACAGTCCCATCACTCCTACCATCCAAAGAGTCGCCCCTATATCCCAGGAAAATCCTTCTGTTGCCCGAAGGATATTGAATTTTGATGAGGAAGGAGACGTGCCTACTCCCGAAGAGCAACAAGAAATGCTAATGAAATGGAGAGAGCAGCAGAAGGCCAAAGGAAAGCAGAAGGAAGTAAACAATAAAGAAGCCGAAAGATTAGCTAAGAAAAAGGCGGCTGATCGATTGAAATTAGAAGCCCTCAAGCTCCAAAGAGAAGAGATCGAGCTACAAGAAAAACTGCTTCGTGAGGCCCTAGAGGCCGAAGATCCAAAAGCCGAATATGAAAGAGAGAAGAGAACTAGAGACGACGAAGACGAATCTTGGAATTCGGAATCACCATCTAAGAAAGCAAAATCCAAAACCAATTATTCCTCGGATTCTGAAGAAGAAGGCCCTCGCACAGATGACCGAATCCGAAGGCTAGAAAAGGTTATGTTCGGCGAAAGAAGGATGAGCCATGAACCTGTGGTGACTATAGACGTGGAACAATACCGACCTCCGCCAGGGAGACAATTTCCGAAGATGAACGAATTTAATGGAAAAGGTGATCCCGAAGATCATTGCGAAAAATATGAATCGCTCATGACCGGTATGGGACATTGTGATGTCATGCTATGCAAAATGTTCAAGACATATCTGAAAGGATCGGTGTCAATGTGGTATCGTTCGTTAAGACCAAGGTCTATTGGTTCATACGTACAAATCAAAAGGAAATTCATAAGGCACTACTCCCACATGTGCTGAAGAGAAAAAGATACGGAGGCCTTGATTCATTGCAGACAAAGACCGAACGAGGAGTTGGGGGAAAACCTGGCCCGATTCAAAGACGAAGCAGGAACGGTGACGAACTTGGACAAAGTCAAGGCTGCCGGGTTCCTCTCGGCCGGACTCGATCCCATTAAAGGGAGAAAGCTTCGATCCTCCCTGTATGATGCACCTCCAAAATCCTTGAACGATATATATTTACGAGGAGAAGCTATCTGAAGAAAGTCAGAATCCATCAATGGGTACAAAGATAAGAAAAATGATAAAAGTGATAGAAGAGACGACAGAAGGGACGATCGAAGAGATCGTGGGGATATCAGAAGCGGGCCTAATGATGCAAGGCCCAATAAAGGAACCGAACGAAGAATAGTTAGAGATAATGTCGTGTTTACACCTCTCAACACTCCAATCTCAAAAATTCTCCATGAAATTAAAGGAAGGCCTGGATTCGCTCGACCACCTAAGATGCGAGCTCCCGAACACCGAAGAAACGAAAATAAGTTCTGTGATTACCATCGTGATAAAGGTCATAACACCAATGATTGTTACCATCTAAAGAAGCTGATAGAAAGAATGATCAGGGAGGGAGACCTAGCACAATTCATCGGAGATATGAGGGAGAAGCTGGACAACAAAGAAAATAAGGAGGCCGAAGTATTGGAAAAATACCGAGGGGAAGTGAAAACCATTTCCTGAGGTACGATTCTCGATCGGGATAGTAAAACCGCCCGAAAGAAGTATGCCAGACAAATCTAAAACCTCTGTCAATCTAACACAGCGAAGCAGCCTTTACCTATATCCTTCACCGAAGACGATTACGAGGAAGTAATATGGCCGCACGAAGACCCACTTGTCATAAACCCAGTCATCGGCGAAAATAAGATTTGGAGAGTGCTAATAGACGAAGGCAATTCGGTAAACATTTTGTACCACCGAACATATTGCAAGATGAATCTTGGAGGAGAAGAATTAGAACCCTGCCATGAAGCACCATTGTACGGTTTTGGAAATCAGCCCATACCGATTGAAGGAACAATCACTCTCTCCGTCTTGCTAGGAAAAGCACCATACACTGTAACGAAGGAAGCAAAATTCTACGTGGTTCGGGTTGACAGTCCATACAATGGGATCCTTGGGAGGCCAGCTTTATCTTCATTTCAAGTCGTCTCTTCCATACCGCATCTAAAGTTAAAGTTTCCAATCGAGAACGGGGTCGGAGAAATGAGAGGTGATCAGAAAGCCGCACGGATCATAATTTTGGAAGACCTAGAGAAAGACAAGGACATAGAGATGACCGAAGCTGGCAAAAGAAAGAGGATCAACGATGACACTGTAAGCAGCCATCAATTGCTGAATATTGAGCTGGAGAAATTCGGAGTCGATTTATCTAGTCCGATTGCCGAACCAGCAACTGAGACCGAGGAGGTTGAGCTATACGTAGGCCAGTCGGGAAAAATGATCCAGATAGGCAAGAATCTAGATCCCGAACTGAAAGCGAGAGTTATCAAAGTCATTCGGGAATTTCACGACGTATTCGCTTGGAATCCCGAAGACATGCCAGGTTTAGACCCATCAGTCGCTAAACATTGCCTCAACGTAAAACCCGATGCCCAACCGGTGAAGCACAAGAAGCGAAATTTCGCTATGGAAAGGCAAAAGGTCATCCAAGCCGAAGTCGAAAAATTTCTAGAAGCCAAATTCATTGAAGAAATAGATTACCCTGATTGGTTGGCAAACGTGGTGGTAGTCAAAAAATCAAACGGGAAATGGAGAATGTGTGTCGATTACACCGACCTAAACAAACATTGTCCGAAGGACCACTACCCTTTACCGAACATCGATCAGTTGATAGATGCCACTTCGGGCCATCAAATACTCAGCTTCTTGGATGCGTTCTTCGGATACCATCAGATCGCTATGAATGCCGAAGACATTCCTAAAACAGCATTCATTACACCGAATGGCACTTATGCCTACATCAAAATGCCCTTCGGACTAAAAAATGCAGGGGCAACGTTTCAAAAGATGATCAACAAGGTCTTCAAAGCCCAAATAGGCCGAAACATGGAATGCTACGTGGATGATATGATTGTCAAATTCTTGTTTAGAGATCATGCCGAAGATCTGAAGGAATGCTTCGAAGCACTAAGGAAAAACAACATGAGGATTAACCCGAACAAATGCACGTTCGGAGTTAATAGTGGAAAATTTTTAGGATATATGGTCAGCGCCCGAGGAATTGAGGCGAATCCTGAAAAATTAAAGCAGTCATCGACATGGAAGCACCGAGGACGATCAGGGATATTCAGAAATTGACCGGATGAATGGCAGCCTTGAGAAGGTTCATTTCTCGATCAGCTGAAAAAGCCCTGCCATTTTTTGAGGTGCTTCGGGGAACAAAAAACTTCGAATGGGGAACGAGTTGTCAAAAGGCTTTTGAGGAACTAAAAGAATACCTGGCGAATACCCCACTCTTAATGAGACCAAGCCCGAATGAAACTCTTCAGCTATATCTGGTTGTGAACGACCGAACACTCGGGGCGGTACTGATTAAACAGCATGAAGGGAACCAACATCCAGTGTTCTACGTCTCTCACATCCTAAAAGATGCAGAAACAAGGTATCCCAATGCCGAAAATTTTGCTTATGGGCTAGTAATGGCCTCGAGAAAGTTACGGCACTACTTCCAAGGCCGAACGATCCAAGTAGTAACCGATCAACCCCTAAAGAAGATCATGCGAAGACCAGAAGCTTCGGGCCGGGTGGTTGCTTGGTCGGTCGAATTAGGAGAATACGACTTGGAATTTGTTCCCCGAACAACAATCAAAGCTCAAACCCTTGCCGACTTCATAACGGAATGCTCTTTCTCTGGTCCGAAGGATTTGACTCCTGAAAAACAATTAATACATTCACCAGGAAAGTGGAAACTTTTTGTAGATGGTTCGGTAGCAGGATCGAAGTGTGGTGCAGGCCTCATATTAACTAGTCCCAAAGGCTTTGAGATATGTCAAGCGATCAGATTCGCTTTCTCCTTAACCAATAACGAGGCCGAATATGAAGCGGTATTAGCATGTCTAGATTTGGCAAAAAGTTTGGAAGTGAAGCACTTAAGAGTTTTCATCGATTCTATGCTAGTTATCAAACAGTTTTCAGGAGAATACGGACAAAAAGATCCCTGAACAAAAGCCTATGCCACGAAGGTGCGTGAAAATTCAATATTGTTCGAATCATTCGAATTAAGCCAAGTGGCCTGGGAAAACAACAGCCGAGCCGATGCGTTATCAAGGTTAGCTTCGGCAGAGACTCAGAATCTCACAGGTTCAATTTATTTAACCGAAGTCAAGGCTCCATCGATAGACAAAAAACAATGCCTGGAAATTCATCAAGGAGTTAATTGGATGACGCTAATTAGAGCTTTCTTAGAAAAAGACACCCTTCCCCTTGATAAAAAACAAGCCCATAAAATCATATACCGATCGGCCAGTTACTCCATCATTGAAGGCAGATTATTTAGGAGATCAGCCACTCAACCATTGCTCCGATGCCTGGATCCCGACGAGCAAAAGATGGCATTAGAAAGTATTCATGAAGGCATTTGTGGTGAACACCTCGCAGGACGGTCACTTGCTTTCAAAATCTTAAGACAAGGTTTCTATTTGCCAACGATAAGGGAGGACGCTTCGGAGTACGCAAAGAAATGCAAACAATGTCAATTATTCAGTAACGTTCCGAAGCAACCACCCGAAGAGATGACCTCGGTACTCAATCCGATTCTTTTTGCTATGTGGGTGGTAGATATTGTGGGCATTCTGCCAACTAGTACTAAACAGGCCAAGTATTGCATTGTGGCCATTGATTACATGACCAAATGGGTAGAAGCAAGACCCCTCTCAGCCATCACCGAAGAAACTGTAAAAAAGTTCGTGCTAGAACAAATTATTCTAAGGTTCGGAGTCCCGATGATATGTGTGTCAGACAATGGGACACAATTCATTGGAAGCAAATTCATGAAATTCCTATTTGAATTCGGAATTCAGCAAAGGTTCAGTTCGGTTGGCCATCCTCAAGGAAATGGAGCAATCGAAGCAGCTAACAAGATCATTTTTGACGGGATAAAGAGAAGGCTAGGAGATTCTAAAGGACTTTGGGCTGAAGAATTGCCATATGTCTTGTGGGCCTACCGAACAACTCCGAGATCACCGACCGGAGAACTCCATTCAAACTCGCCTTCGGTACCGATGCTTTGATGCCAACTGAAGTCGGCCTAGAATCATATCGGACACAGGTATTCAACGTGGAAACAAATGAATTCGGACTCCGAGCAAATGTGGATCTGCTTGAAGAGGAAAGGGAAGCGGCCTATCAGAGAAATTTAAGATACCAACTTCAGGCAGCCCAATATTACGATTCAGGAATAAAGAAAAGATCATTCCACGTGGGAGACTTAGTCCTCCGAGAATTAGCCACTTCGATGCCGACTAGACAAGGTAAACTTATGTCGAATTGGGAACGTCCCTACGTGGTGATAGAGGTAGTTCGTCCAGGCACATACAAGCTAGCTCATTCGGACGGAAATCTTATCAAAAATACATGGCATGCATCCCGCCTTCGTCGTTTCTACCAGAAAGATCTTTTCATCTTATTGTAAATAAAGTGAATATAAGGAACCCATGTTTGGGGCAGACCGAATAAAACATGTGTTCTTATTTCTGGTTTAGTATTTATGATATTTTGACATAATTAAGGCAGGGAGGAAATATTTTTCATTAACCGAAGAAAGCCTTAATCATTTACAAATCCCTTAAATACTTAGGGACATAAACAGCTAGGCTCCGGCCGAAGATGCAAAATAGTCCGAAGACGCATAAAAATAAAAATTATGCTAAGGACAATAAACAGCTAGGCTCCGGCCGAAGATGCAAAATAGTCCGAAGACGCATAAAAATAAAAATTATGCTAAGGACAACAAACAGCAAGGCTCCGGTCAAAGATGCAAAATAGTCCGAAGACGCATAAAAATAAAAATTATGCTAAGGACAACAAACAGCTAGGCTCCGGCCGAAGATGCAAAAATAGTCCGAAGACGCATAAAAATGAAAATTATGCTAAGGACAATAAACAGCTAGGCTCCGGCCGAAGATGCAAAATAGACCGAAGACGCATAAAAATAAAAATTATGCTAAGGACAATAAACAGCTAGGCTCCGGCCGAAGATGCAAAATAGTCCGAAGACGCATAAAAATAAATATTATGCTAAGGACAATAAACAGCTAGGCTACGGCCGAAGAAGCAAAAATAGTCCGAAGACGCATAAAACTAAAAATTATGCTAAGGACAATAAACCGCTAGGCTACGGCCGAAGAAGCAAAAATAGTCCGAAGACGCATAAAACTAAAAATTATGCTAAGGACAACAAACAGCTAGGCTCCGGCCGAAGATGCAAAAATAGTCCGAAGACGCATAAAAATGAAAAGTTATGCTAAGGACAATATGATTGGACGAAAAATAAATGACATAATAATATTCAAAAGGTTCAAATCCGAATAAAGAGTTATGCCCGAAGGCTTACATCATATGATCAAAAATAAAAAGAAGAAAATTCAGTCAGAAAGATCAGGCTCGGAGCCCGAACTGACTTCAAGAGGAAGATCGGGTTCTGGGGGACGAGTAATGGGATCCTCAAACATGCCCAAAATCTGCTTGTAGTCCCAACCAAGCTTATGAAACCCGGACCACTACTTCATCAAAACTAGCCGCGTAGCTCCTGTCTTCGCATTGGATCATTTTCTTTTCGGACTTCTTCAGCAGTCGCCGACCCCGCTTGGCCTGCTCGGTCCTCCTCGCCACAAGCCTCATCTGAGCATCTCTCTCCAGCTCCAGAGATTTACGTTCAATCTCCAAATTATCAACACGAGTCTGGAGTTCGGCGTTTTTTCTTCGAAGAGTCTCTGCCTCCTTCAGCTGCTTGGACATATCCTTTACCTTGTCCTGAACGGCCACAACCCAAGGAGCAGTCTGAAACAAACAAGAAAGCAAACATGAGACGAATGAAAAAACATGCAAAAAATACAAGTATAAAGTAACAAGAAATATACCATGGTAAGGTGCCCCAACAGCTCGGCACAAGCCGACACAGGATCGGCAGATTCATAGACAGATCGATCGGAAGGAAGAATCATGGCGTGAAGGAAGTCGTCGAAAACCTGTTTCGCTTCCGCAGGAGCAGGGGCAACAAACTTGTCCGTGGACATAATCGACCAAGAAGGTCGATAGGACTGAATAACCTCTTCGGTATTACGAATCCTCTTGTTCACATTATCAGCAGTTCCGCCAGACGAAGAACCAGCTGGATGTCCGGACTCGGATAATGTCTTCGGATCGTTCGGACCGGCCTCGGCTCTTTCGGTTATCAAAGGATGCTGTCTAGCCTCCTCTTCAGCCAACCGAAGCAATCTAGCTTCCTCCTCGGCCTTTTTCTTGGCCGCTTTCTTAGCCTGCCTCCGAGCCAAATCCATTTTAGAAGACACTACAACAACAAAGTACAAAATCAGCAAAATATCATTTATGAATAAAAACTCACTGAAGAACGAAAAGATATGTTACCACCACGCCAATGGATAGCATCAAGATAACCCTTGTCTCGGCTCATAGCTAGGGGAATCTTATCTGGAATCATCGGTCGGCTAATTTTGTAATAATCAGCCTTATCTTGATCGGACATCTCAGGCGCAAGTACATTACGAGGTTCTATCTCTCTCCATACTCGGTAATTATCTAATCTCGGACCACTAATGAAAAACCACTTAGTTTGCGTGTTATGATTACTAGAGTTGGTGGCAGCCCAATCTGCCCGACCAGATCTTCGGGCTATTGTGTAGAAGCCCGCCGACTTGGGATTCCTCCTTATATCATAGTGATGATGAAAAAGGACCAATCTGGGTTCAACCTCGGCTTTGATACATCTAGTATGAAAAGCATTGAAATAAATAAAACTATTTGGATCCAGCTGACCTAAAGCTACCCTCGTATGAATCAAGAACCTCCTAATGATGGGAAGAAGAGGAAGTCTAATGCCGCAATGGAAGGCTCGTTCAGAAATGCCTATTTTAAAACTTCCATGAGGACAAGGGGAAACAGGGGTATGATAGACGAGGTCATCTTCCTCGGCCTGGTATGCCTCATATTGTTCGGGGAAGTCATATCTACTATGCATGTGTAAAACTTCTTCTTCGGACATATCCGAAAGAAGATTGGCTGCTGGAAATTTTGACTCATCGCCAAAATGCGCCATCGCCGAATACGAAGGAGCCGCACCTGATTGAGCCATCTCCTGCGTTCGGAAACAGAGGAGTCAGCCATGTACTCGGAAAATAAGAAAATTTTGAGAAAAAAACATATTCGGTCAGTAACCGAGTACAGAGGGCTTGGATCAACCGGCCGAATAAAATCCATGTTATGTTTCATACGAACCGAAGGGTGTTCTTAAGTATTGGGGACACCGAGGAAAGTTCTTACCCCAAAATTCCCAAAACAAAAACGGAAACCCACAAAAAACTACAAAACGTCCAAAACTGTTCAATATCTCAAATCCATATCCCCAGAAACCTCTTGTCTTCAAAAGGCCCCACTACATTTACATATACATATACAAACATACATGCATTTGCACAAAATAAAATCACGAATCTTCATACTAACAAATATCATGAAAGAAAGAAGAAGAACTTACTGATTGTCCAGTAGGAGATAAGGTAGAGTTCCTGGGGGTAGTTTGTTTGAAGATAAACCGCAACTGGAGTTGGAGCAGCAATATCTGTCGAACCCGCGTTCCCAATCGTTAATATTGTAAGAGAGGTTGAGAAGAAAATTTTTACCAAGTAGCCGATGTGAAAAAGAGAAAAAGTAAAACAGCCAAAGGGGTTTTTTGAGGTTTTAAATAGACACGACCCTTGAAAGTAGAAGACGTTACAAATTCAACGGCTGTGATTCGAGCACAAATCTTAAGGCAGGATACCTGTCGTAATTAATGGACACGACTCCCCATGCGACTCCTTCTCATCAATAGCTGTCATCCATGTCCGAAAAAAGGCAGCCGAAAAGGTAATCCGAAGATGGGCTATTGGTTTCGGCCTTCGGTCCGAGGATACCTCTTACCGAAGCCCTGGGACATGTTGGAGGCCCATCGGCCCAATAGGCTATATTAAGCCCATTACTGTACACCTAAATTAAGTATCCAAGACATGGAGATCCGAATCCAAGACATAGAGATCCCTTGGGTGCTTCGGTCCAATCAACAAGTGACACCTCAGAATGTGGGGCATGACTGTTCTTTCCTCATCACCTCATAGGACCCACATCCGAAGGATATAAAAAGAAGAGAGTAAGCAACAATCAGGACACAATTTATTATCACTACTCAAGTATTCTCTATCATAATCTCTTTACATTTTACCCTATTATCTAAACAACCAGAAACTTACTCTTACGCCGGAGGTGAATCGAGGGTCAACACCCTCGCATTCTTTTGTCTTGCAGGTTGACCGAAGGACCTACTCGGAGAAATCTGGTTCTAACACCATCATTGGACATGAATATAACATGGGATATTATCTTGCTGATGGTATATATCCCTCTTGGCCAACTTTTGTCAAAACTATTTCAAAACCTCAAGGCAACAAAAAAAAATATTTTGCAAATGCACAAGAATCTGTTAGAAAGGATGTTGAGAGAGCATTTGGAGTATTGCAATCTCGGTTTTTCGAAGCCTCTTTTTGGCGTTCGGATTGCGGGACTGGTTGAGGAAAAATCATATCTTCAAATTGTGAAAATGAGCCTTTATTGAGCAAAGATACAAAGGAGCCATCCATTTTCTACAAAAACAAGATATCAAAAATGAGAAAATTTTGGAAAATTCCTAAATCTTTAAACCAAAACCCTAATTTAAGAGCTGAAATCAGATTGAATAGAAACAAATCATCAACCTAATTTATAAAATTTATGAAAATAAAAGAGATGAAATCATACCTTTGCAGGATGTAACAGTGGGAGAGAGAGCTGGAAAGGGAAAAGTAAATGGGAGAGAAGACGTAAGCGGGAGGGAGAAATAAACTTTTAGCGGGAGATGAGTTGGATGAGATTTAGAGGATGGGCTGGAGATTGCTAGATTTGGAAGACTAGAAGAGGATAGGTATAATTTTAACTAATGAGAGTCTAGCGTTGGAGTGGGCTTTTTTTTAGAGGATAGATATATACATGGCCACGTAGATAATATACCTAACAGATGACTCCGTTGGAGTTGCTCTTAGAGCAAATCCAAATCTAAATGTAAAATAGTTATAATTATTATTATAATTTAAAATTAAAAAATATTCTTTTGTTGTTAAAATAGAATTTCAATTCCAACTATAATTGCATTTTACATCCAAATTGTTTTAAATTAATCAAATTTTCGTCTCTCTTTCCTACTTTCATTTAAAGTATAACAACATTCAACTCATAAAAGGTTAAATAATTAAGTGACATGGATGCGTAGTGCTAGGTTCCCCAAAATTTATCCCAAATGACATGGCACGATAAATGGAAGGTTTTTTTGGGGACGCATATGTATGTACGATGGACCTCAAATTATTATTAAGTAAATTACTAATTATAAGTGTGACATGTTAGTTTTGGGGGAAAAATTTGGGAATAAATTTGAGGTCTCTAGTATTTTTCTTTAAATTTAGAACCAAATATATATATATATATATATATATATATATATATATATATATATATATATATATTTACATATTTGCATAGCACCTCTTTGAAAATGAGGTTTTTAGCACTTGGTATTAGTAACATGGCAATAGAACCGAGTATACCATTGCATTGGACATACTCGTGGTGCTTGTAACTTAATTGGTTGGCCTGTAGTAAAACAAAATTAAAAACTTCATAACGACTTAACTATGTCCCCTGTAGTGTTCTATATAACGATGACCTGCAGTAAAAACACATTGATGTATCAAAAATATTGGCAATTTGATTTACTAATTAATTTTGTCAGCATTTGTTTTAATTCTCTGAATTAAAAACTTTGGGAGACTCTACACATCACATGAATTGTGGTAAAATTAGACTAATAAATTATTCGTGTGTGAAGTGATTTTCTTAACTAAAAATGTGATACGTAATTTTCTCAAATTTTTACATACGTACTGTGAAAGTATGTTTTGTGTGACCTCTGCGACTTGTACCAATAACCAATGTTTTGCTAAAAAAAACTATTGTCACTAAAAATCTTAACACGAAATACAATTTCCTCCGTTCAAATGTATATCTGTACGTGGTTGCAGTATGAAGAAGTGGTTAGTTCACGCTAATTAATTTCTCGTTTATTAATCAATTTCCTTTTTCAGGTTAGACATATTACCTTTTCTATTTTTCAGTTACAAAATAATTTTTTTTTAGGTAAAATATAATATCTTTTATATTTTTTTTTTTAACTGAAATTTCTCCCTTTTTTAAAAACACTACAAACATTTTGTTTAATAAAATAACATAATTATATATGGTATCTTTTGATTTTATTTATTACCTTACTTGATTATAGATAAAATTCATCATATTAACTAATCAATTTCCTCTTTCAGGTTAAGCATATTATTTTCGCTAATTTTCAATAACTAAATAATTTCATTTTTCAGTTATAATATAATATCTTTTATATTATATTATAGTTACTAGTAGGGCTGCACATGGGTAGGGTTGGGTCGGGTTTTCGTCAAACCCCGACCCAACCCAATTAATTCGGTTTTATAAGAAATCAACCCATTAACTGAAAAAGAAATTTGTAACCCAACCCCGACCCAACCCAATTAGTTCGGTTTGGTTCGGGTTGGGTTGGGTTAAATTTACTAATCGGAAGAACTTTACAAAAAATTCTGCACTTCGTAGAACATGTTGCAGAAAATGTTGCTGAAGCTCGAAAGTGTTGCAGAATGTTGCAGAAAGTGTTGCAGAATGTTAAAAAAAGTGTTGCAGAATGTTGCAGAAAGTGTTGCAGAAGCCATAAAGTGTTGCAGAATGTTGCAGAAAATTTATATAGTGCAGAAAATTTAGAGTGCAGAAATTTGTAAAAATATATGCAGAAAATATACAAAATATTTAGAAAATATGCAAAAAAATTCTGCATTTTATGTAAACGGGTTGGGTTGGGTTGGTAAGGGTTAAAATTTGTTAAACCCTTACCCAACCCAATTAATTCGGGTTTTTTAAAAATTAACCCGTTTAACCCACGGTTTTGGACGGTTCGATTTGATCGGTTAAAAAGAGGGTCGGTTTGGGTCGGTTTGGTCGGTTTTTGAAACCCATGTGCAGCCCTAGTTACTAGATTTTTTTGGCTAACTGGACAAGGCAAAATGAAATACGTACAGTACATTTCAAGCTACATGGCGAACAAAACAGAATATTCTCTCTCTCCCAAGTCCCAACCATCTACGTTTACCCTTTCTTTTTTCGATATCTCCTAATTTCCTTCCTTAGAGCATCTCCAAGGGAGATAGCTATAACTGTTAGCTAAAATCAGAAAAATAGATGATTATGTTAAATTTGCTGAACCTGTAAGCTTGTGTCCTCCAGCGGTGTTAGCTATAAACGTTAGCTATATTTAAAAATCTGTTACTTTTATATTTTCGAATTCCTAACGGCTATATTTTCAAATAGTAGTTATTTATTCGGGATAAAACTCAAAAATAACTTTTTTTCTAAATTCAATCAAATACACTTTTTACATTAATATATATGGTATTTAATTAATTTAAATATTTTATTATTTGAAAATATGTTATTTTACTATTGTCAAATTCAATCAAATAAAGTTTTTATATATACAAGGATATATGTTATTTAATTAATTAAAGTAGTTTTATTTCATGATACAAATTGTACATTTTTAAATTTAATTTCATCCCCAATTTTTTAAAAATATTTTAAAAATAAAAACTTCATATTTTGTTAGCAAAAAATAACATATAAATTATTTTCTCATCAAAATATAATTTTTTTATAGATAAATCAAAATGATGTAAACAGTGCGTATAAACATGTGTGCAGTAGGGTTAGGAATTTTTTTTACCCCTGATTGAGAACTAAACACGTACAAACAACACACCCATCTAAATACTCATTTGTAATGGATAATACCCCTGATTAAGAACTAAACACGTACAAACAACACACCCATCTAAATACTCATTTGTAATGGATAATACTACGCGAATGATTCTTGATATTATGCACGCAGAAGAAGAAGAGCAGGAAGCAAGAATGAGAATGGGTGCGGCTTACCTTCATAATCAGCGTCAAAGAGCAAATTCTATCCCGAATCATGGTGGTTCCACAATGAATCATCGTGTAATTGATCGCAATAGAGAAGAAGGTCATGCTAGACTGCATCGTGATTATTTTTCTGATACACCTACATATACAGATACACAATTTCGTCGAAGGTTTCGAATGCGTAGGTCATTGTTTATGCGAATTGAAGAAGCAATCACAGCTCATGACAATTATTTTACTCAACGAACTGATGTTGTGGGAATTCGTGGACTATCATCACTTCAAAAAGTGACAGCTGCACTTAGGATGCTTGCATATGGTACAGCAGCTGATGCTGTTGATGATTACGTTAGAATTGGTGAGAGTACAACAATAGAGAGTTTAAAAAGGTTTGTCAAAGCAATTGTTGAAGTCTTTGGAACTGAATATCTAAGACGCCCAAATGCTGAAGATGTGTCTAGATTATTAGCAGAGAATGAACAACGAGGCTTTCCCGGAATGTTGGGTAGTATTGATTGTATGCACTGGAAGTGGAAGAATTGTCCAGCTGGCTGGCAAGGTATGTACACAGGTCATGTTCATGAACCAACTATTATATTAGAAGCAATAGCTTCAAAAGACTTGTGGATTTTGCATTCTTTTTTTGGATTACCGGGATCATTAAATGATATTAATGTGTTAGATCGGTCTCATCTTTTTGAAGATTTGGCAGAAGGTCGTGGCCCTGAAGTGAGGTATACCATCAATGGACATGAATATAACATGGGATATTATCTTGCTGATGGTATATATCCCTCTTGGCCAACTTTTGTCAAAACTATTTCAAAACCTCAAGGCAACAAAAAAAAATATTTTGTAAATGCACAAGAATCTGTTAGAAAGGATGTTGAGAGAGCATTTGGAGTGTTGCAATCTCGGTTTGCAATGATTCGTGGTCCATCACGTTTTTGGGACGTGGGCACAATGAAATACATTATGACCGCCTGCATAATATTACACAACATGATCATTGAAGATGAAAGGGAATTACATATGGAAGAAGAACACTTTGATACAAATGCTGAAATACCAACTGTTACACAGATCCCACGCCATCCAAGTACCTTCAGGGAGTTCATTCAAGTGCACCAGCAAATTCGAGACAAACAAGCTCATGTTCAGTTGCAAAATGATGTTATAGAACATCTTTGGCAGATGCACGGTGGTGACATAAATTAAATATTTGTTATGTAATTTTCTTTCATATTTGCTATGTAATTTCCTTTCATTTTTGCTTTTGTAATTGTATCGAACAATAACGAGCATTTATTAATAAAATGAGCAAATTAAAGTCTAACACATAAAATAGTCTAATACATAATAGTCAAACATTAAAGTGAAATACATAATTGAATTATGATATGTTTTTCATGATCCCAGCTTTGAGGGCATCATAATATTTAGCTTGATCAGGCAGCATTTTACTAGTGTCCATTGCCATGATGGATGCTTCGTAAACCTGTCTTTCTCGCTCCTCTTTCCGTCTTTCACGCTCCTCTTTTGCTAAGCGGATCTGTAACTCCTCTTTTTGTAGCTGCATGATTTCCTTCTGCATTTGCAAGCTCATTTGAATTGATTAAGTCCTCGAAGAAGCAATAGCTAATGCATCTTTCTGCATTGTTTTAAGAAGTTGCAGGCCTTCCTCATCCGCTGCTTCATTTGTAGCCCTCTTCAACTTTTTTGCAGCTTTTCTTCCAATTGGACGTTCCATCATACCATCAGATTCTAGGTTTGTAGGAATTTGACTGTCAACCGATTGTGAAGATACATCATTATCCTTAGTCAGCTTGTTTTTCTTGACCAAAGTAGCTTGATATTTTGGTGCAAACCGCAATGCATTCCAGTGACGTATGAACATAAATTTTTCTTTCATAACATTCTCATACATCTCTATTGTTTGGTCGACCTGCACAACAAATTAAAATCTGTTATGGACAAGGATAAAAATTAAAACACAGACTTGCTATTATGAATTGGAGTGCTGGACAGAAGGAACAGAATACAGGGTGACTTAAAGTATTAGCTTAAATAGCTCTATACTGGTACAAATGTAGCAAATAGCTCTATACTGGTTGCAAACTCTTCTAATTAATCAAAGTGAATCACAGGCTAATATTCTGTATGAGTTTGGAAGACTACTAGTCAACGCGCTCATCTTATAGCCTTGTTATTTACCATTCTGAATATTTGGAGGGTCCAGTGTCTCTTATTTACCATTTGGTACTGTACTATAGTATGTCCTGGTTCTGCACTTTCGTCAAATGTGATGCTTTCCACTTTAGTAGCATTTGTTCAATGCTTCCACTAAAAAAGTAAGGGTGGAAAAAATACTGGCATGGACTGATGAAACTATGGATGTGGGACTGGTACTCAGCTATTCAACTGGCTTGGCATCACCTCCTGTTTGTTATTTTATTTTTCACTAATCCAGATGAACTTGTATCTATCCATTAAATATTATGAAGGTGGATTAGCTGAAACTAAACCGTATTTGCAGCCTACAAAAACTTGAAGCTCTTGTAGAAAATCTAAAAAGGCTGTTAAAGATTATAGACTTGTGGTATTACAGATTACTAGAGGTAGCCATAGTAATGTGTTTTGTTCATGGTTGTAGGCTTGTACCTTCCAAGCAGGTTCATATTTAGTGGCAATCTTCCATGGGATGCTGGTAGTGTACGAAGTACCTAGTACCTGCTTAGACTAATTTATTGTCCCAGGCAAGTTTGTCTGATATTATATTATCTTAGTCTATCTTTTGAGTTTCCATGGCTGTATATAAATTGCAAATATAGGGAGTACAGAAATTTGCAGGGGAGATGCTCTTGTTATTTAATCAGATAGATGATCTATTTCTAGTGAATATTAAACTTCACAGCCAAACAAATAATATTTCTGAATTTCACCTTTAATTCTTTTATAAGATAAACTAGGACTACAAGTGAAAGACCATGCAAAGGCACTTCAGAAGTTTTGTTATCACAGGCTAATGTTTTTTGTCCACTTTAACAGAGTCGGAGGTTTAGCATACAGACTTGCAATTTATATTTTTATCCTAAAGAAAAATTAAAGGCCAGGAGTATTAATCTACCTATGAAGTAATGAGCTGGATACACTTCCAAACGCATAATATACAAGGTTTCAAAATAACATTTACTGAGATAAATCATGCAAATAATTGATATTCTCAATCTGCCCACTTAATTAGAAGAGCAAGAACAACCGTGCAACTCATTTACAAAGTTGTTGACAAATATGAAATCATTTCTCAGCAAACAAGATGTTTAATAGAAATTTTATCTCTCTAGCAAAAAGCAGCCTGTAGTGACAGATTTGAAGTGGAACAATGCAAGTATAGATTACATGTAATATGATCCCCTGTCCTAAAGTATACATCATTCCAAATTGAGTTCTCCTCAGAAATTAAAGTTTTCATCTCCAACCATTAATTGAATTTGACCAACTTAATGGCTGCACATGAAAGCAACTACTGCAACTACACAAATCAAGAGACTCCACCATTAACTTACCTTTCAGCCTGAAAGACTAGACTAATCTCTGCCCGACTGCATACTGTTTGGATATTCTTTGTTTTCCTTCATTATATCTATGTGGAGGTGTCATGGAATAGGATGAGATTATTAAGAAACTAGATATAGGTTATACATATTATTTTGAATCTGATGGTCCTCACAGTAAATCACTTTCTGCTAAATGGTATATATTGGTTTCGTGCATTTGGGTACCTAGTCGCTACTCAGAGAGCAAAGAGTAGCTTAGTTGAAAAATGTTTAACACACTGTACATGGAGCTGACTTAGTAGTGACTAAGTTTTTAGTGTATATGTATTCAAATTGTTCGTGCTCTTCCATTGTAAAAATATAGACCGTGATTAAGCATGTAGGCCGATTCTGTGATCAGATTATGCCCTTTATATTCTTGACTTGCTGATATTTACTTTTTGATTTATTGATATTGAAATACTTTTGCCATGTACTTGAAAGTTGTTTCGATGGCAATAAATTTTATCTAAACATATAAGTTGATAACAGAGACATGATGCCAGGTTCCTTTCTACCAAAATGGTTGTTATTCTAGTATAAAAAACTTGTGTAAATATTGATTTATTGTCACGTGCAGGTCCTGCTCTACTGCAGATCATCAGTAGCTCCGCACCAGCTCGATCCATGGTATTTTTTATCGATTCATGGGATGCAAATGTTCCTCTTCCTACAGACACTATCATAATTGAGATCTAATATATGGACTTGACCATAATGTAATCGATCATTTGCTAAGCAACGCAGGCACAAGTAACTATAAGACCACCTAAACTAGATTAATAAGACAATTCGGAGATAAACAGTCCAAATATTTCAACAGAAGCTAAGCTAAGCTAAACAAATATATCACATATGCACTATAATTACCACTACGAGCATCAACTAAAAGAATCAGACTAAACACAAATTAAAACAAATATCCAATACCTTATCTTGCTCGCTTTATTCCACTTTGATTTCTTCCGCAAATTTTGTTGTAGAATCCAACAAATTTTGATACTTTTTCGTTGATTATGCACCATCGATTACACAACGAATTAGGGGTTCGTTCAATTGCAAGCCCTGCTTTATTTTCCTCAAAATAATTCCAAATCCTATCCCAATAACACGCATATGTCTGATTGCTACCTTGCACCGGGTCCATACTCACATTCAACCAACCGGAAATAAGCAACATATCTTCCTCAATTAAGAAATTCTTTGATCTTTTACCTTTTTTCTGTTTCGAAACCTCTTTTTGGCGTTCGGATTGCGGGACTGGTTGAGGAGCTGGTTGAGTAAAAATCATATCTTCAAATTGTGAAAATGAGCCTTTATTGAGCAAAGATACAAATGAGCCTTCCATTTTCTACAAAAACAAGATATCAAAAATGAGAAAATTTTGGAAAATTCCTAAATCTGTAAACCAAAACCCTAATTTAAGAGCTGAAATCAGATTGAATAGAAACAAATCATCACCCTAATTTATAAAATTTATGAAAATAAAAGAGATGAAATCATACCTTTGCAGGATGCAACAGTGGGGGAGAGAGCGTAAATGGCAGAGAAATAAGCGGTGGAAGAGAAGTAAGCGGGAGGGAGAAATAAACTTTTAGCGGGAGATGAGTTGGATGGGATTTAGAGGATGGGAGATTGCTAGATTTGGAAGACTAGAAGAGGATAGGTATAATTTTAACTAACGAGGGTCTAGCGTTGGAGTGGGCTTTTTTTTAGAGGATAGCTATATACATGGCCACGTAGATAATATACCTAACAGGTGACTCCCGTTGGAGTTGCTCTTATATTCATTTTATATATATTCATGGGTTCTTTACTTTATTTTCTTATACTTCGTCTTTCTTTTATAGTATATTTTTTTTAACTTCTATATCCATCCCATTTGTAAATTCAAGAAATCAAGAAAGTGTTCCAAAAGCAGATAGAATGAAGAACTAGAGGTTTGTGCTTATCACTTCTCAAATCATGAATACAAAGTTCTCCAGACAAATACATTTAAAGAGTTGTACCAGACTAGGACAAAATAAGATAACAACCACTACTACAAGACACCTGCATAACAAGCCAAAGTACAGTGCCATGTTCCAGCTCATGTGCAACATTTAGAGGTTCTAGTAAATTAAAGACAAGCAGAAACATTATTTCGTAGCAGGATCGTAATGCTAATCTTATCACAAAAAGGCACTGAAGGTGGTACTGGTGTAATTATTGACAGTGGCAGTGTTAAAACATGGTTAACGGATGATGCCTACGACGTAGTTAGCCTTGAGGTGGGAAATGAACTACAGTAGTTAAAAGAGGTTTTAAGGAAAAACTAAATATCAAGGATTTCTGCTACTATGGATTTGTGGAACAAGTGAAAAGATCTGATTTTCCAATTCTTTCGTTCAATTTTGCTGGCAGAGCAAGTCTATAACTTGACGAAGATGACTTGTTTATAGATTCCGTTATATTAGATATTTTTGCATGACAGTGATGCCCAGTTCCACACATGGTCCGACTCTAATTAAACTAACTATTATAGGTCTGATGGCTCAACAAGATTACATAATGGGATATGATTTAGAAAATCAACAGTTGGCCATGAAATTGTCTAATCTTTAGAGATGTAAATCCTATAAGAAATGATCTTTCTTTAGTGACACCATGCGTACAAAAGCTTGATTTTCTTTAAATAATCTTATTATGCAGACTGCTAATTGTAAATTTGGACTATTATTATGCTCTTAAACTGAATCATATATTTAAGTACGGAATTGTAACCAAAATATTGCCTCGTACATGGAATTAATATGGTTTTATCATTCTTGATGATGTGTTTAGTGGAAAAATTCACCACTTGCTTTGAGAGTTCCGAGCTAATTCGTAGAAAAAACTTCTAGGATTGTTCTGAATTCAATGAGTGTATATTTCTTCATTAGGAGTAATAAATTTGTCAAATAGTAGTTCATTCATTGTTAAAACGAGATCCTTTACATGTTAGCTCCTTGACGGCTTGACCCGTGCATCTCCTCTGTTTGATCTGCACTGCACCTTATTTAACCTTCATTCACAATATAATAAAGGATTGTAAATCAATCGATACATTTTTCCGAATAGAAAAAACTCAATTTGAATTCGATTGGATTAAAAACTAGTTATCTTGAACACGAGTTTATTATTTATAAATGAACCACCAAACTTGATCAAAAAGGAATGAGTTCGATTAATGTGTCTACGAACATGTTAATTACGGAGTATAATAATATTAATCTTCCCGGTGGACAGGACTAGGACTCTCCATAATCATCTTTTAAAGATGGATGATGTTCCTTTGGGTTCGGTCCAGCCCAATGGAAAACATATCTATAATAATAAATAAATTAATTAATTAGGATAATAATAACTAGAGGCTAGAGGTATTGTATTGTAAATTTGTAATCGGTTATTGTAAACCCAAGAACCAAAAGGGAGGAGAGGCATGGATATGGCGAGAGAAGAATCGAGTGTAATGACAAAAGCATATAAAAAAGGAGACCAAGTTGATTTACGAGACCTCTTCACTCCCAAAAGGGAGTACCTCATCCAACACGGCAACAAGGCACGTATCTCTATATGTCTTATTATATGCAGTTGTGTTTTTTGTTATAAATATATAACTTTACTTTGTCTTTTGGAATCATATCAATTTCAATAATAGGATATATAACTTTACTTGTGTATTCTGATTTTTCATGATTTCACAAATGATTAACTAGTCAAATTGTAATTGAAATTCTTGTATTTGGCAATCATAGGACTTGGAACTAAAATTAAAATTGATGGAAAATCGTCGCTGTGTAGAAGAGGAATATATGAAAAATCGTGTTCATTATCGTCCTGATATTTTGAGGCAGAAAGCTGTTGCTGTTGATGGAGATAAATTTACATCCAAACCAGGGAATAAGGTAAATTATTTATTTTGTTCTTGTGTTATTATTTTGTAATTGTAGTGTAGGGAATTGCTTCATTAGCTACTTTTATTTCTTTTCTCAAAAGCACCAACGGATGATGCAAAATCTAAACTAGGGACGTTCTCTTGCAATAGGGTAAATTATTTTGAATTTTTTTTCCTTGTTGACCCATTACACTAATTAAAATAGTGTAAGTTTTATATTAAATTCCAAACCATTTACACTATTGTAGTGTTAGATTTAAAGTAAAACTTACACTCTTATAGTGTTATAGAGGGTGTTTGGGATTGATTAAAATAAGTTACTTTTGATTTAATAGAAGTGTTTTTAACTTAAAGGAGAAAGTGGAGTTGTTTACTTTAAGTTGAATGAAAGTGTTTGGGTAATTTCACTTAAAGTGAAATTTGACTTAAAAAAATTTAAAATTCATAATATTTAAACTTTACAAGAATTGTGAAAAATGAAAGGAAAAAAAAACTCCATAAGTTATAAGTCATAAGTCAAAAGTACCTAAATGGAACTTATGAGTCTTAAAGCAGTTTTTTAACTTAAAGCGGGCTTAAAGCCCATCTCGCCAAACAGTTTAAAATTAACTTAAAGCCTGCAAAAGCCAAAAGCCGGGTTGCCCAACCGGGCTCATAGTCTTCTTATAGTGTTATGGTCATGGTTTAGTTCTCGGATGAATTAAGTATGTTAAATTTTTTAAAATAATTTAATCTTTTGTACACTGAAACGAGTACTAATAAAATATTAGTATATAAGTTCAATTTAAAATAATATTTCATTCTAAATAGAATTAAAATTCAAAATCTGATTTTTCATGATTTCACAAATGATTAACTAGTCAAATTGTAATTGAAATTCCTGTATTTGGCAATCATAGGACTTGGAATTAAAATTAAAATTGATGGAAAATCGTCGCAGTGTAGAAGAGGAATATATGAAAAATCGTGTTCACTATCGTCCTGATATTTTAAGGCAGAAAGCAGTTCCTGCTGTTGTTGATGGAGATAAATTTACATCCAAACCAGGGAATAAGGTAAATTATTTATTTTGTTTTTGTGTTATTATTTTGTAATTGTAATTAGGGGGCTTGATTTATTATCTACTTTGTCCATTCAGAGAAAAACTAGTGCTGCTACAGCCCCAGGAAGAAAAAGAAAAGTTAATGATGCACCAACATCTAAACTAGGGACATCCTTTTGTAATGCGGTAAATTATAATGTTTTCTTTTTTCATTTTCAAAGTAATTAGGGTTCCTTTGGTTCCATATATTTATATATATTAGTGTTTTCTATAATTTTTGTTTATTATATTACTGTCTAGTTTCAATAATGATTTTTGGGTGAAATTAAGTAATGATATACTTATCACTTCTTGCAATGCAACTCACTTGTTTCTATTCATGTATGCATAGTATGGCCACCATTTTGTTTTTCTTATTGAATTTGCCTCGGGATACGCTCTTTTCGATGCTCATGGAATGTATGATTATCCTGGATTTACCACCACGTTCAAAATAGCTGAGAAGTACCTCAATAACAACCCTTTTTATCCCTTTTTATCTTTGGGTGACGCTATCCTTCAAATGAAGGGTATATGCAACTGTAAGCAAATAAATGAGAAGTTTACTATATATAGAGGTTACTATATATATATATATATATATATATATATATATATATATATATATATTCTTTAGTTTTATTCCATGTGTGTCTTTTACATAATATATCATGTATATTGTTTATAGCAACTGTGACCAAGGAGCTGAAAAGTTTCGTAGTGGATAATATTCCAGAACGAAGCTCTGATTATTGGATTGCAGTTGCAAATACAAGGTTGGCACAGACAATAGGTTTAGCAACGAGGATACCTGCCATAGCTGGTCATATAATTGATGAGGTCATGTGTGGTTTGCGGGTGAAATGTGATAAATTTATCACCGGCTTGGAGGTTTGCGTTTCCTTTCCGTTAAGTGATCATTTACAACACATTATATATGATTCCCCCGCAACTAATTTGGTGATTTTCTTTTTTCTAGCCCGAAAACATGAAAATGGCTCGACTGAATTTGGCACGCAGTTATCGTAGACAAAGTTGTGCACACAAAGAAAGTTCTATGGTGCAAAGAACTTTTTACACTGTTGACAAAGTTGTGGTTTTGCCACATAAATTTGAAGGACTTTTCATCACCAAGGGTTTGGGTAATAAGAACTTTATATGTACTAAAAATTTAGTACCCGGTAAAGTTCTTTATGGTGAAAAATTAATTTCTGTTAAGGTGAATCAATTTATATATGATTAGTATTTGGCTCTTAATTAATTTATTATGTAGTTCAGCCACTAAAGAGTAAAGTTATTACATTTTTAAGCATTTAGAATTACAGAAAGGGAATTTCAAGGTTATGGCCAAAGGGCCCTTTAATAGTGTTATCAAATGTTGAACACGCAATAACACAACACTTTTTTGTTGCATTTTGACGAAATGTGTGACCTAGTTTTATGTGTTGAGATTTATATAACTTGTCTTATTTCAGAATGAGGATGATGGAACTGAAGTTGAGTACAGAGTATGGAATCCACATATGTCAAAGTTGGCGGCTGCAGTACTGGGCGGTCTTACTAATATATGGGTCGTAAGTATTATCATATATCATAAATTACAATAGCAAATGAGTTATGCAATTAATTCATTCAAATTTGCTTCATTTAATTCGTTTTATGTTTTTAGAAACCCGGCTCTCACGTTTTATACCTGGGAGATGTATGTGGAATTACAGTTTTACAATTGTCTGATCTTGTTGGCTCGGTAAGTTATTTAGTGCGTTCTTGGTCATTTATAGCTCGTTCGTACTTTTTTGTTCCACATCATGATATTGTCTAAATGTTTAAATATGGTATAGTAATAGTGTTTGTCAACATGTTGTTCAATTGCAGGATGGTTTGGTCTATGAAATTGGGTTGTCAGATGTTGTTGCAAACATGGTGGAGGAGAGGTCAAACGTTGTAACACTTCCTGAAAATTTTTGTTTCCGTAAGGATTACAACGTGGTTCGTTGTAGAGATTATCGCTTGGCTCTTGGTATGGATTACCGCATGGTTGTTGGTATGGTGGATGTGATACTTGGTGATATTTATCCTGATTGCCCTTTGCAGGTTCTTTTTCACCCATAATATGATGTCTACTATTTTTTTTAAATATAATTCATCACTTTGCTATATATTAACTTTCATTTGGGTCACCAACTAAAAAAATTATATGAATTTAAATTTTTTAAGAAAGATTATGATTTTTTTTTAAATTTAATTAGATTGCAATCATTCAAAAAAATAAAATACAATTTACATTCTTGGTACAAACTATTAATATCACAAAAAAAGGATTAAAAATTTGGTATCTTCAAATATTTGATCATTTTTCATCGATTTATAAGTATTTGATTTAAATGAATATGATTCATTTTAAATTTAATTAAATTATAGTCACTCAATAAAAGATTAAACATTCAAAAATTACACTTTTGGTACATATCATCATTATTGAAAAAATGTTGTATATTTCGAAATAATAGTTCGACTTTTTTCAACTGGCTATTCAACTAAAAATTAGCATATGGTACAGTAATGAATTAGCTCATTTACCCAATTCTTAATGCACAGTTTCGCGTTAAACGTTTTCTTAATACATCCAAAATGGAGGGTTGTGCTATGGTTATGAATTAATTTTTTGAAATGCTCTATGATCTTCTCTTGAATTGTTCATTGTTCCATTTTTTAGTTTGGTTATTCTATCATCCCCACCAATTTTAATTTTTGGATTACCCTTTAAGACTTGATAGGTGGTATAGTATTTTGGTTTTATAATCATGGATTATTAGTTGAGTTTTGAATTTACAATGTGAACTAAAGATTATATTGTGTGTTGCTTCGTAGTTTCTTCATGTATGCATTAGAAATATAATCGGGTATTTTGTGATATTTCTCTTAAATGTTTTGTTCTTGAATATAGTTGTGATTGTGCTTTTCTGTTGGGCAGTTGCCTTATATAAGAAAGTATGCTCAATTACATCTTAAAACTGGTGGTCATTACTTGATCTCCACACGGGTATGTTCTCTTTTATGATATTTGTTGTGTATTAAGTCTGCAAAGTAATAATGTCTTCGGGTGTTCTGTATGCCCACGTCGCTAACTTGTGTGAATCACAGGCAAAACACATCAATTTGACTGGCCAAGTTAAAGATCCGTTTGACGAACTTTCCTTAGACGTGAGGATAGAGTTCGAGACAAAAGAACTTGTCATGTTAGAACCAATAGGGAGAGGGCATGCCATGGCTGTTGGCATTTACCGCGTAGGAAAGTAACAGATGGATGTTCAGTCATGTACACTTTGGTATTTTGTCATTACTGGAACTCCCTGTTTGTGTTGTACAAGAAATGAAATTCTGTTTAAACTTTGTTATCACTTGCATTCTCCGACTGCTTAACAAAGTTCTCTTTTCGTTTTTCTATTTTAAATTTTTAATTGGGGTTCACTTGTTATTACAGTTTGTTGGGAAGGCAAAAAAATCCGACCCGACGGATACCCGACCCGATCCGATCCATTTGGGTCTACCCGAACCCGATTTTTTGGATTTGGATTTGGATTTGGATCTTATTTTTGGACCCGAAAGAGTTTGGATCTGGATCTGGATCTTAGGTAATCCGATCCGATACCCGACCCGAAACCCGAAACCCGATCCAAACCCGATCCGAACCCGAAACCTGATAAAAACACGATATATATATATATAGGGTCTTGTTCTAATAGAAACTAACTTAGAATAGAAACTAGAAACTAAACCTAAATTAAATATTTCAAGCTAATCTAATGACCAAATTAGGGGTACTCCAATACAAAAAACGTTTAAAATTATTGTCTCTATTCAACAAAAATATAAAAAAAATTACAAAAAAAGTTACTGTTCGCGTGATGACGTGGCACGTGAACAGTAACTTTTTTTAAAATTTTTTTTTTTATTTTTTTTTATATTTTTGTTGAATAGAGCCAAGAATTTTAAACGTTTTTTGTGAAGGTGCCCCTAGCGGGACCATTAAAATAAATGAAATATAATTTATTTAGTGTAGGTTTCTAGTTTCTATTCTAAGATTGGTTTCTATTTGAACGCTAGCCTATATATATATATATTTACGTACATTTAATATTAATTATTATACGTACATTTAATATTAATTATTATTTATTATATCATTTTATATATTTGAGATACATATCAAACAAATAAACAAAATGATCAGCCACATATATATTTGAGATATCTTAAATAACGTGATATTATTTTTATTTAATCACAATCTTATTTTTTTATTAAAATTCTAATATATTTATATAAATATATATATATATTTATATATATATATATATATATATATATATATATATATATATTCTAATATAAATTTTATTTATAATATTCTATATTTTTTATGCAACTAAAATATTTTTATATTTCAAATTTTAAATATATTTATACTTTTATGTTTTGCTTAATGTGATTATTTTAATTTTTGAATTTTGAATTAAAAACCCGATTTAAACCCGAATCCGATCCGAAACCCGATAAAACCCGAAGATTTGGATTTTCAAACCCGGATCCAGACCCGATCCGATCCGAAAACTTTGGATTTGGATTTGGATTTGGCCAAACCCGATCCACCCGTTGCCATCCCTTTATCTAAGTTATTTATTGTGGACTTGAAATCCTGGATGCTTGCGGGGCCAGCATTATATAAGTTATTTCTGTTTTATCTTCTGAGCAATCTCAAGTCTTTTCTGTTTAATCCTCTACATCTAAACCGTCTTTTTACCGTTGGTTTGTAATTGTTTCAAAGGAGGGATCAGCCTTCGGTTTGTGGACTACTTACTTTAGTGGCTAAGTTTTTTAAGGATGCATTGTTTGTCGTTCTACACATCTGGATTTGGACCATATGCTGATGTAACTGAGATTGGGTTTGTACACATTTAAAAGTTCTTTAATACTGCTATGAATTAGTTTCTATCATCAAATTAAGCTAACAACTGGATCATCTACTTTGTAATTAATTGCCGAATGACATGGGGAAGGATGCCTCCATGGTTAAAGTATTCCAGTTCCACCTGCAAAAGCATACAAATCATCAAATCCATACTAATCGAAAACAGATAAAAGTTGGATAAAAAAAAAAAAAAGAAATAGGGAAGTTGAGTAAGTAGAACAAAGAAAAAGAGTTCAGGAAGTAGAAAAATGAAAAGGAGCACATAAAAGGTTCAGTAAGATGTAAGATGGTGCAAAAAAAGAAATCTATGATACAAATATTATACAAATTTACTTTGATTTTTTTAGCTAGGTTTCTAATGCGTATCATGTTTAAATCGAATATCTCTGATTCCGGATTGGTATAAATAAAATTTAAATCCAAATTCAAAAATCTTTGAATTTAAAAAATAAATTCATATCCAAGTTTAAATCCAAAAAATCTAGTTTGATAAAGATTTGAGATCGGATTGAATTAATTTGTAGGCCCAATTATTTGTATATATAGCTTGTTCGTCCTTCATCATGAAAAAAGATAAGTTAAGGTTTCTCTTCGCTAAGAATGGACCAAGTTGATTTGGCTAATCTTTCAATTGTGGAAGAGGAACAGAAGGATAATTCCGAGAAACTGGAGAGAGATTCGCCACTGTTGTCGGAGGACGAAGTAGAAACATCGGAGGGGAAGTCGAGAGAAGAACGATTAGACATGTTTATCAATACTTTGAATCCAGAGGGAAAGTCCTTATTTGATGATGTGGACAGCGAGGAAGATGAGTATGGCTGTCATGATTTGACCTTGAGGGAATTCGCGAGTCAAATACTTGACATGAAAGAGACTGATGTTAGTATATATACTGTCTATATCTGCCTGCCTTATTAAATTAACGCAATGTTTCTTTTGAGATATTTTATAATAATCCATTGATCGTAATCTCTTCTTTGTTATCTTGAGTAGGGCTGTCAATGGATCGGATATCCGGTCCGATCCGATCCGATCCAAAGGCTAATGGAGCGGATATGGATCATATAAAAAAAATCCGATCCGGAAAAAATCCGAAAGCTAATGGAGCGGATATGGATTTGATACGATCCGATCCGTTAAAAATCCGATCCGATTATATATATATATATATGTATAATTTATTTTATATATATATATATATATATATATATATATATTAAAATTAAAAAAAAAATAGAAGGCAGTGGGCTGTTGGACTAAATGACTAATAGTAATGGGCTATTGGGCTGTCTCGTATGATTAAAATAGACCTAGTTCTTGAATACCTAAATTAGGTAACCTAATCACAATTCACAGTTAACCCGCCTCTCTCTCTCAAAACTCTGCCTCTCCCTCTCAAAACTCCGCCTCTCCAATCTCCATCTCATAAGTCGTAACCCTAGATTCACTTAATTATGGTAAATTATTTATCTTCCTATTTTCATTATATATATTGGTTATTAATCTTCATTCAATATATTCTTATCAATTTTATGTTTGATTTTGTTTCAGGATACAAGTTCAAACACGATAACGCCCAATGATAACACAGAGAATACGGTTGAGAATCCAATTGAGGTTGATGCGTCAGAAATTGTAACAAAAAGGCAGCGAACTTCAAAGGTATGGGATCACTTTACGATATATACAGATGCTAATGGGAAAAAAAGATCTTTATGTAAACATTGCAAAAAAAAATTTGTTGGGGAGAGCAACCAAGGTACCAGTCATTTGAAAAATCATCTTAATAGGTGCACGGCTAAAACTTATAAAGAATCTGGACATAAATCAATTTCTGCAATGAAAATGGCTGATGGTTCTACTAAGGTAGAAACATTTAAGTTTAATCAGCAGAAGAGTAGGATGGATTTAGCAAAAATGATCATTAAGCATAATTATTCATTTAGTATGGTTGATCATGAGTTTTTTGAGTATTTTTGTAATGGTTTAAATCCAGAATTCAAGCTTATTAGTCGAAATACTGTGAGGTCAGATATTATTAAACTTCATGAAGAGATGAAAGTAAAGATTTATGAAATGATTGATGGGCTTGATTGTAAGATTACACTTACTACTGATATTTGGACTTCCGATACACAAAACTTTGCTTATGCTTGTCTAACTGCACATTATATTAATGATGAGTGGGAGTTGCAAAAAAGAATCTTGAATTATAGAATAATTCCATGGCCACATGATGGAGAGTCTCTATTTAGGTTTATATCACAATTGATCATGGATTGGAATTTAGATAAAAAGTTGTTTGCTATGGTTGTTGATAATGCAGCTTCTAATGATTGCATGATTAAGCATCTTAAAGTTTGGCTTTCTGATAGACTTCCATGTGCCGGTGATTTTTTCCATGTTCGTTGTAGTGCACATATTTTGAACCTAATTGTTCAAGATGGGATGGCTTTTATTAAGCCACTTATAAATAACATTCGTAGTACCGTACATATTAATCTTATAAAATATAATTGATTTTGATAACCTGTTTTCTAGTTGATAGTAAAAAATTCCTTCCCTCTTATATTCACTATTTTAATTGTTTGTTACCTGTCAGGAATGATGGACTATCTTCTGTGAAGGATCATTTCCTGCCGACAATGATTGTGGAGCAGGGCATGAATTTCAGAGTTAACACGGGCTATATTTTGAAGTATGAAGAAGTCTTATTTATATTAACTTAATGTCTTATGTTTTTCAAAATGTTGGATGAAATCATGAAACTGTTAATTGTTAGTAATGGATTGGTAGTTAGATTTGTAAATTGTAGTCATCTATTTTGTTATATAACAATAGAACTGGACCTTATAAAAGGGCCAACCAGGTTGTTATACAATCGAACTCACTGGTTGTGGGATAATTAGTTCGTTTTTGTGGTTTCACATCTTATTCATGTTCTTATTTTGTTACTGTTAGTTTCAGTTTGTGGTGCCACAGTAGGTTGTTACTAATATGTTTGATATGTTAATGTATCTCTGAATGTTTATTATTCTAAAGATGTTTGATGTTAGCAAGCTGAACTGATATTTGATTTACCAGATAAGAATTCGTTCCAGTAGAATTTATATTGTGGCCTTGCAGGGAATAAAGTGTATTATTTCTTTGAGATGATGTTAAATTGCTATTGGAATTTGGATGCTCCTGAAGTCCTGGTCGTGTATCATTTGGATGCTCCTGGTCGTGTATCGGAATTTGGATGCTGTTAAACTATAGTGTATTATTTGTAATTTTCTAAATGTATTACAATGTTCTAAATTTCTCGGATTTATAAAGACTTGTAATATTTTATTTGTGTACTTTCCATTTCAAAATGTTGCTATTATTACTCGTAAATTGTTGAATTAAAATGTTACTATTATTACGTATATATTTTATTGGTTTTTTTTTTCTCTATATATGAACGGATCGGAGCTCCGATCCGATAATCCGTGATCCTAACGGATCCGGATATGGATCATGTTGAAAAAAATCCGGCTATGATCCGATCCGAATCCGAATCCGGTAAAATTAAATGGATCAGGATATGGATCATGCCTGATCCGATCCAGATCCGATCCATTGACAGCCTTAATCTTGAGTACTACGATCCTTTATAAGATTCAATTTTAATTTTTGAAAAAGTTTATGTTATGTTTTCAAGTGAGAATATGTACCATTATCCTTATAAACATACTCGTTACATGTTAGAGCTATTAAAGAAATTAGTATCGTACAAGGTATTAGAGAGATTTTTTACTCGTTGTTACATTATTGTGATTTAGTTATAACTGTACGTTTAAGAGTTGCATAACACAATATCTATACTGTTGGATCTAGCTAGTGGCGGAACCAAAAGGGGGCTATATATGGGGTGCTAGAGATCCTCTACCTCTCGAAAAAATAGTATAAATTTGTTTACATACATGTGTGTGCAGGATTTATTATATATATGCCTAATCATTCTATTGGAATCGTGCTGTAGGGTTTTGATGTTCAAGACTATTCAAAAGTGGACGCTGGTATGATGCTTTGTTGTTACGACCCACCAACATCAAGAATGCCTTGTGATGAAACTGTGGCTGAAATCACAGAATGCGCGTGTTTGGCAATTGATTTGTATAACAAAAGAGAGGTTTTGCTTTCTTTGTACATAACACTACTTATAATTAATGACTACATAATTACATGTACCGAACATTTAAATTACTAATGTTTTAAGAAACAATTTTACAGGAAAAACACTACGGCAGTGTGCATGTGCTCAAGGCAAACGTTGAGCCTTGTTATCCTCACACGTACTACATTACGTTTCAAGCCTATGATGAAGTTGATAAAATTACTGAAACCTTTCAAGCAAGAGTTGATGTCAGCTTCCCTGCTAAAGGTGAGGTTGACTATATCAGAGAGGTTGAGTTGGTTAGGATCAAAATCCCGCCCAAGCCTATTCTCATCACTAGGCCGCGAGTAGCTGGGCGCAGGTAACTCTAGTATTTCGTCTTCATATATATACAGTATTATGACATTTATTCTCTTTCTTTTTTAATACAATATTCTAAATTATATCGTGCAGTGAATCAACGTCTAAACAACACTTTGACAATGACAATCAAGTCCAAGGCAGTGACAATGAGAAAACGAAAGATCGCATGGATGGTGATAATCAGTAAATCCTAGCTTGATGACAGAGAGAGTCACGACACGATTAAATGTCTTCCTAATTAGTAATGTATTACGTTTATTATTGTGCATAACCTTTGCACCAAAATAAATTAATATTGTTTATATATATGTTCTCTTATTTCATAAGGAATATTGTTTTGATTTGTTAGTAAGGAATTATCTTCCTCACATCTTGAGGAAAATCTAATAACCAGTGAGCATTTGTTTATATACGAAAATGTTACAAAGTTTTAAAATCATCCCAAATTTTTTTATCCCATTACATTCTTCAAAAAAAAAAAATAGGACCTGTATACTTGAACCCATGGTTCTAAAAATCCATATTCTGCACCAGCCAAGACAACAGTATCTTGACCAGCAGCCTTGTACTTCTGTAAGATTTAATTAAAAATGCATTAGAACCATATCCACTTAAAAGTTGAATTAAACATGTGAAACTCAGGAACTGGCCATATGATCCTTTGGAATCACCACATCGGATACTTCAGAGGGGCATACAGATATACAATAGAGAGATAACAGATCCAAGAAAAAAATTCAAACAAGAAATGAACTTACAGCAGCTGCATCGAACACAGAAAGTTTCTCTCCAGTGGGAATATGTATTGTCTTTGGCCCAACTTCCCCTTTTAGTAGCTTGTTAACAATCCGTATATTGGCAAAAGTTCCTCTTTCCATTATTTCCATAAGAGTTGAAGTCTTTTTCTTGACTCCGCGCTCAAGCAAGAACTTTGCGGCAGGGCTGTCCTGTGAATGCTTCCTGCCGGTGAGATATGATCTGTTGTTATGCTGTCACCAAAGTTTAGTAGGCAATAGGCATCCTTCACTCCATGGGGTCCAGGAGGGTCCATTGTCATATTCTTGAAATATGGAGGCTCGTGAATATGTGTCGAATTTGGATCCCAAGAGTACAACTTGGCCTCAGGAACTGAGAGAGCATTCCACATGGGGTTACCTTTCGTGATAGCTTCATAAGCACTCTTGAACATCTCAGGTAACACACTGGATTGAACAGCCTAAAACATACAAAACTCTTACGTAACTTACTTTACAAAGTAACATATACATCTAATAAACTGCAAGAATACAATTTTGTACCTCTGCAACTTCCTCGGAAGATGGCCAGATATCCCTGACGTAGACGTTCTTACCATCCTTGCCTACTCCAATTGGATCTCTTTCAAAATCAATGTCAACCTGATAAATAAAAAATAGATATATCTTACTCCTGTTTGATGTGTCTTGAAAAAATTTTACTTGTCACTTATAAAGTTATTTATACCTTTCACTTGTTAGATATGAATTAGAATCTGTTTGGATATATCAAATGATAATGTACAGTTTATAAATAATTGTAGAAAAAATACTGGCAACAAAAACAAATTAATATTGATTTTTGTAGAGTAAAACTAAACACTTGGAAGTAAGTGGAACATATGTAGTTTCAGTTACAAGTCATAAGTTGATTTGAAAATGCAATCAATTGTCTAAAGGAGAAATCATTTCATTACCGTGCCAGCAAGGGCATAGGCAACAACCAAAGGCGGTGAGGCAAGGTAATTTGCTCTAGTCAGAGCATGGACCCGGCCTTCAAAGTTATGGATACCAGAGAGAACGGCTGATGCAACAATATCTGCAGGAAAAACCCAAGATCCTATATGTAAGTATGCAGCATAAAACATTGACCAAATATATGCCACTGATGCTGAATCAACCAAGAAAATACATATTAGTATGGCACAAAACAGCAACATACCATTTTCTGATATAGCAGAAGCAACTGATTCGTCTAAATCCCCAGAATTCCCAATACAAGTTGTGCATCCATATCCAACAATGTGGAACCCTTGTTGATTCATATATTTTTGCAGCCCACTGCACAGAAAGGAGGAAAGTAAACATTAGGTGTGGAGACAAATAAAATTCTGTTGGATTACCGATTTATAGTTGAGCAATTTTGTAACTAGTTGATAGCAGTACCTCTTGAGCAAATACTTGGTCACAACTCCAGAACCTGGAGCAAGGCTAGTTTTTACCCATGGTTTGACCTGCCAAATCAAAAAGTTTGAGCAACTATTTGAAGATACAACTGAGCAACTGTTATAAAAAAATATTAATCCTACACATAAGACTGGCACTCTAAACCAAGTACATTTCCAAGTGTACACAAGTCAACCTACAACAACTGAGCTGTAGACCCAATTCACAAGCCTTTTTTGCAACAAGGGATGCTCTAAGCATTACACTTGTAATAGCGGCAATCACAACACTGCCATGCCTAAGTTCAGCTGGCTGTCCATGGAACGAGAATTTAGCAACTTTTTCTTGTGCCTCCTTTGGTACAGCAAAACCCTGCATTGTAAAGACAGCTTAATGAAAATGTAAACTAAAGTTACATATTGTAGATGCTAACCAAAGATGTCTAAATAAGCTGATACTACAAGGTAAAACATTTCTAGTTAAATCCACCTGCAATTATTAGAAAATGATCTAGTTTTGGGAGTAATGACGTAGTTACAGATATATTGGTGTCCAGTTTAATATAGGCAAATGGACGATTTTCCAAGGAGAATTACATGGAAGTATGGAACGGAAGTTTACTCGAGAGTTTATCAAACAGATATTTGTTAAGGTTAATATAAATAAGATAGAGATAGTGGAACCCCTTGCAGTAAAAAAAATATAGTCGATATTTATTGTTTAGACACTCACCTTAAATCCAACTTTGTTATCGAGGCAAGAATGCCAATCAGACTGTTGAAGTAATACAAGTATATGGAATTTATATGGAGAGAAAATAAGAAATATGTGTGAAGTCTGATCATTCAAATGAAAGAAACGATTACAATTTAAATAGCTAATCACAGGAGTGTGATGATAGCTGGAAAAACAAACAAACTCATTACCTTCCTAATGACACTCCATGACAGATGGAAATATTCTCCCACAAGTACACCATCATACAGACAACCCATTCCAACAAACAAAGAACTAATACAACTCACACCACACTCAAACAAACAGAGACAGATCATTTAGATTAGAAAAAAAAAACCAACAAATTCCCCCGTAATCTAAATTGATTTGCTGAGATTCTTGACCCCCAGTAACATACGCATTCGTTCAAACTTGACAGTGGACAACGCCTTTGTTAATATATCTGCTCGCTGCAGGTCTGATTTCACATGCTTAATGACTATCTCCTTCCGTTCAACACACTCGCGAATAAAATGGTAACGAATATCGATGTGCTTGCTTCTCCCATGGAAAACAGGATTCTTTGCCAAGTCAATAGCTGATCTATTATCAATATAAAGAACGACTGGACTAATGAACTCAGATGTTATTTGATTTAACACCTTTCGTAGCCAAATTGCTTGACAAGCAGCAGCCGTTGCAGCCATGAATTCTGCCTCGCACGAAGACAAAGCAACACACTTATGCTTTTGAGACATCCATGTAATTACACTTTCATTTAGATAAAAGACCATACCACCTGTACTCTTTCTGTCTTCGATATGACCAGCAAGGTCACTATCTGAATAACCTGTTAAAACATTGTTTCCACTTGATTTAGAGTACACTAGACCAAAGTCCAACGTGCCCTTTACATACCTCAATATGCGTTTCACAACATTCATATGCATGTTCGTTGGTCGTTCCATAAACCTACTAACAATTCCAACTGCATATGCTATGTCCGGACGCGTATGCACTAGATAACGTAAGCCTCCCACCATGCTCTTGTACTGAGTTGAATCCACTGGTTCACCTCTTTCATCTTTGACAATCTGTTCTTTAGGCTCCATGGGATACTTTGTTGAATTACACTCAGACATTCCAGCTTTCTGTAAAATCTTCTTTGCATATGCCATTTGCTTTAATTCAATATAGCCAATTCCCTGCTCGACCTCCATTCCCAAGTAATGTGATAATCTGCCCAAGTCACTCATTTCAAACTGATCACTCATCTCCTTTTTGAACTTGTTTATAACTGACATGCTTGTCCCGGTGATCAATAAATCATCAACGTATACTCCAACTACAAGAATTTCATCACCTTCCCTACGAGTGTATACAGCATGCTCGTAAGGGCATCGAATAAAACCAATGCTTTCAAGATACTTGCTCAAATTAGCATACCACGCACGTGGTGCTTGACGTAACCCATACAATGCTTTCACCAATCGATAAACCAAATGCTCCTGATTTTCCTTTACAAATCCTTCCGATTGCGAAACATAGACTTCTTCTAGCAAATCCCCATTGAGGAATGCAGATTTGACATCTAAATGATGCACCTCCCAACCATTCTTGGCAGCTAACGCGAGTAGAAGTCTTACAGTCTCCAACCTAGTGACCGGAGCAAAAATTTCCTCAAAATCGACCCCATATTTTTGCACGTATCCTTTCGCCACTAATCTCGCCTTGTGCTTAATGATATTACCAGCTGGATCCTTTTTTAACTTGAATATCCATTTCAAATCAATGGATTTGTGACCAGGTGGTAATTCAACCAGCTTCCAAGTGCCATTTTTCTCGATAGCTGTGATTTCATCCTCCATAGCTTTCTTCCATTCTAGTTCCTTTGTGGCCTGTTTGTAGTTTGTTGGTTCTTCTATACCTAGGAAGAACAGCTCATCCCCTAGTTCCACTTCTTCTGTTTCGTCATAAATTTCTCTCAAGGACCTATAGCGCTTTGGCTCACTGCTACAACTTGAGACGTCTGAATTTGAACCAGTTTCCGAATTCTCTGATTCTATTGAATTCTCAGGTTCCATTGATGCCCCTGAATTTTCACTTATGTTGCTGCTGGATGAGCGAGATTCATTGTCACTTGAACTCCCTTCAGCCCCTTCCGAATTGATCTCTGCATCTGCAATTGTACCTATAATTGTAAATGATCCAGATGGCACTTCCTTTTCTCCCTGTTGTTTCCACAACCAACCCTTTACTTCTACAAAATGAACATCCCTGCTTACATGAACTGCTCCATTTTGTGGATCATACAAACGATATGCCTTAGTGCCCGGTTCACGACCCAAATAAACAACAGCTTTGCTTCGATCGTCCAACTTCTTAGTATGCACGCTTAGTATCTTCATGTACGCCAAACATCCAAAAACACGTAGGTGTTCCAAGCTTGGTTTTTTGCTTTTCCAGATCTCATAAGGGGTCTTTTCAAACAGGGCCCGTGTTGGCAATCGATTCAGAATGTACACAGAGTGTCGTACAGCTTCACCCCAGAATGTAGAGGGCACTTCCCTTTCCTTTAACATGCTCCGTGCCATAGCCACGACAGTTCGGTTACGTCTCTCAACGACTCCGTTCTGTTGTGGAGAATAAGGCGCTGTGAAATGTCTTAGAATTCCTGCATCGTCACAGTATGACACAAATTTGTTTGATAGAAACTCACCACCTCGATCAGTACGAAAAACTTTTATTTTTTCCCCGGCATCCTTCTCAGCTAAGACTCGAAATTTTTTGAACATATCCAAAGCATCATCTTTGTTTTTTAACAGGTATATCCACATTATACGACTAAAATCATCCACTAACAAAAGAAAATACCTGTTGCCGGCACTTGTTGCGGGTGAAATTGGACCACATAAATCTCCATGAATTAACTCCAACTTCTTAGTAGCCATGAAACCTGTTTGGCGAGGGAATGGTTTTCTAACTTGTTTTGTCATTATACACCCCGTACATGGCTCCCTGGGTTGTACGAATCTTGGTAGTCCATAGGCCATTTCATTCTCATTCATTGACATCATTGCTTGAAAATTCACATGTCCGAAACGTGCATGCCACAACCATGTTGTTTCTTCAATTTTTGACAGCAAACAGCTAGGCCCTTTAGTCTCGCTAACTAATTTGTACAACCGATTTGATGATCTTTTCACCTTCATGAGTAGCTTTCCTTGTTTGTCACGGACCCATAAAAATTCTCCACTTAACATTACTTTGTTTCCTTCCTCTGATAATTGCCCAAGACTTATGATATTATTGCACAAGGAAGGAATATAGTATACCTCATTTAGTACTCTTTCTTCTCCATTTTTGCATTGCAGTACTATAGAGCCCTTTCCTTTGATTTCCACCATTGACCCATCTCCAAACCTTACATTTCCCTGTATGCCTTCATTCAAATTTGTAAATTTCGACTTCTGGCCCGTCATATGATTACTAGCTCCATTATCTAAGTACCACACGTTGGATTCAGTTTTGGCCGTGTTCTGTGAATCCAATTTTGGTCTGGTTTCCTCGTTTAACAATACCACACTGTCCATCTTCTCTCCACATTCTGCTATTAATAAAGCTGGTTCTTCATCTTGACTTTGAACCAGATTAGCTTCTTCTGAACCTCTTTCCTTCTCTCGTCGTGGCTTGTAGCGACATTCTGCAGCATAGTGTCCGTATGTGCTACATACGAAACATCGAACTTTGCTCCTGTCTGTAGCGTAGTGTCTTCCTCCACGTTTGTTGTTGTCTCAACCTCGGTACCTCGTACTTTGGAACCCCTCAGTTTCTCCTTTACTCGACCGTTTTATCCACTCCTCTCGAGTGAGCAGAAGTTGTTCATTTCTGCCTTCCTTCTTTGCCCATTCTTCTTCAGTGAGCAAAAGTTGGCCTCCTGTAGACTCAGTTTATCCACGTAACCGTTCATCGTGAGCCTTCAATGATCCTACTGCCTCCTCAAACAACATTTCCTCCACGTTGCCAAATTGTTCAATGGTGGATACAATTTGCAAGAACCTTGAAGGAACTGCCCGAAGCAATTTCTTTGCTACATATTCTTCCTCTACCTTCTCTCCAAGAGACCTGATATTGGTTACCAGGCCATTAAGTTTCATACAAAAATCATCCAAATCCTCTGTTTCTTTCATTTTTAATGCCTCAAAATCAGCCTTGAGAGTTTGAGCTTTCGCCTTTTTCACTTTATCAGCACCCAAACATACTGTTTTGATCGCATCCCACGCCTCCTTTGATGTTTTCTTCTCTGCGATTGACAATAACAGATCCTCAGGTATTCCTTGATAAATGACAGCCAGTGCCCGCTTATCCGTCTTGTCTTCGATGGCCGCTTTGGGATCCTTGGAGTCTATAGCATTCCACATACCGTGAGCTTGCATAAAGACTTTCATGCCCATGCTATGTAGTTCGTCTTCGTTAACATTGGATAACTCAAACCAAAAGATCCTTCTTTGCCATTGCTGGTTGCCATTGTCTTGGGGCAAGGCTGTTTGTTTGTGCGCTCTGATGCCAGATATTGAAGTAATACAAATATATGGAATTTATATGGAGAGAAAATAAGAAATATGTGTGAAGTCTGATCATTCAAATGAAAGAAACGATTACAATTTAAATAGCTAATCACAGGAATGTGATGATAGCTGGAAAAACAAACAAACTCATTACCTTCCTAATGACACTCCATGACAGATGAAAATATTCTCCCACAAGTACACCATCATACAGACAACCCATTCCAACAAACAAAGAACTAATACAACTCACACCACACTCAAACAAACAGAGATAGATCATTTAGATTAGAAAAAAAAACCAACACAGACTTCATATCCTTTAAAGGAACCCGATCAGGAGGCCTTTCAAGGTTTGCAATCAGCACCTTGCATACTCAAAAGATATAGATGCTAATAAATGAGAACAATTAGTATAGGACATACCTCTTTGGACCAGAAAGATAGGGTTCAACTTCTTCGAGATCTAGACTTAAGTAAGATGAGTACGCTCTTTCCATTTGAGGCTACATTGGAGAGAGGACAGGTATTATATAAGATTACACCAACTGAAGTAAGATTCATTGCAGCTTTAGTATAATACAGAAACTTACCTCATTATAGTCCACGAACATTTTATTAGAAACTTACTGTTAGAAACTTACTGTTAGAATATTCCTAAAACATGAGGATGACAAAACAACATCATCCAAAGTGCTATTATCACATTGGCATTGTGAATTGTGATACAAAAGACAATGAAAGAATACTTACAGTATCATCACTTCTTCCAGTTAATTTAAGATATTGCAAAGTGACATGATCTACAGGGAAGAACCCCATTGTTGCCCCGTATTCAGGAGACATGTTTGCAATGGTTACCGTCCTTTGAAAGTAAGTGCACATTAATTTTCTTCTCAATCAAGGTCCCAAGAATAAAGAAATTGTCAACAGCTTTAATTTTAATTACAATAGAATTCAACAAATTTCCGTACAACACCATGCTTCCTCACCATTTGTGTCACTGTTAGGACCAAGTCAGTAGCTGTGACACCATTGCGAAGTTTTCCAGATAGCTTGAACCCAATAACACCAGGAAGAACCATGCTCATTGGCTGCATGCAAAAATAAGCCTCAGAACACAATCGGCAGGATTCTTATATCGGGTTGAAAAAGCAAGAACAAAATTAATCGGAGATTTAGTTGACAAACTCATCCCCCAGAATAATATATGCAGGTTCATAAATAACTCCAGATGATTTTTATGCATTATTCTTTATATAGCATCGTTAAAGTAATGCTGATCCTATTTGCTATATACAGTTACCTAATTTTCAAGCTTGGTCTTGATTAATCTTTTTAATGGTACGGTGTGTTATAGGGAGAATATTGTATAACAATATTTTGGAGGTTTGCTGGATTAACGGAGCAAAATACGGATATTTTGCTAATAAAAGAAGAACAAAGGATTAGGGTTTGTGTGTTTGGATGTGGCTGAGCTTGATAGGTGTTTGCAGGTAAACTGTTTCTCATCCGTATCAAGGTGCCTACGTACCCTATTTATAGGGATCAAGCCTGACGTAGTTCTTGGGCAACAAGTTACCTAGGCGGGCTAGGGTTTTAAGAGATAAGCAAAGGTCCAAGCCCACTTGTTTAGGGCTGACGTGGCAGTGAATCATCAAACTTATCCATGATCCATGATCCAGCTGTAGAAGCCCATGGTCTCGAACGGATAGATTTGGAATGAAAGATCCATCAGGGCCCTTGCATGCGACCTTGAGAGGCCTGGCCACGCGAAGCGATCCCTGTGCCTAGCTACTCATGCGACCTTGGGTCTGGCCATGAGCCTTCCATAAAAGAGATGATGATCTCGCTGTAAGTTATAGATGTGATGCAAAAGAAGCGAAGCGATCCCCTGGCAGGCATCGCCAGCGAGGCGCAACCATGTAACGAGCGAGGTGCTCCTGTAATAGAGGTATTATCGCCAAGGCATGTAGGGCTGATTCCAATAGTGGGCTTTAGTGACCCAAACTTCATCTTCTAGGTCCATCATAGATTACGAACCATCAATTTAGCTAATTAAATCAATTTAACCATTATGCCAGATTTGGGCATAACACGGTGCAATATGTCGGATAATATACATTCATACAGGTTGTCTTCAAACATGTCACTACTATTTTAACGAAGGTAGTAAACAATGCAGGTAGTTGAAAATTAATTTCACTGGGTTCAAATTGTTGACATGTAAGACAAAACTTAGCCAATCTAAGCAGATTGCCTACCTGTACAAAATCTTTTGAAGAATTGATTGTAACATTTTTTTGGTTCTAAGTGATAATAAAAAGAAAATTGCACATACAACGTAAGATTTATAATTATAATATGGTTTTTATGTTATTCAATGTTTTTAAAAAAATAACAATGAATTGTATTGGAGACAGGATTTTAGAGGTGAAATTATATTATTTTTTTATTCTAAATTGTAATAAAAAAAATTACAAATAAAATAATTTTAATTATAATAAAATTTCTATTTTATTACTTTTTTTTAAAACAACATAGAACTTGAGGAGAAATAGGATTTAAAAACGCTCCATCATTAACCATGATAATGATTAATAAGGTGGATGATAATAAGAAGAAAATCCATTGGAAAAGCTGGGAGTCGTTGTGCCAACCAAAGAGCCTAGGGGGGTTGGGTTTTCGTGACCTAGCAGTGTTTAATGATGCTCTTTTGGGAAAACAGATATGGAGACTCATTAACCATGAGGATTCATTGGTAGCCAGAGTCCTAAAAGCAAAATACTACCCTAATTCGTCAGTTTTAGAAGCCGCACTAGGTCCTTGTTCGAGCTATCCATGGCGTAGCATATGGAGCTCGAAAGCCCTAATAAAGGAGGGGATTTTGTGGAGAGTGGGGAATGGAAGGAAAATTAATATATGGTCTGATCCATGGCTTTTAGACGATCTTGGACGATATCCAACAAGTGCAAGAGATTTAAATGGTCAGCATGAGCTGGTCATGGACTTAATAGATGAAGAAAACAGATGTTGGAAAGAAGACGAGGTATCTCAGGTCTTTAATGAAAGGGGCAAAAACCTAGTTCTAGCCATCCCAATTAGCGACTGTCTCCCGGAGGATAAAATGAGATGGGCCTGGTCTGAAAATGGGAACTTCGAGGTGAGTTCTGCATACTTTCATGCCAAATCTTTTGTGTTAGGTAATGTGCAATCCTATTGGACTTATATTTGGCATGCGAAAGTCTCCCCGAAAGTCCGACACTTCTGGTGGAGGTGATGTTCATTTACCCTTCCTACACGGGCTGTTCTAAAACATCGACACATGCTAGAAGATGATACCTGTCCCTGGTGCAATCGCGAGTCAGAGACCATTATGCATACCCTCTTCCATTGTCCGTGTGTTCGCTCAGTATGGTTCTTATCACCAAACAAAGATGCTGCAGAAACAGGAAATGCTAATAATCTTGTAGAAGTTCTCGATGGCTGGAGTAAAAATCTCAACTTCGAGCAACGAAATTGGTGTTATTATATGATCTGGTCTCTTTGGCGACGCAGGAACAAACTCATTTTTGAAAACCACCAGATTCCAGATGGTGTCTTTCTGGAGAATGTTAACAGGCTAGTGACCGAGTTTGGAAACTACACTAAACATATCTATGAAGGCACTGCAGTCCAACCATCCACAACGGAAAGTATATCTCGATGGAGCTCCCCTCCTATAGGAGTTATTAAGATAAATGTAGATGCTTCCACTGCAGTTGAGGGTTGGATAGGGATGGGGGCAGTGGCCCGAACCAATCAAGGGAATATATTGTTTGCTGCTGTGAGGAGGAATCGCGCACGCTGGAAACCGACTGAGGTCGAATGCAAAGCAGCTTTGTTTGGTTTGAAAAAGGCTAAAGAGTTAGGCTTCAACAACATCATTATCGAAACGGATTGTCAAGTTTGGTAAACAAGGTTAAGAAGAGTGTCTTTGGTAATTCAGAAATTGATATAGTCTTGCATGATATTGGTAGAATTAGTTCAGGTTTTGAATCTTTAGTTTGGTCCCATGTTAGGAGAGATGGAAATAGAGTTGCACATCACTTAGCTAGGATAATCCCATTTGGGATTGAACAATGCTGGGTGAAATGCTCCTAGTGATATCACCTCTCTTGTACTTGCAGATTCTCTGCATTTTGCTTCTATTTGATTTCTGTCTTTCCCCTAAAAAAAAAAAGATAGGATTTAAAAAACAACATAAAATTATAGAAAAGATAGAATTTTATGGTGAAACCAAAATAGGAAAATGCTAAAGGCCCCAAAACCTTTCCCAAATACTGAGGTGTCACAAATATATTTGGTAATTTTCTATTAATAAAAAACGACCCGCGTGCATTCATATGGCCCACGAATCAAATTTTGTCAAATGTCATGCACTTCATTTGATAAAAAATTTGGTAAATATTTTGGGATACCTAGCACTACTCAACCAAAATAAATGGTACCGTTAAAAAGAGGATTTGCTTATCAATAAAGGTCAGAGATTAGACATAAAACTAACCAAATTTGGTAAATTAGATAAAAAAAAAATATAAGAAGTCTTTAATTCAAAAATTTAAATATAATAGTTCAAGTAGTTAAGTTTTATTTTCTATCGTGATTCCTGTTTAGTCCGAAATTTATAAAATAAATGAATATTTTTTTTTTGTCAAGCTAAAATAAATGAATATTATTTATTAACTTATAAGTTATAACTAGCATGATAGCCCGTGCAAAGCACGGGCCATATAATAATTCATAGAATTTTCTCGTATTAGTCTACTTTACGTATTTCGATCTATTTAAGATATTATAGTTTCAAAATATTATTAGATTCTGAATCGCGAAAGTTATATTTTTAGTTATGTTTGGTCAGTGTAAGAAGAATGACCGACTGAAAGCTATAAGTAAGAGTTAATTAAATGCCAAGTATTATCACAATAATCTTGTTGTATTGAAATACATGAGAAAACAGCTGGCTTATTTATTTTGGGTGGATAAAGAAATAAATATTATATTATTTCTAATTTAATATTGTAAGAAATAATGTAATGTGACGAAAAAATAAAAGTAATACAGTCATATAGTTCTGCTAATAAAATCTCGGCGCATATTTCCAATTTTGGATTTCAGCGCACATTTCCAATTTTGGATCCTTTTATCCGACCAATTTCGGAGAACAAGGAGAATAACAAATTTATTCTAATAGTTGTGCACGTTCAAAATAAATATGTGATGTGTGTTTTTCTAAGATCATGGTATTTGACCATCGCAGATGTATCCTTTCAAAAGCAAATTGACCATAACATAATCTTTTCTTCAAATACATTGTATTATATATCTATTCTCAGAAGTGAACTTTCAAAACCCCAAGGTAATATCTCAAATTTCAAGACAATCCATATTTAGACATGTACAAATTCAACAAAATACACGAGTAACTAAAATTAAAGTGTCATAACTCATAACGGGTTTTTAAAATGAGATGTGTTAATGTATGCACCAAATGAATTATGTTGTAAAAGTTCATATGTACAATAAAATTCAATCTATGAAAATAAGATAGACATAACTACGATAATGAAGCATCCCGAATATCATTTTAATTTGAGGTAACAGCAAAATGATAGCCGAAAAATAAAAAATACACATACCACATCCGTGATCATAAGACATTGTATATATCAGCAATTTTCGAGTTTATTAGTCTCACACCGGGTTGAAACTCGCATTGGTGTTTAAAATTCAAGTGAAATTGGTATATTACTATCTTATATATGGTTGTAAAACTCATTTTGTATGAAGTTAATAATATTAGCATATTACGAAAATGCTGCAAAAATAAAGTGCGAGGGACAATAGATATGAAAACCATATTGACATTTTTTTACCAAATCGAAATCCCATATGTAAATTATTTCTTATTTTTAATATTTTAATATATTTTGTTAATCAATCTATAAATTACCCGATAATAATAGGATTAACCGATATAGTGCAAATATACTTAATATAAAATAAAATAAAATATTATACTGATATCGAGTATAAATATGTTTTACACCTTATTTATCATTTTTTGTATTCTGGCCATTCGACTAATATAGACATAATTGTTAAAAGAGAGAAATATTATAATTAATTTTTATATATCTATTTTCACTTCCGCCCGTTTACCTACTTGAGATAACTTCTACTAATTTTTCGTCACCTACCGCCTCACTTCGATTTTTTTTTTTTACCAATTTTCAACCACCTCAATACCTTTTATACATAAAATAAAATATTATAATGATACCGAGTAAAAATATGTTATACACTTCATTCATCAATGTAACAATTTAATAATAAACATAATCTGGCCATTTGACTAATATATAGATATAATTGTTAAAAAGGAGAAATAGTATAATAAAATTTTATAGATCTATTTTCACTTCCGCATGTTTACCTACTTGACATAGACGTCTACTTATTTTTCGTCACCTACCTCCCCACTTTATTTTTTTTGACCAATTTTCAGTCACTCAGTACCTTTCTTAATTCTGACTTCGACGACATTATATTTGTCAATTTATATTTTCCCTCCCCGACTACCATTTTTTACCATTATATGTGAAAATATTTTAATGATTTTATCCCTAATAAATCATAAAAATAAACGTGAGCATAAATTTATGAGTATATAAATGGCATAAATTATTAAAATTAGTAAAAATTATTATCTTATATATGGTTGCAAAACTCATTTTGTATGAAGTTAATAACATTAGCATATTACGAAAATGCTGCAAAAATAAAGTGCGAGGGACAATAGATATCAAAACCATATTGACATTTTTTTTACCAAATCCAAATCCCATATGTAAATTATTTCTTATTTTTAATATTTTAATCTATTTTGTTAATCAATCTATAAATTACCCGATGATAATAGGATTAACCGATATAGTGCAAATATACTTAAAATAAAATATTATACTGATATTGAGTATAAATATGTTTTACACCTTATTTATCATTTTTTGTATTCTGGCCATTCGCCTAATATAGACATAATTGTTAAAAGAGAGAAATATTATAATTAATTTTTATATATCTACTTTCACTTCCGCCCGTTTACTTAGAGATAACTTCTACTAATTTTTCGTCACCTACCTCCTCACTTCGATTTTTGTTTACCAATTTTCGGCCACCTCAGTACCTTTCATACATAAAATAAAATATTATAATGATACCGAGTAAAATTATGTTATACACTTCATTCATCAATGTAACAATTTAATAATAAACATAATCTGACCATTTGACTAATATATAGATATAATTGTTAAAAAAGAGAAATATTATAATAAAATTTTATAGATCTATTTTCACTTCCGCCCGTTTACCTACTTGACATAGACGTCTACTTATTTTCCGTCACCTACCTCCTCACTTTGGTTTTTTTTTTTGGACCAATTTTCAGCCACTCAGTACCTTTCTTAATTCTGACTTCGACGACATCATATTTGTCAATTTATATTTTCCCTTCCCGACTACTATTTTTTACTATTATATGTGCAAATATTTTAATGATTTTATCTCTAATAAATCATAAAAATAAACGTGAGCATAAATTTATGAGTATATGAATGACATTTTAATTATCAAAATTCAAATTATTAAAATTAATAAAATTATGTGGGCAATTTTATCTTGAATAAATTATAGAATAAATATTGCTAATAGGTGAGTTATTTGAGCATGTAGTGAATGAGTTTAAAAAGTTGCACAAAGAAGTGATTTGGTTTAGTGGTTGAACATGTGAACACAAAGTTATAAGTATTGGTAGGTCATGGGTTCAATTATTTCCAACTTCAAAATTTTTAATATTCATTTAAATCTAAGGACAAATTAGTAATTTACTAAATAGGCATAAAACCCATGTTGGCCTGTAATAGATATAATAAAGGATTTGTTTTTAAAAAAACCATGATTTAACAACTGTGATTTTATTTTAGATAAAAATCCAAATATCAAGCTGGCGACTTGTGTTGATTCGCTGGAAGCTGTCTTGTCATCTCAACAGGTAATGCCCCTTAACGTTGTTTTGCCTTATTATTTTATCTAGTCATTGCTAGTGTCCTCTATATGTTTGATAAATGTCCTGTGAGAATAAACACTTGTCTTTACTGTTTAATTGTGAGTTTGTATTGATTATCAATTTAGTTTAATGACACCTAGTTGTGATAGCTATATTGGGTTATTTAGCTTTTGTTTGTTAGAGTTTCGTAATGTGCTTATAATTTCGTTAGTTACAATTGTGTTTGATATCTTATTTGTACTTTGATGGAATATAAGTTTGTGCTAGTACTATATGGAATTGTTTTATTGGTTTAATTATGTTGATTGAACCTGATATTAGTGTTGTTTGGCCTATCGGAAATCGGGGTCTGTACAACAAGTGAATTGTGTTATGTTACCATATCCTACTATCTTACATTGTTGTATTTTTGTGGAGCTACTAATTTTTTTGTAATAATGTTCCTAATGTAATTTCTGAATTTCGTTAAAAAATCATGTAAAACCAAGGGTCTTCCAAATCTACTTAAGGTTTAGGTCCTTATCACCTGCCCCAGAGCCTACTTTTGAGTTTTGAGTAGGACTTTTTGAGTGTTTAGTTTGATTTGGTTTAGTATCATCATTTAAACGAGGCTGATTATGGTTTAAAATGCATGCATGAACATACAAGGGACGATAGATACTTGACTTCTATTCTGATTGTTGAATAGCCAAGCAAAAATATATGGGATTGTCCTACACATCTCTTGCAATTTAATACATGCCAGTAATCTGCCTGTTGAAAATTTGGTGAAGTTCCTTATCTGTCTGTTACCTATTGGTCGGTTACTTGTTATAATGTATAACTATATCGTACATGTATTGTGTATTTTCTTTTAACCATTTACTATCTACCAAATTCGCTGTGGGCTCCCATGAAACCTCATTTACAAACTCCTTGCTTTTGCCTAAGCATTGATTCACGGCTCTTCACTGTCAGTTAATGTAGACCTCTTTCTAAGAGAATATTATGCCAGCCCAAATCATCTAGTACTTGAGAGTTGAGACTGACTTTATTCATTTATTATTGTTTGCTTGTTTCTGTAATTAAAGACATGAAACACTTATTATGACCAAATCACCAAAAGCAGTGATTGAACCTGTGTGAGGATTCAATATTGAAATTGGAAGGTGAGTGCTTTGTTGAAGTTGGTTAAGGCTTGGGTTGAGGGTTTGGTTTTATGTTTGCCTAATTTTTGAGCTCTATGTATCTGAGCGTGACTGGAGAAGTCCGGGTCAGACAAGTCTGGATAATAAGTGCTGTACTGCGTCAAGTGATTAGTTATATGATAAATTATGGTTTGTTTATACTATATGTAATGTCCAGACTTATAGTTAATACATATGATATAAATATAATGAATGTATGTTATATTATAAAAAAGGAGAAACACGTAGACTTATATATTTAGGTATTTTGTAAAGAAAACAAAATGATATAAATGGAAGATAGGATACACGTGAGCCTTGTTATTGGTAGTACCTAATGACACAGCTTACCTAAAGCTAAGAAGGGGGCAGATGTTTAAAGTCATATTCTAGAAGAGGATGATATTTGTATAAGCATATGAGAGGAGTCCAGGAAAGAGGAATTGGAAGAAAGTTCGTGGAGAAGAACCAAATACGGGGGTCCTTTTTGTTCAGCAGTTTCAAGAGGATTGAGAAGAAGCTGCAGTATAAACTTGTTCTTTATTAGCAACATGAGATGCTTAAAGTTCTAAAGTAACCTGTTTACCAGGAGAATTAAAGTACATATGAGAACTTATTTACCTATGATTTTATGTCAGTTGGTATTTATATGGTATCATGATTTTATGTCACTTGGTATTTATACGGTATAATGAGATTAGACATTCTAGATGACATAATTTAAAGGCTATTGGTGATGTAATGAACACCTACAAATTTCGGATTATTAATGCGGCATTTAAGCTCCTGGAGGCTATAAATCTATCAAGTAAAACTTTACACTGGTCAGGTATAATATTGCAAAACCTTATGCTGAATAACAACTACTTTACATAGTTTGGAATGCTATTGAACTTTAAGTGAAGTTCTCGAAATATATATATATATATAGGCTCCTGGTCAAATAGAAACCAAAGTTAGAATAGAAACTAGAAACCACCACTAAATAAATTATATTTCATCTAATTCTAAGGGCCCCGCCAGGGCACCTTCACAAAAAATGTGCTAAATTAACTCACCTTGTTGAATGATAAATCATCAGTTGTAAGTGACATGAGTCCTTTGTATAAAACTGTGGTGGTGCTAAGAGATCAGAGCTGATGCTCAAGGAGTCTAGGTTCGGGAAACTTGTTTGATAAAACAAAATAGACCTTTTAAGACAAATAGCCTTGTCTATTAAGTTTTCTCAGATTTGTATTGCCTGTTTCAAATGAGTAGAACTTTCAATTGGTTAATAATCTTAAGCTGAAATTTGGATATAATATCAACCTATGAGGAACTAAATTACACATATATTTAAGTTATAATTTTTTTCTTAAAAAAATCCATGATTTAACCGCTGTGATTTTAAAAGTGTTTTTAGATAAAAATCAATCAGCGCAAATTGGGGGTCTATTTTAAAGGGGTGAAAACGTTAGGACAAGAGGTTGCCCTGTGCAGATTCATGTGCCAGTTTAAGATTTTGAGACTACTTCGAAAGTCCATATCTAATTAATTGTCAATGATCTTGACCTGAATTTTGGAGATGTTCTTAATCTCTAAGTTAATTATGATTGGTAATTTTATTAGATTTTTAATGAATGATTTAATGGGTCAAACAAGAAGCCAGGTGCTCTATTTTATTTCAAATTTACAGGAGCTACTTCAAAAAGCCAATAACTTCTATTGGGCATGCAAGCTTGACTGCTTGAGCTAATAGTTCAAGAAAATGTTAATTAATTGGTTAATTTTATTAGAATTATATTAAATGTAAAATGGGGTCGTTACACTGTATGCAAATGCAGTGGTTTTTAATTTACCCTAGATATGAATCAAAATTTGCTAATTACTATTCTGGTGCAGGTGGCTCTTGCTTTTGTATATGTAAAGTGGGATAATTAGCGACTAATAGGGCACAACTTTTGGATTCCTGATGAAGATCTATGTAATTCAACTGATTGTTTTATTTTTTCTTTACTCTTTTGGCAATTATGTTTTTGAGCATGACGGTTTTTTCTAGTTCTTTTGGTGGTGACCAAGTTTGCTTGGACATTTTTCAGATTATAAGCCAATGCCGGGGCACTTACAAATTTTGAGGTACTTGATTTCTTGCGATCTAGGGGCTGGAAAGGACGCCACGCGTGTTATAGCTCCCGTAGCACCATCAGAATATAAGGTTGGCATATTCACTTGAGCATTTCTCATATTATTTTTGAAAAAGCATTCAATGCTTTAGAATTACTGATTGAATTTTATCATCTTATGTAGGTTTTTGACTATTTGGAGCAAAGTGTGGCTTGCTATCAAACAAAAGAGAGCATCACCGATTTTATTTCGAAAAGCGAAAGATACAAACTTGCAAAAGCTGAGATTCTCAACTTCATTCACATTAGACCTTCTTCTGGTGTTGAATTGACCCGGTAATTTTACAGTTTGAAACATATTCCTTTTTAGTTTACTTTATTTGTTTTGCTCTTACCTGATAAGTTTAGTGTTAATGATTACAAAACATTATGCCCTTCCATATAGCTGCTCCTTGTATATATTCATTGTTGGCTTGTGTTAAATGCTGCAAGGCATTATATATTAGGTAACCAAACTGGTGTATAGGTGTTATAACAACTCGCTTATGTTTAGTATGAAAAACTTAATTCCTGTAAGCCAGTACTTTCTTAAAATACACCCCTTTTTGGGGAAAGGTCACTTGCATAAAGAAAGACGAGTAAACAAACGGTGCACCAGCGGACCAGCTAAACAAAATAGCACCAACTAAAATTATAGGAAACAAGATACAACCCTTGTTTGCTTGAATGTGTGCTGGTATCTGTCACTGCTATTCTTTATTTTGATGAATAAAAGGATCTTGTTCAGCAAAAATTCCCAGATATGAACTACTTGGTATATTTTATTCAAGTGATGCAAGTGAATAAATTTGAATAAAAAATTTAAAGATTGCAATTTTCAGAAGCCCACATTTATGCATAATTGCATGTTTATTTATCATGGAGGTTATAAAAAATTCTTTATATTATGAATATGATATTTGACATTTGATTTGCAGATTGTGGAAGATTATGAAGGACGGTTTGGAGAAAATATTGATGAATTAGTGGATATGGTGGCAGAAGTGTTTCCTTTACCAACTCCAATAGAGACGGATGATGGAGTTACTCAGGAGGCCGATTTACCAACTCCAATAGAAACTGAAGACGGAGTTGCTCAGGAGGCCGAGAATGATACACAGCCATGTTGAGAGCATTTAGTTTCATATTCAAAATAGCTGTCTTAATTAGAAAAGAGAGTTAGAGTTAGAGTTAGAAGAGCTAGTAAATTAGTACCATCAACAATTCAGTGGCCATTTGGAATCACCAAAATTGTGTCTAACGCCTGCATGAAGCCGGAATCGCTAGTAATAACTGTTGTGGTGTGTTTGAGTGTAGTTCATGGTGGCTTCTACTGGCATAATGAGTAATGAAATGTAACAAACTTGTCTGTTACAGATTATTAGAATTTAGAAATTACCAGGGATATTTGAAGTCAACAGTAAATTAATTCATAGGCTCGGTCATTCCGAACCTCACTCCCAACCTAACTCTAAATATTTGTGTAAAAATAATGTTATTCAAAGGATTTGAACCCATGCATAACTAAATGCAACACTATAACCAATTGAGCTATGTCAACATTTGAGCTAATATTAAAAATCATTAGCAACATACATAATGTATAATTCCAATAATTATACATACATACATACATCTATCTATCTATACTATTATATTAAAGTCGAAACATTGAAAGTTTTAGTTTTCGGTTTGGTTATCCTAAGTTTTGGTTTTCGATTTTATTATCCTAATTATTAAAATAAATAATTAAATTATAAAAACAACTCAAAAAACTAATTACTAATGTTAACGTAATTATATTCTGATTAAAATTCCTTCATCCACTTCTACTTGGACTCTTTTTTCTGCTCCAACAACTCAATTATTCATTTTTTCTAAAGATTTTACTTCTAATTAAAACACTTTACCATTTAATTTAAAACTAATATTACAATAATTAAATAATTAAATTACAAAAACAACTCAAAAAGCTAATTACTAATGTTAATGTAATTATATTCTGATTAAAATTCCTTCATCCACTTCTACTTGGACTCTTTTTTCTGCTCCAACAACTCAATTATTCTTTTTTTCTAAAGATTTTACTCCTAATTAAAACACTTTACCATTTAATTTAAAACTAATATTACAATAATTAAATAATTAAATTACAAAAACAACTCAAAAAGCTAATTACTAATGTTAACGTAATTATATTCTGATTACAATTCCGTCATCCACTTCTACTTGGACTCTTTTTTCTACTCCAACAACTCAATTATTTATTTTTTCTAAAGATTTTACTTCTAATTAAAACACTTTACCATTTAATTTAAAACTAATATTACAATAACTAATATATATCCAAAATATCACACCAATTATTTTTAATAGTAATTTTTGTAATTAAAAGAGGGAGTACTTTTTAATTTAAAATTAATCTTTCAATCACTAATATACACCCAAAAATATCTCACCATATATACAAATCATTATTTTTATTAATAAATAACAATCGTTAGATCTAATAATAAGATATATTATATGATTAAATTAATTTATTAAAAATTCAAAGTTCGAACCCGTCAACGACATTTTTAATTTAGAATTTTACAAAATAAAATTTAAACCATGCATTTCATTATATAAATTTATATTAAATTAAAATTAAAAAATTATTAAAAATAAGGATTATATAAAAACATAATTATAATGTTAAATAAATTTTATAACCTATCAAAAGAAACCCGTGCTTCGCACGGGTTATAAGCTAGTACTATTATATTAAAGCCGAAACATTGAAAGTTTTGGTTTTCGGTTTGGTTATCCCATTTATTTTGGTTTTCACAGATAATTAAATTATAAAAATAACTTAAAAAGCTAATTACTAAGGTTAACGTAATTATATTCAGATTAAAATTCCTTTATCCATATTGAGCTTCTACTTGGACTCTTTTTTCAGCTCCAACAACTCAATTACCCATTTTTTCTAAAGATTTTACTTCTAATTGAAACACTTTACCATTTAATTTAAAACTAATATTACAATAATTAATATATATCCAAAATATCACACCATATCTTTCCGTAATTATTTCAGTAGTAATTTTTGTAATTAAAACAAGTTACCTTTTAATTTAAAATTAATCTTGCGATAACTAATATACACCCAAAAATATCTCACCATATATTCAAATCATTATTTTTAGTAATAAATAAGAATCGTTAGATCTAATAATAAGATATATTATATGATTAATTTACTAAAAATTCAAAGTTAGAACCCGTCAACGACACTTTTAATTTAGAATTTTACAAAATAAATTTCAAACCATGCATATCATTATATAAATTTATATTAAATTAAAATTAAAAATAAGGATTATATAAAAACATAATTATAATGTTAAATAAATTTTATAACCTATCAAAAGAAACCCGTGCTTCGCACGGGTTATAAGCTAGTACATAATTATACATGCATACATACATACACACATACATCCATATATACTTACATAATTATTAATTATACACGCATACGTACATACATACATTTATGTTATAAAATCTATTAATATTTCATTATTTGTAATCTATTAGCATAACTAAATGCAACACCATAACCAGTTGAGGGAGCTAATATTAAAAATCATTAGCAACATATATAAATATTTGTATAATGTATAATCCCAATAATTAAACATACATACATAAATAATTATACATGCATACATATATACACACATACATGCATACATCCATACATGCTTACATAATTATTAATTATACATGCATATGCACATACATACATACATTTATGTTATAAATTCTATTAATATTTCATTATTTGTAATCTATTAGCATAACTAAATGCAACACCATAACCAGTGAGGTCTGTCTACATTTGAGCTAATATTAAAAATCATTAGCAACATACATAAATATTTATATAATGTATAATCCCAATAATTATACATACATACATACATACATACTTAAATAATTATACATACATACACACATACATGCATACATCCATACATACTTACATAATTATTAATTATACATGCATACGTATATACATACATACATACATTTATGTTATAAAATCTATTAATATTTCATTATTTGTAATCTATTAGCATAACTAAATGTAACGCCATAACCAGTTGAGCTATGTCAACATTTGAGCTAATATTAAAAATTATTAGCAACATACATAAATATTTGTATAATGTATAATCCCAATAATTATACGTACATACATACATACATACATACATACATAACTCTACATGCATACATACATACACACATACATACATACATCCATACATACTTACATAATTATTAATTATACATGCATACGTACATACATACATACATACATACATTTATGTTATAAAATCTATTAATATTTCATAATTTGTAATCTATTAATTGTTGTATAATTAATATGCATATTTATAATACATACACATGTACAAACATAAATACATACATATATAAATTTTTGTGGATATGTAATAATGTACTATAATATTCACTAACATATACCCTATCTTATTAATCACTAGCTTATAATCCGTGCAATGCACGGGTTTTGATATTATATTATAAATTTTATTTAATATTATAATTATGTTTTTACATAATCATTATTTTAATAATTTTTTTAATTTTAATTTAATATAATTTAACATACTCATGTTCCGCGCTTCGCGGCGGCGTTAAAATATTTTTAAAAAATTCAATACATTTACGTTATATTATAATATTAATATTAAATTTTAATAATTAAATAATCTTCTCTAATGAATCAATTTCTTGTTAAATACAATTCTTTCGATTGAGCCGCTCTCTCGTTAAAACCGAAATCCCAACTTTTTAACATATATTATAAAGACTGCATGAGATTGTTCTTTTACTCATTGTTCTTTTATTATGTTAAGACATCAATTCTTTTCTTTTTAAATACGGTGACTTTTTTCATGACAATAGTATTTGATTTATGAATAAATTTTCCTAATATAAGTACAATTAACTTATATAAAAAATATATAATTTAAGAAGATCGTACTTTCTATAAAACATATATTATAAAGACTGCATGAGATTGTTCTTTTACTCATTGTTCTTTTATTATGTTAAGACATCAATTCTTTTCTTTTTAAATACGGTGACTTTTTTCATGACAATAGTATTTGATTTATGAATAAATTTTCCTAATATAAGTACAATTAACTTATATAAAAAATATATAATTTAAGAAGATCGTACTTTCTATAAAATATTTAATTATATGTCTGCTCTATATATTCAAACACATATTCTAGTTCTAGTAGAACTTTTATTTATATATTTTTTCTAAATTCAAACTCTTATTCTCTATAAATTCGAACTCCTATTCTGCTTCTAATAGAACTTTTAATCGTATGCCTTATAAATACTTATTATACTTCCAATATAACTTCTAATCATATGTCTTCCCTATAAATTCGAACTCTTCTCCTTTATAAATTCGAACACCTATTCTACTTCTAATATTCTAATTGATATTTTCATATTTATTAGTGTTTAAAATTCTAGAAAATTAGAAAAATCGATTGAGACGATATTAGAGCGCCACCTAAACTATTCAAACTCTTATTCTCTATAAATTCGAACTCCAATTCTGCTTCTAATAGAACTTTTAATCGTATGCCTTATAAATACTTATTATACTTCCAATAGAACTTCTAATCATATGGCTTCCCTATAAATTCGAACTCTTCTCCTTTATAAATTCGAACACCTATTCTACTTCTAATATGATAATTGATATTTTCATATTTATTAGTGTTTAAAATTCTAGAAAATTAGAAAAATCGATTGAGACGATATTAGAGCGCCACCTAAACTCCCGCTATCCTCCTTTATATATATACTAGTTCATAAAGCCGCGCTTCGCGGCGGCGTTACAATATTTTTAAAAAAATTCAATACATTTACGTTATATTATAATATTAATATTAAATTTTTATAATTAAATAATCTTCTCTTGAATTAATTTCTTGTTAAATACGATTCATTCGATTGAGCCGCTCTCTCGTTAAAACGGAAATCCCAACTTTTTAACATATATTATAAAGACTTATATAATATTTTTTATCTATAAAATCAAACGGTAAAAATAAAAAAAAAATTATGACTTCAGTATCAAATTCTTAAAGCTGATACAATCTTTTCTAGCTAGCCGTCTTCCCGTTAAATACGTTTCGAGCCGCTCTTATTTGAAACCGAAATTCTAACTTCATTATATAAAGAGAGTAAATTCTAATTTTTATATTCTTTAAACTTTCTAATATTTATGGAGTTTTAAAAGATGAAAATACATCTTATATTTTCTGTATATTATAGATATTCTTGTATTTAGTTACAGTTTTCGCATGGGAATGTCTTTCTGTTATGTTAACATATCAAAAAAAAGTTAAAATACTAAGACTTTTCGTTACGGGAATAATATTACATTTATTGATATATTTTTGTAATGCAAGTATAATTAAATTGTATAAAAAAGTTAAAATAAAGGATTTCTGGGAAAAAAGATGTATAGTTTTAAAAAATCGTATAAGACGTCTCCACCGTCCTCGTATTCTACTTCCAATAAAACATTTTATTTTTTGTACTAATTATATATTTAAACATCTTTTATACGGTCTTATCTAATGAACCGTTTTCTTGTTAAACACAGTTATTACTATTGATTCGCTCTCTCGTTAGACCAAAACCTAACTTTTACGCATATTACTTGTATGATAATGTTTATCCATAAAAATCAAATCCTAAAAATAAAATATAATTTATAACATCATATGATATTTTAATAGCTAGTACAATTTTTTGTAGTGAGCCGTCTTCCCGTTAAACACGTTTCGAGCCGCTCTCGTTTGGGATCTAAATTCTAACTTCATTACATATTATTGATGATACTTATCTTACACAACAAATTTTTTCCTTGAAATCAAAACCTAAAAAATAGAGTGAATTCCAATTTATACTTTCTCTAGATTTTCTAAAATTTTTGGAGTTTTAGAAAATGAAAACACATTGTATTTTCTCTTTATTTTATAGATACTCCTGTATTTATTTAGGATTGCTGCATGAGATTGTTCTTTTACTCATTGTTCTTTTATTATGTTAACACATCAATTCTTTTCTTTTTAAATACGGTGACTTTTTTCATGACAATAGTATTGGATTTATGAATAAATTTTCCTAATATAAATATAATTAACTTATATAAAAAAATATATTTTAAGAAGATCGTACTTTCTATAAAATACAGGAACTTTTATTTATATATTTTTCATGTCTGCTCTATATATTCAAACACCTATTCTAGTTCTGGTAGAACTTTTATTTATATATTTTTTCTATAAATTCGAACTCTTATTCTCTATAAATTCGAACTCCTATTCTACTTCCAATAGAACTTTTAATCGTATGCCTTATAAATACTTATTATACTTCCAATAGAACTTGTAATCATATGTCTTTCCTATAAATTCGAACTCTTCTCCTTTATAAATTAGAACACCTATTAGTTCTAGTAGAACTTTTATTTATATATTTTTTCTATAAATTCGAACTCTTATTCTCTATAAATTCGAACTCCTATTCTACTTCCAATAGAATTTTTAATCGTATGCCTTATAAATACTTATTATACTTCCAATAAAACTTCTAATCATATGTCTTCCCTATAAATTCGAACTCTTCTCCTTTATAAATTCAAACACCTATTCTACTTCTAATATGCTAATTGATATTTTTATATTTATTAGTGTTTAAAATTTTAGAAAATTAAAAAAATCGATTGAGACGATATTAGAGCGCCACCTAAACTCCCGCTATCCTCCTTTATATATATACTAGTCGACTAAGCCGCGCTTCGCGGCGGCCTTATAACATTTTATTTTTAAATTTTAAATAAAGATTATTTAAGAAAAATATCGACAAAAATATATGTATAATATCAATATAGATTGGTGAACAAAATATTGTATAAATTAAATATACATTGATAATAAAATGTATTATTCATATATATTTCTATACCATTTTTGTCTCACGGTTTTTTAGGCCGACACCCGTTGTATATATTATAAAAAGCGTACATACTAATAAAAATTTAATTACTAAGGTTTTATTTGACTTTGATTTCGATTTGCAAATCAGTGAGATTTTCTTAGGATTCAATTAGAATTGGGAGATACTATTGTAAAAAAAATAAATTAGAACTTCCTTTTTATATCCTAACTATAATATAATTTAGAGGTGGGACTTACCTTTAATAACATCAATTATTTCTTTGATTACATATTTTATGTACATCAATTATTTCATTGATTACATATTTGAGTTTGAAAATTGAGATAATTTAGAAAATTAGATAAATAACTTTCGAGTTTTTAAAAAATCTACAAAGATATATCTATAATATCAATATAGATTGGTGAATACAATATTGTATAAATTAAATATACATGATAATAAGATAAATAATAAATTATTCATATGTTTTATATAACGTTTTTGTCTAACTATTTTTTTGGCCGACACCCGTTGTATATATTATAAAAATACTAAACATACACAATAATAAAAATTTAAATACTAAAATCCTCTTTAACTTTGATTCAGTTTGCACACCGGTGACATTTTCTCATGATTCTTTTATTTTCATCACAATAATAAAAATTTAAATACTAAAAACCAGTGGCGCACTATAGTACATTCAGAATTAAAGAAAATAAGAATGTAAAAAAAATTGAAAAAAAGTAGACGAATACCAAAAAATAGAAGCAAGAAAAATGTTACAAACATAGTGATAAAATTTGATCGTTAAAAGCAATCTATACTATTATATTAAAGCCAAAACATTGATTGTTTTGGTTTTCGATTTGGTTATCATATTTATTAAAATAAATAATAACATAATATAATTAAATGTAATTAGCTGAATGTCTTTTTCACGTTTACTTTTGTTATACTACTCTTTATAAACAACTAAAAACATAAATAATATCATATCTTTTAATTATTAGTATTTCTATCTAATTAAAACATGTTACCTTCTATCTAATTAAAACACATTACCTTTTACTTTAAAACTAATTAATCTTGCAATCAATAATAACATAATATAATTAATGATAATTAGCTGATTGTCTTTTTCACGTTTACTTTTAGTTTAAAATATTACCCTTTATAGACAACTAAAAACATAAATCATCTATACTATTATATTAAATCTGAAAAATTGAAAGTTGTCGGTTTGGTTATTCTAATTATTAAAATAAATAATAACATAATATTATTAATGGTAATTAGTCGATTATTTTTTTCACATTTATTTTTAGTTGAAGATATTAGCTTTTTTTAAACACTTAAAAGCATCAATAGCTCCATATCTTCCAATCATTAATATTTTCTTTCTAATTAAAATATGTTACCTTTTTTATTTAAAACTAATCTTACAATCATTAATATATACCCGAAAATATCACATCATATTTTCTGATTATTAATAAAATATATTAAAAAATCATAAAGAAACATTGTATAATCCGTAAACATGAGCATATTAAATTAAAATTTAAAAAAATATTAAAAATAATGATTATTTAAAAACATAATTGTAATATTAAATAAAATTTATAACATAATAAAAAAATTCGTTCATCGAACGGGCATTGAAAATTTTTCGGTTTGATTTTCGGCACGATAATCATAATTATTAAAATAAATAACAAAGTAATATAATTAATGATAATTAGCCGATTGTCATTTTTAATTAAAACATGTTTACTTTTAATTGATGATATTAGCTTTTATAAATACCTAAAATATCATATATTCCTGCAATAATATTTATTTTCTAATTAAAACACATTAACTTTTAATTTAAAACATAATCTTGCAATAATTAATATATACCAATAAATATCACACCATATCTTCTAATCACTAACAAAATATAATAGAATTCCGCATACAATGAATAATGACCGTTAGATTTTTAGTAAAAAATAGAACCGTTTGATCTGATGATAAGATGTATTATATGATTAAATTAATTAAATAAAATTTAAATGTTCGAATTCCATCAACGACAAATTTATTTTAAAATTTTATAATATAAGTTTTAAACCATGCATATCATTAATTAAATTTATAATAAATTATTTATAAGTAATATTTAAATAAATTATTTAAATTATTTATTATATAAAAATATAATTGTAACAAAAAATAAAATTTATTATATATCAAAAGAAATTCGTGCATCGCACGAGTTATATGTTAGTAATTGTGTATATATGATTATAACAAAAAATCTGTAAAATATGGAGTTTCGTGCATGTTATACTACACAGCCTTGGTCTTCAGAACTTTTGTTACAACATCTGGAATCCTGATTGTAAACTCTTCCACTTCTGTATCAGTAGAATTCATGCTGTAAAAATTGTAATGAACAATCTCATGGTAATAACAACCAACAATCTCATTATAATAACGTTCCATTATATTTCAATTCGATCCTTCGGTCAAAAACTTGTCCAACATGTCATAGAACACGCAAATACAAATACAGCTCAATATAATACATAAAATATCACAGTAGTTCAAGATTAAAATCAGAATTATTAGCAAAAAGAAGAAGATAAAATCGTAATAGACGTATCATAAATAAATATATAGTACCTAAACTTGAAATCGTTCAGATGGTTAAACACTATCACACAATATATGAGCGATAAAACTCAAAATAATAATATGATAAAAATAATATTATGATAAAAATATTAATAAAATAATATTAATAACTAATATTAAAAAAAGAAATTTATCTTTTGATATTCAAATTAACAACATTGATAGTAAAAGCGACTTTATTAGACAAAGACTTGTTCTTCTTCAAGTCTTTAATAACACTTTAATTAACCTGTGTTTTGAAGATTTAGGGATTGTGACACTTAGAGATAAGACAAAATCAAGATAAATATGGTAATAAAGATTATCAAGTAAAATTTGATGCAAAATCAACGGTAATAAAATTAGAATATTTTAATATTTTAGAACAAAACTCCATTCGAATATATATAAGAACATAGAAGAGCTCTAAATATAAAATTTCTTTTCTATTTCAAATATATAAATTATTCTTCCCTACAATTTCGAAAACCTTTTCTATTTCGAAGATGTAACTTGAATTATTCTTCCTTACAATTTCGAAAATCTTTTCTATTTCAAAGATGTTAATGTTAATGTTAAAAAAAGGAAGTTTTGATTTCTTTTCTAAAAAATAGGACCTAAAGAAGGAAGTTTTGATTTTAATTATTTAAAATACAGGAGCTCTAGAAAAATAGATAAATATGAATCGAGCGATTCTAGAGCTCCACCAAACTCCCGGGGGTTTTCCTTTATATATATAATAGATATTGATATATTGATTTTAGATGTACTGTAATTATTTATGAAATTAAATATTATAAAAAATATCACAATACGAAAAAAGATTCTATTTACTTATAACAATTGCTACGAAGATATGAACAATCGAAGATATCAACAATCCAATCCTGCGTGATCACGAATAATTCATAAATATTTGTAATCTAGAGCATGCCCGTGTCTTGCACGAGCTACAAAGCTAGTTTATCTTAACGGGGTTACTTCCTATGTTTTGTTATTTTATTAATTATCTAAATTTTTATGAATAGAATCATTTTTAATGACTATATTGATTAAAATCATTATTCTTGATAATGGCCTTGTAAGATTTATATAATTAATAAAAATAAAGTAAATGTGTTTTTATTTTACTTTTAACATTAATCGAATGAATTTTATATTAACTCATCACAAAAATTTACGAATTATGGTAACCCATTTTTCGAAATCTGATACCCCTTCTAAAATGTGGACCAAACTAAATTGTCACTATTCTATTTGTTTTTCACAATTAATTTTGATACCACTTCAATTATCAGCACCATTATCACATCAAAATTGGAATCATGGCGATTGAGGTAAAAAAATTTCTTTTTGTTCCATTCTTTCTCTATAAGTCTTTATATTCAATTTATATGTACTTAATTTGATATGGGTCTTTCATATAGTTACAATATGTGTATGTATATAGCTTCCTCATCATTGCAACCCTCAAGAATTTGTTTCCCCTGATCATTTAGCAGGTGTTTTTCTTGATCTTGATTAAATTTCAATCTTTTTTAAAGATTAAGCAGTGGAGTGATTTCTATGGTCTGATGATAAAGATTTGTTCAGATATTGGAGTTCTTTATTGGCATTTAAACCCGAAAGTTTTCGAGAATGATGTGGAATTGCTGAAGATCAGACAAGATAGAGGGTACAATTACATGGCAGCTACTTAAATGTGTTTGTGTGTGTGTGTGTTTGTGATATGAACTTAAAAGCTGCTGAGGATGGTTTGTATAGAATTGAGATTAAACTTTGTGCAAATTCATCAAAAATAAAATTTCTGTTTTCTACGGTCCAGTTATAAGTCTCACAGAGTAGTTGTTACCTTGATTAGTTGATGACTGTTACAGTTTTGGTTAGAATTAGGGTTAGCTACTTGATAGTTAGAGAAAGAAATTTAGTTCGGCATTTTAACCCGAAAACTTGCGAAAATGATGTAGAACTGCAGAAGATCAGACAAGATAGGGGATACAATTGTAGCTGCTTTAATGTGTGTGTGTGTGTGATGAAATTCAAAGCTGCTGAGGGAGGTTTCTCTAGAATTGAGATTGAACTTTGTGCAAATTCATCTACAGTAAAATCTCTATTGGATGAAATAATGTTTTTTTGGTCCAATTATAAGACAAACAGATTAGTTTACAAGTTGAAAGCTGTTACAGTTTTGGTTAGAATTAGGGTTAGCTACTACACAGTTAGAGAAAGAAATTTGCTATTGAAAGATGAAAGTTGTGTATTCCTATGATGATTTCTGCAGGCACAGACTCCACTGTATATCTAAAACAGAAGTAATCTGCATTATTTAAAATAATGACATCGTTTTAATTGTAGAAGGCATTGTTAGATGACTTGGGTTTGGACTTTGGATACTACTTGACAATAAAGAGGGTTAAAATTTGGGGGTGTAGTAGAAGGTGCTGGGATTATTTCTATTATTCTTTTAACGAAAAATTTGACTATTGATTTGTGTACAGGATATACTGGATTTATGCCCTGAGAAAGTGGAGAATTACGAGCAGAAACTGTGGAATTTCTACACTGAGCATATTCACGCTGATGAAGAAATACGTTATTGTTTGGAATGGAATGGGTATTTTGATGTCCGGGACAAGGATGATCATTAGATTCGAATATGGATAAAGCCTGGGGATCTCATCATCCTGCCGTCTGGGATTTACCACCGCTTCACTCTTGACACAACTAACTATATTAAGGTAACTAATGACTCTTGGTTGAACTATTTTTTAACTGTTTAAGAGTTGCAAGAACAGTTGAGGTTCTGACTCTGAGTCTTATTAATAATCATGATGACACTCTATATAGACATTGGCTCCAGGGGTCTTTAGAGCGGAGTGATTTCCATGTATGTATCATGTACATAGTAGAATTAGTGTTCCTTGGCATCTTATAATTGTTGCATTATGGCAAACATGATTGTGTTCAATTTATGGGTGAACTATTCTCTTGCATGAGTTTATATCATCTTAATTCAATATTTCAATCTACTCCTTCATAGTTAAGGATTTTGTACACTTCCCCAGTCTGTGCTGTATAGTTTCTCCCAAACCCTCCTTTTAAAATTGGATTATGTTTATATTCAGAAATACTAGGGAACTGGATGTGAAACAGGGAAGAGGAAAAAACAATAGATTAAATTGTGAAAAGTTTTTTTTTTATTTTGCTAAATTGATATATATTAGAAAGAGAGATAGAATGTACAGGAATAGCAACTAGGCCAGCCAAAAGAAATTTCATTACTGATAAGTAAAATAGTTCATATCAAGTATTGAACTAGATCGTCTTACAATTATATGTAGTAGGCATATGCTTAGGATTTATGCCACACAGTAGAATACAGGGCAAGCTAAACGTCGAAATGCTTACATTAACTTATATTATTACAGCTAAATAATTTCCATCTTGACAACACCAATAACTGACCACTATCTGCAAAAAACTGCATCTTGCTCTTCTTATTTGTGTGTTAAATCATAATTTAAATCACTTGGGGTTTCCTCATCACTTATATCCACATATTTCTTGGTCGTGTCTTCAATAAACATCTCTGGAATTCCTCTGGTCGCATCCTTTATCCCTGGCCCGGAAAACCAATCTTGAAATGCAATAGACAAATAACCAGATATAAGGTGCAAGTTTAATTCATGCAAAAGGCGGAATCCTCCTTTTAATTGACCTTTATTTATATAAAGTGTTCTGTGTGGAGATTGGATATGTTGGTCTAATAAAGAGAAAACATCACATGCAGATGACAACAATATCTGGCAGACGAAATTATAAGCTAATCAGAGAAAAAAGAGTATGATTTGTTATTTTCAGTGATTTTTTTAATATAAAAGTCCACATGTAAAGTGTTGCGCCAGCATCCTTCAACACTAGTTTTTAAGTTTGAGAATACTTGCTTATTTTGAGTGCAATTTTGATCAGAACTTCCTGAAGTTTATTATAAATTGTTATCAGTAGTGGTCAGGTTTGATTCTCCATGTTATATCGATGGGGTTGTTGTAGTCCTTTATCTCAATATATTCGTGGTTGTATGTTAGGTGAATAATACAAATTGGAAGTTGTCAGGTTATCTAAACTCCTTTCTTTGGTGATATGAGTCATGACTAAAGTGTGTAAAAAATAATAATTAGGTAAATCTTGAAGAAGTACAAGTCATTGAATTCTATTTTATTTATTATCATCAAGCAGAGTAGGTATATTAACTGAGCTGTTTGATTAATTTGTGAGATTTGATTGTGCAGTTGATGAGGTTGTTCCTGGGAGAGCCTGTTTGGACTGCACATAATCGGCCACAAGATAATCATCCTTCCAGGAGAGAGTACGTTAAAAATTTCGCCGATAAGGTTGGAGTTGGTTCCCCTCTTGAAGCTCACTGAAGCAGAACAAGAATTTACGGGTCTCAGTTTGATTGTGTCGATTATATTATTTACAGGTCTCACTTTATGTAATTAGCTTGCACCCATTAATCCTGGGAAAGTGGGACTAGTGTGGTCACATGATTTGCTGGAGTTCTGGAACTAATTTCTGTAAGCAACTACAGCTTCAAAATGGTTCTCAGTTAGCACTTGCCAGTGTTAGCAAGTTTGAGGCCATGTTTTATTATTCTATAAGCCACTATAAAATGCCTTGTCATAAACATCCATATTTTAAATTCAATGCTTGGTCTATTGGTGTACACACACAAGCACTTGAGTTGAAATGACCATTTCAGCCATCAACCATTCATAAATAATACAATAGGAGTATAATTTATTTATTTTCTCTTCGTATTATATTTACATGTCCTCAACCTACATTAAATTTTTATCCTCTTACCTTTCACATGGGTGAAGTCAGGTGCTAAACTATTTCTATTTCAGAGTATTTATAAACGTTATTTAATATTTTTAATTTTTAAACAATAATTATTCTTGATGATTGTTAAAAAGAATAAATTCACGCACTAATTCTCTATTCTATTGATCAAAGTACCCCTTATCATCTGGACAAAAGCAACAATCTTTACTATTTTAACTCCAAGTGAAGGCGAGCTTACTTATTAATTTTCATTATCAATATTGTTTCTAGATGACAAGGGGTATTCTTGTCATTAAATTTCTTCTTATTAAGACGTAGTACAATAAAATTAGCAGGGTGTTAAGTTTATAGACTTCAGAGCTTCAGAGAGCAGAATCTTGTTCAACTAAAATCATTACTACACTAGACTAGAGGATGCAAATGGGGTCAACCAAAAAGGTAAGCTCTTCTATTTGCTCTGTGTTTGCTTATGATCTGCATAGAATATATATGTACGCACACAAACATCTGATACATTGCAATGAACTCACTTCAAGATTTTTTGATTCCTATAAGATTTGATTTAAGTTACCACTGATTATTTATTTGGGCCAACTGGGGTTGGCTTGAGGGACTTGTAGGCGAGTTTAAATAAGTTCTAATGTTCAATGAATAGAAATCCAGGAGTGTCATGTTTAAATTCTGCAGTCTTTAGGATACTGTCACTTTAGGTTCCTAATATGGTGCTATGGCAACGGCCAACGAGCAGCGTAAGGTCTACGTGTATCTTACCCTCTCAAACCACTACTTATGAGCGGGGCATATTATGTATCTTTGGTTGGTTGGAGTGTTGTGTATCTTTGGTTGGTTGGAGTGCATGTGAGAAATATCTGAAAATTACCAAGAAACATAGAGCTGGACCGAGAGGAGATTATATGATGCAAACTTATTTAGATAAAATTTGTGACGGTCATGTGTAGGACAAAGATACACGGTACGCCCATCCATTGTAAAATTGAAAGGAATGAGATGTTAGGCTAGACTGATGGAATGATATGAGCAATCCCAACTCATTCAGTCCAGACCATTCAGAACCTTAGATTTTTTTCATTATCTTCTTTGTGCTGAAAAATCAGCAGAGGGATGAGTCTGGTCTTGTAAATTAGATCGAAGGTGAAAGTTCGTGACGTAATTGGCTTGATGGTTGGGAATGGGGTGTGGGAGGAGGGTTGGTATTAACATTGTTCGTAATTATAACTGTGAGTGACAAAAAATAATCCATCACTATTTCATTTCAGCTGCTTTCCACGAGATGTTACTAAATGAAAGTTAAAGCTATATTGCCATTTTGTTTCCTTAAATGTTTACATTACTTTTTATAAATCTTACAAGCTACAATCATCAAACTCAATGCATGAAATGGATCAAGACCTGATATGGTTAAATTTTTGGCGGAGCAACACATGATATTATGGGCCTACAGTGGAAAGGAAGACAAGAAAAGAAAACATGTATCGTTACTGAGCATTTTGGTTTCATACAGGATGACAGGGAGGAAGTTTTACAGGCATGGTACATGGATGATAGGGATGAAGATCAACGATTACCCCATCACCGAAATCCAAAGGAATTTGTCTCGTAAGAGAAACTTTCCGGTATGTACTTGAAATAAACCATAAAAGATAATCTTGACTTTAATAATTTTCTCTGTGTGCCTGTGCTCCTGTGTCGATTTGCAGGACTTGGGGTGCTCAGATGGTGATTAGATGCAGATAATTATGAGACAGACGACGATCTAAAGAAAATTCGCGAAAAATTCCCCTTTCTCTTATTTAATAATATGTATTGTTTCATCTATACAACTCTGTATGCAAAGTACAGGAATTACAAGTGTATAACAAAGTGAAAGCTTTTTTTACAGGACTTCCATGAGATGTGCCCTGAAAACTTGCCAAATTATGAAAAGACGATAAAGACCTTTTTCCGAGAACATCTTCTCATTGATGAGGAAATACGTTACCGTGTTGCTGGAAGCTGTAAAGATTACTTAGTTTTTCTAACTTGCCTTTGTACTTTTTCAAATTACCAATCCTCTAATCTGTTCAGGCTTCTCTAATTCTTCTCCCTCCCTTTCTTTTAGTGGAGGTTAATATGATGTAAGGGATCATAATGATCGTTGGATCCGCGTAATGGTCAAGAAAGGTGGAATGATCATACTGCCTGCTGGAATGTATCATCAGTTTACTCTTGATACAAACAACCATGTTAAGGTACTTACAGTTACATTCATTCACATATCTGACCATTCCTTGGTAGGCAGTAGGCATATTGTTTTTTCTTTTTTGATGTATATATTTACTACTTTTCATTTGTTAAATAGAAGTAGATGAATTACTTTGCTAGTTTGCTTTAGGGAGGGGAGAGGGAGGGGGGGGGGTTATATTATTTGTATGCTGTCTTCTTTTTACATATATACTTGTTACTTGCTAGTAGTGCTGGCCAGTCGTGCGGGCCGTGCGAGCCGGGCCGGGCTTCGCACAGTTCCGGTTCACAATTATCCAATTCGTAACCGGCACGCAGAAAAACCGGGCCGGGCTTGGGCCGGTTACGGTTCAATAAAACAATATTCGTAGTCGGCACGTGGCAGTCGAGCGGGCCGGTCCGGGCTAACCGAGCGGGCCGTGCTGTGCTTGTCTCTACTACTTTGCTTTTAAAAACAAACAGTTCATTCAACTAGTTTTATTTTTATTTCGTATTTTTTTATAGTACCACTTTACTAGTTTTTTTATAGTACCACTTGACTATTATTTAGTAGTTAGTTACTTGAAAAATAATTTTGTAAATGTAGTTAAAAGAGGACGGTACCTTATATAAATTTTATTAATTAAAAATATTTTACAAATGATTTGAGAGGACTCCTCTCTAAAAAAACGGAACAAACCGCATTAACATACAATAATACAATACAAATTAAATAAACTATCCACTATTTATACAAATTAAATAAACTATCCACTATTTATACAAATTAAATAAACTATTCACTATAATTGTTGTTCGCTTGTTGATGTGCCAGATTCTGATGAAGTATCCATTATCATCCATGGATCGTCTTCACCATCTTCGTCTTCGTCTTTCTTTCCTTGTTATCTTTTTGCGGCTTGATCCCAATCTTTTTTGCACACACAAATCTTTACCGCGTCTGGCGCAAGACTTGATCTCTTCTCGTCTAACACTCTTCTACCTGCACTAAAAGCGGACTCGGACGCAATTGTAGAAGCGGGAAGGACTAAAATATCCCTTGCAATTTTTGCTAAAACCGGAAATTGTAACTCATGATTCTTCCACCATGTTAGTATTTCAAAATCATCATTTAACTCATAACTATAAGAAAAAAATTCGTTAATCATACTAAAAGCATAAGCAGGTACAGGATCAGATGTAGTGGAAATTCTACATTTTTGTTTTTTAGTTAGTATAGATGCAATAGTACTATTAAACCTACTAACACCACTACTACTCTTAGGTGGCATAACATTTTGAGTTTTAGGAGCATACAAATCTATAAGTTTATATAACAAGACTAAACAGTTATTTACATATACCATATGATCATAATCAACTCCCAAAACTTCATAATAATGCTCTAACATATTTTCTAAACCTTCTTTTCTAACACCGGGATCAAGAAGACATGCAATACCATAAATATAAGGAAATTCCGTTAAGTATTCGATCCACTTAACTTTCATATCACAAATAACCGCATAAAAAGCATCATCTTTTTCATAATTAAATAAACTAGTAACAATATTAACACATTCAATAATAACATGATGTACATTTGGTTCATAAACATAAGAAAAAACGGTAGTAGCATGCGCAAAACATTCAAGTAAGTCACGTACGGTAGTTGCCAAATACCAATCATTATCGGTAATTAATCCACCATCGTATTGGTTTCTCGGGTCATCATTATATAACACGGTGATAATGGGTCTATATTTAATTGCTTCTTTTAATAATTTATAAGTCGAACTCCATCTCGTAGGACAATCGATACCCCACTTCTTTGGCCTTAATCCATTATCCTTACATAATTTCTTGTACCTAGACCTATATGTACCCGCTAAACGTAGATACTTAATTACTTTCCTAATAGGTTCTAATAAATGAGTTAATTGTGAAATTCCTTTTTGGGCCGACAAGTTAATGATGTGAGCACAACATCTAACGTGTAAAAATTGTCCATCTAAAACTAAAGGGATATCAGGCCTAATATAATCCATACATTTGTTATTGTTAGCAGCATTGTCTAAAGATATTGTGAATACCTTCTTATACAAATTAAAATCATTTATTGTTTCTAAAATTCTTTGTTTTATGTTATAACCCGAGTGTGACTCATCCATCACATCAAATGCAATAATTCGCTTTTGTAAGATGTAGTGACTATCAATCCAATGAGCCGTAATACAAATATAAGGCTCACCTTGACTCGAACTCCAACAATCACTAGTTAAAGAAACCATACCATCAAAATTACCTAAATATTCAATTAATTCGACTCGTTGACTATAATATTGTTTTTGTATGTGCCGTTTAAGTGTGTTCCTAGGAATTCTTTTAAAGGCCGGATTTATTGAATTCTTCATCATATGCTCTAAATTTGGACTCTCACCGTGGGAGAAAGGTAATTCATCTAAGGTAACATATCTAGAAAAATCATCAATCATTCTATCTCTACTATAAGCAAAAGGCATACCTCCACCGGCCGACGATGTCATAAAACCACCAAGTTGTGTTTGTTGTGGACCTCGACGTGCTTCTCCACTTTCATGATTCGCCTTCGTAATTTCGTGAATATTTTCCAAGTGTCGATTAAGTGTACCCGTGCCTTGTCCCCTCGTCCACGTAAACGGTGCTTGGTGTCGACCAATTTGTATACAAAGCAAGCAATGAACTTTAAATTTTGGTGGAGCATCCGATATTTGAACTCTATCAAAGTATGTCCAAACATGTGACGATTGACTCGAACTCGTACCACCTACAAAAATTACAAAATAAATAAATTATAAATGAAATAAAAAATTTCGAAGCATAAATAAAATTTAAAAATGCATATTACAAATGAAAATCAGAAGTTAGAAATGAAATGAAATATTCGGTGTTAATTTTAAAATTTAAAAATTTAATAAACAATATAACGAACAAAATTTATGTAAACAATGTAAAATTTACATATATGTAAGGATATATAAAATTTAAAAATTTTAAAAACTAAACAAAATTTAAAAATTAAACTAACGAACCAAAAACAAAATTAATTATACCTTCTTCGTTAAACTGTGTATCAGTTGCCGGAGATCGAGGTGGTAACATGCCGGTTAACGGAGTTGAACCTTGAAATGAAATAGTACCACTTCCCCTTGCTTGTTCCATTTTGTGCAGAAAGGTAAAAGTTTATAAGTTTTAAAAATAAATATTAGTAACCGGGGAGATGAGAAATAGAGATAGAGAGAGAATTAGAGATAGAGAGATTGGTGTGGGGGAATGGTAGAGAAGTTCCATGTATTTATAGGGCCTTGTACTTCCGACCGTTGGCCACACAACGGCTACAACACAACTCTGCAACTACAACGGCTACAACTCAACGGCTACAAACGGCAAGAAACTGGAGCGCGTGGGTGGCAGACGCGGGCCGGTCCGTGCCGTGCCGTGCGGGCCGGTTCACCCCGGTTCGTGCGGTCCCGGGCCGGGCAGGGCCGGTTCGCGGTTTTGGACTTCCTGAACCGTGTTCGGACCGGGTTTTTTGACGGGTTCGTGCCGGTTCGGGCCGGTTCAACGCGTGCCGAATTAAACCGGTTAAAAAACCAGGCCGGTCCCGAGCGGGCCGGTTCAACCCGCACGTTTGGCCGGCTCTACTTGCTAGTACCGGCGCCCAATTAATCATGATAGTTGCATTTGTATATTGAGTAAGTAGCATGTCAATGCAACTACGATAGGCTAGTCTGGAACAATAGTATGTTGTAGATGTTAAATTGCCATCAATAACTGAGCCCTTCCAGTACTATGTGATGGATGGATGAAGTGTATTACTGTTGTCCATAATTTTTCTGTGAGATGGAGAAGTTATATTCCCTTAGAAAAGCTAGTGGACTTATATGAGGGTAGCCATGCTTGTACGGTATAACTTTAACATGATACTATTATTCATATTATATCAAATTTCTCTCTAAATTATCCTGATCTCCACGTGGTTTTATAGTAGGGATATGATTCAGAAAAAGGGAGTAAGGGACTTGCTAAACTTGGACAGGTTTTAATCTTTAGCTATTCTGTCCATCATACTAACTCTGAGGAAAGATATGACCACATGCTTAAAAATAAAAACGAGTATAAAAGTAGAGAAATCAAAGGAGAGTGTCCCGAGTTCACTTGTTATCCTCTCATATTAGAGTTTCACCTCCTTTCGGTTACCAGTGGATCCATTTTTCATGTTTTCTCCAATTTTTCTCTACGCTCTCTGAAGGATACTATATTTCTATACCGACCAAGTACTATTTCGATTCACTTTTTTCTTGGCTTAATAATAATCAGCTGAAACAGTACAAGTAAACAAATTCATTCGTCAACCTCTTGCATGGAATAACTACATTGAAGTGGATTTCACTTGCAGGGGCGGAGCCACGTTGAAGGCTGTGGTGGGTTGTAGCCCAGGGTAACATTTTTAGTATCTATATATTACTACTACATATTTGGCATTAAACTGCTGTACCCCATATGGTTGAGAGGTTGGAATTTTTCAGAGGAGGTACAGGTTCGACTTCCTCCTGCTACATTTTTCACTTACATAAAACAAAAAACAGAGGAAAATACATTTTTCACTTAAATAAAACAAAAAACAGAGGAAAATACATTTTTATTAGTAAGTTGTTAATTTTCATTGACAAGTTGTTGTTGTCCCAGTGGTTGATAGCAGCCCTACCCATAAAAAGCCCTATGTACAAAGTTTATGTTTAGTTTAACCTGACTTACAATTCTATTTAACTCGGCCCATGTATATTCACCCATATTATCATACCGGAGAAGCTACTGCGGACACCTAAACCATCATCCTTGTACGTAGCTTAATCATCAAAAGTGGCCAGTCCTTCTATTGTTGTTCTGTTTCGCATCTTAGTTATTTATGTTTAAGTTGTTTTTCATCTTAAATACTTGCTTTTGTTTTATATTCTAAATATTCTAATAATTACACGTATATATGAATTTGCAAGAACTAATTGTGAACCGTGGTGGAATCAATAGTACATATCGTCGTTTATAGTTAGGTCTGTATATTTAAAGCTTTAGATAGAGATGCATTACCATATTTTAAAGTCAACACTACAATCTCATAATGACTTTGATTGTTTTTCACTACTATATTTCTTTCTTGTTCTTTTGCTAAGAGGAGGGAGGGTCCTCGCTATATAGGCGAGTAAGACTTGCGCCCAAAATCTCCAATTTTCAAGGGCTCAAAATTTTCAAATTCCTTGTACATAGTTTGTAGGATATGTAATGTATAAGTACGTTAGGCCACAAAAAAACATGTTTTGTCTAAGACCCTGGAAACTCAGGGCCGCTCCAGAATCTATCTTTTTATGTTTAGATGTCTGTTAAAATTTTGCAATGTTTAATTTCTCCGAACCATTGTCTAAAAAGTGTTGTATATTTGCGTTTTCTTGTAGTGCCTATACATAAGCATCTATTACTTTTTGCAGAAATTTAGTGGTGAGCATTTTAAGCAATATTGTTGAAATATTAAGTCACTATGTTTTTAGGTGGAGACGCATCAGTTATCAAAATCTACAATTTGGAAGGATACCAAAGTAAAGCAGAAAAGATGGGAACTGTAGTTCTCTGGATAAAGAAAAAGTATTTGATTTCCAAGAAATATTGGCCGAGATCTTAAGATGGTTGGAAGCAAAGTATCTGTTGACATATAAATGTGTGTGCAGGGTATGGTATTCCGTGATTAGGAGCAAACTCTTAGTAGACATGCATGCTCTACGTAATGGAAGTCTTCACAGGATTCAAGTAAAAATTTCATTTTGACAACAAATATTATAGAGGGTTGTTACTGGAGCAGAATATATCATTTTACCCTGTAACGCCGGCAGCCAGGGGCGGACCCACATTGTGGCCAAAGGTGGCCGTGGCCCCCACCAGCCTCTCAACAGAAGGGATATTATATGTATATATATATGATTGTAATTATATGATTGTAATTTGTTACTATAAGTCACCTGGCCCCTGTCATATTTTTATTTTATTAATGTATTGGCCCATTTATAGAAGCCCAAGAGTCCACAATGTACAACCCAAATAAAAAAAGCAACCCAAATACAAAGTTACAAACGGATGTGCAAATGCAGAAAAAAAACAAAAGTACAGAGACACAAACAACAGCTCACATCACTTAGAGACTAAGACGAGTCACGACTTAGATGAGACGACGCCGACGGTGCTGGTTGTGCAACATCAATTCAGTACTACCCAATTGCCTCCAAGCTTCTTCATACTTTCATATCATCATATTTGCATTTTAATCAGGTATTACTTGAACTTAAATAGTTAAATTGATTTTGAAAATTTGGGGATTTTGTAATTTCTAGGGTTGAATACTTGAATTAGGAATTGATATTTGGATTTCATATATTGATTGTCTGATTGAAGTGCGCTTTTATGATTTATGAATTGCTGCAATGTCATTTAGAATCTCCATTTTTTTAGTTAGTATCTTACATAAAGATGTGAAATTGCTATATCTTAATATTTATATATGATTTGGACATTTGGTTGTTTTCTTATATAGTACAGTCTAATAAATGGGAAAAGCGACTACTATTGACAAATTTTTTAAGAGGAAAAACTTAGAGAATTCAGGGGTTAATAGTCAGGAGGCTCAAGCTTCAAATAATTTCATTAATCCCACTATTGTGACTGCTGAAATTCAATCTAGAAAATCTCCAAGAATCGAAACAAGTATCAACTATGACATCAGTTCTTTCGAACGATCAATTTACAGTTGAGCATCATTACAAGATTGATATTTTTCTTGCTGTGATTGACACTCAATTGCAAGAATTGAACAATAAGTTCAATGAAAAAACAACAGAATTGCTTGTGCTACGTTCAGTGCTGGATCCAAAGGAGATGCGTATATCAATGAGGATTGATGATATTGACAAGCTAGTACAAAAATTCTATCCCCAGGATTTTGCAGAACATGAGATGGCTCAACTAAAGATGCAATTTGAGCATTTCAGTCATGAACGTCTACATCCAATGTTTGAATCATTGTCTAGCATTTCTGATTTGTGTGAATGGCTGGTAAAGACAAGAAAAGCAGACATATATCCTCTGGTATATAGAGTGGTGACTCTTGTTTCAACACTTCCTGTTTCTACGACAACAACAGAGCGATCATTTTCAGCAATGAGTCTTGTGAAAAATAGACTTCGAAGCAAAATGGAAGACGAATATCTGTCAGATTGTTTGATGTTATATATTGAGAAAGAAATTGCTCGTAGTATTAGTATAAACTAGCTTTATAGCCCGTGCGAGGCACGGGCATGTTCTAGCATTATGTTTTTATGTGGTAATCTGTATGCACCCTTGTAAGTGGCTGTGTTGCGATTGTGTTTTTTTATGCTGCAGCAAATTTTTATTTTTGTCATAGATTGCAGATGCAGCACATGTGTAAGAGATGCATATGTGGAGTGCTTGTCAGCATGTAATTTTGGCTGAAGATCAATAGAAGAACACACCCAGAAACTCACATGCATACGCACATAGGAACCAATGGTGTGCTCAAGTATTTCGGTAAGGTTTGGTTAAGGATTCATTTACCTACACTTTTGAACTTTATATATGCATTAGTTCAGGAGAATATTATCGCAATTGAAACAAAAGTTATATATGCGGATTTATCAAAATTTAAACAAAACCTATATCTGAGTTAGAATCTTCTGTAATTTATCTAGAACATTTAAGAAAAACACTACACAACCGTGACAAATTACATAATCCCACTAAGGAACGCCGAGCTAGTTGGCTGCTTTATGTAATGGCCCATCAATAGCTAATATAACAACAGGAACAGGAGCTTAGCTCTTTAGCTTCTTCTACCATCGACTACTAAACATATTCTTTCTCGATACGATTTTGCATGCGTAACAGCATCCTCTTTCACCCGTGGCATGATCTCTAGTCTATAATGATAGCTTCATAAGTAGATCCAATCAAAGAGTGCTTATTGTGATAATCGGGGTATAAATTTAAAATGTGAGTAAGATAGGATAGAAAATCCAAGGAGAAGGAATAAAAGCGAATAAAGAAATTTGACATTTTTCCAACCAATGTAAGAGTTTAATAATCTTAGGTTCTTCAGTACCTTATGGAAGAATGAGCACAAACAATAAGTAACAAAAAATTGTACTAAAAAATCATCCAAACATACTTACAGAATCTCTAGATATCAGTTGAAAATTTGTGAGAATAAGCACAAGCATAATAAGAGGCAGCATCATAACCCGCCTGAATATACAGACAAACAAATAAAGTTTGCTCTCGAAAGAACATTTAGATTTTCAAATGATAGAAGTAATTTCTCAGAAATTACTGCAAGTCATTTACATGATACTAACAGTCATTAATAAGCATGTAAAATGTTCAGTCACTGAGCTTATAGCACTTACGGTAGAGTTTGCAACAGCACCTGCAATATCATCTTTCTGAATGTTCAATACTCATACAGCATCAGAACGCATACAAGCAACACAAATCAAGTTAGTATGCTTCCCACCTGATATAAATTACAGTAATTCATGAAACATATTTTACAATCTCTGGGTTCCATCATATCATGGATATATTACAATATTAGAATTTGAGGTAAAACAGAAAGAAGGAATAATCAGAGGAACTTCAATGGTGAAGATGAAGGCCTAGAAGAATGTGTACACAGAGTCACACACACAACATATAGCATTTTTCAATGTTCTGCAGCAACAAAAGAAGAACCAATTACAAGATAATCAATAATCAAGTTCAAGTCGGTGGAACCGGGATAAAGAATGAATATGTCGGTTGTAACCACTTCAGCAAAAGGAATGACTACCTTGTTTCTCGTTCCTTTACAAGCTTTGCCTAACATTAATATAATACCATGCAATTCTAATGCCACCGCAATCATTACTAGGAATGCACAAAACCCAAATAAATCTCGTGTAAATATGAGTATAAACCGAATACCTAACCAAAAAATTAAAAGGTATAGTGAGAATTAAACCTGATTATTAAACTGTTCGAATCTCGTGTAAATGAACGGAATGTTGTATAGGCCGTAGTCTGTCGTAGCTATGTTTAGTTGATTGAGATTTGGATGCAGGCAGGGAAAATGCAATTTATGTTGCATTGTGAGATCAATTTTCTCTGTTTTGTTTCATTATGTTATCCTTTGCAATGGATGAGTTGCTAAATTACTTTCGAGCTCATTTATTTAGCCTCTCTTTTACCGTACATAGGAAGTAGTTTCTGTCCTCTTACCAAAAGTTCATTTTCGATGACTGATATCAATCAACTAACTGCTATAATTGAAATATTGAATAAATACCTTGCATTAAGCAAATGCATCCTAATTATTTTAGAAGTGAGAAAGTATCATGCAATTCTGTGTAGTTTTGATGCTGTGGCAAAAGGAGCCAAAACTTAAAAAAGAGAATAAAGTGGAAAATATTATTAGTAAGCTTTAAAAGACACCGAAACCTTAGGGCTAGTGTAGTAAAACAGGTTAAATGCAATTGCACTCAAACCAGATGACCTTTCAAACTTCAGCATCGATTTTAGAAATATCAGTAGTGTTCCATAATAGCGACGTGAAAGCGAAATATTCCCCTCTTTACCCCTACAATTGAACAAATACAGAACCATTAAAAAGCGCAGAAAACATGAATTCATTATAAATCACACATTTTTCTCACAGTTCTAAAAAATAGTCGAATAAGGAAGAGGATATGCATATAACACGAAATAGCAAGTCATCTGCCACTAGGGGATTCCAAGCATTTACCAATAGTTCAGTTTTTTGACTTCCTAGTTCCGACCATCATTTCTCAACCAATTAAAATGGTAATTATACATTCACTCAATAAATTAATTAGACATTAACATGACCTTATTTAAGGTTTCAACATAGTTTGGCTAACAAAAAAAAAATTAGCTCTCACAGTCGCCAACTATAGTCAAATGGTTTTACCTGTAAGGAAGCTCTATGAAGATTATTAGAAGACTACAAATATCCCTCTTTACCTGTAGCTAAACAATGAAAGCATACCCTGGTGCAAATGTGAAGTATTAATAATTTTGTTCAAAGAGAAAATTTTAATCGACCCCCATGTTTGTAAATTCAGTCATGTACATGGTGAACTGTAGCAAAAATCAACTAAATCTACAAAAAATACCACTAACCTATATGTTACTGATCCGCACTGATCGATCTTCTCTTTATATTTAATCGCTGTTTGCAGCTAACCAATCTGGAAACAATAGCCTGTAAGCCAGGGGAACAATTGACCATGTAAGAGCCTATAAGAAAAAATGATTTTCTAATATACTAACAAAGGCGTGTCCCTGGACCACAATGAGATGACATCTAACTTTTGCACCATCACATAAAAATAATAAATGACGTGAGATGCGAACAATGTGATTAAGTGGTTCACAATATCTACAACTTACAAAATTCTTATTTGGTTAATAGAAAGATATAATAATGGGGTAAGTAGCTGGTTTACGATATCTGAAACTTACTCAAATTTTATCATATAACGCAATTAACATACCGTCAAGCACTAATCTAGAAAGTAGGACCAAAAGTTGCTTGTAGTCTAGTCATCTTATTAGTTTCGCCCAATGCTGTTAGTCACACAACCATATTCTTGTACGAGACTGCTATGAACCGGGGTGCGTGCTCACTATGGCTCTCCAATTATATTTATTGATTATTTTTCGTACGTGGGAGAAATGAAAGGGGAAGAGGTCAAGGAAAGAGCTATTGGTGCTTAAACTTGGTCTTATGTTTGGGATTTTGGGTAGGGATGCATAGTCATTAGGCCTATGTAGATAACGGTCAGTTAAACATGTTATTATCTCACGCGTGCTGAAATTGTGAAGCTTGTGATTGGAGGTATCGCTTAAGCAAAGCTCAGTCAAGCGATTTATGCTTGAAGTTTTATGGATACGTTTGTTTTTGAAAGTGTGGCAGCCAGAATAGCCAAAGCATGGTATTTTCAGGAATTCTGAAGTTCATTTTTAAGCTCAGGATTCCGCTAAAAAAATTGCCTAGGAAAAAGAAGTTCAAGTTTTATCTACACCAAGAAAAAGAACAAGACGTCTACTTGACTATACCACGTTCTTATTTTCTAGATTCGGTTTATTTTATCAAGGATCAGAATTGTGAGACTGAGCAGGCAAATTCCAGAAGGGATTAATTAGAAACATTACAATCAGGATCATGCCATAGTTGTTCACCAAGAAAAATTTCCTTAATTGGCAATTGCAAAATTCAACCGTTAATACCTACTCCTTGCAAAAATTAATAGTCTGAAGAATTAGGCGTTTAAACCTTTAAAAGACAGGGAGATAGCATGAATTAAAAACGAAGACAACTAAAACATATACATAGTAGTAGAGAATTAATCAAATCAGCAGTGAATTTTGGTTTAGTACAGAAGGTAAGCTTTCATTCAAACACCACGGATGGAGTACAAAAGTGATACTTATATTGACCTAAAAAATTTGGTCCAGGGCATTCTAGAAAGAGGAGCCAATGTGGCAATATATGTATGCGATGCAATGTAATAGAATATAATATAAGCAATCAGCTGCACATAAAGATCATAACGATGGACATATGTGATGTACAGATTTAGGTCTACCTCCTTAACATTATGACATAAGCCCTGAGAGCATGAAATAGATGTAATAATCACATATTATAGTGTTTTGTAGTTCACTATTCTCACCCAGAAGATCTGTCGAGGTCTCCTGTTCATACAAGAAGCCCATCACCACATTCCGCGGACATCTGATGGAGTTTATTTGTCAGTAGAACTAACGCCAGCTAAAATGTGCGAAGCTTTAGATTCATCAAAGTTGTGGTTTTACGGTTTTACCATAATCTCCGACACACTTACCACATTGGTTTTTCAGTAAATAGGCTGCTGTTTATGCACAAAATTCAAGTCACTGTGACATTTGATCAAACACATGGTCGCAGTACATCATTGGTGAACGCGATCATCTGTTTAGGCGGTAGATATAAAAAACATCTGGTCATCCTCTTTCCCGAGATGGGATCTTGGCAAGTGTATTGGTAGAAGAGGGATGTAAAAGGCATAATGGCATCACAGAGACATCAGACAAGTGTAATGTCAGAAGTTTTGGAAGGATTGAAGAATTGAAGGGGTTCATCAACAGCAGTTAACGAAGGCATAACAGACATGTAACAGAGTGCTGACGTGGAATAAATTGTCTAACGGAACCCCTTGTTGCACTATTAAATATATAATAGATGCTATTATAGATGACTTTCGTGACTTAAAAGAGCGACGATCTCAATTTTAATGTATTAATACAATCTCTCTTTTTATATGCGCTAAATTATATAATATATTTTGGCCCCCCTTAATGAAACTTTCTGCGTCCGCCCCTGCCGGCGGTAGCATTCTCATGCTATCGAATAACAGATCCAACAAACTGTTCTATACAAAATCCAACAACCTATCGAACAAGAAATCCAACAACCAAGTGTATACTTAATCTTCCCTGTCCACATAAGGAAGTGATTTACATGCACATCTTTCAATATCCTTTGACTAGTTCATATTATGTGGTTTCAGTATTTTTTGATGAAGCGAAGGAGAAATATGATATGGCAGTAATTTTTTTGATTTTTAATTAAGCTTCAGAGGTTTGATATGTGTTTGTCGTATGTGAATCATATTTATCTATCATATTTTTTGATGAAGTGAAGAAGAAATATTATTTGGCACTTCTTGATCATGGAGGTTAGAGTAATCCATGTCCTAATGCTGATCTTTCTTAGAGAATTGTCAAATTTCCGGTATTTGACATGCTCAGCAAACAAGAGAGATATTATTTCTTATATTGTATGTCGATTGTCGAGTGAGGGCATCTTGCATATCCTTACTTTACCTAACATGGTATCAGAACCTGGCTCTAATACCATGTTAGAATTATTATAGCAGCTATGTAAGCTCCATTAATGGAGATATTAGCTTAGTAGTTAAGTAATGAAGAAGAAGTATGTACAAACTGTATGTATATTATAACAGAAATGTATCTATGGAAAAGTTTATTACAACTAATAACTACATTGTTAATAAGCTAGATAATACAAATGAATGTAAAGGACTGTATTTATAGACATAGAAGTCGATGGTATAGTAGAGAGCTAGGTAGCTTGACAGTAAGGTGATGTAGGTGAGTGACATGGATATATTTAACAATATAGGCTTGCCCGAGTATGACTGTTGCATTATGTTCTCCTGATAAAAAAAATCACTATTACCATTTAAGCTAATACCAAAACTGATCTTGGAAACAAACCAGATAACAGATTTCCCTAACATTGAAGTATAACATACAGGAACACAAATAAGTTGCAAAGGCAAGTGTCCGTGCAAGGTATTGTAAAGCGTAAGTCCAGAAACGTAATATTCTTATACATTAACGCCATGCTCTCGAGACGTCTAGACCAGTGTATTTGTTCTTACCCAAATTGAGCATTTTAAGTGAGTTTACTTTAGATGTATCAGAGCTTAATCTTCCGCATTTACTTGTTTTCCGGTGAGTCATACGTTTTTCCGTCATCTTCTCCGGTGAATCGTTAGTTTTTTTTCGTCTTTTCTCTCCGGTAAATCGTCGTTTCTCTCCAGTAAATCATGAGTTTTTCCGATAACTTTTCTCCATTCATCATTACTCAGTTGTTACTTACTGTTTTTCTGCTTCGATTCATACTTATTTGGATCGTAAGTTGTTATTGTTGTGTGGATCTTGATCTTGTTTTTTGCTTGATCATAGTTGTCTTCTTGAATGTCACATCGTTACTCTTATAATGCTGTTTTAGGAAATTCTGATAATATGACTACTCTTAATCCCCAAACAAATCCACGTTCTACACCTACAAACACAAATTCACCGATTACAAATCCTTCTTCTTGGTCAAATCCTTCAGAAAATCACACACAACTAGTTGATAACAACTCACATCCTCTGTATTTGCACAACAATGATCAGCCTGGAATGATTCTCATTTCTAAGAAATTGTTAGGATCTGAAAATTATGCTTCTTGGAAGCGTTCGATGCAGATTGCACTTTCTGCAAAGAACAAGTTTGTTATAGTTAATGGTGATTTCCTAGCACCAGATGAGTCTTCTCCTTTATATGTACATTGGAAACGAGTAAACAACATGGTGATTACCTAGATTTTGAACACAGTTTCTGATGAGATAAGTAATAGTATGAATTATTTGGATAGTGCCTTTACACTTTGGAATAAACTCAATGAAAGGTTCTCTGCAGTTAGTGGTCACAAGTTTTATGAGGTTCAACGTGATTTGTTTAATCTTGAACAGGGTACTGATTCCATAGAAATCTATTTCATAAACTAAAAGGTTTTTGGGATGAGATAAAGGCTCTTCAGCCTGCTATTAAGTGTACCTGTGGTGCTACCAAGGAATGGGATTTACATCTTAAGAAGACTAGGTTGATACAGTTTTTGATGGGCCTGCACTCTAGCTATACTGCATCTCGAGGTCAGTTGCTAATGATGTTGCCTTGGTCAACTGTTAATAAAGCCTTTATGTTGCTTAAGCAAGAAGAATGACAGAGACAAACTCCGAACTCTACTACTTCTCCAATGGCAATGATGGTGAATATTTCTAAATCAGCTTCTACTCAACAAGCATATCTTAACAATCGTTTCAGTGACAGGGCTTCTCCTCCAGTCCAAGAGTGTTCTCATTTCCATTTCAAAGGGCATAATAAGGAACGTTGCTACAAATTGATTGGATATCCACTTGAACATCCTTTTCACCCTAATAACAGGGGCAAACGCAGGTTTACTTCTAATAAGTTTCTTGCTAATAAACAACAAGTCACATACATCTATGCAAATCTCTAGTTCAGAGCAACTTCATCCATCTTCTCAAGTACAAATTTCTAATTCTGATGTCTCAGACACTTCTCATGCTCAATTGATTACAAAGGTGGATGAGTTGCAGTCTCAATTGACTATTTTAATGCAAAGTCTCAATAAAGGTTCGAGCATTCCTACTTCAAGTCAATACAGTTTAGCCACTCATCTGGCAGGTACCACAATTTTCTCTCTGTTTTCTTCCACACATGTTCCATCACATGTCTGAATATTAGACACAGGAGCCACCAACCACATGTGTTGTAACCTAAGTTCAATGCATGATGTTCATATCTTGTCTACACCCTTAACTGTTAAATTTCCAAATGGAGAAATTGCCAATGTCACTCATATTGGTTCTGTGTTTTTACATCCCTTATCACTGTCAATCACAGAGGTTTTCTATATTCCTACTTTCACTTTCAATTTACTATCTGTTAGTAAATTGGCTTCTCAAATTCATTCTACCATTATCTTCACCTCTAATGACTGTTATTTGCAGGACAAATACCAGAAGAAGGGATTGGTTCTTGGTAACATTCTTGGAGGTTTATACCAGCTTATCAACACACCTCATGATTCTTCTGTCATGGTTGTTTCTCACTCTTTCGATCATTCCATCTGGCATAAAAGACTTGGGCACATTCCTTCTGCAATTTTATCAAAAATACGTGTCATTGATTTACATAGTAAAACAATTTCACATTCTGGTCCTTGTAATATTTGTCCTCTAGCTAAGCAATGTAAGCTTCCATTTTCTTTAAGTTAGTCACAAGCTGTTTCTCCATTTGATCTTGTACACTGTGATGTCTGGGGTCCATATAGGACACCCATTTATCAAGGATGTAAGTACTTTTTGACTATTGTTGATGATTGTACAAGAGGTTTATGGACCATTATTTTACCTACTAAACAACATGTGACTTTAAAAGATTTTTTTGCTTATGTTCATACTCAATTTTTTACCACCATAAAATGTCTTCGTACAGATAACGGTGGTGAATTCATTAATAATGAATTGGCTTCTTTTTTGCTTTCAAAGGGTACTATTCATCATACTTCCTGTCCTTATCTCCCCCGCAAAACGGGAGGGTTGAAAGGAAGCATCGTAATCTTCTTGAAATGTCACGGGCACTTATGTTTCAATCAAAGTTACCTTCTTCTTTTTGGGGGGATTATATCTTACTTCCACCTATCTTATTAATAGGATCCCAACAACTGTTTTGGGTTACATTTCACCTTTTCAAAAACTCTTTAACAAAGTGCCTTCTTATGATCATTTAAGAGTTTTTGGATGTTTAGCTCATATGTCTATACATGATTCTGATAAGTTTTCCCCTAGAGCTATTACCACTGTTTTTATTAGTTATTCAATGACTCAGAAAAGTTATAGACTCTATGATCCTATTACTCGTTAGTTCTATATCTCTAGGCATGTAACTTTTGTTGAAGATGTTTTTCCTTTTTCCACAAACTCTACCATTTCTACACAGTCTAATGTCCCTCTTTTTACACCACCAGATTCTTCATTTCATCTTGACAGTGATACTCCTTTGGATATTTCTTTTACCAAAGAGTCTTGTGTTGACATTGTTGATATGTCACAATCTCCAACTGTTTCAAATCCTGTGCATACAGACTGTCATTTCCAATCCTGTGCAAACAGATTCCATCACTTCAGACACTTCTTCTCATGACATTAGTACTGATCATATCTCTGTTTCTTCACCACCAAAGGTTTCACAGAGAATTTCTCTTCGTCATAAATTTCAACCACAGTGGTTGAAAGATTATGTCATTAATATTGGCCCATCTAAGGCCAACACCATTTTGCTCAATTGTCCAATGGATACCAATAAGTATAGTCTGTCTCATTATACCCCACCTTCTAATGTTTTTGCATGTGCTGATAGTCCTCAGACTGCAATTTGTGAGCCTTTTACATATAAACAGGCTGTTGTTGATGAAAGGTAGGTGGAGGCTATGTCAAAAGAGTTACACGCTTTAGAGTCTAATAATACTTGGTTAATTGTACCTACTCTTCCAAATAATAAGGTTGTCAAGTGCAAGTGGGTATACAAGGTTGAGTATAATGCAGATGGGTCTATAGATAAATTCAAGGCACGTCTGGTCGCCAAAGTTTTTACTCAGATAGAGGGCCAAGATTATCATAACACTTTCTCTCCAGTTGCTAAGATGGCTACTGTTCGCACTATACTTGATTTGGCTACTGTTAAACATTGGGATATCCATCAGCTTGATGTAAACAACGTTTTTCTTCATGGTGACTTACCAGAAGAAATTTATATAGAGCTTCCTCAAGGACATCCACTTCATGGTACAAATTACGTTTGCAAACTCTTTAAATCTATTTATGGTTTGAAGCAAGCTTCCAGACTTTGGTTTGAAAAATTAGCTTCAGTTTTACTTTATTTGGGTTTTACTCAAACAGTTGCAGATTACTCTCTCTTTGTTTACAAAGATCATGATACATTTGTTGTTGCTTTGGTTTATGTGGACGCTATATTGCTTACTGGCGCTAGTGCAAAGTTTATTGCTCATGTTAAAAGTGTTTTGCATTCTACTTTCACGATCAAAGACTTTGGTTTAGCTAAGTATTATCTTAGTCTTGAAATACATAGAACAGCTGAAGGTTTGTATTCATCAACACAAGTTTGTACACGATCTGCTTATTGAAGCTGGTCTTGAAAATTCCAAGCCACTATCTCTTCCAGTCGATGTAAATGTGAAGCTTACTCCTAATGATGGAGAGTTATTAGATGATCCCTCTGTTTATCGAAAGTTTGTGGACAAATTGTTGTACTTGACTGTTTCCAGGCCTGACATCACTTATGTCGTTCATCATCTTAGTCAATTTTTACAGAATCCTCGTGTCCCACACATGTTTGCTGTTCAACGTGTATTACGTTATCTCAAATCTACTCATTTTCAAGGTTTGTTTTACTCAGCACAGTCTACTTTGCAACTTGAAGCTTACTGCGATAGTGATTGGGGTTCCACTTTTGATTCTTCTGGTATGTTACGGAGTATCACATGCATGTGTCTTACTCTTGGTTTTTCACTTTGTAGTCTGGCATTCAACCAAACAAAAGGTTATTTCTAGCTCTACTGCAGAGGCAGAACTGCGTGCTATTGCAGATACAACTTGTCAGGTTTCTTGGTTTAATCTTTTGCTCACCGAGTTACAAATTCCCCAGTCTCTTCCTATTATTGTCCATAATGACAACCAAGCTGCATTGGGCATAGCTACTGATCTAGTTTTCCATCCAAAAACCAAACACTTTGCTTTGGACTGTCATTTTTGTTGGGTATATTACACTAAACAACGCAACAATGAGGCAGTGATATATATTAAACAAGAACAGGCATATAACCAATTAACAAATCACGAAGGCATAAACAAAATATAATCAGAGATTGTAATTAACAAGAAAAGCTAGAATGCTTATCTCCCACAGAAGCTTTAGCAACTATTGATCAGAGAGAGAAGAACAGCTGAGTCACCAAGCCCTTCGAGAAGCTTGGCTGTTCTTGAAGAGATTATTGCCCCACTTACGTTGTGATTGGGTTGCAGCAATATCACTCCCAGGATAAAACAGCACAGATCAATGGGTTCACAAATACTCCAGTGATCAACAACGACAAGCACCTCAGTTCGCCTGAGAATTATGTATTTCTTCTGTATGTATCGAGAGAGAACAGAGAAAGAAGAAAACATATCAGATTTCTATCCTTAGGACGTGTCTCACCTTCTAACGTTCGTTCTTTCTGTATTGTATGTAATACCAAAAATAAACGTAACTGATACTCTATAAAAGGAAAGTTAAATATTCTAATTTAATTGCATTAACTGAACCATCAGGATTTATTTTTTCAGTTACACTTCATCAGGAACTGATGTCCATCAGGATTGGCCAACATCAGTACCTGATCCATCAGGATTTTGGTCCGTCAGGATCTTGATGCCTATCAGTATTTGATCATCTTCAGGATCTGTCCATCAGGATTCGATGTCTGATCAGGTCCAATAAACCAAGTACTGATCCAACAGCAGTAACAAATAAAGACTGATTTTTTCTGTTAAAATAAATCAATAATCAATTCTTCTTTCAACTCAATTTATTTATGGATTACACTAAGAAAATGTCTTAGATCCAATCATGAAAGTTTAAGTCCTCATTACAAGGGTCAACCTCCACTTGTTAGTTTCCAGAAATTACATCAAGAACATATTATAAATATGCCTCAAACTTTCCATTTTCTAACAATCCCCCACAAATCCATACAGAAATGCATATCGGTTCTTGTCAAGACTTGTTTTTCAGAGTAGGTACCCTTCTAGGTTTGAACCCTCCTAAGTCCTCTACTTCGATGGCTACCGGATTCAGATGGAATGTTTCACCTTGAATCTTTATCCGTTTGGTGTAACCACACTCCATAGACGACGACAAGTCAAAAGCTATGGTGCTAATCTACGGCTTTGAGACGTTAATGGTCATGTCTCGATCCTGTTCGTCGAATGATTCAAGGAATAAACCTTTCCTCTAATTGCGACCACACAATTACATTCGCTTAGCTGGGCATCTCCAGAGATGTACTGCTAGCATCTCGTCATATGACTTGACCCCATTCAGAGTTCAAATAACTCTTGCTATTTTGGAAGTTACAGTACCTTTTTAGGTTTACAAGGGATAGACTCCAGATACGTGAGTATCAATCTATATAGTTAAAGGTACCACCAATTCACCCTTACAACTTGTTATTACCACATTGAATACACTTTCGAGGGATCTCCTCTCATGTGTATTGGATTCCCATTGTAGATGAATTATTATGGGCTATCAGTCCCATCCCCAATCTAGACTTAAGGACAATAGCGTGCTCAAGTCCCTTAGTCAAAGGATCAGCTAGGTTTTCTTGAGTTCCAATAAACTCAACAGCTATGATCCTGTCAGACATTAGACCCCTAATAGACTTTAGTCTAACTTGGATATGTCTCTTTGTTTTCACATTATACTTCTTGCTGTTAATCTTGTCGATAGTTGTACGGCTATCACAATGAACAACAAAAGCAGGAAGTGGATGACTTACTACTGGTAACACTGACATAAGTCCATGTAACCATTCATCCTCAGTCCCCGTGGCATCTAATACGCACAACTCAGCCTTAAAAGTAGACCGAGTTATAACAGTCTGTCTAGAAGACTTCCAAGACACTGCTCCACCCGCTAGGGTAAACAGGTATCCAGTCACTCCATTTGAACCAGACTTCTTAGCTATCCAACTTGCATCACTATATCCCTCTAGCACTCCAGGAAACCTCCTGTAATGCAACCCAAGATATATGGTGCCTTTTAGATATCTAAGTACTCTATCAAGAGCATCACAATGAGTCTTGTTAGGACAGCTTGTATATCTTGCTAACTTAGACACTGAATATGAAATATATGGCCTAGTACCATTAGCAAGATACTGCAAACTCCCAATAATCTGAGAATACCTTAACAGAGACACAGGTACTCTTGAACTATTCTTGACAAGGGCGATTTTAGGATCATACGGAGTACTTGCGATTCTACAATTTGAATAACCATACTTCTCAAGTATAGATTTCTCTATATAATGAGATTGTGACAAGGTTATTCCATCAGTTGACTGAGTGAACTTGATACCAAGAATCACACTAGCCTCTCCCATATCCTTCATTTCAAAATGCCTTTTCAAGAACCTTTTAATCTCGTTAATAATCTAAATATTGGTTCCAAACAATAAAATATCATCCACATATAGGCACACAATAATGCATTCATTTCCTTTAACCATGTAATAGACACACTTGTCACTTTCATTAACTACAAATTCTGATTCTAAAACAGTTTCATCAAACTTTTTATGCCAGTCTCTTGGAGCTTGTTTTAAGCCATATATAGACTTGATTAACTTACATACTTTCATTTCATTACCAGAGGCAACAAATCCCTCAGGCTGATCCATATAAATCTCTTCTTCAAGTTTACCATGAAGAAAAGCTGTCTTTACATCCATTTGATGGATGATAAGACCATGTACAGAAGCCAATGCTATATGCATTCGAATTGTTGTCATTCTAGCAACCGAAGAGTATGTATCAAAGTAATCAATGCCTTCTTTTTGCTTAAACCCTTAGCCACTAGCCTAGCCTTATACTTATCTATTGATCCATCCGGGTTCATCTTCCTTTTGAAGACCCATTTACATCCTATAGTAGAACACCCAGGAGGTAGATCAACTAACTCCCATGTTCCGTTAGAACCAATTGAGTCAATTTCACTTTTTACAGCACCTTTTCAGTACCTAGATTCAGAAGAATCCATGGCCTGTCAAAAAGTTAAAGGTTCATCCTCGATATTGTAATTGATAAAATCACTTCTAAATTCCTTGACTACCTTTGCACGCTTACTCTTTCTAGGTTCCTCTACTTCATCAGGAGTAGAGCTACTACCAGGATTTGCCCCCACATTTGTCATCCTTTCCACATGATCAGAAATACCCTGAGGTATACCAGTCCTCATAAGGAACACATCCTCAAAGAATGTTGCATCACGAAATTCAACTATAGTGTTAGCCACTATTCCGTCTATGTCAGATTTTAACACTAAAAATCTCATAGTCGTAGTGGTCTCAATATAGCCCAGAAAGATGCAATCAATAGTTTTCAGCCCTAGTTTCTTTCTCTTGTGTTCAGGGACAAGTACCTTTGCAAGGCACCCCCACACACGAAGATATTTTAAACTAGTCCTTTTCTCTGTCCATAATTCATAAGGTGTCTTGTCCATATGTTTCAGAGGAACTCTATTCAGAATATGGCAAGCCGTATTCAAAGCCTCCCCCCACATGTACTTAGGCAACCCAGAATTAATCAACATACTGTTGATCATATCTTTAAAAGTTCTGTTCTTTCGTTCTGCCACCCCATTAGACTCAGGTGTGTATGGTGGAGTTACCTCACGAACTATCCCATTGCTTTTGCAAAATTCATTAAACAAGGTACTCGTATACTCACCACCTCTATATGATCTCAAACATTTAAATACTTTACAAGTTTGTGTTTTAGCTTCAGTTTTGAACATAATGAATTTTTCTAGTGCTTCATCTTTATGTTTAAGCAAATAAACATAACAGAATCTACTACAATCATCTATAAAGGTAATGAAATATTTATTATGTTCCTTGGTCATAACACCACCAAATTCACATATGTCAGTGTGCACTAAATCTAACACATTTGAATCCCTAACCACATTATGAAAGGGTTTCCTAGTTTGTTTAGCTGTCACACATACTTGACATTTAGATTTCTTATCAATGGCATGTTTTGGAATCAACTTTAAGTTCATCATTGGCCACGCCCATCGTAGACGTGCCAAATTGAAAAAGATTTATTTATGCTCTACTATGCTAGTACTTAACTACAAAATGTAGCAAATGTGGCAAGTAGGGATCGAACCCAAGGTAATAGCATTCAATACTAGTGTAAAGTAAAATGTGGGGGGGTTTTTGAGTTTGTTGAGGTATTTTAGCAAACACCTTCCCTACAAGAAATAAATTTCTAGAGAAACAAAACTAAATGAATGTCAATCACCCAATTCTACCAACACAACAAGCACAAGGAGTGAATTAGCAAGACAGAGATATTTGACCCAAGGACAATGGAAACTCAAGTATTACACCCAAACAAATATAAGCAAGATATAATCAACTCTACCTAACCAAGATATTTGGTGGAGCACACAATCACTTATTTCTCTTCTATAAACAATAATTTAGTGAAGCACATAAATTAGTTCTTTTGATACTAGCAACCAATAGTGAAGCACTACCAATTTAACCAAATCAAGGAATCAAACAAAGAGAGGTTAGGACAAACCAAAGGATGAGAAGCTCAACCTAGGTATTTGCACTTAAAGCTTGAGAATTTAGGTAAACTAAACTTGTGCTACTATAATGAATGTACTAAAAATTACGGATTAGCACAAACAATTAGCAATTGAAATTATAAGAAGAGCAAGATGAAGCAACTTACAAATCTCCAAGCAAAATCATAAACAATACAACTCAAGCAATTAAGATAGAATGAAGTAGATTTTACTTAAATTGAATGGGTTTAGTACAAGAGTTCCTTCCTTGATCCAAATATATAGAGTTAGTTACTCATAATAAATGCTAGATTATGAGTAATAAATGTTTCTCTCTACTCACTAACCCTAATTTAATGCTCTAGAGATGATAAAGATGAAGTGAAGATAAGATATCATTGCTCGGTTTATTTCATCTCTATTAATACATCAATTAAACAAGGGGGCAAGATAGACAATTAGCTCCAAAAAGTTCCAGCAAGTGTTGAACGGCCTGTTGAACGGCCGTACAGCAACCCGTACAAGAGACTGCACCTTTTAAACTCTTTGAACGGCCTAACGAACGGCATGCGGAACGGCCGTACAAGACAAATCTTCAAAATAATGCATTTAAAACCTCCCGGCATCGCGAACATGAATAATCTCTGCTTTCCAAGCCTAAAATAAGTCATTTTTTCAACAATTAGCATGAGGCACTGAAAGATTAAAAACATAATTAATATCGATAATTGGAAACTAACAAAAATGCAAGAGAATACAAGACAAAACGTGTATAAAATACACGTTATCAATCATATTCTTTAATGCACCAAAATTTAAGTGACCAAGACGCGCGTGCCACAAATCAGACGATTCAACACAATTAACAGAACGAGCAACATTATCATTAATAAAACTGCCCAAAACAGGCTCAACATTTATTAAAAACAATCCATCAGACAAATAACCTTTGCCAAAAAACACACCAGTATGTGTAATAACTACTTTATTGCATTTCAAAGAAAGTTCAAAACCATTCTTAACTAAACAACTTCCACTTATTATATTTCTACGAATATCAGGAACATGATGCACTCTAGTGAGGGATAGAACACGCCCAGAAGCGAACTTCAGGTCCACGTTTCCTATTCCAACTACTTGAGCTGCACTCGCATTCCCCATCATCACAGTCATTCTATGAGTCTATTGATAAGATACAAAAAGAGTAATATCAGTACAAATATGTACATTAGCTCCAGTATCAATGAACCATTCATGAGATGAATAAGTGGAAAGAAGTACAGGGTTGTAGGTTACATACCCGTTGTTAGTTTCAGAAGCAACGGCCTCACTGACAACCATGTTAACCATAGGCCCACCAGTGGTTCCAAGCACAGTGGTAGCTTGTGCTCCCACAATAGGTTTCTTAGCTTTCTTTACAGGACAATCCTTGCTCCAATGACGAACATGTCCACAAGACCAACATGGTTTGTTTGCCTTTGGTTTCTTAGCCTTGTTCTTATCCTTAGACTTAGTGTTTTCCTTCTTAGTGACAGACTTCCTTTTCTATCCTACAGTCACTATATTCACCTTCGAACTCCCAGCATGTTCAACAGGCATCACATGTCCCTGTTTGGACTTGTGTTGTTCCTGCACAGAGATGTCCAACATCAGGTTTGTCCAAGTGATCTCTCCTTTATGTCTTTTCAGGGAGAGTGCAAACTCTTCCCAAGACTTTGGGAGTTTTTCAATCACAGACATAACCTGAAACTTCTCAGGAAGGTCCAAACCAGACTCCTTCAAAACATGAACCAACATCACAAACTCATGCACCTGCTCAGTCATGGATTTAGTATCCACCAGCTTGAAGTCAAGGAACCTTGCCACATAATACTTTTCCAACCCTTGCGAGTCAGTATTATGTGTTTGGTCCAATTTATCCCATAAGAGCTTAGCAGTGTAGGAATCAGATGAATAAACATCGAATAGAGTGTTCGCTAAAGCTGCCAGAATTGCAGCCCTAGCCACCCCATCCTTTTCTTCCCACATAGCATAAGCCTTAACAGTTTCAGGATTCTCCTTAACCACAACTGGTTTCTCATACTGCACCACCGACCATAGACCCTTTACCGTAAGCCACGGTGTAATCTTTTTCTGCCAACGAGAAAAAACAACACCCCCACTGAATTTATCAGGCATTCCTGACAAATCAATATGTTGTGGAAAATGGTACGTAGTCCAATCAATGGTGGGTATAGTAACAGCAAACCTAGAGCCAGTCTCAACAACAGGAGTTTCAGTTTCATTAACCATCTTGTTAATTAAAAATATATAACAAAAATAATCTCTTCAAGATTGTTGGGTATATTACACACTAAACAACGCAACAATGAGGCAGTGATATATATTAAACAAGAACAGGCATATAACCAATTAACAAAACAAATCACGAAGGTATAAACAAAATATAATCAGAGACTGTAATTAACGAAAAAAGATAAAATGCTTATCTCCCACAGAAGCTTTAGCAACTACTAATCAGAGAGAGAAGAACAGCTGAATCACCAAGCCCTTAGAGAAGACTTGGCTGTTCTTGAAGAGATTATTGCCCCACTTACGTTGTGATTGGGTTACAGCAATATCACTCCCAGGATAAAACAACACAGATTAATGGGTTCACAGATACTCCAGTGATCAACAGCGACCAACACCTCAGTTCACCTGAGAATTATATATTTCTTCTGTATGTATCAAGAGAGAACAGAGAAAGAAGAAAACACATCGGATTTATATCCTTATGACGTATCTCACCTTCTAACGTTCGTTCTTTCTGTATTATATAATACCAAAAACAAACGTAACTGATACTCCATAAAAAGAAAGTAAATATTCTGATTTAATTGCATTAACTGAACCATCAGGATTTATTTTTTCAGTTACACTTCATCAGGAACTGATGTCCATCAGGATTGGCCAACATCAGTACCTGATCCATCAGGATTTTGGTCCGTCAGGATCTTGATGCCCATTAATATTTGATCATCTTCAGGATCTGTCCATCAGAATTTGATGTCTGATCAGGTCCAATAAACCAAGTACTGATCCAACAGCAGCAACAAATAAAGACTGATTTTTTCTGTTAAAATAAATCAATAATCAATTCTTCTTTCAACTCAATTTATTTATGAATTACACTAAGAAAATGTCTTAGATCCAATCATTAAAGTTTAAGTCCTCATTACAAGGATCAACCTCTACTTGTTAGTTTTCGAAAATTACATCAAGAACATATTATAAATATGCCTCAAACTTTCCATTTTCTAACAATTTTGTGCGTGAACAGGTTCAATCCCAGCTCATTAAGCCACAATTTCTTCCTAGTTCATCTCAGCTTGCAGACATTTTTAATAAGGGGCTTAGTCGTCAAGTCCATTGGCATCTATTGTCCAGATTGAATGTTTGTCAACCACATTCAATCTGAGGGGGGAATATTGCATATACATTCAGCACCTCTTATCAGCATTTCTTATCAACACACTCCTGACTACTTATCATGATATCTTAGTTCACTTATTGTAACAAACTTATCATAACGGATTTCAGTATATAGTCTCGAGACTATAGATTAGTAGTCAGTTTTTCTCTCTGTAATTTGCTCTACATTTTCTTTCACCATGTAAACAAACAAGAGAATGATTTGTGAATAAGATTTGATGATTCAAGTTTACTTTAGAAAGTGAACATGACTCGGTCCAATTTCCAGGCAATCGTCCACTAAGAATTCCTCTTGGAACGCGGGTTACATGAAGTTTCAAAAGTGAAAAATACCATACGAAATACCTCATTTAAAAGCATTAAACTCTCCTTTAAAAATACCCACAGAACTGTCATCAGAAGTAAAATCGAGTAAATCCGTCAACACAAGAACTAAAAGCTTCAAGCACTTCCCTCACTCATTAGGAATTTTGCAAGTCAAAATATTCCTTTGATGTCTGTGACATTAAGAAACAAGTACCGCAAGTAACTTTCTTAGGCTCCCTTGCTTTTTTGGGTATATTGTTCAGCTTGCAAAATTAGCCACCCTTGATTGAGTTTTTGCAAAATTAGCCGATCTTATGTTTTTGTAACAAACGGTTTCCTTCGTATATTAATTATACGAAGTGTTTTTTTTTTTGTAAGAAGGAAAGAAATTTGGAGGAGGGAAGAGGAATTTGGTGTCCTTCGTGAAATTTTGCTGAATTTTTTTTGTGAGAAGTAACAAAATTCGTAGAAAATAAATGCAACAAATAATAACCTTTAAACTATGATTGGAGTTGATAAGAAATATACGTTGGAGTTGTACAATATTCTTTTTTTGAATTTTGGCTTGTACAAGAAATAATTAAAAAGTAGCGCAATAATAGGGGTTGACAAGTAGGAAGTATAAGATTTTTAGATTTGTAAATGTGATGGGCTTTGTTTCACCGTGAGATTGTAAAGCTCGTGTAGTACTACAATAAAAGTTGTACTGAAAATTATTAAGGGGCACAAAAATTTGTGGTTGGGTTTGTTTTGGCAGGAAAATATTACATATATATAAAAAGTACGCTGTGGACAGAACACGATTGTGAGACTAAAGTAGCAATGCTGTAGAAATTTTAAAATGCTAACTTTGCATTGGTAACAAGCTACTTAAGGATAGGAGGACTAGATAAAAAGCTCAGGCTTTAATAAAGTAATGCCTACACAGACATGAACGACATACTCTATCTGGCTATAATATTGTGACTTGTGAAAGGTTGTGGGCCAGAGTAGGAAAAACCATGGGCTTTTTCTTTCCATGTAGCGGTTTGGTTTGGTTGTATATATGTGTCTGTGTATGTTCAACTAAAACCAAACTATAGATCAAGGGTGGTACTATCTTCTGGCATCACATACAATCTCTTCAAAACACGTAGATTGTTCAAGACTGAGATAGTTAGTAGTGTTAGATTATTTTTATAATCTAATAATAATTATGGGCTTACAAATTAAAGACAATTATATTTAATGTTTATTCTATATTTGGACTAATTAAGTGGTCTTAAATAAAGAGTCCAATAACATCTTATTCGGTATGGGCTTTGTAATGTGTAATACCCAATAGTAATCTGATTAGGGTTAATGGGGTCTAATTAGACTACTATATAAAGAACATAATAGGGTCTTGGTCCCCAAGGCTAATTCACAACCTCTACTCCTCTATTCCCATCAGTCAGAGAGAGATACGGCTAGAGGCGAATCAAGTCTGTGGAAGATCAAGTCCCATAATCCGTATTTATATCTACTGTCATGGAATCATGTACGCTTTCGCACTACAGTTTTATCGTGTAACCTTGATAATATCGCATAAGATGATTCTGGTTATTTATTTAGATCTAACAATTGGTATCAGAGCCTGTCTTATGTCGAATTATTAGGGTTGATCATATATAGTATGATTTATTTTTTCGTTTATCGATTAAATTTTATGGCTTGAACTTTGTATATTAGTTTTAATACAATCAGTTGGCCATATTTTTTTTATTAGTTAATGTTAATCATAAATCACATGCTTGATGCTGATAGAGTTGATATATTTATATGATTAACATGATTTAAGTTTCGTTTTTTTTTGTACTCAAGCCGCAAGCATTAGTTACATGTTTTTTTGTTGTTAACGTGTTTGGCTTGTACATATTATACGGGATTGAGTGCAATAACATGCATGTATGAATTGTTCTTGGCTATATTAGTTCAATAAAATAATGAACTACATTAAAACCAATGTTAGTTCGAGTTAATAGATGTGATGAGAATTTTTTTTGTTTGCATCGCTGTTTGACTTCTAGTTTTATTTTCGATGCAAAATAAGTCTTCTGTAATTACGAGTGTCCAATGATTTGAATAAGTTCATGTTTTAATTAATATAGTGTGATTGTAAATAAAATCAATTTCCCATAATATTTGAGATTTTTGAAAAAATTTAGATTTTATTTACAATTATACGGATTTGGGCACATTTTTATTACAGAAAGAAAGAAATATTTTTTTTTCTTGTCCTTTTATTTCGTGAATAAGTAAGTTGAAGCAAAATATTGCCAAAGTGATATTTATGTGTAGATTTATTTATTTTGAAATAATAGGATGTGTATGTTTATTATTTATGCGTTATAATAATCGGCCCAAAGGAAGATTATTTAATGGCAAAATAATGAATATACGTGCGGGAATAAATATGTAATAATTATAAATTTTCATGTGAGTAATAAACCGGCCCAAAGGAAGGTTATTGCTTGACCGAATTTATTATTAATATTTGATTTCTGCGTGGAGAGTACCACTTGCAAGTTAATATTTCTGTCCAAAGACTAAATATTAATGTTGTGCTAGGTATCTTGTTTGAATGAGCCCACACACACTATAGTATTTAAATTCATGTTTTTTTTTGTGTGCTATTATGTATGCATATGACATGAATTTTTATATTATTCGAGCTTATATTTTTTTTGTTCTAAATTGCTAGTTAATACATCTGCTGCTAATATAACTGCCAACATGAACTCCATTCCTGTGCTTAATGGTACAAACTTTAAGAGCCGGAAAGGGAACCTTATGTTAGTTCTCGGCTGCATGGATTTAGATTGTGCTATAAAGAAAGAACAAGTTTCTCTTACGGATGAAAGTTCTAATACTGAGAAATTGAACTTTGAGAAGTGGGAGCGTTCTAATCGCTTATTGCTCTAGATTTCTTGAGGATGTTGAGTTTGAGGGGGAAGATATAAAGTCAGGAATGTTGTCTTTGAGGAAGAATTAGTTTCTTTGCCTCGTGTAGTTCAAGATAACAATGTGGATATACCTATAAAGTTTCCTACTCAAAATCAAGATGATGCTCAAGAAGAGCAAACTCAACAAACTCAAGAGAAAGTGCCACTTAGTAGATCCAGTAAAGACAATAATGGCACTTGTGGCTATGTAATAAGTTCAGTGGGAGTTTTATGTATGGTCAAGTTTAGTACCCTACCGGTTTTGGCATTCGCTGTGGGTATGTTAAGCAGATATTCGAGTAACCCTAGAATGGATCATTGGATTGTAATTAAATGGGTTATAAGGTACTTGCAAGGAACAAAATATTACATGCTCGTTTATCAGAATTTGAAAAATTTGGAGATCATTATGTATTTTGATTCTGATTATGTTGGTTGTGTAGATACAAGAAAATCTACTTCTGGTTAAGTTTTTTTTATGTCTAAACAGATAGACATTAAATATCAAGTCATTATAGAGAGAATGCAATATCAATTAGTGTCTATTGAGTACATAAGAACAAATTCTACGCTAGCAGACCCACTTACTAAATCTTTGACACCATAAAGTTTTTTTTGGGCATACTGCTCATATGGGTGTTGTCTCATTGGAGAATATTCAGTTTTAGTGGAAGTTTTTTTTGTTTTGTTCTTATATTAGGTACTCAGTTTTTTATTGACACTATGGTGATATTTGTGTTTTTGAGTATTCTGCAGAATAAAGTTATTTTATTTATATCTCTCTATTACTCTATATGAGCTTATCTCTTTCAATTGTGGTTTTTACATAAAGTTTGAAAGAATAAAGATTGATCTCACTAAGGTATTAAGGACCAATTGGAAATAGGCATGATTGAGATCACATTGCATGTAATTTCCAGTTACACATCCATACTTGATCTATGTCATTGAATATATTTATATGGTGATCATTGAGGATCGAGTTACGACAATGTGACGAAGGTCGCTTTGGTTCCATGTTTATATATGAGATGGACCAGATTGACTAAGGAAGATGTTTTCTAAAGAATAAACAATTTTGTGCACACTTATGGTTATTGAATGTAATTGTTGTTTGGAACAATTTGTAGCCCAAGTGGGAGATTGTTAGATTATTTTTATAATCTAATAATAATTATGGGCTTACAAATTAAAGACAATTATATTTAATGTTTATTCTATATTTGGACTAATTAAGTGGTCTTAAATAAAGAGTCCAATAACATCTTATTCGGTATGGGCTTTGTAATGTGTAATACCCAATAGTAATCTGATTAGGGTTAATGGGGTCTAATTAGACTACTATATAAAGAACATAATAGGGTCTTGGTCCCCAAGGCTAATTCACAACCTCTACTCCTCTATTCCCATCAGTCAGAGAGAGATACGGCTAGAGGCGAATCAAGTCTGTGGAAGATCAAGTCCCATAATCCGTATTTATATCTACTGTCATGGAATCAGGTACGCTTTCGCACTACAGTTTTATCGTGTAACCTTGATAATATCGCATAAGATGATTCTGGTTATTTATTTAGATCTAACAAGTAGTAGTGACCTAAAACTGGGAACAATCAAAAAAAGTTCATAAATTGTAATGTTAGGTTTTCCAAAAATTTGTCCAAAATATTTATTAAATAATATTATATTATGTGATGAGTTTTTATTAAAATTAATCAACTTAAACTTTTAAAAAATTAAGAAATTGAAGATTAAGATTAACTAGAATTAAGAAAGAAAGATCAAAGATGTTCAATAAAGAGAACACCATCGACAAATTAATTTCATTGATCATTACAATTTTTTATTAATTGATTCAAGAAAAGAAATGTAACAATCGTAACTATTGGCAAAATGTTTTTAAGTCTCAAAGGGTTGAAACGGTGTCGTTAGAGTGGGAGAGTCAATTAAGTTATTTTATTTAAGGAATAATTCTGTTATTATTGCTTTTTTTTACTGGGATCACGTGCCTATCATTCTGTTATTTAGTAGCCACTAAGATGTCGACACGTGGCTATTAGAGGGTGGGTAGTTGTTAAATAGCAGGAGGATATTTTGTAAAGAACCATGAACATTCTGCAATCATTTTTATCTCGTTTTCTTCAATGAAGCTTTTTCTGTTTTTCGTTTACTTTCATTCTTCTTAACTGTTAGCTCTATTTAGCTGTTACAAATCAGGACGTGTGTTACAATTGGTATCAGAACACACGTTCCTCGGAGTTTAAACAGAAATGGCGGAAGGTACGCGGATAAGGGGTTTAGACGAGAGGTTGGGGGTACAGGAAACGAAGGTAAACGAAGTCATAGAGGTGGTGGCTAAAAGCAGAGATGAGGCGGTGAATCAAAACAGAGAACTAAGTGGAAGAATTTTGGGGGTTGAGGCAAAGATGGGAGGAATGAATGACTCTTTGAAGGAAATCAAACAGATGTTAGAGGGGTTACAGTTGGGAAATCGGAGAATGAGCACTGGGAGCAGCTCAAAGGAGGTACCTCTGCGTTCTCCAGTTCTAGATCTGCAATTTGGAAGCACTAATGACAGAGGAGGAGTATTTAACCCATCAAACACCTTGGGTGTACCAACAGGTAATATACCACCCTCCTTGGTTAGCACAAATGTTATCCATACTATTCCTTTGTTACACACTCCCTTGCACTCTACTCACTTACCAATTAGCTTCAATAGCACACCATTAATGGCTCCTCCCATTTATAGTACGGTTACTACGGGTCAAACCATGAATAATACTCCCTACACAACGACACAAACCATGTCAGCACCTCCTTTCGGTGGGCAGCCAATTTTGATACCCTTCAACCCATATATGTTACCACCTCCTACTGGAACCATACCTGTCTCACCATTTGTGCCACATTCTAACCCTTCGGGTAACTCTCAAACCATATGCACCAGTGGAAACCCTGTATTCAGCCCCCACCCAAAAATCGAATTTCCCAAGTTCAATGGAACTGATCCAAAAGGATGGGTTCTTAAAGCAGAGCAATACTTTGATTTTATAAATATAGAAGAGAGTAGGAAGGTAAAGTTGGCTGTGATGCACTTCGAAGGGAAAGCCAACACATGGTACAGATACTACCAAGCCAGTAAGATTAATGTGACTTGGAAGACATTCCTGGCTGATGTGATTATGAGATTTGAGAATCCAGATCACAGGGATGTTCAAGATCAATTCAACAAGTTAAAAAAAAACTCAAGTGTGGCTGAGTATGAGGACCAGTTCGAGGAGCTGAGAGCAATGGTGATCCACAAAAACAAAGGTTTTAACGAGGAATACTTTATGTCTAGCTTTATAAGTGGACTGAAGGAATCCATCAAGGTAGCAGTGAGAATGTTTAGACCACAAACCTTGTCTGATGCAGTGTTCTTAGCCAAACAAGAAGAAACTAGACTGTCAAAAGGTGGAAGCTCTTACTCGAAGGGACCAGCAGTGAAGTATAACAGTTCAACAGTAAGTGAGCCAAGGTCTACAAATAGTTTCCAGGGGACCACTGCTAGAGTGCAACACCAGGATAGTAAGAGGCCAAGATCCACACTCAGTAGTAAGGAGATAATGGAGAGGAGAGCAAGGGGTCAATGCTTCCATTGTGATGAGCCTTTTCACCCTGGGAAGGACTGTAAGTCCAAGTTATATAAGATGTTGGGAGAAGAAGTGGATGAATTAGAATTCACCACTGAAGGGGATTCAATGACAGGTGGAAACTGGGTACCAGTAGAAGAATGCCCTGGGGAAATCTCTTTGAATGCACTGGCAGGGAATAAGTCTACTAGCACTATAAGGTTGCAGGGAAGTATGAGGGGAAGGCAGGTGCAAATACTTATTGACAGTGGGTCCACCCACAGTTTTGTGGATACCAACTTAGTCAAACAACTGAAACTGGTGGCTGAAGTGGTGACCCCCTTGATGGTAACAGTAGCTAATGGTACTAGTATGGTTGTGGACACTCTGTGTAAAAACCTGGTTTATGAGGTACAAAATCAAAAGTTTGTCACTGATATGAGACCTTTTCCCTTGGGAGGATCAGACATCATTCTAGGTGTGGACTGGTTGAAACTACATAACCCAATCACTTTTGATTACCACAAAATGAGTGTAGCAATACAGAAGGAGGGGAAACCTGTCACTCTACAGGGTGCTACTCAGGAAGGAAGCTTGCAAACTATCAGCAGTAAAAACTTGGGCAAGTTGTTAAAGAATGGCAAGGGCATCACTCAGGGCTGTGTGTGCATGATGAGTGTAGCTGCTTTGAATACTACAGAAGCTCCCTCACCTCCTCCTGAATTGCAGAACTTACTACAAGAATTTGTGGATGTATTCCAAGAACCTCAAGGGTTGCCCCTAGAGAGAGAACATGACCATCAGATACCTCTATTACCAGACAGTCAGCCAGTGAATCAAAGGGGTTACAAGGTACCTTATGTACAGAAAGCTGAGATAGAAAAGCAAATAAAAGAGATGCTGCAATCTGGAATCATACAAAAGAGCACCAGCCCTTTTGCTTCACCTATCATTCTGGTGAAGAAAAAGGATGGCACCTGGAGAATGTGCATTGATTATAGGAGGCTTAATGACATTACTATCAAGAATAAATACCCCATTCCCCTCATTGATGAGCTGTTGGATGAATTGCAAGGAGCCAAGTGGTTTACTAAACTAGATTTGAGAGCAGGGTATCACCAAATTAGGGTGGCACCCCAGGATATCTTCAAGACAGCTTTTAGAATACATCAAGGGCTTTATGAATTCAAGGTCATGCCATTTGGATTGACAAATGCTCCTGCTACTTTCCAAAATCTTATGAATGATATTTTCCAAGAACAACTGAGGAGGTCAGTGCTAGTTTTTTTTGATGATATACTGGTCTATAGTAACTCTTTACATGACCACATCCATCACTTGAGGTGTGTTCTGGTGAAAATGAGGGAACATAAGTTATTTGCTAAGGGTAGCAAGTGTTTGTTTGGACAAAACCAGGTGGAGTATTTGGGTCACATTATTTCAGAGAAGGGGGTATCCACAGATGCTTCGAAAATAGAGACCATGAAGAACTGGCCCCTTCCTAAGACCCTCAAACAACTAAGAGGATTCCTGGGAATCACTGGATATTATAGGAGATTCATCAAAAATTATGGGGTCATGAGCAAACCCCTGACTGACCTTTTAAAGAAAGGGGCATTTGGGTGGACAGAAGAGGCTAGTAAGGCCTTTAATTCCCTTAAACTGGCAATGGTGACAGCCCCAGTCCTGGCCCTACCTGACTACTCAATTCCTTTCACTCTTGAGACAGATGCATGTGGAACTGGTGTTGGAGCTGTACTGATGCAACAAGGGAGGCCAATAGCATACTTCAGCAAGAGCTTGGCTCCCAAACATCAAGGCATGTCCACCTATGAGAAGGAGCTTTTGGCTATAGTCATGGCCACACAGAAATGGTACACCTACCTCCAAGGAAATCATTTCCTTATAAAAACTGATCATCAAAGCCTCAAATACTTGTTGGAGCAGAGATTGTCCACAATGTTACAACAGAAATGGTTGGCAAGGCTAATGGGACTAGACTATGAGATTGTCTATAAGAAAAGGAAGGAGAATGCTGCTGCTGATGCCCTTTCAAGGTTGTATGAAGGGAATGATCAAGGGCATATACATGAGGTGACAGCCTTGCAAGATGGGTGGCTAGTTTGCATCCTTAGAAGCTATGACTCTGATAACACTGCTCAAGAACTGATATCTGACATCATACTACAGAAACCTGAGGTCCAGGAATTCACATATGCTCAAGGGCTTATCAAGTATAAGGGGAGGCTGTATGTAGGTTCTAGTGGCTCTGTTAGGAAGGAGATATTATGGGAGCTTCATGACAGCAATACAGGAGGGCATTCAGGGCAGGATGCAACTGTCAAAAAGGTAACTCAGTTCTTCTACTGGCCAAACATGAAGCAGGATATAATCACCTATGTTAGGGCTTGTGATCTCTGTCAAAGGATCAAAGCAGACAATTCTTTTCCTGGGGGTCTGCTTCAACCGTTACCAGTGCCAACACAAGTTTTGGAAGACATTTCTATGGATTTTGTAGAGGGATTACCAAAATCAGGGGACAAAGATTGTATCCTAGTAGTTATAGACAGGCTATCTAAAGTGGGTCATTTCATTTCACTGTCACATCCTTACAGTGCTACAACAGTAGCCCAACTATTCTTGGACCACATTTATAAGCTTCATGGGCTACCTAGGACAATTGTGACAGACAGAGATAAAGTGTTCACTAGTCAATTCTGGAGAGAACTGTTTAAATCTGTGGGGACTAACATACATCTTAGTACCTCCTATCACCCACAAACCGATGGGCAAACAGAAAGGTTGAATAGGTGCTTGGAACAATACCTGAGAGCCATGGTTAGCTCAAAACCCAAACAGTGGAATAAGTGGCTTTCTCTTGCTGAATGGTGGTATAACTCCACACACAACAGTGCTATCAACATGACACCTTTTGAAGCTCTATATGGGTACAAGCCAAGGCAACTGTGTATCCCTTGTGATCAAAGGTCCCCCATCGATGCAGTCCTTGACTTCCAAGTCAGAAGAGAGGCCATAAATCAAGTGTTAAAAGAAGCAATTCGAAGGGCTCAACACAGATACAAGCAAATTGCAGACTCGAAGAGAAGAGAGGTCTCTTATGCTGTGGGAGACTATGTCTACTTGAAATTGCAGCCCTACAAGCAGCTCTCAGTTGCTGTTAGGAGGTATCTCAAACTGGCTCACAGGTACTTTGGTCCATATAAAATCTTGGAGAGGGTTGGTGCAGTAGCTTACAGGTTGGAATTGCCAGTAGGAAGCTTAATACATCCCGTGTTTCATGTGAGTCTGCTAAAGAAGAAAGTTGGTTCTGGAAACCAAGTGACCACAGCTCTTCCTAAATTAGGCCCTGAGGGACAATTCCTTGTATATCCAGTAAAAGTTCTGCAGAGGCGCATGGTCAAGAAGAATAATGCAGCTGTGGCTCAATGGTTGGTGCAATGGTCCCATGCAGTTCCTGAAGATGCCAGTTGGGAGGATGCAAGCGTCATACAAGAACAGTTTCCAGATTTTCATCCTTGAGGACAAGGATGATTTTAAGGGGGTTGGATTGTAACAATCGTAACTATTGGCAAAATGTTTTTAAGTCTCAAAGGGTTGAAACGGTGTCGTTAGAGTGGGAGAGTCAATTAAGTTATTTTATTTAAGGGATAATTCTGTTATTATTGCTTTTTTTACTGGGATCACGTGCCTATCATTCTGTTATTTAGTAGCCACTAAGATGTCGACACGTGGCTATTAGAGGGTGGGTAGTTGTTAAATAGCAGGAGGATATTTTGTAAAGAACCATGAACATTCTGCAATCATTTTTATCTCGTTTTCTTCAATGAAGCTTTTTCTGTTTTTCGTTTACTTTCATTCTTCTTAACTGTTAGCTCTATTTAGCTGTTACAAATCAGGACGTGTGTTACAAGAAAATAACAGCATATTACAATCCCTAGAAAACTTGAAACTGAAACCCCCAAAACACTTGCAGAATTTCGAAGTAATTAGGTGAAATTAAGATTGGCGAGATCATATTATTCGTCACCAGGTTCTTGATTTTGATCATCATCATAATTACTGGGTATGTAGATCTGGTAAAATGTGGTAGTGGGTATGTAGATGAACATGTTCGTGGTAATCTTGGGCGGGTATTTCATACTCAATTTGTAGTTGTTCCAGGGCTTGTTGATTAGGTACATTGTCGAAGACTTCTGTGTTGATATCTTGAATCAGATGGGTGTGGATGTGGTGATGTATCGGGTAGTAGTGGTGGTTGTGTTGAGCGGGGAGTTGGTGCTGGCCATTGGGGTTGGCGCCGTGGCCATTAGCAAGGGCGTCAGGAACATCTTGATTTTCTTCTTGATTAAGGTCGTTACGGATGAGAAACCTACGGTCGTGATTCCAGAGAAACCTACGCTGGTTTTGGAGGTTGTTGGGGACATTCAACTGGATTTATATGGCGTGTTGTGTTTCTAGTGGAAGGGGTGGAAGATAAGCAAAGTCGAATGGATTTCGGTGGTGAACGGTGCGGTGATGGTGGATGTGATGGTGGTGGTAAGTGTGAACATGACCATTCATGTTGTTTACTAGAGAAGACTGAAGAGAAGGGTCTGGTTTTATTAAATGGTGTGGTTAGATTGATTTCATCTGTCTCTGTGTATTTATACACATAATTGTCATAAGAAAAACCAAATTTGAGGCCGAGAGCCTTTTCGTAAACCTAAAATTATTACTCTCCCCGTTCCTTATACACAGACCAATGTATTTATTTAAGGAAATAAATTCAATGAGATTACCCACATCTCAATAATTAAACATCTCAATAATTAAATTCTGTGTGCTATTACTTTTATTAGTTGTCAATTTATTTTTACACCAATCCCACAGCACCAAATCCTACATACCTATTGGTTCATTTTAATTCTATCAATTCTAATCTAAAAAAATACTCCCACATCAATTTTAAAAATTCCTTCCATATTTTCATTTGTGTTTTAAATTTTGCCACCACACTTATAATTTTTCCCTCTTTTTCGTTCTATATATACACAATGATTTTCCCTCTTTTTCGTTCAATATATACACAATGATATGACATCCCAAAAAACATATAAGCTCTTCTTCACCTGTGAGCTATGAATAATTTCAATTTAAATATAGGATACATTGATTTAAATAATCCTCCTAAAGAAGACGCAGGTATATGGAGTATATATGTTTTACTTTTTATTGTATTTCACCTTATTTGTTTATATTCAAATGTTTCATTCTGTTTTATTTGTTTATATTCAAATGTTTCTTTATGTTATAACTACTACATGTGATCATACCAATAATGTTTATATACCAAAAAATAGAGATTTTGATTTAAATACAGGTTTTTTAGATACATACATAAGTTTTACTTTAGTTTAAGATTTCTTTAGATATATTTTGTTTATCATTTTTTGACTTGTTTTTATATTTTACTTGTTCTTTGTATATCTTAGTTTTTCTGGTTTGGAAGATGATAACAACACCAATATTACAAGAAATCAAGATTCAACTCAACATTTTACTTCTGAAAATGAAAATAATATGGATATGTTATTTAACTATAAACTTTGTTTAAATTATTTTATCAATACGATGTCTTACTTTTTGTTTAGCTTTTTCTTTATATTTATTTTTGGTAATTAAGTGGTAGAAATATACAAATGAAAATACAAATTCTTGGCTCTTGTTACATTTTTGTGTTAATTATCCATGAACATGATCTTAAAGTATTTTATTTTATATTTTACTTTTTAACTTTTTATTAGTTTAAATCCTATAAATTAATAAACTAGTGATTTTATGATCATATTTAAATTATTTTTTGCACAAAATTGGTAAACTATTTTAGAGTTTACAAAATTTTTAAATTAATTTTACATTCTTCCAAAATTACATTATAATGATGATTTTTTTAGGTGATGAAGAACATTTGGAAGAAGAAAGGCAAGCAAAAGAAAAATAGAATATTATCCAATGATCAAAGGCATGAAATTTTTCTAGCTTTGTTAAAGAAAAGTGTTGATGGAAAACTTAAGAAAGGCACATCAAGAATTGTTCCTTCATTATTCTCAGTTTCAATGCGTACTGTTCAACGTATTTGTGGTAAAAAAATAGCTTCAATGCACGCGAAATGGTTGATGTATCTCATGGAAGGACAAAAAATTGTGGTATAAAAAGAATACAAATTGATGTTGAAAGATGTATGTAAAATACGTAATTTTTATTTTCATTTTTAAAATTAGATATTAGATTTTAAAATAATTTCTAGTTAGATATTTATTTCATTTAGAAAATTCTAGAATTCTAAAGGATAAGATACGTTATGTTTGGAAAGAAGAGTAAGAATATTTTAGTGAATCGATATCATTTTAATTATGTTAATTATGTGTGCTAGAATCTTTTATTTTAAGGAATTATTTGGAGAGGTTAAAGATTTTAGGAGGAAAGTATTAGAATTACCCGAATAAAATTAGGTTTTGTATGTTTATATAAGAACCCCTTTGTTATACAATTAAGCATGTACAGAAAAATTCGTTAAAGAGGTATGTTTCTCTCCTTTGACTAAATAAACATGTCTGCGTGCTTTTATGTGTTTTAATCGAATTATTGTTATTTACTTTCTTGGTTTCATCATGCTAGCTACTAATTACTGATTATATATATCATATTATGGATTAGTTGGATTAATAAGTGAAATCAATCGGCTAATACAAATATAATGCATGTGTTTGGCCTCCTGAACTTATGTGCTTGTGTGGTAGTATGCCATGATAACAATTCGGTAATTGTATGCTAGTCATTATTTTTATTAGTTTTGGGTTGAAACCATGCATGTTATATGTTAGATTAATTGCTCCACATGATTTACTTATATTTTATTATTCGTAAATTTAATTCGTTAATGGTTTATTATAAAACGAAGTTCAGGTTGCCTTCTTTTGATTGTAGTTGTGATCTTCTGCTTCGGTCAACATGCATACATATTATTTTGACAAGTGACACAATTTTATTAAATTAATGGCCAAAACATGATAAGGTGGAAGCTTGATATATATGCTTATATTGGATAATATGTTACAAATTGTGATTAATACTTGAAGTTGATCTGTGCATGTACTAAGTTATTAATTTAGTGAAAAGAAGGGAATAACATTAGTTACTGTATATATGCATGTGGACTAGTGCAAGTTGTTTTGATTCATGTTAATGTATTAACTTTACATTCGACTAAGTGTAGCATATATATGATTTTGTTTGCGTTATCATTGTGTTTTGATTTTGTTAATAAAATTATAGGAACAGTTGCATATTAATTTTCACAGTTTGTATCGCATTCGAGGTAAGTAACTTTTCGTTGCTCACTAATGTTATAAATTCTGTTTTATTCTGTTTCAAAATATCTGTTTGATTTGGTTATCGAAATTCGTGATATCGAAAATTGATTTTAGAAAAAAATTATTTTAGAATTCCCCGGTTTTAGTTACGTATCGAATCATAGAATCCGGTCACTGGATAGTGTGGCATATAGAATGATAGAACTAGTTTACGCGCGTTCCAGAACACATAGATACCGTAAACTGGCCCCCATCAAATATAGAACCGTGTCACTAGTTAGTGTGACTGTAATTTAGAACTGTGGGAATAAAATATGATTTTATTGTTTTGAATTTTGTATCGATTTAAAGTTTCAGAAATTTTGTTCTCTTTTAAAAAAATATTATTTTTGAGCCGTTGGGCGATAGTTACTTGCTGGGCTTCGCAGATCATTGTTTTAATATATTTCAGGTTCGGACTTTTGGAAGCTTATTAAGATTAAGGATGTGGACTGTGTGGATTACGTGCTACTTGATTTTAGATGATATCATTGGAAAAGACTTATCGAATTATTGAATAAATTTTCAGTACTTTATTAGTTACTGAATATTGGATTTGTGGAGCTGCGTCTCTGATTTTATGTTCTTGAATTATTTGAGTTTGACCGCTGCTTTGACTTTGGTTAATTTTGGAGTATTTGAATAAAGAATTTCGTTTATTTAAGTTTGGTATTTAGAAATAATATCCCGAAAATCCGGGATGTTATAGTTGGCATCAAAGCCTAGGTTTTCCTTCGGAGTGTATTAGGTATGGGACTAGTACATTCCCTAGGATGCGATCCGATAGACTATCGTATAGGTTTTGACCTTTAATTTAGTATATTGTTTTGAATCTAGGGCACGTGTTTGTGTGATTATTTGACCTGTGTGGCTTTTGTGCCTTTTGATCATTGATTATAAGTTTAAAAGTTTGTTGTATTTATAAAAGATGGACGGAGAAGCAACAACAATGGAAATCAGGGCAACAACAATCAGAATGGCAACAACAATGGTGATGGTGGAAACGTATTCGACCAGCTAGCTGAGACTTTGGCTGCGCTCGTGAATCAGCAACCCAGACAGCAGAATATTATCTCTCAGTTCAAGCGTTTGAACCTACCAACTTTCGATGGGGCAACTGATCCGGCCATAGTCGAGATGTGGATACAAGAAATGGAGAAGGCTTTCGGACTGCTAGGAAGCAATGAAGAAGAGAAGGTCACTTTAGCTGTGTATCAATTACAAGGCAGTGCTTATGACTGGTGGCTCATGGAGAAAAGGAAGAACGAGACCGCAACCGCTGAAGGGGGAACCGAAACATACACCTGGGCAAAGTTCAAGAAGGCTCTAGAAGACAAGTACTTTCCTAGAACCATTCATCTGCAAAAGGAAAGGGACTTCATTCGGCTTGAGCAAGGTGGAAAGACTGTTACTGAATATGAAGCGGAATTTGCAAAGCTCTCGAAGTATGCGCCGACCTTAGTGGCAGATGAAAGCAGCCGAGCAAGGAGATTGGAAGAGGGACTTCGAACCGACATTAGGAATTCGGTGGCGTCTTTTGAACTCCAGACGTACGAGGTTGTCCTTAACAAGGCTTTGGTAATCGAGAGAGGCCTAGCTGAATCTGAAAAGGCGACAAGCAACTGGAACAAGAAACGGTTCACTCCAACTGGTGGACAATCTTCTCAAGGGGGACCACTCAAGAAACCTTAAGTGTATGACCGAATGGGAGGACAAAGAAATCAAGATAAGTGCACTAGCTGTGGCGGGAACCATGTTGATATAGAGTGTCGTTGGAACAGAGGTGCGTGCTTTCATTGCGGTGAAGTCGGACAAAGGATTGCTCAATGCCCACATAATCCACCACCAAGGAAAGAAGCAGATAACAAGACCACTGGACGTGTATTTATGCTCACGGAAAGTTGCGTGAACAATCGTAATTAAGGTATGATTTCTTTTTACTTGTAACTTATTTGACGTTATTTTGTGAATTTGGGGACCAAATTCTTTTAAGGAGGGGAGAATGTAAAATACTAATTTTTATTTTCATTTTTAAAATTAGATATTAGATTTTAAAATAATTTCTAGTTAGATATTTATTTCATTTAGAAAATTCTAGAATTCTAAAGGATAAGATACGTTATGTTTGGAAAGAAGAGTAAGAATATTTTAGTGAATCGATATCATTTTAATTATGTTAATTATGTGTGCTAGAATCTTTTATTTTAAGGAATTATTTGGAGAGGTTAAAGATTTTAGGAGGAAAGTATTAGAATTACCCGAATAAAATTAGGTTTTGTATGTTTATATAAGAACCCCTTTGTTATACAATTAAGCATGTACAGAAAAATTCGTTAAAGAGGTATGTTTCTCTCCTTTGACTAAATAAACATGTCTGCGTGCTTTTATGTGTTTTAATCGAATTATTGTTATTTACTTTCTTGGTTTCATCATGCTAGCTACTAATTACTGATTATATATATCATATTATGGATTAGTTGGATTAATAAGTGAAATCAATCGGCTAATACAAATATAATGCATGTGTTTGGCCTCCTGAACTTATGTGCTTGTGTGGTAGTATGCCATGATAACAATTCGGTAATTGTATGCTAGTCATTATTTTTATTAGTTTTGGGTTGAAACCATGCATGTTATATGTTAGATTAATTGCTCCACATGATTTACTTATATTTTATTATTCGTAAATTTAATTCGTTAATGGTTTATTATAAAACGAAGTTCAGGTTGCCTTCTTTTGATTGTAGTTGTGATCTTCTGCTTCGGTCAACATGCATACATATTATTTTGACAAGTGACACAATTTTATTAAATTAATGGCCAAAACATGATAAGGTGGAAGCTTGATATATATGCTTATATTGGATAATATGTTACAAATTGTGATTAATACTTGAAGTTGATCTGTGCATGTACTAAGTTATTAATTTAGTGAAAAGAAGGGAATAACATTAGTTACTGTATATATGCATGTGGACTAGTGCAAGTTGTTTTGATTCATGTTAATGTATTAACTTTACATTCGACTAAGTGTAGCATATATATGATTTTGTTTGCGTTATCATTGTGTTTTGATTTTGTTAATAAAATTATAGGAACAGTTGCATATTAATTTTCACAGTTTGTATCGCATTCGAGGTAAGTAACTTTTCGTTGCTCACTAATGTTATAAATTCTGTTTTATTCTGTTTCAAAATATCTGTTTGATTTGGTTATCGAAATTCGTGATATCGAAAATTGATTTTAGAAAAAAATTATTTTAGAATTCCCCGGTTTTAGTTACGTATCGAATCATAGAATCCGGTCACTGGATAGTGTGGCATATAGAATGATAGAACTAGTTTACGCGCGTTCCAGAACACATAGATACCGTAAACTGGCCCCCATCAAATATAGAACCGTGTCACTAGTTAGTGTGACCGTAATTTAGAACTGTGGGAATAAAATATGATTTTATTGTTTTGAATTTTGTATCGATTTAAAGTTTCAGAAATTTTGTTCTCTTTTAAAAAAAATATTATTTTTGAGCCGTTGGGCGATAGTTACTTGCTGGGCTTCGCAGATCATTGTTTTAATATATTTCAGGTTCGGACTTTTGGAAGCTTATTAAGATTAAGGATGTGGACTGTGTGGATTACGTGCTACTTGATTTTAGATGATATCATTGGAAAAGACTTATCGAATTATTGAATAAATTTTCAGTACTTTATTAGTTACTGAATATTGGATTTGTGGAGCGGCGTCTCTGATTTTATGTTCTTGAATTATTTGAGTTTGACCGCTGCTTTGACTTTGGTTAATTTTGGAGTATTTGAATAAAGAATTTCGTTTATTTAAGTTTGGTATTTAGAAATAATATCCCGAAAATCCGGGATGTTATAATGTAAGAGTATTCCTTTAACTAGGCGAACATCACTTGGATCTAATGCTTCTGCTCTCAATATTGGAAAAATAACTCTTCATAGAAATTTGGAACAAGGGACTATAAGAAGACACACAAATCCACTCAAACCATATCTCAAAGAGGACAACAAAAATGCTAGACTTCAATTTTGCATATCTATGCTTGAAGATAATAGTATTCATCATGATCCAATATTTTCAAATCTAAACAATATTGTATACATTAATGAAAAGTGGTTCTACATGACAGAAAAATCTGAAACCTACTATCTCCTGGCTGATGAAGAAGAGCCACACCGCACATGTAAAAGCAAATTTTTTTTTGGAAATGTCATGTTCCTAGCTGCAATAGCACGACCAAGATTTGACAGAGAATGCAATGTATCATTTGATGGAAAAATTGGAATATTTCCCTATGTTACCAAAGAACCGGCTAAAAGAAGTAGTGTTAATAGAATTGCTGGAACACTTGAAACCAAAGCTATGACCTCTGTTGGAAGAGATACTAATAGAATTTTTATAACTAAAAAGGTGGTACCTGCAATACTAGCAAAGTGGTCTCGAGAAGATTTTGGAAAGACAATTGTTATCCAACAAGATAATGCTAGAACACATATTGATCTCAATCTGTTTCACAACAAAATTTTGATATCCAGCTCAAGTGCCAGTCTCCTAATTCTCTTGATTTGAATATTTTGGATCTTGGCTTTTTCAATGCCATCCAGTCTTTAAAGCAGAGGGAAGATGATGCAGTGAAAGTGGGAGGCTCAAATAAGTATAAAATTCCACATATGAGCAAAACATCTTTGGAAAGACAAAGCCAACTCCCTCTTCAGATTAAATGTGATAAAAAACTTATTGAGGATGTTTTAAGTGTTCTAGATTGAATATAATTTAAATCTATTTGTTTTTGTAAGTTTAATTTAATTCTATGTGTTTTTTAATTTAAATCTTTTATAGATATTAATTTGAAAATCAAAATTTTAAAGGCAAAAGATTCTATGATTAACAAAATGACTATTGTTAAATTTTAAAAACATTTTGGTTAAACACTTGTTTTATTATAATTTTGTTAACTGTCTATATATAGTGATCATGTATGTATAATGTCTAAAATTTTGACTTTGGATTAATTTTTGTTATATAAACCTGATGCTAATTATTAATCTTATTATAGATATTAATTTGAAAATCAAAACTTTAAAGGCATAATATTCTATGAGTAACAAAAAGAATATTGTTAAATTCAAAAAAAATTGATTTAACACTTGTTTTATTATAATTTTGTTAAACATTTGTGCAAACTCCAGCAGCATACAGCTAGCCAGGGTTAGAGTTAGGGTTTACATGTCTTTGTCATCATCATTATCAAGTTAAAGAAAAAAAGTGTAATATTTTCAAACTAAAAGGAAGATTATTTTTTAAAAACAAACATCCACTAAACATAAAACATTCCATTTCCATTACAAATCATAACATAATTATAATCACAAACTAGTTATGTTCATTTCCCAAACAACATAAAAATTTAAGAAAAAAAGATTTTCCACATCATAAACACAACCTGATGGCTAGAAACTTCTCTTTCATCTTCAGGAAGTTCCTTCAAATGAAAATCAAATTTGATTTCTTCTTTCACATCTTTTTCCAGATTTTTGACGCTTTTACCTTCATCTTTGCTTCTCCTTTTGTCTCCATCTTCAATAAAAAGTAAAAATTAGAATAAATAAAATGAGATTCAAGAATATGTATGAAAATGAAAAAAAAACATACATACAATCTTTTATATATATATGGTGAAGTAGAAGATGAAAAAAATACTCACGTTAGGTGTTAGGTCTCTTTTCTCCATCTTAAAAAAAAAGTAAAAATTTGAAATAAATAAAATGAGCTTATTTATGGTAGTAGAAAAAAATATACATACATTGTTCTTTATATAGAGTGTGAAGGAGAAGATGAAAAAAATACTCACGTTAAGTGTTAGTGAGTGGAATAGATGACAGTAAATAAGAGAACATGAAAACGAGATAAATAAATATAAGTAGGTGATTAAAAGTAATGGTTGTTGTGTCTTGAAAATACAAAATGACTATTAAAAAAGAATTCAAAGTAGGTCAAAGAACGTCTAACATAAAAGAACGGAGGGAGTATTAAAGATTTAAAGTTGTTTAAAATGATAAGTGGAAAAAGAAAAATTTAAGTCAAAATTTATTTGGATAATTTTGTATAATAAGTAACTTATAAAATATTAAAAATGAAAAAATAAAAATAAATATGATAAATTATGAACTTGAATGATGATATTAACTTTTACCTAATAAAATCATTATAATAAAATAAATCGTTCAAAAAAGTACCTCATATCAACTATCGTTTTAAGCTATTTTTTCAACTTTAAATCATTTTCCGACTTAATAACAATTTTCAACTTAAAATCAAAATTTACTTTAAACCGGAGCTTTAAGCTCCGGCCAAACAGGCTCTAAATCACAAGGCTCCTACCCTCCTTGTTATCGTAGATACAACTAGATACAACAGATTCAAGAATAAAAACTTGGTATTGTAATATTTAGGGAAATTCTCTTTGGCACTCTTGTACTTTTGGCTTTTGCCAATGATACCCTTTTTCCCATTGCTACCCTTCATTATTCAACTGACAAGTGTATTATTGAGAATTTCATATACTAACATTTTGGTTGATGGAGTGGCATTCCATGGAAAAATCATAAGTACAAGGGCTCCATAGGTAGAAGTCAATAATGTAATGGTACCATTGGCAAAAGCCAATTGTATAAGGTACCAAAGAGAATTTCCCTAATATTTATTATAATTATAATTTTTTATGCAAAATTAAGATAAAAAAATAAATGTATGAATTTCATTCTAAATAAATTTATTTAAGTAACTTTAAATTTGGAAAATCATGTCACACTTAAATTAATAAAAAAATTATATCAAGTGCTCTTTCCTGAGATACATTAAAGGTGCCATTTTTTGGATTCATTTTTATTCAGGACTGTGGAAAATAATCTTGGGATCCTTATTCTCATATTTAAATGTTTCATATTTTTTATAATTATTTCTAAGTTTTTTTAAATAAGTAAGCTTATATGTCTTACTATTCGTTCTCAATGAAAATCAAACCCTGGAACAATAAAAAATTAACTCTTAACCACGTGAACCAATTATTTCCAAGTTTGTACACTACTAGACATCGGGGTCATTTTCGACCAAATAATTTCGACTACGGCTAATTTCGACCATATTTGGTCGAATTTAGTAGGGTCGGCTAAATTCAACCAAATATTGTCAAAATTAATGTGGCCGGCTAAATTCAACCAAATTTGGTCGAATTTAGTACGGTCAAATTTAATAGGGCCGGCTAAATTCGACCAAATATGATCGAATTTAGTGGGCTGACTAAATTCAACCGAATATGGTCGAATTTAGTAGCTGCCAAAAGTAGGAGGGAAAGCTCCCGCCAATTGAAAAATTGTCTTTGACCATATTTGGTCGAATTTAGCAATTGGGGTGAGCGGGAAAATTTATTTCAAACTTAGTAAAAAGTTGGAAACTTGTCGCCCAAATTTTTACAAATCATTCAAAATTATTTTCGACCGTATTTGGTCGAATTTAGCTAAATGTGACCAAATTCGGTTGAATTAATTATTTTCAGAAATTGAAAAAATGTTATTAAAATTTAAATGATTGTACACAACATGAAAAAATATTTATAAATGGGGTACGTTCCACGTAGTCATACCACCAAATTTTATGTTCAAAAATTGGCATTTTTCCTATTTTAATTTAATTTTTTAATTTATTTTACAAACTAGTTAAAAATGGGGAAACAAATAAAAAAATGGAAAATTAGTGAAACTAGGGTAAGATTCATCACACAAATAGTGAGTATTACTAATTTGGTGTGTATGAGTTTATGTTAAAAAATTCCATTTTTCCTAATTTTATTTTATTTATTTATTTATTTTACAAACTAGTTAAAAATGGGGAAAAAATAAAACAAAATGTAAAATTAGTGAAAGTATTGTAAGATTCATCACACAAATAGTGAGTATGACTACTTTGGTGTGTATGAATTTCAAGTTAAATTTTGGTCTTTTTTATATTTTTATTTAATTTTTTAATTTATTTTCCAAACTAGTTGACCGTTAAATTACCAAACCAAATTAATTTATTTTTTTCTGAAATTTTGGGAATTACATTAAAAATGTTGGATCTGGACCACCGTATGGTTGGGTCATCGAGAAATATTTTTAAAAAAATCGAAACACTGAACCCTGACGAAACCCCGTTTAGGGGTTATAGTCAAAGTACTAGTTGACTGTTAAATTACCAAACCAAATTAATTTATTTTTTTCTAAAATTTTGGCAATAACATTAAAAAGGATGGATCTCGACCACCGTATGGTTGGTTCATCGAGAAATGTTATTAAAAAAAATCGAAACACTAAACCTTGACGAAACCTCGTTTTGGGGTTATAGTGAAAGTACTAGTTGGCCGTTAAATTACCAAACCAAATTAATTTATTTTTTTCTGAAATTTTGGAAATACCATTAAAAATGATGGATCTTGACCATCGTATGATTGGGTTATCGAGAAATATTTTTAAAAAAAATTGAAACACTAAACCCTGACGAAACCCCATTTAGGGGATATAGTCAAAGTACTAGTTGACCGTTAAATTACCAAACCAAATTAATTTATTTTTTTTCTGAAATTTTGGCAATTACATTAAAAAGGTTGGATCTGGACCACCGTATGGTTGGGTCATCGAGAAATATTTTTAAAAAAATCGAAACACTGAACCCTGACGAAACCCCGTTTAGGGGTTATTGTCAAAGTGCTAGTTGACCGTTAAATTACCAAACCAAATTAATTTATTTTTTTCTGAAATTTTGGCAATACCATTAAAAAGGATGGATCTTGACCATCGTATGATTGGGTCATCGAGAAATATGTTTAAAAAAATCGAAACACTAAACCCTGACGAAACCCCGTTTAGGGGATATAGTCAAAGTACTAGTTGACCGTTAAATTACCAAACCAAATTAATTTATTTTTTTCTGAAATTTTGGTAATAACATTAAAAAGGTTGGATCTGGACCACCGTATGGTTGGGTCATCGAGAAATATTTTTAAAAAAATCGAAACACTGAACCCTGACGAAACCCCATTTAGGGGTTATAGTCAAAGTACTAGTTGACCGTTAAATTCCAAACCAAATTAATTTATTTTTTTTCTGAAATTTTGGCAATAACATTAAAAATGATGGATCTTGACCACCGTATAGTTAGGTCGTCGAGGAATATTATTAAAAAAATCAAAACATTGAACCCTGACGAAACCCCGTTTAGGGGTTATAGTCAAAATACTAGTTGACCGTTAAATTACCAAACCAAATTAATTTATTTTTTCCTAAAATTTTGGCAATAATATTAAAAAGGATGGATCTCGACCACCGTATGGTTGGGTCATCGAGAAATATTTTTAAAAAAATCGAAACTAAACCCTGACGAAACCCCGTTTAGGGGTTTCTTCTTCTCTTGTCCAAATCAATTCTTCCATTGCTACTACTACTATTTTTAATTGTTTTCTAGTGTTCATAGTGAGTATGACTACTTGGGTGTGTATAATATTTATCCAAAATTTGGCTATTTTTGTCCTATTTTTATTTAATTTTTTGAATTTATTTTATAAACTACTTAAAAATGGATGGAAAATCAAATTATTAGCCGAATTAGTGGAAGTAAAGTAAAATTAATCACAAAATTAGTTAGTATGACTACTGGGTTGTGTATGAATTTTAAATCAAATTTTGACCTATTTTCATAATTTTATTAAATGTATCAAGTAATTCTACAAAATATTTAAAAATGAGTGGAAAATCAAATTATTTAAAAATTAGGTAATATTCATCGCAAAAATAATTAGCATGAATACTTGGATGTATATAAATTTTATATTAAATTTAAGATTTTTTTTCCTATTTTAGTTAATTTTTTGACTCCTAGCCAAGCTCCTAATTTCGGCCGTCAGACATAAATTCGACTGAAAATGATCGAACTTAACCTTTTTCAGAATAAACCAATTTTAGGCTGACATGTGTCACGATTTTAGTGGTTAAAAGCAAAGCATAAGGATTGCTATTTTGTTTTTAATCTTGAACGTCTATTTCCCTCTTACACCATTTCATCCTATCCCTTGATTCAAATTCATATATATCTTTCTATTCTCTTTTTGACATTATTCATCCACCTCTCTTTTTATTCTCTTTTTATTTCCCTCAATCAACCGTCACTCTCTCCTTTCTCAGGTAAAAACAAATAAACTCTCAGGGTTAAATATTTCAATAATCAGTAGTATGATTTTACTCTCCTTTCACTCTATTATTGTTCTCTTATTGGGTGTAAGGAAGATGGAAGAAGGAGATGGGGCGGGAAGAAGCAGGGTTGAGGAGAAAATCGATGGAGAGGTTTGCGATGGAGAAGGGGATTGGCGGATTGAGTTGTTGAACGAGGCGGGGCGGTGACGAATTGAAGGAGGAGGGTCGAGGGCGGCGGTTATGTGCAGCAGATGGGGGTGGAGAAAGCTGTTGGGTAAGGTGGAGGAGTTTGGAATGGGAGGTTGAAGAAGCAGCGGGAATCGCGAATTGGGTGGTTTGAACTGCTGGTGTTGCGAGGGAAGAAGGTAAGGTGGGTATGGTGGTTGGGACAGAGGAGGTGGATGTGGGTGGAAGAGCAGCGGTGGCGGGGGAGAAGTTCGAAGAAAGGGGAGGAGATGTGGCGGACGCCGGAGTTGAATTGGTGGCGGATGAGAGGTTGCGAGGTGGGTGCGTTGTGCTGTTGGCGCCGGAGGTGAAGGGAAGAACAGCGGAGGGAATGGCCGATGAAGGACAGGGGAGGAGGATGGAGGTGTTGGGTGAAGGAAGATGGGAGGCAGGAGATGCGGCTGGACTGTTGTGGGTGATGTATTGGTGATACAGGTTGGGTTATGAATGGCTGAGAATGAGGTTTAACGGGGGGTGAAAGCGAACGGAGGGTGAAAGTGAACGGAGTGCTGGGTTGGTGGTTGTGACGCGGAGGAAGAAAGAAATGGGTTAGGGATTCACCGAAATAGAGCAGCAGAGAAGAAGCTGCTATTTTTTTTTTAAGATTCTGGTACCTTAAATTTGACTAGATATGGTCGAATTTATATTCTTACATTCGACTAGATTTGGTCGAATTTAATACACTTTAGGCGCCAAAATTTAAAATTTCCAAAATTCAAAATTTTTAATATTTTTGCCAAATTTATAATTTCGACCAAATTCGGTCGAATTTAGTTGGTCGAATCTAGACGGTCGAATTTAGTTGGTCGAATTTTGATATTTTCGACCGTTTTGTGTATTTTCGACTCCATTATAATCGACCATAGCAATTTTGGTCGAATTTAGCTATTTTCGACTATATTCGGTCGAAAATAGCTAAATTCGATCGTTTTGAGTTGGTCGAATTTAGCCGAGTTTTGTTGTAGTGGTAATTTAAAAAGATTTGTATTCAATTTACCTGTCATATAACAATAATGGTAATGAATGAGCACAGATTTTTCTAATGACAAATGAATTTGTGCAGATATGAGAACTTAAATAAAGCTAGTTGGCCGGATGCGATCCAGTAAAAAGCTCCCGGACGATTATGAGAGTTCGGTTGCAACTTCATTGTTATTTCTTGGGAAAATTAATTCTTTTGCCCCTGAATTATAAAAAAATATAACGATATTTAAATTTTTATAATTTCTGATTTACATCATTCCATCTATATTTGACTAATAGCCATTAGTCAAAGCTGACGTGGCAACGTCGGAAAATTCGAAATTTCACGAAATGAAGTGAAAATTTATCATGTTAATCTACGAGTGATTATATGAACATGGGTGGTGAAAGTTTTCGATTTCGAATTCACTAACATACAAAAATCTGCATTTTAATTTCTAGAACACGAAAAAAAACTTACTAAAATCTGCAGATTTCCATATGTTAGTGAACTCGAAATCGAAAACTTTCACCACCCGTATTCTTGTAATCATTCATAGATTAACATGTCAAATTTTCACTTCATTCCGTGAAATTTTGAATTTTCCGACGTTGCCAAGTCAGCATTGACTAACGGCCGTTAGTCAACGGAAGGATGTAAATCAGATATTATAAAAGTTTAGGTATCGTGATATTTTTGTAATAGTTCAGGAACCTAAACCAAAAATAGCATATTGTTCAGTGATGAAAGAATTAATTTTCCATATTTTCTTTGTTCCATTGGGATGTCTTTGTAGAAGGACAATTTAGTTTATAGATCCAGGGCAGTAAATTAACGGGTGCAAGCATTCTATTGTGGACCTTTTTGGCGAGACTTATTTTAAGTCCTTATGAACTTATTTTCGGGTAAAAATTTCATATTTTGATAATTTTTTTATATAATTATTTAATGTATGTTTGATATTCTATAAGTTACAAAAAAAAATTAACTTTTTCAGAAAAAAGTTAGGAATCTCTAATTTTATTTTAAAATAAGTAGATTTATTTCGGAAAAAAATTTCCCCAAACACCACCTGTATAGGATCCTAAATTTAAGAAGTTATTTAAAATGATCCAATGTATAGGGATATTAAAAATATAGGGAGGACAAAAGTTTGTTACTATTTGTTATAAGAGTACGTATTGCAAATTTTTTTTATAATACATGTATAATAGAATTTTTGTTATGAAAATATGAGGATTCATCTCTCTACATATCACAAAAAAATTCGTAATATAGTTTTATTATAATAATATCAGTGATCTCCTACCTTTAATAAAAAAATTGCTGTAAAAACATTTTTTTCAGAACAGAAAGCAAGAATACCAATATGCGAGAAGGGGTGTGAAAAATACCGGTATGGTTATCTCAACAGCAAATGCGTACTCATGATACGCATATTCGTGATGCGTGTCCCGTGTAACGCATCTCAGACATGTGTGATGACGCCATGCGACGTCATTCTTCACCAACATGCCGGTCGTCTCTCTTGGAGAAAATCACCGCCATGGTCGCCAGTCGTCGTTCTCAGCCATCTCTCAACCATCCTTTCATCTGAGCACAAGAAAAGAATTCCCAAACCTCACTCTACCTTCCTCCCCGATCTGGTTTAGCGATGTTTGGCCCCGCAGGGGCGTGTGAAGGTCACCGAATATTTAATCGAAAAAATATTGGTGATTTGGGCGTTTACAATCGTGCATTAGAAGTGTAATAAAACTGGTGTTATAACGGAAGCAGAAAAGAGATTATAATAAACGTAAAGGAAGAACATAGATTGGTAGAAGAGAAAACTTTATTGATCTTGAGGATATAGATTACAGAATATAGATTCAGATTCAGATCTAATTGACTTTAGATCTGACAGACTTAATTGATAACAGATATGATTCAGATTACAGACTTACAGACTCAGATTTTTCGACTCAGATTTCAGACATATATTCTAGGCTATGCCCTAGAGAGTTTATATAATACTCTCTAGGCAGTTATAGAAGGATCCGGAAGACTTGGACCCAAAGCAAAGCAATTACCAAAACAGAACAGAAAATTAATTCTGGAAAGAATTAATTCTGGAAAAATGGCACGGCGCGGGCGCGCTGCCTTATCCTGCTGAAAAACAGAATAGTACACAGATTCAAGGCAGTATTTTAACAAATCTCCACCTTGACTTGAATCCTCTCACAAATAACAAATAACAGATGTACCAGACGCATCACAATAATGCCAGATGTACCAGATGCACCATAATAATGCCAGATGTACCAGAAAAAAAAAACTTCTCCCTCAGATTTTGCCCTCAAAGGGCAATCAACAACTCCTAACATTTAGCAAGTTTAAACAATGTTGAAACTTGCTATGTGGAACCGGCTTGGTAAGCATATCAGCTGGGTTATCAGCAGTACCCACTTTGCTCACCATAATACTCTTGTACCATTGCCTCAGAGACTGCTTTATCCTGTAGATTCTTTTTCTTGGGACAGTCAGATTTCCAGTGTCCCTTCTCTTTACAGTAATTACAGATATCATTAGGTTTTGGACCCTTAGGAACTGGTTTCTTCCCCGACTTTCCATGTCCATTACTCTCACTGGCTATTAATCCAACAGCCTGATTATCTGCACCTGTACCAGCCTCCTTATGGCGCAGCTCTCTAGTATGGAGAGCAGATCTAACCTCCTCTAGAGAAATAGTATCTTTACCAACAATAAACGATTGCACAAAGTTCTCATATGATAATAGTAAAGAAACTAACAGAATCAAAGCAGCATGCTCATCTTCAACTTTAACATCAATATTACGCAATTCTAATAAAATTGTGTTTAACTGATCTAAGTGATCTCGAAGAGGCATACCTTCCTGCATTCGTAGACTGAACAGACGTTGCTTCAGCAATAACTTGTTTGTTAAAGACTTCGTCATGTAGAGACTTTCAAGCTTCAACCACAGACCAAACGCGGTATCCTCCTCCGCGATTTCAGTAATAATATCATCTGCAAGACACAACAGAATTGTTGAATGTGCCTTTTCTTCCAGAGTGGCCATCTCAGCGCTTGTAGAATCAGCAGCCGATTTCTTGTTCAACGGTGCCCAGAGCCCCTGTTACTTTAACAAAGCACGCATCTTGATCTGCCACAGACTGAAACTATTCCGCCCAGTAAATTTGTCGACCTTCACGTTAATACCACCGAATCCAAATATAGCTCTCCGAAAACCAAGCTCTGATACCAGTTTGTTATAACGGAAGCACAAAAAAGATTATAATAAACGTAAAGGAAGAACACAGATTGGCAGAAGAGAAAACTTTATTGATCTTGAGGATACAGATTCAAATCTAATTGACTTTATATCTGACAGATTAATTGATAACAGATATGATTCAGATTACAGACTTATAGACTCAGATTTCAGACATATATGCTAGGCTATGCCCTAGAGAGTTTATATAATACTCTGTAGGCGGTTACAGAAGGATCCGGAAGACTTGGACCCAAAGCAAAGCAATTATCAAAGCAGAACAGAAAATTAATTATGGAAAAAATTAATTCTCGAAAGATGGCACGGCGCGGGCGCGCTGCCTTATCATGCTGAAAAACAGAATAGTACACAGATTCATGACAGTATTTTAACAAGTGGTACAGGTGTGTAGAGCTTTGAACGGCGATTATAATGGTATACACTATGTGTTTGGAAAGTTTCGGATGTGGACGAACGGACGGATTGAAAAAACATGCCGGAATCCCCTTGTAATTGCCGGCTGGAGCTCTGGAACGATGATGACGTCATATGATATCATCGCTCATTCTGCGAATGCGTTACACGGGATACGTAAGACTGAAACGTGTATCCCAGCCTTGCCCATCTGTTACAGTACATGTATTACCGGTTAAAATTTGTGTAACCCTTATTACCCCAATTCCAAATGTAACCCGCGTTACTCCAACCCCAAATGCGTATTCAAATGGATATTTTCAACATCCCTCCCGAAAAATGTTATTTTCATTTTTTTAATCCAAAAAAAAAATGTTATTTTTAGTTTTTATCCCCTTTAATATGTTATGTCATAAAATTTGTTGAGTATACAACAACGAAAGCAAAACCCAAAGCGAATAAACAAGAACAAGAAAATAACGACAATCACACAAGACAAAGATTTACGTGGTTCGGAAATTCCTACTCCACAAGCCACACTAATTTTGTATTGATCTCTCACAATTGTGTTGTGTTGTGTTATGTTACAATTACATGAGTATTTATAAGAGAAGAAACTGGGTCAACCAATCAGAGTCTAATTCTGAAATTCCTAACTCTAATCCTAACTCTAATTAGAGTCCAATTCTGGAATTCCTAACTCAAGTCAGAATCCGATTCTTAAACCTGATAGACTCCACAAACCCAACAATCTCCCACTTGGAGTCTAACCACATCTTCACTTCACTCTTGTAAATCTAGTAACAAATAATCCCTCGATCAATAACTCTAACTAGTGCAGCGCCTTCTCATCAATCAGTTCTGAAGGCCAGTTGAAACTATGCAAAGCTTCAACTTTTCATTAGTAACCACCTTAGTCAACATATCTGCAGGATTCTTTGAACCAAGGATTTTCTTCAAGGACAAAGTACCTTTGCTAATCAACTCTCTTGTAAAGTGATATCTCAGCTGAATATGCTTCGTCCTAGCATGAAACACAGGATTCTTCGCAGGATGAATAGCACTCTGACTGTCGCTATACAAAGCACTGTCCGCCTGTTTCTTGCCCAACTCCTCAAGAAAATTCTTCAACCAAATCATCTCCTTGCTAGCTTCAGAGATAGCCATATATTCTGCTTCTGTGGTTGAAAGAGAAACACTCTTTTGAAGTCGAGACATCCAACTAATTGCTGTGCCACCCAACGTGAAAATATATCCCGTAGTACTTTTTCTTGTATCCAAACATCCACCCAAATCTGCATCAGAGAACCCTTCCAAGATAACATCTTTCTTGCTGAAACATAATGCAACCTTGGATGTGCCTTTCAAGTAGCGCAACAACCACTTGACTGCTTCCCAATGCTCTCTTCCTGGATTAGACATGAACCTGCTAACAACTCCCACTGCATGAGCAATATCTGGCCTTGTACACACCATAGCATACATCAAACTGCCAACTGCAGATGCATACGGAACTTTAGCCATATCTTTCTTGCCTTCATCCGTTTTAGGTGACTGCTTCTTCGTGAGATTAAAGTGAGTCGCCAACGGTGTACTTCTGGTCTTCGCATCCTGGACACTGAATTTCTGCAACAATTTCTCAATATACTTCTCTTGAGATAATTTCAAAGTACCTTCAGATCTATCCCTTATGATGCTCATACCAAGTATCTGTTTTGCAGCACCCATATCCTTCATCTCAAACTCCTCAGACATCTGTCTCTTTAACCTGTTAATTTCCCTTCTTCTGCCATCGCTCCCACTCGCCTGAAAACCTAGGCTCTTGATACCAGTTGTTGAGTATACAACAACGAAAGCAAAACCCAAAGCGAATAAACAAGAACAAGAAAATAACGACAATCACACAAGACAAAGATTTACGTGGTTCGGAAATTCCTACTCCACAAGCCACACTAATTTTGTATTGATCTCTCACAATTGTGTTGTGTTGTGTTATGTTACAATTACATGAGTATTTATAAGAGAAGAAACTGGGTCAACCAATCAGAGTCTAATTCTGAAATTCCTAACTCTAATCCTAACTCTAATTAGAGTCCAATTCTGGAATTCCTAACTCAAGTCAGAATCCGATTCTTAAACCTGATAGACTCCACAAACCCAACAAAATTTTCGTACAAAAGATGTTGAGAGATAGTGTAAGATGTTAATAAACATATAACAATCAAAGTACTTGTTTAAGGGAATTGAAAGAAGGATGCATATATATGGTCTTTGACTGTCTTGCAACTAACTTTCTACATCCTTTATACGAGTACCATTTAATAAAAACTAGACCTTCTCTTCTTGAACCCTCCAACTCAAAAACACCGCCACAACAACACACCTACATATACGTGGTGACCATTTAATTAAAGGGGTCGGTCTATAACATCGTCGGTCTATAACATCGTATCGTAGAAATTTTTTATAATATGTGTATAGTAGATTTTTGATGTGAAAATAGGTGAGAATATTTTGATAATTTATCATACCGTAGAAGACAAATTTTTTAAACCACTTGGATGATTGATCCAAATACGTTGGAACATATGCCAGGAACCGCCAACCATAATTAAAACTAGACTTTCTACTTCCTTGAATTAATTAAAATTACTTGATTGATGTTGTTCTTTTCTTGAGCCTTTTCTTTTCTTGAAATCTTCAGTTTCAATTTCAAGAACCCAGCTCTAATTTCAATAAACCGGTCCCACGTAACATCTAGATATTAATGAAACCTGACGACCTGTGCTTGAGTGCAATTACTTTGCTATCTTGTTGTTGGTGCACTTTATTGATATACATTTACTAATCTTTCTACTCGAAAAATATGATCGGAATTTTAGCCATGGGAAATGAGTCTATATTTAAGTATTTAATTGCAGCCATCATGTTTTTTTTGGAGCTTTTTGTCTGGTACAAACTTGATGTTCAAATTTTTATATGTAGTGAAAAAATAAAAAATATCTTAAATGTATGTTTTTTAAAATAAATTATCATCCAAATATAAGTTTTTAGCCGTGTGAAAAATTTCAAAATTCAATAACTTGACAAAATGTATCCTTTTAACCATTTTCATTCTTCACACGTACAATTCACACACTTGTATTCATTTTTTAAATAAAAAAAAATTTAAAAAAAAGATTATATAAAATTATGTTCTATAGTCGATTGCTCTATATTGCTGCGGGTAATTGCTATACGGCTTAGAATATTTGTATTTTTTTTAAAGATCGACGTCGTTGGATTATATACAAACCAGATTTTTTGGCTAACTGGACAAGGGCAAAAAGAAATATTTATGTTACTCTTATTTCTTTACATTTTTCTTTTTATATGTTATCTAAATAACTTTTAACAATAAAATACATTATTACATTCACTATTTCACTCCACTTTTTCAATACTTTATACTATTATATCACTATTTCACTTATTCTAAAATAAAATCACTATTACACCTTATCTTACTTAACTTAACATAGAGCTGTTCACGAACCGAGCTGTTCGCGAACAAGCTCGGCTCGACTCGTTAAGGGCTCGGTTTGGCTCGAGCTCGTTAAGCGCTCGAGTCGAGCTCGAACAAGATTTTTTGTTCGTTAAGCTTAACGAGCTCGAGCCGAGCTTTAGGGTGTTCGGTTCGAGCTCGGCTCGTTAAGGGCTCGGTTCGGCTCGGCTCGTTAAAGCTCGAAAAAATTCAAAATTTTTACTTTTTATTTTTTTATATCCAACCAAATTAATTTTTTATTTTTTGAAAATTTGAGAATATCATTAAATTAGATATATTTTGATATCCGTTTCCATAAACCGAGCATCTCATTGTTTTTATATCTTATGGTGAGTTTTGGCCCATTTTCATTATGTTTAATTATTGTAATTCACGGCCCAAACCAATTCTAATCCATTTCATTTGCAAGCCCAGTTCCATTTTATTTCCTCCCCCATGTTGAGTGTTCACTTACACACGACCTTGTTTTATAAGTTGATTAACAAATCATTTTAATTATTATTATGGTATTCATTCCCATGTTAATTAGTTAATCACTGCCAATTATTTTTGTTTCTCTTGATAGATCTGTTGCTTCATAAATCGCAGTAGTTCTTTATGTCCGGTTAAATTATTTTAATTTTATTTTAAATAATTGTTTTAATTTTGTTTTAAATAACTGTTAATTAGTTAAAATAAAATCTCACCTCGAAATCTTCGGTCTAATTCGCCTAAATTAGAAATTAAGGAAACGCGAAAAATATATAGTCTCTGTTGATCGATATCTCAAATATTAAAATGATGAAATTGTAAATTTAAATGTTTATTAAAATCTCCAACCAAATTAATTGTTCGCGAACAGCTCGAGATCGGATCGAGCTCGGTTCGGCTCGAGGCTATTCGTGAACAACTCGAGTTCGGCTCGGTTCGGTCAAAGCTCGGCTCGATACGTTAAGAAATCAGCTCGGTTCGTTAAGATCAAAGCTCGGCTCGGTTCGTTAAGGTCAAAGCTCGGCTCGTTTCGAGCAAAACTCGGTTTGACTCGGTTCGTGAATAGCCCTAACTTAATAATAAAATACACTATTACATCCAATATTTCATTTATTTTAATCATAATTCTTCATTATTTGTAAAAAGCAAATGTTAACAAATCACGAGGGAGTACATTTCATAGTACATGGCGACTGGCGAGCAAAACAGAATATTCTCTCTCTCCCAAGTCCCAACCATCTACTTTTACCCTTTCATTTTATATCTATTGATGATTGATGGGTTCTTTACTTTATTTATATTCTTATACTTCGTCATTATTTGATAGTATATTTTTTAAACTTCCATATCCAAGCCATTTGTAAACAAAGGGACGTAAATACTTTTTATTTCTATGTGTCATTTCACGGGGGAACTTAGCAATTTTTGTTTTATTTTGTTTGGTATTCGCCATTAAGACTATTAGGGTTGGCTAAAATTGTAAAATTCAATTAAGGGTGACTAGTATTGCAAAAACTCAATCAAGGGTGGCTAATTTTGCAAGCTGAACAATATTCCCAAAAAAAGCAAGGGAGCCTAAGAAAGTTACTTGCGGTACATTGTTTCTTAATGTCTCAGACATCAAAGGAATATTTTGACTTACGAAATTGATCCTAATGAGTGAGGGAAGTGCTTGAAGCTTTTAGTTCTTGTGTTGACGGATTTATTTAGTTGATTTTATTTATGATGAGTTTTTGTGGGTATTTTTATAAAGGCGAGTTTAATGCTTTTAAATGAGGTATTTCGATGGTGTTTTTCACTTTCGAAACTTAATGCACCCTGCGTTCCTAGAAGAATTCTTTGTGGACGATTGCCTGGCAATTGGACCGAGTCATGTTCACTTAAAATGCTCAATTTGGGTAAGAACAAATAAATACATTGGTCTAGCAACGTCTCGAGAGCATGGCGTTAATGTGCAAGAATATTACGTTTCTGGACTTAGCTTTACAACAGTTGCTCAGTGATAGATGGCACTCGTTAAATACCTCCTTCCACACCCTTCTCAGCCTGTATCTCATCTAGAGATGTTCAAAAAGCCTGAAACCCGAAATCTTGCCCGGTCCGATCCAAACAAAAGTCCGAAAAGTCCGGCACGATTCGGCCCATCCCGAGGGCCGGGTTTCCTATTTCTCATCAAGCCCAGTCCGACCCGAAACCCGAAAAGCCCGGTTAAAAGCCCGGACTTTTAAAAATTCCAGATAAAGCCCGGGCTTTTGAAAAGCCCGGTTCGCCCCGGATAAAAATCCGGGCTTTTTTAAATATTCGGATAAAAATTTGATTTTTTATAGATAAAATCTAAAATTATATAATATTTTTGATTAATTTTAAGAATATTAAACTTAGAAATAGAGGAAAAGTTATTGATAATGTGGCTAGGAAGAATCAACAATATACAAGACAAACTCTTCTTTAAAGAAGACTAATTGTTTAAAGACTAATTGAGTGTAGAGGATGTGATTCTCGAAATAGTCATATGCGTGAAGATATATAAGGCTAACGGTTGCCTTAAGTCATAACGCAGATTATGAGTAAAAAATTCTTGAGTTGCAGTAATGTTTTATGATAAAACAAGTATTATGCTAGTAATTTTTTAGTATTATGTTTCGTGGTGTCTCTTTTTATGTATTCTAGATTATAGAAGTTCAAGGACGTAAATATAGAGGTTGTTTCTTTAGTAAGATTTTATTTTTTTGTATATTAATATATTAACTTTGCAAAAAAAGGATAAAAATTACATATATATAAATTAAAAAAAAGTCCAAAAAAGCCCGATCCGGCCCGGCCTGAGGGCTTAAAACGGGCCTCATATTTTAGAGAAATCCCGGCCCGGCCCGATTTTTTAAAATACCCAGCCCGACCCGATTGTTAAAAAACCCAGGCTTTTCAAAGCCCGAATAAAACCCGATCCGAAGGACTTTTTTTGCATCTCTAAATTCTGACCATTGAAATGCACAGGTTGCTTTGCTAGGATGTGCATATGTTTGTGCAAGTGCATGAAAATTTATGGAGTTCAACTAGCATCCAGTATCCATACTTGGTGGTTTGTCATATATGCAACACAACCTTATTAGATCGACCAAGTGCAGTGCTAAATGCAAAATAGTTATAACTATTGCTGTAATCAAAAAGTATTTTTTGGTGCTAAAATAGAATTTCAACTCCAGTAATAGTTGCATTTTGCATCCAAATTAACCAAATTTTTGTCTCTCTCCTAACTTTTAATTAAAATATAACAACATCCAACTCATAAATGGTTAAATAATGATGTGACATATATAGATGCATAAATGCCTTCATTTTAAATTTAGAAAATATGTATTTTTACATATTTGCATCCAACTATATATAGTCCCTATTGGAAATGAGTTTTTTTTTGCATTGGACTTGCTCTTTGTGCATGTTTTATTGTGTTTGGTTGGCCTGTAGGAAAACAAAATTAAAAACTTCCTAACGACTCAACTATGTCCCCTGTAGTGTTATAACGATGACCTGCAGTAAAAAAACATTGATGTATAAAAAATATTGGCAATTTGATTTACTAATTAATTTGGTCAGCATTTGTTTTAATTCTCTGAATTAAAAACTTTGGGAGACTCTACACATCACATGAATTGGGGTAGAATGATGAACTACAAATTATTAGACTAACAAATTATTCGTGTGTAAAGTGATATTCTTAACTAAAAATGTGATACGTATTTTCTCAAATTTGTTACATACGTACTGTGAAAATTTGTATTGTGTGTCCTCTGCGACTTGTATTGTACCAATAACCAAAGTTTTGCTAAAAAAGCCATTATCACTAAAAAACTTTACACGAAATACAATTTCCTCTGTTCAAATGTATATCTGTACGTGGTTGCAGTATGAAGAAGTGATTAGTTCACGCTAATTTCATTCATATGGTGGTTAACTGGTATCTTCTGCATGATTCCAAGTTACCAGTCTGATGCATATCAACACTTTTTGTATAAAAGATATCTCTACATCATATGACACTCTATACAATATTCTCTGCAACATACTCATCTATCATAGAATGGCAACCACATCATACTTCGTTTTATCAATACTTGTATTTTTATTATCATCAGCTGATGCAAACATTAAACCAATTCGCAGAGGAGTTAGGCTACAACTCATTCATCGTTTCTCTCCATTGCTCCCTTTCCATAAAACTGATAGCTTCCAAACCTTCGTAGAAAGAAATGATAAACACTTCATTAAAAGCTTTGCTACTTTTCATCGTGAAAGCATAGATGTTCAACTTATAACACCCACCTCTGCACGAGAACATCTCTTTTTTGTTAATTTGTCCATAGGCGAACCACCTGTCACACAATATCTGGCCATGGATACTGGCAGCCGCCTTACATGGGTAATTGGAGATTCTCTCACGAGAGAATTCAAGTATCCACCACGACGATCATCTACTCGGAGCAACATTACATGTCCTAGTGATGCATGCAAAAATCTAGGATATTGCAATATTTCAACTGGAAATTGCATGTACCGAATAAGCTATGGTGACGGCCAACACAAGTTAGAAAGCTACTTGACTTTTGATAGATTTGTCTTTCAGAATGCTACGGTAGATAAAGTAATCATGGGTATATATTGCAATGGAAAGGGTAGTCTGTTAAGTGAAGAAAACTTTTACGGGATTTTCGGACTTAGTCCTCCGTATCCATCATTCGTGCATTGGCTCCACGTTTTGGGAGCTAAAAGGTTTTCTTATTATATCAATGGAGTGGTAACTGATAGCTTTCATCCATATGCAAGACTCACGCTAGGTGACACGGCGGAAGTACGAGGTAAAACCACGCCTTTAAAAATAGACGGTGCACATTATCGAATTTCTCTTGAAAGCATAAGTTTGGGAGGCAGAAAACTTGATATAGACCCCAAACTTTTTGCTCAAAAGGGCATTGAAGGTGGTACTGGTGTAATTATTGACAGTGGCAGTGTTAAAACATGGTTAACGGATGATGCCTACGACGTAGTTAGCCTTGAGGTGGGAAATGAACTAGTTAAAAGAGGTTTTAAGGAAAAACTAAATATCAAGGATTTCTGCTACTATGGATTTGTGGAACAAGTGAAAAGATCTGATTTTCCGATTCTTTCGTTCAATTTTGCTGGCGGAGCAAGTCTACAACTTGACGAAGATGACTTGTTTATAGATTCCATATTAGATTATTTTTGCATGACAGTGATGCCCAGTTCCACACATGGTCCGACTCTAAGTAAACTAACTATTATAGGTATGATGGCTCAACAAGATTACATAATGGGATATGATTTAGAAAATCAACGGTTGGCCATGAAATTGTCTAATCTTTAGTGTTATAACGGAAGCAAGAAAGATGATAAACGTAAGGAGAAAATATATACGTAGAAGAGAAATAATTATATTGATCTTGAGGATGATTACAGATTTTTTCAGATGATTTACAATCCTTACATGCATATCTATTAATAGACAAAATATAAGGGGTTAGGTGTGGTAGGTGAGTCAAATTCGGCAGCTACAGTGGCGTCGGCGGCGACGGCACAGTCAACAGTCAAGTCCGGCGGCTATTCAAGGCATTCCAACAAATCTCCACCCTGACTTGAATCCTCTCACAAAAAATAGATAACAGATGTACCAGATGCATCATAATAATGCCAAATGTACCAGATAAAACTCTTCTGCCTCGACTTGAATCCTCTCACAAATAACAGATAACAGATGTATCAGACGCATCATAATAATGCCAGATGTACCAGATAAAACTCTTCTGCCTCAGATAAAACTCCGAACATTTAGCAAGTCCAAACAATGTTGAAACTTGTCATGTGGAACCGGCTTGGTAAGCATATCTGCTGGGTTATCAGTAGTACCCACTTTTCTCACCTTAATTCTCGTAAAATGATATCTTACATCTATGTGCTTAGTCCGCTCATGATGGACTTGATCCTTGGCTAAACAGATTGCACTGAGACTGTCACAAAATACTGTAACCTGATCATGATGTAGAGCTAAATCACTGACCAATCCTTTCAACCAGATTCCTTCTTTTGCGGCTTCTGTCAATGCCATGTACTCTGCTTCTGTAGTAGACAAAGTCACTGTAGGTTGTAGAGTAGCTTTCCAACTCACAGTCGAACCACCCAGAGTGAAAGCATAACCAGTCATAGATCTTCTACTATCAACATCTCCAGCATAATCAGAGTCTGAAAACCCTGTCACCAAACACTTAGTATCACTTCCATAAACGAGAGCACATCAGACGTACCTTTTAAGTATCGAAAAACCCTCTTCACAGCTTGCCAATGCTCCTTGCCTGGATCACCCATGAACCTACTAACAACACTGACAGACTATGCAAGATCGGGCCTAGTGCAGACCATTGCATACATCAAGCTTCCTACTGCACTAGCATAGGGAACTCGAGACATGTACTCCTTTTCCTACTTAGGTGCAAAAGCGACGGACAAATGTACATTTGCAGTACTAGGAGTATCTATGGACTTTACTGTAGACATACCAAATCTTGACAAAATCTTCTGAATATATCCCTGCTCCACCTGTTTCTCAATACCACCACTTTCTGTATGAGGTCCACGATTTATCAGATAACATGCTGTACTGACTGCTTTTGCCCAAAATCTTCTAGTTAGTCCAACATTAGAAATCATACACCTAGCTCTCTCCAGAAGTGTCTGATTCATACGCTCTGCTACACCATTCTGCTGTGGTGTATCCCTGACTGTATGATGCCTAGAAATCCCTTCATTCTTACAGAACTCATCAAACTCAGATGAGCAAAATTCCAAACCATTATCAGTTAGTCCAACATTAGAAATCATACACCTAGCTCTCTCCAGAAGTGTCTGATTCATACGCTCTGCTACACCATTCTGCTGTGGTGTATCCCTGACTGTATGATGCCTAGAAATCCCTTCATTCTTACAGAACTCATCAAACTCAGATGAGCAAAATTCCAAACCATTATCAGTTCGCAGCCTCTTAATCTTCTTCAAGGACGCGACAGCAACAGAACCTGATAACGTAGAACCTTGAAGAAGATACAAGGTACCACGTTTAACACCTTTCAAAACCACATTAGAACCCTTGCAGACATGTAGAACTCCACCTTTACCTTGAAAACTGAAACCCTTGCTGTCTAACTTACTCAAAGATATCAGATTCTTTGTCATAAGTGGAACATGCCTAACATCATTCAATGTGCAGAATTTACCATCATGTGTCCGAATTTTAATCGAGCCTATTCCAACCGTCTCACAAGCAAAACTGTTAGCCATAGAAATCTTGCCACCGTCTACTCGCTCGTAGGTTGTAAACCACTCCCTGCGCGGACATATATGATAAGACGCTCCAGAATCAAGAATCCACACATCAGAGTGATGTGTGTCCTTGACAGCAACTAGAGCAATATCTTCTTCGGAATTAGCATCAGCTACAGCAGCAGTTCCTGCAGCAGCATCATGTTGCTTCTTTTTCTTGGGACAGTCGGATTTCCAGTGTCCCTTCTCTTTACAGTAATTGCAGACATCATTAGCTTTCGAACCCTTAGAAGCTGGTTTCTTGGATTTATACTTCCCCGAATTTCCATGTCCGGTACTCCCGCTAGCTACCAACCCAGCAGCATGATTATCTGCACCTGTACCAGCCGCCTTACGGCGCAGCTCTCTAGAATGAAGAGCAGATCTAACCTCCTCTAGAGAAATAGTATTTTTACCAACAATAAACGATTGCACAAAGTTCTCATACGATAATGGTAAAGAAACTAACAGAATCAAAGCATCATCCTCATCTTCAACTTTAACATCAATATTACGCAATTCTAATAAAATTGTGTTTAATTGATATAAGTGATCTCGAAGAGGCATACCTTCCTGCATTCGCAGACTGAACAGACGTTGCTTCATAAACAACTTATTTGTTAAAGACTTTGTCATGTAGAGACTTTCAAGCTTTTACCATAAACCAGACACGGTATCCTCCTCCGTAATTTCAGTAATAATATCATCTGCAAGGCATAACAGAATTGTTGAGTGTGCCTTTTCTTCGAGATTGGTCATCTCAACGCTTCCAGAAGCAGCCGTTTTTGTGTTCAACGGTGCCCAGAGCCCCTGTTGCTTTAACAAGGCACGCATCTTGATTTTTCCATAGACTGAAACTATTTCTCCCAGTAAATTTGTCGACCTTAACGTTAATACCACCAGACATCATTCTCCCAGAACCGTATACGTGAACAGTACCGTATGAACAATGTCGTCTTCTCCGACGATGAACAGTGCCGTCTTTTCCGGCGATGAACAGTAACTCCGCCTGAACAGTGTCGTCTTCTCCGGCGAGCTTGAAAAAATTCCGGCGAACATATAAGAAATTATCTTTCTTTAGTGACACCATGCGTACAAAAGCTTGATTTTCTTTAATTATGTCTTGTGAATGAATCTTATTATGCAGACTGCTAATTGTGAATTAAGACTATTATTATGCTCTTAAACTGAATCATATATTTGAGTACGTAATTGTAACCAAAATATTGCCTCGAACATGGATCAATTAATATGGTTTTATCATTCTTGATGATGAGTTTAATGGAAAAAATCACCACTTGCTTTGAGAGTTCAGAGCTAATTCATAGAAAAATTCTTCTAGGATTGTTCATTAAGGGTATATATTTCTTCACTAGTGATTAATTTGTCAAATAGTTCATTGTTAAGACGAGATCCTTCACATATTAGCTCCTTGACGGCTTGACTGTATCTCCTCTGTTTGATCTGCACTGCATCTTATTTAACCTTCACTTGCAGTATAACAAAGGATTGTAAATCAATTGATACACTCCTACTCAGTTTTCGAATGAAAAAATTCAATTTAGAATCGATTCGATTAAAAAACGAGTTAATCTTAAACCGAGTTTATAATTTGATTTATAAATGAACCAAACTTGATCACAAAGGAACGAGTTCGATTAATGTGTTTTCAAACATGTTGGTTAATAAATTCTTGGATAAATTGGATAAGTAAGGCCGTGAATCTATCTATCTATCTATCTATCTATACTATTATATTAAAGCCGAAACATTGAAAGTTTTGGTTTTCGGTTTGGTTATCCTATTTATTTTGGTTTTCGGTTTGGTTAATTTAGTTTTTAATTAATTTTAAATATAAAATAAATCAATTTTAATCCGTTATTGGCTATAGTCTTAAAGTTAATTACTAATGTTAAGGTAATTATATTACAATTAAAATTCCTCCACCCGCTTGGACTCTTTCCTTCTCAATTACCCATCTTCTCCAAAGATTTCACTTCTAATTAAAACACGTTATCTTTTAATTTAAAATTAATATTACAATAATTAATATATACCCAAAATATCACACCTTATCTTTCCGTCATTATTTTAGTAATATTTTTTTTGAATAAAACACGTTACTTTTTAATTTAAAACGAACATTGAAAGTAATTATATTACAATTAAAATTCCTCCACCCGCTTGGACTCTTTCCTTCTCAATTACCCATCTTCTCCAAAGATTTCACTTCTAATTTAAACACGTTATCTTTTAATTTAAAATTAATATTACAATAATTAATATATACCCAAAATATCACACCTTATATTTCCGTCATTATTTTAGTAATATTTATTTTCTGAATAAAACACGTTACTTTTTAATTTAAAACTAATCTTCCAATCATTAATATACACCCAAATATATCACACCATATATTCAAATCATTATTTTAGTAATAAATAGGAATCGTCAGATTTAATAATAAGATATATTATATGATTAAATTACTTACTAAACATTTAAGGTTCGAACCGGTCAACGAGATATTTAATTTAGAATTTTACAATATAAATTTTAAACCATGCATATAATTATTTAAATTTATATTAAATTAAAATTTAGAAAACATTATTCAAAAATAATGATTATATAAAAACATAATTATATTGTTAATTAAAATTTATTAGATATTAAAATAAACCCGTGCTTCGCACGGGTTATAAACTAGTACTATTATATTAAAGCCGAAACATTGAAAGTTATGGTTTTCGGTTTGGTTATCCTAAGTTTTGGTTTTCGGTTTGGTTATCCTAATTATTAAAATAAATAATTAAATTACAAAAACAACTCAAAAAGCTAATTACTAAAGTTAACGTAATTATATTCTGATTAAAATTCCTTCATCCACTTCTACTTGGACTCTTTTTTCTGCTCCAACAACTCAATTATTCATTTTTTCTAAAGATTTTACTTCTAATTAAAACACTTTACCATCTATACTATTATATTAAAGCCGAAACATTGAAAGTTTTTGTTTTCGGTTTGGTTATCCTAAGTTTTGGTTTTCGGTTTGGTTATCCTAATTATTAAAATAAATAATTAAATTACAAAACCAATTCAAAAAGCTAATTACTAATGTTAACGTAATTATATTCTGATTAAAATTCCTTCATCCACTTCTACTTGGACTCTTTTTTCTGCTCTAACAACTCAATTATTCATTTTTTCTAAAGATTTTACTTCTAATTAAAACACTTTACCATTTAATTTAAAACTAATATTACAATAATTAATATATATCCAAAATATCACACCATATCTTTCCGTAATTATTTTTAGTAGTATTTTTTGTAATTAAAACATGGAGTACATTTTAATTTAAAATTAATCTTACGATCACTAATATACACCCAAAAATATCTCACCATATATACAAATCATTATTTTTATTAATAAATAACATTCGTTAGATCTAATAATAAGATATATTATATGATTAAATTACTTTACTAAAAATTCAAAGTTCGAAACGGTCAACGACATTTTTAATTTTTAATTTTACAAAATAAAATTTAAACCATGCATTTCATTATATAAATTTATATTAAATTAAAATTAAAAAATTATTAAAAATAAAGATTATATAAAAACATAATTATAATGTTAAATAAATTTTATTATATTAAAGCCGAAACATTGAAAGTTTTGGTTTTCGGTTTGGTTATCCTAAGTTTTGGTTTTCGGTTTGGTTATCCTAATTATTAAAATAAATAATTAAATTACAAAAACAACTCAAAAAGCTAATTACTAATGTTAACGTAGTTATATTCTGATTAAAATTCCTTCATCCACTTCTACTTGAACTCTTTTTTCTGCTCCAACAACTCAATTATTTATTTTTTCTAAAGATTTTACTTCTAATTAAAACACTCTACCATTTAATTTAAAACTAATATTACAATAATTAATATATATCCAAAATATCACACCATATCTTTCCGTAATTATTTTTAGTAGTAATTTTTGTAATTAAAACATGGAGTACTTTTTAATTTAAAATTAATCATGAGATCACTAATATACACCCAAAAATATCTCACCATATATACAAATCGTTATTTTTATTAATAAATAACAATCGTTAGATCTAATAATAAGATATATTATATGATTAAATTAATTTACTAAAAATTCAAAGTTCGAACCCGTCAACGACATTTTTAATTTAGAATTTTACAAAATAAATTTTAAATCATGCATTTCATTATATAAATTTATATTAAATTAAAATTAAAAAATTATTAAAAATAAGGATTATATAAAAACATAATTATAATGTTAAATAAATTTTATAACCTATCAAAAGAAACCGTGCTTTGCACGGGTTATAAGCTAGTACTATTATATTAAAGCCGAAACATTGAAAGTTTTGGTTTTCGGTTTGGTTATCCTAAGTTTTGGTTTTCGGTTTGGTTATCCTAATTATTAAAATAAATAATTAAATTACAAAAATAACTCAAAAAGCTAATTACTAATGTTAACGTAATTATATTCTGATTAAAATACTTGGACTCTTTTTTCTGCTCCAACAACTCAATTATTCATTTTTTTCTAAAGATTTTACTTCTAATTAAAACACTTTACCATTTAACTTAAAACTAATATTACAATAATTAATATATATCCAAAATATCACACCATATCTTTCCGTAACTATTTTTAGTAGTAATTTTTGTAATTAAAACATGGAGTAGTTTTTAATTTAAAATTAATATTACAACAATAATTAATATATATCCAAAATATCACACCATATCTTTCCGTAATTATTTTTAGTAGTAATTTTTGTAATTAAAACATGGAGTACTTTTTAATTTAAAATTAATCTTGCGATCACTAATATACACCCATAAATATCTCACCATATATACAAATCATTATTTTTATTAATAAATAACAATAGTTAGATCTAATAATAAGATATATTATATGATTAAATTAATTTACTAAAAATTCAAAGTTCGAACCCGTCAACGATATTTTTAATTTAGAATTTTACAAAATAAAATTTAAACCATGCATTTCATTATATAAATTTATATTAAATTAAAATTAAAAAATTATTAAAAATAAGGATTATATAAAAACATAATTATAATGTTAAATAAATTTTATAACCTATCAAAAGAAACCCGTGCTTCGCAATATATATATATATATATATATATATATATATATATATATATATATATATATATATATATATATATATATAGTATTGTGTGTGTGAGGGTGTATTTGATTAGTGTGTGGGTGCCCCTGGCGGTGCCGTTGATAATACATCCAATGGTTAGGATTGGTTCTCTAAATTCTCTTTTTAAGGGGGTTCTCTTTTGAGCATGAGCCTATATATATATATATATATATATATATCTATATATCTATACTATTATATAAATTCCGAAACATTGAAAGTTTTGGTACCTGTTTTTTGGTACTAAGTGAATTTACTTATTTACCCTTCATTATAAAGAAAAATATATATGATATCTATACTATTAAAATTCCTAAAATAAATAATAACATAATATGATTAATGGTAAGTAGTCGATTGATTTTTTTCACAATTACTTTTAATTGAAGATATTACCTTTTATAAACACCTACTAGTCTTACAATCACAAATATCTATACTATTATATAAAAGCCGAAACAATAAAAGAGTTTTGGTATCTGTTTTTTGTTACTAAGTGAATTTATTTATTTACCCTTCATTATAAAGAAAAATATATTTGATATCTATACTATAAAAACTCCTAAAATAAATAATAACATAATATAATTAATGGTAAGTAGTCGATTGCCTTTTTTCACATTTACTTTTAATTGAAGATATTACCTTTTATAAACACCTACTAATCTTATAATCATTAATATATGCCCAAAAATATCACATCATATTTTTCAATTATTAATAAAATATATTAAAAATCTGTATACGTTGTTTATAAAAACATCAATCGTATCATATCTTACAATCATTAATATTTCCTTTCAAATTACAACATGTTACCTTTTTAATTTAAAACTAATCTTACAATCATTAATATATACCCGAAAATATTATATCATATTTTTCAATTATTAATAAAAATATATTAAAAATCTGTATACGTTGTTTATAATAAGGAAACATTAGTATAATCCGTAAACATGAGTATATTAAATTATATTAAATTAAAATTCATTAACTAAAATAATGGTAAGTAGTCAATTGCCTTAATTAAATTATAATTACTATAAACTAATCAATTATCTTTTTCACATAAATCGTATAATCTTTTTAATTTTCACGTTACCTTTCTATTTCTATAGCCAAAATATTTTTTTTCCAATTATATCACGGGAGGTTATATTTAATAAAAGAAACTAATAATATTGTAATATTAATAATTAACTGATTTTCTTTTTCAGCTAAAATGTATCATCTTTTATATATTTTCTAACTAAAATCCCTCTTTTAATAGAAATATCACGTACAATATTAATTTCTTCTTTTCAAAAACCATTACGAGCAATTGTATTTATTAAAATAACGTAATTAAATTATAAATACTATAAACTAATCAATTACATTTTTCACCTAAAACATGTTACCTTTTTAATTTTCTTTAACTAAATCCTCTCATATTCTAATCATTACACGGGCATTATATTTAATAAAATAAAAGAATTATTTTATAATTACTAATAATTAAACAATTATTTTTTTAAACTAAAACCTATCATCTTTCTACATTTTCTGACTAAAATCTCTCCATTTTTAGAAATATCATGGATAACATTTATACAACTATTATCAAATCATCTCATATAAAAATTTAAGCCTCCAAAATTAATATTTCAAAAAATATTTTAAATTAATACAAAAATTTTTATATAATATTTTAAAAAATCCGTGCATCGCACGGGTTTTAAGCTAGTATATATATTAAAGCCGAAAGATTGAAAGTTTGGTTGATTTGGTTTTCGGTTTGGTTATCCTAATTATTAAAATAAATAATGACAAAATATAATTAATAGTAATTAGTTATTGCCATTTTCACATTTACTTTTAATTCAAGATATTACCTTTTATAAAAACATCAATCGTATCATATTTTCAAATCATTAATATTTCCTTTCTAATTAAAATATGTTACATTTTTTTATTAAAAACTAATCTTAAAATCAATAATATATACTCAAAAATGTCACATCATATTTCCAATTATTAATAAGATATATTAAAAAACCCTGTACATTGTATATAATAAGAAAATATTAGTATAATACGTAAATATGAGTATATTAAATTATGTTGAATTAAAATTTAAAAAATTATTAAATTGATAATTATATAAAAACATAATTGTACTATTAACTACAATTTAATGAATACCAAAAATATTTTATCTTTCAATCAATTTAAAATATGTTTATTTTTAATTGAACATATTACCCTTTATGTGTATCTAAAATATCGTAACTTTCAATCATTAATAATTCTTTTCTAATTAAAACCCAAAAATATGACACCATATTACTTTTAGATTTTTAGTAATTAATAAGAACCGTTAGATTTAATTATAAGGTATATTTAATGATTAAATTAATTTACTAAATATTCAGGTTCGAATTCTGTTAACGACATATTTAACTTAAAATTTTATTTTATAAATTTTAAAACATGCAAATCATTTATTAAATTTAATTCAAATTTTATTAAGTTAATATTAAAATAAATTATAAAATTAATAATAAACATTTTTAAAAATTATTCTAACAGTAATTATGAACAACCTAAAATGGACCATAAAGCAAAATTAATATTAATCAAGAAACGGGAGATGTGGAACAAAATAGGCGAATCAGGATGGTGGAAACACGATATTAAAATAAAACTAAAATGACACTCAGGTGTAATAGGATGAAAATGAAAACCAAATTAAAGGTACGAGCTATTAGGTGTAAAAAGCATAGAGAAGAAAAAAATTGAAATGATTAGAAAGAGTTTTGATCCTTCAGTGTGTGTGCTAGAAATGAAAAGTAACATAAGGCCATTGCTCTCTTTGGTGTCTATGTCTATTTATAGGACTATCATCTAACTAGTTTACATATGAAACAAAAGTTTTTTACATATGAAAAATTAAAGTCATCTCATGCTGCAACTTTTGCAAGTTTCTCCGCATGAAGATTTTCCAAGATTGCTGGCTGCTGATTTTCAAGATCCCTGGCTGAAGATTTTGAAATATAAAGTCAAATGAAGGTCTTGGGGTGTGTTTGAAATATTCCAAGTTGCTCCAAGCTCCTAATTCTTTTTATTGTAGTAATTTTTCTTCCTCTTTTCTCCTTCTTTGCACTTTATTTCTTTATTTTGCTATTTCTTTATTTTTCTCGAATTTCCTGAAATGCAACAAAATAATTTATTAAAATATGAATTCAAGCAATAAATAGGTAATAAAAATATGCAAAAATATGCACTTATCATGTTTGTGGGATCGAGCCAAAGGCTGGCGACTCTTCTGGTTATAGTGCTGAACTTGATGGTTTTCTGGTTGGGTCAAAATCAATGTCTCAGAAGGTTGGGGGCGCTGCTGGAACTTAAGTCAGAATGGAAATTGGTGTGTGGGCGGCAGGGCATCTACACAAAGTCATCAGGTTGTGGTGACAATGGGGGCAAGCTTTTGGAGGTTAATCTAATCAGCTTATGGTAGTTGGTTTTGGGGCAGTGGCATGACGCTGACGGAATTGCAACCTTGGTTTTGGGGCATTGGTTTGCTACATGGAGAAATGGTCTGAGAATGGTTTATGTTTTGATGAGGACATCAAACTCAAATTGTGGGAGGGTTTGTAAGACTCTTTGGCTGGAAAACATATTTGGTGCCGGGTTGGCTCGACTGGTTGGCATCACCCTTGATTTTCTTTCTTTGGTAGAGAAACTAACAGAATCAAAGCATCATCCTCATCTTCAACTTTAACATCAATATTACGCAATTCTAATAAAATTGTGTTTAATTGATATAAGTGATCTCGAAGAGGCATACCTTCCTGCATTCGCAGACTGAACAGACGTTGCTTCATAAACAACTTATTTGTTAAAGACTTTGTCATGTAGAGACTTTCAAGCTTTTACCATAAACCAGACACGGTATCCTCCTCCGTAATTTCAGTAATAATATCATCTGCAAGGCATAACAGAATTGTTGAGTGTGCCTTTTCTTCGAGATTGGTCATCTCAACGCTTCCAGAAGCAGCCGTTTTTGTGTTCAACGGTGCCCAGAGCCCCTGTTGCTTTAACAAGGCACGCATCTTGATTTTTCCATAGACTGAAACTATTTCTCCCAGTAAATTTGTCGACCTTAACGTTAATACCACCAGACATCATTCTCCCAGAACCGTATACGTGAACAGTACCGTATGAACAATGTCGTCTAAATTTTTATGAATAGAATCATTTTTAATGACTATATTGATTAAAATCATTATTCTTGATAATGGCCTTGTAAGATTTATATAATTAATAAAAATAAAGTAAATGTGTTTTTATTTTACTTTTAACATTAATCGAATGAATTTTATATTAACTCATCACAAAAATTTACGAATTATGGTAACCCATTTTTCGAAATCTGATACCCCTTCTAAAATGTGGACCAAACTAAATTGTCACTATTCTATTTGTTTTTCACAATTAATTTTGATACCACTTCAATTATCAGCACCATTATCACATCAAAATTGGAATCATGGCGATTGAGGTAAAAAAATTTCTTTTTGTTCCATTCTTTCTCTATAAGTCTTTATATTCAATTTATATGTACTTAATTTGATATGGGTCTTTCATATAGTTACAATATGTGTATGTATATAGCTTCCTCATCATTGCAACCCTCAAGAATTTGTTTCCCCTGATCATTTAGCAGGTGTTTTTCTTGATCTTGATTAAATTTCAATCTTTTTTAAAGATTAAGCAGTGGAGTGATTTCTATGGTCTGATGATAAAGATTTGTTCAGATATTGGAGTTCTTTATTGGCATTTAAACCCGAAAGTTTTCGAGAATGATGTGGAATTAAGAATTCCTCTTGGAACGCGGGTTACATGAAGTTTCAAAAGTGAAAAATACCATACGAAATACCTCATTTAAAAGCATTAAACTCTCCTTTAAAAATACCCACAGAACTGTCATCAGAAGTAAAATCGAGTAAATCCGTCAACACAAGAACTAAAAGCTTCAAGCACTTCCCTCACTCATTAGGAATTTTGCAAGTCAAAATATTCCTTTGATGTCTGTGACATTAAGAAACAAGTACCGCAAGTAACTTTCTTAGGCTCCCTTGCTTTTTTGGGTATATTGTTCAGCTTGCAAAATTAGCCACACTTGATTGAGTTTTTGCAAAATTAGCCGATCTTATGTTTTTGTAACAAACGGTTTCCTTCGTATATTAATTATACGAAGTGTTTTTTTTTTTTGTAAGAAGGAAAGAAATTTGGAGGAGGGAAGAGGAATTTGGTGTCCTTCGTGAAATTTTGCTGAATTTTTTTTGTGAGAAGTAACAAAATTCGTAGAAAATAAATGCAACAAATAATAACCTTTAAACTATGATTGGAGTTGATAAGAAATATACGTTGGAGTTGTACAATATTCTTTTTTTGAATTTTGGCTTGTACAAGAAATAATTAAAAAGTAGCGCAATAATAGGGGTTGACAAGTAGGAAGTATAAGATTTTTAGATTTGTAAATGTGATGGGCTTTGTTTCACCGTGAGATTGTAAAGCTCGTGTAGTACAATAAAAGTTGTATTGAAAATTATTAAGGGGCACAAAAATTTGTGGTTGGGTTTGTTTTGGCAGGAAAATATTACATATATATAAAAAAATACGATGTGGACAGAACACGATTGTGAGACTAAAGTAGCAATGCTGTAGAAATTTTAAAATGCTAACTTTGCATTGGTAACAAGCTACTTAAGGATAGGAGGACTAGATAAAAAGCTCAGGCTTTAATAAAGTAATGCCTACACAGACATGAACGACATACTCTATCAGGCTATAATATTGTGACTTGTGAAAGGTGGTGGGCCAGAGTAGGAAAAACCATGGGCTTTTTTTTTTCATTAAATAAAGATTGTTCAAGACTGAGATAGTTAGTAGTAGTGACCTAAAACTGGGAACAATCAAAAAATAAATTAATAAAACCTTATTTTTGGACCCAAAAAGTTCATAAATTGTAATGTTAGGTTTTCCAAAAATTTGTCCAAAATATTTATTAAATAATATTATATTATGTGATGAGTTTTTATTAAAATTAATCAACTTAAACTTTTAAAAAATTAAGAAATTGAAGATTAAGATTAACTAGAATTAAGAAAGAAAGATCAAAGATGTTCAATAAAGAGAACACCATCGACAAATTAATTTCATTGATCATTACAATTTTTTATTAATTGATTCAAGAAAAGAAAATAACAGCATATTACAAGCCCTAGAAAACTTGTAACTGAAACCCCCAAAACACTTGCAGAATTTCGAAGTAATTAGGTGAAATTAAGATTGGCGAGATCATATTATTCGTCACCAGGTTCTTGATTTTGATCATCATCATAATTACTGGGTATGTAGATCTGGTAAAATGTGGTAGTGGGTATGTAGATGAACATGTTCGTGGTAATCTTGGGCGGGTATTTCATACTCAATTTGTAGTTGTTCCAGGGCTTGTTGATTAGGTACGTTGTCGAAGACTTCTGTGTTGATATCTTGAATCAGATGGGTGTGGATGTGGTGATGTATCGGGTAGTAGTGGTGGTTGTGTTGAGCGGGGAGTTGGTGCTGGCCATTGGGGTTGGCGCCGTGGCCATTAGCAAGGGCGTCAGGAACATCTTGATTTTCTTCTTGATTAAGGTCGTTACGGATGAGAAACCTACGGTCGTGATTCCAGAGAAACCTACGCTGGTTTTGGAGGTTGTTGGGGACATTCAACTGGATTTATATGGCGTGTTGTGTTTCTAGTGGAAGGGGTGGAAGATAAGCAAAGTCGAATGGATTTCGGTGGTGAACGGTGCGGTGATGGTGGATGTGATGGTGGTGGTAAGTGTGAACATGACCATTCATGTTGTTTACTAGAGAAGACTGAAGAGAAGGGTCTGGTTTTATTAAATGGTGTGGTTAGATTGATTTCATCTGTCTCTGTGTATTTATACACATAATTGTCATAAGAAAAACCAAATTTGAGGCCGAGAGCCTTTTCGTAAACCTAAAATTATTACTCTCTCCGTTCCTTATACACAGACCAATGTATTTATTTAATGAAATAAATTCAATGAGATTACCCACATCTCAATAATTAAACATCTCAATAATTAAATTCTGTGTGATATTACTTTTATTAGTTGTCAATTTATTTTTACACCAATCCCACATCATCAAATCCTACATACCTATTGGTTCATTTTAATTCTATCAATTCTAATCTAAAAAAATACTCCCACATCAATTTTAAAAATTCCTTCCATATTTTCATTTGTGTTTTAAATTTTGCCACCACACTTATAATTTTTCCCTCTTTTTCGTTCTATATATACACAATGATTTTCCCTCTTTTTCGTTCAATATATACACAATGATATGACATCCCAAAAAACATATAAGCTCTTCTTCACCTGTGAGCTATGAATAATTTCAATTTAAATATAGGATACATTGATTTAAATAATCCTCCTAAAGAAGACGCAGGTATATGGAGTATATATGTTTTACTTTTTATTGTATTTCACCTTATTTGTTTATATTCAAATGTTTCATTCTGTTTTATTTGTTTATATTCAAATGTTTCTTTATGTTATAACTACTACATGTGATCATACCAATAATGTTTATATACCAAAAAATAGAGATTTTGATTTAAATACAGGTTTTTTAGATACATACATAAGTTTTACTTTAGTTTAAGATTTCTTTAGATATATTTTGTTTATCATTTTTTGACTTGTTTTTATATTTTACTTGTTCTTTGTATATCTTAGTTTTTCTGGTTTGGAAGATGATAACAACACCAATATTACAAGAAATCAAGATTCAACTCAACATTTTACTTCTGAAAATGAAAATAATATGGATATGTTATTTAACTATAAACTTTGTTTAAATTATTTTATCAATACGATGTCTTACTTTTTGTTTAGCTTTTTCTTTATATTTATTTTTGGTAATTAAGTGGTAGAAATATACAAATGAAAATACAAATTCTTGGCTCTTGTTACATTTTTGTGTTAATTATCCATGAACATGATCTTAAAGTATTTTATTTTATATTTTACTTTTTAACTTTTTATTAGTTTAAATCCTATAAATTAATAAACTAGTGATTTTATGATCATATTTAAATTATTTTTTGCACAAAATTGGTAAACTATTTTAGAGTTTACAAAATTTTTAAATTAATTTTACATTCTTCCAAAATTACATTATAATGATGATTTTTTTAGGTGATGAATAACATTTGGAAGAAGAAAGGTAAGCAAAAGAAAAATAGAATATTATCCAATGATCAAAGGCATGAAATTTTTCTAGCTTTGTTAAAGAAAAGTGTTGATGGAAAACTTAAGAAAGGCACATCAAGAATTGTTGCTTCATTATTCTCAGTTTCAATGCGTACTGTTCAACGTATTTGTGGTCAAAAAATAGCTTCAATGCACGCGAAATGGTTGATGTATCTCATGGAAGGACAAAAAATTGTGGTATAAAAAGAATACCAATTGATGTTGAAAGATGTATGTAAAATACGTAATTTTTATTTTCATTTTTAAAATTAGATATTAGATTTTAAAATAATTTCTAGTTAGATATTTATTTCATTTAGAAAATTCTAGAATTCTAAAGGATAAGATACGTTATGTTTGGAAAGAAGAGTAAGAATATTTTAGTGAATCGATATCATTTTAATTATGTTAATTATGTGTGCTAGAATGTTTTATTTTAAGGAATTACTTGGAGAGGTTAAAGATTTTAGGAGGAAAGTATTAGAATTACCCGAATAAAATTAGGTTTTGTATGTTTATATAAGAACCCCTTTGTTATACAATTAAGCTTGTACAGAAAAATTCGTTAAAGAGGTATGTTTCTCTCCTTTGACTAAATAAACATGTCTGCGTGCTTTTATGTGTTTTAATCGAATTATTGTTATTTACTTTCTTGGTTTCATCATGCTAGCTACTAATTATTGATTATATATATATCATATTATGGATTAGTTGGATTAATAAGTGAAATCAGTCGGCTAATACAAATATAATGCATGTGTTTGGCCTCCTGAACTTATGTGCTTGTTTGGTAGTATGCCATGATAACAATTCGGTAATTGTATGCTAGTCATTATTTTTATTAGTTTTGGGTTGAAACCATGCATGTTATATGTTAGATTAATTGCTCCACATGATTTACTTATATTTTATTATTCGTAAATTTAATTCGTTAATGGTTTATTATAAAACGAAGTTCAGGTTGCCTTCTTTTGATTGTAGTTGTGATCTTCTGCTTCGGTCAACATGCATACATATTATTTTGACAAGTGACACAATTTTATTAAATTAATGGCCAAAACATGATAAGGTGGAAGCTTGATATATATGCTTATATTGGATAATATGTTACAAATTGTGATTAATACTTGAAGTTGATCTGTGCATGTACTAAGTTATTAATTTAGTGAAAAGAAGGGAATAACATTAGTTACTGTATACATATATGTGGACTAGTGCAAGTTGTTTTGATTCATGTTAATGTATTAACTTTACATTCGACTAAGTGTAGCATATATATGATTTTGTTTGCGTTAGCATTGTGTTTTGATTTTGTTAATAAAATTATAGGAACAGTTGCATATTAATTTTCACAGTTTGTATCGCATTCGAGGTAAGTAACTTTTCGTTGCTCACTAATGTTATAAATTCTGTTTTATTCTGTTTCAAAATATCTGTTTGATTTGGTTATCGAAATTCGTGATATCGAAAATTGATTTTAGAAAAAAATTATTTTAGAATTCCCCGGTTTTAGTTACGTATCGAATCATAGAATCCAGTCACTGGATAGTGTGGCATATAGAATGATAGAACTAGTTTACGCGCGTTCCAGAACACATAGATACCGTAAACTGGCCCCCATCAAATATAGAACCGTGTCACTAGTTAGTGTGACCGTAATTTAGAACTGTGGGAATAAAATATGATTTTATTGTTTTGAATTTTGTATCGATTTAAAGTTTCAGAAATTTTGTTCTCTTTTAAAAAAAATATTATTTTTGAGCCGTTGGGCGATAGTTACTTGCTGGGCTTCGCAGATCATTGTTTTAATATATTTCAGGTTCGGACTTTTGGAAGCTTATTAAGATTAAGGATGTGGACTGTGTGGATTACGTGCTACTTGATTTTAGATGATATCATTGGAAAAGACTTATCGAATTATTGAATAAATTTTCAGTACTTTATTAGTTACTGAATATTGGATTTGTGGAGCTGCGTCTCTGATTTTATGTTCTTGAATTATTTGAGTTTGACCGCTGCTTTGACTTTGGTTAATTTTGGAGTATTTGAATAAAGAATTTCGTTTATTTAAGTTTGGTATTTAGAAATAATATCCCGAAAATCCGGGATGTTATAGTTGGCATCAAAGCCTAGGTTTTCCTTCGGAGTGTATTAGGTATGGGACTAGTACATTCCCTAGGATGCGATCCGATAGACTATCGTATAGGTTTTGACCTTTAATTTAGTATATTGTTTTGAATCTAGGGCACTTGTTTGTGTGATTATTTGACCTGTGTGGCTTTTGTGCCTTTTGATCATTGATTATAAGTTTAAAAGTTTGTTGTATTTATAAAAGATGGACGGAGAAGCAACAACAATGGAAATCAGGGCAACAACAATCAGAATGGCAACAACAATGGTGATGGTGGAAACGTATTCGACCAGCTAGCTGAGACTTTGGCTGCGCTCGTGAATCAGCAACCCAGACAGCAGAATATTATCTCTCAGTTCAAGCGTTTGAACCTACCAACTTTCGATGGGGCAACTGATCCGACCATAGTCGAGATGTGGATACAAGAAATGGAGAAGGCTTTCGGACTTCTAGGAAGCAATGAAGAAGAGAAGGTCACTGTAGCTGTGTATCAATTACAAGGCAGTGCTTATGACTGGTGGCTCATGGAGAAAAGGAAGAACGAGACCGCAACCGCTGAAGGGGGAACCGAAACATACACCTGGGCAAAGTTCAAGAAGGCTCTAGAAGACAAGTACTTTCCTAGAACCATTCATCTGCAAAAGGAAAGGGACTTCATTCGGCTTGAGCAAGGTGGAAAGACTGTTACTGAATATGAAGCGGAATTTGCAAAGCTCTCGAAGTATGCGCCGACCTTAGTGGCAGATGAAAGCAGCCGAGCAAGGAGATTGGAAGAGGGACTTCGAACCGACATTAGGAATTCGGTGGCGTCTTTTGAACTCCAGACGTACGAGGCTGTTCTTAACAAGGCTTTGGTAATCGAGAGAGGCCTAGCTGAATCTGAAAAGGCGACAAGCAACTGGAACAAGAAACGGTTCACTCCAACTGGTGGACAATCTTCTCAAGGGGGACCACTCAAGAAACCTTAAGTGTATGACCGAATGGGAGGACAAAGAAATCAAGATAAGTGCACTAGGTGTGGCGGGAACCATGTTGATATAGAGTGTCGTTGGAACAGAGGTGCGTGCTTTCATTGCGGTGAAGTCGGACAAAGGATTGCTCAATGCCCATATAATCCACCACCAAGGAAAGAAGCAGATAACAAGACCACTGGACGTGTATTTATGCTCACGGAAAGTTGCGTGAACAATCGTAATTAAGGTATGATTTCTTTTTACTTGTAACTTATTTGACGTTATTTTGTGAATTTGGGGACCAAATTCTTTTAAGGAGGGGAGAATGTAAAATACGTAATTTTTATTTTCATTTTTAAAATTAGATATTAGATTTTAAAATAATTTCTAGTTAGATATTTATTTCATTTAGAAAATTCTAGAATTCTAAAGGATAAGATACGTTATGTTTGGAAAGAAGAGTAAGAATATTTTAGTGAATCGATATCATTTTAATTATGTTAATTATGTGTGCTAGAATCTTTTATTTTAAGGAATTACTTGGAGAGGTTAAAGATTTTAGGAGGAAAGTATTAGAATTACCCGAATAAAATTAGGTTTTGTATGTTTATATAAGAACCCCTTTGTTATACAATTAAGCTTGTACAGAAAAATTCGTTAAAGAGGTATGTTTCTCTCCTTTGACTAAATAAACATGTCTGCGTGCTTTTATGTGTTTTAATCGAATTATTGTTATTTACTTTCTTGGTTTCATCATGCTAGCTACTAATTACTGATTATATATATCATATTATGGATTAGTTGGATTAATAAGTGAAATCAGTCGGCTAATACAAATATAATGCATGTGTTTGGCCTCCTGAACTTATGTGCTTGTGTGGTAGTATGCCATGATAACAATTCGGTAATTGTATGCTAGTCATTATTTTTATTAGTTTTGGGTTGAAACCATGCATGTTATATGTTAGATTAATTGCTCCACATGATTTACTTATATTTTATTATTCGTAAATTTAATTCGTTAATGGTTTATTATAAAACGAAGTTCAGGTTGCCTTCTTTTGATTGTAGTTGTGATCTTCTGCTTCGGTCAACATGCATACATATTATTTTGACAAGTGACACAATTTTATTAAATTAATGGCCAAAACATGATAAGGTGGAAGCTTGATATATATGCTTATATTGGATAATATGTTACAAATTGTGATTAATACTTGAAGTTGATCTGTGCATGTACTAAGTTATTAATTTAGTGAAAAGAAGGGAATAACATTAGTTACTGTATATATGCATGTGGACTAGTGCAAGTTGTTTTGATTCATGTTAATGTATTAACTTTACATTCGACTAAGTGTAGCATATATATGATTTTGTTTGCGTTATCATTGTGTTTTGATTTTGTTAATAAAATTATAGGAACAGTTGCATATTAATTTTCACAGTTTGTATCGCATTCGAGGTAAGTAACTTTTCGTTGCTCACTAATGTTATAAATTCTGTTTTATTCTGTTTCAAAATATCTGTTTGATTTGGTTATCGAAATTCGTGATATCGAAAATTGATTTTAGAAAAAAATTATTTTAGAATTCCCCGATTTTAGTTACGTATCGAATCATAGAATCCGGTCACTGGATAGTGTGGCATATAGAATGATAGAACTAGTTTACGCGCGTTCCAGAACACATAGATACCGTAAACTGGCCCCCATCAAATATAGAACCGTGTCACTAGTTAGTGTGACCGTAATTTAGAACTGTGGGAATAAAATATGATTTTATTGTTTTGAATTTTGTATCGATTTAAAGTTTCAGAAATTTTGTTCTCTTTTAAAAAAAATATTATTTTTGAGCCGTTGGGCGATAGTTACTTACTGGGCTTTTGCAGATCATTGTTTTAATATATTTCAGGTTCGGACTTTTGGAGGCTTATTAAGATTAAGGATGTGGACTGTGTGGATTACGTGCTACTTGATTTTAGATGATATCATTGGAAAAGACTTATCGAATTATTGAATAAATTTTCAGTACTTTATTAGTTACTGAATATTGGATTTGTGGAGCTGCGTCTATGATTTTATGTTCTTGAATTATTTGAGTTTGACCGCTGCTTTGACTTTGGTTAATTTTGGAGTATTTGAATAAAGAATTTCGTTTATTTAAGTTTGGTATTTAGAAATAATATCCCGAAAATCCGGGATGTTATAATGTAAGAGTATTCCTTTAACTAGGCGAACAACACTTGGGTCTAATGCTTCTGCTCTCAATATTGGAAAAATAACTCTTCATAGAAATTTGGAACAAGGGACTATAAGAAGACACACAAATCCACTCAAACCATATCTCAAAGAGGACAACAAAAATGCTAGACTTCAATTTTGCATATCTATGCTTGAAGATAATAGTATTCATCATGATCCAATATTTTCAAATCTAAACAATATTGTATACATTAATGAAAAGTGGTTCTACATGATAGAAAAATCTGAAACCTACTATCTCCTGGCTGATGAAGAAGAGCCACACCGCACATGTAAAAGCAAAATTTTTTTTGGAAATGTCATGTTCCTAGCTGCAATAGCACGACCAAGATTTGACAGAGAATGCAATGTATCATTTGATGGAAAAATTGGAATATTTCCCTATGTTACCAAAGAACCGGCTAAAAGAAGTAGTGTTAATAGAATTGCTGGAACACTTGAAACCAAAGCTATGACCTCTGTTGGAAGAGATACTAATAGAATTTTTATAACTCAAAAGGTGGTACCTGCAATACTAGCAAAGTGGTCTCGAGAAGATTTTGGAAAGACAATTGTTATCCAACAAGATAATGCTAGAACACATATTGATCTCAATCTGTTTCACAACAAAATTTTGATATCCAGCTCAAGTGCCAGTCTCCTAATTCTCTTGATTTGAATATTTTGGATCTTGGCTTTTTCAATGCCATCCAGTCTTTAAAGCAGAGGGAAGATGATGCAGTGAAAGTGGGAGGCTCAAATAAGTATAAAATTCCACATATGAGCAAAACATCTTTGGAAAGACAAAGCCAACTCCCTCTTCAGATTAAATGTGATAAAAAACTTATTGAGGATGTTTTAAGTGTTCTAGATTGAATATAATTTAAATCTATTTGTTTTTGTAAGTTTAATTTAATTTTATGTGTTTTTTAATTTAAATCTTTTCTAGATATTAATTTGAAAATCAAAATTTTAAAGGCAAAAGATTCTATGATTAACAAAATGACTATTCTTAAATTTTAAAAACATTTTGGTTTAACACTTGTTTAATTATAATTTTGTTAACTGTCTATATATAGTGATCATGTATGTATAATGTCTAAAATTTTGACTTTGGATTAATTTTTGTTATATAAACCTGATGCTAATTATTAATCTTATTATAGATATTAATTTGAAAATCAAAACTTTAAAGGCATAATATTCTATGAGTAACAAAAAGAATATTTTTAAATTCAAAAAAAATTGATTTAACACTTGTTTTATTATAATTTTGTTAAACATTTGTGCAAACTCCAGCAGCATACAGCTAGCCAGGGTTAGAGTTAGGGTTTACATGTCTTTGTCATCATCATTATCAAGTTAAAGAAAAAAAAGTGTAATATTTTCAAACTAAAAGGAAGATTATTTTTTAAAAACAAACATCCACTAAACATAAAACATTCCATTTCCATTACAAATCATAACATAATTATAATCACAAACTAGTTATGTTCATTTCCCAAACAACATAAAAATTTAAGAAAAAAAGATTTTCCACATCATAAACACAACCTGATGGCTAGAAACTTCTCTTTCATCTTCAGGAAGTTCCTTCAAATGAAAATCAAATTTGATTTCTTCTTTCACATCTTTTTCCAGATTTTTGATGCTTTTACCTTCATCTTTGCTTCTCCTTTTGTCTCCATCTTCAATAAAAAGTAAAAAATTAGAATAAATAAAATGAGATTCAAGAATATGTATGAAAATGAAAAAAAAACATACATACAATCTTTTATATATATATATATATATATATATATATATATATATATATATATATATATATGGTGAAGTAGAAGATGAAAAAAATACTCACGTTAGGTGTTAGGTCTCTTTTCTCCATCTTCAAAAAAAAGTAAAAATTTGAAATAAATAAAATGAGCTTATTTATGGTAGTAGAAAAAAATATACATACAGTGTTCTTTATATAGAGTGTGAAGGAGAAGATGAAAAAAATACTCACGTTAAGTGTTAGTGAGTGGAATAGATGACAGTAAATAAGAGAACATGAAAACGAGATAAATAAATATAAGTAGGTGATTAAAAGTAATGGTTGTTGTGTCTTGAAAATACAAAATGACTATTAAAAAGGAATTCAAAGTAGGTCAAAGAACGTCTAACATAAAAGAACGGAGGGAGTATTAAAGATTTAAAGTTGTTTAAAATGATAAGTGGAAAAAGAAAAATTTAAGTCAAAATTTATTTGGATAATTTTGTATAATAAGTAACTTATAAAATATTAAAAATGAAAAAATAAAAATAAAAATGATAAATTATGAACTTGAATGATGATATTAACTTTTACCTAATAAAATCATTATAATAAAATAAATCGTTCAAAAAAGTACCTCATATCAACTATCGTTTTAAGCTATTTTTTCAACTTTAAATCATTTTCCGACTTAATAACAATTTTCAACTTAAAATCAAAATTTACTTTAAACCGGAGCTTTAAACTCCGGCCAAACAGGCTCTAAATCACAAGGCTCCTACCCTCCTTGTTATCGTAGATACAACTAGATACAACAGATTCAAGAATAAAAACTTGGTATTGTAATATTTAGGGAAATTCTCTTTGGCACTCTTGTACTTTGGCTTTTGCCAATGATACCCTTTTTCCCATTGCTACCCTTCATTATTCAACTGACAAGTGTATTATTGAGAATTTCATATACTAACATTTTGGTTGATGGAGTGGCATTCCATGGAAAAATCATAAGTACAAGGGCTCCATAGGTAGAAGTCAATAATGTAATGGTACCATTGGCAAAAGCCAATTGTATAAGGTACCAAAGAGAATTTCCCTAATATTTATTATAATTATAATTTTTTATGCAAAATTAAGATAAAATAATAAATGTATGAATTTCATTCTAAATAAATTTATTTAAGTAACTTTAAATTTGGAAAATCATGTCACACTTAAATTAATAAAAAAATTATATCAAGTGCTCTTTCCTGAGATACATTAAAGGTGCCATTTTTTGGATTCATTTTTATTCAGGACTGTGGAAAATAATCTTGGGATCCTTATTCTCATATTTAAATGTTTCATATTTTTTATAATTATTTCTAAGTTTTTTTTAAATAAGTAAGCTTATATGTCTTACTATTCGTTCTCAATGAAAATCAAACCCGAACAATAAAAAATTAACTCTTAACCACGTGAACCAATTATTTCCAAGTTTGTACACTACTAGACATCGGGGTCATTTTCGACCAAATAATTTCGACTACGGCTAATTTCGACCATATTTGGTCGAATTTAGTAGGGTCGGCTAAATTCAACCAAATATTGTCAAAATTAATGTGGCCGGCTAAATTCAACCAAATTTGGTCGAATTTAGTACGGTCAAATTTAATAGGGCCGGCTAAATTCGACCAAATATGATCGAATTTAGTGGGCTGGCTAAATTCAACCGAATATGGTCGAATTTAGTAGCTGCCAAAAGTAGGAGGGAAAGCTCCCGCCAATTGAAAAATTGTCTTTGACCATATTTGGTCGAATTTAGCAATTGGGGTGAGCGGGAAAATTTATTTCAAACTTAGTAAAAAGTTGGAAACTTGTCGCCCAAATTTTTACAAATCATTCAAAATTATTTTCGACCGTATTTGGTCGAATTTAGCTAAATGTGACCAAATTCGGTTGAATTTATTATTTTCAGAAATTGAAAAAATGTTATTAAAATTTAAATGATTGTACACAACATGAAAAAATATTTATAAATGGGGTACGTTCCACGTAGTCATACCACCAAATTTTATGTTCAAAAATTGGCATTTTTCCTATTTTAATTTAATTTACAAACTAGTTAAAAATGGGGAAACAAATAAAAAAATGGAAAATTAGTGAAACTAGGGTAAGATTCATCACACAAATAGTGAGTATTACTAATTTGGTGTGTATGAGTTTATGTTAAAAAATTCCATTTTTCCTAATTTTATTTTATTTATTTATTTATTTTACAAACTAGTTAAAAATGGGGAAAAAATAAAACAAAATGTAAAATTAGTGAAAGTATTGTAAGATTCATCACACAAATAGTGAGTATGACTACTTTGGTGTGTATGAATTTCAAGTTAAATTTTGGTCTTTTTTATATTTTTATTTAATTTTTTAATTTATTTTCCAAACTAGTTGACCGTTAAATTACCAAACCAAATTAATTTATTTTTTTCTGAAATTTTGGGAATTACATTAAAAAGGTTGGATCTGGACCACCGTATGGTTGGGTCATCGAGAAATATTTTTAAAAAAATCGAAACACTGAACCCTGACGAAACCCCGTTTAGGGGTTATAGTCAAAGTACTAGTTGACTGTTAAATTACCAAACCAAATTAATTTATTTTTTCTAAAATTTTGGCAATAACATTAAAAAGGATGGATCTCGACCACCGTATGGTTGGGTCATCGAGAAATGTTATTAAAAAAAATCGAAACACTAAACCTTGACGAAACCCCGTTTTGGGGTTATAGTGAAAGTACTAGTTGGCCGTTAAATTACCAAACCAAATTAATTTATTTTTTTCTGAAATTTTGGAAATACCATTAAAAAGGATGGATCTTGACCATCGTATGATTGGGTTATCGAGAAATATTTTTAAAAAAAATTGAAACACTAAACCCTGACGAAACCCCGTTTAGGGGATATAGTCAAAGTACTAGTTGACCGTTAAATACCAAACCAAATTAATTTATTTTTTTCTGAAATTTTGGCAATTACATTAAAAAGGTTGGATCTGGACCACCGTATGGTTGGGTCATCGAGAAATATTTTTAAAAAAATCGAAACACTGAACCCTGACGAAACCCCGTTTAGGGGTTATTGTCAAAGTGCTAGTTGACCGTTAAATTACCAAACCAAATTAATTTATTTTTTTCTGAAATTTTGGCAATACCATTAAAAAGGATGGATCTTGACCATCGTATGATTGGGTCATCGAGAAATATGTTTAAAAAAATCGAAACACTAAACCCTGACGAAACCCCGTTTAGGGGATATAGTCAAAGTACTAGTTGACCGTTAAATTACCAAACCAAATTAATTTATTTTTTTCTGAAATTTTGGTAATAACATTAAAAAGGTTAGATCTGGACCACCGTATGGTTGGGTCATCGAGAAATATTTTTAAAAAAATCGAAACACTGAACCCTGACGAAACCCCATTTAGGGGTTATAGTCAAAGTACTAGTTGACCGTTAAATTCCAAACCAAATTAATTTATTTTTTTCTGAAATTTTGGCAATAACATTAAAAATGATGGATCTTGACCACCGTATAGTTAGATGGTCGAGGAATATTATTAAAAAAATCAAAACATTGAACCCTGACGAAACCCCGTTTAGGGGATATAGTCAAAGTACTAGTTGACCGTTAAATTACCAAACCAAATTAATTTATTTTTTCCTAAAATTTTGGCAATAATATTAAAAAGGATGGATCTCGACCACCGTATGGTTGGGTCATCGAGAAATATTTTTAAAAAAATCGAAACTAAACCCTGACGAAACCCCGTTTAGGGGTTTCTTCTTCTCTTGTCCAAATCAATTCTTCCATTGCTACTACTACTATTTTTAATTGTTTTCTAGTGTTCATAGTGAGTATGACTACTTGGGTGTGTATAATATTTATCCAAAATTTGGCTATTTTTGTCCTATTTTTATTTAATTTTTTGAATTTATTTTATAAACTACTTAAAAATGGATGGAAAATCAAATTATTAGCCGAATTAGTGGAAGTAAAGTAAAATTAATCACAAAATTAGTTAGTATGACTACTGGGTTGTGTATGAATTTTAAATCAAATTTTGACCTATTTTCATAATTTTATTAAATGTATCAAGTAATTCTACAAAATATTTAAAAATGAGTGGAAAATCAAATTATTTAAAAATTAGGTAATATTCATCGCAAAAATAATTAGCATGAATACTTGGATGTATATAAATTTTATATTAAATTTAAGATTTTTTTTCCTATTTTAGTTAATTTTTTGACTCCTAGCCAAGCTCCTAATTTCGGCCGTCAGACATAAATTCGACTGAAAATGATCGAACTTAACCTTTTTCAGAATAAACCAATTTTAGGCTGCCATGTGTCACGATTTTAGTGGTTAAAAGCAAAGCACAAGGATTGCTATTTTGTTTTTAATCTTGAACGTCTATTTCCCTCTTACACCATTTCATCCTATCCCTTGATTCAAATTCATATATATCTTTCTATTCTCTTTTTGACATTATTCATCCACCTCTCTTTTTATTCTCTTTTTATTTCCCTCAATCAACCGTCACTCTCTCCTTTCTCAGGTAAAAACAAATAAACTCTCAGGGTTAAATATTTCAATAATCAGTAGTATGATTTTACTCTCCTTTCACTCTATTATTGTTCTCTTATTGGGTGTAAGGAAGATGGAAGAAGGAGATGGGGCGGGAAGAAGCAGGGTTGAGGAGAAAATCGATGGAGAGGTTTGCGATGGAGAAGGGGATTGGCGGATTGAGTTGTTGAACGAGGCGGGGCGGTGACGAATTGAAGGAGGAGGGTCGAGGGCGGCGGTTATGTGCAGCAGATGGGGGTGGAGAAAGCTGTTGGGTAAGGTGGAGGAGTTTGGAATGGGAGGTTGAAGAAGCAGCGGGAATCGCGAATTGGGTGGTTTGAACTGCTGGTGTTGCGAGGGAAGAAGGTGAGGTGGGTATGGTGGTTGGGACAGAGGAGGTGGATGTGGGTGGATGAGCAGCGGTGGCGGGGGAGAAGTTCGAAGAAAGGGGAGGAGATGTGGCGGACGCCGGAGTTGAATTGGTGGCGGATGAGAGGTTGCGAGGTGGGTGCGTTGTGCTGTTGGCGCCGGAGGTGAAGGGAAGAACAGCGGAGGGAATGGCCGATGAAGGACAGGGGAGGAGGATGGAGGTGTTGGGTGAAGGAAGATGGGAGGCAGGAGATGCGGCCGGACTGTTGTGGGTGATGTATTGGTGATACAGGTTGGGTTATGAATGGCTGAGAATGAGGTTGAACGGAGGGTGAAAGCGAACGGAGGGTGAAAGTGAACGGAGTGCTGGGTTGGTGGTTGTGACGCGGAGGAAGAAAGAAATGGGTTAGGGATTCACCGAAATAGAGCAGCAGAGAAGAAGCTGCTATTTTTTTTTAAGATTCTGGTACCTTAAATTTGACTAGATATGGTCGAATTTATATTCTTACATTCGACTAGATTTGGTCGAATTTAATACACTTTAGGCGCCAAAATTTAAAATTTCCAAAATTCAAAATTTTTAATATTTTTGCCAAATTTATAATTTCGACCAAATTCGGTCGAATTTAGTTGGTCGAATCTAGACGGTCGAATTTAGTTGGTCGAATTTTGATATTTTCGACCGTTTTGTGTATTTTCGACTCCATTATAATCGACCATAGCAATTTTGGTCGAATTTAGCTATTTTCGACTATATTCGGTCGAAAATAGCTAAATTCGACCGTTTTGAGTTGGTCGAATTTAGCCGAGTTTTGTTGTAGTGGTAATTTAAAAAGATTTGTATTCGATTTACCTGTCATATAACAATAATGGTAATGAATGAGCCAGATTTTTCTAATGACAAATGAATTTGTGCAGATATGAGAACTTAAATAAAGCTAGTTGGCCGGATGCGATCCAGTAAAAAGCTCCCGGACGATTATGCGAGTTCGGTTGCAACTTCATTGTTATTTCTTGGGAAAATTAATTCTTTTGCCCCTGAATTATAAAAAAATATAACGATATTTAAATTTTTATAATTTCTGATTTACATCATTCCATCTATATTTGACTAATAGCCATTAGTCAAAGCTAACGTGGCAACGTCGGAAAATTCGAAATTTCACGAAATGAAGTGAAAATTTAACATGTTAATCTACGAGTGATTATATGAACATGGGTGGTGAAAGTTTTCGATTTCGAATTCACTAACATACAAAAATCTGCATTTTAATTTCAAGAACACGAAAAAAAACTTACTAAAATCTGCAGATTTCCATATGTTAGTGAACTCGAAATCGAAAACTTTCACCACCCGTATTCTTGTAATCATTCATAGATTAACATGTCAAATTTTCACTTCATTCCGTGAAATTTTGAATTTTCCGACGTTGCCAAGTCAGCATTGACTAACGGCCGTTAGTCAACGGAAGGATGTAAATCAGAAATTATAAAAGTTTAGGTATCGTGATATTTTTTTAATAGTTCAGGAACCTAAACCAAAAATAGCATATTGTTCAGGGATGAAAGAATTAATTTTCCATATTTTCTTTGTTCCATTGGGATGTCTTTGTAGAAGGACAATTTAGTTTATAGATCCAGGGCAGTAAATTAACGGGTGCAAGCATTCTATTGTGGACCTTTTTGGCGAGACTTATTTTAAGTCCTTATGAACTTATTTTCGGGTAAAAATTTCATATTTTGATAAATTTTTTATATAATTATTTAATGTATGTTTGATATTCTATAAGTTACAAAAAAAAATTAACTTTTTCAGAAAAAAGTTAGGAATCTCTAATTTTATTTTAAAATAAGTAGATTTATTTCGGAAAAAAATTTCCCCAAACACCACCTGTATAGGATCCTAAATTTAAGAAGTTATTTAAAATGATCCAATGTATAGGGATATTAAAAACATAGGGAGGACAAAAGTTTGTTACTATTTGTTATAAGAGTACGTATTGCAAAATTTTTTTATAATACATGTATAATAGAATTTTTGTTATGAAAATATGAAGATTCATCTCTCTACATATCACAAAAAAATTTGTAATATAGTTTTATTATAATAATATCAGTGATCTCCTACCTTTAATAAAAAAATTGCTGTAAAAACATTTTTTTCAGAACAGAAAGCAAGAATACCAATATGCGAGAAGGGGTGTGAAAAATACCGGTATGGTTATCTCAACAGCAAATGCGTACTCATGATACGCATATTCGTGATGCGTGTCCCGTGTAACGCATCTCAGACATGTGTGATGACGCCATGCGACGTCATTCTTCACCAACATGCCGGTCGTCTCTCTTGGAGAAAATCACCGCCATGGTCGCCAGTCGTCGTTCTCAGCCATCTCTCAACCATCCTTTCATCTGAGCACAAGAAAAGAATTCCCAAACCTCACTCTACCTTCCTCCCCGATCTGGTTTAGCGATGTTTGGCCCCGCAGGGGCGTGTGAAGGTCACCGAATATTTAATCGAAAAAATATGGGTGATTTGGGCGTTTACAATCGTGCATTAGAAGTGTAATAAAACTGGTGTTATAACGGAAGCAGAAAAGAGATTATAATAAACGTAAAGGAAGAACATAGATTGGTAGAAGAGAAAACTTTATTGATCTTGAGGATATAGATTACAGAATATAGATTCAGATTCAGATCTAATTGACTTTAGATCTGACAGACTTAATTGATAACAGATATGATTCAGATTACAGACTTACAGACTCAGATTTTTCGACTCAGATTTCAGACATATATTCTAGGCTATGCCCTAGAGAGTTTATATAATACTCTCTAGGCAGTTATAGAAGGATCCGGAAGACTTGGACCCAAAGCAAAGCAATTACCAAAACAGAACAGAAAATTAATTCTGGAAAGAATTAATTCTGGAAAAATGGCACGGCGTGGGCGCGCTGCCTTATCCTGCTGAAAAAAAGAATAGTACACAGATTCAAGGCAGTATTTTAACAAATCTCCACCTTGACTTGAATCCTCTCACAAATAACAAATAACAGATGTACCAGACGCATCACAATAATGCCAGATGTACCAGATGCACCATAATAATGCCAGATGTACCAGAAAAAAAAAACTTCTCCCTCAGATTTTGCCCTCAAAGGGCAATCAACAACTCCTATCATTTAGCAAGTTTAAACAATGTTGAAACTTGCTATGTGGAACCGGCTTGGTAAGCATATCAGCTGGGTTATCAGCAGTACCCACTTTGCTCACCATAATACTCTTGTACCATTGCCTCAGAGACTGCTTTATCCTGTAGATTCTTTTTCTTGGGACAGTCAGATTTCCAGTGTCCCTTCTCTTTACAGTAATTACAGATATCATTAGGTTTTGGACCCTTAGGAACTGGTTTCTTCCCCGACTTTCCATGTCCATTACTCTCACTGGCTATTAATCCAACAGCCTGATTATCTGCACCTGTACCAGCATCCTTATGGCGCAGCTCTCTAGTATGGAGAGCAGATCTAACCTCCTCTAGAGAAATAGTATCTTTACCAACAATAAACGATTGCACAAAGTTCTCATATGATAATGGTAAAGAAACTAACAGAATCAAAGCAGCATGCTCATCTTCAACTTTAACATCAATATTACGCAATTCTAATAAAATTGTGTTTAACTGATCTAAGTGATCTCGAAGAGGCATACCTTCCTGCATTCGTAGACTGAACAGACGTTGCTTCAGCAACAACTTGTTTGTTAAAGACTTCGTCATGTAGAGACTTTCAAGCTTCAACCACAGACCAAACGCGGTATCCTCCTCCGCGATTTCAGTAATAATATCATCTGCAAGACACAACAGAATTGTTGAATGTGCCTTTTCTTCCAGAGTGGCCATCTCAGCGCTTGTAGAATCAGCAGCGGATTTCTTGTTCAACGGTGCCCAGAGCCCCTGTTACTTTAACAAAGCACGCATCTTGATCTGCCACAGACTGAAACTATTCCGCCCAGTAAATTTGTCGACCTTCACGTTAATACCACCGAATCCAAATATAGCTCTCCGAAAACCAAGCTCTGATACCAGTTTGTTATAACGGAAGCACAAAAAAGATTATAATAAACGTAAAGGAAGAACACAGATTGGCAGAAGAGAAAACTTTATTGATCTTGAGGATACAGATTACAGAATACAGATTCAGATCTAATTGACTTTAGATCTGACAGATTAATTGATAACAGATATGATTCAGATTACAGACTTATAGACTCAGATTTCAGACATATATGCTAGGCTATGCCCTAGAGAGTTTATATAATACTCTGTAGGCGGTTACAGAAGGATCCGGAAGACTTGGACCCAAAGCAAAGCAATTATCAAAGCAGAACAGAAAATTAATTATGGAAAAAATTAATTCTCGAAAGATGGCACGGCGCGGGCGCGCTGCCTTATCATGCTGAAAAACAGAATAGTACACAGATTCATGGCAGTATTTTAACAAGTGGTACAGGTGTGTAGAGCTTTGAACGACGATTATAATGGTATACGCTATGTGTTTGGAAAGTTTCGGATGTGGACGAACGGACGGATTGAAAAAACATGCCGGAATCGCCTTGTAATCGCCTGCTGGAGCTCTGGAACGATGATGACGTCATATGATGTCATCGCTCATTCTGCGAATGCGTTACACGGGATACGTAAGACTGAAACGTGTATCCCAGCCTTGCCCATCTGTTACAGTACATGTATTACCGGTTAAAATTTGTGTAACCCTTATTACCCCAATTCCAAATGTAACCCGCGTTACTCCAACCCCAAATGCGTATTCAAATGGATATTTTCAACATCCCTCCCGAAAAATGTTATTTTCATTTTTTTAATCCAAAAAAAAATGTTATTTTTAGTTTTTATCCCCTTTAATATATTATGTCATAAAATTTTCGTACAAAAGATGTTGAGAGATAGTGTAAGATGTTAATAACATATAACAATCAAAGTACTTGTTTAAGGGAATTGAAAGAAGGATGCATATATATGGTCTTTGACTGTCTTGCAACTAACTTTCTACATCCTTTATACGAGTACCATTTAATTAAAACTAGACCTTCTCTTCTTGAACCCTCCAACTCAAAAACACCGCCACAACAACACACCTACATATACGTAGTGGTGACCATTTAATTAAAGGGGTCGGTCTATAACATCGTCGGTCTATAACATCGTATCGTAGAAACTTTTTATAATATGTGTATAATAGATTTTTGATGTGAAAATAGGTGAGAATATTTTGATAATTTATCATACCGTAGAAGACAAATTTTTTAAACCACTTGGATGATTGATCCAAATACGTTGGAACATATGCCAGGAACCGCCAACCATAATTAAAACTAGACTTTCTACTTCCTTGAATTAATTAAAATTACTTGATCGATGTTGTTCTTTTCTTGAAATCTTCAGTTTCAATTTCAAGAACCCAGCTCTAATTTCAATAAACCGGTCCCACGTAACATCTAGATATTAATGAAACCTGACGACCTGTGCTTGAGTGCAATTACTTTGCTATCTTGTTGTTGGTGCACTTTATTGATATACATTTACTAAACTTTCTACTCGAAAAATATGAAAAAATATTATCGGAATTTTAGCCATGGGAAATGAGTCTATATTTAAGTATTTAATTGCAGCCATCATGTTTTTTTTGGAGCTTTTTGTCTGGTACAAACTTGATGTTCAAATTTTTATATGTAGTGAAAAAATAAAAAATATCTTAAATGTATGTTTTTTAAAATAAATTATCATCCAAATATAAGTTTTTAGCCGTGTGAAAAATTTCAAAATTCAATAACTTGACAAAATGTATCCTTTTAACCATTTTCATTCTTCACACGTACAATTCACACACTTGTATTCATTTTTTAAATAAAAAAAATTTTAAAAAAAGATTATATAAAATTATGTTCTATAGTCGATTGCTCTATATTGCTGCGGGTAATTGCTATACGGCTTAGAATATTTGTATTTTTTTTAAAGATCGACGTCGTTGGATAATATACAAACCAGATTTTTTGGCTAACTGGACAAGGGCAAAAAGAAATACTTAGGTTACTCTTATTTCTTTACATTTTTCTTTTTATATGTTATCTAAATAACTTTTAATAATAAAATACATTATTACATTCACTATTTCACTCCACTTTTTCAATACTTTATACTATTATATCACTATTTCACTTATTCTAAAATAAAATCACTATTACACCTTATCTTACTTAACTTAACATAGAGCTGTTCACGAGCCGAGCTTGTTCTCGACTCGTTAAGGGCTCGGTTTGGCTCGAGCTCGTTAAGCGCTCGAGTCGAGCTCGAACAAGATTTTTTGTTCGTTAAGCTTAACGAGCTCGAGCCGAGCTTTAGGGTGTTCGGTTCGAGCTCGGCTCGTTAAGGGCTCGGTTCGGCTCGGCTCGAGCTCGGCTCGTTAAAACTCGAAAAAATTCAAAATTTTTACTTTTTATTTTTTTATATCCAACCAAATTAATTTTTTATTTTTTGAAAATTTGAGAATATCACTAAATTAGATATATTTTGATATCCGTTTCCATAAACCGAGCATCTCATTGTTTTTATATCTTATGGTGAGTTTTGGCCCATTTTCATTATGTTTAATTATTGTAATTCACGGCCCAAACCAATTCTAATCCATTTCATTTGCAAGCCCAGTTCCATTTTATTTCCTCCCCCATGTTGAGTGTTCACTTACACACGGCCTTGTTTTATAAGTTGATTAACAAATCATTTTAATTATTATTATGGTATTCATTCCCATGTTAATTAGTTAATCACTGCCAATTATTTTTGTTTCTCTTGATAGATCTGTTGCTTCATAAATCGCAGTAGTTCTTTATGTCTGGTTAAATTATTTTAATTTTATTTTAAATAATTGTTTTAATTTTGTTTTAAATAACCGTTAATTAGTTAAAATAAAATCTCACCTCGAAATCTTCGGTCTAATTCGCCTAAATTAGAAATTAAGGAAACGCGAAAAATATATAGTCTCTGTTGATCGATATCTCAAATATTAAAATGATGAAATTGTAAATTTAAATGTTTATTAAAATCTCCAACCAAATTAATTGTTCGCGAACAGCTCGAGATCGGATCGAGCTCGGTTCGGCTCGAGGCTGTTCGTGAACAACTCGAGTTCGGCTCGGTTCGGTCAAAGCTCGGCTCGATACGTTAAGAAATCAGCTCGGTTCGTTAAGATCAAAGCTCGGCTCGGTTCGTTAAGGTCAAAGCTCAGCTCGTTTCGAGCAAAACTCGGTTTGACTCGGTTCGTGAACAGCCCTAACTTAATAATAAAATACACTATTACATCTAATATTTCATTTATTTTAATCATAATTCTTCATTATCGTGTAAAAAGCAAATGTTAACAAATCACGAGGGAGTACATTTCATAGTACATGGCGAGCAAAACAGAATATTCTCTCTCTCCCAAGTCCCAACCATCTACTTTTACCCTTTCATTTTATATCTATTGATTGATGGGTTCTTTACTTTATTTATATTCTTATACTTCGTCATTATTTGATAGTATATTTTTTAAACTTCCATATCCAAGCCATTTGTAAACAAAGGGACGTAAATACTTTTTATTTCTATGTGTCATTTCACGGGGGAACTTAGCAATTTTTGTTTTATTTTGTTTGGTATTCGCCATTAAGACTATTAGGGTTGGCTAAAATTGTAAAATTCAATTAAGGGTGACTAGTATTGCAAAAACTCAATCAAGGGTGGCTAATTTTGCAAGCTGAACAATATTCCCAAAAAAAGCAAGGGAGCCTAAGAAAGTTACTTGCGGTACATTGTTTCTTAATGTCTCAGACATCAAAGGAATATTTTGACTTACGAAATTGATCCTAATGAGTGAGGGAAGTGCTTGAAGCTTTTAGTTCTTGTGTTGACGGATTTATTTAGTTGATTTTATTTATGATGAGTTTTTGTGGGTATTTTTATAAAGGCGAGTTTAATGCTTTTAAATGAGGTATTTCGATGGTGTTTTTCACTTTCGAAACTTAATGCACCCTGCGTTCCTAGAAGAATTCTTTGTGGACGATTGCCTGGCAATTGGACCGAGTCATGTTCACTTAAAATGCTCAATTTGGGTAAGAACAAATAAATACATTGGTCTAGCAACGTCTCGAGAGCATGGCGTTAATGTGCAAGAATATTACGTTTCTGGACTTAGCTTTACAACAGTTGTTCAGTGATAGATGGCACTCGTTAAATACCTCCTTCCACACCCTTCTCAGCCTGTATCTCATCTAGAGATGTTCAAAAAGCCTGAAGCCCGAAATCTTGCCCGGTCCGATCCGAAAAAAAGTCCGAAAAGTCCGGCACGATTCGGCCCATCCCGAGGGCCGGGTTTCCTATTTCTCATCCAGCCCAGTCCGACCCGAAACTCGAAAAGCCCGGTTAAAAGCCCGGACTTTTAAAAATTCCAGATAAAGCCCGGGCTTTTGAAAAGCCCGGTTCGCCCCGGATAAAAATCCGGGCTTTTTTAAATATTCGGATAAAAATTTGATTTTTTATAGATAAAATCTAAAATTATATAATATTTTTGATTAATTTTAAGAATATTAAACTTAGAAATAGAGGAAAAGTGATTGATAATGTGGCTAGGAAGAATCAACAATATACAAGACAAACTCTTCTTTAAAGAAGACTAATTGTTTAAAGACTAATTGAGTGTAGAGGATGTGATTCTCGAAATAGTCATATGCGTGAAGATATATAAGGCTAACGGTTGCCTTAAGTCATAACGCAGATTATGAGTAAAAAATTCTTGAGTTGCAGTGATGTTTTATGATAAAACAAGTATTATGCTAGTAATTTTTTAGTATTATGTTTCGTGGTGTCTCTTTTTATGTATTCTAGATTATAGAAGTTCAAGGACGTAAATATAGAGGTTGTTTCTTTAGTAAGATTTTATTTTTTTGTATATTAATATATTAACTTTGCAAAAAAAGGATAAAAATTACATATATATAAATTAAAAAAAAGTCCAAAAAAGCCCGATCCGGCCCGGCCTGAGGGCCTAAAACGGGCCTCATATTTTAGAGAAATCCCGGCCCGGCCCGATTTTTTAAAAAACCCAGCCCGACCCGATTGTTAAAAAACCCAGGCTTTTCAAAGCCCGAATAAAACCCGATCCGAAGGACTTTTTTTGCATCTCTAAATTCTGACCATTGAAATGCACAGGTTGCTTTGCTAGGATGTGCATATGTTTGTGCAAGTGCATGAAAATTTATGGAGTTCAACTAGCATCCAGTATCCATACTTGGTGGTTTGTCATATATGCAACACAACCTTATTAGATCGATCAAGTGCAGTGCTAAATGCAAAATAGTTATAACTATTGCTATAATTTGTAATCAAAAAGTATTTTTTGGTGCTAAAATAGAATTTCAACTCCAGTAATAGTTGCATTTTGCATCCAAATTGTTCCAAATTAACCAAATTTTTGTCTCTCTCCTAACTTTTAATTAAAATATAACAACATCCAACTCATAAATGGTTAAATAATGATGTGGCATATATAGATGCATAAATGCCTTCATTTTAAATTTAGAAAATATGTATTTTTACATATTTGCATCCAACTATATATAGTCCCTATTGGAAATGAGTTTTTTTTTGCATTGGACTTGCTCTTTGTGCATGTTTTATTGTGTTTGGTTGGCCTGTAGGAAAACAAAATTAAAAACTTCATAACGACTCAACTATGTCCCCTGTAGTGTTATAACGATGACCTGCAGTAAAAAAACATTGATGTATAAAAAATATTGGCAATTTGATTTACTAATTAATTTGGTCAGCATTTGTTTTAATTCTCTGAATTAAAAACTTTGGGAGACTCTACACATCACATGAATTGGGGTAGAATGATGAACTACAAATTATTAGACTAACAAATTATTCGTGTGTAAAGTGATTTTCTTAACTAAAAATGTGATACGTATTTTCTCAAATTTGTTACATACGTACTGTGAAAATTTGGATTGTGTGTCCTCTGCGACTTGTATTGTACCAATAACCAAAGTTTTGCTAAAAAAGCCATTATCACTAAAAAACTTTACACGAAATACAATTTCCTCTGTTCAAATGTATATCTGTACGTGGTTGCAGTATGAAGAAGTGATTAGTTCACGCTAATTTCATTCATATGGTGGTTAACTGGTATCTTCTGCATGATTCCAAGTTACCAGTCTGATGCATATCAACACTTTTTGTATAAAAGATATCTCTACATCATATGACACTCTATACAATATTCTCTGCAACATACTCATCTATCATAGAATGGCAACCACATCATACTTCGTTTTATCAATACTTGTATTTTTATTATCATCAGCTGATGCAAACATTAAACCAATTCGCAGAGGAGTTAGGCTACAACTCATTCATCGTTTCTCTCCATTGCTCCCTTTCCATAAAACTGATAGCTTCCAAACCTTCGTAGAAAGAAATGATAAACACTTCATTAAAAGCTTTGCTACTTTTCAACGTGAAAGCATAGATGTTCAACTTATAACACCCACCTCTGCACGAGAACATCTCTTTTTTGTTAATTTGTCCATAGGCGAACCACCTGTCACACAATATCTGGCCATGGATACTGGCAGCCGCCTTACATGGGTAATTGGAGATTCTCTCACGAGAGAATTCAAGTATCCACCACGACGATCATCTACTCGGAGCAACATTACATGTCCTAGTGATGCATGCAAAAATCTAGGATATTGCAATATTTCAACTGGAAATTGCATGTACCGAATAAGCTATGGTGACGGCCAACACAAGTTAGAAAGCTACTTGACTTTTGATAGATTTGTCTTTCAGAATGCTACGGTAGATAAAGTAATCATGGGTATATATTGCAATGGAAAGGGTAGTCTGTTAAGTGAAGAAAACTTTTACGGGATTTTCGGACTTAGTCCTCCGTATCCATCATTCGTGCATTGGCTCCACGTTTTGGGAGCTAAAAGGTTTTCTTATTATATCAATGGAGTGGTAACTGATAGCTTTCATCCATATGCAAGACTCACGCTAGGTGACACGGCGGAAGTACGAGGTAAAACCACGCCTTTAAAAATAGACGGTGCACATTATCGAATTTCTCTTGAAAGCATAAGTTTGGGAGGCAGAAAACTTGATATAGACCCCAAACTTTTTGCTCAAAAGGGCATTGAAGGTGGTACTGGTGTAATTATTGACAGTGGCAGTGTTAAAACATGGTTAACGGATGATGCCTACGACGTAGTTAGCCTTGAGGTGGGAAATGAACTAGTTAAAAGAGGTTTTAAGGAAAAACTAAATATCAAGGATTTCTGCTACTATGGATTTGTGGAACAAGTGAAAAGATCTGATTTTCCGATTCTTTCGTTCAATTTTGCTGGCGGAGCAAGTCTACAACTTGACGAAGATGACTTGTTTATAGATTCCATATTAGATTATTTTTGCATGACAGTGATGCCCAGTTCCACACATGGTCCGACTCTAAGTAAACTAACTATTATAGGTATGATGGCTCAACAAGATTACATAATGGGATATGATTTAGAAAATCAACGGTTGGCCATGAAATTGTCTAATCTTTAGTGTTATAACGGAAGCAAGAAAGATGATAAACGTAAGGAGAAAATATATACGTAGAAGAGAAATAATTATATTGATCTTGAGGATGATTACAGATTTTTTCAGATGATTTACAATCCTTACATGCATATCTATTAATAGACAAAATATAAGGGGTTAGGTGTGGTAGGTGAGTCAAATTCGGCAGCTACAGTGGCGTCGGCGGCGACGGCACAGTCAACAGTCAAGTCCGGCGGCTATTCAAGGCATTCCAACAAATCTCCACCCTGACTTGAATCCTCTCACAAAAAATAGATAACAGATGTACCAGATGCATCATAATAATGCCAAATGTACCAGATAAAACTCTTCTGCCTCGACTTGAATCCTCTCACAAATAACAGATAACAGATGTATCAGACGCATCATAATAATGCCAGATGTACCAGATAAAACTCTTCTGCCTCAGATAAAACTCCGAACATTTAGCAAGTCCAAACAATGTTGAAACTTGTCATGTGGAACCGGCTTGGTAAGCATATCTGCTGGGTTATCAGTAGTACCCACTTTTCTCACCTTAATTCTCGTAAAATGATATCTTACATCTATGTGCTTAGTCCGCTCATGATGGACTTGATCCTTGGCTAAACAGATTGCACTGAGACTGTCACAAAATACTGTAACCTGATCATGATGTAGAGCTAAATCACTGACCAATCCTTTCAACCAGATTCCTTCTTTTGCGGCTTCTGTCAATGCCATGTACTCTGCTTCTGTAGTAGACAAAGTCACTGTAGGTTGTAGAGTAGCTTTCCAACTCACAGTCGAACCACCCAGAGTGAAAGCATAACCAGTCATAGATCTTCTACTATCAACATCTCCAGCATAATCAGAGTCTGAAAACCCTGTCACCAAACACTTAGTATCACTTCCATAAACGAGAGCACATCAGACGTACCTTTTAAGTATCGAAAAACCCTCTTCACAGCTTGCCAATGCTCCTTGCCTGGATCACCCATGAACCTACTAACAACACTGACAGACTATGCAAGATCGGGCCTAGTGCAGACCATTGCATACATCAAGCTTCCTACTGCACTAGCATAGGGAACTCGAGACATGTACTCCTTTTCCTACTTAGGTGCAAAAGCGACGGACAAATGTACATTTGCAGTACTAGGAGTATCTATGGACTTTACTGTAGACATACCAAATCTTGACAAAATCTTCTGAATATATCCCTGCTCCACCTGTTTCTCAATACCACCACTTTCTGTATGAGGTCCACGATTTATCAGATAACATGCTGTACTGACTGCTTTTGCCCAAAATCTTCTAGTTAGTCCAACATTAGAAATCATACACCTAGCTCTCTCCAGAAGTGTCTGATTCATACGCTCTGCTACACCATTCTGCTGTGGTGTATCCCTGACTGTATGATGCCTAGAAATCCCTTCATTCTTACAGAACTCATCAAACTCAGATGAGCAAAATTCCAAACCATTATCAGTTAGTCCAACATTAGAAATCATACACCTAGCTCTCTCCAGAAGTGTCTGATTCATACGCTCTGCTACACCATTCTGCTGTGGTGTATCCCTGACTGTATGATGCCTAGAAATCCCTTCATTCTTACAGAACTCATCAAACTCAGATGAGCAAAATTCCAAACCATTATCAGTTCGCAGCCTCTTAATCTTCTTCAAGGACGCGACAGCAACAGAACCTGATAACGTAGAACCTTGAAGAAGATACAAGGTACCACGTTTAACACCTTTCAAAACCACATTAGAACCCTTGCAGACATGTAGAACTCCACCTTTACCTTGAAAACTGAAACCCTTGCTGTCTAACTTACTCAAAGATATCAGATTCTTTGTCATAAGTGGAACATGCCTAACATCATTCAATGTGCAGAATTTACCATCATGTGTCCGAATTTTAATCGAGCCTATTCCAACCGTCTCACAAGCAAAACTGTTAGCCATAGAAATCTTGCCACCGTCTACTCGCTCGTAGGTTGTAAACCACTCCCTGCGCGGACATATATGATAAGACGCTCCAGAATCAAGAATCCACACATCAGAGTGATGTGTGTCCTTGACAGCAACTAGAGCAATATCTTCTTCGGAATTAGCATCAGCTACAGCAGCAGTTCCTGCAGCAGCATCATGTTGCTTCTTTTTCTTGGGACAGTCGGATTTCCAGTGTCCCTTCTCTTTACAGTAATTGCAGACATCATTAGCTTTCGAACCCTTAGAAGCTGGTTTCTTGGATTTATACTTCCCCGAATTTCCATGTCCGGTACTCCCGCTAGCTACCAACCCAGCAGCATGATTATCTGCACCTGTACCAGCCGCCTTACGGCGCAGCTCTCTAGAATGAAGAGCAGATCTAACCTCCTCTAGAGAAATAGTATTTTTACCAACAATAAACGATTGCACAAAGTTCTCATACGATAATGGTAAAGAAACTAACAGAATCAAAGCATCATCCTCATCTTCAACTTTAACATCAATATTACGCAATTCTAATAAAATTGTGTTTAATTGATATAAGTGATCTCGAAGAGGCATACCTTCCTGCATTCGCAGACTGAACAGACGTTGCTTCATAAACAACTTATTTGTTAAAGACTTTGTCATGTAGAGACTTTCAAGCTTTTACCATAAACCAGACACGGTATCCTCCTCCGTAATTTCAGTAATAATATCATCTGCAAGGCATAACAGAATTGTTGAGTGTGCCTTTTCTTCGAGATTGGTCATCTCAACGCTTCCAGAAGCAGCCGTTTTTGTGTTCAACGGTGCCCAGAGCCCCTGTTGCTTTAACAAGGCACGCATCTTGATTTTTCCATAGACTGAAACTATTTCTCCCAGTAAATTTGTCGACCTTAACGTTAATACCACCAGACATCATTCTCCCAGAACCGTATACGTGAACAGTACCGTATGAACAATGTCGTCTTCTCCGACGATGAACAGTGCCGTCTTTTCCGGCGATGAACAGTAACTCCGCCTGAACAGTGTCGTCTTCTCCGGCGAGCTTGAAAAAATTCCGGCGAACATATAAGAAATTATCTTTCTTTAGTGACACCATGCGTACAAAAGCTTGATTTTCTTTAATTATGTCTTGTGAATGAATCTTATTATGCAGACTGCTAATTGTGAATTAAGACTATTATTATGCTCTTAAACTGAATCATATATTTGAGTACGTAATTGTAACCAAAATATTGCCTCGAACATGGATCAATTAATATGGTTTTATCATTCTTGATGATGAGTTTAATGGAAAAAATCACCACTTGCTTTGAGAGTTCAGAGCTAATTCATAGAAAAATTCTTCTAGGATTGTTCATTAAGGGTATATATTTCTTCACTAGTGATTAATTTGTCAAATAGTTCATTGTTAAGACGAGATCCTTCACATATTAGCTCCTTGACGGCTTGACTGTATCTCCTCTGTTTGATCTGCACTGCATCTTATTTAACCTTCACTTGCAGTATAACAAAGGATTGTAAATCAATTGATACACTCCTACTCAGTTTTCGAATGAAAAAATTCAATTTAGAATCGATTCGATTAAAAAACGAGTTAATCTTAAACCGAGTTTATAATTTGATTTATAAATGAACCAAACTTGATCACAAAGGAACGAGTTCGATTAATGTGTTTTCAAACATGTTGGTTAATAAATTCTTGGATAAATTGGATAAGTAAGGCCGTGAATCTATCTATCTATCTATCTATCTATACTATTATATTAAAGCCGAAACATTGAAAGTTTTGGTTTTCGGTTTGGTTATCCTATTTATTTTGGTTTTCGGTTTGGTTAATTTAGTTTTTAATTAATTTTAAATATAAAATAAATCAATTTTAATCCGTTATTGGCTATAGTCTTAAAGTTAATTACTAATGTTAAGGTAATTATATTACAATTAAAATTCCTCCACCCGCTTGGACTCTTTCCTTCTCAATTACCCATCTTCTCCAAAGATTTCACTTCTAATTAAAACACGTTATCTTTTAATTTAAAATTAATATTACAATAATTAATATATACCCAAAATATCACACCTTATCTTTCCGTCATTATTTTAGTAATATTTTTTTTGAATAAAACACGTTACTTTTTAATTTAAAACGAACATTGAAAGTAATTATATTACAATTAAAATTCCTCCACCCGCTTGGACTCTTTCCTTCTCAATTACCCATCTTCTCCAAAGATTTCACTTCTAATTTAAACACGTTATCTTTTAATTTAAAATTAATATTACAATAATTAATATATACCCAAAATATCACACCTTATATTTCCGTCATTATTTTAGTAATATTTATTTTCTGAATAAAACACGTTACTTTTTAATTTAAAACTAATCTTCCAATCATTAATATACACCCAAATATATCACACCATATATTCAAATCATTATTTTAGTAATAAATAGGAATCGTCAGATTTAATAATAAGATATATTATATGATTAAATTACTTACTAAACATTTAAGGTTCGAACCGGTCAACGAGATATTTAATTTAGAATTTTACAATATAAATTTTAAACCATGCATATAATTATTTAAATTTATATTAAATTAAAATTTAGAAAACATTATTCAAAAATAATGATTATATAAAAACATAATTATATTGTTAATTAAAATTTATTAGATATTAAAATAAACCCGTGCTTCGCACGGGTTATAAACTAGTACTATTATATTAAAGCCGAAACATTGAAAGTTATGGTTTTCGGTTTGGTTATCCTAAGTTTTGGTTTTCGGTTTGGTTATCCTAATTATTAAAATAAATAATTAAATTACAAAAACAACTCAAAAAGCTAATTACTAAAGTTAACGTAATTATATTCTGATTAAAATTCCTTCATCCACTTCTACTTGGACTCTTTTTTCTGCTCCAACAACTCAATTATTCATTTTTTCTAAAGATTTTACTTCTAATTAAAACACTTTACCATCTATACTATTATATTAAAGCCGAAACATTGAAAGTTTTTGTTTTCGGTTTGGTTATCCTAAGTTTTGGTTTTCGGTTTGGTTATCCTAATTATTAAAATAAATAATTAAATTACAAAACCAATTCAAAAAGCTAATTACTAATGTTAACGTAATTATATTCTGATTAAAATTCCTTCATCCACTTCTACTTGGACTCTTTTTTCTGCTCTAACAACTCAATTATTCATTTTTTCTAAAGATTTTACTTCTAATTAAAACACTTTACCATTTAATTTAAAACTAATATTACAATAATTAATATATATCCAAAATATCACACCATATCTTTCCGTAATTATTTTTAGTAGTATTTTTTGTAATTAAAACATGGAGTACATTTTAATTTAAAATTAATCTTACGATCACTAATATACACCCAAAAATATCTCACCATATATACAAATCATTATTTTTATTAATAAATAACATTCGTTAGATCTAATAATAAGATATATTATATGATTAAATTACTTTACTAAAAATTCAAAGTTCGAAACGGTCAACGACATTTTTAATTTTTAATTTTACAAAATAAAATTTAAACCATGCATTTCATTATATAAATTTATATTAAATTAAAATTAAAAAATTATTAAAAATAAAGATTATATAAAAACATAATTATAATGTTAAATAAATTTTATTATATTAAAGCCGAAACATTGAAAGTTTTGGTTTTCGGTTTGGTTATCCTAAGTTTTGGTTTTCGGTTTGGTTATCCTAATTATTAAAATAAATAATTAAATTACAAAAACAACTCAAAAAGCTAATTACTAATGTTAACGTAGTTATATTCTGATTAAAATTCCTTCATCCACTTCTACTTGAACTCTTTTTTCTGCTCCAACAACTCAATTATTTATTTTTTCTAAAGATTTTACTTCTAATTAAAACACTCTACCATTTAATTTAAAACTAATATTACAATAATTAATATATATCCAAAATATCACACCATATCTTTCCGTAATTATTTTTAGTAGTAATTTTTGTAATTAAAACATGGAGTACTTTTTAATTTAAAATTAATCATGAGATCACTAATATACACCCAAAAATATCTCACCATATATACAAATCGTTATTTTTATTAATAAATAACAATCGTTAGATCTAATAATAAGATATATTATATGATTAAATTAATTTACTAAAAATTCAAAGTTCGAACCCGTCAACGACATTTTTAATTTAGAATTTTACAAAATAAATTTTAAATCATGCATTTCATTATATAAATTTATATTAAATTAAAATTAAAAAATTATTAAAAATAAGGATTATATAAAAACATAATTATAATGTTAAATAAATTTTATAACCTATCAAAAGAAACCGTGCTTTGCACGGGTTATAAGCTAGTACTATTATATTAAAGCCGAAACATTGAAAGTTTTGGTTTTCGGTTTGGTTATCCTAAGTTTTGGTTTTCGGTTTGGTTATCCTAATTATTAAAATAAATAATTAAATTACAAAAATAACTCAAAAAGCTAATTACTAATGTTAACGTAATTATATTCTGATTAAAATACTTGGACTCTTTTTTCTGCTCCAACAACTCAATTATTCATTTTTTTCTAAAGATTTTACTTCTAATTAAAACACTTTACCATTTAACTTAAAACTAATATTACAATAATTAATATATATCCAAAATATCACACCATATCTTTCCGTAACTATTTTTAGTAGTAATTTTTGTAATTAAAACATGGAGTAGTTTTTAATTTAAAATTAATATTACAACAATAATTAATATATATCCAAAATATCACACCATATCTTTCCGTAATTATTTTTAGTAGTAATTTTTGTAATTAAAACATGGAGTACTTTTTAATTTAAAATTAATCTTGCGATCACTAATATACACCCATAAATATCTCACCATATATACAAATCATTATTTTTATTAATAAATAACAATAGTTAGATCTAATAATAAGATATATTATATGATTAAATTAATTTACTAAAAATTCAAAGTTCGAACCCGTCAACGATATTTTTAATTTAGAATTTTACAAAATAAAATTTAAACCATGCATTTCATTATATAAATTTATATTAAATTAAAATTAAAAAATTATTAAAAATAAGGATTATATAAAAACATAATTATAATGTTAAATAAATTTTATAACCTATCAAAAGAAACCCGTGCTTCGCAATATATATATATATATATATATATATATATATATATATATATATATATATATATATATATATATAGTATTGTGTGTGTGAGGGTGTATTTGATTAGTGTGTGGGTGCCCCTGGCGGTGCCGTTGATAATACATCCAATGGTTAGGATTGGTTCTCTAAATTCTCTTTTTAAGGGGGTTCTCTTTTGAGCATGAGCCTATATATATATATATATATATATATATCTATATATCTATACTATTATATAAATTCCGAAACATTGAAAGTTTTGGTACCTGTTTTTTGGTACTAAGTGAATTTACTTATTTACCCTTCATTATAAAGAAAAATATATATGATATCTATACTATTAAAATTCCTAAAATAAATAATAACATAATATGATTAATGGTAAGTAGTCGATTGATTTTTTTCACAATTACTTTTAATTGAAGATATTACCTTTTATAAACACCTACTAGTCTTACAATCACAAATATCTATACTATTATATAAAAGCCGAAACAATAAAAGAGTTTTGGTATCTGTTTTTTGTTACTAAGTGAATTTATTTATTTACCCTTCATTATAAAGAAAAATATATTTGATATCTATACTATAAAAACTCCTAAAATAAATAATAACATAATATAATTAATGGTAAGTAGTCGATTGCCTTTTTTCACATTTACTTTTAATTGAAGATATTACCTTTTATAAACACCTACTAATCTTATAATCATTAATATATGCCCAAAAATATCACATCATATTTTTCAATTATTAATAAAATATATTAAAAATCTGTATACGTTGTTTATAAAAACATCAATCGTATCATATCTTACAATCATTAATATTTCCTTTCAAATTACAACATGTTACCTTTTTAATTTAAAACTAATCTTACAATCATTAATATATACCCGAAAATATTATATCATATTTTTCAATTATTAATAAAAATATATTAAAAATCTGTATACGTTGTTTATAATAAGGAAACATTAGTATAATCCGTAAACATGAGTATATTAAATTATATTAAATTAAAATTCATTAACTAAAATAATGGTAAGTAGTCAATTGCCTTAATTAAATTATAATTACTATAAACTAATCAATTATCTTTTTCACATAAATCGTATAATCTTTTTAATTTTCACGTTACCTTTCTATTTCTATAGCCAAAATATTTTTTTTCCAATTATATCACGGGAGGTTATATTTAATAAAAGAAACTAATAATATTGTAATATTAATAATTAACTGATTTTCTTTTTCAGCTAAAATGTATCATCTTTTATATATTTTCTAACTAAAATCCCTCTTTTAATAGAAATATCACGTACAATATTAATTTCTTCTTTTCAAAAACCATTACGAGCAATTGTATTTATTAAAATAACGTAATTAAATTATAAATACTATAAACTAATCAATTACATTTTTCACCTAAAACATGTTACCTTTTTAATTTTCTTTAACTAAATCCTCTCATATTCTAATCATTACACGGGCATTATATTTAATAAAATAAAAGAATTATTTTATAATTACTAATAATTAAACAATTATTTTTTTAAACTAAAACCTATCATCTTTCTACATTTTCTGACTAAAATCTCTCCATTTTTAGAAATATCATGGATAACATTTATACAACTATTATCAAATCATCTCATATAAAAATTTAAGCCTCCAAAATTAATATTTCAAAAAATATTTTAAATTAATACAAAAATTTTTATATAATATTTTAAAAAATCCGTGCATCGCACGGGTTTTAAGCTAGTATATATATTAAAGCCGAAAGATTGAAAGTTTGGTTGATTTGGTTTTCGGTTTGGTTATCCTAATTATTAAAATAAATAATGACAAAATATAATTAATAGTAATTAGTTATTGCCATTTTCACATTTACTTTTAATTCAAGATATTACCTTTTATAAAAACATCAATCGTATCATATTTTCAAATCATTAATATTTCCTTTCTAATTAAAATATGTTACATTTTTTTATTAAAAACTAATCTTAAAATCAATAATATATACTCAAAAATGTCACATCATATTTCCAATTATTAATAAGATATATTAAAAAACCCTGTACATTGTATATAATAAGAAAATATTAGTATAATACGTAAATATGAGTATATTAAATTATGTTGAATTAAAATTTAAAAAATTATTAAATTGATAATTATATAAAAACATAATTGTACTATTAACTACAATTTAATGAATACCAAAAATATTTTATCTTTCAATCAATTTAAAATATGTTTATTTTTAATTGAACATATTACCCTTTATGTGTATCTAAAATATCGTAACTTTCAATCATTAATAATTCTTTTCTAATTAAAACCCAAAAATATGACACCATATTACTTTTAGATTTTTAGTAATTAATAAGAACCGTTAGATTTAATTATAAGGTATATTTAATGATTAAATTAATTTACTAAATATTCAGGTTCGAATTCTGTTAACGACATATTTAACTTAAAATTTTATTTTATAAATTTTAAAACATGCAAATCATTTATTAAATTTAATTCAAATTTTATTAAGTTAATATTAAAATAAATTATAAAATTAATAATTATATAAAAACATAATTATAGAATAAAATAAAATTTGTAACAGATCAAAAGAAACCCGTGCATCGCACGGGTTATAAGCTAGTATAATTGAGACATGAATCAATGAATAGTTCATGAACAAATTTGATAATTTAAGTCATATACAAGTTGGATTGTTAATGTATACCTGGGTTTTTTTTAAAACATTTTATACTTAATCGGTGTGATGCACGGATTATTTTTAATATTTACTCCCTCCGTCCCACCCATTTGTTTACACTTTTTTATCAGGGTGGATTTTAAGGATGGTTCCATAACTTATTTTTAAATTTTTCATTTTTTTGTATAAAAATAGGATTGTTCTATTTTTATACAAAAAAAAAATTTCAAAAAAAATTTATGGAACTATCCTTAAAATTCACCTTAAAATGCGTGTCAAACACCCTGTTTTGAAATGATAACAAATGGGCGGGACGGAGGGAGTATCATTTTTTATTTTTAATATTGTTTTTATTTATTTTTTATTTTAGTTATTTTTTTAATATTTTACTTTACATTTTAATCAAAATGTATTTGTAAAATTTGTACTAATATTTTAAATCGAGATATTGAAAGTTATGATTTTCGGTCCATCATTTTATTTAATAACTAATCGATTTGTTTTTTTAGTAAAACATGCTACCATTTTTTTTTATAACTAAGCAGTTTCCATTTTCAGGTAAAATATAGATCTTTGTTATTTTTTATGACTAAAACGTCTCATTTTTCAAAAATATTATAGGTAGTTGTATTTAATAAAAAAATAATATTATAATTGCTAATAACTGATTCATTACCTTTTAGCTAAATTGTCCTCCCACGTGCCATTTCTTTATATTTTCCTTTTTGGATATCCCTCTCAATTCTTTACATTTCAACACTTTCCAAAAATGGTAAAGTTCTATAATAAAAAAATTAACTACATCCACTATTTTACTCCATTATACTCATTTTTTTTATCTTAAATATTGATTGGTCTAATAAATTGACTCATTTTTCTTACTTTTCTTCACTAAATTACACTATTTTTCTTAATTTTCGTACCCAATTCCAGTGCAAAAAATTGGATGTGACGGAGGGAGTATCATTTTCTATATATTTTTTTTGAAAATTTTAAGAACAACAATATATAATTAATAAAAAATCATATAATTTTAAATCTTAACCCTAAAAAGTTTATATCTTAAAAATTTCAATAAAAATTGAATTAAAAATTATTAAGATTAAAGTAGACCTGTTATAGTAAATCTTAAAAAAGAAATTGATTAAATAATTATAATAAATAGATTTAAAAGATGTGTTTAAAATTTATTTTGGATCCAAGTAGCAATGATTAAGTAATAAAATCCAAGTATAAAAAAAAAGTTCAGTGTGTCAATGGAGTGATTACCATACTTTAATGTTTCAATTTGAATAAAATATACTATACATAAATTAATATGATATAGTGATACAATTTGAATTCAATGGTGATAAATTTTTTTTGTGAATTACAATATTATATAAATGTTAATTTAAATAATTTTACTTGTATATTTTAATTTGTTTTGTATGGTAGGAGTGTATCATTGTAGTGTACATAGATTCAATGCGTAGATATTATAATATTTTTATTTTTTTTATTTAATATTAAAATTTGTTCTTTTAGGAAGGTGATAATAATTTTTGGGAAGGTGTTAACCAACTGACCAAATATACCATGTTTTGTTTAGTATACATATATATAATTAATAAAAAATCATATAATTTTAAATTTTAACTCTACAAAATTTATATCTTAAAAATTTCATTAAAAATTGAATTAAAAATTATTAAGATTAAAGTAGACCCGTTATAGTAAATCTTAAATTAGAAATTGATTAAATAATTAGAATAAGTAGATTTAAAAGATGTGTTTAAAATTTATTTTGAATCCAAATAGTAATGATTAAGTAATAAAATTCGAGTATAAAAAAGAAGCATAGTATCAATGGAGCGATTACCAAACTTTAATGTTTCGATTTGAATAAAATATAACTATACATAAATTAATATGATATAGTGATACAATTTGAATTCAATGGTGATAATTTTTTTTTGAATTACAATATTATATAAATGTTAATTTAAATAATTTTACTTGTATATTTTAATTTGTTATGTATGGCAGTAGCATACTCTTGTTTGACATCTTAAGAGCATCTCCAAGGATGCACACCCCATACCAATTTTAGGGATTTTCTTCCAAAAAATACTCTCCAACCACTTCCCCCCTTCCCAATATATTTTAGGGGAGAGAAAATAGATCCCTACATGTGAGGATCCAAATATCAGCCCCTATCTTTCTCCACGTCATCTGCTCCCCTTCCCATTGGTTGGTTTATTTAAATTTTAAAAATTAAACTTTTAAAATATAAGGTATCTATATACGGATTATCATTGTAGTGAAATATCATTTTGATTTCCTATATTATTAATAATCCTTATTTTAGGGGCTAAGGAAAAAGTGCATCCTTGGATATGCTCTAATAGCAACCTCGTGAATGAAGGGCATTGTAGTGTACATGGATTCAATGCGTAGATATAATAGTATTTTTAATTTTTTTATTTAATATTAAATTTTAATTTTTTGGGAATGTGATAATAATTTTTGGGAAGGTGTTAACCAACTAACCAAATATATTCTGTTTCGCTTATAATAGTTTGGTATAGACATCTTAATAGCAACCTCGTGAATGGAGGTCATTGTAGTGTACATGGATTCAATGTGTAGATATAATAATATTTTTAATTTTTTTATTTAAATAATTTAATATTAAAATTTGTTCTTCAAGGAAGGTGATAATAATATTTGGGAAAGTGTTAACCAACTAACCAAATATACCCTGTTTCGCTTATAATAGGTGTTAACCAACTAAACAACTAAACAAATATACCTATTTTGTGTTGGGCTTAAACCCAATACGAATAGTATGGGTTTTGGTGATCCAAAACATATATGGATTGGGTAATAATTATATGTTTAGATAATTATTATAGATGGTATATTTAGATACCAAGTATGATAAGGATTGTAATTGGAAATCAAGTATGAAAAGGATATCTTGGTGGCTAAGTTTGTGATGGCTATATATACATAGTCATATCGTATTTGTCTGTGGGGAGGTGAAAGCTTAAGAGATGTAGTCTTAAGTATTGTTTGGGGATGCTTGAGCATTGTTGGCTCAAGTATCGGGTTGGGACACCGTTAAGGTGTTATTGTCTTGATGTATTATTGATATTGTTAAGATTAATAATACAAGTTTGGGACGTGGGTGTTTCCACGTCAAGTATTTGTGTGTTCTTATTTTGTGCTTTGGTAGATCTTGTCAACTTATCGATTGGTTATGTGTGTGCTCTGTTTTGGTGATTGTGAATCTCGGATTGTGTAAGTCCCTTAACCTAACATTTTGCTTATAATAGTATAGTATAGATTGGTTAAAATTATTTATTTATGAGATTTATAATACTAGCTTAAAACCCGTGCAATGCAAGGATGTTATTTAATAAAATGAAAACATTATTTTTTAATTTGAATTAAAAATTTTAAGACACGAATTTTTGCAGGCTTCAAATTTTAAATGATATGATCCGATGATAATTATATATATGTTGTCCATGATATTTTTAGAAAATGATGAATTGTACTTTGAAAATATTAAAAAGATGAAATGTTTTAACTGAAAAATGGAATCGATTAGTTATTATAATAATATTTATTTTCTTAAATAAAATTACCCGAATAGGTTTTGTTGGAAAAAAATAAAAAAAATAGAAAATGTAACATATTTCAGCATTTTAGCTGAAAAATTAATTGATTAATTATTAGTAATTATAATTCTAATATTTTATTTTATTAAAAAGAATTGCTCGTAGTGTAAAGGAAAAATTCTAGTTAGATAAATATAAAAAATTATTTATTTTACATGAAAAAGAAAATTGATTATTACTGAAAAATAGAAAATGTAATATGTTTTACCTGAAAAACGAACCATTTTACTTAAATAAAGCTACCCTAATAGGTTTTACTGGGAAAAAAATAGAGAAGGCAATGTATTTTAGCTAAAAAGGGTAAATGGTTAATTATTAGTAATTATAATTATAATATTTTATTTAATCAAATAGAATTGCTCATAAGGTTTTTAGAAAAGGATAAATTTTAGTTAGATAAAATATAAAAGATAATGCATTTTACGTGAAAAAGGAAATTGATTAGTTATTGAAAAATAGAAAAGGTAACATGTTTTATCTGAAAAAGGAAATTTCTTAGTTATTTGTAACTATAAATAATTAAGTAAGGATAATTAAGTAAAAATAACATGCACCGTTAAGTAAGGAGCTAAAAAGGGTAAATGGTTAATTATTAATAATTATAATTATAATATTTTATTTAATCAAATAGAATTGCTCATAAGGTTTTTAGAAAAGAAAATTTTTTAGTTAGATAAAATATAAAAGATAATGTATTTTACTTGAAAAAGGAAATTAATTAGGAGAAAAAGGACCTTGAGATTGATCTCAGGGAACTTTTCCTAAGATACTTAACAAATATGTTTTAAAAAAACTCTGATTTTACAAAAATACCCACCTCTTATTTACATACAAATCCCATGTATCTTAGGCAATTTACCTGAGATACATCTCAGGTTCCCCAATCTCATTAATTAGTTATTGAAAATAGAAAAGGTAATATGTTTTACCTGAAAAAGGAAATTTATTAGTTATTTGTGACTATAAATAATTAAGTAAGCTTAATTAAGTAAAAATAACATGCACCGTTAAGCAAGGGTAAATAAGTAAATTCAACAAGTACCGTACCGACCAACCAAATTTTTAATGTTTCGGCTTTTATATAATAGTATTGATTACTTATATATTATTTGTGATAATAATAGTTGTTTATAACTAACAACTAAGAATATAAAATTTTAAGTTAAATATGTTATTGATGAGATTCAAACCTTGATCTTTTAGTAAAATATTTTAAAAAATAATTTTCTTAACATTAAATTTGATGGCTCTCATCTATTTACCTAAAATGTAATAGTTATTATTCTTTTTATGGTTAAACCATGAACCAAATGAACTAAATTATTCCCCAATTTACTTATTATAGTATGATATAGATAGAATCCATATTCTTGTTATATATATGCTAAATACTTAGAAATATAGCTAGTATAACTAGTAATTTAAGATTTATTTACGAGCATAGATTTGTGAACAAGTGAATATATAATGTTCGTGAGCTATGTTCCCGAGATGCTTGCGAACAGTTCGTGATTAACGAATTTTAAACACATTTTTTTAGCACGTTTCAAAATTAATATAAGTTCGATGATCCGCTAATGAATGATATATGAACATTTTATAGTTCGATTCACCTTTTTTACATCCTAATAATTGCCCCCCGTTCACAAATATACAGTTTAGGATATTAACTAAAATTAGCTTAAAACAGTTGAGATGCATGAAATTTTTTATTTATTATATAATTTTTTTTCCTTAATTTCAATTTAATTTTTCAAGATATGAATTTTGTTGGTTTAATTTTTAAATGAAATAATTTAATAACAATTATAAAAATGTGGTCGTGATATTTCAAGAAAATAAGGGATTTTAGTTAGAAAATATAGAAAAGATGGTTAATTATTAGTAATTATAATATTATCATTTTATTTTATTAAATATAATTGTTGTGATATAATTGGAAAATGATAGATTTTAGCTAAAAAAATATAGAAAAAATTTTAATGTTATAATTATAATATTATTATTTTAATTTAGCAAATATAACCGCCCGTTATTTTTTTAGAAAATAAGAGATTTTAGTTAGAAAAATATAAAATAAAATGCGTTTTAACCGAAAAAAATATGTACCAAAATAAAGAAAACTAAGTAAAGAATAACTAAGTGAGGGTAGTTAAGTGGTTCAAAAAAAAAGTAAGGATAATTAAGTAAAAATACAAAGTACCATACCGATCGGCCAAATTTTCAATGTTTCGGCTATTATAATATAGTATGGACTAGGTTAAAACCCGTGCGATACACGAATTTTTTTAATATTATATGATTTTATCAATAATTTGAATGAATATTTTAAGATATGAATTTTGTAAGTAAATTTTTAAATGATATTATTTTATAATGATTATATATGTATTGGCAGTAATATTTCTCAAAAAACAAAATTAGTTATAAAATATAGATAAAAATGGAAAAATTTTAATAATGGATGTATAATTGTATAAATAATAATGTTATTCTATGTCAGTCCTTAAGAATGGCATGATATTGCCCCTGATTTTATCTATATATATTATAATGCCTGGAGATCGGAAAGATATCAGAAGCGTTTAAGATATTTTTCTTAAATTTGGTTTTTTTGATTTTTTTATTAAAATTATTTTTTTGCATTAAACAGCTACTAATGACATATTAATTAGTCATTAATCATTCATAATAAATATGCATTAATTTTTTTATATTTTATTTATTTAAAAAATTACAAAACTTTATTTGAGCATTATAACTATTATTTCAATATTAAATATTAATTACATATATAATTAAGTTTATTTTAGGTAAAAAGACGACTAAAAATTGTTTACATTGCGTTTTTTTTATTCTCTATCGAATACCACTCCATTTCTTTTCAGACAATTGTAGTACAGACAACCCTAAAGTTCTCAAGCAATCTTTATTATTATTGATTATGGAAATCTTAATAAATTATAGAAGTATATAAATCTTCGCTTAACACCTGTAATAAAAATAATACAAATAGTTTCTTTTTACACATGAATAAATTACACATGGATTATGACCAAACCGATTAAACTGAAAAAACCCAATTTTATCGGTACACTGAATCGATAAAAAAGTTTTACACCTGTTGTTCATTATATTGTATCGAAATAAATTAATAATCTAATTAAATCAATTCTTACACTAGTATTGAACATGTATGTCAGAAGAGGGGCGTCGGCTTTAAAAAAGTGTTATTATATAATATTTATAACTTTTGATCGTAAAGACTACGTTTGTATTATAATTGCTACTTTTTTTTTATGTTTATGATATTTTTCAGATTACAAAAATTTAAATATATAAAGAGAGTATCTTCAAAATTGTAATTTATGTAAATTGTTTTGAATCAATTTTGTTAAAAAATTCTTAAGAGACCAATCAATTTTTTGAAATAATTAAAAATAATTCATCAATTTTCATTATTTTAAAATGAAAATTTGTGAACCACGCGAATCACGGATAAATTGCCTAGTTTCTTGTAATTTGGCATTGGACGAAATTTAATATATGCAAATACGATTTTTAGAAAATAATAATAATAATAATAATACTGAAAACAAAAGTATTTTTCTTTTATCACGTAGAACAAAAGAAAATATGTGCAAACTAGAGATGTTCAAAAAGCCTGAAGCCCGAAGCCCGGCCCGATCCGGCCCGAATAAAAGCCCGAAAAGCCCGGCCCGGTTCGGCCCGGCCCGGAGGCCTAAAATGGGCCCTCTATTTTTCACGAAGCCCGGCCCGGTCCGAAGCCCGAAAAGCCCGGTTAAAAGCCCGGGCTTTTAAAAAGCCCGGATAAAGCCCGGGCTTTTAAAAACCCCGGATAAAGCCCTGTCCGAAGCCCGGATAAAGCCCGGCCCGGATAAAGCCCTGATAAAGCCCGGATAAAGCCCGGATAAAATTTTTATTTTATTAATTTAACTTATAATCTTCAACCAAATTAATTTTTTATTTTTTGAAAATTTGGGAATATCATTTAATTAGATATATCTTGACATCCGTACGGTTGGATCGTCGAGAAATATTTTTAAAAATATAGAAACAATAATCTGGGATGAAGCACTAGTTAGGAGTACTAGACAATATAGTAATGTTCTATTAAGATCTCCAACCAAATTAATTTTTTATTTTTTGAAAATTTGGTTATATCATTTAATTAGATATATCTTATCATCCGTACGGTTGGATCATCGAGAAATATTTATAAAAATATAGAAATTACATATATATAATTTTTTTAAAAAAAGCCCGAAAAAAGCCCGGCCCGAAGGCCTAAAACGGGCCTCATATTTTAGAGAAAGCCCGGCCCGACCCGATTTTTGAAAAAGCCCGGCCCGGCCCGGTTGTTAAAAAGCCCGGGCTTTCTAAAGCCCGGATAAAGCCCGGCCCGAAGGGCTTTTTGTGCATCTCTGGTGCAAACACGTGAGTTATAGAAAAGAACAATGCAGCGTCGCCGAACAAAGCAGGCCCAAAATCTAAGCCGCTTAGCCCAAAGTTGTAGGTTAGATTTATGATATAAATACACATTCTTGTAACTAACTACGACCCAGATACACAATAATGGCGTGCAATGTGATAGTTGCGACTCTGAGTCTACTATTTGTTAGCTTAATCGCCATACACTTACGCCTCCCCACCCCTATCTCTCCGACCGTTGCCACCTCAGCACCCGTCGTTTACTCCTCCAACTCCACCGCAATCCCCGTCTCCTCCTCCAACTCCACCGCAATCCCCGTCTCCAACCCTGTTGTTTCACCGCCATCTTCTAACCTAACTCCGGCCATTATCCCCTCAGAATATTCGGAACCATCGCTGCCACCTTCCTTCTACGAAAACGAACGCCATAATATTTTTCGAGCATTGTTAGCACAAAACGATTTCACTATTTGGGGCATATTACTTGCAGGACACTCTACAAGACCTGTATTACCTAATGAGGCCACTCTATTTGTTCCACTCAATGCCGCTGTGCTGAATTTACGAGACAAGATCGATTTTGATCGTGATCTCATTCCTTATCATATTATTCCCCAACGTCTGTCTTTCGATCAACTTCGAGCCTTCGAAACTCTTTCTACCCTTCCCACTCTCTTGCCTTCTAAAACATTGCAGATCACCTCTACTCCTCTGAATTTCACAATTCAACACACTTTTATTACTCATCCCGACATATATCTTTCGTCTGTCTTTGCTGTCCACGGGGTGGAACATCTGTTTCAATTGCCCCTTTGAATGGGTGTTGCATGTGTAGTTTAAAGCCAGGGTCTTCTGTAGTTGATACTTTGTACCTGTTGTTAGAATTTGTAAGAAATTCAGAATGATTGGAAGTCTTTAGTGATTGTACCTTGACGTTGTTTTGCTTCTACGTTCAATGTTTTTCATTATATGATTTGTATTTCGAACTTGTTTAGTATGTTATTGGTCCTAATTTTCTTGTTTACATTAGTGATTTTGAAATTAATTGAATCCTTTACTTGCACAACTGAAGAGTTAATTGTGATCTCTGTAGTGTATACTTCAATCATGTTGACATTAGTTTGTAATTAACAGAGTAGCTAGTTTGTAATTAACAGAGTAATTTGTAATCGGAGTAGTTTGTAGGTTTGATAAGATCGAATGCACCTTATGGATGTCATGCTTCGTTGTTCCAGCTGCATCCTAAGTTACACTCTATCTTTGTTGTTTAAATATATTTCTAAGCAGTTAGAATGTTAGATTTCCGTAGAGAGGTATCAAGCACTTTTGGCTAAACTGAGCAGGCTAAGACAGAAGTAGATATGAGATTGACTATGACTAGATAAATGGAAACACCAGAATTTATCGCTTCCCTTTTTAATCCCAAGCTGCTGCAGGTATGCAAAAGATAATGTATTTGAAATTATCTCTCACTTGAATGAATTTGAGTCATCCATTGCAGTTAAATCCTGGAAATTACTTGGATAATAACAACACCTCTTTCAATTGAATAGAAGATAGAAACTTATAACCAGCTGATCAGAATGTAATTATAACAGATAAGTAAATATCAACTTAAAACAAGTAAAAATAAAGATATTAGTTAGCTAGGAATTGTGAATTTGAACTACTTTTGCTCTTAAATTGAACAACATATGCGATATGGAATTATAACCGGCATATCGGCCTTTGATATGCTCTTTGTGGGTAAAGTTAGCAGTAAACACTGCACTGTAAGTATCTGATGGATAAAATATTGTTCTGCTCAGAAGTATGAATTTAGACTCTCCTACGACTACGATTGCAAATGTTCTTTCGTTATTTACTTCTTTTGGGTTTCCTATGTCTTAACTACATTAGGTTTACATGTTAATATAAGTAACTTGAATCGCATAAGGAGGTATGAGTGCCGAAGAAGTCATGATACAAAGCTTAGGAGGAAAATTTTAAGTAGTGAGTGTTTCATGATTAAAAATTCTTTATGTTTCTTGGCCCTACAGTTTTGGAGATAGCCGATAGGTAATGTAGTTTTCTCCCAAGTCCAGTGATGCATGGAAAAAACTCCCCTAAGTCGTGCCTCTAGTTGTAGTACCAAAGTACAACCGGAAATTTAAATGTGAAATTCGCCTCTCTCTTGAGGGTAAGGGTATGAGAAGCATGATCATTACCAGCACTCTTTTGGCTGTAGCAGTGGATAAATCAGTACAGTAACGATATTGAAGAAAGATGGAAAATACAGGGGCGAAAGGACAAAGAAGATGAACCAAATTAAGAATTTATGGAATCTAGCTGTAATACTTTCGTTGGATTGACGTATATCAACCCAGTTTTACTATGTGATCTTTATTTGCATGCAAAGTGATTTTCCAAAAAAAACATTGCAATATGTGTTGTCTCAAATTTGTTACATAGGAAAACCGATGAATGAGTTGTATGCGTTTTGGTTTAACGTTTGCATCAGCTGATGATGATAATAAAAATAAAAATTTTAATAAGCATATTAGCTAGTACCCATTCTATGATGTATATTAGTATGTTGCAGTGAATATTGTATAGGATGTTTGAGTAGATATCTCTTTTATAGGAAAAACGCTGAAACATATCATATTTGATTCATGTCGAAGATACCAGTTAACCACCGTACGTAAGATACAAATCAAGAAAATCACACCTTACATATGCAAGCAGCCGATATCAACTAAACAAAAGCATATATATACCCGGAAGAATTAAATTAGTGAGATGGGGAGGATAATGGCTTTACATAAACAGCATCACCCCCAACTTCAATGTCGTAAATAGCATCCTCATCCTCATTCTCTGATTCAAAGTCATTATCCTCATTCTCTGAGTCAAAGTACTCGTCTAAATCATAGCCTCTGTTGTAGACCCTCCCCAGAGAACGGGTTGTAGGCACCTTATAAAGGCTGGTATCCATCTTAGTTCCATCATCGAGACAAAAGTAATGACCTGCAAAAAGCAATTATAAAAAAATAACAATATAATAGAGGAGAGATGTGAGGAGGAGTTTCGTATGGAACAGTGTACGTACCGGCTTTAACTTCATCAAAGTCCAAATTATCAATGATTTTAGATATGCGAGCATCATCAACATCATCATCACAGAAAACAACATCATGGAGAAGCAGCTTCTTCTTCAGATCACCGCCTATCACATCCCCGACAGATTGATCGTTTCCATCATCTACTTGTTCTTCACCGTTCATATTCGAATGAATATTGAATACCTCGTCCATTATTATACACAACTGGAATAATTGGCTTGGAAACTGTTTATTTTCTTGAGGAGAGGCGATTGAGCTATAGGGTATAAAGACGGTTCCTTTTTATAATCTGCTTTCAGTTTTAAAAAAATCGTTTGTACAATATTATAAGTGAAATAGGATAATTAACATTTTTCCATTTTTTTTTTTAAATCTTAACACCTTTTGAAAAATAAAAAACAAATTATAATGCACATAATTTAATTTTTAAAAAGTAACCTAATTAAAAAAAGAAAATAAAACGAAAACAGAATATATATCAACAAGGAAGTTTTAAAGAAGATTTTGATTATCTTTTCTAAAAAATAGGGTCAAAAAAGGAAGTTTTAATTTTAATTATTAAAAATAGAATTAAAACTAATAAGGAAGTTTTAAAAAAGATTTTGATTTTCTTTCCTAAAAAATATAGGATCTAAAAAAGGAAGTCATGAGAATGTTACAAAACGGGGTTTTGAATGATAGGATGGATTAGACAATGAAATTGAACCCACACTATTGTTTTTTTTAAACTACATACAGATTTATAGAAAAGCTTATACGGGAATTATTTCCAAATATAATTTGAATTTGAATAAAAAATTTTGTGAACAATCACATTAGCTACTTATTTCCCCTGTTTACATCTTTAATTATTGACATGTCCTTAAACTTAGAATCCAAAAAGGAAGCTTTGACTTAAGATTTATAATTCCTTAAATAATTTCGATTTTAATTCAAATACGTAAATTCAATGTATAAAAGGAAGTTTTAATTATTAATATTTAAAATAGATTGAAACAATATCGAAAACCTTTTCAATTTCGAAGATGTTAATGTTAATGTTAAAAAAAGAAATTTTAATGTCTGTTCTAAAAAATAGGACCTAAAGAAGGAAATTTTGATTTTAATTATTTAAAATAGAAGAGCTGAAAACCATTTTTATTTCAAATATGTTAACGTTAATGTAAAAAAAGGAAGTTTTGAATTCTTTTATAAAAAATAGGAACTAAAGAAAGAAATTTTAATTTTAATTATTTAAAATAGAGGAGCTCTAGAAAAATAGATAAATATGAATCGAGCGATTCTAGAGTTTTAAAATAGAAGAGCTGAAAACCTTTTTTATTTCAAATATGTTAACGTTAATGTAAAAAAGGAAGTTTTGAATTCTTTTATAAAAAATAGGAACTAAAGAAGGAAGTTTTAATTTTAATTATTTAAAATAGAGGAGATCTAGAAAAATAGATAAATATGAATCGAGCGATTCTAGAACTTCACCAAACTCCCGAGGAATTTCCTTTATAGATATACTAGTTGATTAAGCCGCGCTTCGCGGCGGCCTTGTAATATTTTTTTAAAAATTTTAAAATATAAATTTAAAATAGAAATCAAAAAGAAAATATTTATTAATAAATTAATGAATACAATGTTATACAAATTTTAATATATATAGACAATTAAATAAACTATATACTTATTTTTTATGTTGATTTTGTATCACGTTTACTTAGGCCGACACCCGATGTAATAAATATATATAAAACATGTTTGTCGGCAGCCTTGTAATATTTTTTAAAATTTTTCAAAATATTGACTATTCAAGAAATAAATAAATAAATATCTATAAATAAATTAAAGAACTTAATATTATGCAAATTATATATATATATATATATAGATATATATATATATATATATATATATATATATATATATATATATATATATATATATATATATATATATATATACCATATACTTATTTTTTACGTCGATTTGGTGTCATATTTTCTTAGGCCGACATCCGATGTAATAAATAGTTATAGATAAAAAACAAATTTAATTGAATTAATCAAATAACACTTATTTTTTACGTCGATTTTGTGTCACGTTTTTTTAGGCCGACACCCGTTGTAATAAATTCGTATAGATAAAAAAGAGCATATTTGATTGAATAAATTAAAAGAACACGTTAGAATATTATGATCAAGAACAATGAGAAGATAATAATGATAAATTATCAATTAATAATAAATAAATAGGGAATGGTAAAATATATATATATATATATATATATATATATATATATATATATATATATATATATATATATATATATATATATATATATACCATATACTTATTTTTTACGTCGATTTGGTGTCATATTTTCTTAGGCCGACACCCGATGTAATAAATAGTTATAGATAAAAAACAAATTTAATTGAATTAATTAAATAATACTTATTTTTTACGTCGATTTTGTGTCACGTTTTTTTAGGCCGACACCCGTTGTAATAAATTCGTATAGATAAAAAAGAGCATATTTGATTGAATAAATTAAAAGAACACGTTAGAATATTATGATCAAGAACAATGAGAAGATAATAATGATAAATTATCAATTAATAATAAATAAATAGGGAATGGTAAAAGTTCAAACCTTTCATATATATAAAATAGTAGATTTTGAAAACAAAAGCAAAAATAAGCAAGAAAAAGGGTTACAAACATTGTGATAAAATTTGATCGTTATAATCTATGATTGTATAGATATAAAAATATAAAATTTATTTTTTATTTCAAATATAGATAAGAATTTTTTTTCCCAATTTTAAATATGTAAATTTGATTTGTTTTTCAATACAAATTTAAAACCTTTTCTATTTCGAAGATGTTAATGTTATAGAATTTATTTTCTATTTCGAATATATAAATTTTACTTTTTCTTTCCTAAAAATTCGAAAACCTTTTCTATTTCGAAGATGTTAGTGCTGTTGTTAATAAAGGAAGTTTTGACTTGTTTTCTAAAAAATAGGAAGTAAATAATCTATTTTGAATATATAAATTTGACTTTTTCTTCCCTACAAATTCGAAAACCTTTGCTATTTCGAAGATATTAGTGCTGATGTTAATAAAGGAAGTTTTGACTTCTTTTCTAAAAAATAGGAACTAAATAAGAAAGTTTTGATTTTATTATTAAAAATAGAGGAGCTCCAGAAAAAAAGATAAATACGAATTGAGCGATTCTAGAGCTCCACCAAACTCCCGGGGGTTTTCCTTTATATATATAATAGATAGATACTAGTTTACTAAGCCGCGCTTCGCGGCGGCCATGTAACATTTTTTTAAAATTTCAAAATATAAATTTAAGAAGAAATCGAAAAGCAAATATTTATAAATAAATTAATGAACACAATATGATACAAATTTTAATATATATATATATATATATATATATATACCATTAAATAAAATATATACTTATTTTTATGTCAATTTTATATCACCTTTTCTTCGGCCGACACCTATTATAATAAATACATATAAGTCGCATTTCGCAGCGACCTTGTACTTTTTTTTATTTTTTTAAATATAGAATATGTAAGAAAGAAATCCAGAAGAAAATATCTATAAATAAATTAGAGAACACAATATTGTATAAATTTTAATATATGTATATATATATATATACAACAAAATAAACTGTATAATTATTTTTTACGTCGATTTTGTGTTACATTTCCTTTGGGCCGACACCCGTTGTAATAAATACATATAGATAAATTAGTTGACTAAGCAACGCTTCGCGGTGGCCTTGTAATATTTTAAAAAAAGATTCAAAATGTAAATATAAGAAACAAATCGAAAAGAAAATATTTATAAATAAATTTATGAACGTAACACTGCACAAATCTATTATATATATAGACAACTAAATAAACTAAATACTTATGTTTTTTGTCGATCTTGTATTACATTTTCATGGGTCGACACCCGTTGTAATAAATACATATAAATCGCGTGTCGCGACGGCCTTGTAATATTTTTTATTTTTATAAATAAATTAGTGAACACAATATTGTACAAATTTTAATATATATTTACACAAAAATAAACTATAAACTTATTTTTTACGTCCATTTTGTGTAACGTTTTTTTAGGCCGACACCCGTTATAATAAATACATATAGATAAAAAAGTAAATTTGATTGAATTAATTAAAAGAAGACGTTGGAATATTATGATAAAAAACAATGAGAAGATAATAATGATAAATTAACAATTAATAATAAATAAAGATGGAATGGTAAAAGTTCAAACCTTTTGTGCCAATTTTCTGTATTTATCAAATAGAAAAATATATCTTAATTTTTGTTCATATGTGTTCTGTTCCTAGATGACTGACAAGGCTGTCGCGTGCCTATCAAATAATAAAAATCTAACAAATCCTTCTAACTATGCAGTAGGGTAAGTCAGAGTCGTTCCCACAGAGACAAAAGTGCCAATCACCAGTCTTTTTCTGATTTAATTTAGCTAAGCAAGTAACACAATAAATTTTGAGGATTTAATTAAACTAATTTATACTAAGAAGAATTGTGTTTATACTAATCAGATCTAAAAACATCCAGAATTAAGTATCCCCACTAGCATGGTCAATGCAATCGTGAATTTTCCTCCCCAATTAATCGTATAATACTCAACAGGAAAGATGCGCCCTATAAATACCAATAATCCCTCTCGGGTATTAATGGCTTCTCTAAAATACAATCAAGCCTATTCTCATGGTATCATGCAATTCAGAGACATTAATAACAGCACCCTAACTTCCTAACAATCCGTTCTACCTATTCTCATGGAGAAGTTCATGTTCTTATTGGATAAATCACAACCATCTAAATCCAACTCTCGTTGATAAATAGATAATGGTTCAAACAATACACATAATCACGTCTGATCTGCAATTGCTAATTAAAACAACTCAATAAGCAAGAGCAATTAAACAATCAAATTGGGGAATTCACACATCGACCATAACTAGGGTTCAACTCAACCCTAGATTAATAAACTACTCACACATGATTAAATTAACAAAACAAGAATGAATATAAGAACACATAATTATAAGAATAGAGAAAAAGTGTTTACAAAAGTATACGTACCAATGCTTTTGATCTCTAAGATTGGATGATAAAACAATACCCCTAGATGTGTTTATATAGGCACCAGGAGCCTAAAAATTAGCTAACCAAAACTAAGTAGGAAACAGCTAATAAAATATTACAATTGTAATAGAAGTAGGAATAAAAAAAGAAATATCCTCCTTGAATTAGATAAGCCTCGTAGACTTCTGGTAATTTCCCTCTTTGTGTTGGATAAGAATTTGTTGTCCAAGATTTGCCGTAATTAGAATTGAAATAGGATTCCAGGAAGTGAAATTCGTCATCTGTCTTTCAGGCCTGTTTCTGGGCTTCTCCAGTTGGAATATTGATATTGGACCACCTTTGACTTGTAGAAAATTCTGTTATCTTCGCGTGGGCTGTAAGATCACCCAATTCTGATGTCTGAAACTCAAGTTATGGCCCAAACAGTGATGTACACGCAAGCTGCCCAATAGTTACGAATTTTCTAGTAATTTAAGTCCAAATAAACTCAATTCCTTCCAAGTTTGGGAATTATTTATTTCCTGCAATAAACTCCAATAAAACTTATTAAATCGACACGATTATTCGCAAAAGCTCATTAAATGTGGGAATAAAATCCTCTAAAATATATGTAAATTATATTCTATCAAATATCCCCACACTTAGCACTTTGCGCGTCCTCGTGCAAGCTAAAATAATAACTACACTAACTAATTAGTACCACTTCCGTAGGTGATCACGGTTGCATTTAACATATGCAACAAGTCCTTTAAACCCCTAGGTAGCCCTAGTGGACGAGTAGGGTCTCGTGAGGGCTTATAGTGAATATACCCACAAAATCCATCCAACTCATGCAAAAGATCACACATCAACACAACACCACACACACCCGTCCTCTCATGCCATATCAACTTAAGAATCAAAATGAAAATGCAATGTCTTGGTGTCTAAAGTGCAAGTATCCACATAGCATACTCAAATCACATGAATAACATCATAGAATTCCATGTCAAATGCAAAAATCATTGGTAAACATGCTAAGCACACAAGAGCACATCTTTGAGACAAAACCTGGGATCTCCTATGCAAAAGCAAAAACTCACCATTCACTCACAAAAGATATTCACTCCAAACAGGGTGGTAAGTATATCACTCAACTCCATCAATATCATAAGCATGCTTTACACGTGGTATCAATCTAACTCTCAACACAACATACACAATCAATGACAATCAAAAGGTCTTTTATTAGGGTTGTAATGTAGGCTAGGGACAAGGTATGTCAAGTAAAGCCAAAGAAGGTTAAGACAAAAGCATAGTACTCAACAATGAAATTCAAACAACTCCCATACTTATGAAAACCAATGAATACTTCCCCACACTTGAACTTTTATCATAGTCCAAAAACTTTGTCTAGTCGAATCTAAGTAGGATCACAAAGGATAAGTATGCTCTCAAATTTATTTTTTCTGTTTTTTCTTTTTCTTCTTTTTTTTCTTTTTTTTTTCTTTTTTTTTTTTCAAGACAAGTAATTCTCCAGTAACCACGGGTAGCGAAAAGTCACCAAAATACAATTGCTTAATACCAGCGCATGCACATGGATCGTCCCTTTCATATGTCATTGCACTTACCACCCAATGATCTCAAAGGAGTACTTGCTTCTTCCCTTTTTTTTTAGAGAGCTGAATAATAACCAGATGAACAATGATCCTTAAGATATGATTTCCAACTTCGACTAACAAGCTAACAATCAAACCCCAAATATTCCCCAAAAGTATGATCATCAATAAAACCCCCTTTTTATTACACACCTTATTACTCCCTTAAGCACAATACTAGCCTTTGACAATTGGGTTCAAATTTAATATAGGCCAATACAAGAAAAGGATATATGGCAAGTAACGTGGTGTGTCACCGAAAAATAGGATTAAGCTCAAAGGGTTAACTAATTGATCATGTATAAATGGTTTGGAATTATAGGAAATATGAGGTTATACCTAATTGCCTTTATCATCTTATCATCAATTAATGTCATGCATCTCAAGAAAGACTTCAAGCAAGTGCTAGCAATGTAAACAACAAGTGGACACTCAAGCAAACAAATAGTTATGCAAAAGATGTGCATATAAGCTCAAAACTCACTTGGTGTGACAAAACATAATCAATCCCAAAGTAATAGTCTCTCTAACGCACCTACTTGTATTCAAAGCATATAGACCAAATTATCTTGCACATATTCATGTCATTCTAATCATTTAGCACATTCAATAAGTCTACTAGTTTCTACTTGCTAGTGTACGTGTGTGCACAAGAACATCACATATCATCTCTCAATCAAAAGCATCCATAAACACAAGATTTCTAACAGCATGCATGGGTGTATTTACGTAAGTAATCTTCACATGGCTAGAATTATTTTTGGTATTTTTCAAATTTTTTTTTCAATTTTTTTTTTGGATTTTTTTTTTATAACAAAACACATATATATATTAAGCACATCCCCACACTTAAATGTGGCAATGTCCTCAATGGCACAATACTAAGAATATCAACTAATAATAAGAAGGAAAGAAATACTCCCCTATGCCAAAGCATGAAGTGCACCAGTCCTCCACAGTATACAGAATCCATGGGTTGCCTCCCAAGTAGCGCATTTGTTTAACGTCGTTAGCCCGACACCTGTTGACAATTATCCTGGCGAAAAAGCATATAGATGTACATATCTCCTAATTTGAATTAATCTAGTGATGTGAGCACCAATTAGATAACCAAGAAGATACATAAATTGGCACGTGAGACTCATGTGATGCTCACGAAATTTCGGGATGTGAAAATATTTAGCAAAATCCGCATCAAAACATTTATGACTACTTTTCACAAATCCCTCCCAAATCGGGTCTACAACAGGCATATACACATTCTCAATCTTAGCATTCTTCAAATCAAGCGTATCCAAATTCGGTTCTATCTCATCTACCACAATGGGAATCACAATATCCTTATTCAAATTTATATCTTCCACAACCATACTATCACCCTCGTCAAATAGCATGCAAATAGAGTCATCTAAGATATCAACATCATTATTATCAAAAGAGTTTTCACACGAGTTAATTTCTTGAGAAGCATATGGATCAATAAGAGTGAGACTTTCAAAATCATCATCAAAATCATCATAATCATCAAAAATTAGCTCACTATTACTAACCTCGTTTGGTGACTCTTTGAACTCCTTACCACTCCACAAAGTTGTATCATCAAATTGACTCATTGGTATTTCCTCCAATTGAGAGCGCCTCTCAACGAATTCAGTTACCTCTTGAGCTAGTTGAGCAATTGAGATTTCAATCAACTTACCTTGAGTTTTCAACTCATTAAGACTTGTCTCAACCTCTTCATTCTTGCTCAGCTGTGTAACAACAACTCCTTCCAACAGACTTTCCAAGTTGGATTTTTGTGGTGGCTGAAAGTAGTTGATTTGAGGTGGTTGAGCTTGGCATGGACTAACTTGCTTCTCTTCAAACTGAGCATTAAACTGTTGACGTTGAGCATCACAAGTGGCTAATGATTCATTCATCTTGGCACATGGAGAGAAATAAGTTTCCAAGGCAGTTTCCAAGCTTGATTTTTCTGGTTGAGCTAGATTGCTTTGGTAGGAAAAATCAGAATAATTTTCCAAACTAGAAGTGTATGTTTCGGAATAAGGATTGTATTGTGGTGGCTGGTCAGAGTTGTAATGGGCATTGTAATGAAAATTATTATCCCAATATTGTGCTTGGCTTGGGTAATAAGGGGTATTATATTGGCAAAAATTTAGAGTGTGTCCCTGTATACCGCAAACATCACAAGTAGCAACCAAATAAGAATTTCTTGACTCAATTTCATCGATCTTTTGAGAAAATGCCCGCATAGTCTCAATCAATGCCTCCATGTTTTCTTCCTGCTCCTCTCTTCACTCGCTTAATTTCTTGTCATAGGAATCTGAAAATCAATTTTACAAGAAACAAGAAAAACCACAAGCAAAGATCAAACAGAACAAGAATAATAGCCGAAGCAACACAACTAAAAAACTTAGCTAAACTAACTCAAAAATTAACCAATCTAACACTGCTTTGTCCCCGGCAGCGGCGCCAAAAATTTGACAAGGCTGTCGCGTGCCTATCAAATAATAAAAATCTAACAAATCCTTCTAACTATGCAGTAGGGTAAGTCAGAGTCGTTCCCACAGAGACAAAAGTGCCAATCACCAGTCTTTTTCTGATTTAATTTAGCTAAGCAAGTAACACAATAAATTTTGAGGATTTAATTAAACTAATTTATACTAAGAAGAATTGTGTTTATACTAATCAGATCTAAAAGCATCCAGAATTAAGTATCCCCACTAGCATGGTCAATGCAATCGTGAATTTTCCTCCCCAATTAATCGTATAATACTCAACAGGAAAGATGCGCCCTATAAATACCAATAATCCCTCTCGGGTATTAATGGCTTCTCTAAAATACAATCAAGCCTATTCTCATGGTATCATGCAATTCAGAGACATTAATAACAGCACCCTAACTTCCTAACAATCCGTTCTACCTATTCTCATGGAGAAGTTCATGTTCTTATTGGATAAATCACAACCATCTAAATCCAACTCTCGTTGATAAATAGATAATGGTTCAAACAATACACATAATCACGTCTGATCTGCAATTGCTAATTAAAACAACTCAATAAGCAAGAGCAATTAAACAATCAAATTGGGGAATTCACACATCGACCATAACTAGGGTTCAACTCAACCCTAGATTAATAAACTACTCACACATGATTAAATTAACAAAACAAGAATGAATATAAGAACACATAATTATAAGAATAGAGAAAAAGTGTTTACAAAAGTATACGTACCAATGCTTTTGATCTCTAAGATTGGATGATAAAACAATACCCCTAGATGTGTTTATATAGGCACCAGGAGCCTAAAAATTAGCTAACCAAAACTAAGTAGGAAACAGCTAATAAAATATTACAATTGTAATAGAAGTAGGAATAAAAAAAGAAATATCCTCCTTGAATTAGATAAGCCTCGTAGACTTCTGGTAATTTCCCTCTTTGTGTTGGATAAGAATTTGTTGTCCAAGATTTGCCGTAATTAGAATTGAAATAGGATTCCAGGAAGTGAAATTCGTCATCTGTCTTTCAGGCCTGTTTCTGGGCTTCTCCAGTTGGAATATTGATATTGGACCACCTTTGACTTGTAGAAAATTCTGTTATCTTCGCGTGGGCTGTAAGATCACCCAATTCTGATGTCTGAAACTCAAGTTATGGCCCAAACAGTGATGTACACGCAAGCTGCCCAATAGTTACGAATTTTCTAGTAATTTAAGTCCAAATAAACTCAATTCCTTCCAAGTTTGGGAATTATTTATTTCCTGCAATAAACTCCAATAAAACTTATTAAATCGACACGATTATTCGCAAAAGCTCATTAAATGTGGGAATAAAATCCTCTAAAATATATGTAAATTATATTCTATCAATGACTAACAACAAAAATACAAAAACCAAAGTAAAGAACGACCAATGGTTACTAATAATTAATTAGCAAAAAAAATGGTTACTAATAATTCACAATTATGACTAAAATCATAATAAATTATAAATTTTAAAATAAAACGAAGAAAGCAAATATTAAATTAGTAAATTCAAATCTTAAATATTAAACATTCAAACCAAATTTAAATTGATATATTTAAATCGGAATAAATAGAAAAGATATATGCATTAGGCACATAAATATGATAAGTAAAGGAATAAACCGATTGTAATGTGTAACCATCTCTGTAAAAATTAAAGAAAAAAATGTGATGAATACACTAAATCTATAAACTCATCTTTATAGAAGAATATGACTATATGAGTTACGTCTTGAACCTAAGTATATAGATCCATTCATGCAAGCAATATGACGAAGAAAAAAAAGCCTAAGAAACTAAAAAGTAACATGCCCTCTTTATTATCACCATGTATCAATATTGATAATCGAGATTTTGCAGCAATTGGTATTTATAGATCCAAAAGGGAGATTTTAATTAATTTGTAATGGGATGGAATTTATACTTTGCATGTATAGTATTAAAATCCCTTATCCAATTTAAAAGAAATTTTGATTTCTTTTCAAATTTGTAAATTTGAATTATTCTTTCCTACAAATTCGAAAACCTTTTTTATTTCGAATATGTTAATGTTAAAAAAGGAAATTTTGACTTCTTTTCTAAAAAATAGGAACTAAAGTAGAAAATTTTAATTTTAATTATTTAAAATTGTGAAAATTGAGATGACTTAGAAAATTAGATAAATAGTTTTTGAATGATTTCAAAACTCTACCAAATAAAATTAATTATTCATATATTTTCTTATACCGATTTTGTCTCACAATTTTTTAGACCGACACCTATTGTATATATTATAAAAATAATAATTATACATAATAATAAAATTTAAATACAAAAATTCACTTTGACTTTGATTAAAATTTTTTAGGATTCAATTATAATTGGAAGATACTGTTTAAAAAAAAAATTAAAACTCATTTTTTATATCCTAACTATAATATAATTTTGAGGTGGGAGTTTCTTTTAATAACATCAATTATATATTTCCTTGATTGCATATATTATGTTTGAAAATTGAGATAAATTAGAAAATTAAGTAAATAGATTTCAGAGTTCTATCAACTATAAGATAAAGATTTAAATATACCGTAACGGGGACGCAAAAAGTGAACAATAATAACGTACAAAATAGATTCACTAAAAAGGCTAATTAAACGAAAAAACACATAAAATATGTGCTTACCGAAGAAGAGCCGAAAGTGAAATGTCTGAGTGTATGTTTTTTGTTTTGTTTTGTTAGGTCTGTTGAACTCTCTTCTGGTTATAAAAAAAATAGATAGATAGTTTTTTTCTCCTCCAAATTCGATTTTTTTTTCTATTTTGAATACGTTAATATAAAAATATAATTTTTTTTTCTATTTTGAATATGTAAATTTGAATTCTTCTTTTCTACAAATTCGTAAACCTTTTTTTTATTTCGAATATGTTAAAGTTAATGTTAAAAAAAGAAAGTTTTGACTTCTTTTCTAAAAAATAGGAACTAAAGAAGGAAGTTTGAATTTTAATTATTAAAATTGAGGAGCTCCACATACATAGCCATGTACTTTGAAAATTAAACAAAATAAGAGTGAATAAAAAAACTAAAAAAATAAACGAAGACAAAAGCAAACAGAAGCAAGAAAAAGTGTTACAAATATGGTGATAAAATTTGATCATTAAAAGCGATGATTGTATATATATAATGATATAAATTTCTTTTCTATTTCAAATATGTAAATTTGAATTTTTCTTCAATACAAATTCAAAAACCTTTTATATTTCGAAGATGTTAATATTAGAAAAAGAAAGTTCTAAAATATAAAATTTCCTTTCTATTTCGAATATATATGTTTTACATCTTCTTTCCTACAATTTCGAAAATCTTTTATATTTCGAAGATGTTAATGTTCAAACACCTTTTATATTTCTAAATAACAAAAAAAAATAACAAAAAAATAACAAAAGAAAATAACAAAAAAGAGCTAAGAATGACAGATCCAACGAAATTTGAAAAAAAAAAAACAGAACAGAAACACTTAAAAAAAATAGAGTGCATGAATTATAGATAATTAATTTTGTGATGATAATCACTTTATATAGGAGTATAGGTACAATTATATAATTTGATTAGGTTTATAATTTTTGAACGATTTGTCTTTTTATAAGTATTATGGTATTTATGATATCAATTCGATTTCGAATCGAAGAATTGGATCTAAAAAATTGGACCTAAAAAAGGAAGTTTTGATTTTATTTATTTAAAATTGAGGAGCTCTAGAAAATTAGAAAAATATGAATCGAGCGATTCTAGAGCTCCACCAAACTCCTTGGGGTTTTCCTTTATATATATAATAGATAGATAGATATATACATAATAGACATATAAAGCAAACTAAAATTAAATTATAAAAAACAATAAAATTCTCAAACAACTGAAATTAAATTATAAATTAATTCAACTGTGATTTAAAACTGGAAAGCAGATATGTTCTCTCAATTTTCAAAATCTTAATTATTCTTTCGGGAAAGTAAACACAAATTTTATTATTAATAATATTATTACAAATAAAACAAGAATATACATTAATCATAATCAGAAAACAAAAAACATACGCATATTGGGAAACAGAATAAAGTTCTTTTATTTTCTCACCCACCTTATTAGAGCAGACAAAATCCTTTACTAAATTTTTAATAACTTACCAAAATTGAAAATTATACATAATATGTTAAAAATTCATTATTACTCCAATAGGGCATTTCCATTATCTAAAATTTTAGCCAATTCTCTATATTTTTTCAATATTGGCCATATTTGTTGAATTTTTATAGATCTGTAGTATTGCCACGTCATTTCCCACCCGTTTTCTTGCCATAATATGACAAAGAAATTAAAATAATAATAATAATAATAATAATAATAATAATAATATTTAAGCTCAGTTATAGAAACTAAATAAAAATATAGTAAATTGGTAAAAACGTGGATTTTAATTGATGGACAAAATAAGTGGGAAAGGGCAAAAAGTGTCATTTTAATGGTTGTGAAATTACTGTTTTACCCTTATTTATTGAAAAATAATAAAAATGTCATCCTTTTAAAATTTATACAAAAATTACCCGAGGATCTAACCTATGACCGTGCAATCTCAATCTCATGCCATAATGTGCTATACTTAGTTTTAAGTAAGTTTTAAAAATCTTATTAGATAAAACACATGTTCTCCTTTTGTCTCATTTTTAGAATACTGCTAAGAATATAAATACGAAAAACATTTTAATCCTTTGAGCATAATTTATGATTCTCTTTTGACATTTTAAATGATTGAAATTAAAAATAAAATTTTAGATTATACAAAAATATAACCGAGTTCTGGAAAAATGTATTTATTTACATTCGTCTCCAAGTAGATATTAAATTATTAAAATAAAAGATAAAGTTTGGTTTTATGAAATATGTAAATCTTATTTATCAAAATCAGACATAATTAATAATTGCATAACATAATTTTTAGGTATATAAAATTTTAAATATGTGAATCATATTAGAGATTTTTGGTTGGCCTACTATTTAGATTTTCAGCAATTTAAATTTAAGATTAGTGTTAAAACATAAATATTTAAAAAAAATATGAAAAATAATTAAATTTATGTGAAAAAGGTGAGAACTCTAAAAATGAATCTATGTTATATAAATATATAATAACGTAGTTAATTTTCAATATTAAATGAAATAAGATATTATTTTTGAATCATAAACATTACAAAACAGTAATAATTATAAACAAATTATCTTATAACTCAACTATAAAGTACGATTATATGAACTTTCATATAATATAATAAATTGAGCAAAATAATATATAATGGTAGGGTTGTAACATATACTTATATTACTATTTGTATTACTATAGATATAACCAAAAAATTTGATCTCACATATCATATAGATGTACAATTAATTAAGATCGTTTAATAATATTTTATTTCAATTTTAATATTTGAAAAAAGTTAGACTTATGTTAATAAAATAATTCAAATTATAATATATATTTTCAAACTGCCTAAGTTTTAAAATAGAATTTCATATTGTGTAATAAGCATTAGACTAAATTAAAGAAAATATTTGAATTTAAATGCGCATAAATATGTATGTATATACGAACCACAAAAATGACTTTTACATAATATTAAGAGATTTTGTAATATGTTTTTGTTTATGTTAAAATCACGTGAATTTACAAATCTCTATGTTATTTAGGGACAATTTTACTAATATACTTATTTATATTATACTCAAATATTTACTTTGATAAAGTTGATTCCACGCCATTTTTCAGCAATTAACTGTAAATAAGTGATTACTGTCGTATTGAAAATTATCCATATTTTATGAAATTTAATTAAATTATAAAATATTTGGTACATGAATTTTGTATAAAATATTACAAAATAACTATAATAATATGAAATCAAATTGAAATCTTGTCATTTATCGTATTTTCAGTTACAAAAGTGTTTTAATATATACAAATTTTTGAACGAAAAATTATTTTAATATATAAAAAATTTTGTTCGAAAATTTATTTCAGTGCCCAAAGGAACTTTTACGCTAGTTACCAACTTATTTGCAAGAGATAATTTGGAGTCACTGAATTGAACCAAAAAAAAAAAACAGATAAGATTCGAACTATATATTTCTGCACATCTTCGATTAAAGTTGTATGAAATTTGTTTGGGGAGAATATAGGCAGAAACATAAACTTCACTATGTATGAAATTAACTGTAAACAAGTGATTACTATCATATTCAAAATTATTCATATTTTATGAAATCTAATTAAATTATAAAATATTTGGTACATGAATTTTGTATAAAATATTACAAAATTCTTATAAGAATATGTGATAAAATCGAAATCTTGTCATTTATCGTATTTTTAGTTATAAAATTATCTTAATATATATAAATTTTCCAACGAAAATTTATTTTAGTGCCCAAAGGAACTTTTACGCTAGTTACCAACTTATTAATTTGCGAGAGATAATTTGGAGTCACTGAATTGAACCAAAAATTAAAAAACAGATAAGATTCGAACTATATACACTACAAGAGATAATTTGGAGTCACTGAATTTATAAATTTGACTGAATTTTTCGGTCGAATTTATCCTAAATTCGATCGATTTACTAAATTTAACTAGCTTAAATATGACCAGCAGAAATTCGGTCATATTCTAAATATGACCGAATTCGGTCGAATTTAGTGATATTTATGCACATCTTCAATTAGAGTTGTATGAAATTTGTTTGTGGAGAATATAAGCAGACACATAAACTTCATTATATGTCTATAATGTTTTATGTTGAATAATCTAGTGTTAAGTCAATATCGGGTGGCAGCTCATGAATCAATTCGATTAAGTACTAGTAGTAGTACGTGAATAAAATGGAAAAGATTTTTTATTTTTTTTTTGAATTCTAAATAGAATAGATTATGAATTAACCCTATATATCTTCCTTAGTGTAGTCAAAACTGGCATGTTGCGCCTAATTTAGAGAGCATAATGACATAATGACCGCAGATGAACTGCAAAGTTTTTTTGGAACCGACTACTCAAGCTTGACGCGTAAAATTGTTCTAGCAACATATATTGTCAAATATTCAAGAAATTAAATGAAGAAACCGATGACATATTAATGGTAGAATACAAAGATGAATCCTCGTGCATGTATCTGAAATAGTTATGAGATAACTCGACTTTTTTTTTTTGGTACTAGGAGACCTGACTTTTTTTGGGCTAAACTTTCGTCTCATAGCTTATTTTTATACCAGTAGACACCTTTGGCCTTATCTCCATCCTCAGCTTCAACGTACAAACATTCTTTTGCTTCTCTCCACATAGCCTTGTAAAATGGAGTCCCGTCATAATGATAATAATCTCCTAACACTGGCTTGATTGCTTCCGTTGCTTCCTCCGCATGGAGCTCCGTACACTAGCTAGCATCACCCATGCAAATCCTTTAATCAGGGCAACCCGGTATACTAAGGGGGTGTTTGGGGGAACTTATTCTCCAGAATAAGTCAACTTATTTTAAGTTGAAAGTTAGAATTCCTAACTTTTCAAATTATTTTCCAACTTATTTTTGCAACTTATTGAATCTGAAACATACATTAAATACTTGTTTAAAAAAAAGTTATTAAAATATAAAATTTTTACCCGAAAATAAGTTCATAAATCCTTAATTTAAGTTTAGCCAAACATGCACTAAATAGAATCCAGCAACGAAACCAATATCCGACAACAAGATTTGGACGCGTTCGCGTTCGGAGTAAATTGGACTGTATGGATCAAAATGACTTGCAAAACGATTATATGATCGTCCGGCAATGTTGACAATCAAGAGAATTAGTATTGGCATGGTGTCTACGGTGGCTAATTTTCCACGAAAAGTAAGGGACGAGAAGAAGAGAATGTAGAATATAACCAACAGTGTCATTTAGCCAATGATATTGGCTAAAGCCATGGTGACCACATTCATGGGCAAAAACCCACACAGCGAACATGAAACAGCCTTGAACATACACATAAGCCGAAACAAACAATCAAGGCGAAACAAGGTAAGACGAAGATCGAATAAGTGACCTTAATTTCGAAACAATGTGGTGGGATGGCTTTCTTTATGTCTGCAATTGTGAATGGTGGTTTTTCATGTGGAACTCGACGAAAACAATTACATTTTCATTTTGTTCCGCCTTTTTGTCCTCGACGGCAACAGGCATGCGTCCTCCTTTACGCATCGTTTCGATCAAATTAACAGTTTACCTTCTGTTTCTGCAAAGACAAATGCAAAAATTTGCAGAAACAGAGAGCAATATAGTCTATACTTTGTTTGTGGGCTTGTTTTTGTTTGCTACAAAGTTTGCTCGAGTGACTTGAATGCTTGAACTAGTGTTATATAGTGAGCACAAGTAGATTAGTTGCCAATGAATGCAAAAATGTGCAATTTTACTTAAGACTTTATATGTAATACTTTCGTTGGATTGATGTATATCAACCCAGTTTTAAGTGATTTTCTAAAAAAAACATTGCAATATGTGTTGTCTCAAATTTGTTACATAGGGTGCAAATTTGTTTTGCATGACCTGTGGATTTGGATATGAATTAAAAATGACTAGTTCACGATAAGATAATTCATATTGTGGTTATATGGTACTTTTTGCACGATCTTACATACAGTGGTTAACTGGTACCTTCGGCATGCATGAATCACATATGATAGGTTTCAGCGTTTTTCCTATAAAAGAGATCAACACCCTATACAATATTCACTGCAACATACTACTGTACATCATAGAATGGCAACCACATAATACTTCAGCTTATCAATATTTTTATTTTTATTATCATCATCAGCTGATGCAAACATTAAACCAATACGCAGAGGAGTTACACTACAACTCATTCATAGAACATCTCTTTCCGTAAAACCGATAGCTTCCAAAACTTCCACAGAACATCTCTTTTTTGTTAATTTGTCCATAGGCGAACCACCTGTCACACAGGCCATGGATATTGGCAGCCGTCTTACATGGGTGATTGGAGATTCTTTCAAAAGAGAATTCAAGTATCCACCGCACCGCTCATCTACTCAGAGCAACATCACATGTAGGAGTGATGCATGCAAAAAGCTAGGGTACTGCAATTCAACTGGAAATTGCATGTACCAAACAGGCTATGGGGACAACCAACACAAGCTAGAAAGCTACTTAACTTATGATAACTGTCTTTCATAATGCTAAAGTAGATAAAGTGATAATGGGTATGTACTGCAATGGAAAGGGTACTCTGTTAAGTGAAGAAAACTTTTACGGGATTCTTGGACTTAGTCCACCGTATCCATCATTCGTGCCTTGGCTCCACGATTTGGGAGCTAAAAGGTTTTCTTATTATATCAATGGAGTGGTTGCTGATAGCTTTCATCCATATGCAAGACTCACGCTAGGTGACAGGGCGGATGTACGAGGTAATACCACACCTTTAAGAATAGACCGCGCTCATTACCGAATTTCTCTCCAAAGCATAAGTTTGGGAAGGAAAAAACTTGATATAGACCCCAAATTATTTGCTCAGAAAGGAATTGAAGGTGGAACTGGAGTAATTATTGATAGTGGCAGTATTAAAACGTATTTAAAAGATGAGGCCTATGACATACTTTGCCTCGCTGTTGGAGATGAAATGGCAGCGATAGGTTTAAGAAAAGACCAAATACTAGAAATCTGTGTTATTATGGAATTGTGGAAGAAGTGAAAAGATCTGATTTTCCGATTCTTCATTCAGTTTTGCTGAAGGAGCAAGTCTACTACTGGACGAAGATGACTTGTTTATAGACTGAACTATTTCTGTATGACAGAGATGCCCACCTCCACACATGGTCCGACTCACTCTAAACAAACTGACCATTATAGGTTTAACAGCTCAACAAGATTACATTATGGGATATGATTTGGAAAATCAACGGTTAGCCATGAAACTGTCTGATCTTTAGAGATATATAAAACCTATAATAAATTATAGGTACTACAAACTACAAAGAATCTTTAGATAAAACATAAACTACAAAGAATGTCTGTCTTTTTTGACAAATTAGATTGAAGTGATATCATGTGTCCTAGAGCTTCATTTTTCTCTGCAAGTAGTAGGCTGACTAATTTATGTACTTTTTACTGTATTTAAGCTATAATTTACTTTTGAATTGATAAAAACAGGTCAATTATCTGTTCTAATTACATTTTCACCAGCTGCTTTCATCATGATATCTAAAGAGGTATCTATTATATATCAAGTGAGATAATTTAATGTGAAGGTTCTTTTGCATAATGTAAACACGATGCATGGAAGATGAAAAGAATTTGACTTGCATCAGCTTGGAATCTCATACCTGATTCTGTCTCAGCCTAAGTGCAATCTAAATGCATTACCCTGCAACAGAGGAACAATAATAATATTATACCGACAAAGATAGATTACAGAGCACAAACTAAACCAACATGCCATAGGAAAATATAGGTTTGACTTTGACATCTAAGAAAAATATTTTATAATCTTAGCTATGGACAAATTTAACAATTTATCTCATAAAATCAGAACTTTTTTGTGAATATTTTGTAAAAATAATGTACCTGTTATGGAGAAAGGAGTTATTACACTTATTGTTTGTTCGATGTGTGAAGGTGATATTGATTATGTATGAACGTAAAAAAGAAATTATATAAAATTTTAGATATTCTTGAACGTAGAAGCAAAAAACAACATCAAATTACATTGACAAAGACTTTCAATGAATTATTGCAAATATTTTAGTTTTTTTTGTTAACTAAAAAAATATTTTCTTTTGTACAATGGAGTAATTTTTATTTGATATTTTCATTTTGCAAGAATTCTAAACCTAAAAAAATGAAGAGAAAACAGAGGGTCAAAGTCAAACGATCAAACAAAGCTACCACCACCACTACAATTGCCGGCGATCAAAACCCGGTGAATGCCGTAATAAACCCAAGATTGAAGCCCAAATCAAAGCCCAAAACCCAACTAAAACATCAAAGCACGTCATCACCAACGTCATTAATATTGAATACCAACAGTTTGAACAAGCCATTATCAACCAAAATGATGATGACATTGCCTCCTGATTTCTTTAGAATTGATGCTCTTGAACTTGCTCCTAGGTTGCTGGGCAAGTATCTCCGCAAAGACGACGTCGTTCTTCAGATTACTGAGGTGCTTTGTATTATGCTCATACTACTTTTTCAATTTTTTGACATTTAATTGGGGCATGCTTTCTTTTTGTTGTTGCTTATGTATGTATTTTATATGTGTTCAGGTAGAAGCTTATAGGTCAAGTGATTCAGCTTGTCATGGTAGATTTGGAATTACTCCAAGAACTACCCCTATTGTCAGTCTCTCTCTCTCTCTCTCTCTCTCTCTCTCTCTCTCTCTCTCTCTCTCTCTCTCTCTCTCTCTCTCTCTCTCTCTCTCTCTCTCTCTCTCTCTTCGCTCTCTCTCTCTCTCTCTCTCTCTCTCTCTCTCTCTCTCTCTCTCTCCCTCCCTCTCCCTCTCCCTCTCCCTCTCTCTCTCTCCCCCTCCCTCTCTCTCTGTGTTTTTAAAAGTTTTTGATTGCAAATGTTTTTTTTGTTATGGATAATTATGTTGCGTTGTTATTTTCAATTTTCAAATGTTTGGAAGAAGTTTTTTAATTTTAAAGTTCAATACTTGATATGGTATTTAGGGAGACTATGAAATGCATAACTTCAAACTTTAAGAATGATATAGAAGCACATACAGCAGAGCTAATATCAATTTACCTGTGTCTTTTAATATCAATTTGAAAATGATAAAAGAAGAGAGTAATAAATTATTCCAGAACATACCTGTGTCTTTTACTAAAACCTACCTTATGATTCTTAAGCTCAATGTATTTGGAGATATGCAACATAACAAGATGGGACAGCTTGCCTATACTGAGACTTTAAGGCAGAGCTAAAGAACTTAGAGAACGGAATTTTGGAGTGTGAGATCAAATTAGATGACTAAGTGAATCCTTTCGATTAGTGTATTTATATTATACCATTTTTAAATTTATTGCCCTTTATTTAATCTTAATCCTAAGCCACTATTGCCAGATTGCAGTACATGGCAATAAATTAGCCTGCATGCTAGCTATTTCTTATATATAATATCTTAAACAATTAATGAAGTTTACTAGTTAATGCTGGCATTTTGCCATTTTGATTCTTACCCCCGTGAACCGGGCAAGATTACTATTACGGGTATTTGGAGAATTGTGAGTCTACCTAAGTTTGAAAATTAGGGAGTTGGGTTGCTTACTTGCTTTCATTGTAACGAACTTGTGTTTACAATGTTTCATCAAACATTCACATTGATAACATTATATAATTGATTATTTTACAGAACTTTTACATGATTAGGACCTTTTTTTGTGCTAATGCTTCAATTTACTGTGCATTTATTATTAGTTCAATGTTAAGTTGTTTCTGCTTCCACGTCATTTGGGATCGAATCTGTTAACAGTTTGGACCTGGTGGGCATGCATATGTTTACCTATGTTATGGTCTCCATAATATGCTCAATATTGTGGCAGACAAGGAAGGTGTTGGAGCAGCAGTCTTAGTTCGTTCCTGTTCTCCAGTTAGTGGTAATTTTTTGGTTGGACTGCTACAAAAATATGAATAGCATGGAAGTCCTTCACTTTCTTTTATAATTGCCCTCTATTTATGAATATAGAGTTTAGGAAATTAATATGTAAATCGAAGATTCTTGTTTACTTATATTTAGATGGAAAAAGACAGTATTTAGGTTCATATGTAGCACATACATGATGCAAGGATATTACAACTCTACAACCATAGGTTACCGAGTAGCTGACAACATATGGTTTTTGAAATATAGTGTAACCAATTTTATATCTAGGAGAAAGGCAGAATAGGCCAGCAGAAGGCTACAAGGCCCTAAGATCAGTATGGCCATTCTTTATTGAGCTGAATGCTGATAATTAGGGATGGGATGGTTTATATTTTCCTACTAATGACACAATGCAACGTATTGTACTAGATTTTGTTAAGACAAGACCATTAACATATCTGCTTCATGACGGCTTGACCCGTATATCTCCTCTGTTTGATCTGCACTGCATCTTTTTATCCTTCATTTGCCGTTTAATTGCCCTCTATTCATAAACATACAGTTTATTTAGGAAATTAATATATAAACTGAAATTTCTCCTTAACATTACATTTAGATGCAAAAACTGCAGTAGTTATGTTCATATGTAGCACGTACATGGTGCAATGATATTACACCTCTACAGTCATAGGTTACCGAATAGCTGACAATATATGGTTCTCAAAATATAGTGTAACAAATTCGATGTCTAGGAGAAATGCAGAACGGGTCAGTAGAAGGCTTTAAGGCCCTAAGACGAGACCCTTTACATATTTTATCCTAGACCCGTATATCTTCTTTGTCTGATCTGCAGTCTATCTTATTTAATATAATTTACTTCTCATCCTGTTTGCACAAACAGGGTTGGAGACCATACAGCAACGCCGCGGTCTGAAAACCTTGAAACCTGTTCTTCTTACTGGGCCTGGGAAGGTTGATTTACTGATGGGTTTATTAAGTTTTTTACCATTATTTTTTTGTAAAATGTAGCTCCATGTACAGACTTCTTAATGTGCTTACATAATTATGAGATGTTTCAACTGGCTATCTCTACTTGTCCTCTGAATTCTTTACATACTTGGGTTGGGTTATATGTGAATAATATTTTTAAGTTTGTTTGGGAAGGTTACATAAATATTATATACATATTGTATTCAAGTGCTTAGATGACAAATACATTAGATTCTAGAGATGAAACAAGGTTGTCAACAACCTATGTATATCACTGCAACTTTGTTTTAAAGAGGTCTACATATTATTGACAAAAATCTATCTTAAGTTGGTTCATCAAGTTGCATCAGTTATAAAACAAACTCCATGTCATATCTCTCTCTCTTTCTTTTGTACACCTAGAGGTTCTCAGAGGCACACTATATGTTTTATGCTGTCTCTGTAGTTTTCTTGAAAATAGTAATTGTTTACTGATGTTAATCCTGCTCATTTTCATTCTTTTTGGGAAGTAATAATTCAGATGTTAATTGTCCCTCTTGCATATCAAGTTGTATAATTTGTTTAAATTAACAACTGAATAGGTTTTCTCAAAATTACTCATTACTACTTGGATCTTTATTCAAGATTTTGTTGCTCCCTAGATTGGTCAAGCACTGGGGATTTCTACAGAATGGTCCAACCACCCTCTTTTTGAGCCTGGTAATGGTTCCCTCTTCTTTAATAAATTATTTTGAAGTAAAGTATAGTTCTTCCGATATTTGTTCAGGAAATCTCATCAAAGGCACTTTTTTGTTTTTCTGGTAATTTACCTAGGTGGTCTAGAATTACTAGATGAGCCAGAACCGGAAAAGATACTAATCGGACCTCGGGTTGGCATCGATTATGCATTACCGGAGCATGTCAACGCATTGTGGAGATTTGCGATTGCTGGTACCTTGTGGATAAGTGCTCCTAAAAACACCCTTCAGCCGCCTTGATGTTTTAGTGTTGACAACAGAGTAATTCTAATGAAAGTTGAGGCGTTGATGGAAAATTGAACAATGGTTTGTATTATTTTCTTTGTTGTTTCCACCAAGGCTTCATCTCCGAATTGTACAATATGTAACCTAAGTTCAGTAAATATAAATGCATAAATTAACTTATATTACCAACAAGATCTTTATACGTGGTCACTGCCTAATTGCATTTATTAGATTCAGTGCTCCCAAATCACATATTGATGCAGGAACAAGCACTGAAGTAATTTCTTGTTATCCTATTCTTTTTCACTGGATTCGTAATATTCCTCAACTCCATTATCATCATAATAAACTTCTTGATCTTCATCATTGCCCCTGCCATTACTGGTAGTCACTCTTACTCTTGCCTGCTCTTTTCTCAACCTTTTTTGTATTCTGTCACGAATTGCTGTCCCCACTTTATGACACCTTTCTTCAAACATCTCCAGAAACCCAGCAACCCACCGGTCAGCATTGTCCACCAACTCATTCCTATGCATCTCCGCTGTCTTCACCACTATCTTCATTTTCTCCTGCTGCTCCTTCACTTTCTCATGTATCATCTGCAACTTCATATTCACTTTTAACCGCTTCTCCTTCACAAAACTAACACCAAGCTCTTTCCTCGAGTAACCACGATCCAAATTGCGTATAATATACTGATTATAATCTTTTACAATCCTCATTATGATATCAGAAGTCTAAATACCATCAGTCCTTTTTGTCTCTTTAAACTTTCCTATTTATTAAACATCATTTGCTGCACCACTAGTGTCAGCATAAGGGAGTGAGTCGTGTGCCACGTAATCAATCATATGTTGATCAATGATCAAGAAACTCATTGGTTAAAACCCATGGAGCATTTGGAACCACCTCGTCCACCCATTTGCAGTGTCGGAGTGACTCATATCGTTCTGACTCTGTCATCACTGTCTTACCTTTGTACTTGTGGGTGATCTCGTCATTGCAACATCCGACAAGCAAGTAGGTGTTTGGAAATGATTTTTTGGCTTGTTCTAAAGATCCAGCATGGCGAAAGTGGAAGAGATCATAGATTCCATCAGCGTAGACGCGAACTATTTAAAATTACTTTGTGCGCATATTGAAAATTCCAGTGTTAATTTCCATTTCTCATGTCATGATCTTGTACTGGTTTCACTATCTATCTCCATTGGTTCTTCCTCCCAACAGCAAGCAGGTTAAATCAGTTTTACAAGAGCAAAAGTTATACCAGAGAGACGAATGTCCAAAAAGTCATGGACTTTTCTTTATAAAAATATTATGAAACAGAAGAATAATCAAAATCAAAATCATAACATGTCTCCTCTAGAACCAAGCAACACAAAATTATAAATTAAGATGAATGGCATTGTCAGAAGATGTTCATTAATAGTTTAACACCTTACATGAAATGTAATCAAATTGCATAAAAATAAAGCTCATGAAATCTAATTATAAGGAATTAGATGTATCATTCTTATAAACATATGTTAGACGTATCTATTACTAATTACATTCAAAAAATCGAACTAAAAATCTTTCCAAATGACACACAACATTTAACATGTTTGAATTAGTGGTATTTAATTACTCTACATGGTTTCTTATGTGAAACTAGAGTTTAGATTCTTTACTCAAATGAATTACATGGTAAGTGACCAAATTCACCCACCAAACACTCTCTCTAAAATATTCTCTCTCTTGATATTTGTGCCCAACCTTTAACCACACTTTTCCCCTCCTCCTCCGGCGGTGGCTGCCATCTCCTGCCGGCGCCACTGACCGGAGGTCCTCCTCTTAATTGTCTTTTTAGCTTTCTTTTTCCTTCCATCTTTTTGTTCCTCCCTCTCCCCTCCGTCCCTTCTCTCGTTCGATCTCTCCATCTCCTTGTTTTTGGATCTGTATTTTGATTGGTTCATTCAACTCCATGTCTTCTAGTTGATGTTCTTTCTAGGGCGCTGTGGTAGATCATTGGTAGTTTTCATGGCTGACGACAGATTTGAAGACATGATATTGTTAGATCTAGTTTTAATTTTCTTAGTTTCTGGTTTGTAGTTCGTGGTCCTTGTGTGCACTACCCCAGATCTCTCATTTTCAAAAAATTTTGCCAAATACAAATTGATATCACTGCAGTGTTTCCCCCACTTGCGTCTTGGTGATTAGTCTTTTTGATTCGGTATTTTTTTTGGATTTTCAGATGATCTATTGCTCTATATTGTTCAATCCTAGTGCTGTAAAATTATTTCCATATTTGTAATATCTAGCATGTAAATCTTTGTCTCTTAATTTTGTAAATTAGGAGAGAAATTTTTTACATTCTCGTTGTTGTACCTCGTGATTCTCTTTAATATATTTTATTATTTCCGTCAAAAAAAAAATGAATTACATGTTCACCTTTAACAGAGCCTGATTATACCTTTATTGACGCCATAGCAAGTTCACTGCTATAAATTAGATACACCCTATTATCACTGTCTCCAAGCTACCATTCCATTACCAAGATCAGTATTCTATTATGCATACTCAGTAGGCATACAAAGACACTATCATCATCACACTGCATGTCCACATCAAATGACACATAAATGCTCTTTTGTACAACCATTAAATTCGTCAACCCATGAACCTTTTAATGTAATCGGGATCAAGTTTGAGGTTGTGTATATTGGAGTTATAAGTTTATGGACCAAGTTATACAAGTTCATAGCCCAAATTTATGTGATTTTCCACATATTGAACGGTGATAGGAAAACAATCAACAAGGCATGCAACCACATAAAAGTTATGAACAATATATATTTGATACAAATATAAAGAACATACCTTAGGGGCCGGAGAGGATTAACAAAAGCAACATGACGGGAATTTGGATAATGTGGAACTCTAATATGAACCAGCTTTGCATATTGCCCGGATTTAGCTAACGTATGCAGAACAAAATTTATATCTACTCGTTGTCTGATATGTGCTAATCCAGTATGAGCATCTATTGATATGTTGCGAGTGTCTGCATTTGATGTTAAATTTCATGTAAGATCTATTTAATGGCTATTTTGTTCGATCATAATCATCTAACAATTAATAATCGAAATTACAAAACCATACGCACCACAGATGAAACTTAGAACTTCCAGCGCCTTCCTTCTGCATGTTTCACAACTTGCATTCACTTTCAGAACACAACCCTGAATTGAATAAAATCAAACCAAATAATTAATCAGAAACCTCAAATCTCTTTCTTTATGAACAATGGCGGAACCAAGCTTGCAAATTAACAAGGGATGAACTAGCTTAAATATTTTAATAGCCTAGGTGAGCCGACTTAGTTCAGCCACTAATTGTAAAACAGAGTACGATCCAAGTTTAAGAAAGAAACAAGAACACTTTATTTTTGAAGAAGAGATACATATTATAAAAATAATACCATGTTTGCGTAGGGATCCATAAGAAATCGTCGAACGTCTGACAAACAAAACAGTAATCTTTGTTTTACTTAAAAGATAAGAGATGGTCTGCTTTAGGGATGTGAATCACAATTTATACACAAATGAGTCCCACAAATTATGTTTTTTATTTTTGAAAGTTCCCACAAATTATGTTACATTTATATGGTAATTTAGATTTAACTGTGCAATGATTCTGCATTTATTTACCAATAAAATCTTCCCCAGACACATATTTCTGAAAAAGTTTTTTTTTTTTAAATCTTGTGAATTTGATTTACAGTCGTATAATTTGTATAATTTGTCAAGATTTATAATCTATCTACAAGATACTAAAGGAAGGTAGCAAAAGTTAAAGAGTTAAGCAACTACTTGTAATGCAAGAGACAGTATTACTATTATTTGTCAAATATTACCATTATTTGTCAAATTTTCTTCCTTTTTGGTTGAATTGAGGTGATCCTGTTTTGGAAAATGCCAAAGTTCTCAAAATGGATTATGGATATCCCCTAGCATTATTACTCTCGTTTATAGTCCATATGCTCTAATAAACACTTGCTTCTGTTGATGCAAATTATTTGCTGATATCTGCGCAGCATTAAAGCTTGAATATTCCTACTCCTTTGTGGTTTTTTGTTAACGTAGATGCATACGTTACAACATAACCAAATAGTCAGTTATTGTTAATAAGTCAGTTCCATCACTTTCCCACAAAGTCTCAACGCTAGCTAGATGGCAGGTTCACATATCCAGGCGATCGAGGTGTTTAATATCTTCTACTTCCCTAATGCACCAACTGCAATTTGTTTGTTTTATAGGTGTTATTGTTACCTTGTTGGTTCTTTGGCTAAAAAGTTTTGTGTAATATATTAATTGTGTGCTAATTTCTACTTAAAGATAAGTGTCGATTTGATTTTCCAAATGCAACCCCAACTAGAGTTTGTTGGCGTATGGTTATTGACGATTTGAGATCATTTGGCGATCGTGTAGATGTCATGATTTCATTTGAAGCCCAATTCAACCTTTGAGGTTGAGGAGCTTGTCTACTTGAGATGGGTGGTATTGTAGGCACTCTAATAGTCGCTTTTACTTTAGTTGCATAAACTACCATCTAGACTATTGTTTTTTTTTTTCCGATATATAGTAGTAATTTTGTGCATGTTCCTAAATGTTCTAAGCAAGCTTAAACAAACCAAAGGGTTATTGAGTGTGTATGACATAAAATGATGTTATGGTTGTATATTCTTTGGAATCTAAATATTTATAATGAAATCTACATAAGCGGGGATTAAGCAGATATAATTAGCGCTTATGTTATTATGTTAATTCCTAGCTAGTTCTTTGTGTGACATGTAAGATTTACAGTGTAAACTAATTTCCCCTGATTCTCTTGCTTGTTCGTTAAGAATGAATTAATCCACCTAACTAATGAACATTGGCATTGCAGCATTGACTTCAGTCATCTGCAGGTACATAAGGTGGAGCTGACCAGTCATTCTTCACAGCAACAGGCCTACCTAGCTACATTAGACCTTCAATAAACTCAGAGAGATCAAACACATTCATACCAACAAGTCACAGAAGGAGGAAGATGGAGTCTTGGGTCCAAAATCGGAGTTTCTAAATCAATTTTATCCAACTACAGATGAAAATCTAAACATGAAGTACATATGCCTGCAAATGTTCTCTAAACAAGTTTAAGCAACACACACAAAAATTTAAATTTCTACACCTTTTGGTTGGTGGATTACATTTGCAGGTGTTGATGTGGAATACCAAACGGTTGTGTTCTATGATCGAGTAAGATCGTATGTACTTGGTAAAAACTGAAAGCTAAACTAATACTTGAAACTGGAGAGAAAACTCAGTTGTGTTGATTTATTCTCCAAGAAGTTTTACAAGCTAATAAATGGAGAATTAAATGCTAAAAGTTGCAGACAAGTGTTCATGCAACACTACTTCCTAACTCCTTTAACCCATGCTACAACACTTCTTTTAGAGTGTTTTGATTCTACTACTACTTCTTGTCTAGTACAACTTGCTAAAATGATTAGTAAAACATACAAGTTGACACAAGTTTTGATTAAACTATTCCAACAAACTCTCCCTTCATCTAAACTTGTTCATCCAGTTTCTTCACCCCGAGCAACATCCTCATTTCTTCAAACTTACTAGCTGTCAATGGTTTGGTTAGTATATCAGCTCGTTGCTCTTGTGTTTTCACATACTTCACCACAATGTCTCCACGTTCCACACAATCTCTTATGAAATGAAACCGCATGTCGATATGTTTGCTTCTTCCGTTGATGATGGGATTCTTTGTTAGATTGATTGCAGACTTGTTGTCTACGAAGATTTCCACAGGACCTGGGACTACATCGACTACCTGTTTTAACAGATTTTGTAACCAAATACCTTGCGTAGCAGCTGCTGTGACAGCCATGAATTCAGCCTCACACGAGGACAGTGCTATGCATCTTTGTTTCTGTGAGACCCATGTTATCAAGTTCTCATTCAAGTAGAACACTATTCTTGTTGTGCTCTTCCTGTCGTCTCTGCTCCCTGCATGATCACTGTCTGAAAAACCACTGAGTAGGTAGTTTCCAGACCCCTGATGGTACACCAGACCATAATCAAGGGTACCTTTTATGTACCGTAGCACCCTCTTTACAGCATTGTAGTGCAACAATGTTGGTTTCTCCATATACTTGCTCAACAAGCCTACAGCAAAGGAGATATCGGGACGAGTATGAACTAGGTATCTTAATTCACCAATGACACTCCTGTATAATGTGGAGTCAACTAACTCACCACCTTCATCTTTTCCAAAATGTACTTTGGATTCCATAGGAAACCTTACTGGCCTGCAGTTTAACATGTTTGCCTTTTCCAGAATTTTCTTTCCATATGCAGCTTGCTTGATCACAGTATACCCTGGTTTTTGATCAACTTCCAACCCAAGGTAATATGCCAATTTTCCAATGTCACTCATGTCGAACTCCTGTGCCATCTGTTGATTGAACTTCAAAATATTTCCAGTGCTTGATCCTGTTATTAACAGGTCGTCCACATAAACTGCCACAATCAAACATTCGTGGCCTTCTCGTTTTGTATATAGAGCATGATCATATGGACACTTTGCAAACCCCAGGCTTCTTAGATACTTGTCTAACCGAAAATACCACGCCCTAGGTGCCTGGCGGAGACCATATAGAGCTTTCAACAGTCGATACACCTTGTGTTCCTCGTTCTTTCTTTCAAAACCAACAGGTTGGGTCACATATACTTCCTCCAGAAGTTCACCATTTAAGAATGCCGACTTCATATCCAAATGATGCACTTGCCATCCTTGCTTTGCTGCTAATGCCAACAACAATTTCACAGTCTCTAATCGAGTTACAGGTGCAAATACTTCTTCAAAGTCGATTCCCTTTTTCTGCAAATATCCTCTCGCCACAAGTCTTGCCTTATGCTTCACGATATCTCCGTTTATATCCTTTTTAATTTTGTAAACCCATTTCAAGGTTATATGTTTACGTCCTTTTGGCAAATCTGTCAATAGCCATGTGTTGTTTGTTTCAATTGCTTTGATCTCAGCATTCATGGCTTGCTTCCACTCTTTAACATCTTTTGCTTCTTGAAATGTTTTTGGTTCGTCTGTGCTTATAAGAAAAAGTTCATCGACTAGCTCCATTTCATCTGTTTCATCGTAGACTTCACTTAGTAAGCGGAATCTCCTAGGTTCACTTGATTCACTTGATTCACTTGAGTCACTTGATTCACCTGTATTTCCAGTCATTTGAGAACTGAATTCTTTGTCCTCATTTCCTTGGATCGAGCTTCTTGCAGAACTTGGTGTGTGTGGTGATTCTGCTCCAACTTCATCATCATCAGGATTTTTAGTCATATTGACAAGCATGAATCTTTCTACCACCTTTTCTTTTTGCTTATCTCCATGATTCCAGTTCCATCCTTTTTCTTCTTCAAATACAGCATCTCGACTCACGTGTGCCCTTCCAGTGGTTGGATTATAAAATCTGTGTGCTTTTGATCCAGGTTCTTTTCCAATGTAGACCATAGGCTCGCTTCTGTCATCAAGTTTTCCCAATCCTGTCTTCTGGATCTTTACATGGGCTAGACAACCAAATACACGCATATGACCTAGTTTTGGTTTTGCTCCTGTCCAGGCTTCATAAGGAGTCTCTCCCACCACTGCTTTTGTTGGTGACCTGTTCAAAATGTACACCGAATGTCTGATGGCCTCTCCCCACATTGTTTCTGGCATATTTCTTTCCTTTAGCAGGCTTCTAGTCATTGCCACCACTGTCCTATTTCGCCTCTCCACAACCCCATTCTGTTGTGGGGTGTAAGGAGCAGTTAAATGCCTTGTTATGCCAGCATTAGCACAGAAATCGTTGAACTCTTTAGAGGTGAATTCTCCACCTCTATCGGTCCTCAAAGTCTTAATAGTATCCTTTGCTTCTTTCTCTACTACTGCCTTGAACCGTTTAAACATCTCAAGTGCTTGACCCTTGTATTTTAACATATACACCCACATAGCACGGCTATAGTCATCAACTAGTAAGAACATGTACCTGTTTCCAGCTGGAGTTGGTGGAGAGAAAGGGCCACATAAATCGGCATGAACTAGTTCCAGTTTCCTTTTTGTTGCAAACTCTGTTTTGGATGGAAATGGCTTCCTTGCTTGTTTGGACAGTAGGCACCCTTTACACACTCCCTTGAGCTGCACTAGGCTGGGTAAATCTTGAGCCATCTTCTTACTTGACATTGTGTGCAACGCCTGGAAATTTACATGCCCCAACCTTGAGTGCCAAAGCCAAGTTAGCTCCTCCGTTTTTGACAACATACACAGTTGATTGCATTCTTCAATTACTATTTTATACAATCTATTCGTTGTTCTCTGCACTTTCATCAAGAGTCTGCCACGACCATCATATGCCAATAACATATCTCCATCTAGAACAATCTTGTTTCCACTTTCAGATAATTGTCCAAGAGATATAATGTTGTTGCATAACGTTGGGATAAAATAGAAATTTTCAAGTTTGAACTCATCTCTATTTTTACACTTGAAAATTATCGTACCTTTCCCTTTGATTTTTACAGTGGAGACATCACCAAAACGTACATTCCCTGTTACGTTTTCATTCAACTCACTAAACTTGTCACGGTGTCCAGTCATGTGATTGCGGGCACCATTGTCTAAGTACCACAAGTTATCATCCACTTTAACACCTTGTTTTTGATTAAAACTTTGCACCATCTTTTCTTCATTCAATAGTACTACATTTTCACTGTTTTGATCAAGTTCTGTCAACAGCATCGTGGGCTCATCATCTTCAGTCTTTGTGAGATTAGACTCATGAGTTTGATCCTTGTTTTTCTCCCTCTCCCTTCGTGGTTTTCTACATTCTGCTGCGTAGTGGCCATAGACATTACAGTTAAAGCATTTAACTGTACTCCAGTCACGAGTGTAACCTTTGTCTGTTCCTTCACTCTTGTTTTGTTGTTGATAGTGTCCTCTCCCACCATTGTGATTTCGAGGACTGTATCTGCCTCTGCCACGAGCCCCAAAACCTCCCCTTGGTTTTTGATTCTGGGACGTAGATGACCAGGACTTGGTCAACTTCTTTGTCTTCTCTTCCTGTGTTAACAACAGCTGCCCTCCTGTGTTTTCAGACTTGCCTTTTATTCTTTCTTCATGAGCTTTTAATCGTCCCACCAGTTCCTCAACTGTCATCTCTTTCATGTCTGCAAATTGCTCGATATTTGAAGCTATTTGCAGGAATTTCTCAGGGACTGCTCGTAGGATTTTTCTTACAACACTAGACTCTTCCATGGTTTCTCCAAGTACTCGAATGTTGGTTACTATCCCACTTAACTTGATGCAAAAATCGTCTATCTGATCTGTCTCCTTCATAACTAGAGATTCAAAGTCTCCTTTCAACGTTTGCACTTTTGCCTCTTTTACTCGTTCTGCACCCATGTACATCGTTTTAATCATCTCCCATGCCTCCTTTGCAGTTTCCTTCTCAGCTATGGTCAATAATACATCCTCAGGTACACCCTGATAGATTGCAGCAAGGGCTACTTGGACTGTCCTATCGTCGACATCAACTGTGGGATTCTTCTGTTCAACTGCATCCCACACTCCTTGTGCTTTCATGAATACCTTCATTTTCAATGACCATGCTGTGTAATTAGTTCTTGTTAGCATTGGATAGTTTAAGCTAACAGATCCACCTTCTTTTGCCTTGGGGGTTTCACTGGTTTGTGTTTGTGTTTGAGTTGCAGGTGTTTCCATGGTTTGTGTTATGTGTTTGGGTTGGTATTTGGGCATGTAACAAGCCGAAGCTCTGATACCAAATGATCGAGTAAGATCGTATGTACTTGGTAAAAACTGAAAGCTAAACTAATACTTGAAACTGGAGAGAAAACTCAGTTGTGTTGATTTATTCTCCAAGAAGTTTTACAAGCTAATAAATAGAGAATTAAATGCTAAAAGTTGCAGACAAGTGTTCATGCAACACTACTTCCTAACTCCTTTAACCCATGCTACAACACTTCTTTTAGAGTGTTTTGATTCTACTACTACTTCTTGTCTAGTACAACTTGCTAAAATGATTAGTAAAACATACAAGTTGACACAAGTTTTGATTAAACTATTCCAACATTCTAGCAAGCCAATTGTAATAGTTAATGAACGCTTTCCAGACCCTACTCTTTATGCTAGAGAAGGCCGACACAGTCCACATCAACGTTGTTAATCATGTCAAACACAATCTTTCCATACATTGGTAAGTTACAATTACCATAAGTCCGATGCTGTCTCTGTCATTCATTATTACTCCTAAAGCAGACACAGACAATATCTTGCTCGCATATATTTTTAGGCCATGACGGTTGCAGTGCTGCATCATACATATAAAATTTATTTTAGTTGTTTTCATTTTTGTGAATTGCAGGCACGCCATTCGACAACTGAGAACAGGATGAGATGAACCATCATACATCACACACTGCCCTATTCAGCCAGAACAATTATGTTTACAATTTTACCATGACAGGCCAACGGGGTACACTTACAAATATTTATGGCTACGTGCGACAGTTCATGGTGCCATTGTAATCCACCCTAAGCTTGGCGTCCCTCATCCATTTCCGAAACCCCACAAAGAAATATTTGTAGTTCTAGGTAACACTAAAGTTTCAAAAGTCCAAAAGCATAATGACTTTGATGTGAAAAATTACTTATTACTGAATTAACTTGTGTTTGTAGGTGAATGGTGGAAATCAGACACTGAAAATGTGGTCAATCAAGCTCTGAAAACAGGTTCAGCACCAAATGTATCAGATGCTCGTAAAAACAGCTTGCCAGGATCAAACTCGGGACATGCAATTAGTGTTGATAGTGGAAAATCTTACATGTTGTGGATCATTAATGCTGCACTTAATGAAGAACTCTTCTTTAAGATTGCTGGACACAAGCTAATTGTGGTTAAAGTGGATGCTACATATGTAAAGAACAGATGCAATCCTGATTGCCCCAGTCCAAACCACACCAATGTTATAGTTGACGCAGATCAACTCCGGAAAAAAAAAACCCAAACAACAGAAAAGAACCTATGCCAACATAGAAAAAGATCCAAATTTTAATCAATCCTCAACTAAAAATAAATCATAAACTGATGTAGTATTGTCCAAATTAGTTCATAATATGCAGGTAAACATCGGAAGATCTTCATTGATATCCAGCTCTTGTTTGGTGGATGCATCTATTTATACTGTGCTGGTGGTGAAGGGCACAACCACTTTTACCATGGCATGATGGTGGTGGGTGCATCCGATTCAAATGTCATGGCGGCAGGGTGACAGTGGTTGGTGGCAGTGGTTTATATTATGCTGGTGGTGAAGGACACATCCATTTATACAATGGTCGTGATGGTGGTAGTTGCATCCGATTCTTCTGTCGTGGTGGCAGTGATGGCAATGGTTTATACCATGTTGGTGGTGAAGGGCACATCCATATCGATCATGGCGGTGATGGTTGTGGGTGCATCCGATTTGACTATCGTAGTGGCAGGGTGGCAGTGGCCGGTGACAATGGTTTAGGGGAAGGGCACATCCATTTTTACCATGGCAGTGATGGTGGTCGGTGCATCCGATTCGACTGTCTTGGTGGCGATCAATCAAGTCATATCCATATCTTGCATACAAATGAAATTGCACATTTAGAGAAATAGATAGGCCATACTAGCTACTAAATGGAAAAAATATTCCACAAAATAATATATCATGACTAAGGACTTTAAATATATGCAACCATTATTTTTAATTGATTACTGCAAGTTTTAGAAAGACATCTCATAATACATGGTATCAGTGAGGACGCAGAATGAGATAATGAGGGAGGCCAAAAAAATTATTATAAACTACATATATACCGAAACAATAATAGAATATATAACCAACTAACCAAGCAAAATTACTACCCACTGGTCAAATTGTAAACACATGCAAACGGAAGTAATACAAACTTGAACTTTTTAAAGTTAAAGCTACTGACTGAAGCAGGTAGCCAATACAGATGGAGGAATAAGTAAAGGATATGCATAAGCGAAACGTAAGCTTAGTACAATGCTGATATCTTGGTTGTAAGCTTAATAGATTAATCAATCCATATTGAATGATCATAAGCAAGTAATTAAGCACATAAAGTTATGAACAAATAAACTGATATAACGTACGTACCTTGAATCAAAAGGACTAGCATAATAAGGAAAGAGACGGGCATATGGATCATGCAGTTTCCTCTCATCCATACGCCGACGATCAAACAGAGATTTTGTCCAATCAACTTCCTCCGTTAGGTATCCCGCTTTATTGAAAGTATCAACTACCTGCGTTGGGTAGTATCCCCCTCTACCAAAAATATCAACTAGCTCCGCTTTGTATCCGGATTTAGCTAAAGTATGCAGCACCAAGTTTATGTCCACTGATTCTGCGATATGTATAAATCCTGTTTCCCAATCTACTGATACGTAGTAAGTGTCTGCATGTAATGTAACATTATGTTATGTAAACAAATCATGTATTCTTTATGAATAACAACTGATCATACACAATTATTTCATCATCAAAAGTTCAAGATTACTAAACCATACACACCACAAATAGAACTCAGAACTTTCAACACCTTCCTTCTGCATGCTTTATCCCTCATATCCATGTTCAGTTTCAGAACAAACACCTGAATTCAAGAACATAAAACCAATTACATAAACCCTCATTCGTGTTATATACATTGAATAAAGAGATAGCAAATCTACAATATTCACACATAAAACCAAATTCAGACATAAACGACAACACCTCGTATTAAAACAACAACAAATACATATGTGTGATTTAGATATCTTGTGTACCGGGTCTCTGCGGAGTTCCATAAGTAATCCTTGGGAGAACAAATTAAGCGCGAAACCTGTTTTTTACCTTGGGAGAGAGTTTGGTTCGATTGGAGAAGGTGAATCACAATTTATAGCAATCTAGTTGCATGAATTATGTACATATCTATGGTAATTTTTGGTTTATTTTCTTTAAGATTGCATCCATCTTTTTATTTGTCAAGTTGCATTCTATAATTTATGTAAATATATCCATTATTTTTGCTCTTTGACGTTGACAAAATTTGAGCAAAATAAAATATCCTTACATATAAGCTGATTTATGGGCATATTTATTATTTATTTATTCATACTTTTAAAAATTAAAATAATATAATAATGGAAGGTGGGCAAAAGGATAAAAGTAAGCGACCCCTATTCCAATTACATTATAAAAAATTAGTCCATAAAGATTTAGTTATGCACACGAAAGGCAAATCTGTTAAGATCTAATACTTTAAGATCAACGGGTTACTTAACGTGAATCAAGGATCTTTATTAAATTTCGTCCACCTAATATCTCAAAGATTATCTATTTTTCTTCATTCATGCATATCATTGGCAGAGTGATACCTCTGATTAACAAGCCTGCAGCAATCTTGAGGCTGACCAGAATGAGAAGCTACAGTTTTGTAATGACTAAGATTTGGAATAGGACGAGAGGAACAACATGTTCCTGGTGTGGGATGGGCATGGGCACTGCTGCAACTACAGCTGACAAGCATAATAAAAAAGCAACTCACAACAAAAAAAAAGTTATTATAGTGACCGTTTTTTTAAATACTTCATGCAACTCATGATCAGAAATACAACCACCCAAATACTAATTCAAAGTAAATATTTACAGCCGGGTAAATGAGGTTGAGGAGATTGTCTACTTGAGGACGTACCTGGGGTCCAGGGGTCCCTACTTGTTCGTGATCCCTCCTAGATGATTTATTTGTCTTCTTTTATATCCATTTTTGTGTGACTTAGTGAAAATATCAATTTTTTGCATGATTTAGTGAAATTTTTTCAATTTTTGCATGATTTAGTAGGGAAAAAAATCCGCACTTCGTACGGTTCGAATTTTTAAAAAATTTTTGGACCCCACTCGCATTATGTTCCAGATTTGTCACTAACTTAGAGATGGGTGGTATACATAAGGCACTCTAATAGTCGCTTTTACTTTAGTTGCATAAACTACCATCTAGACTATTGTTTTTTTTTTTTTTCCGATATATAGTAGTAATTTTGTGCATGTTCCTAAATGTTCTAAGCAAGCTTAAACAAACCAAAGGGTTATTGAGTGTGTATGACATAAAATGATGTTATGGTTGCATATTCTTAGGAATCTAAAAATTTATAATGAAATCCACATAAGCGGGGATTAAGCAGATATAATTAGCGCTTATGTGATTATGTTAACTGCTAGCTAGTTCTTTGTGTGACGTTAGATTTCACAATCCCGAAATGGTTTTGGAAATTGTCCCCGAATGTCAAGTGGCATCTTTTAATTAATGGGTTCATATAAATATAAATACATGGAGAATTTCTTTATTTATAAAATACATATCCAATCAGAACTTGCCAACTAAGCTTTTGGGAACCATTTTGGAAATTTTTTTTGGAACTTGTCATAACTAATTTCCCCTTGATTCTCTTGCTTGCTTGTTAAGAATGAATTAATCCACCTAACTAAATTGCAGCATTGACTTCAGTTTCATCTGCAAGTACATGAGGTGGAGCTGACCAATCATTCTTCACAGCAACAGGCCTAGCTAGCTACATTAGACCTTATAAACTCAGAGAGATCAAACACATTTATTTATATCCTATATATATTAAGTATAAAGTGAATATTTGGTTGGCACTATTACCACAAAATATATAAAGACCGTTGGATTTAATTTATATCAACGATCAAGATTTCAGTTTATTAAAATTTTTTATGATAAAAACAGAATCGACATTTCGACGTGATACAACCTTTTTAATTTATGTTGGTAAAGAACGGCGAAAGTCCATCCGAACCGTCCGCACATGTTTCTTTCTAAGGATACACCCATATATCCATGTGTGGGTGGATCCAGGTAAAAATATATGTATTCATTGAAAACGCCACATCCTTCAAAATATTAATTTATCTATCGTCACGTCCTCCAAAACGTTAACTCATAGTATGTCGTTTATGTAATGAAAACGTTACTTCAAAAAACGTTTTTTGGTTTTTTTTTTACTAAAATGCTGGACGATATAGCGTTTTAAGAAACATGATTTTAATTAATATTTTAAAATGATATTAGGGACCATTATTTCATATCTACTTAATATATAAAAGCTGAAGGCTTTTTTACTGTTTAAAGACTGAAATGCCCTTCTACTTTTTAAACATTTACAATATTTTGCCATTCCTTTATGGTATTATACATGTATTATACCATATAAACGTATTATACATATATAATACCGTAAATATACCGTATTATTTTTTACAAAAATAATTTTTTACTTTTATTCTATTATTTATATACCGTATTAACGTATTATATATGTATATACATGTATAATATCGTATATATACTGTATTATTTTTTATATACCGTATTATTTACAGTATTTTGCCATTCCTTTATGGTATTATACATGTATTATACCATATAAACGTATTATACATATATAATACCGTATATATACCGTATTATTTTTTACAAAAATAATTTTTTACTTTTATTCTATTATTTTATATACCGTATTAACGTATTATATATGTATATACATGTATAATATCGTATATATATTGTATTAATTTTTATATACCGTATTATTTACAATATTTTGTCATCCTTTATGGTATTATACGTGTATTATACCATATTAACGTATTATACATATATAATACTGTATTATATATGTATATACATGTATGATATCATATATATACTGTATTATTTTTTATATACAGTATTATTTTTTACACAATTATAGTATTTTGCCATTTGTATTTAAAATAATATGAACATAATGAAAAAAAATATGTTGATATTATACCTTCCTAAATAATATGTTGATATTTTTTATATACCGTATTATTTACAATATTTTGTCATTCCTTTATGGTATTATACGTGTATTATATCATATTAACGTATTATACATATATAATACAGTATATAATGTATTTTTTATATACAATATTATTTTTTACAAAAATAATTTTTTACTTTTATTCTATTATTTATATACCATATTATACCGTATTAACGTATTATATATGTATATACATGTATGATATCATATATATACTGTATTATTTTTTATATACCGTATTATTTTTTACACAATTATAGTATTTTGCCATTTGTATTTAAAATAATATGAACATAATGAAAAAAATATGTTGATATTATACCTTCCTAAATTCTCCGTATTTGCTTAAAATTACCACTTGACTGTACTCTCACCCTCTTTCATATAGAATACAGTTGAATTTCTTCAATTCTTTTATATATAGAATTCGAGGAGCCGTCTTACTTTTATTCTATTATTTATATACCGTATTAACGTATTATATATGTATATACATGTATAATATCGTATATATACTGTATTATTTTTTATATACCGTATTATTTATAGTATTTTGTCATTCCTTTATGATATTATTCGTGTATTATACCATATTAACGTATTATACATATATAATACCGTATTATATATGTATATACATGTATGATATCATATATATACTGTATTATTTTTTATATACCGTATTATTTTTTACACAATTATAGTATTTTGCCATTTGTATTTAAAATAAATGAACATAATGAAAAAAAATGTTGATATTATACCTTCCTAAATAATATGTTGATATTTTTTATATACCGTATTATTTACAGTATTTTGTCAATCCTTTATGGTATTATACGTGTATTATACCATATTAACGTATTATACATATATAATACCGTATATACTGTATTTTTTATATACAATATTATTTTTTACAAAAATAATTTTTTACTTTTATTCTATTATTTATATACCATATTATACCGTATTAACGTATTATATATGTATATACATGTATGATATCATATATATACTGTATTATTTTTTATATACCGTATTATTTTTTACACAATTATAGTATTTTGCCATTTGTATTTAAAATAATATGAACATAATGAAAAAAATATGTTGATATTATACCTTCCTAAATTCTCCGTATTTGCTTAAAATTGCCACTTGACTGTTCTCTCGCCCACTTTCATATAGAATACAGTTGAATTTCTTCAATTCTTTTATATATAGAATTCGAGGAGCCGTCGGAGACGGGGCCGAGGAGTATTCTTATTTAATATTAAAATTTTTAATTATAAAAATACATTTTTATTTAAAATAATATCAACATAATGAAAAAATTATGTTGATATTATACCTTCCTCTTTCGTATTTAAAATAATATCAACATAAATCAATCAAATGATTCGGATTAGTTAAACTATACCTTCATAAATTCTCCGTATTTGCTTAAAATTACCACTTGACTGTTCTCTCGCCCTCTTTCATATCTACTTCTACTTAAATGATAAAGCCTGAAGGCTTTTTTTTTTTCTGTTCTTTTACCATGATGCCCATATACATTTTCAGTATCTACTGTATTTTACCATTCCGCATGCTTTTTTTTTTTTTGACGAAGCCATTCCACATGCTTCATTTTCACTGTACATGTGCTTCTACTCTCCCCCATTTGAACCATATGTAATGTCTGTAGTCTGCACATATAGTTTTAATTGTATAGCAACTGACGTGTGCTGACGTATTTACTTACTATAGTTTGAATTCTACCCAGTTGAGAAAGTTTCCCATAAGTATAATGCAATCGTATAGGTTATCTGTTTGCAAAGTATGTACTATATGCCAATGAAGAGTAGTTGTTTTAATTCATTAGCATGGAATCAAATATGGACATTTAAGTTAAGAAAAATGATATTAATTTTTGTTCTAGGAAAGGACAGGTTTGTGATACTATGGAGTATTCAAGATCACATTTCTTCCTTGGCTACAGATCCAGGATCTACAAAATCTTCTAGAGCAGGGGGCATCAAAACCTCCAAGGGTGATGGAACTGATGACTCACCATCATCTAGCCCTTCTATACAAGTTGAAGTTCTGTTTGAAATGCTTTGTGCTGTTAACAAGACTGAGAAAGTCGAAGAAGTTGCTCCGGAGGTCACTACTACTACTGTCCCCCATTCATTCATGTGTGTAATGGACATGTGTAAAAAATTAAAAGAACAAGTTACTAAAATATAGTAAATATATATTACTTTGATATTTTTTAATATTAAAATCGAGGTATCGCCGCCGAGGAATCTTTTGTAACTCACCCAATTCATAACAAATGCTTCAAAACTTCACAAAAATGCATTTAAATCAAATAAGACTATTCAAAACAAAAACATACAAAATAGAAATTCAGAAGAACAACATACGGAGTATATATTAAGCATCATTTATAAAATATAAAAAAAATTAAAACTACGACCATGCGTAGCGGGCAACACATCCTAGTTATGATATTTGGGACATTATTTTTCATAATTATGTCATTGGGGGCCAACACCCCCTATGAACTTCAAACAACATCACTCAGAATAGCGTAAGCTTTTCATACATGAGAAAGTTTTAACAATGATTAATATATACATTATTACATACACATATATAAATGAAGAAAATAAGTTGACCGATTACATATATACACATGGAACAACGTGTAGTAAAAACAGACTGACAGTGTTGCAATGAGGGTGCCTAAACAAATGGTTGATATATAATTCTGTAATACGTAGGCTTCTTGATCTCATGAGGAAAAGGTATCCGGAAACATGTGAGCAGTTAATTACCAACAGAGAACAAGAAAATCTTGATAGTGAAGCTAAATATATATGTTATGCGCTCCTCAGTGATTGCCTTTACGAAAACGTACATGACTGAGGTCAATACTAAACTACTCACCGAGTACACCGGCCTTTTTACTGCCTTGCAGAGATGGGAATATAATATATATTGAATTATTGATTACTGAGCCATCATCGTAAGTATATTGAGCAGCTTCACCTTTATGTATGATTCACTACATGGGTTTGATATTGCGCAAAGTAAGTTACAAGACGTGCAGATTCTTCTTACTGAGAAGATAAGATGATGACAGAAAGCTCTCAGAATACCGGTACCAGCAATGCTTCTACTGCTTACTACATTGGAGATGGTGTATGCATGGTATAAGACATACATTGAATTTTTACGTGAATCCTGTAACATCTCTACTATTCGGAAAATTCACCACATGATTCGGCTTTTAATATTTTCTTAATCTTCATGTCACTACGTACCGCTGAACCCTGGCCATTTTTGTTTTTGCTAAGTATTAATATTAGTGGTTAGCTGTAAAATCATATCTCCCCATGCATTTTTCCCGCCCAGTGTATCAAAATATTCCCCATCTTTACAAGCACATGCATTTAAAAAAATATCTATCGTCCATGGGACATCCCTGTATTTTTACACTAGAACTGTAATTTAAATTTGACAGTTCATAACAACATGATCCGACTTATAGTAATAACTCAATCTTTGAAAATTTTATGTTCATGGATGAATAATTGGTCGAAAGAGAACAGCCACTTATTCGTGTATTAATATGATGTATGTTGGTCTATTTGTCGTGGTCCACACAGTGGCGGAACCAGGACCGTTTTACAGGGGGCTGAAAAATGTATTGATTCTCGGATTCGGCGCGAAGCGCGATTTTTTTTTATATAGTTCGAAATCATTGCTTCATCTTGACTTATATCAATAAGAATAAGAAAAAATAATTAAAGAACTACCTTTATAAAGTGGTGAATCTCTTATTCTATAAATTTGGATGAGATTGTGTGAAGTTATTGGCTTGGCCAAGGCTTGGAAGTCTAAATTTCAAAATTTAACTTAGGCTATTAAAAAATATATATAATCATTTTAAAATTTTACTCCGGGCTAAAAAAAATTTTTTACTTAATTTTTCCGGTTCGATCCGAGCTAGCCCCCTAATTCCGCCCCTGGGTTCACAAGACAATCATTGCTTAGTTGCATGAAGCCACAAGTTAAAGGAACTAACCTATATTGGGATCAAAGAAACTTCCACGGGACAAAACATCTAACACATGGGCACTTCCAAAAATAGAGTTTGCCTTCATTTGGGACTTGATTGTATTGCAAAATGAATAAATATTAATAAATTCAAATATATAAGTATTAGCGGATAATCCGTGCCAACCACCGATTGTGATCAATTATTCTAAATTATTAATTTTTAATTTTTAAATAATATTATTTATTATATTATTTTGATTAAACTATTTAATAACATTTATTTACTTTGATACTAATATGTTAAAATATCTCATGTTTCTGTTGACTATAATCAGTCAATACTATTTATAGGGTCTGGATCAAAAAAGAGCCAAACACTAAAAGAGAACTGAAAAACAATGTCGTTATAGAATTATAGTTATAATATATTTTTCATTTTTTAATTAAAAAAATATAGAATTCTAGTAGATATAGGAGTTTATGGGTAAAGCCAAACAAAAAAAATAAAGGGTGAAACCAAAATATGGTGGGAACTAAGTACCATTAAAAAGGATTTCACTTATTAACAAAGGTTATAGATGTTCTGAAATCTTATATCTTGTCTCTTGTGCTATTCAAAATGTGTGTGTTTTTTTTAAAAAAAACTTTGTAAACGTTATATATCCAAAATGTGTTGACTATATGTGGATTCTGTAAACTCTAAATTTGTTAAAACAAATTCGATTAATAATATTGTTCAAAATATATCCAAAATTGATTAATTATAAATATAAATTTTATCAATTAAACTTTTAAAATTCAATTTAATCTTCTTAAAAGAAAATAAATGATATATTTATTAATAAGAAGACTTATATATTAAAACTAGCATGATAGCCCTTGCAATGCACGGGCCACATGTTAATCCGTATAATTTTTTTTAAATCATTGCGATAGAGTTTGTCATTTCATGTCCGCTTCACGTGTCTCGGTCTATCTAAGATCGTGTTTAAATTTTAAAATATTGGCATACTCTAAATTCTAAGAAGTATATTTATAGCGATGCTTGTTCAATGTGTGAATGATGATAGATAAAAACGGTTAATAAGAGTTAATCGTTAGATTTCACGTATTATCATAATAATAGTGTGTCCTATAGTTTATTTTCAACATGAATCCAAAAAAACCTACCACGATAATAGTATGTCATATAGTTTGATAATGGAAAATCTTACATGCTGCGGATCATTAATGTTGCACTAAATGAAGAACTCTTCTTTAAGATTACTGGACACAAGCTAATTGTGGTTAAAGTGGATGCTAAATGTATAAAGAACAGATGCAATCCTGATTACCCCAGTCCAAACCACCAATGTTATAGTTGATGCAGATCAAACTCCGGAAAAAAAACCCAAATAACAGAAAAGAACCTATGCCAACATAAAAAAAGATCCAAATTTTAATCAATCCTCAATTAAAAATAAATCATAAACATGTCATGGTGGCAGGGTGACAGTGGTTGGTGGCAGTGGTTTATATTGTGCTGGTGGTAAAGGACACATCCATTTGTACCATGGTCGTGATGGTGGTAGTTTCATCCGATTCTACTGTCATGGTGGCAGTGATGGCAGTGGTTTGTACCATGTTGGTGGGGAAGGACACATCCATATCTACCATGGCAGTGTTGGTGGTGGGTGCATCCGATTTGACTGTCGTAATGGCATGGTGGCAATGACCGGTGACAATGGTTTATACCGTGCTGGAGGGGAAGGGCACATCCATTTCTACCTTGGCAGTGATGGTGGTAGGTGCATCCGATTCGACTGTCGTGATGGCCACCAGACATTTCATATCCATATCTTGCATACAAATAAAATTGCACATTTTGAGAATTAGATACGCCATACTAGCTACTAATTGGAAAAACTATTCCACAAAATGATATATTATGACTAAGGACTTGAATACATGCAACCATTATTTTTTATTGATGCAAAAAGATACTCCAAGTTTTAGACAGGCATCTCATGATACATGGGCATCCGTCATGAGGCATAATGAGATGAGGGAGACCAAATAAATTAGTATAACTCCATATGAATAATGCTAGTTAGGGGTACCAAATTTTTTCCCAAATCCACATGGCAAATGTTGATTTGTTGTAATAATGAATGGGCCCCTGTATTCACACCAACACCAATCAAAAAAATTCTATTAGACTTTAGTGCTTCTATGTCATCAAGGGAATAACAAAAATTCTAAATATAATTAAGTGATTAAATCTCAAACAACCAAACAAGCATGACCTCAATCTAGCCCAAAAGCAACCTAATGAGACTGTGTAAATAATTTGTTTCTAAATCATGCAAGTCAATTTCATAGGAACTGTAAATCAACCCTCTAATCATCATTACCACACTCAATTAGATATCGACTGACCAATCAGAATTAGCTCATCCTAAGGGATCATGAAAAATGCATGCCATGAAAATGTAACTAAAATGAACTCACATGGTATAAAAACACAATAACAGAATGTCCTATATGAAACAAACATGCAATACATACAAAATATTAATGAATTACTACTAACATGCAAAATATGATTTCCTACATGAATAAAATACTACACTACTAACCTATATTGGGATCAAAGAAACTTCCACGGGACAAAACATCTAACACATGGGCACTTCCAAAAATAGAGTTTGCCTTCATTTGGGACTTGATTGTATTGCAAAATGAATAAATATTAATAAATTCAAATATATAAGTATTAGCGGATAATCCGTGCCAACCACCGATTGTGATCAATTATTCTAAATTATTAATTTTTAATTTTTAAATAATATTATTTATTATATTATTTTGATTAAACTATTTAATAACATTTATTTACTTTGATACTAATATGTTAAAATATCTCATGTTTCTGTTGACTATAATCAGTCAATACTATTTATAGGGTCTGGATCAAAAAAGAGCCAAACACTAAAAGAGAACTGAAAAACAATGTCGTTATAGAATTATAGTTATAATATATTTTTCATTTTTTAATTAAAAAAAATATAGAATTCTAGTAGATATAGGAGTTTATGGGTAAAGCCAAACAAAAAAAATAAAGGGTGAAACCAAAATATGGTGGGAACTAAGTACCATTAAAAAGGATTTCACTTATTAACAAAGGTTATAGATGTTCTGAAATCTTATATCTTGTCTCTTGTGCTATTCAAAATGTGTGTGTTTTTTTTAAAAAAAACTTTGTAAACGTTATATATCCAAAATGTGTTGACTATATGTGGATTCTGTAAACTCTAAATTTGTTAAAACAAATTCGATTAATAATATTGTTCAAAATATATCCAAAATTGATTAATTATAAATATAAATTTTATCAATTAAACTTTTAAAATTCAATTTAATCTTCTTAAAAGAAAATAAATGATATATTTATTAATAAGAAGACTTATATATTAAAACTAGCATGATAGCCCTTGCAATGCACGGGCCACATGTTAATCCGTATAATTTTTTTTAAATCATTGCGATAGAGTTTGTCATTTCATGTCCGCTTCACGTGTCTCGGTCTATCTAAGATCGTGTTTAAATTTTAAAATATTGGCATACTCTAAATTCTAAGAAGTATATTTATAGCGATGCTTGTTCAATGTGTGAATGATGATAGATAAAAACGGTTAATAAGAGTTAATCGTTAGATTTCACGTATTATCATAATAATAGTGTGTCCTATAGTTTATTTTCAACATGAATCCAAAAAAACCTACCACGATAATAGTATGTCATATAGTTTGATAATGGAAAATCTTACATGCTGCGGATCATTAATGTTGCACTAAATGAAGAACTCTTCTTTAAGATTACTGGACACAAGCTAATTGTGGTTAAAGTGGATGCTAAATGTATAAAGAACAGATGCAATCCTGATTACCCCAGTCCAAACCACCAATGTTATAGTTGATGCAGATCAAACTCCGGAAAAAAAACCCAAATAACAGAAAAGAACCTATGCCAACATAAAAAAAGATCCAAATTTTAATCAATCCTCAATTAAAAATAAATCATAAACATGTCATGGTGGCAGGGTGACAGTGGTTGGTGGCAGTGGTTTATATTGTGCTGGTGGTAAAGGACACATCCATTTGTACCATGGTCGTGATGGTGGTAGTTTCATCCGATTCTACTGTCATGGTGGCAGTGATGGCAGTGGTTTGTACCATGTTGGTGGGGAAGGACACATCCATATCTACCATGGCAGTGTTGGTGGTGGGTGCATCCGATTTGACTGTCGTAATGGCATGGTGGCAATGACCGGTGACAATGGTTTATACCGTGCTGGAGGGGAAGGGCACATCCATTTCTACCTTGGCAGTGATGGTGGTAGGTGCATCCGATTCGACTGTCGTGATGGCCACCAGACATTTCATATCCATATCTTGCATACAAATAAAATTGCACATTTTGAGAATTAGATACGCCATACTAGCTACTAATTGGAAAAACTATTCCACAAAATGATATATTATGACTAAGGACTTGAATACATGCAACCATTATTTTTTATTGATGCAAAAAGATACTCCAAGTTTTAGACAGGCATCTCATGATACATGGGCATCCGTCATGAGGCATAATGAGATGAGGGAGACCAAATAAATTAGTATAACTCCATATGAATAATGCTAGTTAGGGGTACCAAATTTTTTCCCAAATCCACATGGCAAATGTTGATTTGTTGTAATAATGAATGGGCCCCTGTATTCACACCAACACCAATCAAAAAAATTCTATTAGACTTTAGTGCTTCTATGTCATCAAGGGAATAACAAAAATTCTAAATATAATTAAGTGATTAAATCTCAAACAACCAAACAAGCATGACCTCAATCTAGCCCAAAAGCAACCTAATGAGACTGTGTAAATAATTTGTTTCTAAATCATGCAAGTCAATTTCATAGGAACTGTAAATCAACCCTCTAATCATCATTACCACACTCAATTAGATATCGACTGACCAATCAGAATTAGCTCATCCTAAGGGATCATGAAAAATGCATGCCATGAAAATGTAACTAAAATGAACTCACATGGTATAAAAACACAATAACAGAATGTCCTATATGAAACAAACATGCAATACATACAAAATATTAATGAATTACTACTAACATGCAAAATATGATTTCCTACATGAATAAAATACTACACTACTACATACTACTACATACCTAACACATGGGTTGCCTCCCACGAAGCGCTTGTTTAGAGTCAATTAGCTTGACTACGTCCAAGCCTCCATTAAGGATGATAATAGTTGGCCTGGTCATCTCTTCGTGAGACTTCATCGTCATCACGACGACACACTTTCTGCCCCTTCTCCTCGCTTGGCCTATTTGTATAACAACTATGTCCTATTCCAATGCCTTCATCGGTTGACCCAAAGTCTATCAATTTGTAGAACAACACATATTCGCGGGCTTCGCTTGAATATAATGGAGGAGGATAAATGTAAGTTGCTGAAACCTTTGGTTCCTCAAAGAGAACTTCCTCCATTGGCTCTAATGCGCTACCTCCATCTTTATACTCTGAGACAAGTAGAAGACCTGCATCTTTCCCATGGTCATCAGCCTTTTGGTACGCACATACCAATTCTTGAAATTTGTGTAGCTCACCAGTGTCTGTCCCAAATAGTGCCCTTTCCAAATCATCCACCATACTAGCATGATCAAATTCCTCACATGGCTTGTGAATGCTCACCTCACCTTGGAATTTGTCTTCCTCAATTATGCATGCAGTATCTTGCTCCAAGTCACCGTTATTTTCTGGAATTACCTCTAGTATGAATTGTTGTTTCTCTTGTTCCAAGGCACTCAAAACTTGAGCAACTAGTGTCTCCAAAGATTTGATAGACCCCTCATTACTCTTTGCAAGCATCCTAATCTCCTCCATAACATCAACCTCATCTGACTGAAAAGTAGGAGTAGGTTGCTGATGTTGAAACTCTTCACTACCAAAGAAATATGACATATTTGGAACATCTTGCTGGTACTGTTGAGAATGGTATTGAAAATATGGTTGTTCCTCATAAGTGACATATGGGTCAACTCCTTCGTAGTAACAATATTGTGAGGTCTCATGAACGCCCAAACATTGCTCACATTGCTGAGGCATGGATGTCCTCGAATATGCCCACCATGGCAACTCCTCGCCTGCCATTTTCAAACACTCAAGTACCTGAAACACACCGAACTAAACAAGATAGGTAAGTAACTAATCCGAGTCAGTGAACTTTAATGACCACTGATGACAAGCACATAAACTAAAATAAAACACCGATGATCCCAAGCAGCGGCGCCAAAAACTTGTTTACACTAATACACGCAAACGTACGCGGTCACAAGTAATATAGAATAAAGTTGAGTTCGTTCCCACAAAGATCTGGTTTAGGTTCAATTCAGTTCATGTACCTATGCAACAATGTATGGTTTTTGTTCACTGATAAGACAATTAACAAATTTTGGTTTAATTAATTAAATTAACTAAGAAGTAAATTAACAACTAAGGATTAACTAACTAATGTGATTTAAATCGAATTACTTATATGAATAAAAACATGGGACTCTAACTTAATTATCTACTTCACTTAGAGTTGATGTCTTTAATCAATACATGTGATGGTTTTGATATCTGATCGAATAACACGAAACAAGTACACGCTACCTGTCAGCATAAGTATACCAAACTACCCATACATCCACAAAAGAGATAGAAGATGAATAGACACCAATTATGCTTAGACCCTATATGTCTATAGAATTTGAAAGCATAAAGGTTGAGGAGCAAGTTATCAATAGAGATCACACAGGGCAATATAAGTATTCTCATCTCATACTACGAATCATGTTGATAAACAATCATGAACCTATGCTAGCATGGCAAGTTCTAAATCTCAAGATCCACTTTCACTTCACAAGAGATTAACAAATTAGATGTTAGCTATGCAACTAAATACATGAATCACAACCATATGAGGATATCAAGAATTCAACATACATAAATCTTTAAAGCAATCAAACTACTACCTACATAGATAAATCCGTTAGAATCCCATGACAACGATTAGTTCATAATTGAACCTCTCGTCACCATGAGAATTATTGAAAACATGATATAAAATAAAGTATGAAAGAAAGAAGACGTAATATTAATAAAACAAAGAGTTGAGAAAACAAATCTAGAATCCAGAATAGCGTTTAAGAAAAGAATACAAAAGATGAAGTAGATCTAGATCTGTTGCTTGTCACGAGCGCTGAATCTTTCTCCCCTTTTCTCCCTTGCAAATCTATGCTATGATATGTAATTCTAAGTAATGATATGAATTAAAAGGGTAGGATATGTTTATATAGGTCCTAGAATACTTTTCCAACAAGAAAAGTCCCAAAATACATATAAAATTCGAAATAGGATAAAATTCAGCAATTTCCAGGAAGTTCGGGCGCAGTCTGCGTGGCTATCTCCTGTTCAGAATTATAGAAAATTTCCCAGGCTTCGCGTGGACAGTAAGATCGCTGAAAACGGACTTCTAGAACTCCAGATATGGCCAAAACAGTGTAGACTGCGCAACCTACCAGAAAATCCAAATTTTAATCAATTTAACCTCCAACTCTTAGTTCTGCAAAACTCAATGAAAACACATTAAACACACCACATACTTGAGGCCAAGTAATCAATTTAAGCCGATACGAAGCATTCCAAGTGGATATAAAATCCACTTATCAGCAGGTCTGCTACAATCTTTGACGAATTGCAGCAAATCTGTTTCTCGAACATCTAAACTATCACGAGGGTTTGATTGGGATAAAATCTTCAAATCAAATAATTCAGTGAGACAGTAACCTTTGCCGCCAAGTTTGCTGTCATAGGAATATTAAGTAGTTGACAGATGAGCTCCCGCCAATGTTGCTGTTGGAACTCCAAACTTACTGTCAAGTGTGAGAATGTTGTTGTCCCCTGCTTCAGCCAATGTTGCTGTCAAATGAGACTTGCTGTCGTGACCTTGCAACATGCAGTCTTCTTGTAACGTTACCATCAATGTATTGACAGTAACTTTATTATTGCTGTCAAACTGATGTATTCTCTTGAGGCTTGAACATATCAATGAACTTCTTCCAATATACATACTTATTACATTTCGACAATTATTTGATTACAAGAACACACTCTGGCTGTGACAGTATGTTCTACTTAGCCTATACAAATAAACTAAGTACTAGTTAAGTTGTCTCTACGCTATCACCCATAAATCCTAACAAAGGCCAAAATAGGTGATTCCTCTGTTGTATTTAAGTGTTTTTAAACCCAAGTGTATAATAAGGTAGAGAAGAATCGAACTATATAACTAATTGTTGATTAATTAACTTTTATTATCTTAATTTAATTTAGTTGTCAAATTAATGCATAATTTCAAAACTACGAAATCAAAGAACAAAAAATTATACATATAAGAGACCGATTAGAGGAAGAATCACAAATAAAAATGGTTTACATGCATGTACAGCAAACTAGCTTTTCAATCAATTTTCTCTACATCGACAACATACAGGTATACAAATACCTTGAAGCTCCCACAACTACACAAACACGTCACCCCCACCGCCCTCACATATACTACCACTAGAGAGATTAATCTCCAAATATTCAATTATTAATTGTTTCGTGATTTTATCGGACAATTTTGATTCCTGCTTTCTGTATCAATAAACATATACATCCCGTTCACAAAAAGGCAATCACAGATAGATGTATTAATGTAAGGAAAATCACCTTACATATGCATGAAGACGACTTTAAACTTTGAACTTTAAAGAATTGAAAACATGACCATTACTAGCCTACTAGTCATCATTGATCAATTAACACGTTCGCATACAATGCATTGTAGTAAAACATTTATCAAAAACAAAAATGAAGATGTTGATTTGAAATATCTTCTCGAAAGTAATGTAGATAAAAGATATTTTCATAATGTATATTGAAGTTATGGAGTAATTTTGAATAGTGGATCGAATTTGCGATGAGTTTGTTGTATATGATTTTGGGTTATTTACAACTTGATCTGAACCCGAAATAAATTGGAAAATTTCAACCCAAACTCGATTGGTTAGTATCCAATCAATCCGAAAATGATTCGTTTTGATCCGAAAATATTTAAAATATTTATTTTTATATTTAAAAATATTGAAAATATATAATACTAACTTATTATATGATATACGAATTGAAATTATTTAAATAATATGACGATATATCACATATGTATATAATTATGTGATATATCATTTTATATTTTATATGATTTATTCTAAATATTAAATTTTTGGATCGGGTTCGAATATTTTAAATGGTTCGAATATTTTGGATCAATCCGAAATTGATCCAAATATTTCAAATAAAAGTTTAACTAATTTGACTTTCAAAGTACTAAACGTAAATTCATCATTTTTGGTATCGGATTTTGGATCAAACCAAATTTTATTATTCTTAATTGAAGTTTACGGAATACGGCTACTAAAAAGGACGTCATCTTCGTATATATGTACATGTACTCATTAATGCTATGTGCTAGGGAGATGGGGCATGCCCAAATGTCTTATAAAAGTACTAATTACTACTAAACGTACATGATCTGACTTATAAAACACACGCCAAAAGATTTGGTTTTGCTCATAAGGATGCAAAATGCATCACAAAAAAATGTCATTATCACGAATAAAATGCAAACAAAAGAATTGCTTCCTCCCTTAAAACTTCCCTCCATCCAATAAAACTTTTGGATATTAATTTTTTTTCTAAAAATCTTCTTTATCTGATTACAGCCCTTAATATTTATTATAAATTTTTATTTTTTATTTTAAGTCTCAAGATGTTGACATGCCGGTGTTTGAAATAAAAAATGTAGCGGTTGAGATTCTAAGCCTCTCACTATCTCACCCTAGATATTACAAAAACCAAAACCAAATCAGTGAGTTCACACATCACACATCAAAAGTTTTACAGTTTTTATCTTCTCTCCAGTAGACATGGGTTGGGTAAAAATACGGTTTTTTGGAAGGGGAGCCTTTTGAGATGTTTATCTTGCTCAATCATCTGAGTTACTGACTTCACCGTCGTAGATGTAGCGACGTTCCAGTTGTGGCCTTGAAATGTACCAAGGAATCTGATTCAGCAACTCTACAAAGGGAGGAACAAATCTACAATATACTTGGAGAGTCGAGATATATAGTGACAGTTGGCACAAGCAACTTGACCGAAGGGGACCAGCGCTTCTACTCCTCGGTAGAGGAGCCGTTCGCAGCGAGAAGCAAGGGATGTCGTGAACTGTGGGAGGTCACATAGAATTGACCTATTCATAGAGTGATCCTATGATCGATATAGGATATATACGATCTCTTTCTTTATTCTATTCTTTTTCTGAAAAAAAAAAGAAGGGTAACTCAACTTCTCGGCTAGTGCATATGGCATAAGGGAGTACCGTCTGGCACTCGAGTACGCTTCCGGTGGTACTCTACAGACTCGTATTCATGGAGTCTGTTTACCGGAACCTATTGCTAGTTCCGAAACCAAGCAATTGCTAAAGGGACTTGAACATGTCCATAGGAATGGTTACGTTCATTGTGATCTCAAGCCAGACAATGTTCTCGTCTTTCCCTCGGAGCAAGGTGTTTGTTTAAAACTTGCCGATTACTTGCTGTCTACTAAACGAGATCGAGTTGGGGCCGTGATGCATATGGCAGAAGGGAGTACCGTATGGCAGTCGAGTACGCTTCTGGTGGTACTCTACAGACTCGTATTCATGGAGTCCGTTTACTGGAACCTCTTACTAGTTCCTACACCAAGCAATTGCTAAAAGGACTTGAACATGTCCATAGGAATGGTTACATTCATTGTGATCTCAAGCCAGACAATGTTTTCGTCTTTCCCTTGGAGCAAGGTGTTTGTTTAAAACTTGCCGATTTTGGGCTAGCTAAAAGACAGAGGCAGCAAAGCTCATCAAGGTTAAGGGGAGCGCTCGAATATAGTTCTCCGGAATCGGTTGCATATGGGGAGAATGAAGTCCCAGCGAATATATTGTCCCTTGGCTGCATCGTGTATCAGATGTTGCATGGACAAGGACTTTGGGATGAAATCAGTTATGCTGGACGTTATGCTTTCTGGAATACGATTACACATGTTCGAGGAAGAAACTTGAGGTATGATAATTCTCTATCACCAAATGCACAACACTGCATGACAAGATGTTTGAGAAGCAATCCAAGTGAAAGATGGAATACAGAGTAGCTTCTTCAACACCCTTTTATCTGTGAGCACAATTAAGAGTCCAATTTACTGAGTTCCGAGTTTGTTGAATATATGATATGATCCTGGTAAGCCTGCTTGGTAAGCCCGCTTCCCTAACACCTTAAGGTTTTAGGTGAACTGGTAACTTAACATGGTATCAGAGCTTTGATTGTGGGAGGTCTCAGGTTCGAGTCTCTCCTACCCCCAATATTCTCATTTATTGAAATATTGAAATTGTGTGCTGTGGTGGACCCAAAAAGGGACGAGATCCCCACCTAGTATTGAACTGGTAACTGGTAACTTAACAGAGTTCCATGTGTATTTCTAAGTTGATGTACTGAGTCGGTGAGTTCGGAGTACTGAGTTATTTCCGAGTCATTGCCGAGTTATGCGAGTTGTGTTTGTCTGATATTACTGAGTTCATTTGTTAAGGCTGTTAATTCAAATCTATACTATTATATAAAATCCGAAACATTAAAAGTTTTGGTACCTGTTTTTTGGTACTTTGTGAATTTACCTATTTACCCTTCATTATAAAGTAAAATATATACGATATCTATACTATTAAAACACCTAAAATAAACATAATATAATTAATGGTAATATTTGATTGCCTTTTTCACATTTACTTTCAATTAAAGATATTACCTTTTATAAACACCTATTGCCTTTTTTATAATTACTTTCAGTTGAAGATATTACCTTTTATAAACACCTAAAAACATCAATCATATCATATCTTCCAATCATTAATATTTCTTTCGAATTAAAATACATTACCTTTTAACATAAAACTAATTTCAAAATATCACATCAAGCTTTTCAATTATAGTCGATTGCCTTTTTCACATTTATTTTCAATTGAAGATATTACCTTTTATAAATACCTATTGCCTTTTTCACAATACTTCAGTTGAATATATTACCTTTTATAAACACCTAAAAACATCAATCGTATCATATCTTCCAATCATTAATATTTCTTTCGAATTAAAATACGTTCCCTTTTAACATTAAACTAATCTCAAAATATCACATCATACTTTTCAATTATTAATATTATATATAAAATTTATCACTAACAAAATATTACTACGATATAATATACGATATCTATACTATTAAAACATCTAAAATAAATAATAACATAACATAATTAATGGTAATTAGTCGATTGTCTTTTTCACATTTACAATCAATTGAAGATATTACCTTTTATAAACACCTATTGCCTTTTTCACCATTAATTTCAGTTGAAGATATTTCCTTTTATAAACACCTAAAAACATCAATCGTATCATATCTTTCAATCATTAATATTTCTTTCGAATTAAAATACGTTACCTTTTAATATAAAACTATTCTCAAAATATCACATCATACTTTTCAATTATTAATACTATTATATAAAATCTATCACTAACAAAATGTAATAGAAATCCGTATACTACGATATAATAGAAATCTGTATACTACGAATAATGACTATTAGATTTTTAGTAAAAAATTAGAATCGTTAGATCTAATGATTAAATTAATTTACTAAAATTTCAAGGTTTGAATTCTATCAACGACATATTTGTTTTGAAATTTTATAATATAACTTTTAAACCATGCATGTCATTAATTAAATTTATATTAAATTATTAAAAATAAAAATAAAATAAAACATTATAAATAATGATTATATAAAAATAGAGATTGTGGAACCTGAGATGTATCTCAGGGAAGTTACCTGAGATACATAGAATATTGTATTCATATATAGGATGGACATTTTCGTAAAATCATAATTTTTTAATTAGCCCTGCGGGCCCAGTTAAATTTATAGTATATTTTCAAGTATCTCAGCAAAAGTTCTCTGAGATCAATCTCAAGGTCCTTTTTCTCATAAAAATATAATTGTAACATAAAATAAAATTTATTACATAAAAATCCGTGCATGGCACGGATTATAGTAGTACTTAAATTGAGTTTCCTTTTTTTTTTCCTCCCCATCTTGTTCGAATTTGAGATATGCTATATATTGCTTGGTGTGCGATTATGGTAGGTTGAAAATATGAATACTTCATGCCGGTTTTTGTGAAAAATTGCAGAAATTACAAGAATTTGTTAAATAATAAAAATCAAAATTGCTCGAAAATTTACTTAGTGTATATGAAGATACTCTTCTATGAGTTGTTTCTGAAAGCATATATTTCATTAAATCACTTCTCCGACTGTGACATTGCACCACTAAGCATATCAACAAAACGATCGATTTGAGGAAAAAAGTCTGCAAGGAAGAAAGTTGAAACATTGGCCTTATAAGTTCATAAAGTAGTCAATCAAGTTTTTTTACTAATACTATTACTATCATAATTCCTTGCACCATCATATCTTCCACCAAAAGTAATTCCAAGTATTATTGAGCTTGTCAAATTCATAAGAAATTCGCTTAAATTTACGATGTTGGAACCAGTAGTAGCTTTTTCACGTATGGTTTTAACAATTTGTCATTTGTGTTAATCCCAGGTTTTTAGGATGATGATTTTTGAATAGTCTTCGAATTAAATCATGGAGTTTTGATTCTGAGTTTCCATATATGATTGTCATATCTATTGCAGGATATATATTGTATTTATAGCAGGACATATATCTTTGGATATCTCTCAGGGATATCATGCGATTTGATTGTAATTCAAATCCTTAAGGAGCCGTTGCTATTACTAGAAGTGGTATATTCTTGGGAAGTTTTCACAGATGATGATTCCTATGTTCAAAAGGATCAGTCTCCATTTGTCATTTGTGTTAATCCCAGGTTTTTAGGATGATGATTTTTGAATAGTTTTCGAATTAAATCATGGAGTTTTGATTCTGAGTTTCCATATATGATTGTCATATCTATTGCAGGATATCTATTGTATTTATGGCAGGACATATATCTTTGGATATCTCTCAGGGATATCATGCGATTTGATTGTAATTCAAATCCTTAAGGAGCCGTTGCTATAACTTCCCACTTCTAGTAACTGCTATTACTAGAAGTGGAGTAACCCAAGAATATACCTTCAATAGCACGGGGATCAAACTTCCCACGATTTGGCTGAGTGTCTAGAATAAAGCATTTAGATCCAAAAACTCGAAAATAACTAATGTTAGGAGTTTTATTTTTAAGCAATTCATACGGAGTTTTCAACAAGATAGGACAAATTAATACTCTATTAAGTACATAACAAGAAGTATTTACCGCTTCTGCCCAGAACTTTCGTGGTAACTTACTCTCATGAAGTGAAGTCCTAGCAGTTTCTTTTAGTGTTCTATTTTTGCGTTCAACTACTCCGTTCTGTTGAGGAGTGCGTGGAGCAGAAAATTCATGTGATATGCCTCTGGCCTTGCAATAATTGACAAAGTCCTTCTCGAATTCTCCACCATGATCACTCCTGATAGTTCTCAGCTTCTTGGAATACTTAGTTTCAAGGTTAGCAATTAAATCTTGAAATTCACTAAAAGCTTCATCCTTAGTACGAAGAAACAGTACCCAAGTGAATCGAGAAAAATCATCAACTATAACAAAAGCATATTTCTTACCTCCAAGACATACATACCTTTCAGGTCCAAATAGGTCGAGATGCAACAACTGCAATGAATCGGTAGTAGACACCTGATTTTTGGTTTGAAAGATGTCTTTACTTGCTTTCCCAATTGACAAGCAGAACAAGGCTCTGTCTTTTTATATTTGAGCTTAGGCAGGCCTTTGACTAGACCATGAGATGAAATTTCCTTTAATAGATCCATATGAACATGGCCAAGTCTTCTGTGCCAAAGATGCTGCTGTTCTTGAATGGACGCTAGACATACTTCTTCCTGTTGCTCATCAAAATCTAACACAAAGATATTTCCTTTTCGTTTGGCTACTAAGGGAGTCTCATTAGAGTTAATACCAATAAAGCACATATTTTTATCAAAATTAACACTATGACCAGAATCTGTGAGTTGACTAACAGTAATGAGATTGTATTTAAGACCATCAACCAATCTTACATTATTAATAGAGAATTTTTCATTACCTACGGTGCCTTTTCCAAAAATCCTTACCGTATTGGAATCGCCCAAGGTAACTAACCCTCCATCTGAAGCAGTTAGAGATAGGAATTTCGACTTGTCTCCTGTCATATGACGGGAACAACCACTGTCTATGATCCACTTATTATTTGGAACGTGAACCTTTAAGCACACCTGCAAGACATATATATATTCATGTCTTAGGTACCCACCTTGATTTGGGTCCTGCATTGTTAGTATCTATGATATTATATAAATGTCTTTCTGTTTTCTTAATCCAAATTTGAGCAGTATTAGTAGAATCAGGCATATATGAATGATATGGTTTAGCAGTTTGGCCTTTAATATGACAGAATTTGGATTCTGCTGAGATATGTCCCCTTTTTCCGCAATCCTTGCATTTCTCATACGGCATACTATACTTCATAGTAGTCCTCTTCTTTGTCTTTTGAAATGCACTCTTTTTGTTCGAGTTATATCCCAGTCCTTCTTTTCCCAAAAAAGATTTTTGGCTTGCCAACATTACGTCTAATGTGCCTTCACCATGCACGAACTTGGCCAGATCTTTCTTTAGACGATTGATCTTTTCCTGGAGTTCAAAGAATTTCTGTTCTGTGTCCGTCTTTTTGCATTCAGTTTCCTTGAAATAATTTGTTTCCTGCCTTAGTGTGGCAAAGCAGGCATCTTTTCTTTCAATCTCATTTTTCAGATGCGTATTTTCTTCGACAAGCTTGGTCATCTTTTCATTTAGCAACTTGTTTTCTTCAGCAAATGATTCCTCTTTCATAGAATCATCCATTTCACTTAGCACTTCACTTAATGCTTGCTTTACATATGCATTTTTATTTCGCAATTTTTTATTTTGTGCCTGCAAGGTTAGTAAATCTTCAGAAACAAATGATTTTAGAGGAGTAGAAAATACCTCTTCATTTTCACTGAAGTTTTCATCAAATCCATCAAAACATAGTTGAGCAACTTCATCATCAGAATCAATTTCTATATCAGATTCGTCATCGCTCCATGTGAGAAAAGCTTTACTCTTTTTTTTCTCCTTTTCTTGATCCTTTGATCCAGAAGCTTTTAATTTTGCCTTCAGCTGAAAACAATTCTTTTTGAAATGACCCTTCTTGCCACATTCAAAACACACTTCATCGTTACTGTTGTTTCTGAAATCCTTTTTGACTTTATAAGATTTTTGAATAGGTCGACTAGCTGCTTTCTTCTTTGATAAGAACTTTTGAAACTTCTTTGTTAAAAGAGCAATCTCCTCATCTGAATCATCACTAGAGTCTGTAATAGTTTTAAGAGCTAGAATCTTTTTCCTTGGTACTTCTTCTTCCTCATCATATCTTCTCAATTGGTTCTCAAACTCTTCTAATTCACTGAAAAGAGTGAGTGTATCCATTTTTGAGATCAAGGAAGAATCCTGCAGAGTTGTTACTTTAGGAGCAAACTTTTTGGGCAGTGATCGAAGAATTTTTCTGTTAATTTCTGCCTGAGGAATGTGCCTTTCCAGGAGAGCGATAGAATTCATCAGTGTGAGAAATCGTCCCTGAGCTTATTTTATCCTTTCATCCTTTTGCAATCTAAAGCTTTCATAGTCACTCAGAAGAAGATCAAGCTTGACTTCACGAACCTTTGAAGTGCCTTCATGGCTTACTAAAATAGTATCCCAAACTTGTTTTGCCGAAGTACATGCTGAAACTTTTCGAAGTTCAGTAGCACACAGTCCATTGAGTAAAGAGTTCATAGCTCGAGCATTATAATTCAGAGAATTGACTTCCTCAACAGTGAGATCCTTTACTGGTTTGGGTTTGTCATCCTTCATGGGAACAGTGATGCCATTTTCAATAGCATCCCATTCGTATGTATCCTTCTGGAGAAATATTTTCATTAGGAACTTCCAGTCATGATAGTTTTCCGTTCCAAGCAAGAGTGGTGGAACATTGATTGAACGACGTTCTTGCCAACCTGATTGTGCCATGGATCTAACAAAATAAACAATTAAACAAAGGTTAAATGCACCTGCTCTGAAGGTATATTCTAGTAATGCTATTGAAGGTATATTCTTGGGAAGTTTTCATAGATGATGATTCTATTGTTCAAAAGGATCAGTCTCAATCTTGAAAGAGTCAATCTCAATCTGGGAAGAGACAGTCTCAATCTGAAAAGGAACAGTCTCCCTTTGAAAAGGAACTGCCTCATTCTTCAACAGAACATGAGACACCTCAAAGCAATTCCACATTCTCTTAATCATCTCCAGAGTTTTCTGAAGCATCTGATGATCCATCTTCTAGAACTGAAAGAAACTCTTCAGAAATTCCAGATCAATCAGTGGATTCAAATGAAGAAGAAATGAGTCGAATAAATCTTCCTAAATCATCCAGAGCTGTGAAGAATCATCCTCCAGACAATCTTCTTTCAGATTTAAATCAAGGAATCACTACTCGAAGCAGGGTTAGAAACTTTTGTGCATTCTATGCTTTTGTAGCTGAATTCGAGCCCAAAAATTCTCAAGAAGCAGTGGAAAATGAACAATGGTCCATAGCAATGCAAGAGGAACTTAACCAATTCGAACGTTGTGATGTGTTGGAACTTGTACCACCTCAAAAAAATGTCACAGTCATTGGTACTCGCTGGGTCTTCAAGAATAAAAAGGATGAAGACGGAAACATTATCAGAAATAAAGCTCGTCTCGTGGCTCAAGGTTATAATCAATAGGAGGGTATCGACTACGACGAGACCTATGTTCCAGTAGCTCGTTTAAAAGCTATACGTATTCTTATGGCGTTTGCAGCATACAAGAACTTTAAGCTTTACCAGATGGATGTCAAAAGCGCATTCTTAAACGGATATCTGCAGGAAGAAGTCTATGTAAAGCAGCCTCCAGGTTTCATTCATAAGAAGTATCCTCACTTCGTATACAAACTCAAGAAATCTGTCTATGGTCTTAGACAGTCCCCCAGGTGTTGGTATGACCGACTCAGTACATTCCTTGTTGACTCAGGTTTTATTCATGGTACACTCGATCCTACTCTCTTTATATTTCATAAGAAAAATGATTTTTTATTGGTTCAAGTATACGTTGATGATATTGTGCTTGGAGCTTCAGATGAGTCCTTATGCAAATGGTTTACAGACTGTATGCATAAGGAGTTCGATATGAGTCTTATGGGAGAATTACAATTCTTTCTTGGACTACAAATTAACCAAACAAATGCAGGTATCTTTATTCATCAGAGTAAGTATATTAAGGAATTACTCAAAAGGTTTGATTTAGAGCATGTCACTCCTAAATCAACTCCAATGAGTGTCACCACCAAACTCACTAAGGATGAAAATGGTAAGTCTGTTGATATTACCAAATATAGAGGTATGATCGGTTCTTTGTTATATCTTACTACTTCTCGTCCAGATATTATGTTTAGTGTTTGCTTATGTGCTCGCTTTCAAGCAGCGCCTAAGGAATCCCATCTTAATGCTGTAAAACGAATATTTAAATATTTAAAGGGAACTGACGACTTGGGACTATTCTATCCCAGTTCCCCATATTTTGATCTAATTGGTTTTTCAGATGCTGATTACGCAAGATCTCAAGTTGATCGTAAAAGCACTACCGGAGCATGTGAATTTTTAGGTGATTGTCTAGTAGCTTGGCACAGTAAGAAACAAACATCGGTTGCAATGTCAACTGCAGAAGAAGAATATATAGTTGCAGGGAGTTGTTATGCACAAATCCTTTGGATGCAGCAAACCTTGAAAGATTTTGGTATAAAATCGTCAAATATTCCAATTTATTGTGATAATACTTCTGCTATTAATATTTCCAAAAACCCTGTCATGCATTCTCGTACCAAACAAATTGATGTTCGTCATCATTTTATTCGAGATCATGTTGCTAAAGGTAATATTGAGCTTATATTTATTCCTACTGAAAATCAAAAAGCTGATATTTTTACAAAGCCTTTAGCTGAAGACAGGTTCTGCATGCTTCGAAGGGAGCTTGGTATGTGCACCCTTTGATTGATCGATTGATAAATAGTATTACTGGATTTTGATTTAATTACCTTAATTATGGTTTATGTGAATATGTTAATTTGATTATGATTTAAATTAATTGATTTGTGAATACGTGGTAGTTGTTAGTAATGTGAGTCAGTTTATGCTATTTTCTTGCATGGTTTACACCTGTATGCCTTAAATGTTTTTTTTTCGGGCACGTCTTCCTATAAGTGTCTCTACAACTCTCTCTTTTCATATTCTTTTTCTAGTATCTCTCCTCTTTTCTCTCTGTGCTTTTCCCCTTTTCTTCTAATGGCGAAATGAAAAACTCGATCGATTGCTACTCGTTCCGGCAAGCTTCCAACAAAGTCAGAATCCTCTAAACGACTGAAGGCAGGAGTTTCTGAAGATCATTCTAACTCTGAATCATCCATTCCGGAGCCAAGTCTGAAAGTAGAGTTCTTGACTACTGAGGGGTCCTCTAAAAACAAGGCAAAACCGATTCTCAAAGAAAGAATGGCGGATATTGACCTAATTCAACGCATTGGTATAGCGCAAATCTTTGAGACCCTCAAGTGTGCATCTCTTTTATCACCTCCGACGAAGTTTTACCCCTCTCTGGTTCAAGATTTTTACTCTAATTTGACTAAAGGGCATAACGAAATGGTGTATTCAAATGTTAAGGGTGTTCCCATTGTGCTCACTGCTGACTGGATTGGATCTATTCTTGGATTTGCTGCCAGTGGACCTTGCCCCTTCACCTCTCATCAACCATACTCAGAGATTGAAGACCTTCCATATGAAGAGCAACTTCGAACCATTCTTGGTGATTCTTCGATCTCGACTGACTCCAAACCCTTGGTATCATCTCTCACTCCTACTTTTCTTTTGCTATTCAAGTTCTTTCATACAAACCTTTTACCGCGCAAAAGTGGTCGAGATAGGGTCACCTATCAAGATTCAATTTTGTTGTCTTTTGGTAATGATCAGCTGAATGCATTTCTTGATGGCTTTTCTGCTCAAGTTGGAGCCAATTCTAAAGCCATAGAATCTCTTCAAACTAAGTTGCTTTCTGTTGAATCCTCTCTTGCATCGATGTCCAAGTCTATGGAGTTACTACATTCAAAGTTGGATGTATTGAAAGCCAATGATCGAAGCATCTCTAGGAAAATGGATTTCGAATTTGGCTCGCTTCAGGAAGGAATGACTTATACTGCCAAAGCTTGGGAAAAAGAATTTGTTAAGCTTTTCTTTAAGTTGGGATCTGAGACTCAGTTTTTGTCCAAGCAGCTCACTTCTCTTCATGGCAAACATGTCACACCATGGCATAAAAAGACTGATTGGATTGGAGATTGTTCTCTCGAAGAAATTACTGCACCTCTCCCTCTCCTAGCAATTCCTCCTCCTGCAGCATTTGGACTAATAAAGGATGAATATATGGAGAAGCTCTTTTAGTGGATGGATGCTAGAGATGGCAAAGCTCCTTTATCAGATTTCTTTGCACAGAATTTTTCTACCTTAAGTACAAGAAAAAGGGCAAGGGCAAAGATCCAGTTGATATTCCTGACGATGATTAAGTCTGTTTTTATGTTGATGAAAGGGGGAGAACTTAGTTGTTTTTGAATTTGAACTGTTTTAATTTGGCTGTTCTGTGTTTGAACTTTGTTGTGCTTGATTATGTGTTTTGGCATATTTGTGGTGACTTTGAATATTTGTGTTCGTTTTGGATATTGGTGGTTATTTGTGGTTATTTGTTTGGTGTCTGATTTTTACTTGTTCATAACATGCCCTGATTTAATCTCAGACTACTGGATTATATTGTCTGTACTTGATTGCATTGTTTATATAAGTGTTTTTAAAAGGGGGAGACAGCAATAGCTCGATCGGCATTCAAAAATGTTCATCAACATAAAAAAGGGGGAGATTGTTAATCCCAGGTTTTTAGGATGATGATTTTTGAATAGTCTTCGAATTAAATCATGGAGTTTTGATTCTGAGTTTCCATATATGATTGCCATATCTATTGCAGGACATATATTGTATTTATGGCATGACATATATCTTGGGATATCTCTCAGGGATATCATGCGATTTGATTGTAATTCAAATCCTTAAGGAGCCGTTGCTAATAATCACTGATTGATTATTATTTAATCACGAATTTGTGCTTGATTGATTCTTGTCTTCATAATCACTGATTGATTATTATTTAATCACGAATTTGTGCTTGATTGATTCTTGTCTTCAACAGCTATAATCTCAAGGATTCATCTCTAACGGCTATATGTTCTTGTGCTATATAAAGACGACCTTTCAGCAGGAAGAACATACACTCGAAGCTTCTCTGCAATACAACTTCTATACACAGACATTCAAGTTTATACACACTCTGTTTAGAAGTTCCATTTATCGAGTTGTAAAAGTTTATTCATCTTACACACACTTGTGCCGGGTTGTGGCAATTAGATAGGGTTGCAAGTCATAAGCCAAGGTAACCAGTGGGCTAGGTAGCAGGTTTGCTAGGAGACAATTGTGTTAAGGGAAGGGTTCTTCCAAGCGGCTTTGAACTTGTAATCGGGGAAACTGTAAACTTTATATTATTGTTATAATAATATAATCTCTGTGATAGTTGGCATAGGGACTTGGATGTAGGCCATAGATTGGGTAGGGGCCGAACCAAGTGAAAATTCCTGGTGTTCTTGCTTTATATTCTGTCATTTACTTATTGCTGTTTATTTACTGTGTTAGTTAATTGGGACACTCTCACACACAAAAGAGACAGTCTCATTATCAATTGAGACAGTCTCATTTACTTGGCAGTAAAATATATTGTGCTACTTGATTTACAATTTGTGCAACTTCTTCTTCGCGAATCGTCGAAAAGACTTATACCTGTAAGAACTAGATAGATGAAGAGTAAATATTTTTTCTTTTTTCTTGTTCCTCCTGTAATTGTATGGTGAAAAAATAATGTCTTGATGGTTGTAACTTGTAAGTTAGCTTCTGCGTACCAACTAAATCTGGCCTACCCGAAAAACAAAGATCATGATATTTGGAAACTTCTATGGTTGCGCTTCAGGACGAGATGACTAGAGCTTGAACAGAGCCTAGCTGCAAGGACATGAGAGGGCCATAATTTTTGAAAAGTTGGTAGAAGAATCAGGAGACAATGAAACCACATCATACTTCAGCTTATCATAGAATATTAAAATCTTGCAGTGAATATTGTACATTTGCTTGTAGAAGGCTCTTTTGCACAATGTAAACATGATGCATGGAAGATGAAAAGAATTTGACTTGCATTAGCTTGGAATTAAAAAGGTAACTGATAACTCATTGTACTTTCGTGTATCTAGTCAATCTCATATCTGCTTCTATCTCAGCCTGCTCAGTTTAGTCAATAGCGCCTATTTACCTCTATGGAAACCTAACTGCATTACCTTACAACTGAGGAATAATAATATTATACCGACAAAGATTAAGCATAGCTTAGGATGCTGGAACAACAGAGCACGAGATAGGTGCACTCTAATCAAATTTTGTATACAAACTAAACCAACATGCCTTAGGATACGTTACAGAGAACACAATTTAAAGTAAAAGGTTCGACTCCAAAATCACTAAGGTGAACAAGAAAATTAGGAGCACAACATAGGAAAAAAAATCAAAATCCAAAACACAATTCATATACACCAAAAATCTTGAAGGTAGAAGCAAAACAACACGAAATTACATCCACTGACTTTCAATCATTCTGAATTTTTTTACATATGCTAACATAATTGCATAGTTACAGAAGTAATTTTCGCATTTGTATTTTGGTTTTTATTGGGAAAATGCTCTTTGTACAGATTTTAGGTAATTTCATATGTTGCACACTATCGTATCAGGTAGTTGCCAAGGTGTAATTGCACTAAATATGGAGGATGGTACGCTGCATGGCTTCCAATCTTCTTCAACAATTTTGGCAACAGGAGTATGCATGTCTCATTTTCCAATGTAATTAAATTGTTGTTTCAGAGGAGTTACTATATCACTTTTATTGAATTTTTTTTGTCGGGGATATGGTAGGGCTTACTTCTCTGCGACCTCTGCTCATACTTGCACCGGGGATATGGCAATGCCATGGTTGTTCGTGCTGGGTTTCCTCTTGAGGTTTGTCTCGATGTCACTTTACATTCTTTATCGTTATTTATCACTCTTGTCATCTCTTTGTAAGATCTGGAGTTTGTGCAGTTCCATCCAACTGGAATATATGGTGCTGGCTGCCTCATTACTGAAGGTGGGTGCTTTCTGCCCTACAGCATAAATTATTTATCTAATCCATCTGACTGTAGTGATTGATTCTGGTTTCTTTGTATAGGTTCTCGTGGTGAAGGTGGCATTCTTAGGAATAGTGAAGGTAGAGATTTATGGAACGATATGCCCCTATGGCCAAGGATCTTGCATCAAGAGATGTTGTTTCAAGATCTATGACCATGGAAATTCGGGAATTAAGGTCGTGGTGTAGGTAGGTCTTATCAGCTGTATTACATTAATAAACTCAAAGCGAAATCTTGTAGAGACATCATTCTTCTTATGATATCACAGATGGCATGGAGAATACCTTAGTAAAGATTACTAGAGTATTCAAAGACATGAAATGCAGTTCACAGCAACACTAGAAAGAGATAGCATAGCCTTTTAATATATCATTCTGAGAAACAAAGAGTACACCATGCTTTAGCTATATAGAATAGCTTTAGGAAAGAGCCAACATGCTGGCAAACATAAAGTCTTAACTACCCTTACTTCATAACTGAAAACAGAAGGAAACAAATATAGCATAACAGATTGCAGATAGGTTGGTGGAGACAATAGCAGAGTGGTCCATGTCCATGCATAGTTGGTGAAGAGCTGACATGGCAATGAGGCTGCTGACCTGGTCTTTATTACTCCCCCGCAAGCTGAGCAGGTGGCAAGGCTAGTGCTCCAAGCTTGTTTAGCAGATAATGGTGCTGTTTAACTGACAGAGGTTTGGTGAGCAGGTCTGCAAGTTATTCACCAGAAGAGACATGAGAGGTGGTGATGGTTCCAGCTTTGAGTTTTTCGCGAATGAAGTGGCAGTCAACTTCAATATGTTTGGTGCGTTCGTGATGGACAGGATTGGCTGCAATCGAAAGGGCTGCAAGGTTATCACATTTAAGAGCAGTTGGAGGGAGGTTAGACAAACCCATGTCTTTTAGCAAAGCATGTAGCCAGGAGATTTCACACACTGCTAGGGCCATAGCTCGATATTCGGCCTCTGCAGTAGATCGTGCCACAACCTGTTGCTTTTTAGCTTTCCAGCTGATGGGTGAATTCCCAAGAAGAATGCAAAAACCTGATGTCGACCTCTTGGTGACAGGACAATTAGCCCAATCACTGTCACTTTAGGCTTGTAGAGAGGCAGCAGAGGAGGTTGCAAGAAGAATGCCCTGTCCTGGGTTAGCCACGAGGTACCTGAGGAGGCGTTTAGCAGTTTGCATGTGCACATTGGTAGGCTGGTGCATGTACTGACTCAGGATGTGCACTGGAAATGTGATATCTGGTCGTGTGACAGTAAGATATATAAGCTTTCCAACCAATCGTTGATAGGGGTGTGGATTTGGTAGTACAGTTCCCTTGGTTGGTGTCAACTTCAAGTGAGAGTCCATTGGAACTTTGAGAGGGGTTGCATTTCTCAATCCATATTCAGTGAGCAAATCAAGTGTATATTTCTTCTGTGACACGAAGAACCCAGCTGGAGAGCGTGATATCTCAAGTCCCAAGAAGTAATTGACTGGACCAAGATCTTTCATGTGGAACTGTTGAGATAACATACCTTTCAGTGAGTTGATTTCAGATGTAGAGTTACCACAGATGAGAATGTCATCCACATAGATCAGAATTATCGTAATGGAAGCTTCATTTTGCTTGACAAAAAGACTGTGATCTGTCTGCGACTGTGAGAATCCCAACTGCAGCAAAACTGAGGAAAATTTGTTGAACCACTGACGAGGGGCTTGTTTGAGTCCATACAGAGATTTGAGCAGCATACACACATAGGAAGTTAGGTTCTGTGCTGAAGATTCAGTAGATATTCTTGAACCAAAACCAGTGTAACCGGGAGGAAACTTCATATACACACATTCTTCTAAGTCACCATTGAGAAAAGCATAGCTTACGTCCATCTGAACAGTGTGCCATTCTTGTATTGCTATCACTGCCAAGAGAGCACGTAGGGTAGTGAGTTTAGCTACCGGGGCGAATGTTTCTGAGTAGTCAATCCCATACACCTGCCTGCACCCAAGAATCACAAGACGTGCTTTATATCGCTCCACAGTTCCATCTGCACAGTACTTTGTTTTGTAGAGCCATTTACATGCAATGGCCTTTTTGTCCTCTGGCAAAGTAGTGATGGTCCCAGTGAGGTTGTCTTCTAGAGCTTGCAACTCTAAGTTCATTGCAGAGATCCAATGAGGCTGCTGCACAGCTTGGTTGAAGGTGACTGGGTCAGGTGTCTTTGTAATAGATGCCAGGAAACAATGAAATGTGGGTGTGACTTCATGATCAACAACTTGAAGAATGCTGGTTTGAGAGTTATTGGCTGTATAGTTGTCAAGCCAAGCAGGTCTTTTATGAATTCTAGTTGATCTCCTAACCGGTGGAGTTGGTGGAGATGAGGAAGAAGAGGAGGGAGATGCAGGTTGATTTGTAACTGGGGTGTTATCAGGATGTTCCCAATCCTCCATCTCAATCTCATCAAAATCTACTGGAAGAGCAGTAGGTAAGCTAACAGGCAAGGGTTGTATGTATTTTGAGGAACTCGAGGTGTTAAGGGGAAACACATTTTCAGTAAAGGTAACATCCCTTGACACAAACTCTTTATTTGTGGTCAAGTCCAGAAGCTTATATCCCTTTTTTGACACAGGATATCCAATGAACACACATGGAACTCCTTTGGCTTTGAATTTATCCATAGTATGTTCAGGATTTGAGGCAAAAGCCAAACAGCCAAACGTTTTCATGTTTTCATAGTTTGGTGGCAACTTAAAAAGTGTTTCAAAGGGAGTTTTGTTACCTAGTACTGGTGTTGGCAGTCGATTGAGTAGATACACGGCTGTCATTACACAATCTCCCCACATAGACAGAGGCAAGTTAGCTTGAAATCGAAGACACCTAGCTATCTCCAGAATTGACATGTGGCGCCTCTCTACACGAGCATTTTGCTGAGGTCGTCCAACACTGGAAGTCTGGTGTAGTGTGCCATTCGCAGCATAAAACAGACGGCAATCAACATCTGCAAATTCTGGGGCATTGTCTGTCCTTAAGTGCAAGATGGATTTGCTGAAATGCTTCTCCACATACTTACAGAACATCTTTAAAGTAGCAAGATAATCAGACTTATGTTGCATAAGAAACAACCATGTGAATCGAGTACAATCGTCCACCACAGTGAGGAAATATTTAAAATTGCCTCTGGTTGCAACTCTATATGGTCCCCAAGTGTCAAGGTGAACGAGCTCAAATGGTGTGGCTGCATGACTTTCACTAAGTTCGTATGGCAGTTTTGAGAATTTAGACATGGGACATGTGAGACAGACTTGGGAACATGGGCGAAGAGTGGGTTTTAGAAAGGAGATGTGTTTAAGTTTGGAGATAGGAGCATGTCCCAAACGATTGTGCCACAAGGTGTATAGAGCATCAGAGGCAGCACTAGAGTATGCAGAGATGTGTTTGTCTTGAAGGTAATATAGGCCATTGCGAAGATACCCCACTGCTTTGACTACTTTGGTTTTTGAGTCAATTATCTCACAGTTATTTGGGTGAAAATTAACAGTGCAATTGCTATCTTGTGCAAGTCTGTGAATGGAGAGCAAATTGTGTTTAAATTGAGGTACATAAAGTACTTTATGAAGAGTCATACCATTTTTCAGCTTGATATCTCCAACATGGGTGATTTTTGTTGTGTCACCAGTGGGCAGCTTGATTATGAGTTCAGAACTTGTAGGCTTGACATTGACAAGTCTTCCCAAATTTGCTGTCATGTGATCACTGGCCCGAGAGTCAATGATCCAAGAATCTTTATCTGCCCTTGACATGTTGCAAGTGACCATTCCAGAAAAACAGTTGTCTAGCTCATCTTCAGTGTCATAGCCTTTCACTTTAGGTGCACTGCTTGGAAGCAACTTTAGCAACTGTTGCAGTTGTTGTGGAGTGAGAGACACCTCCGTTTTGTCACTATCAGTGCTACTTTGTGCAGCATTAGCCATTCTTGGCTGAGCAGATTTAGAGTTTGACCACCTCCCAGCAGCAGGCCCTCTCTCTCTCTGAGGAGTCCTTTTATATTTGTGGTGCCACCTTGGATAACCCACAACTGTCCAACACTTTTCACTGTTGTGACCACGCCCCCCACAAGCAGAGCAGCTAGGAGTGTTTTCCATGTTAACCTTGCCAAACATTGCAGACAGCTCTATTTCACTGTTATGTAGCAAATCAGACTGAGATTCCTCTTGTTGTATCACAGCATAGGCGGACTCAACAGTGGGTAAAGGATGTTACATAAGAAGCTGGATTCTCTAGGCAGAGTAACACTCATCTAGGCCGTTCAGGAATTGAAAAAGTTTTGATTCTGCTTTCTGGGTTTCCAGAGTGGTTAAGAGTTTTGTAACATCTGGTTCTACAGTGATGACAATAGGTAGAGTGTTCATAGAGTCGATTTCTTCCCACAGGCTACTAAGGGTGGTGTAATACTCATTAATTTTCTGCTTATTTTGTTTCAGCCCAAATAGATCTCGGTTGAGTTTGTATTTTCTAGACCCATTGCTGAGCAAGAAAAGTTTTTCAAGGTGCTTCCACACATCATAAGCAGAGTTAATAAACAAGACAGACTGCTTTATATTATCAGAGACACTATTATGAAGCCAGGATATTACCAGGTCGTTACATGTATCCCATTGTGTAGCTTGTGTCTCGTCTGTGGAGCTTCTTGTGACAGTACTATTGATGAAGCCCAGTTTCCTTTTTGATGAAAGCTGAATCTCAAAGGACCTACGCCAGCCTCTATAATCGCCAGCACCTTGCAGCTTTGTCACACTAACAGAGAGTGGACCATCCGAGGGATGAAGGAACAAGGGGTTTTGCATATCTGCTAAGGTGAATCGACCTGCAGCAGTCATTATCAAGATCTGTTTTTATATAAATATATAAGGTTCAAGAATCAAGAACCTAACACTCAGATCTACTTTTTTAAAAGCAAAAAGTACTGGAATAAAAGTGATTGGAATGACAGGCTGCTTCAATCTCCGTGTAATTAAAATACTGTGTTTGCATATACTAGCTCTGATACCATAAAGATTACTAGAGTATTCAAAGACATGAAATGCAGTTCACAGCAACACTAGAAAGAGATAGCATAGCCTTTTAATATATCATTCTGAGAAACAAAGAGTACACCATGCTTTAGCTATATAGAATAGCTTTAGGAAAGAGCCAACATGCTGGCAAACATAAAGTCTTAACTACCCTTACTTCATAACTGAAAACAGAAGGAAACAAATATAGCATAACAGATTGCAGATAGGTTGGTGGAGACAATAGCAGAGTGGTCCATGTCCATGCACAGTTGGTGAAGAGCTGACATGGCAATGAGGCTGCTGACCTGGCCTTTATTACTTAGTCTAAAAATGAGCTTCTTTTTGTTGCTCTTATGTTGTAAATTGTTGAGAAGGTTATATTAATTAATTTCTAGTCTCTTACTTACCTCTGACTGAAGTTCTCATGCTACAACTGTCCCGGTCATGACTTGGTTATTTCTTATTCGTTCTCTTTTTGAAAAGTTTTAAAATTCTTAAATTTTCTGTTTTCTGTGCTTAGATGAATATTGGTGGTTGTTTGGTGAGTAGACTACCTTTTGCAGTTGATAGAACTAAGAAATTATTATTTTTAGCATTTTGTACTAGTTTAGAGCAAGTTCAACAGTGTGTTAGTGGTTCCCTAAAATACTAGGAACCCTTAGCCATTCCCTAGAGAATTACTAGCCATTCCTAATTTTTTTTATTACTAATAAAATTATTTTCCTCCATTTTTCCTTACTTGTCACTCCCTCATTTCTAGTTAGTTTCAAATTTTATATTATAATAATGACAAAGAATGAATATAAGGAATATTGTTGGAGTTAATGTACAAAACAAGGTTCCTAAATCACTAGGAATCATTATTTTATTATATTTTTAGGATTCAATTAGGGAGGTATTGGACTTGTTCTTACCTTTGTAGTTTAGGAAGTCCCTTTCGGTGTTCCTCAATTCTTACATTTTTAAAAGAGCTAAATTAAAGGAAAATCCTGCAACTCAACGGTCCTCATTGAGGCTCATCTATTATATTTATATCATTATGAGCTCAGAGAAAACCTGATATTACATTTAATGTTGGTTTAAGAAGCGTAACTGGACTCATAGTTATTCATGTGATGGATAATTGTGCTTCTTGTTTAAGCACAAACTCTGATTCTTTTAACTTCTAATATATGCACTTGTTTTGGTTGTCAATATAATAATTTTTAATAATTTAATGTGAATTTATCTCTAACATTTTTATATTCTTTATTATTTTTAATTTTAGTTTTTGGAGTAAATTACATCTTTATTATAGAAATACAAAATATAGATAAAGAGAATAATTTTTTATAATATATTAATTAAGAGTTCTTAAAATTGAAATCGAGGAGAAATAAGGGAGTAATTTAGTCAATTTCAAAGCCACATTCCTCTGGAAGCGTTGCACACTTGCACTACTTTCGACAAACGAGTTTATAACATCAGACCCTTCCTCTACTGTTCTCTCTTCATAGTTAAGTCCCCAACTACTCTAAAAAAAAATAAAATCAAGCTACACCAACAAACAAGGAAGAAAACATGGAGACAATCAGCTAAAGTCTTTGGTTTGTTTTAGTTTTCAGTAATATATTTTTAGTCCAAATTGTTTTCTTGTTTCAGAGAAATGAATGGAAAAGGCGAAGATGGCAAGAATCGAGTGAAAAACAACTTGGAGAAATCTTTATCAAATCTGGAATTTAATCTCGAAGCCCTTTCTGGAAAGATTGAAGATTTGAATGCAACTCATCAGAAGTTCACTGCTAATTTCCAATCCAATCACTCTCTTATGGAACAAGAGCTCAACCTGTTGAAGGAACAAGTTGCAATGCTCAATGATGAAATTCGTAAAAAAATAAGCTCTTAAGATCTTTGGTATCTTAACAATCCTTTGCTTTTAGTTTCGATTATGTTACAATGCTTGTGAACTAGTAGTACTTATGTAGGGTTGTTTATGTTTCGAAGAAGACTTTCCCCTTTGCATGTGGATTTTAAGTATTTGTTAGTTTCGAAGAAGACTTCCTCCTTTTGCATGTGGATTTTAAGTATTTGTTATGATAAGTACTTTGCTTATGTTTAGTATTGTTGTGTTCTGTTCGTTTTTGTTATGTTTAGTATTAGTATTGCTATTGCATGTGTCATCCGTCTTATTATGTTTTGTTATTGTTATGTTTAGTATTGCTGTAGCATGTGCCCTCCTACGTCTTATTATGTTCGTTATTGTTGTGTTTAGTATTGCTAAAGGAATGGGTACAGTAATAGATGATTTACCTACACTTATAAGGTTATTAGGAGATCATATGTATGGTCATAATATAAGAAGGATAAATTGATATTTAGGATCTCAAATATTATGTAAACCTAAAGGGGCATGGTAATGAACAAAATTTTTATGCTCCATAAAAGATAACCATAATGTTTGATAATCCTAGTCTACGTGTAAGTACAATAGTACATAAGGTGGTCCTCCCTGGTGAAAGTATCAAATCTGGAGAATGCTAGCCATTAAGAATGAGGATTGGGACCATCTGTGTTAGGAATATATTTAACAGCTGTAAACAGGAGATAATTGAGTGCTTTCATCATTAGGATACAACAGTTATCATATTGTTTAAATGGTCAAAAGCTCTTGGTTATCATTTGGTTTGTATAATTGTCCCCGTAATTGTAGGAGTCATAGAATAGTCATAATGGTTTATTGGTCTGTAGGGAATCTTTTGTATCTATATCTTGATCTCTCTGATAATCTGTTGAGGTAGAGAAAGTGAATACAAGTTTGATGTTTTTGCTTTGCACTCTCTCAAATACAAACGTGTGTGTCATGGTATCAGAGCATAAATTACTCTGCGCCTGAATTTCTTTTCTCTTTCCTCTCAATCCTAAATCATGGCTGATTCACCAAAAATCGATTATACTTCGCCCTTCTACTTGGGACCTCAGGATCGTCCCGGCGATTTCATTACTCCGATTCGCTTGCGGTTGGATAATTTTAATGATTGGTCTCATGCTATCATGGTGGCTCTTTCATCTAGGCGTAAGTTTGGCTTTCTTGATGGCTCAATCAAGGATGTTACTCCACCAGCAACTAAGGAGGATTGGACTACGATTCATTACATGCTTGTTTCGTGGCTCACAAATAGAATAGATTCTGAGGTCAAGTCTATGCTCTCGAATTATGATAATGCTAAGCGCTTGTGGGATGACCTTCATGAACGATTTTGTGTCATTAATGGCCCAAGAATTCAACAACTCAAGGCAGAAATTAATCGATGTGAGCAATCTAAAACAATGCCTATATCTGTTTATTTTAGCAAATTAACTGTGCTATGGGATGAACTAGACAAGCATGAACCTCTGATTTCTTGCGAGTGTGGCAAGTGTGTTTGTAACGTTGGTAAAAAACATGTTAATAGGCGAGAAGGAGATAGGCTACAACAATTCTTGCTTGGTCTATGTTCTGATCTTTATGCTGCTACACGTTCCACATTGCTGTCTCAAGACCCACTGCCATCTATCAATAGGGCTTTTCAAACAATATCCCAGGAGGAGCGTGTGCGTGGTATTACTCGCATAAAGGAAACAAAGCCTGAAGTTACTGGTTTTGCGGTGCGTATGGAGCCAAAATTGAAGCCTCGCCTTGATAAAATGGACAAGGCAGCCCTGGTCTGCTCTCATTGTCGTAAATAGGGGCATGATATCTCCACTTGTTTTGAGGTACATGGTGTTCCGGAGTGGTATGTGGCGAAGTATGGTAAACCTGACAACAAGCTGATTGCTCGTGGAAAGGCTGATGTTACGTCAACCAGAGGCCGTGGGGTAGTGAAGGCCAACGCTACTTCTACGACAATCAACCCCAACACTGCAGCAGGTTCTAGCACATCTACGGACCTTCCCGGATTTACAGCAGTTCAATGGCAGGCCTTAATGGCCGCATTTGGTACTCCTAATCCTCCAAGTAATAGATTGAATGGTAAGTGGATAATTGATACGGGTTGTTCTCATCACGTCACAGGTGATTTATCATGCATGTTGGATGTAGTTGACGTCACTCCTTGTAATGTTGGTCTCCCTGATGGACAGAATGTAGTAGCAAAGAAGGGAGGTTTTGTCCAGATAACTGACAAAATAATTCTAAAAAATGTTCTATATGTACCTACATTAAATTGTAATTTAATCTCGGTGACACAGTTAAGTGATGATTTACATTGTGAAGTCATTTCTAACTCTGACTTTTGTGCTATACAGGACCGACAAACGAGGGAGATGATTGGAACGGGTGAACGTCGGGATGGACTTTACTATCTACGGGAGGAAACAAAAGTACAAGCAGTTTTAGTTGATAGTTTGACATCTTTGGAGTTGTGGCACAACAGGTTGGGGCATCCTTCCGAGAAAATAGTAAAGCTGCTTCCTTTTTTTAGCAATACTAAGGGTAGTCTGAATAAAGCATGTGAAATTTGCCATCGTGCTAAACAAACTAAGGATAGTTTTCCTATTAGCACCACTAAATCGTCTCGTATTTTTGAAGTGGTACATTGTGATTTATGGGGTCCTTATGATGAGCCTTCTTATTGTGGTGCTCGATATTTTCTCACTCTTGTGGATGATTTTTCCCGTGCCGTATGGGTTTATTTGTTGATTGATAAAACTGAGGTATTCAAGATGTTTATGTCGTTTATTGCTATGATTGAAAGACAATTCTCGCAAAAAATAAAAATTGTTCGTAGTGATAATGGTACGGAATTTTTTTGTTTGAAAGAATATTTTTTTGGCAAAAGGCATTTTGTTTCAAACATCTTGTGTAGGCACTCCTCAATAAAATGGGAGGGTAGAGAGAAAGCATAAACATATTTTAAATGTCGCTCGTGCTTTAAAATTTCAAGCTGGCTTGCCAATTTATTTTTGGGGAGAATGTGCTTTAGCTGCGGCTCATATAATAAATAGGACTCCCTCGAGTGTTCTCTGTAATAAAACTCCTTATGAAGTTTTATTTGATGAACCCCCATCCTTTAGTGAATTGCGTGTGTTTGGCTCCTTGTGTTTTGCTCACAATCAAAAGGCCAAGGGAGATAAATTTGCTAGTAGGAGTCGAAAATGCGTGTTTGTGGGTTATCCATTTGGAAAAAAAGGTTGGTATTTGTATGACCTGGATAAAAATGATTTTTTTGTGTCACGGGACGTGAAATTTTTTGAGAATATATTCCCCTACATTGACCGTGACAACACAAATATACCACTTTCACAAAATGTTGGTAATAATAATATGGATTTATTTGACTTGATGAATGGTGAGGAAGTGGCTCAGCCCACTGATCCGCAGTCCATGGAACAGCCTCTGGCCCAACAGAATACGGCTCAGCCAGAGCTAGTTGAGCAGCAGCCCCCAACTACAGGGGAAGTATCTGGTGCCTCTAATGACACTAACATGGGCCGTGGTTGTCGAAATAAAATTCCTTCGATTAAACTTCGTGATTTTGTGACTCATACGATAGTACAACAAAAAAGTCCAATCCCTGTTTCACTTGATTCTACATCCAAATCTCCCTCAGGTACACCTTATCCTATAGCACATTATGTTAGTTGTGATAAATTTTCTGTGCAACACCGGAATTTTATTGCAGCTGTTACAGTGGGAAAAGAACCACACTCTTTTAAGGAGGCTATAAAGGATGCAGGGTGGCGTAGTGCAATGGAGGAAGAAATGCGTGCTTTGGAAAATTGTGGTACATGGACACTGGAAAAATTGCCTCCAGAAGAAAAGGCTCTTGGAAGTCAATGGGTCTATAAAATCAAGTTTAAGTCTGACGGCAGTATCGAGAGATTGAAGGCAAGACTCGTCGTCTTCGGAAATCATCAAACAGAAGGGATAGATTACAATGAGACTTTTGCCCCGGTAGCAAAAATGGTCACTGTTCGTGCATTTCTTGCGATTGCAGCTTCCAAGAACTGGGAATTGCATCAGATGGATGTACATAATGCTTTTCTTCATGGAGATCTAGATGGGGAGGTATATATGAAACCACCTCCTGGTTTTACTACAGATGATCCTGGTTTGGTTTGTCGATTGCGAAAATCATTGTATGGTTTGAGGCAGGCTCCTCGGTGTTGGTTTGCAAAGCTTGTGGCAGCTTTAAAAGGGTATGGTTTCTTACAGTCATATTCTGATTATTCTCTTTTTACCTACACGAAGGGGTCCATTCAGATGAATGTGTTGGTGTATGTTGATGATTTGATTATATCTGGTAATGATTCCGTAGTAATACAAGCCTTTAAGGTTTATCTCAGCTCGTGTTTTCATATGAAGGACCTTGGTGCCTTAAAATATTTTCTGGGCATTGAGGTTGCGCGTAGTGCTGCAGGGTTATTTCTTTGTCAACGGAAATATACTCTTGATATTATTACAGAGGCAGGACTTTTGGGTTCTAAACCCGCCTCTTCTCCGATTGAACAAAACCATCAGTTAGCTCGTGCGACAGGGCCATATCTTTCTGATCCAGAGTCTTATCGGCGTCTGGTAGGTCGTCTAGTGTACTTGGCTGTTACTCGCCCTGATTTAGCTTATTCTGTTCATGTTTTGTCTCAATTCTTGCAAGAGCCGAAACAGGAGCATTGGGATGCTGCTCTAAGAGTAGTTCGATATTTGAAAGGTTCTCCGGGTCAAGGTATTTTGCTTCGATCAGATAGTCAATTATCTCTACAAGGTTGGTGTGATTCTGATTGGGCAGCATGTCCTCTTACTAGGAGATCTCTCACTGGGTGGTTGGTTTTTCTAGGTCATTCGCCTATTTCTTGGAAGACAAAGAAGCAACATACAGTCTCTCGGTCTTCGGCGGAAGCAGAATATCGTTCTATGGCTGCTATAACTTGCGAGCTCAAGTGGTTGAAAGGTCTTTTATTGAGCTTGGGTGTGCATCATTCTGAGCCTATTCCATTGTTCTGTGACAGTCAATCCGCGATTCACATAGCTCAAAATCCGGTTTTTCATGAACGTACAAAACACATAGAGGTAGATTGTCACTTTGTACGTGATGCGGTTCAAGATGGTCTCATTGCTCCTTCTTATGTTCCTACGACGACACAGTTGGCAGATATATTCACAAAGGCATTGGGTAAACGACAATTCGATTTTCTTCTTGGCAAGTTGGGCATTTATGATCCTCATGCTCCAACTTGAGGGGGGGTGTTAGGAATATATTTAACAGCTGTAAACAGGAGATAATTGAGTGCTTTCATCATTAGGATACAACAGCTATCATATTGTTTAAATGGTCAAAAGCTCTTGGTTATCATTTGGTTTGTATAATTGTCCCCGTAATTGTAGGAGTCATAGAATAGTCATAATGGTTTATTGGTATGTAGGGAATCTTTTGTATCTATATCTTGATCTCTCTGATAATCTGTTGAGGCAGAGAAAGTGAATACAAGTTTGATGTTTTTGCTTTGCACTCTCTCAAATACAAACGTGTGTGTCAATCTGATTTAAGAAAATGAAAACTTAGTTGAAAAAGAATCAAAATTGCTGGGACTGCTGTCCGTTGGAAGTTATGGAAGAAAAAGCTAAGGAGGAGGGGACGATAATGAAGAAGTTATTGACTATGCTGAATTGCAAAAAGAGGACATGCAGTTTTGGGAAGAACTACAGGTTCCTTTAGACCTGATGGATTTTTATGCTATTGGATTGGGCATTGTTGCAGGACTGGAAGACGATGCTATAGCAAGGTAGTAATGAGGCGATGCATCAGGATTTTACATAAATAGATATTTTGCTGCGTATTTATTAATGGAATGACCTTCATTATCTATAGTGTGAAAGTGTATAAACTTTATATAAATTAAGTGGAATTAACTCTAATGAAAACATAATACAGTTAACATAAAGCATATCCTTCATTTGTTACCTCAAGTTTCCGATATAGGAATGCATGCATTGACTTGCCTAGAGAACATGAAATTATGAAAGCTACTTCTAAAAGTATCATATCTCATAGTCATGTGGAATCTATACCATACAAAATCACATCTAGGAGCTTGAACTTGAGGTGCTTTTTTTGAAACTTGAGTCCTGTCCAACTTAAGTATATTGTTAAAAGAAGTATTTGTCACATTTCTATCCATTCAATGAAGTTTCTCATATTTTTGTTGGAGCATCCATTGTCTTGAGTACCACTTGTAACCATTTCTTGATGGATCAAGGCCCTCTCTTTGAATGCTTTATCATTTAACAACATTTCCACCTTATTCTTGATTTCTCCTCTAGTGATGATCCCAGTTATATCTTTATCAAGGCTCAGCCCAACCTTCCAAACATCTCAAATGTAGGTCTGATTAAGAAACTGATCAGAAAAATAAGGCCAGCACAGGAAAGGCACACCATTGCTCACACCTTCCATTGTTGAATTCCAACCGCAATGACTTAAGAAACAGCCTACTGAAGGATGATTCAACACGGCCTGTTGATGAGTCCATCCCACCATTTGCCCACGCTTGCCTATTCGAGCCATTACTACTTTCAAGAATACTTCAGACTTCTCATCCATATTATCAGGACGGACAACCCACAAGAATGGCCTTTCGGCGACCTCTAGTCCAAGAGCCAATTCTTCAAATTGTTTTTGGTCAAAAATTGTGGAACTACCAAATGCTACGTAAATGACTGATTGGTCTGGCTGTTGGTCTAGCCATGCTAAGCAGCTTGCATCAGCCAGCCAAAAGTAGCCTGATGATTTTTCAAGCTGGTGGTCCGCAAGAAGTGGGCCAATTGGCAATATTTCTGGAAATAAGGCCAAGGCCGCAGGCTCTAGCTCATAGGATGTGTTGCAAATGATCTGGTCTGCCAATTTTACGGTTCTATTAGTTTCTCCCAAGAGTTTGAAGATGATCCTTTCTGTATTGGAATTACCGAGAGAGGCCCAGGCAAATTGTTCGGGGTTCATGCATGGCGGGCATTGCTGAGGTTAGAGTGATCATTTCGCGTCTCAAGATAGTTCCTACAATAAAGTCATGATATAAAAATTAATAAATTACCAAATTATACCAAAATTGTCTTATATTTTGTTACAAATATACCCAGTTTTAGTTTTTCAAGGTATATTTTGTTATAAAGTCATGATATATTTTGTAACAATTTTTTAATGGATCTACAGGAAAGACAAAGTCATTCCATTCCTTCACCCTACTTTCGGGAATAATACAAAAGCTTGAAAGGTACTTCTGGCTGGAAAATGTGCTGATGTGAAGGATAAGATCTGTATGCTAGCTTGCTGAACTTATTTATCACATGGAATCCGTATTTAATAATCTTTCAACCATTTGAAGATCAAATAATTTCCTATTCTATATGGCAAGTGATGTATATATATGAAATTCAAGTCACTTTTATTGTTTGTGTATAGTTTAGCCGGAGTCTGTTACCATACCCAGGGGCGGAAGGCCAGAGCCAGGAAGGGTCTATTCCGGGCTGAGCCAGTAAAAACAAATTTTCCTTCTTTTTTTTTTTCATTCCAGGGTGAAATTTAATGTTCACTCAAGAATTTTTGTTAGCCCAGCCTCAAATTTGAAACCTATAAGAGATATTACCAGCTGCTAACTAGTAGACGTGTTGAGTATTGATAGAGAGAAAGTTGGCAGTAATTATATTAAAAGAGAGAGTTAATTTAAAATATTAAAAACGCTATTAAGCATCTGAGTTATAATCACTACTCAGCTACAGAGGATCACATTTTTTATAAGAATATTGGGATTATAATGCCTATACATATATATTTCCAATGATTCCTCGACCTTTTATTAGGTTCTTTAGATTATTTAAGAAGAGTTTTGAATTAGACATCTCTTGTCCGTGGTCCATAATACTGTATTGCTCAAGTTCTTGTCCAAGCTACCTTCTTCGACACTATAACCATTTCAAATGTAAAAGTTATTGGTTTTGCTGAAACGCAAAAAGAGGACATGCAATTTTGGGAAGATTTTCGGGTTCCTCTAGACCTGATGGATTTTCATGCTACTGAACTGGGCAGATGCAGGAAGGTAACATGAAGCTATATATCAAGGTAGTAATGCAGATATATTGCTGCATTTTTATTAATGGAGTGACCTCCATTATCTTCAGTGTGAAAGTGTATAAACTTTGTATACATAAAGTGGATTTAACTCTAATCAAAACATAAAACAATTAACATAATACACACTGTGTATTATCATTCATTTTGTTACCTCAAGTATTCGATGTAACAAATGCATTGGTTTGCCTAGAGAGTATGATATTATGAAAGATGGTTCTAAAAATAAGTCTGAACTTAGAACATACCAAACCACATTCCAAAGGCTTGAACTTGAGGTGCATTTCTTGAGACTGAATCCTTTACTACTTCGGTAAATTAGTGAAAGAAGTATTTCTGTTACATTGCCATCCATTCAATGAAGTTGCTCATATTTTTGTTGGAGCATCCACCGTATTGAGTACCACTTATAACCATTTCTTGATGGATCAAAGCCCTCTCTTTAAATGCCTTGTCATTCAACATCTTTTCCACCTTATTCTTGATTTCTCCTCTAGTGATAATCCCAGTTTCATCTTTATCAAGGCCCAACCCAACCTTCCAAACATCACAAATGTAGGTTTGGTATAGAAACTGGTCAGCAAAGGCCAGCACAGGAAAGGCACACCATTGCTGACACCTTCCAGAGTAGAATTCCAACCGCAATGACTCAAGAAACAGCCTATTGAAGGATGATTCAGCACGGCCTGTTGATAAGTCCATCCCACCATTCGCCCACGCTTGCCTATTCTAGCCATTACTGCTTTCAAGAATACTTCCGTCTTCTCGTTCATAGTATCAGGATGGACAACCCACAAGAATGGCCTTTTGGTGACCTCAGGTCCAAGAGCCAATTCTTCGAATTGTTTTTGGTCAAAAATTGTGAAACTTCCAAATGCTACATATATAACTGATTGGTCTGGCTGTTGATCTAGCCATGTTAGGCAGCTTGCGATTTTCCGAGCTGATGGTCTGCAAGAAGTGGGCCAATGGGCAATATTTCAGAAAAAAAAAAAAAAAGCGTAATGCAGCAGGCTCTAGCTCATAGGATGTGTTGCAAATAATCCGGTCTGCCAATTTTACAGTTCGGTTAGTTTCTCCCAAAAGGTTGAAGACGATTCCCTCCGTCTTAGAGCTACCGAGAGAGGTCCATGAAAATTGGTTAGGGTTCATGGCGGGCATTAAAGTGTTATTAAACGAATTACTAAACTACCAAATTGTACCAAAATTGTCTGATGTAGTATATACAAATTTGTCTTTGTTACGGTCAATTGAAGATGCACAATGATATTTAACAAAAAAAAAAAAAAAGATGCACAATGATATAACTATTATTTCACCTTTTTTCGGTTATGGTTATTTGAAAAAATTTAAATACTCGAGCCACATGCATGCCTGCATTGAGGCTATAATCCTCAGCTCTTACCATTCACTTCTTTATGTGATAGAAAAGAGTTAAACTCTTTATGCAATAAGGTGCTGAACTTTAGCTTCTTCCTTCGATAACTGCTGTCATATATTTCCAACAACTTTACTGACTGTAAAAAGAAAAATCGCCAACTATGAATTTAATGGTATATACACGGACGTTAGTGAACAAACCAATTCAGTCATTAAGTTGTGCAAGTCCTCCTACAGTTCTACTAAACTTAAACATAACATGTAGATATACAAATAAACACATTCTTTTTACATCAGTGTCTAGAAAGAAAAGGTATGACTTATGAGTTCTTACCATCACTGTCTAGAACTCCATCTTGAATCAGATTTGGGATGCTAAATATCAAGGCCAATAATGCAGCTGATGCAGGCCAGAAAGCTACACTTTTAATCTTCATTCTTTCTGCAACTGCCAGTGCCCATCCCATATTTTCGTCAGCGATAATACACGTAATTTCATTGTCATCTGTTCGCTTAATATCATTAACAAGTTTCTCAAGCTCTCCTGGCATGACTCGAAAAATGTCTTCTGATAGCTTGCCAAGATCACTCCTATATATCTTCCCAAGGTTCCATCCCATCTGGGAGTGAAACCAAATTTATAAGCTCTCCTACATTGTCTTCTTTTGAGAATGCACTCAAGATACGCTTGTGTATGAACCCAGTGTTCACGAATGTAACCTTGAAACCTTGCTTTACTAATTGTAGGAAATCTCCATTAGGGGAATTACATGGCCTTGAGCTGGATAAGGTATAGCTAGAATGTGCGGATTCCCCATTTTTCTTTCCGCTCTCTCAATTTCCAAGAAATATTTGTGTTTTTCAGTAATTTGCCGTAGGACTTTTGCCATCATCGGAAGGTTCTTTTTTCCTCCTTATTTTCTGTGTCTATGTTTATAAGTGTATAAAAACTCCCCCCCCCCCCCCCCCTCTCAAGGTCTGTCCTCTTTTCTATTCTTATCCCTTTTACCCATCTTTATCTTCGTTTTAGATATTTGTAGCATAATTGGGCTTACTCATTTTTGTAATAGGCCAACTTTTTGTAATGGGTCGAATCATAGTTAATCAATTTTAGGATCCATCATTTGCCCCCAAAATTAGAGGCAATCTTTAGGTTGCTAATAAATAACAAAGGAATGGTGAGCTTCTAGGATGTTGCAACAGGAAAGCAAAAGGTCTCAGCTAAGGCCTAAGGGAGCCTGAGACACCTTGCCGTAGAACAAAAACACTTAGAGACACCTTCTTGTCGTAGAACAAAAACACTTAGAGCTGGATCCTAACAAAATTTTCTTCAATTGAAATATAGCAATGTGAGCCAAAGAAAGGATATGCAAATATAATTTTATGGAGTCCAAATTAAGTTTTTCATTTGCTAGCAATTCAGAACTACAGTCGGAGTTGACGACTACCACAAAGAATTGTGGTGAACACGAGGGGAAGGCAACTTGACTCTTCAACACGGTCTTAAAGCGAAAGATCCATATCAGTCATCGCATTTCAAGATAGTGGATACTTGAAAGGTAATGCAAGGGGGATCAGAAGCAATACCATACCAAGAATAAAACCCGCAAGAGGAATGTTAACCGCACTTGAGCGGATGTGAGTTATTGGATGAGAGTGCACAGCTTTTCTATTTTTCTCCAGCATCAAGATATTTACAACAATAATCTGCTACATGCTAATAACCATAAAAACCAAGAAATGAAAGAATAATAAAGCATTATCTGAATTATATGACATTTAGACATAGTAGGAAGTCTGATAAAAAAAGAGATGGGTAGTCAGCTTGTGGATCATTAAGTTGACAAATTACACGCACATCACCTTGCAATGCAACTGCAGTAGCATATGGTCTGAGCATTTGTCCAATTCAGATATCAAGGACACTGGTCCAACTTCTTTTAAGGGAATATTGAGAAATTTTAAAGTAGCTGAAAAAGATTACAACTGCCTTTATACTGACTATTGACGACCAATGCAGAACTGATAACGATGACAGATGCAGGTATTAGCAGAAGTTCATTTTGCCGTCCTGTTATGAGTATTCTGTGGAAAGTAGCATTTACACCATGTGGTTCTCAACTAGAACATGCATGCAGGCACTCAGTGTTTTACCCTTAATGAAATTTGGGACGTAATCACCAATGGAACTATTATGACCAATATTTTCAGCAAGAGAGGGGTGACCGGTGCTGTGAACAGCAACCACCTGTCCACGCAAAGATATTAGTTTTTCCTTGGGCAAAAAAAACATCTAAATCTGGAGTCTGAACAGATTGTACTGATGGAGTCATGGATTAGGAGATGTTAGTTAATTCTTCAAATGAGACGATTGCCTTTACAAAACCTTGCCCCAAAAAATTTATACTCCCTTATAAGAAACCTAAAGATTCAGGAGAATTTTTATGTATGAACATGCATCCATGAAATTTAAGATTGGATGGTCAACTCTATGAGAATCTTCAGGCAGAGTCATTTTATTGATGAATTGTTTTTCATGAATTAGAGGTGCTTGATCCGTTACAAGGAAGTTCAGTAGAACAATAGAATGGAGCCTAGATCGAGCTTGAGTCATTACATTTAACGTAACCAAAGACTTAGAACCCAAATTGTAATATGCATCAACAAGTCTCACCAGTAAGATTACGAGGCAAAAAGTCATTGTATGACAAAGTGCAGATCATATATCGAGGGTCCAGTGAGAATTCATAAAGAACAAGTTGCATGTAATAAAAACCAACTGGAGCCATATAATAACTAATTGACTTAAGCAAGGAAAATTAATCACAACCATAGCCATAACAAGGATAAATAGTTGCCAAAGAGAGGATCAATGAGTTATAAAAACCGAATGCCAAACCAGAAATTAGAAATCAATTTAAATCTTAGTCGCAGGAAGCGACACATATTAATTGTTATGTGCTATAAATTGATCACAAGAACTAAATTCAAACCGTTGCTATAAGAAATCACATAAAAAGTGAATTTACACCATAGAAAGCCATACTGCATGATGGTTTCTAATCAATCTCATCCATATAAATGTAATAGGTTACAGAGTAAGAGGTGCCAGTTAGGTTATAAAAAATCAAGTTGTAACCGGGAGACCAATTCAAACCGTAGCTGTAGGCACAAGGGGCCGCAAGGAGCTACATATATAGGTTCTATGACGAATTTGATGTCTTCCGTCAATCTTTTTTTGTAGCAAGAGACACAAGAGAAGCATAATATAAAAAGAAAATAAAACAATGCCGATTGTAGGAAAAACATAGCAAAAGACAGAAATCAAAACAATGCATAATGCATATAATAAAATAATGCAAAATGCATATAAATGAGCAAAATGTAGAAAAACATAGTAGTTTTCAAGCAGAATTATAGAGAATCTGCGGAACAAAATAAGTTGCAGAATGTGATAAACAGAACAGAATCTGTAATCAAAATAAAATCCTAAAAACAGCAGAACACATAAAAACTTGACAATTCAGAACCTGTAGGATGCAAAACCTGAAAAATTTTAAATCTACAAAAATCCGGGAAGATTGCAATATTGTATAACATGGCTATGATGCTTATATGGTTTCGAGTTACTAATTGGATACTGATGGCCGTGAAACTTTCAGATACACTAGGGAGCTACAAAAGTCATAGTTGTTAAAGAATTATTGCATATGCTGGCATTCATATTCTGGCTTTCATTTGAGTTAGTTTCAAAATCAACCCAAACCATAGCTGTAGGAAGCTACATGTATTGGTTTTAATATGGGTCGATGTTTAAAGACAATCCAACTCAAGCTACAGCTGGCGAGGAAAGGCCACATATACATATACTAGCTTTCATATGAGTTGTCACAACACCAAGAATGTTTATGATTTATCAAGATATAAAAAGTATGATATTGATGCATGTAATATAAGTGTCAAACACTTTCTGGATGTGTAAGAGTTTAGTTTGTAACTTGTATGGATCCTAAATAGGTAGAGTAAGGCAAAGCATTATGGAAACAAGAATAAATCGAGCAAATGAGGCTAATAACACAGCAAGTGTAGCCAAATAAGACCGGAACAAACAATATAATAACAATTACTAAGGCACTACTATTTGTCAAGAAATAAGACAGGGTAATGTGGAAGAGTGTGAAGCCTAATAATACATCAAAACAATAACACCTTAAAGGTGTCCCAACCCGATACTTGAGCCAACAATGCTCAAGCATCCCAAACAATACTTAAGACTACATCTCTTAAGCTTTCACTTCCCCACAGACAAATACGATATAACTATGTATATATAGCCATCACAAACTTAGCCACCAAGATATCCTTTTCATACTTGGTTTCCAATTACAATCCTTATCATACTTGGTATCTAAATATACCATCTACAATAATTATCTAAACATATAATTATTACTCAATCCATATATGTTTTGGATCACCAAAACCCATACTATTCGTATTGGGTTTAAACCCAACAATCCTCCCCTTCAACCCCATACCCACATCGGATTGAATGGTAACCATCAAAGCCATTGACGTCCATCTGCCAACGCCTCCCCTCGAACAAGAATCTACTCATCTTGCTCTTCCGATCATTGAGTGTCGCTAAAACCCGTTTAGTGATCCTCCAAACCCATCGTTCTTTACCATAACGATGTATCCATCTACAAAATCACGTGCATCAACCACCACGAGTGCTCTTCCACATGTTGAGTCACCCGATCCTTGCTTTCACAATCCTTCGGTCTCCTGAAGAAAATCACTAGTATCATCCAAATAGTTCACCTGGTTGATCAAGCCATTGAAATAGTTGCGATGACCTCTTCCATCTTCTTCCATCTTGAGTCCGCACAGGATTGATCCACGGTGCAAGGCCAACCGAATAATCCATACCGCACGTAACTTTGTATCTACCCGCTTTAGTAGCAATCTTCTTATCAGCAAATCATTCATCATGCTCTGCCATACCAATTGAACCTCGAACTTTCCCTCAACCTCATCCATCACGAACCCGAACCTTTGCTCTTGATACCACTTGTTAGGTTAGGGCCTATACAAATAACGAGATTCAAACAAACAAATAGATCACACACATAACCAATCGATAAGTTGACAAGATCTACCAAAGCACAAAAGAAGAACACACAAATACTTGACGTGGAAACACCCACGTCCCAAACTTGTATTATTAATCCAAACAATTATCAATAATACATCAAAACAATAACACCTTAAAGGTGTCCCAACCCGATACTTGAGCCAACAATGCTCAAGCATCCCCAAACAATACTTAAGACTACATCTCTTAAGCTTTCACCTCCCCACAGACAAATACGATATGACTATGTATATATAGCCATCACAAACTTAGCCACCAAGATATCCTTTTCATACTTGGTTTCCAATTACAATCCTTATTATACTTGGTATCTAAATATACCATCTATAATAATTATTTAAACATATAATTATTACTCAATCCATATATGTTTTGGATCACCAAAACCCATACTATTCGTATTGGGTTTAAACCGAACAATATGTACTTTTGAATGTGTAATAAGGCAGGTCGATAAGAGTAATACCTGGAAAGGGATGGGAGTTTTGATGTGAGCACCAGCTTCTTTGTAATGTCGTTGATGCAAACCACTATTTTTATCTTCGTTAACGAAAGTAGCAGCGTAGAAGGTGGGAGTTCCGTCGATAAATTCAAGCTGCCTGAGACAATGGTCTTATCCTTGCCATCTCCATAAGTCATAACATCAAACTTGGATTTATCCAGTATATTATTCTCAATGTACTCCCCTTGAACATGATTGATAGTATAACCTTGACATGATTGATAGTAGAGGGAAGTGTATTAGGCGGAAGAGATGCGAAATTAGCAGACATGATTGCTGAAGTTGTAGTAGCATTGTAACTAATCAGTCCTTGTTGCTGCAATGCTTTATTTTTCTCATATTCAACCTTCTTACAGTTCATAGGTTCAACATTCATCATCAAGTCAGTGAGTAAAAGATTAGAGTAGCTCCTAACTGTCTGATCATCACTCACTTGATGTCTCTGCTGATTAACCACATTCGACAAAATCTCCGGAAAGCTAAACCCTTGTGTTCACCATCCCCGAGTTGAAAATTGCTTCAAGTATCCGAATTTGTTCTGGTTTCGAATTCCATCTTGGCTTGGGCTCATTGCTCCTTGCTTCGCATCCAGAAGACAACAACGTTCTGTGATATTCATGTTGTTGCCATTGATGGGGGTGAGGTTTGGACTTGAACATACTAGGCTCTACTTGAAGCAGCCATGAAAAGAAATGAAATAATACCAACAATGTCCTTTCTTTATGACTACTGATAGATCGAGGATAGGACTTGAGGTTGTCTTGTCAATTTCATGGTGTGTGTAACAAGGTGGGTACCCAGGAACAGGTTTGCTGAAAGAGAATGTACTCTTATTGCTTCCTTGGAAGGTAATAATTGCCTAGGTTTGGACTTGGAGAGTTGCAGGTTCCCTGACTTGTAGCCATAGGTTGCCATGACTTAAGAGTTGGATATTCCTGGACTTGTAGTTGTAGCCATATGTTGTAAGGACTTGGGGTTGTAGCTTCCTTGACGAACCAGATTGGAGTGCCAAGACAACTTTAACGAGTATAAGATAAGACTTTTGCCATCATCGGAAGCTTCTTTTTTCCTCCTTATTTTCTCTGTCTGTGTTTATATGTGTATAAAAACTCAAGGTCTGTCATCTTCTCTATTCTTCTCCCTTTTTTCCATCTTTATCTTCCTTTTAGATATTTGTAGCATAATTGGGCTTACTCATTTTTGTAATGCGCCAACTTTTTGTAATGGGTCGAATCATAGTTAATCAATTTTAGGATCCATCACTACCCTTGTGCTTTAGTTAATTGAAGGCAACATTGTCATTGCCTTGTCTTAAACATCGACAATGCTTTCGTACCCTCATTTTTTTAGATTAAAGTGCACTTTGTGTACCTATCTTTTTCCAATTATATCACGAGCGTTTCTTAATAAAAATAAAATAATAATATTATAATACTAATAATTAATCGATTATCTTTTCAACTAAAATGTATCATCTTTTTCTATTTTTCTAATTAAATTCCCTTTTTTAATGAAGATGATGATGATGATGATGATGATGATGATGATGATGATGATGATGATGATGATGATGGGTGAGAAGAAGAGACAACACAGGAGAAACAAGGATGATGAAGAAGAAGAAGAAGAAGAAGAAGAAGAAGAGTGGCAAAGGGAAGAAGGATGGTAATGACAAGGGAACGGGCCAAGTGTATAAGTGTATGAAAGAAAGAGTGGAAGACAGCAAGCCTTGAACATTACTAATAACAATCTTACCACATCACAAGGCTCAGTGTCTAGGGTGGTTGTTGTTAGTAATGATTCATCAAAATCTAAATCTATGGCTTCTGCAACTGTCTTGCCACTCAAATCAAAGAAAACTTGAAACCATCTGCATGTCTCCTTAAGCAAACTGTTAATGATGTACTACAATGGTCCAAGGCTAAAGGCTTCAAACTCTCTCCAAGTGACAAGATGCAAAAGCTGAAAATCAAGTCAATGGCCATAAGGCAAGGAAGTAAAGGCATCTACATTGCAGGCTCTCAAAATTGTACCAGGATTAGATTTGCCACCTCTTGATGAGGATTATGATAGAGAGGCTCTAGCATTTCATCAAGCTCAGAAAATTTATCATGTGGCAATTGTGAATGGCTGCTTGGAATTCAAATACACTGATGACAGAGAAAAGAGATTCAAACAAGGGATGTGTGAGCACGCTGGATGATATAGAAAGAATTATTGCACTTCTGAATTTTGATGTTAAGGAGGAGAGGATTTGGAAAATAGAACTTGCAAGATTTGTCAAGATGAAGAGAGATCACCAGGCTATGCAGAAATAGTAAAGTAAGGAGTTGAAGAAGGAGGAGGAGTTAGAGGCAATTGAGGCAAAAGCAGATGAGTTAAGAGCAAAAGGGTTATGCAGAGTTCAACTTGATCCCTATGTTGTAATATATAGGAGGAGAAATGGAGACAATGTCAATATCAGAATTAACAAGGTCAAACACTACCCTGCAAATAAGCTGGAGCCTGTAATTGAAGATTTCAAAAACTCACTTCTTATTGAAGAACTCATTGCCATGGTGGATATCATGAATGTAATGTAGGAGAGTAAAAAGAAGACAAAGGCAAAGATGGATAAGGAGTATGATGATTGTCTAGCTAGGGCTCAAGGAATGAATGCTAAAGACACTGGATAATCATCTATTGTAAGAGTGCTTCTTCTTTTACTTGTATCCATGTTTCAATCAAATTCGTACCTGTACTTTTTAATGTTTTATCTTTATGTATGTTAGGTTTGTTATCAGACATGAAATTGTGACTAAGGGTCTTACTCATAATTTGGGGGAGATTGTTAGTCATAGAGGCATGTCTGTGTACATCTAATAACAAGCCTAATTTTTTATAATGCTTTGTATTACCTACATGACCCCTAAACTGGGGAACCCTCTACTTGTAGAGTTTCTACTTGTGTTTAGTACTTGTAATAGGCACCAAATTCCTAGCTGTGTAAATGTACAAATTAAGTCATAAAATAATGCTTGAAAGAAGATCCAGAGATCATGCCTCAAAGCTTGGAGAACAAGGCTGTAGAAATAAATACAGTTGGAATTTGAAGATTGAAAATTTGCCTGAGTGTTAATTCGAGAAGTAATTTAGTCTATTCGAGAAGTCAAGGTTTCGAGAAGTCAAGGATTCGATATGTCAAAAGACACTATTCGATATTTCAAGGAGTCAACTAGTCAAAGCTCCATTCGACAACTCAGCGATTCGACATGTCCAGTACTCTATTCGAGAACTCAAGAAGTCAACAAGTCAAAGTATCTTTCGAGTTCTCAAAGGGTCAATAAGTCAAAGTCACATTTGATATCTCAAGGACTTCGGAAGCTATTCGACATCTCAAGGATTACATAAGTAAAAAACTATATTCGATAAGTCAAGGATTCTTGAAGAAAAGACTCATTCGAAAAGTGATTCGATATGTCAAGAAAAGCATGTTCGAGAACTCAGAGTTGTCGAACTATTCAATTCTAGTTCTCGAATCAAGTACTTAGTCATTTCTCGAATGGAATCTTGAAGACAAATTAATGAAGATGTACAAGTCAGAAAATCTACAATAAGCCAAGACACTTGCAGGACCACAGTACTGTAAAGTGCACATGAAAAGTCTACAAAGAAGTTTAGAGAGATGTTAAAAGAGACAAGCTGCTAAAGTAGTAGATCTGAGCAGGTTAAAGAGATGGTCAAACCACTTACTGCCCAGACGTGTACCAAATAGGATAGACAAGTTAGAAAGTGTATTTGTCTGTCACTACATTTGTAGTAAGTAGGTTATAAACATGTTCTACAAGTCTACAACCTCACTTCTTTAGCAGTAAATGTTTTTAATTGCAATTTGATAGATAATATCTCTCTGAGAAATGAAGCTGAGAATATTTGTATTCCCAGATTGTAGCAAAATCTTTATCTAATACAATATTATATTAAAGTGAGTACTTGTGTTTTATTTCCGCACATATAATCTGTTAAACAGAAACACACACTCAACTACACATTTACACAAAGATCAAACAACAGGTTGTTAAGCAAAGAAAAGTTTGAAAATACATTAACCCCCCCCCCCTCTGTATTTTCTTGTCTGTATTCCATACTCAACAGCATACTAGTCATGACGATCAAGTTAAAATCTCGTATAGGAAACCACACCTTTGCTTATTATCAAAAAGTAACTCTTGATCATTCTTTTGAACTAAAAAAGCAGTATCTAATCAATATATTGTAAATTTGAAAATTTGATTATTGAAATCATAATTAAAATTAATCAATACATTCGACCATTCTTTTATCATACTAGAATGAAGATATGACTTACTTAACTTTCCCCCACCCCTTTATCTTTCTTAATTAAAGTTGATCATAATTAAAATCTCAAAATTTGCTATTCATTCGCAAAACATCCAATATTATCGATGATAGAAAGTACGATTTTATTAAATGAATTTTATTTATAATTAACAATGTATGCTTTATAGTCACTGTTTATTACCGGTATAAAACATTTCAACTTGCATAATCGTCATAAGGTTTATGGCCAAAATGACATACATATTCATGGGACTGGATTAAAGTTTACAATAACTCTCTTATTTGTACTTTTTTATTTTTATTACTGTAGATTTGACATACATAACCATATGGATGTCACCAAGACGATCATTTAAAGTGTAATTAAGTTAGTGTTATTGTTAGGCCGAATTCCCCAGTTCATTACAAAGTTTTAATTAATTTGATACTCAAATTACTCAACGTAACTTCATCATTTTTCTAATCGGATTTTGGATCATAACAAATTTTACTATTCTTAATTGAAGTTTACGAAATACGATTAGTGAAATGGACGTCATCTTCGTACATATGTACATATACTCAATAGTGCTATTTGTTAGGGAGATGGGGCAGGCCCAGATGTCATCTTCACATTTAACCTTCTGATAACTTATAAACACACACCAAAAAAATTTGATTTTGCTCATAAGGATGCATCATGCATCACAAAAAAATGTCATCATCACGAATAAAATGCAAATAAAAGAATTGCTTTCTCCCCTAAAACTTCCCCCCATCTAATAAAAATTTTGGATATTAATATTTATTATAAATTTATTATAAATAAAAGAACAGCCCTTAATATTTATTATAAATTTAAATTTGAAATCAAATATTGGTTAATGTGAAAAAATAGAATATTATTTGATATGCAAGAGATCGAGTGGTTTGAAAAATTTACTGTTATTAGTTTTTACCAAAAAATTTAGATGCATCATCTAAAACGAGCCATCAATGAATAAAATGCAAACAAAAAAATTACTTTAGTGACATAAGCATTTGGACTCCGATCTCTTAGTCCCTCCGAGTCTCATTGTGAACACATGAACTATGTGCCTCTCTCTCCCTATCATACTATAGTATTTAATATAGTATTACATGTCTTTTTCTCTTTCTTTAGTATTTAAAATATAAAGTGCTCTTACTTGTCTTTGCGACACACAACTGATAGCAAAACACAAGTTTTACATTTAGCTTTATCTTCTCATGTGTATCTTTTTTTCCTTCTTCTCTTGTGTATTTTTATCTTCTCACATTTAGTTTCACATTTCGTGCAGGAGACATGGGTTGGGTAAAGAGACGATTGTTGGAAAAAGGAGCATTTGGAAAAAGCATACATGGCCCAATCTTCGGAGTAATTGTTAGATTCATGTAGCAGCGACGTTCCATTTGTGGCCCTGAAATGTTCTAGAGCATCTGATTTAAGAAGTCTACAACATGAGAAAGATGTTTACAATAGTCTCGGAGAATCAACATTTATTTTGAAATTTTTGGAATCGAGTCGGGCCCTTGAGTCAAATGGTACAAGGGAGTATTCTCTAGCACTCGAATACACTTCTGGTGGTTCTTTACAAGAATAGTTTGAAGGCGGAAGCTTACCGGAATCTGTTGCTAGGCCCTACACGAAGATGATGCTAAAGGGACTTCACCATATCCATCAGATTGGTTTTGTCCATTGCGATCTTAATCCGGATAATGTTCTATTATTTCCCTCGAAACACCCACTAGGTGATTTTTGTTTGAAACTATTTCTTTCTACCATTCTAATCTCCTTTATCTTTCTTAATTAAAGTTGATCGTAATTGAAATCTCAAAAAGTGTTATTCATTCGCAAAACATCCAATATTGTCGGTGATAGAAAGTACGATTTTGTTAAATGAATTTTATTTATAATCAATAATGTATGTTGTATAGTTCATTGTTGAATACCGGTGCAAACTTTTCAACTTGCATAATCGTCATAAGGTTTATGGCTAGAATGACATACATGTTCCTGGGGATGGATTAAGTTTATAATAACTTTCCTATTTGTAATTTTTTGTTTTTATTACCGTAGATTTGACCACTACAAGAAATAGCAAATTTAACAACAGAATTTACCAACGGGACAATATCCATCACTCACTACCAATGAAGTACCAACGCTTTTTAAAGTTGCAGATAGTCAACTATCTTCCAACGATTTACCAACAATTTGCCAACGATTCATTCCCAACAAAAAAATTTTGGTTGGTAATTTTTGGCGCCAAATTTTCCGCCAAAATTGCTAACAGACTGAACAATGCTTTCCCAACCAAATTTTCTTGATGGAATGTTGACAAATTACCAAACCATTAGCAACATATTTTACAACAGAACGGTGACAAAAGTTTACCAACAAACTCTATTTCTTCGCCTAGTCATCAGTATTTTTTGTCAACGAAATTATGACAAATTAGCAACAAAATTTTGTCATACTTTTTTATTATAATATTCCAAAACAATTTATTATTATTATTCATAATTTATACTTTTCTTCTTGTTAAATACAAATTTCTACCTTAAAAACTTTAAATATGAGAGCATTTTAATTTTTTATCAAATAAGTTTAGTTTTGATTTATTATGAATTTTATTTATTTATTTTAAATACATATAAATATATTTTAGCATGCATACTGTTATAGAATGTGAATTTTTTTTAAAACCAAATGTGAATTGTTTTTTAAAACCAAATGTGAATTGTTTTTTAAAACCAAATGTGAATAAGTTAACACTGAATTTTTAATCGAAACAAGATAAGCATGACATAAATAATAAGCTTTTTTTACAAAAGTGAAAGCAAAATTCAATTTTTTATTTTTATAAAAATGAATTGATTCCGTTTAACTCGTACAAATACAACTAATAGTCCAATACAATAATACCACATAACATGGATGATATAGAGCGACCTAGAGGGTGTTTGGCAACCACTGCTTAAAGCTAAAAATAGCTTTAAGTAGTTTTCGACCCGTTTGGCAACCACTGCTTTAAGGCTTTAAGTTAAAAAACTCCATTAAGTCATAAATTCCAATTAGGTACTTTTGACTTATGATTAATGAATTATCGAGTTTTTTTTTCACGATTCTTGTAAAGTTTAAATATTATGAATTAAAAAAAAAATTAAGTCAAATTTCAATTTTAAGTCAAAATTATTAAATCCCCATTTAACTTTAAGTAAAATTACCCAAACACATTTATTCAACTTAAAGTAAACAACTTTACTTTATCCATTAAGTTAAAAACACTTCCATTAGTGGATTTGGGGCAAAGTATACATGTTTTTTGGTATAAATTATGTTTTTTATAAAAATGTTTAAGTTAATTTGTATTATTTATGAGCTTGCAATTGTTAACAAGTCGTGAATGACCTGTATCATCTTCTAGCAATAAGTTATATATTACTTTAAATATACATGATGTTCTTAGTTGTACATTTGAATTTGATATCAATTTCCATTTCTGAAGTAAGTAGAATATGATAGCTAGGTAGGAAAAACTCCTTAACTGTGTTGACATTGGGTACTCTATAAACATATAGTTTATAAAAGAAGTGACTACTTTCAAATTGCACAAAGATAAAATGTGTTTACGTTCTTATAGATTTATTGCATAACATCAAAACTGTTTTTACCTTCTTGTAGACCAAAATGAGAAGTTTGCCATATTCATCAACTAGCGCTACTGAACATGAAAGTTCCAGGGAACAAACACCGGTCCCTTCAGAGCAAAGCACACTGAATGAATTGGTGACACGTGTCAATAATGGTGTCTGGGAGGTTGGATCATTGCATGCTGATAGACGTCTACAAGTTGAAGTGATCAAAGGAGTGTATGTCATCTTTGTCAATCATAACTTTGAACTAATTGTGATATTTCGATTGTCTAATGTAATTTTCTTTTAGGTTGGAACCTTCAAATCAATGCTCTCACAAGATCACCGACACAATGTACGAGAGACTCGAACCAACTGGGTTTAACTGGAAGAAAGTGTCTGCTGAAACTAAGTAATTTTATTTTGAGGAGTTTAAGGTATTTCTATTTCTTCCCCTGTAAATGCATAAATATGTATATAAAGTTTGTACAAACATATGTTTGTGCATCAATTGGGATTTTTAATGGGCATTCATGATAAGATCTGGATAAATGTTGTGGACATTAACAAACACCTTATAGATGTTGAGTTCTTAATACATAATCTTCAGACTTCCATCACTATAAGTATTAGTTAGGACTTGACATGTCATTAAGATTTTAAAATATTTGAATGTGGATACAATTTGATGTATACTATTTAAGCTTTCGATAATTACTTATTGTATAAATTATTGTTAACTTGTATATATATATGATACTTTTTGATTTTGTAGAAATGGGTTGTTTGGAGACAAGAAGACAATGTGGCCTATGGAGCATGGTTAAAAAGCGCTTCGAGGCGTTATTCTAATATTTGTTGTGAAGCGCGGACTTTATGGGAACAAAATAGCAAACCAAAGAATAACATTGCTGAAGATGTGTGGCTGAGTTGGGTTGAGTTCTGGAAAACTCCAGAATTTCAGAAAAAATGTTCTATACAGAAGAGCAATCGTCATGGTGGAGCTGACAAAGCCCCTCCCACACACATAGGTGGTTCTGCTTCCAGTAGAGTGCATGCAGCTCGTTTGGTAAGCTTGTTGATATTATATAGTAAGTAATTCTGAGTAAATTAATAAACTATGTGGTGTTTCATGTTTTATAAATATTATAATTTAATTCAATGCAGAAAAAGAAACATGGTAGAGATCCCACTTTCTTTGATGCGTATGAGCATATTCATACCAGAAAAAATGACAAGAAGACATATATTGGTGAGAAAAACCAGAAAGTATCTGTAAGTCTACAGTAGATCATTTGCACTTGCCACTTTTTTGAATGTTTTCATGTTTAGCTTATTATTCTAGAAAAAAATTATATCTGCAATGAATTATATTGTGCAATATTCTGATTAACATATTCCTCGATAGTGTGCATATTATGTGAAAAGCCTTTTCTTTTTCTGTCGGTTTGTCATAAGATAATTTTGTTGGAGAAAATATCTAGTACTTTACCAAATGTCTTTTGCCTCTTAGTTATTCTCCAATACAGTTCCTAAAGATTATTTATTAATTTGTGACCTGATGTTTCAACTAAAGTATAAGCATAGTTCCAATATTGTTAGAAATTTTATTTCTGAACTTGTCTGCTTGTATTCTAATTATGGAAAAATTTGGTCCAATATTATTTTATTATATATCTTATGCAGGAAAATTATAAGAATCTCTGTGAGCTGTTAACTCAAGAATCTTAACCTATTGATCACAATAAAGTGTACTATCAAGCAGTTGGAGGGCATAACAAGAAGAACATAGTATATGTGCTTGGTTCACTACAAACTTTACACTATGCGCCAGGAAATAGTAGTTGTGTAGCTTCTGATTATAGTAGCTCCCAGCTTAACACATAAGAAGAATATGAGAAGCTACAAGCTGAGTTGCAAGAGATGAAGGGTCAGATGAAAGACGTAATGAAAGAGGCTGATGAAAAGCGAATTAAAGAGGTGAATGAGATGAAGGACAAGATGAAAGAGACGGATGAGATAAGGATGAGAGAGGTGGATGAGATGAAGAATCAGCTTAGACAAATGCAGAGCCAACTAGCTATGGTTTTAGATCGTAGTAAGTAGATTTTTTTTACAGCTTTTGTGTAACAGGAAGTAGATTTTTATAGCTTTTAGATTAGTAGATTCAGTACTAGTAAGTAGATTTTTCTTTTTTGTTAAAAAGACTACAAGTTTCTAGATAACAGACATTGTTATATTATGCATTTGTTTGCTTATTGAAATTTGTTTAATCCATTTGTTTGAAAATTGATATTTGTTTATTGCACTTTTTAAATTAGTTTTAAATTTAAATATAATAAAATAACAGGTTTCTCAATTTAAATAAATTAATTTTTTTTGGTCAGACACCAACGGAATTCCTGATGAAATTGTCAGAATATGTATAGTAATATAAATAATAACAACCATTTTGTAACGAATTGGTAACAAAATTGTAACAAATTTACTAACAGAATTTAGTCACTTTTTTTTGTTAGTAAATTGCCAATGTAATTGTTGTTGGCAATTTGTTAATAATTCTGTTGGCAATTTGTTAATAATTCTGTTGGCAATTTCGTTGGTAAATTCTGTTGGTAGCTACCAACGAAAAATTTGTTGGCTGCCTGTTGGTTAGTTGGTCAAACCTTTTGTCAACAAGTCGTTGGAGATCCGTCAGTAGTTTAGTGACGGAAAATAAATTCTGTCAGGAAAGTTTTCCCAACCATGTTTTTAACAACTGATTTTTTTGGTTGGGAATTCTGTCAGGATCACGATTTACCAATGGAATATCATATTTGCCAACGAAAAATTCCGTCACTAAATTTTCCATTTCTTGTAGTGATATAATCACATGGTTGTCACCGAGACAATCATTTAAAGTGTAATTAAGTTATTGTTGTTGTTAGGCCGATTTCCCCAGTTCTTTACAAAGTTTAAATCTCATAGCTAGGTAAGTAAATGAGATATGACAAAGATGTATCTAGTTATAAAATATACAAGAAAAATACGTTATAAAAAAAATTATATAGTTTACCAATCTATGCATCCTCCCATACTCAAGAAAGTGAATATTCCAGGGCAAATGCCTGGACAAGGAGCTTAAAGTAAAATTTTAATAGACATCGGCAATGAGTATGGGTGGTGTATTGTTGGAAAAGAGTCACTGATTTTATTTTGTACCTACATCTCAAAGATGTTCATGATGAATGGTTAGTGTTTTTAGCAAAGTAAATAAGTAATACGATGTTGACATGCCTTTGTGTTTAAAACCAGAAACATGTAGCAGTTGAGATTCTAATTATTTTACTTGCACTCCAGTACTCTACACTCTTGCTAAATAAAGAATAAGGTAATTTTATTTTATTTTTATTTTTTTTACGAAATGGTTATTTTTGATTTAGTGGGTTCACATTAAGACTCTTTATCTCATTCTATTACAAAAATAAATCAGTGAGTTTACATTAAACCTCTCCATCTCACTATATTACAAAAATAAATTGTAGAACTAGCTATTTCATCCTCCTGAAACCATAGGTAGATCTCATATCTCCATTCTATGAAATATATCACATACATGCATGAAAATTTTAATTTTTAAATAATAGAATCGATATTTTTATTGCGTATTATCGGCAATCTAAAACCTATTTCTACCTACTATTCTAATCTCCTTCATCTTTCTTAATCAAAGTTGGTCATAATTAAAATATTAAAATTTGTTATTTATTCACAAAACATCTAATATTGACGGTGACCGAAAGTGAGGTTTTGTTAAATAAATTTTATTTATAAAGTTAAACCTCGATAAATGAATATGCTCGGAACCGAAAATTTTTATTCATTAATCGAGATTATTCATTTATCGAGATCAAAAATACACAATCTCTATTATGTCGGGATCGGAAAAAATTATCCACTTGACGAGATTATTCGTTTATTGAATATTCATTTATCGAGGTTCTACTGTAACTATCAATGTATGCGTTGTATAGTCCACTGTTAACTATTGGTGCAAAATGTTCCAACTTTGCATAATCATCATTAGATTTATGGCTAGAATGACATACATGTTCATCGTGCTGGATTAAAGTTCATATTAACTTTCTTATTTGTTCTTTTTGTTTTTGTTACTGTAAATGTGATATACATAATCACATGGCTGTCACCGAGACGGTCATTTAAAGAGTAATTAAGTCTTTTTTGATAGGCCATTCCCCCCATTTCTTTACAAAGTTTAAATCTCATAGTGCATGCTCCCATGCCCAATTGTAACATCCCGGATTTTCGAGATATTAATTCTAACTACGAAACTGAAATAAAATAGATTCTTTTATTCGATAAAGCAAATATTCCACAAAAGTCAAAGCAACGATTAAACTAAATAATTCAAAAACATCAATCGAAAATGCAGCTCCACAAGTTCATTATTCAATAACAAAATTTATTCTGATAATACGAAGAGTCTAATCCGATAATTGCATCAAATAGCTAGCACGAAATCCACGAGTTCAAATATTTATTTGATCCAAAACTCAATAACATGAAATATTAAAAACGAATAAGCTACACAGATCAGCAAGTACAAATTGACTAACAAATATTTTCAAAACCAATGGGCATTTTTATAAAACATTTTTCAAAAACAATATAAGTTTGTATAACCTTTGTGAAAACAAATCCAACCCAAAGTTTATATATTCTAAAAATCCAGAATATAAAACAAAAACAGAAATAGAAACCAAACGAAAACATAAAATAGCACAAGTTTGCTCTACGATCACACTTTGCCGGTGACCGGCATCTTATTCTGATTCTTATTCTTATTCTTTCGCCACTTTATTGGTGACCGACATCTAAAGTTCAATAATTACGCGCAAAGTTATGTACTTGTTGGGCTACTAAGGGTATCTAACGTTAGTTCCGGAACTATAACGTAAATTACGAACGGGTTCGAAGTGTAAACATTTGGTTTCTAAAATTCAAATACTTATATAATTCGAAATAAAATTCTTATATCTTATGCAATTCAGAACAAAATCTTATATCTTATACAAAAATCTGAAAATTACAATACAAATATATTTTTCAAAAATGAAAAGTAAATTAACAGCATTTACCGCCAAGTCAATACTAAATACCGAAAATAATTGTATGAATAAATCCAAAAAAAATTAATAAACATAACAGAATCAATCATTTATATTATAAACACATTTTATACATCGTGCATTACAAAACACTCACCGTTAATCATATAAAGACTTGACAAAGAGCTTAAACACTAATTTAACATGAATGCTAAATGCAGTTCAAGATTACTCAATACGGTTTGAATACACTATATTATTGTCCTTTCTGTCCTTTTGTGTAAATTCTAGGTGCATTCCCTAGTTTTCTGTGTAAACATTTACTAATATATTCACGTTTAATAATTTCATCTACTCATATACATCTTATTTATTTTTAATCATTTATATCCTATCTACATATATAATACAATGTATTTAATAATATATTTATATTTATATTTTCTTAATACATTAATTAATACTTTTTTATTAATCTAATTAATTATAATTAGATTTTTCATATTCAATACAATGTAATATTTTATTATACATTTGATACATATTAAACATTTTTATATGATATAAATATATATTAATGGAAGCATATAAATATATATTAATATCTATTATATATATAATAGGCCAACACAAGAAAAAATAGTGAGATTTTTTAATGCACATGAAAAGACCAATTTGCCCCCATATATAATATTTATTAAAAAAATTGTTATTCATGGGAATCGAACTTGAGTCTATCAAATAACTTATGCATGCTCTTACCACTACACCACAATGTCACTTGTGTTTTAAAACCATACACATAATAAGTGAATGTCGTTTAAAAGTAATAAATTTGTAGATAACTATGAAGCTAAATTAAACTTAAGTAAAACACCAACACATTTTTATTAAAAAAAGTGTTGTTCATGGGAATCTATCAAGTAACTTATGCATGCTCTTACCACTACGCCACAATGTCACATGTGTTTATAAATCATACACGTAATATGTGAATGTCTTAACAGTAATACATTTTAAATAACTTTGGAGCCAAATTAAACTTTAAATTACAATGGAGCTAAATTAAACTTTAAACTTAGGTAATCCAACAACACAAGATAAAATTCGTGAGACTTATTAATGTATTGGAAGAAATAATAATAAAAGAAATGATATTTAAAAGAAACTATTACAATATTAGAATTATCCAATAATGATAATATTATTATATATGTTAACATATAGAAGACGATGATTATATAAAATTAGCTTGTACAAAGGTTCGTGTAACAAAATATGATACTTTAAGTTATGATAGTCAATAATATCTTATGAAAATTAATATTATCATCGGTCAGTCAAATCCATGTTATTTAAAAAATTAATTCTATTTCATAATTTTAGTAGCATAGACAATAATTTTTTATATTATATGTGAAATATTTTAAATATGTGTACAAAATTAACATTGGCGAAAATAAAAGCATATATGGTGCATACTAAAATTATTAAATTATAATATATAATTTAATTGATGATTTAAAATTAAACTATTAATAATTAAAAAAGACTTTCACAATAAAGCATGCATATACGAAACTCACAAGAAAAAATAACAAATTCATTGAACACATAGGTCTATCTGTTCGCTACAATTTGTAAAGATACTTCTATGAAAGAAGTTGTGTTTTAAAAAAGAAATGATGAATTCATTATCAAAGCACGAACAAAAGTTATATGATCAATTTCAACTTGTGACAATAAAAGTACAAAAAATATATATCCAACCATAAATGATAAATTCTCAAGTTTGGAGAACAAAAATGTTATAAGCCCATTACACAAGGTAGATTCACTCAGTTAAGATTGAATTATCTGATGTTTTGAAAGTTAGACAAAATATGAAGGGAAATCAAGGCAAAAAATGGTTAAAATCAAGAGTTTAGAAGAAAAGAAATGAAATAGTTAGAAAGATAGTTTTAAGAAGTGAAAGTGTAAGGTTTGAATAGTGTATTAAAAGATTTAAGAAGTTTTTTTTATTAAAATCATGACTAAAACCCACACCCACACTCTTAGAATGCAACATCTTGAAGGCATCATTTTTGAAGAATTGGAAAAAAAAAAGTTTAGCATCGTAAATGTTTTCAAAAATCATCTTAATTAGACAACATTTATTGAACACTCGAATTCTATTCAATGACCCACAATAAAATTAAAAACGGACATGATTTCTATTGGTACTTCTTATATTAGTTTCTAAATTACAAATTTGAACATATTTAAATAAGTACGCAATAGCCACATATACCATAACAAATAAAACTTTATGAAAATCAATTTTATACTTCAAATGACATTGATTATACACAATTTAATTAAGAAACATAATTTAACATAGAGACCCGTGCCTCGCACGGGTTTTTATGCTAGTTTTAAATAATATGTCAAACATCATTTAATCAATATTATTGAAGTATTTAATATGGATATGATAAGTATAAAGTTGGTGTACAGCCAAAGACCTCTGCACAGACCTTAAAACATTTACTAGGATTTTATATGTTTAATGCACCGAAGGATATAAATGTAATATACTAGAACGTGAGCTGCATTTAATAACACCCTAATTTAATAGTACACAAAGCAAAATAATTGCAGATAACAAAAGCAAAATATGGGCCTTAAAGCCCAGCATACCTGCTAAGACTGAGTGACATATACGAGCCTCACACAATTCTATGAAATTCTTAAATAGGCTCATTAAAACCCTATTTTTATTAAGATAATCTTAAAAAATCTAATTTTTTTTACACCTCTTTCAAGTAATATCGAAATTAAAATATTCTAATTCATACAAATATTTTAAGTAAAATGATACCAATTTTTTTAAAATCTTCTCACAGTTCTTTTCGATAATAACACATCTTAAAAATTTGTACACAAATAATCTAAAATCTTCTAATTAATTCAAATAAATAAAAACATATCTAATATCTAATATTAAAATAAACAGAATTTTACAAGTGAATATTGGAGGGCAAAGCCTGGATAGGAAGTTAAAGTAAAATTTTACCAAACATCAAAAATGTCGTACGGGTGTACTGTTATTGGAAAAGAGTCGCCACAAAAATAAAAGAATGCCTCCATGGCCCTCGTATTATATTACTACAAACAATTAATAAAAATAATTTACGAGCTTATTTATCATTTCAAAAGTTGAGGAAGAAAAGATACTTCTTACTTCAACTTCCAATTATTGGTATATATACTATATCAACATGCATAGATCAGGCAGGGACGGAGCTAGAAATTCGATTTCGTGAGGGCGAATTTTTTTTCATCTTAATAACTAATACATTAAAATAATTTATTATTAAATAAAATAAAAAATTATCATTAATATTTTTTAATTTATGAATATACTTTAATTCAAGTATTAAAATTCAAAATATATTATGATAAATATTGAAAATTTTATCACTACATTAATAAAATATATATAAATTTGAGGGGACGAAATCAAAATGTTAAAATATTTTAACATTAAAAATATGAATTTTTTAAATTTTTTCATAAATTTTAATACTAACTTCATGATTGTACGAGATTTTGGGGTGGCTACCGCCCGGGGTCCCCGCTCCCCCCTTCCCCATAAGAATATACTAATTCTTTAAAGAATTTGGAACGTCAAAAATCTTGTTATGGACCGTGGGTGATTGGAGATTCTTTAAAGAATTTGGAACGTCTATCTTGTCTTTTCCTTACTAAAAATTTCATAGTCAAAGATAAGTATGCTTGGGTTATGACGTGATAATCGTAGGGAGAGTGTTTGATCCGAGAACTAAAATAATAATAATAATAATAATAATAATAATAATAATAATAATAATAATAATAATAAGCCAAATCTCAAGGAAGAAGATTGAATGTAAAATAATTCTTTATTAATGGAATGTTTCTCTTTAGGAGGTTTTTCTCTCTCTCCTCTAAATTGCCAATCCTTTTCAAGTAAGACAAAAGGAGTATATTTCCCCTCCTAACTAAGAGTATCTCCAAGGGAAATCCCTATTTTGCTTCCCTAAAATATAATAAAATAATAGTTACCTAAAAGATAGGGAATCAAAAAATTGTTTTACTCCAACGCTATTACCTATATTCCTTACCTATAATTAAAAAAAATATTATTTATTCAATATTTTAGATAATATAGAAAAGAGATGGGAGTGTTGGAGAGTTTTATGTTAATATTATAAGGAAACAATGATGATGTAGCATTATAGGGGTTTGTTTTTCTCTCCCATAAATAAGGGGTCTGCATTGGAGTGTTTTTTTAAAACTAAACCCCTAAAATATGTCCACCTAGGACGAATATAGGTAAGGGGTCTTTGGGTTGGAGATGCTCTAACTAACTTCTTTTTTAAGCTAATTTATACAAGTGGGTTTCCTAACCCTCTAGTATTTACAAGGCCTTTGATTTTAATACAATCTAATTGGGCTTCTAAGCCCAATAACATTTACTTACAAGGCTTTATAACTAATACATTCTAACTTAAATATCTCCAACTAGGCTTCATGGTCCAACATGACGTTAGGAACTTCATATCTAAAGTCAATTTTACATGTAACACATTATTTGGCATTTCCTCTTAGATATTATCATTTTCAGTTAAAGGGTTGCTTCTATACTAGTTTTTTACAATCATCAATTGATTTTTTTATTGAACAAAGTTAAATTTTCAGATTGATGAGAAAATGAAAGATCCTCTTCAGGCTGACTGCACACTTTATGCTCCAGGTATAGAAATTTTAAGTGTGCGTGTTACGAAACCTACCATCCCAAAGAGTATAAGGCGGAATTTTGAACAGATGGAGGAAGAACGTACCAAGGTACTCTATCTTTTCATATTTAAGTATGCTCTATTCTATTTAGCAAAAAATAAAAGTACGCTGTATTCCACAGTTTTCAAGTGTGTTGTATTCTTTCTTTTTGCTCTGTGGTTGATGCTGAAAGATTCAACAGGGCAGGCTGGTTTTAGGCCCGAGTTAATGATGAATATTTGGTGATAGAGTAGGCATCTGTAAGGGATGGTGAGTATGCCAGATGTTTTCATGCAGGCCTTGATTACAGTGGAGAAACAGAGGGTAGCTGAGAAGGAGGCAGAGACTCAGAAGATGATAGCTATAAGTGATGCTCAGAAGAATGCACATGTTAGCTCAATCCAAATGGAACAAAAGTTGGCTGAGAAAGATAGTGCAAGGAAGGAAGAGGAAATTTCAAATGCTATGTATCTAGCCAGAGAAAAGAGTTTGGCGGATGAGCGCCAAACTCATAATGCTTTGGAGAGAAATTCGATAATGAGCGCATACTTATAATGCTCAATTCCTTTCCTTCCCATACTTATAATACTTATAAGGAATTCGGGGTCCTAAATTATTTGCTCAGAAAGGAATTGAAGGTGGAACTGGAGTAATTATTGATAGTGCATGGCAGTATTAAAACGTATTTAAGAGATGAGGCCTATACCAATCTTTGCCTTGCTGTAGGAGATGAGATGGTAGCGAGAGGTTTTAAGCAAAGACCAAATACTAGAAATTTGTGTTACTATGGAATTGTGGAAGAAGTGAAAAGATCCGATCGATTTTCCTATTCTTTCATTCAATTTTGCTAAAGGAGCATGTCTACTACTGGACGAAGATGACTTGTTTATAGATTCCGTACTGAACTATTTCTGCATGACAGTGATGCCCAGCTCCACACATGGTCCGACTCTAAAGAAACTGACTATTATAGGTTTAACAGCTCAACAAGATTACATCATGGGATATGATCTGGAAAATCAACGGTTAGCCATGAAACTGTTTGATTTTTTTTTTTTTTTTGCTATAATAAATTACTCCCTCCGTCCCTCTAGGTAGTTTACAAAGGGAATGGGCACGGAGACCAAGAAAATGTATAAAAAATGAGTAAAGTTAGATGAAAAGTGGGTAAAATGGTGGGACCTATCAATATTTAATAATAGATTTGAGATAGTGGAGGAAAGTAGTGGGTGTAATAATATTTTTTATTATTAAATATGAGATAGTGGGGGAAAGTAGTGAGTGTAATAGTGGAAGAAACTTACTATTTATGGTATGTAAAGAAATGAGAGGGACACCCCAAATTAGTAACCGTAAAGAAATGAGAGGGACGGAGGGAGTATCTTTTAATACTATTCGATCGGTCTTGCAATGTTTCTATATGTCATAACTCATAAACTACAAAAGAATGTCAGTCTTTTTTGACAAACTTTCTTGAAGTTATATCATGTGTACCGGAGCTTGATTTTCTCCGCAATCAGTATGCTGCCTAATTTCTGTACTTATTACTGTATTCAAGCTATAATTTACTTTTTAATTGATAAAAATAGATCAATTATTTGTTCTAATTAAATTTGATCAGCTGCTAATTTCATCATGTTATCTAAAGAGGTATTGCTATTATCAAAGTTATTACCAGTAATTAGCTACGACAAATGATCCAGTTCAGGCAAGTGAGATTATTTAATGTTAAGGTTCTTTTGCAAAATGTAAACATGATGCATAGAAGATCAAAAGAATTTGACTTGCATCAGCTTGGAAACTTTCGTGTATCTAGTCAATCTCATGCCTGATTCTATCTCAGCCTGCTCAGTGTAGTCATAAGTGCTTCTTCACCTCCATGGAAATCTAAATGCATTACCTTACAACAGAGGAATAACAATAATATTATACCGACAAAGATTAAGCATAGCTTACGATGCTGGAAGAGCAGAGCACGAGATAGGTGCACTCTATTCAAATTTTGTTTACAAACTAAACCAACAGGCCTTAGGTATACATTACAGAGAACACAATTTAGTTGCCAATTTATATGTAAAAGATTCAATTCCAAAATCACAAATGTAAACAAGAAAATTAGGAGCACAACATTGTAAAAAATTCGAAATCCGAAAAACAATTCATATACATCAAAAATCTTGAACGTAGAAGCAAAAAACAACATCAAATTACATTCACAAAGACTTTCAATTTTTTTTTACGGATGCTAACATAACTAGGGAAACAAATTAAGCATCAACTACAAACCCTAACTTCAAAATTCGCAACGTCCATTCATTCATAACAGATCTTGAAACAAATGTAACTTTATGCACAGCAAACACCGACGAAAGATATATATCGGGAAGAGTGATGAAAGTGTGTTGAATTATGAAATTCAGAGGAGTAGCAGTGTTGGAAGCCCATCGGCCCAATAGGCCATGTTGAGCCCATTACTGTACACCTGTGCTAAGCATCCAAGACATAGAGATCCGAATCCAAGACATAGAGATCCCTTGGATTCTTCGGTCCATTCAACAAGTGACACCTCAGAATGTGGGGTACGGTTGTTCTTTCCTCATCATCTCCTAGGGCCCACATCCGAAGGCTATAAATAGAAGGAAGTAAGCAATAACGAACAACAATTCATGATCACTACTCAAGTATTCTCTTTCCCAATCTCTTTACGTTTTACCCTACCATTTTAACAACCAGAAAACTTACTCTTACGCCGGAGGTGAATCGAGGGTCAACACCCTCGCATTCTTTTGTCTTGCAGGTTGACCGAAGGCCCTACCCGGAAATATCTGGTTCCAACATTTGGCGCCGTCTGTGGGAACGCAGAGAGACAATTGTGTTCGAGTTTATCAAAAACTATGGCAGCTGAAGACACGCCCTTACCAGACGCCAGCACCGTAGCTGGGGACAGCCCCGTCACCCCTGCCATCCAGAAAGTCGCCCCTACGTCCCAGGAAAATCCCTCTGTTGCCCGAAGAACATTGAATTTCGATGAGGAGGGAGACATGCCCACTCCCGAAGAGCAACAAGAGATGCTAATGAAATGGAGAGAGCAGCAGAAGACCAGAGGAAAGCAGAAGGAAATAAACGATAAAGAAGCCGAAAGACTAGCTAAGAAAAAGGCAGCTGACCAATTGAAATTAGAAGCCCTCAAGCTCCAAAGAGAAGAGATCGAGCTACAGGAAAAACTGCTTCGTGAGACCCTGGAGGCCGAAAATCCAAAAGCCGAAAATGAAAGAGAGAAGAGAACTAGAGACGACGAAGAGGAATCTTGGAATTCGGAATCACAATCTAAGAGAGCAAGATCAAAAAACAACTATTCCTCGGATTCTGAAGACGAAGGTCCTCGCACGGATGACCGAATCCGAAGGCTAGAAAAGGTGATGTTCGGCGAAAGAAAAGTGAGCCATGAGCCTGTGGTGACCATAGACGTGGAACAATACCGACCTCCGCCAGGAAGACAATTTCCGAAGATGAACGAATTCAACGGAAAAGGGGATCCCGAAGATCATTGCGAGAAATATGAATCGCTCATGACCGGTATGGGACACTGTGATGTCATGCTGTGCAAAATGTTTAAGACGTATCTAAAAGGATCAGCATCAATGTGGTATCGCTCGTTAAGACCCAGGTCTATTGGTTCGTACGTACAAATCAAAAAGAAATTCATAAGGCACTACTCCCACATGTGCCGAAGAGAAAAAGATACGGAGGCCCTAATCCATTGCAGACAAAGACCAAACGAAGAATTGGGCGAATACCTGGCCCGATTCAAGGACGAAGCAGGGACGGTAACAAACTTGGACAAAGTCAAGGCCGCCGGGTTCCTCTCGGCCGGACTCGATCCCATTAAAGGAAGGAAGCTCCGATCCTCCCTGTACGATGCACCCCCGAAATCCTTGAACGATATATACTTACGAGGAGAAGCTATCCGAAGGAAGTTGGAATCCATCAACGGATACAAAGATAAGAAAAACGATAAAAGTGATAGGAGAGACGACAAAAAGGACGACCGAAGAGATCGTAGGGATAACAGAAACAGGCCAAATGACCTAAGGTCCCATAAGGGAACCGAACGAAGAAGAGATAGAGAAAACGCCGTGTTTACACCGCTCAACACTCCAATCTCAAAAATCCTTCATGAGATTAAAGGAAGGCCTGGATTCACTCGACCACCCAAGATGCGAGCTCCCGAACATCGAAGAAACGAAAATAAGTTCTGCGACTACCACCGTGACAAAGGCCATAACACCAACGATTGTTTCCATTTAAAGAATCTAATAGAGAGAATGGTCAGGGATGGAGACTTAGCACAATTCATCGGAGATATGAGGGAGAAGCTGGACAACAAAGAAAAGAAGGAAGCCGAAATATCGGAAAAATACCGAGGAGAGGTGAAAACCATTTCCGGAGGCACGATTCTTGATCGGAGCAGTAAAACCGCCCGAAAGAAGTATGCCAGACAAATCTACAACCTCTATCAATCAAACGCCGCGAAGCAGCCTTTACCCATATCTTTCACCGAAGACGACTACGAGGACGTAATATGGCCACACGAACACCCACTCGTCATAAACCCAGTCATCGGCGAAAATAAGATTTGGAGAGTGTTGATTGACGAAGGCAGTTCGGTAAACATTTTGTACCACCGAACATACTGCAAGATGAATCTTGGGGGAGAAGAATTGGAACCCTGCCATGAAGCACCATTGTACGGTTTTGGAAATCAGCCCATACCAATTGAAGGAACGATCACTCTCTCCGTCTTACTAGGAAAAGCACCGTACACTGTAACGAAGGAAGCAAAATTCTACGTGGTTCGGGTTGACAGCCCATACAATGGAATCCTCGGGAGGCCAGCCTTATCTTCATTTCAAGCTGTCTCCTCCATACCGCATCTAAAGTTAAAGTTTCCTACCGAGAACGGGGTCGGAGAAATGAGAGGAGACCAGAAAGCCGCACGGATCATAATTTTGGAGGACCTAGAGAAAGACAAGGACACAGAGATGGCTGAGGCAGGAAAGAGAAAGAGGATCAACGAGGACACTGGAAACAACCATCAATTGCTGAATATTGAGCTAGAGAAATTCGGAGTCGATTTATCTAGTCCGATTGCCGAGCCGGCAACGGAGACCGAGGAGGTCGAGCTATACGTAGGCCAGTCGGGCAAAATAATCCAGATAGGCAAGGATCTAGATCCCGAACTGAAAACAAGAGTCATCAAAGTCATTCGGGAATTTCACGACGTATTCGCCTGGAATCCCGAAGACATGCCAGGCTTAGACCCGTCAGTCGCCAAACACTGCCTCAACGTGAAACCCGATGCCCAACCGGTGAAACAGAAGAAGCGAAACTTCGCCGTGGAAAGACAAAAGGTCATCGAAGCCGAGGTCGAGAAACTTCTGGAAGCCAAATTCATCGAAGAGATAGATTACCCCGATTGGTTGGCAAACGTGGTGGTAGTCAAAAAGTCTAACGGAAAGTGGCGAATGTGCGTCGATTACACCGACCTAAACAAGCATTGCCCGAAGGACCATTACCCTTTACCGAACATCGATCAGTTGATAGACGCCACTTCAGGCCATCAAATACTCAGCTTCTTGGACGCATTCTCCGGATACCATCAGATCGCCATGAACGCCGAAGACATTCCTAAAACAGCATTCATCACACCGAATGGCACCTACGCCTACATCAAAATGCCCTTCGGACTAAAGAACGCCGGGGCGACGTTTCAAAAGATGATCAACAAAGTCTTCAAAGCCCAAATAGGCCGAAACATGGAATGCTACGTGGATGACATGATCGTCAAATCCTTGTTTAAAGATCACGCCGAAGATTTGAAAGAATGCTTCGAAGCCCTAAGGAAAAACAACATGAGGATCAACCCGAACAAATGCACGTTCGGAGTTAACAGTGGAAAATTTTTAGGATATATGGTCAGCGCCCGAGGAATTGAGGCGAATCCCGAAAAAATTAAAGCAGTCATCGACATGGAAACACCGAGGACAATCAGGGATATTCAGAAATTGACCGGACGAATGGCAGCCTTGAGAAGGTTCATTTCTCGATCAGCGGAAAAAGCCCTACCATTTTTCGAGGTTCTTCGAGGAACAAAAAATTTCGAATGGGGACCGAGTTGTCAAAAAGCTTTTGAAGAACTAAAAGAATACCTGGTGAACACCCCACTATTAATGAGACCGAGCCCGAATGAAACTCTTCAGCTATATCTGGCTGTGAACGACCGAACACTCGGGGCAGTACTGATCAAACAGCATGAAGGGAACCAACATCCAGTTTTCTACGTCTCTCACATCCTAAAAGATGCAGAAACAAGGTACCCCAACGCCGAAAAGTTCGCCTACGGGCTAGTAATGGCCTCGAGAAAGTTACGGCACTACTTCCAAGGCCGAACAATCCAAGTGGTAACCGATCAACCCCTGAAGAAGATCATGCGAAGACCAGAAGCTTCAGGCCGAGTGGTCGCTTGGTCGGTCGAATTAGGAGAATACGACCTGGAATTTGTTCCCCGAACAGCAATCAAAGCTCAAACCCTTGCCGACTTCATAACGGAATGCTCTTTCTCTAGTCCAAAAGATTTGGCTCCTGAAGATCAATTAATACCTTCACCAGGAAAATGGAGACTTTTTGTAGATGGTTCGGTAGCAGGATCAAAGTGTGGCGCAGGCCTCATATTAACTAGTCCCGAAGGTTTCAAGATATGTCAAGCGATCAGATTCGCCTTCTCCTTAACCAATAACGAGGCCGAATACGAAGCGGTACTAGCAGGTCTAGATTTGGCAAAAAGTTTGGAAGTAAAGCACCTAAGAGTCTTCAGCGACTCCATGCTAGTCGTCAAACAGTTTTCAGGAGAATATGGACAAAGAGACCCCCGAACAAAAGCCTACGCCACGAAGGTACGCGAAAATTCACTAATGTTCGAATCATTCGAATTAAGCCAAGTAGCCAGGGAAAACAACAGCCGAGCCGACGCGCTATCAAGGTTGGCTTCGGCGGAAACTCAGAATCTCACAGGTTCTATCTATCTGACCGAAGTCAAGGCACCATCGATAGACAAAAAACGATGCCTGGAAATACATCAAGGAGTTAATTGGATGACACCAATTAGGGCTTTCTTAGAAAAAGACACCCTTCCCCTTGATAAAAAACAGGCCCATAAAATCAGATACCGATCGGCCAGTTACTCCATCATTGAAGGCAAATTATTTAGAAGATCAGCCAGTCAGCCCTTGCTCCGATGCCTGGACCCTGACGAGCAAAAAATGGCATTAGAAAGTATTCACGAAGGCATCTGTGGTGAACACCTCGCAGGACGGTCACTTGCCTTCAAACTCTTAAGGCAAGGTTTCTATTGGCCCACGGTAAGGGAAGACGCTTCGGAGTACGCAAAGAAATGCAAGCAATGTCAATTATTCAGCAACGTTCCGAAGCAACCACCCGAAGAAATGACCTCGGTACTCAACCCGATTCCTTTCGCTATGTGGGCAGTAGATATTGTGGGCATTCTGCCAACTAGTACTAAGCAGGCCAAATATTGCATTGTGGCCATTGATTACATGACCAAATGGGTAGAAGCAAGACCCCTCTCAGCCATCACCGAAGAAGCCGCGAAAAAGTTCGTACTAGAACAAATTATTCTAAGGTTCGGAATCCCGATGATATGCGTATCGGACAATGGAACCCAATTCATTGGGAGCAAATTCAGGAAATTTCTATTTGAATTCGGAATTCAGCAAAGATTCAGTTCGGTAGGCCATCCTCAAGGAAATGGAGCAATCGAAGCAGCTAACAAAATCATTTTCGACGGGATAAAGAAAAGGCTAGGAGATTCAAAAGGACTCTGGGCCGAAGAATTGCCGTATGTCTTGTGGGCCTACCGAACAACTCCGAGATCGTCGACCGGAGAAACTCCTTTCAAACTCGCTTTCGGCACCGATGCCTTGATGCCAACTGAGGTCGGCCTAGAATCCTATCGGACGCAGGTATTCAACGTGGAAACAAATGAATTCGGACTCCGAGCAAATGTGGATCTGCTTGAAGAAGAGAAGGAAGCAGCCTATCAGAGAAATTTAAGATACCAACTTCAGGCAGCCCAATATTACGATTCAGGAATAAAGAAAAGATCATTCCACGTGGGAGATCTGGTCCTCCGAGAATTAGCCACTTCGATGCCAACCAGACAAGGTAAACTCATGCCGAATTGGGAAGGTCCCTACGTGGTGATAGAGGTAGTTCGTCCAGGCACATACAAGCTAGCTCATTCGGACGGGAATCCCATCAAAAATACATGGCATGCATCCCGCCTTCGTCGTTTTTATCAGTAAGACCTTTTCATCTTATTGTAAACAAAGTAAATATAAGGAACCCATGTTTGGGGCAGACCGAATAAAACATATGTTCTTATCTCTTGTTTAGTATTTATGATATTTTGACATAATTAAGGCAGGGAGGAAATATTTTTCATTAACCAAAGAAAGCCTTAATTATTTACAAATCCCTTAAATACTTGGGGACATAAAGAGCTAGGCTCCGGCCGAAGACGCAAATTGCTAGGCTCCGGCCGAAGACGCAAATTGTCCGAAGACGCATAAAAAAGAAAATTATGCTAAGGACAAAAATTAAGAGCTAGGCTCCGGCCGAAGATGCAAATTGCTAGGCTCCGGCCGAAGACGCAAATTGTCCGAAGACGCATAAAAAAGAAAATTATGCTAAGGACAAAAATTAAGAGCTAGGCTCCGACCGAAGATGCAAATTGCTAGGCTCCGGCCGAAGACGCAAATTGTCCGAAGACGCATAAAAATGAAAGTTATGCTAAGGACAAAATGAAGAGCTAGGCTCCGGCCGAAGATGCAAAATTGTCCGAAGACGCATAAAAATGAAAATTATGCTAAGGACAAATAGATTATGCTAAGGACAATATAAATTGAAAAACAAGCGACATAAATATTTTCAAAGGATCAGAGTTATGCCCGAAGGCTTACATCAATTCGAATAAAAGTCATGCCCGAAGGCTTACATCAATTCGAATAAAAGTTATGCCCGAAGGCTTACGTTACATGATCAAAAACAAAAGAAAATTTAATCCGAAAGTTCAGGCTCGGAGCCCGAGCTGACTTCGAGAGGTAGATCGGGTTCGGGGGGACGAGTAACAGGATCTTCAAACATGCCCAGGATCTGCTTGTAGTCCCAACCCTTCTCATGAGCCCGAACCACGGCCTCATCAAAACCAGCCGCATAACTCCTGTCCTCGCACTGGATCATTTTCTTCTCGGATTTCTTCAGCAACCGCCGACTCCGCTTGGCTTGCTCGGTCCTCCTCGCCGCTAGCCTCGACTGGGAATCCCTCTCCAGCTCCAAAGATTTGCGTTCGACCTCCAAATTCCCGACACGAGTCTGGAGTTCAGCATTCTGCTTTCGGAGGGATTCTACTTCCTTTAGCTGCTTGGACATATCCTTTACCTTGTCCTGAACGGCCGCAGCCCAAGGAGCAGTCTGAAACGAACAAGAAAACAAGCATGAAACAAATGAAAAAACGTGCAAAAAATACAAGTGCAAAAGTAGCAAGGAACTTACCATGGTAAGGTGTCCCAACAGCTCAGCACAAGCCGACACAGGATCGGCCGATTCATAGACAGATCGATCAGCAGGAAGAATCATGGCATGAAGGAAGTCGTCAGAAACCTGCTTCGCTTCCGCAGGAGCAGGGGCAGCAAACTTATCCGTGGACATGATCGACCAAGAAGGACGATAGGACTGGATAACCTCTTCGGTATTCCGCATCCTCTTGTTCACGTTGTCAGCAGTACCACCGGACGAAGAACCAGCTAAATGACCGGACTCAGAAACAGTCCTAGGATCGTTCTGATCGGTCTCGGTTCCGTCGGTAATCAGACGTTGCTCCTCGGCCTTTTTCTTGGCCTCCTCTTCAGCCCACCGAAGCAATCTGGCTTCCTCTTCGGCCTTCTTCTTGGCCGCTTTCTCGGCCTGCCTCCTAGCCAGATCCTGTTTGGAAGACACTGCAACAACAAAACAAAAGATCAGCAAGTTATCATTTTCAAACAAAAATTTACCAAAGAAAGAAAAGGTATGTTACCACCACGCCAATGGATAGCGTCAAGATAACCCTTATCTCGGCTCATGGCTAGAGGAATCTTATCCGGGATCATCGGTCGGCTGATCGAGTAATAATCAGCCTTATCTTGATCAGACATATCGGGTGCCAGTACGTTCCGAGGTTCTATCTCTCGCCACACTCGGTAATTGTCTAACCTCGGGCCACTAATGAAAAACCACTTGGTGTGCGTATTATGATTACTAGAGTTAGTGGCAGCCCAATCTGCCCGACCAGCCCTTCGAGCTATTGTGTAGAAACCCGCCGATTTAGGGTTCCTCCTTATGTCGTAATGATGAAGAAAAAGGACCAATCGAGGTTCGACCTCGGCCTTTATGCATCTTGTTTGAAAAGCGTTAAAGTGAATAAAGCTGTTCGGATCCAGCTGACCTAAAGCTACCCTCGTATGTATCAAGAACCTCCTAATGATGGGAAGTAGAGGGAGTCTAAGGCCGCAATGGAAGGCTCGTTCGGAAATACCTATCTTAAAGCTTCCGTGAGGACAAGGGGAAACAGGTGTATGGTAGACAAGGTCATCTTCCTCGGCCTGGTATGCCTCGTATTGTTCGGGGAAGTCATATCTACTATGCATATGTAAAACTTCTTCTTCGGACATATCCGAAATGAGATTGGCCGCCGGAAATTTTGTCTCATCGCCAAAATGCGCCATCGCCGAATACGAAGAAACTGCACCTGATTGAGCCATCTCCTGCGTTCGGAAACAGAGGAGTCAGCCATGTACTCGGAAAATAAGAAAAATTTTTAGGAAAAAACCTATTCGGTCAGCCACCGAGTACAGAGGGCTTGGATCAATCGGCCGAATAACACCCAGATTCATGCGAATCGAAGGGTGTTCTTAATGTATTGGGGACACCGAAGAAAGTTCATGCCCCAGAAATTCCCAAAAACAAAAACAGAAACCTACAAAAACTAGTAAAATTCCCAAAACGGTTCAAACCCATACCCCCAAAAACTTCTTGTTGTCAGAGAAAACCCCGTTACATTTACATATACATATACAAACATACATTTGCACAAAATAAAAACACATGCATTTACACAAAACAAGAACGAGAATCTTCATACCAACAAACTCTTGAAAGAAAGAAGAAAAACTCACTTATTGTCCAGTAGGAGATGAGGTTAAGTTCCTGGGGATAATTTGCTTGAAGATGAACCGCGACCGAAGTTGGAGCAGCGATATCGTTCGAACCGGCGTTCCCAATCGTCGAATTTGAAGGTAAGGACGAGAAGAGACTTTTACCAACAGACCGATATGAGAGGAGAAAAGTAAAAAAGACAAAGAAGGTTTTTGAGGTTTTAATAGACACGACCCTTGGAGACAAAGGACGTTACAAATTCAACGGCTATGATTTAGGCGCAGATCTTAAGACAGGAGTAACTGCCATCATTAATGGGTGCGACTCCCCACGCGACTCTTTCTCATCAATAGCTGTCATCCACGTCATTTACAATGGCCGAGAAGGTAGTCCGAAGATGGGCCATTGGTTTCGGCCTTCAGTCCGAGGATACCTCTTACCGAAGCCCGGGGACATGTTGGAAGCCCATCGGCCCAATAGGCCATGTTGAGCCCATTACTGTACACCTGTGCTAAGCATCCAAGACATAGAGATCCGAATCCAAGACATAGAGATCCCTTGGATTCTTCGGTCCATTCAACAAGTGACACCTCAGAATGTGGGGTACGGTTGTTCTTTCCTCATCATCTCCTAGGGCCCACATCCGAAGGCTATAAATAGAAGGAAGTAAGCAATAACGAACAACAATTCATGATCACTACTCAAGTATTCTCTTTCCCAATCTCTTTACGTTTTACCCTACCATTTTAACAACCAGAAAACTTACTCTTACGCCGGAGGTGAATCGAGGGTCAACACCCTCGCATTCTTTTGTCTTGCAGGTTGACCGAAGGCCCTACCCGGAAATATCTGGTTCCAACAAGCAGTAATCTGCAATGTCTTGGAAGGCAACCGAGTCGGCAAGGTAGAAAGCGGTTAGAAGGTTCGAAGTTGATTGAAAAAAAAATCGTTGTGGAATAATATGATAAGGAATCAGATTACGATCGATGTATATCGATGCTATCTCTAAGTTTAAGCACAGCTGCTGCACTGAGTGGAACAAACAAAGTAGCCTCGTCAGGCAGTACAGGTTTAGTAGAGTGTCCCGCAAGTAACTTCCCCCAAATAGTAAAATCGTTTTGCGCCAACAAGGCCTGGAAGATATTGTAAATTAAAGCTCGTCTTCGTAAAAATCAGGAGGCAACGAATATGCGGAGGGTATAAATGCCGGAGCTAGGTTAGAAGGTGGTGGCGTTGCGGCGGAGTAAACGACGGGTGATGACGTGGCAATTATGCTAAGAAAGAGTAGGCTCAGCGTCGCAACTAAACTATCACATTGCACGCCACCCAGAACCATTAAAATCGAGGTGTTGGCTTCACTATTTTTTTTCTCAATTGCAATCGCTCACCACGTCGCTTCTATGCGCTCACCATCGTCGCTTCTCTCCTCCTCTTTCCGGCAACATATCAAAGGTGAATTCTATAATTTTATATAAAAGTGATAAAAAAAAAAAAGATGAGCAATTCTATACTATTATATAAAAGTCGAAATATTAAAAATTTTGGTACCTGTTTTTTGGTACGTTGTGAATTTACTTATTTACCCTTCATTATAAAAAAAATATATATGATATCTATACTATTAAAACTCCTAAAATAAATAATACTCCCTCCGTCCCAGTTTTATTGTCCACATTGCTTTTTGCACGCATTTTAAGGTGCAAATTAAACATAGCTCCATTAATTTTTTTTCAAATTTTCTTTTTCTGAATAAAAATTCAGTATCTAAACTTTTATTCAGAAAAAGAAATTTTTTAAAAAAATATATGGAACTATATTTAATTTGCACCTTAAAATGCGTGCAAAAAGTAAAGTGGACAATAAAACTGGGACGGAGGGAGTAACATAATATAAATTATTGGTATTTACCCTTCATTATAAAGAAAAATATATATGATATCTATACTATTAAAACTTCTAAAATAAATAATAACATAATATAAAGTATTGGTAAGCAATCGATTGCCTTTTTCACATTTACTTTTAATTGAAGATATTACCTTTTATAAACACCTAAAAACATCAATCGTATCATATCTTCCAATCATTAATATTTCCTTTCGTATTAAAACATGTTACCTTTTTAATTTAAAAATAATCTTACAATCATTAATATATACCCGAAAATATCACATCATATTTTCAATTATTAATAAAATATATACTATTATATAAAAGCCGAAACATTAAAAATTTTGGTACCTGTTTTTTTGTAAGTTGTGAATTTACTTATTTACACTTCATTATAAAGAAAAATATATATGATATCTATACTATTAAAACTCCTAAAATAAAAAATAACATAATATAAATTATTGGTATTTACCCTTCATTATAAAGAAAAATATATATGAAATTTATACTATTAAAACTCCTAAAATAAATAATAATACGCACCGAAGGTACAATTCTAAAAAATATTAAATAATTACCAAAAATATATATAAGTATCAAAAAAATAAAATTTTTACATTTAATTATTTAGATTGTAATGTTGGCTCTACTATTTCATCAATTTTTTATCTACTAATTTATTTTGTTAAATTATGATGTATTAAAATATTTAATATCTATATTATATTATTTAAGAAATAAAGTAATATAAAAGAATTACATACACAAACTTCGATCCGATCCGGATTTTTTTTCGGGTTTGGACCGGACATGAAGGAAAATCGAATTTTATTTATTTGAAGGACCAGAGACCGGACCGCTTATATACGATCCGGTCCGGGTCTTGGACTGATAGACCCGGTCCAGTCTTATTTACCTATCTAGATCGAAATATTGTGTAGCCCTAACTGCACTACACATAAATTACTTCTAGCAACTTGGTTTCTTATTCAATTTTTACGTTGTTAATTTCATAAAAAAGTCTCGTTGGAATTCAAAAAAAGTCTCAAAAGCATCAAAATCTTGTTTGTAGACCCAGGACAAATGAATATTTACATTTAAAATCAAGTAAAATGGAAATTTCATCGTATTGAAGTAGCTCGTTGCCAGTGACCTTAACACACTATTAACCGAGCAATCTTGTTATATATAGATGTAACTTCCTGATTCAATGTATCTGTAAAACCGTAAAGATCTTATAAGACATACATATAGTTAGTTAATTTTCTATTATAATATGTCAGATGTCAACATGTTTGTTATGTCACTAATAGAGACTATAATAATATATTTTAATTAAAGAAGAAAGTTATAAATATTATTCAGTAATTTTCAAATTATTTCTAAGAAAAAATTGCGCTTGACCATAAAGGTCAGAAAAATGTTACAAATACTGTTAATGATACAGGTCAAACGACCATACTTATCATATATTTTCTTACTTTTTCAAATGCGAATGCGGCAACAAAAGTTTGTAGTCATACACCATAAAGTACTTTATTGAGAGTACATATCCCATTAATAACATATCGTTGTTTGCCTTGTTTGCGTATGTTCTGGTGACCTTCCAATAAAATAAAGTGAAAATTTTAGTTTCCAAAAAATTAAAAATAAAATTCACCTTATATTCTCGGATAGGCAATAAAAATTATTAACTATGGCATGAAATTCATTCATATTTAGGATCCACCAATAATTATGTAAATTCATAAAATATAAGAAAAGACTAAAATTGAACATCTTTTAAGGGGGTAAGCAGTGGTAAAGTTTATTCTCTTAGCAGGTTATATAATTTCGTGACTTGAGCTTATAGAGTACCTACGTTAAAGTTGACTACCAAAGTACAGAAATGATTTTGGAGAATATAGACAGGTGGTTTTTATAACTACTCTGGCCATAAAAAAATTGTGACATAATATGTATTCGACACGAACAAATATATTAATATAAGTGTTATTATGTTGAGAAAAGGTAAACACTTTAGTTTGGAACATGCATGTGTGTGAATAAGTGTGTATGTATTTTTATTAGTAAAAAAATCAAAAGTAGATACATAAAGTGATTAACTCTTACAAAAAAAATAGTATAATTCATAAACATTAAGTTTTCCCAATCTAATAATTTAAATTGCCAAATAAAAATATTTCGTAGATATACAACTGCCTTGTAAAAGATGGAAGTGAAAAAGGTTAGAAGCGGAGAAAAATATGAGACATAAAAAATTATAAAATTTAAAAATTTTAAATAATAAATTAATTAAATATATTTTTGAAATTAATATTTTATTTACACATGTATCACATAAAATTTATATATATATATTTAACTAATTGTACATCTAATTTAATATTACATCTATTGCGAACTTACTAAGTAATTTTCTTTACATTCCTGGATTTCATTTAATTAATGGTAAACCACAAATTAAATTAAGGACAGATATTTAAAATGCGAATAATGGAAAAAATGGTTGGTTCTTATTTTGAAAGATAATTATAAAACATGTATTTAACTATTAATAAATCTAATTTAATATTAATTTTAATGTGGACTTACTAATTAATTGACTTTACACTCTTGGATTTTTTGACTAATAGGAAATCACAAAACAAATTTAAGGACAAATAATCAAAATGATAATTATAGGAAAACGAATGAGTATGATTTTAAATGATAATTATATTTAAAAAAATGGTTCAAAATAAATGACAATTAATGGTTTTAAGATTGTTTCCGTAACTTTTGTCATTGATTCGTGTTTTAAATTCAAGATGCCTTCTGAATTGTCATGGTCATTCATGATATACCTTTGAATATTAAATTGGTGAAATAGCAATATATATATATATATATATATATATATATATATATATATATATATAATATTAAAGTTATAAGCAATTAAGTTGATGAAGAAAAGAGATTTTTAATTGATGTATCTAAGAAAAAAACTATTGAATGCATTTTTATTGAATGTGACTTGTGTGTTTTTCTCAAGAATCGACTTCCAAGGGTCTAGAAAAATTCTGCTTCAGTGGAATCGATAAACTGATCTTATAATGGCGTTGACCCCTTCTAGAAAGGCCGTATAAGAAAAACTATATCGTACTTTTAAATGTATGGACAGTGATACAATATATATTTTAGTGATCATGAAGGTAAGTTATAAATGATAACATTGGTAACCCAACATTGTAAAAAAAACATTTATCTATATGCACGCCTAAAAATGTAAACAAATCGATGTAATATATGTGGTAAGGATTGATGCCTACAATTCATTAAGTCGCAGAATTATTGAAGCTAACCACTGAATATTCTAATGGGAAGTAACCTTGGGAGGATTAGGAATGGGGATGATAAAAACCTAAATTGTTTTCAATTATTTTTTTTGTTAGAATTGTTTTTCTGTTGATTTTATTGGACAACTAAAACACAAAACATATGATACATATATATAATCGAAATATATATATATATATATATATATATATATATATATATATATATTCAAGTATAGTTTGTCATTTAATAAAAATATACAAAGTAGTACCTTAACCAAAATTGATATGATTTAAGCAGAGGAGATCGAAATTGATATGATTTAAGCAGAGGAGAATTGATGCAGACAATTAGTTCATCAAAATTGGCTAGGTCTGATGGAGAATAGGGAATAGGCGGCTTAGATTTCTTGTGATATATAAAACTTATGTAATTTACTGTTATGTAGATTTATAGAAAATATTATTTACGGTTAGTAGTAATTTTTAAAATAAAAAACCATGTGATATACGAATTTATTAAATCAAGATATTATTATTATTTAAATTTAATTTAACAGCAACTAGTAAATTAGAATAAGTATGGTAAATAATAAAAATTTTGTATACGATTGATTGATTGAAAATTTAGAAGTCAATTCTGATTGTCTCTAAAATAATTTTTATTTTTTGATTTGTAATTAATTCAGCAACCAATAATAATACTCTTCTAGCATATATTTAATAATTTAAATAATTTAAATATATGTAGCATTGGCTTATATGTATTTATTAAATAATTTTATTAACAAATTATGAATAAATAAATTTTTGAACTTTTAAAAAAAATCGAGTGTTTGAAGGTACAGAAATTATCCATATTATTAAAAATCAGATTTCAAATCCGATGTTTTTCATATTTCTAGTTGAGTTATATTATAATTATTTAAAATCGGTTATAATTGTACATTATATATTATGAAAATCAATTTATAATGTATGATAATATGATTGTGATTGACTTTATATTAAAAAAGTGGTTGATTAATGAATGAGTAGTTATAAAATATAATTTAAAATATATAATAGTATATATCGTGATTGATTTCAAATTAAAATAGTGATTTTTCAGTAATTTTTTTATTGAAAAAATATGTATTTATGGATATGTAAATATTAAAAAATATGTATTTATGGATATGTTTAGTAAATTCATTATTGTATTTAAATTAGAAGTGTTAACTAACCATTGTTAATAAGGTAAGGTGAGATTGTAAATAAGGAAAACTTTTAATATAACATGATTGGTCTAAAATTTAGGAATCAGTTTTGATTGGTTCTAAAATAATTCATAGTTTTCTGATTGGTTAACTGAACATTGGTAGACTCAGGTATTATAATAAAGGATATATATATGATATTTATACTATTAAAACTCCTAAAATAAATAATAACATAATATAAATTATTGGTATTTACCCTTCATTATAAAAAATATATATGATATTTATACTATTAAAACTCCTAAAATAAATAATAACATAATATAAATTATTGGTAAGTAGTCGATTTCCTTTTTTCACATTTACTTTTAATTGAAGATATTACCTTTTATAAACACCTAAAAACATCAATCGTATCATATCTTACAATCATTAATATTTCCTTTCGAATTAAAACACGTTACCTTTTTAATTTAAAAATAATCTGACAATCATTAATATATACCCGAAAATATCACATCATATTTTTCAATTATTAACAAAATATATTAAAAATATGTATACGTTGTTTATAATCTATACTATTATATAAAAGCCGAAACATTAAAAGTTTGGTTGGTCGGTACTTGTTGATTTTACTTATTTACCCTTAACTAATAAAACATGTTATTTTACTTAATTATCCTTACTTAATTAAAGCCGAAACATTAAAAGTTTGGTTGGTCGGTACCTGTTGATTTTACTTATTTACCCTTATCTAATAAAATATGTTATTTTAATTAATTATCCTTACTTAATTATTATGTATAATAATATAATAAATAGTTATTAACCGATTGCCTTTCTAACATTTACTTTCAATTGAAGAAACGATAATATTTATTTTCTAACTAAAACATGTTACCTTTAAATTTAAAACTAATCTTGCAATTACTAATATAAACCCAAAATATCACACCGCATCTTACAATCATTAATAAAATATAATAAAAAATCTATATACATTGCTAATAATAAGAAAACACGAGGATAAACCTTGAACATGAGTATATTAAATTATATTAAAAGTAAAAAAATTATTGAAAATAATGATTATATAAAACCTAATTATATTATTAAATAAAATTTATAACATATCAAAAATGTACCTGTTGATTTGACTTATTTACCCTTAACTAATAAAACATGTTATTTTACTTAATTATCCTTACTTAATTATTATTTATAATAATATAATAAATAGTTATTAGCCGATTGCCTTTTTAACATTTACTTTTAATTGAAGAAATTACCTTTTATAAACACCTAAAATTGTACTATATCTTACAAACGCTAATATTTGTTTTCTAACTAAAACATGTTACCTTTAAATTTAAAACTAATCTTGCAATCACTAATATAAACCCAAAAATATCACACCGCATCTTACAAACATTAATAAAATATAATAAAAATCTATAAACATTGTTAATATATGAAAACATGAGGATAATCCTTGAACATAAGTATATTAAATTATATTAAAAATAAAAAAATTATTGAAAATTATGATTACATAAAACCAAATTATATTATTAAATAAAATTTATAACATATCAAAAGAAAGGTACCTGTTGATTTGACTTATTTACCCTTAACTAATAAAACATGTTATTTTACTTAATTATCATTACTTAATTATTATTTATAATAATATAATAAATAGTTATTAGCCGATTGCTTTTTAACATTTACTTTTAATAGAAGTTACCTTTTATAAACATCTAAAATTGTACCATATCTTACAAACGTTAATATTTGTTTTCTAACTAAAACATGTTACCTTTAAATTTAAAACTAATCTTGCAATCACTATTATAAACCCAAAAATATCACACCGCATCTTACAATCATTAATAAAATATAATAAAAATCTATATACATCTATACTAATCTATACTATTATATTAATGCCAAAGATTGAAAGTTTGGTCGGATTGGTTTTCGATTTGGTTATCCTAATTATTAAAATAAATAATCACATAATATAATTAATGGTAATTAGCCATTACCATTTTCACATCTACTTTTAGTTGAAGATATTACCTTTTATAAAAACATCAATCGTACCCTATCTTCAAATCATTAATATTATCAATCGTACCATATCTTCAAATCATTAATATTTCCTTTCTAATTAAAATATGTTATCTTTTTTTTAAAAAAAAATTAATCTTACAATCATTAATATATACCCAAAAATATCACACCATATTTTCAATTATTAATAAAATATATTAAAAGTCCCTATACGTTGTTTATTATACGTTGTTTATAATAAGAAAATATTAGTATAATATGTAAATATGGGTATATTAAATTAAAATTTAAAAAAATATTAAATTGACAATTATATAAAAATATGATTGTACTATTAACTAAAATTTAATAAATACCTAAAATATCTTATTTTTTAATCAATTTAAAAGACGTTTACTTTAATATTAACTAAAATTTAATAAATACCTAAAATATCTTATTTTTCAATAAATTTAAAGGACGTTTACTTTTAATTGAACATATTATCCTTTATACACACATAAAATATCGTATCTTCCAATCATTAATATTTCTTTCCAAATTAAAACACGTTACCTTTTAATTTAAAACATAATTTGCAATCATTATCTTCCAATCATTAATATTTCTTTTCTAATTAAATACACTACCTTTTAATCTAAAACATAAATTTACAATCATTAATATATACCCAAAAATATAAAATCATATTACCATTAGATTTTTAGTCATTAATAAGAACCATTAGATATGATTATAAGGTATATTTAATAATTAAATTACTTTACTAGATATTCAAGGTTCGAATCCCGATATATTTAATGCAGCACCTATCAATTTCATGTAATGTATTGCAGACCATACCACCTGATATGCATTCATCAATTTTCCAAAATATCTATCTTCCAATAAATAATATTTCTTTTCTAATTAAAACATGTTAACTTTTAATTAAAAACATAATCTTACAATAATTAATATATACTAAAAAATATCACATCTTATCTTCTAATCACTAACAAAATATCACATCTTATCATCTATACTATCGGTCTATACTATTATATTAAAGCCGAAAGATTGAAAGTTTGGTCGATTTGGTTTTCGGTTTGGTTTTCCTAATTATTAAAATAAATAATGAAATAATATAATTAATGATAATTAGCCATTACTATTTTCACATTTACTTTTAGTTGAATATATTACCTTCTATAAAAACATCAATCGTACCATATCTTCAAATCATTAATATTATCAATCGTACCGTATCTTCAAATCATTAATATTTCCTTTCTAATTAAAATACGTTATTTTTTTTAAAAAACTAATCTTACAATCATTAATATATACCTAAAAATATCACACCATATTTTTCATTATTAATAAAATATATTAAAAATCCCTATACATTGTTTATAATAAGAAAATATTAGTGTAATATGTAAATATTGGTATATTAAATTATATTAAATTAAAATTTAAAAAATTATTAAATTGACAATTATATAAAAACATAATTGTACTATTAACTAAAATTTAATAAATACCTAAAATATCTTATTTTCAATCAATTTAAAAGACGTTTACTTTTAATTGAACATATTATCCTTTATACACACCTAAAATATCGTATCTTCCAATCATTAATATTTCTTTCCTAATTAAAACACATTACCTTTTAATTTAAAATATAATTTTGCAATCATAATCTTCCAATCATTAATATTTCTTTTCTAATTAAATACACTATCTTTTATTTTAAAACATAAATTTACAATCATTAATATATACCCAAGAATATAAAATCATATTACCGTTAGATTTTTAGTCATTAATAAGAACCGTTAGATGTAATTATAAATTATATTCAATGATTAAATTACTTTACTAGATATTCAAGGTTCGAATCCCGACATATTTAATGCGGCACCTATCAATTTCATTTAATGTATTGCAGACCATAACACCTGATATGCATTCATCAATTTTCCAAAATATCTATCTTCCAATCAATAATATTTATTTTCTAATTAAAACATGTTAACTTTTAATTTAAAAACATAATCTTGCAATAATTAATATATACTCAAAAATATCACATCTTATCTTCTAATCACTAACAAAATATGACAAAAATCCGTATACAACGAACAATGACCATGTCTACTAAAATTTCGAGGTTTAAATTCTATCAACAACATTTTTATTTAAAAATTTTATAATATAAATTTTAAATCATGCATATCATGAATTAAATTTATAATAAATTTTTAATTAATATTAAAATTAGATTCTTTGGGATTTTTCCCGTATATTTGCAATTTTAAAAAAAAATTGGTATAATTGTAATTAAAATTATAAATTTGCAGATAGTTTTTCTTAATAAAAGTAAAATTGTAAAAAATTCCTTTTAGTAATTTATTTATCAAAAAAGTCCTAAAAATAATGACCAAAACATTAAAATCCCATTTTTTTTCTCTACTTTTTTCTTAAATATAATATTATAATTTTGAGTAACTAACCATTATTTTATCATTAATTTAAAAAAATAACTACTTTTAAAATATGTTTGCATCAATTTCTATTTTCCAAAGTTAAACCTTTCTTTTAAAAAAAACTACAGATAAATTTATTTATATGATATTATAATTCCTAATAACTAACCAACAATTTAGAGGGATATATTTCGACCCATAACTTCAATATTTATTGAGTATTACAATTTTTAATAAATTATTAATTTTTAATATAATAAATTTTGCTTCCCCAAATTAGTAAAAGCAATGTAAAATTGTGATCATTTTCCATAAATTATCCTTTTTAAAAATTGTATAGTAATTAATGAGAAATGACCAAGAATATAAAATAGCTTATATTCTTAAAAATCAATGCATTTGTAATGGGTATAAAAGAAAATGTATCATCTAATTAATGTTTTCTTAAAGTGCGTAATGGTTCCTCATTTTTTGTTATCCATATTCATAACTGTTAGATCTTCAACTCAAATAGATCATGACCGTTTGGAGATCTAAGGTTCGAATCCCGCCAACAACAGTTTAATATAAAATTAATATTAGATTATGTTACATAGAAAGGTCGAAGGTTGGATTTCCACCAACAACATATTAATGTAGAACCAAACTACAAATTTTACCATTTTCACTTATTATAGTATAGTATAGATTTATAAACAAAGATCGAAAATTTGAATTCTTCAACATATTAAAAATAATATTTATAATATTATATATATATATATACAAAATTATAAGTAAATATTAAAAAATTAAAAGTAACTCGTGCTTTGTACGGGCTATAAGCTAGTTATTATATTATATAATAAGCAAACAAGGTATAATTTGGTTGTTTGGTTCAACTTGGTTGAACCATCTAAAAATAGCGACCGTTAGATATTTAGTAAATAGATGATAGCCGTTAGATCTAATAATAAGGAATATTCTATATTTAAATCCCTTTTCTAAAGATCCAAGGTTCGAATTCCGTTAACAACGAATTTACATTGAGATTATGTATTATTAGTTCTAATCAGTACACATCATTTATTAAATAATAACTATTATTATTACTAATAATTTTATTAATTAATTACAAAATTATATTATATCCATAATAAATTATTATACATTATTTTATTTAATTATATAATTTTAAAAATATTTAAAAGTAATCGTGCTTTGGGCTATAAGCTAGTAATTAATAATTTAACAAATAATCTTAATAGGTGGGGTCATTCAGTCTGTTAACGAATGAGCCCAACCTAGGATTACAACATATATCGGGCCCATTATTCCTGAAGTATAAAAACCTCATTTGTCTTCTGGAGTGCAACGCAGCAGTCAGTAAATTCTGAAACCCTCATTATCTGGTAATTATTTCTTTGATCATCTTAGATTTCTTTTTGTCGAGATTGTCATTGTTAGTTAGAATATAATATCTGTGGAGAATTAGCGATGGCTTAGTGGTCTCTCGTAATATTTATTCATGTATTAATTTAATTCATCATGGCCGCAAATAAAAATTCCTGTATGAACTTTGGCGTGTACATAATATATTATGCTATGCTTGTGTGGTTCTTAAATTATAAACTGGTTTACCAATTAAGTTTGAAACCAGAATTTTTATCCATATCTATTTCTTGGTCTTTTATTCTTGGTGTACACAGATTTATTTATATAATGTAAGATTTTGGGTTCAACGGCTTGGTGGTTATAATCTCTTTCACGAACTACTTTTGATCAAATATCGACTTGTGTGTCTGTAATATAAGTGTTGATATGAATATATATGTTGTTGGTTTTTACCTAGTTATGCAATTGGAAAAATGTTTGATCAAATATCCCTCGACTATTTAAACAATTTTGCAGAAGCATTTTTATGAGTGGATGATTTGCTGATTGTCCATTGATTATTTTAATCATGGCTAAGAAGAAACAAAGTGAATCTGTTGCAACCAAAATGACTATGGTTCTAAGGCCACGAAAACCTACTATTGGAGTGGAAAAAGTTAAAGAAAATGCAGAGGGAAAGATGCCTATGAAAGTTAAGACCACCGGGGCAAGTGGAAAGATAAAGGTTGGTAATGCTGCAAAAACTGAAACTGCTGTGAAGAGAAAATTTGTGGCAGATGAGGGGAACACAAAAGTTTCCGGAAGTAGAGTGAAAAAATTAAAAGTCGTGATGAACAAGAATGAGATGAATAGGGATGCAGCAAGTGGAAGCACTCGAGTAGTTAGATCAAACAGGGCAAAGAATGAAGATGAATCTGGGAAGAAAGATTCTAAGAAAAAATCTCCTGAAGCCAAACCTAAAAACGTAAAGAAAAATCTTCTTGCCAAGAAAGAGGCTCCCCTCCCTATTCGAAGTTCTAACCCAAAGAAAAAAAGTTTTGTGAAAAAAGTGGGTTCCCACACTATTGGTAATCCTAAGCCAAGGAAAAACCTTCCTGCAGAGGCAAGTAAGAGAACTACTAGAAAAGGTGGAAAATTGGAAGATCCTCTGTCAAAGGAACGAGCTAAGGATACTATTGCAAACAAGTGCAGAACTCTTCAGGGGTTCAAAAATCAAGAAACTGAAACCAACGAAAATAATGAACTTATCAAGAGAAAGAAGACTAATATTATCATCACTGATTCACTGTTCCCATCCGAAATTATCATGGAGATATTAAGCTGGTTGCCAATCAAGTTTTTTGGTACACCTATGGTTGTATGCAAGCAATGGTATGCTTTAATCCAAGATCGCCACTTCATAGAAAAACACATGGAACGGAATTCTAGCTATATAGATTCTAAGGGTAGACAAGGGTATAAGAAAGTCTATGCTTGTGATGGCCTGAAACTTGAGATGAATCCATCGACAAGGAAGTATCACATTTGCAACCCTGACACCAAACAGTTCCTTGAAATACCTGATCCACACAAGGGTAGCAATGGTATCGTCTTCTCTTACGTCCCTTCTACAAGTAACTATAAAATTGTCTCAATATATGATGATAAAAACAGCATTGAATGTTGTGAGGTTTTATCTGTTGGAATGGATGAGTTGTCATGGAGACTTTTGAAAATGCCTACAAGAGACTATCTTGAAAGAAATAGAAAGAAAATTTCTGTAATCGCAAACGGTGATGTTGTTCACTGTATTCGTGTAATTGCTAGTGGGGATGACATGGTTGAAGAAGTAGTATCCCTTGATTTAGGAACTGAGCAGTTTAGTGTCACAAATTTGCCAAAAGGTCAATACAAAAACTGGGAGAAGGTTTGGCCAATACATTTTAAAGGAAAACTTGCTTTAGTTGATATAGTTGGAGCAGAACTTTGCGTTATGGTTCTAGAAAATTACAAAAAACAGAAATGGGGCAAAAAGGAGTCTCTAGTTCCGTTAGAATTGATGAAGAAACTCGAAATTGAGCATGGCACAATTTTTCCTTATTGTGTTGATCAATCTGAGACATTGTGGTTCTGGTTCTGGGGGCAAGGTGCCAAGAAGACTGTTTCTTATAACATTAAAACTAAACGCATTTCCTTAAAGCTTAGGTATCGGCATAGCCTTGTACGTTTGAAAGGGATGCAACCAGAATAGAAGATACACAGCCAGTGGCTTGGCCAGCCATGACTCCACCTTAAAGATATTGATCGATTTTTTATATTTCAGTTTATCTTTGATTCATTCTATCATTTCTAGCAGGATCTTTGTGATTCTATTCATCTGATAAACTCTTTTTGTTCTAACAATGGTTTGGTACAATATTGACTACTTTGGTTACAAGTTTCTTGGTTTGCTCTTCCTGCAAATTCCATTTTCCAATCTTCTCTGATAATCTCTAAGATTTATGAATTCTTCCAATTCTTGTTTATATAGTGATCCTGAAAATTTCATTTTGCAGCTTTTCAAGATTCTCCTAATGTTTTTGTGCTCTTCCCTATGTATAACACTCCACAAGTGACATTTAGAAACCTGTACCCATTTTTGCATATTTTATTTGAGAATTTTTGGTTGTTTTTTTACTATGCAATAAAGAAATAAAGAAAATTAGATAATGTTTGGATTAAATATCAGTGTGTTCACTGAGGTGGAACTTATATCTCGATTTGATGACTCGATTTATCGGGGTCTCGATGTGCTCACTTAATAATATTTATGTTTTTTGTTTTTAAAATTTTAATTTAGATTTCATGTATTAAAATTGTAAATAAATTAATCTTTATGAATAAAATAAATTAACACATAAGTTATAATTTAGCAAACACTAAATTGATTAATAAATAAAATTATTCAAACACTCAAATAATTTATGGAATTTATATCGCATTTACTTGCTTTAAGTAGTAAGTAATTTTTTTTAAAATAATCCAAACATGCCGTATGCATAGATACCTAAAAACCAACTTATGAGTGGTGGGAAAATAGAATGTAGTCAATTTGGAAAACGTAATATTAATTTGTTAGAGATCGAAAAGGCTTGAAAAGTTTTTTAAGTATACTTGAACTTTTTCCCTTTTTAAATTTTGTTATTTAATTTTTTGTCTTAAATTTAATAACGTCTTAATTAGTAAAGGAAAGGCATAAAATAAATTCCCCAGCCCTACAAAACAAACAAATGGAGGTAAAGGAATTAATTTGATAAATTACAGTATCAAACTTAAAAGTACAATATTAATTAAAAATACAATAATATCTAGCTCTTATATTTTATAAATATTACAAAATTCTGTTACCAATCATATTACCAAACATATTTATAACTTGCAGAAAAGGAACTTCTAAATTAGAAAGGGAAAAGTAAGAGTTGCATTACTTTTTGTTTTTTGATGAAATGTGATAATTCGATACATAAAAATCATACGGCATCTACAAGAATGATCCAATCGATCAAACATAGAACATGATGACATGCTCGTCTTCATAATCAAAATGAGACAAATAAGCAGATGTCTGAAAAAAAATTGATATGTCTATAAATACTCGCTCTACGCTCCATATCTTCGCCAAAATCCGTTTGAGCTAACGACCACAAATGAAGTTCCGACCAAGCTCTTATCGATGAATCCGAACCAACTCTCACAAAAGGAGAGAAATCCACACCTCTCACCAAGGAGAGAAATCAAATTGAACTTAAAAAGAAAATTGAAATTACACAAAAAAACCAAACTAAAACAATTCTTAGATCTAGAAAACGAAACCTCAAAAGCTAGAGAAACCAGACCCCTCTTGAAACCGAAGATCCACCAAGAATCTGGGAAGAAATGGAGAATCCACCACAAATCGGAGAAGAAAAATCCGGAAACTCCGAAGCGTCAGATCTAAGAAAAGGAAGGGAGCAAACAATTCTCACAAGGAGAACTAATTATTGAAGAAAAACAAGAGCAAAAACAAGGAAATCGGGCCTCCGGTCGATGGAGGAGCCACCGCCGGAGGAAGTTGGAAGACTGGCGGTTTACTTTGGGGAGGGGAGAGAGAAAAAGACAACTTTTTTTAACTTCGTGTTATTCTAAGTGATGTCAACTTAGAACTTAGAGTTGCATTACTTTTAAACTATGTTAGTGGAGTAGTGTCTTTTTTTTTTCTTTTTTTTTTTTGCAAAATGAAAATGATTTCATTTATAGATAAAAATACACAATTTGAGAAGGAAAGGAGAAAATGAGACATTCTTTCATCCATAAAAGCTAATCATCTAACCGAAATGTATGCTTAACCAATCCATGGGTCGTAACCTGAATTACGACAGCCATGAAAAAGACATTCCTCCGGAAGTTTAGACAATATCACCTCTATCTTAGAGAAGAAGATTCCTTACACAGGTAGGCCTCGTTAAAAACCCCGCAAGAGCAAAACCCAATGGGAAAAAAACTCAAGGGGGGAAAAAAGAGTGCCCACCCCCCAATAATACATCGATATTACAAAACTGTAAAAATACTGCTAAGGCCTTCTCGTTGCTTCTATCCATCTTCTTTTTTATTGCTTCCGACCCCAAGAACCTTCATCCTTCTTCATTTCAAACTTCTTCCCGTCCAAGTAAGTCTAACTTGTATAACCAACCCACTTCCAAAAAGAATAGTTCACCTGAACAATAATAGGCAATCAAAATAATAAGTCTCCAATCGATATGTAAAAGATTATATATGTTATAAAAATAAAAAGAAAAAAGAAAATATATTCAATAATAAATTATTATTGAAAACGTATGTGTTAATATTTCATAAAAAAAAGAAATAAAATAAAGTCTAACCAAAAAAATTTTGATTAGACACTAAAGTATAATATATATAGAAAATATGGTTTAAAGGAAATAGACAAACAAAACCAACAAAATGGCACTTATTGCCTCTACAAGGTCAAAATACTTATTGCCTCTACAAGGTCAAAATATACGCCATCCTTTGTGGCCACCCATTATTGGTACAAAACAGCCATCAATCAAGGCATAAAAAACATTAACCATAAATGGAAAGGAGTTACATTAAATGAATATTTACAGGAAATTAAAAGCAATGTTAGCATAATAAAATCATATTTAATAAATGAATCAAAGTAAATTTGTTAACATTTACAAAGGGATTCAACTCAAATCAATTAACATTTATTAGGGATCAAAAAATCAGGAAATCAATTAGTCACATATGCTTTAATTAGCATACAATTACAATTACATTTAAACATAATATGTATTAACTAGGGGATCAATTAATCAAATATCATTAACTAAGGGAATCAAAGTAAATTTGTTAACATTTATAAAGGGATTCAACTCCAATCAATTAACATTTATTATGGGATCAAAAAATCAAGAAATCAATTAGTCACATATGCATTAATCAGGGAATCAATTAGAATACATTTCAATTAGCATACAAATACAATTACATTTAAATATAATATGTATTAACCAAGGAGTCAATTAATCAAAAAAAACATTTACTAATGGAATCAATTAAAAAATAAACATTTAAAACAGAACATCAATTAAGCAGGAAATTAAATATTCAATTAATCAAAAAACACTAATCAGGGAAACAATTAGGAATACGTTTATGGGTATGTGTCGGTATATACACTAGCACCACCACCACCACCGCCGGACTCCGATAGTCTTCCTCCATTGCCACTGCTCCAAAACTCAGAAATCATACAAAATACTAACACAACTCAAAACTCAGCTATCTCGGATTAGTACCAAAACAATCAAACATGGACAATGAATACAACCCAAGAAGATACAGAAGATATCGAAAATAGACATATAAAAAATTTTATGAACAATTCTTATCAAGTTCCTAATCCATCTCACGAAAGCATAATCTAAGGCAGACACTACTAGTGATTCACATGTATAGATATATAGGTACACCATACATACCTACAAACTAAAAATAAAGAATGAATCTATGATAACAAGAGAGAAATTGAGAGAACTTATCTGAATGGAAATTTTCTTTCGGTATTGATGTGTACAAACAGGTATAATAGATGGTCAATATGTTAATAACCTAATCTATATGCAGCTGTAGTTCTAACTTCTAAGTGCAGGTCACCCAAGCCTTATACGTTTTGTTGTACATTATAAAAGTGAAGTGCTCAGCTCAGTAGAGATAATTAGAAGTAAGAACAGAACATTTAGAAATAACACATGGAGTAGTGTCTTTTTAATATAATTGATTAGACCAAAGCTTCCAAGATCAAGCTCGGTGGATACAATAGGTAGCAGGTTTTCCATAGATGAGGAATGGTGGAGTAACCGTTATCCATCTATTCAAGAAAGCAAGAAGAATTGGGAAAGAAAATTTAAATATTGGGACAAAAAGGAACTAAATAACTATGGACCAGGTGACAAGCATGTCGAGAATCAACTGAAGCCCAAAGTAATTGATTACAACTCAAGGGGGGAAGTGAGGATAAGGATAGCGGAGGACTCGCCATGGAATGACAGAAAAGAGGAAGAACATTTAAGAAATGTGTTGCTCATGTCTAGGAATCTTTCAAATAAGAAAAATGGACAAACTTCAGAAATGCCAGGATTAAAGGATTCAAAAGACCAACAAGGAGAAATAAAAGGTGTTGCAGATGAAGTATTGCTTAAAGATTTCATCCTCAAGCATCAAAGTTGGGTGGAAGAAGACGTCCTACAAGGTGTTCGACAGAATGTCAACTCAGATATTAACAGAGCATTGGACCAAATTCATCAGAATTCACTCTCAACATACTTCAGTAGAGAAAAGGAAGGTACTACTCGCGAGGTTGATCAAAATAAGGTACTTATGGATTTTATTACTAATCATAGGAACCTTGTTGAAAAAGGGGTAATGTTGGATGCATCTAAGGGAGATGATAACGCGATAAACCTAGCTTTGGGTCAAATACATCACAAGTCACTTAGCAATCTCTCAGACAATACATTGCATCACAAAACCTTTAAGGAGGTCCTGATAAAGGGCATCTCTGACCAAATTGGTACAAGTAAAGTATCATCGCCACAGAAGTATACCAAACCCTCTAATCAAGGGGTTTTCATTAGCAAGACTCTTTTCATTTCGGGTTTTGCTGAAGATACACAGCTTAGAGATTTATGGCAGTTGTTCAAAAGGGTGGGAACCATAAAGGACATCATATTACCAAAAAGAGAGACAAAAATCACAAAAGATATGGGTTCGTGAAAACTACAAGTGTTGACACGGCAAGACTTCTGATCAACAAACTAAATGGAACTAATCTTGGAAAGGGGAGGATTTATGTCACCTCAGCAAGAGCAAGAAAGGAAAAAATAAGAGAACCTCCTATTACAATCGAAGCTCCAAAAAACATTCCTAGCCCCCCTCCGAGACCTCCGTTAATCAGAAAACCTAATGTTGTCCAAGGTGAGTCCGAGAGGGTGAAGAGATCAGAATCGAAAACCTCAAATCCCATGAGGCCAGATGAGAGTAAGCCACTAATTCTGCAAGTAAATAATGCCTTTACAAATGATCTTTCTGGTAGCTATATAGTAGAGACTGTAAACAAGGAAAGAGTGGAAACGGTGCAAATGATAGTGGAAGGACTGGGATTCGAGGAAACTATCATAAGAGGGATTATTAGCAGTCGTTTTATCATTCATTTCCCAAGTGAAGAATCTCTGTCCAAGCAAGACTTGGATTTTTTAGAAATAGGATTCACTTCAATTCGTAAAGCGAATTGGGAAGATTTACAACCATCTAGGAAGACGTGGGTGGAGTGCTGGGGACTGCCTATGGGTGCCTGGACAAAATCAAATTTCAAACAAATACTACAAAATTGGGGGAATATTGTGCATATATCTCCGTTTGTGGATGATGAGGATTGTTATGTGAATCCCAGAATACTGTTGGAAACCGAAACCACTCATAAAATAGAGTTCAAGAAGGTAACAAGCATAAATGACAACCTGTTCAATATTACAATCATAGAAACTTGGGGTCCAGACTGTGGTGATAGAAGCATGAAGGGTACAACTTAGTCAAGAAAAGGGGGGTTTCTTTCAGGAAGAAGGCTATCGGGAGTTTGATGAAGAGGGCAAAGGTACGGTATTTGACTCAGAAGTAATCGGTAGGAATGCACATATTGCAATTCTGGATACAGAAGAACAATTTGACAGTCCTCAAAGCACTGACATCAAAAATTCGCAGAAAATAAACTCTATTGTAAACAGGGATGAGCCACAGGATATTCTTGAGCCCACTCTATCTCAAGAGTTGCCACAAATGGATAAGATAATCCCTACTACGGCAGTGGAGACACATGAGGAGAATGACTCGGATGTTACATCTAAATTCTCGGATGATAACCAGGAGAACTGGACTTGGAGATCAAAGGACTCTACGGAAGACGAAATTTCTCAGTTTTTATCAGAGTCGTCTCAGTTGGCATCTTATCTTGATGACAGCAATGGGCAAGATTTATCAGACAAAGCGGACTCTCAATTCTCATTAATGAAAGATTTGAAAGAACTAAGGATCAAGAGTAAGAGGGGAAGACCGAGAAAGCTACTGAGAAGGAAAGAGAATAAAGCCTTTAAGATACCAAATAGTAGAAGATTCGGAAAGAAGCAGGCCACAAAAGCTATGCCAACTCAAGTTCTTACCCACAAAGTGAATGAGGCAGAAGCAATACTAGAGACAGGCATACAATTAGGCTTAATTTTGGAGAAGAACAAGGAATCAGTCATTTCAGAAATTAAGAAGAGACTTAATGTCTAAATTCTTAAGGTTTTCCTACTCCATTAGACTAGTTTGATGAATCATACAACCTTTGTAAGTTGGAATGTCAGAGGAGCATCGAATGATATAGCAAGAGCAAATATTCGATCAATGGTATTAGAATCAAAAGCTTCCTTTCTTTGCATTCAGGAAACCAAATGTTTGGATTGGAATGAGAGAAAGCTACAGTCTATATGGCTGGGAGATTACATTGGCTGGATAGAAGTACCTCCGACAGGGCTTTCAGGAGGATTAATCTCGGTTTGGGACTTATCAGTCTTTTCAATATTTCGTACTGTAAAGGCAAGGAACTGGATATGGGTTCAAGGTGAATGTGTATCTTCAAAAAAGGTCTTCTCTTGCATCAACATTTATGCTCCAACAGGCCATCAAGGAAAAATTCAGCTTTGGCAAGATCTTTCAAGCATTCTCCTTTCAAGTACCTCACTTCCAACAATGTTACTAGGGGACTTTAACAGTGTTTTGAACCAGAGAGAACGTCTAAACTGTCAATATGCAGCTTCAGACTCAATTTTGTTCTCGAATTTTATCCAGTCAAATAATTTAGTAGAAGCTCCTTTACTAAATTCTAGGTTCACTTGGTTTGGCCCAAAAGGAAAGCAGAGTAAACTGGACAGAGTCCTGTTAAACGAGGAATGGGCACTCTTGGGAAACTGGACGACAATTACGTTGAATAGGAGAAATTCAGATCATAGACCACTTTTTACTAGATGCTCTACTCATAACTGGGGTCCTATTCCATTTAAATTCTTCAACTGTTGGCTTGAAGATGACAACTTGGTGGAACAATTGAAAGTTACTTGGAAAAATTCAAAAGACAACAACATTCAGTCCAAAATCAAGCTCATCAAATATCACACAAAGGTATGGAGGAAATCTACCTTTGGGGACCTAGACAATAGAATCAAGCTTTTAGAAGAGAAACAAGCAGAAGCTGATCAATCTGGGATGGACTGCAAGGGGAAGGAAGAGATAAAAGAAAACCTGGATGAACTATACAGAATTAAGGCTCTTGTTCTTTTCCAAAAATCCCGACTGCAATGGCAGCTTAAAGGTGAAAAAAACACAAAGTTTTTTCACAAAGCCATTCAAAGAAGACGAAGAGCAAATCAAATAGTGGGTGTACAGATAGAAAATGACTGGTGTGTCTCGCCAAACACAGTTAAAGCTGAATTCTTCAAGCATTTCAGTACGTTCTTTAAAAAGGACTCGAAGGATAGATTATTCAGTATAGGACCAGGATTGGTAAAACAACTATCATCAGCGGATAGCTCTTGGCTAGTTAGCAGGTTTTCCATGGAGGAATTAGAATTTGCTCTTTCAAGTACAGAGTCATGCAAAGCCCCGGGCCCGGACGGATTAAATGCGGGAGTTCTTAAAAAACTTTGGCCATCCATAAAAGAGGAGGTGTTGGTTTTCTTCTCTAAATTTCATGATTCAGGATTTATCCCGGGTGGTCTCAACTCATCATTTATTGCTCTTATTCCGAAAATAAAAGCTCCAGTTTGCACTACGGACTTCAGACCTATTAGTCTGATGAATGCTCTAATGAAACTGCTAACGAAGGTGCTTGCTACAAGACTTAAAAGGGTAATGCCCATGCTGGTATCTGAGACCCAAACTGCATTCATTCAAAATCGCCAAATAACAGATTGTATCTTAATAGCAAGTGAGGTCTTTGCAGCTTTGAAAGCAAGGAAAGCTAAAGGGTTAATAATGAAGATAGATTTTGAAAAGGCATTCGACTCGGTGGATTGGGATTTCCTCCTTCAGGTTCTAGAAAGTATGAATTTCAATAAAAAGTGGATAATTTGGCTGAAATCAATTCTGTATACCTCTAGAATCTCTGTATTAGTAAATGGTTGCCCGACGGACGAATTCTCACCCTCCAGAGGTCTTAGGCAGGGGGACCCCTTATCCCCTCTTTTATTCAATATAATTGGGGAAACGTTGGCCAAGCTGTTAGAGAAAGCACTGGATAAAGGAATTTTTCAGGGTGTCTCCCTACCTAATTCAACAATGGAACTATCTCATCTTCAATTCGCAGATGATGTGATCTTATTCATCAAGAATGACATTCGGGCAGTGCAAGGGGTAAAACGAGTGTTACAATGCTTTCAGCTATTATCTGGATTAAAAATAAATTTCCAAAAAAGTAATCTCTTTGGGTTCTGTGAAGACATAGAGACTCTGAATCAATGGGCTTCAGTTCTCGGGTGTCCGGTAGGGAGAGGAAATCTAAAATATCTTGGTGTAGAAATAGGGCAGTCCCCCAAGTCAATCTCGTATTGGACTCCTCTTATTTCAAGAGTGGAAAATAAGCTTCTTAGTTGGAAATCAGAATCAATATCAATGGCAGGTAGATTAACACTTCTCAAAGAGGTACTAGACAGCATGCTGGTATATTGGTTCTCCCTCTTCCAAATTCCGGCCACCATCGTCGAGCAATTAGAGAAACTAAGGAGACAATTCCTATGGGGCCACTCTCCAGTAAAAAATGGACAACACAAGAAAATGCATCTAATTGGGTGGAATAAAATTTGTCAACCAAAGCATATTGGAGGCCTAGGTCTGCAATCTTTGAAAACGAGAAACCTGACTATGCTTGCCAAATGGCTGTGGAGAAGCTATTCGGAAAGATCAGCTTGGTGGAACAAGGTTCTTGTTAGCAAGTATGGTGCGTTGTTTAACTATGACTGGGGGAATATGGAAATTAAGAAAGAGTTTTCGTATCCCATCCAGAGTGTTATTCGAGCAAGCACAAATAGTGAATTAGCCCCATTAGTGAACAGAAGTATGTTTAGGTGGGTCCTTCAGAATGGAGAGATGGTGTTTTTCTGGGAAGATTGCTGGCTCCCGGATGGACCGTTAATGTTTCTGATTCCAAGATTATACCGTATCTCAAACACAAGTCATATCACAGTTAAGGAATTCCTTTTCAAGTAGCTTAATAGAACAGATCCATCCATTGTCCTATGGAAAAGAAACTTGCATCGAAGAGAGGAAGAAGACCTTTATACTCTGTCATTGATAGTCTCGTCCATCTCTCTAACGACAAAAAAGGATTCGCTTACATGGTTGGCAAATAAGGGGTCTTTTAGCACAAAAGAGTGTGGAGTTATTTTGCATCAGGGCTTCAATCATAATCGTATCCCAAATGAAATTTGGAATCTAATTTGGCATGCTAAGGTTCCTCCAAAGATTATGATATTCTTATGGAAAATCCAATCTAATAGCATTCCTACGGCTCTACTGCTCAGTCATAGAATCCAGAATTTCAGCCAGGGTCCCTTGTGCACCTGGTGTAGGCGTGAAGAAGAGACAATTCAACACTTATTTTTGGACTGTTTGATTGCAAGATGGGAATGGGATTTCGTAGGTAAATGGTGGAATGTCACGAACAAATTAAATTCCATCCAGCAGTTCTCCTTACTGGAAGTCTTTAAAATCCATAAAAATAGGCAGCTGCGAAAATTCTGGATCATTGTGGTGGCCGCTGCGTGCTGGACAATTTGGCTTGCAAGAAATGAATTTGCTTTTAAAAACTCAAGAATTGACAGAGAAGCTATGGAATTTTTGATTTTTACTAGGGTCAACAAATGGGGTGTGGCGTCTCAGTTAATAAGTTTTAGTAATGACGCTCTTTGGAGAGTAAATCCACAGGGATCAATAGCAATTCATTTTCATTCTCTTTCGGAATCCTACTGGAAATACAAATTTGAGCAGTTTGAGGTGGTTTGCGCAGTGGATGGGTCCTGGGGCCCATCACCTTCGGGTCATTTTGGAGGTGGGATAGGAGGTAATATAAAAGAAAGCAAAGGGCAAATCCGTTATGTATTTTCAGGGCCTTGCTCAGCAAATAATAGTACAGCGGCTGAACTAAATTCGATTCTGCATGTAGTAGAAATATGGTTAGAGGGGCACTTCACTTCAAAGAAATTGGTAGTGTGCTCGGATTCTAGGGAAGCGATAAATCTCTGCAAAATGGGTTTCTTTAGAGGCTTCCCATTACAAGTCAAGAATCGTAATGTATCCTCTATCTACAAAGAGCACATCCAATTAGACTATGTTCCAAGGGAGCTTAACACGGAGGCAGACAGTTTAGCATTGAATGGTTTATCCAAACCAATAGTACACTCAGTGTGGGTCGGTCGAGATCTCTGAACTCCTAAGGACTATTCTGCAATGTTATCAGTCCTCTTTGTAATCTGGTTTTCTTCCTTTTGCTGTAGCTATTTTAGTTAGGTTTAGTCTTTAGCATGCTCAGGTCCTCTGCAAGATTTAGTTGAGAAACTAAGCATGCAGTTGTTTCTTCTGTGTTGACTTCCAGGTTTATCCTGTTTATCTATTGAATTTATGGCTTTTCAAAAAAAAAAAAAAGAAGGGATTCGATCCTAGATTCTGTACTTTGGTTGATTCACAATCTCCTTCCCAAAATGTAAGATCCTCTGATTTTTTCACATATTTCAATTTGCTTGGATCGAGTATTTGTGAATTATATTTTTTTAATTTTTTTGATTTGAATAAAAATATAGAATCTATATTTTTATACAAAACAAAATTTTTTTATAAATAATATTTATAAATACCTCATCCAAGCACATTGAAATGCGTGTAAAAAGAAGAGTATCATTCAAAATGGGATGGAGGGAGATATATAGCAGCATGCGGCACCAAATTAGGAAATGTCATTTTAGAAAGCTAAGAAAATCTCTAAAAATTCTATCAATTCGCACGTCAACGCATCACCGATCTGCTATTATTATATATAGATAGTAATTAAAATCTCAAAATTTGTTGTTTATTCGTAAAACATCCAATATTGACGGTGACAGAAAGTATGATTTTGTTAAGTGAATTTTATTTATAATTAACAATGCATGTTGTATAGTTCCTTATTGATTATCAGTGTAAAATGTTTCAATAAATACTAATATCAATATATAAAATTTGAATGTATAAATAATAATATAATTAAAATTCGAATGTACCGTCGTCTTAATGTTAATACTAACTAGTTTATAACCCGTGCGAAGCACGAGTTTATTTTAATATGTAATAAATTTTCATTAATATTATAATAATTTTTTTATATAATCATTATTTTCAATAGTTTTTTAAAATTTTAATTTATTATAAATTTAAATAATTATATTCATGATTTAAAATTTATATTGTAAAATTCTAAATTAAATATTTGTTGATTGGTTCAAACCTTAAATTTTTAGTAAAGTAATTTAAACATATAATATATCTTATTATTAAATTTGACGATTCTTATTTATTACTAAAATAATGATTTGAATATATGGTGAGATATATATAGATGTATATTAATGATTGCAAGATTAGTTTAAAATTAAAAAGTAACGTATTTAAAAAAATATTACTAAAATAATGATAGAAAGATATGGTGTGATATTTTGGGTATATATTAATTATTGTAATATTGGTTTTAAATTAAAAGTTAACGTGTTTTAATTAGAAGTGAAATCTTTGGAAAAGATGGGTAACTGAGTTGTCATAATAAAAGAAAGAGTTCAAGCGGTGGAGAAATTTTAATTGTAATATAATTACCTTAACATTAGTAATTAATTTTTTGAGTTATTATTTTTATAATATAATAACATTATTATTTATTTAATAATTAGGATAACCAAAGTTGAGTGGTTCGAACCTTAAATTTTTAGTAAAGTAATTTAACCATATAATATGTCTTATTATTAAATCTGACAATTCCTATTTATTACTAAAATAATGATTTGAATATATGGTGTGATATATATTTGGGTGTATATTAATGATTGCAAGATTAGTTTTAAATTAAAAAGTAACGTGTTTTAATAAGAAAAAAATATTACTAAAATAATGACGGAAAGATATAGTGTGATATTTTGGGTATATATTAATTATTGTAATATTAATTTTAAATTAAAAGGTAACGTGTTTTAAATTGAAGTGAAATCTTTGAAGAAGATGGGTAATTGAGTTGTCATAGTAAAAGAAAGAGTCCAGGTGGATGAATTTTAATTGTAATATAATTACCTTAACATTAGTAATTAACTTTTTGAGTTATTATTTTTATAATATAATAATATAATAATATTATTATTAATTTAATAATTAGGATAACCAAACCAACCAAACTTTCAATCTTTCGGTTTTAATATATTAGTACTAGGTTATAACCCGTGCGAAGCACGGGTTTCTTTTGATAGTTTATAAAATTTATTTAACATTATAATAATGTTTTTATATAATTCTTATATTTAATAAGTTTTAAATTTAATTTAATATAAATTTATATAATGATATGCATGGTTTAAAATTTATTTTGTAAAATTCTAGATTAAAAATGTCGTCGACGGGTTCGAACTTTTAATTTTTAGTAAATTAATTTAATCATATAATACATCTTATTATTAGATCTAATGATTCTTATTTATTACTAAAAATAATGATTTGAATATATGGTGAGATATTTTTTGGTGTATATTAGTGATCGCATTTAAATTAAAAAGTAACGTGTTTTAATTACAAACATTACTACTAAAAATAATTATAGAAAGATATGGTGTGATGTTTTGGATATATATTAACTATTGTAATATTAGTTTTAAATTAAATGGTAAAGTGTTTTAATTAGAAGTAAAATCTTTAGAAAAAAATGGGTAATTGAGTTGTTGGAGCAGAAAATAGAGTCAATGTGGATGAAAGTTTAATCGAAATATAATTACGTTAACATTAATAATTAGGTTTTTGAGTTGTTTTTGTAATTTAATTATTTATTTTAATAATTAGGATAATCTAACCGAAAACCAAAACTTGTTGAAAACCAAAACTTTCAATGTTTTGGCTTAAATATAATAGTACTAGCTTATAACCCGTGCGAAGCATTGATAGGTTATAAAATTTATTTAATATTATAATTAAAATTTTTTATTTTAATTTAATATTAAATTTATATAATGATATGCATGATTTAAATTTATTTTGTAAAATAATAAATTAACTTTAATTTTTTAGTAAATTAATTTGTCATATAATATATCTTATTATTAGATCTAACGATTCTTATTTATTACTAAAAATAATGATTTGAATATATGGTGAAATATTTTTGGGTGTATATTAGTGATCGCAAGATTAATTTTAAATTCCACGGGTTTCTTTTGATAATTTATAAAATTTATTTAACATTATAATTATGTTTTTGTATAATCCTTATATTTAATAATTTTTTAATTTAATTTAATATAAATTTATATAATGATATGCATGGTTTAAAATTTATTTTGTAAAATTCTAAATTAAAAATGTCGTTGACGGGTTCGAACTTTGAATTTTTAGTAAATTAATTTAATCATATAATATATCTTATTATTAGATTTGACGATTCTTATTTATTACTAAAAATAATGATTTGAATATATGGTGAGATATTTTTGGGTGTATATTAGTGATCGCATTTAAATTAAAAGTAACGTGTTTTAACTACAAAAATTACTACTAAAAATAATTATGGAAAGATATGGTGTGATGTTTTGGATATATATTAATTATTGTAATATTAGTTTTAAATTAAATGGTATAGTGTTTTAGTTAAAAATAAAATCTTTAGAAAAAATGGGTAATTGAGTTGTTGAAGCAGAAAATAGAGTCTAAGTAGAAGTCAAAGTGGATGAAAGAATTTTAATTTGAATATAATTACGTTAACATTAGTAATTAGCTTGTTGAGTTGTTTTTGTAATTTAATTATTTATTTTAATAATTAGGATAACCAAACGGAAAACCAAAACTTGGTGAAAACCAAAATTTTCAATGTTTCGGCTTTAATATAATAGTATAGATATCAATATATAAATAATAAAATATTAATAAAGAGATAATACTAAAAAATGAATAAGGAGTAAGTTTAATAGGATTGTTGAAGAAAATTTTCATTTTCTCTACTAAATAATTAAGAGATAATTGAATAATATTATTTGTAAGAAGAATATAAGGAGATTATTGGAGTTGCTTTAAATGTATTACGGGTTAAATATCTTGTTGGTCACTGAAGTCGGCCTAATGTATCAAGATGGTCACTGAACTGAAATTCGACTCAAACAGGTCACTGAAGTCAGCCTAATGTATCAAGTCAGCCTAAGTCTTTGTTTTTTTGACGGAAACAGACTGCAGATTGACATAAACGCTTATAACTGCAGATTCACTTAACATTTAAAAAATCCGAGACCATATTTGTGTTACCCAGATTATTCTCTTCAAAATAGATACAATATTGATAAGTTTTATTTCAGTTTTTGAAGAAGAACAATTCTAGTTCTTGAATTTTCTTTTTCGATTCATATAAATCTAGAGCTCATAATGAAAATCTAAACAAGTTTTATGAGACCCATAGCATCTAGATTAACATACTTTAATTTCACAAAATTTGGTGGAGATTTTTCGGACAAAATTTTGCGGACAGTAATTTCCGTCAAAAAAATGATCAACTTGATAATCCTGGCTGACTTCAGTGACCTGATTGATACCGTTTTGAGTTCAGTGACCAACTTGATACATTAGCCTGACTTCAGCGACCAACAAAATATTTAACCCAATGTATTACCTTACAATAGAGCTTACAATAGAGGAATAATAATATTATACCGACAAAGATTAAGCATACACTCTAACTAAATTTTGTTTACAAACTAACCAACATGTCATAGGTACTCCTATACCGTATACGTTACAGAGAATACAATTTAGTTGACATTTATAATTAAAATATTTAATTCAAAAATCAGTAATGTAAACAAGAAAATTAGGAGCACAACATAGTAAAAATTCAAAATCCGAAACACAATTCATATACATCAAAAATCTTGAATGACGTGGAAGCAAAAAACAACATCAAATATATTCACAAAGACTTTCAATTTTTTTTACAGATGCTAAGATATTATATCCGTAGGGAAACAAATTAAGCATCAACTACAAACCCTATAACTTCAAAGGGCTTAATGATCCTATAGTTAACTATAGGTAATATGCTAAAGTTAATTCATTTTTCAATACAAAAGTAAGGGTGTTTTTGTAAATACAGGGGGTAAATTCTATTATTACAAAAATGACATCTAACTTTTGTATATAAACATTTTTCTCAACTTCAAAACTCGCAAATGTTTTAGTTTTTTTGTTAAGTAAATATTTTCTTTTGTATAATAATTTTTATTTAATATTCACATAAAATAAAATTCTTAAAACGTTAGAATTAAGATTTAAATTATTCAACCAATCGGGAAAATATGTGTAGTGCTCAAGAAGAAGAAAATTTATTTTCATTTTGCAAGAATTCTAAACTTAAAAAAATGAAGAGAAAACAGAGGGTCAAGGTCAAACGATCAAACGAAGCTACCACCACCACCACAATCGCCGGCGATCAAAACCCGGTGAATGCCGTAATAAACCCAAGATTGAAGCCCAAATCGAAGCCCAAAACCCAACAAAAACATCAAAGCACGTCATCATCGTCGTCATTAGTCTTGAATACCAACAGTTTGAATAAGCCATTATCAACCAAAATGATGATGACATTGCCTCCTGATTTCTTTAGAATTGATGCTCTTGAACTTGCTCCTAGGTTGTTGGGCAAGTATCTCCGTAAAGACGACGTCGTTCTTCAAATTACTGAGGTGCTTTATATTATGCTCATACTAGTAATTTGTTTGACATTTAATTTGGGCATGCTTTTTTCTTGTTTATGTATGTATATTACATTATTACTGTATATGTTCAGGTAGAAGCTTATAGGTCAAGTGATTCAGCTTGTCATGGTAGATTTGGAATTACTCCAAGAACTGCCCCTATTGTCAGTCACACACTAATCTCTCTCTCTCTCTCTCTCTCTCTCTCTCTCTCTCTCTCTCTCTCTCTCTCTCTCTCTCTCTCTCTCCCCCTCCCTCCTCTCTCTCTCTCTCCCTCCCTCTCTCTCTGTTTTTAAAAGTTTTTGATTGCAAATGTTTTTCTTTGTTATGGATAATTATGTTGCGTTGTTATTTTCAATTTTCAAATGTTTGGAAGAAGTATTTTAATTTTAAAGTTCGATACTTGATATGGTATTTAGGGAGACTATGAAATGCATGACTTTAAACTTTAAGAATGATATAGAAGCACATACCGCAGAGTTAATATCAATCTACCATTTGAAAATGATAAAAGAAGAGAGTAAGAAATTGTTCCAGAACATACTTGTGTCTTTTACTAAAACCTACCTTATGATTCTTAAGCTCAGTGTATTTGGAGATATGCAACATAACAAGATGGGACAGCTTGCCAATACTGAGACTTTAAGGCAGAGCTAAAAGAAGTTAGAGAATGGAATTTTGGAGTGTGAGATCAAATTAAATGACTAAGTGAATCCTTTCGATTAGTGTACTTATATTATACCATTTTTAAATTTAGTGCCCTTTATTTAATCTTAATCCTAAGCCACTATTGCCAGATTGCAGTACAAGGCAATAAATTAGCCTGCATGCTAGCTATTTCTTATATATAATATCTTAAACAATTACTGAAGTTTACTAGTTAATGCTGGCATTTTGCCATTTTGATTCTTACCCCTGTGAACCGGGCAAGATTACTATTACTGGTATTTGGAGAATTGTGAGTCTACTTAAGTTCGAAAATTGGGGAGTTAGGTTGCTTACTGCTTTCATTGTAACGAACTTGTGTTTACAATGTTTCATCAAACATTCACATTGATAACATTATAATTGATTATTTGTACATAACTTTTACATGATTAGGACCTTTTTTTGTGCTAATGCTTCAATTTACTGTGCACTTATTATTAGTTCAATGTTAAGTTGTTTCTGCTTCGACGTCATCTGGAATCCATTAAATATTTTGATTTTGGGATCGAATCTGTTAACAGTTTGGACCTGGTGGGCATGCATATGTTTACCTATGTTATGGTCTCCATAATATGCTCAATATTGTGGCAGACAAGGAAGGTGTTGGAGCAGCAGTCTTAGTTCGTTCCTGTTCTCCAGTTAGTGGTAATTTGTTTGGTTCGACTGCTACAAAAATATGAATAGCATGGAAGTCCTTCACTTTCTTTTATAATTGCCCTCTATTTATGAATATAGAGTTTAGGAAATTAATATGTAAATCGAAGATTCTTGTTTACTTATATTTAGATGCAAAAAGACAGTATTTAGGTTCATATGTAGCACATCCATGATGCAAGGATATTACAACTCTACAACCATAGGTTGCCGAGTAGCTGACACCATATGGTTTTTGAAATATATAGTAACCAATTTTATATCTAGGAGAAAGGCAGAATAGGCCAGCAGAAGGCTACAAGGCCCTAAGATCAGTATGGCCATTCTTTATTGAGCTGAATGCTGATAATTAGGGATGGGATGGTTTATATTTTGCCTACTAATGACACAATGCAACGTATTGTACTAGATTTTGTTAAGACAAGACCATTCACATATCTGCTTCATGACGGCTTGACCCGTATATCTCCTTTGTTTGATCTGCACTGCATCTTTTTATCCTTCATTTGTCGTTTAATTGCCCTCTATTCATAAACATACAGTTTATTTAGGAAATTAATACATAAACTGAAATTTCTCGTTAACATTACATTTAGATGCAAAAACTGCAGTAGTTATGTTCATATGTAGCACGTACATGGTGCAAGGATATTACACCTCTACAGTCATAGGTTACCGAAGAGCTGACAATATATGGTTCTCAAAATATAGTGTAACAAATTCTATGTCTAGTAGAAAGGCAGAGCGGGTCAGTAGAAGGCTTTAAGGCCCTAAGACGAGACCCTTTACATATTTTCTCCTAGACCCGTTAGTATATCTGTCAAAATGTCAGCATAGTTAGGCTAGTTAGGCACCGTCATAGACTTATATGACATAGTTGGTGTACTACTTCTTCTATATATAGGATAGTTTCCTCTTGTAATAAACATAACATACATTACAACTTTCTCTTCTGTCAAACTCTCTACACACTATATTGTTACTATATCTTTAAGATGGTATCAAAGCGGGTTTAATCTGAGGGAAACACATATCAGAGTTTCAGAAAATTGCTGAAGAAATCAAAAAAAAAGGGGCAGGAGAAGAAAAAAAAAAAACTGCCCAGAATTCATCGAATTCAAAAACCTACCAAAACAAAAATACAAATATACCACCAAATCGTACTCTGGAAGGCGACCTACCAGAAAATTTCGGAGCTGAAAAATGACCGGCCACGCGCTCACACGCGCCACCGCACGCGCATCAGAGTCGTCCCACGCGCCCCACGCGCCGGCGCGTGGGCCCTGTTCCGGTGTTTTTTTGGGAAAACTCCAGTTGGACTTTTTGATCCCCTTCCTATTCCGAATCTGTGTGTGGTAAATTTTCTTAAATCTGAGAATTTGTTTTTTCTTTCCAGTTTCTGCTCTTCGAAACTGTGTTATTTGTTTGAGGGAAGACAGAAAAAAAAGTAGGCTATTATTGTTGCAGCTATACATACACGATTGTGTGCTTATATATATAATATATACTGAATTAGTAGACTATTATGCTTCTCTGTTATTGGGCTTATTGTGCTTCTCTGTTATTGGGCTTATTGGGCTAGTAGGCTAGTAGGCTATTTTTTTTTAGCATGATGAAAGAAAATTTTTCCGGTCTAACTGCTTCGGAACTCAAGTTTTTTCGACAGTTAGTTTCTGATATAAAGTTGAAGACTGCAGCCTCACTTATACCGACAAATACTTTTCATTCGAGTATTTCCTGTCATTCTGTCTCTCACAGTTCACCTAATTCATGGATTATTGACTCGGGAGCGTCAGAACATATGACTGGCAATTCCAGTTTACTGCAGTCATATCACTACATCAATAAAACAGAGAGTGTTCGTGTTGCCAATGGAACTCATGTGCCTGTTCACGGATGGGGCACTTCCAACTGTCTCCCTTCACTACCACTATCATCTGTCTTACATGTTCCTTCCTTATCAGTGAATTTATTATCGGTTCATCAAATTACTGAAAATCTTAATTGTTCAGTAACTTTTTTTCCTTCTCACTGTGTGTTTCAGGATCTAGCGACAGGCAAGGTCCTTGGCAGTGGTAAAGTGGTAGATGGCCTCTATATTATGGAAGGAAATTCTGTCTCACCATCGGCAAGTTATCAGGTTTTATCTAAATCTAATCCCAGTCTAGAGTCCTTATATCAATGGCATAGACGGTTAGGTCATCCTTCATTTGGTGTTCTGTCGCATCTCTTTCCGAACTTAGCATCAAAATGTAAAAAGGAAGAATTTTTTTGTGAACCGTGTGAATTAGCCAAACATAAAAGGTCACCATATCCATCTAGAAATAAGAGAAGTTCTACTCTTTTTTCTACTATTCATACTGATGTTTGGGGTCCATTTAGTCATCCTACACATGATAGGTATAGGTGGTTTGTTGTCTTTGTTGATTGTCATTCTCGACTTACTTTTGTATACCTTCTTAAACACAAAAGTGAAGTATTCGAATGTTTTAAATCCTTCCACCAAATGATACAAACACAGTTCAATGCCTCTGTCAAAATTTTGCGAAGTGATAATGGTACTGAGTATGCCGGAATGTTTAAATCTTATTTGGACACATGGGGTATTATTCATCAAACTACATGTGTTAAAACCTCTCAGCAAAATGGAGTTGCTGAAAGGAAAATTGGTCACTTACAACAGGTAGCACGGTCCCTCATATTAACTATGCATGTCCCTAAATATCTTTGGGGTGAGGCAGTCATGACTGCCGCATATCTTATCAACCGTCTCCCTTCAAGTGTACTACAATTCAGAACACCATTGTCCTTTATTCCTGCACCTTCGTCTCATCCATTGTCTCTTCGGTTATTTGGGAGTGTCTGCTTTGTTCATAATCATTCTCCCTCTCGGGATAAACTTGATTCCCGTGCTCTCCGCTGTGTTTTCATTGGTTATACACCAACTCAAAAGGGGTATAAGTGCTATCATCCTCCCTCACATCGCACATATGTCAGTCACGATGTTACTTTCTGGGAGTCTATTCCTTACTTCTCTCCCGGATCCTCCTCCTTGCTTCAGGGGGAGATTAACCGACACAGTCTTGATAGTAAAGCGACAGAGGAGTCTCAGACAGAGGAGTCTCAATTCCTTCCATTCATCAACATTCCAAACACTAGCTCAAACAGGTCATCTGTTCCTCCACATACGAGTAATGAGTCAAATGATCTAAATAGGTTGGATATACCAGATTTGATTACATATTCCAGGCGAAAAAGAAATGATATCACCACTTTACCGCATCCAGAGACCTCTGACCTCGAGACAGATCCTGCATCTCCTGTGTTTGAGCCAGAAACTGGTAATACTCTTGATCCTACTCTAGATCTTCCTATTGCTATAAGAAAGGGTGTACGTTCTTGCACTAACCATCCTATCTCAAATTTTGTATCTTATAATGCATTATCTCCATCTTCACTTGCTTTTGTGTCATCCTTGTCTAGTGTTTCTGTTCCACACACTTGGCAGGATGCTTTATGTGATCCTAAATGGAAGGATGCTATGATAGAGGAAATGAATGCCTTGAAACATAATGGCACTTGGGAGTTAACTCATCTTCCCGCTGGAAGGAAGGTAGTAGGATGCAGATGGGTATTCACTGTGAAACAGAAACCTAATGGGCTGATTGATAGGTACAAAGCGAGACTTGTAGCAAAAGGGTATACTCAAACTTACGGGATTGATTATCAGGAAACTTTTGCTCCAGTAGCAAAGATGGCCTCTATCCGAGTCTTGATATCATGTGCAGCAAATCTTGGATGGGAACTTCAGCAATTGGATGTAAAAAATGCATTCTTACATGGAGACCTGAAAGAAGAGGTTTACATGGATATTCCACCGGGTTTTTCTACAGCTGCGACCACTGGGAAAATATGCAAGCTAAAGAAGACTATTTATGGGTTAAAACAATCTCCAAGGGACTGGTTTGGAAAATTTCAGGGAGCAATGATTAAATTTGACTACAAACAGAGCAACTCAGATAACACCATGTTCGTAAAAAGACGAGATGAAAAAATCACAGTAGTGATTGTCTATGTCGATGATATTGTGATCACCGGCAACGACACCTGTGAGATTGCTAATGTCAAACGCAAGCTTGCCTCTGAATTCGAGATGAAGGACTTAGGAAAACTACGATATTTCCTTGGTATTGAGGTCTTTAGAAGTCCAGGTGGCATCTTCCTCTCACAACGGAAGTATACACTTGATCTTCTGAATGAAACAGGGATGTTAGGATGTAGACCTGCAGAATCTCCAATAGAAGCAAATCATAAACTTTGTGGAGATGCTGGTGAAATTGTCGAGAAATCTCAATATCAAAGGTTAGTTGGTCGACTAATCTACCTTGCACATACAAGGCCAGACATATCATATGCAGTGGGAATTGTTAGTAGGTATATGCATGATCCTCGTCAACCACATTTGGATGCAGTTTATATGATATTAAGGTATCTTAAAGCTGCTCCTGGAAAAGGAATAATGTTTACTAAAAATAATCATCTCGGGGTTGAAAGCTATACAGATGCAGATTGGGCCGGATGTCAAGACGATAGACGATCTACTTCAGGATATTGCACATTTGTTGGTGGCAATTTGGTTACTTGGCGAAGCAAGAAACAACCTGTGGTTGCCTTATCTAGTGCTGAGGCAGAATATAGAGCTATGGCTAAAGGTGTACGTGAATTATTGTGGATAAGATTGTTCCTAGAAGAATTGGGACTTGCATCTGCAACTCCAATGAAGCTACATTGTGATAACAAAGCCGCTATTGCCATTGCACATAATCCAGTCCAACATGATCGGACCAAACATATCGAAATTGATCGACACTTCATCAAAGAAAAGATCAATAATGATATCATTGGTATTCAATTTGTAAGATCAGAGGACCAGATAGCAGACATATTCACCAAAGGTCTAAATCAGAAGATGCTTCATCCTCTTATTGGCAAGTTGGGCATGAGTGATATATATGCATCAACTTGAGGGGGAGTGTCAAAATGTCAGCATAGTTAGGCTAGTTAGGCACCGTCATAGACTTATATGACATAGTTGGTGTACTACTTCTTCTATATATAGGATAGTTTCCTCTTGTAATAAACATAACATACATTACAACTTTCTCTTCTGTCAAACTCTCTACACACTATATTGTTACTATATCTTTAAGAATATCTTCTTTGTCTGATCTGCAGTCTATCTTATTTAATATAATTTACTTCTCATCCTGTTTGCACAAACAGGGTTGGAGACCATACAGCAACGCCGCGGTCTGAAAACCTTCAAACCTGTTCTTCTTACTGGGCCTGGGAAGGTTGATTTACTGATGGGTTTATTAAGTTTATTACCCTTATTTTTTTGAAAAATGTTGCTCCATGTACAGACTTCTTAATGTGCTTACATAATTATGAGATGTTTCAACTGGCTATCTCTACTTGTCCTCTGAATTCTTTACATACTTGGGTTGGGTTATATGTGAATAATATTTTTATTTGTTTGGGAAGGTTACATAAATATTATATACATATTGTATTCAAGTGCTTAGATGACAAATACATTAGACTCTAGAGATGAAACAAGGTTGTCAACAACCTATGTATATCACTGGAACTTTGTTTTAAAGAGGTCTACATATTAATTACAAAAATCTATCTTAAGTTGGTTCATCAAGTTGCATCAGTTATAAAACAAACTCCATGTCATATCTCTCTCTCTCTTTCTTTTGTACACCTAGAGGTTCTCAGAGGCACACTATATGTTTTATGCTGTCTCTGTAGTTTTTTCTTGAAAATAGTAATTGTTACTGATGTTAATCCTGCTCATTATCATTCTTTTTGGGAAGTAATAATTCAGATGTTAATTGTCCCTCTTGCATATCAAGTTGTATAATCTGTTCAAATTAGCAACTGAATAGGTTTTCTCAAAATTACTCATTACTGCTTGGATCTTTATTCAAGATTTTGTTGATCCCTAGATTGGTCAAGCACTGGGGATTTCTACAGAATGGTCCAACCACCCTCTTTTTGAGCCTAGTAATGGTTCCCTCTTCTTTAATGAATTATTTTGAAGTAAAGTATAGTTCTTCCGATATTTGTTCAGGAAATCTCATCAAAGGCACTTTTTTGTTTTTCTGGTAATTTACCTAGGTGGTCTAGAATTACTAGATGGACCAGAACCGGAAAAGATACTAATCGGACCTCGGGTTGGCATCGATTATGCATTACCGGAGCATGTAAATGCATTGTGGAGATTTGCGATTGCTGGTACCTTGTGGATAAGTGCTCCTAAAAACACCCTTCAGCCGCCTTGATGTTTTAGTGTTGACAACAGAGTAATTCTAATGAAAGTTGAGGCGTTGATGGAAAATTGAACAATGGTTTGTATTATTTTCTTTGTTGTTTCCACCAAGGCTTCATCTCCGAATTGTACAGTATGTAACCTAAGTTCAGTAAATATAAATGCATAAACTTAACTTATATTACCAACAAGATCTTCATACATGAGCAATGCTTAATTGCATGAAAGGCATATGACATAGCCTATTTGTAGTTCGAGGACTCAACTCAACTTAAGCTTAGTTTGTAATAAGTAAATAACTTTAACTGTCTCAGGAATCTCAGGAGGTACTATCTGTCAGAAGAAAAACCGTAAAGTCAATCTATAGTTTTGATGTTTTACACTGGAAGAAGTTCAGATTGCTGATCAAGCCTCAGTATAGCATCAAATAAGTGGATTTATTTCTAAGACAGAGATTTCTAGAGTGACAGGTTCAGACAGTATACAGTGAAGTACAAGAAGGAGAAAGAGATGAGAAGAAAAATGAATCACATTATTAATGTGAAAATTAAAGGACAGTCATTGAGGTTAGTCGTTCATGAACCAGACAGTACATGGAACGTCAACAAAATATTCAGTGGTATTCTTTTATTACTTTCAGTGATTCAGAAAAGAATTAAGACAATCCAAGGATATATAATTATTCTTGTTTAATTAATTTAAATCAAGTAGTTAATTTAATTAATTAATTAATTCATCTTGAATTAATTCTTTAATTAAATTAATTATTAGATTAATTAAATCAGATTAATTATTTAAGTAAGAATAAATTAAAATGATTATTCATTAATCAATTTTAATTAATTCTGAAAAAATGAACTAGCAAGACAATCCCTGATTGTCTTGCCGATTGTCTTGAAGGTTAAATTCAGAACAGCAAGACAATAGGAGATTGTCTTGCCGATTGTATTGGTGAAGAAATCAATAAAGCAAGACAATTCCTGATTGTCTTGCCGATTGTCTTGATAATGATAATGTCTGAAAAGCTTTTAAAAAGTAGAATAAAAATCTAATTTGATTGTCTTGACGATTGTCTTGGCAGTTCAATTTGATTGTCTTGATAATGATCAAAAAGAAAAAGCTTCAGACAGAATGATAAATTTGATAAAGCAAGACAAAGATATCTGAATTTGATTGTCTTGACGATTGTCTTGGAAGAACCTGATTGTCTTGACGATTGTATTGCCTATTGTCTTGGCAGTACAAATCTGGTTGTCTTGGAAGAAGAAATTGTATTGAAGATTGTCTTGATAGTTATAATTGAAGATAAAGATGCAGAGATTTATATATATCAAGACATCTCGACAGAAGTAATCAGCAAGGAAAAAGAACACAGAAATATTACATTCAAGAACTGAATTCTCTCTTCTCTCTCATCAAGAACACAGCACAAGAAGCAGAAAATTATTTAGAAAATCAAGTTCATATTATTTTTGATATCTGATCCGATAGAACTGATTTCATTGATACTCTTGTACTATTAGCGAGTTTTTACTCCTAATCTATATCTTGATTTTTATTAACAAATCTAGAAAAATTCATGTTGAATTTTCTAATTTGTTTTTATTAACTAGATATAAATTCTGTACTGTATTTGTAACAAACCCCTCAAGTTAATATAATTTTATATTCAACTTGAATTTTGTTTCATTTAATTCCGCTCAAATTTGTCAAAATATAAATTAAATTATCCGGACAAATTTCGATAAAACAGTACTGTTTGTATTCAACCCCCCCTTCTACAAACAGATTGGACCTAACAATTGGTATCAGAGCCGGTTGGTTGATACACAAACCAAAGATTCCATTTTAATCAATTAAAAATCATCCCCGAATTTTTTAACTCTCTTAAAAAATTCATCATGTCTTCTAAAGTCGGAACTGTGAAAATTCCCATATATGACAAAAACAGTTATGATATGTGGAAGAACAAAATGTTAATGTTCCTCGAGGTTGCAAATCCTAAATACATGAAAGTCTTATCAGAAGGACCAATAATACCTTTTGGATTAACTCCTGAAGTTGTTACTGATGGAAAAGTTGTTACCCCTGCAAAGCTTGTACAAAAAGATTCTTCTGAATTCACTCTTGCTGAAAGAGAGGAAGCTGGACTTGACATTAATTTAAGACTGATTTTAATAGATTCTCTAGACTCTGTGATGTACAGTCATGTGATTAACTGCAAGACAGCAAAGCACATGTGGGAAACCATTGAAACTGTGAATGAAGGAACAGAGGAAGTTAGGGAGAATCGTCTAGAAATTCTGACATCTGAGTATGAACACTTTCGATCAGCATACAATGAAAGTATTCAAGATGTGTTTGAAAGATATAACAAACTTGTCAACAATTTACAGATGCATGGCAAGTACTACACTCAGAAAGAGATCAACAGAAAATTTCTACTGTCAATGCCTGTTCATCTAGAACATAGAATTACAGCTATCAGAGAGTCGAGGAATCTAAGTGAAATTACTGTAGAAAGACTCTTTGGTGTTTTAAAAACCTATGAACTGGAACAATCTCAACAAAAGGAGATTTATGGAAAAGGAAGAATTGCTAATACTTCTACAGCTCTTATTGTTGAGAACAAACAGGAAGTGGAAGATAAGGTTATTCAACCCTGTAGTGTTGACAGTGGCAAGCTGGAAGTTGAAGTTGGTCAAACGAATGCTACTCCAGATGAAGGTGACTTCTATTCACTAGAAGAACTAGATCAGTTGGAAGATGAGTCCATGGCTTTGTTGGTAAGGAAATTCAGTAACTTCAGATTCAGGAAGAATCCCAAGTTCAGGTACAAATCTAATTATAACAGGTTCCAGAGAGGAGGTTCTTCATCCTCAAGTAACAGAGGAGGTTACAAAACTGGAACAGTTGAAAGAAGTAAAATTAGATGCTACAACTGTAATGAACTTGGACATTTCGCTACTGAATGTCAGAAGCCAAAACAAAACCAAAGAAAAGACTTTGGATCTGAGAAGAAGAAGACAGGAAGAGCCTATGTGGCTGCTGGAAAGAGTTGGGATGATACAGACTCTGAAGATGAAGAGTATGGCAATCTTGCCCTGATGGCAAAGTCTGATAACTCCAGTGGTACATCATCTGAGGTATCATGTACTGAAAGTCAATATATTTATCAACTTACTGATACACTAGGTAATGCTAATAGAGAGATTGAAAGGCTAAATTTGTTAAATACAGATCTTAGTAATCAATTATCAGAATTACATGATGTACAAAATTGCCATGTTATACAAAAATCAGAAATAAGAATGCTAAAAGAACTTGAGAGGTCTCTAGCAGAGATAGTGGTTCAACAACGTGAAACAATAGCTGAACTAGAAATAAGAGTTAGTGCTACTTCTAATTCTTGTAAAGTGGCTAAAGAGTTGTTTAACCAACAAGCAATTAATCAAACCGTAGGAATTGGGTTTGATTATAATGAAGCTATTGGACGAAAAAGCATTAATACTCCTAATCGTGTCAGTGCTGTAGATAGGGGTATACCATTAGTGCTTAAGAGTGTTAGTAACCCACTCTTTAAGAAATCCATAGCAGAACCTTTGGATACAACATCTTTAATCATTAAGGAAGAGATGCGCATTGAGGATGTAGCTAATGGCGTAGTCTTAGAAAGTAATCAAGTTGTTAAAAATGATAAAGATAGAAAGACTGTGTTTGTAAAAGCAGAAAGAGATGGTGAGTCTACTAGTTCATTGAAAACTAGTAACAGAAGTAACAACATGAATAAATGCAACAACAAATCTACCATGCATGCTATTCCTGTTATTGATACTGCTCATAAGAAATGTGATGCTGCTAATTGCATGTCTTGTGCTTTTAATATAATGTCTGCTTACTTTAACGGTAATCATGCATGTGTTGATAAGAATGCTCCTAGACAGCAGATGAACAAAAATAAACATGTAAGATCCAGGACTGTAACATCACCTAATTCTAAGATTAGGACCCCAAGTCCTTCTCAGGATATGGTGAAGACATGGTTACCCAAGCTGAAACCAAAACAAGTTAAAGCTGTTTACAGGGTTAAATGTCCAGTACCTAAAGAAAATGTTGTTAAAATAAAAAGTGTTGCTTTGCCTGATAAAGGTCAATTCTTTAAGTACTCCGGACCCAATCAAATTTGGGTTCCGAAGAAAGTCTAACCAATTTGTCATTGCAGGGTGTGAAACAGGTTGAACGAGTCATGTGGATTCTGGACAGTGGATGTTCAAGGCATATGACCGGAGATAAAGCCCTGCTGACAAATGTGGTGGAGAAGGCTGGCCCAGTCGTTACCTTTGGAGATAACAGCAAAGGTAAAACTGATGGATATGGCAGATTAGAAGCTGGAAATGTTATCGTTGAAGATGTCTCTTTTGTGAATGGCCTTGAGCACAATTTGCTCAGTATTAGTCAATTCTGTGATAGAGGTTATGAAGTGCATTTCAACAAGAATAATTGTCTAATATCACACAAGAGAAATGAAAGGCCGCAGTTGACTGGAGTAAGAAAAGGAAACTTGTACATAGCCAATATGAACTCTGGAAGCACAGAAGAAATTAGATGTTTTTATTCAAAGGCATCTACTGATGAAAGTTGGTTATGGCACAAGAAACTTTCTCACCTAAATTTCAAAACAATGAACTCTCTAGTGAAAAGAGAGTTGGTGAGAGGTTTACCTTCGATTGAATTTACTCAGGAAGGTCTATGTGATGCTTGTCAAAAAGGGAAGTTAAAAAGGGCAACTCACAGGAGCACTAACATATCATCAATAACTGAACCATTACAACTTCTCCATATGGATTTGTTTGGTCCAGTTAGTGTGATGTCCATGTCAAGAAAAAGATATGCTCTTGTGATTGTTGATGATTTCTCAAAATTCACATGGGTACTATTTCTGAACTCAAAAGATGAAACTCCACAACTGGTAGTTGATCACATTAAGTTAATTGAGCTGGATTCTAATCGTCCAGTAAGAGCTATAAGGTCAGACAATGGAACTGAATTCAAGAATGCAGTTCTGAATGACTTTTGCACTGAAAAGGGTATAACTAGACAGTACTCGGCTCCCAGAACTCCTCAGCAAAATGGGGTAGTTGAAAGAAAGAATAGAACCTTGATTGAAGCTGCACGTACTATGCTAAGTGAATCAAGGCTTCCATTGAGCTTTTGGGCTGAAGCTGTCAACACTGCATGCTATACTCAGAATCGTACTCTTATCAATAAAGACTTAATGAAGACACCATATGAAGCTCTACATGACAAGAAACCAACTCTCAAGTACTTCCATGTATTTGGGACAAAATGCTTTGTGTTGAAAGAAGGAGAAGATCAAGGTGGTAAATTTGAAGAAAAAGCACATGAAGCAATATTTATCGGTTACACTAGAAGAGCCTACAAGGTGTATCTTATTGATCAACAGAAAACTATGGAAAGTGTCAATGTTACATTTGATGACACAAAACTCCCAAGTATCCAAAATGAAGATCCATCTGAAAAGCTTAAGTTTGATGACATGTCAGACTCAGATTCAGATGATGACAATCAACCTGAAGTTGTTGCTGATAATAATGATCCAAATGTTGGTGGTAATGATCAAGGTGATGCTGGTGAAAACAATGATAACTTTCAAGACACCACTAATACTCTTGAACCATCAACAAGTCAATCTGGCAACAACTCAGGGGGAGATAATGAAGGGTCAACAAGTCATACTCAACATCATACTGAAGAACAAGGCGAATCGTCAAGATCAACTCTTCCCAGACAAACTGTTTGGAATAGAGCTCATCCTTTTGAGCTGATTCTTGGTGATCCTGATGTTGGTGTGAAAACAAGAAGAGCTTATCAGAATCAATGTAACTATTCTGGGTTCCTGTCTGTCATGGAACCTAAGAAAGTAGAAGAAGCTCTATCTGATCCTGATTGGGTGATTGCTATGCAAGATGAACTCAATCAATTTAAGCAACTAGAAGTATGGAAGCTGGTGCCCAGACCTAAAGATAGAAAAGTGGTGGACACAAGATGGGTATTCAGAAACAAACTAGATGAAGATGGCACTGTGATAAGAAACAAAGCAAGACTGGTAGCTAAAGGTTATTCTCAAGCTGAAGGCATTGATTATGACGAGACCTATGCTCCAGTGGCAAGACTTGAGGCCATCAGAATATTCTTGGCATATGCATCCTATTCAAGATTCAAAGTTTATCAAATGGATGTCAAGAGTGCCTTTCTGAATGGTAAGCTAGATGAAGAAGTGTATGTAGAACAGCCTCCTGGTTTTGAAAATCAAGATCATCTGGACTATGTTTACTTTCTTTACAAAGCTATCTATGGTCTTAAGCAAGCCCCAAGAAAATGGTATGACACTCTTTCTGAATTTCTAATAGAAAATGGTTTTATAAGAGGTGTCATAGACAAAACTCTCTTCACTAAAAGACATAAGAATGATATAATACTAGTCCAAGTCTATGTGGACGATATTATATTTGGGTCTACTAATGAGCTTCTATGCAAGAAGTTTTCTAAGTTAATGCAGGGTAGGTTTGAAATGAGCATGATGGGAGAACTGAAATTCTTTCTTGGATTACAAATAAGTCAGAGACAAGATGGAATATTTATTTGTCAATCTAAGTACATCAAGGAACTCCTCAAGAAATATCACATGGAGGAGTGCTCATCAGCAAAGACACCATCAACTATAGCTGTCAAAATTGGTTTATGTGAAAGTTCTGCCAAGGTAGATATCACAGGCTATAGAGGTATGATTGGCTCTTTGCTTTACCTAACTGCTAGTAGACCAGATATAATGTTTGCCACATGCTTGTGTGCAAGGTTTCAAGCGAACCCTAAAGAAATACATCTCACTGCTGTCAAAAGAATCTTAAGATATCTAAAGGGTACGCCTAATTTAGGCATCTGGTACCCTAATGAATCTGGTTTTACTTTAATTGGATATACAGATTCTGACTATGCAGGAAGTGTTATAGACAGGAAAAGTACATCTGGGAGTTGCCAATACCTAGGTGGAAGACTGGTATCTTGGTTCAGTAAGAAACAGCAAACAGTTTCCAACTCTACAGCTGAAGCTGAATATATAGCTGCTGGAAGCTGTTGTGCTCAGATCTTATGGATTAGGAATCAATTAATGGACTATGGCATTGTATTGGAAAATATCCCTATTTTATGTGATAATACAAGTGCCATAGCAATCGCCAGCAATCCTGTGCAGCACTCAAGGACAAAGCACATTGACATAAGGTATCATTTTATAAGAGAGCATGTAATGAATGGTACAGTGGAACTACTATTTGTAGGCTCTGGAGATCAAACTGCAGATATTTTTACTAAGTCGCTTAATGAATCCTCATTCACTAGAATTGTTAGTGAATTGGGTATGTTAAACAGTCCTAGTAATTAATACTGTTAATTTCTGAAATTTGATCTTTAATAATTTTGCAAGTGATTATTCTGTGAATATTTGTTGTTTGAAATCACTTGTATAATTATTTTACCAACTAATTTTCTTGCTTGTTTAGTTATTTTTCACTTTGTTTATTCATATTATTTAATACTCCATATTTCTATATTTTTAGAATATTTGTAGATATTTATTTCTATTTTAATAATTATTTTATTAAATGTTTTGTAATGTTTGTCCTTTTGTTATTTAAATTTGTTCTCGTAAAAAGATTAATCCATGTTTCTGTAAAATATTTATTTTTAATATTTTTAATAATATTAGAGTGTATTTTAATTGGATTAATTTTGCACATTATTTGTATTTTATTAGCATTTTAGTTAGCAGTTTAATTAATTGTTGTGATTGTGATTATCATATCAAGACAATCGCCAAGACAATCCACAGATTGTCTTGGAAGGTTATTTTGTTGTTAATAAAATACTTTTCAGATTTTTATTATGTTTTCATCTTATTATTACTCAAAACAAACGATTGTCTTGATAGTTTTGAACTACCAAGACAATCGGCAAGACAATCAACTGATTGTCTTGGAGTATTTTTCTTTACTTTCAAAAATAAAAAAATAAAAAAAAAAATGTGTGTGTGTAAATTTGTTGATTATTCTGTTAAATAATTGATTGTCTTGATAGTATTTATACTAACAAGACAATCGGCAAGACAATCAAATCGATTGTCTTGTAGTGTTAGTATTTATTTTAATAAAAATAAAAATAAAAAAAATTGTTTTCATTTTCTTTTATTTATTAGAATTGTAAACGATTGTCTTGATAGTAATTACACTACCAAGACAATCGGCAAGACAATCAACCCGATTGTCTTGTAGTGTTATTTTGTACTTAACAAAATAAAAACAGAAACAGAAATCTCAAACTCAGCAATACAATTATCTCTCTCGTGTCTTTACACAGAGCTCGCAATATATACATACAATACACACAGATTTGTACTGAATTGCTGCTCAAATTTCCTCAACCAAACTGAAAAACAAGACCAGATTTGAATAGATCGTTTAATTTCCTTTCTTTTGAACCGATCAGTTTCGAGTTTTGTTAAAGTTTTTGAAAATCAATTTTTGAAAATTTGAATCGGGTTTTGACTGTTTTGAGAGTTTTAGATTTTTTCTGAGAAATCTAAAAATAGATTGAGACTCCCAGTGATCAAGAGAACAGCATATAAATTTTTGGGATTTTTCTGACAACTTTGAATTAATTCGAATTTTTAATTAATTTTAATTAATTATTAATTCTGAAAATTTTCGAATTGTTTTAATTTTCTTAAAATTAAAGTGTGTTTTTGTATTTAAAAATAGCTGATAATTTTGAGATAATGAAACATAATTTGGTTGGCTATTTTAATCCGAACGATTGTCCCTACGATCGATTTAGGCCTTGGATACGATTTTTGAATGACGATTCAATTATCCGAACTGCCATTTCGATTGAAGCCCCAATTAAGATAGGACCACTGAGATTGATTTGCACAGAATCTGTGGTGTCTGAAGACTTGACCTCATTCTCGTTTGATTTTGATGGTACACACCACGTCGTGACAGAATCAACCCTAACTACTGTTTTGGGTCTCCCGGCGGATAATTATGATCCATTTCCAACCAGTGAGCAACTCTATCAATTCTTCCTTGATATTAATTATCATGGAGTAATTGATATGAACAACCTGAGCAAAAGGAATCTGGTTCAACCATGGGATGCATTCTTCGACACGATCTCCAAGGTATTTGCTAATTCAGCCAGAGGTAATTTTCACTTACTCACCTCTATGTTACAAACTATTGGTTATGCTGTTGCTAACAACCGTAGAATCAATGTTGGTAATCTACTTTGGAATACTATTATTAACAGGATTGTTAAGGCCAGAAAGGATTTTGATGAGGGTAAGAAAGTTCTATGTTATTATCCTAGATTTTTAACTCTGATATTTAATCATCTTGTTCCTGTTGGTCAACAAACAGTTTTTAGGAATGACAACCCTATGGTATCAGGCAGGCAAACCAAGAAAATATTCACTAGCCTTGATACACATAGAAAGTTGATAAATGTGCCAGTGTATATTACACCATATTTGTCTAACTTCATAAATCTACCTGTCATTCCTCGACTTTTGAATGCAACTGAACCTGAACATCAAGATGTACCTGTCCCTGAACATCAACATCAAATAGAACAATCTATTCCTTCAGGTACAGCTACTGCATCAATGGAGCAGGTATTACCTTCTATCTCTCAAACTGTTTCTGGAGCCCAAGTGGCTGATAGGTCAGACCAAGAGGTTGTAGAACCACAGCCTCTATCCCAGGTCTTAGAGCCAAACACTGTGTCTAACCAAATCTCTAAACCTAAAGCCAGAAGCAAGTTGATGACAAAAAGGGCTGATAGAAGAAGTGATGATGTTAGTGATCCCACAGCTCTGCCTCCACCAAAGAAGAGAAGAAACCTACTACTTGAGGCATCTGTTAGCCCATCCATTTCCTCCCAACAGGATTTGGACATTGAAATGGCCGATGAACTGTTACTAATTTCCTCCTCTCAACAGGATGCAATTATTGAATTTCGCCAAAGGGCCGTGGCACCTTGTACAGAGTCAAGCACACCTCTATTACTCACAATGGGGGAAAACATTAACTTAGAATCTGATGTTGCTAAGGACACTGAGCAAGGAGTGCACGATAGGATTGTTACTGTGCCTACCATTGTTACGGTAGAAGAGCCTTCACAGGCTTCAGAGGGAAATCTTGACTCTCTGCCAAGTATAATAGAGTCATCATCTCCCCTCCCAGGAGGAACATTCCTGGCTCCCTCAAGGGATTCTTCACTCGCAGATTTATCTGGTGAAAGTGAAAGGCAACTTGGTCATCCTATCACTGAAGAAATTCAGTTATCAAATCCAAATGAATTGATAGAGATGACTGAGGATTGGGAATTGCGAACTCCCATTGCACCACCACTGACCTCTCCAGAAGAGGCTAGGGTGATTTCTTATGCAGGTACAGCTCAAGGAAAGGAGCTAGTGTTGAGTGATGTGAGGACCACCTTAAATATGAGTGAAACACATGCACGAAAGGAGAGTGACATATCCTTGAGTGAACATCAGGTGAGTGCACACACTGACACAAACACTTTGTCTCTAATGGCTCAAATCAAAGAACTGCAAAAGAAATTGATGGAAACTGAGGCTGAAAAACAAGTTTTGAAAGCACAAGTGGATGAACGGTCTTCTTCTTCCACCTCTGTCAACAATCAGCTCATGATCATTCGTGACGATGTCCACAATATAAAGACTACACTCACTCCAGCAATCAATACATTGATACAATCTAACTCCCAGGCATCTACAGAAAGAACAGACATTCTAAATGCTATTGACAGACTCTCTAATAGGGTGGATGAACTTCAAGTGGAAATGCATGAATCTGCTCAATCATATGCTACAACTTTTGCAAATCTTGAAGAGAAGTATGATTACATGTTTGAAGGACTTGATCATCTTTACAAAATTGTTAAACCTACTCATAATATCACACCAGAACAAAGAGCATACTTTGAAGACTATGATGATGATAATGAGGGGGATAATGATGCAAATAGGAAGCTTGACAGTCAACGGAAGTCTGTAGAGGATTCCTCAACTAAGGGGGAGAAGTCTGGAGATGGAGCAGGTAAGTCTGGAGGAGAAGCAGGAGGTAGTACTGGTGAAGCAGGAGGTAGTAAGTCACAAGGGAGGCATAAGGAGAAGTCTACCAAGGGAAAAGAAAAAGCTCATGATCAGGATGCATTTGAGTTTGATTTTGATCTCAGGAATAGTAAGTTTGAAGTACATCAATTAAATGATATCGAAGAAGATCTTTCAAACTGGCAAGATGATCCTGTGTTTGAGAAGGAACTGCAAGAGGAGAAAGCTGATCGTCTGATGAGACAAGCTAAGCTTGAGAAGACCAGACAGGTAGTGAATGAAAGGTTGAAGTTGAAGCAAGCTGAAGATGCAGAGAAACAAAAGCTACATGCAATCAGTGTACAGGAAAGGAAAAGGGATATTCAGTTGAAGATTGGTCCAAAGTGGGATAGAGCAAGAGAGATTTTTGATTCTATTCAGAACACTGCTAATGATGATGAACGTTTACTCCAACTACTTCAACAGTTTCAAGAGACCAATCCAGATTACTTGCAATATATGGATGCACTGATGCTGGAAATTTCAAGGATAGTTGCTGGATTTGATAGATGTGCAGATCAACTGATAATTCAGATTGATTCTCGTACGATGGGTTCTCTCTATGTGTCACTTCAAATCTTTCAACAGAGAAGCTTGATGGAACTGTGGATTATGTCTACAAAGGTAAAAAGGTTTTCTGAACTGAATATTCTACTTCATGAAAGACTTTTGGAGTTTGCTCAAAGGAATAGTCCACAAGTTATTCAAACTCCACATCATGTTAAGTTTCTCAAGGGTAATACACTACACTCTTGTTTCCTTGATTCTAAGTCAATGAAGTTATACACTGCATCTCATCTGGTATGGTTAGAACATATGCTGAGGACTACAGGATTCGAAGATAAAGAAAGTATCTTTGTTGCTGACATTATTCGATCATATGCTTTAACTGGATTTGAAAAGAAATACTACACTCTTCGGAATCGACTTTGGGATAACCTTGGAATCTTGCCTAAGAAACCTAAAGGTCTTATGTCAGATTATGAACGTGTACTTGACAAGGATTTGATCAAAACCTTGGATGATCAAGAACGATTTGACACAGAGAATATCAGAAGATTCCTGGAGCAAGAAGATGAAGTTGAACCTGGAGAGATAAGGGATGAAGAAACTTCAAAGTGAAGATCAGCTCTACATGTAATATCTTTAGAGCTTAGATAGGTCAAGATAGAAAAATGTATTATATGATCAGTCTAGAGGATCATCTATCTTGTATTTATCTTTTATGTTTGAATCTGGAAAATGTTAAATATAAACCAGAACTTTTCGTTTATTTACTTTGTGTTTAAAGTTTTATCTTTTACTAAGTTAAGTTGAGTTAGTTGAGTAATCCTCTAGGAATTTGCTTGTTATATTCTAACAAACAAATAGGGGGAGATTGAAAGGCATATGACATAGCCTATTTGTAGTTCGAGGACTCAACTCAACTTAAGCTTAGTTTGTAATAAGTAAATAACTTTAACTGTCTCAGGAATCTCAGGAGGTACTATCTGTCAGAAGAAAAACCGTAAAGTCAATCTATAGTTTTGATGTTTTACACTGGAAGAAGTTCAGATTGCTGATCAAGCCTCAGTATAGCATCAAAGAAGTGGATTTATTTCTAAGACAGAGATTTCTAGAGTGACAGGTTCAGACAGTATACAGTGAAGTACAAGAAGGAGAAAGAGATGAGAAGAAAAATGAATCACATTATTAATGTGAAAATTAAAGGACAGTCATTGAGGTTAGTCGTTCATGAACCAGACAGTACATGGAACGTCAACAAAATATTCAGTGGTATTCTTTTATTACTTTCAGTGATTCAGAAAAGAATTAAGACAATCCAAGGATATATAATTATTCTTGTTTAATTAATTTAAATCAAGTAGTTAATTTAATTAATTAATTAATTCATCTTGAATTAATTCTTTAATTAAATTAATTATTAGATTAATTAAATCAGATTAATTATTTAAGTAAGAATAAATTAAAATGATTATTCATTAATCAATTTTAATTAATTCTGAAAAAATGAACTAGCAAGACAATCCCTGATTGTCTTGCCGATTGTCTTGAAGGTTAAATTCAGAACAGCAAGACAATAGGAGATTGTCTTGCCGATTGTATTGGTGAAGAAATCAATAAAGCAAGACAATTCCTGATTGTCTTGCCGATTGTCTTGATAATGATAATGTCTGAAAAGCTTTTAAAAAGTAGAATAAAAATCTAATTTGATTGTCTTGACGATTGTCTTGGCAGTTCAATTTGATTGTCTTGATAATGATCAAAAAGAAAAAGCTTCAGACAGAATGATAAATTTGATAAAGCAAGACAAAGATATCTGAATTTGATTGTCTTGACGATTGTCTTGGAAGAACCTGATTGTCTTGACGATTGTATTGCCTATTGTCTTGGCAGTACAAATCTGGTTGTCTTGGAAGAAGAAATTGTATTGAAGATTGTCTTGATAGTTATAATTGAAGATAAAGATGCAGAGATTTATATATATCAAGACATCTCGACAGAAGTAATCAGCAAGGAAAAAGAACACAGAAATATTACATTCAAGAACTGAATTCTCTCTTCTCTCTCATCAAGAACACAGCACAAGAAGCAGAAAATTATTTAGAAAATCAAGTTCATATTATTTTTGATATCTGATCCGATAGAACTGATTTCATTGATACTCTTGTACTATTAGCGAGTTTTTACTCCTAATCTATATCTTGATTTTTATTAACAAATCTAGAAAAATTCATGTTGAATTTTCTAATTTGTTTTTATTAACTAGATATAAATTCTGTACTGTATTTGTAACAAACCCCTCAAGTTAATATAATTTTATATTCAACTTGAATTTTGTTTCATTTAATTCCGCTCAAATTTGTCAAAATATAAATTAAATTATCCGGACAAATTTCGATAAAACAGTACTGTTTGTATTCAACCCCCCTTCTACAAACAGATTGGACCTAACATTGCATTTATTAGATTCATTGCTCCCAAATTACATATTGATGCAGGAACAAACGCTGAAGTTATTTCTTGTTATCCTGTTTTTATTCACTGGATTCGTAATATTCCTCAACCCCGTTATCATCATAATAAACTTCTTGATCTTCATCATTGGCCCTGCCATTACCAGTAGTCACCCTTACTCTTGCCTGCTCTTTTCTCAGCTTTTTTTGTATTTTGTCACGAATTGCTGTTCCCATTTTATGACACCTTTCTTCGAACATCTCCAGAAACCCGGCAACCCACCGGTCAGCATTGTCCACCAACTCATTCCTATGCATCTCCGCTGTCTTCACCACTATCTTCATTTTCTCCTGCTGTTCCTTCACTTTCTCCTGTATCATCTGCAACTTCATATTCACTCTCAACCGCTTCTCCTTCACAAAACTAACACCAAGTTCTTTTCTCGAATAACCACGATCCAAATTGCGTATAATGTACTGATTATAATCTTTTACAATCCTCATTATGATGTCAGAAGTCGAAATACCATCAGTTCTTTTTGTCTCTTTAAACTTTCCTATTGATTTCACGAATTCATAAACATCATTTGCTGCACCACTAGTGTCCGCATAAGGGAGTGAGTCGTGTGCCACGTAATCAATCCCATGTTCATCAAGAAACTCCTTGGTTAAAACCCATGGAGCATTTGGAACCACCTCGTCCACCCATTTGCAGTGTCGGAGCGACTCGTATCTCTCCGACTCTGTCATCACTGTCTTTCCTTTGTACTTGTGAGTGATCTCGTCATTGCAACATCCTACAAGCAAGTAGGTGTTTGGAAATGATTTTTTGGCTTGTTCTAAAGACCCGGCATGGCCAAAGTGGAAGAGATCATAGATTCCATCAGCGTAGACGCGAACTGGACGATTGGTAGGTGGTGGATTTGGCGGAGGTGACAGCTCCGATAGACTTTAGCCATTTCCACAGGCGCTTGGATTTTCTCTGGCATTGCGTTTCCTAGTTTTAGATTTCTTAGGTCTACCACTGCTGATATATAGTGATAGCGCCATCCAATTCTTATTTAATGCTGAATCTTGTCTTTTTATCATATTTTTATGATTATTCGTAAATTTTAATTTTTTTTATTAGTACTAATATTATAGTGTTTTTAAGTTTAGGAGAATATACAATTTTTGGAATGTAAGGCGGACGCCAAGTTGGACTGGAGCATCTTATAAATTTGTAGAAGCTGGTATTAGAACATTAGTAAATTGGACATGAGTTTGTTAAGTTCAATGCTTTTCGCTTATATATAAAAAAAAAAAAAGTTCAATGCTTTTGTGTTTGCTTTTGTTTTTCATGGAATTCAATGTTAGCTACTCATATTGGACTTCTAGTAGAAATCTTTTTTAAAATAACTATGTGAGCGTATTGAAAAATTCAATGTTTCCATGTCTCATTGTCATGATCTTGTATTGGTTTCAATATCCATATTCATCTATAAACTTTAGAAGATATCCATATGGATGATGTCTTATTGACCTTCAGCTCTTATTGTCAAGCAACGCAATGTATTCTTAATGTCAAGCATAAATAGGAGGAACAACATGTTTATGGTGACAAAGCATAAATAGAAAAGCAATTCAGACAAAAAAAGAGAAAGATATTAGAACCATATGAGTAGACTATTAGCACCAATTCCATAGACTACAACCACCCGAATACTAATTCAAGCTATTCCCAGAACTTCTGCACAAAGTTTTCTTGTATGTTAAGGGTTGTATCAATAACACTGACAAGATTCAGTATCAAAAATAGTAATTTTTATATTCGAATTTGGGTCTCAGATAAGGGTGTGCATTAGAATGAATTTTTTTTTTTGCTGACCAAGGTGAGGAATCCTCTTATAAAACCTCAGTACTATAGTGTTTCAAATTTCGATAAATTCTTCCAAAATTTTCTTCAGAGATGTTCGACAATGTGCTGAGTTCTTTAAACAGAAGAATACATTGTTTTTTTTTCGTAGAAAACCGATTTTTGTTGCTATATCTGTGAAAGTAAAGGCTCACTTCGAAATCTTAATCTTGATAGTTGATACTATCTACAACTTGTTTGGGTAGTTACCTTTAAAGCTATCATACACAATGGCAATGATCAGGTTGGTGACGAAGTAAACAACTACGAGCACTTTAAGAATGAAGAACAGGGTATGCAAGAATCCAGAAATCTAGATTGTTGGCTGTGGTGAATAGGATAAATATCTGATACAATGTTCTCATCTCATAGCTTCGAGCAAAGTGTCCGAACTGATACCAAAACCCAGCTTGATATATACCACAGGCAGAAGCAGAACCAAACCAGTTGGCATCAAGGCAAGAATGCAAACATTATGTCATGCACTGTCATGTGCTAGTGCGATCAGAGCTGCCAGAATGGATATAAAAAATGTAACAAAATTTAATCCTACAATCAGTCGAAAAAGGAGCTGAATTTTCTCTGCTCCCACTGAAGTAGCTAGTCTTCATCACAAATAAATCAGAACTACAACAGACTTTATTTACAATTAAAGCTAACTGTTCATAACTCGAATTATAATCCAAAAAGTACAAAAAAGACCAGATAACAAAAGCGAACCTATGTAACCATAAAAATAGATCCAAATTACAATCAATCCTTAACTAAAAATAAATAAGAAACTGATATAGTACTGTTCAAATTTCATTTCATTTAAAAATTAAATAGACAAATAGCTAATTAGATATAGTTCCATGCAGATCATAAACTTCAGGAGATTTTTGCTGATATCCAGCTGTTATCATGAACCAATGCACTCTCAGTGTCTACCATAAAGGTGGTGGTCGTGGTGGATGCATTTGCTTATACCATGCTCATGGTGTGGGGCACATCCATTTCTGCCATGGCGGTGATGGTGGCGGCCGCATCTGATTCTACTGTCGTGGTGGCAGTGCTGGCAGTGAGCTAATTCATTTCTTGAATACAAATGAAAAGAATTTAGATATGTCATACTGACTACTGCTTGGAAAAAAATATACCACAAAGTGATATTTCATGACTAAGGACTTAAATACATGCAACCATTTTTGTATTGATGCACATAGATACTGCAAGTTTAAGAATGACATCTCATGATACATGATACATGGGGTGTCACTAATAAGAATATAAGATAGTTACCGAATGATATTATCCTAACCCAAACAACTAATATAATTATCCCCTTACAAGCTAATAAATCTTGATGGTCCTTCAAATATATATTCACAAATCTCACATATTTTTAGGTATCATACACATAAATTCGTAGTGGTATTTTTTAAAACCTAGAATTTCACATGTGTTTTCGCTTTATATTTTTTGTTCAAATGTTAGCCCTTCAAATTTTTTTTTTCTGGTTATGTTCCTGCCCTAACTATAAGCTTACTTACACTAGATATCTTGGTTGTAAGCTCACTGTATAAATCAATCTATATTGAATAAGTATAGGCAAGTAATCAACAAGTTGTGCGGCTAACTCTTTATAATTTAACCAAGTAAAGTTATAAACAATGTTAACTGAGATATGGCGTGCGTACCTTAAGTGCAATGGATTAGCACAAGCAAAATGACGGGGAATATGATGACGACCAAACATTGGTGTTGGCCTTAGGGGCGGAGGTTGAACCCTAGTAATATGAACTACCACTGCCTTGTATCCCGATCTAGCCAAAGCATGCAACACCAAATTTATATAAACTGGTTCTGTGATATGTGTTAATCCTGTTTCAAAATCTATACGTACATTGCAAGTGTCTGCATATAATGTTACATTGTGTTAATGTATACAAATCCAGTAGTCTTCATAAATCAACCAGAAAAAAAGTAGATATGTGTTTGTGTGTGGTAGACGATAATATCCATCAAGTGCTTTTTTCGTGCGAGATCGATCAGTTTTGTCGAGTTTTTGTTTTATTTCTGAAGATCATGAATGTTGTCAGGACTAAACATAAACCATTAACAATTGATCATTAAGAATTCAAGATTGGTAAACCAAAACACACCACAAATAGAATGTAGAACTTCCAGCACCCTCCTTCTGCATGTTACGGATCTTGCATTCACGTTCACTTTCAGAACACACCCCTGAATTTCAATCACATAAAAATCATATAACTATCACGACAGAAATCGAAGATTTCGTATTAAAAGAATAAAATATTACCAGGTTTGCGCAAGGATCCATAAGAAATCAGCACGTTTAGTGAGATGATTTTGCTCTTTGCTTTAAAGAAAGAATGTGAATTCAATTTATACACAAATGAGTTGCATAAATTATGTTCCATATATATGGTAATTTTACTATAATTAAAAATTGAAATTTATTTGTCAAGGTTTATAAGATAATGATGGAAGGTAAAAAAGTTAAGAATATACGTACTAAACCGATTTATGATCATGTAAGAGATAAAAAAAATGAAGGTAATTTTTCTTTCTTCCTTTGTTGGGTTGAATTAAGGTAATTTCCTTTAAATAAATGCCAAATTACTATGAACTAGGACAAGATTATTACGTAATGCGTGAAGCTTATGGAGGAAGTTTGTGTAATAGCTGCTTTACCACTAAATACTAATTTCCGTATGGACAAGTTTGCAGTGATGGCAGTGGTTTTAACGTATACTTTATACCATGTTGGTGGTGAAGGGCACATCCATGGCGGTGATATATGGCGGTGGGTGCATCCGATTTGACTGTCGTAGTGGCAGTGGTTTATACCGTGCTGGAGGGAGGGGGAAGGGCACATCCATTTCTACCATGTGAGTGATGGTGGTGGGTTCATCCCATTCCATATTGTGTTTACTTGCGGTACATTGTGTTTCTTAACGGCTCGGACATCAAGGTTTATTTTGACTGAGGAAATTCTTGATGAGTGAGGGAAGTGCTTGAAGCTTTTAGTTCTTGTGTTGACGGATTTAATTGATTTTGCTGAAGATAGTAGTTCTGTGGGTATTTTCAGAGGAGAGTTTAATGCTTTTAATGGAGCTATTTCGTATGAAGTGTTTCACTTCTGAAACTTCATGTCATGCACCCTGCGTTTCAAGAGGAATTCTTAGTGGAAAATTGCATGGCAATTGGACCAAGTCATGTTCACTTAAAATGCTCAATTTGGAGCAGAACAAATATACTGGTCTAGACGTCCCGAGAGCATGTCGTTAATGTGCAAGAACAGTACGTTACAAATATACTTGGCTCAAAACATTTTTAAAACAAATTCTAGAATTTTAAACAATTAATCACTATTTTTGAAATATTTAAACATAAAATAGATTAATTAAAAATTAAATAATCTTAATTAAATTAATTAAAATCAACTAATAACTAATTAATAAAATTATTCAATAAATGATTACATTTATCAAATAATTAAATTAATTAAATTATTATTTGAAATTAATTAACATAAGTAAAAGCATTTGATTCTTAACTATTTCTGAATTAAAAACAAATAATTAAATGATTTTCAAAATAAAATAATTAAAAAATAATTCCTAAATAATTCGAATTTAAAAATAATATTTTAGAAAATAATTTTCTGAATTTTATTAGATTTTTAAAAAAAATGTTTAAAATAAAAACATTTTGGTTGAATGTAAAACTAAATTACCTTATCTATACTATATTATAATAAGCGAAAAGGGGTATAATTTGTAGTTGGTTACCCCTTATTTTTGGTTATCCCCATATTTTTGGTTATCCTCATTCACAACCGTTTGATCTTCAATTCAAATAGATCATGACCGTTAGATACAAAAATACTAAAAGTTGAAGGTCTATGGTTCGAATCTCAACAACATTTTAATATAAAATTAATACTAGATTATATTATATAGAAAGGTTGAAGGTTCGATTCCGACCAACAGCATATTAATTTAGATTTAATATTAAACTAAAAATAATGTTTAAAAATATTATATACGCTAAACTATAAACAAATTTTAAAAAAAATAAAAATAACATGTGCTTTCCACGGGCTATAAGCTAGTAAAGTTAAAAAGTAATTTAGTAAAAAGAAATAAAATGGTAAAAGAGTTAAAAACACTTTAGTTTTTCATCTCATCTTTTCCAGTGGATCAAACTAGGCTATAATAATTAAAAAGAAAAATCAAAATTCAAGAACATCACCACCTTCCCCAAATTCCCGGCGACCAAAACAACTCCGGTGATGTCTTGTTTGCACCCAAAACTAACACCAAAACATTCCCTAGCTACTGGACAATTCATAACACACCAAAAACGACCAACATGAACTGAAATCGACCAAAACTAGAAACATCCGGCGACCTTGACTACAATTCCGGCGAAATTCGGTTTTAAGAAAATCTGGAACCAAACTTGATGATTCTTATGGCTAAACGAGGCTTAAGACATCACAAATCTATCCATCACATCCAATTACATGAACAATAACGTATCAATTCAAAACAAGCTAATATATAAACTAACAAAACCCCTTAGCTCGGTTTATACAAAATCGAACACAAAGCTTGAAATAAACTACTCAAATCGACTGTAAATTATCATACAAAGCTAATGGAAGCATCAAAACACACGAACAAACTACAGATTAAAAAGCCCTAATTTGAACATAAACCCTAGAATTCGAATTTCATAAATTCCAACATAAAGTTTGAAACACATACTGTAATTGGACTCCCCACAGTCATATAAAGATATACAAATCATCGAAAGGACTGAACAATCAAGGAATTAGAAAACCATAATTTTCACCAACAACCCTAATTTTCCACATTTAAAGAAAAATTCATATAAAATCGAAATATTATCCAAACTGAAATCTGATTGAGGATTATGAAGGAGGATGTTGAGAGCTTCGATTTGAGTACTTGTGCTTTAAATTTGGACTCCAATAACACCTTAAAATCTGGATTTGATCTTTAAGAATAGGAGAGAAAAAATTCTAATTTTCTTTTAAATAAAATGAACTGATTGACACGAATTACGAAAAAGACTATAAATACTACTCTCTCCGTCTCATAATATGTTTCCTGTTTTTAAAAACACGTTTGCGAACGCACACTTTTGATCGTTAATATCTTAAATTTCGTATTGGTACTAAATATAAAAACTTCACTGTATTAAAGTACTCATAAATACGAATCCAACAAGATCACTCATTACTATATTTTATCTTATAAATTATGCGTAAATTAATAGTCAACCGCTTATAATGAACAGTGTACAAAGTCAATATAGGAAACATAAACTGAGACAGAGAGAGTATCTATTAACACTTAACATTTAATAAACATATACGGGACTCTGTTCAATCAATTTAACACTTAACCTCTGATACATAAGTTGAGTCAGAAGGCTTCTATCCCTCGAGACAGGAACGTGGGATAGCGGCGGTAGAAAGAATAATGAATCTACCCTCCTTTCCACTAATAAGCTTGATTCTCGATCGCTCCTTTCCACTAATAATTCGAGATTTCGAACAAAAAGCCGAGCTTTCTTGCTTACAGGGGTGGAACTGAGGCAGGGCTATTTGCTTGTACTTAGGAGGTGTATGTTTATACTCTGCTCTGAACAGATATTTTCTTCAAGTTTTGTGTCAATCATAATATTTTCTTCAAGGTATATTTTAAGTCAAGTTTTGAGTACAGTGACAGAAAACCAGCTCTTGTCTGTTTAAGTTTGGAATGGCAAGATTGATACTTGTCGCATATCATTATTTACTTTTTTCTTGGACAACTGATTTGTATAGGTGAAACTGGGTCCAAAAGTAATAGAAGCTACTGCTAAGTTATTCTAAGAAATTTTTCTAAATAATACGGGTATGATTGTATCAGTGATGTCCATATGCTACAACTGTCTGATATTGAGCCAAAACTGTTAAAGTATCACTAGCATTGCAGATGCATTTCCTAAACATGTTTTCTTTAGCAATACCTTTAAGTCTCTATTGTTTCGGACTATCTTACAGTCACCCGCTGTTATGCTTCCAAATTATGAAACTGTGGCTTATTAGTTCCTCGGGTTGTCTTAGTTACAAATTTGTGTCCTTAAAGCCATTCCTGATGCACCTTACTTGTACAGATTGTGGTGGTCGAGGCGATCTTGTGTGCCCAAGTTGCAATGCAGATCAAGAACATCAAATGACTAAGAACAGCAAATGCCTTGCTTATGGGACTAATTTAAGCGGTGTGGGTGAAATCAGATTGGTTCCTGATCTCCATCCACTGTTGCTAAAGGCTAAAGCTCCCCTCAACCAATCCCATTCCAACGAATCGTGGTGAGGCAATGAAAGATGAGTGTGGTGCAACAAAGTAATCATCACAAGAAATCCATTCACTGCGTGTAATGGAGATCCGTACACTAGCATCACCCATGCAAATCGTTTTACCAGGGCAACCCGGTATACTAAATAGAATCCAGCAAGGAAACCAATATCCGACAACAAGATTTGGACGCGTTCGCGTTCGGAATAAATTGGACTATATGGATCAAAATGACTTGCAAAACGATCGTATGATCGTCCAGCAATGTTGACAATCAAATACAAAGGCTATCCTAGGATATATAAGAGTGAATGCAATGATGAAAACTCGACCAACAAAGTTGTTGAAGTAATGATAGTAAGATCGAATGGACTCCTTAATTCTCGGAACATGATTTTCGTCGCGATCAGAATTAGTATTGCCATGGTGTCTACGGTGGCTAATTTTCCACGAAAAGTAAGGGACGAGAAGAAGAGAATGTAGAATATAACTAACAGTGTCATATAACCAATGATATTGGCTAAAGCCATGGTGACCACATTCATGGGCAACAACCCACACAGTGAACATGAAACAGCCTTGAACATACACATAAGCCGTCCATGCCAAGTAACTAAGAGGTTTAGGAAGAAGATAAATATAGCTTGTAGCTCCATAGTATAGAAGGAAACAAACAATCAAGTCGAAAACAAGGTAAGACGAAGATGGAATAAGTGACCTTAATTTCAAAACAATGTGGTGGAATGGCTTAATTTCTTTATATTTGCAATTTTGAATGGTGGTTTTTCATGTGGAACTCGACGAACAAGTACATTTTCATTTTGTTCCGCCTTATTGTCCTCGACGGCAATAGGCATGCGTCCTCTTTTACGCATCATTTCGATCGAATTATAAATTTACCTTCTGTTTCTGCAAAGACAAATGCAAAAATTATCATGGTACTCCTGGCTGTTGATTACAACTTGCAAAATGTGCCTTAGCCTCCATGTGGTTATGCGATTGTGATCGACATACTTCAGCTATATGGTCTCGTTTGTCACACAACTGACAATGAGGATGATTATCAACCTTGTATCCATCCCCCTGATTCATGAAGGGCTGAGAAGGTAGAGCTTGTGACCGCCAACTATTGTTCATATAACGGGTTTGATTGCTGCGCCATGGACTGGTTTGTTTACTTGATTGTTGATAACTCTTTTGATTTGACTTGAAGCTTCCACGATAGCCAGTACATTGTGTCATAGCAGCGGTAAGAGAAGCAACAGATTTTAGAGAGTCTATATGTTTGATGGTGAGTTCTTCATCAAGATGTAGCCCAGACAATTCTTCCCATAAAATTGCTGACTCTCTGGCTCTTACAGCAGATGCAATGATCTTAAATTCAGTTCCCAAGCCACTTAATCTTTAACTATCAGCTCTGCATTTGAAATAGAAGAACCAGCTATAGCTAACTTATAAGCTATTGTGTGAATCTGTTGTAAATATTCAGCAATTGTCTTGATGTCTTTTGTCAAATGGCTGAGGTGATTGCGAAGACTAAAAATTTGTGTTTGAGATTTATTATCATATGCAGTATGGAAGAGTTCCATGTCGCACGAGAGGAAACTATTGTGCAAGTTATCTTGTATATTCATTGACATTATTTACAAGAGTATACATACCGATATATCTCAACGACTTCCTAATCAGTAGTATTGATAAACTCAAATGTTTATCGTTTATCTTAACTAGTTGTATTTATCTGAATCTTACTAGTTCAGTGATTGATGGCACTCATAATACAACACCTCCTTCCACACCCTTCTCAGCCTGTATCTCACCATTGAAATGCACAGGTTGCTTTGCTAGGATGTGCAAGTGCATGAAAACTCTCTTGCCTTCCCAGGGGTTGCAGATTACCGTTACTCCTCTGAATTTCACAATTCAACATACTTTTATAACTCATTATGATCTTTCGTTTGTTTTTGTTGTGCACGGGGTGGAACATATTTTTCAAGCATCCCTCTGATTGGGGGTTGTGTAGCAAGTCAGGGTTTTTAGTTGATACTTTGTACCTATTGTTAAAATTTGTAAAAATTTCGGAATGAATGAAGTCTTTAGCGATTGTACCTTGATATTGTTCTTCTACGTTTAATGCTTTCTTAATTACATTTTGTGTTTCAAAATTTTTTACTAGGCATTCGCTTCTAAATATCTTGTTTGCGGCGTTATTGATTTTAAAACTAAATCTTTTACTTGCACACTTGGCGAGTAAATTTTGATTTCTGCAGTGTACACCTCAGTCATGTTGGTATTAGTTTTTAAGGCGAATAATTTGTATTAATTATTTTAAGTAGAAGCAGTCAAGCATCATTTAAAATTTTAAGCTTGATTAGAATTAAGTAGAAGCAGTCAAACAACATTTAAAATTTTAAGCTTGATTAGAATGCACCTTATGTATCTCATGCTTTGTTCTTCCAGCATTCTAAGTTACGCTTTATCTTTGTCGGAAATATGTTATTATTCCTCTGTTGTGCAGTAATGCTGTTAGATTTATATGAAGATGTATTAGTCAGTATATAACGCCTTAGAAAATTCGTAATTATAAATAATATTATTTAATATTAAATGTGAAATATATGGTGTGAAATTGTTTTAGGTTAAATATATGTGACATGTTTACATATTTATATGGTGATGTATTCGTATAGGTCCATGTATTTTTATTTGAATTTATGTGATTAAAAATCTATTTAAATTATGCATTATTAATCTTTGAATTTTTTCATAAAATCATCAGAGTATTTAAAAATCCCGAAATCTTTTGCAATATCATATTTTTATACTTATTTAGTTTTTAAAATTATCGGGTGAATTATTTTGGGTGGTTAAGTATTTTAAAATGATTTTAAGAGTTTTATTGTATTTAAAGGATCAAAACTTGTAAAATCCATATATAGTTCATTTTTTATCCTAAAATTATTTTGAAAATATTTGGGCGTTCTTAATTTTATACTCTATATTTTAAAAATGTAAAGTTTAACTTTCATAAATTTTCTAATGAATTTCGAATTATTAAGAGCTATTTAATTGGTTTAAATTAGTTTAGAGCATTTTGAAATTTACCAAATTTCGTATAGGTCCATGTATTTTTATTTTAATTTTTGTGATTAAAAATCTATTTAAATTATGCATTATTGATCTTTGAATTTTTTTATAAAATCATCGGAGTATTTAAAAATCCCGAAATCTTTTGCAATATCATATTTTTATACTTATTTAGTTTTTAAAATTATCGGGTGAATTATTTTGGGTGTTTAAGTATTTTAAAATGATTTTAAGAGCTTTATTGTATTTAAAGGATCAAAACTTGTAAAATCCATATTTAGTTCATTTTTTATCCTAAAATTATTTTGAAAATATTTGGGCGTTCTTAATTTTATACTATATATTTTAAAAATGTAAAGTTTAATTTTCATAAATTTTCTATTTAATTTTGAATTATTAAGAGCTATTTAATTGGTTTAAATTAGTTTAGAGCATTTTGAAATTTACCAAATTTCTCTTATTACTCAATCCCTAAACCGAGTTTTCCCCAAATGGCAGTGCTCTGTTTTTCTCTCGGTTTCTCCAGAAGATTCTTGAGCTCTCTCTCAATTAATCCCATCTTTCTCACTATATCTCTCTTCTCAATCTCTCCCTCTCTATCTTTCTGAGAATCGCACTCAATCTCTCTCTCCTTCCTCGCGGAATCTCTCTCTTCCTCTTCTCCCCTGTAGTTCATCGTGTGTGTGTAACTGGTCCAGCTGTGTGTGCGTGGCCGAGTGTATACAACAGGTGTGCGTGCGTGCGTGGTGAAGTTGCAGCGTGTGGGTTCTTGCTGTTATGATTCGGCTATGAAGTTTTGGATTATAGAAAAGAGTGGTGTTATGTGTGTTCTTGGTGGCCTGTAGTTCGAAGGGGCAGAAGTGGTGAGGAGGATGAGGGCAGGTATGAATGTATGAAGGAGTTGGTGAACCGAGTGTTTGTATAATATCCTAATATTTTAGTTAATTATTTAATTATTAATATTTGAAAATTATGTGTTAAAATATATTTGTTTATATTATATTCTAAGTATATCTAGGAGTTAGTGTTGGAGTCCTAATCGAATTCTATAAAAATATTGATAAGAATTGTTAGTTCACTTAGATAATATTTCTAGAACCTACTTCTTGTTAGGTTAGGTTTATTTTTACAATCCTATATATATTTGGTAAAATATACGTACAAGAGTTGCACAGCAGCACGTGGTATTGGTGAGAGAAAAGTTCAGGTAACCTATTAATAAATTATGTATACATCTCCCTCCACTAATAGTTTATTCTATAAGTTGATTACCATAAATTGATACTACATGTTCATCTACAGAGACTAGGCCAACTGGGTGTTAATTTGTCCAGTACCGACCTGTACGAAAACCAGAAAGTGTTGTGCTTGTCCTGTTCATACTCTCTAGTCTCTACTTTGGGATCTCTAATTTTTGGGACAATATTGTAAGTGCATTTCTCTTTAGCCTATTTATATGTACTTTATTTTCAAGGTATTAATTCGTATGATTTTGTATTTTAATTGTTAAAATAATTTTGGTAGATTGATGTGTATTATAGTTTGTCATGGGTATTATTTTTTATTAATTTTCTACTACTCTAATATTGAATGTATCATGTACTTTCTTTAATTTATTTCCTTCTATGTTAGCGATTTTCAAATTATTGAATTTTACGGTTGCATGTAATCTTTACCATTTCAAAATGATATTTTATTTTATTAATTATGAGTTTTCAACATCCTTTTTGAATTTAATGTTTCGTTTCTGTTTTAGTATTGTATCATAAATAATGTGTTGTACATATTTAATCTCTCGTTCTATCATTTTATAGTTTATTTAATAAAAAGTTACTGTTAAAAGCATGCATGTTCATGAAGGGAGGCTTCGGCCCTCGATAATGTGCCAGAAATTTTGATTTATGACCGTTAATCATGATTATGGTATTTAATATTTGATTTTATTAATTTATTTAATAAAGTTTGTTTACTGACTTGTCATATTTTTACAAGTCCGGGTGCTACTACATTAAGTGATTGGGTTGGTTAAGTATAGTGTCTTTTGTATTAATTAGTTGTACAATTAATTACTATTATTTTATTATTAATATAATCTTATTATTATTTACTTTTAGTTTCCGATGAATATACACTATATTGGTATGTGCTTGTCTTCTAGGTGGTACGTACTGTACTAGCTAATACTTGCTATTTGATTTCATTTATTAATTTTATATTTAATTATTATTACAATAATGCTTGTCACTTTTATTAATGATGAATCTGTTATTTTTGATTTAGCGGTTTACTAGTTTCCGGTCAAATGTCTGAGCCAGTTTGGCTACATTACTATTTTGTTAACATTTTGATGGACATTAATTCACTTAAAAAGGAGTGATCACCATGTGATTGTTTATTGTCATATTTGGATTTTAATTTAATGTAGGATATATTGCTATATAAAAGTGTGCTTCGATACTAATATATGGTTATAAATTTGATTTTAGATTTAAATAAGGATTTTTAGCGGTACATTTGATCCCAGATATTTCAATTCTAGTTCACTATTTATATCAGGTACGAATTCTTGGTTCTCTCTTTTAATTAATAAATATTCGTTAAATTTATTGTCGATTCATTTTCTAAAATTGTGACCTTATTGTACTCCATGTGTACCTACTTGTACACATTCTCAGTTTCGTTTCAAATTCCTTATTTTTGGATTTATTGTTGTTTTGACTCGTACATATTATTTTATTTCGCATTTTCTTGCGACATTGTTTATTTTGTTTCATTTTGTGCAACGAGTCAAGCAACCTTTGTAACCTATTTGTTGGGCTCTTAGACCGATCTGTGTGGGTTAATCACAGACAATGTTCACATGGAGTTCGGAGTAAAGGTGAACTAGGCACCTACTCGTATCGGTGGGTGAGTATACGAGCGCGTCTCTGGGGTATGAGATGTGACTAGATCATGATCGCTATTGTATTGTTGGGATTTTTTATACATTCCTTATTTCTTCTTCTGGATTACCGAAGAAGGAACCATTGTCCTGTACTTCGCTGGTGATTGGAGTTAGCGAGTATAGTTTTGTGTAAGAGACCCATATTGTACCCACCTTACTTTCCATTCGACCTTATTCTCAGTTTCGTTGTTAACCTAATTGTTATCCTATTGATTTGTTTGATACTGATAATTGTTTCGGAAATATTTTGTTGATCTCTATATCATCTTTTGTTGTATCCTTGTGTTGGTAAGACACAATCCTCTCATATTTAAATTTCATATTTTACTCAGATTATATTCGTACAGAGCATTTGGCTCACTCTTATTTGTTTCCTTTCCGCAGGTAAATAGGGGTAAAGCGGGAAGAGTGATGAGTGCCACCCAGTCATTAGTAGAGCTTTGGCTTAGTAGATTTATTGATCTTGAGAACTCATTTAGTTGGTTTCGAACTTTATTAGTTTCGTTATTTTGGATATTTAGACTTCGTATTTTCATTTGGATTATTGACTTGGTTTATTGGAGCTTATTATGATTTGGAATTGTTTAAGAGGTAGCTTTAATTGTTATAATAATAGGGTGTTACAAAGTTGGTATCAGATCCAGGTTATAGGTTCTGTAGACTGTCCTTTAGGCATTGACCTGTGAGTTGGGTTGACTTCGCATGGGTAGAATTATGACTTTTAATATCGACCTGTGATATGATTGTTTCGTATGTGCACTCACGAAAATTTTTGTAGAATGCCGCCAAGGAGATCTAATACAAACCAAAACACTGGGGGAAATGTTACTCAGCAAATTGTGATGGATCAAACCACTTTTATGAATATGGTGCAACAGGTGGCAGCTCAGCAAACGCAGAATCTTGGTGGTAACACACAGAATCAAGAAGGCCAGACTATGTTTGATCGTTTTATGAAACAAAGGCCTAATTGCTTCAAGGAGGCTAAGACCCCCATGGATGCTGAAGCGTGGATTGATCATATGGAGAAGATCTTTCGGGTACTTAACTGTTCTGAGCTGGAAAAGGCTCGTTTTGGCATTTACCGTCTTGAGGGGGATGCTAGCATTTGGTGGAAGTCAGTGGTAGCTTCCCACGCAGCTGGATACGAGAATACTGTCACTTGGAATGTTTTTAAGGCACAGTTTGATCAGAGGTACTTTCCTGCCAGCATTCGTGAGGAGTATGTCCGGAAATATCAAAGCATAACCCAGAAGGAGGATGAATCTGTGGCGGACTTTCAGATCAGGTTTCAGAGGTTAGCTGGCTATGCACGGTCAGTTGCTGGTACAGAGGAAGATAAAATCATGAAATTTAAGTGGGCTCTGAAGACTTCGATCCGTAATCACATCATAGCTAACCGCTACACTACTATGGACAGTTTGGTAGACAGTGCCAGAGACCAGGAGCTTCATCAAACTGATTTCCATAAACAGAGAGACTTGCAGAACCAGAAAAGGAAGAGAGAAGATGATTCTTCTAGATTTCAGAAAAATGGAGGAGCTGTAGGCAGGTTTAAACAGAATGAGCAGAGGTATAACACTCGTTTTCAGCAGAGGAATGGAAATCAGGGTAACCAGCAGAACAGGTCAGGGACTCAAGCTGGGAATCAGAACGGAGGAAAATCTAATTGTGAGCATTGCGGGAAGATGCACAGTGGCGTCTGTTATTGGCTTACTAGATCATGCTTCAACTGTGGCAAGAAAGGCCATACTATTCGAGATTGCAAGGTGCCATTGAAGAAATCTGCGGACCAGAATGATCAGAATGGGAAGAATAGTCAGAAGAATGGTGGACGTGTCTTTTCTATCACCGCAAAGGATGCTGCAAATACCCCAGGTACCATTACAGGAACACTATCTATTGGCAATAGGAATGCTACAGTTTTATTTGATACTGGTGCTACAAATTCATTTGTCTCTACATCTTATGCTAAACATTTATGCATCACACCTACTACGTTATCACCCGAATTTTCTGTTGGCAACCCTATTGGGGGAAATATGTTTGTGAACTCTCAGTATCATGATTGTGTAGTTATAGTTGAGGATAGAAGATTATTTGTGGATCTCTTACCTATTCCGTTGCGAGACTTTGATGTAATTTTGGGGATGGATTGGCTAGAGCGACATAAGGCTACTATTGATTGTCAGGGAAAGAGAATAATTTTCGGTGATCCAAATTCACCTGAGTTCGAGTTCCAGGGTTCTACGCCCAGTGGTTTGGGGAAATTTGTGACGGCCATCAAGGCCAAACGGATGCTTGCACGTGGTTGTGAGGGATATTTAGCTCATGTGATTGATTCCTCCAAAGAACAATCTAAAGTTGAAGATGTTAGTGTTGTTTGCGAATTTCCAGATATATTTCCAGACGACTTGGATGGACTACCACCACCGCGAGAGGTGGAATTTTCTATTGATTTGTTACCTGGTGCGCAACCTATTTCCAAGGCTCCGTATCGCATGGCTCCACTAGAGTTGCAAGAGTTAAAGGAACAATTGCAGGAACTACTTGTGAAAGGTTTCATTCGGCCTAGTGTTTCCCCTTGGGGAGCACCTGTCTTATTTGTGAAGAAGAAAGATGGTTCAATGAGGCTCTGTATTGATTATCGGGAGTTGAACAGAATCACTGTGAAGAATAAGTACCCACTGCCAAGGATCGATGACCTATTTGATCAGCTACAAGGAGCAAAATATTTTTCGAAGATTGATCTGCGTTCAGGATACCATCAGTTGAGAGTGAAGGAAAGTGATATCCCGAAGACCGCATTTAGGACTCGCTACGGGCACTACGAGTTTCTTGTTATGTCTTTTTGGTTAACTAACGCACCGACAGTTTTCATGGACTTGATGAACAGGGTATTCAAAGATTTTCTTGAAAAGTTCGTGATCGTGTTTATTGATGACATTTTGGTGTATTCAAAGTCTAAAGAAGAGCACGAGGAGCATTTGCGAGTTGTATTGGAGATATTGCGGAAGAACAAGTTATATGCAAAGTATCAGAAATGTGAATTTTGGCTCGAGCAAGTTTCCTTTTTGGGACACATTGTATCAGCAGATGGAATCAAAGTGGATCCTGCTAAGGTTGAGGCTATTACCGATTGGCCAAGACCTAGCACGGTTACTGAGGTTAGGAGTTTCTTGGGACTCGCTGGTTATTATCGTCGCTTTGTTGAGGGTTTCTCGACTATTGCCATGCCATTGACACAGTTGACTCGAAAAAGTAACAAGTTCATATGGACCGAGGAATGTGAGGCTAGTTTCCAAGAGTTGAAGAACAGACTTGTGACATCTCCAGTTTTGACACTACCATCGGGAATGGGTGGTTACGTGATTTACAGTGATGCTTCAAAGAAGGGACTTGGCTGTGTACTGATGCAACATGGAAAGGTGATCGCCTATGCTTCGAGGCAACTAAAACCTTACGAGGTGAACTATCCGACACATGATTTGGAGCTTGCAGCTGTGATCTTTGCATTGAAGATATGGCGACACTACTTGTACGGTGATAAATGTGAGATATTTACGGACCACAAAAGTTTGAAGTACATCTTTACACAGAGGGAACTTAATATGAGGCAGATGAGATGGATTGAACTTTTGAAGGACTATGATGTTAGTATTCAGTATCATCCAGGCAAAGCTAACAAGGTTGCAGACGCATTGAGTAGGAAGAATTTTGGGAATCTGGCAGCGCTGGTGACACAACAATGACCTCTTCAGCGGGAGATTGAAAAGTTTGGCTTGGAGTTTTATTGTCATGACTCAGATGGTATTGTGGCAAGTATGCATGTCGAGCCTAGTCTTATCTCTAGGATTAAGGCAGCTCAAGATGGTGATGAGGAATTATGCAAACTGGTACGAAATAGTGAAGCAAGGAAGTAACCAGGACTTCGAAATGATGACCACGGTATTATTTGGTTGGGTAACCGATTGTGTGTGCCTAATAATAAGCAACTTAGAGAGGAACTATTGGAGGAAGCCCATCGATCACCATTTTCTATTCATCCAGGTGAAACGAAGATGTATCATGATGTGAAGGAACACTTTTGGTGGATAGGTATGAAACGTGACATAGCTGAGTTTGTTTCGAGGTGTTTGACTTGTCAACAGGTGAAGATTGAGCATCAGAGACCGAGTGGATTGCTACAGCCTTTGGAAATGCCTACTTGGAAATGGGAAAACATTTGCATGGATTTTGTGATTGGATTGCCTAGAACATTGAAGAAAAATGATGCGATATGGGTGATTGTAGATAGGCTTACTAAATCTGCTCACTTTTTGGCGATTCGTGGGAACATGTCTTTAGAGAGTTTAGCACTTGCCTACAGGAATGAGATTGTTAGACTTCATGGTATTCCAGTTTCGATTGTATCTGACAGAGATCCGAGATTCACTTCAAAATTTTGGCAGGGATTTCAAAAGGCATGGGGTACCAAGTTGAACTATAGTACAGCTTTTCATCCGCAGTCAGATGGTCAGTCAGAGAGAACGATTCAGACTCTAGAGGATATGTTGCGAGCTTGTGCATTGGAATGGTTTGGAAGTTGGGATGAGTATTTACCGCTGGTTGAATTTGCATATAATAATAGTTGGCAGGCAAGCATTGGTATGGCTCCTTTTGAGGCATTATATGGACGAAAGTGTAGGACACCGACTTGTTGGAATGAAGTGGGAGAGAAACTTTTGGAAGGTCCCGATTTGGTTCAAATCACTACTGATAAGGTAACATTTGCTTTGGAGAAACTTAGACAAGCACGATCCAGACAAAAGAGTTATGCAGATAAGGGTAGACGAGAGTATGAGTTTAAGGTTGGAGATAAGGTCTTTCTTAAGGTATCTCCGACGAAGGGAATTCAACGTTTTGGTCAGAAAGGTAAACTGAGTCCGAGATTTATTGGTCCTTTTAAGATTCTTGAGAAGGTTGGAGTAGTGGCATATAGGGTTGCTTTGCCACCACAGTTATCGCGGGTACACAACGTATTTCACGCATCGGTTTTGAGAAAGTATGTTTATCACCCACATCATATTGTTCAATATCCTTTAGACACCTTCGACGAGGACTTATCTTGTGAAGAGGAAGCTGAAGCTATATTGGCAAGAGAGGAAAGGGTTATGCGTAAAAAGACAATTCCTTTTGTAAAAATCCTTTGGAAAAATCACGATGCTCGAGAAGCTACGTGGGAGATGGAGGATTCTGTTCGCACAAAATATCCTTATCTTTTTGAATCAGGTGCGTTATTTGAATTTCGAGGACGAAATTCTTTTAAGGGGGGAAGAATATAATATCCTAATATTTTAGTTAATTATTTAATTATTAATATTTGAAAATTATGTGTTAAAATATATTTGTTTATATTATATTCTAAGTATATCTAGGAGTTAGTGTTGGAGTCCTAATCGAATTCTATAAAAATATTGATAAGAATTGTTAGTTTACTTAGATAATATTTCTAGAACCTACTTCTTGTTAGGTTAGGTTTATTTTTACAATCCTATATATATTTGGTAAAATATACGTACAAGAGTTGCACAACAGCACGTGGTATTGGTGAGAGAAAAGTTCAGGTAACCTATTAATAAATTATGTATACATCTCCCTCCACTAATAGTTTATTCTATAAGTTGATTACCATAAATTGATACTACATGTTCATCTACAGAGACTAGGCCAACTGGGTGTTAATTTGTCCAGTACCGACCTGTACGAAAACCAGAAAGTGTTGTGCTTGTCCTGTTCATACTCTCTAGTCTCTACTTTGGGATCTCTAATTTTTGGGACAATATTGTAAGTGCATTTCCCTTTTACCTATTTATATGTACTTTATTTTCAAGGTATTAATTCGTATGATTTTGTATTTTAATTGTTAAAATAATTTTGGTAGATTGATGTGTATTATAGTTTGTCATGGGTATTATTTTTTATTAATTTTCTACTACTCTAATATTGAATGTATCATGTACTTTCTTTAATTTATTTCCTTCTATGTTAGCGATTTTCAAATTATTGAATTTTACGGTTGCATGTAATCCTTACCATTTCAAAATGATATTTTATTTTATTAATTATGAGTTTTCAACATCCTTTTTGAATTTAATGTTTCGTTTCTGTTTTAGTATTGTATCATAAATAATGTGTTGTACATATTTAATCTCTCGTTCTATCATTTTATAGTTTATTTAATAAAAAGTTACTGTTAAAAGCATGCATGTTTATGAAGGGAGGCTTCGGCCCTCGATAATGTGCCAGAAATTTTGATTTATGACCGTTAATCATGATTATGGTATTTAATATTTGATTTTATTAATTTATTTAATAAAGTTTGTTTACTGACTTGTCATATTTTTACAAGTCCGGGTGCTACTACATTAAGTGATTGGGTTGGTTAAGTATAGTGTCTTTTGTATTAATTAGTTGTACAATTAATTACTATTATTTTATTATTAATATAATCTTATTATTATTTACTTTTAGTTTCCGATGAATATACACTATATTGGTATGTGCTTGTCTTCTAGGTGGTACGTACTGTACTAGCTAATACTTGCTATTTGATTTCATTTATTAATTTTATATTTAATTATTATTACAATAATGCTTGTCACTTTTATTAATGATGAATCTGTTATTTTTGATTTAGCGGTTTACTAGTTTCCGGTCAAATGTCTGAGCCAGTTTGGCTACATTACTATTTTGTTAACATTTTGATGGACATTAATTCACTTAAAAAGGAGTGATCACCATGTGATTGTTTATTGTCATATTTGGATTTTAATTTAATGTAGGATATATTGCTATATAAAAGTGTGCTTCGATACTAATATATGGTTATAAATTTGATTTTAGATTTAAATAAGGATTTTTAGCGGTACATTTGATCCCAGATATTTCAATTCTAGTTCACTATTTATATCAGGTACGAATTCTTGGTTCTCTCTTTTAATTAATAAATATTCGTTAAATTTATTGTCGATTCATTTTCTAAAATTGTGACCTTATTGTACTCCATGTGTACCTACTTGTACACATTCTCAGTTTCGTTTCAAATTCCTTATTTTTGGATTTATTGTTGTTTTGACTCGTACATATTATTTTATTTCGCATTTTCTTGCGACATTGTTTATTTTGTTTCATTTTGTGCAACGAGTCAAGCAACCTTTGTAACCTATTTGTTGGGCTCTTAGACCGATCTGTGTGGGTTAATCAGAGACAATGTTCACATGGAGTTCGGAGTAAAGGTGAACTAGGCACCTACTCGTATCGGTGGGTGAGTATACGAGCGCGTCTCTGGGGTATGAGATGTGACTAGATCATGATCGCTATTGTATTGTTAGGATTTTTTATACATTCCTTATTTCTTCTTCTGGATTACCGAAGAAGGAACCATTGTCCTGTACTTCGCTGGTGATTGGAGTTAGCGAGTATAGTTTTGTGTAAGAGACTCATATTGTACCCACCTTACTTTCCATTCGACCTTATTCTCAGTTTCGTTGTTAACCTAATTGTTATCCTATTGATTTGTTTGATACTGATAATTGTTTCGGAAATATTTTGTTGATCTCTATATCATCTTTTGTTGTATCCTTGTGTTGGTAAGACACAATCCTCTCATATTTAAATTTCATATTTTACTCAGATTATATTCGTACAGAGCATTTGGCTCACTCTTATTTGTTTCCTTTCTGCAGGTAAATAGGGGTAAAGCGGGAAGAGTGATGAGTGCCACCCAGTCATTAGTAGAGCTTTGGCTTAGTAGATTTATTGATCTTGAGAACTCATTTAGTTGGTTTCGAACTTTATTAGTTTCGTTATTTTGGATATTTAGACTTCGTATTTTCATTTGGATTATTGACTTGGTTTATTGGAGCTTATTATGATTTGGAATTGTTTAAGAGGTAGCTTTAATTGTTATAATAATAGGGTGTTACAGTTTGTGTGTGTTCCCCTCTTCTTGATACCATTTATAGTTGGGTTTGGGTATAAAGAAAACGTGGCTGTGTGTGTGGTGTGGCTGCGATTGTATTGATGTATAGATGATTGTGTGTGTCATTAGCAGTGTGGGAGTATGTTGTGAGCTCGGCGGATTGGTGGGAACATCACTGTTAATTCCCTCTTCTCCCTAGCATAAGTCGATTTCGAGCCTAGCACTCTGATTTGGTGTTGAGCTGCCGCCTGGGTACTCTACCATGTGAGCTTCCTTCTTTTGATGATGAAGACCAGTGACTTTGTTTGGTTCCTTTCATATCCGATTATGATTTCTATAATCAAACTGAGTTTCAACTATGGTTATGTGTTATTAATTAGGTTGCTAAATTTAGTTGCTTCAATTTTTGGTTAAGTTAAAGTTTCGGTTTAAACCAAGTTAATTTGAAAATCGATGGTTTGCAGTAGATGATGTTATAATTGTAATCGTAGTATTAAGTCGTAATTACTTGGTTGTGAAAAACATTTATATATATAAATTGTCGATAATTTTATTTTAGTAGCATATAACTTGCAATATTGTTAAAAATCAAAACTCTTCATAAGATTATCTTACTTTGGAGGGTTGCTAAAAAAAAGATATAAGTGATTATGCATGGTTGGTTGTAATTTGTATATTTTTGGATGTAAGGAATTATTGTTTGGAATGTGTCGGCTGAGTCTGACTGGTAGTACGTCCGTGCAAAGGGGATGCTGCCCAAATTTTTCTAAAAATTATAAGTTTTCAAAAATATTAAGTGTCTATTCCTCGAGTATGGTATATATACCATTAGTTGAAATGGAATTCGAGTTATATGTATTGCTAAGTTGTTAAGCTATGAGAATTTTGTTAATTTGGAGGTTATGGACTGTAAGTGTGATTTTGTTGTTTTAAGATTTGTAAATTAGAGACAAGGGAAGTATTAAGTTATATATAATTTTACTTGAATGGTTAATTGATCCCAGACTGGATAGGAGTAGAATTAATTGAGTGCTGTAAGAAGAAAATAAGCTATAAATGCATTTTAGTCGGATGGTGATTGTATAAGTATGTATGTATATGTAAGCGTATAGGACGTGTTTGGGTAGAGTAGAGTTAGACGATTAAGATTATAAGGGTACTGAAGCAGTACTTTACCTTTCTATAGGTACACATAGGAGGCCAACTAAGAGCCAACGCATGTGTAGATGGAATGTAGAGAGGAATGAGATAATAATCGGGACTGACAAGTGTTAAAGGGAAAAAAGGATGTGTGATCGAAGAAAGGTCAAGTAGAGACGGATGTACAGTGACAATGTGTTAAAGTATTGGAATTGGAAACTGCGTGTATTGAGGCAAGTTTACTACCCCTCACTTATTGTTCAAGTGATGTGAAACCTTCTGTGTTATTAATTGTTCATTCGATATCCCTTCTTTCAAGCAATTATACTCTTCATATTTATTCTGAATAATGTAAACCTGTTCTGTTATTTATTCGATGCTTCTTCCAAATCATTTTGTTAGTGCCTAAACCCTTCATTTTTATTGCCAGTGACATTTTTATTCTATTAATTTACAAACAATCATTTTCATACTATTATGTTATTGTTTATTCTTTTCCTCACCTATCATTCAGGTGTTGATTTCCTTTAAAATCATTTTATTTCAATATTCCTCGCTTATGCTTATATTCTTCAAAGTATGTCTTTTTCTTCAAATTGATGTAAATAAATTCGAGGTTTATACTATTGCTGAGGCATGTGTTGCTCAATGACGGTTAAAGCCAAGAATGAATTGAGATCTTCTTAATTATTCAAACTCATTATTGTCAGGCCGGTTCTGGCAACTAAAGCCTATGAGTGCTTAGCTGACAGGAGTGAGACCTTGGGTAATTGAGAATTTCTTAAATCTTCGTTTTAAATTATTCAAATCTTTTATGTAAATTCGAATTTTGCCATGAAAATTTTATCAGTTGGTAACCTTTGAAATACGTGATTATAGCTTGTGCAGTACTCAAATCTATTGTTGAACTTCAGATCACTTGATTTCTTGATTTCCTTATAATTACTGTTCAATTTCTAGAATCTTAATAATGGATTGTTATTTAACTTGTTAATGATGCCTTGTTGATCTATTGATTCATAATTATGTCTTGCGAAACTACGCCATGCTTAGTTTAATTCGATTACTTTGTTGTTATGATTCCATATATCGAATGCTTCTCTATCCTTCTATATTTCATTGATGCTCATTAAAATGGATTAATTAATTAAAGATGTTTTTTTTTAAATTTCCTTATACCGGGCTGATATGTTATCAGTGAGTATAAAGGACTTAAAAGTGAAATGTTTTAAAGTTTTTAAAGGTTTATAGATTGGAGAGCGTAAGAGGCTAGGGTGGTCCTAGTCCAGCACATTTATTTAGCGTAAGAGGCTAGGGTGGTCCTAGTCCAGCATTAAAGGCCAATGTGTTGCCTAATTGGTAACCCAATTTTAAGGTCCAGAGGGACTTCGTGTATGGGGACTTTACGTGGCTGATCACCCGTATTGTCCGATGTTAAGGAAAAGCTCCAATCAACTTAAATGTTTTAAAAAGATTTTATGGAAAACATGTTCAAAGATGAAATGGTTTTAAAGAAATGAATGATTTGATTAGATATATATGTTTCAAAGTAAATGGTCATTACTTTCGAAATTGTGGATATCAGAATTAGTTGGTTTTCTATCTTGATTAAAATTGGGAACTTAGTAAAACAATGGGATTAGGATGGATAGAAGTTTCCCAGTCATTCCCTTCTCGAGTAACATTGTACGTGAAAGGGGAGTAAGAATGATTGGTGAATTTCTTGATATTCTTTTTCTCAAAGTTTTATTTGAGGCAGTATGGTTGAAGAAAATGAAAATTTCTTATTTCTATGATGGAAATTGAGCGTTCTTTTGAGATAAGTAATCATTGATATTGTTCATCAATGAAGTGTTGAGAAATTGTTGTTTCACTATACTATATACTTGCTTAGCATTGTTGGCTCACTCTTGCTTTATTTTTCCCAACCTTTCAGTTAGGATTAAGGGTGGATATCTACATCTTACAAGTCATATGAGAGCAATGAGGCAGCCTATACAAGATAGATCTCGAAGTCAGAGCGGGTAAGCACGGATTGGAATTAAGCTACAGATTAGACGGTATAGTAATTGTATTCAGAGTATTGCAAGAAATTGTAATAATTGGTATAGTTTAGATTCTTGTTTCATACCATAACCTGGAATCGATCCTCGGTGACGAATCGTTGGCGTATTAAATTTATATATAGGTGGATAGTTCGATATACGAATCCTTCATGCCAAAATTTTTTAAAATTCTCCTGTATCAAAGTCTATTTTATTATAAAAAATATATTTTTAGTATTGGGAAGTCAGACCGTTACACAGTAGCCGAATCAGTACTAAAAATTAGGGGGAGTTCGAATACATTTTTCTTTATGTTAAATAGGTGGCTCTAATAATTAAGATGAACAATGTACGATAATAAAAGTGGCATACAAATTTTGAAAGTACACAACTATCTATTATTTAATTATCGTTGGATTATTTTTACTTAAAAAGATAATGAATAATAATTGAACTATACGATTTTAAATATTTTTTCCATTTGTCCTCTTTGGTTCCGCCATGCATGATGTGTAGTGCAGAAGCATATTTAACTAAACTGAGCAAGCTGGAGCAGAAACAAAAATACATTAGTATGACCTTTGATTTTATATTATTGTGCTATGTTATATAGGCCAAAAAATTACTACTATAGTTTATGTAGCTGAAGCAATCACCTCAACAAACTACTATAGCCTTTGACTTTATATTGTGCTATGCTCGGCCTCTTGTATACAATAACCCTATATTATCATTTCATCAGCTCGCCTCCCCTCTCATCGTTTACCTCCCTTCCCTGCCCTTCCATATCACTTTGTATATATTACAAACTTTGATCCCTGCCCTTCCATTACTTTCTATATTACAAACTTCGATCGTGGTTGCAAAAATTTTGTTACAAGACCTTCTCTGATGATATAATTCTAATTCAAGTAAGCATTTCAAATCTTGTGGGTATAGAATTGTATAGTATAGATCTAAGTGTAAAAGTATAGATCTAAGTGTAAAGTTCAATTATATTAAAGTAAATTAATTGTTATAGATCTATAATATATTGTTAATATATTGTCTCCAATGCACGTTGAAATAATTTGGTTTCATATTTTCTTTTTAAAAAGCAAATCAGTATCTTTGTAATCTAATCTCAAATACTTTTGCAATTTACATAATATATTACTAAATTTTATTATCATCGTGACTTTTCTCAATCATAGATTTTTCTACGCGATGAAGATCTTGGGAACTTACACATATGTATTTGTTAATTGTGAGCAATGAAGAAGATGTTCCATAACATATCACACAAATTGATCATATCGGTAAGTTAAGTTCTGACACTAACCTTTTTTATTATGAATAGTATTTTGATTTGCACAGAACCCAATAGTAAATATGACTTTTTTAAATATTAATAAAAAAATTAAATAAAATTCAACTGTATCATTTTTTAATTAAATCCTTTTCAAATTATAATTTTCTTTCTAAAATTTCAATTCTAATACAATTTTTTTAATTATATCCTTTTAGATTATAATTTTCTTTTTAATATGATATAATTTGATCGTTTATTTTTAAAAATATTAGATTCGACGATTGAGATTATTTTGATAGTACAATGACCAAACTAAAATTATTGATAAAATCTCTTTTACGCTTATTATATAACTTGAAGATGCTCTGAATTGTTATCAATTTCTATACTAGAGGTTTGCGCATAGGCATCAATCATATGACATGGACATTGGACAGGATTTTTTTTTTCCAAAATAAAAAAATTATTAAAATAATCTTCATCAAACTAATAACCATTGATTCACTTTAATATTTTTGGAAAAAATTGATTCATATTTTTTATTATCTATTTTTAGTCACAAACATTGCATAATTATAAATAAATTTAATATTTAAAAAAATTATTAATTATTGAAATACAATAATTATTGAAATGCAATCATAGTTACAGTCTATCTTAACCCTTTCTTATTTCGCTACTAATTTAACTTATATGATCTGATAATAATTTACAATAATAAAAATTAAAGTGTACTTCTTTGACGAAAGAAATTGAATATGTAATTTGAATAAATATTATTATTAGTTTCAATTTATATTTTCATCTCCACTATATAAATTAGCATATATTTTAGAATAATATTTTGCTTATTTCATGTTTATAAATAATCTACGTGTTAATAATTTTTTTATTTTTATATTTATTAATTATCTAGTAAATGTATAAATATTACAGTATAACATGATTAAAAATTATGAAAGAGTCTAAACTAATAAAAGATAATGGAATAAAATCAAAGAAAATAGATATTTTGATAAAATAAAGAAGGAAGAATGTGCAATAATCAATTTGAAATGTGCATATATCATTACTTTTTTTATATCATCATACTTTTTATATATCATTATAGATGTATTGATCACGGTCTAACCAAATGGTTGTCATTTGCTACCGTCATTTGTCATGTAAATTAGACATATTCCGGCAGCTTTCAACGTTTAGAATCTTGTAAATTTGTAAAAGTGTTCAAAAGAAAATAGTCAAAATGTAAGACAATTATTTGAAATTTATTTGTGACCCGGTATATGAAATACCCACTTGAACGTATAAATTTTCTCTGTACGAAGACAAGTCATGTTATACATTTATTACTATTTTATCTAGGCAGGGATTAGAAAATGTCTCGTAAATATCTCCAACATCATACCGAAGGTTCGTAAGAAAATAGTTATCACGTAATACAAAGAAAGACAAAGGATGTCAATTTTAATATAATTAATTTAGTAGAAATAAATTTTATCAACTAGAAACAATAATTTATCAACTAGAACACTATATTTAATCAAAATGTCAAGAAAAATGTAAATTCTAAATAATTGCATGCATCATCCAAATATATATAATTAAAAGATGAATAGTAAAAATATACTCTCAATTTATAACATTTATATGTCAAAAATTGACTTGAATGCTTTATAAGATGAGTCTCTTAATAGTTTATGAACAAAAAAATACTGTTGACGAGATTACGAGAAAGTATGTAGTAACTTTAAGTTGAATGCGGCTTTTATTAATAGCATTAAAATAATTAGACTATTAAAAAAATAATAATAATAAAAATATTATATAAACATAATACACTATATTATGCACAAATATATATGTATATATTTGTACTTCGGATCGGATTCAGGTTTGAGATGAGTTCGGTTCAATTTTCGTGTTTCATGTCCGGTTCGGCGGTTAGGACAAAATCCAAACCCGGCCCAAAATTTATTCGGATCTAAAAATAAATCCCAAACCCGTATCCAGATCCAAAATGTGGGGTTCAGTTAAACTCAATCGGATCGGAACGGGTCGGGTATCCATCGGGTCGGGACAAATTGACATCCCTACTCATGATGCAAGAGACAAAAAGATACTAGCACAATATCATTCCAGTATTACCTTTTGAAAAGCATCAAAGTTGGGTAAACTTAAAATTATTATTTATGATTTAAAGTTGCTTAAAGTGATAAGTGGAAAAGAAAATTTTTAAATCAATACTTGTTTGGGTAATTTTGTATAATGAGTAACTTATGAATTATTAAAAATTTAAAAACAATAATAAATTTGATAAACTATTAATTTGAATTATTCATGCTGGATGGTTTATGTTTTTGGAAAAGTAAAATAAGTAATACAATGTTGACATGCCTGTGCGTTTGAAATAAGAAACGTGTAGACAAACAAACAAACAAATTTCATATCTCATTTCTTCTTCTTTTTTCATTTTTTTTCTCTTTTTCCTAAATTGTTATCTATTTGCCATTGCACATCTTAGTATCTTACATTTTTCTTTTCTATGAACTGTATACATTTACTCTTGTTAATCTTTATTTTATCTTCTCTTAATTTCATACAGTAGACATGGGTTGGGTAAAGATACGCTCTTTGGGAAGGGGAGCCTTTGGAAAAGTTTATCTTGCTCAATCTTCCGAGTTATTGGATTCATGTCGCAGACGTAGCGATGTTCCGGTTGTGGCCTTAAAATGTGCCAAAGATTCTGATATAGAAAGTCTACAAATGGAGGAACATATATACAATATACTTGGAGAGTCAAGGTACATATTGAAGTTTATTAGCTCGAGTTGGGGTCGTGATTCAAATGGCAGAAGGGAGTACCGTCTAGCACTCAAGTATGCTTCCGGTGGTAGCCTACAGGATCATCTTGGAGGCCGTATATCGGAATCTCTTGCTAGTTTCTACACGAAGCAATTGCTCAAGGGACTTGAACATGTCCATAGGAATGGTTATGTCCATTGTGATCTCAAGCCGGACAATGTTCTCGTCTTTCCCTCGGAGAACGCACAAGGTGTTTGTTTAAAACTTGCCGATTTTGGGCGGGCTAAAAGACGGGGGCAGAGCTCATCATGGTTAAGGGGAACACTGGAATATAGTTCTCCGGAAGCCGTGGCAAATGGGGAGCATGAAGTCGCAGCAGATATATGGTCACTCGGGTGCATTGTGTATCGGATGTTGTATGGACGTGGAATTTGGGCTGGGATCCGTAATGGTGGACCAGATGCTTTGCGGAATACGATTGCACATTTTGAAGGAAGAAACTTGAGATTTTATGGTTCTCTATCAGAAAGTGCAGAGAACTTTATGAGAAGCTGTTTGAGAACCAATCCAAGAGATAGATGGAAAACGGAACGGCTTCTTCAACACTCTTTTATCCGTAAGCACAATTGAAGAGGAACAACGGTTGTCGTCGCTGACGGAACATATATGATTGCGTGAATTATTATTCTAGACGTATGTTATTTCATTTATAAACTTCTTGTTTTCACAAATTGTAAGTTTATGTTAATCGAGATCAACACTCGAAATCTGTTTTAGTGATTAATCATAATTTCTGTGTTCATTTACTGCGTTTTCAAATTGAAATTATATTCGTATTTTTTTTATTGGCTTTGCATTCGTTTATGTTAAGTTGTTGCTTTCCCGAGTCTAATTTACTGAGTTCCGAGTTTCAGTTGTTGTATTGAGTCGCTTTTTTGTAGATGTAATGAAAAATGAAACACCTTCTTCATCATCCATTTATCACTATATGTAATAATTTTTTAATAAGTTATTTTTTGCAGATATAATACGTACAATATGTGTAATAAATTTTATCATATGTATATGTTAATGAAACGGTAACATTAAATAATTTTATTACAACATAAGTCAATGCATGTATCGTATTAGTATTAGTCACTCTCACCCATTAACCAAATTTGTAGTTATCATAGGGAATTGATAAATAAACTCTTATTTTTACTATTTAAGCTCTAAATTTAATTTTTGGACATTTTAATTACAAACTTACCCATGATTCTTAATAATGAAATTATTTTATTTTTATTGTGGATAGTTGTGTCATTTATAGGGGTGTTCACGGATTGGTTTGGTTTGGATTTTTATTTTTTTTCGAACCAAATCAATATAAATGGTTTTTTAAAATTCTAAACCAAACCAAACCAATTACATGTCAAAGACCTAACCAAACCAAGGAAGCACCGATTGGTACGGTTCCAACGGTTTGAACTTTAGAATATATTACTATTTTTTTATAATTGTTAAACTTACAACGAAATTATGATTTAATTAAATATAACATAAAATTTAATATATGTCAATTTTATCTACTAGTATTACATATATGTATGATTATATAAATTTATCAATATTAAGTTTACTCATTATGTTTAAATAATTTAACTTAATTCAAATAAATACGAAGCAAAGTAATTTAGCGTAAACTGCGACATATTGACAATTAACTTAATATTTTATTCATAAATTAATTTAAAGTTTTTATTATATGTATATGTTTGTGTGTATATATTATATACTATTAGTTGTAATCAACATTTATATTTATATATAAGAATTTTTTTTACGTAATGATAGATAACCGTCCGGTTTGGTTTAACTGCTTTTAATATATTAGAAATTGTAACCAAATCATTTATATGTAACTGATCCAGTTAACCGAACCAATAAGAAAGATTTTAATTTATGATTCTAATTTTTGTTGTGATTCTACTTCACAATTTGACGAATTTTTTGAACACCCGTAATCAAATATTTGAATTTGAACGAGCCTATTTATCAATTTTCTTACTATACATGTATTATTCTTCATCTTCTCACAATTGTTTTACATATTATCAGGAGTATAAAAATATCTAAATGTTTTAGATTAGGAATAAATTTTGGGGATAAAAAGCCTTTGGCGAAGTGTTTGTAAACAATCATCCAACTCTACTCCATTCGTGACCCTACAAAATGCTCTAATAATAAAATTTCTATTTTGCTTAAGTGTATGATGGTTATGAGGTCCTTAGCTCTCTCAATTTATAAGTTGATATGTTTAGAGACTGATTTTACCATTTTTACGAAAATAAGGTAAAGTGATTGATTCTACAAATTGATATAATTCAGTTTACCATCAAAATTTGTTTGAGATTTTAAGATGTATTAGGGTAACGTACACTTTATTTCTTTCAAACAAACTATGTCTAATTTTCGTCCATTCGTAATTATTTGGCACTGGATAATAATTTTCATATTTGGTCTACTTTTATGGCAGACCTAGGCAAAGAAACAGGTGATAATCACGTAACGTTTTACATATAAGACTTCAATGTTTTTTGGTGATCCCCTCTTAGAATTAACACTTTATTTAGATCTACAGGATGATTATAATATATTTAGGATGTCGATTTACTTTAATTCCCGACCTATGCAAAGTAAAATGTGTATATTGTATTTAGCAAAAAAAAAATTTATATGAAGATGAAAATTATTTTAGACTTTGTGTACGTAATATATGTGACTGTGTAATATATAGATAAGATTGAAAGACAGATTTTTTTCAAATTCAAGGGAATATATCAAACTCCAAAAGGTAGAGACTTATTATCACTCATGAGCACAAAATCATAAGCCCGTTTGGAAACTCTCATGAGCTCCTGATAAATGAAAAATGTATACAACTCGATCAGGCTTGTATGCATGCGTAATCAGTAATAAACCCTAACCAGTTAACATCAAGGCAAGAATGCAAACAAATATGTCCTGCACTGTCATCAACAAAAACATATAATCTATCCTATTTGTTCAAATCAATTCATATTAAATTGAATTGACAATAGCTTATAAGATATAGTTCCATAAAGATCATAAACTTTGGAAAATCTTCGTTAAGATTCAACTCTTACTTTGAACCAATGCACATCAATGCATTAATCTTAATGTCCACCTGTTGAAGTATATAGTTCCACATCACATTAGCTGTCATTCGGTTATAACAAACTCTTGTATAGCTCCTGTATATAAGTAGTATAGTTGATAGTTATTTTAGTTTGTAATTTTCACAATGTAGTTCCTCAGCTATCTCACACTCTCTCTCTCTCTTTCTTTTCCCTAACTGTCTCTCTCTCTTCAGAGTTTGTTCTACACTCCATTAATGGAGCTTGTTCTGTAAATACGTGATGTAATCTTGATTCAATAAAGAAGAGTTTATTGTTCTGTTTCTTTCAATCTTACTTCGTAACATGGTATCAAAGCCGAGAATCGATCTCTCGACGTTGTTGTTGATCTCTCGATGCTGCGTTTCATCTCTCGGACTCATTCAAGTCTCAATCTACGATTCGTAGTTTGCGATCTCATCTTGATCTTCTTCGCAGTTTTCAATTTCCATTACTTGTTCTTAACAGTTTGTTTTCGATCTTGTTGCTATCTTGTTTTTATATGTTTTCGTTTTGATATTATTTGTCGATCTGTTCTTTAAATCTCTACATCATCTCTTATTGAATTCATAAAATTTCTCGATTCTATTCATTGATTTGTACTTCGTCTTGCGTTCGAATTGTTCCATCTGTTATTCATCACGTTTCTTCAAATTTCAGTGATTGATTCTCGTCCATATCTTGATTCTACACAATATATCTCTTGCTTAAAACCTGTTTGATTAATTGCCTCAACGAAATAGTATTGTGTTGATGTCATTTTTCCTTCTCGGATTCTAAACCTATATCTGTCTTTCATTTCAACACTAATCGTTAATCAATTGCTCTTCATCCGAAATCTCAAATTAGGTTCAGTTTTGTGCCTCTACATTCATATACATATGTTCATCATATACACACCATGTGTTTGTTAGAATTACTCATAAACATCTTCATCGTGAAAAGTTCAGTATTCTGATTCTTGGTTCATATTCATCAATCATATCTACATTGTAGTTACAGTTGTGTTGAAACAAAATTGAAGTGGAGTGGAGTGGAGTATGGTTAGAGACTTAGAGGTTTGTTGAAGAAGCAGTTATTATTTTATGCACAAGCTGTGTTTGATATTTTGCCTGACCTAAAATGTTAGGTTCAGTTTTAGCGCTTGATGATTTGGTTGTTTTGGAGTAAATGATCAAAGTGAAGTTGTTTTATTTGGTGAGCATTTTGTTTGTGCCACATCTATGTTGCATTTGGCACTTATTTTTCTAAACTCCTTAGTGAGTTCTGATTCTAAGCTCCATGGTCAGTTCTAAGCCTACTTTGTAGGTTCCTAAACTGAATTCTGAATTTGATGATTGCTTTGTGATCATTTTTCTGATATGGTCGTTCGAGTTAATCTTGTGACTCTGCGAGGTCAGAATTTATGATATGTTTTTTGGCCGTTCGAGTTTGTTTTACGACTCTGTGAGGTCTTAATTATTTCTGATTTTTATCCCTTTAGTGGCAGTTTCTCCCATTGTGGGTTTATTTGGCTTGTCTCCTTTGTGAGCTTGCTTTGTGATTTGGTTTGTGGGTTGATTGTCCTAAACTCTCTGGTGGGTTCTAAGCCTACTTCGTTAGGTTTTCAAATGTTTTCAGTTGCCTTATTAATCTTTTATCATTACCAAGTTCTGATGGATGTCCTACAGTTCTGATAAAATACAAATTCTGATGGTCTCCTTTCTTTGTTGGCTACTGTATTGGCTAGTGTTATTGTTGGTTGCTGTATTGTTGTGATGGTCATTTAGCATTGATTAATGCAGAAAAGTGTGAAGAGGGTGAAAATAGTGATTTGGGTTACTAGGTACAACTAAGGTCTTGATGTTGCGTGGTAAGTACGAGAAGGTTGTCAAAGAGAGAAGTGAAAAACCTGATGAAGAAGATTTGTCTAGTGATTCTGAGAAACTACTTTTCATGTTGTCTGAGAGAATTTGGTATCCGGAGTATGAGGGTTTTGGCTTTCCGGAAGGTAATGTTGTTTAAGAAGGTTCTGTTTCTGGATTTACGCAGGGGTTGAAAGATCAGGATCAAGAAGTGTTCGTATTTCCTAAGTCTACAAGTGAGCAAGAAGAGCTACATTGGTGAATCTTAATCTTTGTAGCCTATCTGATGCGCCTTCTCTGGCTGATTTTATCAATTCCAATCGTAAGAACATGGGGCGTGTTAATGAAGCCAGTTTGAGGGATAAAGTCTTGAAGTTGCAGACTAGGTACAATAGAATTGTGGAAGAGAGAGGCAAGAATCTTACTGATGATGATTTTCCGACATACAATGAGCATATGATTTTTCAACTGTCAAGAAAGGTTTGGGGAAATGATCTGAGAGCTAATGTCTGGCCAGGAATCTAATGTTATTCTGGAAGCTGATGTGTGATTTGGAAAGTTAATGATATTGATTACCAAATACAACCATATTGCTGTCAAATACAAACATGGTGTCAATACAAGTTGTTGTCAACACAAGAGTATAATGAATGGTTCAGTTTTAACACTTCCTGATGCTGAGGCTAAGTTGGATCAACATGTCGAATTATGCAGCAAGTTTACAAATGAAGATACATGTTCAACTTCAAGTTGAAGGTTTCCAGACTTGAGGGGGGATGTTGAAGTATATAGTTCCACATCACATTAGCTGTCATTCGGTTATAACAAACTCTTGTGTAGCTCCTGTATATAAGTAGTATAGTTGATAGTTATTTTATTTTGTAATTTTCACAATGTAGTTCCTCAGCTATCTCACTCTCACTCTCACTCTCTCTCTCTTTCTTTTCCCTAACTGTCTCTCTCTCTCTCTTCAGAGTTTGTTCTACACTCCATTACATGTTAAAAAGGCATCCCATGCTACATGGTATCAGCGGAGTTCTAATAAGATATCTACCTCATGATTTTTATATGTAAAGAATAGGCATACCTCAACTAACAAAGGAGTAAAGATTGGAACAGTACTGATATTGTGATTGTAATTAGATTAATATGTAATTAAGTCAATAACGTCCTTGAGTGCATTAAAGGATTAGCAAAAGCAAAGTGATGGCGATTTGGATCATGTGGTTTCCTCTCACGGATGTGATGATGACCAAGCATTGGTGGTTGCTTGGAGGCCAAAGGTTTGCCCATCGTAACATGATCAACACTTCTGCCTTGTTTCCCGATTTAGAAAAAGTCCGCAACACAAAACTTATATCCACCGGTTCTGTGATGTGTAGTAATCCTATTTTTGAATCTATTGATACGTTACGAATGCCTGCATATAAGGTGTGGTTACATTATGTATACAAACCACATATATCTTACAAATTTGTGTGTGATAGACGAAAATGATCAATCGAGTGATATCAGAGATCAGTTTCGTAGAGATTAGTTTCGTAGAATTATGTTGAAATTTTGGATATCATGAACGTTCTCACAGCAAATATCATATACAATAGCAATTTATCATCAATAATTTTAAGATGACTATAACATACGCACCGCAACGAGAACCTATAATTTCCAGCAAGTTCCTTCTATCTGCTTCACTGCTTGGGGTGCTTTGCTCGGGGATGTGAATAACAATTTATACACCATTACAAATAATGCACGAAATAAATATATCAGGGAAAATATTCCTTTTTCCGTTTGAATTGATGTGATTTTTAATCCGAGAATTTTATTGAGTGACAAAATTATTTTTCAATAAATAAAATTTACAATGCATTCTAGAAAAAGTGTAAAATGACAGTCCAGTAAAATGTAATGACATAATGAGACAAAATAAGGGAAAAGGCGCGGAGAATTAGTTATTAGTGGTTAAAACAAATCCTAACCGAATTTCCCGCTAAAGGATTCCCTGTCTTAATTTCCTTGGAAACACAAATTGCACACACAGAAAAAAGAAAAAGAAAGAGAGAAAGAGAAATTTTCTGTTCCTCTCTTTCTTTTTTTGATCTCTTCATTTTAAATCTTTTGATTAATATATTGGTACTGGTGATTCTTCATACATATTGTATTTCTGGTATGTTCCATTCTTTGATATAAAATTTTCTACATTTTTTTTATGTTTCTTGGCCTATGTTATGTTGTTTTCTTCTTGTAATTTTCCGCAAGTCAGCTAACTTTAAACAAAATGCATTTTTTTCAAGAATTTTCTGGCTGCATACGTTTTGTTGATATTCATTGTTGAATGATAATGATTGTTAGTATTGATAAAAAACGACGAAATCAAACTTCTATATTTCTACGAGTAGGCGCAAAAATATGTACATTTTGTTCTCTTCAGGCCCTACTTCCGAGTGGACGTGTTTATATTTGAATTGGTTTGTCAAGTTTCTTGATAATTTAAATTCTTAAGAAAAAATTTAATGATGTAAATGGTGATCTGAGAGTAGAGAGATATTTTTTTTTTATGGCTTATAGTATGATATTTCATAGGGTGAATATTTGATGCTGGAAGCTGATAGATAATCCAAGGATTGAAAAAAGAAAGAAATCACTCCAGTGCATGGTTATCCGATAATAACTTCTGAAGTATCTCTGTTAGAGCGTGCCCTTGATTTGAAGCATGTTCTGCTGTGGAGGTGCAGAAGAGGAGAACGCAGGAGGTCCTCCTGCGAATCAATATACTGCGCCTCCTAGAGGTGGAACTGCATTAGGTGCTGGAGGTAATATACAACCTCTGTTTATTGGTCTTCAAGCATCTTTTTTTTTTTTTCCAAAATTTAAAAAGGTTTAGTATACACTGCTACAACTATACTAGTAAAATGTAAAGGTTATGTACCTGTTTTTAGGCATTCTTCTTATATGCTCATCTTTCTGTATTGTCTATTAGTTTGTGATATGTAAACTGAAGTTGCATGCAAACTATGTAGTTCCACACTCTTGATGCGTTATTTACTCTCTCCAGCATGTTTCTTACCATTTGTTCATTTAATCTAACAAAGATGAATCTAATCACGTTAAGATGTGTACTTCGGGATTCATATTTTAGGTAGTAATCGAGGGGAACCAAGGGGTTCTAGCGTCGTAAGAGGTGGAGCTCATCAGAAAGTTTTACCTATTGAAATACCAGCTCTATCATTGGATGAGCTGAATAAGATCACCGGTAACTTTGGAACAAAAGCTTTGATTGGAGAAGGTTCCTATGGACGGGTTTTCTGTGGAAAGTTGAGCAATGGAACAACTGCTGCAATTAAGAAGCTTGATACTAGTTCTTCCCAGGAGCCAGACTCTGACTTTGCAGCCCAGGTACATTCAAAAGACAGCTTTAATTCCTAGTTGTAATAAGAAGTGGTTGAAGTTGTTATATCAGTTTAACTTGTGTTACTTTTGTTTCGTGTCTTGCAGCTGTCCATGGTGTCCAGACTTAAGAATGATCATTTTACGCAATTGATTGGCTATTGCTTAGAGTCCAACAATAGGATCTTGGTATATCAGTATGCAACAATGGGATCTCTGCATGATGTATTACATGGTATGTCAAGGCTTATTTATTGTAGAAAATTTTGTTTCGAATTAAAACTGTAGTTTACTGTTGGTTATTGCACTGGTATAGGGAGGAAGGGTGTACAAGGAGCAGAACCTGGTCCAGTTCTTAGTTGGAACCAAAGAGTTAAAATTGCTTATGGTGCAGCAAGAGGCCTCGAGTATCTACATGAAAAGGTTCAGCCTCCTATTGTTCATCGTGATATCAGATCCAGCAATGTCCTTCTGTTTGATGATTTTGTAGCCAAGATTGCCGATTTTAGTTTAACGAGTCAGTCATCTGACACAGCAGCTCGGCTGCATTCAACTAGAGTACTGGGAACATTCGGCTATCATGCTCCAGAGTATGACTTGTTTTTCTCTTGTTTAAATGTACAGTTATATAGTTTTAACATATTTGGCCTAGTATAAAGAATCGGTGTTCAGACTTCAACATAGTTTTAGATCATCAACTAGCAAGTTTGCTTATGTGGTCTAACTCTACATGAAAAGCTGTAGATTTTCAAATTACAAGCTTAGCCATGCAAGAGCAATAATACAATTATAAGTTCTGGAAATAAGACCTTCACTTGTTATGCAAGTAACTCAGCCGGTTATGAGGTGATTGTCTTATATGTCATGGAAGTCCCGAAAATACTAACTTCTACGTACCTGTGGATTTGGTTCAGGTATGCCATGACAGGGCAGATAACTCACAAAAGTGATGTTTACAGTTTCGGAGTGGTCCTTCTTGAGCTTTTAACAGGAAGGAAGCCAGTGGATCACACAATGCCCAAAGGACAACAGAGTCTTGTTACTTGGGTACATATATCTTTACTTTAGCTTCCTTTGCATACATCTATGGCATTATAACAGGAAATCAATTTGATCTGTAGGCAACTCCGAGATTGAGTGAAGACAAAGTAAAGCAATGTGTCGATCCCAAGCTAGAGAATGATTACCCACCAAAGGCCATTGCTAAGGTTTCCTTATTCATCCTTTTCTATATTGTTTCTGTTGTAATTTTTCATAAGATTTAGCCTTTGACTGCAAAACAAAATATTACCTGCTTAAACTAGTTCTTCGATTGGATTATTTCAAGAAACTATATGGTTAATCACTACCGCAAAACTGGTTGGAATACATCGAGGTTTCATAGGATATCAGATGTTACATTAGCCTATGCGTTCTGCATAAACTGAACTTAATTTAGCACTTTAAACTAGTTGGATTTTTCCCTTTCTTACCATATTGTCAAGGTTATCAAGAAGGTCAATAATTGCAATTGTTTTTTCTTTTTTAATCCTTGCAGATGGCAGCAGTTGCAGCACTTTGTGTCCAATACGAAGCTGACTTCCGACCAAATATGACGATTGTTGTCAAAGCTTTACAACCACTTTTGAATTCAAAGCCAGCAGGTCCAGAATCTCAAGCATAGAAGTGTATGCTACCCATATTTGTGTAATTTATAGAAGTTTCTAATCTGAAACTGACATCTGAACTTCTTTTGTATACAAAGTCTGGCGTAGTTACACTTACACCATTACAAATTACATCTTCAGGGTGTTTCCATTCTGTTGCATCAGCGTTTTAGCATTAGATAGCTCAGAGGTCGCGTGAAAAAACACTAAAAATATGGAACACTGCTTTCGAACCTTCAAGAAAAATGTACATGGAGTAGTGGTTTTGTTGAAAAATGGAATTAAGAATTGGCTAAACATCAAAAGCCTAAATATTTTCCAAACATTAAATCTAATAAAAATTTAAACATATAAACATTTAAAAATCGCACAACCTATATCAGCAAACATTAAATCTAATAATAATTTCTTTGTTCTAAAGTTTACATAAAGGTAATATTTAACACATATTCTTACAATCTTTGTTACAAATGATTTAACCTCCATCCCTACAAATTTGGTATAGCAGCAAGTTCTAAAACTTCAATTTCTGAGAAGACCTCATTCTTCTAATGCATTCCCATCTTTTCTCTAATGAAACACTGCTCCCGACTTCTTGCAGAAACTGTAATGGTTCACTTTACACTCAAAAAGACACATTTATAGAGTTTTCGCCAATTTAAACTCTTGATAGTCTAGATAAACTGGAACAAACAAGTTTGCGGCCTTAAATTTCTCGCTCCACGGTTATACTACGTCCTCCTACAATAGAAGAAACGGTTTTTTTAGATTATCCAGTCACATTATACAGGACAACAATTCGAAGTGTGATAAGTATTGAGAAATGTTTCCAGATTGTGCAATCCCCAAATGTAATATTCACATCATTATTCTGTACCTCTAGTCCCCTATAAGGCAGACTCCTGCTAAAAGGCTGTACCAGAAAAATCCTTTTATGACTATCAAACCCTATGAGTTTTAGTTCTGCATAGATATCAATTCATCAGAGCCGCATTTTTCTATCCCAACATCTAGCATGTTGCTGGAAACTGAAAAAATGCTACAGCAATGACGACGAGGTGCCTTCATCTGCAACAAAAAAGAACAAAAGCACACAATCAGCACATTTGATAGGAAGTAAAATCAGACATGAACATAATAACCAACATAGTATAACCTGTTCAGGATCAAGATATAGTTTATGAGAGAACACTCGGATGCTTTCCAAATTCTGTATTACATCAGGTTTTGAGCAATCACCGAAACTGTGTCTTAAATAGTCGGTATAAACACCACTTTCGAATGGGGTAACACTATTTAGGAAATAGACAGCAGGTCTTTTGCAAGGATCACGGAAATAGTCTCTTGTGTTAAACATATAATGGCTTGAGGAAGTATCTTTACCCCTTCTCCACGGTCTAAACGATCTCTGTACAGGAAGGAGATCTGGAAGGAGTACATTGGCTTCGTGAACCTGAATAGCATAACCCCATGCAACTGATACAGTAATTGAGTTAAAACGATCATAACAAACAGTTTGCTGAAAAGTTCTGGCAGGATCTACATTTGCAGCTTTAAATAGATGTTCTAGTGCTTGAATCCGGTTCATTTTAGGGAAAATTGGATCGATGGCATCCAGGTGATGGAGTGAGAGGAGAGGTGATAACGGGTGCGAAGTAAGCATTCCAAACAGATCTCCTCTGACATCAACCTTGCAAAAATTACACATTTTTTACACTAGTAAACCAAATTATTAATGCAACTATATCCAGTGCTTCTATAAATCAGAGGTCCTTCGGAATGAACATATAATCAAATATATTATATATACAATGTTAAACAAAACCGAGCAGAGCAGGAAACAATTCTTGTGTTAGATGATAAGCAACTAAGGTAGGAGCATGTTGTAAAACTTTGTCTAAAGTAAACTGTCAAAGTACATAAAATTTTATTCACACTTTCAGTTTTAATTAGGAGTGACAAAGTCTAACACGCCCCATAATCAACTCATTTTAGCACTCAAATAATCTGAATATGACTTTTGTTCTTGTGCTAGATGATACCCCTAATTACCAACACGATGACCATTCAATTAATCCGAATATGACCCAAAAATTAATGCTTTATTAAAATTATATCCCTTTAAACTTATAGATTCAATTTTATTAAATTTTACTAGTAAGTTTTTGAACCAAATTTACACATTTCCGAACACAATCCCAAAGCTGAAAGTACCTCTCCTAATTTAAAATAGAAATCGAATACACTACCAAGATAGGCAATACACAAAAAGAGCTAGATTGATATCAAAAGGTACCTGATGAAAGCCAGGCTCATGAGTCAACTCAATGCCAAGCTCGCTTACGCAAGAATAAATCCTAGAATCACTTCCATACAAATGAGGATACCTCATAAGACACGAATCCAAAACCTTAGCTAAAACCCTCCCTAAACCAACACTAATCGCAAATCCTCCCCCACCAAACCCCATACCAAATGCATACTTGTCATTCTGTTCGAAACTCTCCGAATTACTCCCCACATAATACCACTCCTCATGATCATACTTTCCCAAACAATTCACCAAATTTTCGACAAAAAACACCGTATCATCATCTCCAAACACAAACCACCTAACATCATTCGGAATCAATTCAACAGCTTCCTTAACAATTCGAGCAACACGAATAGCGGAACGAAAGCCCCGAGGAAATGTATACGGAAAAGAATCAGTGGGGGCCGAAACGCGGATTGGAGGAACATTAGTAAAAGTGTTTGATATGGTACGATCAAGAAAAATGAAAGCACGAGTAGAATTAGGATTGTACCAGAGACGAATGTAAGGGATGCGTTTTGGGAGGGAGGTTGAGGAAGAGGCTATGGAGAAGAGGAGGTGATGATGGGTGGTGGGGTCCACGTGGGTGTGGGGTAGGGTGGTGGTTTGGTAGGGTAGATTAGGGTGGTTGGTGTGGTGGAGATGCAGAAAGAGGAGGAGAAGGATACAAGTGATTAAAAGAGAATCTTTGAGTTTAGTTGGGTTTAGGTTTCTTGAGATTCTCCTGAATGAGATTCTCACCATTGTTGTACTTGGGAGAGATTCATAGGATATATAGATAGATACACCGGAGTTGTACAGAGATACAGGCAAGTACTGTTGTGTTGGAGTACTAGATTGTTCTGTTGTTATGACTTATGACATGAACAGAGTTGATTGTTTAGATTCGGCCCATGATGATCGACCATGTTTATGTGTATGGGCTGGGTTTAGTATCAAACATGGGCTAGTATCAGATATTTGTGGTATTGGACTAGGCATCAAATGACAGCTCAGTTTATTAAAATAATATGTAAATAATAAAAAATATATTTTTTATTTTTAAGGTTATTTATTACTATTTATACAATATAATATTGGATATTAAAAGAGTCAGATGATATGTAATTTATATCCAATTTGTTAATAATCAAATTTATTGTGCATTTTCTTATGCTCACTTATTAAGTCTCAGATTATCAAATATTGAACATCATAAGAGTATAAACCGAAAAGATTTGAGAGTTTGGGACTGTAAATTTTTCATGGTGATGCATATAAATTTATTTTATTGTAATTAAAAATGCAATAAGATTGCATGATGTCTACAAATATATTTTATTCTAAATGAAAAAGCAATCATAATGTTGTTTTTACATAAAATGTTTTACTTGTCTATACATTTTTTTTGTGAATAAAAGTTAGACTTACGTTAGGTAGAAATGTTTGTCATTACACCCGAATGTAATCCAGGAAGTACATCAGCATCCTGAACTCCACACCTGGAGAAAAACAAGAGCTCCGTGCAAGAAAAAGCGCCACCTTGTTTACGGATCGTTTAACAAACTTGAAAATAGCATTATTCGCATTTGAAAAGAGCCCTGTGCCATCCTGAACCAATAGCCTGCATGACTTCTCAGCTTGGACACAAACCAGCAAATCCATTCGGATAATCACAGGCGGCCATTGACGACCCTCAATCAAACTCAATGCCTCTTCTATACCGATTACTTCAGCAATCTCAGGTTGAACCTTACCCATTTTGTGGATAGTATATGCTTCTAGCAGCTATAGTTATCTGTATACTATTAATTATTGAGCAAATAAGGGATATTTGGTTAAAATATCTAATACATTGGTTTAACACAATTTTTAACATATTTATAAAACAAGCTTTATAGCTGGTGGAGCGTTTGATTAGCTGTTTGACGTGTCAATCTGGGATTGAGTAGCTGGTTGACGTGTCAATCTGACGTGGAATATGTTAGATATTTGCCAAATATTTACTTTTGTTTAAAAAAATAAAATTTAGAAGGTTTATTTTACCTTATCAAAATGGGATTTTATTTTATTACCAAATATGTATTTGCAATAAATATATTAAATTAGTCAAAGATATTTTCTTTTTCCACCTGTTGTTTTTCCTCCCGTTTTAAACACCATGTAATATATCCTCATAAATATTGTGATGCCGTTACTGTCCAATTGTCAATATATATATATTCAAGCTTGTAAATGTGAATGATATAAGAAAGATATATACATAGCAATATACTTATCATCATTGTCATGCTCTGTTGCACATATAGAGCAACACTTCTCTTTTCTTCATTTTTATTAAAACAATCATCAACATACACATATCAATAAGGTGTTATATAATTGTATAATCTTTATTTTGTGGGTGTTATTTTGGAGCATCGGAAAATCTTTGTTGACATCCTTGATCGTTCATGCACGTGAAAGGAAAAACTAAATTGGGTGTTGTACCGCTAAGGAGTTACCATAAAAACCTTGCACGAAAAGGGCACGATTCCTTAGGGCAGTGTTTTCACACGTCTCACCAGGCCACTTTGAAACCTCTTTTCTTTTATCATTTGTCAATTCGCTAATTTTATGAAGATTTATGTTTATATGTCGAAGGCTGGCCTGTTATTGTTTTGTTGCTACTACACTCTACACCTTGATGTCATTGTTTCTGTTCTGTTAGAAGTTTGGTTCAACTTATTTTTGCCTTTTTTGTTTGTGTGTAGATTAAGTTTTTAAATTCTTTAGTTTTGCTGTTGTCACTGATATAGACTAAGAATATTTACAACAGAATAAATTGTCTCAACAAAGTAGCATGTGCAGTATTATATATATAGAATAGAAGATTGTAATTTCATTATTAAAGTTCTAAAATACAGATACTGAGTTTTACTTTGAGGTAAGCTATCAATAACATCTTTTGCTAATCCAATCAACTTCAAAGACATTACGCACATCTATAATGAAAAGGCTTAAATGTGAGGGACATTTTAACTAAAACCATTCATGAATCTGATCAAAATTTTCTCAATTTTTTTTCCTTCAAATACATTTCACTTTCAACAAAATACTGACAGACAATCAAACAACACTAGAACAGAGTTATGGGTAGACAGCGTCTCTCTCCAGCCCTGCACCAAAAGCCAATGAAAGCATCAGTCAAACAACAAAAATAACTTTGCACTAGTCTAGATCTACATGTTGTAAACAACGTTTAGCAGCTATGGAAAAGTAGATTAAGGCTGCATGTATGTAACAAAGAACGATTGCATATCCGAGGTGCACATATCATCCTCGACCAAATAAAGCCTTCTTTGACAATTTAGATAACAAGGACTACCAAATATGGTTCAAATTATGGTTCACTGCAATGACATTTGACAATGAAGTGCAGTGGGACTATACTGAGCAAATTCAAGGAGATGAGAACTATACTATATCAGATGCAATTTTCGAATTTGCTGAGCAAAATGGTATATCTTTAAGAGGACACGACGTATTGTGGGATAATATTGAGCATAACCCCAAATTGGTAAGACCCATTATATGGTAAAGACCTGGTATATTACTTTATCTGTAGGATGGATTCTGTTATGTCACGATATTCAGGTAGAGTCATAGAAAAACAGAAAATCCAGAGGAAGTCACGAAGGGGTCATATAATACGACAGTTATACATCTAAAGACAGGTCATATCATCAAAAAAAAAAAAAAAAAACAAGTGTCACAAGCCAGAACACTGAGGACAAATTAGCAAAAAAAAAAAAAAAACAGTACTGAGGACAAATCATCCAACTTTAAGACAATCCAGTCTTAAGAAGTTTTGAAATTCTCACCTCCTTAATAGTTGGGAGTTTCGATCTTCTGTTAATAATAAAATATATTTAACTTATGTCCTTTAGGATTCTGCTTTTGAATGATTTAATATATACAGTGAGGGAATTTTAACAAACATTAGATAATCCCACATGATCTAGAACAAGTATATGAAAATGAGAGAAATGAACATTGTAGAATACCATGATTCATGTCACAAGTTCTATCATTAATCAATAGTATCAGCATTTCTTCCCAAACTATCATCTTCATGATCAATCCAATTAACAAGTTTGGATCTTGTAACCGGAAGCAGGCTTTCAGTATGCTTGAAAACTTCATGGTATTCAAAATAAGGAGCTCGAGTAACATATCTGGTCTCTTTCTTTTTGGAGTTGTGCAATAACCGCTCCCCACTTTGAGATCGTAGTAAGAATTCATTGTTGTTGAAGAGGCCCTCAATATACCGTAATTGCACACCTACATCAATACTAAGGATCATAGTCCACGATGCCTGAACTCCAGCACCGTGAAGGCATGCCTCATCATCTAATGTCCACAAGTTAAATTTATCATCCAATTCTTTCCACGTTATAGAGATAATGACAGCAATAGTATCCTTGAAGTCAGTAATGCGAGCAACAAAAGATTTGCGAGTTTCATGAAAAGATCCGACAGGGAAGTTAATATCACAAATAAAAACCTCCTTGTTTAGATCAAAAACCATCATACCATTATATCCTCTGCCACATAAAAATCCGTGGAGGCATACATCGAATTTAGCACTTGTAGGAATGTCAGTCGGATTATTCTTAATCATTTGCCAAGTATTCCGGTTTGAAGAATAGACCTCGGCCAAAATAGTTCTGTATGGTAACAACTTAAATACCCTGACAACCTTGACATCACAATCTACGGGATCAAAACCAAACCCTAAAGCCTGGTCTGTCTTACCATTATAACCTACTGAAAACGGGGGAATGAGTTTGGAGTGATTAGTCGCGGGGTTCCAAAGGTATATGTCAATTTCGTATTCCTTATCAGTCCAATAACTAATATCAACAGAAACACAAACAATGCCAGAAACAGAACCTATAATTCTACATATTGGCACATCGGGATACTGACCTTGAGAGCAAGGTAATTTAAGATTTGCAACAAGCTGACCAGAACCAACATGGAAGAGGGAGAATGCACCATAACCTACTTCTGTATTGCCAGCTTCATCTACTACGAGGAGAGTTTCATCATATCCAGCACTAGTGATTACGTGATGTAAGTGAGATTTGATGAAACTATAGCTGGAAATAAGGGAAAACCATGATTTCGAAACCGATTTGAATCGAGATAAGGATTTTAAGGGAAGCCTCAAAAGCACCTTGATTAATAGATCATCAGTAAACTTGTCGGGGACAACAGTTGTCAGACTCATTGTCTTGTGGCGTTTCCGGGGTCTAACTTGTTGGTGCTGCATTGCTTTTAGATTTTAGCGCTCTTCTGACTGATCAATGGCGTCTGCAGAACCAGTTTTACCTAAAGATTATATAGGTTAAAGACTTTTAACTGATCAGTTGTGTCGCATAATCAAATTATAAATTGGTTTTTTTTTTTTTTTTTTTGTTATTTCTTGACAGGAAATTGGATTTTGTTCGATTTAAAAGAAAAAAAATTGTAACAGTGTCTTATTTCAATTTTTGTAGACAAGTTCAGGGAAGTGGTCCCTAAATTTTGGATTTCAGTAGCCCACAAAAGTCCAGGGCAGCCAAGTGCTCATAATTAAATTGACTTATTTAATTTGTTCAAGTAAAATTTAACATTTCGTCAAAAAACATTTTGTGAATATAAATTATATAATGGATGTAAATTATTTAAATATTTTAAACAATTAGATTTAATCTATTCTTAGTTACACTCTTGCCTTGTAAAATGATAAAGAATAAATTTTAACCGTTGCTAAATTTTAATTTGTGCTCTTTGACGAAATGAAAATCAAGGCAGTTTACAATTTGAGTGGTGCAGGGAAGTGCGTAGCTAAAAAATAAAACACAAAAAGAAAATTAAGCATAAAGCAAAAATAAAATAAATAAAATATAAATTAATGAAAAATTTGTAAATTGAACAAAAAAAAGATCTTGTTTCTAGTGTTAACATAACATTTCTATTCAATTTGGTCTTTTTTACGATTCATGTTGAATTTGCTTTTTATAATTAATCTATTATATTTTGGAATCAAGCATTTCACTTAATTTTTTGGATAAAATAAACAATGTTAGCTCATAATAAACGATATTATTACCAATTATTAGTCATATGACTTAACTGTAATACTCCTAATTTTTAGGATGACGGTCCAAAATGGATCATTTTCAAATTTTATGGTTCTGCCTATCCAATTCTAGAAAAACGATCCAAAATATCTCACCAATACGTTGTTTCGTCTATCGTAACACGTGTCACGCTACTTCGTCTATCGTATCAGGCACCTAATGCGGCACTTAGCAATAGGCCTGATGCACAGACTATGTTCCGTAATACAGCTAATGCGACACACGAAATAACATAACAAGGGGAAAATTTTGAAAAATCAAGTACGATACACGAAATTGCACATTAAAAAGAAGTGAAGGTCAAAATTTTATGAATGGTAGATTTTTATAATTCTCTCTATCTTTTAACTATATTTAAAATATTTTATGTTCGTGATAGCAACATAACTGAACCACTGAGGTGGTCGAAACACTTTAGTTAAAATCGATTGGAAATAACATTATGAGCTCAATTTTATTTTATTTTTTGAAATCATGAGCTCAAATTTTTGATCTTACAAAAAATAAATTATCATGTTGGATCTAATTCCAACTTATAGTATGAATTGATCCGTAATAATGATTTAAATATGATCATACACGGACATTACCTAATGCGATTTTGAAAATTACACACTTCTTAAAAAATGTTTGAAACTCGATCCTGCGATCACCTTTTGAAAAATGATTGAAACTCGTTGATGCTCATAATCATATGGAGTTATGGATAGTAGGATGATCATGGATTCGGGTCGGAGGATTTATTACAATTGGTTGATTGTGTTTGTTTCGCTTTTTAATCAAGACTGCAACCTTAATAATAACTATTATATTTTGATTTGAGATAATTTAGTGAGATCAAGGTACAAAATCTATAATCTATCTATCTATCTATACTATTATATTAAAGCCGAAACATTGAAAGTTTTGGTTTTCGGTTTGGTTATCCTATTTATTTTGGTTTTCGATTTGGTTAATTTAATTTTTAATTAATCTTAAATATAAAATAAATCAATTTTAATCCGTTATTGGCTATAGTCCTAAAGACACAGTAGTATTTTATATTTACACCATTACTAATACACCTAAACTTAAAACCTCCGTTGCCTTCACGAACACTGCGCACAGAACTCTATTCTTCTAAACCTAATTTACACCATCTTTATCAATTCAACACACAAGTTTCTTCGGCTTTTCTCTTCTTTTGCAACACCATATATTTCATTAAAGTGTAAGTATAAATAATTAAATTACAAAAACAACTCAAAAAGCTAATTACTCATGTTAACGTAATTATATTCCGATTAAAATTATTATATTAAAGCCGAAACATTAAAAGTTTTGGTTTTCGGTTTGGTTATCCTATTTATTTTGGTTTTCGAATTGGTTAATTTAATTTTTAATTAATCTTAAATATAAAATAAATCAATTTTAATCCGTTATTGGCTATAGTCCTAAAGACACAGTAGTATTTTATATTTACACCATTACTAATACACCTAAACTTAAAACCTCGTTGCCTTCACGAACACTGCGCACAGAACTCTATTCTTCTAAACCTAATTTACACCATCTTTATCAATTCAACACACAAGTTTCTTCGGCTTTTCTCTTCTTTTGCAACACCATATATATCATTAAAGTGTAAGTATAAATAATTAAATTACAAAAACAACTCAAAAAGCTAATTACTCATGTTAACGTAATTATATTCCGATTAAAATTCCTTCATCCACATTGAACTTCTACTTGGACTCAATTACCCATTTTTTCTAAAGATTTTACTTCTAATTAAAACACTTTGCCATTTAATTTAAAACTAATATTACTATAATTAATAAATATCCAAAATATCGCATCACATATTTCCGTAATTATTTTTAGTAGTAATTTTTGTAATTAAAACATGTTAATTTTTAATTTAAAATTAATCTTGCCATCACTAATGTACACCCCAAAATATCTCACCATATATTCAAATCATTATTTTTTAGTAATAAATAAGAATCGTTAGATCTAATAATAAGATATATTATATGATTAAATTAATTTACTAAAAATTCAAAGTTCGAACCCGTCAACGACATTTTTAATTTAGAATTTTACAAAATAAATTTTAAACCATGCATATCATTATATAAATTTATATTAAATTAAAATTAAAAAATGATTAAAAATAAGGATTATATAAAAACATAATTATAATGTTAAATAAATTTTATAACCTATCAAAAGAAGCCCGTGCTTCACACGGGTTATAAGCTAGTACTATTATATTAAAGCCAAAACATTGAAAGTTTTGGTTTTCGGTTTGGTTATCCTATTTATTTTGGTTTTCGGTTTGGTTATCCTAATTATTAAATAAATAATAATATTATTATATAATAAAAATAATATCTCAAAAAGTTAATTACTAATGTTAAGGTAATTATATTATAATTAAAATTCCTCCACCCGCTTGGACTCTTTCCTTTACTATGACAACTCAATTACCCATCTTCTCCAAAGATTTCACTTCTAATTAAAACACGTTATCTTTTAATTTAAAATTAATATTACAATCATTAATATACACCCAAATATATCACACCTTATATTCAAATCATTATTTTAGTAATAAATAAGAATCGTCAGATTTAATAATAAGATATATTATAGGATTAAATTATTTACTAAAAAGGTTCGAACCAGTCAACGAGATATTTAATTTAGAATTTTACAATATAAATTTTAAACCATGCATATAATTATTTAAATTTATATTAAATTAAAATTTAGAAAACATTATTGAAAATAATGATTATATAAAAATATAATTATAATGTTAATTAAAATTTATTAGATATTAAAATAAACTCGTGCTTCGCACGGGTTATAAGCTAGTAACTTTTATTAATAACCAAAACCCTTTTTAATGGTATCATCTTTTTGGTTCATACTATATTTTGGTTTCACCCTTAAAATTTCACTTCTCCTAAAATTCTATGTTGTTTTTTTTAAAAATAGAATAAAAATAAAAATTCTATTATAATTATAATTCTTTTATTTGTAATTTTTTAATGGAATTCTATTTTCCCGGGAATACTATGTTTTTTAGTGAAACCCTCTTTTAATGGTATCATCTTTTTGGTTCGCACTATATTTTGGTTTCATCCCTAAAATACTACTTCTACTAGCATTATATGTTCTTTTTTTAAAAATAAAATAAAAATAGAAATCCTATTATGATTATAATTCTTTTATTTGTAATTTTTTAACAGAATCCTATTTTTCCCAGAATACTATGTTTTTTAAAAAGAATTAAGAATAGAATTCTTATGATAATTACTATAATTCTTTTGTTTATAAATTTTTTTTTACTAGAAAAAGAGTACGATAAAAATCACCAACAAATAGAGAGTAAAACACCAACGAATACAAAATACAATCTACGGTTACTTGATATAAATTTTTGTAAAGCACCAACGAATATGTAGTCTGATCGTATAACATTTTATAAAACACTAAAAAATCTATAACCTTTATTAATAAATCCCTGTTTAATGGTACTTTGTAACAAATTTGGTTTCACCCTTATTTTGGTTTCATCTTAAATTCTTACTTCCTCTAAAATTCATATTATTTTCTTGAAGAATTGTTTGGAATTCAGTTATAATTATAATTCTTTTACTAATCTTACTGAATTGTACAAAAAATGTATCCATTTAAATCATAACCATGTATGTTATGTTTTCTTGATTGTCTAATTTTTTTTAAAATAAATAATAAATAATATCTATATCTATAGCCTTTATTAATAAGCAAAACTTATTTTTAATGTACTATTTTGTACAAAATTTGGTTTGCACCATATTTTGGTTTCACCTTAGAATCTTATTTCCCCTAGAATTCTATGTTGTTTTTATAAAATAAATTAAAAAAAATACCATTACAATTATAATTCTTTTATTACAATTTAATCAAAAAAGACTACGAATACATATGTTGATCTAGGGTGACATGCTTACCTATAACAAACAAAATCCATTTTTAATGGTACTTCGGTACCAAAATTTGGTTTCACCCCTAAGATTCCTATTTCTCCTAGGATTCTATATTTTATTTTAGTAAAATAATAAAATTGTTAAATACTATTATAATTGTAATTTTTTATTATATCTCTATTCAATACTCAAATAACGTATTTATCATAATCATGTACATTTTTACGTATATATCATAATCATTTAGTTTTTTTCTCGATTTTCTTAGAAAGATAATATATAAAATGACCTTTATTAATAAGCAAATTCTTTGTAAATAACGTAAATTTTTATAATAAATTAATGGTCAATTTAATTAAATTTTCTCGGGTCTGTGCTTAGCACGAGTTATCATCTAATATATTATTAACAAGTGAAATCGGATTGTAATAGTACTTTCTTCTAGATGCGTATCTTCTAATATTATTGGAATTCTGATATAATTACAATTCTTTTAATATAAAATATTGAGTTGCATAAAAAACGTAATTTTCTTTTGTACCTTTTATCATTTTAAAAGTATTTTTTGTAATAATAAAATAATTCTTATAAAAATTTAATAAAAAATGATTAATTTAAATAAATTATCTCGACGGGATATCATCTAGTATGAAGTAAAAACAATTTGCTGACAAATTTCATAAAAACTGAAACTAAGAATGCTACTATCAGCTAAAGTAGGGGTGTACGCGGTTCGGTTACGGTTCAATTTTTGGTAGTTAATGCGGTTTTTTGATTTTGGCGGTTTTGAAAATTTCCAACCACAACCGCAAATGCGGTTGCGGTTAACCACATGATGCGATTGCGAATAATCGCGGTTGATGCGTTCGGTTTGCGATTAACCACCTAAGCTTAAATCAATAAAAATTAAAATACAATTACAAGTTGGTAAAAAAAAAAAGGAATCAGTACAATATCGCAGAATTTTTTGGTGCAAGGCTGCAAGCACATAAGTATTTCCCATCAGTACAATATCATCAGTACAATAGCAAATCATCATCTGTAATTCCTGGTGTAGTTATGTCTAGTGCAAGAGAATAAACATAATTGATTATACATAACTATGCAATTTGTAGGTTAGATATTGAATTGGGTTCGAGTAAATGGGCTGGGTAAATGTAATATCCCCTAACTTTAGCAATGCTACAGTGATCAAATGAATAGTAAATTTTGAGGATTTATGGAAATGGTATGTAGGTACTCTATAAGAGAAACAGAAAATGAGTAAACAGAAACCATATTAGTGTTATACAATGAAAATAAGTGACTCGAAATGACGATAGATTTCAGAAATTCCTGAATATGGATTTTGAGGATTTTGATTTCGAATAAGCTTCTATTGGATATTAAGGAGCATGGAGATATTTAAGGAAATTATATATTGAGGAATTAGTGAAATTAGATTAAACCAAAGAGTGATCAAGTCAAGGAAATGCCAAGGGAATTTAGGTTATTAAACGAGTTTGGGAATGCTTGAGAACCCGAGAGATAACCGGGAGAGCAACTTCTGAGAAAAAGAGAATATACCAAGGATATTGGATCTAATACCTACTTGAGGATTAGAATCACCCTAACACACTAATATATGATGTGGGAAAGGATATTATATATCCAAGGAATTTACAAAGGAGAAACCACTGAGATAATGAGGTGTATTCGAAACGAACCACAATTAGACGAGTATGGAGACCTCATACCCAAGATTAATAATGTAACAAGGATACATACCATATTATAATTACCAAGAGTGCTAGCATGATAATTAGAAAAGAAAACCAAGAAGAAGGAATTATTATGACATAATAATGACATCATTTTCCACTAACTTGTTTTTAAGGGTAGATTAGTCATTTAACTTGTAAAAATATCAAACCAAGCTTCTTAGATACTTCTTGCACAAGAACCAAGGATCCTACACAGCCATACATCTGATATTATCTTGTAAATATCATTAGATCAAAGTTGGATAAGTCAATATTGGATCAAAAGTGAAGATAAAGCAAGATAAACACAATCTCTTCAAAACTGCCAAGCAAGAACAACAATGAAAGAAAAATTCATATCTCCATTTCTATCCATGATAAAATCACCAAATTTTAACCACAATCTCTCCACTCCATGGTCCTTATTCGTTCCAAATTTCATGGCCAACAAAGTAGTATAGCCTAGTCAAATCCATGCTCAAAGTTGGACAACCCAATCTGTCCAGTTTCTATCCAGCGGAAAGATGGAGCTCAAAACCATAGCTAGGAAGCTTTGTTTTTGGTGATCTATAGCTCGAATCAAAGCTTATACAGATGCCAAGATGTGGTAAAAATTTGAGAGCCAAACTCTTATTTTTCGATTTGTTATGATTTTTACAAAAGTGATGATGAATAGTAACCCTTAGAAACTAACTTTGTTTTTATGGTTTCTTTAGTTGATTCAAGCTAGTACAAGGTTGTTTAAGGATTACCCAAGGCTTGTTAAGTGTTGTTAGAGCTTCAAAGAGGTATAACCACTCTTGCCTTTTTGTATTTATGGTGGAAATTGAGTTGATTCATAGTTAGGTAGTGTTAATGTTTAGTTTATGATGATTTTGTGTTATAAATGGTTAGTTTTGATATGGAAATTGTGTTGTGGACTTGGAAATCCATGGTTGGTATGATGACCACATGGTGTAGGGTAGATATATGTGCTTGGTGATGAATTGGGAGGTGGGAAAAATTTGGAAAGTACGAAATTATAGCCGTTATAATGCCCGATTTTCGTTAAACCGGAAAACTGCCCTGTTTTTAGCAACTGTGCACACACGGTAGGTTACTGTCCAGCACACTAAGTGACCATGAGATGATAGAGCTTAGTTCATAGATCGTTTCGATATAAGGTGCGTTAAAATCTGACGTACGGTTTAGGAGAAAAGTCAGTTTTAGTGAAAGACGTTCGAAAACCGAGAAAACGTAATTGTATCAACTTTGAGGCTAAAGTTACCATACTTAGACATTTTTAAAAATTATAAGATTTTGGGATAGTGTAGTAGGGTGGTCAGAGGACCCTTGACAGTTGACCTTGCATTAAAATTCGAATTCTAAAATTTATAAGAAATTTTACAGTCGAGTGTGGTTGTTAGGGGAAATGGTGGAAAACACTGAAACTTTGATTGAGTTTAAAAGTGGTTAGGTTCTTGGAACAAGTGGGTTATAATAGTATGTTATTCACATAGTAGACAATAAGGGTATTGTTATATAAGGGTGAAGTGAGAAAAGAGATGTAATATTCTAACAACGAACCTTTTGTGTTATAGAAACTTCGGGAGAACCTCGAGCTACCGGATTCAGGAATAGAGGCAAGATTCCTTCTATCCCTACTTTGAAATTTATTTATCTTTGGAATATAATTGATATCATGGAGTATATGTATATATATATGTGATGCTATTGTGCTATAGTGCAAAGAATATATTTTCCCTGATTTTAGGGAATTAAAGAGAGGTGAATGTGAGTTATGGAAAATAGAAATGATTATAAATGGAGCGAGCATGCTCTATAGTAAAAGAGATATGGAAGAGAATGGTATCAGTTGCTATCTAGGGTTATATGAGGTATATTATTATATTAAAAATATTCCTTTTTAGTGTTCGTGATTTAGTAAATATTATTTGATTTTTATTTACTACTTTTAAAATGGAAGGAATATTTTATGAATATAAAAGTATATTTGATTTCTTGAATATGAAAGAGATGTCTGGAGCATTATGTTATATATATTTTATAGAAGTAATGTGCGAGAATGGAAATGATATGAGTGATTGATAAAGGTGAAAAGAATTATGAGAAGAAATGTGAATAGAAAGGTGAATGTGAAATGATGTTTATGAATGGAAAATGACTTGATGAAAAGGGGGATTGCAACAAGATTTGCGTAAGTGGCTGTGTCATGGCTGTGTGCGACACAGTCCAGCATTCATTATTTTCATTACGGCACGAAGATGCCAAGGGAGGATGTAGCAGGTAGCCTTCCTCCAGGGATGATTATCATTCCTTCTACCGGTAGTAAAAAGAGAGCAGGTACGATTAGGCGACTGATCATCGCCCTAACGTATCAGGCGACAGCAGATATCCCCAAAGTTTTTGAAAAGAGAATTGATAATGGTTTTCAGATTTTTATACGCTGAAACCAAGAAAATGATGATATGAAATGACGGAATTATTGTTACAAATGAAGAGAAACTGATTTTATATTATTTTTATATTATTGCGGTATAAAAGGAAATGGAAGGATTATATTGAAAGTTTTTAATCAAATGTTATATTATCTTGAGATATTATACTGAGATGAAGTATTGATTATTGTATTGTTAAAGAAGAGAAACTGATACTATATTATCCTAGATTTCTTTTCTTATAATAGTAAGTGGATGATGTATTATTAAATAAAGATTCTATTCTTTCGTAAGGTTTATACTTGGTTTCCGGTTATGTATATAGTCATATATGTTCAAATTTGATTTCTAGTTTACAATATTATCTTGCTGAGCTATTATAGCTCACTCTTGCTACTTATATATATAACAGCTAGGGCCAATGCCGATTCTACGCACCACACCCCGCAAGAGGGTAGAGGGAAGACGACCTTTTGATCGAGTACTGGCGACGATCCCAGAGGTAGCCGATAAGCGAAAGGGTCTTACTAGACTTATGTATATTAAGGGTGTAAGTTATGTGATAAACTTTTGATTGTTGAAATGCTTCCTGTAGAAGTATTATTCAACAATGTACTTAGTAGGATTCTGGGTTTGTAATAACTACTCAACTTTAAACTTATTATGTCATGGATGTTGTTCCTTGAGCATATGACTGGTGTGTAATATTATTAAGTGTGGGGTCTATTGTGTGTGAGTTTTATTGTGCATTTATATTTCCGCTGTCAAGTATAAAAAAAAAAAAGACCAAAGAAATATTGTTAATGATCGGAAATTGGACCTTGACGGCCCGGATCCTCGACCCCGGATCTGGGGCTGTCACAGATGGTATCAGAGCTAAGGTTCATAATGCTCAGGAACAAAAGTGATAATAATAAATATATATCAGTTATAATATAAATTGCGAACTCCCATCGAGTTCAAGGGTGATTTATCGAACGAAGCGTTTATTCTAAGTCGTGATTATAATTTTATAGATTATTGCTAATAAAAGTCTATTATGCCAAAAGTGTTAAGTTTATGTAGCACACGGGATCGATATGAGAAAGGGAATATTTGATGTATCGGGAAGTGTACGTTAGAGAATCTCGTGAGTATACGAGATATGTTAGAATATACAAATATAAAGTATAGTTTGAAGGGTCCTTGATACCGGAGCAGTGTTAGGCTAAGACGATCAATATTACGTAAGTATATCGATTAGAAGGTTGTGATCTATTATGGGTAAAGGCAGAGAGTATCGAGCCAAGTCACGACTATGTGAATGAAGATATTGGGAATAGCAGACGATAAATTAAGGCTACATGGTGAGTGCCAAATTTGAGAAATTTTGGAGAGTACGCAGTCTAAGATATAAATAGTATTTGAGGAAAACCTTCTTTTATTGGGATTTTCAATTGGGCAAAGGCTATTAACGGTATCTATTTTCAAATTTTCTTTTTTTCTCCCCTAGTGGGTAATTATTCATTAAGGGCCGGTATCTTTTCAAAACTTCCTGGTACCCTTGAAATGTGTTTCAAAATTGTATTTTATCTACCTTAGCCAAAATATTCCTCTAAGATTATTTTCGGAAGATGGTATTTATCATCGTGATTTAAATTTTCTTTATATTTCTTACTCCAATTAAGAGGAACAATCCTATATGTATACACAAGGACGATCTGTCTGTGTGATTGAAAGTCGGAGGGGACGCCCTCACTTGTGTGATATAGGGGTTCTTCCATCATATTGATTTCTCAAATATTCTTTTGTTTCGAATAAAAGTTATTTAAAACTTTTAATTTTATAAATTGTTGTGCGACCCTTGCTTGTTTCTGGGTTCGTTTCAATTCAAAGTCTCTTAAATTGTATTAATTGTTTCGAATATAGAAGATTTTATTAATGAATGGAAGCAATGTTATAGTATACGTGATTATACAAGGAAACTTGAGATTCCAAGGGAAATTTCAATAAGAGATAATTAGAGCTAGAAGCGTTTCAATATAAGAGAGGAAGGAATTTCGTGAGAAGAAATGAGTATATTTGATGATTAGTAAGAGAAAAGAATATGAGGAATTTTAAGGCATAATTGAGATTTACTATGGAGAGTAAGGTGTATTTTGAGGATAGAGTCAGGATAAGGACAAACGAAGGAAGTGGGGAAAATTAATGAAGGATTCGAGGTGTGATAACTATTAGTGGCGGAAAGGCCAATATTGTGACTAATATCCTAAGTAGCAGAGAGAGATTAAAGATCTTAATTATTCAAAGGATTAATCGAAAAGGTGTGAATGAGTAAAAACTTGAGGTAAAGATTTTGATGAGAATAATAAAGGGAAATTACAAAGGGGGAGTAGATAGTATATCATGAAAGAACTAAGGTGGATCAGCAAGATGTAAAGAGTGTATAGTGAACAATAGACATATGGGATAAGGTATCCGGAGGAAATTGCAAGTATGCTCTAATTTAACCTTTTAGGTGTAAATGTTTGGTTAGGGATCGACTTAATCTATTAATGGTGTAAATAAGTTAATAAAATAGATAAGAATAATCTATCTGATCAGGAAGTAGGATATACCGATCTAAGGAAAAGAGAGTAAGAGTATTCTGTGGAAAAACACAACCTTGTAGGACACGAACAGGAAATATATATTATAGATAATATTTTCTTACAAATGTTTTAAGGAATATTAGTAGAACTTATTTTCTGGAAAATTTTACAGAAATGAGATATAGGAAGATTGGAGTATCAATATTTTATGTCATGATAGAGATCAAAATATAGTTAAACCATAAGTGAGATACACTACCATTCAGGAAATGCCAATGTGGTGGCCGATACCTTAATTAAAAGAGAAAGGAGGAATGAGATAATATAGAATGACTGGAAACAGGAGGAGATTAGTAAGGAAAAGATAGTGAAAGTACTGCTATTGATAAGCTAAATGGCATGTTGATGAATGACAAGCAAGTGTATGTTGGTGTATTTCTGTACAAACAAGATAGAGATGTTTAAGGAGAAACTAAAGGAAGGAGGAAGTAATACGAGAATTAGAAGGTGTAATGTGAGAAAGGTATTCGTCGATATCTTCAACGTGATTCCGGGACGGAATCCTTTTAAGGGGGGAAGACTGTAATATCCCCTAACTTTAGCAATGCTACAGTGATCAAATGAATAGTAAATTTTGAGGATTTATGGAAATGGTATGTAGGTACTCTATAAGAGAAACAGAAAATGAGTAAACAGAAACCATATTAGTGTTATACAATGAAAATAAGTGACTCGAAATGACGATAGATTTCAGAAATTCCTGAATATGGATTTTGAGGATTTTGATTTCGAATAAGCTTCTATTGGATATTAAGGAGCATGGAGATATTTAAGGAAATTATATATTGAGGAATTAGTGAAATTAGATTAAACCAAAGAGTGATCAAGTCAAGGAAATGCCAAGGGAATTTAGGTTATTAAACGAGTTTGGGAATGCTTGAGAACCCGAGAGATAACCGGGAGAGCAACTTCTGAGAAAAAGAGAATATACCAAGGATATTGGATCTAATACCTACTTGAGGATTAGAATCACCCTAACACACTAATATATGATGTGGGAAAGGATATTATATATCCAAGGAATTTACAAAGGAGAAACCACTGAGATAATGAGGTGTATTCGAAACGAACCACAATTAGACGAGTATGGAGACCTCATACCCAAGATTAATAATGTAACAAGGATACATACCATATTATAATTACCAAGAGTGCTAGCATGATAATTAGAAAAGAAAACCAAGAAGAAGGAATTATTATGACATAATAATGACATCATTTTCCACTAACTTGTTTTTAAGGGTAGATTAGTCATTTAACTTGTAAAAATATCAAACCAAGCTTCTTAGATACTTCTTGCACAAGAACCAAGGATCCTACACAGCCATACATCTGATATTATCTTGTAAATATCATTAGATCAAAGTTGGATAAGTCAATATTGGATCAAAAGTGAAGATAAAGCAAGATAAACACAATCTCTTCAAAACTGCCAAGCAAGAACAACAATGAAAGAAAAATTCATATCTCCATTTCTATCCATGATAAAATCACCAAATTTTAACCACAATCTCTCCACTCCATGGTCCTTATTCGTTCCAAATTTCATGGCCAACAAAGTAGTATAGCCTAGTCAAATCCATGCTCAAAGTTGGACAACCCAATCTGTCCAGTTTCTATCCAGCGGAAAGATGGAGCTCAAAACCATAGCTAGGAAGCTTTGTTTTTGGTGATCTATAGCTCGAATCAAAGCTTATACAGATGCCAAGATGTGGTAAAAATTTGAGAGCCAAACTCTTATTTTTCGATTTGTTATGATTTTTACAAAAGTGATGATGAATAGTAACCCTTAGAAACTAACTTTGTTTTTATGGTTTCTTTAGTTGATTCAAGCTAGTACAAGGTTGTTTAAGGATTACCCAAGGCTTGTTAAGTGTTGTTAGAGCTTCAAAGAGGTATAACCACTCTTGCCTTTTTGTATTTATGGTGGAAATTGAGTTGATTCATAGTTAGGTAGTGTTAATGTTTAGTTTATGATGATTTTGTGTTATAAATGGTTAGTTTTGATATGGAAATTGTGTTGTGGACTTGGAAATCCATGGTTGGTATGATGACCACATGGTGTAGGGTAGATATATGTGCTTGGTGATGAATTGGGAGGTGGGAAAAATTTGGAAAGTACGAAATTATAGCCGTTATAATGCCCGATTTTCGTTAAACCGGAAAACTGCCCTGTTTTTAGCAACTGTGCACACACGGTAGGTTACTGTCCAGCACACTAAGTGACCATGAGATGATAGAGCTTAGTTCATAGATCGTTTCGATATAAGGTGCGTTAAAATCTGACGTACGGTTTAGGAGAAAAGTCAGTTTTAGTGAAAGACGTTCGAAAACCGAGAAAACGTAATTGTATCAACTTTGAGGCTAAAGTTACCATACTTAGACATTTTTAAAAATTATAAGATTTTGGGATAGTGTAGTAGGGTGGTCAGAGGACCCTTGACAGTTGACCTTGCATTAAAATTCGAATTCTAAAATTTATAAGAAATTTTACAGTCGAGTGTGGTTGTTAGGGGAAATGGTGGAAAACACTGAAACTTTGATTGAGTTTAAAAGTGGTTAGGTTCTTGGAACAAGTGGGTTATAATAGTATGTTATTCACATAGTAGACAATAAGGGTATTGTTATATAAGGGTGAAGTGAGAAAAGAGATGTAATATTCTAACAACGAACCTTTTGTGTTATAGAAACTTCGGGAGAACCTCGAGCTACCGGATTCAGGAATAGAGGCAAGATTCCTTCTATCCCTACTTTGAAATTTATTTATCTTTGGAATATAATTGATATCATGGAGTATATGTATATATATATGTGATGCTATTGTGCTATAGTGCAAAGAATATATTTTCCCTGATTTTAGGGAATTAAAGAGAGGTGAATGTGAGTTATGGAAAATAGAAATGATTATAAATGGAGCGAGCATGCTCTATAGTAAAAGAGATATGGAAGAGAATGGTATCAGTTGCTATCTAGGGTTATATGAGGTATATTATTATATTAAAAATATTCCTTTTTAGTGTTCGTGATTTAGTAAATATTATTTGATTTTTATTTACTACTTTTAAAATGGAAGGAATATTTTATGAATATAAAAGTATATTTGATTTCTTGAATATGAAAGAGATGTCTGGAGCATTATGTTATATATATTTTATAGAAGTAATGTGCGAGAATGGAAATGATATGAGTGATTGATAAAGGTGAAAAGAATTATGAGAAGAAATGTGAATAGAAAGGTGAATGTGAAATGATGTTTATGAATGGAAAATGACTTGATGAAAAAGGGGATTGCAACAAGATTTGCGTAAGTGGCTGTGTCATGGCTGTGTGCGACACAGTCCAGCATTCATTATTTTCATTACGGCACGAAGATGCCAAGGGAGGATGTAGCAGGTAGCCTTCCTCCAGGGATGATTATCATTCCTTCTACCGGTAGTAAAAAGAGAGCAGGTACGATTAGGCGACTGATCATCGCCCTAACGTATCAGGCGACAGCAGATATCCCCAAAGTTTTTGAAAAGAGAATTGATAATGGTTTTCAGATTTTTATACGCTGAAACCAAGAAAATGATGATATGAAATGACGGAATTATTGTTACAAATGAAGAGAAACTGATTTTATATTATTTTTATATTATTGCGGTATAAAAGGAAATGGAAGGATTATATTGAAAGTTTTTAATCAAATGTTATATTATCTTGAGATATTATACTGAGATGAAGTATTGATTATTGTATTGTTAAAGAAGAGAAACTGATACTATATTATCCTAGATTTCTTTTCTTATAATAGTAAGTGGATGATGTATTATTAAATAAAGATTCTATTCTTTCGTAAGGTTTATACTTGGTTTCCGGTTATGTATATAGTCATATATGTTCAAATTTGATTTCTAGTTTACAATATTATCTTGCTGAGCTATTATAGCTCACTCTTGCTACTTATATATATAACAGCTAGGGCCAATGCCGATTCTACGCACCACACCCCGCAAGAGGGTAGAGGGAAGACGACCTTTTGATCGAGTACTGGCGACGATCCCAGAGGTAGCCGATAAGCGAAAGGGTCTTACTAGACTTATGTATATTAAGGGTGTAAGTTATGTGATAAACTTTTGATTGTTGAAATGCTTCCTGTAGAAGTATTATTCAACAATGTACTTAGTAGGATTCTGGGTTTGTAATAACTACTCAACTTTAAACTTATTATGTCATGGATGTTGTTCCTTGAGCATATGACTGGTGTGTAATATTATTAAGTGTGGGGTCTATTGTGTGTGAGTTTTATTGTGCATTTATATTTCCGCTGTCAAGTATAAAAAAAAAAAAAAAGACCAAAGAAATATTGTTAATGATCGGAAATTGGACCTTGACGGCCCGGATCCTCGACCCCGGATCTGGGGCTGTCACAGTAAATATATTTGGTAAATGGGTAGGGTATATCCATATATCAACTCCTAGAAAATGTATATCCACTCCCGGAAAAGAAACTTCTATGTCTAATGTGTATAATTTATTAATTTATATAATATAAAATATATTTTTAAAAATATAAATTATTATAAATATATAAGTGCGATTTGCGATTGCGGATGCGATTTTGCAATTTTTCAATATTCAAATCCGCAACCAACCCACAAATATGCGGTTCTTAAAAATTCAACCCGCAACCAACCCGCATTTCGCGATTATCCGTAAAATACGGTTCGATTGTGAGTGGTTTGCGGTTCGATTGCAGTTGAGCGGATAATCTGTACATCCCTAAGCTAAATTTCATCAACGTTGGTAATTAGTAATCATCTCTTCATTTCTTCTGTCTCTCGAAAGTCAGGTACATGTTTTTCAAATGTTTCAAGTGCTCCTCTTTTAAGACGCAATTCTTGCGTTAACTTGTTAGCGAATTCGATAATATAAACCGTAAATAATTTGTGAATATTAATCGTTTAACGAGTGTTTTAAAACTTCATATGGAGTGATTCATGAACAATCCAAGGACCTGGAAGGGCACGGTTGGCAACATATGGGACACAGAATTGTGCTCATTTGGGGTAGCTGCTACTATGTATATATGCCATTTTAAACTTTGCATTTCAGCCATTTAAAGGGTCTAGTACTGTGCCGACAGCTGGACTTGAGGTCGGCATGTGTTACAATCATCCTAACAATTATACTTCTCTATATACATGTGCTCATCTTGTAAACATATCTTGGTCACTGTTAGTCTATCCTCTCTTCCTTGCAAGATTGAGGGTCTCATTTGAGCAGCCATCTATATACATATATATATATATATGGTCTCGTTCCGATGAAATCCGCCTTATCCGTGATTTTGTGAAGTTAAAATTGGTGATTTAGATGCAAATTCTGTACTAATTTGTACCACATTCGTAATTATTGATTTGAACAAAATTATCGATTACTACACAAATCGCATGTTTTCCGTGGTTATTTCTCGTAGTAGTAGAAGTTTTCGTTCGAGTGCAAGCATATACCATGGTGTCCGTGTAAAATTGGATTCTAACTTTCCGTGTGAGAATGAAAGAAGAAACTGTAAAGAAAAACAGAGAAAGAAGGGAAATGACCAAGTAGTTGCATGGTTGGTTCAAAACATGGCCACACAACAACCATCAAATCTAATTGACAGGTGCCAAGTGCCAATAAACAATGGATCAAAAGTATGAATATATGAATGTTGTTGTCCCAGCTGCAGTAAAATCTGTAGTCTACCTTCAACAACTGAAATAAAGATGGTGTTGAATTGGTTGCCACAAGATTCACAAATGAAAGAAGCATTCAAAACTAACCACACATTTGTACTAACTTGACAACACAATTCTAATCTATGGTCAGTAAAACAGAATGTACATTTTTGGGTTCCACTCCTCTGTTTACACGTTCCAATCACTCACTTTGAAATGGCTGAGGCATATGCGTTTCATAGCATCAAATTAAAGCCATATAATTTTTATATGGCCTCAGAAAAGGTCAAATCACTTCTCACCTAGTGTTGTTGTGTATTCAAGAACTCTCCTCTTGTAATAGTAGAACATAAAATAATTGATTATTAAAATATGCCCCACTGGGAAATTTAACACTTTAATTACAGACCATGCAACCAGCTAGCTTGCTCGCTAGCTTCTTCTTTACTTGATCATAATTGACCATCTAACCACCAACAAGGCAACAACAAATTAGAACTGTGTTTGTCTCTTAATACATTAGATTTTTATTGAGGGTATTTTTGTCATGACAATAAAATTATAGGACAGCATTTCTTGACTGAACTGCATGCAAACTACCACATGTTGGTATGCATGTACAGAGAAAGCCTCTATATAAACACATTAGGTCCAATATCTGTTTCTTCAATTCATAATTCATTACTTCTCCTCTTTGTTCATCTATTTCTTCATCTGTTTCATTCATCGATTTCGATAAGAAAATGTGCAGAGGAAGAGAAGAGGAGGAGAGGAAGCAAGATTACTTGTCTGAGGATGAGTGCTTGACATACTTGTCTGAGGATGAGTGCTTGACAGATGAAGTGTGTTTGTGCAAGGATGATCATGATCATCATGGTTCCCAATTCTCACCATCATCCTCAGTTTTTTGTGAGCTCTGTGATTCAGAAGCCTCTGTATACTGTCAAGCCGACGATGCATTCCTATGTGAAAAATGCGATAAAAGGGTTCATTCTGCTAATTTCCTAGCTCAAAGGCATATAAGATGCTTTCTCTGCACTAACTGTCACTCTCTCACCAACCGCTATCTCATCGGACTTTCTGCTCAGGTGCTACTTCCCACTATTCTTTGTAAAAAGGAGCTTTCCGACAACCAGTCTAATGATGAATCATCGGATGTTGTGGATCCCAGCTGCTCCAATCAGCTCATCAGGCCTTTCTTGTTTCTCTAAATTCTCCTTTTTTTGGAAACAAATATTCAGAACCTGCTATTTGTTTCTTCTAACTCTATTGTTTTTAGGATTGTTTACTTCATTATTAATATATATAGCTCGATCTATTAGACTTCAGACAGAGAGATGTAATACATGAATCTAAATCAAGGTGCTCAACATTTGAGAAAATTTACGGATTAATCGTTCAAATATCTTGTATCAAAATATGAAACTTGCATACCCATGAATAACATATACTTACTCCGTTTTTAAATATTTTTCCTGTTTACTTTGGACACGTTTACCAATACACATTTTTGATCGTTAATATTTTCAATTTCGTGTTAGTATCAAATATAAAAACTTCACTGTATTAAAGTACTCATAAATACGAATCAAACAAAATCACTCATGACTATATTTTATCTTATAAATTATGCGTAAATTAATAGTCAATCGCTTATAATGAACAGTACCAAAAATCAAAACCAGAAAAACTTTTAGAAACAGAGGGAGTACCAAATATTGTATCAGGAGAAAGGAAAATAAACAAGCAAATCATTATTTCGTGTTTGAAAAACTATAAAGCTCTGGCCGCTCTGGTGAAATAATATCCAGTCTTCTAGCAGCCGAAAATAAATAAAAAGATCCCGCAAGGTATTATCACTACCGAAAGTGATAACCTTTTCCAGATTATTTGTAAATTTAAGACAAAATTGTAGAGGCACCTTCCCTCAACTTGATTGCAATAGAACAAAATTCTTGAACCTGAACGATGCCAATGGAGAGAACAAAAAAAACTCTCTCACCAAGTGTTGATTATATCGTCACAGAGAGAAGCTTCTCTTGTAAAACTGCTTTCTCTGTTTCTTTTCCACTATGTATCTGCACTGTATCCTTATTTGTTCTGTCAAAATGGGGAGTTCTGTTCCAATGTTTCAGAACTAATATTGTTGAAATTTATTACTTGTACTTGGTATAATTGCAGCAGCTCTGTAAAAGAAGGCACATCTCCTCAACGCTGGATTGAGGAAGTAGTGCAAAATTCTTTAAAAAAAGTGCTATTTTTTTATTTTTTTTGCTGAGAAGCCATGTGAAAGCTAATCTTCCGCCATGAAGTTCATCAGAAATTCCTCGAAATATTTTTCGAACTGCAAAATTAATTCATGCAATAGAGAAGAAGCCTTGGTTAGTAGATTTAAAAGAAGAGCCAATATCAAGGAAAGACTGAGAAATTTCTGAGCATCAAAACAAAATTTCACATGTATGGGAAATGAGAGAAACTAACCATATGGTAACAACTTTATGAGAGATGCAAGTGTTGCTCCAATGTCCAAAACACAATTGAAATATTGTAAAGGCCTCTGCAGAAATAATATATATCTGCCAATGCAAAGATGACATTGTTATAGTAAACAGCCAATATGTAGCAAAATGATATACACACTTACAAAAAAGCTAACCAAAGGCCTCCCATTTAGCATTATAATTCAAATCAGCAAATGTGTTAGTGTCCCTCGTGTGCCTTGTCTAATGCATGCTACATATTGTGACATGAAATACCTTCATAGATGTAATATTGCAAGGAAGTAGAACAGAATCAAGTGACTGATTTATATGATTCTTTTCCCAAGAGGATCATAGTCATATGCTTCACCAGCCTTCACAAATCTTCCTTTTACACGCTTTCTGGTATCAGCTCTAGCTTTACGAGAAGCATACCTAATTTGTTTACCAAACCTAAAGAAACAAGAACAATAACTATTAAAAAAGGCATAAAGAGGTAAATAGCTTCCATAAAAGAAAATTTAGAAGACCATAGTATTTTTTTTCCTAGAGCCTTTGGGAAATATGACATATAATACGATATTGGTATGCAATATGAATTAAGTTTGGCCTTGGAAGTTGAATTATTCTTTTTTTGCTCTTAAATCTGAATATGCAAAGCTTATTTATGTATTTGCACGTATACAGTTATGGGGAAAGAAACTATACATTCGTGTTTTCTTCTTTTCGTTGTATCTCATCTTAGCTTTGTCCCTTGCCTGGGGGGAACTGGTTTCCAGAGTTGACTCCCATGGTGATTCACCAGCCAGAAACGCTGGTGATAAACTGCAGTCCTGGTAATCAGTAACCTTGCTTTCTTCAGTGATGGTTGTTAGTGAGAGTGGTCCGGTGGGGAAGGGAAAGGCAATATTTCTGTTGCAGCTAGGATCCATGAGCATACAACTAGCATTGCCACTCATAGCTTGCATCATACTGGCCGGTCCATTCACTTGTGGGGATTGAAAAGTAATGCAGTCTTGTTGGGTTGATGATGCTGTCTGCAAAAATGTACAAGTAATTCCTTCGGTCTTATGAGAATACATTAAAATGAGAGTATGATTAGAAAGATTCAAGAACAACACCTAATGGATAGACTGTAACATGTTCCGAATGGTTAGTTAAATTAGGAAAGAACAACAAAAATAGTTGGACAAACAGAAACATAAGGGTTTTATATGTGATTCAAGATTAGGTTGGAAAACCTCCAAAGTGGTTTCTATCTGGTTGCTCGACTCCATAATTGATAAAGGCTTTTCCAATACCAAGCAGTCCAATCCCCCATTCTCACTCTGAAATTTAGGTTGATCTTCGGAGCAACTAAACATTTCATAACCACATTCAAAATTCAGAGCAGCATCAAGATCAACGCCTTTACAGGGATCATCGCCTTGACCAAGAATGATATCCTTCAAACTGGAACAAGTCTGCAGATATTCAAGTTATAATAAACCATATCAAATTAACACATACTGTCCAGTGCCAAAGTCTTCTGTTCCAAGTAACAGCTACCACATCTATGACTCTTGACTACAGACAAAACTAATTAGGACAAATATAGTGCATGATAAACATCAGATTTGTTGTGGACATATAAAAAAAAAAATACCTTTGGCAAGTTTGGTACTCCCTCGGCAGGTAAGAAGGATACCTTTGGCAAGGTTAGTCCTTCCTCAGCAGGTAAGATAGATGATTCATCGTTATTACATTGTGGTACATAATTGGAGTCCAGAGGAACCATTGTAGATGGACCAACAATATCTTCAAACTTGATAGAAGATGAAAATTCATTCATCCTATTAGTATCATCTACCAACACGGACGAGCACTCATTTGGGCTATGTTCCAAGCAGCTGTTGATGGAACTCTCATTAACCATTAGTGAACCAGCCATTGGGGTAAATGATGAATCACATGCGCTCGGATAAGGCAGTTCAAGCATTGTAGGGCAAATGTTTGAGAATTGATCAATTGAAGAACAACCCGTGTAAGAATTCAATTTCTGAAGCCTATGACCAGGCCCTGAACAACCATTCCATTCACAACCTTGACAAAATGAAATCTTATCATCCATGCATCTTACGGTGGCAGGCTGAGAATTGCATCTGTCACATACTAATGATCGTGGATGCCTACACGATAATGGATTTGCAGAATGCACACATGTATCACAATGCAAGCATAACTTAGCCAAGTCCGATTCACAATACACCATCGCTCCCACTACACCACAATAATCACATAAAACCGACATTGTCTTTTCTTCGTTCTAATCACTAATCCACCAATAATTAATATTATGATTTTTTTTCCTACCTAATCAAATCAATCGAAAAATCTAGGACGGGAATCAGGCTCCCAGACTCTTTGCTCTCTGATCAAATTCAAAAATCATTTTAGTACGAAACTAAAACCGCAAGCTTTCGACAAAAATGCAGAGAAATGATCATATACCAAAAAAAAAAAAAAAAAAAAAAGGTACCACATACCAGTGTCTATATAGAGCCACAATTCCCGTCGATTATCGAAGAACAAAAGGTGATTAATTCTTAATAAAACCACAAATCCATAGCTAGCATGCAGCTTTACATTCTGATTTTATTAGCATGCATTTACCATTAAACAGAGTCAATAATGAAGAACAGAAGAATTATTATGTAGCTCACATAGAATAAAACACAGAAGGTACACTAATTTTTTTGACTGACGTACGATATCAACTATTTATATGTAAGGGTAGTGAGATTTATGTACAATATATAGTCAACTTGGTTGTTGCAGAGTAGCGAGATAAGGGTGTAATTTGCATTACAAAAAAAAATGAAATTACGATATTAAATTAAATATAATCTATGAAAAAATAAAATGTGATAAGGGTTTGACAAGATCTGGTATGGTCTTCCATATTACTCGCTCTCTCTGGTCTCTTTATTAGGGGAGATGGCAATCCAGGTACATTTTATGAAATCTGAGATGTTAAATTGGTAATTTTGTGTTATTTTGCCTTCTTAACAAATTTGCAGATATTTAGATGTTCTTGTTCGAATTAGAATATTCTACTAGAATTTGACTAGAAGCCAATCTTGTTATAACTACGAAAATATATTTTTTAATTTTTCTCGAAATAATAAGCTTATATATCTTATGATGCTTATATGTTCTAACAAAATCTTGAGCAAAAATGTATATTTTTTGTGTTATAACTACGAAAATATATATCTTAATTTTTCTTGGAATAATAGGCTTATATATCTTATGATGCTTATATATTTTAACAAAATCTCGAAAATTCCAAGAATGAGTGAAAATTGAATTCGAGATAAATCAATATAATTTATTTTATTTCTTGGCGTTCTTCCCTTAATTTAATAATAATAGATTTATGAAATTTCGAGAGCGATATCTCAAGTTCTAAAGTAACTTGACCTGCACAATGTCATAGCAGCAATAATTAATATACTCCAAGAAACAAAACTAATCCCCGCAAGGTAAAATTTACTAAAAACCAAACCAAACCAAAGATACCCGGTATATCCCGCTCAGAGCAGGGTCTGGGGAGGGTAAGTTGTACGCAGACCATGCCCCCGCTTTTAAGGCAGGGAGGCTGTTTCCGTGAAGACCCTCGGCTATGTGCGCGACAAATATGGTGGGTGATATTTACACTAGAATCCAAATGGTACGAAAAATGTTCAAAGCCATACCTGAGCCCATGGCATTCTCCACATGGGACCTACCCGCCTGCTTGGAATTGAGATACTCAGGTCCTGATGCGCTCCGCTCCACCAGCCTGCAAGGATAGCTCCTGTCGAAACCCCTGCATAATAAACCACAAGCAAACGAGAACAGAACCAACCAACCGAATCCCACATACCCAGTAAACCCCGCACAGAGATATGACTGATCCAGTCTCCCTACAACTGCAAAATCCGTAAACAGACGACAATACAAAAGAAAGATGAGAACGATAAAGCCAAACAATTAAGATAAAACTAACCGAGACAACCCAACTCTGAGCCTCTCTACAACAGAGCCGCTCCCTAAAAGCGAATCCACCACTCTGATACGACGCCTTCAAGTGCACCTGTCAGCGATCATGGTCTCATTCAGGTTTAAGGCCTTCAGATCCAACCTAAGCTGTTCTTCCCACGTCCTCCTCGGTCTGCCTCTCTTCCTCACCCCAACCACCGAAAGACTCTTAGCCCTCCTCACTGGGGCTTTAGCCAGCCTTCTACGGACGTGGCCGAACCATCTCAACCTCCCTTCCCTGACTTTTACAGAAAGAGGCGTCACTTCAAGCTCGCTCCTAAACACCCCATTCGGTATCCTATCCAACATCGTGCGCCCACACGACCACCGTAACATCCTCATTTCCGCCGCTTCCAACTTGCTTTCGAGGGCCTTCTTCGCCGCCCAACACTCGGAACCGTAAAGCAACGCAGGCTGGATTGCCGCTCTATAGAATTTCCCCTTCAACTTTAAAGGTACCTTCTTGTCGCACATCACTCCCGACGCTGCCCTCCACCTTAGCCACCCAGCCTTGATACGATGTTTGACATCGTCTTCGACCTCACCTTCCTTCTGGATGATCGACCCTAGATACTTGAACTTATCCGTACTAGGAACGATCTGATCTTGAATCTTAACCTCCACTCCTTCCTCGCTGGCCTCACCACTGAAGTTACACCAAAGATACTCGGTTTTAGAACGGCTCAAACGTAAGCCTTGGGACTCCAAAGTAGATCTCCATAGTTCTAGCTTCTCGTTCACCTCCCCCCTCGACTCCGCCACTAACACGATATCGTCAGCGAAGAGCATGCACCAAGGGACGGTGTCTTGAATCTCTCGCGATATAACATCAAGGATAAGAGCGAAAAGAAGGGGACTAAGGGCCGACCCCTGATGAGGGAAAAAACGGGAGTCACCCACTGGGGTCCGGACGCATGAACTAGCTTGGGAGTACATGTCCTGAATCGCCCTCACGTACGGCGACGCCACTCTCCTCTCTTCAAGGCTCTTCCAAATAGCTTCACGGGGGATGCTATCATAAGCCTTCTCAAGATCGATGAACACCATATGCAGGTCTTTACGACGTTCCCTGAACTTCTCCATAAGGCGTCTGACAAGATGGATGGCCTCGGTCGTCGATCTCCCAGGCATAAAACCAAATTGATTCTCTGAGATTTCAACTACTCTTCTAATCCGACATTCAACCACTCTCTCCCAAAGTTTCATAGTATGACTGAGTAATTTAATACCCCGGTAGTTACTACAACTCTGATCATCGCCTTTGTTCTTGAAAAAAGGTACCACGATACTACGCTTCCATTCCGCTGGCATCTTATCACCGAAGAGGAGATCATTGAACAGATCCGCTAGCCATTCGATGCCAACCTCACCTAGACAAAGCCACGCCTCGATTGGGATCTGATCCGGACCAACCGCCTTCCCTCTAGCCATCTTAAGAAGGGCACCCTTGACTTCCTCCTTGCTGATACACTCACAGGATCCGATAGGAAGCGCAGACGAAGTAGGGACCTCTAGCTCCACACCCGAGCCGCTCCTCCTAGCCTCATTGAACAGATTTTGGAAATACGAACTCCATCTCTCCTTGATAGCCTCTTCATTCAATAACACTTGGCCTGAACCATCCTTTACAAACTTAACAGAACCCAGGTCGCGCCGCCCTCTCTCCCTAGCTTTAGCTAGTTTAAAGATAGCATTCGCTCCTTCCTTGGTGTCTAGGCACTCGTACAGCCCCTCATAGGCTTCCTCCTTGGCTTTCGCCACGGCCTTTTTTGCCTCCCGTCTCGCCACCTTGTACGCTTCCATCTTCAGACTCCTCTCCGCCCCTGCACACAAGAACAAAAGCTCTTTAAAGAGTGCATGTTTAGCCTTAACTTTCTTTTGCACCTCCTCGTTCCACCACCACGACTCCTTTTTACCACTGAACCTTCCTGAAGAAACCCCCACCACCTTCTCGTCCACACACCGAATAGCCTTCGCCACGTTGGTCCACCTACTGTTAGCATCTCCGCCACGCACAAAACAACCTTCGATGGACAGAGACTCCCTGAAAACGCCCGCATTCTCACCCTTCAAATCCTTCCAAAGGATTCTTGGTCTAAACTCTCTCGACCCGTGAACAACTCGACCACTCATGGCTAGATCCATGGCCAGTAGCCGGTGCTGAGATGCACACGCCTCACTCCGGAACACCTTGCAATCCACGCACGCCCAAGCATCCCGCCTGCGTAAAAGTAGGTAATCGATTTGAGTGTTGTGCCCCCCACTACTAAAGGTGATGAGGTGCTCAGCCCTCTTCTGAAAAACAGAATTCACAATTACCAACTCCTGGGCAGTAGCAAACTCCAACAACGCAGACCTATCGACATTCCTGGCCCCGAAGCCGAAACCCCCATGAGCGCTGGGATAGCCATCTGCCCTCTCACCAATGTGACCATTGAAGTCGCCACCCAACACTAAAAATTGGTCGTCAGGAATACTTCCGACCAACTCATCTAAACAGACCCAGAAAGCCTCCTTCTCTACTTCGCCCAAACCGGCTTGAGGGGCATACGCACACACCACGTTCACTACCTTCTCCCCAACCACAACCCTGACGGACATGATCCTGTCGCTGCACCTCTTCACTTCCACGACGTTGTCTTTAAGGTCCTTCGTCAAAAGTATACCCACTCCGTTCCTGGAGTTAGCAAGCCCTGAGTACCACAATTTATACCCGTTTGCTTCTCTGGAGTGCGCCCCCTTCCACCTAGTCTCTTGAATACACGCCACATCCACTATCCGCTTCTTCAGCACGTCCACTAGCTCCAAAAATTTGCCCGTTAAGGTACCTAAATTCAAACTTCCAACGCGTAAACTACGCGACATCGCCAAGACAAACGGGCCAGAACGTACAAGAACGTACAAAACTGACTGAAAAACGTAAAAAATAGGATAAAACACCAAAAAAAATATAAAACTACATAAGAAGAGAAATTACATAAAAGAAAACACAAACGAAATTACAAGACAAACAAAAGAAAACAGATACAGTAATAAGGTAAAAACAGGAAAGCTGAACAAAAACAGGACACAACAAATTAAAAAGACAAACGAGGAATAAGAAGGGATGATACGCCGGAAACGGCTAGTTTTCAGAGGGAGAAGAAAGAATAAAGAACGGACGAATCCTAATTCCTATTAAAATAATAACCTAATACTATTACTATTGGCAAAAGATTAAAAAAATAAAAAGAGGCAAAAGAAGTCTCGGATAGTCGTGTTGGAACAGAAGGGTGAAGAGAGGCACGACGGTTAGAGGTGGGTGTGAAGTAGGAGAAAGTTGAGGTTTGGGAAGGGTGTAGGAGTCGGGTAGTTGCTACGAAGGCGGTAAAGCTAAAAACGAGATGAATGCAAATTGAGTTGACGCTAGTGCCGTCCAGCAGCTGGGGCGAAAGAACGAGTGAGGAAGGGAAAAAAGGAAAAAGACAACAAAAGACAGAACGAAAGTGGAAGTTGAAGTGTGTGTATGTGTACAAAAATTTGGAGTGTAAGTATGTGTAATACTGTAAGATTAAATTAAACTGGAATGAAAGTTAAAGTTTCCGGCGGTCCGCCGGTTAGGAGAACTCAAACCTGGGGAGAGAGAAAGTGACCGTTAGAGAGAGCGTTACTGTTATTGGCTGTATGCAAGGTAAAATTTATTGTAGACACATATCTACTTGTGAATTATTATATTCATTCCGCTCCCAATTAATTTTGACCACATTATTGAGCTGTTCCAAAAATATTATCACTCAGGAAATAAAAATTCCTGGTAAAAATGCAGTAAAATGTATGTATTCAAAATATTAATGTAATTGATTGATTAACATTTTTTTTTCAAGTCAATTGATTGATTAACATTATTGTATTAGGATTAACAAATAGAGGAAGACTAAATAAGTAGAATCTGAGAAACCAATATAAATTTGCATATGAGATAAATTAGTCAATAATTTTGTAGTTCTTAAAAATTAAAATTGGATTGAAAACCATGACTATCAGATATTTGAACTGAGAACGTGATTTAGACTGATAAAAAATAATTAATTTATTAAATCACATTTAATTTAGACAAAACAGTGCATACAAGAATATCAGTTTTTACTTCTCAATTGGGAGATGGGGGAAACTGAAAGCACCAAATTCTGTAGGTGCAGAGGAGAAGAGTGTTCCAGGGGGACAAGACCTCAAACTTGAGAGTGTCGTCAAACTTATCAAACTACGTAAAGTAGCATTCCAGAAAGAATTTTCTTATATAGAAAATTGGAAAGAATCTAATTTTTTTTTATTTTATAGTAGGATTAAAAAAAAATTAATAGTTTTTTAAAAAAAAATTAAAATTTGTCTGCTGCAACGTGGTACTACCACGTCAACAACGAAAACGTGACATTGTCACGTGTCACTGCCACATAATTAGTGGCGTCACCATTGCTGACATGGCAGTGTTACATCATAAGTGATGATGTCACTACTGTCGTGGCAGTGACGTCATCAGTGATGACATGGCACTGTCACGTCAGCAATAATTTTTTTTAAAAAAATAATTTCTTTTTATGTGAAAAAAAAAAATTAAACGTTTGATTCTACAACGTAATTAGAAAATTGGTCTTTTTTTTAGAATTAAAAATTAAAACTTTGACTCTACTATAAAATCAAAAAATTAATGTTTTTCTACGATTCTCTCTATATAAGATGATATTATATAGAAAAATGGGAACATACATATAGAACAATGGCCAACATATACATATGTGTTATAGAATACTATAATCGTAATTTGAGGATATTTTTAAATATTATATCATAAATTTCTTACATTGTCTTTAATTTGTGTTGAAATTGTTTTGTTCCTTTCTATTGAACTTTTTTGTTTATAAATTATCTTTTCCGTATACTTTTTTTACGAGTCCCCATTTAGCTCACATCTCCAAAATAGTTTGGACGAAATTGTATGTGGACTACCTTTTTTGTAATTGGCTTATTTTTGCATACACGCTTCCATTTCACTGATTCTGGAAATTTTTTGTAGCAAGTTAATATTTTAACCTCTTTTTGTTTTTGCCATAAATATTTTAACCTCTTTAATCACCCAACTCATTTGAATTTCTTATTTTACATCAACAGAATTGTTCGAAAGAGAATTTTATTCGATTAAAACTTTTCTTGTTGCATTTCAAAACGACCAAGACTTCTTACTAATTCTCTTACAACTGCTTTCAACACCAACAAATCTTTGCCCAATACTACCACCAACGTCCCCTCTCTTTTCATTATTCTGGTTTGCTCTACCTTGTTGGAAATTCTAAATTGAATTGAACGCATTAAAATATATGAAAAATTAAAGGATCATACAAAATTAAACGGAGGTATTCAATTACATTCTTCAGTCACCGATTTAATTAAATAACCATCACCTATTCAATTACATTCTTCAGTCACCGATTTAATTAAATAGCCATTTGCTTTATATGCAATTGCAAACACCTTGACCTAGAAATTTTTTTAAAAAAAAACAAAAAGTTGAAAAATGCATACATAAATTCTATTTGTTCATTGCATTGAAGAAATACATAAAACAATATCAATTAGTTTCCAAATATTCAACAAAGTATATGAAACTATCAGTGCACAAGCTGTATGTAAATACAGCACATGCAAGCATATAGTATTCAAAATCAGTCTAGCAATCAAAGATGCTGCTTAATGCAGTATCTACATTCAGCAATAAATAGTATCTTTAATTGCTTATACAATATTAATATTAATTAATCAATTATATTAGCATAAAATATAGGTGGTGTTTCCACGATCAAATGACATTGAACTAGTACATTTATCAGGATGGCCACTCTTAGTTATTGCGTCCAAGCCATTATACCTAGAGAAACCAATTCTATTCTCCAGAATTGGTAAAGGACGCCAATTTATAAATTAAAATCAAATAAATTAAATTAAAATGAATGCTCAGTGGAAGGAGAAGTCGTTTAAATTGAGATCACGGCAAGACCACGTAGCCTTGTCCACTACCCAATACACCAATTCGGTGTTTAGCCTCATCACAGCAATTGACACGATAAAATAACATGTAATGTCGATAAATGAATAAAATTTTTCGGTGTATAAAATAAGGCTTCAGTGTGTGTAACAATCAGATCATAGATATAAATACCTCACTGAAATCCGCTAAGATAAATGATTTATCATCATAAGCCAATCACAAAAATTGGATTTTGAAAATATGAGAGAGAGAGAGAGAGAGAGAGAGAGAGAGAGAGAGAGAGAGAGAGAGAGAGAGAGAGAGAGAGAGATGCTCAGACAGCCAAGGGGTTGTCTTCAGATACTGGGTACTAAGCCAGATCAGAAACTCTAGTCCACATAAGCTTCATCACCGCATCAAATCAACCTCAAAGTATTGTAATAAGAAAAATCATACAAAGAAACCAGATATAATACGGATGAAAGAACTTGAAGGATTGACTTGGAAGACGATGAAGATTGAGGCGGTATATATAGAGAGGCTCTTGTAGGGTTTTTAGGGTATTGTTTTTATGGGCTTTCTTATATTGGGCTTTTTTAGGATGCACACGAAATAAGGGAGACAACTCATGGGCTTTTATCCTATTTTATTACTAATGGGCTTATATTGTCCTAAATCACTAAAAATAAATTCACTTGCAGGCAAGTATTAGAGCATCTCCAAACTCTTATGTAAAATTTAAAATCAACTTCCATAAATAAAAATTATAAAGAATGTTTAAAAATTTTGCGCTCCAATGCTGCATTACCTTTAGTTAAAATTATAAATAACCTCATTATATTGGTTATATTTACTGAACCTCTAGAGACCTGTAGTGAACCTCCACATCATTTGTTGCCGAATTAAAATAATATTTTCTATTTTTTACAACTTAAAATAATAATAACATACCATTTTTAAAATATAGTCAATCAATATAGCCAACTCCATTAAAGCACAACACCTTATAGATTCAATAAATTTACATAATCAGTATTTTATATTGTTTTAGCCAACCATTATAAATAACACCATTGGAAATGCTCTTAGTCCTTACATTATTTGCTATATTTCACAAATCACAACATATTGTATTGTTTGTTTTTGGGAGAGTAACTTGATTTAAACGATATTACAAAAATATGATTTTGCTGGTCTTAAAAGAAATTAATTTTTTTTACCCCTTGTTTGAAACCAAACAGTAGGAAGTTAAAAAGAAATTAAAAAAATTTGTATGTATAAATTTATATATGAAAGTAACAAAATACCAAATTTGGTTATCACAAATTCGGGTTCGATTCTTTACAACTATATAATTATACAAAATTTATTTACTTTAATTTTTTACAACTACATAATTACACAAAATTAATTAACTTTAATATTTTTGACCTTCACTTCAGGTTCGATTCCTTACAACTACATAATTATAAAGATTTGTTTATTTTAATTTTTTTAGATTTATTTCGAACTCAATTCTCTATAATTACATAATTAAATACTGATTAATATTAATATTTTATTCTCAACTCGTGTTTTAATATATGTCATGCTTCGCACTAGTTATCCGCCTGTAAATTATATATAAATTAAAATTTTCTATTCGGCTTATAAGAACAGTATGTAAGTGATGCGCACAAAAATGAAATAATAAAAAGATAAAACAACATATACATGTAGCATAGGGTGATAGGGACTTCATTATTACTGCGACCATCTACAAGTTTACAATGAAAAAAGAAATTATTATTTCACTAACAAACAACAATCATGCAAAACAAAGTATCCACTAATTCACAAATGCACAGTTTTTCCTAACTTCCCCTGAAGATCCAGTCATCACCCCAATCTGCCCCATTTTCTCCATGGACTTTGCGAATTCTGCATAGAAATTCTCGAGAGAACCTTGAAGAAGTTGTGTAATGAGTGCTTTTGTTGTTGAGCTTGTTGTTAAAGCTGCATCGGATTCAAACAGGCCTCGTCTTTTAAGTAAAAGACTGTAGTAGCTAAGATCAAATGTCCTAACACTTCCTGGGTCCATCTCAACCATTGTGGTCGTGTCATTGATTGATGTACAACTAGACTTTAACTTGGTTACGTATTCACTGTCGAATGATGGATCTTGACCTCCTCCGCCATTGAAGTTGTATAGCCGATTTGAGAATGAAGAACAGTGGCCAAAACCAATTGTATGAGCACCTGAAACAGTTCGACCATATCTGATCATAAGAGTTGCATGTTGATTGCATGCAACATTTCTAGTAATTACACGTTGAGAGGAAGTCAGGGAGAGAGAATTTAATTACCAGATAAAACCACTAAATCTTTCAAGTCAAGGCCTTGGTTGGCAAAATTCGTTTGCAAGGTGGAAAGATTTGAATTTGGAGCTGGAATAGGGCCAAAGGTTTCTGAGCCATTTGAGATCAAACCATCTTTTCGACCAGTAGGAACTTTCCAAGAAGGACCTCCCTGTATCAATGTCAAGAAAATAAAATTTTAATTGTGCATATCTATGTTGTATCATCAATGAAAAGCAGCTAGGGGAGCATTTGTTTATGTGTATACAGTATGCTTCTTACAGTAGCAACTATAGAATCTCTTGCAACCAGAGTAATGATATCTGCACATGACACTATGCCAGGGCATTCTTTTTCGAGTAGGCTCTTTACACCATCAATAAAGCCAAATCCTCTGATTGTTAGGTTTGGAAGAGCAAACTTCTCTGTTTGATTTCCAGTACTTGAAGTAGAATTGAGTAATATAGATGCATCGCAACCCTGATAATAAACGAGTAATTAGTTAAAGCATTGCAATTAACCTTTAATTAAGCTCACGAGTTGTTATGCTATATATAATTTCTCTAATACAAAAATTAAATAAGTTGAAGTACTAACCCTCAAAAAACAATCATGAAAGTGCAACCTTATCAAGGCTGCTGGGAGCGACGGGGCATTTGGGATGTGCTTATTGACATAATCTTGCACAATAGTCTCGGCTTTGGGGCAACTCTTGGAGTAAAATCCCATCTGGAGATCTGCATGAACAGTTCCAACAAGTCCCATGGCAGCGACAACTGCAAAAACAAAATAGCCAAAAGTGCTCATTTTGAAATTTCAAACACTCCTAATCAGCTAAATGCTCTTAGCTCTTGCACGTGCATGTGTTGATGCTTATCTGAAATATGAGGCCAAATTTATAGACATCTATCTGGGGAAAATTAGTCGCAAGATTAAAGAAAGAAAAAGGTACATTCTTGTTCTGTATAGTTAATTAGTATGCTATATATCCAGTCCTTCTGTCTAGCAATTTAATTATATCAAAGTTACAATATATATGAGTAAGTAGATGAATATGATTAGAAAAAATAATTAGTTAGAGTTGTTAACACTAATGAATGGATATGAGTACGTGTAAGTAAGATTTATCTGTCAGTCACGTTAACCGGCCTTTGTCAATGCATACGCATGTCTGCATATCAGTACCCGTCCATATTCACAGATGATTAACAACTTGATCTTTAGTAAATTTAGACAAATACATCTATCAAGCCGCCATCAGTGGTCTGCATATATAGCACAGACAGTCGGCACACACTAACAACCAAGTACAAAGATGTAGCTAGCTGAATAAAAATCCAGGTATTTACTCTGCTGTATGGCAAGAAACATTAATCTTAATGCAAAATATGAGGTAATGGAAAAGCTTTAGATTAATTACTAGTTAAATAATGTTCTTCTGGTCACCTGCTGCTCTGATTGGAAATCATTTGTACCTGCTCTACATGTCGACTTGTAAAGCTAAATCATATGTTGAACCTAATGTCCCTGTCTTATATGAGATTGGTATTGATGGATTAGTTATTTTCTGGTATCTAACTGTCCTTTCAAAGAGTGGATGAAGAGGAAGGTATTAGAAGATTACAAAGCAGATCCATGGTTAATGAAATAGAATACTTGTTCGATTGGCATATTCCATAGTCACTTTAATTTGATAAATATATCCCAATGCACAGTTCGAAATTGGATAAATTTTCTTGGTTATTTACTTTTAGTTAGTTAATGTAATACAAAAATGTAAAGAATCGTATAACTAGACCCTGCATGCATGCTCCTACATATGCCCTTTAACTGAATCACGAACCGCCTCTGCTAATACTCGAATCCTCAACCTATTGTTACAGGAAGAGAAATCCATGCCTCTCCTCTGCTCAGCTGATACTAAAATAATCAACATATCGTTATTGAAGATAGCTGATACTTCTATGAAAATGGATAATTTTAATAAATTGTATACACTATCATATCCTCTGCATTCCATATTACAAATTGGTTTGGAATTACAAACAGAAAGAATTTCATTTTGAGTATTTACATCATGTTTTTCAATCAGACTACCGATTTAATTCATCCAGTATGTTAGAAGGCCAAGGAACTCCAGCAAGGAACTCCTCTAGACCATGGTTGTGTTGGAATTCGGGCATAATAACGCAACGGAAATGACGTAAATAACAATTAAAAACGAATTCCAAAGCCCGGATCCATGTATAAAATGATGATCATGGTATAAAATTCTCAAGAACAAGATTGTACCTTGTTAAAGCTTTCCAATGGATGTCAAATGGAGATCCTAGCTTGTTGATCTTGAGAGCTAAAGTGTTGATCTTGAGAGCTAAACTTGCAACTCCTCCACCGATATCCACACTTGAATGCTTGCTTGATTCGTCGAACAATTTCGCCACGGAATTTGGTACTAGCCAAAATAAATAAAACGGATGTGTTCTTGACTTGTGCTTGATTTCTCCCTTGTGTTTATGAACTGAGATTTCACTTGTGTTCTAACCAAATGACTTGCCAACTCTTGGCTTATAAAGAGAAATAAAGCAAAATGAGGCCTTAAACAATTAGGCCATTTTTATTTAAACAAATCTTATTTATTTAAATAAATTAATTAAGTCATACTTAATTAATCAAATAAGTCAAGAAAATACATCTTCAAATTTTATCTTTAACTAATCAAGTCTCACTTAATTAATTTTATAAAATTCGAATTATTATTTATTATTAATTTAAAAATCATAATTTAAATTATTATTAATTTAAATTCATGAAATAAATTAATATCCCTTTTAAACATTCTTTGTGTGTGACCCTGTAGGTTATTATTTAATTGGCAACAATTTTATTCTCTAATAAAATTGTAAACAATAAGCGGCGTCTAGTAACACATTATTGCTACCCAATAAAACAATAATTAAATCAATGATTCAATCAACCTTTTATGACTAATGTTCCATGTAATATAATCCCTTTAAATCATGATATTATAGATTAAACTCGAGGCATGTAATGTGTCATCCTCTTCATAATTTAATCTTCATTTTCTTGATCGATGAGTAGACTATTTAATCAAATCAACATTTGAGCATGGCCATGCATTTCATAGTCTCACTCAAACAAGAGGCCGTTAATATCACTCCTTTATCAGGAGATTTAAATCCCATCTAGATCGTTCATATTTCTCACATGATTCATAATATATCCGATATTCACCTTTATCATTATCCGGCTAAAGATAACTTTTGACGAATTCAAAATATATTAATTCTCATGTAGAATTATAACGACTTCAGGTCTAAGGATCATTACACCATTATCACTGTGAGAATACATATGACACATTTATTATTTACCATGATGTATCTCACTGTGGGTCTGTCCAGTACCCTGTACTCGTACAGTTGCCTATGCATTGCTTTTAGTATCTTCATACTTATGACCAATGAGATGTGGTCATCAGTCAATTATCATACTAGCCTCAGTGTATTATTATTGTCCTAAGTAATAATAATACTCGGCTAGGGACATTTAAGAATATGATACAATCATTATATAATCTCATGTTCAAGTCACATACTTGCTGTTGGGTTTAAACCCAATACGAATAGTATGGGTTTTGGTGATCCAAAACATATATGGATTGGGTAATAATTATGTGTTTAGATAATTATTATAGATGGTATATTTAGATACCAAATATGATAAGGATTGTAATTGGAAACCAAGTATGATTAGGATATCTTGGTGGCTAAGTTTGTGATGGCTATATATACATAGTCATATCGTATTTGTCTGTGGGGAGGTGAAAGCTTAAGAGATGTAGTCTTAAGTATTGTTTGGGGATGCTTGAGCATTGTTGGCTCAAGTATCGGGTTGGGACAACGTTGAGGTGTTATTGTCTTGATGTATTATTGATATTGTTAAGATTAATAATACAAGTTTGGGATGTGGGTTTTTTCCACGTCAAATATTGTGTGTGTTCTTGTTTTGCGCTTTGGTAGATCTTGTCAACTAATCGATTGGTTATGTGTGTGTGCTCTGTATTGGTGTTTGTGAATCTCGGATTGTGTAAGTCCCTTAACCTAACAAGTGGTATCAGAGCCAAGGTTCGGGTTCGTGATGGATGAGGTTAAGGGAAAGTTCGAGGTTCAATTGATCTGGCAGAGTACAATGAAGAATTTGCTGACAAGGAGACTACTAAAGCGGGTAGAGACAAAGTTACGTGCGGTTTGACGGTTGGCTTGCACCGTGGATCAATCCTGTGCGGACTCGAGATGGAAGAAGATGGAAGAGGTCATCGCAATTGTTTCAATGGCTTGATCAACCAGGTGAACTATTTGGATGATACTAGTGATTTTCTTCAGGAGACCGAAGGATTGTGAAAGCAAGGATCGGATGACTCAACATGTGGAAGAGCATTCGTGGTGGTTGATGCACGTGATTTTGTAGATGGATACATCGTTATGGTGAAGAACGATGGCTTGGTTGGTTTGGAGGGTCACTATACGGGTTTTAGCGACACTCAAGATTGGAGGAGCAAGATGAGGAGATTCTTGTTCGAGGGGAGGCGTTGGCAGATGGACGTCGATGACTTTGATGGTTACCGTTCAATCCGATGTGGGTATTGGGTTGAAGGGGAGGATTGTTGGGTTTAAACCCAATACGAATAGTATGGGTTTTGGTGATCCAAAACATATATGGATTGGGTAATAATTATGTGTTTAGATAATTATTATAGATGGTATATTTAGATACCAAGTATGATAATACATATGACACATTTATTATTTACCATGATGTATCTCACTGTGGGTCTGTCCAGTACCCTGTACTCGTACAGTTACCTATGCATTGCTTTTAGTATCTTCATACTTATGACCAATGAGATGTGGTCATCAGTCAATTATCATACTATCCTCAGTGTATTATTATTGTCCTAAGTAATAATAATACTCGGCTAAGGACATTTAAGAATATGATACAATCATTATACAATCTCATGTTCAAGTCACATACTTGCAACTATATAATTTGTATCAAGGTTCTAAGGACATTTATTATACTTTATTTATTTCGCAGTAAATAAAGCCAATAATAAACATATATATATCGAATATATAATATCACTCAAACATAAATATAATGTATACATTGCCTCTAGGGCACCAATACTAACAGGCTGCACAGATACAAGATTTCAGTTGATAATAAATGAAAAATATGCAAGTTCAAGAAACAACGAAAGCATAGAAGAATGTAATTCACTTGAAACTACTTAACACCAAGGTTTATGTTGGATATTTTAGTGTAATTGGATTGGCTAGTTGATCAATGTAATCGTAATGTTACATCGAACAAGTCGGGAGAATGTGGAGTGCATGCTCTGTTCGAGTTCGTTATGATTTCAGAATTATTGCTTATGAGACATGTCTATTGGCATCAAACACATCTGCTGGAATGAGATGTGTCTATTGGGAAAAGACACATCTTGAGATGTGTCTATTGGGAAAAGACACATCTTGAGATGTGTCTACTAGCATTGGACATGACTGTTGGAAATGGGATGTGTCTTTTGGCAAAAGACACATCTTGAGATGTGTCTATTGGAAAAAGACACATCTGTTGACATCTATATATAGGTGTGGCATTGATCATTTTCTGCATAGGTTCATTTGAAATTCACAGCAAAAACACATTCTCTCTTCTTGCAGAATTTCTGATTTTATCCGATTGAATTATTTGGGTGAACCACAAATAACTTCCATCTGAAAGTGTTCACACGACTTTAGAAAAATCCAAGTAATTACCCAAATTCTCCAACAAAGATTGAAGTCATTTGTTTCTGAAGATGGCGAACGCAGAATCTGCAAAAGACATGACAAGCAAGTTTGCAAAACTGGACAAGTTTGAGGGCCAGGATTTTAGAAGATGGCAGAAAAAGATGCATTTTCTGTTGACCATGCTGAAAGTTGTGTATGTTCTGAGTACCCCCATTCCAGAAGTGATCGAAAATGAAACCGCTGAACAGACTAGGAAGCGGTGCAAGTGGGAAAACGATGACTACATCTGTCGCGGCCACATCTTAAACGGTATGTCTGATTCCCTTTTCGATATATACCAAAATGTTGAGTCAGCGAAGGAATTGTGGGATTCTCTTGAATCCAAGTACATGGCAGAAGATGCTTCTAGTAAGAAGCTTTTGGTTAGTAATTTTATGAATTATAAAATGGTCGATTCTAGACCAGTGATGGAACAATACAATGAATTGTTAAGGATTCTGGGGCAGTTTGCCCAACACAATCTGAAGATGGATGAATCTATCTCAGTTTCTGGTGTTATAGACAAACTACCTGTGACGCCCCGGGATCCGGGGTCAAGGATCCGGGCCGTCAAGGTCCAATTTCCGATCAATATCAATATCAATATCTCTGTAGTCTTTTTTTTTTCTTTTAAAAATAAGCAGTTGACCCCACACTAATACACACACACCAGTCATATGCTCATAGAACAACATCCACAATATTTAAAAGTTTTAAAGTTAACAGTTATTACAAGCCCAGAATTTACTAAGTACATTGTTGAACAAAGCTTCTACACGAAGCACTTCAACAACTAAAGTTTATTACAACTTACACACTTAATTTACATAAGTATACTAAGCCCCTTCACTTGTCACTACCTCGGGGATGGTCGTCAGCACTCGCTCAAAAAGTCGCCTTTCCCTTACATTCTTGCGGGGTGTGGTACGTAGTATCGGCATGGGACCTAGCTGCTATATACATAAGTAGCAAGAGTGAGCTATAATAGCTCAGCAAGATCATACTGTAACTAAAATTTAAAATGTGAACAAGTATACATATATGTATATGCATATATAATAGCAGGAAACAATTAAAATCCTTAAGTAAGAATAGAGCTCTTATTTAATAATACATCATCCACTTACTATTATAAGAAAGAAATCTAAATTAATATAATATCAGTTTTTCTTCATCTGTAACCATAATTCCATCATCTCATATCATTATTCTGTTTTCAGTATAGAAATCTGAAATAATATAATATCAGTTTTTCTTCATCTGTAACCATAATTCCATCATCTCATATCATTATTCTGTTTTCAGTATAGAAATCTGAAAACCATTGTCTACACTTTCTTTTCAAAAACATTGGGGATATCTGCTGTCGCCTGATACGTTAGGACGATGATCAGTCGCCTAATCGTACCTGCTCTCTTTTTACTACCGGTAGAAGGAATGAAGATCATCCCTGGAGGAAGGCCAACTGCTAACATCCTCCCTTGGCATCTTCGTGCCTTAATAAAAATAATAAATGCTGGACTGTGTCGCACACAGCCCTGACACAGCCACTTACGCAAGTCTGTTGCAATCCCCCTTTTTATCCCATCATTATTCCCTTTTCAAATTATCATTCCACATTTCCATTTTCTCGCTTTCATTTCCACATATCATTCTCTCATATCATTTCCATTCTCGCACATTACTTCTATAAAATATATATATATATATATATATATATATATATATATATATATATATATATATATATATATATCATAATGCTTTGATTATGATTCAGACCTCTCTTTCATATTCAGAAATCAAATATACTTTTATACTCATAAAATATTCCATCTATTTTAAGAGTAGTAAATAATAATCAATTATTATTTATTAAACCACTGATATTTGGAAAGAATATCTTTAGCAAAATATTATAAATCATATAACCCTAGATAACAACTGATACCATTTTTTTATTTACTTTTAATCATAAGGCATGTTCACTTCATGCATAATCATCTCTATACATATCCATCTCATACTCATATCCATATTCATATACATTTTCGTACTCATAGTCATATTCATATACATCTTCGTATACTCTTCTTTTCAATATCAATACTCAAGGAAGAAAATTTCTTCACCATATAGTAATAATAGCATCACATATATATTCCATGAAATCAAGTTTCTTTGTGAAGATAAGTAGTTTTACAAGTAGGGATTGAAGAAATCTTGCCTCGGTTTCGGTATCCTGACGGTATGGCTCGTCCCTCTTCCGGAGTTTCTATAAACACAAAAGGACCGTCGTTAGAACCACATCTCTTACTCACTACACTCTTGTATAACATTACCTGTGAAACTTTAATATATGTTTAACGTATTCCTATTACCCCAAAGGTTCAAGAACTTAACCATTTATAACCTAAATCGAAGTTTCAGGGGTTTTCACCATTTCCCTTAACGACCACACTCGACTGCAGAATTTCTTATAATTTTTAAATTTCGAATTTTAATGTAAGGTCAACTGGAAATAGTTCTTTGACCACACTACTACCATATCCCAAAATTTCGTGACTTTTAACAATGTTAAAGTATGGTAATTGTAACCTCAAGTTTGATACATTTACGGTTTCTCGGTTTTCGAACGTCTTTCACTAAAACTGACTTTTCTCCTAAACCGTTCATCAGATTTTAACGTACCTTATATCAAAACGATCTATGAACTAAGATCTATCATTTCATGGTCAATTGGTAACCTAGGCAGTGAGGTACCGTACGAATACAGGGGTCACAAAACAGGGTAGTTTGTAGTTCTAACGAAAAACGGACATTATAACGGCTATATTTTCGTACTTTCCATAAATCCAACTCCTCCAAATCAATTATCAACCACAATAATCATCACCTACACCATGTGGTCTTCTTCACCAGCCATGGTTACAATCCCAAACACTTCCATATTTAACTCAAACCACTTACAAACACATATAACATCATAATCTTAATCTCTACACTACTTAATCACTAAACCAACAATATCCATCATAATATAAAAAGGGCAAGAGTGTTTATACCTTCTTGAAGCTTTAAAGATCCTTAATAAACCTTGGTATATCCTTAAACAACCTTATCTTAGCTTGAATCAACTAAAAGATCCATGAAAACAAAGTTAGTTCTAAGATTCTACTATTCACTACTATTCATCAAGTAACTTGAAGAATTTTATTACCTATGAAGATGATGATGATTGGCTTTGAAACTTTGTGAATATCTCTTTCTAACCTCCAAGAAACTCCATGAATTTTCCTTAGATTTGTAGTTGATTTTTGCTAGGGTTTTGATTTTCCTTTTTCTCTTTTTTTTTTCTTTGTGCCGAATGCAATGAAGAAGATGGGGGGAGAGATTTTTGTGTTTTGTTAATCTTATCTCATCTTGTCTTAATCTCTTGAGAATTCTAGAGTTTTGTGGAAAATCCCATGGTTTAAAGACTAATTTGCCCTTAATTTTGAGTTAGTGGAATATGAGATCATTAGTGATGTCATTAGGATGAGTTCATATTCTCATTTACTTATTTTCTAAGTATTATGCTACTAACCTTGGATAATCATAATGTGGTATGCATTCTTGTTAAATTACTAATCTTGGTTGCTTGGTTTCCATACTCGTCTAATCGTGGTTCGTTTCGAGTATACCTCATTATCTCAGTGGTTTTCGAAATCATTTACAAATCCAATTTCCTTTGGTATTCTCTTAACTTAATAATCCCCTGGTTTAACTTAAATTCACTAATTCCTCAATATATAATTCCTTTAGTATTTCTATACTCCTTAATATCCAAGATATAGAAGTTCGTTCGAGCTCAAAATCCTCAAAATCAAAATTCAGGAATTTCTAAAATCCATCGTCATTTCGAGTCACTTATTTTCAATGTACAATACTAATATGGTTTCTGTTTACTCATTTTCCATCCCTAATATAGAGTACCTACACACCATTTCCCTGGATTCCTCAAGATCACTATTCATTTGGGCACTGTAGCCTTTCTAAAGTTAGGGTTATTCATGTCTCCCCCCCTTAAAAGGATTCCGTCCCGGAATCATGTTGGAAATGTCCATAAGTATCTTTTTCATTCACACCTTCTAACTTCCACTCTATTTCCTTTATCCTTTTCCTTTTGTAATATCTCTATCTTGTTTGCGCAGAAATACACTAACATAACTTCCTTGTCATTCATCAACATGCCATTTAGTTTATCAATAGCAGTCCTTTTACTGTCTTTTCCTCACAAATCTCCTCCTGTTTCCAGTCATTCCATGTTATCTCGTCTCTCCTTCTTCTTTTGACGAAGATATCCGCCACCACATTGACCTTTTCTGAATGGTAGTGTATCTCACTTATGGTTTGACCATCTTCTGATCTCTATCATGACATAAATATTAACTCCTCAATATTCCTATAGCTCCTCTCTGTAAAATTTTCCAGAAAATAAGCTCTAATAATATTCTTTAAAACAATTGTAAGAAAATACTACCTATAATATATATTTCCTGTTCGTCTCAACGAGCTTGTGTTTTCCCAAAACACCCCTACTTTTCTTTTCATAACGTTTCCTAGCCCTTAACAGATACTGATTTTCCTTATCTATATTATTAACTTATTTATTCCATTAATTGATTAAGTCGATCCTTAACCAAAGACTTACACACAAAATTTAAATCGGAAAGCAAGTACCTGTATCCGCATCTGGTTTCGTCAACGCTTCCCCTAAGGTCATGTTGTACACTCTAGCAGTAGGCCTATTTGAAGCAGCCCCACTCTGTCCTGGCGCATATAACCCACCTGAACGGCAATCTCTAGCAATGTGTCCTAATTTCGCACACTGATAACACTTAACATCTCTTTTAGGGTTTGCATCAGTTGATGGGCACTGGTTAAGGTAGTGTCCTTTTTGTCCACACTTAAAACAAGTTACTCCCAGCACTCTACAGACTCCTATATGCTTCTTACCACACGTGTCACAATCTGGTAATGGTGGTCGTGATTGATTGGACTGAAATGTCCCTGAAGATTTACCACCCTGATTCACCGTCTCACTAGTAGTCTTGTTACCCCCCGACTTTCCCACAAATTGAGATTTTTGTCCTTTACCTCCTTTGTTAAAGTAGCTTCCCTCACTTGAACCTCCTTTTGGGCCCTCAAATCTTCTTTTCTTATTCTCCCGACCTATTTGAGCCTGCTCACTCTCGGCCTCTATAATTGATGCCTTTTGAACCACTGCAGCATAATCAGTCAACTCAAATGGGGCCACTCTCGTTCGTAACCAGGGTTTCAACCCTTGTTGAAACCTTTTTGCTCGTTGTTCTTCAGTACGCACAAACTCGGGAACAAACCTCTACAGTTCTGTAAATTTAGTTTCATACTCTGCCACTGTTAAGTTATCCTGTTTTAACTCCAGAAACTTTAATTCCATTTGGTTTTCTAAATACCTAGGAGAATACTTTTCTAGGAACACCCTAGTGAAACGCTCCCAGGTTATCACTCCCGCTTCTTCTAGGTTCTTCTTAGCTTCCCACCAGTAATTTGCCTCTCCCTTTAAGAGATAGGCTGCAAAAACGGTTTTCTGATCTTCCTCTATCCTCAGTATTTCGAAAGATTTCTCCATTTCTTTTAGCCATGCCCTAGCTACTACTGGGTTAGTGGTTCCCTCGAATTCTGGGGGCTTTAATGACTTAAAGGCACGAAAGGAATTAGCTGCCTGATTGGGGAGAACAGGTGGTTGTTGGGGATTCTGTGGATTAGCCAAATTCTGTCTTAATAAATCCATGAATTGGGTAAAGGGATCACCTCCCGGATTCCTTTGTTGGCCAGTTGATTCCTCTTCTCCTTCTTCATGATTTTCTTCATTATGAGCATTTTCGTTCAGTCTAGTACCTTCTATATTTCGACTTCTTTCGTCTCTCTCATTTCCCCTTGCATTCGCTCTACTATCACGTCTAGGCGGCATAGTTCTGTACATAACAATAGTCCTTATTAATTACCCGAATTTGGGTTACTATATACATCATTTCTATATACACAATTATATCATTAATTAACTCATTTGCACATCACAATATCTTTATCACGCGATTTGCATCTAGTTATACCATAACTTTAGTAGGTAGTTGTATCGCCCTTAACACGATAGCCTTTTTATTAAGTCAATCACCTTTTATACATCAATATTTTTGACTCTCAACATTTATAAAAAAAATGCAGCAAAAATTTAGATAGAAATGCACAAACTTCATTAATGTACATAAATATTTTACAATTTGGGTACAACATCTTTTACTGCTAATAATATACATCATCTAATACAAAGTTCGAAACCCAAAACATAGTCGTACATACTAATCCGATATCACAAAAGTACTACTAACTGTCCTCTAATCAGACTGGGATTAAAACAGTGAACAACTAAACTAATCCCCAAAATGACATCAACAAGATGACTAGTCTGATTAGTGACGAAACTACTATCCCGGCTCACAACCCTGCCCTGACAACATCCCGGATCTGGACTACCATGGTAGTAATCGTATCAACTATCTGGGCCCTCCATGCCGGGTCTCCTCTATCACCCAACAACCTCCTAATATCTCCTAATGCTCGTAGCTCAATACTGATCATCCCCAGAGACATCCCATCCGGGATAACCCCTCCTCTCCCTCTCTCTAACCTCTGTAGAAGGGTGTCTATAGTCCTGCGGGACTCCTCCAACTGTCCCTGAAGGGCAAAGTACTCGGTCAATAAGGTAGCTGAAAGTGGGTCACCCGCCGATAGGGGTGCCTCCTGAGGGGGTACAGCTAGGGGAGGTGCATCTACAGGTGGAGGTGGTGGAGGTGCAAAGGGTGGGGATGGAGGAACCGACTCTGTCTCAGCATCCTCTGAAGGATCCTCCTCCTCCTCAAAAAAACCAAAATGCCCTGGAGGGGTAAACTGCTCAAAAGGATCATCTATAGGGTCAGGACTAGGTAGAGGGGATGGAACTGGTGACGGCACTGGGACGGGTCGGACAGGGGTGGGAACCATCTGAATATCCCTCCACTCAATCGGCTCCTCAGGTATAACTGACAACCTAGGCCTCTTACGCAGTGGCCTCTCCTCCTCAGGGATCTCCGATCTCACTCTGGAAGGACCTGCCTCGTCAGATCCTGTAGAAGGTCTACCCATATATGGCACTAGGGCCACAGCATCTCTCCGTCTCTGCTCCTCTGCCTCCTCTCTCTCTAATCGCTCTCTAGCCGCCGCCCGGCGTCTCTCCCTGAGGTCCTCAACTGCATACTCGGGGACCTCTCCCCCGGCCAGCTGAAGATCTAATAGCTCCTGCTCTGACATCCTTAGCCACTGGGGGTCTTGACTCGGCTCACCCATCTCCGCTCCCTATAATAAAACATAAAATTCTATTAGTAACAGTCTATAAAATTATAATATATGCTTAAAGTAAATACTACCTGCGATATACCACCCCTGAACTTGATGGAAGTTCAAAATTTATATTATAACTAATACATTTATTATTATTACTTTTGTTCTTGAGCATTATGACTCTTAGCTCTGATACCATCTGTGACGCACCGGGATCCGGGGTCAAGGATCCGGGCCGTCAAGGTCCAATTTCCGATCAATATCAATATCTCTGTAGTCTTTTTTTTTCTTTTATAAATAAGCAGTTGACCCCACACTAATACACACACACACACACACCAGTCATATGCTCATAGAACAACATCCACAATATTTAAAAGTTTTAAAGTTAACAGTTATTACAAGCCCAGAATTTACTAAGTACATTGTTGAACAAAGCTTCTACAGGAAGCACTTCAACAACTAAAGTTTATTACAACTTACACACTTAATTTACATAAGTATACTAAGCGCCTTCGCTTGTCACTACCTCGGGGATGGTCGTCAGCACTCGCTCAAAAGGTCGCCTTTCCCTTACCCTCTTGCGGGGTGTGGTACGTAGTATCGGCATGGGACCTAGCTGCTATATACATAAGTAGCAAGAGTGAGCTATAATAGCTCAGCAAGATCATACTGTAACTAAAATTTAAAATGTGAACAAGTATACATATATGTATATGCATATATAATAGCAGGAAACAATTAAAATCCTTAAGGAAGAATAGAGCTCTTATTTAATAATACATCATCCACTTACTATTATAAGAAAGAAATCTAAATTAATATAATATCAGTTTTTCTTCATCTGTAACCATAATTCCATCATCTCATATCATTATTCTGTTTTCAGTATAGAAATCTGAAATAATATAATATCAGTTTTTCTTCATCTGTAACCATAATTCCATCATCTCATATCATTATTCTGTTTTCAGTATAGAAATCTGAAAACCATTGTCTACACTTTCTTTTCAAAAACATTGGGGATATCTGCTGTCGCCTGATACGTTAGGACGATGATCAGTCGCCTAATCGTACCTGCTCTCCTTTTACTACCGGTAGAAGGAATGAAGATCATCCTTGGAGGAAGGCCAACTGCTAACATTCTCCCTTGGCATCATCGTGCCGTAATAAAAATAATAAATGCTGGACTGTGTCGCACACAACCCTGACACAGCCACTTACGCAAGTCTGTTGCAATCCCCCTTTTTATCCCATCATTATTCCCTTTTCAAATTATCATTCCACATTTCCATTTTCTCGCTTTCATTTCCACATATCATTCTCTCATATCATTTCCATTCTCGCACATTACTTCTATAATATATATATATATATATATATATATATATATCATAATGCTTTGATTATGATTCAGACCTCTCTTTCATATTCAGAAATCAAATATACTTTTATACTCATAAAATATTCCATCTATTTTAAGAGTAGTAAATAATAATCAATTATTATTTATTAAACCACTGATATTTGGAAAGAATATCTTTAGCAAAATATTATAAATCATATAACCCTAGATAACAACTGATACCATTTTTTTATTTACTTTTAATCATAAGGCATGTTCACTTCATGCATAATCATCTCTATACATATCCATCTCATACTCATATCCATATTCATATACATTTTCGTACTCATAGTCATATTCATATACATCTTCGTATACTCTTCTTTTCAATATCAATACTCAAGGAAGAAAATTTCTTCACCATATAGTAATAATAGCATCACATATATATTCCATGAAATCAAGTTTCTTTGTGAAGATAAGTAGTTTTACAAGTAGGGATTGAAGAAATCTTGCCTCGGTTTCGGTATCCTGACGGTATGGCTCGTCCCTCTTCCGGAGTTTCTATAAACACAAAAGGACCGTCGTTAGAACCACATCTCTTACTCACTACACTCTTGTATAACATTACCTGTGAAACTTTAATATATGTTTAACGTATTCCTATTACCCCAAAGGTTCAAGAACTTAACCATTTATAACCTAAATCGAAGTTTCAGGGGTTTTCACCATTTCCCTTAACGACCACACTCGACTGCAGAATTTCTTATAATTTTTAAATTTCGAATTTTAATGTAAGGTCAACTGGAAATAGTTCTTTGACCACACTACTACCATATCCCAAAATTTCGTGACTTTTAACAATGTTAAAGTATGGTAATTGTAACCTCAAGTTTGATACATTTACGGTTTCTCGGTTTTCGAACGTCTTTCACTAAAACTGACTTTTCTCCTAAACCGTTCATCAGATTTTAACGTACCTTATATCAAAACGATCTATGAACTAAGATCTATCATTTCATGGTCAATTGGTAACCTAGGCAGTGAGGTACCGTACGAATACAGGGGTCACAAAACAGGGTAGTTTGTAGTTCTAACGAAAAACGGACATTATAACGGCTATATTTTCGTACTTTCCATAAATCCAACTCCTCCAAATCAATTATCAACCACAATAATCATCACCTACACCATGTGGTCTTCTTCACCAGCCATGGTTACAATCCCAAACACTTCCATATTTAACTCAAACCACTTACAAACACATATAACATCATAATCTTAATCTCTACACTACTTAATCACTAAACCAACAATATCCATCATAATATAAAAAGGGCAAGAGTGTTTATACCTTCTTGAAGCTTTAAAGATCCTTAATAAACCTTGGTATATCCTTAAACAACCTTATCTTAGCTTGAATCAACTAAAAGATCCATGAAAACAAAGTTAGTTCTAAGATTCTACTATTCACTACTATTCATCAAGTAACTTGAAGAATTTTATTACCTATGAAGATGATGATGATTGGCTTTGAAACTTTGTGAATATCTCTTTCTAACCTCCAAGAAACTCCATGAATTTTCCTTAGATTTGTAGTTGATTTTTGCTAGGGTTTTGATTTTCCTTTTTCTCTTTTTTTTTCTTTGTGCCGAATGCAATGAAGAAGATGGGGGGAGAGATTTTTGTGTTTTGTTAATCTTATCTCATCTTGTCTTAATCTCTTGAGAATTCTAGAGTTTTGTGGAAAATCCCATGGTTTAAAGACTAATTTGCCCTTAATTTTGAGTTAGTGGAATATGAGATCATTAGTGATGTCATTAGGATGAGTTCATATTCTCATTTACTTATTTTCTAAGTATTATGCTACTAACCTTGGATAATCATAATGTGGTATGCATCCTTGTTAAATTACTAATCTTGGTTGCTTGGTTTCCATACTCGTCTAATCGTGGTTCGTTTCGAGTATACCTCATTATCTCAGTGGTTTTCGAAATCATTTACAAATCCAATTTCCTTTGGTATTCTCTTAACTTAATAATCCCCTGGTTTAACTTAAATTCACTAATTCCTCAATATATAATTCCTTTAGTATTTCTATACTCCTTAATATCCAAGATATAGAAGTTCGTTCGAGCTCAAAATCCTCAAAATCAAAATTCAGGAATTTCTAAAATCCATCGTCATTTCGAGTCACTTATTTTCAATGTACAATACTAATATGGTTTCTGTTTACTCATTTTCCATCCCTAATATAGAGTACCTACACACCATTTCCCTGGATTCCTCAAGATCACTATTCATTTGGGCACTGTAGCCTTTCTAAAGTTAGGGTTATTACACTACCACCATCATGGAAGGATTTTAAACACTCCTTGAAACATAATAAAGATGATATGACTCTGGTTCAACTTGGAAGTCACTTCAGAATTGAAGAGGCTTTGAGGACTCAAGAAATTGAGAATAATCCTAAGGGAAAGAACCAAGTCGGTAACTCTTCTGTGAATATGGTTGAAGATGGTGGATCTTCCAAGAATTCTAAGAATAGTAAGGGTGATAAACGAAAGTTTAAAGGAAACAACAACAATCTTCCAATAAAAGGCCTAAGATGGCATGTTGGAAGTGTGGCAAACCTGGACATTTCAAGAAGGATTGTCGGGTTGGTAAAGGCAAGCAAGAAAAAGCAGATTGCTGGTCCAAGTGGATCCAAAGATCCAGAAAAGCAACAAGGTCAGATTTTAATACACAATTATAATTCTGGTCAGAATTATGTATCACTAATATCTGAGGCATTTTATGTGCAGGATGACAATGTTGCTTGGTGGATTGATTCAGGAGCAACGAGTCACGTATGCAAAGATCTTCGTTGGTTCATAGACTTTCAACCAATCGAAGATGGATCTATCTTAAAGATGGGAAATGTTGCAACTGAACCGATCAAAGGACTAGGAAATGTCAAGATAGTTTTTACTTCTGGCAAATGTATATTGTTGAATAAAGTGTTGTATGTTCCTGGGATTCGGAAGAATCTCTTGTCTGGTGTTGTATTGAACAATTGTGGATATAAACAAGTTTATGAAAGTGACAAATATATATTGTCAAAACATGGCTCTTTTGTTGGCTTTGGCTATTTTTGTAATGGTATGTTTATGTTGAATGTAAATACTCCATTTATTGATGAATCTGCTTGCATGGCTTCTACTAGTACTAGCAATGATTTGAATAAATCTGAATTATGGCATGCTAGACTAGGACATGTACATTACAAAAGAATAAAGGATATGTCAAAAATGAGTCTCATACCTGCCATTGATTTAGATAATGAAAAATGCAAAACATGCATGTTAACGAAGATAATCAGAATGCCATTTAAAGAGGTTAATAGGGTGTCTGATGTTTTAGAACTAATTCATAGTGATTTGTGTGATTTCCATTCTACACCATCATTAGGAAATAAAAAGTATGTAGTTACTTTTATTGATGATGCTACTAGATATTGCTATGTATATCTATTGCATGCTAAGGATGAAGCTCTTGACTTCTTTAAAATTTATAAAGAAGAAGTAGAGCTACATCAGAGTACCATGATTAAAAATCTACGTACTGATAGAGGAGGTGAGTATTATGATCCGGTTTATTTTCAATCTACTGGTATAATACATCAAACCACGGCTCCTTATACACCACAACAAAATGGTGTGGCAGAGAGAAAGAATAGGACTTTGAAAGAAATGGTTAATTCCTTGTTATCTTACTCGGGATTGAGTGAGGGTTTTTGGGGTGAGGCTATGTTAACAGCCTGTTATTTATTGAATCGAATTCCTAGCAAGAGGAATAAGATTACCCCTTATGAACTTTGGTATAAAGAGTCACCAAATTTGAGTTTTCTGAGAGTTTGGGGATGTAGAGCAGTTGTAAGACTCACTGAACCCAAAAGAAGAAACTTGGGTGAACGAGGTATAGATTGCATATTTGTTGGTTATGCTGAGCATTCCATAGCATATAGATTCTATGTGTTAGAATCTAATGACTATGTATCTGTGAACTCGATTATCGAGTCAAGGGATGCTATATTTGATGAAAACAGATTTACATCTATACCTAGACCAAGGGACATGCTTCAGAATTCTTCTAGTAGGAACTCAGTTTCCACTGAAGATGTGAATGGACCGTCTGAACCAAGGAGAAGCACTAGAGCTAGAAAAGCAAAGTCTTTTGGAGATGATTTTCATCTTTATCTAGTAGAAGGCTCTAGAGATGAAATTGAATATCAATACCAATATTGTTTTGTTATTGAGGAGGATCCAAATACATTTAGCGGAGCTATGAAATCTAGGGATGTTGCATTCTGGAAAGAAGCTATCCAAGATCAAATGGATTCTATCATGAATAATAATACTTGGGAATTGAGTGATCTGCCCCCTGGCTGTAAGGCATTGGGAAACAGATGGATCTTCAAAAGGAAAATGAAGGTGGACGGTACCATAGATAAGTTTAAAGCCAGATTGGTAATCCAAGGTTTTAGACAAAAAGAAGGGATTGATTATTTTGATACTTATGCTCCTGTTGCTAGAACTTCTACTATTAGGTTGTTAATAGCACTTGCTGCTATACACAACCTTGTCATTCACCAAATGGATGTGAAAACTGCATTCTTGAATGGTGAATAAGATGAAGAGATTTATATGAAACAACCCGAAGGGTTTGTTATGCCTGGTTGTGAAAACAAGGTGTGTAAATTGAAGAAATCAATTTATGGTCTGAAACAAGCACCAAAGGATTGGCATGATAAATTTGATACTGTGGTCTTGTCTAACGGTTATTTTCTTAACCAAGCAGACAAGTGTGTATATAGCAAATTTGATGCTTCTGGTAAAGGAGTTATAATTTGTTTATATGTGGATGACATGTTGATTTTTGGTACTGACCAAAATCAAGTGGATAAAACCAAGAAGTTCTTGTCATCTAATTTTGATATGAAAGACATGGGGGAGGCTGAGGTGATTCTTGGTATAAGAATCAAGCGTGAGAACAATGGCATTTCAATTTCTCAATCTCATTATATTGAGAAGATTCTGAAAAGATTTAACTTTAAGGATTGTTCTCCTGTTAGCACTCCTCTTGATCCTAGTATTAAACTCCTACCTAATACAGGTGTTGCAGTATCACAACTTGAATATTCAAGGGCTATTGGTAGTCTCATGTATGCCATGATAAGCACTAGGCCAGATATTGCCTATGCTGTTGGAAAGCTTAGTAGGTATACTAGCAAACCAAGTTCGCATCATTGGAAAGCGTTAAGCCGAGTGTTCAAGTACTTAAAAGGAACCATGGATTATAGTTTGACATATACTGGATTTCCTTCGGTTATTGAAGGTCATTCAGATGCAAGTTGGATTTCCAATAAGGAAGAACATTCTTCCACAAGTGGATGGGTGTTCCTTCTTGGGGGAGGTGCTATCACTTGGGCATCAAAGAAACAGAGTTGCATTACTGATTCAACGATGGAATCTGAATTTGTAGCATTATCAGCGGCCGGTAAAGAAGCTGAATGGCTAAGAAATCTGATTTATGAGATTCCATTGTGGCCTAAACCGATATCACCGATATCTATCAGATGCGATAGTGAGACTGCCTTGTCTAATGCTTATAGACAAGTGTTCAAAGGCAAGTCTAGACACTTAGGTGTTAGACATAGCATGATTCGTGAGCTTATCACGCATGGTGTTATATCAGTGGAGTTTATAAGAACTCAACATAATTTAGCCGATCATCTAACCAAAGGGTTGAGTAGAGATCTTGTGCACAAGTCGGCTGTAGGGATGGGATTAAAGTCCATCGAATAACCTCTCATGTTGAGATACCCAATTCCCATCTAATATGACATTAGGTGCTGAATTCAATGTGGAACGCTTAACATCTAGAGATTGGAACACATTAAAGCATCATCCCAAGGTATGTGTTCAGACCTGCAAGTTAAGGAGGTTGAAGTTTATCTTCTAAATAGTTCTTTTGAAAAATTGCATATGCAGGTGCGAGAATAAAAGAACTACCTATTTGAGCATGAAGTTTAGCCGCTTCAAGAAGCTTGGACTTGGCTTTGATATGCTTAAGAAGGATTAGGACACTAGGCTAGTAAAACATAGTGTCGAGTAAGAACATTTGAGAATGTAAATTTATGTGTATATTATCTTCATGTATTCACTATGAATAACCAAGGTTCAATCCATAGTGACACCTTGGTATTCGAATATTTGGAATGTGTAATATACTAATGTGAAATTCAATCGCCACGATATTTCATTTATGCATAAGTTTGTTGTTTGTTGTGATTTTGTTTAGTTAATCATGGATTACGCTAAAATGGGGGAGGATTGTTGGATATTTTAGTGTAATTGGATTGGCTAGTTGATCAATGTAATCGTAATGTTACATCGAACAAGTCGGGAGAATGTGGAGTGCATGCTCTGTTCGAGTTCGTTATGATTTCAGAATTATTGCTTATGAGACATGTCTATTGGCATCAAACACATCTGCTGGAATGAGATGTGTCTATTGGGAAAAGACACATCTTGAGATGTGTCTATTGGGAAAAGACACATCTTGAGATGTGTCAATTAGCATTGGACATGACTGTTGGAAATGGGATGTGTCTTTTGGCAAAAGACACATCTTTAGATGTGTCTATTGGCAAAAGACACATCTGTTGACATCTATATATAGGTGTGGCATTGATCATTTTCTGCATAGGTTCATTTGAAATTCACAGCAAAAACACATTCTCTCTTTTTGCAGAATTCCTGATTTTATCCGATTGAATTATTTGGATGAACCACAAATAACTTCAATCTGAAAGTGTTCACACGACTTCAGAAAAATCCAAGTAATTACCCAAATTCTCCAACAGTTTATATAGAAGAATGAAAATGGTTGAGCATATCTGCAAGGATATCATTGGCCATATCAGCAAATCATTAAAAACATGTGTTGACCTAAACTTAGCATTACTATCATAGTTGATTCACAAAATGGCATTGCTCATTACGAAAATTTTCTTTACACCAGTGTAGGCATTGCCCTGATCTCACTTATATGAACTTTGCTCAATGTTATTTAATCAGGCTGGTGACTTAAAAAATAGAATTATCATGTTGTTTAATCAGACTTGTAATTTATAACTATGGTGACAATTGCTGTTATAACGGAAGCAAGAAAGATTATATGCAGAAAAGAAATAAGTTTATAGATCTGAGAGGATAAACAGATTACAAGAATTTTCAGATGATATTTACAATCCTTACAAGCATATCTATTTATAGACAAAATTTAAGGGGTAGGTGTGGTAGGTGGGTCAAATCCGGCGGCTACAGTGGCGCCGCCGGCGGCCGCCGGCGGCGGCTAGTCAAATCCGGCGGCTTCTAGATTCAAGGTATCTAACAAATCTCCACCTTGACTTGAATCTTCTCACAAAAAACATATAACAGATGTACCAGATGCATCATAATAATGCCAGATGTACCAGATAACAGATCTCCACCTTGACTTGAATCCTCTCACAAAAACAGATAACAGATGTACCGGATGCATCGTAATAATGCCAGATGTACCAGATATATTATAACAGATGTACCAGATGCATTATAATAATGCCAGATGTACCAGATAAAAAAAAAAAAAACTCTTCTGCCTCAGATTTTGCCCTAAAAGGGCAATCAGTAACTCCGAACATTTAGCAAATCCAAACAATGTTGAAACTTGCTATGTGGAACCGGCTTGGTGAGCATATCAGCTGGGTTATCAGCAGTACCCACTTTGCTCACCTTAATTCTCGTCTCACTTCTTAGAAAATGATATCTCACATCTATGTGCTTAGTCCGCTCATGATGGACTTGATCCTTGGCTAAACAGATTGCACTGAGACTGTCACAAAATACTATAGCCTGATCATGATGTAGACCCAGATCACTGACCAATCCTTTCAACCAGATTCCTTCTTTTGCGGCTTCTCTCAATGCCATGTACTCTGCTTCTGTAGTAGACAAAGTCACTGTAGGTTGCAGAGTAGCTTTCCAACTGACAATCGAACCACCCAGAGTGAAAGTATAACCAGTCATCGACCTTCTACTGTCAACATCTCCAGCATAATCAGAGTCTGAAAACCCTGTCACCAAACACTCAGTATCACCTCCATAAATGAGACCAACATCAGACGTACCTTTTAAGTACCGAAATACCCTCTTCACAGCTTGCCAGTGCTCCTTGCCTGGATCACCCATGAACCTACTAACAACACTGACAGACTGTGCAAGATCGGGTCTAGTGCAGACCATTGCATACATCAAGCTCCCTACTACACTAGCATAGGGAACTCGAGACATGTACTCTTTTTCCTCAGCAGACTTAGGTGCAAAAGCAACAGACAGATGTGCATTTGCAGCACTAGGAGTATCTATGGGCTTTGCTGTAGACATGCCAAACCTTGACAAAATCTTCTGAATGTATCCCTTCTGTGACAAAAAAAAGCTTTCTCTCGTTTCTATCCCTATAAATCTCCATTCCCAGAATTTTTCGAGCCGCACCTAAATCTTTCATTTCAAACTCAGCACTGAGGAGACCTTTCAACTTCTGAATATCAGACTTGTTCTCTGCAGCTATCAACATATCATCTACATACAGGACCAGATAAATGAAAGAATCATTTGCTGTCTTACTGTGATAAACACAACAATCATACGGACTCCTGGTGTTGCTAATACCTATCATATAGCTATCAAATTTCTTGTACCATTGCCTCGGAGACTGCTTTAGCCCATATAAGGACTTCAATAACTTGCACACATAGTCTTCTTTGCCAGGAACCTGAAAACCATCTGGCTGAGTCATGTATATCTCCTCCTCCAGCTCTCCATGCAGAAAAGCTGTCTTCACATCGAGTTGTTCAAGCTCCAGATTCTGATGTGCAACTATTGCTAGTAGCACCCTGATGGAAGTGTGTCTGACCACTGGTGAAAAAATCTCATTGTAATCTACTCCCTCTTTCTGAGTGAACCCTCGAGCTACTAACCGAGCTTTATACTTGATACCCTCAACCGATGTTTCTCCTTCCTTCTTCTTGTAGACCCATTTACAAGTAACAATCTTTCTGTCTCGAGGCTGCTTGACTAATTCCCAAGTCTTATTCTTCTGAAGTGACTCCATTTCATCTCCCATAGCAGCAAACCATTTTGTAGATTCAGTACATGTCACTGCTTCTTTGTAAGTGGATGGCTCTTCAGAGCTAGGGTCCACTTCTTCAGCTACCTGTAGTGCATATGCCACCATATCTTCAAAACCATATTTCTTTGGAGGCACTCCATACTTAGCTCTCCTCGATCGATCAAGAGCTAAACTGTGCTGATTTACTACTGGTACTGATGATTCTGATTCTGACTGTGGTTGTTGAACTTCTTGTTGTGGTTCACTCTCAGCTTGAGTGACTTCCTGCTCCACCTGTTTCTCAACACCACCACTTTCTGAACCAATCGTAGACTTCACAGTAGGGTTAAACATAGAATTTTCATCAAAAACTACATTTCTACTCAGTATAACCCTATTTTCAGACGGAGACCAGATTCTATAACCTTTAACCCCATCCCCATAGCCAACAAATACTCCCTTTTTAGCTCGTGGCTCCAATTTACCCTCATTTACATGATAATAAACAGTACAACCAAAAACTCTTAAATTGGAGTAATCAGCAGGCTTACCAGACCATTTCTCAACAGGAGTTTTGAGATGGATACCTGTGTGAGGTCCACGATTAATCAAGTAACACGCTGTACTAACCGCCTCTGCCCAGAATCTTCTAGTTAGTCCAGCGTTAGAAAGCATACACCTAGCTCTCTCCAGAAGTGTCTGATTCATACGCTCTGCTACACCATTCTGCTGTGGTGTATCCCTGACTGTATGATGCCTAGCAATCCCCTCATTCTTGCAGAAATCTGCAAACTCGGACGAGCAAAATTCCAGGCCATTATCTGTTCGCAGCCTCTTAATCTTCTTCCCTGTTTGATTCTCCACTAGCACCTTCCACTGCTTGAAAACCTTGAAGGCTTCACTTTTGTGCTTTATGATGAACAGCCAAGTCATTCTTGAGAAATCATCGATCATTGACACAAAATATCTGTGACCCCCTAAAGACTCCACCCGGGAAGGTCCCCAACAATCAGAATGGATGTAATCAAGTGTGCCTTTTGTTCTGTGTGTTGCTTTAGGAAACTTGCTGCGATGTAACTTTCCAAAAACACAATGTTCACAGAACTCAAGACCTGTGACCTTATGACCACAAAGAAGATCAGCTTTTGACAGAATTTGCATCCCCCTTTCACTCATATGACCGAGCCTCATGTGCCACAATCTGGTCATGTTTTCTTTTTCAATTTCCGAAGACGCAACAGCAACAGAACCTGTTAACGTAGAACCTTGAAGAAGATACAAGGTACCACGTTTAACACCTTTCAGAATCACATCAGAACCTTTGCAGACATGTAAAACTCCACCTTCACCTTGAAAACTGAAACCCTTGCTGTCTAACATACTCAAAGATATCAGATTCTTTGTCATAAGTGGAACATGCCTAACATCATTCAATGTGCAGAATTTACCATCATGTGTCCGAATTTTAATCGAGCCTATTCCAACCGTCTCACAAGTAAAACTGTTAGCCATAGAAATCTTGCCACCGTCTACTCGCTCGTAGGTTGTAAACCACTCCCTGCGCGGACATATATGATAAGACGCTCCAGAATCAAGAATCCACACATCAGAGTGATGCGTGTCCTTGACAGCAACTAGAGCAATATCTTCTTCAGAAGTAGCATCAGCTACAGCAGCAGTATCTGCAGCAGCATCATGTTGCTTCTTTTTCTTGGGACAGTCGGATTTCCAGTGTCCCTTCTCTTTACAGTAATTGCAGACATCATTAGCTCTCGAACCCTTAAAAGCTGGTTTCTTGGATTTATACTTCCCCAACTTTCCATGTCCGGTACTCCCGCTAGCTACCAACCCAGCAGCATGATTATCTGCACCTGTACCAGCCGCCTTATGGCGCAGTTCTCTAGAATGAAGAGAAGATCTAACCTCCTCTAGAGAAATAGTATCTTTACCAACAATAAACGATTGCACAAAGTTCTCGTACGATAATGGTAAAGAAACTAACAGAATCAAAGCAGCATCCTCATCTTCAACTTTAACATCAATATTACGCAATTCTAATAAAATTGTGTTTAATTGATCTAAGTGATCTCGAAGAGGCATACCTTCCTGCATTCGCAGACTAAACAGACGTTGCTTCAGCAACAACTTGTTTGTTAAAGACTTCGTCATGTAGAGACTTTCAAGCTTCAACCACAGACCAGACGCGGTATCCTCCTCCGCGATTTCAGTAATAATATCATCTGCAAGGCACAACAAAATTGTTGAGTGTGCCTTTTCTTCTAGACTGGCCATCTCAGCGCTTCCAGAAGCAGCCGTTTTTGTGTTCAACGGCGCCCAGAGCCCCTGTTGCTTTAACAAGGCACGCATCTTGATTTGCCACAGACTGAAACTATTTCTCCCAGTAAATTTGTCGACCTTAACGTTAATACCACCAGACATCTTCTCCCAGAACCGTATATGTGAACAGTGCCCGTGAATAGTGCACGTGAACAGTGCCCGTGAACAGTGCCCGTGAACAGTACCCGTGAACAGTACCCGTGAACAGCCCCTGTGAACAGTACCCGTGAACAGTACTTGTGAACAGTGCCCGTGAACAGTACCGTATGAACAGTGTCGTATGAACAGTACCGTATGAACAGTGTCGTCTTCTCCGGCGATGAACAGTAACTCCGGCGAGCTTAAAAAATCCGGCGAAAAATTTTGCAGCAGTTTCGACCAAAGCTTTGATACCAATTTGTTATAACGGAAGCAAGAAAGATTATATGCAGAAGAGAAATAAGTTTATAGATCTGAGAGGATAAACAGATTACAAGAATTTTCAGATGATATTTACAATCCTTACAAGCATATCTATTTATAGACAAAATTTAAGGGGTAGGTGTGGTAGGTGGGTCAAATCCGGCGGCTACAGTGGCGCCGCCGGCGGCCGCCGGTGGCGGCTAGTCAAATCCGGCGGCTTCTAGATTCAAGGTATCTAACAATTGCATCACACAAATGTTATTTTGGTTGATTATGACTTTATGAGGTCCAGACCTCTTCTAGAACTAAGAGCACCTCTGCCACTGGTCAGGCACTCCTCGATTCTCAATAGATGTATATTCAAGATCACTAAATTAATTAAAAAAACATCAGGTTCATGGACATGTCTGTCTTCTGAAGTATAAAAATCTCCGGGGATGTCAAAAAAGCTTAAGGCGACATAGGAGGATGTGTTGTAAGGAGACCTCTTCTCAAGTGACCTGCAGCCGTGGGTTAATACACAGTTGTTGCTTTTGCTTGCCGTCAGAGTCCTGCAACGCAACAATGTAGTCGGTGGAGCACCTTTTGAACATGTAGGTCATCATCGATGCACAGACATAACTAACAAAGTGATCCGGAAGTATACCAAAAGCCATTTCACCGATTATTGGATTATAGATATGGTACGCAATTCTTGTTTACCGAATGTAAAAGGTGCAGGTGTTCTACTATTAAAACGTTCTATATAAAACAAAGCATATAAATAAATCGAGATTTTTTTTCAGGGTTCCTGGATATTCTATACTCGTATCGGTGGACCCTGGCCGTTCCCTTATTTCCCTCCAAAACAAAACATAAAAATATTAGTACCAGTTTTGTTTAAGCATTGGGAATGGAGCCGGCCGGCTGCCTGCTGATAGCACACCTCTCTCTCGCTCTCTCAAATTGTCTACTCCGACTGAATCAACTCTCCCTCTCTCTCTCCGGTCATCCTGAATCAACTTAACCATTCTTGTATCCACAATGGGTGCTAATAGTTTAAGGAAAAAGCTATTGCTGAGTTTGGGAATGGCACGGACATCATTATTAAGCCTCAACATTTTCACTCTTTTTGCTTCTAAAACCCCAACCGACAGCTTAGCCCCTCACTCTCAATCTAGGTTTCTTACCCAAAACTACGATCATCATTCCGACAATCGACAACTCGTAACTGTTTTAACTCATCCTTTTGTAAACTATATTTTAGCCTTACATATGTTGTTTGATCGTTGTATAATTTTATTTTTACAGGATGGATGGTGGTTTGGAATTTCCAACGAACCGAAATACCCCTACGGTCAAATAATTCATATAAGTGCTTGTAAAAGTGCAGAGCAGGGGAGATACTTGGCAAGAAGTTATAGTCCTTGGTATGGTCAACAGCTTTGCGGACATTCTTTGATAAAGAATTGTGTTTGTAATCAGCTTTTGATTGTTAAGTAACCAACTCATCTAAAACCTTCAACGGAATCATAGTACCGTATACATATGAAGAGTAATGATGGTGGTCACAGTACGAAATCATATCTTACTTGATACAGTTTTTTAAAAGTGTATGGATTGTGAAACTATACATGCTAGGAAGCAGGAACACTTGGTCACCCGTCGTATCCCCGTGTCGGATTCTTGGACACGCGTGTCCCCGTATTAGACACGGGCATTCTTCTACAATCCTACTTTCAAAATTTGTTTTCACTGATTGTAGTCAAAATTTGTGTTAACTAAGTACTTTCAAAAAATTAAGTATCACGCATTTCATTACAGCCTTGTCAGCTTTTAATTAGCAAACTTACATTATTTAAGCGCAGTGTGTATTTTTGTTATTGGTTTATAATTTATATCAGATTCTTCTTGTATTGAAATTAAGACTTTTACCTGTTCTGTTAAAGGTTTTTGGTTGCAATTGTGCTTTGGTTTCAGGCAGCTTGCAACAGCCAAAAATGGAACTCCAGTATTTGAGATATATGTCACAAATGGTTTAGAAGGTGAATGCAAGGAACAGGTACTAAACGATACAAGCTGGTCCTCCTATCAAATCTTTTGCATAAAGAGTAGTTGCTCATACAAACATGGATCATTACGTAGTACATAATCACGGACTTTCTTCCAGCTAGATTTGATTAAACATCTAAATAGCTCTTGACATTATACCAATTTTCACATGAACTCTTTTTGAAGACATCAAAATAGATGGATTTAGAAGATTAAAATGTTGATTGTCACCACTAATGAAGAAACCGAGGCATTTGTACAAGTAGATGTCTAACCCTCCAAGGTCATATACTAATTTTCTTATTATACTCTCAAATGCATGTTTTATAGGCCATCTATATAAAGCATAAGGCAGCTTGTCCGAATTCTTTAGGGTCCTCACAAGACACGAAGATGCGTCTTGGCAGGTTTTCCTTGACAAGACCAGGTAGTAAAACCGATCAGGCAACTGGGGCTGCAATGGATTCACTCGTAGAGAAAGCTGTAGTATTCACTGCCTTTACTGCTGGTGACACAGTAGAGGAGATTCCCGGGACTTGTAATAAAAAAGTACTTCGGGTACCAGCAACATTGGAGAGGAAAGAATGCTTCTTATTCTGTCTGACGTTGGAAGAAGACAGAGATCAACATGTTTGTGGCGACCATAATCATGAAGTTTATCGTACTACACACCATGATTTTTTCAAGTTTGTTGACTTGGTTGGAAGAGGGACACCCATAAAGGTTTGTTCCACTGTTTCTAGATTAAAATTCTTTGCTATTTAAGCCATTATTTGTTTAGAGGATATTATCTTACATCATATATTTGTATTCATTTTTTACAGAAGATTTCACCGAAAGAAGACCACGAAAAATATATTTCGCTCCTCCTCAGTCGGGCAAGAAACCAACTACCGCTTCTATCTCGACTAACAACCTTCAATCGGATCGACATTCCAACTTCATCTGATCCTTTAAATGGTAGTGTGATGTAATTTAGTTAGAAGTGTTTCTGTTCTGTACTCGGACCTCTAATATGAATGTGTGTCATTCTTTTTCTACTCCTCATCCAAGTTCTTTAAGATATTGGTTATATGTTGTCTTGCAGGATTATATATTGGCTCAAATGCTTACCTCGCTACAGAAGTCATTCAATTAAGGAAATTATTTGGTCCTTGCCACGAGGTTGGTGGCATGAAGAATGTTTCGGAGCCTGAGTTGTGCGAATATGTTGAAGCTGTAAATTTAACTGGCGATTTCGATATGCCTGCTGGTCAGGTAAGTAAGTCCACCTCTCCCGCAGCTCTTTCTGCTTACTTATCAAGTACCATGTATTTCTATAATGTGATATATTGTAGTATCATATTTCATTGCGCGTCTCTTTAAATGTTTTGTACTATGTAGACTACGTTTTCATATTATTTGCTTACTTCTAATAAGGGTAGTGTTGTGTAATAAGATTAAGTTTTCCCCAAATACGTATACCTCGAACAGCATTGATATTTTTCTTTCTTATCGCTTTAGTTGATTTTTGGGACCAGCGCGTTGTACTAATTTCAATGCACTTATATTTGCGATGTCATGGTGATTTACACAGCTAATGTAGCAAAGAGATCTAGAGCTTGATCATTATAACCCTTGTATCAAACATATTTAGAGGATCAACATTGTGATTATCCAGTCAATGTCTATCTCAGTTTAGTTTCTTTTGTTTTTATGGTTCCCCAGAGACACGTACATCAGTCTGCCATTATTGTAATCTTTTGTGCATTAACAAGCAGTATCTATTAATCTACAGGTGGCACTTCGGGCAAAAGTTGGGGACAAATATAAGCTTCGTCCGGATATCGATCTTGAAGAAATGTATGGAGCTGTAAGTTGTTCTGCTATCTAGCTTGAAACTTTCGATGTTAAAGTGTCAATATTAGTGTATAAATACTTGTGAACCTATATGGTAATTTATATGCCCAAGAAATCTGGTGATTTTTCTGCCACTAGTCTTCGTCAATCTCTTGACTGCACTGTGATCATCGCAACAATTTAGGTCCTTCTCTACAAAGGAAAAGGAAGGCTTCCTGGGTTTGAGAATTCTGAATGGGTTGATGTCGATGTTTTGATTATCGGGGAAGAGGTGCAAATTTTCTTTGTAACTAAAAGCTATCTTATGTTACCTTGTTTCATGCTTTAGAGTTTCTATAAAAAATTACTTACAGTGTGCAACTAAGTTATTGTCTATGCAGCATCATCGCAGAGACGGAATTGCTATTGCATTTCTATATTCAGTTTCTGAATATTATTTCTTAAAGTTTTTTAAGCAGCTGAATCTGCAGAGCCTTCAAGAATCTCATTGATCCAAATTTTTCAGTAAGTCAAGGAACTTGGCTTTTCAAATCTTAGCACAGATTTTTGAACTAGACCTATCAGATAGTTATCCTTCTGATGTACTCTCGCCTCACATCATTAGCTACTGGACCGAGTTAACAAAATTGCATATTGGAAACAATACTTTCATTGGTAATATTCCTCCTGAAATTGGTATTTTGACAAATCTCAGGTAACCTCTACATGTACGGTAACAACCTCACAGGACTGATTCCAGTAGGAGATTTGGAAATTTGAAAGACCTTTGGAAACTAGAGCTGTCACGAAACCATCTTGCAGGTTCAATTCCAGTAACAATTTGTACACATTGTCATTTGTACTTTCATCTTTACATATTTCAGTGAACACATTGTGTTTTGTACACTTTGCTTTGCATCCCCAACTAATGCTACGATGCTTATTTTAATTTGTTCTTTAAAATAAATTATAGTTTTATTAGATTTTTTTTTTGCTAAGGTTAAAGATTTATAACAAAAAAGAGACCAAAGGTACACAGCTAGGGGTATACCCTGCGGAAGAAAAAGAAACAAAGCACGCCAAAAGTTGTAGCTCATGTATCAAATTCAAGGGACAGTGTCTCTAATCTACACAAAGAGGTGTCAACTAATGACTTTTATTATGAACAACAATCACATGGAAGGATCAATTCCCCTAGCCTCGGCTAATATTGTGAGTTAGTACAGATTCTTGATAATAGAAACAACAAATTAAGTGACAAATTTCCACCGTAACTAGTAGCTCTTCCAAAGCTACAAATCCTTATCTTACAATTAGCCAGCATAACCAGCATAGAATAGAAACATAACCGGCATAGCACATAATCAATTCCTCCGATAAATAATAATATAACCTAGTATTAATTAATTTGGTAAAAATTGTTCAAGTTTAAACAAAAATAATGAATACCAACAAAAGTAAAGAGAAAAATCAAATAATACTTATAGTTTGAGATCTAAATCAAGTCCCGAAGCATCCTCCTCTTGTTCATGCATAACATTGATAAAGCTTATAGTTTCAGAATCCACATCATATGTTGGCTGCAACGAAGTAGCACTTCCCATAAAATCTATAAGTCCACTCCCTCTATCAAACAATGATCTCGAACGTTGTGAACCGAATCGGACAGTTTGAGACTGCATATTTTCCATTCTTGGCTTACATTCATAGGGCATCATCCCAGACCAGGAAGGGATTTGATTGCCATATAGGTATGGAGACGACGAAGATGACCATCGTGGATCAGACCTGTTAAGTAATACTGGATTGACAGAGGAGCCACCATATAATGGTATATGATGAGGCTCATAAGTTGGGTAAGGATGAGGGTACTTGAAGTGATCCAAAGATGAAAGTATATTGTATTGTTGAATGTCATGATGAGCGCCACTTTTACGTCTTTTTTCATCTTTTCGCTCTTTTTTATGAGCGTTTTGGTGTCCTCCTAAAGCTTGAGAAGTCGTGAACTCTTTTGAACAAAACCTGCATGCAAATTTTTTAGAGGATGATGATGTTATTGTGGACAAGTCTGGCTTTTTCTCGTAAGATGATTCATCACTTTGTGCGAGATTAGGTGGATAAAACATATCGTTTTCGAGTTTGGGTTTAAGAAGATTGGATTCTTGAGACAGATCAGAGCTTTGTGGCTCCATAGAAGGCTTTTTTTTTTAAAGGACGATGTAGAGAGTGTGAATGGTACGATCTTATTTTATATTTATATAGAGAAATTTGACGGGTTAATTGTTAATTGATTAGCAAGTGTTGTTTAATTAGTTATCTGCAATAATTGTTTTTGAATATTTTGATAATATTTCCTTCTATCATAACCTTCTTTTAATGATTTGCATAATTTAATCTCAAGTAAAGTCACATTATGACTAGATAAATTTGTACACTTGGAAACCTTATCAATGTCAACACGCTTGGTTTAATATCACCATACAATGTTGACGGATTGCATACGAGAAGATTTGATAGTAAACAGGGAAATATATTTAATTGTTAGTTTCTACATGAATTGCCTTAATATCTTTTAAATTTCGCAAAATTTGTGTCCTTTTCATATTATTTTCCTTGCGAGAAAAAAAGACATAAAACAGTTAAAGGTTAATGCCGTTTTTTAAAAAAAAACTTAAAGGAAGATACTTTTCTAACTAATTACAATGTAAATATGAACTTACCTCACTTAGATCACTTAAATCGTGTAACCTTTGCCAAGTTTATTAATCTGTTATCTGTTATTTGGAATATTGCCATTCCATTTTTTCCTTCTGGGGCAAAATATTGCCATGTTGTTGCTTTATGCTCAAGAGGCACAAAAATTAGTTTTCGATTTTCTATACATAAGTCTTTTAAAAATTTTATTGACTGTCCCAAAACAAAAAAAAATTAATTGACCTTCGTTTCCTACTTGTGCGAATTTAAATCACAGATCAAATATACTGAGAAGTTTTTTTTAAAGGAAAATACTAAAGACCCCAAAACTTTTCCCAAATGTTGACGTGTGACTGTCACAAGTGTATTTGGTAACTTACTATTATTAAAACACGACCCCACGTGCATTCATATGCACCCACCCACGAATCAAATTTTGACAAATGTCATGTCACCTCATTTGGTAAAAAATTTGGTAAATATTTTGGGATACCTAGCACTTGTTTAAATATACTATAGCAAGCATTGATGCGCTGCAACACTTCTGATGGACACTGAAATTCCAAGGAGTTCGGTGTGCATTACAGTTTGAGGAACATTCCATTGAGCTACATTCAATTTGAATGAAGTGCATGCGTTGTGGCATATGTTCACATGTTTCTCTGATATTTTAATGAGGTAAATAATATCTAGAATGTTTCTGCAATTTTGGTGTTTACTGAGATTATCCGGTGGGTCAGTAATCTATTGATATTTGGTTTCATGCTGTGTCTGAAATACTGTGGAAAGAGCATAAAATTTATTTGCATACATGGTGTTAAATTTGATAAGTGCACTGTGGGTTTATCTGGTCTGAGGTCTGGTAGTCGTGCGTCTGTGAAGAAATTATTGGTTATTGGTTGACTGTGATTGTTATGACCAGGGTAATGACCAGAATTTTATGAACATTAAATTGAGGTGGTGCAAAAGTAGGATCTCTAACCTGGTAAAGGACAGTGCAGATTATTATGGCATGGATGCTTGTCGGTTTCATATTTGAATAGTGGTCTGCTATGGAGGATGTAATGTTGGTATATGGTGAGCTTTTCTGGAGTTTTGTAGCCGGTAAAAACCTAAGTAGCCCAGTGTATTTGATTGTTTTTATTCAGTCTTGGCAGCTGTTTTTCTATGGTGAATTTAATTGCTTCTTGGTGGGGTCTTGTTAGTCCTGGTAATGACCTGAATTTTATGAGCATTACAATTATAAACTCGGTTCGGTTTTTAACGGTTCGGTTCGGTTATAAAACCGAACGAAAAAATCATAAATATATTACAAGATTTTAAATTTATAAATTACAACTCTCTCGATTTTTAAACAAAGTAACTGAGTTTTTGAATGAATACACTCTGTGTATATGTTAGTGGTAATGTTATAAGACTGTATCATATGACATTAGTAAGCTAATAAGTTATACAGGGCTCACAATATATTTAAACAAATTTCTACATGCATGTGTGATAATGTGCAATGAATAAATCATACCTAATTAAGTCTTAATTTGCACAAATTTAATGCCTTGCAAAAACCAGTATATGAGTAAATGACAAAATGTACTCTCAGTTGCTAATACAAAAGCAAATTAGAACTTTCTCATGTAATATGTAAATTGATTGCAATATAATCTTAGTTTTAATATAATTTACATGATAGTAGAAACCTATATATATATATATATATAGTTTACGAAAATGAGAAGTTACCAGCCAGAGCAGTCACCAGAAAGTTTTATAAATTTATATAAATTATATATTTATTTTAATAATCGGTTCGGTTCGGTTTTAGTCGGTTCGGTTTTAATCTAAAACCGGAACCGAAACCGAAAATTTCGGTTTTTAAAAATCAAAAACCACAACCGCCGGTTCGGCTTCGGTTTCGGTTTTTTCGGTTCGGTTTTGGTCGGTTTCGACGATTCGGTTTCGGTTTCATTTCGATTTTTTGCTCATCCCTAATAAAGGGGGCTGTACAGTGGCGGATCTAGCTAAAAAAAATTGCCCAGCGGAATATTTTTTTTTTTGTATGAACATCATCATAAAATAGTTTAGAAAATAAGGACAAGATGATGAGATTTTGATAAATCAAAAAACAATTTTAGCATAAAAATTTTTATGATCTCAAACTTTCAAACTTTCTTTAGTGCATTCTGTCAAACAATTAGAGTGCATCTATTGTAAGTACTATAAATCATTCACCATACATATGTGTACATACATATGATACTAGTATCCCAGTTTTGGAGAATTCAGCTTTATGACCGGTGTAGCATATCAAAGTATTCTTGCTATTGTTTGAAACATTTGTTTCATTGCATGCTGCTTGCTTGTTTTCACCCGGCTGAAATAATTTTTCCTGTGTTTACCTTCCATTTTTCACCCAGCGGGAGCTGGGTTCGCTCTTCTTTAGGTCCGCCTCTGGGGCTGTAGTTCTGTTGCTTGGTGTTCTTCTGTGGAGGATTTTTGCTGTAAATAGCCTCAGCAGTTTGTACTCTTGGTATGTTCGTGCGAAACTTTACAGGTATTTGATTTTTAAAATTAGTCTGGAGAGAATGGTCTGTTCTGAAAGTTTAAAGTGTTTAAGTTTTTTTTGCTGGCTCCTTTTATAAAGCTTCAGAATGGAGGAAGGAGAGTTAAAAACTGATGCTGCAGTGGATTGGAGTATGGGGTTCTCTCCGGTTCTTTTCTGCTTGGAGTTTGTCGAGTTTATTTTAATGCTGAGATTTTGTGCTTGTTCTCCGGTTGGTGGATCAGAAGTTTCCGTTGATCAGAAGTTTCGTGGTTTCAAGAAATCATTACTAGGTTGAGGATTTAAGAATGTTGAAAAAGAAACGTAGTAGTACATCATATCAAAGTAGTAATCACAATCTGTAGTTGCAGCCATCTTGTAATTAGAGTCAGCCTGGTACAATAAATAACTCCAAGTGAGTGAGTGTGTGATTCATCTCAAAAAAGACACAATTCTAACATTTAGAGGCAGTTGAACAATTTTGATCTTTTTATAAAGACATCCCGAATTGTTGTCATCTTTTATTGTAGACAAAAAAAACTCATTTCTTGTCAATAAGAGTTGAGCATTGTTTACTAACCTGTAACAGAAAATGCAAATTTATCAAAATTTAAACAATTAACGAAAACAAGACTAGCCTAGTTTTCTATAGGAAATATGACCAAAATAACAATTCTGGAACCTGTGCTATCCAAAATACCACTTGTCGGGATTTGTACCCATTCTAACCAACAGACTGTACATATTTCATATGCACATGTCCTTTTTTTTCCCTGCTTAATACATGTTTCTACCCAAAAAGAAATCCATGTATATCACCATCAACAAGATCTCAATTTTTAATCCATGTCAAGTCATGGATCATGTATTTTTAATATTATTTTTTATATTTAATATTTTAAAATTTTATTCATATTTTTTTCGGGGTTAAATAATTTTCATTTGGGGTTTAACGGGTTTCATTTGGGGTTCAATGGATTTCATTCGTATTTTTTAAAAAGTCAAATGGCTTATATAATGGGTCAAATGCCTTATATAATGGACCGGAGAGAATACTAAGGATTTGGGTTGCATGTGTGATATGGGCTAAAAATAAGCCCTAAAGACACATTTAATATGGCATTAATTAGACCCAGCATGGTCCAAACGTGGGGCCCATTAATGAGGTCAGAATCCCCAATTATAATATTAATTTCGTAATTAATATTAGGGGTAATAAACAGCTCAGCAATAAGTGTCAGATAAGGACATTATCTCTACAAGACTTAGCCTCCAAGGCATCCAATTCGATATGGCAACAGACTCCTACAAGGAAGGAGTCTAGAACTTTCCTCAAGGAGGTGACTTATCTATTAAGTCTCCAACTCCTACCTTAATTCTAAGGATTCTCAGCCTATATAAAGGGTCAGACCCCTCACCTCAGAACTACGTTTTTTGGCTTGATCTTTGATATTCATCAAAGTACGTAGGCATCTTGTGAAGGCAGAGTCAGCCACGAGCACAAGAGCAGCCATTAAAGCACGAAGCTCACACACCTTTGCATTAAATACATTAACCCTAGCCGCAATACTAGTAGCCTAGTTTTTATTCCACAACATTTGGCGCCGTCTGTGGGAAGACAACATCAACCATGGTTCAAACACGAAGAACAACACCAGTTGCAACTGAGGCCATACCTCTCAGATCTGCTCCACCCATCACCGAACAGGTTCCCCCAGCATCAGGGGCGATTGCCCAACAAGCTCCGCCAGCATCAGGGGCGATCACCCAATCTCAAGTTTCTCAACAATCAGGGGTGATCCCCCACGTTGAGAGTACATTACCTCCGATTACCCGTACAAGACGAGAAACCAATCCTCTTCAGATGGTGGTCTCTCCTCTTATTGATCCGAACAACCCATTGCATGGGGTCCAGATCCACACTACAGATCTCCCCGTGAGTACTAACCCGACATACGGGCTGCCTCATTATTCTCCTATCCAAGGGACAGGCCCAAGTGGTCACGCTTTGCAGATCCGAGATCGAGAGTATCACGATTATTCGGGTCCTTATACTGATGAAACCTCCTCCGACGATGAGGATGATGACCGTGATGAAGCCCCGAGGAAGCGACGTGCTAGTAGAGAACCTCGAAGGAGGACTCAAGACATCCGTGATGGACAATCTTTGACAACTGCTGAAAGGATCAAGGCTTATGAGGCCGAGATCTTAAAATTGAAGGAAGATATGGCAAGAGAACAAGCTAGGCTAAATCAAACTCAGCCTCCTCCAACTGCAGGAAGGATTCCCATCATTGATTTGGAGAGGTCTTCAAGGAGACAAAGAAGGGCTGATGCCTCATTCAGAAGAACAACCACAAGGATGGAAATTCCCAAGGGGAACCCCAAAGATCTGATGCCTCTCGGAGATCCTGATGATCCAACACCCCCGTTCACCGAGGAAGTGATGAATGCTCACATCTCTAGGAAGTTTAAGATGCCTACAATAAAGGCTTATGATGGAAGGGTGATCCCGCAAACCATGTGAGAACATTCTCGAACGCACTGCTGCTGCAGCCTGCAAGTGATGCCCTAAAGTGCAGAGCGTTCCCCCAAACCTTGTCGGGCATGGCTCAGAGATGGTATAGCCGATTGCCTGCGAACTCTATTGGCTCTTTTAAGGAGTTGAGTGCCGCCTTCGTTAGCCAATTCATTAGCGGAAGGGTGCATGAGAAGAGCTCCGCATCTCTTATGTATGTGGTGCAAGGAAAGAATGAAAATCTGAGGGACTACCTCAAGAGATTCACTAAGGAGACCCTGAATATCACTGATTTGGAAAATAAGGTGGCAATGGTAGCCCTGGAGCATGGAACCACTGACCTCTTCTTCAAGAGATCATTGGCGAAGCATCCCCCTGAGAACATGGCTGAGCTCCAACGAAGGGCTGATAAGTATATTAAAGCTGAGGATAGCTTGAATAAAGAAACCACCGTAGGTGGAGGAGGAAGTAACAATGACTCCAAGAAGCGAAAGCAAGACCAGGACTATGATGATCAAGAGTATGATGCTAGGGACAAGTATCCCCGAACTAGCGAGGACTCCGACTCTGCCCCTAAGAAGAACCAAGGGTCAAGGTTCACTGAGTATGCAAGGTTGAATACTCCTAGGAGTCGAATCTTGTTGGACATTGAGAATGATAAGGATTTCAGATGGCCGAAGCCACTCAGGGGTGATCCCGCAAAGAGAAACCAGAATCAGTATTGCAGATTCCATAGAGACGTGGGGCATGACACTGACGATTGCAAGCAACTCAAAGATGAGATCGAGTTTTTGATCCGTAGAGGGAAGCTGAGGCACTTCACTAAGGGTGAAGACCGTGGTAACCAGATAAGAGACTATAATAGAAGGGATGACAATCAAGATCGCAACCCACAGCCCCGAGGGCCAGTAATCAACATGATCTCAGGAGGCCCGACTGCGGCCGGGACAACTAAGAACTCTCGAAAGGCTTATGCCCGAGAGGTGTTGCACATCGTGGGAGAGGCCCCGAAGCGTGCAAAAACTGAGGTAGCGATTAGCTTTGATGACTCAGACTTGGAAGGGGTGAAGTTCCCCCATGATGACCCGTTGGTCATAACTCCTGTGATTGGAAACTCGGAGGTGAAGCGAGTCTTGATAGACAATGGAGCTTCCGTTGACATTCTGTTTCATGATGCGTTTGTGAAGATGGGATACACTGATTCTCAGTTGACCCCCAATAACATGCCTATATACGGATTTAATGGAGTAAAATCCAAAGTTGAAGGGACTATTCAGCTGCCTGTAACTATTGGGCAAGAGCCCAAGGAGGCCACTCAGATGTTGAACTTCCTGGTAATCAAGGCGGCTTCAACGTACAACGCTATCCTTGGAAGGACTGGACTTCATGCATTCAAGGCTGTTGCCTCAACCTATCATGTGAAGATCAAGTTCCCTACCAGGAATGGTGTTGGAGAACATAAAGGTGATCAGAAGATGGCACGAAGCTGTTATGTAGCCTCGTTAAGGCCTGACGGAGTCGGGGGGCAGGTCCTTCCGATTGAAGACATGGATGTCCACAGTGGTAAGGAACACAAAGAAAGGTCAGCAGAGGACATCACACAGAAGCCTCGGACAGCCATTGAGGCTAAGGCGTTAACTGACTTTGTGATTGAGTGCACCATTGGCAACCAAGAAGTTGGGGGGCAGGAGGTAGTACCCCGAGCAGGAAGTGAACTGCAGAATAAGAATGAGGAGACCAGAAGGAGTGGCGGGTGCTCTATTTTGATGGAGCATCAAAAACAAAATCAAGTGGTGCAGGCCTAGTCTTGCAAAACCCCGATTGGGCTTAAGTTATTCTAGTAGGACTTAGCTTCATATTTATATAGTAGAAGTAGAAATAAGGTTCATTAAAACCATTGCAGAGCATGTTGCTCCGAGTAGGACAGTAGTACTCTATGTAAGGGTTGAACCCATTTCAAGTTATTAATGCAAGTTTGTTTTCCATTCATTGATTGTGATTTTATTTATGTGCCAAGCACCTGATGTGTGAGTCAAAGAAGACCAAGTACCGAAAATAAAAGAATACACGAATGAAAACAAACGAATGCATACCTCGAATGGTAGAGTTAGGTTACGGCAGATAAGAATTTAAGTCCTTGAAGGATCCTGGATAAAGACAAACGTTGAAGTCTTGATGGAACACCCGCTGAAGAAACATATTGCATAGCATGAAAGCCAATGGAAGGCTCATCAAGTGGGTAATCTAACTAAAAGAATTCGATGTTAAGCCTAGTACGGCCATCAAAGCTCAGGCTCTAGCTGACTTCGTGGTTGAATATACCATTGACAACCAAGAAGTCGGGGGGCAGGAGGTAATAGACCAGGAAGGTCAGCAAGGTGAGAAACCCCTGGAAGAGAAGAAGGAATATTGGATGCTCTATTTTGATGAAACCCCTGGAAGAGAAGAAGGAATATTGGATGCAGGAGGTAATAGACCAGGAAGGTCAGCAAGGTGAGAAACCCCTGGAAGAGAAGAAGGAATATTGGATGCTCTATTTTGATGAAACCCCTGGAAGAGAAGAAGGAATATTGGATGCTCTATTTTGATGGGGCATCAAAAACAAAAAGCTCTATTTTCATGGGGCATCTAAAACAAAAACCAGTGGTGCAGGTTAAGTTATGCAAAGCCCCGATGGGTTCACACTCGAGTATGCCTTGAAGTTGGACTTCCAAACAACCTGCAACGAGGCGGAGTATGAAGCTCTATTGGCCAGCCTTGGATTGACGAGAGCCCTGAGGGTGAAGAACCTGAAAGTTTGTGGAGACTCAAATCTGGTAGTCTCACAAGTCAATGGAGAGTTTGAGGCTAGAGAAAAGAATATGGCCAAACACTTGAGGATTGTGAAAGCCGTGATAGCCCCGCTCGATAAATGCCATGTTGAGTATATCCCAAGAGAGAAAAGAACATTAAGGCCGAAGCCCAGTCTAAGTATGGCACTTCTGAGATAAAGAATTATGCAGAGAGCTTTTGCTTCCAGGTCTTGAAGACCCCACCATCGAATCAAAATTGGTAGCACCAGTTGATGTAAGCTGAAGGATAGACCCTCTTCGAGCTCATCTCGAGACTAGTTGGCTCCCTGATAATGCCTTGAATGCACAGAAATAGTTAGTGAGAGTGTTGAGATGAGAGGTCCTTTGTCATTCCTTACTTAAAATCTTGAATCTCAAATCCCGACACAAAATTTTAGCCTTGATGGCCAAAAAGGTTGTCTGCCTCCAATCAAATTTGTCATTTGAAGTTTAAGGACTTGAATCAAGAGCCTTCAATCGAATATAAACCAAAGCAAGGTCCTGTGAGCATAAGAAGAAGGTTGGAAACCTAGAACCAAGAAAAGAAGGTTAACAACCAGCCAAGACACACCGGACTTGAAGTCAAACGCTGAGGAGCAGGTGAACTCCCTGTACGATCAACTGAAAAGTAAGACCTCCTCCGTATGAAGCAAGGGGGGCAAGAACTAAGGGACTTCATCATTCCTACATCTTAGAATGAGAATCAAGGGAATCAAGGGTTGATAATAACCTTAAAACCAAGGTCTCAGCAAATAAGTTAAGGCTCGGAAGGTCACAAGTCAAGGTTCACGAAACCATTTAAGGCATAACAAACACCTCATATTGACCTGAAACCTCGTGTTGGTGATCCAGAACACCAACATCAACATTAGAATCCAGGCTTTGTGTTATAAATCAAGGGCTAAGGAACTAAGTTGAAGCCTTAGAAGGCCAACAAAGCTATCAGATCCAACCTTGGATCAAGAGATTCGTGAACAACTCAAGAATGAGTAACTGAACCAACATTCCAACAAGGTGGATGAAAGGTTCAAAGTAATTCTATGTAAGATTAGGCAAGCATGAAACCTTTGAGAGGATTTTGAAGCTTTCTCGTGGAAGGTTTGGAAACCCATTTACTATGTCACCAAGGTGCTTCATGAAGCTGACCTGAATCACTCCGCTATAGAGAAGTTTGCTTTAGGCACGGTCATGGGCTCAATAAAATTGAGACCTTACTTTTTAGTCACGTAAAATCGAGGTCTTGACAGACCAAGCCATTAAAAGGCCATTAATTCGACCAGAATCCTGGTCGAAATGACCAAGAATCCTGGTCGAAAAATTGTTCGACTGAGCCACGAAAAAGGCCATTAATTCGACCAGAATCCTGGTCAAAATGACCAAGAATCCTGGTCGAAAAATTGTTCGATTGAGCCACGAAAAAGGCCATTAATTCGACCAGAATCCTGGTCGAAATGACCAAGAATCCTGGTCGAAAAACTCTTCGACGAGGCCACGAATTTGGCCCTTAATTCGACCAGAATCCTGGTCGAAATGACTAGGAATTCTGGTCGAAAATCCGTTCGACCAGGAGAAAATTGAGACCTTATTTCGACCAGAATCCTGGTCGAAATGACTAGGAATTCTGATCGAAAATTCATTCGACCAGGAGAAATTTTGGACCCTTATTTCGACCAGAATCCTGGTCGAAACGACCAGGAATCCTGGTCGAAAATCCGTTCGACCAGGAGAAAATTGAGACCTTATTTCGACCAGAATCCTGGTCGAAACGACCAGGAATCCTGGTCGAAAATCCGTTCGACCAGGAGAAAAATGAGACCTTATTTCGACCAGAATCCTGGTCGAAATCCTGGTCGAAAAATGTGAAGTTTCCTGATCGAAATTTGTGATCAAAATTCAGAAATTTGAGTCGAAATGATAATTTCTGAATAGTACTAGCCCTTGGAAGGCCGAGATCTTAAAATTGAAGGAAGATATGGCAAGAGAACAAGCTAGGCTAAATCAAACTCAGCCTCCTCCAACTGCAGGAAGGATTCCCATCATTGATTTGGAGAGGTCTTCAAGGAGACAAAGAAGGGCTGATGCCTCATTCAGAAGAACAACCACAAGGATGGAAATTCCCAAGGGGAACCCCAAAGATCTGATGCCTCTCGGAGATCCTGATGATCCAACACCCCCGTTCACCGAGGAAGTGATGAATGCTCACATCTCTAGGAAGTTTAAGATGCCTACAATAAAGGCTTATGATGGAACGGGTGATCCCGCAAACCATGTGAGAACATTCTCGACCTCAGTCAGGGGCTCTGCCCCTTGGACCCCAGCCAGGGGCTCTGCCCCTTGGACCCCGCCAGGGGCTGCCGCCCCTTGGACCCCGCCCGGGGGCTGCTGCCCCCGGACCCCCGCTAGTGCCGTTTAGCACCGTTTAACGTCATTTAGAATCGCTTAACATTGTTTAAGTGTTGTTCAAGGCTTGTTAGTGCCGATAAGCACCGATTAAGTGTCGATTAGCACCGTTAGTGCCGATAAGCACCGATTAAGTGCCGATAACACCGTCAGTGCCGATAAGCACCGATTAAGTACCGATTAGCACCGTTAGTGCCGATAGCACCGTTAGTGCCGATAAGCACCGTTCAGTGTCGTTTAATACCGGTTGGCGTCACTTAAACGTTGTTTAAGTGTCGTTTAAGGCTAGTTAGTACCGTTTAGTGCCGTTTTATGCCGTTCAACGTCGTTTAAACATTGTTTAAATGTCGTTAAGGCTGATTAGTGCCGATTAGCATCGAATTGACATTGTCGTAAACGCGTCGGTCGCTCCACGCTTTACATAAAGACAATACTCGTGAAACACTAGTGTATAAAGATGAACCCTGACCCGAGTCTTGGAAAGGACCGTTAAAACTTCAAGGAAAACCTGATCAGTTTTCCTAGAAGTTGGGGGGCAAATGATATGGGCTAAAAATAAGCCCTAAAGACACATTTAATATGGCATTAATTAGACCCAGCATGGTCCAAACGTGGGGCCCATTAATGAGGTCAGAATCCCCAATTATAATATTAATTTCGTAATTAATATTAGGGGTAATAAACAGCTCAGCAATAAGTGTCAGATAAGGACATTATCTCTACAAGACTTAGCCTCCAAGGCATCCAATTCGATATGGCAACAGACTCCTACAAGGAAGGAGTCTAGAACTTTCCTCAAGGAGGTGACTTATCTATTAAGTCTCCAACTCCTACCTTAATTCTAAGGATTCTCAGCCTATATAAAGGGTCAGACCCCTCACCTCAGAACTACGTTTTTTGGCTTGATCTTTGATATTCATCAAAGTACGTAGGCATCTTGTGAAGGCAGAGTCAGCCACGAGCACAAGAGCAGCCATTAAAGCACGAAGCTCACACACCTTTGCATTAAATACATTAACCCTAGCCGCAATACTAGTAGCCTAGTTTTTATTCCACAACAATGTGTATTATAGAGTTTTTTATGCAGAATAAATCTTGGGCTACACCCTTATACACTACTAAAACACTATCTACGTTATAGGACTAGTATATTACTCTATAATTGATAGAGTGTATATTTATATGTATTTTACATGATTATATTCCTCATATTTATCGTATTTTGCATTTAATTGGATTTTTATTTAATAGATTTTAATGTTTTATTGTAGGAAGCAAGGAAATTCTAAACTTGGAAGGATTGGAAAATAAAGATCTTAATTTGGAGATTTATTAAAAGGAAATTCGGATTTGTTGGGCTGCACGCGCGTACTTCACTGTTTGGGCCATATCTCGAGTTCTAGAAGTCAGAATTGGACGATTCAACAGCCCACGCGAAGATAACGGAATTATCTTTCATTCTAAAGTGGTCCAGATGTTCAGTTACAACTGGAACGGCCCAGAAATACTGAAGAGAATATAGTTACGAATTTTCCTTGGAAACCAATTCAGTTTAGGAAACGTACTTGTAATTTTCTCAAGGCATTAAAATACTTTTATTAGAGACATTAAAACATCAGATATTATTATTAAGAGGAGGAGATATACAGACGTATAGAGAGACATATAGAGAAAGAGAGAAGGGAGAGAAACTTTTACTTTTCTTTCTGGTTGAAGATTGAAGGTTTTCTTCTCTATTAATTCTCGTTAATATTATGTGTTCTTATCATATTATATGTTTTGTTAGTTTAATAATGAGCGAGTAGATCTTTAATCTAGGGTTAAGTTGAACCTTAGTTATGATTGATGTATGATTTTCTCAATCCCCCGATTTGGTTATGCTATATGCTCTTGTTTATTGAGTTGTGTTTAATTAATAATAACATGTCAGACGTGATTACGTTTATTGTATGAACCTATATCTATTTATCAATGAAAGTTGGACTTAGATGGTTGTGATTTATTCAATAAAGACATGAACTTCTCCATGAAAATAGGTAGAACGGATTGTTAGGAAGTTAGGATGTTGTGTTTAATGTCTCTGAATTGCATGATGCCATGAAAATAGGCTTGATTGTAAGTTAGAGAAGCCATTAATACTCGAGAGAGGTTATTGGTATTTATAGGGCATATCTTTCCTCTTGAGTAGTACATGATTAATTGGGGTGGGAAATCGTAATTACATTGATTCATGCTAGTGGAGATACTTAATTCTAGATATTTTTAGTTAATTGATAAATGCAACATTCTTGCCTTAGTATAACGTTAGTTTAAAAATCTCTCAAAATTTTACTGTGTTACTTGCTTAGTTGAATCGAGTCAAGAATAACTAGTGATTGATACGTTTGTCTCTGTGGGATCGACTCTGACTTACCCTACTACATAGTTAGAAGGATTTGTTAGATTTATTATTTGATAGGTACGCGACAACCTTGTCAATAATTATATTTTTCATTTTTCATTTTCTTAAAATGGATCCCGCCAGGGGCACTTTTTTAATACTAGTAGTGTTTTAGTAGTATAAGGGTGTAGCTCAAGATTTATTCTTCCATGAACGAGGTGAGGAGAGAAAAAAATGATTTAAAGGTTGTGACTTGTGAGGAGCAATTGTGAGGAGCAAGGAACATGAATGTTCACAATGAATACGTATTTTGCTTATGCGTGGATGGTGTCTTCGCATTCTATGTATGCGTGCTCAGCAAAAATAAAATAAATAAAATCAATACAAATGGAAGAAACGCAACTAGATTATGCATGTATAGATATTACGCATATAAAATATGCGAATTCCAAGCTGCACATCCAGTGAGACAATGAATGCGTATTCAATCGGTCATTTTGGACACTCTTCGTGCATCTCGTTATCTTGGGCATTGTTGGATCAAAAAAGGTTATTCATGGCTTTCATCCGTTTTCTATTGTCTTACTGTGTCTTTTGCTCTTTAGAACCACTGAGCTGTTATATATAGTATAATTCACCATCGTGTCCCTCGAACATTTCAGTGATCCTACATAATACTTCCTTTGTTCCATTCATTTTTATACGTTTATTTTAGAGTGTCTGACAAGCATTTTATGGTGCATAACTAGTATAGTTCTATAACTTATTTTTACAATTTTCTTTTTATGTATAAAAATAAGATTGTTTTATTTTTATACAAAAAAAAATTGTAAAAATAAGTTATCTAACTATAGTAGTTAGGAGCTTTAAAATGCGTGTTACGCCCCTATCCCCCAATGTATACAATTCATTGGGACGGAGGGAGTAGTTATCTTCTCCCTTTGGAGCATGAGATAGAATTACAACAAACAAAGCAAATTTCAACATCTACTATTTAGTTCATAGAGAATACTCGGCAAATATTAGAATTGTAATATAATTCATGTAAGAGTCTACGCATGTCGTACGATATCTCTACAGAAATGCAAATATAAATTCATAATAAAAATTACCAGGACATAAGCATCGTCTCCGACATTAAAAAAAATTGGGAAAAGAGTATATAAAGCACACAATAGAAAAGTTTTCTATTAGTGCGCCTTATAATATGATAAATTAATTATTATTTGAACAATCCAACCGTACCGATATTAAATTCATACAAAAATATCAGAATGTACAAATTTTCGTGTAATTTAATTATTTGAAACTATAAATTTACAGCAATAAGATTATGATAAATCTATGTCGTTGAATATATGTAGAAAATAGTATTATTATAAAAGTGGTACTCCACTATTTCAAATATAATAAAAATTTGTATATAATGTTATTTCGACATAAACTTTTCATTCGTACAGTTGGATTATCAAAAATAATAATAAAATATAAAATTTAAGATGAACTTCTCTATTGTGTGCTTTAGAAATTCCATACCTCTACAAATTTCCTTATCAACCTTTGCTTGTGTATAATGCCTACGAGCTTGACTTTTCTCGATGTTATTGCTGGACTGTTAACATTAACAAAAATTTAACACCATCACATTACCAAAACAAGCGAATAAAACCAAATTTAAGTCACAGTACAGGCCATTTCTCCTTAGCTTCATCAATATCGACACGATCACCGATAAACAAAATGTCCTCTTTACTCACCATCTGCCTCCTCACTATCCGCTTCTTTGCCTTTTTAAAATTTTTCGACTCAACTGGCTGCTCTTGTTGCTCGCTAGTCTCTTCCTCAGCATCACTATGATAAGGCACAAACTCCTCTTCTTTTTCTTTTTTAATTTCCTTCACTTTCGGTTTCTTCGTAAATCTGTTGGGATATCAAAATTTGTTACCAAATGACATGACACTAATTACTTGGTTGGATATCAATATTTGTTACCAAATGACATGACACTAATTACTTGATATTTTGGGATGTTTTAATTAAATGATCCTGGCGGGTCCATTACAATATTAACCAATCAAAACAATGTCACGTCATTTTGTAACAATTTTTGGTACCCAATTTGGTATCTCTATCATTTTTCCTTAGTGAAATAATGTAATTTATTTTACAGCTAAGTAACAGCTCAGCATCTAGTACAAAATCGGCCTGATTTTTTTGATTCGGCTGCTTCGCATTTTGGTTCGATAATTTTAAATTTAAATTTACCGCTAGAAAATGTTGCCTTTGGCCTACGACGCATAGTCAGAGAGAGAGAGTTAAGAGACTGTCCAAAATGAGGAAGAAGATTTAGGGTCCCGTTTGTCAAATTTTAATTCCAATTTATAGGTTACTTGTTTCGGAAAAAAAATTATTTACATAATTTATTTATAGAAAAATGTGTATGCGGAGTTTAATATTCGTTATCATGGAAAAATAAGTTATTTTTTAAGAAAAAATACATATTTACGTACTTTTTTCCAAAATAAGTAACTTATTAAAATTTCCCATACGAGGTCTACAGTATTTATAAGAGGCTTTAGTAGGCTTTAGTGGAGATGGAGTATGAACGTTGGAGCCAGAATCTCGTTACAGAGATTTCTTATACAAAAATCTTGTTATAGATTTTAATTTAAATTTTTAAAAATATAAAATATATCATTAATTATATAATTAAATAATAATATTAACTCCTGGCAAAAAAAAATATATTACCTTGTGTGATTTATGATTGTTTCATATTATTTCTTTTTCTGTGATTTAATAATATTTTTCTTTTTCTGTTTATTAGATTATAATATAGTAACACTGAGTTTGTTAATATTTGTTCCTTTCAAATATGTGTGTGTCAATATATTTGTTTATGTTATATCCGTATTATTCGTTATTGCACATAATAATAAAAAAAAATCTTATATTCGTGCTGCTAGACTTGATTAATCTAATATTAATTTTGTACCAATCAGCTATTAAATTCCTTACCAACGGAAAAAAAAAAAAGAAATAGGTATTATGTTTATTTTTTAGGTTTGTAAGGATTGGAACCTCATCTCTAGAGTGCTTTTTCAAAATCATACATCTTATTGGTTAACCATAAAAATATTAAATGAGATATACACATACATATTCATGGAATTTAAAAAAAAAATACACATACACGAGCTCTAATTATGTGGCATAATCTTATCTTATGTCACATAAAATCAAAATTCAATTCCCCTCCAATAATTAAATTCCTTCTAATACTTAAATGTTGGGATTTACCCATTAAGAGCATGTTTGGCTGCAACTTTAAGTGACTTTTGATTTTAAGTTAAAAATTATTTGTTTGTGTAATAAGTTAAAAAAATGATTTAAAACTGAAAAAACAACTTAAAGTCAGAAGTTTATACGAGGTACTTTTTTAAAACAACTTATTTTTTTTGATGATTTTTTTATAAAACGAAATATAATCATTCAAATGAATAACTCATTTAATTTATTTGTATTTTTATATTTTTTTATAACTCATAAGTCATACATAATTTAAAATTATCTAAACAAATATTGACTTGAAATTTTTATTTTTCACTTATCATTTTAACCAATTTTAACCAATTTTAAGTTATAAGCAATAAGCTAATCCAAACGAGCTCAAGGTGATGCTTCAACTTATTCTGTTACTACAATCCGATAAAAATATTGATATATATCTTCTTCATTTTCTTTGTAGAAAAATGTCCAATAATTTTCTTAATAAAAATATGGATTCAGAGTGTGTGTTTATATGAACCCATAAATTATTGGGATGAATCTCCTTTAGAAAAATAGGGAAGTTACAACAATAAAATATTGCCCTATAAGAATAGTGGGTCCTACTACTCTTACATTATTCCGAAAATTCAACCTTTTTGCTTAAGCAAAAGCTAACTAGGGACTAGGGAGGTTGTTATCCTAGCCTAATCACCTTCGGGTTAATAGGCAGTTACATCACTAAAGTGGTGGATAACTTTCAAGTGGCCTACCGAGTCAAAAAAGCTTTCAAACGAATCACTAAGTTAATTAAAGATTACAATTTGATTATTGAACTAATTAAAATTTTCACGGCCGTTAAGTCCTATTGATTTTTAACGGAAAACGGTAGTCAACACACACGTAAATGCCTGCTAGGATGCCACATAACCAACCCCATCAGCTGTTATCCTCCATGTCTCTCTTATCTCTCTCGCTATCTCTTTCTCTCCCCAACTGTTCGCCATCGCCAGCCACCTCCGCCTTGTTCCAACTCATTTTGAAGCTTAAATCATCCAAAAAACCTGGATTTGGTAACGTCCACAGCTGAAAATCAACAATCCTAGTCATCTTTCCGTTATATTTCTAACGGGACTAACGGAAGAAACCAAAATGAAAGTTATATATTACTTAGTGATTCGTTTGAAAGCTTTTTTGACTCGGTAGGCCACTTGAAAGTTATCCACCACTTCAGTGATGTAACTGGCTATTAACCCAATCACCTTCTCGTGAACTTAATCAAAATCGCTATCACGATTTGATTGATTACCAGATTCATTTAAATAATCATCCACACAATTTTCCAATCTAGATGAGTGCATCTCATACTTTCATATTTCGCATCAAAATCAAGATCAAGAAGAACAAACAGTTCCTAATTCAGATATAAATCAGCATAATTATGAATACTTAAATTGATAATTTATTTTGTGTTTGTGCTACGACGCGGCAGTCACCTGAGATGTCATCCCTCCTTGTCTACTTGAGTAATTATAGGGGATACTGGCCAAAATTTAACGAATAAAGTGCGTAAAATAGAAAAAAATAGTTAGTGGAGAAAAATAGTTATTGTAGATCATTTTTATATTATAAAATTTTATTATTTTTGTAATTTAAAATATTAAAAGGAATATTCAAAAAAGGGAAGTGCAAATAAATAGATAGCAATAAAATTAAATGCCCATCTATTTATTCATTTATACATTTGGAAACTTTTTAAAAAATTTATCCTATATATAATTGGTGTAGGGAAGTTTGAGCGTCATCTGTTATTTCAAAGATACTATTTTTTATATTTTTAAATAATATTAAACAAAAATTAAAAATATTAGTAAATTGTTCATCTTATTTCCAAAGGAAAAATTATCAAACATATCCATATTTTCAAAAATTATAACTAGAATTTCTAGACATTATATAATTGGTGTAATGTTGTTTATATAATTTAATAGTCAAGGGTAGGTGTGCCAATTAAGAAATACTAATATTGATTACATTTTTAAATAATACTAAGTAGAATATAAGAGTGGTTAAATTGTACACCTTATGGTAAAATTAAGAATAGGATTTAAAAGTATTATTTTGAAATTTTTCAGAGAAAAATTAAAATTAATTATATAAACTATAATAAAGTTAATGAGTGAAAAAATATTTAAAAACATTTGCTAATTTTAAAATTAAAAAATATGAAATTTATAGGAAAAATATACAAGAACAAATAAAATAATAAAAAAATAAGTTTCATCAATTTAATGGAATTTCCGGTTCTTCCAAAAAAATGAAAAATAAAAATTTAATATAAAAAATTCATAAATCATATTTATAAAACATCCTATATATAAAGCTTTTTAATTTAATTTAAATAGATGTGAATGTTACGTTTTCTCTCCCAAATAATCGGTCTCTTTTAAATTAAAAAAAATTATCTCATATTAGTTGTTCAACTTTTTATTCACACATATTTATAAATAATTTTTCAACAACACCCTTTTTGATATGTGATCTTCTATATTGATTTTTTCTAAAAATACATATTAAGCTAATAATCCAATAATTACATGTAAAAATATTCTAAAATGGCTATAATTAAAATGGGATGGGGTAGTAATTTTTATCTTTAAAGTAGTAGCATTGCAGAAATGAAAAAAAAAAAAAACCAAAAGCTAACAAGTGTCATTTAAAACGAGTCTCAAAACTACCACCTTCTTTGTTTTCAAACAATTTTATATGTACAAAAATACTTAAAGTCAAGCCAAAGATCCTAAACAAAACCGAGTCATCTCATATGACCTAACTTTAATGAGGTTGCACATGGAGGGGTCTTTTGTTTTTAAAACATCCCTCAGTAATTTTAATGAATGGCCTGCAACGCTAAGCGGTTAGTTGGAGTTGTAGACATGAATTTAATATTAGTATTTTCGATCGTTAATTTAACTACTTTCTAATTACAATCACTAAATGATTCTTTTGTTAGCTTATAGTATACAGTATTGTTTTAGCGCTAGGTAGCTAGGTACAATTAGGGAACATAAATTCTGTTGGAAGAAGAATAAATATGATTATCAGCATCTTGATTGCTTAAACCATACTTAATCTTCTATGGTGGCTCCTTTTTTTTTAAGGTTTAATGCTTTTTTATATGGTTAATGATATATACACTTTAGCACACGCAACATTTAATTAATTCGAAATTTTTTCTAGTCTACCTTTACAGATCGTCAAAAAGCTCTTCAAGCTTTACAAAATGGGTAGAGAGTAATCATCGAGTAGAATAAAAGAAAGTGAAAGCATTCTAATTCAGAATTTTGATAGTAAAAAGTCTCTAATTTGTTCACAAATTCAATAATGTTTGGTCTTTTCTTATCCTAGACGCAAGTGTTGTTCGCCAAAACTCACGACAAAAATGCAAAGTCTTTACTCTTACAAATTCATGAATGTTAAGAATTCTAATGTCTGCCATAATTAGCCCAGGGTCACACACGTCAGACAAAAATTGCAAGTTTTTTCACTTACACATGTGAATAGGTTCAGGAAGGGGTTGAGTTGGCACAGTGGTTAGTGCCCAATCCGTGAACCGTGAGGTCACGGGTTCGACTCCTGCCGGGGGTTAAAAACCGGAAACAATCTCTCTACCTGCTCATGCGGGATATACCGAGTACGTTATGTTTTATGGGATATATTGAGTACGTTGTGTTGTTTTTATGTGAATAGGTTCAGGAAAGAGTTGTAAATGCATGGTCCTAGTCTCCTGGACTCCTGTACACGGAGGAGTATACCTGCAAGTGATATTTTCACTTCACACAAAAGTATTCAATTCTGCAGCCTACCATACCTTCTTTGTTAGCTGCACATGCAGTTGCATTAGCTGGTGAAGTTTCATACTCCCGTATCTCTTCTAATTTATTTTCGCTCAAATTATAAATATTATTATTGCGCACGAGTACTTCCTGCAGATTTTAATTTATAACATCAAAAATAGTCATGAGTTTTAGCATTGATAAAGAAGAAAGTGTATGTACAATCATATTTACAAGACACGGTCTGTTTCTTCTTCATGTATTTACATAGAGAAATTATCCATGTTAACCAAAATAGTTCCCTGTCATGGACATCGAAAACAAGCACAGTCCTGGATTTTTTACGGCTTCACAATCATTCTTCTCTCCTTCCATAGCCATTCCACCAGTATTTTCATCTGATGACTTCCCATCTAGACCAAGATTAGGAATACCTCCTACCTACACAATTGAGCATGCATGCATTATAATTTATAAATAGCCCGACAAAAGAAGATGAGTAAAATTAAGACCCTTCTTTTTGATACTTGAAATTTGGATTTTTCAGCTTTCCGAAAACCATCAAAGACCATGTTATCGAATACGATCCTGGTAAGGCTTTTTTCTAACATATTTGTATGAGCTGTACTTAACACATATACGTGTAATTACTAAATAAAACAAACACATATGTAATATATAGAACTCGCGTTCATCACCTGCATGATCTTGGGGCTATTAACAGGAGAACTAGCCGTGTCTTCCAAAGAATCATCGTACAAATTTTCTTTGTTTCTTTTCTTGATATCTTCTAGCGTTTTCGATAACTTCGTCAAAGTCGAAGTAGACGGAATTAATCGACCTGATTCCGATAATTTCTTCTGATCAACCACACACGAAGCAGCATCAGAGACCAGACAACTTTCGTTACTAATCCGGCCACCTGGATATTGCTCCTTTCTTTGCTTCGCAAAAAAATCATCAAAGTATGAAGTCCATCCACTTTCTTCTGAATCTTCATCATCTGATATATTTTCTTTAAAACCAAAAGATTTATCCATCAATCCTCAGCTACTTCAGATAAATACAAGAAAAAAAGTAGATAAATGAAGGGTTTTTGTAACACATTTAAAGGTGAGAAAGGAGATTTATTAAAGGAAGAAAATCAAAATATGTTTGAATAGTATATATAGAATCTTGTATGTGGGACAATAGGTATAGAAGAAGTTAAACAGCAGTTGCAAGTTGCACCAGAAAAAATAGAAACGAAATAAAGAGGAGAACGTGCGAAGGAGCTAAATTAAATTCAATGTTAATTAAAGGGAGAGGGTTTGTGTACGTTGACGTTTATTAGTAGTTCGAGGGGAATTTTCATGCTCCTTGGCACCATTTTATTTGCTGCCACTTATCTTTCATGTTTCAATTGAATAAACAAGCATGCGTCAATCAAAGTCTGAAATGAAGCATTCATTCATGGGCTAAAAAGTGCATTTTTTTTTTACCAATTTGTTTAATTTTGTCCCTATATAAATATGGCTCTTGTGATAATATACAGATTTCTAAATTATTCGTGCAATAATTAACTAAAAGTAATGTTACATAACGGAAATGGTTTTCGAAAATGTTTTCGAAAAAAGTAATTTTATTTGTGAAATTCATATATATGTACAAGTGGCATCTCATTTATGAGAAAATAGTCAATAATATTTTAATAACTTAACATTAGGGAATTTTTTATAGCAATTCTATAAAATAATAATAGTACAGTTATTTATCTATTCAAGACATTATAGTAAATGTGAATATATATGGGAATTGCTTTTCTAAAACTGTGCAGGACTTAGGAGTTAGGAGTATCAACATACTTCAAATGCAAAATTGCTAATAAATTTGACTTAAATAATCTAAATAGTGTATAATATGTATATAATTAGTTAATTTTATATCAAATTTTAAACATTATTTTAAAGTTAATATTTACTTACTTATTGAAAGATAAACTAAGAACACATGTATTCTAATATGAAAATGTTTAATTATAAAATGAATAAAAAATTTTAAATTATTAAAACTCTACTATCTCTGTCCCATTATATATGTAAATCTTAAAAATGAATTTGTCCCATATTACATGTTTCCTTTCTTCTTTCAATATAAATTTAAAGATAATTTTTCAAAATTATCAGTATACTTATTATGTATAAAATTTGATTTTTTTCAAATTTAACAATATTTTTATTTTTCAATGTATTAATTAAAGGCATTAATTGAAAATTTTTATTCAACTAATTCTTTTCTTATTATATGTTATTTTTATAAAAGGGCATGCCAACATGTAACATGAGACAGAGAGAATAATAATTTTATAAAATGTGATATTTTTATTATATTTAGGGAATGGTAAAAACAAAGAAATTAACACTGTATTCCCGAAATTTTTTCCAGAAGAAAAGAGAAGAGAAATATAATAACTAAATTTTTTCCAGAAGAAAAGAGAAGAGAAATATAATAATAGAAGAAGATGAATCTTTCGTATGTATTATCGAGAGGAAGAATTTTTATTATAACCTTTCTTATGTTCCCTGATTCCCAAATATATTTTACTAAAAAAAATCATTTTCCATTCTAAATCCACAAAAAATTCCTGAATTCCCACCAAATTTGTATGAATAAGCAGTACTAACATAGGGTGAGTGACAAGAATAACCCATTTTGAGCAAGTAATATACGGAAATAACCAGTTCTGGAATGATGGCCAAATATAGCCGATTGGATACGCAATTATCAAAGGGGTATTCATTTTACAAAGGATACGCAAATGAGAATGGAGTATTGAAAGATATTTTTTTTGGAATACTCCATCATCATATGCGTAACCCATCTTTTGTTCCCCTGCGGGCCCAGCATTTATAAAGAATACTCCTTTTGCATTTGCGTAACATGCTTGAATACACAATTTGCATATGCCTAACCGGATTACGCATTTTGCATATGCCTAACCGGATTACGCATTTGCGTATCCAATCGACTATTTTTGCTTACTTTTTCAGAATCAGCTATTTTGGTTAACTTCTTTCAGAAACAGGTCATTTTTGTAATTATTTCACTAACATACATGGAGGTAATAATTACTTTGGTTGACTATTGCCATTTGAAGAAACAAGATTATTGAATAAAAAGTTGCTTAAAAAAAAAAAGGTGCTGCCTTCTCATCCGATTACCAAAATTAGGTAGAAGATTAGTACTAACAGATTATTATGCGGTCCACGTAGGAGTTGTTTATTACAGAGCTTTGCCGATAATTTATGGCAGACAATGATAGCATCGGCCCGCAAAAAATTTACTCCATTCTTCCCATAATAATAATCTATTTAAGAAAAAAAATTATAATATATGTTCATTTTTCTTAAATTATTCTTTTTAAAAATTATATAAGAAATGATCAAAAACATAAAATAGTTTATGTTTTTAAAAATTAATGCATTTATAATAAATTTAAAAAAATATATATACCATCTAATTAATATTTTTTTAAGATACGTTATTTTTTTAAAAGAAAATTATATCAGTATGGTTTTGGATGGGACAATTACCTTAGATTCTCAAGTCCATCTGTCTTATGTCGACTATGATTTTCGTATTCTGATATCATGCACAAGCTTAATGTCATGCATTATCTTTCTCTTATATTTTCACAAAAAGTAACAAACTAAAGCATTCGCTCATTACACTGGGCTAAGTCCAAACAGAACCTAGACTAGTAAACAGGTAACTGGGCCGTGTATTGATTTTTCAGCCCATAAGCAATAACCATCAGTACTCAATGAAATGCAAGCGGCTGTAAAAATAAAAATAAAATTCAAGTAGTATATTCACAATATTATTATTACATGTACAAAATTCTTAGCTGTGACCACTGACCAGGCAAGTAAACCATACAGCTTCAAATGCCTCTAGTTCCCTAAAGACTCAGCAATACATGAACACCCAAAAATCCAAAACTCTCTCTTCCAGACTCAGATACATCACTACTTACCCTCCTCTGATGATTATCAAGTCACGATTTTCGATTTTTCGGTCATGTTTTAGCACACTGCTTTGTTACATTTTTGCCTGCACAAGATACAGAGGATACGAGCATATTATTCAAGTGACATGATCATAAATAAGTAGAGTCGAAAATTTCAGCTAGACACTCGAAGAAGTTAAAACCAAAAATTACCTGTGAATAGAGGAAAGTTCCTAGGATTGCAATAGCAGCTCCAACAGCATTGATTGGTTGAACTTGAGTGTGAAAGATGATGATGGAGGAGACAATTACAGAAACCCTTTTCATTGTATTTCCAACACTAAATGTCAATGGTGAGATCTCATTCAGAGACATGTATGATACTTGATTGTATAGGTGATAGAATACACTCTGAGCCACCACCCACCTATCATTTTCAATTCAGATAAACTAGATTAGTACAAATGAATTCCATTTCTACGATAACCAAATATATCCAGTGTATCTCGCTCATGAAGTATGATCAGTAGAAGTTGTTTCGGTAATACAATTTATTTATTGATCTTGTATGTCTGTTAGTATTTACCAGACGAAATGTGGTCCAATTTGAGCAACAGCATTTTTCCAGCCAACTGCCCATACTTGGGGACCTTCCACAGCTATTGCGAAAGGTGTGAGGATCAGAAGGGACATTATAGACAAGCAAGCATAGTAGTTCATTCCACCTACAGACTTGCCCTTACTCATCCCTCTCTTGGAGAATATGTTCCGAAACACAAACGCCAAATTCGATATCATGGCCCCCATAAAGCCTGCAATCCAAGAAACCAAGATACTTTAACCTTTTGCTGCAGTAATCACTTTATTACTGATTGGTCCTATCAGTATATTATCACTTACCAACAAGGTTGAAATTTAGCTCAGTGACTGCAGCCAGAGCACAGCCTCCGATAATCGGAAGGAGTGACAAGTAAACCGGCATTGGAAATGATTCACCTAGTAGGAATGTTGAGACCAGAACACTAAAAGCAGGCTCACTGCTCTTGATAATGTGAGTGAATGAAACTGCAACCTTTGACATGCTCACTGTTGCAGCTACATGTCCAATTGTATGCGCTAGTGCAACCTTAGACAATAACATAACATATTCATAGTTTACTTACATGAAGTTTCGAAAAAATGTAACATATTCATAGTTTACTTACAGGAAACAGAGCTTTCCAGAAATCCATATCAGTCTTTGGTGCTTCAGCAATCCTTGAAGCCCAAGAAACCAACATGATTAAAGACCCGGCAGCTAACGAAAGAGTAGAAGTAAGCCACGGGAAAGGAAACGCATTCAGGACTTTCTTGTTGTATATATTGAAGATCACATTCAATGACCACCATGTTGCAAAATATACACCAATTTTCAGCTTCTGAGCTGCAGCTTGTTTATCGATTTCAATGTTAATTTCCATGGGTTGGCTTCGATGAGCTTCGTAGGCACCGCATTTAATCTCACGAGGTTTTGAGCCCTCCGAATCATCAAACCGACTTAGTGAACCTTGCGACGTGATGTAAAGAGGTTTTCGTGACAAGAGATTGCATCTTGCAGACTTCTCTAAAGCAAAATTGGAAGGCAGAGGTGAGAAATGAGGTTTAAAAGCTAACAATTTTATTTCTCGGTGATTAGAAACCGCGAAAGAATGTTTAAGAAAGCTGGCCATTTGGTGAAGATTTAATGTTGCTTAAACCCTCTCTAGAGTGAAATTGGGTTATGTGGAATGAGCTTCTATGTGTTCTATAACTTGTATTATATAGGAGTGAAAAAATAGGGGACCAAAGATACAAGGTAGTGACGCCCTCTGGAGCCTTTGAAGGTTGGTTGGTGCAACTGGGCAAATTGGGCAATTGCTGTCTGTCTGTCTATCAATAGGTCCCAAAAGGCAACTTAATTAACCACAATTTCTCCCTTGTGTTACAGTTCATTTTTCAATGTGTTTTGGAATAGAATAGTGCTAGAGGTACCAAATTGAGTACCAAAATTTGTTATCAAATGACATGGCACTAATTACTTGGCATTTTGGATGTTTTAATTGCATGGCTCTGGCGGATCCATTACAATTACGACAAGCTGACCCTCGCATGTGTAAGAAAAATCATAATCTCTCCCTCCCCGACACCACAAAATGGACTCTCTCTGGGAACGAGTGACGGCCTGGAGACTTTGAATCATAGAATAAAATATCCTACCAAACATCTATCAGAGGATTCCTTGTAATTTTCATATAATTTCAACCTTGCTCTGGCTTCTTCTGCAATGTCATTTTCAGATTCTGATTCCAGTCCTGTTAATTGCTTGTTAGGTGTGATCAATTGCCACATTCTACACCAAATAAACATGCATGTTAGAGCTACAAGTAATAATTCATATTTCAAGATCACATGCTTCATTATTTGCCATTGCTGGCTAGTTGCCAGAGCAAAACCAATTATTTCAGCATTCTCATGTTCCTGATTTCTGCCTCAAAGTACGAGTTTCTTGCCCTTATGCATTCACAACCGTTGAATTTCAATTTTTTTACCTCATTATATTATTCTGTTTCTTTATTTAATAATGTTTCATTTTGGCAGCACACAAAAGCAACCGTTAAAATCATAATCTCCCTGGCCCCGACACCACAAAATGGACTCTCTCTCTCTCTGGGAACGAGTGACGGCCTCAAGACTCTTTGAATCACAGAATAAAATATCCTACCAAACATCTATCAGAGAATTCCTGGTAATTTTCATATAATTCAGTGCAACCTTGCGCTGGCTTCTTCTGCATGTCATTTTCTTGAGGTTGAAAAATTGGACTAATATTATGTGTTAATGTGAAAAATTCGTAAAAAAAATTCCGGTTACATTAGTTTTTGTGTTTTCCAGAGTTCCAACCATCGGATCGTCCTGAATTTTGGACGGCATCTTTTTTACTCAAATATTTAAATTCTGAATGACGGACATCGGATTTAGAGATGCAAAAGGCTGTTTATTGAGGTAGTAGGGATTGTTACACCACGGTCTGGATTAAACTTTCCGTGGTGAGATGACTTGGACGTGATATTTTTGGTCCAAAAATATTTTTACGTTAATTCTTAAACTAGCTCCAAAGTTAATATGATACTATATTTTAAATAGAAAACATATATTCTCCTATACTTTGTATGAGTCGTTTGTCAACCTTTCTATCCCAACAAAATAAGATTCTTTCACTTAAGCCAACAAAAATCCTTTTTTTTTTTTGTGTTTCGGTTTATTATTTAATTTTATTACTATCTTGTTATGATAACTTATAACTTGTGGTAGTTGAATTTGGTGTGATTTCTACATAATAAATCTTCTCTATGGTTATTATTTCGTTACGTCGAGGGTGGTTATTGGTTTGGGACGAAAAATTTTCACATTCCAGTCCTGGTTATTGCTTGTTAGGTGTGATCAATTGCCACATTCTACACCGCACACGTAAATGAACATGCATGTTAAAGCTACAGCCTACAGCCTACAGGCTACAACTAATAATTCATCTTTCAAGCTCACATGCTCTATTGTATGGGCTCGATTACATTTCTAGTATATCACCGAGTTCAAGTTTCTTTTGTGGTACATTTCGTTCAAGTTTTTCAGTTCTGGTATAGCTGAGAAAAGTTAATAGAAATCGCCACTTGAAGTGGCGTTTTCTGTTGAAATGAATTTCAACAGAAAACGCCACTTCAAGTGGCGATTTCTATTAACTTTTTTTTTTGTTTCCTTCCGGCAGTTAGCATTTTTTTTTTTGGTAGGAAATATAGTTTTCTAGTATTCATTTTACATGACTTTGATGATGTACTTGTAAATAAATTTTTTTTGTGTTCTCTAATATATATTAAAGAATATACTTCCTACTTTGATACAATACGAAAATCTCCAAAAATTATTATGTCTAGCTATGTTATTTTTTGATCCGAATATGTTAACTCCACATATGTTTCTTAACAATTCCTTCGTCAAGTCATGTTTAGGGCCATAAAAAACACATTTGTACATGTTTTTCTTGCGTTTTTTTTGTTCCGTATTGAAGTATTGATGTTCTACTTTGGTGTAAGAACAAAAAAAGTAATATGTCATATGTGTAACTATGTTTTTTTATGGCCCGAAAATGACAAAAATTTCCAAATTTTGACACAAAATTTTTATTCAAATGAAACAAACAAAGTACAAGAGATGAAGCACACTAAAATTAAAATGCAAACATAGAAATTTAAAAGCATAGATAAAATCAACAACAAGTTCTTAAATTCGAATTAGGCCAAGTGCCTAATTCTCGTCGCTACATTCCTCAATTTCCTGGAGGAAATTGGCGCTTCCTTGCTTCATATTCTTGAACATAGTCTTCCATTTCCGCCTCCTCAGCGTCGAACAATTCATCATATTTTTTGTGCATCCGATTAGCTAGCAGTTCCACCTGAGTGTACCATTCCTCATCAGAAATCTTTTTATCTTTCAATTCTGCATCTAGCTTTTTACGACCATCACAGAATTCAGTCGCGAAATCATCATTGTAGAAGTCGAAGTTAAACATCTCGTCCTTAGTTTTGACCCAGTCTTTTCCCTTTCTCTCCTCCCTGCTCTTAAAAATCTTCATTTTTTTGATGAACAAGGACTGCTCACCAGCCCGTACAATCCCAGCCCTCCTCTTCTGATGGTCGTCTTCTTTCTTTTTATCCATGTCGTCGTAGAAACTTGTTTCTGGCACTTTCCCCTTCCCCTTCCTCTTATCCATTTTGATGCAAGCGCCTTGAAAAAAAATAATTGGATCAAAATTAATGTGAGAAGAAACCAGTGAGTTGTGCATATGAATAAGAAAGCAGAACCTATTTATAGAGAATTTTGTAGTTGTCTTCGTTAATAATACACAACAACAGCTGTAAATAATGAAATATATGTTACTGTTGACGGGACTACACTACTTTATACAGACTCTGGGCAATTTTTGAATTTCACATAAATTTTCAGCTTTGTTTCAGAGTATTGTACAGCTTATTATAGTGCTTTGGCAATACTGCAAAGATTCGTGTGTTGTTTTTCATGTGCGTTCACGAGATTGTTGTAATTATGTTACTGTTGACGGGACCTCACATCTTTTCTACAGCGCTTTTTAAGGACTGGCAAGATTCTTGTTGTTTTTTTCCTGTGCACTCACGAGAAGCTTAAAACAACAATGTTAAAATCGTATCCCACTTGAAATAAGAAGATGTGACAAGGCATTTGTTATCGTTACAGAACTTTTCAGTATTTGTTGCAGATTACTGTACATGCACGAGATTCTTCACTATGTGAGTAGAAGATATCGACACAAAATGACTTATACTCCTGGTGATATTTTTCGAGCTATGGGTAGGAGTTGGGTGTGTGAAGATGAATTTGCTTTGTAAATGATTTTTTTTGATTTTTTTTGCTTTGTATTGAAGAATTGACATTTTACTTTGGTATAATATGAAAATCTCCAAAAATTATTATGTCTAACTATTTTTTTTTTTTTGGGCGAACATGGTAACTCAACAACAATTTGTTGAAAATTCTTTCGAGTAGCCATGTTTAGGGGAATAAAGAAAATACTTGTACAAGTTTTTTTAACGTTGTTTTTGTTCCATATTCAAGTATTCACGTTGTACTTTGGTATAATATGAAAATCTCCAAAAATGATTGTGTCTAATTATTTTATTTTTTGGGCCGAACATGGCAACTCAACATAAAATTGTTAAAAATTCCTTCGAGTAGGAATGTTTAGGGGAATAAAAATTATATTGCAACATGTTTTTATTTCGTTTTTTTTGTTCCGTATTCAAGTATTGACGTTGTTCTTCTGCGTAAGCCAAAATTTAGGCAAAATTAATTTCTGTAGATATGTTAAATGTTTGCCCGAATATGGCAACTTCACATGAAATTGTTAACCATACCTTCATGCAGTTACGTTGAGGGCCATAAAAAACATATTAGAAAACATTCCATTACTTTAAAATAAACATACAACATCACACAAGTACTTCAATTTGAAAACAGAAAATTGAAGCATCACACAATTACATTAAATTGAAAACAGAAAATTAGAAAATAAGCATACAGTGACACGAGAACCACAATACAACTTCTTAAAATTCACTGAGATCAACAGCATAATTCTCATCCTCAGCTTCCTCAATTTCCCTTGCAATTTGACGTTCCTTTGCAACTTCAGCTTCTAGTGCAATTTCACGTTCCTTTGCAGCTCGAGCTTCCATTTCCATTTTAAATTTGACTTGTTGTGCAGCAAATTCAAAATGTTTTGCAAGTTTAGCATCCTCAGCCTGCAAATCGAATGACCTCTTGGTTTTTTTGGTTTGTTTGGTTTTGGTTTTACTAGTTTGTGGTTTTTTTCCCTTATCCATGTTATCCTATTGGCTTGAAGAAAGAAAATTTGAGAAAAAACTAGTAACTTGTGATTCTGAATAAGCACCAACATTGGGTTTTATAGCCAACCTTGGATTATTATTTTACCTCTTTGCTGATGAGAAAATACCTCAATTGTGATAAGTTGTGCGTTGAACGCACATGGTCCTATGGAATAAATGCGGGAAGGAGGTATCTCAATTGTCCAAATGGAGGCAACGGATGTGGGTACATTCGTTGGCTTCATGAACCATTAGAGGAGCGTGCTGCGCGTGATTTCGAGATATTGGAAATGCAACGAGTCAGAGAACTAACTCGCCATCAGTTCGAATCAACTGATGAAAATGAGAATGACGGCGAGGACTTCGTGGAGGAGGATGGGATTGAGCAAAAGGATGGGATTGTGCCTTATAATCCCTTTGCTGCTCTCGATGAATCAACTGATGAGAATAAGAATGAGTACGAGGACTCGGTGCAGGAGGATGAGGAAGATGATGATGATGATGATGGTGATGAAGATTAATTTCTTCGTCTATGATAAAATGTGGTTTTTTTAAGTTTTCCCTAAAGAATGTCCTCTACGGATATTCATTTGTATTTGTTGTTTTCATGTTGTGTGATGTTATGGAATGTGATGTTTTAATTATTTACGTACTTTTCTTGCACACTATAACACCATCATAATAGAAAAAAACACAATACAAGAACATGAAAAGCAAAATGCACACTACAAATACATAATAGAGAAATTAAAAGCTTAAATAATTGACCAGTACTTAATTAAATTTCTTCGTCGGACATGTAATCATCGGATATGTAACATGGATTTTGTTGAAGATGTTGTTCCTCAACGGTTGTTAGCTCTCTCCCACTTGCACGAACGGAGTCTTTGGCAAGTTGATAGATGTAGTGACGAGTTCTACGTAACAACATTCGATTGTTCTCAATCCGTATCTGTTTCACAGCTCGAATGACTTTACGCTTATAATCATTCCAACCCGATGATTCACCAGTACGCGGAAACATGTCGAGCGAATGACGAATAGGGACCCTCGCACCCAAAGCAATTAGGTCATTTCGTAAGCGTTCCGATTCTTCACGGCGATATGCCCATTCTCGACGAACGCCTGCAAAATATTCCACTGGATCGCTTCGTCGTAGACGCCGGTAGTCATCATTTCTTTCTCCGAGCAACCAATTATGATTTGTAGAGGATGACATATTTATGTTGTAGTTGGTAAATTAATTTGCACTTAACCTATATGGAAGGTCATATATATATATATATATGTATATATATATATAGTTATGTATTTATATATATTCATGTACCCCTGTAAGTGGGGTTGTCAGGGTGGGGTTCTCATGTTTTATTGATCCTGCTTGAACTGAAAAGAGAACTCAGCTTTGCAGGATAAAGTATTGAAATGACCATTCAACTTTTTCATTTTTTTAGCTGTGTTTGGGTGCTGAACTTTATTTCAGTGTTGAAGTGACAAAACAACTTTTTCGGAAATGCTAGCTGTGTATTATTTTTAAACAATTTTTAAACTTCAAAAAATCATACCAATTTGGCTATAAATTGGAAGGTTTTTATGTGATGTCTCCGTATGTAAAAAGTTAGTCATGTCTAATTCAAGAAACTCTTCATCTTCGGTTAGAAACCCTTACAGACATAGTTCAAGCACTTTCAATTACCTAGGTGAACATGGAAGTGTAAGGTGTAACTGCAATCTACCAGCTCCTTGTCAAGAAGCATGGAAAGAAGGTACTCTTGACCCAGGAAGGAGGTTCTTCGGGTGCAGCCAGTACAAGGTATGTACCGCATTCCTTTATGTAAATTTTGTTGTTGCGAAAATATATTGAGTTTTGTTTAATGTGTTGTTAGGATCCTACAAGAAGATGTAACTTCTTCAAGTGGGCTGATCCATCGTACACTGAAAGAGCAAGAGAAGTGATAAAAGATTTGAAGCTAAGACTGAATAGAAAGGATGATGACTTGCACAATGCTTGGAAGGTGGACGAAGAAATTTGTTCGCTTCAAAATCAGGTTGAAGTAACAAATAATTTGTTGAAGAAGTTGGAGAAGGAGAACAGGACATTGAAGAAGCTTTTGGTCTGTGCTGTTGTAGTAATCATGATTATTTCGCTATGGAAGTAGTGTAATTTAATAAGTAATATTTTAGTAATTGTTCAGCAGGTTGAACTACGTTGATGTAATTTTCTTTTAGTAATGGAACTAAGTCGTTTTAAGACCAATGTTACACCCTTTGAATTAAACCCAAAAACTTAAAGCATTAAAGACAATTGTTTGAACAACACATCCAACCAAATGAAGACAAATGTTTAAGCAACTAAAGTTAAGCATTACAGACAATTGTTTAAGCAAATAAACTACAAAACATTCGATTAAATCAAAGCAAACATAAAGTCGATTACAAGTAGCTGACGAGTCACTTCCTCGGCTCCCACAACACATGGCTACCTGTATGACACCTTCTCCCCTTGCCTTTCACATTTCTTGGTGGTTGTTGCCTAACATGGGGCTCCTCGTTAGCCTCTTCCTCGCTACTGGATGAAGGCTGTACAGGTGCAAACTCTCTAAACCCATGAGCCTGGGGCGTCTGTAGGTGTGACTGCGAATGGCCTCCAAAAGTCATTTGCGAACTACCTCCAAAAGTCATATGTGACTGGTCAAGCTGGGAGTAGTCCTGAAATCCACCAAAAGACCCACCCATACCCCAGGCACCTGTCATCTGGGAACCTGACTGCGAACCACCTGCAAATGTCATGTAAGAATGGTCCTGCAAGGCACCAGAAGACCCACCCATACCCCATGCACCTGTCATCTGGGAATATGACTGTGAACCACCTGGAAATGTCGTGTAGGAATGGTCCTGAAAGGCACCGGAAGACCCACCCATATGGGATGTAGACTGTGAACCGCCTGCATGCGTCATCTGAGACTGGAAAGGGGGTGAATCATGATGTGCACTACCAGAAGCGTGTGATGCATGATGTACACTGTCATCCAACATGTGATCCCAAGCACCTCTAGCTCCCATATCTGATCCAAAATCCTCAGAAGGAGCTCGATCCCAAGGCTCCCATAACTGGGGATAAGTGCTAACCTCAGGCATAACTGGCCTAGCAGGATGATAAGTACTACCGCCACCATGAAAGGATTGCGACCCCTGGAACCCTTCCTGCTGCCTCCACTGCCTCACATCAACTACACGTCGACGGGTAATACTCTGGAACCAAGCATCATAACCAGCTACAGTCTCATTATGCCTCGTGGGCACATAAAAGGGAGGTGATAGTGCATCCGCCCCACGGTTCAGCCACTGTCGAATCTGTACGTCTCGTGTCTCCATCACGTCATCGCCAAGATTAGCATAAAAAGAAAACTCATGTGATGAGTCATGCCCTGGGCGAGGAGACCGAGTCGGTATGTCCTGTACGAATCCAAACTGTCTAGTGACTCTGTCAGGGTAGTACCACTCGATGATCGTGTGAAATATCAAGGGACACTGGGCGGACCATAACCTCCTCTCCATGATAGATGGAACATCACAAGTGGGAAAGTGCCTATAAGGCCTCCAACATATCTGATCAATATGCATATCATCCAACTCATAGCGCCCGTGACGTGCCCTATTTGATGTGGAGCGCACGTTGCTCTTAGGCACCTTCCACCTGAAACATCCATGGACATCATCAGCAAATGGTCAGAGAAGCACATACTAGGCATAAAATTAAAAAGCAAAACAATTACCTCAAAGCTAAAGGATAGAGGATAGGACATGTTGTCTTCAGCGTAGGAGCCAGACATGGGAAATGCTCATAAATCCACACCTGAGGGAGAAATGTCAAGTTAAGCCAAAGTTCATACTCGTGTGCTCATGCAAGGTAATCATGCAAGGTATGCCAATAAATAGAGAAGAAGGTATACCTGTAGTAGTATCATCGATCCACAGAGCTCTTTCTTTGTGCCCTTTTTCTTGACAATGGATGCAGAACACAAGTGGTGGTATAAGTATCCCAATGCAGCACTACCCCAACTGTATGCACCCACCTGCGCAGGGTCATGCACGTAGTGTAAAAGGTGGTACTGGATCGTGTTCCCTGATGTGTTCGGGAACAAAGATCCAATGATAAGCAACAAATGTACCCTAATGTGGAATAGCAACTGCGTCTGATAGTGAGGAGAACTCATGTCTAGCCGGTGACATGTGCCAAACTGCTGTACCAACCATGAAATCCTCAACCCGGAATTCTGCCACTCATTATCTTCAGGAAGCACACCTAGAAGATCGTTGACCATACCCTGCAGCTGAGCCTTCTTAGGACTGCCAAAGCTATGAATCACGGGACGTCCCCCGGTAGGTAGTCCTAAGATGTAGTGAACATCCTCCAGAGTGATAGTGGCCTCACCAAATGGTAGATGGAAGGTATGTGTCTCGGGTCTCCATCGCTCAACAAAAGCAGTGATCAGTCCTGCATCATGTCTAAACGAGCCGATGCGGTACACTCCCTCCAAACCAGCATCCCTAATCGCTATCAACACGGCTTCTGGAAGTTCCCTTGGGGCCTTTACTATATCCCAATATGACTTGAAGTTAGTGCGCAGTCGTAGGTGTGCGGGTTCCTGAAAAATTTTTATAAACAGATTTGTAATTACCACAACATTCGTAAAACCCTAAACATATATGTGCATTAACTACAAAATAGTTACTACGCCGTACCTGTCCCTCCCAAATCTCCTGGGATATATGCTCATGCTGACCAGATAAAATGGAACCCTCAATAGGACCCGGCTCGTACATGTCATCATTTAAGTCTGACATCTACAATATTCGAACGAATTTATTATTATTTCTAAGCTGAAATTCAATTGTACAAAATGTGATGTAATCAATTCTAAATGCAAACCATAGTTAAGAATCAAGTTTAGAATTAAATTAACACTCCAATTAAATCTTTCCAATTGTTTTCTAAATTCCTATTTTCCTACATCGTTAGTTTTATCTATTCTATGTCAAGCATATCATCAAACACCTTGTGTGCATTCAAATTAAACTACACAAACCTAAATATTACATGTAAATATTAACCATACGCTTATATCAACATCCAATCTACTTAAGAATTTCACTTGTAGCAATTTCGTGCAAGCATATCAACAAACATGTAAGCTACAATTCAAAAAAAAAACCCAATTCCAAATATAACATATAATGACATACTACTTGCAATAAACTTAAGAATTAAACAATGATTAAGTATAAGGAAAGATATAGGTTACCTTTTGATGAAGTAAACAAGGAGAAATTGCAAAGATTGTCTTGAGTGAAAGGGAGCCGGGCTGCTGGAATTTTCTTGCTTTGCTCTAAACTGCCGAGTGCAGTCTGTTTGGTGAGGTTTTAAAGAAAACAGGGAATACGCCACTTCAAGTGGCGTATTAGCTGCAAAAGAAGTAACAGGGAATACGCCAGTTCGAGTGGCGTTTTCTATTGAATCAGTAATAGAATTCGCCAGTCCAACTGGCGTTTTCCATTGAAATAGTTTTTTCCTGTACAAAATCAATAAACTTATGTATTACGTATTCCTAGTATTAATAGTCAATTATGTGTGGTCATATTTATTTTATAATTTTCTAGTAGAATTCTAAAATTAAATATATGAACAAAGAAATTAATAATTTTATAATTTAATGAGTGATCAACAATATTATAAAATTTAATGAATAATGAATAATATTAGAATTTAAAACTGTAATGAAAATTTTTTAGATTTTCACGCACATACGTATCTTATCTTATCTCTGAGAAAATCAGGATTCCACCAATCAGCTTCATTCGTATCTTATCCAAAAGTCTCTATATTAACAACTCTACATGGGTTTGTTTTGAACACAGCATCTCTTTCCTCTTTTCACTTTCTTTTCTCTCTGTGTGTCCATCACAATATTAGTCCAGGCATTCTACCTAATTCTGATCCTTGGAAGCTTTGCTTGGTACCTTGCCTTGTTCATCCCATTTAAGGTACATGCTTCTTTATAACCTAACCTTCATTTTGTTTAAAGTAATATGTATTTTAGGTTAAGTGTCTGTGTATTTTGATATATGTTTGTGCATTGTTAGTTACAAATTAGTTAAATGGTAAGATAATGTTCTTAACTTCATTTAATATATTCAGGAAAATGGAAAATTACGTTAATGTTAACTTCTTTTGGGGTGGAAGAATTATTAGACGGGGGGATGATATTCGATATTCGAAAGATCTGGGTGGTCAACGTTATGTTATGCTGGGAACGAAATATGAAGAATTTAGGGGTATTGTTTATGAGGTTATGGGCATAAATCCGAATCATTGGGATGTAAAAATGAGTTATAAATACCCCCAAGTTGGCATAGGGAATGTTGCATCACATTTTTTAATAGGTCAAATTACGTCAGATATGGACGTGGATAGGCTGTTGAGCATCCCTCGTACGATGATGATGGGTTTAGGTGATGTTTCTGTGTTTTTGGAGGTCGAAAAGGTACAAGAGGATGACCCGTACAGTTACGGGCATAATATGCATTCAAGTTACCAAGACGATACTGGGACTAGCAACCAGTTTCCAGAATTTGGAACGCCCGGGTGGTCAGACTATTATTTTGGTGGAGGAGACGATTATCAGGGTCATGTCGGCGGTTCAAGTAGCTATGCAATCCAACAAAGCCAGCAGAATGCTGATTACCAATTGCAAGATTACTATACTCCTACAGATTACACTGAGCCGTCTCCACAAGTGCATCCTCTTGCAGGTAGGGAGTTGGCCCTTGTACATGAAAATTCAGAATATGACAACGCTAGTTCAAGTAGTGAGGATTTGGACTACCGTAGCAGTGATGATGACGAATATGTATCGGAAGATGAGGCCGAAGAGGAGGGGCCTAGGACGGTTGTGATTGAGACGGCTATCATTGAGGATGGGAAGCACCTTGGTTTGAAACGGAGGCGTATACACCGATTGTGTTACACAACCGGGATGCAAACTACAATATTGTAGATCCTGAAAATGAAAATCTTTATGTCGGACAGATGTTCAGTGACAAAACTATGCTTGTCAATGCAGTGAGAACAGTGCACATTAATAGTAATCGGATGTACATCGTGGTGAGGAGCAATCCCGATCAATTCATTGCAAAGTGCACCGTGCAGAATTGTCCATGGAGACTGAGGGCTGCAAAGAAAAAAAGGCACGGTTTCTTCGAAATCACAAAGTACACAGAACACATATGCTTATGTGATCATCCTACGCAGGACCACAAAAAGATTACTGCAAGATTAGTTGGAGATATTGTCAAGCCACACGTACGTTTTTCATTTTCAGATGTAATGTAGGTCATTTTTAATAACTTTGGAGTAATGACATGTTTTCTTCACATGTATGACAGGTTGTAGGGTCACCAAATCTCCCAATCAAGAATGTCTTGAGCTTGGTCACTAAGGAGTTAAATCACAATGTGAAATACATGAAAGCCTGGAGAGGGAAGCAATTGGCAGTTGAGGATATATATGGCAAGTGGAGCACAACATACGACATACTACCACAGTTCTTCATGGCCATTGCCCATTCCAACCCTGGGAGTGCTGTTGTGATTAACGCAGTACCAGATGAAAAAGTAGCACTTCAGTCCATTTGCAAGCGTGTTTTCTTCTGCCTGAAAGCAGTGATGGACGGTTGGCAACATGCCCGACCTGTACTTTCAATTGATGGTACATTTCTAAAGGGCAAATACAATGGGAAGTTACTCATTGCCATGGGTGTTGATTCCAACAATCATCAATACCCCGTCTGTTATGCGTTGGTTGAGGAAGAGTCTGAGGATAACTGGGGTTGGTTTTTAGGCCTGCTGCGTGCACATGTTTGCAAGGACAGGAAGCGTGTTTGCATAATATCAGACCGTGCTGCTGGAATTCTCGCAGCAATATCGAATCCGGGCAACGGCTTTGCACCACCTTATGGGATTCATAGATGGTGTCTACATCATTTCAGAAGTAACTTCTCTAGTAAACATCCCGGGGGGGACTTGAGACGCTTGATGTGGTTAGCTGGAAGTACCCCGCAGGTCAAAAAGCACAATGCCTACATGAAAAGAATAGGGGAGATATCACCAACTGCTTTACAGTGGCTTTCCAACGTTTCTCCCGAATTGTGGACCATCAGTCATGATCGGGGCGGTGCTCGTTACGGACAAACCACTACCAACATCATGGAAGGCTACAATGGCAACATACGAATGGCTCGTTTCCTTCCTGTTACAGCAATGATGGAGTACATATTCTACAGAAATGTTAGAATTGTCAACACACAGAGGAACCAAGCCGTTGCTGCCCTACATGACGGCCAACAATTCTGTCAAAGGACGAATGACATGATAAGAAGATATACGGAGAAGGCTAAAGCACATTTCGTGACAACACATAGTCGTCAACTTGGCATTTTCACAATCGTCACTCAACGCTATCGGGTGAAAGGTTGCACGAAGGGGGGAAACCAGCAAAATGTTGACATAAGTAAGAAAACTTGCACTTGCGGAAAATGGAAATGTCATCATATGCCTTGTTCTCATGTAATGGCTGGTTGTTTAGTGGACAATATTGATTGGAAGCAGTGGGTTGGACCTTACCACTACTCGTCCAAATTGCATAAGTTATGGGAACCCCTGATATTTCCACTGCCAAGCACGGACTTGTGGAACTATGTTTTACCCGAAGAGTGGCAAGTGTTTGGAAAATTGATACCAAATCCGGCCTACAAGAAGGTGAAGAAAAAGAGTGGCACAAGGGGACAGTCTGTAAGAATTCAAACTGAAATGGACCAGTCAAGATCGGGGATAAAGTGTAGTCGGTGTAAGCAAGAAGGACATACAAAACGGAGCAGACTTTGTCCACAGCGTCCCCCGGAGCCTTCTGCTTGATGATATCAAGTCTTTAGATGTCTAATGCCATTTTACTTCATGCTGCTAGTTTGTTTATCCTAATTTGATTTGGTGTGATTTTATTTTTTCCATGTACTTTGCCTCGTAATAGTTGTATTTGTGTGCTTTATATCAATTTCATTTCAATTATGAAAACATGACAGTTTTCTTTTATGTAGAGGCATATATGATTTTGTGTTTGAAACATAACAAATGCCAGAAATTATGAAATCATAGCAATTGCATAAATTAACACACTTCCAATAATAAAATGACAATAGTCTACTCCTCGTCGGACATGTCGCAGTCCGATTGATTTTCAGGACTTATGCTCCATTGATGATATTGCCTAGCTTGTAGGATGTCTCCGTCCTCTGCACACATCCTCGCATCTTCTGCTAGGCTGTATCGTCGTGCGCGCAAACGTATTCGATTTTCCTCCTCACGTGCACGAAATAACGCGGCTTCCAGTTGTCGAGGAGTGTTACGTGGCATGGATTTAGCGCGCTGTTTTACTACTTGTAGCCCATTTGTTCGACATTGTTCGACACAAATGTCAAGAGTTCGTGCACGCCATTCCCACTCCCTCTGCATTGTTGCTACTGAAAGAGTTGAGTAACGATGATTGGGGTTCAAGGAGTAAGCAAATTCATCTTCACACACCCAACTCCTACCCATAGCTCGAAAAATATCACCAGGAGTATAAGTCATTTTGTGTCGATGATAATTATTTTGGTTACATATTTATAGTCAAACCGACTGTTTTTTCCCACTTTGATTATTATCCACCACTTGCATTATTTTAGCTACCACGGACAAATCACAAGAACAAATAATTTCAATTTGTAGGCATTGCACCCACATCTTCTACTCACATAGTGAAGAATCTCGTGCATGTACAGTAATCTGCAACAAATACTGAAAAGCTCTGTAACGATAACAAATGCCTTGTCACATCTTCTTATTTCAAGTGGGATACGATTTTACCATTGTTGTTTTAACCTTCCCGTGAGTGCACAGGAAAAAAACAACAAGAATCTTGCCAGTCCTTAAAAAGCGCTGTAAAAAGATGAATAAAATTTCTTGTCGAATTGAAAACAAGGATGCTAGTGTGTCAAAAGATGTGAGGTCCCGTCAACAGTGAAATAATTACAACAATCTCGTGAACGCACATGAAAACCAACACACGAATCTTTGCAGTATTGCCAGAGCACTATAATAAGCTGTACAATACTCTGAAACAAAGCTGAAAATTTATGTGAAATTCAAAAATTGCCCAGAGTCAGTATAAAGTGGTGTAGTCCCGTCAACAGTAACATATATTTAATTATTTACAGCTGTTGATGTGTATTATTGACGAAGACATCTACAAATTTCTCTATAAATAGGTTCTTCTTTGTTATTCATAAACACAACTTATTTCTTTCTAAATAATATAAATTTTGATCCAATTATTTTTTTTCAAGGCACTTGCATCAAATGAATAGGAGGAAGGGGAAGGGGAAAGTGTCAGAAACAAGTTTCTATGACGACATGGATAACAGGAAAGAAGCCGAGGCACAAAAGAGGAGGGCTGCGTGGCTCAAGCATTGTGAAGAAGACCACTTCATCAGAAAGATGAAAAATTTTAAGAGCAGGGAGGAGAGAAAGGGAAAAGACTGGGTCAAAACTAAGGAGGAGAACTATGACTTCTACTTGTACAATGATGAAATTGCGAATGAGTTCTGTGATGGTGCAGCAAAGCTAAATGAAGATTTTAAAGATGGGAAGATCTCGGGAGAGGAATGGAACCATTTGATGCGTGGCCTGCGTGCTCAAACTCACCAAAAACGGGATGACATGTTTGCAGCTGAGGAGGCGGAAATGGCAAAGTATGTTCACGAATATGAAGCAAGGGAACGTAATTTTCCTCCAGAAAATTGAGAAATGTAGCAAAGATAATTAGGCAGTTGGCCTAATTCAAATTTAATAACTTGTTGTTGATTTTATCTATGCTTTTAAATTTCTATGTTTGCATTTTAATTTTAGTGTGCTTCATCTCTTGTACTTTGTTTGTTTCATTTGAATAAAAAATTTCTGTCAAAATTTGGAAATTTTTGTCATTTTCGGGCCATAAATAAACATAGTTACACATATGATATATTAATTTTTTTGGGCTTACACCAAGGTAGAACATCAATACTTCAATACGGAACAAAAAAAACGCAATAAAAACATGTACAAATGTGTTTTTTATGGCCCTAAACATGACTTGACGAAGGAATTGTTAAGAAACGTATGTGGAGTTAACATATTCGGATCAAAAAATAACAAAGCTAGACATAAAATTTTTTGGAGATTTTTGTATTGTATCAAAGTAGGAAGTAAATTCTTTAATACGAAGCAAAAAAAGTGAATAAATTTTATTCAGAAATATATTTTCTAAGCCGTAGAAAATGAGTACTACAAAATTCATTTTCTAGTTACAAATATGCCAAGTGCTGTGAAAAGTGAAAAGAAAACAATGTAATAGAAAACTCCACTTCAAGTGGCGTTTTCTATTGAAATTAAATTCAACAGGAATCGCCACTTGAAGTGGCGTTTTCTATTAAATTTACTCAGCTATACCAGAAATGAAAACTCTGAACAAAATGTACCAAAAATGAAAACAGCGTACGTTACTATACCAGAAATGCAAGCGAGCCCTATTGTATGCTATTGCTGGCTGGTTGCCGGAGCAAAACAAATTATTTCAGCATTCTCTTATTCATAATTCCTGAGTAAAAGTGGGTTTTTTACTTTTTTGCCCTTATGTATTCACAACCGTCGAATTTATATTTGTTTTTACCTCATTATGTTACTCTGTTTCTTTATTAAATTTGTTCGTAAAAATTAGCGGTACAAAATTTCGATACTCACAGATTTTTTGACGATTTAACATTTTTATTATTGGAACGAGAGAGATATCGGTTTACGAGAATATATCAGCAACAATGTCACTTTTATTTTGTGATCATACTCATACTGTTGGAAAAATAATGTTTCATTTTGGCAGCACACAAAAACAACCGTTAAATTAGAGTCACAAGCTGTACATGTAGAGGGGGCTGGGACCGGCCACACTGTTAAATTAATTTTTTGTGAATATGACCACTCAGTTCATATCAATGGTTCAATTAAATTTATTTTTAGCTTTTGTCAGACAGCACCATGCATGATTCCGACTTGAGATACGCCGGACAGCCAGAATCAAGGAGAGCCATGACTATGAGGCCGTTTGGCAACGACGGCTTAAAGCTAAAAATAGCTTTAAATCGCTTTTGCTCTATTTGTTTACCTTAGCTTTAAGTCGGCTTTAAGTTAAAAAAACTGTTTTAAATCATAAGTTCCATTTAGGTACTTTTGACTTATGACTTATGACTTATGGATTTTTTTTATTTTTTATTTTTTTTCACAATTCTTGTAAAGCTTAAATATCATGAATTTAAATTTTTTTTAAGTTAAATTTCACTTTAAGCCAAAATTATTAAACCCCCATTTAACTTTAAGTAAAATTACCCAAACACTTTCATTCAACTTAAAATAAACAACTTTACTTTCTCCTTTAAGTTAAAATACCCCCATTAAATCAAAAATAACTTATTTTAAACAATCCTAAACACCCTCATATTGTCAGATTTATAAGCGGCCATCATTGTGTATTTTATTTATTTTAAATATAAATAAAATTAATATATTGTAAATTCGACTATTATCCTAAAACAAAAACAAAATCATGGAGGTAACAAAGTTTCCATAGAATTATTAAATCCGTATGTTTATTGTACACTTTTTGTTTAATTAATAAAATAAAAGGGAATGTTTACTTTGTTTTTTTAAAGATATATACACATAATTGCTAATTTGTAAATTTATTGTACACTGTTTGTTTCATAACCAATTAGAAGGAAAGTATATTTTTCAAGACATGCATATAATTGCAAAAGAAAAAAAATTATCGCATTGCATTATTGATAAAAATCTCTGATTTTTTATCACTAAAAGAAATTTATTGAACTATAGATATTTTTATTTTTATTTCTGAAAAGGAAAAATGTGCTAGTCTTATTATTTATTTTTTGTTAAACTACTAGTTTTGTGACTTTTCTGTTTAGCTGTACAAGGCTACAGCCTACAAGCACTGAAGCAAGTGCACTACTTACTGATAACCACTTGGTAAATAAAATGAATTGAGAAACTGCGTTCATCAGTGGTCGTGCCGGAGTGGTTATCGGGCATGACTAGAAATCATGTGGGTTCGCCCGCGCAGGTTCGAATCCTGCCGACCACGAATTTTTTTTTAACTTTTTTCTGTGAATCAAAGCTTTTGTAGCTAGGTCTGGCAATTAGACACGTGAAAACAACACAAAAAATACGGTTTTTGGTTTTGGTTTTTGATACACGAAAGTACACGAACACGAAATTACGCAAAATATTTAGTGTTGCATATGGGTTTTCATTTCGGGTATACGAAAAAGATGTTTATAATTTACTAGTTATAGATTTTATGTATATATTAATATTATTTTTATAAAGATATATATTTTATACAAAAATATACATATTTACAAGTCTTTATAGAGTTGTATTTAAATTTATATATGAAAATGTAAAATATTTTATGTATATTTCATATGAATATAATATTTACTAATAAATTTTAACTATATTTTATTTTTATTTTTATATAATATATACACGAAACACGGCACGAAAGTACACGAATTCATTTCTGGTGGATACGGGTTTCATCGTATTCAAGTACACGAATTCATTTCGGGTGGATATGGGTTTCACCTCCAAGTACACGAAACACGAAAATACACGAAACGAAAGTACATGACATGACACGATTGCCAGGTCTATTTGTAGCACTTCCCAGCGACACAATTGAAAAACGTTACTAAATATACAATTTGTTATGTATTATTAGATGACTCTTAGCCTTTCATATATCCCTCTTTAATTATACCCAACCTTTAGCTTTATATTTCCCTTGTAACATACATTTACATGGTCTATATAAAGATTTGCTTGTACTTTGATTTGTACATAACAAAATAAAGAAATGACCTCCCTCTTCTCTATTATCTAGTTTTCTCATATTCTTGTATATATTTTCTATATTGTCTACTTCTCACAAATTTTATCCCTATTATATATAATACGTTATCAGCATGACGACGTTTTAACCAACTGATAAGAATTACAACTACTTTCGGAAAAAAAGAAGGTGCACCCATTTTTTTGAAAAATCAAAGATTACATAAAAGAAGGTTCATCTATATATCCTTCTATAATATCATGATATTTGCTTTGTATGTTTTTGTTTCCTGTCTTATTTGTATAATTATGTGCACCTGATTTGTTATATGTAAGTGGACTTTAATATCACTAGTTGATTCAAAACTTTAATTACGTGACTTCCTGGAAAAATCTATTCTATTGATTATTTGCATGTGGCTCTTTCATTTATATGCCTTTATGACCATAGTCACATAAGTATATGATAGAATCATGCATGTATATATTGTTCCTTTTTGCCAGACATTGTGTTTTACACCATTACATTATGGATGAATGCCTCAAAACTCTTTTTTGGATACTTCTCATTATTTATGATTAATTTGTCAATTTCTATGCATTCTGCAATGTTAATTAATATCATATGTAATGACTTTGTTTTTGCCTGGATAAATATAATAGCTAATTTTGATAAACTAGAAGTGATATTTTTATGCTTTAATTTTGTTGACAAAATCAGTGACAATAATATATGTGTAGATTAGTTAAAACATTTCTTCCTTCAAAGGTGTATACTTTCACATACATATTAAGAGCCGTAAAATTGAGTTACTTGTTTTAATTCTTTTTAAAAAAAAAATTAATTGTCTTAATATGCCATTTATTTGTTTAACTTACAAACATAACTTTTTATTATTTTGTGAATACATGATCACTAGTAAAATCTGTCAATTCATGTGTGTATAAATTGGTGCTCGGTATATCTCACTACCATTATCTACACTTGTTTTTATTCGATATTAATTTATAATCATGTTTATTTAGTAGTGACAATGTCGAATCTCACAAAACTTGAGTTCAATGCACTTGATGTCACTGGCAAAAATTATTTGACATGGATCTTGGATGCCGAAATTCATCTTAGTGCTATGGGTCTTGGTGACACCATAAAAGAGGGAAATAAAACCTCTGAATAAGATAAGGCAAATGCTATGATATTCCTCCGCCATCACCTTGATGAAGGATTAAAAACTGAATATTTGACTATTATAGATCCATTAACTCTTTGGAAGAATCTAAAAGAGAGGTATGACTACCAAAAAATGGTGATACTTCCAAAATCTTGCTATAATTAGCTACACTTACGATTGCAAGATTACAAAAGTGTGAGCGAGTACAACTCTGCCATGTTTAAAATTACATCTCAATTGAAATTATGTGGCGAGAATATCACCGATAAAGATATGTTAGAAAAAATATATTCCACTTTCCATGCCAATAATATGCTCCTGCAATATCGTGAACGTGGATTCACAAAATATTCTGAGCTGGTTTCTATTTTGCTTCTTGCTAAACAAAATAATGAACTTTTGCTGAAAAATCATCAACCACGTCTAACTGACTCCACACCATTCCCTGAAGTGAATGCGGTGACTAATAATGAATATGGAGATAATAAGCCATTTGGACGTGGGCGTGGACATGGATATGGACGTGCTCGTGATCGTAATTTTGGACATGTTCGAGGTCATTATCATCAAAATTTCACCAACTTTAAAAGGAAGTCTCACCACCAAAAGTGGACAAAAAAGGAGGAGAAACCCCAGGGAAGTAAAATGGTGAAAAAGGTTGAAAGTGTTTGTAGTCGTGGAATGAAAGGTCATTGGAGACGTACATGTCGTACCTCCAAGCACTTTGCTGACCTTTATCAAGCTTCCTTGAAAAATTTTGAAACTAATTTCACCGAACAAAGTGATCCTTTGGGGATCGCCCATCTAGAAGCACACCTTGGAGGTGGAGATCAAGTTGACCCTGCGGGATTTACTCACATGAAAGTTGGTGATTTTTTGAAGATGGGAATGAAGAAATGACCAAATCAGGTGGTGGCAATAAGTAAGCCATATGATAAAACTTTTCTTTGTTCATTAAATATTTAAATTTTTTATATGAACTCTAAAATGATTGGATTTACTTTATGAATTATATGTAATTCTTTTTTTATCGTGAATGAGGTGTTTTGATTATTATTATTTATTCTCATTCTCATTTTCATTTATATATTTGTTTTAGAAAAATGGCCAGTAATCTCTCATTATGTGCTATGAAAGATGAGGAATCATTTTGTCTGGCAGATAGTGCAACAACGCATACAATTTTGAAAAGAAAGAATATTTTTCGCATCTCATATTAGCTAAAGCTAATGTAAATACAATATCGGGTACATCGAAAACTATTAAAGGCTCCGGAAGAGCAAGTATAGTGTTACCTAATGGTACACATTTATTTATTGAGAATGCAATGTTCTCCACCCGATCAAAAAGAAACCTTTTGAATTTCAAAGATATACGCCACAATGGCTATCATATCGAGACAACAAATGAAAATGATGATGAATATCTCTGTATCACGTCTATAGTCTCTGGGAGGAAGCAAATTATGGAAAAACTCCCATCATATAAATCTGGATTATATTATACCTTTATTAATCCAGTAGAGACACACATGGTAATGAGCCAAAAATTATCAGACCCAAAAAATTTTCTTATATGGCATGATCGTTTAGGCAATCCGGGTTCAACAATGATGCGAAGAATTATAGAAAATTCAAATGGGCACCCTTTAAAAAATAAGATTGTTCCATTGTCCAAAGATTTTTCTTGTGTTGCTTGCTTTCAAGGAAAATTAATAACAAGACCATCGCATATGAAAGTATCAATTGAATGTCCATCCTTTTTGGAGCAAATTCAAGGAAATATATGTGGACCTATTACACCATCAAGTGGACCATTTCAGTACTTTATGGTACTTTTACATGCATCGACACATTGGTCGCATGTTAGTTTATTATCCACTCGTAATGTTGCATTTGCAAGACTCCTTACTCAAATAATTCGATTTAGGACACAATTCCCAGATCATGCAATCAAGAAAATCCGATTGAATAATGCGGGAGAATTTACTTCTCAATCTTTTAACGATTATTGCATGTCAATTGTGATTGATGTGGAACATCCAGTTCCGCATACGCATACCCAAAATGGTTTAGCATAATCTTTTATTAAGAGGTTACAATTGATTGCTAGACCATTAATTATGAAAATAAACTTACCAAATACTGCGTGGGGACATGCAATATTACATGCTGCATCAATTGTTCGGTTAAGACCGACTACCTATCATAAATATTCCCCATTACAGCTTGTAAATGGTCAAGAACCAAATATTTCTCACTTAAAAGTTTTTGGGTGTGCAGTTTATGTTCCGATATCTCCTCCTCAACGAACAAAAATGGGACCCCAAAGAAGATTAGGGGTATACGTTGGATTTGACTCTCCCTCATTTATAAAATATTTGGAGCCCATGACTGGTGATATATATAAAGCAAGATTTGCTGATTGTCAATTTGATGAGATAGTTTTTCCTACATTAGGGGGAGATAAGTCAAAAATTGAAAAAGAAAGACAAGAAATTTTGTGGAATGCAGCATCTCTGTCTCATTGTGATCCTCGCACAAATCAATGTGAACTTGAAGTTCAAAAGATTATCCACCTACAAGAGGTTACAAATAAACTGCCCGATTCATTTACTGGTGTCAAGACAGTGACGAAGTCACATATACCGACTGTCAATGTTCCTTGTAAAATAACACTTCCTAATGAAGAAAATAAATTCATGCTAACAAATGAGTCTAAAGCACGCCAGAAGCGTGGTAGACCTATTGGATCCAAAGATAAAAATTCTAGAAAATCAAGGAAGCTTGATAAACAAACTGGTACATCAAATGACATCATTCCAAATAAAATAGAATCGACCACTGAAGAGACATCTTCAAAGGATGATCAAACACCTGAAATTGAGGACAATGAAGAGATCTCAATAAATTATATCATTTCAGGAAAAAGGTGGAATAGAAAAGAAATTGTCATGGATGAAATATTTGCATATGCAGCTGCACTTGATATTTTTGAAGAAATCGAGGATCATGAACCTAGATCGATCTATGAATGTAAAAGAAGAAATGATTGGCCAAAATGGAAAGATGCTATTGAGACATAATTGAAATCACTTGAAAAATGTCAAGTTTTTGGATCTATTGTCCAAACACCTGTAGGTGTGAAACCCGTTGGATATAGATGGGTATTTGTGCTGAAAGGAAATGAGAAAAATGAAGTTGTGAGATATAAGGTACGCCTTGTTGCACAAGGCTTCTCACAAAGACCGGGAATTGATTATGAAGAGACTTATTCCCCGGTCATGGATGCAACAACATTCAGATTTTTACTAAGTTTATCAATTTTATAAGGGCTCCGAATGAATTTGATGGATGTTGTGATTGTCTACTTGTATGGGTCACAAGATAATGACATTTACATGAAAATCCCCGATGGATTAAAAATGCCTGAAGCATATAGTACAAGACCCTGAGAGATTTGTTCAATTAAATTACGAAGATCATTGTACGAATTGAAAAAATCAAGTCAAATGTGGTATAATCGCCTTGGAGAGTACCTTTTGAAAGTGGGGAATATATTACACCTAAGGTTATCCACCACTTGAAGCAAAAAGTGAAAGTTCAAGTATCACAAACTCGACAAGGCCTTAGAACTTAAAGTAGGTATCATGACAGCCTCTGGCATAATTTGAAACCTAGTTCGGGTGAACACAAGTGTCAAATAAAATTTTGAAGAGATAATATATTCTTTATCCAAAGTCTTTCTAGGAAAGGTGTCAAAATAAATCACAGAAAGAAAAGGTATTGCCAAGGTCTCCACGTATGTTTTTTTTTCTATCGGCTCCTCTGATGGATCATTGTCCAATTCTAAATTCTTCTTCTCCACGTCATAAAGTTATCGATCCCTAAGTCATCGTTGACTCGTACTAGTCTTTGAAGATTTCATAGTAGACATTTTTAGCCGCAAGCAGTTCTATCCAACTCAGCACAATCATCGCATGCAAACGTTCTAATCTTAACGTATTCATTGATATTATATCCATTAACACAACACGAAATTTGCATGAGTTCTTACGTTCCAGAGACTCAATGGATCAACATAGCTCCAATTTCTATACACACAAAGTATCATACTCTCTGTTCAACTCTGTACACACTCGATATGTAATGGTAGGCATCTCCCTTTTCGATGTTGGGATATAGTTGCCATAGCAGAATGAATCTTCAAAAAGATACATGCCGAACTAGATACGGTACCGCTGGTATTGACATATCTGGCTTAACCTTTGCAACCTCTCCTACAACGTAATCTTCCAACGGACCATACTCCGACCCATCTGCCTCTTCCTTGACAAAATCTTTAAAAGAATCAACTTGGGACCAACCAAAATATCAAGAGGTCGAAATATTCATTTGGTTCCTGACAGCGTGTCGACTTATCAGCACTTGGGTCCGGGAACCGTAATAAGAGTATATATACATCACTTAACAATCCTAACACAATCTTATCTTAATAATCACGACTATATCAAATAGTCCTAATTCAAACTCCATGAGTTTGTTTACCATTTCAGATTTCATATGATCTGTCCCTCTTATCTTAAACTTTACTTATTCTTGTTTCAGTGACCAATAACCTGTGTCTCTGATAGCAACTGTGGCAGTCCAGATCCGGGGGTCTGGATCGGGTCCCACTAACCACACAAATATAAAATAATACAAGCCTGGATATATGTAACATCCCTGTCCTAATATATAGGATTAATTAAACTAAATGAAATTGTTTATGATTAATATGATTCATAAGGCTTAAAATTCGTTAAAATATTATTAATGTACGAAGAAAATGAATAGTAACCCAGAGGATGAATAATGATTTTGGTGTGAAATTATTATTTGAGATTATGGTAGAGGATATTATATGAGGGACTTTAGTCTTCTACGATATTTGAGGATTAGACTCCTAAGAATTTATTAAGGAATTTAGGACGTTTTATAGTAGATGGTTGAACTTCTGAGATTCATAGAAAAAGATCCGTAAGTTAGAATCGCGCGTATAAATACTCTATGCGAAGGTGATAAAATGAAGAAGATATTAAAAATATGAGAAACCAAATTCCGCCCAAAGAGGCTTAGGGACGAATTTTATAAAGATATAAAATTAAAGTTTTAAGTAAAGGAGCTTTTGGTGGAAGCTTTACAAAATGGACTTGGTGGCCAAGTTTTGGCCTTGGAATAAATGAGAGATGGAAAATTAGACACACACCTCCTAGCCACTAGCTTGATCAATAACACACTAAAGCAACATCACTCTTTCATTTACTTTTTTTTTTGTCTTGGCCAAGTAGAGAAGGAGAGAAAAAGGGAGGAAGAAGGATAAAATTTCTACCTTCTTGACTACTTGTTCAAAAATCACCAAATAAATATATAATATACCTAATATACATATACACATATAAGCAATGCTTGGTTAAAGAAAGGAGTGCTAAAAGAAGGATTTGGAGCTAGGGTTTCAAGAAGAAAGTTCAAGGAAATCGCATTAAATTAGCAAAGAGTATAATCTCTAAACTATATCTCTTCATTTATGTAGTTTTTATAAATATATTTTCTGTTAAAAATTCGAATATATATATGGGTGCTGGGCTTGGGTGTTTATTGATGCTTATATGGAGGAATTGAATTGATAAGAGGGTGTATAAGGTGGATATGAGGGTTATGATTTTAGTTAAATTTTACGGACACCGAAAGGCTGTCCGAGGGACTGAATGTGAACAGTAATTCGGGGGACTGGGCTCTCTGTTTTTGTTAATGTTTTTACTTGGTAACGTTCTACTCAGAGTCTAGTTTGCGTAGCCACAAACGGTGAGTCGATTTGATTAACGAGCTAGGAGATATGGCCATTTTAGTATAGGTTGTCCATAACCTACGAATTTGGTAAACACTGAACTTTGGAAAATTGTTTCACCTAGTTAACCTCTTTAATTCGAAGTGAAAATTTTATTTAAGGTCTATAAATGATTAAGGAAGAATATTAGAGAGTTTGGTGATTTATAAACCATTTTTGGATTTATTAAAAATGTTATAGTGAATGGTGCACAGTAGAAGATGATTTCCAGTTTTCCTGAGACTGACATATGTTGGAAGACATGTTCGGCTAGTACATGGCTATGTCTAGGCAGTGGTTTTGCTAGGTCTATAACCTACTTTGAGTCTAGTTTACACCCTCGAAAGAATCGAGTCGTTTCATTTAGCGAGTAAGGAGTTATGGTCATTTTAGTGAAATAAGCGCATAAGGTGCAAATTGTTTAAACATGGGACTTCGGGGAATTGTTTCACCTAGCTAACAACCTAAGTTCGAATAGAAAATTTGAGGAATGATAGAAAAACGAGGATAGAAGATCTCAGAGGTGGAATCAGGTTAAAATGATAATTCTATGATTTATAGTGAATTTTGAGCATGGCTGTCACAGTTAGGAAATGCCCTGTTTCGACCTTGCTGAGACAGATTTTTGTGTCAACTTTGAGAGAGCATTTGACCTAGTTATACTAATCCTTTTAATCTGAAAATTTGAGGATATAAAGGTCTTATGTTAGAGATTAAAATGGAAAAGGTTTCGTGCGAAAATGTTAAGTTTTGGAATTATGAAAAATGTCGGAACATAGGGGTTTAATAAGGATTTCTTAAGAAATAAAATTGAGGAACTATTTTGGGATGAGATTTCGGACAAGTTAGGAACCCCATTCCGGATAAGTTAAAGAACGAAAGTTGTAGATCTAGCTGTGAACTATGTTCATACCAAATATGATAATTATCAGACAGTTAATGATCATGAGAGTAAATAAGCCGTAGAGAGAAAGATTAACATAATTCCTTAATAAACATATTTTCTTAAATAAAATATATGCATCATATATAAAGCAAATTATGGATTGTGGTAACTAATTAGAGTTTATTTGTATCGAGATTCTCAAAAAGGGGTTCAGTACCAAAACCAAGGTAGTGCACGCTAGAAGAGGAAGCAAGCTAAGGTAAACATTAATATATGTTTACTTTACATTTCACTATGTGTTATATGTGAAAGGTGATAATTGCTATGTGAATAGATTATCTAAAGTATAATTCTATGTGATGTATGAAATATGTGAATACCATGGTGATAGGGTTATGAATATGAATTTTGTTATTATGTGATAAATGTGGATTGCATGATAGTATACTATGCATGTAAGTGAATACATGGAAGGAAGTAAGACTTGGGATTTAGTGGTATATTGTGCATATAGATTCACATAAATAAGGGCGTTGTGACTGTCAATTACTTTAGGGAATTATTGGCCTAGCTAGCCGGGGAAAAAGAAATATAGGGATCCTGGGAAATAAAGTCGACTATAAATAACAAGAGCCCTTGGGGTCGGGAAAATAATGTAAGTCCTCGAAACTATAAACATGGGATCCCGGAAAAAGCTAAAGTTAAATTGATCAGTCACAGCAAAGAATTAAACCAAGTAAAGGAAAGTCAAGTCACATGTATGGGTTGTAACCATAAATTTTCTCAACAGGAGGAAGGTTCACTGAACTCTAGAAATGATTCGCTTCATCAGCTTCAAAACACTTTTGATAATTTATCTCAACAACTTTCATAAAAGAATCTCTGAGTACAAAGCTAGTGGATTGAACCATAAATGTTCATAGAAACCTTTGATAAAACTTTTAATAATTGAGCTGTATATGCCTCGGTTATTTGGAAAACAACATTTGAGAATTTCGTAACGAACCTTCACAAAATATGCCCAACCAATATCTGGGAATACGAAAATAATTTAAAACTCAATGTTCCACTAAACATTTAATGCTACAAATTTAGCATTAATTTATATAAAACTTTAAATAAAACTTCCAAAAACTGTAAATTAGAACCATCACAACGCATGTAACCGGTGATCAGCCGAGAAACAGCCACAAAACAGGCTCCATCCACCCCTCTGCCCTCACAAGAATTCAAGGCATATATCTACCTAAGGCACATTGGCCTCCGTCATACGCTGGGCAGGTATCTCGGCCACTTATGCTAATTTCCAATTTACGTAAAAAAATTTATGCTTCGGAACAATCGATAACCTCAAATCAACTAATCACTATTTCAAAATACGTTGCACTAACGGTTTTTATTCCTTAAACTCACTGATAACTGATCAGTCCAGTATAAGGCAAGTTTTAAAACATCTGTTCCAATGGATCGACAAATTATAGAATCAATCTCCAAATAGAGTCAAGCACTGGAAAAAATAACTTGCAACTAAAACCTTTGCATTAAGAACAAAAATACTTGCGAGCTATAAGTTGGGATCAAGATACTTGCAGTATAGATTGACAATTTATGAAATCAATCATTGATATGATAACTTGTAAATAAAACATTTGGATAAATATTTGCAGCATAACTTTGAGAATAGAACATATGTAAAACATGGTTACAATACTCTGGACAAGAGAATATAGGAAAAACTTGCCTGGTATAGTTATTAACTAGTTACTCTATTTTGTGGTATTATTATCCGACTCTGTTATCTCCGTTCCCTCATTCTAAAAATAGAATACACTATCTTAATCAACCAGATAATCACATTGTTTTAAATAGAACAATAGTCAAATTCATAATGTCTACCCTTGCAATATCAATACAAGATAACAAATAATTAATTATAAAAATCAAAAGAAACAACTAGGCACGTAAATCAAATAACACGTAATTCAGACCGTTAACAGAACTCGTCAGGTACTTTTAAAAGAGAAATCGGATAAAAGATCCCTTTTTTCGAAAATTATCCGGCTCGTTGAAAAAGTTTCATGAAATAATTGATCCGGGTTTATAACTGAAATAATTATCCGGCCGTGTGGTTCGGATGAAGGGAGAGCTACGTGGGGGAATATATCGTCTGATTAGTACGTGGCCAGAACATACTGGAACTTCAAAAATCTGGTTATCTCGTGCACGAGGGAAGAGTGACTTGAAGGATACTGCTGCGGTTGTATTGCCTTCCAGTCTAGACGATAGTGCAAAGACTGTTGGGATGGATGCTTGGTCGAAGGGCTTCCACGACATCAACGGGTATTTGGTGTGTTGCAGCTGCATATGGGCATCGATCAACACGAATCAAGTTAGTAGTGAACCATGCAACAGATTGATTTGTTTGATATGCAGTTGAGGAGAAAATGAAAGATCGATGGTCACACTTGTGTGTGTGATGGTCACACTTGCGTGTGTGATGGACTACATCTGGGATTGGCCGAAGTGAATCAAGTGAGTATGTGTATATACAACAGATTGCTTCACATGTATGTAGTTGGACAAATAGAGGTCAAAGGTACACTTGTGCGTATATCAAGTGGGCATTCGAGAATGAATGTGCAAACTAGGGTATAGTTTGGAGTCTTGGACTCGAGGGGAGTTTTGTCGTAGGGAATGATACGGATCGAGGATAAGTTGGAGTTGTGCCAACAGGGCGCAGGTATGGAGTGCAAGTGAAGAGCTGTGAGTTTGGAAAGAGGGGGAGATTTTTAGGCTGCCTAATTCTTTGCCAAACTTTCACCAACCTTCACTAACCCCCCACCTACTACATCTTTTCTTCTATAAATACCCTCTCCTCCTTTATTATCAAACACACCAAAATTCTCTCTTCTCTCTCTCTATATAGCTGCTAGATAGTCCGTCAAGTAGGAGAGCCGGTTTAGCCCGCTTTCAGGAAGTGTCGGGATAGAAGGTCCTCGTGCCTAAACTATTCCTTAGGGTACTTAGGTCTGACTGCAGCCATCGGAGGTGGTCCCGCTGCAGGGGTCTTTCTATCAGGTTGTGTGGCAATGTCCGGGTTGGGAGAGGGAGAGAAGTAAAGGTTGTCGGGAAACAATGATAGGGGGAGGTTTTGAGATAAACACTTCAATGAGTTGGGGATATACATAATAGGTATTGTAAGGCTGAATTTGTGTATAAAATTCAGGGGCCGGATACCCGGATATTGTAATCTCTTTTATCTAGTGTGAAGTTATTGCTCTTGTGGATGTAGGTTGGGCCGAACCACGTTAAATCTCTTGTCTCTTTTACTGTATTGTTTGTTTGTTGCTTCATTCCTATCACGTATATTTGTGGGTTCTAAGCACACATATTTACCAAATTGTTTCCGTATTCGCCGGGAATTGGGCAGATTCCTAACAGTTGGCATCAGAGCTAGTTGTGTCTAAATTATTTGTGCCGAAGGAAAGTCGTTAAGAAAAGTGGTTGTCTAATAAGGCACTGTTTTGACGGAAATGCTCCCATTGTTTCTTACACTTACCTGGCCAATTGATTTAGTTGCTTGGATTGGTTTGTGTGTACAAACGGAGATCATGGCAAGTATTGGAGGATTCAAGGTGACTCGATATGATGGTAAAGGAAGTTTTACTCTTTGGCAGAGAAGGGTAAAGGATATCCTAACCCAACAGAAGCTAGTAAGGGCTTTGAAGGGGAAGGAGGGAAAGCCAACAAAGATGAGCGATGAAGATTGGGAGGATGCTGAGTCGCAATGCATGAGTACCATCAGACTATGCATTGCTGATAACATTATCAATAATGTTGTTGACGAAAGCACGCCGAAGGAATTATGGTCAAAGTTGGAGACATTGTATCTCGGGAAGAACTTGACTACAAAGTTAAATCTGAAGCGCGAGTTATACAAGCTGAAGATGGCAGCTCAAGGCAATGTTATTGAGCACATGAATGTGTTTAATGGTATTGTTTATCAATTTGAAAAGGTTGATGTAAAGTTGGAGGAAGAAGATAAAGCCCTTATTCTTCTTACTTCGCTTCCGGAGTCATTCGATCATTTGGTCACAACCATTTTGTACGGAAAGGACACGTTAAAAATGGAGGAGGTTCAGTCAGCACTTTTGTCAAATGCTGGAAGGAAGAACCAGGATGGTGACAAGGACGGAATGACAGTTTTGGCTTTGCGTAGTCAAAATAAAAGAGGAAGGGGTGCTGTGAGAGGATCTACCAATAGCAGGGCTAAATCCAGATACAGTGAAAAGGGCATGCAGTGCTTTGGTTGCAAGGAGTGGGGTCATATTAGGCCGAATTGTCCGCTTAATAAGAAGGATCCAGATGCATCATTTGCCGTGGTTACTCTCGATTGTGAAGATGTTTGCACCGTCTTCAATCGAGGCACTAGTTCTCTAGGAGAATGGATATTAGACTCAGGGTCATCTTATCATGTATGTTCTGAGAGAGAGCATTTTGATAAATTCCAAGATACAAAGAATGAAACAGTTTCTTTGGCTGATGGATCTACTTGTGAGATCAAGGGGATTGGAATTGTGAAAATCAAAATGTTCGATGGAATAGTTTGCAGCTTGAACGGGGTAAGATATGTGCCTAAGCTGAGGAAGAATCTAATATCTATCGGTCGGTTAGCTTCAGAAGGCTATAGATGCTCTGTAGTAGGGGGAGCTATGAATATCAAAAGAGGCCGTGCGGTTCGGATTAAGGGAGAGCTACGTGGGGGAATATATCGTCTGATTAGTACGTGGCCAGAACGTACTGGAACTTCAAAAATCTGGTTATCTCGTGCACGAGGGAAGAGTGACTTGAAGGATACTGCTGCGGTTGTATTGCCTTCTAGTCTAGACGATAGTGCAAAGACTGCTGGGATGGATGCTTGGTCGAAGGGCTTCCATGACATCAACGAGTAGTTGGTGTGTTGCAGCTGCATATGGGCATCGATCAACACGAATCAAATGAGCAGTGAACCATGCAACAAATTGATTTGTTTGATATGCAATTGAGGAGTAAATGAAAGATCGATGGCCACACTTGTGTGTGTGATGGTCACACTTGCGTGTGTGATGGACTACATATGGGATTGGCCGACGTGAATCAAGTGAGTATGTGTATATGCAACAGATTGCTTCACATGTATGTAGTTGGACAAATAGAGGTCAGAGGTACACTTGTGCGTATAGCAAGTGGGCATTCGAGAATGAATGTGCAAACTAGGGTATAGTTTGGAGTCTTGGACTCGGGGGAGTTTTGTCGTAGGGAATGATACGGATCGAGGATAAGTTGGAGTTGTGCCAACAGGGCGCAGGTATGGAGTGCAAGTGAAGAGCTGTGAGTTTGGAAAGAGGGGGAGATTTTTAGGCTGCCTAATTCTTTGCCAAACTTTCACCAACCAAACTCCACCAACCCCCCACCTACTACATCTTTTCTTCTATAAATACCCTCTCTTCCTTTATTATCAAACACACCAAAATTCTCTCTTCTCTCTCTATATAGCTGCTAGATAGTCCGTCTAGTAGGAGAGCCGGTTTAGCCCGCTTTCAGGAAGTGTCGGGATAGAAGGTCCTCGTGCCTAAACTATTCCTTAGGGTACTTGGGTCTGACTGCAGCCATCGAAGGTGGTCCCGCTGCAGGGGCCTTTCTATCAGGTTGTGTGGCACTGTCCGGGTTGGGAGAGGGAAAGAAGGAAAGGTTGTCGTGAAACAATGATAGGGGGAGGTTTTGAGATAAACACTTCAATGAGTTGGGGATATACATAATAAGTATTGTAAGGCTGAATTTGTGTATAAAATTCAGGGGCCGGATACCCGGATATTGTAATCTCTTTTATCTAGTGTGAAGTTGTTGCTCTTGTGGATGTAGGCTGGGCCGAACCACGTTAAATCTCTTGTCTCTTTTACTGTATTGTTGGTTTGTTGCTTCATTCCTATCACGTATATTTGTGGGATCTAAGCACACATATTTACCAAATCGCTTCCGTATTCGCCGAGAATCGGGCAGATTCCTAACAAGAACTAAATACACGGCTTATACGATGTAATATACGTCTAACAACTGCTGCAGTTACTCCTTGAGTGTTTTTTGAAATGCAGTTAATGGCATGGTTTTGGCTTCTTTATCACTCCAATTTTCATACTTCATTAACAAATTAATTATCTGCAAAATTCAAGAATAACGGAAGACACTGCAACATATTCAATTGTTTGATGACACTGCAACATATTCAATTTTATGATTTTTTTCCATTCAAGAATCATATCAAGTCTATTTTTATGATATTGTTTTTTAAATTTTGGGTTGGAGTTGGATTTGTTTGTTGGGAGTGTTTTGGTGAATTGTTATTTGAAAATTGGGTTTGTTGAAGATGTAAAAGAAGTGTCTGAGGAGATGTCTATCACAGATGTTGTGCTTTGGAATGCGATGATTAATGGGTTTTCACGGATTGGGTAGTTTGATAAGGTTTTCAAGGTTTTTGGAAGGTTGAAGGTTTTCAAGGTTTTCTGTGATGCATCAGGTTGTACTCTCATACACATGTTAAGGGGTGGAATTATATATAGGATCTGAAGAACTTAATTCAGCCTGGCAGCTGCAACAAAGGTAAGTTCTCACACCTCTAAGTGGGTGTGGGCCGGGTGATAGTGAGAGGGTGTTTACTACTTTGTGCTTCAGTTAATATAAACACGAGTCATACTGCAGTCATATGGAAGAAATTACTTAATGCAGAAAAGTTAAAAGATGAAAACTCAGGGTCTACTCATATTGTGCCGCCAGTCAGCCTGAGGGATAAAATTACCACTCCGTTTCTACAAACTTTTTTTTGGAAATCTATGCATACTTGCATTGGTTGCCAATGATGGCAACAGAGAACAGAGAACAGGGAGATTTATTATTTAGCCGTTCAACTAAGCAATTCTGTTAAGTGCAGTCTCAAGGGATGGGCAAAGATAATGTCTCTGGACAAGGATGACTCGCTTCTAAAAAGTACGATAAAGAATATGGTCAATTACTACATGATTAGTAGCTGGATTAGGTTTCCATTTTATGAAAATGATTTTGGTTGGGGAAAGCCTGTATGGGCAAGTAGTGTATACTTCCCATGTAAGAATATGGTCCTCTTGATAGATAATAAGAAGGGTGATGGTTTTGACGCATGGGTGAGTTTGGAAGAAACAGATATGATTATCTTCGAACAGGATTTCAACATCAAAACCTTCACTACAATAGTGGATCGTACGTCGTCGGAGGGATAGGCCAGTTGACTTATCATTGTACAAGTGACAACGATAAAGACAACAATTGGTGCTGCTGCAGCAGCTCCTGTATTTGGAGCACTGTAAACAAACTACACATAGCTAAAATGGGTTAGTAGGGATATGTAGATATTCAATTCAAAGATAATCAGAAATTCATGCTACGATTCAAATTCTGAATTTGTAGTACTTGTATATGCCAGTTCCTTTTAGCATGCATTATGGCTTTAGATTTCTGAGATACTATAATTTAATTCCAGCTACATACACAAGAAAGTGGATATAAGTTCTGTTTACAAGCCATTAACAGGCAGGTCATGCTATTATATTATCAAACAAATTTATCAGTTTTTTACCAATTGATGTAGTTTTTTACCAATTGATGCTATTATATTATCAAACAAATTTTTATCAATTTTCTACATCTCATTGCAGAACAACCAGTAAATAGAAAACATAGCTTAATATTCATCATGCACATACGACTAACGTGATTCCTTAATACATAATTCTAAAATTTAAACATAAAAATGCTATTAATTACAGAACATTACATGTTCTGCACTAGTTTGACAACCACCAAACATAATAATGCTATTACAAAGTACTTGGGCATTACAAAATCATCATCATCACTCGTAGAATCCCCGATATCCATAACTACATAACCTTCATTAGCTATTTAACTGCAGAAACATCTTCAAAGTTAACTAGAAGAATGCACAACTGAATCAACTTTTGTGGCATCAGCATTGAGGTGATTTGTCTTTGTGTCATCACTGTAGTTCATAATATGAAAGACTCAGCTTTGATAACATCTGAAGTGGCCTTCTTGGTGTCTCCATCTTGGGAAGCTTCCATATTTACTTCACTAAGACTCCCTACATGCATAGGTGAATCAACTTCTGCACTACTCTATGAAACTTTTGTTAGTTGCCCTCCAGACACTAGAGAAGCTTCAAGTTCATCGCATCTCGAAATGACTTTCCGAAGCTCATCATGGAGATTTAGAGCCTCAAAAAGCATAGCCTTATCATCGTTCGTGCTCTCTGCAATCCTGTGAACTACAAGAATAGACTGCTTGCACTTTTCCAACATGCTCACTATCAGATCTTCCTGCAAGCATGCATGGATTTGTTACACTTTATTATCATATTTTGATGCTCCACGCATATGTCTATCAGCCATTAGTAATTGACTTAGTACAGATGATACATGCTCTGTTTGGTTGAAAAGAATGAAACTAGGTGAGGATGGAATAAAATTTGTACTATTCTGTGCACACATATTACAGTATATTTTCCTTTCTTGTTGCATTACATTCCTACTAAATTAAACTAGAGCTTAATCGCAGTAAGATTGAATGCCTATTGCATGACAACACACATAAACAGATTTTAACAACACTCAAAACTCTAATACTAAGCGCAGTACATGACAATTAACGGATCAAACTGCATAAAAAAATTCACATACAACCATCAATTTCGCTTCGATTCGTCGCTCCCTTTTGTATTGTACTGCTAGATTTTGATGCAACATTAACATCCATATCAATAACCACCAGTTTCGCTTCGATTTTTAATAAATCACTTGCATTCAAGTACCAAAAATATCATTTTTCGAGCAATTAAAAATAAGAGAAGAACATACATCCACTAAATCGAATTGAAGATCATGATTTTGTCAAGAACATTAGTAATGCCATAAAACTCGATTCCAGGACATAATATTTCTACAACAAGACATACCTTCGGTCATTAGTGTTAATGTCCTTCATTGTACACTTCCAATCGATTGTTAATATAAACCCTAAGCCATAAATCTTTTATACAGTCAGTTGCATAACATGTAATAATAAAAAAAAGTTGTGCTTATACGAACAAACCTAAATTCATCCCGCAAGTCCAACAAACAAACTGTCAAAAAAATCTCTTCAGAATACAATCTATGTCCTTCACTCTCGTTGCTTCTTTCTTTCTCTCTCCTGAAACGTTCAATTAATTAGGATGGGATAACGGGTTAATTGAAATTGGGTTGGTTACTGACATTTTTTAGGGAGTATAGTGCGGAATAGTAAATTATACGTATTTCAATTACTACTAATACACGATTTTTAAAGAATTAAAAATTGGAATAATACATGTTTAATAGCAGCCGTGGGATTATGTTCTAATCTAATGGCTCTAAAGATGGTCTCCAAGGTCTCTAATAAGGTTGGGTCTCCATAGAGCCCAACTCTTATGATGCAATAGCTAAAAATATTTTATTGAATTAAAACCCTAGAGAGTTTTTCTTCCTTTCTTGTGAGAATTTTTTTTTTTGTGAATTCAAGGAGTTTAAGTATTTCTCGTATTAGAGTTTTTTGTTTATCTTCTTAAAGATTAACATTTGTTTCTCGTGTAAAGTATACATCAACTGGCTTGATATGGTTTTTTGACAATATGATATATCTTTCAATATTCGCGCTCTTAAAATTTAAACCGCGTTTACAAGATTGACGTTTGAAACTAGATCGGTCTTTATCAATTATGTACTGTTATGCCATAATTTTGATTTTGATTTTAGTTTTATACCATATAAATTAATTAATTCTCATATTTAATGCAATATATCTCTAAAGTCTTCTGGGATATATCCAATTATAACAGAAATGCGTGAGTTTGATTCTATAAGTATGCAGATATTTAAAAAAAAGGATTCAATACACGAGATAAATCGAGATACCTCTAAAACCCAACTCAATTTTTTACTAATCTTTAACCCCGTTAACAATCATATTCATATTTTTTGCACTCAGTTATTCCAGCACGACTCCGAAATCTGTTGTTACGAAAATCTTCCGACAACAAATAGTTATAATAAATTTATTCAAAAAATTTGATAATTTTTGACAAAAAAAAAAAATTTGTTAATTAGAATAACATTAATTTGTGTACTCTTAATTTAATAAAGATTTTTGTTGCAAGAAAATGAGAAAAATAATAAATTTAAATATAATTCTTTATGTTTTTCTAAAATTTAGAATTAACATAAATATATGATATTTTAGTTTTAAAAATTAAAATTAGTTACAATCTCTTAAAATTTTTGAAAAATCAAAATTGAAATTTAGAAAGTCAAGTTGGCGATTAAACCGAGAAGACCTGTAAATAAACCAAGAACTCTACTGTAAGAGAAAAATGGACTTGGGCTCACAAATATGTCGAGATTATGAAATTGCCTTTGCGGCATTTCATCAAACACTTGGTGTGCACCAAAACTACACATTTGCGGCATTTCATCAACACTTGGTGTGCACCAAAACTACACATTTGCGGCATTTCATCAAACACTTGGTGTGCACCAAAACTACACATTCTACACAACTTTCTGTGCCACATTTTGTCAAACACGTGGTGTGCACACCACATTCACCTTCTTCTCTTCTCTATCATTCTCTATCCACTTACACAACAACTAATAAATTGTACCCTTATCTATTCTGCACTCTCATTCACCTCTTTCTGTTGTGTCATCGACTTTCGAAGGCCATTGAAGCCTTTACTGCCATGAGAAACCACGATATCATTCCGGAACTAGCCTCTTGGAATCGGTTTCTTCGTGAATTTAATCATGCTGGGTTGGTGTCTCAGGTGTGGAATGTTTACTCGGAAATGTTGGATTGTGGGATTGTTCCGAATGTTGCGACTCGTAATATTGTTATTCACTCTTTATGTAAAATTGGGAGTGTTAGTGTAGCCCTTGATATGATCAGAGATAATTATAGTGAAAGTGATACTGTTAGTTACAATACAGTTATATGGGGTTTTTTGTAGAAGTGGAAATGTTAAGTTGGGTTTCGGGTTGTGTTCCGAAATGCTTAAAAAGGGAGTTCCTTTTGATTCGTTTACATGTAATATGCTTATTAAGGGTTTTTGTGAGTTGGGTTTGGTGGAAGATGCCGAGTGGATTGTAGATAGAATGAGTCGGGATGCGGATGTTGTTTTCAATGTTGTTGGTTTTAATACGTTGATTCATGGGTATTGTAGAGCTGGTGAGGTAGATTATGGTCTTGCTCTGATGAGGAGTTCAAGGAATAAGGTTGTGTCTCCTGATATTGTTACGTATAATACTTTGATTAATGGGTTGTGCAACACTGGCGATTTCGCTGCTGCCAAGAGACTTATTATTGAGCTCTTGCAGGGTGAAGAAGATGTAAAAACTAATGACGTTGATAAAGTAGAAGATTTTGTTGCAGGAAGGTTGGGCTTAGAACCCAATGCTGTAACATATACGACACTTATTGGTAGGTATATTGAACAAGAAGGGCTTGATGGAGCACTTTCTGTATATGAAGACATGATAAATAGTGGAATTTTTCCTGATGTTGTTACTTATAGTTCTGTTATAGATGGCCTTTACAAGTGCGGGAGAGTTGAGGAGGCTGCTTTGCTTTTTGAGGAGATGAAAAGGATGGGCGTGGAGCATAATTATGTAACTTACACTGTCCTTTTGGATTCATTGTTTAAGAACGAGAACACAATGGTAGCTCTAAAGCTTCAAAGTCAAATGTTAGTCCGAGGGATCGCCTTTGATGTGGTTTCGCTTACCACTTTGATGGATGGACTTTTTAAAGTTGGAAGGTCCAAAGAGGCTGAAGACATGTTTAAGACTATCTTGATGTTCAATTTAGCTCCAAGCTGTGTCACTTGTACAACATTAATTGATGCATGGTGCAAGGTAGGGGACATACAGGGTGTCGAGTCTGTGTTAGAATAAATGGAGAACAACGATATTCTTTCAAATGTCATTACATATTCTTCTCTGATCGGTGGCTATCTGAAGAGGGGAGCACTTGATATAGTAATTTATTACAAAAGAAAAATGGAAGACCAGGATATAATGCCAAATGTTTTTACATATGGTGCGCTGGTTGATTCTTGTTTAAAGCTTGGTAAACGTGAAATAGCCATTGAATATTACGAGGAAATGAAACTGAGGGGCGTGAAGGAAAATAATTACATACTCAACGCTTTCATAAATTTGAAAAAACCAGGACAAATGGATGAGGCTGATGCATTCTTTAGAAATACTACATCAGCGGGATTGATTCCAGATTGTGCAAGCTACACGTCTCTAATTGATGGATATTTCAAGGCAGGAAAAGAGTCAGCTGCACTCGACATTGCTCAAGAGATGATGGAGAGAAACATAGATTTGATGTTGTTGCATACAATGTCCTGATTAACGGACTGCTTGGGCTTGGAAAGTATGAAGTTCAGAGTGTGTATGCTGAAATGTGACAGCGTGGTTTAATACCAGATCCTGCTACATTTAACACCATGATCACTGCTTACTGCAGACAGGGTAAACTTGAAAGTGCTCTTAATCTTTTGAGCGAGATGAATATGTTTGGTCTGCCATATAATTATGTTACTTATAATACTCTTGTAAAAGGGCTTTGTGAAGCCTCTCAGGTTGACGAAGCACTAAAGTTGTTAAGCAAAATGCATGGTATGGGTTTGAAACCTACCACAACTGCTTATAAGTTCATGTTGGATGCTGCTTCAGAGAGTAAACGGGCTGACAGAATCTTTTTAGTTCATGAGCAGCTTGTAGGTATGGGTCTAAAACTCAATCAGACAGTCTATAATACCCTTATATCCGTGTTTTGTTGGCTAGGGATGACAAGGAAAGCAACTAGAGTGCTAAATGAAATGAGAGCAAAAGGCTTTGAAGCTGATGTTATCACCTATAATGCCCTGATATGTGGTTATTGCAAAAGCACACAATTAAAATGGGCATTTACCATGTACTACCAGATGTTAGATGTAGGACTTTCCCCTAATATTGCAACATACAATAATCTACTAGAAGGTCTTGCAGCTTCTGGTTTAATGAATGAGGCTACCGAGTTACTAAATGATATGCAGGGAAAGGGGTTTTTACCTACTGCTAATACATATAATATTTTGGTTTGTGGCCATGGAAAGATTGGAAATAAGAAGGAATCCATTAAGCTTTACTGCGAAATGATAACCAAAGGTTTTGCTCCTCAAACTAGTACATATAATGTGCTAATCAGTGATTTTTCTAAGATTGGGAAGATGAAACAAGCTAGGGAGCTTATGAATGAGATGCAAGTCAGAGGTGTGCCACCTAATTCTTCAACTTATGATATACTAATAAGCGGTTATTGTGAGCTATCTAATCGAGTGGAGGTGGGACGGGTGTTAAAGATATCATACAGGACGGAGGCCAAACACTTACTTAAGGAGATGAATGGAAAAGGTCTCATTCCATGCAAGACTACTCTTTCTTTAGTTAGCTATGTTTTTGCCCAGGAAGGAAAGATGGTTGATGCCCAGATTTTGTTAGATAACTTACACAAGCAAAGTCTAGTGAATGAGCAAAAGAGAAACTACGAGGATAGGCGAAGATAAATGTTGGAGAGAAGCTAGCAGTGTCAAAAAGAATTAAAAGGGTATAGAGCAGATAATTAGAGATCTTATGGGACTTCGTGAACTCTCAGAGAAATCTTTATTTGACAGTAAGTAATTTCATTTACTGCTGGAGTTATGACATGTTTGATATTGTTTCTCCTTATATTGTTGTTAGTTGCCTTTTAATCTGTCAATAAAACTTGTTTCTACTTTCTATGGAATATGGATTTTGGGCCTGTTCATACACTTTAAATTGGTAGAAATATGAATAGGAATTTAGACACAATCTTGACAGTGCTGCATATCTCATCTTCTTAGATACAAAATTCCTGTATTTTAGTCTGAATGCACAAGTTGTTAACACTATTATTTCCCTTAAGCTAATAGCCAAATAGTCCAGTGCAATAAACCATTCTTCTTATGGCTTTATTTTTCGTTCCTTTGAATAACTTATGTTGCTCAATGATGTTCTCTTATTTTAGTAATTGCATCCCAATGTCAGGTCATTGGCATGTTCTTTCAAAGTGCTGTGACCAAGATTCCCTCTTAATATGTCACCAGAGGAAGCACAGAGAAGAAGTTACTAACAGCATGCAGGTGCAAATGGTACAGAGAAAACATATCTGTCAAACTTTCAGGTTCATTCTCAAAATTCTAGAACTTGTGACCAAATATATTATAGAGAGTCTTGGTTGCATGAGTGTTCCTTGTATGTGCCATGCCCAGGTTTTGACAAGAATATATGACATGACAGCGGAAGCTTTCGCTTTTGCTACGGAATCAAGTAAAAAACTGCATAAGCCAATTGTGTTTTGTTTATGAAGATTATACGGTAGTTATTCTGTGATCAGATTTGCATTAATCCTGGCAAAAAGTTCTTGTTCTGCAACAGCTGATGCCTCATTCAAGTCTTTGTGTGGAAGGTCAGATTTGCTTAAATAAAGATTGTTCAGCTTGCTACCTATTGAAATTTCTTCTGATTGCATGCGTTTTTTCAATAAAATTACATTGATGTGGTCAAGTAAAACTTTAGAGTTAAGTGCTGTGTTGCTTATTAGCTAACAAAACAGTTCTTGTCCATTTCTGAATACTTACGCTTGAAATATGCAGAGGACTGCTACAGCAAAATTAAAAAGATTATTGATTAATTGTTAGATTTCTACATACTCTCTGAAACGTTAAATAGAGATCACACACACACACACACAGGTAATAGTCCTGCTCTATGAAGAATCATGTACAGATGAGAAACCTAATCAGTACTATATTATATTTCGTTAAAAATTGAATTATCTGGTCAACAATAAATCAAGTGGTAAATTATTAAGGAAAGGGATAACAGTCGTTGGGATGGAAATGAGAGCCCTGTTACCTTTCAACTTGGTGAACAGGAGTTGTATCAGCCATATAAAGGGATGGTACATAAAGCGATAGAAAAAGATGAAATTCCTGTTAAAGATGAGGTTGCGTGGAAAATGATTTTGTTGGGGTCGGTAAATAGAGCTGGTAACTTAAGGGGATGTGAACTGTCTAGCAATAAGATTTGTAGAAATTTAGTGGTTTGGGTTGGTCAAGGTGAAATAATGTGTCGAAGCTTGTGCTTGAACAATTGCTCTTGTAGGGCATATTCAAATGCAGATTTAAGAGGAGCTGGAAGTGGATGTTTATTGTGGTTTAGCGAACTGGATGATATTAGAGGTTACTCAGAAGATGGACAGGATCTATATGACTATATGTAAGAATGGCTGCCTCTGATTCAGAAAACACAGAGGAAAACAAAAGCTCGAGTCCAAAATGGGTGGTCGTCATTGTAATTCCGGAGTTTGCAGCAATGGCAGTGATACTAGTCCTGTTACTTCTTTATGCATTCAGGAAGAGAAAGCTAACAAGAAAAGGAATAGTAAGACTTAACTCCAATGGTGAGGCAACTAACAGAATTGGGAAGAACAAGTTGGATTTTTTTTTTTTTTACCCTTATGCAAGTTGCTAAAGCCACCAATGACTTCTCGTTTTTGGATCTGTTTACAAAAGGGCATATTGGACAAGGATCATGCTACTTCTTATGAGAAAGCTGTATTTGATGCTGTTGCTTATTTGATGACCCCTGAGAGTGATGATGATGTTGTTGTCAATCTACACTCCAAGCTGTTGAAAGATTTCCCTAAAGATATGGTTTCTCTGAAGAGAACTCAAGTGCTTTGCTTTTACATGGGTCGACTTGACTTATCTTTGGAACTTGTCCAACAGGTTTTACCTGTAAATGAACAAGAAGATTACATTTATGGAATGCTTGCCTTTCCTTTATTAGAGCTTGGCAGGATGGCAGATGCAGAAAAAACAGCAAGGGGTTTGAGATCAACAAGGAAGATCCATGGGTGCATCATGCTATCTGCCATGTACTTCAGTTTGAGTGTCAGTTCAAAGAAGCAGTGGAATTCATGAAAGATCACTCACAATCGTGGAATGCTTTGTCATATTTCATGATTACACACAACTGGGGGCGTGTTGCACTTTGTTACTTGGAAGGGCAATCATCCAGTGAAAAAGTTTTAGAGGGTTATGATTGCCTTATTTGGAAGGAATTAGAAAGATGTGATGCTACTGCTGCAGAGGTGTACTTCAATGCACTTGACTTGTTATTGCGGGTCTATTTACGAGGTCGGATATTTGACTTTAGTGACAGTTTGAAGATCTTAGCAGAGTATCCGACAGATAAACAAGTTTGGCATCTTGAATGGCACCTTGATTTGTTGATATTATGGGCCTTAGCATGTACTGGTAAACATTTCGATGCAGAAAAGTTGCTTGAGAGCCTAAAGTGCAGAATGTCTGGGATGACATGTATGTATATGTCTAGTAGAAGTCATGCGGAACTCCCCTACACCAAAGAAGACTGCAAAGTGGCACACTGATAATACTGAGGGGTGTGAGGAGTCGGTAATCATTTCACGCGTTTTTTCCCTCTCCGCTTCCTCAAAATCATATCCAACAAGCTCACTCAATTTTTGTACATTCCCATCCATGCAGTCAACTCTGTCTTTTAATTTTTTCACCATCTCACTCACCTTCTTGTAATCACTTTCATCTTCATTTTTCATCAGATGACCTAACCTCCTTTTACTACCTTCGCCCCTCTTCATTTTTCCTAATTAAAGCATTTGTGTAAGAATCTGGGAGAGAGATCATGTATGTATGGAATGACACAAAACAACAGTACAATATGCATGTCATCTCAAACCTAAACAAACAGTACCAGCATTACATATGGGTATGCATATAATCGAGTTTAGGACCAAAGAATATACCTGTACTCAAGTTTATGGCCGGAGAATATGATCAATGACAGTGACGGAAGAGATTATCGTGATTCGCCTTCTCTCTCGCCAAAATCCCCTTTCTCTTGCTAAAACCCTAGTACACACTGTAAATCCCCTTCTTTACCCTTTAATTGAAGCAAGAATCCGGGAGAGAGAAGAATCAGGAAGAGTTGGAAAGCCCTAATTGACTGTAAAAGGCGGAAGAGAAAAAACGGGAAGGGGCGGGGATATTTTAGTTCCTTTTGGAAAATTAACAGTAACGTTTTTTTGAAAATTAACAGTGATGTAATAAAATTTGGTGTCCTTAAACGTAAATTGCAGATATGCGTTCATATGTGATAGGAAAGACCATTTCCTGGAATTAGTCAATTGGTGGAGCTTCAATAGGGGTACTTAAATCTTTTCATCATTCCGTGAAAAAATTGCGTAGATAAATAACGTTCCACGAAAAAAAATGCGGACAATATTCGATTTTAAGGGAATCTGAAAATTTAGATATCTGATCCAATTTTTCCAGACTGAACGTTTGATCCTATATTTTTAAATAAATTCGGATCCCATTCCGGATCAACTTTTCAGAAAACTGAATATCCGAATTCGATCCGATCTTATATTCCTTAAAAAATTAACTCTATATATATTTACGTAATAATCTATAATATTTATTTTTCATAATATTATTTTATTATAATTGAAATAATAATGAATTTTATAAATTTAAAACCAATATATGATTTGATTTGATTTGATTATGATTATATATAATTTATATATAAAAGCTCGGACGACAAAGATTTATCGGTTGGCATGAAAATCAGCAACTTGAGTGGTTAATTATAGGTTATTGGACAGACTTAAGCATTTGGTCTTTGGGAAGAATGGATAAGTTAATTATAGGTTATTGGATAAATTCCAGGAAATGGTCTTTCCTATCACATATGAACGCATATCTGCGATTTACGTTTAAGGACACCAAATTTTATTACATCACTGTTAATTTTCAAAAAAACGTTACTGTTAATTTTCAAAAAAGAACTAAAATATCCCCGCCCCGCCCCGCCCCTTCGCCCCCCTTCCCCCTTTTTCTCTTCCGCCTTTTACAGTCAATTAGGGCTTTCCGACTCTTCCTGATTCTTCTCTCTCCCGGATTCTTGCTTCAATTAAAGGGTAAAAATTAAAGGGTAAAGAAGGGGATTTACAGTGTGCACTAGGGTTTTAGCAAGAGAAAGGGGATTTTGGCGAGAGAGAAGGCGAATCACGATAATCTCTTCCGTCATTGTCATTGATCATATTCTCCGGCCCTAAACTTGAGTACATGTATATTCTTTGGTCCTAAATTCGATTATATGCATACCCATATGTAATGCTGGTACTGTTTGTTTAGGTTTGAGATGACATGCATATTGTACTGTTGTTTTGTGTCATTCCATACATACATGATCTCTCTCCCAGATTCTTACACAAATGCTTTAATTAGGAAAAATGAAGAGGGGCGAAGGTAGTAAAAGGAGGTTAGGTCATCTGATGGAAAATGAAGATGAAAGTGATTACAAGAAGTTGAGTGAGATGGTGAAAAAATTAAAAGACAGAGTTGACTGCCTGGATGGGAATGTGCAAAAATTGAGTGAGCTTGTTGGATATGATTTTGAGGAAGCGGAGAGGGAAAAAACGCGTGAAATGATTAAAGATGTTAACACGCGAATGGATAAGTTGCAAAAATTGAGTGAGCTTGTTGGATATGATTTTGAGGAAGTGGCACACTGTAATGTCTTCACCTGATGGATCACAGGGTCTTGTTTTCCTCAGTCATGAGGAGGTTCGTGAAACTATTTATGCAAACCTTGCTGCAATCTAGGGATGGCAACGGGTCGGATCGGATCGGGTTTGGCCAAATCCAAATCCAAATCCAAAGTTTTCGGATCGGGTCTAGATCCGGATTTGAAAATCAAAATCCAAATCTTCGGGTTTTATCGGGTTTCGGATCGGATTCGGGTTTAAATCGGGTTTTTAATTCAAAATTCAAAAATTAAAATAATCACATTAAGCAAAACATAAAACTATAAATATATTTTAAATTTAAAATATAAAAATATTTTAGTTGCATAAAAAATATAGAATATTATAAATAAAATTTAAAAACTATAAGGAAAATAAAGAATATATATATATATATATTTATATAAGTATATTAGAACTTTAATAAAAAAATAATGTTGTGATTAAATAAAAATAATATCACGTTATTTAAGATATCTCAAATATATATCTGGCTGATCATTTTGTTTATTTGTTTGATATGTATCTCAAATATATAAAATGATATAATAAATAATAATTAATATTAAATGTATATATATATATATATATATATATATATATATATATATATAGGCCTTTGCTCCATACAGAACACTCTTATATAACAAACAGTAAAGAACACTATAAAATCATTTATTTCAATAGATCCATTGGCCCCGCGAGGGGCACCCAATACAAAAAGTTCTTATTTTTTTAGGCTCCATCCATCCAGCAAAAATTTTTTTTTTTGAAAATTCACTGTTCATCAATGACGTCACTGATGACGTCATGAACAGTAAATATTTAATTTTTTTTTGCTGGATGGACGGAGCCTAAAAAAATAAGAACTTTTTGTATTGGGTGGCCCCGCCAGGGGCAATGGATCTATGAGATATGAGGTGTTCTTTATTGTTTGTTATATAAGGTGTTTGCTATGGAGTGCAACTCTCTCTCTCTCTCTCTATATATATATATATATATATATATATATATATATATATATATATATATATATATTCACCATCTCACTCACCTTCTTGTAATCACTTTCATCTTTATTTTCCATCAGATGACCTAACCTCCTTTTACTACCTTCGCCCCTCTTCATTTTTCCTAATTAAAGCATTTGTGTAAGAATCTGGGAGAGAGATCATGTATGTATGGAATGACACAAAACAACAGTACAATATGCATGTCATCTCAAACCTAAACAAACAGTACCAGCATTACATATGGGTATGCATATAATCGAGTTTAGGACCAAAGAATATACTTGTACTCAAGTTTAGGGCCGGAGAATATGATCATTGACAGTGACGGAAGAGATTATCGTGATTCGCCTTCTCTCTCGCCAAAATCCCCTTTTCTCTTGCTAAAACCCTAGTACACACTGTAAATCCCCTTTACCCTTTAATTGAAGCAAGAATCCGGGAGAGAGAAGAATCAGGAAGAGTTGGAAAGCCCTAATTGACTGTAAAAGGCGGAAGAGAAAAAAGGGGAAGGGGCGGGGATATTTTAGTTCCTTTTGGAAAATTAACAGTAACGTTTTTTTGAAAATTAACAGTGATGTAATAAAATTTGGTGTCCTTAAATGTAAATTGCAGATATGCGTTCATATGTGATAGGAAAAACCATTTCCTGGAATTAGTCAATCGGTGGAGCTTCAATAGGGGTACTTAAATCTTTCCATCATTCCGTGAAAAAATTGCGTAGATAAATAACGTTCCACGAAAAAAAATGCGGACAATATTCGATTTTAAGGGAATCTGAAAATTTAGATATCTGATCCAATTTTTCCAGACTGAACGTTTGATCCTATATTTTTAAATAAATTCGGATCTCATTCCGGATCAACTTTTCAGAAAACTGAATATCCGAATTCGATCCGATCTTATATTCCTTAAAAAATTAACTCTATATATATTTACGTAATAATCTATAATATTTATTTTTCATAATATTATTTTATTATAATTGAAATAATAATGAATTTTATAAATTTAAAACCAATATATGATTTGATTTGATTATGATTATATATAATTTATATATAAAAGCTCGGACGACAAAGATTTATCGGTTGGCATGAAAATCAGCAACTTGAGTGGTTAATTATAGGTCATTGGACAGACTTAAGCATTTGGTCTCTGGGGAGAATGGATAAGTTAATTATAGGTTATTGGATAAATTCCAGGAAATGGTCTTTCCTATCACATATGAACGCATATCTGCGATTTACGTTTAAGGACACCAAATTTTATTACATCACTGTTAATTTTCAAAAAAACGTTACTGTTAATTTTCAAAAAAGAACTAAAATATCCCCGCCCCGCCCCGCCCCGCCCCGCCCCGCCCCGCCCCTTCCCTTCGCCCCCCTTCCCCCTTTTTGTCTTCCGCCTTTTACAGTCAATTAGGGCTTTCCGACTCTTCCTAATTCTTCTCTCTCCCGGATTCTTGCTTCAATTAAAGGGTAAAGAAGGGGATTTACAGTGTGCACTAGGGTTTTAGCAAGAGAAAGGGGATTTTGGCGAGAGAGAAGGCGAATCACGATAATCTCTTCCGTCATTGTCATTGATCATATTCTCCGACCCTAAACTTGAGTACATGTATATTCTTTGGTCCTAAACTCGATTATATGCATACCCATATGTAATGCTGGTACTGTTTGTTTAGGTTTGAGATGACATGCATATTGTACTGTTGTTTTGTGTCATTCCATACATACATGATCTCTCTCCCAGATTCTTACACAAATGCTTTAATTAAGAAAAATGAAGAGGGGCGAAGGTAGTAAAAGGAGGTTAGGTCATCTGATGGAAAATGAAGATGAAAGTGATTACAAGAAGGTGAGTGAGATGGTGAAAAAATTAAAAGACATAATTGACTGCCTGGATGGGAATGTGCAAAAATTGAGTGAGCTTGTTGGATACTCCCTCCGTCCCATTTTATAAGACCCTCATTCCTTTTTGGTACGTCCTAAAAAGAATGAACCTACTATACTTACTATTTTTGAACACTACTTTTCACTATTACACCCACTACTTCTCTATTTTATACTCTCTTTTTATTCAATAAACACTATTACACCCACTACTTTCTCACTTTATCCATTTTTTATACATCCACTTTAACAAATAACTAATCAAATATTGCCACCTAGCAAGTCAAACTGCTTTTTCTTAATTTTTGTGTAAACTTGACCGGGTCTTTGTTTTCGGGACGGAGGGAGTATGATTTTGAGGAAGCGGAGAGGGAAAAAACGCGTGAAATGATTAAAGATGTTAACACGCGAATGGATAAGTTGCAAAAATTGAGTGAGATTGTTGGATATGATTTTGAGGAAGTGGCACACTGTAATGTCTTCACCGGATGGATCACAGGGTCTTGTTTTCCTCAGTCATGAGGAGGTTCGTGAAACTATTTATGCAAACCTTGCTGCAATCTAGGGATGGCAACGGGTCGGATCGGATCGGGTTTGGCCAAATCCAAATCTAAATCCAAAGTTTTCGGATCGGATCGGGTCTGGATCCGGATTTGAAAATCAAAATCCAAATCTTCGGGTTTTATCGGGTTTCGGATCGGATTCAGGTTTAAATCGGGTTTTTAATTCAAAATTCAAAAATTAAAATAATCACATTAAGCAAAACATAAAAGTATAAATATATTTAAAATTTAAAATATAAAAATATTTTAGTTGCATAAAAAATATAGAATATTATAAATAAAATTTAAAAACTATAAGGAAAATAAAGAATATATATATATATATTTATATAAATATATTAGAACTTTAATAAAAAAAATAAGATTGTGATTAAATAAAAATAATATCACGTTATTTAAGATATCTCAAATATATATCTGGCTGATCATTTTGTTTATTTGTTTGATATGTATCTCAAATATATAAAATGATATAATAAATAATAATTAATATTAAATGTGTGTATATATATATATATATATATATATATATATATATATATATATATATATATATACTCCCTCCGTCCCATTTTATGTGAACCTCTTTCCTTTCTGGGACGTCCCAAAAAGAATGAACATAAAATACTTACTATTTTTGAACACTACTTTTCACTATTACACCCACTACTTCTCCACTTTTTTATTAAATAAAAATTATTACACCCGCTATTTTTTTCCACTATTTCAAATATATTATTAAATATTGATAGGTCCCACCAATTTACACACTTTTCAACTAACTTTACTCTTTTTCTACAACATTTTCTTAATCTCCGTGAAAGTCAAACTAGTTCATTCAAAATGGGACGGAGATAGTATATATATATATATATATATATATATATATATATATATATATATATATATATATATATATATATATATATATATATATATCGGGTTTCGGGTTTGGATCGGGTATCGGGTCGGGTATCGGATCGGATTACCTAAGATCCAGATCCAAACTCTTTCGGGTCCAAAAATAAGATCTAAATCCAGATCCAAATCCAAAAAATCGGGTTCGGGTAGACCCAAATGGATCGAATCAGGTCGGGTATCCATCGGGTTGGATTTTTTTGCCATCCCTACTGCAATCTCTGCTATACAAGGAATTCTCGAGCAAGCTGATAGATTTGTGTTTCAAGCACTGTCAGCAATACTTGACAGCCCAGGAGCTATTTTGAAAGCAGTTTATCTGGATCTCATGTGCAGGAGGCCACACGAAGCTATTGCAAAGTTGAAAAGGTGCAGTCGTACCAGGTTTCTTCCCACGGGATCAGGGCGGTCTCATAGCAGGCCTTATGTGACACCGGCTTCATGGGAAGATGTTACCAGAGTCCAACACCAGTGTCCACATTTCCACCTTGAGGACAAAGTGAGTCTTTGGGGCCGGGATAATGTTATGACTCCACAGCCCAAGGACTGGAACCAGCCTAATGATTTAATTAAGTACTCCAGACAGAAGCATAAGGCCCCGAAAAATAATTCAGTGTTGCAGGTCAACGAAAACAGTTAAGGGGCAAAAGAGTAAAAGACAGAAGTAGCGAAGCAAGACAAAAGAAAGGCGGGGGCTTGGATTACGGTTTATGCTGAATATTGTTGCTGATAGTTTCAATTAGGAATTTAGGAGAGAGCGGACCTCTCGAAAGTCCTGCAAAATTGTCGTCGTTTCATTTCGTTGTTCTTTTCAGTTCAGACTTAGTTCCTAAACAATCATATTGTGGTGAATTTCTTCTGTCAATTTGAGTCAATTTAAGCAGTTCATTACAGGCAGCAGAAGAGAAGTACTTTGATAATCACCTAGCTCCTTTTTACAGGATTGAACAGGTGCTTTGTTCATTCTTGTGACCTAGTGGACTTTCTCTTTCTATTTTTCCCTCTGATAAAAAATAATAGAAATCTGACATAAAGAAGGTTTGAGATATTTTCTAACCAAAAGTGAGTCATATTTGAAACTTCCTTCTACCCATTTCCTGGTGTTTATGCATTTACTGTTTTCTCTTCTTTTAGTATGTAAGAAAGTGGTGTGCAATTCTCAGTAGATACTGCCGTTGATTTCTTGCTCCAAGCTAACAGTTCCAGACTCGAGGCATGGAAAAAAGTCACCTAGAATTCTGACAGAGGATAACTTTCAGTTACTTTTTGATATTCAAGAAAAGGTGACATTCCAAATTCTTGGTTTTAATCTTATATGAAACAATGCTCTGAAACATGAAACAAGTGCAAAACTGCATTCATATATTCCGTCCTGCCAAATTATTCTGGGATTTCTGTATCCTTTAAGGACATTTGTCTGAAGCCTCTTGACCAAGACTCTGCCACTCTAAGTGTTCTACAGGTGATTACGTCATTTCTCCTTCTACACCATTGGGTCAAGGGCCCAAGGTTTGCGCCCATCGATACTAGTTAGCAGCAGTTAGTGCACGATGTGTTGTTTTATGAGCAAGATCAATTACCTTACTAAAAAAAATGTACCGAGTACATAGTTGGCATATAATGGATGCCCGTGATAATATTAATGTATACTGGAGTAGGAGAGATATATAATTATATGATCTTGGATCATTAATGTTGAGTCAGAAGAGTGAAAACACTAGTTTTTTGGTGTTTCAATGAAGTGATATTGACCACATGAATAATTTAAATTGGATACATTCCCATATAAGTGAATACCTGATGTAGTTGCATGCATTTGTCACGTAATAATTCTTGATATAACCAGATTTCTTGAAAAGATTCTACAGAATGGATTTTCAGATGAAGTTCTTTAGTTTTAGATGTATCATAAGGCTGGAGGAGTTCGGCGACACATTTAGGATGGTAGAAATGACCACAATCTGCATTGGTTACTGGAAGACCTACAATGGCAATGATTTCAAGCAGGCATAACATACTTGTCCAGTTCAGAATTAAAAGATGCAGCATGGCAGAAAAATTCAGGAGTACGTCTCAGCGACAGAAGCTGAGGTAAGTAGGAAAACTAATACATTGAAGTTTTCTTATGTTGCAGCCCCGATTTCTCCAACCACAGTTACTTGCATTCAGTTCCGGAAGGAAAACCAGGTAAAGCTCATTCATTTTTGTTATGATACAAATGCCGTCACTGCTTATTCTTAAAATATATGCATACTACTCAATAACATTTACTCAGTCATTTTCTCGTATTCATCGGGTCATATTTTCTCATACTACTCACTGTTTAAAATAACGTTTACTTAAAATATATGCATTCAGTTTCAGGTTTCATCAAAATGTTGTAACCAAATTGTAATATTAAAGATTTGTTTCTAATGAATTATCTGAAACTGTCTGCAATCACTTTAACAACAATGTAAGCATGTTTTTGTATGTTGCATAATTACATGCTTAGATCACTGGTTACTAAGACGGTGAGATAATAACATATTTAGATCACTGCTTACCAAGACAATGAGTAAAAAATGGGAAGGTCACGTAATTGGACTGTAAAGAAACATCAAGAAAGAGGATCACACTTGCCAGTTCAGGCTATCTCAGTCATCTATGTTCAGAGCTGGAATTTCTACATTCGCTTCGAAGACATTGCTTCCTGATATGAATTTCTCTAATGTAAGGGCCTTTGTTGCGTTCTCTGCTTCAGCAATTAGCAACCTGCATGATAACCATGCTTATGGTCTGGAGACAAAATTTTTAAAAGCCTAGTTTGGGTGTTTATAAATTCTATCACGTTTGGTATCTATTATGGAAACACAAAAGAAGCAAACGTCAAAGTTCAGTTTAAACTCAAAATGTAGGCAAAAAAAAAAAGGACCAGGCTTTTTTACATATGTCTACACTCTGACAGCTATGAGTTTACAAATCTGGTATGCTTTATATTTTTTCCCCAATCTGAAATTTAAAATGATCACACGAACCAGCAAAAGATTATCCTTAACCACGCTATCACAAACCTTATAAAAGAATGCCAACATACCCTCTTTAATGCTGGTGGGAGCTCTAGCTTTTGTTGGAGCCAATTATATACTGATACATCCTCCTCTAATCTCATTTCTAATCTTTAAAACATGTAAATTTCACAACATTATTATGAGGCTGTTTGGCTAAAAAAATTTTAAGTCTTTATCGACTTATTTTCGGATAAAAATTTTATATTTTGATAATTTTTTTATACAAGTATTTAATATATGTTTGAGATTCTATAAATTGCAAAAAAGAAAAGTTAATATTTTTTAGGAAAAAGTTAGAAATCTCTAACTTTATCTTAAAATAAGTTGACTTATTTTGAAAAAAGTTCCCCCAAATACTACTCTAAATGGCCAAACTATATCAAAGTGACGGCTTGCACATGTAGTATATTAATTGATATTTGCTTGTTATACCACCATGCCTTTGTAAACAATAATCTTAACATGTGAGGTGTTCCAAAATCCATTATCTAATAAACCTTATCATTCTATAATCATTGCAAAGGTTAATAATCCGCCAAGAATTTCAAGAAGATTTGTTGTAATAAAGAAGTTTTATAAATTCGAAAAAGTATAAGAAACTTTAATATAATAAAGAAGTGATTTAAGTTAAATAAGACTACCAAGTTATGAATAGGGAATTATATAAAATGACATTAATAAATAATAGATAACCACAAACTTGTTAAAAACAAAATTATGAGAATATTCCATAAACTGTTTAACACACATTCACATGATTAAATCTATAATAGTCATGAATATTACCTCTTTTACTGGAATATTAAATCCAAGGGGGGTGTAATTGCGGAAGATGTGGTGGAACGATAGGATTTGATTCTGAGAATAATCAAAGTGAGCATCGGGGGTGTTTCAACTTGGGTCGGTATTGCAGTTATGAAAAAAAAAAAAGACTTGGGTAGGAATTTAAAACTATCTACGTTCACTTCACTTGAATGGAATGGGAGAAGAATGGAATGAAATTTATACTCTTATTTGGGGAAGATTGGGAAAAATGTTTAAATTTTCATTCCTTACTTCATTCCTTTCCACACAATTTAAACTAAAGTTCTAACCCACATATTTTGGAAGGAATGCTCCATTCCCAATCATCATCATTTTCCTTGCAATTTTCATCATAAGAAATTTCTTCTCCCTCATATTTGCTCATTATTTCCCCCAACATCCCTTCTTTCTTCATAAATTTTGTTTACAATTTTCATTCTATTCCTACCTCATTCTATTCTCCCCAAGTGAACACAACCTAATAATGTATTTTGATTACATATGAAAACTAGAAAAAGATTAATTTTTGGTTAAAATAGGATTGATCGGAAAACCAAATTACAAATTATATCCTTTTTTCCGTCGCTATTATAGTGTAGGTGTAGTATAATAATAATAGATATAGATGTTTGAATAAATATATATTCGTAATACTAGAATTTATTTTCATAAGATTAATCCAAAGGATATGGAGCAATACAATGAAATTTTTAATACAAAAATTACATTGAAGAAAATGAGGAGATATAATATTAAATATGATTTATAAAATCCTAAAATAACTAAAAATCATACTCCAATTTGAATAAAATCCTAAAATAACTAAAATCAGACTCCAATTTGAATAATAATAACATGGTGGTTATATATAGCAAAACGGGGGGATTAGTACCTCACAAGCAATATTGCAGATTTGGGAGGTTGAAGATTTATCAGCTAATTGGGTTGAAAAATCGGTAATTCAAAATCGATCAAATCAATTCCAAAATTTTGACCGACTTATCTACAATTTTTTCAGAAATTGGTTGATTCTCTCCCTATTGTTCAATGAGACTCAACAATTCTTCGAGTATTCCGGTGTTGCGGAAACATGAGGAGGAGACCAATTCATATAATTTATCCAAGAAGAAGAGGAGGAGGCTCAACTATTTGATAGCCAAGAGGAAGAGGAGCAATGATACGCCTGGGGATTCGAAGAGGAGGAGGCTCAACTATTTGATTGCTAAACTTGTCCCAAATCACAACAGCAGCAAGAGGAGGATCCTACCAAATAACAACAAGGAGTTTTTGAAATATCCTCCCCGCTTCGGCCCCGTTCAAATTGGTGATACGCTGCTTAACTTTTCGAGCGTCCTCTTCACTGAAAGTAGAAACTATCTCATCAATTACAACCAAAATAAGAAGGTCAGGGCCAAGGATCTGGCTGGTAAAGTTATTGTTTTACATTTTATGGAACTAGTTGAACCTGACAGTAGAGTCATAACTCACTTGTTGGATGTATACAATAAGTTACAGCCAGCAGGTGGTTTTGAAATTGTGTTTGTCGCAATTACTCGTGATACAGACGATATTTATTCTGATTACACAAAACAGCAATTCTCTCAGATGCCATGGCCTGCCATTCCCTTGTCAGATTTCAAATCCCGGGAACGCTTGCGAACAATATTTGGTGCATCCAGCGTGCAGGACTCTTCTTCGCCTCCCTCATTTATTATTGACCCAAGAGGGGTGGTTTTGCAATCTCGTTCTTCCCCTTTGTTTGATAGATATGGAGCTGCTGGCTTTCCTTTCACCAAAGAAAGAATAGAATTCCTTGATTCCGAAGATAATGTAGCCCGAATGCAGCCTGTATCAATTCAAAAACTCTTGGCATCTCCTCAACGTGATTATCTCATCGACAATGATGGAGACGAGGTATACTACGTGATTTTGACATCATTTTTATCATTATATTCTGGTGGTCTGTTTGCAATATTATCTTTTCATTTGCATTTTCTAATTTATTCATGCTACTTCATTGGCAGGTACCTCTTCATCATCTTAATGATAAGGTGGTTGGCTTATACTTTTGTCCATATCTACATCAACCATACCCCACTGAGGAATTTGTGCAAGTTTATGAAGAGTTGTTAAAAACAAGGGAAGACTTTGAGATTGTTCTCGTCTATGCACATGGCTGGTATCAAAGGTATCATGGTCGCACAGATGAAGCTATGTTCATGGAAGCATTTCAGTCCATGCCTTGGTTGGCACTTCCATTTGATGACACAGATTGTAATAAGAAGTTGCAGAGGATCTTCAAATATCCCCAAGAACTGGTAGGTGAGGGGCCAAATCCAAGGCTAGTGATTATAGGACCTCATGGAAAATTTATCGAACCATTCGGTGGTCAAATTATGTTAGAGTATGGTGTTCCAGCATTCCCGTTCACCACTTTCAGTACCCTGAATTTAGAGTATGAAAGGATAAAGAAGTTGAAGCCAGATATGTTATGGGATACAGACTCAATTTTCACGCATTATGATGGGTCCCAGGTGAGTTCTTTTGTATGTTCTTTTTATCTCTCCTTTTGTCTTTCAATGTTCTCCAAAATTGGTGTATGCGCGCACACACACACATATTATGATACGTAGTAAATTGCAGGCATTTTCACTATTAAGATGATGAAAATCTGTTGCATTCATGCCGTATCCTCGGACTTTGTTAAGCTTGTTAATTTTGTATCTCAATGTTGTCTTGTCTATTTAACCTCGCAGGTTCTTTTTTCCCAATTTGTTGGCAAGAGACTCATAGTCATATGTAAGACCGAGATTCCACACGAATTCAGAGTAAAGCTAACAGAAAGGTATTTTAAGATGAAGGGCACAGATGACGAATTTGAAGTGATCCACATCCTTGGTTATTCTTGTTCAGTGTGGAGGTCTTTAAAGGAGTTTGCAGAGCCATGGTTGATGCATCCTCCTTTCCCCCGTGATGCAGGTGATTATATAATAAATATCTTTAACCGGAACAATGGACTTTTAGCATTTGACCGGGACGGATCAGTTGTTAGAAAGACACGTGTCATTGAACTTGGAGACAGTATGATTTTTCCCTTTTATCACAATGTGGATATGGATAAAGAGGTCTTGATTGAAATGGAAAAACGTATTACATTTAGAATAAGGGGCGATGATGACGGGATTGATACTGTATATGATTGAAGCTTATATGTATGAAGCTGAAGAAATTTCGTATTTACATAAAGTAAAGACTAAAGACCATTTCTTAAGATAAGATGCTATAAATTGAATGTTGAGTTTTGTGTGTGTTAGTGTTATTGAGTGCATAGACTTGTAAAACGTGTTGAAGAACCAGTGTATATATTCTCCATAGTGCCTCTGTTGATGAAGTGTTTTGATATAATGCTTATGTGAAGCTACACAAAAGTGATGGTAACTTTCTTTGATTATGATATTTCTCTGTTTGCTTAGCTGTCTTTGAGTTACGAGTAGATGTATTGTTATGTGCATCTGTTGCTATCAATGAATTATCTACAGCTGCTGTTTAATTTGTTAATTTACTTTTTGAAAGGGCAAGTACATGCTTTGAAGCTTGCAAAAGTTGCCTTAGGTTAAAGAATAAGTTTATAACATGGTTTTCGGTTATAATGTAAACTTCAGTAAGAAACTATTACTTAAAGGACGAATTATTATGTTTTCCTACGTGGGGTTTCGTCGAAACCTTTGTTTAGTTGGGCAGATAATCCCGCACTTGTTACTGATGCAGTTGAGAATGGATGATGAAGATTTGCATTTACTAACTGTTCTTGTTATACAGCATCTCCACCTATCTGATCAAATATGCACCAGCAAATCTGCAAAGAACTCCAAATTATTGGTTCATAGGCCCTCTTACAAACTCTTCTGCACTGGGCTATTGAGACAGCAAGGAGCTTTTCTCATTGGGGAGGGTAGATTACCAGTGGCTTACCGATCAGCAACAAGAGTTCAATAGCAATAGTACTAACAGAGGCCCGGATTTTGATTAGGTATCTGAAGGTGATCTGTTCGAAATCTTCTTGGAAAGTTCTGGAAGATCTCGACATACACCATCATGGAAGTAAACGAGTAACTTTGCATAATTTGTTACGTAAAACTTTTCGTGCCAGTATGCCACAGTTCACAATTTATGTTCTGAAGATAGGGGGTTGAACCAGCACTAGCAGGCTCAAGGGTGTTTTGTTGGAAGCCTTCACAACTTGAGCTAATCTATAACTCAAAACAATTTTTTATTACATTAGACTAACATGTGCACTGAGAATGATCATCAGTATTTGCACTTTGTAATCTAGATTTAGAATACTTGATATATACTTGTGTTATTATAGCTACTATTGGGAATAATATTAATTTTCGTAAATATCACTTACGGTAGAACTAGTCAACATTCAGTTGTGTGTATTCTATTTGGGCATCTTTTTTTAAAATTTGCATCATTCTTTTCCCACCAGCTGCAAGGGAAACTTGGTCCTTTATGTTTAGACACGTATTCTGGCAAAGGCATAGCTGAAAACAGCTATGTGTTGGAAATAACAGTTAATGAAATGGGAGTGGAGATTAGTTGGGAAGTTTGTCTAGTGAAGGATATTCCATTAGTAATGAAAAAGGGGGATCAGCTTATTTAATGCAGAAATTTAGACTTAATTCTGGTCTGAAAAGGCCGAATCCGAGTATTTCTGCTAATTCTGTGATCAAAACTGTTCTTCCTTTCCCAGAGCCTTCATTAAGCAATTCAGCTCTTCCAAAAGAAGCTAATTTTAAAATCACAATCTTGGCTTGTGGTGAAAATGATGATCATGGGTTAGTTGGCATGAATTCTGAAGGCGAAAAGACTAACTGATTCAAGATGAATCAGAATCTATTATTTATGTTACAAGTATTGACACTGGTAAAGGGAATCTTCTATGTAACCGTCAAAATCAGCTGTTGTCTAGGTTTTGTGCATTGAATCTCATGCTTCATTCAAATTTTTGCTAGAGTTCATCTGCAGCAGCCAAGGGTTTGCAAAATCAGCTGCTGCCTGCCTGAGATTAGATTTTAGCATTCTTCTGAGGTCCGAAACGAGTAACCAAATTTTTAATGCTGTTAAAATGTTACCTGTATACGAGATCAAGTTGCTCAAACAAGAGAAAGCATTGATAAATAATATAATTTCTTTGAAGACATATTAAGATCAGGGTAGAAGTTATAATACTATAGCCTCCTTTGGTTATGGGGTTTTGTAGTTACATTTAGATGGTCAGGGAATGCATGCTGGGGCATCTCCTAATGACACCATCACAAACACAGAGGATTCACTAGTTTTAACTAGAGACTCTGTGCCTGTGTCAACTACTGTTGTAACCCATCCCACTTCTGTGGATACAACAGTAGCAGAGTCTTTTCATCCGGCTACAGAAGTTGCATCTGTAACTGAGGAGTCTAGCTTGCCTAGCTCTAGCTCTCACTTTTTGTCTCAATGGCTGAAGCCTGTGCAACATGACAGTGGTTCAGGATCAGGGTCTGTTCCACCACAAATGTCCATTGAAGCTCTTCAAAGCTATGTTGTGGATCAGATTCCTGAGTTTGTCAAAATAGCCCAGAACCTTGTCACCTCCAACATCTCAAATCCAGATTATGAAGTCATCCTACTATGCCATAGGGATGATGTGGAGATGTAGAAGGCCAAGATTATTGATGATGCTGAGAGAGATGGAAATGTAGATGCCTGGATGCAAGGACAGTATGATGTAACTCTCAGTGAAGCACTTCAATATCTTAGAGAGGAATACATCACTTCACTGGGTTCAAATGCAAAATCCCTGTCCCCTAGTGAAGTGTATGAAGCTGTCAATGATTCTTACAAGGGTTTCCTCAAGGCTGCACACTATCTTGGCAAGGGAGTCAAAACTGAAGTCAACAAGGTGAGTGACAAGACAGCCACTTCAGTAGAAGAGATAAAGAGGGCCTTTGATGCCAAATTTCCTCAACTAGACAGTGTGGTCAAAGATATCAGACACTGCAACACCACCTGCACCAAGATGGATAATAGTCTAGCTCTCCTTAAAGATACAGTCACAGGTCTAGGAAACAAATTTCAAATTCTATCTGGTCAGACTACAGATGCCAATGCCATGCTTAGGACACTCTTTGCAAATCAATATGGAGACAAGCTGGTAACTGAGGTTCCTGTGCATGAGCTGTCTAGATTTGAAGTGCAGAGACTTAAAGAACAATCCCTGTCTGGCTTCAAATCTAATGCATTATTCAGTAAAGTAGATGCACTTGAAAAGGAGGTAGCTACTCTCACTAAGTCCAATGCTCATCTTACCGACAAGGTACACACTCTAACTGAGCAGTTGAACACTCAAGCCACCACCACAGCTGATGTTCTTCTGCATCAACAATCAATGTTGTCTGCAATGATGAAGCACATGGGTCTCCCTCTACCTGAAGAATCTTCAACCCCAAAGGTCAATACTACAGCCTCTGTGCCTGACAACAAGCCTAAGGGGGAGAAGAGGACATCAAGGAACTCAAATACAAAGGGGGAGAAACCACCAGTAAAGGGCATCAAAATCACTGAAGGTGCTCATCAGAGAACTTCAAAATCTCTAATTCATGTGCCTGGCAAAGGAAAAGACAAAATTGATGAGCCTCCTACTTCTCTGCCAGTTGTCACTCTACCAACTGTGCACATCACTACTTCCAGTGGTCAAAAGCAAACTATCACAACCACAGTGGTTGCAGGGAGTATGCCATCTGATAAACCTTCACTCTCCATATCCAAAAGTGCCAAGCCTGTAGAAGTGAAGGTGGTCACTGAGGCCAAGCTACAAGAAATTGCAAACTCAAATGTTTATCATGATGATGCATTCTTGGAGTTTCTGAAAGTCTCAAGAGAACAGGCTGGTGACACTCAATTGTATCTAAGGAGCTTGAAGGATCAGATCGATTACTTCACTGTGGTACCTAGAAAAGTTAATAGCTCATGGCTCAAGGAAGTAATGATGGTAGCAAAATCCAGAATCTGGCATCTAACCTACAAAACTCTACATGCCCTGAAACATTCAGAGATAGATGCACTGATAGAGCTCATAGAGAAGAGGAATGTAAATGAAAACAATAAGAGTCTGTATGATGACTTGAGGAATGGCCAACCTTCAAGGCTGCCAGAAGTGATTAAGAAGCCATGGACCATTATCTATCAGTCTGGCACCAGAATTGAAGAGATTAAACAATTGGTCATTCCAAATGATCTCACCTCTCGAAATCACAAACTCATTATTGCCATCATTGATCTACTGCAAAAGAAGAAGGGGATAAGTACTGCTGAAGAAATAGAGGCACTGCACATTCTCAGATCATACATTGCAACTGGTGTAATCCCAGAAATGGCCAAGGTAAGGAGGAATAAGGATGATGAAGATGAAGACAAGAGTGATGGGAGGAGAAGTCATCACAGGAGTGATAAGGGGCACGAGGACAAGAAGAAGAAGAAAGACAGCAAGGATAAGAAGGATGATGACCAAGGCAAAGTCTATAAGAGGAAGAATGGAAAACAACAAGCCTTAGGCACTGCTAGCAGTAATTTCGCCACAACACAAGACTCTAAGTCTAGGGTGAATGCTGTTAGTAATGACCTACCAAAATCTAATCACATGGCTTCTGCAACTGTTTTACCACCTCAAGAAGAGAAGAAGATTCAAGTCAAGAAACCATCTGTACATTTCAAAAAGCATACTGCTAAGGGAATACTACAATGGTCCACAAACAAAGGTCACATGCTACTGCCAGGCAACCATGTCAAAAGGATCAAATTCAAACAAGCTGCAAGGAAACCAAAGCTATCAAAGTCAAGGACTCTGACAATCTATCCAGGCTTAAAACTCCAACCACTAGATGAAGATTTTGATGAAGACCAACTGCAATTCTTACAAGCTCAAAGAATCTATCATGTTGCCATTGTTGATAACTGCCTTGAGATCAAATATACTGATGGAAGGGTGGAGAAATTCAAACAAGGAGGATGTCAACACTGGGGCAAACTACATGACATAGAAAGAATCATTGCATTGTTGAGCTTAGAAGATAAAGTGGAAAGAGTATGGAAGCTAGAGCTAATTGATTTTGTGAAGATGAAGAGAGATCATAAGGAGAAAATCAGAAAAGAATGTCTTGAGAAATGGCTAGCAAGGGAGAAAGAAATTGAGAGACTGGAGATTGAAGCAGAAAAGCTAAGGGCAAAGGGATTGTGTAGAGTTCTGTAAGAACCCAAATTTTCGGTAGAATTAAAACTTTTTATTAAGCGTTGAGAAGAGAAGGAACGTCCGAAAGAGAACAAGGAAATTTTATAAATATAAGGAATAAAGATGGAATAAAGAGTGACTAATGTTTTTGGTGGAATTTTGGAATATTATTAGACGACGCTATATAGAAGAACCCGGAACGGATTTCTGAGTTCGTATTAAGGATCCAAGGGGAAAATAAGTGTATGTAAAGGTTATCGGATTCTGAAAAATATCACTTTTATTTTCTCCGAGTTTTCCCTGGACACTGCAAGACTTAAGGATTCATTAAAGGATTTTAAGGAATTTAAATTCGAGAAGTATTAAGAAAGATGGAGAACGATAGTATTGATATTAAGAAGGTTTCGGTAAAACCATAACTAGAAACGAATGAGTTATTCCTACGAACGATCAATGAATTGAGAAATAAACGGACAAAAGGGGCAAGCAGAAAGCAAGATGCATGCATGTGCAAGTGATAAATATCTAGCAACCAAGTGGTGACTCAAGTAACTAGCACACTTAGAGATTGGAACTAATACTTAGCATGAATTCCATCCAAAGATAAACCAAGTGTTAACTTCTTTAACACACCTCTTGACACATGCCCCAAATGACATCATGCATTGCATCATACCTTTATTAAAGTAGCTTTAGGATGAGATATTATCCAACTTACATCACTTTATGCATTATTGAAATTCAACCAAGCAAAACAACTCCATTCTCTCCATTCTTCAAAACTGCCAAGCAAGAACACTCCTCAAAGAAAAATTCATATCTCCACTTCTACCCATTCATAGATCACCAAATTTTAACCATAGCTTCCTCAATATATGTAGAGTATTCTTTCAAAATTTCATAATTTTTGAAGATCGTTTGGATAGGTAAATAAATTCAAGAAAATCACCCTGTTTTTCCCCTCAAGAAACAAGACTTCGAATTTTTGGAATTTTTAGATTTCCAAACCAAGCTTCCACTCCTTGTTTGATCATCAAATTTTTATGGTGAGTCCTATATTTCATAAAAGCAATCTCCTAAAAATTTCAAGTCCAAACTCCTTTGTTTCCATTTTCAAAAAAATCATGAAAGAGGAGGATGAATAGTGTTTCATGAACTAATCTTTGATTTTTCTTGTTTTCATGGTTGATCTTAGCTACCCTAAGGCTATCCAAGGACTATAACAAGCTTTGTAAGGCTAGTACATACTCTCAAGAAGGTATAACACTCTTGAAACCCTAGATCAACTTTAAGTTTATGGATGTTTTTGATGAGCTAAGCTTGGTTATGATGTTAGCATGATTATAAGCATAATTAGTAAGTGATTTAGTTGAGCAAGAAAGCATGTTAATTATTGTGGTAAACTGGTATGATCTGGACTTGATGATGTTCATAATCATGTGATAAGTTGTGTGGATGCCCGGTGTGGCTTGGTTGGATTGTTATAATATTTGGAACGTTCGATATATAGCCGTCGTAATGCCGAAATTTCGTTAACCTTAAGAAAAACAACTTGGACAGTAGATGTAACTCACTGCCTAGCTTTGCAATCTGCCATGATAGGATAGATAATGTTCCAAGCTTCGTTTTGGTATAAGGAACGTGTGAAACGGACTTACGGTTTAGGAGTTACGGCCGGTTTACTAAAAGTATTTCGAAACCGTAACCGAGAATTCGTAACTGAAATTGAACCATCGTAAAATATGTAAAGTCATGACAAATCTTGGTAAATAAATACTAGAGGTAAAATGGAAGGTGTGAAAGAAAATCGTATGTCAAAAGGATCGTTTTTCGATTTATTAAAAATATTCGAGTCGAGGTTAAACGCGAACGAACCCCTAAAAGACGACTCTATTATAACTTCGGTAAAACACTTAGAAAACGGGCGATAAAACTCAGAGTATAATATTGGTTCGTAATGATCGACCTTAGAACTTGTATGACTTAAGTATGTCCCAAGTATAAGTACAGTGACATGTCGTATTAACGAACGAATGTCGGGTCGGATCAATGATAAAAAGGAATCCACTAAAAGGGGTATAACGAGATAACTTGAGAACGTGTTTCGATTTAAGTATAACTTAACTTTTAAGATGTTAAGTGATTAATCCCGAATGCCTTGGCTATTTATAGATCACCAAGCTGACCCGGGACCCGCTACCACTACCCCTTATCGTACTCGACTACCAGGCAAGTTTCAATTCCCTTCTTTTAGGCTGTTGTTGTGATTGAATATATATATATATATATATATATATATATATATATATATATATATATATATATATATGTTTTCTGTTATACATATGCCATAGCATGCATGCCTACTTTCAAGTTATATCGTTATGCTTGTTCCCTGATTGTTTATTGGCTTATAAATTAGATAGCTAACGTATCAATTATAAGCCGGTTATTGTAAGACCCTCATAGAAGGGCGTATCCATCTTATTCATCAAATATAGACCGGGAGTCAATATTTCTAGACGTATCGAGATTACCTCGAAAGAAAATATCTAAGTAAATATTTTTCATTATTCGGGCGACGAATATTATTTGAATATTCGTTCGAGATTATTTATTTAACGATCCCTACTTCAAATAATTATTTGAACGTAACTATTCGACGAATAATATTTTTTTTAATATTCATTCAGAGTCGAATTATTTATCGATTATTATTTCGAATATTCTTCTAAAGGTTGGACTACTAAACGAATATTATTTGGATATTCATTTTAAATATTATTCATTAAATGAATATTACTTTTGAATATTCATTTAAGATAGTAATTACCTGATGAATATTATTTTAATGTTCATCTGAAGCTTGATTTATTTATCGAGTCTTATCTCGAATATTCCTTTAAAGCTCGGATTACTAAATGAATATTACTTGATATTCATTTAGAATATTATTCATTAAATGAATATTACTTTTTCAATATTCATTTAAATTCCTAATTAATTATGAATATTATTTTGAATATTCATCCAGGGTTCTATTTAATCATCGAATATTATTTTAAATATTTTAAATATTCCTTTCAGGTCTTATTAATTAATGAATATTATTTTGAATATTCATTTGAATATTTAATTATGCAATAAATATTCTCTCGATATTTCTTCAAGGATTATTTGAGAAATACTCTGATTAAAGGTATTCTTTTATATTCCTAAATATTCTATAAAATATTTTAATTCAATAAATATTTTCTGAATATTTATTCCATACTTAGAATAACCTCGATAAGGTTTATCTTCTTCGATTATTACAGAAAATATTTCGGAGTCATATTATTATTAAGCATATATCAAGAAAGGTTCTCAGACATCATTCTTCTTTGAGTCTATCTCCCTAATAATAAGGGAACCTTACTTGGAAAATGTTATTTATCTTGTCGACTTCCCGGTCATAAAGTATTCTCTTCACTCGCAACTCGGGTGCTATTGACTTATTAAGTCGTTGGTTACCTTCTCATCTTTCGAGGGGTAAGATTGTTGGAACAAGTTGATATTCGTTACCAAGCAATAGCTTGGAAGTTATTGGTGAATTTTCCTTTCCAACTAGATACGACTACTTTGTGGAGTCTTATCAACAAGTATTATACTTGGGGAAAGGGGGACGAACGTTACATTCAGAATCATGAATTCTATTTGAACTAGGAGTCGTGTAAGAGGCCGAGTAGCGCCGGTCCATCCCCTTTGGCCCAACCGTTGGCCGGGGAGAGCTAGTAAGGCGGTATACAAGTAAAGCCGTCAGTTCTTCCTTCTACCGGTAGTAAATCTAATTTGAGCTGTACGATCTCGACTGATCATCAAGGTTGGAACAGCGGGCGCGGTGAATACTCCATCATTGGTTCATCATCCAAACTTATTTATTTCCTGCAACATGATTACTGTTGGCAGAGCTGGAAAAGTGTTCATAACTGGAATTGCAATCTTTTCATGCAAGTTCCTCTTTTTAATGACAATGAGAATATCTCGCTTACTTTTGATGTAGCAGATATTTCTACAAACAAATACTTTGAGTTACCTGGTAACTTCATCCTTTATATTATACTGGCAATAACTTCATTAATGCATGGCATATGATTTCAAAGGATATTTTGAACTGCTGTATATATGTATCACTGCTCAGTTATATTATTGCTGGTGGGCTTTCGCTCACCCTTGCTTTGTTCATATTATGTCACAACAACAGCTAGGACAGATGGCCCGCGTCAGGCGCACTCGGCGCAAGCAGGTTACCGCCGTTCGAGGACTACCCGCTGATGTCCTTGCTGCCATTGCTGAGGTAGCATAGATAGGCAGCTTTTGTTTATCAGTCTATTTATATGTAACATTAACGTTAATCAACGGCAAAACCTTTAAACATATCATTTGGCTTGTAATAACTTTTATTCGTAAACTCTGATATTATGGACTTATTTCAATTTCATCTCTGGGACTATAACTGTTGTGTGTGTGAGTGGATATTATTGTGGGGTCACAGCCTGTGATTTATTTATTGTGGACTCAAGTCAAGTATTATGAATGGATGTAAGACCGTAACCACCAGATTCCCTGACCCCGGATCTAGGGGTGTTACAGAAGTGGTATCAGAGCGTACGTTATAAACCCCAGAGATGAGGCGACGTTAAAACAATAAATTCACTAAGATAATAAGAACTCTTGCCAAGTTCATAGTCGGACTACTTAAGGTAGTGATGACGTATAAAACCTTTATGGGAACTCTTAAGTATCATGATAGTAACTTAGCTCGATATCGCATCGACAAGTAAGGCAACAGACCTTGAGGTATACGAGCAGCAGCGCGATGATGCTTTATTATATGCTGAAGATCAGCGGGTAAATTCAATAGAGTACCCTACTGGAGACCCGGAAGAGGTTCCAGCAGATAAGGAAAATCTTGTTAGGATAAGGAGCTTACCCTCGAGGAATGAGGGCTGTAGCCAGAAAGACTGAGATGATTAAGGTATAGAGCTTAGTAAAGTGGGCATAAAGAACTAAGCTATTAGCAAGAGAACTGAAGATTCATGTTGGATTCGTGGCTGGACTACTGGAGGTAGTACCAGCAAGTAAGACGGATTGGAAGAATTACTTGAGATCTTATACGGGAATAGATGAGAATCATTAGAGACTTTCATACTAACGAAAAGAGTGCTAGAAGGATGTATGATTATCAAAGGCATCGATATAAGGCGAGGAGCAGAGTCCCTAGGAATAGTTGAGAAGGCAGTAAATGCCATATCATTTGATAAAAGAATAAGTATGAATATTGTCAGTAATAATTCGCCATGAGAAGGCAGATGTCATAGGTTGTAATTTATGGAACCAAATTGAGGTTGATGAAGTTGTTTTATTCAGGAAAATGTCCATTTTATGAATGAATCAGTTAGAAAGTGAAAACATTGGGAAGTGACAGCATGATTGGATAAAGTTATATAAGGAAGTAGTAAGCAAGACAATGATCTCAGAACCTACCGGAAGATAAGACCAGTGAGTCAAGATAAACTCGTAATGAGACTATTGTCAGAGACTAAGTATAGGGTTAATTTAACTCAGTGAAATGATGAACTAGAAACGTTAGATGCATGTGACTCAGAGGAATATTAAATTCTTTCTTTCTTTGAATGGATTATAGTAGTTACCTTAAGTTTACTCCGACGCGGAATTATAATGGATCCAGTAATACGATCAGCAGTTAAAGAGAAAAATGTGAGAAAATCTTCCTGGAGCTAAAAGATGAAATTGGTAATGACCAAGAGTTGGCATTGCTTAATGGAAAAAGGAGACTTTGTGCTTCCAACGACGCTTCGCATAAAGGATTATGATGTATGCTTGCGCAACACGACAAAGTACTTGCGAATGCTTTCGAACAGCACGGTCCACCAGATCGGATGGCCTTAGTAGTGCCAATTTTGTGGGACAACCAACTCCGACGGTAATGTTTCTTCTGAGACTAGTAGTCAGGTAGACTGACATTTGGTAATATTGAATATCAGGACGTATGGGTATCAGGACGTATAGGCATCAGGACGTTGCGACAAGTTTCAGTTTAAAACTGTTGATTCCCTTCTAAGGGATATATATAATTGGTTCCTCTCCAGGGGTTAAATTTCCAACCCGATGACGATTATTTCGTTAATTATGACTGCTTACGGTTCTACCTACTAGGAGGTTCATAGAACTATTCTTCAGGTTTCGAAACTGGTCTCCTTAGTGTTACCAGTCGATGGATAGATTGACCAAAATTTCCCTAATTCTGGGAAGAATTTCAACGAATTTTGGCAAACCTTGTCTTTCTGATTATCACAGAACATCATGGAAGAGAGTAGAAACTGGGGCGAACCCCGTGAATTGGGTAAAGTAACCGCTATATGGGTTTGTGGACAGACCCTGGTTATCGCGATTGATTGTAGAAATACAATGATGAAGTGAGATTGGACGAAAACAGGAAATGTAAGTAAGAAACCAGCCGGACTGAGAAACTCCGGGATTGACTTAAGTGAAAAGGCTGTTATGCCAGGAATGGTAAGCTTGCGTGGCACGTGGGAGTGATAAGAATAGTTGAAAAGATAAAAATAGAGGAAAGGTTACCGGAGACGGCGCTGAGTAGCCGATTAAGACTTATATGAAGTAAAGTTTTGGAAAGGTAGAAAGGAATCAAAGAAGAAGGCACTATGCCAGCAATTGCTAGAAAAGTAATGCTATTAGCCAACCCCTAAAATCATATATTTTTATTTTAGTGTGGCCAGTTGAGGCCAAGTCACAAAGGACTATCAAGTGACTAGACCAGCAATGAAAGGACAAAGCAGGGTTGCTTCTAAGTAAGCACCGACTGCAAGGGCTTCTGATATGACGGAAATATTAATGAGATTGTAGGAATCTTCTACTGAACCCTTTGCAACCCATGTTTGGATTGGGAATTTACTAGACTTTTGGAATGGGGTCACCCGTACTAAAGTGATTCATGTGTATATGATCGTCCAAGATTACGAAAAAAAAATGGAAGTATAATGACTTGAGATGTATGATGTTAGGGTATCATGAATACCATGAATATATTATGACTAAGGAAAGTAAACAACGAAGGTTTATGAAGAGAGTATAGAAATGGTCAGATATGGATCAGTATGCTGTAGAAATTTCATCTAAGGCAATTACCTTTGAGAAGAACGATAAGTACTAAGAGATTCACGTTGAACTCGACTCGACCAATATCTTCCAAAACATCCTTGCTACCAGTACCAAGTTCTGTAAGAGAGCAGATAGACATACGTTGTCTTTTGGAAGGTCAAATAGGCTGACAACTATCTGAAAGAAGAGGTTAGCATTAAGCCACCGATCGATTATCAAATGAGAATGATTGGAAAGAGACCCTTATTAAGGATACATGATTTGATTGCCAAGTATAAGATGCAAGAATTCCTTGGCAGTTGAATTAAGGATAGGATATCCATAAAGTAAGGCAAACCCTGGGGAATGCACAAGGGATGGCACTAACCCTAATAAAGACATTGTGAATTCAGATGATATGAGTTGGATTTGCTAAGGCAACAATGACCTGTAAAGATTATTAAAAAGAGTTCTGGAAAGAACAGAGATAGAATTATTAGAGTATTGATCAATGACGTTTTGATATACCCTGTACCTAGAAAATACAGGAGGAATGATGAGGACGACCTAAGAAACCTTACAAGGAAAAGCTAATATTCTGAGTTTCCAACTAGAAGTTTGGAAGAGAATGTAAGACACAATAACAATATACCAGATGATGCATGTATGAAACCCTGAGGGAGTATGGATTGAACCTATAAAGGTTGAGATTATCCTAAGATAAGGAAGGAACTAAGAAAAGAAGTATCCTAAGTAGGATTGGGAATAAACGTGATAAAGTTCCCACGGGTAGGTGGAAGCAATGACTTATGGAAAAAGACTGATAGATATATTTTTCTCCTTCAGTAGAGCTTAAGGGAGAATGCTTTCACCCAACAATGATGAGAATGAGGTAGAAAAAAAAAATTTGAATTAAAATGTATCCAGAGAAGAAGGATTACCAGAAATTATTATTATCAGGAAAGGCCAATGAGGTGGCCGATAGTCTAAGTATAAAGGAATAATTACAAATGTTCATACCGAAGAAACAGAATGATATCTGGAAGGACCTTGAAGGTCATATCAGAATGGAGGAATTTACATTCCTTCTGATGACTGTGCAAGAATTGATGGTAATAATAGTTTAAGTAAAGATTCGATTCCTGATGGAGTCTTAAGCATATTACGTACCTTAGAAGGTCCCGTTTTGAGGCAAACCAGGACCATGATACAAAATTGACAAAGTAAACCGTTAAGTTTCCAGTCTTTATGGAAGCTGCATGAGTGATAGTTTCATGAACCTGACATAGCTGCGATGCTTGAAACTCTTCTGCAATTTTATCTACTTCATGTAATATCTACATCAAGTTCAGGAAGTGTTCCTTATGGATAAGGAATAGTGATTACTTTGTCTCCCTAAAGGATTGAAACCCGTATGGTTAGCTATTAAGGCACTACGTAAGCAACAATCGATGGTGATTCTTCTAAGAAAGTAGATGACAACGTAAAGATAAAGAAAGTGCTGCTATTGATAAGCTAAATGGCATGTTGATGAATGACAAGCAAGTTTTTGCTAGTGTACTTCTGCGCAAACAAGATAGAGAATATGAGGTTGATGATTCATGATGCTAAATGTATTCCCGTGGAAAGAATTAATGAGACTTAGAGAGAAGGGCAGTTGAGCCCGAGACTTATTAGGCCACCTGAGAGTTTAAAAGTGTTCGGAAGGTGGCATTCGAGCCAGTTTTACCCCCAAAGCGTATAGCATGGTAGTAACGTGTTTCATGTGGCAAAGATACACCAGTAAAATGCAGATGCTCAACAGATGATAAGAGTGCGAGCAGGTAGGTGTACGACCTGGTCTGACTTACGAAAGACAACCTGTGAAAAACCGCGGGTAGAAAAGAATACGATGAGAAACAAGTTGACAGAAGTAGATTATATTGGATCTAAGCTAAAGAAATTGGCCAGATTCATTTCGGAGGTTTTAAATTTGAAATAATGTGATGATTATAGAGTAAATGTGACGGGATACCAATAAGGAGGTGCCAAGTGCAAAAGATGTCTCAATAAAGAGATGAAGGTGGAAGTAAATAACAGAAGTAAATAAGAATCAGATAATAAGAAGGATGTGATTGATAAAGGGGAAAGCAACTATGGAATGTGAAGCAAGGAATGTTATGAATGGAATAATAAATGGGTTTTCTGATGAATTCTCGGGATGACAACCTGATAGTGTTAATATTATAGGAAAAAAAACTAGTAGCGTGACATGGAATGTCAGTAACGATGGTGTCAAGCGAGAAACTAAGATTTAACCTGAAAGGTTGAAGGAATTTTCTGAAGTGAGTGTTGCTAAGGTTGAACCAGAGTATAGGTCCATAGAATAGTGGACAAAGCAGCAAGATATGTTGACACGTGAGATTGCGATCAAATAGTATTGGATATAATTATGATTAATTTCTTCCTTAATGAACCTCTATAGTTCAGAGGTAAATTCTGAGTATGATATTTTACAATCATGAAAACTTTCTATAATCCTTTAGAATTCGTTTGTTTTCTTCTCTTTTATTCATCTTCTTTATGAATTGAGAAGAACAACCCTTTAAGGAGGGGAGGTACTGCTACGTGACTATCTGTCCATGAGATAGAAGTCTAAGCGGAATACCATAACTTGTTTAATTGCTTGTCAAGTACTAAAGGCTGGCCCCCTTCTGTACTAGCTATGCAATATAACAAATGTTCAATTGCTCATAGTGATCTCTCAATAAATCTTTCCACTTCTCTATATTGATCGAGATTACGAAGATTAAAGCGATCAGGAAATGCATAATTACGAGTGAGGTTATCTCCGAATTCGCAACGCGATAGTGATACCGAAGTCACCGCAGATACCAATAAGGAAAATAGTATATGACTGGGTAAGAGCATAACCCGAATAGTGTGTTATACAAAAAGTAGCAGAGATTAATGAAAAAGGAAAAAAAAGGATGTATTGTAACACTAGTAAGATGTGCTGAAAAAGGATTGGGATTGATTAAGGATTGACTGGGAAACTGGAAAGTGAAATAACCAACAAGTACTCAATTGTCTTCTACCTGATTCCGGGACGGAATCCTTTTAAGGAGGGGAGACTGTAAGAACCCAAATTTTCGGTAGAATTAAAACTTTTTATTAAGCGTTGAGAAGAGAAGGAACGTCCGAAAGAGAACAAGGAAATTTTATAAATATAAGGAATAAAGATGGAATAAAGAGTGACTAATGTTTTTGGTGGAATTTTGGAATATTATTAGACGACGCTATATAGAAGAACCCGGAACGGATTTCTGAGTTCGTATTAAGGATCCAAGGGGAAAATAAGTGTATGTAAAGGTTATCGGATTCTGAAAAATATCACTTTTATTTTCTCCGAGTTTTCCCTGGACACTGCAAGACTTAAGGATTCATTAAAGGAATTTAAGGAATTTAAATTCGAGAAGTATTAAGAAAGATGGAGAACGATAGTATTGATATTAAGAAGGTTTCGGTAAAACCATAACTAGAAACGAATGAGTTATTCCTACGAACGATCAATGAATTGAGAAATAAACGGACAAAAGGGGCAAGCAGAAAGCAAGATGCATGCATGTGCAAGTGATAAATATCTAGCAACCAAGTGGTGACTCAAGTAACTAGCACACTTAGAGATTGGAACTAATACTTAGCATGAATTCCATCCAAAGATAAACCAAGTGTTAACTTCTTTAACACACCTCTTGACACATGCCCCAAATGACATCATGCATTGCATCATACCTTTATTAAAGTAGCTTTAGGATGAGATATTATCCAACTTACATCACTTTATGCATTATTGAAATTCAACCAAGCAAAACAACTCCATTCTCTCCATTCTTCAAAACTGCCAAGCAAGAACACTCCTCAAAGAAAAATTCATATCTCCACTTCTACCCATTCATAGATCACCAAATTTTAACCATAGCTTCCTCAATATATGTAGAGTATTCGTTCAAAATTTCATAATTTTTGAAGATCGTTTGGATAGGTAAATAAATTCAAGAAAATCACCCTGTTTTTCCCCTCAAGAAACAAGACTTCGAATTTTTGGAATTTTTAGATTTCCAAACCAAGCTTCCACTCCTTGTTTGATCATCAAATTTTTATGGTGAGTCCTATATTTCATAAAAGCAATCTCCTAAAAATTTCAAGTTCAAACTCCTTTGTTTCCATTTTCAAAAAAATCATGAAAGAGGAGGATGAATAGTGTTTCATGAACTAATCTTTGATTTTTCTTGTTTTCATGGTTGATCTTAGCTACCCTAAGGCTATCCAAGGACTATAACAAGCTTTGTAAGGCTAGTACATACTCTCAAGAAGGTATAACACTCTTGAAACCCTAGATCAACTTTAAGTTTATGGATGTTTTTGATGAGCTAAGCTTGGTTATGATGTTAGCATGATTATAAGCATAATTAGTAAGTTATTTAGTTGAGCAAGAAAGCATGTTAATTATTGTGGTAAACCGGTATGATCTGGACTTGATGATGTTCATAATCATGTGATAAGTTGTGTGGATGCCCGGTGTGGCTTGGTTGGATTGTTATAATATTTGGAACGTTCGATATATAGCCGTCGTAATGCCGAAATTTCGTTAACCTTAAGAAAAACAACTTGGACAGTAGATGTAACTCACTGCCTAGCTTTGCAATCTGCCATGATAGGATAGATAATGTTCCAAGCTTCGTTTTGGTATAAGGAACGTGTGAAACGGACTTACGGTTTAGGAGTTACGGCCGGTTTACTAAAAGTATTTCGAAACCGTAACCGAGAATTCGTAACTGAAATTGAACCATCGTAAAATATGTAAAGTCATGACAAATCTTGGTAAATAAATACTAGAGGTAAAATGGAAGGTGTGAAAGAAAACCGTATGTCAAAAGGATCGTTTTTCGATTTATTAAAAATATTCGAGTCGAGGTTAAACGCGAACGAACCCCTAAAAGACGACTCTATTATAACTTCGGTAAAACACTTAGAAAACGGGCGATAAAACTCGGAGTATAATATTTGTTCGTAATGATCGACCTTAGAACTTGTATGACTTAAGTATGTCCCAAGTATAAGTACAGTGACATGTCGTATTAACGAACGAATGTCGGGTCGGATCAATGATAAAAAGGAATCCACTAAAAGGGGTATAACGAGATAACTTGAGAACGTGTTTCGATTTAAGTATAACTTAACTTTTAAGATGTTAAGTGATTAATCCCGAATGCCTTGGCTATTTATAGATCACCAAGCTGACCCGGGACCCGCTACCACTACCCCTTATCGTACTCGACTACCAGGCAAGTTTCAATTCCCTTCTTTTAGGCTGTTGTTGTGATTGAATATATATATATATATATATATATATATATATATATATATATATATATATATATGTTTTCTGTTATACATATGCCATAGCATGCATGCCTACTTTCAAGTTATATCGTTATGCTTGTTCCCTGATTGTTTATTGGCTTATAAATTAGATAGCTAACGTATCAATTATAAGCCGGTTATTGTAAGACCCTCATAGAAGGGCGTATCCATCTTATTCATCAAATATAGACCGGGAGTCAATATTTCTAGACGTATCGAGATTACCTCGAAAGAAAATATCTAAGTAAATATTTTTCATTATTCGGGCGACGAATATTATTTGAATATTCGTTCGAGATTATTTATTTAACGATCCCTACTTCAAATAATTATTTGAACGTAACTATTCGACGAATAATATTTTTTTTAATATTCATTCAGAGTCGAATTATTTATCGATTATTATTTCGAATATTCTTCTAAAGGTTGGACTACTAAACGAATATTATTTGGATATTCATTTTAAATATTATTCATTAAATGAATATTACTTTTGAATATTCATTTAAGATAGTAATTACCTGATGAATATTATTTTAATGTTCATCTGAAGCTTGATTTATTTATCGAGTCTTATCTCGAATATTCCTTTAAAGCTCGGATTACTAAATGAATATTACTTGATATTCATTTAGAATATTATTCATTAAATGAATATTACTTTTTCAATATTCATTTAAATTCCTAATTAATTATGAATATTATTTTGAATATTCATCCAGGGTTCTATTTAATCATCGAATATTATTTTAAATATTTTAAATATTCCTTTCAGGTCTTATTAATTAATGAATATTATTTTGAATATTCATTTGAATATTTAATTATGCAATAAATATTCTCTCGATATTTCTTCAAGGATTATTTGAGAAATACTCTGATTAAAGGTATTCTTTTATATTCCTAAATATTCTATAAAATATTTTAATTCAATAAATATTTTCTGAATATTTATTCCATACTTAGAATAACCTCGATAAGGTTTATCTTCTTCGATTATTACAGAAAATATTTCGGAGTCATATTATTATTAAGCATATATCAAGAAAGGTTCTCAGACATCATTCTTCTTTGAGTCTATCTCCCTAATAATAAGGGAACCTTACTTGGAAAATGTTATTTATCTTGTCGACTTCCCGGTCATAAAGTATTCTCTTCACTCGCAACTCGGGTGCTATTGACTTATTAAGTCGTTGGTTACCTTTTCATCTTTCGAGGGGTAAGATTGTTGGAACAAGTTGATATTCGTTACCAAGCAATAGCTTGGAAGTTATTGGTGAATTTTCCTTTCCAACTAGATACGACTACTTTGTGGAGTCTTATCAACAAGTATTATACTTGGGGAAAGGGGGACGAACGTTACATTCAGAATCATGAATTCTATTTGAACTAGGAGTCGTGTAAGAGGCCGAGTAGCGCCGGTCCATCCCATTTGGCCCAACCGTTGGCCGGGGAGAGCTAGTAAGGCGGTATACAAGTAAAGCCGTCAGTTCTTCCTTCTACCGGTAGTAAATCTAATTTGAGCTGTACGATCTCGACTGATCATCAAGGTTGGAACAGCGGGCGCGGTGAATACTCCATCATTGGTTCATCATCCAAACTTATTTATTTCCTGTAACATGATTACTGTTGGCAGAGCTGGAAAAGTGTTCATAACTGGAATTGCAATCTTTTCATGCAAGTTCCTCTTTTTAATGACAATGAGAATATCTCGCTTACTTTTGATGTAGCAGATATTTCTACAAACAAATACTTTGAGTTACCTGGTAACTTCATCCTTTATATTATACTGGCAATAACTTCATTAATGCATGGCATATGATTTCAAAGGATATTTTGAACTGCTGTATATATGTATCACTGCTCAGTTATATTATTGCTGGTGGGCTTTCGCTCACCCTTGCTTTGTTCATATTATGTCACAACAACAGCTAGGACAGATGGCCCGCGTCAGGCGCACTCGGCGCAAGCAGGTTACCGCCGTTCGAGGACTACCCGCTGATGTCCTTGCTGCCATTGCTGAGGTAGCATAGATAGGCAGCTTTTGTTTATCAGTCTATTTATATGTAACATTAACGTTAATCAACGGCAAAACCTTTAAACATATCATTTGGCTTGTAATAACTTTTATTCGTAAACTCTGATATTATGGACTTATTTCAATTTCATCTCTGGGACTATAACTGTTGTGTGTGTGAGTGGATATTATTGTGGGGTCACAGCGTGTGATTTATTTATTGTGGACTCAAGTCAAGTATTATGAATGGATGTAAGACCGTAACCACCAGATTCCCTGACCCCGGATCTAGGGGTGTTACAAGTTCAGTTTAACCCCTATGTGGTGAAGTATAGGAGGAGAAATGGGAATCAGATCCACATCAGAATGAATCTACTCAACCACTATCCTACAAGCATTCTGAATTCAGTACTTGAAGATTTCAAAGACTCAATTTTGCTTGAAGAATTGGATGCTATGGCAGAAATAATAAAAGCTATGGATGAGAATACAAGGAAGGAGAAAGAAAGAAGACAGAAGGCATATGATGATTTGCAAGCCAAAGCTATGGAAAGGGAAACTAATGACAATGGCTAGTACTTCATTATAGGCTGTAAGATTACTCACCCTGTAGTTCTATTCACATTGCTGATCAAAATTCATACATGTACTGTCAAGTTTTATCTTTATGTATGTTAGGCTTGTTATCAGACATGAAATTGTGACTAAGGGTCTTACTCACAATTTGGGGGAGATTGTTAGTCAGAGAGGCATGCCTGAATACATCTAATAACAAGCCTAAGTATGTGTAATGCTATGCATTACCTACATGACCTCTTAACTGAGGGAACCTCTAGTTGTAGAGTTTCTATTTGTTCTGTACTTGTAATAGGCATCAAATTCTAGTTGTGTTACTGTAATTATAAAGTCAAGAATAATGCTTGAAAGAAGTTCCAAGGTTCATGCCACAAGCAAGGAGATAAAGACTGCCAAATAATCACAGTTGGGATTTGAAGAAATGAAGAATTTGCCTAAGTACCAATTCGAGAAGTACATTTGTCTATTCGAGAAGTCTAGCATTCGAGAAGTCAGAGATTCGATATCTCAGAAGACACTATTCGATATCTCTGAATACACTGTTCGATATCTCATTCGATATCTCAGAGATTCGATATGTCTAGTACTCTATTCGAGAACTCATGGAGTCAACAAGTCAAAGCATCATTCGAGTTCTCTAAGAGTCAACAAGTCAATGATCTATTCGATATCTCAAGGACTAAAGAAGCTACTCGACATCTCAAGGAGTCCCAGAGAAAAGAGCTATTCGAGAAGTAATTTGATATGTCAATATAACACTATTCGAGAACTCAGAGTTATCGATTAAGTCAATTCGAGTTCTCGAATCAATCACTTAGCCACTTCTTGAATACATTCTTGGAGACAAAATACTGAAGAATTGTACAAGTCAGAAAACTGCAACAAGCCAAGACGCTTTATTTGACTATGTACTATAAAGCAGATTGGAAAGCCTACAAAGAAGCTTGGAGAGATAAGACAAAGGGACAAGGAGCTAAAGAAGTGGATCTGAACAGGCTTTGCAAAGTCAAATCTGTAACCGTTTGGACTCTTACTCAAATAAGATAGACAGACTGGAAAGTATTTTGTTTACCTACCTTATTTGTAGTAAGTAGGTGTATCCATGTCTATAAGGATACAGCCTCACTTCCTTAGCTACAAGAGATAAGTTTTTCAATATACATCTCAAGAAATATCTCTCTAAGAAAAACGAAGCTGAGAATACTACCATTTGTATTCACAGATTGTAGCAAAATCTTTATCTAATAAAATATTAGATTAAAGTGATATTGTGTTGTGTTTGTCTTTGTTATCTGTACTTACATATCTCACACATTCAACACATATCTTGCTGCAAAGATTCAAGAACAAAGAAAAGTTCAAGAATCCATTCACCCCCCTCTGTATTCTTTTACCGTATTCAATACTCAACAGGTCGGCATGGATTCAAAGTGTCTATTAATTCTATCAATAGCTTTAGGATTTCTAATTTTGTTTATTATGGGGTTTTATATCAAAGTGGCCACTCGGTTCGTCAAAAACTATCACTTAGCCCACCGTACTCATCGGGGTCTCATTTACACCACTAAACTATGAAAAAATATCATTTGCCCCCCCTGTATATCACTTAGACCACCATAAATTGTATTATTTTTGTGAATGCAGGGGGGCAAATGATATATTTTCTTAGTTTAGTGGTTTAAATGAGACCCTGATGAGTACGGTGGGTTAAGTGATAATTTTTGACGAACCGAGTGGCCACTTTGATATAAAACCCGTTTATTATGTCTATCAGTAGCCAGTAGCCAGTAGGGTTAAACTTACGAGTAACAGAAATAGAGTGAAGTACGAAAAGAGGTGAAAAAAATATGGGTAAAATGGGTATATCACATATTTTGCCCAAATAATTTAGACAAATGTGTGATTTTGACTCGATCCAGAACTGTATATAATATGTGATTTTATTTGGATTCAGGCTGCTATATATGGACTGGCTTGGGTTGGGTAAATGGATATGGACCATTATTGCCACCCGTAATGGCAGACAATGATAGCGTCGGTCCGAAAAAAATTTACTCCATTCTTCCCATAATAATAATCTATTTAAGAAAAAATTATTATAATATATGTTCATTTTTCTTAAATTATTCTTTTTAAAAATTATATAATAATTAATGAGAAATGATCAAATAGTTTATGTTTTTAAAAATTAATACTTATAATGAATTTAAAAAAAATACATCATCTAATTAATATTTTTTTAAGATACGTAATTTTTTCAAAAGAAAATTATATCAATATGGTTTTGGATGGGACAATTAGCTTAGATTCTCAAGTCCATCCGACTATGATTTTCGTATTCTGATTTCTGATATCATGCACAAGCTTACAGGGTGTTTGGGGGAACTTTTTTCCAGAATAAGTCAACTTATTTTAAGACAAAGTTAGAGATTCGTAACATTCCAACTTATTTTCCAACTTATTTTGCAACTTATTGAATCTCAAAGATACATTAAATATTTGTATAAAAAGAAATTATCAAAATATAAAATTTTTACCCGAAAATAAGTCATAAGTCGGAATAATTAAGCTATGCCAAACAGGCCATTAATGTCATGCATCATCTTTCTCTTATATTTTCACAAAAAGTAACAAACTAAAGCATTCGCTCATTAGACTGGGGCTAAGTCCAAACAGAACCAAGAATAGTAAACAGGTAACTGGGCCGTGTATTGATTTTTCAGCCCATAAGCAATAACCATCACTAGTACACTACTCAATGAAATGCAAGCGGCTGTAAAAATAAAAATAAAATTCAAGTAGTATATTCACAATATTATTATTACACGTACAAAATTCTTAGCTGTGACCACTGACCAGACAATTAAACCATACAGCTTCAAATGCTTCTAGTTCCCTAAAGACTCAGCAATACCTGAACACCCAGAAATCCAAAAGTCTCTCTTCTAGAATGAGATACAACCCTCCTGTTTATGTATAAAGAGAGACTTAAATTTTGGCACAATGTTTATTGTACTCTTCTGCCTAGCTAGATGATCATCAAGTCATGATTTTTGATTATTCGGTCTTGTTTTAGCACACTGATTTGTTACATTTTTGCCTGCACAAGATACAGAGCATACGAGCATATTATTTAAGTGACATGATCATAAATAAGTAGTGTTATGCCCAGAAATATCCTCGCCCTAATTATGAAATGTCGCCCATAGCCTAGGGGAATCGCCCTCGAACCCGGCTGGGAATCTCGCCCTCTGGCATACTGAAATGGGAGATTCTCCCTAAATGTTCTCTGAAGAGTATTGTTACGGACCTCTAGGTCCTCGGTCACAAGCAATTAGGGAAAGGTTTATCCTGAGATCTCGCCCTAAATATTCAGATTGGGGATCTCGCCCCTTTGGCAATCTCAAAACTGCCCAAACAGCTATTTTATCTCCGTGGCCCCAGGTGAGCATTGACCACGATAATCTCGGGTCAATAGCTTAGCCATTAAGCTCCGAGAAATTAGCCGGGCTTTAGGGTTCGTAATAATTGTCAAAGGCGGTGGCCCTGATCCAATGGGCTTCCTAAATAAGGAAAACCTAGCCCATTACGATTACTTGTCCTCCAAGAACTACGTTTGGCTTGATCCCTATAAATAGGGTACGTAGGCACATTGTATGGTACGATGCAAACCCTAGCACAAGAGAAAGAATTCAATATTCGATCTTAATTGCTACGCATATCTCAGCATACAATCTCAGCCATCCCCAAATCATAAACCCTAACCCTAAACATCCTACGCCGTTCGCCGCCATCAACAACCACCACAATTCCAGCAACCCTCCCCGAATTTGTTTTCCCAAATTCATCCGTTAACAAGTGGCGCTAGAAGGAGGGGCCTTTTGACATCTCAGGAGGAAGGATGTCGCAGTCAAACCAAGAGCGTGTTGATGATCGTCGAGGAGAGGATATTAGGACCACGGAGAATTTACCCCCGCCGCCACCAAGAAATTCTGCCATAAGGAATTCGATGCTGAGAAACCTTGATCGCCCAGGAGGCTCGCGCCGAAGATCCACTACACCCAGGGTTCCTAATGGACAGTCGATGCCACGGATAGGAGGAGATCCACCTGTCTTGATGAGTAATACTGAACTTTTGAATCAGATCACTTATATGGGAAATACTATTACCCGTATGGGCGCGAGGATGGATGAGATGGAAAGAGAAAGGTAAATTTTTGAAGGAACCCGCCTGAATCGCGATGGGCGACGCCCACTAGATGAGAGAGAAGGGAATATGAGGGTGACTGTTATGACCCAACTAAACACGCAAGTGCACGTGGTCTCAAGTAATACAGATAGTAAATAAGACTCGTTCCTACAGGGACACGTTGTGTTGTTTAGCTAAACTCACGCACCAGTGTATGATTATGATCCGATGCTAAAACAATAAACAAGTGGATTTTTTTATCACTAATTTAACTAGAAATTATGACTACTTATTAGCTACTAGAACTGAGAATTACGTTGAATTACTTATGCGAATAAAAACATGGGAATTTAGGTTCATTAACCAATCCATTTACGGTCTTCAACTCTCTAGCCTTTTCATGTGATTTTGCAATAACTGATCGAACACACAACTGATATAAGCCAACTTTCGTTGCACAAATACCATCCTAAACAATATCCACAATTAAGATAGAAATTATTTAGTCTCCCAACAAGCCAAGTCTTTATATGTCTATAAAGAATTAAAACAAATTGGGTGAAGCACAAACATTCATTTGACCACGTAGTTGTCATAAACCGGTTAGATTTACGACACTAATTACGAATGATTAAACACGCATAAACCCACGCTAACATGGCAAGTTCTAAACTCTCGTATTCACTTTCGCTTCAACAAGAATTAACACGCAATTACAGGAGTTAGCTACTCTCCCATAACGAATTAATTTCACCCATGTCAGGATATCACAACAACCGCACTATAGGCATCGAGAGATATTAACACATAAGTTTCATGATTAAATCCACTAAACCCCCATGATAACGAATTAGTTCATAATCAAACTAATTGTCATCTTGGGTTCAATTGAAAACATGATAGACATGATAGAAGGAAATGAATAGAAATAGAGATTAAGATAAATGGGTTCCAAAGAAAACCCCAATGTAAAGCATCCACAAGCTAGGAAGAATACAAGAAAAATCTGGAAAAAATCTTCTCCTCTTTGCTTCTTTGTGCTACAAAGTTACGTAGAAAAAATTACAAGCCTCTATCTCTTTCTAGGGTTTTCTCTGCTAATTAATATAGGCCTCTAGGTGCTAATGTATCCAAAAGAGTTTTTTTTTTATTTTTAGAAGCCCAAACAAAACAGGATTTTCGGGTCAGACAACCGGCGACGCGGCGCCCAGAATCAATGCAAAGCTGGCGACGCGGCGCCCTATAATTCTCCTCAGCGACGCGGCGCCCTGGATCAGTACAAAACCAGCGACGCGTCGCCCAGCCCTCTGTCCAGCATCTTCAACTTTTTTCCATTTTCTTCAATTTGACTCCGATTTGTAATTCAATTGCTTCGCCTCGTTCCCTTAGCACCTATGAATGATATTCCTGCACAATACCCTAAAAAGAGATCAAAATACCACAACTCAAGGACAAACATTCGTTTTAAGCGAGATGGAAACGTTCTAAGTAGATAAAATACCCACTTATCACACCCCCAAACTTAAACGATGCTTGTCCTCAAGCATAACAAAACATGTACAACTAACTAGTACCACTTCCGTAGGTGATCACGGTTGCATTTAGCATATGCAACAAGCCCTTTAAACCCCTAGGTAGCCCTAGTGGACGAGTAAGGTCTCGTGAGGGCCTATAGTGAATGTACCCACAAAATCCATCTACTAACGCAACTACAATGCAACTAACTACATGTATGCAACTATATGAAAATGCAACGATCCCTTTTAAACTGACCAAAACCAACTAGCAAACAAATACCTCAAAGAATGCAACTAAATCCGAATAGAGCTCGACTAAGCCCCCGTATACTAACAATACATGCACGGGAACGTGGTGTGTGCAATTCTCACTAGAAATACTCTCGAAACTAGATCAAAGGCATAACCAATTCTTCGCCACGACAATCACATGTTTATAAACAGAATGAACTTTAGACACTCCATGACTCAAAGACACCGCCATCATCATTCAAGGTAGACAAGGACTCATGCTATACTCTACAAAACACTACAAAACACAAAAACACACATGCTCATTGACCGTGCAATGGGTGAGACCCCTAAAGGCTTATACAATAGCACCCTTTTAGCGAGCGTTAGGTCAGCAATCCCAAACCACAAAGGCTTTAGGTTACTAGGACTAAGTCCCCTAAGACTTACTTGCTCGAGTACTAAAGAGCCCACCCTAGCCAATTCACATACACACACTCTCACAAACACTCATTTTTTTATTCACACGACTCTTTTTTGTTCTTTTCTTTTTTTTCTTCTTTTTTTTTTTCTTGCCTTTTGCTTTTTTTTTTTTTATATGCATGGGTGCACTATCTCACCCCCTAGACTACTCATATCAAATATGAGCCGGCTACTAGCCATTTGACGCCTAGCCATTATTACACTACGACACGACACTTAGCATGAAATCCATGTTTTCCCCCAAACTTATACTTAAGTGCTTCTACGCCATCAAGGGAATAACGAACATTCTAGATATAAATATGTGATTAAATCCTAACAACCAAACCAGGTATGACTCAATCTAGCCCAAGAGCAAACCGTGAGACCGTGAAAAGATTGTGTTCCCGACACACGCAAGTCAATTCCATAGGAACTATAAATCAACCCTCTATTCATCATTACCACACCCAATTAGACATCTATCTACCAATCAGAATTAGCTCGTTTTCAGGGATCATGAAAAATGCATGCTATGCAATGCAAATGCAACTATATGAACATAATATCACAATAACAGAATGTCCTATATGGCATGCATAAAAACAAAACAAAAAATGATCTAAACTAACATGCAATTATGCTCCTAACATGACATGCAACACATATATTATACAACTAATACAAATGCACCGTTAATCCCCACCCCCAAACTTAAAAGCTGCAATGTCCACATTGAAGGTAAGAATCAAAAAGGTGCAAGGCCTACCTACTCGTCGTCCGAAGCACTCCCATCAGGAGTGTCCGGTGGCGGATAGACAGCGCCAGCTGCTGCTCCAAAAGGTGGGAAATTCACCTCCACCCCACTCGCACGAAAAGCCGTGCTCAACGCCTGTGCAAACTGACTGAAGTCTGCTGCAAAACCCACCTGCAGGTTATGCACCGCATCAACCCGCCTCATCAATCTCCTGTATTGCCTCTGATCAACAACATTCCCGGGCTCCTCCTGCTGCTGCTGCTCTGGCTGATCTGGCTGCTGCTGCACTACATAACCAAGGCCCCAAAAATCGGCCTCACCGCCATCCCACACAGCAAGCCTCCGTATGCTCTGATGGTCTAGCACTGCCTGTGGCTGCTGCACAGCCTCCTCTGCTGACCAAACAGCACCACCAAATTTAGCCAACCTAACAATGACCGAACCATAAGGCATCGCTGCAGTAGAACCCCCTTGCAGAAATCGTAGAATCCCCTGATGGATCAAACTACCCAAATCCACGAACTCCCCACTGCAGATAGCATACAACAGAATAGCCCGCTCAACCGTCACCTCACTCGAATGCCTAGTAGGGAGGAGGTTGCCACAGATGAACGAGTGCCAAGTACGCCCATACTGATTCAAAGCCTTAGAAACGAACGTAGTGGCCTCAGTAGAAGTAGTGCCCCTACCCAACTTCCATTCTGTACCCGGAACACATAACTGCTGAATAATCATCTGAAGATCCACACTCTCACGAGTCTTCCCCGACCAATCCACTCGATCCCTATCAATAACCGGAAGCTCGAGCACACGACGAATAGCCCGTGGCCGATAATCCACACGAACTCCACGAACCTGACTAATACCATTCTTGTCCACACTAGCGTTTGCATAGAATTCGCGAACCACAGTCATCGGAACAGGTTCCGGAATCTCACAAACTCGCTCCCAACCTCTCTCCACAATATTCTCCAACATACTACCATCATCCACCGTAGGTAAGAGACCCCTCTCACGGGCAATCGGATACTCCAACAACTCGATATACCTATCGCGAGCCTCATTAGAAATAAATTGCGGCCCACCATCACCACCACCAACATCCGATGAAGGGGGAGGATTCCGACCACCAACCCCACTTCCACTAGCCCCCTCACTACCACTAACTACTACCCTTTGTCTTTTTGGTGCCATGGAATTGAATGGATATGTGTTTAGAGTGTGTAGGGGTTTGAGATTTGTAAGGATTATATGTATAGGTGTGTATAGATGGAGGTGTAGATGTGTTTATATAGGGGAGAATTAGGTTTAGGGATTTGAAATAGAGATGGATTGTGTTTGATGGGGATGGGTTTGGGTTATATAACAAACAACTACAACAACAACTCTTTTTTTTTTGATTTTTTCATGTTTTTCTCGTTTTTTTTTTTCTGTCCAGAAGGTTCAGCGCCGCGGCGCCCAAATTGCACTGTCTCTCGGCGACGCGTCGCCCTACCCACTGTTGAGAATTTTTTCTGCTTTTTTTTTTTTTTTTTTTTTTTTTTTTTTTTTTTCGAATCACTCCTGAATCTGCACAAAACAACTACAATTCAAGTGGGTTGCCTCCCACAAAGCGCTCTTTTTACGTCATTAGCTTGACGTAGCTTCCATTCCTTAACTTGCACAAATTAGAACCGCCGTCTCAACTTCGCGATTCAACTTCTCTCCAAAATACGGTTTCAACCGCTGACCATTGACTTTAAATGACTGATCCGGTAACTTGTCAAAAATTTCCACTGCCCCATGTTGAAAGACCGTTTTGACGGTGAAAGGGCCTGACCAACGTGACTTTAACTTCCCGGGAAATAACCGAAGCCGAGAGTTATACAACAAAACCAATTGCCCGGGTACAAATGTCTTAAGAACCAACCGACGATCATGCCACCTTTTTACCTTCTCCTTGTAGAGTTTGTTGTTCTCATAGGCTTGCAACCGGAACTCGTCCATCTCATTCAACTGAACCATACGCTTCTCACCTGCCGCTGTAAGATCAAAATTCAACTTTTTCAAAGCCCAATATGCCTTGTGCTCTAACTCAGCTGGAAGATGGCAAGCTTTCCCATACACTAGTTGAAAAGGCGACATTCCCAGAGGTGTTTTATAGGCTGTCCGATAAGCCCACACTGCTTCATCCAGCTTCAATGCCCAATCCTTCCTAGAAGGACTAACTACCTTCTCAAGAATCCGCTTAATCTCGCGATTAGAGACCTCGGCTTGCCCATTGGTTTGAGGGTGATAAGCGGTAGCAACTCGATGATTGATGTTATAGCGTGCCACCAAAGATGTGAACTTCCGATTGCAAAAGTGCGTACCTTCATCACTGATTATAACTCGTGGAGTGCCAAATCGAGTAAATATGTTCTTGTGGAGAAAATTGAGCACCACCTTAGCATCATTCGTTGGAAGTGCTTTTACCTCCACCCACTTAGACACATAATCCACGGCCAAAAGGATATACTGATTACCACATGACGGAATGAACGGTCCCATGAAGTCGATTCCCCACACGTCAAAAATCTCTACCTCCATCATGACATTCAGAGGCATCTCGTCCCTACAAGAAATATTACCAACTCTCTGACATCGATCGCACCTCAACACAAACTGGTGAGCATCCTTGAATAGAGTTGGCCAATAGAACCCTGCTTGAAGAATACGTGTGGCTGTCTTCTCACCTGCATAATGACCTCCATAAGCGGTAGCATGAAAATCACTAAGAATAGCTTCGGTCTCACTGTAAGGAACACATCGCCTAATAATCTGATCAGCTCCTTGCTTGAACAAAAACGGTTCATCCCAAATATATTGCTTGACATCGTGCAAAAACTTCTTCCTTTGAGCATGCGAAAGCTCGGGTGGAATGATGTTGCTTACTAGATAATTCACGAAGTCTGCAAACCAAGGTTCTTCATCTTGTACCTTGAATAATTGCTCATCAGGAAAGAACTCATTAATGACCGTGTTGTCTTTAGGTGACTTGCCATGATCTTCCAATCTAGAGAGATGGTCAGCTACCTGATTCTCCGTCCCCTTTCTATCCTTGATTTCCACATCGAACTCTTGTAACAAAAGAACCCAACGAATCAATCGTGGCTTAGAGTCCTTCTTCGCAAGGAGATAGCGAATGGCAGCATGATCCGTATAAACTGTCACCTTTGTACCAAGCAGATAAGAGCGAAACTTTTCAAACCCATAGACAATGGCAAGTAACTCCTTCTCAGTGGTAGTGTAATTCAACTGAGCGTCAGTTAGCGTTTTACTTGCATAGTAAATGACATGGAACACATTTTCTTTCCTTTGGCCTAGTACGGCCCCAAGTGCAAAATCGCTGGCATCACACATTAAAGCAAATGGTTGGCTCCAATCAGGAGCTGTAATAACTGGAGCAGAGATTAGCTTCTTCTTCAAAATCTCGAACGCATGTAAACAAGCCTCATCAAACTTGAATGGCACATCTTTCTCCAAAATATTGCACAACGGCTTAGAAATTTTCGAGAAATCCTTTATGAAGCGTCTGTAGAACCCCGCATGACCAAGAAAGCTGCGAATCCCCTTGACTGAGATAGGGGCAGGAAGGTTCTCAATAGTCTCCACCTTTGCTTTGTCAACTTCCAAACCTTTACACGACACCTTGTGTCCCAGAATGACACCTTCTTGTACCATGAAATGGCACTTTTCCCAATTTAGAACCAGATTCGTCTCTACACAACGTTTTAGAACCAAACTCAAATTCTCCAAGCACTCATCAAAAGAATCCCCAAAGACTGAGAAGTCGTCCATGAATACTTCCACATTATTTCCAATCATGTCAGAGAAGATGGCCATCATGCACCTTTGAAAAGTAGCTGGTGCACCACACAACCCGAAAGAAACACGTCTGAATGCGAATGTACCAAAAGGACAAGTGAATGTAGTCTTCTCCTGATCCTCGGGTGCTATGCAAATCTGATTGTAACCAGAATACCCATCAAGCAAGCAATAGTACTGATGTCCAGCCAACCTGTCGAGCATCTGATCAATGAACGGAAGTGGAAAATGATCCTTCCGAGTGGCCTTGTTCAGCTTTCGATAATCCATGCAAATCCTCCAACCCGTAACTGTTCGCGTAGGAATGAGTTCGTTCTTCTCATTAGTCACCACAGTCATGCCCCCCTTCTTGGGCACACATTGCACCGGACTCACCCAAGAGCTATCAGAGATCGGGTAGATAATGCCCGCGTCAAGCCATTTAAGAATTTCCTTTTTCACAACTTCTTTCATGACAGGATTGAGTCTCCTTTGATTATCAACTGTAGGTTTAGCTCCCTCCTCCAAAGGAATTTTGTGCATGCAGTATGACGGACTGATACCCTTGATATCTGCTATAGTCCACCCAATGGCTGATTTGGAATCCCTTAAGATTCGCAATAATTTTTCCTCTTCTATTCCTGAAAGCTTAGAAGAGATAATAACAGGCAAGGTAGAAGAATCACCAAGATAGGCATACCTTAGATGTTCAGGCAATGGCTTAAGTTCCAATGCAGGTGCTTCCTCGATGGATGGCTTAAGTCTAACATGAGACTTTTTCAATTCTGACAACCCCAATGATTCAAATGAACTTTGAAACTTCTTCCAAGGTGCTGCATTAAGATATTGCACCTGTTCTTCATCTTCTTCGGTCTCAACCTCTAAATCATTAGCAAGAACTCTTTCCAACACATCAGCTTTCAACAAATGTTGAGTTGCGGGGTTAACCACCTTGTCGACCATATCAAGTTTGAAACACTCTTCATCGTCAGTGGGAAGCTTCATTGCATTGAAAACATTGAAGGTGACATTTTGATCGTGCACCCTCATAATGAGTTCCCCCTTTTGGACATCGATAAGAGTTCGGCCCGTCGCCAAGAATGGTCGTCCCAAGATGATAGGGATCTTCTTGTCTTCCTCGAAGTCAAGAATAACAAAGTCGGCTGGAAAGATAAGCTTGTCAACCTTCACCAAAACATCCTCAACTATTCCTCGCGGATAAGTGACAGAACGGTCCGCAAGCTGTAGAGCCATGGTAGTGGGTTTTGGCTCTGGAAGACCAAGTTGCATGAACACTGATAAGGGCATGAGATTAATACTTGCACCCAAATCACACAAACATTTGCTGAATGAGAGGTCTCCAATAGTGCATGGAATGGTGAAACTTCCAGGGTCCTTCAACTTAGGCGGCAACTTTTGTTGCAAGATGGCACTACATTCCTCCGTCAAAGCAACAGTCTCTAGCTCCTCCAGTTTCAATTTCTTCGAGAGAATGCCCTTCATGAACTTTGCATAGCTCGGCATTTGCTCAAGAGCCTCCGCAAATGGTATGTTAATCTGCAGCTTCTTGAATACATCCAAGAACTTAGCGAATTGATTGTTTAGCTTTTGCCTTTGCATTCGCTTTGGGAATGGAGGAGGTGGAAACACTTTATCTTCCCCTTCTATCTTGGAATTATCACTCTTGAGGTTAATAGGAGTTACAGGAGTAGCCTTGGACCGAAAATCAGAACCCGAATTGACACCATCTGAAAAATCGGATTTTTGCTCCAGAAGGGCCGGCGACGCGTCGCCCGATTTACACTGAATCTCGGCGCCGCGGCGCCCAAGTGTCTGGTCAGTTTTTTCAGTTTCGTCTTCTTTTGATTTTTCTTCGTTCTGACCTTGTAAATTCCTTCCTGATCGCAAGGTTATTGCTTGAACTTGTTCCTTTTGATCTTTCTTGCCTGGGTTCACCTCTGTGTCACTTGGAAGCGTTCCTGGTTGACGGTTCAACAAAGCATTGGCAAGCTGGCCAATTTGATTCTCTAGCGTTTTCAATGACACCGCCTGACTCTTGTACATCATTCGAAGCTCTTCCAATTCCGACTTCTCAGACTGATTCAATGAAGTTCCTTGAGATGGTTGAAACCCCGGTGGATTGAATGGTTGCCTTGGAGCATACGGAGGTGGTTGATAGTTCTGATTACTTGGCCTAGCATTGAACTGCTGATTTGGTGGTTGTTGAGCACCCCCCTGATTGTTGCTCCAACTGAAGTTAGGATGATTCCGGTTGTTGGGATGATAGAAATTTGGCACTGGTTGCTGAGGTCTTTGAAAATTACCAACAAATTGTGCGGATTCAGCTGAGATAGCACACATATTTGTGTCATGTGCCCCTGCACATAGTTCACACACCATAGCAACCTGGTTAGTCCCATGATTAGAAAGGGAATCTACCTTCATCGTCAACGCTTTGAGTTGGGCAGCAATAGCAGTAGCTGCATCCAAGTCAAGAACTCCAGCCACTTTAGCAGGTGGCAAGCGTTGAGTAGGATTCTGAAACTCATTGGCCGCCATCATTTCAATCAGGTTATAAGCATCCTCATAGCTTTTTGCCCATAGTGCACCTCCAGAAGCTGCATCTAGCATAGGCCGGGACTGAGCTCCCAACCCGTTATAGAAATTGCTGATGATCATCCAATCCGGCATTCCATGATGAGGACAACGTGCCAATATTTCCTTGTACCTCTCCCAAGCTTCTCCCAAAGATTCCTGGGAATGCTGAGCAAACTGAGAAATGGCATTCCTGTAAGCTGCTGTTTTTGCCATGGAGAAATACTTGGTCAAGAATTTTTGAGCACAGTCCGCCCATGTTGTAATAGAACCTGATGGCATGGAATGTAACCAACTCTTTGCTTTGTCCTTAAGAGAGAAGGGAAATAGCCTCAATCTGATTGCGTCATCTGTAACTCCGTTGAATTTGAAAGTGTCACAGATCTCAAGGAAGTCCCTAATATGAGCATTGGGATCTTCAGCAGGACTACCCCCAAACTGGACTGTGTTCTGAATCATCTGAATGATGTTTGGCTTTAGCTCAAAATTGTTAGCCCCTATAGCTGGGCGAACAATACTAGTATGAATGTCCTCCACTTTCGGCTGAGAGAATTCACTCAAAGCCCTCGCTGGTTGCTCTTGATTTGCCATAACTTCCCTTGCTTCAAGATTGTCTTCTAACCCGAAGTCAATTCTTCTCCTTGCTAGTTCTTCTCTACGTGCCCGAGCTCGTGTACGCATAAACTATAAACACGTACCTGAAATTCACCAACAAGAAATTTGATGAAAAACGTTCTAGTCACCGAAATTAAATGACCACTGATGGCAAATATTGAAACTAAACAAATAAAACCGCGTCCCCGGCAGCGGCGCCAAAAACTTGTTATGACCCAACTAAACACGCAAGTGCACGTGGTCTCAAGTAATACAGATAGTAAATAAGACTCGTTCCTACAGGGACACGTTGTGTTGTTTAGCTAAACTCACGCACCAGTGTATGATTATGATCCGATGCTAAAACAATAAACAAGTGGATTTTTTTATCACTAATTTAACTAGAAATTATGACTACTTATTAGCTACTAGAACTGAGAATTACGTTGAATTACTTATGCGAATAAAAACATGGGAATTTAGGTTCATTAACCAATCCATTTACGGTCTTCAACTCTCTAGCCTTTTCATGTGATTTTGCAATAACTGATCGAACACACAACTGATATAAGCCAACTTTCGTTGCACAAATACCATCCTAAACAATATCCACAATTAAGATAGAAATTATTTAGTCTCCCAACAAGCCAAGTCTTTATATGTCTATAAAGAATTAAAACAAATTGGGTGAAGCACAAACATTCATTTGACCACGTAGTTGTCATAAACCGGTTAGATTTACGACACTAATTACGAATGATTAAACACGCATAAACCCACGCTAACATGGCAAGTTCTAAACTCTCGTATTCACTTTCGCTTCAACAAGAATTAACACGCAATTACAGGAGTTAGCTACTCTCCCATAACGAATTAATTTCACCCATGTCAGGATATCACAACAACCGCACTATAGGCATCGAGAGATATTAACACATAAGTTTCATGATTAAATCCACTAAACCCCCATGATAACGAATTAGTTCATAATCAAACTAATTGTCATCTTGGGTTCAATTGAAAACATGATAGACATGATAGAAGGAAATGAATAGAAATAGAGATTAAGATAAATGGGTTCCAAAGAAAACCCCAATGTAAAGCATCCACAAGCTAGGAAGAATACAAGAAAAATCTGGAAAAAATCTTCTCCTCTTTGCTTCTTTGTGCTACAAAGTTACGTAGAAAAAATTACAAGCCTCTATCTCTTTCTAGGGTTTTCTCTGCTAATTAATATAGGCCTCTAGGTGCTAATGTATCCAAAAGAGTTTTTTTTTTATTTTTAGAAGCCCAAACAAAACAGGATTTTCGGGTCAGACAACCGGCGACGCGGCGCCCAGAATCAATGCAAAGCTGGCGACGCGGCGCCCTATAATTCTCCTCAGCGACGCGGCGCCCTGGATCAGTACAAAACCAGCGACGCGTCGCCCAGCCCTCTGTCCAGCATCTTCAACTTTTTTCCATTTTCTTCAATTTGACTCCGATTTGTAATTCAATTGCTTCGCCTCGTTCCCTTAGCACCTATGAATGATATTCCTGCACAATACCCTAAAAAGAGATCAAAATACCACAACTCAAGGACAAACATTCGTTTTAAGCGAGATGGAAACGTTCTAAGTAGATAAAATACCCACTTATCAGTGACTCTCCATGACTGGGGAAGAAATTATCGCACACCAGGTGGAGATCAGCGTGTTGGTAGGGAGTCTGCTATTAATCACCAGCGCGTTTCGCATATGGAAATCCCCTTTGAGAGAGAAGTTCAGATTGTTGGAGAGACTAGGACCGACCAGCGGTTTGGAGCTATTACACCTAGGGCCTTGACCTACGGAGAGCCGCATGTTGAGTTCCCACCAGACAGAGTGATGCCCCGACGATCAGGTCAAGCACGGCTACTGCATGAAAGGACTGAAAGGGGGCGAGAACCTCAAAGAGAAGAAGTTTGGGTTGGCGGCCAAAGAACGGTGGACCAGGAGAGACCTAATGGAAGGCACCGTTTCGATCACGAGAATGAGATGTTAGGAGACTTTGATGTGATTCCACCCACAATGGCCCAAGCTGGTGACCCAAATCATCAGAGGACTCCGAACCACTACAGTTTGGGCTATGGGGAAAGAAGATCTTATGCTAACCTCTTCAACCAGGCAGAAAGAGGTCAAAGGGGACCTTTAGAATCTAATTTGGAGGAGAATCTGATGGCCGCTCGCAGATATCATTTACTTCACCTGGAGAACGCTGTCGGGGATCGGTATAGGTTTGAAGAGTTAATGAATCAGCAAAAACAGGAGGAAGCGTCTCGCAGGGTAGCCGGTCTTGAGGATCTAGACTTGAATGCCTTGCGCAGGCTCCTGGCTCAATCAGGGGAGCGATCGGGAGCTATATTTGAACCGGCTCCATCGCCCTTTTCATTGGCAGTCCGTGAAGCACCTCTTCCCCCATCTTTTCGAGGGGTGGGAGATCTAAGGTTTACAGGAAGTTCTGACCCGGCAGAGTATATTGCAAGGTTCAACACTGAGATGGAGCTCTATCAAGTGGAAGACTTGACGAAGTGGAGGTTGTTAGCCTCGACCCTGCGGGGAAATGCCCACCAATGGTTTCAAAAGCTGGGACCGGCTTCTATTACTTCTTGGGATCAAATGCGAAGGATGTTCTTGATCCAATTTCAATCGTCTATTGTCTATGCCCCGCCTGTCACGACCCTGGCAAATATAAAGCAGAGAGAGGGAGAAACCCTGTAATCCTACTTTAGACGTTTCAACTCAGAGGTCCCAACCGTCCGGGGAGCTTCGGACGAAACCATCAAGAATTTTCTGATAGCTGGAGTAAGGGTAAATTCGGACTTCTGGAAAGAACTTCAGCGGAAAGAGCCTCCTACACTTGCGGATCTTTATGCGCAGGCTGAACCCTTTAAGAGGGAGGAAGAAGCTCTTAAAAGGAGTGATTACCCCGAAACCAGTCGCAGGGGTAAGCGCAAAGATAGATCTCCTAGCCCTAGGGGAGACGGAAGGAAAAACGGTAGAGGAGATGTTAATGTCGTCGACACTTGGAAGTCTGATCGGTCGAGATCACCCAGCCCGATGCCACGGTACCCGCCACCACCTCTTTATTTTCAGAAAGATCAGGGTTACCCCCAGACCAGTATTTTCACGCCGCTGGTGGCATCTATTGATCACATTTATGAAGTAACAAAGAAGGAGGGATTGTATAAACCGCCTCTCCCACTTTCGAAGAATGCGCAAAGGGATAAGAAAAGGTACTGTGCCTATCATGAATCCCATGGCCATGACACCCATCAATGTCGGCAGTTGAGGGAGGAAATTGAGTTGCTAATCCGGAATGGGAAGTTGACTGAATGGGTCAGGAAAATCAAGGGGGCGTTCCTCCCATGGAGGAAAATAAGAAGGAAGATCCTGGAGGTAAACCAGACCAGCAGGGAAAGACAGTGTTCGTAAAAGAAGCCAGCATTCATACTATTTTCGGAGGACCTCATGTTGGTGGAGATGGAAGAAGGGCTATGGAGAGATACGCTCGGGAAGCAAAGGATCCCCCGCTAACAAATGTTAATCACCTGTCAGAAAGGCCCCCCAAGCTGTTTAAAGGGGAAGACACACAGATAATTTTTTCTGAAGAAGATGCAAGATGGGTTCATCATCCACATAGTGATGCCTTGGTTGTTAATGTCAGAATTGGGTCTAGGAGCGTCCATCGTGTTTTTGTCGATAATGGGAGCTCTGTGAATATCCTTTACTACGGAACTTTTAAAAAGATGGGACTTCTTGATAAATAAATGGGTCAAGGAACAACTCACATATACGGCTTCACAGGAGATTCTGTCCGAGTCAAGGGCACAGTGAAATTCCCTCTTACCTTAGGGGAAGACCCTTACTCTGCTACTCAGGTGTTTGAATTTCTAGTCGTCGATCAACCTACATGTTACAACGCTCTACTTGGAAGGCCAGTATTGAAGGAAATGAGGGTAGTGACATCAATTTATCATTTGGCAATGAAATTCCCTACTCCTGCGGGGGTCGGGTATGTGAAGGGATGTCAGTATGATTCCAGGGACTGCTATAACAAAATGATGAAGTCTTCCTCAAGAGGGAAACAAGAGGGGGAGATGTTGGACTTCAAAGACGAAAATGCTGTGGAAACATTGAAATCTTTCGGACCGAAGTTGTCGGAAAAGGCGGTTACCCACATGGTTTATACAGTGGAATTCCCTGAGGATGACGCCATGGCCAGATATGAGACGTTAGCTAAACATGGAACCCCGCTCTTCTTCTTAGAGGCACCACCCTCTCGAGGAGAGACTGTGGAAGTCGTTGTGGAAAGCGCTGCAGAAAGGTCCTTTGTGGAAGGTAGGGTAATTGATAATACAAGGTGTAGGGTGTTGATGATTGGGGCTCCTCCTCCAGTCAATCAAAACCAGTTTGAAGAGGGGGTTGTTGAAGATATCACAGACGAGGAAGAACAGAGAAATCTTAGAGCGAAAAAGGGAAAATTTGTTATAGATTGTGGGGATACTCCCATGGTTAAATTTCAGGACGATTTGACTTGGAGAGAGGGATCTCAACCGTTGAAGGGCGAGTTTGTTTCTATACGGGAATTGGGTGAGTCCAGTGGAACGAAGGAAGTAGAGTTTGACTTGGACCCTCGATTGCCTAAATCCAAGAAGAATGTGGGACCGGCAGAGGATACTGTACCAATTCTTGTGGACGAAAAGGACCCATCCCGGGTGCTATATATTTGGGCGAGATTAGAGTCAGATTTGAGAGAGAGGCTAGTTGCCTTTTTAAAGGATAATCTGGATGTTTTCGCTTGGAGTCATGCGGACATGGTGGGAATTGATCCCGAAGTAATGTGTCATCACCTTAACATAGACCCTTCTAGGAAGGGTGTTCGGCAAAAGCGACGGGCGGTCAGCGGTGAACGAGCTATCGCCTTGAAAGATGAGGTTGACCGGCTGCTAAATGTCGGATTAGTTAAAGAGTCCTTTTACCCGGATTGCTTGCGAATCCGGTTTTGGTGAAGAAGTCAAATGGGAAGTGGAGAGTCTGTGTTGATTATACTGACCTGAACAAAGCCTGTAAGAAAGACAGTTTTCCTTTGCCTAGGATTGATCAGTTGGTAGATGCTACTGCGGGGCACACCCTGCTTAGTTTGATGGACGCTTACTCCGGGTATAATCAAATCCCGATGTTTGGACCAGATCAGGAAAACACCTCTTTCATCACGGACCGCGGTTTATATTGCTATATTGGGATGCCTTTCGGATTGATCAATGCAGGGGCGACTTATCAGAGGCTAGTCAATATGATGTTTAAGGAGCAAATTGGGAAGACTATGGAAGTTTATGTGGATGACATGCTTGTAAAATCCAAGGAAGCAAAGGAACACATTCAGCAATTGGACGAGATGTTTCAGATCCTCAGGAAATACCGCATGAAGCTTAATCCTCAAAAATGTGTGTTCGGAGTAAAATCTGGAAAATTTTTGGGTTTTATGGTAAATCATAGGGGGATAGAGGCAAATCCTGCAAAGATAAAAGCTCTTTTCGAGATGAAGTCCCCCCGAACAATGAAGGAGGTGCAAAGCCTAACTGGGAGAGTCGCCGCTCTGAACCGTTTTGTGTCAAGGTCATCTGACAAATGCAAGGAATTCTTCAAGGCAATTAAAGGTGTTGGGAAGAATTTCAAATGGACATTAGAGTGTGAAGAAGCTTTTCAGGCGATAAAGAGCCATCTAGGATCTCCCCCACTATTGTCTAAGCCGAGGGAGGGAGAGACTCTTATCCTATATCTTGCTGTTTCAGAATATTCTGTTAGTGGAGTACTTCTGCGAGAAGAAGATGATACCCAGTACCCTATATACTACGTCAGTAAGAGGTTGTTGGATGCAGAGACAAGGTATTCAAATATGGAGAAGCTAGTGTACGCCTTGATTTTAACCACCAGAAAGTTGCGACCCTACTTTCAGGCGCATAAGGTAGAGGTCCGAACATCGTACCCTTTGAGGCAGATACTGCATAAACCGGAAACTTCTGGACGGATGTTGAAATGGGCAGTGGAATTAGGACAATTTGATGTGGAGTATAAACCTAGAAGCGCTATAAAGGGGAAGGCTCTTGCTGATTTTATTTTGGAATTTCCTCTGGATCAAGAGGGCGAGTCTCTGGCTGTCATACCTAGCCCTCCACCAGAGCCGAGTCAGGAATGTCCTACTCCAGCACTATGGTGGACTTTATATGTGGATGGTGCATCGAACAATGAGGGTGCAGGTGCGGGAATTGTTTTGGTCATCCCGGAGGGACACCGTCTTCGAAGTGCAATCCACTTTACTTTTCATGCTACAAATAATGATGCCGAGTACGAGGCCTTGATCACGGGTTTGAAGCTCGCCCTTGAGATGAAGGTGGAAAATATAAACATTATGAGTGATTCAATGCTGGTTGTCTATCAGGTCAATGGAGGGTTCCAAGCTCGTGGGCCTCGAACTGAGTTATACATGAGGTGCACGCGGAGATTAATGGGCCAATTTCGGGAGGCGAGGTTGGAGCAACTTCCTAGAGACAGTAATAAGGAAGCCGATGCCCTGGCCAAGTTGGGGTCTCAAGGGGAGGACAATCTTTTAGGTATCAGTCCCTTGGAAATCCAGAAGCAACCTAGCGTTCCGGAGGTGGAATTGATGCAGGTCGATGTTCCTATGCCAGATACTTGGATGACCCCTATATGGAGGTATTTGAAGGAAGGAATTTTACCAGACGATAGGATTGAGGTTAGGAAGCTAAGGTATAAGGCAGCTCGTTACGTTGATTTTGGGGGATCTCTTTACAGACGGGGTTTTAATCAGCCGTTGCTGAAGTGTATAGATGGGGAGGAGTGCTCTTATGTTCTCAGGGAAGTTCACGAGGGAATTTGTGGAAACCACTCGGGGGGTGGTTCACTTGCGCAGAAAATACTACGTCAAGGGTATTATTGGCCTACTCTTCGGGAAGATGCAATGGTTTTTGCTAGGTCTTGCGACAAGTGTCAGCGATATGCGAACTATGTGAACAGTCCCGCAGCTCCTCTTACTTCATTGACTAGTCCTTGGCCCTTCGCCATGTGGGGAATTGACCTGATAGGGGAACTCCCTAAGGGAAAAGGAGGGGTGAAATACGCCGTGGTGGCAGTGGATTACTTTACTAAGTGGGCAGAGGCAGAGCCTTTGGCGTCGATCACAGCAAAAAAGTTGGTGGACTTTGTGTATCGATCCATCATTTGTCGCTTTGGAATACCGTACAAACTGATATCTGACAACGGGAAGCAGTTTGATAGTAAGGAGATGAGACAGTTGTGCGATAATTTGGGAATTATTAAAAGTTTCTCTGCTGTTAGTCATCCTCAGACTAATGGTCAGACAGAGGCAGTGAACAAGATAATCAAACATACGCTTAAGGCGAAGATGGACGACAGTAAAGGTAGTTGGCCGGAAGAGCTGCCTAATGTCTTGTGGAGCTATAACACGACACCTAGGACTACTACAGAGGAAACCCCTTTCTCTTTGACATATGGATGTGAGGCTATGGTTCCAGTCGAGTTGGGGGCAGGATCTTTCAAAAGAGAGAACTATCAGCCAGAGGTAAATGAAGTTAACCACCGTCTTTACCTGGACATGGCGGAGGAATTCAGGACGGCTTCTCAGGCAAGGTTGGTATCTTACCAGCAAAGGGTGGCTAGGTTTTACAACTCAAAAGTAAAGGCAAGACCTTTAAAGGTGGGCGATTACGTTCTTCGACGAGTAATGCCCAACATGAAAGTCCAGAATCATGGAGTGTTTGGTGCGAATTGGGAAGGTCCGTACAGGGTTAGAGCTGTTTTGTGGGCAGGGACTTATTATCTGGCAGATATGGAAGGGAAACACATCCCGCGAGCTTGGAACATGGAACATTTGAAGAAATATTATCAGTAATGTATTTCTACTTTTGATATACTTTCCTTTAAATAATTATTTTCATGAAAGTCTAGGGGGGTAGTGCATGTACTCCTCCTTAGCCAGGTTTTACTATTTATGAATAAAACATGCTTGTTTTTCTTCAAATTTTGTTGATTATCTGTTATAAATGATCTCCTGTGAGGAGAGTAAAAAAATGACTTCGGGAAATCCACCTCCTGTGAGGAGGGATATTTCTGGAATGGAGAACGACCTCCTTTGAGGAGGGTATCTCGAATTATTAAATCCTTGCAAAAACCGTACTTCCGGGGGGGATGTCCGTACTTCCGGCGCCTCATCAAGGTTCGAGTTTCGGAAAATCCACCTCCTGTGAGGAGGGTATTTCTGAACAAAAAGACTGATCTCCTTTGAGGAGAGTACCATCAATATAAATCCTTGCAAAAACCGTACTTCCAGTGGGGATGTCCGTACTTCCGGCGCCTCATCAAGGTTCGAGTTTCGGAAAATCCACCTCCTGTGAGGAGGGTATTTCTGAACAAAGAAGCGACCTCCCTTCGAGGAGGATATCTTAATTATAAATTCTGAGGAAAATGACCTCCTTTGAGGAGGATACCCTCTTGAAGACATGGTGAAGAAAACTTTAAAGCTGGAAATATTTACAAGTTAAATAAGGGCGAGATGTCGATGGAGGACAAGCCTCCCTCAGAAGGGCGAGACTTCCCCTTTAATTGAATACCCGTAGGGTGCAAGGAAAATATAAGCAGATATTTAAAGAAGACACGAATTTGGAAAGCGAATAGTCAAAACTAATACAAAGGCGACACCATTAAAAGGAGGGCGCGCACTCCAAGTAGTTGTAATAACATCTATAAATCTTACAACGGGAGAGGCCATTACAGGAGGGCCCGCACTCCCAATGTGTTGGCAATTATAGAGAGTTCATACAGTCACTTGGCTGTGGCATCAGAAGGCGAGATCGTACCAGCTTTGTCACCTCCATCAATCTCTTTCTTTCTCGCCTCCTCCTCGGCCATGGTTTTCTTCTCCGCCTCGATCTTCAACCTCAAGCTTTCCTTGGCAATTGCAATGGGCTCGGCATTGTCAGATTGGAACTTCAACATGTAGCTAGGAGTAGAGGGGGCGAAATGTTTGGACCAGTCATAATCAGGATCGGCTGCAAGGAAGTTACGAAGATAATCCAAAAAGCCAATGGTGTAGGCTTCAGTTTGTGCTTTCCTCACAACAGCTTCAACATCAGTTACTTTACCCTGCAATTTTGCATTCTCGCCCTCAAGGTCCGCAATCTTCTTGTCAGAATCCAATTTTAACTTTTTCAAATCAGCTTGGAGTTTATCAACATCATCTTTCCTCGCCTTAACTTCATGGTCGAGCCTTTTCTGGGCTTCGTTGAGTTTTGAGGTAAAACTCGAAGCTTCACCCTTATATTTTTTCAAGGCCTTCTCCTGATCCTTGATAACGATGTTCTTCCGGGTGAGGACATTAAGTCCATGATAGATGGCATCGCCCAGACCTATCTTGAAGTGAAACTCCTCATCAGCTTCTTTCCGTTCCTTAAGGATTTTGACATCCTGATCAGAAAAGTGTTCGGCAGCAATCGAACCAAAAGTTGTAGCAACAGAATCTAAGGGCGCCTCCTCATTTGGAGTTGACTTATGCTTTTTACTTGGGGCAGTTTTGGAAGCATCTGCTGAATCTCGTTTTCTGTTTTATTTCTCGCCCACATGTGAGGTAGGAATGAGGGGGCGAGATTGGTTCACCGCAGTTGATGGTGTAGGGCGAGGAATGTTAGCGATAGCAGAGGGAGTCGGCTCTGCAAAAGGATTGTTTCCAAAAGGAAGTCTTACCATTTGACCTGAATACAAAGGTGAAACTCCTAGGTTTTGATGATAACAAACAGTAAGCTACTTGGCGCTAACAGATATAAAACAGCATGCCATTTGTGTGTGCTCTAACTTGGTTCTGCAGGACAAAACAGCTTAATGATTTCATAATCAGTATACCTCAAACAGCGTGCCATTTGTACAAGCAGCAAGCCATTTTCAACTGTTCAGAATTCCTGTAGATAAAGATCAAACAGACATATCTATGTTCTCAGGAAACTTGGTTGATGATATGTAAATGCAAAAGTATAAGGCCATGTATCTGTTCAGCTCACCAAAACCAAAACAGCAAGCTGACATGAACTTGCTATGTTATTTCGGTACTATACTAACTTGGTTTTGCAGGGAAAATTAGCTTACTAATTGGAGAATCAGTTTGTCACAAACAGCAAACAAAATTCATGGAGAAACAGCAGGCCAGTCAGAAATAGCATGCCAATCTCACAAACAGCAAGCTGTTTGTGTCTGCCAGAATTAAGGGTCAGTTTGGTTCTTCAAGGAGCATGCAACGGAAACATTGTTAGGAATATTTGTAAGGGCCCTCTGAATTAATCTAAATATGCCAGCTCTCACATTTCAAATATATTGGGAGACAATATATTCTTTGCTTTGAAATAAGGAAAAGTAGCATGATACTTTTGACTTATTTAATTACCAACCACATGCTCTTGTCTCCCTCTTCAATATCAATTCTATTCCTGCTATACACGCTCCTTTCTTCTCTCTCAAACAAACACATTATTCAAGCTCCTCAATTTCTTCATATCAAATCCATCATCTCTAACCGTTTGTTTTTCTTCCCGTTGGAGTCATTTCAAGCCTTCATTCAAATACTCTTGTTTACCTATAAAAGAGATGTTAATGTTCAGTTCTTAACATCAATACACGAGCAGAAAACAAGAAGATATATTCAAACACAAAGCCTTCATTGCAAAATCTTACAAACCTCTCAAACCCTACATATACGCATATATATATTTTCAGAGGGTTCATAGGTTAAATTGTATTATTCAAATCTGTATTGTTCAAAGTTGTAATTGTTTTGTTGTTGTACAAGATTGGCTTCAGGTTTTAGGGTGAGTCGAGCTAGACCAGAGAAGTATACTTGGGAAGTAGTACTTAGAGGGTTAGTTCAGCACAGGTAAACAGCAAGCCATTTGTAAGCAGCAAGGGTGTAAGGAAGATATATTGTTGGATCTTGTAATTGGATTATAGTTGATCAATAATATATTCTCTTACCAAGTTTGGTAAGGGACCAGGACGTAGACCATAGGGGATTAGGGGTCGAACCTGGCTAAAAGATTGTGTGTCTCTTTTACTTACTGTTTATATTCTTTCTGCATTGCATTTTAGATACAAACAGCGTGCTGTTTGTGAACTGTGTTATTACAAACAGCAAGCTGTTTTCAGTTATTTTCAAAACAGTTCATAAATTCACATTAATAACCATAAACACCTATTCACCCCCCCTCTAGGTGTTGTTTTTCAATTGGTATCAGAGCAAGGTATACTAACAATTCTGTAACAGGAAAGTATCGATCATGGCAGAACATTATCTTGAAGCAAAAGCCGATTATAGGGCTCCTCTCCTCACCGGATCAGAAAATTACAATTGGTGGAAATGTAGAATGGAAACATTCTTATCCAAGAGGCCACTGGTGTTAAGAGTTGTACAGAAAGGAGATTATCAATTCTTGGATGAAAAGAATCAACCGAAAGATGTTGATGATCTCACCATGGATGAAATTATCAAATGTGGTTTTAATGGAGAAGCTAGAAACTCCATAATGAATGCTCTAGATCAAGCTGAGTATGACAAAGTCTCCTCCCTAAAAACAGCAAAAGAAATGTGGGATGCTTTGGAAACCTATCATGAAGGATCAAAAACCTTGAGGAAGGTGAAGCTTAGCAAACTAATGAATGATTTTGGAAACTTCAAGCTCAAGGATGATGAAACTATCAAAGAAGGTCAAGCAAGGTTCCAAGTTACTATAAACTCATTAAAGAGACTTGGAAAAGATATTCCACAAGATGAAATTAACATGAAAGTGTTAAGTGCGGTACCATTTATTTATGAAGCCAAGGTCACGGCTTTGGAATCATCCTCAACAATCGACACCATGGATCACCTAGCTGTGTTTGCAGAGCTAGAACAATTTGAAAGCAAGATAAGCAAAGGTCAGGCTGAAGATGTTCGGGTTCCCCTAGCCAAAATGAGGAATTTGGCTCTTCACTCTACAAACAGCAAGCCAGAGTCTGCAAACAGCAAGCTGTTTGAATCTGATGAAGAATCTGACGAAGAAATGGCACTCATCTCACAAAAGATCAAGAGGCTGATTGAAAAGAAAATTAGAATGAAAAGGGAAAGAGGTGAATTCTCCAAAAGGAAAGCCAAGGAACAAACTTGTTTCGAATGTGGCAAACCAGGCCATTTTAAGAAGGACTGTTTTAAGCTAAAGTCTAAACAGCAAGCTGCTTTCAAGGACAAGAGAAAAGCAAAGGCTCTACTGACTTGGAGTGATGATGATTCAGACTCCAGTGATGACTCAAGTGAAGACATGGTGAATTTGGCCCTTGTAGGTCTAAATGATGAAGAAAGTTCACTAGGATCCATAAAAGAAGATTGTGTGGATAGTGATTATTCGAATTCAGAAGATGATGCAAGTGAGGTAAATTCAATCTATTCTGATTTAAATTCCTCTCATAATATGCTAGAAGAACTAACCGTGCAGGTACCAAATCATGTATCCATAATTGAGTTTATGGAACTAAAACATAAGAATAGCAAGCTGGAAAAGAACAACAATCAGTTGAAGAAAATGATTGCTGATTTAATGGCTGAGAAGAATCCAGAAACAAATCACAATGATCTTATTACTGATTTAAAGGAGAAATTAGTTCAATTCGAAGGAGTCAAAGTAATTCTACAAAGAAATGAGGTTCTTATGAAAGAACTTAGAAGATTGAAGTCAGAGATTGAAGAAAGGAATGAATGCATACAATCATTCAAGAACAAGGAGTCAAGCCAAGCCGAATCCTCAAAATCTGTGGAAAAGAGAAAACAGCAAGCTGAACTTATCAATCAGCAAGATGATTTGATCTCTCTTCTGGAAAAAGAGGTCAAGGACCTTCAGATAGGGATGGATACTTTTGTGCAAGGAGAAGACACCTTAAAGACAATGATGAAGAAGGCAAAAGTCCCTGTAGTCAGAGAAGGAGTTGGCATGGACATACACAAGAAGCTTGGAGTCCTCAAATATGATGGTAAAAATGGCATACCTTATGATTATGCCATGCCTTGGAAAACATGCAACAAATGTGGTGGAAAAGGCCATCTGGAAATTCATTGTGTGGTTCAAATCAATGATAAAGGGAAAACAGCTTACCAGAATGGACCTGTCAGGCGACAAACAGCATACCAGAATGCTCCTGACAGAAGACAAACAGCACGCCAACAGTCACCAAAAGTGATCCAAAAATGGATCAAGAAAGCTGAATTAAATGTGTTATATATTCTTGCTACTAACCAGTTTGGACCCAAACCTATATGGGTACCAAAACATTAAGTTTGTGTTTGTTTGTTTTGTAGATATGTCTTGCCGCCAAAATAAAGTCGAAACAATGGATCTTGGATAGCGGTTGCACTAGACATATGTGTGGAGACAAGTCTCAGTTCATAAGTCTCAACATGAAGAAATGAGGAAGAGTTACAATTAGCAATAGCAAAACTCTTCGAATCCTTGGTATTGGTTCTATTGGAAATAGTAATATTTCGATCGATAAAGTTCAATATGTCAAAGGTCTTTCATATAATTTACTTAGTGTCACTCAATTATTTGATGATGGACATTTTGTTCAGTTTGGCATAGATAAAACTATTATTACTATTGGTGCTAACAAAATCCCACTAGTTGCTAGAAGGGAAGGAAATATATATGTATTAGACTTCGAAATGCAGGAAACAGCATGCTGTTTGGCTGCAATCGACAATGATCCATATATATGGCATAGAAGGTTGGGACATGCACACATGGACTTGATCAATAAACTTTCAAGTAAGAATCTGGTCAGAGGACTACCAAAACTGAAATATACTAAGGTTGAAGTATGTTCAGCATGCCAATTGGGTAAACAAATTCGAAGTACTCACAAAGCTAAGAAAATGGTATCTACTTCTAAACCCTTAGAGCTTCTGCACTTAGATTTATTTGGTCCAGAATCTTATAAAAGTATTGGAGGTAAACAATATGGTTTTGTAATTGTAGATGATTATTCTAGATTTACTTGGGTATTGTTTCTTAGTACTAAAAATTGTGCTTTTGATGAATTTGAGAAACTGATTAAACTACTTGAGAACAAGCATGATACAATACTTGTAGGTATAAGAAGTGATAGAGGAGGTGAATTTTTCAATGACAAATTTATCACATTTTGTGAGCAAAAAGGAATCTCTCATGAATTTTCTACTCCAAGGACTCCACAACAAAATGGAGTGGTGGAAAGAAAGAATAGGTCACTTCAAGAAACAGCAAGGACTCTACTGCAAGAAAGCAAGCTACCTAGAAGCTTTTGGGCCGAAGCTGTGAATACAGCATGCTATTTGTTGAATCGAATCATAATCAGGCCAATGTTGGACAAAACTCCTTATCAATTGTTGAGAAACAAGAAGCCAAATATCAGTTACTTCAAGATTTTTGGTTCAAAGTGTTTTGTCCTCAAAACAATTGGTAAAGATGGTAAATTTGATGCTAAATCCTATGAAGCCATATTTCTTGGTTATTCTTTAACAAGTAGAGCTTATAGAATTTATAATATTAATAAGCATATTGTTGAAGAATCTATTGATGTTACTTTTCAAGAACCTAACAATGATCTACCAAGAGTTGAGGAAGGATTTGCAGGTGAAGAAGAAAATATGCAACCTCAAGTCACTGACAATCAGCAAGCTGGAAGTACAAATCAGCAAGCTGGAAGCTCAAATCAGCAAGATGGAAGAACAAATCAGCAAGCTGGAAGTTCTAAACAGCAAACTAAAGATATGGATGACACTGAAAATCATCAAACCAAGAAGGATGCTGATATTGACAAACAGCACGCTAGAAGATCAAAACAGCAAGCTGGAATGGAAGATACAATCTCCAAAATAGCAAAAATGACTCTGGAAGGTCCTAGAGGTTCAAGGGCTACTGAGAAACAACCTATCTATGATGGAGAATATCAGTTACCACCAGCAAAGATAAGGAAGACAACTCATGAAGAAATAGCTCAACATTCTTTACCGAGGTCATCAAGAGTAGTAAAGAATCATCCTCCTGAGTTAGTCATTGGTGATATTACTGATGGAATTACTACAAGAAGAGGGAAGGCAAATTATTGTGCTCATGCAGCCTTCCTAGCTCAAGAAGAACCTAAAAACATAGATGATGCATTAAAAGATGAGAATTGGATCATGGCCATGCAAGAAGAATTAAATCAATTTGAAAGGTGTGATGTTTGGGAACTTGTCAAGCCACCAGAAGATGCTTCACTTATAGGAACTAAATGGGTGTTCAAAAACAAAGTTGATGAATTTGGCACCATTACTCGAAATAAAGCAAGACTTGTAGCTCAAGGCTACAACCAACAAGAATGCATTGACTTTGATCAAACCTATGCTCCTTTTGCTCGTTTGGGAGCTGTTGTTCTCAACTTCTATGGATGATTCAAACATTAAGGGACTTTGATATCAAGTGTGAAAAGGTTCCAATAAATTGTGACAACATTAGCACCATTAGAATTTCTAAGAATCCGGTGAATCACTCAAGAACGAAGCATATTGATGTTCGACATCATTTCTTGAGAGACAATGTTGCTAAGGGCAAGATAGAGTTGGTCTTTGTTCCAACTGAATTTCAACTTGCTGATATTTTCACAAAGCCTCTTGCTGAAGAAAGATTTTCAGTCATTAGAATGCAACTTGGTATGTGTTCTATCTAAAACAGCATGCTGAATGATTGTTTGCAGGACATGCTAGCTTACCATTTGTTCTATTCACATGTTACAATTGGTATACTGATTGCATCTTATATTCTGCATATCATTTGTTGATCTTAAGTGTTTTAATTTTTGATGGATTAAGGGGGAGAACTTTAGGAGAATAATTGATCTTGATGTTTTTATTTGATCTTGTTAGATTATTGTTTTATATCTAATTTTGAGATGCAGGGATTTAGGGGGAGTTATTCTAATTCTCCAAAATTAGTTGTAATCATCAAAAAGGGGGAGATTGAAACTCCTAGGTTTTGATGATAACAAACAGTAAGCTACTTGGCGCTTACAGATATAAAACAGCATGCCATTTGTGTGTGCTCTAACTTGGTTCTGCAGGACAAAACAGCTTACTGATTTCATAATCAGTATACCTCAAACAGCAAGCCAATTTTAACAAATAGCGTGCCATTTGTACAAGCAGAAAGCCATTTTCAACTGTTCAGAATTCCTGTAGATAAAGATCAAACAGACATATCTATGTTCTCAGGAAACTTGGTTGATGATATGTAAATGCAAAAGTATAAGGCCATGTATCTGTTCAGCTCACCAAAACCAAAACAGCAAGCTGACATGAACTTGCTATGTTATTTCGGTACTATACTAACTTGGTTTTGCAGGGAAAATTAGCTTACTAATTGGAGAATCAGTTTGTCACAAAGAGCAAACAAAATTCATGGAGAAACAGCAGGCCAGTCAGAAATAGCATGCCAATCTCACAAACAGCAAGCTGTTTGTGTCTGCCAGAATTAAGGGTCAGTTTGGTTCTTCAAGGAGCATGCAACGGAAACATTGTTAGGAATATTTGTAAGGGCCCTCTGAATTAATCTAAATATGCCAGCTCTCACATTTCAAATATATTGGGAGACAATATATTCTTTGCTTTGAAATAAGGAAAAGTAGCATGATACTTTTGACTTATTTAATTACCAACCACATGCTCTTGTCTCCCTCTTCAATATCAATTCTATTCCTGCTATACACGCTCCTTTCTTCTCTCTCAAACAAACACATTATTCAAGCTCCTCAATTTCTTCATATCAAATCCATCATCTCTAACCGTTTGTTTTTCTTCCCGTTGGAGTCATTTCAAGCCTTCATTCAAATACTCTTGTTTACCTATAAAAGAGATGTTAATGTTCAGTTCTTAACATCAATACACGAGCAGAAAACAAGAAGATATATTCAAACACAAAGCCTTCATTGCAAAATCTTACAAACCTCTCAAACCCTACATATACGCATATATATATTTTCAGAGGGTTTATAGGTTAAATTGTATTATTCAAATCTGTATTGTTCAAAGTTGTAATTGTTTTGTTGTTGTACAAGATTGGCTTCAGGTTTTAGGGTGAGTCGAGCTAGACCAGAGAAGTATACTTGGGAAGTAGTACTTAGAGGGTTAGTTCAGCACAGGTAAACAGCAAGCCATTTGTAAGCAGCAAGGGTGTAAGGAAGATATATTGTTGGATCTTGTAATTGGATTATAGTTGATCAATAATATATTCTCTTACCAAGTTTGGTAAGGGACCAGGACGTAGACCATAGGGGATTAGGGGTCGAACCTGGCTAAAAGATTGTGTGTCTCTTTTACTTACTGTTTATATTCTTTCTGCATTGCATTTTAGATACAAACAGCGTGCTGTTTGTGAACTGTGTTATTACAAACAGCAAGCTGTTTTCAGTTATTTTCAAAACAGTTCATAAATTCACATTAATAACCATAAACACCTATTCACCCCCCCTCTAGGTGTTGTTTTTCAAAAGGGATAAAAAATTATTAGTTGACAATTTCAAGCATGCAAGAAAAAATTATATGGGCGAGGGTTAAAGAAGAAGGCGAGGTACCTTTACCAATAATTTGCCCTTCTATTTGTTTTTTACGAGTACTTCTTTTAGTACCTCTCTTAAATTTGACAAAGGGAATTCTGCCGTACCCCTCATTATAGAAACCATGGGTACGGAGGTTATCGGGTGTCACTAGAACATCGAGATCTTTCTTTGATCTAGGAAGTTCAAAGATAATCAGAGCTCTAGCTGCAGAGTCGCCCGTTAATTTTGTCTGGGCGAGTTTGTCTACGAGGAGAATATAAGGATAAATTAGAGCTTCAGGGGAATAGGAAAAGGAAAAATTTTAGGGCGAGAATACTTACAAGGTTGAAGATTGAATTGGGTTCTGAGCCTGGGACGTCGTACATGTAAAAGAATTCATCTTTCCATATCTTCATGTTGCTAGGGTTACCAGTAATAAAACCCTTTCTGTTATGATTCGACCAGTAGGCGAGGTAATAAAATCCCACGTCTCTTCCACATCGCCTTAAAGAAAGGAAATAACTTAACTCGGCCATAGTTGGGGCATCATATCCTTCGTTTCTATACATCATATATAGACCAATAGCCGCCCTATAGCTATTGGGTGACAATTGTACAGGGGCGATATTAAAGTAAGTGATGATTTGATGAAGAAAAGGGTGCATTGGCGTTTCGAAGCCGAGTTCTATTAGTTTGTTGGTAAGAACCGCTCTTGGTGTTGGCAACCCGGCAATGTCAAAAATATGCATTCTCAAGAAGGAGCGAGGGCGTAGCCATTTTCCTTCCAAATTGTAATATTCAATTAGAAACATGATTTCTTCGGAAGAAATTTTGGAGGCGAGTCCTGCACAGGAGATTCTACCTTGATCAAATCTGTGTTTCATTCTAAGGGGTTCGTCTACATCATCCTCAAAGTCTAGGTCGAGATCACAGGTACGGACAGGTTGTTTGTATGGGTTATTGGGGGGAGAAGGTAATTCCATTGCATAACGAACGGGCGAGACGGATAAAACTTCATCTTCAATCTCGACTTCTGCATCCTCGTAGTAAATATTATCTTCCTGTTCGGAGCTCTCGCCCGTTTCCGAGTTCTCGTCCTCTTCTAAGATTTGCTCGGCATGCGCTTCCTCGAGCATTTTCTTATATCTTGCTAGATCTTTGCCATGGCTCTTTCCTAACCTAGAAGGGCCTGGCTCTTGAGGGTCTAGGTCGGCGAAAAGGTCATGTAAATCGTCTTCTTCTCCACTTACGTCGCCTAGATCTTGAGCATGATAAACGCTGGCTAAATCGTCGGCAATATCGCCCACTGGAAGGCTATCGGAGATGGAAATAATATCCTCATTATCAAGAGAATCTGAGGTAGAAGGCGACTTTGACCCATTATCGGGAGAAAAGTTCTCTCTTGACATCTGTAAGAGAGGGCGAGGACTATATTAAAGTTAATTCTCCGGAGAAAGATCAAGTAAAAGCATGTAATAGGGGTCCCCGCCCTCTTAGATAGAAACGGACCTAGGTAGAGAACTAGCGAGAAGGAATAGTACTCGATCCTAGGTGATTTTCTCATTTTTTTTTTAATCATTTACTTAAAAATAAAAATCGACAGGAAGGACGAGAAGAAAGAATTAGTACCTTTTTTGGGGAAGATCGCCTTGAAGATGAAGATATCGCCCGAAGAAAACAGGAACCTCGTCCACAATACCAGAGATCTCGCCCGTAAGAAATGGAGAATTTAACAGCGCTCCTAGGAAATTTTTAATGGAAAGTGGGGATGAAAGAGGAGGATGAGCCTTTTTATAGGAATATGAAGCAGAGATGGATGATAGCACGGTAAGGACACGTGGCAATGTCTGAGTGGATTGGGAGCAGAAATCGAGGTGTGATAAATTCCGTAGACATAATTTAAAAAATAATTTTTGAGGAAGGCTCGTCTATATTCTGGAGGATATTTAGGGGTAGTTTCTTTTATAAGAAGATATTGCAAGAAACTGGGGGGTAGTTGTTATGCCCAGAAATATCCTCGCCCTAATTATGAAATGTCGCCCATAGTCTAGGGGAATCGCCCTCGAACCCGGCTGGGAATCTCGCCCTCTGGCATACTGAAATGGGAGATTCTCCCTAAATGTTCTCTGAAGAGTATTGTTACGGACCATGATCTAGGTCCTCGGTCACAAGCAATTAGGGAAAGGTTTATCCTGAGATCTCGCCCTAAATATTCAGATTGGGGATCTCGCCCCTTTGGCAATCTCAAAACTGCCCAAAAAGCTATTTTATCTCCGTGGCCCCAGGTGAGCATTGACCACGATAATCTCGGGTCAATAGCTTAGCCATTAAGCTCCGAGAAATTAGCCGGGCTTTAGGGTTCGTAATAATTGTCAAAGGCGGTGGCCCTGATCCAATGGGCTTCCTAAATAAGGAAAACCTAGCCCATTACGATTACTTGTCCTCCAAGAACTACGTTTGGCTTGATCCCTATAAATAGGGTACGTAGGCACATTGTATGGTACGATGCAAACCCTAGCACAAGAGAAAGAATTCAATATTCGATCTTAATTTCTACGCATATCTCAGCATACAATCTCAGCCATCCCCAAATCATAAACCCTAACCCTAAACATCCTACGCCGTTCGCCGCCATCAACAACCACTACAATTCCAGCAACCCTCCCCGAATTTGTTTTCCCAAATTCCTCCGTTAACAAGTAGAGCCGAAAATTGCGGCTAGACACTCAAAGAAGTTGAAACTAAAAATTACTCCTACCTGTGAATAAAGGAAAGTTCCTAGGATTGCAATAGCAGCTCCAACAGCATTGATGGGTTGAACCTGAGTGTGAAAGATAATGATGGAGGAGACAATTACACAAACCCTTTTCATTGTATTCCCAACACTAAATGTCAATGGTGAGATCTCATTCAGAGACATGTATGATACTTGATTGTATAGGTGATAGAATACGCTTTGAGCCACCACCCACCTATTATTTTCAATTCAAAGAATTTAGATTAGTAAAAATAAATTCCAGTTCGACAATATATAGTCAAATATATCGAGTGTATCCCGCTCGTAAAGTATGATAAATTTTTTATTGATCTTTGTTATGCCCAAATCTGGCATAATAGCTAAATTGATTTAATTAGCTAAATCGATGGTTCATAATCTATGATGAGCCTAGAAGATGAAGATTGGGTCACTAGAGCCCACTATTCTAATCAGCCCAACATGCTTTGGCAATAATACCTCTATTATAGGAGCGCCTCGTTATACGGCGCCTCGCTAGCGATGCATCACGTCTATAACTTATAGTGAGATCGTTATCTCCTCTTCTCTGGAAGGCTCGTGGCCAGACTTAAGGTCGCATGAGCAGCTAGGCACAGGGATTGCTTCGCATGGCCAGGCCTCTCAAGGTCGCATGTAAGGGACCTGATGGATCTTTCATTCCGAATCTATCCATTCGAGATTATGGGCTTCTACAGCTGGATCATGAATCATGGTTAGATTTGATGACTTACTGCCACATCAGCCCTAAACAAGTGGGCTTGGACTTTGGCTTATCTCATAAAACCCTAGCCCGCCTAGGTAACTTGTGGCCCAAGAACTACGCCAGGCTTGATCCCTATAAATAGGGTACGTAGGCACCTTGATACGGATGAGAAACAGTTTACCTGAAAACACCTATCAAGCTCAGCCACATTCATACACACAAACCCTAATCCTTTGTTCTTCTTTTGTTAAGCAAAATATCCGTATTTTGCTCCGATAATCCAGCAAACCTCCAAAATATTGTTATACAATATTCTCCCTATAACATTTGGCGCTAGAAGGAGGGGCGCAGTCATTGAATTGGGAGAAGCGATGACTAAATCACACAAAAAGAGGAACGATGGTGAGACCCCGGGATCGCATAAGGTCAACAAGGACGATCCCCTGACTAGAGACCCCTCAGAGGACGAGGTGTCCAAGGACAACTCTAAGACTGGGTACAAGGAGGAACACACCCCCCCAGTCCAGAGGGTGGCGTTGAACAGCGAGGTCATGTCTTTTCTAAAAGGCCTCGGCGAGCAAATGACCGCTGTGAATGAGAGGGTCGCATAAGTGGAGAAGCGCTATAGTTCTATATGATCGAAGAGGAATGCGAGGACAGGCGGCAGGGCACCAGGGGAAGGAAGCAAACTCCCCACTAAGAAACTCATTGATGACTTCGAGGATGTCCTAACAGATCAAACCAACCCCGACTGGAATGAGGGGGAGGACTCGCTCGAAAAGAAAGGGGGATCGCATGACAAGGTCGCCTCATCTGAGGGGAGATCGGTTAGTGTTTTTGACCGTCTCGGAAAAAAGCTGACTGAGCATGACATTCGTCTAAAATTGGAAAAGGTTAATGCGCCTCGTCATGAGGGATCTAAGAACAAAAGCAAGGGCACACATCGACCATTGTCTCCTCGAGATCGCGAGCGGTCATATCGTCGTGATGACAGACCCCCCTCTCCCCGTAGAGAGCGTGAGCGGTCCCATCGTCGCGATGACAAACCCCCGTCTCATCGAGACCAGGAACGATCTCAATATCTTGAAGAGGATCGTAAAAAGAAGGATCGCAGGAATGACCAGGAGGAGTCCAGTGTCCTAAAAAGGACCCAGTCTCATCATGGAAGTACTGGAGGTAAAAAGAAGGCTGAAAAGGAGGTCAAGGTAGGAGACAATAAGCTGGAGGAGTTGAAGAAGGCCTTGGACACGATGAACAATGAGAAAGGAATCTTTAGCACTATGGGCTCTTCATCGCCCTTTACTCATGAAATTCGAACCGCTCCGCTTCCTGCAGTGTTTCGAGGCCATCAGCATGATATGACCTATAATGGCGATACTGATCCAGCAGAGTTCGTGATTCGGTTTAATAATGAGATGGATGTTTATCAGGTCTCATTACTAGCGAGGTGTAGACTATTTGCGGCCTCGCTGAGGGGAAGTGCTCAGCAGTGGTTTTCGAAGCTAGGGGCATTGATTGTCATCGATTCTTGGGAACAATTCGTGGACATCTTCATCAAACAGTTCCAGTCCTCGATGCTCTACGCCCCCCCTGTGTCCACCTTGGCAAACATAAAACAGAAGGAAGGTGAAGCCCTTCATGATTACTTCAAGAGGTTCAATGCTGAGGTGCCTCGCGTGCGAGGTGCAAATGACGAAGCTGTAAAAAATTTCCTCATCGCTGGAGTGAGGGAAGGTACGGAATTTTGGAAGAAGCTACAAGAACAAACCCCTAGCACTCTTTCTGAGTTGCACAAGGTCGCTGAGCCTTTCAAGCGTGTTGAGAAGTCACTCGCGGATTTGAAGAAGAATAATGAAAGGAGTGGCAGTTGGAGTAGGAACCGGGGGTAAAAAGAAAGGACTCCAGGAGTCCGAGGCGAAGACGGGATCGAAGTCGAAGCCCCAGCCCAAAAAGGAGAGACCGCGATCCTTTGAGGCGATCCCCACCGAGATCTCGCCCCGCGAGGGATGAAGACAAGTATATTCCTCTAGTTGCCCCAATTGATCACATTTACGCAGTCAATGAAAGCAAGGGGATATTCAGGAAGCCTACACCGATGGGTCTGAAGGGGACCGCAAACACTAGCAGGTATTGTGCCTTTCATGAACAAACAGGGCATGATACATCAACCTGCCGAGAGCTGAAGCAGCAAGTGGATCAGTTAATTCGTGAGGGAAAGTTAACTGAGTGGGCAGTTCGCGAGGTGAAGAAGCATAATCCCAAGTCTGGCCTTGGGTATAATCAAGCCCCCCCACCTGAACAGAATCCAGTCATTAAGGAAAGGGAAGCGCGAGGCGGAAGTATTCACGTAATAATTGGGGGACCCCACATCGGGGGGGATAGCAATAGGGCTAGAGAAAGATATGCCCGCGAAGCTAAGGAGCGACCCCTCACCAATATCCATCACTTGCAGGAGCGACCCCCAAAGCTCTTTAAGGGGGAAGATACAAATATCATGTTCACTGAGGAAGATGCGAAGTAGGTCCACCATCCTCATTCGGATGCCCTCGTTGTCCGAGTCCGCATTGGATCGCAGAATGTTCACAGGGTCCTTGTGGATAATGGGAGCGCAGTGAATGTCCTAATCTACGAGGTCTATCAGAAAATGGGGTTCGTAGATAAAGACCTTATCCCTACCGTGGGGCACCTTTACGGTTTTACTGGAGCTTCAGTCAATGTCAAGGGCCTCGTAAGGCTCCCTATCACTTTGGGGGACGAGCCCTGCATTACCACCCAAATCGCAGATTTTATGGTGGTTGATCAACCTTCAGCCTATAATGCTATTGTGGGGAGGCCGATACTCAAAGAAATGAGGGTGGTTACTTCTATCTACCACCTCTCTATGAAGTTCCCTACCCCAAATGAAGTTGGATGCATCAGGGGGGCACAACATGAGTCTCGTGAATGTTATAACAAGGCCCTCAAGTCAGCAGAAAAGGGGAGTAATTCTATGACAGACCAGATGGAGTGCGAGGAGGAAGTTAGGCCTCGCAAGATGAATTTTGTACCCCCAACAGACTGTAACATGATCTCGATTGAGGAGCTCCCAGCCGATTATTTTGATAACTTGGGGATTCAAGTAGAGCCAGTACCCGGGGCTTTGATGATGGGAACCTCACAGCCGGTTATGGCTCTCCAGGAAGGGATCGTGGAAGAGGATACAGATAGTGACAGCGAGGAGAGCCCGGAGCAGGCCGCTGTGCGAGCCCGAAAGGGAAATTGGGTTCGCAGAGAAACATCCACACTGACAGAACTGCCAAATGGAATTACACAGACCACCACTGTTGTTAAGGAATATGGGCACGTGGGTGCCAACCCCTTCGAGGCAGAATCAAGTCAGGCTCGCGAGTATAATCTAGATCTTGATCCTCGCATCCCAGAACATGTGGAGCGAGCCGGGGCAGCTGAAGACACAATTCCTGTTCTCGTTGATGTGCAGGATCCTTCAAAAGTGTTGAAAATAGGGTCGCAACTCAATCCTGACTTGAGGGAAAGGCTGGTTACTTTTATAAAGGCAAACCTCAATGTGTTCGCCTGGTCACATGAAGATATGGTTGGGATCGATCCTAATGTAATGTGCCATAGGATAAACCTGGATCCGAACAAGAAGGGGGTCAGACAAAAGAGGCGACCCATAAGTGGAGAACGAGCTGAGGCTCTAAAGGCAGAAGTGGACAGACTCCTCGAGGTAGGGCTCGTTAGGGAATCATTCTACCCTGACTGGCTCACGAACCCTGTCCTCGTGAAGAAGCCAAATGGAAAGTGGAGGACATGTGTGGACTTTACAGACCTCAACAAACATTGCCCCAAAGATAGTTTTCCGCTACCAAGGATCGACCAGTTAGTGGATGCAACAGCAGGGCATGCACTTCTTTCTTTCATGGACGCTTACTCTGGGTACAATCAGATACCCATGTATGGCCCTGATCAAGAACACACCTCGTTCATCACAGATAGAGGTCTTTATTGGTACATAGGGATGCCCTTCGGTCTCCTTAATGCTGGGGCTACCTACCAGAGGCTCGTTAATATGATGTTCGAGAAACAAATTGGCAAGACAATGGAAGTCTACGTGGATGACATGTTGGTCAAATCCAAGGAAGCTGTGGATCACATCTCTCACCTCGCAGAGATGTTTGATATATTAAGAAAGTACAGAATGAAGCTTAACCCCCAGAAGTTTGTCTTTGGAGTCGAATCTGGAAAGTTTTTGGGATTCATTGTCAACCACCGAGGAATTGAAGCGAACCCAGATAAAATAAAGGCTCTAATGGACATGCGATCCCCAAGAAGTGTGAAAGAAGTACAGAGTCTAACTGGAAGGATCGCAGCTCTCAATCGGTTCGTTTCTAAATCATCAGATAAGTGCCATGAGTTCTTTAAGGCCATCAAAAAGGTGGGAAAAAACTTTGAATGGACATTGGAATGCGAGGAGGCCTTTCAGAAGATAAAGGAACATTTGGGCTCGCCACCACTTCTCTCGAAGCCCCTTAAAGGCGAGGTCCTCAATATCTACCTCGCCGTGTCTGAACATGCGGTCAGTGCAGTATTGGTTCGCAAGGAGGGAAAAATTCAATATCCAGTCTACTATGTCAGTAAAAGAATGTTGGATGCTGAGACTCGATATACAAACATGGAGAAGCTAGCCTATGCCCTGATCTTGGCCTCGCGAAAGTTAAGGCCCTATTTTCAGGCTCACAGCATTGAGGTTCGCACTGCCTACCCGCTGAGACAGGTAATGCACAAGCCAGAGTCCTCAGGGATGTTGTTGAAATGGACGGTGGAGCTTAGTCAGTTTGACGTTGAATTTAAGCCTCGCGGCCCTATAAAAGAACAGGCACTGGCGGACTTTATCTTGGAATTTCCTCCCCAATCTGAGGGAGACGATTGGGCCATCATAGCAGCTCCAGAAAAAATAGTTAGCGAGGATAAAAAAGAAAATTCAGCCTCGTGGTGGGAACTATACGTAGATGGGGCATCCAACAAGGAGGGATCTGGGGCCGGCATCGAGTTGGTAACTCAAAAGGGTCGCAAGATACAAAGTGCAATACACTTCGCTTTCGAGGCCACCAATAATGCAGCAGAATACGAGGCCCTCATTATTGGCCTCAAACTGGCACTGGAAATGAAGGTAGAGAATCTCACAGCTTACAGCGATTCCATGCTAGTAACATATCAACTCTGGAGTGGGTGGCAAGCTAGAGGTGAGCAGATTGAGCTATATCTGCGATGTGCACAAAGGTTGATGAAAAAGTTCAACAATATCAAAGTGGTTCATATTAGAAGAGAGAAGAATCAGGGAGCAGATGCACTGGCAAAGCTGGGATCGCGTCGCGAGGCCACCCTACTTGGAATTATCCCACTGGAAATCCAGACAAAGCCTAGTGTACCAGAGGAGTTTGTTATGGAGATAGCGACCTCAGGGTCGACTTGGATGACCCCCATATGGGAGTATGTGAAAAACGGAGTCCTGCCTCAAGATAAAAAAGAAGCAAGAAAAATCAAATATCAGGCTGCTCGCTATGTCATCTATGACGAGGTCCTGTATCGAAGAGGGTTCAACACCCCGCTCCTAAGGTGTGTAGATGGAGAAGAATGCAATTACATTCTCAGAAAGGTTCATGAGGGGATATGTGGCAATCACTCGGGGGGTAGTTCTCTGGCCCAAAAGATTCTTCGCCAAGGGTACTACTGGCCTACTTTGAAAAGGGATGCTTTTGAGTTCGCAAGGAAGTGTGATAATTGCCAAAGGATCGTTAACTACAGCAACGCTCCTGTCTCTCACCTCACCTCGCTAACGAGCCCATGGCCCTTTGCTATGTGGGGCATTGATCTAATTGGGGAGCTACCTAAAGCTAAAGGAGGTGTCAAGTACGCAGTTGTGGCTGTTGATTATTTCACCAAGTGGGCCGAGGCTGAGCCACTTGCCACTATTACTGCAAAGAAACTCAAGGACTTCGTGTACAGAGCAATTGTGTGTCGCTATGGTATTCCTTATCAGCTCATATCAGATAACGGAAAGCAATTTAACAGCAAGGACATGAAAGAATTTTGTGAGAATTTGGGGATCAAAAAGAGTTTTTCAGCTGTGAGTCACCCCCAGACAAACGGCCAAACTGAGGCCATCAACAAAATCATCAAACATACTTTGAAGGCCAAGTTAGAGGAGAGCAAAGGCAATTGGCCTGAAGAATTACCAAGGGTCTTGTGGTCATACAACACGACCCCAAGGACCACAACTGGAGAGACTCCTTTTTCCCTAACATATGGCTGCGAGGCCATGGTCCCAGTTGAAGTGGGCTCCGGGTCGTTTAGAAGGGAACATTACGATCCCAAAGCAAACGAGGTCAATCACAGATTGTACTTAGACATGATAGAAGAAACAAGAAGCGAGGCTCAGCTTCGCCTCGCGGCTTACCAACAGAGGATAGCGAGGTACTATAATGGAAAGGTCAAAGCAAGGTCTTTAAAGACAGGTGACCTCGTGCTTAGGAGAGTCATGCCTAACACTAAGGTCCCGGGCCATGGTGTCTTTGGTGCTAATTGGGAAGGGCCTTACAAAATCTATGCTACTCTCTCAGAAGGAACTTACTACCTCACAGACATGAAGGATAAAGTCATTCCGCGAGCTTGGAATGCGGAACACTTACGTAAATACTATCAGTAAAGGCATCGTTCCTGGTAGTTTCTATCTATTTCGCATGAATAAATTCATACAAAATACTGGGGGGTAGTGGTCGTATAGACACCCTCCCTTTATGATGTAATGGCATTGGGCCTCGCACCACTTATCACTTTTTGGGCCTCGCCCCACGTATTAACTATTGGGCCTCGCCCTACTTATCATTTGTTGGGCCTCGCCCCGCTTGTCAACTTGTTTGGGCTTCGCCCCGTTTATCAATACAAAAGTTCAATTTCTTTACGAATTACTTTTTATTGTGCATTCAAATTGTACTTGCTTGTTTGTTAACATTAACATACTAAGGTCCAAGCCATCTCAACGATGCAAGGATCGCATTTGAAGTTACTGCTACAACAATTCAGCATGCAAAGATGAAATAAAGATATAATCTCGAAGTCAAAGTATTAAGGAAACGAAGCTAAATTACTCAGGCAAACATGTTATGTGCAAAAATAAACAACACAGGATGGAAAAGTAAAAAGCGATTTTAATCCATAATTAGAGGGTCGCTACGCGATCCCAATGCAGTTGGCAGAGTTAAGGTGTTACCAGTGTTAAACAAAATAATATTACATGTTGCGAGACATTCAAGGGGTGTCCGCATCCCCAGTTCGATATTTAGAAACAAAGGAATAATTCAAGGCTTTGCGGCTTCAGCTGCTTTGGTTTGTGTGGCTTCTCTAGCGAGCCTGGCTGCCTCCTTCGCATCCTCTTCTTCGATCTCTTTGCGAAGAGACTCTGCGAACTCAGCATTTCCAGGCCCGAGCTTCTCCCAGTCAAAGTCAGGAACTTTTCGGATAAAGGTCTTCATAAACTCAACCTGGGCAGCCTCCACTACAACATCGTGATCAAGCTTGGCAGCCTCGAGCTCCTTCTTCAGTTTGCCAATCTCTTCCCCCATGCTCTCTCCTAAGAGTCTCCTCGAGCTCCTCTGCCTCCTTTAGAGATTTGCTGAATGTATTCCTCTCATCAGTGATTTTCTTGAGCTCGGATCGCAGAGTAGCAGTTTCTGTTTCGAGGGTGAGTCTATGAGTCTTCATCAGCGATCTCATGTCCTCTTCCTTCTGGAACTTAAGGACCGTGACCTCCTTCTCCAGTTTGGTTTTAACGGATGCAAGGGTCTTCAGCTCCTTGAGATGAGAAGTTTGACGGATGAACGCTTCAGACAAGCATTTGGACAGAGACTCGGCATTATCAATCAGCTCGGCTCCCACACAGCTCGTGCACTCCTCTTCAGTAGCATGATTATACCCATGCTTCGCAAAGAGGTGATGAATAGGAGTAGCAGTTGCTGGGTGCTTAGGAGCAGGAAGCACGGACTCGTCTTTTCTAGCCTTCTTGGAGACATGATCCTCAGGGGTACCCTGGGTTCGCTGAGCAAGCTCGGTGTTCTGCGACAATGGTGGAGGAGGTGGCAGTTCAGCAGTTTTTGGCTTGGGAGGGATTGGAGCAGTCTTCGCGACGGGGATGGCCCCGCTTTTTTGGAGGAAAGGAGGTCTGCGGCCGCTCTTACCCGACATACCTGAAAAATGGAAGTAAAATAACATTAGAAGCATAATAATACAAGTTATACAAATGCAAGAACAGTAAGGATGAATGCAATGTTAAAGTTAACGAGGACGGAGTAATGATCGTGTTATGACGAGGAGAATACCCTCGCTTGTGGTAACAACAACTCGAGAGGACGAGGCCTCCTCGCGAGCTTTCCTTTTCAAAGAGGTTTTCTTCGCCGCTGAGGGCCTCGTTTGCGAAGGAAGACCAACCCCTTCTTTAAAAAAACCGCACTCAATTAGGTTCTCGAGGGAAAGAAGAGTTCTAATGTTGCGGGCCTCTCGCGGGGTCTTCAGCACGTCATTAGCACGCTGCTTTTCTTCGCCCTTCAGGACGGTTCGCACTTGACCAACTGCGATCTCAATAAGGACGAGTTATCGTATGGATCGAATGAAAGGAGGATGAAGTTAAAAGGATAAGTTGCATACCTGGAAGATAGTTAAAAGAAGTCTTGACTCTGGGCACGTCGTGGACATAGAAATAAGGACCTTTCCACGAGCCGGCATTACTTGGGGCACTGTGATATAGTTCTTTCTTGTTGAACTCTGGCCACATGGAGAAATAAACGTAGCCAAAGTCTGATGCCCCGCATCGCTTCAATTGCAAAAAATAGCCCATGGTCCTCGCATCCAGCTCAGGATAGCCGAGCTTGTGGTAAAGAATGTAAAGGGCAATCATAGCTCTGTAGCCATTGGGATTTATTTGAATCGGGGCTAGATGGTACGTTTCACAAACATCCCTAATAAAAGGGTGAAGGGGAGAGGATACGCCTATCTTCATCATTGCCGAGGTCAGAACCATTCGAGGCACTCTGCCACCATTCTCTTGATGATCGAAGCGGTAACATCGCATCGCAGATTTAGGGAGAATAATTTTGCCTTCCGGCCTGAAAATGTCGACTGCCTTAGCTAAAGATTCTGTATCTAGGGTCGTTGATAGATCCCTGCAGCCTAAGACGCGAGGTTGGCCGGGTTTCACTTTCGAACCTGGTTCGATGTCTTCAGGACGAGGACCGCCAACATATATGGTCCCTTCTAGCTCAGGCTGGGGAGTTGGTTCGTAAGGCTCGGGAGAAGCTTCTGGTATGTAATTATAATCCGTGAAATTGACGACCTTGGCTACTTCATCGAGGTCGCCATCATCAGAGGAAGGCTCCTCGTAGTCAGAGTCATCAGAATTGGCCTCGTTGTCATCTCCACCCTCATGCTCATAATAGGCGGTACCTAGTGAGTTTGTGGAGGAGTCGCTAGCAATCTCTATGGGGGTCGGAGGAAGAAAGCTCTTGTTAATTGGAGAAAGGAGGCTGGGGATACTGGAGAAAAGCTGATTTCCCTTTTCTAGGAGTTCATTTACTTCGTCTTGAATAGATGAAGGAATTTGGGGAGACGGTTGATTCTGCGAACTGGAAGGGACTCCGATGGATGTATTCTGCGAGGCAGACGGGTGTTTGCTTTTCCAGGAGCATAAATCGGTTTCCCGTGTATATTCTTCATTGGACCAATGGTGATCCAAATACAACTTGAACGAGCCGTCACTCGCACTGGTAACTTTGGCAATATTAGCGGCTGCCTGCTCGCTTATTGTGATGTGGGGAAGGGGTGAAGGAGTCCTTGAGCTATCGTCAGACATCTGTAAAAGTGAATTATTAGTGTGTGCACTTACAGAATATTAAGGGGATTCAGAAATACAGAAGGATCTAAGTGTTCTCACATCGCACGCGGGGGAAGAGTTGACTTGTATTCTTAAAAGGAAAGGACTGTTTTGCATCTAAATAAGGGATCGCATTTTCTATCCTAGCGGGGCTAGGCTCGCAGGGTTAAATTATAAAGAAGGGGTCGCATATATTCGGGCTCGCGTCGCATATATGAATAAGTGATAAGAGAAGGAATTATGTACTATGCATGCATTTAAACGAATTAAAAATGAAGAACAAGGGAAGAAATCTTACTGTTGATTGAAGAAAAGTGTGAAGATCTGAGAAAAGTTGGAGCTCGTTCTTGTACGAAGGCGATCTGGTTCTTTGTTTAATCCGGGAGCAAACTGGCAGCAATTCGTTGTGTTGTTTATAAGGAAAGTGAGAAATGATTGGGAAATCTGAGTTTATATAGTAGGCAGGAGAGAGAAAGGTATGCTACACGTGTCATCATCCTAGCAATCCAGAGCGGATCTCGAGACACAACAGCTGTTAAAACCTTTCAAATTCTTGGGATCGCGACTACTCCAATGGTTATATCTATACTTGGGCTCGCTTCGTGGTGACAACTGATAATTCTTGAGTCCACATCGCATCTCCAATGGCAATATGGACTCGGGGGTAGTTGTTATGCCCAAATCTGGCATAATAGCTAAATTGATTTAATTAGCTAAATTGATGGTTCATAATCTATTATGAGCCTAGAAGATGAAGATTGGGTCACTAGAGCCCACTATTGGAATCAGCCCAACATGCTTTGGCAATAATACCTCTATTACAGGAGCGCCTCGTTATACGGCGCCTCGCTAGCGATGCATCACGTCTATAACTTATAGTGAGATCGTTATCTCCTCTTCTCTGGAAGGCTCGTGGCCAGACTTAAGGTCGCATGAGCAGCTAGGCACATGGATCGCTTCGCATGGCCAGGCCTTTCAAGGTCGCATGTAAGGGACCTGATGGATCTTTCATTCCGAATCAATCCATTCGAGATTATGGGCTTCTACAGCTGGATCATGAATCATGGTTAGATTTGATGACTTACTGCCACGTCAGCCCTAAACAAGTGGGCTTGGACTTTGGCTTATCTCATAAAACCCTAGCCCGCCTAGGTAACTTGTGGCCCAAGAACTACGTCAGGCTTGATCCCTATAAATAGGGTACGTAGGCACCTTGATACGGATGAGAAACAGTTTACCTGAAAACACCTATCAAGCTCAGCCACATTCATACACACAAACCCTAATCCTTTGTTCTTCTTTTGTTAAGCAAAATATCCGTATTTTGCTCCGATAATCCAGCAAACCTCCAAAATATTGTTATACAATATTCTCCCTATAACAATCTTGTATGTTCGTTAGTAGTATTTACCAGACGAAATTTGCTCCAATTTGCGCAACATCATTTTTCCAGCCAATTGCCCATACTTGGGGACCTTCCACGGCTATTGCAAAGGGTGTGAGGATCAAAAGGGACATTATAGACAGACAAGCATAGTAGTTCATTCCACCCACAGACTTGCCCTTACTCATCCCTCTCTTGGAGAATATGTTCCTTAACACAAACGCCAAATTCGATATCATGGCCCCCATAAAGCCTGCAATCCAAGAAACCAATATACTTTAGCCTTTTGCAGTAATCACTTTACTACTGATTAGTCCTATTAGTGTATTATCACTCACCAACAAGGTTGAAATTTAGCTCAGTGACTGCAGCCAGAGCACAGCCTCCGATAATCGGAAGGAGTGACAAGTAAACCGGCATTGGAAATGATTCACCTAGTAGGAATGTTGAGACCAGAAGACTAAAAGCAGGCTCACTGCTCTTGATAATGTGAGTGAATGAAACTGCAACCTTTGACATGCTCACTGTTGCAGCTACATGTCCAATTGTATGTGCTAGTGCAACCTAGACAATAACGTAACAAATAAGCATACGGAGAACAGAGGACTGGCAGTTACAAAACTTGGATGAAGTTTCGAAAAAATGTAACATATTCATAGTTTACTTACAGGAAACAGAGCTTTCCAGAAATCCATATCAGTCTTTGGTGCTTCAGCAATCCTTGAAGCCCAAGAAACCAACATGATTAAAGACCCGGCAGCTAACGAAAGAGTAGAAGTAAGCCACGGGAAAGGAAAAGCATTCAGGACTTTCTTGTTGTAAATATTAAAGATCACATTCAATGACCACCATGTTGCAAAATATACACCAATTTTCAGCTTCTGAGCTGCAGCTTGTTTATCGATTTCAATGTTAATTTCCATGGGTTGGCTTCGATGAGCTTCGTAGGCACCGCATTTAATCTCACGAGGTTTTGAGCCCTCCGAATCATCAAACCGACCTAGTGAACCTTGCGACGTGATGTAAAGAGGTTTTCGTGACAAGAGATTGCATCTTGCTGACTTCCCTAAAGCAAAATTGGAAGGCAGAGGTGAGAAATGAGGTTTAAGAGCTAACAATTTTATTTCTCGGTGATTAGAAACCGCGAAAGAATGTTTAAGAAAGCTGGCCATTTGGTGAAGATTTAATGTTGCTTAAACCCTCTCTAGAGTGAAATTGGGTTATGTGGAATGAACTTCTATGTGTTCTTTAACTTGTATTATATAGGAGTGAAAAAATAGGGGACCAAAGATACAAGGTAATGACGCCCTCTGGAGCCTTTGAAGGTTGGTTGGTGCAACTGGGCAAATTGGGCAATTGATGTCTGTCTGTCTATCAATAGGTCCCAAAAGGCAACTTAATTAACCACAATTTCTCCCTTGTGTTACCGTTCATTTTTCAATGTGTTTTGGAATAGAATAGTGCTAGAGGTACCAAATTGGATACCAAAATTTGTTATCAAATGACATGTCACTGATTACTTGGCATTTTGGATGTTTTAATTGGATGCCTCTGGCGGGCCCATTACAATTACGACAAGCTGATCCTCGCATGTGTAAGAAAAATCATAATCTCCCTCCCCGACACCACAAAATGGACTCTTTCTGGGAACGAGTGACGGCCTAGAGACTTTGAATCATAGAATAAAATATCCTACCAAACATCTATCAGAGGATTCCTTGTAATTTTCATATAATTTCAACCTTGCTCTGGCTTTTTCTGCAGTGTCATTTTCACATTCGGTCCTGGTAATTGCTTGTTAGGTGTGATCAATTGCCACATTCTACACCAAATAAACATGCATGTTAGAGCTACAAGTAATAATTCATATTTCAAGATCACGTGCTTCATTATTTGCCATTGCTGGCTAGTTGCCAGAGCAAAACCAATTATTTCAGCATTCTCATGTTCCTGATTTCTGCCTAAAAGTACGAGTTTCTTGCCCTTATGCATTCACAACCGTTGAATTTCAATTTTTTTACCTCATTATATTATTCTGTTTCTTTATTTAATAATGTTTCATTTTGGCAGCACACAAAAGCAACCGTTAAAATCATAATCTCCCTGGCCCCGACACCACAAAATGGACTCTCTCTCTCGGAACGAGTGACGGCCTCAAGACTCTTTGAATCATAGAATAAAATATCCTACCAAACATCTATCAGAGAATTCCTGGTAATTTTCATATAATTCAGTGCAACCTTGCGCTGGCTTCTTCTGCATGTCATTTTCTTGAGGTTGAAAAATTGGACTAATATTATGTGCTAATGTGAAAAATTCGTAAAAAAAATTCCGGTTACATTAGTTTTTGTGTTTTCAAGAGTTCCAACCATCGGATCGTCCTGAATTTTGGACGGCGTCTTTTTTACTCAAATATTTAAATTCTGAATGACGGACATCGGATTTAGAGGTGCAAAAGGCTGTTTATTGAGGTAGTAGGGATTGTTGCACCACGGTTTGGATTAAACTTTCCGTGGTGAGATGACTTGGACGTGATATTTTTGGTCCAAAAGTATTTTTACGTTAATTCTTAAACTAGCTCCAAAGTTAATATGATACTATATTTTAAATAGAAAACATATATTCCCCTATACTTTGTATGAGTCGTTTGTCAACCTTTCTATCCCAACAAAATAAGATTCTTTCACTTAAGCCAACAAAAATCCTTTTTTTTTTTTTTTTGTGTTTCGGTTTATTATTTAATTTTATTACTATCTTGTTATGATAACTTATAACTTGTGGTAGTTGAATTTGGTGTGATTTCTACATAATAAATCTTCTCTATGGTTATTATTTCGTTACGTCGAGGGTGGTTATTGGTTTGGGACGAAAAAATTTCACATTCCAGTCCTGGTTATTGTTTGTTAGGTGTGATCAATTGCCACATTCTACACCGCACACGTAAATGAACATGCATGTTAAAGCTACAGCCTACAGCCTACAGGCTACAACTAATAATTCATCTTTCAAGCTCACATGCTCTATTGTATGCTATTGCTGGCTGGTTGCCGGAGCAAAACAAATTATTTCAGCATTCTCTTATTCATAATTCCTGAGTAAAAGTGGGTTTTTTACTTTTTTGCCCTTATGTATTCACAACCGTCGAATTTCTATTTGTTTTTCACCTCATTATGTTACTCTATTTCTTTACAAAATTGTTCGTAAGAATTAGCGTTACAAAATTTCGATACTCACAGATTTTTTGACGATTTAACATTTTTATTATTGGAACGAGATAGATATCGGTTTACGAGAATATATCAGCAACAATGTCACTTTTATTTTGTGATCATACTCATACTGTTGGAAAAATAATGTTTCATTTTGGCAGCACACAAAAACAACCGTTAAATTAGAGTCACAAGCTGTACATGTAGAGGGGGCTGGGACCGGCCACACTGTTAAATTAATTTTTTGTGAATATGACCACTCAGTTCATATCAATGGTTCAATTAAATTTATTTTTAGCTTTTGTCAGACAGTACCATGCATGATTCCGACTTGAGATACGCCGGACAGCCAGAATCAAGGAGAGCCATGACTATGAGGCCGTTTGGCAACGACGGCTTAAAGTTAAAAATAGCTTTAAGTCGCTTTTGCTCTATTTGTGTACCTTAGCTTTAAGTCGGCTTTGAGTTAAAAAAACTGTTTTAAATCATAAGTTCCATTTAGGTACTTTTGACTTATGACTTATGACTTATGGATTTTTTTTATTTTTTATTTTTTTTCACAATTCTTGTAAAGCTTAAATATCATGAATTTAAATTTTTTTTAAGTTAAATTTCACTTTAAGCCAAAATTATTAAACCCCCATTTAACTTTAAGTAAAATTACCCAAACACTTTCATTCAACTTAAAGTAAACAACTTTACTTTCTCCTTTAAGTTAAAATACCCCCATTAAATCAAAAGTAACTTATTTTAAGCAATCCCAAACACCCTCATATTGTCAGATTTATAAGCCGCCATCATTGTGTATTTTATTTATTTTAAATATAAATAAAATTAATATATTGTAAATTCGACTATTATCCTAAAACAAAAACAAAATCATGGAGGTAACAAAGTTTCCATAGAATTATTAAATCCGTATGTTTATTGTACACTTTTTGTTTAATTAATAAAATAAAAGGGAATGTTTACTTTGTTTTTTTAAAGATATATACACATAATTGCTAATTTGTAAATTTATTGTACACTGTTTGTTTCATAACCAATTAGAAGGAAAGTATATTTTTCAAGACATGCATATAATTGCAAAAGAAAAAAAATTATTGCATTGCATTATTGATAAAAATCTCTGATTTTTTATCACTAAAAGAAATTTATTGAACTATAGATATTTTTATTTTTATTTCTGAAAAGGAAAAATGTGCTAGTCTTATTATTTATTTTTTGTTAAACTACTAGTTTTGTGACTTTTCTGTTTAGCTGTACAAGGCTACAGCCTACAAGCACGGAAGCAAGTGCACTACTTACTGATAACCACTTGGTAAATAAAATGAATTGAGAAACTGCGTTCATCAGTGGTCGTGCCGGAGTGGTTATCGGGCATGACTAGAAATCATGTGGGTTCGCCCGCGCAGGTTCGAATCCTGCCGACCACGAATTTTTTTTTAACTTTTTTCTGTGAATCAAAGCTTTTGTAGCTAGGTCTGGCAATTAGACACGTGAAAACAACACAAAAAATACGGTTTTTGGTTTTGGTTTTTGATACACGAAAGTACACGAACACGAAATTACGCAAAATATTTAGTGTTGCATATGGGTTTTCATTTCGGGTATACGAAAAAGATGTTTATAATTTACTAGTTATAGATTTTATGTATATATTAATATTATTTTTATAAAGATATATATTTTATACAAAAATATACATATTTACAAGTCTTTATAAAGTTGTATTTAAATTTATATATGAAAATGTAAAATATTTTATGTATATTTCATATGAATATAATATTTACTAATAAATTTTAACTATATTTTATTTTTATTTTTATATAATATATACACGAAACACGGCACGAAAGTACACGAATTCATTTCTGGTGGATACGGGTTTCATCGTATTCAAGTACACGAATTCATTTCGGGTGGATATGGGTTTCACCTCCAAGTACACGAAACACGAAAATACACGAAACGAAAGTACATGACATGACACGATTGCCAGGTCTATTTGTAGCACTTCCCAGCGACACAATTGAAAAACGTTACTAAATATACAATTTGTTATGTATTATTAGATGACTCTTAGCCTTTCATATATCCCTCTTTAATTATACCCAACCTTTAGCTTTATATTTCCCTTGTAACATACATTTACATGGTCTATATAAAGATTTGCTTGTACTTTGATTTGTACATAACAAAATAAAGAAATGACCTCCCTCTTCTCTATTATCTAGTTTTCTCATATTCTTGTATATATTTTCTATATTGTCTACTTCTCACAAATTTTATCCCTATTATATATAATACGTTATCAGCATGACGACGTTTTAACCAACTGATAAGAATTACAACTACTTTCGGAAAAAAAGAAGGTGCACCCATTTTTTTGAAAAATCAAAGATTACATAAAAGAAGGTTCATCTATATATCCTTCTATAATATCATGATATTTGCTTTGTATGTTTTTGTTTCCTGTCTTATTTGTATAATTATGTGCACCTGATTTGTTATATGTAAGTGGACTTTAATATCACTAGTTGATTCAAAACTTTAATTACGTGACTTCCTGGAAAAATCTATTCTATTGATTATTTGCATGTGGCTCTTTCATTTATATGCCTTTATGACCATAGTCACATAAGTATATGATAGAATCATGCATGTATATATTGTTCCTTTTTGCCAGACATTGTGTTTTACACCATTACATTATGGATGAATGCCTCAAAACTCTTTTTTGGATACTTCTCATTATTTATGATTAATTTGTCAATTTCTATGCATTCTGCAATGTTAATTAATATCATATGTAATGACTTTGTTTTTGCCTGGATAAATATAATAGCTAATTTTGATAAACTAGAAGTGATATTTTTATGCTTTAATTTTGTTGACAAAATCAGTGACAATAATATATGTGTAGATTAGTTAAAACATTTCTTCCTTCAAAGGTGTATACTTTCACATACATATTAAGAGCCGTAAAATTGAGTTACTTGTTTTAATTCTTTTTAAAAAAAAATTAATTGTCTTAATATGCCATTTATTTGTTTAACTTACAAACATAACTTTTTATTATTTTGTGAATACATGATCACTAGTAAAATCTGTCAATTCATGTGTGTATAAATTGGTGCTCGGTATATCTCACTACCATTATCTACACTTGTTTTTATTCGATATTAATTTATAATCATGTTTATTTAGTAGTGACAATGTCGAATCTCACAAAACTTGAGTTCAATGCACTTGATGTCACTGGCAAAAATTATTTGACATGGATCTTGGATGCCGAAATTCATCTTAGTGCTATGGGTCTTGGTGACACCATAAAAGAGGGAAATAAAACCTCTGAATAAGATAAGGCAAATGCTATGATATTCCTCCGCCATCACCTTGATGAAGGATTAAAAACTGAATATTTGACTATTATAGATCCATTAACTCTTTGGAAGAATCTAAAAGAGAGGTATGACTACCAAAAAATGGTGATGCTTCCAAAATCTTGCTATAATTAGCTACACTTACGATTGCAAGATTACAAAAGTGTGAGCGAGTACAACTCTGCCATGTTTAAAATTACATCTCAATTGAAATTATGTGGCGAGAATATCACCGATAAAGATATGTTAGAAAAAATATATTCCACTTTCCATGCCAATAATATGCTCCTGCAATATCGTGAACGTGGATTCACAAAATATTCTGAGCTGGTTTCTATTTTGCTTCTTGCTAAACAAAATAATGAACTTTTGCTGAAAAATCATCAACCACGTCTAACTGACTCCACACCATTCCCTGAAGTGAATGCGGTGACTAATAATGAATATGGAGATAATAAGCCATTTGGACGTGGGCGTGGACATGGATATGGACGTGCTCGTGATCGTAATTTTGGACATGTTCGAGGTCATTATCATCAAAATTTCACCAACTTTAAAAGGAAGTCTCACCACCAAAAGTGGACAAAAAAGGAGGAGAAACCCCAGGGAAGTAAAATGGTGAAAAAGGTTGAAAGTGTTTGTAGTCGTGGAATGAAAGGTCATTGGAGACGTACATGTCGTACCTCCAAGCACTTTGCTGACCTTTATCAAGCTTCCTTGAAAAATTTTGAAACTAATTTCACCGAACAAAGTGATCCTTTGGGGATCGCCCATCTAGAAGCACACCTTGGAGGTGGAGATCAAGTTGACCCTGCGGGATTTACTCACATGAAAGTTGGTGATTTTTTGAAGATGGGAATGAAGAAATGACCAAATCAGGTGGTGGCAATAAGTAAGCCATATGATAAAACTTTTCTTTGTTCATTAAATATTTAAATTTTTTATATGAACTCTAAAATGATTGGATTTACTTTATGAATTATATGTAATTCTTTTTTTATCGTGAATGAGGTGTTTTGATTATTATTATTTATTCTCATTCTCATTTTCATTTATATATTTGTTTTAGAAAAATGGCCAGTAATCTCTCATTATGTGCTATGAAAGATGAGGAATCATTTTGTCTGGCAGATAGTGCAACAACGCATACAATTTTGAAAAGAAAGAATATTTTTCGCATCTCATATTAGCTAAAGCTAATGTAAATACAATATCGGGTACATCGAAAACTATTAAAGGCTCCGGAAGAGCAAGTATAGTGTTACCTAATGGTACACATTTATTTATTGAGAATGCAATGTTCTCCACCCGATCAAAAAGAAACCTTTTGAATTTCAAAGATATACGCCACAATGGCTATCATATCGAGACAACAAATGAAAATGATGATGAATATCTCTGTATCACGTCTATAGTCTCTGGGAGGAAGCAAATTATGGAAAAACTCCCATCATATAAATCTGGATTATATTATACCTTTATTAATCCAGTAGAGACACACATGGTAATGAGCCAAAAATTATCAGACCCAAAAAATTTTCTTATATGGCATGATCGTTTAGGCAATCCGGGTTCAACAATGATGCGAAGAATTATAGAAAATTCAAATGGGCACCCTTTAAAAAATAAGATTGTTCCATTGTCCAAAGATTTTTCTTGTGTTGCTTGCTTTCAAGGAAAATTAATAACAAGACCATCGCATATGAAAGTATCAATTGAATGTCCATCCTTTTTGGAGCAAATTCAAGGAAATATATGTGGACCTATTACACCATCAAGTGGACCATTTCAGTACTTTATGGTACTTTTACATGCATCGACACATTGGTCGCATGTTAGTTTATTATCCACTCGTAATGTTGCATTTGCAAGACTCCTTACTCAAATAATTCGATTTAGGACACAATTCCCAGATCATGCAATCAAGAAAATCCGATTGAATAATGCGGGAGAATTTACTTCTCAATCTTTTAACGATTATTGCATGTCAATTGTGATTGATGTGGAACATCCAGTTCCGCATACGCATACCCAAAATGGTTTAGCATAATCTTTTATTAAGAGGTTACAATTGATTGCTAGACCATTAATTATGAAAATAAACTTACCAAATACTGCGTGGGGACATGCAATATTACATGCTGCATCAATTGTTCGGTTAAGACCGACTACCTATCATAAATATTCCCCATTACAGCTTGTAAATGGTCAAGAACCAAATATTTCTCACTTAAAAGTTTTTGGGTGTGCAGTTTATGTTCCGATATCTCCTCCTCAACGAACAAAAATGGGACCCCAAAGAAGATTAGGGGTATACGTTGGATTTGACTCTCCCTCATTTATAAAATATTTGGAGCCCATGACTGGTGATATATATAAAGCAAGATTTGCTGATTGTCAATTTGATGAGATAGTTTTTCCTACATTAGGGGGAGATAAGTCAAAAATTGAAAAAGAAAGACAAGAAATTTTGTGGAATGCAGCATCTCTGTCTCATTGTGATCCTCGCACAAATCAATGTGAACTTGAAGTTCAAAAGATTATCCACCTACAAGAGGTTACAAATAAACTGCCCGATTCATTTACTGGTGTCAAGACAGTGACGAAGTCACATATACCGACTGTCAATGTTCCTTGTAAAATAACACTTCCTAATGAAGAAAATAAATTCATGCTAACAAATGAGTCTAAAGCACGCCAGAAGCGTGGTAGACCTATTGGATCCAAAGATAAAAATTCTAGAAAATCAAGGAAGCTTGATAAACAAACTGGTACATCAAATGACATCATTCCAAATAAAATAGAATCGACCACTGAAGAGACATCTTCAAAGGATGATCAAACACCTGAAATTGAGGACAATGAAGAGATCTCAATAAATTATATCATTTCAGGAAAAAGGTGGAATAGAAAAGAAATTGTCATGGATGAAATATTTGCATATGCAGCTGCACTTGATATTTTTGAAGAAATCGAGGATCATGAACCTAGATCGATCTATGAATGTAAAAGAAGAAATGATTGGCCAAAATGGAAAGATGCTATTGAGACATAATTGAAATCACTTGAAAAATGTCAAGTTTTTGGATCTATTGTCCAAACACCTGTAGGTGTGAAACCCGTTGGATATAGATGGGTATTTGTGCCGAAAGGAAATGAGAAAAATGAAGTTGTGAGATATAAGGTACGCCTTGTTGCACAAGGCTTCTCACAAAGACCGGGAATTGATTATGAAGAGACTTATTCCCCGGTCATGGATGCAACAACATTCAGATTTTTACTAAGTTTATCAATTTTATAAGGGCTCCGAATGAATTTGATGGATGTTGTGATTGTCTACTTGTATGGGTCACAAGATAATGACATTTACATGAAAATCCCCGATGGATTAAAAATGCCTGAAGCATATAGTACAAGACCCTGAGAGATTTGTTCAATTAAATTACGAAGATCATTGTACGAATTGAAAAAATCAAGTCAAATGTGGTATAATCGCCTTGGAGAGTACCTTTTGAAAGTGGGGAATATATTACACCTAAGGTTATCCACCACTTGAAGCAAAAAGTGAAAGTTCAAGTATCACAAACTCGACAAGGCCTTAGAACTTAAAGTAGGTATCATGACAGCCTCTGGCATAATTTGAAACCTAGTTCGGGTGAACACAAGTGTCAAATAAAATTTTGAAGAGATAATATATTCTTTATCCAAAGTCTTTCTAGGAAAGGTGTCAAAATAAATCACAGAAAGAAAAGGTATTGCCAAGGTCTCCACGTATGTTTTTTTTTTCTATCGGCTCCTCTGATGGATCATTGTCCAATTCTAAATTCTTCTTCTCCACGTCATAAAGTTATCGATCCCTAAGTCATCGTTGACTCGTACTAGTCTTTGAAGATTTCATAGTAGACATTTTTAGCCGCAAGCAGTTCTATCCAACTCAGCACAATCATCGCATGCAAACGTTCTAATCTTAACGTATTCATTGATATTATATCCATTAACACAACACGAAATTTGCATGAGTTCTTACGTTCCAGAGACTCAATGGATCAACATAGCTCCAATTTCTATACACACAAAGTATCATACTCTCTGTTCAACTCTGTACACACTCGATATGTAATGGTAGGCATCTCCCTTTTCGATGTTGGGATATAGTTGCCATAGCAGAATGAATCTTCAAAAAGATACATGCCGAACTAGATACGGTACCGCTGGTATTGACATATCTGGCTTAACCTTTGCAACCTCTCCTACAACGTAATCTTCCAACGGACCATACTCCGACCCATCTGCCTCTTCCTTGACAAAATCTTTAAAAGAATCAACTTGGGACCAACCAAAATATCAAGAGGTCGAAATATTCATTTGGTTCCTGACAGCGTGTCGACTTATCAGCACTTGGGTCCGGGAACCGTAATAAGAGTATATATACATCACTTAACAATCCTAACACAATCTTATCTTAATAATCACGACTATATCAAATAGTCCTAATTCAAACTCCATGAGTTTGTTTACCATTTCAGATTTCATATGATCTGTCCCTCTTATCTTAAACTTTACTTATTCTTGTTTCAGTGACCAATAACCTGTGTCTCTGATAGCAACTGTGGCAGTCCAGATCCGGGGGTCTGGATCGGGTCCCACTAACCACACAAATATAAAATAATACAAGCCTGGATATATGTAACATCCCTGTCCTAATATATAGGATTAATTAAACTAAATGAAATTGTTTATGATTAATATGATTCATAAGGCTTAAAATTCGTTAAAATATTATTAATGTACGAAGAAAATGAATAGTAACCCAGAGGATGAATAATGATTTTGGTGTGAAATTATTATTTGAGATTATGGTAGAGGATATTATATGAGGGACTTTAGTCTTCTACGATATTTGAGGATTAGACTCCTAAAAATTTATTAAGGAATTTAGGACGTTTTATAGTAGATGGTTGAACTTCTGAGATTCATAGAAAAAGATCCGTAAGTTAGAATCGCGCGTATAAATACTCTATGCGAAGGTGATAAAATGAAGAAGATATTAAAAATATGAGAAACCAAATTCCGCCCAAAGAGGCTTAGGGACGAATTTTATAAAGATATAAAATTAAAGTTTTAAGTAAAGGAGCTTTTGGTGGAAGCTTTACAAAATGGACTTGGTGGCCAAGTTTTGGCCTTGGAATAAATGAGAGATGGAAAATTAGACACACACCTCCTAGCCACTAGCTTGATCAATAACACACTAAAGCAACATCACTCTTTCATTTACTTTTTTTTTTGTCTTGGCCAAGTAGAGAAGGAGAGAAAAAGGGAGGAAGAAGGATAAAATTTCTACCTTCTTGACTACTTGTTCAAAAATCACCAAATAAATATATAATATACCTAATATACATATACACATATAAGCAATGCTTGGTTAAAGAAAGGAGTGCTAAAAGAAGGATTTGGAGCTAGGGTTTCAAGAAGAAAGTTCAAGGAAATCGCATTAAATTAGCAAAGAGTATAATCTCTAAACTATATCTCTTCATTTATGTAGTTTTTATAAATATATTTTCTGTTAAAAATTCGAATATATATATGGGTGCTGGGCTTGGGTGTTTATTGATGCTTATATGGAGGAATTGAATTGATAAGAGGGTGTATAAGGTGGATATGAGGGTTATGATTTTAGTTAAATTTTACGGACACCGAAAGGCTGTCCGAGGGACTGAATGTGAACAGTAATTCGGGGGACTGGGCTCTCTGTTTTTGTTAATGTTTTTACTTGGTAACGTTCTACTCAGAGTCTAGTTTGCGTAGCCACAAACGGTGAGTCGATTTGATTAACGAGCTAGGAGATATGGCCATTTTAGTATAGGTTGTCCATAACCTACGAATTTGGTAAACACTGAACTTTGGAAAATTGTTTCACCTAGTTAACCTCTTTAATTCGAAGTGAAAATTTTATTTAAGGTCTATAAATGATTAAGGAAGAATATTAGAGAGTTTGGTGATTTATAAACCATTTTTGGATTTATTAAAAATGTTATAGTGAATGGTGCACAGTAGAAGATGATTTCCAGTTTTCCTGAGACTGACATATGTTGGAAGACATGTTCGGCTAGTACATGGCTATGTCTAGGCAGTGGTTTTGCTAGGTCTATAACCTACTTTGAGTCTAGTTTACACCCTCGAAAGAATCGAGTCGTTTCATTTAGCGAGTAAGGAGTTATGGTCATTTTAGTGAAATAAGCGCATAAGGTGCAAATTGTTTAAACATGGGACTTCGGGGAATTGTTTCACCTAGCTAACAACCTAAGTTCGAATAGAAAATTTGAGGAATGATAGAAAAACGAGGATAGAAGATCTCAGAGGTGGAATCAGGTTAAAATGATAATTCTATGATTTATAGTGAATTTTGAGCATGGCTGTCACAGTTAGGAAATGCCCTGTTTCGACCTTGCTGAGACAGATTTTTGTGTCAACTTTGAGAGAGCATTTGACCTAGTTATACTAATCCTTTTAATCTGAAAATTTGAGGATATAAAGGTCTTATGTTAGAGATTAAAATGGAAAAGGTTTCGTGCGAAAATGTTAAGTTTTGGAATTATGAAAAATGTCGGAACATAGGGGTTTAATAAGGATTTCTTAAGAAATAAAATTGAGGAACTATTTTGGGATGAGATTTCGGACAAGTTAGGAACCCCATTCCGGATAAGTTAAAGAACGAAAGTTGTAGATCTAGCTGTGAACTATGTTCATACCAAATATGATAATTATCAGACAGTTAATGATCATGAGAGTAAATAAGCCGTAGAGAGAAAGATTAACATAATTCCTTAATAAACATATTTTCTTAAATAAAATATATGCATCATATATAAAGCAAATTATGGATTGTGGTAACTAATTAGAGTTTATTTGTATCGAGATTCTCAAAAAGGGGTTCAGTACCAAAACCAAGGTAGTGCACGCTAGAAGAGGAAGCAAGCTAAGGTAAACATTAATATATGTTTACTTTACATTTCACTATGTGTTATATGTGAAAGGTGATAATTGCTATGTGAATAGATTATCTAAAGTATAATTCTATGTGATGTATGAAATATGTGAATACCATGGTGATAGGGTTATGAATATGAATTTTGTTATTATGTGATAAATGTGGATTGCATGATAGTATACTATGCATGTAAGTGAATACATGGAAGGAAGTAAGACTTGGGATTTAGTGGTATATTGTGCATATAGATTCACATAAATAAGGGCGTTGTGACTGTCAATTACTTTAGGGAATTATTGGCCTAGCTAGCCGGGGAAAAAGAAATATAGGGATCCTGGGAAATAAAGTCGACTATAAATAACAAGAGCCCTTGGGGTCGGGAAAATAATGTAAGTCCTCGAAACTATAAACATGGGATCCCGGAAAAAGCTAAAGTTAAATTGATCAGTCACAGCAAAGAATTAAACCAAGTAAAGGAAAGTCAAGTCACATGTATGGGTTGTAACCATAAATTTTCTCAACAGGAGGAAGGTTCACTGAACTCTAGAAATGATTCGCTTCATCAGCTTCAAAACACTTTTGATAATTTATCTCAACAACTTTCATAAAAGAATCTCTGAGTACAAAGCTAGTGGATTGAACCATAAATGTTCATAGAAACCTTTGATAAAACTTTTAATAATTGAGCTGTATATGCCTCGGTTATTTGGAAAACAACATTTGAGAATTTCGTAACGAACCTTCACAAAATATGCCCAACCAATATCTGGGAATACGAAAATAATTTAAAACTCAATGTTCCACTAAACATTTAATGCTACAAATTTAGCATTAATTTATATAAAACTTTAAATAAAACTTCCAAAAACTGTAAATTAGAACCATCACAACGCATGTAACCGGTGATCAGCCGAGAAACAGCCACAAAACAGGCTCCATCCACCCCTCTGCCCTCACAAGAATTCAAGGCATATATCTACCTAAGGCACATTGGCCTCCGTCATACGCTGGGCAGGTATCTCGGCCACTTATGCTAATTTCCAATTTACGTAAAAAAATTTATGCTTCGGAACAATCGATAACCTCAAATCAACTAATCACTATTTCAAAATACGTTGCACTAACGGTTTTTATTCCTTAAACTCACTGATAACTGATCAGTCCAGTATAAGGCAAGTTTTAAAACATCTGTTCCAATGGATCGACAAATTATAGAATCAATCTCCAAATAGAGTCAAGCACTGGAAAAAATAACTTGCAACTAAAACCTTTGCATTAAGAAAAAAAATACTTGCGAGCTATAAGTTGGGATCAAGATACTTGCAGTATAGATTGACAATTTATGAAATCAATCATTGATATGATAACTTGTAAATAAAACATTTGGATAAATATTTGCAGCATAACTTTGAGAATAGAACATATGTAAAACATGGTTACAATACTCTGGACAAGAGAATATAGGAAAAACTTGCCTGGTATAGCTATTAACTAGTTACTCTATTTTGTGGTATTATTATCCGACTCTGTTATCTCCGTTCCCTCATTCTAAAAATAGAATACACTATCTTAATCAACCAGATAATCACATTGTTTTAAATAGAACAATAGTCAAATTCATAATGTCTACCCTTGCAATATCAATACAAGATAACAAATAATTAATTATAAAAATCAAAAGAAACAACTAGGCACGTAAATCAAATAACACGTAATTCAGACCGTTAACAGAACTCGTCAGGTACTTTTAAAAGAGAAATCGGATAAAAAATCCCTTTTTTCGAAAATTATCCGGCTCGTTGAAAAAGTTTCATGAAATAATTGATCCGGGTTTATAACTGAAATAATTATCCGGCCGTGTGGTTCGGATGAAGGGAGAGCTACGTGGGGGAATATATCGTCTGATTAGTACGTGGCCAGAACATACTGGAACTTCAAAAATCTGGTTATCTCGTGCACGAGGGAAGAGTGACTTGAAGGATACTGCTGCGGTTGTATTGCCTTCCAGTCTAGACGATAGTGCAAAGACTGTTGGGATGGATGCTTGGTCGAAGGGCTTCCACGACATCAACGGGTATTTGGTGTGTTGCAGCTGCATATGGGCATCGATCAACACGAATCAAGTTAGTAGTGAACCATGCAACAGATTGATTTGTTTGATATGCAGTTGAGGAGAAAATGAAAGATCGATGGTCACACTTGTGTGTGTGATGGTCACACTTGCGTGTGTGATGGACTACATCTGGGATTGGCCGAAGTGAATCAAGTGAGTATGTGTATATACAACAGATTGCTTCACATGTATGTAGTTGGACAAATAGAGGTCAAAGGTACACTTGTGCGTATATCAAGTGGGCATTCGAGAATGAATGTGCAAACTAGGGTATAGTTTGGAGTCTTGGACTCGAGGGGAGTTTTGTCGTAGGGAATGATACGGATCGAGGATAAGTTGGAGTTGTGCCAACAGGGCGCAGGTATGGAGTGCAAGTGAAGAGCTGTGAGTTTGGAAAGAGGGGGAGATTTTTAGGCTGCCTAATTCTTTGCCAAACTTTCACCAACCTTCACTAACCCCCCACCTACTACATCTTTTCTTCTATAAATACCCTCTCCTCCTTTATTATCAAACACACCAAAATTCTCTCTTCTCTCTCTCTATATAGCTGCTAGATAGTCCGTCAAGTAGGAGAGCCGGTTTAGCCCGCTTTCAGGAAGTGTCGGGATAGAAGGTCCTCGTGCCTAAACTATTCCTTAGGGTACTTAGGTCTGACTGCAGCCATCGGAGGTGGTCCCGCTGCAGGGGTCTTTCTATCAGGTTGTGTGGCAATGTCCGGGTTGGGAGAGGGAGAGAAGTAAAGGTTGTCGGGAAACAATGATAGGGGGAGGTTTTGAGATAAACACTTCAATGAGTTGGGGATATACATAATAGGTATTGTAAGGCTGAATTTGTGTATAAAATTCAGGGGCCGGATACCCGGATATTGTAATCTCTTTTATCTAGTGTGAAGTTATTGCTCTTGTGGATGTAGGTTGGGCCGAACCACGTTAAATCTCTTGTCTCTTTTACTGTATTGTTGGTTTGTTGCTTCATTCCTATCACGTATATTTGTGGGTTCTAAGCACACATATTTACCAAATTGTTTCCGTATTCGCCGGGAATTGGGCAGATTCCTAACAGTTGGCATCAGAGCTAGTTGTGTCTAAATTATTTGTGCCGAAGGAAAGTCGTTAAGAAAAGTGGTTGTCTAATAAGGCACTGTTTTGACGGAAATGCTCCCATTGTTTCTTACACTTACCTGGCCAATTGATTTAGTTGCTTGGATTGGTTTGTGTGTACAAACGGAGATCATGGCAAGTATTGGAGGATTCAAGGTGACTCGATATGATGGTAAAGGAAGTTTTACTCTTTGGCAGAGAAGGGTAAAGGATATCCTAACCCAACAGAAGCTAGTAAGGGCTTTGAAGGGGAAGGAGGGAAAGCCAACAAAGATGAGCGATGAAGATTGGGAGGATGCTGAGTCACAATGCATGAGTACCATCAGACTATGCATTGCTGATAACATTATCAATAATGTTGTTGACGAAAGCACGCCGAAGGAATTATGGTCAAAGTTGGAGACATTGTATCTCGGGAAGAACTTGACTACAAAGTTAAATCTGAAGCGCGAGTTATACAAGCTGAAGATGGCAGCTCAAGGCAATGTTATTGAGCACATGAATGTGTTTAATGGTATTGTTTATCAATTTGAAAAGGTTGATGTAAAGTTGGAGGAAGAAGATAAAGCCCTTATTCTTCTTACTTCGCTTCCGGAGTCATTCGATCATTTGGTCACAACCATTTTGTACGGAAAGGACACGTTAAAAATGGAGGAGGTTCAGTCAGCACTTTTGTCAAATGCTGGAAGGAAGAACCAGGATGGTGACAAGGACGGAATGACAGTTTTGGCTTTGCGTAGTCAAAATAAAAGAGGAAGGGGTGCTGTGAGAGGATCTACCAATAGCAGGGCTAAATCCAGATACAGTGAAAAGGGCATGCATTGCTTTGGTTGCAAGGAGTGGGGTCATATTAGGCCGAATTGTCCGCTTAATAAGAAGGATCCAGATGCATCATTTGCCGTGGTTACTCTCGATTGTGAAGATGTTTGCACCGTCTTCAATCGAGGCACTAGTTCTCTAGGAGAATGGATATTAGACTCAGGGTCATCTTATCATGTATGTTCTGAGAGAGAGCATTTTGATAAATTCCAAGATACAAAGAATGAAACAGTTTCTTTGGCTGATGGATCTACTTGTGAGATCAAGGGGATTGGAATTGTGAAAATCAAAATGTTCGATGGAATAGTTTGCAGCTTGAACGGGGTAAGATATGTGCCTAAGCTGAGGAAGAATTTAATATCTATCGGTCGGTTAGCTTCAGAAGGCTATAGATGCTCTGTAGTAGGGGGAGCTATGAATATCAAAAGAGGCCGTGCGGTTCGGATTAAGGGAGAGCTACGTGGGGGAATATATCGTCTGATTAGTACGTGGCCAGAACGTACTGGAACTTCAAAAATCTGGTTATCTCGTGCACGAGGGAAGAGTGACTTGAAGGATACTGCTGCGGTTGTATTGCCTTCTAGTCTAGACGATAGTGCAAAGACTGCTGGGATGGATGCTTGGTCGAAGGGCTTCCATGACATCAACGAGTAGTTGGTGTGTTGCAGCTGCATATGGGCATCGATCAACACGAATCAAATGAGCAGTGAACCATGCAACAAATTGATTTGTTTGATATGCAATTGAGGAGTAAATGAAAGATCGATGGCCACACTTGTGTGTGTGATGGTCACACTTGCGTGTGTGATGGACTACATATGGGATTGGCCGACGTGAATCAAGTGAGTATGTGTATATGCAACAGATTGCTTCACATGTATGTAGTTGGACAAATAGAGGTCAGAGGTACACTTGTGCGTATAGCAAGTGGGCATTCGAGAATGAATGTGCAAACTAGGGTATAGTTTGGAGTCTTGGACTCGGGGGAGTTTTGTCGTAGGGAATGATACGGATCGAGGATAAGTTGGAGTTGTGCCAACAGGGCGCAGGTATGGAGTGCAAGTGAAGAGCTGTGAGTTTGGAAAGAGGGGGAGATTTTTAGGCTGCCTAATTCTTTGCCAAACTTTCACCAACCAAACTCCACCAACCCCCCACCTACTACATCTTTTCTTCTATAAATACCCTCTCTTCCTTTATTATCAAACACACCAAAATTCTCTCTTCTCTCTCTATATAGCTGCTAGATAGTCCGTCTAGTAGGAGAGCCGGTTTAGCCCGCTTTCAGGAAGTGTCGGGATAGAAGGTCCTCGTGCCTAAACTATTCCTTAGGGTACTTGGGTCTGACTGCAGCCATCGAAGGTGGTCCCGCTGCAGGGGCCTTTCTATCAGGTTGTGTGGCACTGTCCGGGTTGGGAGAGGGAAAGAAGGAAAGGTTGTCGTGAAACAATGATAGGGGGGAGGTTTTGAGATAAACACTTCAATGAGTTGGGGATATACATAATAAGTATTGTAAGGCTGAATTTGTGTATAAAATTCAGGGGCCGGATACCCGGATATTGTAATCTCTTTTATCTAGTGTGAAGTTGTTGCTCTTGTGGATGTAGGCTGGGCCGAACCACGTTAAATCTCTTGTCTCTTTTACTGTATTGTTGGTTTGTTGCTTCATTCCTATCACGTATATTTGTGGGATCTAAGCACACATATTTACCAAATCGCTTCCGTATTCGCCGAGAATCGGGCAGATTCCTAACAAGAACTAAATACACGGCTTATACGATGTAATATACGTCTAACAACTGCTGCAGTTACTCCTTGAGTGTTTTTTGAAATGCAGTTAATGGCATGGTTTTGGCTTCTTTATCACTCCAATTTTCATACTTCATTAACAAATTAATTATCTGCAAAATTCAAGAATAACGGAAGACACTGCAACATATTCAATTGTTTGATGACACTGCAACATATTCAATTTTATGATTTTTTTCCATTCAAGAATCATATCAAGTCTATTTTTATGATATTGTTTTTTAAATTTTGGGTTGGAGTTGGATTTGTTTGTTGGGAGTGTTTTGGTGAATTGTTATTTGAAAATTGGGTTTGTTGAAGATGTAAAAGAAGTGTCTGAGGAGATGTCTATCACAGATGTTGTGCTTTGGAATGCGATGATTAATGGGTTTTCACGGATTGGGTAGTTTGATAAGGTTTTCAAGGTTTTTGGAAGGTTGAAGGTTTTCAAGGTTTTCTGTGATGCATCAGGTTGTACTCTCATACACATGTTAAGGGGTGGAATTATATATAGGATCTGAAGAACTTAATTCAGCCTGGCAGCTGCAACAAAGGTAAGTTCTCACACCTCTAAGTGGGTGTGGGCCGGGTGATAGTGAGAGGGTGTTTACTACTTTGTGCTTCAGTTAATATAAACACGAGTCATACTGCAGTCATATGGAAGAAATTACTTAATGCAGAAAAGTTAAAAGATGAAAACTCAGGGTCTACTCATATTGTGCCGCCAGTCAGCCTGAGGGATAAAATTACCACTCCGTTTCTACAAACTTTTTTTTGGAAATCTATGCATACTTGCATTGGTTGCCAATGATGGCAACAGAGAACAGAGAACAGGGAGATTTATTATTTAGCCGTTCAACTAAGCAATTCTGTTAAGTGCAGTCTCAAGGGATGGGCAAAGATAATGTCTCTGGACAAGGATGACTCGCTTCTAAAAAGTACGATAAAGAATATGGTCAATTACTACATGATTAGTAGCTGGATTAGGTTTCCATTTTATGAAAATGATTTTGGTTGGGGAAAGCCTGTATGGGCAAGTAGTGTATACTTCCCATGTAAGAATATGGTCCTCTTGATAGATAATAAGAAGGGTGATGGTTTTGACGCATGGGTGAGTTTGGAAGAAACAGATATGATTATCTTCGAACAGGATTTCAACATCAAAACCTTCACTACAATAGTGGATCGTACGTCGTCGGAGGGATAGGCCAGTTGACTTATCATTGTACAAGTGACAACGATAAAGACAACAATTGGTGCTGCTGCAGCAGCTCCTGTATTTGGAGCACTGTAAACAAACTACACATAGCTAAAATGGGTTAGTAGGGATATGTAGATATTCAATTCAAAGATAATCAGAAATTCATGCTACGATTCAAATTCTGAATTTGTAGTACTTGTATATGCCAGTTCCTTTTAGCATGCATTATGGCTTTAGATTTCTGAGATACTATAATTTAATTCCAGCTACATACACAAGAAAGTGGATATAAGTTCTGTTTACAAGCCATTAACAGGCAGGTCATGCTATTATATTATCAAACAAATTTATCAGTTTTTTACCAATTGATGTAGTTTTTTACCAATTGATGCTATTATATTATCAAACAAATTTTTATCAATTTTCTACATCTCATTGCAGAACAACCAGTAAATAGAAAACATAGCTTAATATTCATCATGCACATACGACTAACGTGATTCCTTAATACATAATTCTAAAATTTAAACATAAAAATGCTATTAATTACAGAACATTACATGTTCTGCACTAGTTTGACAACCACCAAACATAATAATGCTATTACAAAGTACTTGGGCATTACAAAATCATCATCATCACTCGTAGAATCCCCGATATCCATAACTACATAACCTTCATTAGCTATTTAACTGCAGAAACATCTTCAAAGTTAACTAGAAGAATGCACAACTGAATCAACTTTTGTGGCATCAGCATTGAGGTGATTTGTCTTTGTGTCATCACTGTAGTTCCTAATATGAAAGACTCAGCTTTGATAACATCTGAAGTGGCCTTCTTGGTGTCTCCATCTTGGGAAGCTTCCATATTTACTTCACTAAGACTCCCTACATGCATAGGTGAATCAACTTCTGCACTACTCTATGAAACTTTTGTTAGTTGCCCTCCAGACACTAGAGAAGCTTCAAGTTCATCGCATCTCGAAATGACTTTCCGAAGCTCATCATGGAGATTTAGAGCCTCAAAAAGCATAGCCTTATCATCGTTCGTGCTCTCTGCAATCCTGTGAACTACAAGAATAGACTGCTTGCACTTTTCCAACATGCTCACTATCAGATCTTCCTGCAAGCATGCATGGATTTGTTACACTTTATTATCATATTTTGATGCTCCACGCATATGTCTATCAGCCATTAGTAATTGACTTAGTACATATGATACATGCTCTGTTTGGTTGAAAAGAATGAAACTAGGTGAGGATGGAATAAAATTTGTACTATTCTGTGCACACATATTACAGTATATTTTCCTTTCTTGTTGCATTACATTCCTACTAAATTAAACTAGAGCTTAATCGCAGTAAGATTGAATGCCTATTGCATGACAACACACATAAACAGATTTTAACAACACTCAAAACTCTAATACTAAGCGCAGTACATGACAATTAACGGATCAAACTGCATAAAAAAATTCACATACAACCATCAATTTCGCTTCGATTCGTCGCTCCCTTTTGTATTGTACTGCTAGATTTTGATGCAACATTAACATCCATATCAATAACCACCAGTTTCGCTTCGATTTTTAATAAATCACTTGCATTCAAGTACCAAAAATATCATTTTTCGAGCAATTAAAAATAAGAGAAGAACATACATCCACTAAATCGAATTGAAGATCATGATTTTGTCAAGAACATTAGTAATGCCATAAAACTCGATTCCAGGACATAATATTTCTACAACAAGACATACCTTCGGTCATTAGTGTTAATGTCCTTCATTGTACACTTCCAATCGATTGTCAATATAAACCCTAAGCCATAAATCTTTTATACAGTCAGTTGCATAACATGTAATAATAAAAAAAGTTGTGCTTATACGAACAAACCTAAATTCATCCCGCAAGTCCAACAAACAAACTGTCAAAAAAATCTCTTCAGAATACAATCTATGTCCTTCACTCTCGTTGCTTCTTTCTTTCTCTCTCCTGAAACGTTCAATTAATTAGGATGGGATAACGGGTTAATTGAAATTGGGTTGGTTACTGACATTTTTTAGGGAGTATAGTGCGGAATAGTAAATTATACGTATTTCAATTACTACTAATACACGATTTTTAAAGAATTAAAAATTGGAATAATACATGTTTAATAGCAGCCGTGGGATTATGTTCTAACCTAATGGCTCTAAAGATGGTCTCCAAGGTCTCTAATAAGGTTGGGTCTCCATAGAGCCCAACTCTTATGATGCAATAGCTAAAAATATTTTATTGAATTAAAACCCTAGAGAGTTTTTCTTCCTTTCTTGTGAGAATTTTTTTTTTTGTGAATTCAAGGAGTTTAAGTATTTCTCGTATTAGAGTTTTTTGTTTATCTTCTTAAAGATTAACATTTGTTTCTCGTGTAAAGTATACATCAACTGGCTTGATATGGTTTTTTGACAATATGATATATCTTTCAATATTCGCGCTCTTAAAATTTAAACCGCGTTTACAAGATTGACGTTTGAAACTAGATCGGTCTTTATCAATTATGTACTGTTATGCCATAATTTTGATTTTGATTTTAGTTTTATACCATATAAATTAATTAATTCTCATATTTAATGCAATATATCTCTAAAGTCTTCTGGGATATATCCAATTATAACAGAAATGCGTGAGTTTGATTCTATAAGTATGCAGATATTTAAAAAAAAGGATTCAATACACGAGATAAATCGAGATACCTCTAAAACCCAACTCAATTTTTTACTAATCTTTAACCCCGTTAACAATCATATTCATATTTTTTGCACTCAGTTATTCCAGCACGACTCCGAAATCTGTTGTTACGAAAATCTTCCGACAACAAATAGTTATAATAAATTTATTCAAAAAATTTGATAATTTTTGACAAAAAAAAAATTTGTTAATTAGAATAACATTAATTTGTGTACTCTTAATTTAATAAAGATTTTTGTTGCAAGAAAATGAGAAAAATAATAAATTTAAATATAATTCTTTATGTTTTTCTAAAATTTAGAATTAACATAAATATATGATATTTTAGTTTTAAAAATTAAAATTAGTTACAATCTCTTAAAATTTTTGAAAAATCAAAATTGAAATTTAGAAAGTCAAGTTGGCGATTAAACCGAGAAGACCTGTAAATAAACCAAGAACTCTACTGTAAGAGAAAAATGGACTTGGGCTCACAAATATGTCGAGATTATGAAATTGCCTTTGCGGCATTTCATCAAACACTTGGTGTGCACCAAAACTACACATTTGCGGCATTTCATCAACACTTGGTGTGCACCAAAACTACACATTTGCGGCATTTCATCAAACACTTGGTGTGCACCAAAACTACACATTCTACACAACTTTCTGTGCCACATTTTGTCAAACACGTGGTGTGCACACCACATTCACCTTCTTCTCTTCTCTATCATTCTCTATCCACTTACACAACAACTAATAAATTGTACCCTTATCTATTCTGCACTCTCATTCACCTCTTTCTGTTGTGTCATCGACTTTCGAAGGCCATTGAAGCCTTTACTGCCATGAGAAACCACGATATCATTCCGGAACTAGCCTCTTGGAATCGGTTTCTTCGTGAATTTAATCATGCTGGGTTGGTGTCTCAGGTGTGGAATGTTTACTCGGAAATGTTGGATTGTGGGATTGTTCCGAATGTTGCGACTCGTAATATTGTTATTCACTCTTTATGTAAAATTGGGAGTGTTAGTGTAGCCCTTGATATGATCAGAGATAATTATAGTGAAAGTGATACTGTTAGTTACAATACAGTTATATGGGGTTTTTTGTAGAAGTGGAAATGTTAAGTTGGGTTTCGGGTTGTGTTCCGAAATGCTTAAAAAGGGAGTTCCTTTTGATTCGTTTACATGTAATATGCTTATTAAGGGTTTTTGTGAGTTGGGTTTGGTGGAAGATGCCGAGTGGATTGTAGATAGAATGAGTCGGGATGCGGATGTTGTTTTCAATGTTGTTGGTTTTAATACGTTGATTCATGGGTATTGTAGAGCTGGTGAGGTAGATTATGGTCTTGCTCTGATGAGGAGTTCAAGGAATAAGGTTGTGTCTCCTGATATTGTTACGTATAATACTTTGATTAATGGGTTGTGCAACACTGGCGATTTCGCTGCTGCCAAGAGACTTATTATTGAGCTCTTGCAGGGTGAAGAAGATGTAAAAACTAATGACGTTGATAAAGTAGAAGATTTTGTTGCAGGAAGGTTGGGCTTAGAACCCAATGCTGTAACATATACGACACTTATTGGTAGGTATATTGAACAAGAAGGGCTTGATGGAGCACTTTCTGTATATGAAGACATGATAAATAGTGGAATTTTTCCTGATGTTGTTACTTATAGTTCTGTTATAGATGGCCTTTACAAGTGCGGGAGAGTTGAGGAGGCTGCTTTGCTTTTTGAGGAGATGAAAAGGATGGGCGTGGAGCATAATTATGTAACTTACACTGTCCTTTTGGATTCATTGTTTAAGAACGAGAACACAATGGTAGCTCTAAAGCTTCAAAGTCAAATGTTAGTCCGAGGGATCGCCTTTGATGTGGTTTCGCTTACCACTTTGATGGATGGACTTTTTAAAGTTGGAAGGTCCAAAGAGGCTGAAGACATGTTTAAGACTATCTTGATGTTCAATTTAGCTCCAAGCTGTGTCACTTGTACAACATTAATTGATGCATGGTGCAAGGTAGGGGACATACAGGGTGTCGAGTCTGTGTTAGAATAAATGGAGAACAACGATATTCTTTCAAATGTCATTACATATTCTTCTCTGATCGGTGGCTATCTGAAGAGGGGAGCACTTGATATAGTAATTTATTACAAAAGAAAAATGGAAGACCAGGATATAATGCCAAATGTTTTTACATATGGTGCACTGGTTGATTCTTGTTTAAAGCTTGGTAAACGTGAAATAGCCATTGAATATTACGAGGAAATGAAACTGAGGGGCGTGAAGGAAAATAATTACATACTCAACGCTTTCATAAATTTGAAAAAACCAGGACAAATGGATGAGGCTGATGCATTCTTTAGAAATACTACATCAGCGGGATTGATTCCAGATTGTGCAAGCTACACGTCTCTAATTGATGGATATTTCAAGGCAGGAAAAGAGTCAGCTGCACTCGACATTGCTCAAGAGATGATGGAGAGAAACATAGATTTGATGTTGTTGCATACAATGTCCTGATTAACGGACTGCTTGGGCTTGGAAAGTATGAAGTTCAGAGTGTGTATGCTGAAATGTGACAGCGTGGTTTAATACCAGATCCTGCTACATTTAACACCATGATCACTGCTTACTGCAGACAGGGTAAACTTGAAAGTGCTCTTAATCTTTTGAGCGAGATGAATATGTTTGGTCTGCCATATAATTATGTTACTTATAATACTCTTGTAAAAGGGCTTTGTGAAGCCTCTCAGGTTGACGAAGCACTAAAGTTGTTAAGCAAAATGCATGGTATGGGTTTGAAACCTACCACAACTGCTTATAAGTTCATGTTGGATGCTGCTTCAGAGAGTAAACGGGCTGACAGAATCTTTTTAGTTCATGAGCAGCTTGTAGGTATGGGTCTAAAACTCAATCAGACAGTCTATAATACCCTTATATCCGTGTTTTGTTGGCTAGGGATGACAAGGAAAGCAACTAGAGTGCTAAATGAAATGAGAGCAAAAGGCTTTGAAGCTGATGTTATCACCTATAATGCCCTGATATGTGGTTATTGCAAAAGCACACAATTAAAATGGGCATTTACCATGTACTACCAGATGTTAGATGTAGGACTTTCCCCTAATATTGCAACATACAATAATCTACTAGAAGGTCTTGCAGCTTCTGGTTTAATGAATGAGGCTACCGAGTTACTAAATGATATGCAGGGAAAGGGGTTTTTACCTACTGCTAATACATATAATATTTTGGTTTGTGGCCATGGAAAGATTGGAAATAAGAAGGAATCCATTAAGCTTTACTGCGAAATGATAACCAAAGGTTTTGCTCCTCAAACTAGTACATATAATGTGCTAATCAGTGATTTTTCTAAGATTGGGAAGATGAAACAAGCTAGGGAGCTTATGAATGAGATGCAAGTCAGAGGTGTGCCACCTAATTCTTCAACTTATGATATACTAATAAGCGGTTATTGTGAGCTATCTAATCGAGTGGAGGTGGGACGGGTGTTAAAGATATCATACAGGACGGAGGCCAAACACTTACTTAAGGAGATGAATGGAAAAGGTCTCATTCCATGCAAGACTACTCTTTCTTTAGTTAGCTATGTTTTTGCCCAGGAAGGAAAGATGGTTGATGCCCAGATTTTGTTAGATAACTTACACAAGCAAAGTCTAGTGAATGAGCAAAAGAGAAACTACGAGGATAGGCGAAGATAAATGTTGGAGAGAAGCTAGCAGTGTCAAAAAGAATTAAAAGGGTATAGAGCAGATAATTAGAGATCTTATGGGACTTCGTGAACTCTCAGAGAAATCTTTATTTGACAGTAAGTAATTTCATTTACTGCTGGAGTTATGACATGTTTGATATTGTTTCTCCTTATATTGTTGTTAGTTGCCTTTTAATCTGTCAATAAAACTTGTTTCTACTTTCTATGGAATATGGATTTTGGGCCTGTTCATACACTTTAAATTGGTAGAAATATGAATAGGAATTTAGACACAATCTTGACAGTGCTGCATATCTCATCTTCTTAGATACAAAATTCCTGTATTTTAGTCTGAATGCACAAGTTGTTAACACTATTATTTCCCTTAAGCTAATAGCCAAATAGTCCAGTGCAATAAACCATTCTTCTTATGGCTTTATTTTTCGTTCCTTTGAATAACTTATGTTGCTCAATGATGTTCTCTTATTTTAGTAATTGCATCCCAATGTCAGGTCATTGGCATGTTCTTTCAAAGTGCTGTGACCAAGATTCCCTCTTAATATGTCACCAGAGGAAGCACAGAGAAGAAGTTACTAACAGCATGCAGGTGCAAATGGTACAGAGAAAACATATCTGTCAAACTTTCAGGTTCATTCTCAAAATTCTAGAACTTGTGACCAAATATATTATAGAGAGTCTTGGTTGCATGAGTGTTCCTTGTATGTGCCATGCCCAGGTTTTGACAAGAATATATGACATGACAGCGGAAGCTTTCGCTTTTGCTACGGAATCAAGTAAAAAACTGCATAAGCCAATTGTGTTTTGTTTGTGAAGATTATACGGTAGTTATTCTGTGATCAGATTTGCATTAATCCTGGCAAAAAGTTCTTGTTCTGCAACAGCTGATGCCTCATTCAAGTCTTTGTGTGGAAGGTCAGATTTGCTTAAATAAAGATTGTTCAGCTTGCTACCTATTGAAATTTCTTCTGATTGCATGCGTTTTTTCAATAAAATTACATTGATGTGGTCAAGTAAAACTTTAGAGTTAAGTGCTGTGTTGCTTATTAGCTAACAAAACAGTTCTTGTCCATTTCTGAATACTTACGCTTGAAATATGCAGAGGACTGCTACAGCAAAATTAAAAAGATTATTGATTAATTGTTAGATTTCTACATACTCTCTGAAACGTTAAATAGAGATCACACACACACACACACAGGTAATAGTCCTGCTCTATGAAGAATCATGTACAGATGAGAAACCTAATCAGTACTATATTATATTTCGTTAAAAATTGAATTATCTGGTCAACAATAAATCAAGTGGTAAATTATTAAGGAAAGGGATAACAGTCGTTGGGATGGAAATGAGAGCCCTGTTACCTTTCAACTTGGTGAACAGGAGTTGTATCAGCCATATAAAGGGATGGTACATAAAGCGATAGAAAAAGATGAAATTCCTGTTAAAGATGAGGTTGCGTGGAAAATGATTTTGTTGGGGTCGGTAAATAGAGCTGGTAACTTAAGGGGATGTGAACTGTCTAGCAATAAGATTTGTAGAAATTTAGTGGTTTGGGTTGGTCAAGGTGAAATAATGTGTCGAAGCTTGTGCTTGAACAATTGCTCTTGTAGGGCATATTCAAATGCAGATTTAAGAGGAGCTGGAAGTGGATGTTTATTGTGGTTTAGCGAACTGGATGATATTAGAGGTTACTCAGAAGATGGACAGGATCTATATGACTATATGTAAGAATGGCTGCCTCTGATTCAGAAAACACAGAGGAAAACAAAAGCTCGAGTCCAAAATGGGTGGTCGTCATTGTAATTCCGGAGTTAGCAGCAATGGCAGTGATACTAGTCCTGTTACTTCTTTATGCATTCAGGAAGAGAAAGCTAACAAGAAAAGGAATAGTAAGACTTAACTCCAATGGTGAGGCAACTAACAGAATTGGGAAGAACAAGTTGGATTTTTTTTTTTTTTACCCTTATGCAAGTTGCTAAAGCCACCAATGACTTCTCGTTTTTGGATCTGTTTACAAAAGGGCATATTGGACAAGGATCATGCTACTTCTTATGAGAAAGCTGTATTTGATGCTGTTGCTTATTTGATGACCCCTGAGAGTGATGATGATGTTGTTGTCAATCTACACTCCAAGCTGTTGAAAGATTTCCCTAAAGATATGGTTTCTCTGAAGAGAACTCAAGTGCTTTGCTTTTACATGGGTCGACTTGACTTATCTTTGGAACTTGTCCAACAGGTTTTACCTGTAAATGAACAAGAAGATTACATTTATGGAATGCTTGCCTTTCCTTTATTAGAGCTTGGCAGGATGGCAGATGCAGAAAAAACAGCAAGGGGTTTGAGATCAACAAGGAAGATCCATGGGTGCATCATGCTATCTGCCATGTACTTCAGTTTGAGTGTCAGTTCAAAGAAGCAGTGGAATTCATGAAAGATCACTCACAATCGTGGAATGCTTTGTCATATTTCATGATTACACACAACTGGGGGCGTGTTGCACTTTGTTACTTGGAAGGGCAATCATCCAGTGAAAAAGTTTTAGAGGGTTATGATTGCCTTATTTGGAAGGAATTAGAAAGATGTGATGCTACTGCTGCAGAGGTGTACTTCAATGCACTTGACTTGTTATTGCGGGTCTATTTACGAGGTCGGATATTTGACTTTAGTGACAGTTTGAAGATCTTAGCAGAGTATCCGACAGATAAACAAGTTTGGCATCTTGAATGGCACCTTGATTTGTTGATATTATGGGCCTTAGCATGTACTGGTAAACATTTCGATGCAGAAAAGTTGCTTGAGAGCCTAAAGTGCAGAATGTCTGGGATGACATGTATGTATATGTCTAGTAGAAGTCATGCGGAACTCCCCTACACCAAAGAAGACTGCAAAGTGGCACACTGATAATACTGAGGGGTGTGAGGAGTCGGTAATCATTTCACGCGTTTTTTCCCTCTCCGCTTCCTCAAAATCATATCCAACAAGCTCACTCAATTTTTGTACATTCCCATCCATGCAGTCAACTCTGTCTTTTAATTTTTTCACCATCTCACTCACCTTCTTGTAATCACTTTCATCTTCATTTTTCATCAGATGACCTAACCTCCTTTTACTACCTTCGCCCCTCTTCATTTTTCCTAATTAAAGCATTTGTGTAAGAATCTGGGAGAGAGATCATGTATGTATGGAATGACACAAAACAACAGTACAATATGCATGTCATCTCAAACCTAAACAAACAGTACCAGCATTACATATGGGTATGCATATAATCGAGTTTAGGACCAAAGAATATACCTGTACTCAAGTTTATGGCCGGAGAATATGATCAATGACAGTGACGGAAGAGATTATCGTGATTCGCCTTCTCTCTCGCCAAAATCCCCTTTCTCTTGCTAAAACCCTAGTACACACTGTAAATCCCCTTCTTTACCCTTTAATTGAAGCAAGAATCCGGGAGAGAGAAGAATCAGGAAGAGTTGGAAAGCCCTAATTGACTGTAAAAGGCGGAAGAGAAAAAACGGGAAGGGGCGGGGATATTTTAGTTCCTTTTGGAAAATTAACAGTAACGTTTTTTTGAAAATTAACAGTGATGTAATAAAATTTGGTGTCCTTAAACGTAAATTGCAGATATGCGTTCATATGTGATAGGAAAGACCATTTCCTGGAATTAGTCAATCGGTGGAGCTTCAATAGGGGTACTTAAATCTTTTCATCATTCCGTGAAAAAATTGCGTAGATAAATAACGTTCCACGAAAAAAAATGCGGACAATATTCGATTTTAAGGGAATCTGAAAATTTAGATATCTGATCCAATTTTTCCAGACTGAACGTTTGATCCTATATTTTTAAATAAATTCGGATCCCATTCCGGATCAACTTTTCAGAAAACTGAATATCCGAATTCGATCCGATCTTATATTCCTTAAAAAATTAACTCTATATATATTTACGTAATAATCTATAATATTTATTTTTCATAATATTATTTTATTATAATTGAAATAATAATGAATTTTATAAATTTAAAACCAATATATGATTTGATTTGATTTGATTATGATTATATATAATTTATATATAAAAGCTCGGACGACAAAGATTTATCGGTTGGCATGAAAATCAGCAACTTGAGTGGTTAATTATAGGTTATTGGACAGACTTAAGCATTTGGTCTTTGGGAAGAATGGATAAGTTAATTATAGGTTATTGGATAAATTCCAGGAAATGGTCTTTCCTATCACATATGAACGCATATCTGCGATTTACGTTTAAGGACACCAAATTTTATTACATCACTGTTAATTTTCAAAAAAACGTTACTGTTAATTTTCAAAAAAGAACTAAAATATCCCCGCCCCGCCCCGCCCCTTCGCCCCCCTTCCCCCTTTTTCTCTTCCGCCTTTTACAGTCAATTAGGGCTTTCCGACTCTTCCTGATTCTTCTCTCTCCCGGATTCTTGCTTCAATTAAAGGGTAAAAATTAAAGGGTAAAGAAGGGGATTTACAGTGTGCACTAGGGTTTTAGCAAGAGAAAGGGGATTTTGGCGAGAGAGAAGGCGAATCACGATAATCTCTTCCGTCATTGTCATTGATCATATTCTCCGGCCCTAAACTTGAGTACATGTATATTCTTTGGTCCTAAATTCGATTATATGCATACCCATATGTAATGCTGGTACTGTTTGTTTAGGTTTGAGATGACATGCATATTGTACTGTTGTTTTGTGTCATTCCATACATACATGATCTCTCTCCCAGATTCTTACACAAATGCTTTAATTAGGAAAAATGAAGAGGGGCGAAGGTAGTAAAAGGAGGTTAGGTCATCTGATGGAAAATGAAGATGAAAGTGATTACAAGAAGTTGAGTGAGATGGTGAAAAAATTAAAAGACAGAGTTGACTGCCTGGATGGGAATGTGCAAAAATTGAGTGAGCTTGTTGGATATGATTTTGAGGAAGCGGAGAGGGAAAAAACGCGTGAAATGATTAAAGATGTTAACACGCGAATGGATAAGTTGCAAAAATTGAGTGAGCTTGTTGGATATGATTTTGAGGAAGTGGCACACTGTAATGTCTTCACCTGATGGATCACAGGGTCTTGTTTTCCTCAGTCATGAGGAGGTTCGTGAAACTATTTATGCAAACCTTGCTGCAATCTAGGGATGGCAACGGGTCGGATCGGATCGGGTTTGGCCAAATCCAAATCCAAATCCAAAGTTTTCGGATCGGGTCTTGATCCGGATTTGAAAATCAAAATCCAAATCTTCGGGTTTTATCGGGTTTCGGATCGGATTCGGGTTTAAATCGGGTTTTTAATTCAAAATTCAAAAATTAAAATAATCACATTAAGCAAAACATAAAACTATAAATATATTTTAAATTTAAAATATAAAAATATTTTAGTTGCATAAAAAATATAGAATATTATAAATAAAATTTAAAAACTATAAGGAAAATAAAGAATATATATATATATATATATATTTATATAAGTATATTAGAACTTTAATAAAAAAATAATGTTGTGATTAAATAAAAATAATATCACGTTATTTAAGATATCTCAAATATATATCTGGCTGATCATTTTGTTTATTTGTTTGATATGTATCTCAAATATATAAAATGATATAATAAATAATAATTAATATTAAATGTATATATATATATATATATATATATATATATATATATATATATATATATATATATATATATATATATATATATATATAGGCCTTTGCTCCATACAGAACACTCTTATATAACAAACAGTAAAGAACACTATAAAATCATTTATTTCAATAGATCCATTGGCCCCGCGAGGGGCACCCAATACAAAAAGTTCTTATTTTTTTAGGCTCCATCCATCCAGCAAAAATTTTTTTTTTTGAAAATTCACTGTTCATCAATGACGTCACTGATGACGTCATGAACAGTAAATATTTAATTTTTTTTTGCTGGATGGACGGAGCCTAAAAAAATAAGAACTTTTTGTATTGGGTGGCCCCGCCAGGGGCAATGGATCTATGAGATATGAGGTGTTCTTTATTGTTTGTTATATAAGGTGTTTGCTATGGAGTGCAACTCTCTCTCTCTCTCTCTATATATATATATATATATATATATATATATATTCACCATCTCACTCACCTTCTTGTAATCACTTTCATCTTTATTTTCCATCAGATGACCTAACCTCCTTTTACTACCTTCGCCCCTCTTCATTTTTCCTAATTAAAGCATTTGTGTAAGAATCTGGGAGAGAGATCATGTATGTATGGAATGACACAAAACAACAGTACAATATGCATGTCATCTGAAACCTAAACAAACAGTACCAGCATTACATATGGGTATGCATATAATCGAGTTTAGGACCAAAGAATATACCTGTACTCAAGTTTAGGACCGGAGAATATGATCATTGACAGTGACGGAAGAGATTATCGTGATTCGCCTTCTCTCTCGCCAAAATCCCCTTTCTCTTGCTAAAACCCTAGTACACACTGTAAATCCCCTTTACCCTTTAATTGAAGCAAGAATCCGGGAGAGAGAAGAATCAGGAAGAGTTGGAAAGCCCTAATTGACTGTAAAAGGCGGAAGAGAAAAAAGGGGAAGGGCCGGGGATATTTTAGTTCCTTTTGGAAAATTAACAGTAACGTTTTTTTGAAAATTAACAGTGATGTAATAAAATTTGGTGTCCTTAAATGTAAATTGCAGATATGCGTTCATATGTGATAGGAAAAACCATTTCCTGGAATTAGTCAATCGGTGGAGCTTCAATAGGGGTACTTAAATCTTTCCATCATTCCGTGAAAAAATTGCGTAGATAAATAACGTTCCACGAAAAAAAATGCGGACAATATTCGATTTTAAGGGAATCTGAAAATTTAGATATCTGATCCAATTTTTCCAGACTGAACGTTTGATCCTATATTTTTAAATAAATTCGGATCTCATTCCGGATCAACTTTTCAGAAAACTGAATATCCGAATTCGATCCGATCTTATATTCCTTAAAAAATTAACTCTATATATATTTACGTAATAATCTATAATATTTATTTTTCATAATATTATTTTATTATAATTGAAATAATAATGAATTTTATAAATTTAAAACCAATATATGATTTGATTTGATTATGATTATATATAATTTATATATAAAAGCTCGGACGACAAAGATTTATCGGTTGGCATGAAAATCAGCAACTTGAGTGGTTAATTATAGGTCATTGGACAGACTTAAGCATTTGGTCTCTGGGGAGAATGGATAAGTTAATTATAGGTTATTGGATAAATTCCAGGAAATGGTCTTTCCTATCACATATGAACGCATATCTGCGATTTACGTTTAAGGACACCAAATTTTATTACATCACTGTTAATTTTCAAAAAAACGTTACTGTTAATTTTCAAAAAAGAACTAAAATATCCCCGCCCCGCCCCGCCCCGCCCCGCCCCGCCCCTTCCCTTCGCCCCCCTTCCCCCTTTTTGTCTTCCGCCTTTTACAGTCAATTAGGGCTTTCCGACTCTTCCTAATTCTTCTCTCTCCCGGATTCTTGCTTCAATTAAAGGGTAAAGAAGGGGATTTACAGTGTGCACTAGGGTTTTAGCAAGAGAAAGGGGATTTTGGCGAGAGAGAAGGCGAATCACGATAATCTCTTCCGTCATTGTCATTGATCATATTCTCCGACCCTAAACTTGAGTACATGTATATTCTTTGGTCCTAAACTCGATTATATGCATACCCATATGTAATGCTGGTACTGTTTGTTTAGGTTTGAGATGACATGCATATTGTACTGTTGTTTTGTGTCATTCCATACATACATGATCTCTCTCCCAGATTCTTACACAAATGCTTTAATTAAGAAAAATGAAGAGGGGCGAAGGTAGTAAAAGGAGGTTAGGTCATCTGATGGAAAATGAAGATGAAAGTGATTACAAGAAGGTGAGTGAGATGGTGAAAAAATTAAAAGACATAATTGACTGCCTGGATGGGAATGTGCAAAAATTGAGTGAGCTTGTTGGATACTCCCTCCGTCCCATTTTATAAGACCCTCATTCCTTTTTGGTACGTCCTAAAAAGAATGAACCTACTATACTTACTATTTTTGAACACTACTTTTCACTATTACACCCACTACTTCTCTATTTTATACTCTCTTTTTATTCAATAAACACTATTACACCCACTACTTTCTCACTTTATCCATTTTTTATACATCCACTTTAACAAATAACTAATCAAATATTGCCACCTAGCAAGTCAAACTGCTTTTTCTTAATTTTTGTGTAAACTTGACCGGGTCTTTGTTTTCGGGACGGAGGGAGTATGATTTTGAGGAAGCGGAGAGGGAAAAAACGCGTGAAATGATTAAAGATGTTAACACGCGAATGGATAAGTTGCAAAAATTGAGTGAGATTGTTGGATATGATTTTGAGGAAGTGGCACACTGTAATGTCTTCACCGGATGGATCACAGGGTCTTGTTTTCCTCAGTCATGAGGAGGTTCGTGAAACTATTTATGCAAACCTTGCTGCAATCTAGGGATGGCAACGGGTCGGATCGGATCGGGTTTGGCCAAATCCAAATCTAAATCCAAAGTTTTCGGATCGGATCGGGTCTGGATCCGGATTTGAAAATCAAAATCCAAATCTTCGGGTTTTATCGGGTTTCGGATCGGATTCGGGTTTAAATCGGGTTTTTAATTCAAAATTCAAAAATTAAAATAATCACATTAAGCAAAACATAAAAGTATAAATATATTTAAAATTTAAAATATAAAAATATTTTAGTTGCATAAAAAATATAGAATATTATAAATAAAATTTAAAAACTATAAGGAAAATAAAGAATATATATATATATATATTTATATAAATATATTAGAACTTTAATAAAAAAAATAAGATTGTGATTAAATAAAAATAATATCACGTTATTTAAGATATCTCAAATATATATCTGGCTGATCATTTTGTTTATTTGTTTGATATGTATCTCAAATATATAAAATGATATAATAAATAATAATTAATATTAAATGTGTATATATATATATATATATATATATATACTCCCTCCGTCCCATTTTATGTGAACCTCTTTCCTTTCTGGGACGTCCCAAAAAGAATGAACATAAAATACTTACTATTTTTTAACACTACTTTTCACTATTACACCCACTACTTCTCCACTTTTTTATTAAATAAAAATTATTACACCCGCTATTTTTTTCCACTATTTCAAATATATTATTAAATATTGATAGGTCCCACCAATTTACACACTTTTCAACTAACTTTACTCTTTTTCTACAACATTTTCTTAATCTCCGTGAAAGTCAAACTAGTTCATTCAAAATGGGACGGAGATAGTGTATATATATATATATATATATATATATATATATATATATATATATATATATATATATATATATATATATATATATCGGGTTTCGGGTTTGGATCGGGTATCGGGTCGGGTATCGGATCGGATTACCTAAGATCCAGATCCAAACTCTTTCGGGTCCAAAAATAAGATCTAAATCCAGATCCAAATCCAAAAAATCGGGTTCGGGTAGACCCAAATGGATCGAATCAGGTCGGGTATCCATCGGGTTGGATTTTTTTGCCATCCCTACTGCAATCTCTGCTATACAAGGAATTCTCGAGCAAGCTGATAGATTTGTGTTTCAAGCACTGTCAGCAATACTTGACAGCCCAGGAGCTATTTTGAAAGCAGTTTATCTGGATCTCATGTGCAGGAGGCCACACGAAGCTATTGCAAAGTTGAAAAGGTGCAGTCGTACCAGGTTTCTTCCCACGGGATCAGGGCGGTCTCATAGCAGGCCTTATGTGACACTGGCTTCATGGGAAGATGTTACCAGAGTCCAACACCAGTGTCCACATTTCCACCTTGAGGACAAAGTGAGTCTTTGGGGCCGGGATAATGTTATGACTCCACAGCCCAAGGACTGGAACCAGCCTAATGATTTAATTAAGTACTCCAGACAGAAGCATAAGGCCCCGAAAAATAATTCAGTGTTGCAGGTCAACGAAAACAGTTAAGGGGCGAAAGAGTAAAAGACAGAAGTAGCGAAGCAAGACAAAAGAAAGGCGGGGGCTTGGATTACGGTTTATGCTGAATATTGTTGCTGATAGTTTCAATTAGGAATTTAGGAGAGAGCGGACCTCTCGAAAGTCCTGCAAAATTGTCGTCGTTTCATTTCGTTGTTCTTTTCAGTTCAGACTTAGTTCCTAAACAATCATATTGTGGTGAATTTCTTCTGTCAATTTGAGTCAATTTAAGCAGTTCATTACAGGCAGCAGAAGAGAAGTACTTTGATAATCACCTAGCTCCTTTTTACAGGATTGAACAGGTGCTTTGTTCATTCTTGTGACCTAGTGGACTTTCTCTTTCTATTTTTCCCTCTGATAAAAAATAATAGAAATCTGACATAAAGAAGGTTTGAGATATTTTCTAACCAAAAGTGAGTCATATTTGAAACTTCCTTCTACCCATTTCCTGGTGTTTATGCATTTACTGTTTTCTCTTCTTTTAGTATGTAAGAAAGTGGTGTGCAATTCTCAGTAGATACTGCCGTTGATTTCTTGCTCCAAGCTAACAGTTCCAGACTCGAGGCATGGAAAAAAGTCACCTAGAATTCTGACAGAGGATAACTTTCAGTTACTTTTTGATATTCAAGAAAAGGTGACATTCCAAATTCTTGGTTTTAATCTTATATGAAACAATGCTCTGAAACATGAAACAAGTGCAAAACTGCATTCATATATTCCGTCCTGCCAAATTATTCTGGGATTTCTGTATCCTTTAAGGACATTTGTCTGAAGCCTCTTGACCAAGACTCTGCCACTCTAAGTGTTCTACAGGTGATTACGTCATTTCTCCTTCTACACCATTGGGTCAAGGGCCCAAGGTTTGCGCCCATCGATACTAGTTAGCAGCAGTTAGTGCACGATGTGTTGTTTTATGAGCAAGATCAATTACCTTACTAAAAAAAATGTACCGAGTACATAGTTGGCATATAATGGATGCCCGTGATAATATTAATGTATACTGGAGTAGGAGAGATATATAATTATATGATCTTGGATCATTAATGTTGAGTCAGAAGAGTGAAAACACTAGTTTTTTGGTGTTTCAATGAAGTGATATTGACCACATGAATAATTTAAATTGGATACATTCCCATATAAGTGAATACCTGATGTAGTTGCATGCATTTGTCACGTAATAATTCTTGATATAACCAGATTTCTTGAAAAGATTCTACAGAATGGATTTTCAGATGAAGTTCTTTAGTTTTAGATGTATCATAAGGCTGGAGGAGTTCGGCGACACATTTAGGATGGTAGAAATGACCACAATCTGCATTGGTTACTGGAAGACCTACAATGGCAATGATTTCAAGCAGGCATAACATACTTGTCCAGTTCAGAATTAAAAGATGCAGCATGGCAGAAAAATTCAGGAGTACGTCTCAGCGACAGAAGCTGAGGTAAGTAGGAAAACTAATACATTGAAGTTTTCTTATGTTGCAGCCCCGATTTCTCCAACCACAGTTACTTGCATTCAGTTCCGGAAGGAAAACCAGGTAAAGCTCATTCATTTTTGTTATGATACAAATGCCGTCACTGCTTATTCTTAAAATATATGCATACTACTCAATAACATTTACTCAGTCATTTTCTCGTATTCATCGGGTCATATTTTCTCATACTACTCACTGTTTAAAATAACGTTTACTTAAAATATATGCATTCAGTTTCAGGTTTCATCAAAATGTTGTAACCAAATTGTAATATTAAAGATTTGTTTCTAATGAATTATCTGAAACTGTCTGCAATCACTTTAACAACAATGTAAGCATGTTTTTGTATGTTGCATAATTACATGCTTAGATCACTGGTTACTAAGACGGTGAGATAATAACATATTTAGATCACTGCTTACCAAGACAATGAGTAAAAAATGGGAAGGTCACGTAATTGGACTGTAAAGAAACATCAAGAAAGAGGATCACACTTGCCAGTTCAGGCTATCTCAGTCATCTATGTTCAGAGCTGGAATTTCTACATTCGCTTCGAAGACATTGCTTCCTGATATGAATTTCTCTAATGTAAGGGCCTTTGTTGCGTTCTCTGCTTCAGCAATTAGCAACCTGCATGATAACCATGCTTATGGTCTGGAGACAAAATTTTTAAAAGCCTAGTTTGGGTGTTTATAAATTCTATCACGTTTGGTATCTATTATGGAAACACAAAAGAAGCAAACGTCAAAGTTCAGTTTAAACTCAAAATGTAGGCAAAAAAAAAAAAGGACCAGGCTTTTTTACATATGTCTACACTCTGACAGCTATGAGTTTACAAATCTGGTATGCTTTATATTTTTTCCCCAATCTGAAATTTAAAATGATCACACGAACCAGCAAAAGATTATCCTTAACCACGCTATCACAAACCTTATAAAAGAATGCCAACATACCCTCTTTAATGCTGGTGGGAGCTCTAGCTTTTGTTGGAGCCAATTATATACTGATACATCCTCCTCTAATCTCATTTCTAATCTTTAAAACATGTAAATTTCACAACATTATTATGAGGCTGTTTGGCTAAAAAAATTTTAAGTCTTTATCGACTTATTTTCGGATAAAAATTTTATATTTTGATAATTTTTTTATACAAGTATTTAATATATGTTTGAGATTCTATAAATTGCAAAAAAGAAAAGTTAATATTTTTTAGGAAAAAGTTAGAAATCTCTAACTTTATCTTAAAATAAGTTGACTTATTTTGAAAAAAGTTCCCCCAAATACTACTCTAAATGGCCAAACTATATCAAAGTGACGGCTTGCACATGTAGTATATTAATTGATATTTGCTTGTTATACCACCATGCCTTTGTAAACAATAATCTTAACATGTGAGGTGTTCCAAAATCCATTATCTAATAAACCTTATCATTCTATAATCATTGCAAAGGTTAATAATCCGCCAAGAATTTCAAGAAGATTTGTTGTAATAAAGAAGTTTTATAAATTCGAAAAAGTATAAGAAACTTTAATATAATAAAGAAGTGATTTAAGTTAAATAAGACTACCAAGTTATGAATAGGGAATTATATAAAATGACATTAATAAATAATAGATAACCACAAACTTGTTAAAAACTTATGAGAATATTCCATAAACTGTTTAACACACATTCACATGATTAAATCTATAATAGTCATGAATATTACCTCTTTTACTGGAATATTAAATCCAAGGGGGGTGTAATTGCGGAAGATGTGGTGGAACGATAGGATTTGATTCTGAGAATAATCAAAGTGAGCATCGGGGGTGTTTCAACTTGGGTCGGTATTGCAGTTATGAAAAAAAAAAACTTGGGTAGGAATTTAAAACTAAAATAATGTATTTTGATTACATATCAAAACTAGAAAAAGATTAATTTTTGGTTAAAATAGGATTGATCGGAAAACCAAATTACAAATTATATCTTTTCTCTGTCGCTATTATAGTGTAGGTGTAGTATAATAATAATAAGGGTCTTGCTCAAATGAGAACCCTCACTTATGGTGAGATATGAGATCTAATCCTAACCATATATTTTTTATATCTAAATTAAATCCTAGCCCCACAATTAATATTTAAAATTTTATTTTTTTTATTATTCATTTAATTCAACATCATCTTCCACAATCATTTCTTCCATACTCCGGTCACCATTTCCGGTCACCATCTCCGGCGACAAATTCCGGCCAACCCAAAAAATCACCACCGGTAAACAGAAAATCACCGCACTGCCGCCATCTCCGACCACCACCTCCGGTCACCACCAACAAAAATCACCACCTGTAAACAGAAAATCACCACACTCCGCCACTTCCGGCCACCGCACTACCACCACCACCAACAAAAATCACCACCAAATAACGAAAATCCCCACAACCAAAAGCATTACAAATCACTCCATCTCCGCCAACATCCCGCCACCACCTGCTACCACCACTAAAAATCACCACCAAAAGCCGAAAATCACCGCAAAATCCGCAACAACCACAAAAATCACCACAAACTCAGAAACAATCATCACAAAATCACCACAAAATCAGACACAATCATCTCCGATCAAAATCACCTCCGGCCAACGTTAAAAATCAAAGTCGCCGATGAGGAACACAAACTTAATTTCTGGACAAGTCAAAAGATTAACAAAGATGTTCAAAATCGTTGAAAATAGTAAACTCGGATGATTACAAGATCTTGCAAAAGTCGCGCGTCTCCGACGCAAATAAGAACTCGTGGTCGCCTCCATCGCCGCCGGTGTTTCCTTCATCTTCATCGACGAATCTGACTCTCTCGAATCGAATTATGACAAGATTCCTTTAATTGAGCTTCAATCCAAGTCGATCCATGGACCAATATTGGTAAGCTTTTGAAGAAGTTGAAGGATGAGAGTGCGACGACGGTGGGTGTGGTGGGTTGGTGGGGCTGGGCTGGGAAGAGAGAGGGATAGAGAAATGATTTGGGGGGAGGGGGAGAAGTGTGTATGCGTGTGTTTTGGGTGTGTGGTGTGTGCTGGGTGTGTGTGGTGTGTGTGGATGTGTGTTTAATGTGTGGCTATGATTAAAAGAGGTTTAAAAATTATAGGGCTGAGATTAGATCTCAGTTCTCATTTTAATTGTGGGTTCTCATTTGAGCAAAACCCATAATAATAAATATAGATATATATTCGTAATACTAGAATTTATTTTCATAAGATTAATCCAAAGGATATGGAGCAATACAATGAAATTTTTAATACAAAAATTACATTGAAGAAAATGAGGAGATATAATATTAAATATGATTTATAAAATCCTAAAATAACTAAAAATCATACTCCAATTTGAATAAAATCCTAAAATAACTAAAATCAGACTCCAATTTGAATAATAATAACATGATGGTTATATATAGCAAAACGGGGGGATTAGTACCTCACAAGCAATATTGCAGATTTGGGAGGTTGAAGATTTATCAGCTAATTGGGTTGAAAAATCGGTAATTCAAAATCGATCAAATCAATTCCAAAATTTTGACTAATTTTTGACCGACTTATCTACAATTTATCAGAAATTGGTTGATTCTCTCCCTATTGTTCAATGAGACTCAACAATTCTTCGAGTATTCCGGTGTTGCGGAAACATGAGGAGGAGACCAATTCATATAATTTATCCAAGAAGAAGAGGAGGAGGCTCAACTATTTGATAGCCAAGAGGAAGAGGAGCAATGATACGCCTGGGGATTCGAAGAGGAGGAGGCTCAACTATTTGATAGCCAAGAGGAAGAGGAGCAATGATACGCCTGGGGATTCGAAGAGGAGGAGGCTCAACTATTTGATTGCTAAACTTGTCCCAAATCACAACAGCAGCAAGGGGAGGATCCTACCAAATAACAACAAGGAGTTTTTGAAATATCCTCCCCGCTTCGGCCCCGTTCAAATTGGTGATACGCTGCTTAACTTTTCGAGCGTCCTCTTCACTGAAAGTAGAAACTATCTCATCAATTACAACCAAAATAAGAAGGTCAGGGCCAAGGATCTGGCTGGTAAAGTTATTGTTTTACATTTTATGGGACTAGTTGAACCTGACAGTAGAGTCATGACTCACTTGTTGGATGTATACAATAAGTTACAGCCAGCAGGTGGTTTTGAAATTGTGTTTGTCGCAATTACTCCTGATACAGACGATATTTATTCTGATTACACAAAACAGCAATTCTCTCAGATGCCATGGCCTGCCATTCCCTTGTCAGATTTCAAATCCCGGGATCGCTTGCGAACAATATTTGGTGCATCCAGCGTGGACTCTTCTTCGCCTCCCTCATTTATTATTGACCCAAGAGGGGTGGTTTTGCAATCTCGTTCTTCCCCTTTGTTTGATAGATATGGAGCTGCTGGCTTTCCTTTCACCAAAGAAAGAATAGAATTCCTTGATTCCGAAGATAATGTAGCCCGAATGCAGCCTGTATCAATTCAAAAACTCTTGGCATCTCCTCAACGTGATTATCTCATCGACAATGATGGAGACGAGGTATACTACGTGATTTTGACATCATTTTTATCATTATATTCTGGTGGTCTGTTTGCAATATTATCTTTTCATTTGCATTTTCTAATTTATTCATGCTACTTCATTGGCAGGTACCTCTTCATCATCTTAATGATAAGGTGGTTGGCTTATACTTTTGTCCATATCTACATCAACCATACCCCACTGAGGAATTTGTGCAAGTTTATGAAGAGTTGTTAAAAACAAGGGAAGACTTTGAGATTGTTCTCGTCTATGCACATGGCTGGTATCAAAGGTATCATGGTCGCACAGATGAAGCTATGTTCATGGAAGCATTTCAGTCCATGCCTTGGTTGGCACTTCCATTTGATGACACAGATTGTAATAAGAAGTTGCAGAGGATCTTCAAATATCCCCAAGAACTGGTAGGTGAGGGGCCAAATCCAAGGCTAGTGATTATAGGACCTCATGGAAAATTTATCGAACCATTCGGTGGTCAAATTATGTTAGAGTATGGTGTTCCAGCATTCCCGTTCACCACTTTCAATACCCTGAATTCAGAGTATGAAAGGTTAAAGAAGTTGAAGCCAGAGATGTTATGGGATACAGACTCAATTTTCACGCATTATGATGGGTCCCAGGTGAGTTCTTTTGTATGTTCTTTTTATCTCTCCTTTTGTCTTTCAATGTTCTCCAAAATTGGTGTATGCGCGCACACACACACATATTATGATACGTAGTAAATTGCAGGCATTTTCACTATTAAGATGATGAAAATCTGTTGCATTCATGCCGTATCCTCGGACTTTGTTAAGCTTGTTAATTTTGTATCTCAATGTTGTCTTGTCTATTTAACCTCGCAGGTTCTTTTTTCCCAATTTGTTGGCAAGAGACTCATAGTCATATGTAAGACCGAGATTCCACACGAATTCAGAGTAAAGCTAACAGAAAGGTATTTTAAGATGAAGGGCACAGATGACGAATTTGAAGTGATCCACATCCTTGGTTATTCTTGTTCAGTGCGGAGGTCTTTAAAGGAGTTTGCAGAGCCATGGTTGATGCATCCTCCTTTCCCCCGTGACTCAGATGCAGGTGATTATATATATAGTATCTTTAACCGGAACTATGGACTTTTAGCATTTGACCGGGACGGATCAGTTGTTAGAAAGACACGTGTCATTGAACTTGGAGACAGTATGATTTTTCCCTTTTATCACAATGTGGATTTGGATAAAGAGGTCTTGATTGAAATGGAAAAACGTATTACATTTAGAATAAGGGGCGATGATGACGGGATTGATACTGTATATGATTGAAGCTTATATGTATGAAGCTGAAGAAATTTCGTATTTACATAAAGTAAAGACTAAAGACCATTTCTTAAGATAAGATGCTATAAATTGAATGTTGAGTTTTGTGTGTGAGTGTTATTGAGTGCATAGACTTGTAAAACGTGTTGAAGAACCAGTGTATATATTCTCCATAGTGCCTCTGTTGATGAAGTGTTTTGATATAATGCTTATGTGAAGCTACACAAAAGTGATGGTAACTTTCTTTGATTATGATATTTCTCTGTTTGCTTAGCTGTCTTTGAGTTACGAGTAGATGTATTGTTATGTGCATCTGTTGCTATCAATGAATTATCTACAGCTGCTGTTTAATTTGTTAATTTACTTTTTGAAAGGGCAAGTACATGCTTTGAAGCTTGCAAAAGTTGCCTTAGGTTAAAGAATAAGTTTATAACATGGTTTTCGGTTATAATGTAAACTTCAGTAAGAAACTATTACTTAAAGGACGAATTATTATGTTTTCCTACGTGGGGTTTCGTCGAAACCTTTGTTTAGTTGGGCAGATAATCCCGCACTTGTTACTGATGCAGTTGAGAATGGATGATGAAGATTTGCATTTACTAACTGTTCTTGTTATACAGCATCTCCACCTATCTGATCAAATATGCACCAGCAAATCTGCAAAGAACTCCAAATTATTGGTTCATAGGCCCTCTTACAAACTCTTCTGCACTGGGCTATTGAGACAGCAAGGAGCTTTTCTCATTGGGGAGGGTAGATTACCAGTGGCTTACCGATCAGCAACAAGAGTTCAATAGCAATAGTACTAACAGAGGCCCGGATTTTGATTAGGTATCTGAAGGTGATCTGTTCGAAATCTTCTTGGAAAGTTCTGGAAGATCTCGACATACACCATCATGGAAGTAAACGAGTAACTTTGCATAATTTGTTACGTAAAACTTTTCGTGCCAGTATGCCACAGTTCACAATTTATGTTCTGAAGATAGGGGGTTGAACCAGCACTAGCAGGCTCAAGGGTGTTTTGTTGGAAGCCTTCACAACTTGAGCTAATCTATAACTCAAAACAATTTTTTATTACATTAGACTAACATGTGCACTGAGAATGATCATCAGTATTTGCACTTTGTAATCTAGATTTAGAATATTTGATATATACTTGTGTTATTAGAGCTACTATTGGGAATAATATTAATTTTCGTAAATGTCACTTACGGTAGAACTAGTCAACATTCAGTTGTGTGTATTCTATTTGGGCATCTTTTTTTAAAATTTGCATCATTCTTTTCCCACCAGCTGCAAGGGAAACTTGGTCCTTTATGTTTAGACACGTATTCTGGCAAAGGCATAGCTGAAAACAGCTATGTGTTGGAAATAACAGTTAATGAAATGGGAGTGGAGATTAGTTGGGAAGTTTGTCTAGTGAAGGATATTCCATTAGTAATGAAAAAGGGGGATCAGCTTATTTAATGCAGAAATTTAGACTTAATTCTGGTCTGAAAAGGCCGAATCCGAGTATTTCTGCTAATTCTGTGATCATAACTGTTCTTCCTTTCCCAGAGCCTTCATTAAGCAATTCAGCTCTTCCAAAAGAAGCTAATTTTAAAATCACAATCTTGGCTTGTGGTGAAAATGATGATCATGGGTTAGTTGGCATGAATTCTGAAGGCGAAAAGACTAACTGATTCAAGATGAATCAGAATCTATTATTTATGTTACAAGTATTGACACTGGTAAAGGGAATCTTCTATGTAACCGTCAAAATCAGCTGTTGTCTAGGTTTTGTGCATTGAATCTCATGCTTCATTCAAATTTTTGCTACTGTAGAGTTCATCTGCAGCCAAGGGTTTGCAAAATCAGCTGCTGCCTGCCTGAGATTAGATTTTAGCATTCTTCGAGGTCCGAAACGAGTAACTATATTTTTAATGCTGTTAAAATGTTACCTGTATACGAGATCAAGTTGCTCAAACAAGAGAAAGCATTGATAAATAATATAATTTCTTTGAAGACATATTAAGATCAAGGTAGAAGTTATAAGGGCTTAATGATCCTATAGTTAACTATAGGAGAATTTTCTACAGTTAATCACTGAAATAATGACACATCATATAGTTTCCTAAATAAAAATAAACACCTTTAATGCCCCTGCGGGGCCCATATAAATAAAAGGTAACACTCAAATGTTTTTAAAGGTTAACTTTAGGAAATTCTCCTAAAGTTAACTGTAGAAACATTTTTCTCAAGTTATATTTTTCTCAAGTTATAATACTATAGCCTCCTTTGGTTATGGGGTTTTTTTGTAGTTACACGGGAACTTAGATTTCCTTGGATTTAGGTTACATATGTAGTACTACCATGCCAACAACATGTTGGTGCAGTGGTTGAACCACTGGCCTCCTTTGAAGGAGGTCAGGGGTTCGACTCCTGGGTGTGCGTGAGTTTATTAGTTTGTATTAGGTTTCCTTTCTGTATTTGTATTTCTGTATTTGTAATGGCCGGGGGTCCTTCGGAAACAGCCTCCCTATTGTATAGGGGCATGGTCTGCGTACATCAACCCTCCTCAGACACCATTTTGAGTGGTATTATAACTGAGTAAAGTTTCGTTTTTATGTAGTACTACCATGGAAAACAAAAAAACCGCGTTTGGTTATGATCATGTAACTAGAAATCTGATTTTCATTTATTTTCTACTTAATTTTTTTAATCTAATTAATTTTAATTATAAAAATAAAATAATTTTATACCAATTTATAAATCAAACAAAATTACAAAATATGCAATACTTAAAAATATGCTTTTGGTATATAAGCGTGCAACTTGAAATTACATATAATTATTGTTTTTATATAAAAAAAACAATTTACTTATATAAATAAATAACATAAAAATAGTTACGAGTATGCGTATGTTTATTAATATAATATTATTTTAAATAAAATAAATAATATTGGAATCATAATTTTAGTTATACATTTTATTAATATATATTATTTTAGTTTAAAGAAAAAATAATTTATGATCACTTTTCATGATACAAACATATAATAAATATCATATACATATTTATTTGAAAAAGGTCACATTTGATAAAATAAACTGAAAATATTTATTGATATATATATATATATATATATATATATATATATATATTACACAAAAATTGAGAAATTTTTGCCGAGAATGAATTAGACAATAGTGTCTGTATTTTGAAAAGTGGGAGTTTGTTTACAATATTATTAGTATATGTTAATGATATATTGTTGTCAGTAATTAATAAAGGAATGCTCAACAAAACTAAGTTAGAACTTATTGGGAAAGTTGAGAATACGAGTGAAAGATGATAAATTCATGGAATTAAATATTTTAAATATTTAGTGTGATATATATATATATATATATATATATATATATAGTATGTGTCGATCTTAAAATGAAACTAATATAGTATAATTTAATATATTTTCTTTGTTATATTTTTAAAATATATTTAATTTATTTTTTAATTTTATATTTAATTTTATGACTAGGTAGGTAAGAGATATGTAACTCAGAAAAACCATGTATCAGGTAGGTAAGTGAGTTACTGTGCCTCCCAGTAACTTGAAGTACCATGGAAGTGTGAGTTCCACCATCTCATCCTAAAATCACATAAGCGAACAAAGGATTTTCTAGAGTTCCAAGGAACTACAAGTTACTATGCTTGTTCCCTCCAACCAAACGAGGCCTATATTTATAATCCGTGTAAGGCACATGGGTAGCTTAATTATTTTTTAAAAAATATTTTAAAAAAATTATATTTCTACTAAGTTATCGTTCATACTTACTAATATATAAAAATATTAATTAAATTTAATATTTAACCAATGTCGCCAACAGGTAGAAGTTATAATAATATACAACTTCTGTTTCAACAGCGGGTTCTACCTTACCCAGATCCTTCTTTGAGGCAAACTGCTGGATCCGGGCTTGAGTGTTGGACTCCAGGTAGTCCCATGCTTTAGCGATCAGTTCTTCCTTAGTGTGGGCTTCCATGCTTTCAATGTTTTGGACTTCATGTCCGGGTTCCTTTTTGAAATGCGCTCTATGCTTCTTTCGACTTAAGTTCTTTTGATACAAAGAGGCTTTCCTTTTGTTTTCAGGATCGGTTTCAGCTATGACTAATGCTTGGCCATAGCATCGTCCCCCAACCTCTGAATCTCATTTGACTTCTCCAATTCCAGCAGGTGTCGCTCTGATACCAATCAGTCACGTCCCCAACCAATAACAAATACAAATACTCGGTAACCCAGGGGAATTTTATAAAAATTCAGCATGAAGTATTCGTAAATCGGACTATCCAACTGTATATAAATTTAATACACCAACGATTCCTCACCGAGGATCGATTCCAGGTTATGGTATGAAACAAGAATTTAAACTATACAAATTATTACAATTTCTTTCACTACTCTGAATACAATTACTATACCGTCTAATCTGTAGCTTAATTCCAATCCGTGCTTACCCGCTCTGACTTCGAGATCTATCCTGTATAGGCTGCCTCATTGCTCTCATATGACTTGTAAGATGTAGACATCCACCCTTAATCCTAACTGAAAGGTTAGGGAAAATAAAGCAAGAGTGAGCCAACAACGCTCAGCAAGTGATCAATATAGTGAAACAACAATATTACGATAATTCATTGATGAACAATATCAATGAATACTTTCTCTCAAAAGATCATTCAATTTCCATCATAGAGTAAAAATTTTCCATTTACTATAAACCATCATTGCCTTAGATAAAACTTTGAGAAAAAGAATATCAAGAAATCCCCATATCATTCTTACTCCACTTTCAACGTACAATGTTACTCACGAAAGGAATAACTGGGAAATTTCTATCCATCCTTAATCTCATTGTTTTACTGAGTTCCCAATTTTGATCAAGATAGAAAAAGAACTAACTCTAATATCCACAATTTCGAAACTAATGACCATTTACCTTGAAACATATATATCTTATCAAAACATTCCTTTTCTTTAAAAACCATTTCATCTTGAACATACTTTTTATAAAACCCTTTTTAAAAACATTTAAGCTGATTGGAATTTTTCCCTTAACATTGGACAATACGGGTGATCAGCCACGTAACGTCCCCATACCGGACACGAAGTCCCTCTGGACCTTGAAATTGGGTTCCCAATTAGGCAACACATTGGCCTTTAATGTTGGACTAGGGGAACCACCCCTAGCCTCTTACGCTAAATAAAAAGTGATGGACTAGGGGAACCATCCCTAGCCTCTTACGTTTCTCCAATCTATAAAACCTTTAAAACATTTCACTTTTAAGTCCTTTATACTCACTGATAACAGATCAGCCCAGTATAAGGAATTTTAAAAAAAACATCTTTAATTAATTAAGCCTTTTTAATGAGTAACAATAAAAGATTAAGAATCAGGGAAGCAATTGATATAAGGAAGCATGAACAGCAAAGCAACAAGATTTAACTAAGAAATATTAATCCAGTAAGGAACAGAGCAGTTATTCAGGTTCTAGAATTGAACAACAATTTATAAGGAAATCATGAAATAAAGGAATCTGAAGTTCAACAGTAGATTTGAGTAACTGCACAAGCTATAACCACTAATTTCAAAGGTTACCAACTAATAAAATTTTCGTGGCAAAATTTGAACCTACATAAAAGATTTGAATAATTTAAAACGAAGATTTGAGAAATTCTCAATTACTCAAATCTCACTCTTGTCGGCTAAGCACTCATAAGCTTTAGCTGCCAGAACCGACCTGACAATAATGAGTTTGAATAAATAAGAAGATCTCAATTCATTCTCGGTTTTAACCGTCATCGAGTAACACATGCTTCAACGACAATATAAACCTCGAATTAATTTACAACAATTTGACGAAAACATTCCTTGAAAAATATTAATATAGATGAGGATTATTGAAATAAAATAATTTTAAAAGAAATTAACACCTGAACGATGGGTGAGGAAAATGAACAATGACAGAATAATTTGAAAATGATTGTTTGTAAATTAATAAAAGAAGAATGTCACTGGCAATAAAAATGAAGAGTTTAGGCACTAGCAAAATGATTTGAAAGAAACATCGTATAATTAACAGAACAGGTTCACATTATTCAGAATAAATATGAAGAGTATAATTGTTTGCAAGAAGGGATTTCGAAAGAACAAATAAATAATACCAAAGGTTTCACATCACTTGAACAATAAGTGAGGGATAGTATACTTGCCTCAATACATGAAGTTTCCAATTTCCAATATCTCAATTCTTTATTCACTTTACATAAGTCTCCACTTCTTTATACATTGGCCTCTACTCGGCTATACATTTATCTTTCCTCTATAATTTGTCCATCACTCTGCTATTATACTCGTCAATTCCGACGATTCTCTCTTTCTTCTAGATTCCTTCTACGCGTGCACTGGATCTTGGCTGACCTCCTATCCATACCGATATACAGGCAAAGTACTATCAGTACGCTTTTAATCTTAACCGTCTAACTCTATTCTACCCAATCGTGTCCTATTACGCTTTACAATATAGCACGTATAGCACATATCAACCACATTATCAAAATAATGCAGTATAACCATGTAAATCACATAAACACTTAACACGTATCATCCATTTACACTTATACCTTCTACTACATGTATTATATCAATTTACAAACAATTCTTTTCGAGTTACTATAAGAATTACAAACTAATTCTAACAAAATTTGTACAGCACCTCCTCTAAAATATGACCTAACCTGTCAGAAATACACTCGATATAATCAACAATCAAAGCATCCTTTGCTTTACAATTAACTCAATACAATCTCATATTCTTCACAATCTTACTAACATACGTCATTTATAATTCTTCTAACCATCCGCACACTTACCATTTAATATACATCCTTGCACCATTCACATTCCAGTCACAGTATGTACACTTCACTTTAATACTCAGAATCCAACTAATACCCTTTATAGCGATTATAATTATTACTATAAATACAATGCACAAGTTATAATTCAGGTAACCTAACTATTAATCACTAACAATTATCAAAATAGACTAGTTAATATTTAACAATTATAATTTATCACTCTAAATATAATATGAAATTCATTTTACCGCTAAATAGTTCAATATCAATTGACAATTCAAATAACATCACACACTTAGCACTTCACCATATTCTAGTTAATAATCCTTAAAACAACGATCCAAGAATTCTACTAAAAAAATTCATATACAATTTGTAAATACATTAGTACGCTTTTGATCCTTGATTAACAGTTCGTGTAATCCGAATATTATTATACTGATAACATATAAGTTATACTCGAGAAAAAAATGTAAAATAATAAATAATATTTTTAGAAAATTTTGACGGCATCCCCTCTGAACGGGTAGCCTACCAGTCGGAACAGAGCCGACAAACAATCATCAATAATCAAAATTACAATTTACAATCAAAAAGTAACAAACAATTTTAGATTATAACTATTCCCAAACCAAATAGTTCTTATATTAACCGCATATAAAATTTTAAAAAAAATTAAAACTCGAAATAATTATCATCGTATAATTAATAAAATGTATTTCGGCTCAGAAATCCATTATAGCCTTCTTCGAACAACCCACATAAAGAACACACGACACAAAATAGTTAACTCCTTGATACAATTGTCATAAACCAACTCGACCTAGCTTAAAATCGAACAAAAGAAAAATTTGGTAACAACGGAAAATCTAGCCACAACATAAATACTTCGACCAACTCTAACTCAGTCAACAATTTACATAAAAGTACACCCGCGGCTTGTCTTTAATCAAACCATTCTAAAAAAAAATAATTACAGAAAAAAAAATATGGAATTTCTCAACCAGCAGCCAATCGACTAGTTAGATTAGATATACTATCGTCCCCAACTAAAACTTAAAACAGAGCTTGATAGTTAACTGAAATAACAACGATCAATAGTAAGAAACAACACCCACGACCACATACCAACTCTACACCCACAAGCAAGCAGCTATACAACCCCAAAATCACAGGCGCGGCCACATGAACACACAGCAGGGGACAGCAGGGACGAACTAAAAATTGAGGGAGAGGAATTAGAGAGATATAGAGGAGAGACGTGAGGGAGATAGAGGTGAGACAAGAGAGATTTTTGTGCGTGAATTCTAAAGAGAATTCGAGAGATTAAGAGATATGTATCCAGAGGTTTCGAGAGACACAAACGAAAGAGCAAGTCTGCTGTTCTCAATTGGGGATTAGGAATATTAGGGATTTAAAGAAGCTAGAGACCTTTTTGGAATTTCATAAATGCTAAAATACAACAAAATCGTTTTAAATCAATTTCTACAATCGAAATAAATCAGAAAACTAATAGAAAATAAATTTAAAAATTTTAAAATGTATTTTATGAAATTACAAACATCCCTAAATTTTTAAAATATTTTTAGGATCAAAGATGAATTAAATATGAATTTTGCAAACTTTGATCCTTTAAATACCATAAAATTCATAACATCATTTTAAAATACTTAAACACCCAAATTAATACACCCAATAATTTTAAAAACTAAATAATATCATAAAGATAATAACACAAAAAATTTCACGATTTTTAATAACTCCGATGATTTTATAAAAAAATTCGAAGATCAATAATGCACAATTTAAATATATTTTAATCACCAAAAATACAAATAAAAAAAATACACGGACTTATTCCGCACACATAAATCACCATATAAGCATGTAAACAATGATGTCACATATATTTTATCTTAACAAAATTTTCACGCCCTATACTCCACATTTAATATCAAATAATTAAATAATAAATATAATAATTACGATATTTTCTAGGGCGTTATATGAAAGAGAAGTGTCCTAAATCCAATCATGGATGATGAGTTAGGATAAACTTTCTTGTAATCTTAGTAGATTTTATGATTATTGGTTAAAGACATATTTGTCTTTATACGGGCTTTATCTATTTAAAGTGTTTTAAATAAGATGTTCCATAGTTTAGAGTAAAGCTTCTAGAATTATAATGAGATTATAATAGTGAGATCTAGAAGATGATAACACTAAACTTAAACTGTTCCTGATCATAGGATAACTAATTGGAAGTTAGTTAATCCGTAAAGATCGGTACATACTATACTTGCTTCTTCGGAAGGATGTCTGTTCTCATAGGCATTTGTGTGGTGACACTATAGTTAGTATGTAGGTGCTCATTAGGAATGAGTTCACTGAACATGACTCGATCACTTGAACAATTAATAGAGTTTACTCACGTGTCAATAATTGTTCATGTAGTGATGGTTGTACAAGTATCCTTAGACTTGAGATTGTTAGAGTCATCTTGTATATAATGAACAATGCTTTGGTTTAGTCCTTAGTCTCAAGGGCAATTAATAAGTTCTATTCTGGGCATTGGAATTTATATATGGAGATAGTTAACGATCAATAAAGGATCTGCCCCTTCCAGTAAAGGAAGAGAATATCCTATGCTATTCTTAATATGGTAGTTCAGGAATCTCTGGCCAGAGTGAATGAAATTAGAAATTAGTTTCTAATTTGCATTATACATAAAGAATAAGGAATGCATATGATTAAATTAGAAAGGTTTGACACGAGATCTATGCCTTGTATTTAATCGGGATATTGTTAGGGCAGAAGGAATTTATTGTACGGTAACCAGTCACTGAATAGGTTCTATATTCCTAGCAATGAATTCATATTATCCGGATAGTCGCGATATATTGAGAAGTATCACTCACGATGTAGAATGAATTTAATTACAGCGATAATTATTTTTTAACGAATTAAAGTAATTCGTATAAATAATAATAAATAGTTTATTATTATTTATTTCTACTACCGGCTTAATATTGAACCTAAAGGGTCACACCATAAAAAGAAATATTGATGAAGATTAAGAAAAATTATTTTGGCTAATAATTATTTATTTAAGAAATAAATAATTAAATAATTAATTAAATATGATTTAATTAATTATAAATATTAAGAAAAGTTCTTAATATAATAATTATATATTTAATCTGAGATATTAAATATATAGAGAGAATTGTTTTTTTTTTAAATCAATGAGAAACATGTTTTAATCATTAAAAGAGTTTTAATGATTATTTGATTAATTAATAAAGATTAAATAATCTAAATAATGTAAAAGTCAAGAAACCACACCTATGGTTTCACTATAAATAGACATGCTATATCAGATTTCAGTATAACCCCAGCAAACACAAAATCATGATTCAAGAAAGAGTTTCTTGAATTAAATCAAATTAGCCAAATTTTTCTCTCTTTTCTTTCTTTATTAAATTTCTTGGTGGATACCATTAGAGCACTCCACATACTGAGGGGTGATTGCAAGGAGAAGAACAAGGGCTAATTTTGAAGATCATAGCTGTTGCCGGAAAGCATTGAAGGTAATTCTCTTATTTTTCTTGAAATATATGCATGATTAATTAGGATTTCTATGCAAATAAATGTTATAAATACTTCCGCATGCGTAGAAATTCCTTCATTATAGGTAAGTACAAGGTTCCCTGAATCGGGACTAGGTTATTCCCGAACCCATAGAGAGGGTCATCACTGCATTCATTCATTCTCACGCTGCCCAGCTGCATTCTGTCAAAAGTATGTTTGAGAATGATGTTGACTGAGGATCCATTATCAACAAGAATCCTTTTGACTTCATTATCAGCGACGTCCAAGCTAACGACCAGGGCTTCATTTTGATTTTGATCAACACCTTCAAAGTCAGCATTGCTGAAGGTTATTACTTGCTCGGGGAAGGACTGAATTATCATGACTTCATCTCCGGAGCCCGGACTAGGGGGAGGAGTGATGGATCCCCCCATTACCACATTGACAACATGCCTTTTCCCTGATTCGGAGCCTTCCCCTTTTTCCATAGTTTTCCGAGCTATATATTGCCCCATGTTTCCTTTCTTAATTTGATCCTCAATGAAGTACTTGAGAGATAAGCAGTTTTCGCTGGTATGACCATGAGTCCCATGGTAGTCGCATTGTTTGTGAGTTGGCCGATTCTCCGGCGTTGTGCCCATGGTCTTTGGTGGGTAGAAGTATGGCTTATCCCGGACTTCCTTCAGGATGTCGGACCGGGTTTGGCTGAGTGGAGTCCACTCAGGTTCCGATCTGGGATCAGATTTTGGTGGCCTTGGGGGTCTTGAGTCTGGTTTGGCTGCTGGGGCTGCTGGTTCGGAGGTTTTCTCCGGAACTGAGAGCTGAGAGCTCTGAATATAGTTGGTCTGTCTGTTTGGTTTGAATCTCTTATCCGGTTGATAATCACCTCGAGGGCGATCATCTTGAGTTGTTCGGGTGTAAGAAATCCCTTATCGGGTCATCCTCATATCTTGTAGCACATCGGTTTCTTTGATGAATCTGGCTGTCATGGCATGAGCAGCTGCCAGGCTTTGGGGTTCCTTGTTGATGAGTTCGACAACATATCTTTCATTATGCTCCGGGTCTAGGTTCCTCCGGAAAATGCTTAGAGCTTCACGTTCGTCTAAGTTTGAGATCTTGTTGATTGCCTCTTGGAAACGCTTCATATAAGCGGATAAAGATTCACTATCATACTGCCGGATTGTTTCCAAGTGGCACATATGCAACTCATGGGTTCTGTTTCCTCTGAATCTCTTTAGGAAAGTTTCGCGGAATTCTTTCCAGCTGTGAATGCTCCGGGAGGGAATCCGGCTAAACCATCTCTGAGCCCCTCCTTTCAGGGTTGATACAAAGAATCGGCATTTGGTGATGTCATTATAGAAATAAATGAGAGCAATCTGCTCAAAGTAGTTGACATGTTCTTCAGGATCCCCATTCCATCGAATGAGTCAAAGTTATAGTGCTTTAGGCTTTTTTACCTTGGCATGGCTTCCAGAGAGCGACTAAATGGTATCAAGGTTCCTTCAATCTCCAGTCCAGAGTCATGCCCAACCTTTCTCTGCAGCTCATGAATCATGTCAATCAGGTTCTCTCCAGGTTCGTCTTCATCCGAAATGAGCTCCGGACTGATGTCTCTATAGACTCTTTGGATCCGAACCTCCTGAGGATCCGGTCCTCTTCTTCCTAGATTCTTTTTTGGACTTTGAGTTCAAGTTTGGCCTCCTCCTCTTGCCGGATTCTTTCCCGAAGTTCAGCCAATTTTTTGAGTTCCTCGGCTTCGTTGTCTTTGTTTTTGCTCTAAGCTTTGTGGGTTGTCTGCTTTTGGGGTCCTTTGCTTTTATCCCCAATGCGATCAAAGACTGACCTCCGGGATCGGTGAGAATGTTCAGAATCTTGAGAATTTTCAGCTTGCTCAGGCTCCGGAGGTGGTGCAGCCCAGGCTGTTCGGTATGCCCGGATTGCCTCTACTAAATCCTCCCTGATGAGGTTTTCCATATGGATTGCAGCCAGGGGCACATCAGTATACTTGTATTGGTTGACTTCGATTTCGATTCTGGCATCACCAGGTCCAATCCCTATCCACTCTAGAACCAGGGTGCCAGTAGCCGGGACTAGGGGTAGGTCCTGGACCGGGTTGGGCTCTTGTATCCGAGCACTGGTGGACTGTCTCTGGGTGGATTTACTTCCCCTCGGCATGGTTTCAACAGAGTATAGTTTCCAAAACAAGAAATTGCACAAGGCACAATTTTATAACAAATCTAGGCTGGTTTTTGAGAAAACAACATATGTATGCACGTACTTTTTGGTTTAAAACAAAGGTAAGCAAGAACAAGCCAAGACTTCAACAAATCAAGCAGTCATGACTACAAATCTAGATATCAATCGGGACTAAAAGCTAAAAATCAAAACTTTATCAAGACCAAGCAACAGATCCGACTAAAAGAGGCTATACAGGGCTAAAAGACATGCATACATAGGTGAAAAGGTGTAAAGGTTGCATTTTTGTCAAAGATTTCAGGTGGTTTTTAGATCTTACTGGTTTATTTGGACTCTTTTTCAAGAGCTTGTTGATGGAGTCGAGTCCAGTGGCACCGAGACCAAAGGACCGAGCCACGCCCTCCTTCTAGCGCCAATGATAACTCCAGAACCCGATCAAGTGCCTCATCCGCCGTTCCCACGCCTGGTGAGAGGTAATGCAGGGGGTTGGGCCTCTACAAAACAACACCGGGGGGTAAAAGATAAGGACTAGAGTATCGAAATGTGGATGGTGTATGTATATGAGTGTGTAAAAGAACGTAACCCCTAAACCTTTCTCTCCTGGTCTATTTATAAGCCAAGGATTATGGTTTAGGGGTTGGTACCTGCAATTATGAGCGTTGGATCCTAGCTATGCGGGACACCTGTATGCTGCAGATAGCCCCCACCTGTCCAGGTGATAATTGTGGTGGCGTGTTCCAATGACATGTTAGCACGTGGATTGATAGGGACGTGATTGTGCCAATCCTAGGATTCCCTTATTTGTCGTTGTCATGTGGGGCCGCCATCATGACCTGTAGGTGCCACATTCCGTAGTGTGGCGTAGTGTTGTCTCACGTGTCTTGGGCCTGGGTTGCTGGTGCTCTGGATTGGGCCCCCAACCGGGACTAGTGTCAGACAGGTCTAGCGTCACCAATCTGGGCCGGGACCAGCCGGGACTAGTCATAGCCCAGGTCTAGTGTCGCCGATATGGGCTGAGCCGAGTCGGGGCTAGTCATAGCCTATCAATACCCATACTGTTTTGCATACTCTTCCAAATCCCAAAAACATAGCAAATCAGTGTCAATGTTATTTATTATATCAACAGTACCACCTCTGTAACCAAGGGTTGAAAGCTTTACGAAGAAACCATGATGGTAAAGATGAATCTCAACATTACCTGATATTCTGTGAAGATAAACATAATTAAGATTTAAACATAAGATGCATATCAATATAAAGTACATAAATATATATATGTCTATACAAGCACATACAATCATACAGGTGATAACTGATACATGAAAAACGAAATATGAATACATACATACCTTTGGTGCTTCTATAGGCCACAGTTGAGTATAAAAGTTGGGTTGTAACACTCATGTTCAGATTATGCATGAAAAGTCAGTTGATTGAATTCTTCTATTTAGGGTTTTCTTTCTTTTTAGTTTCCTCTAAATCACCCTACCTAGTTCCCGCTATTCACTATATATCAATGTTATTTTATAGTATATGGTATAATATGTGTATATCCTCGTGCGTGCCATGTAATCTCCAACTGTCACTCCGTTAAGTTTTCCGTCTATTTTTGCGTATGACCCAACAAAGTGAGATTTTTAAGCACTATTCCATTCTGAGTAATGCGAGGTATCCAAAATATTCCCCAAAAAATCATCCCAAATGATATGGCAGTGGTGACATGGCATAATGAAAGGTTTTAATTGGGGAGGTTGATGTGAATACAGGGGGATCCATCACATTAATTATTTTAACAACCAATTGAATAATGCCACGTGTCATTTGAAAAAAAAATTGGGATCATATTTGGGATACCTAGTATTTTTCCATTCTATAATGAGGTATTTGAGATCCCGTGGACTTGAGTGACCTACTTGATACTATTTTACCACTTTAATCTTGAGTTTGATAATTAACCCAGATTGGATTACATAGTTAAATTTCATCAAAATCACACGACAAACTTACACAAGCATACATAAAAACATGATAACAAATATATGAATACGATATATAGAGAGAGACACAAATCTTGTAAAGGATAATATGCTTCAGAGCTACTTGCAATTCAATAAAAATCCAAATCCCACATAAAGATGAAAAAATATAGATAGAGGCAACTCCTCTAAAATCATATTCTCAAAGTTACGCGCTAAATGTCCTCAATTATGTTCAAGGTGGTAGCTAAATTTTGTTTGCCATACGCTCTGATCTAGACTAACTTTATAACTTAACTAAAATTCTTTCTTTTCGGCTCCAGATTGTGCCAAATCCACACCCTTCATATTCCTTCATCGTTTTCACTACAAAACAACTCTATATCACCCAAAAACAACATTCTTTATGAAATTCACACATTATCTGACATCAAACACAAAACACATCAAAAGATAACAAAACTTGATTCTAGAAAATAATGAATAAATGATAAAAACAAAATATATTATTCTTCATACTCCGAAACTTGAATATTTGCTTGTCCTCCAAAATCAGCTCGGACTTTGTTAGGAGTGCGTGCAGCTGGTGATCAGGTTAACGAAATGGGAAATTAGTTTGAAAGTTTGTCAAGGATCAGCTGATTTTATGCAGAAAATTAGACTTAATTCTGGTTTAAAAAAGCCGAACTCGAGTAGTGCTGCTAATTCTGTAATCAAAACTGCTCTGCCTTTCCCCGGGCCTTCTTTAGGAAATTCAGCTTTTTCAAAAGATGCTTATTTTGAAATCACAACCTTGGCTAGCAGTGAAATGATGATCATTTAGGAGTGAAAATGATGATCTTAGGTTAGTTGTGATCTTAGGTTAGTGGGCACTACAGATGGCCCGAGATCTAAAGGCGAAAAGACTAAACTGATTCAATCAGAATCTGTTATTCATGTTACAAGTATTGACAATGGTTATGGGAACAGTAAATTGGATGAAATAAGTTGCACTTAGGTTTCTATCTGTATACTAACAGATAACATGAGGAGAAATATAGGTACGCACAGAAGGTGAGCTGACAAAAGCAATTGCAACAGAAACTGGAGAACAAAAGGATTCATTATGCTTCATTGAAGTGATTGTGCACAAAGATGATACTAGCAAAGAACTTCTTGAATGGGGATCCCGAGTTTCTGCTGCTAATAGCCGCCCTCCAAATCCTCAGTAGAACTGTCAATTTCATGTTATGTAACTGACACTGGAAGTCGGTATCCCGAGTCTTGCTTTCTGATTACACAAGTCAAGCACAAATCATCTTTCTGCAACTACTTTCCCAAAAGGCACATTTCTTTATCCATCTACAGCATTTATACTTCATAAACTAATCTAACCCCTTATGTAGGCATCCCAATGGCCACCATGAAAAACCCAATTTCCCACCAAAAGAAGGGTTTTTGCCAACCTTCAAATTAAGACTTTTAAGACCAAAAGACTTGGTAGAGGGGCCAAGTATAATTGAGGAATCTAACTTTTTGATTGCATTGCGTAAACGTCACGTAACATAAGATAATACTTAACTGGAGGATAATATAACGCTGTCAAGGAGTCGTCATAGGCACGTGCAGCTTGCTATACTTCTATGACGGAGGTGGAGGTTCAGGCTTGACAACAGAGATGTCGGACTGATTAGTAGGATATATCAGGCATGATACATAGTGCTTTGGATTGCAGGAACTGCATGGCAGCTCCAACATCTTCTTTCATGAGTTTAGCTACTTCCTGTTCTGTGTCATCATTTGACCAGTTCTCCTAAACAGAACGGTCACCTCCATTTCCAATAATGCCCCCCTAGATAAATTGTGAAAGCGTTAAGCATGTATAAAAGAAACTCTGAAATAAAGAGATACAATAAGGGCTTCTGCAGCAAATATATAGTCACAAAAAGTTTAACTAGTTAAATGCTACCTCAATTGACTGCAATGGACCATCTGACACAAGCTGTGCCACAGCACCCGCTCTGCCCAGCCTACTCATGCTCAGAACCTGGTACATAGAAATTATAACCAGATATCCAGGTACATAGAAATTATAACAAAGTAACAACTCCTCTTCAAAATCTAGCCATAAATAAACAAAAGCAGCAATAGATTAATAAAAGAAGACAATGTCACAATGAGAAAAGGTACAAAATCGAGTGCATCAGAAGCTGTCAAGCTGAACAAATACATATTGTGCACTGAAAGCATAAATCAACAAGTACTACTAACCAGCAAGAGCAACCGGTGTCTGCATTCAGCTGTCTTTGACTCCCTTAACCTTTTCAACTGAAAGGAAGGTCTCGATGTGTTTGAGAGCTTTTACGAAGATGCTTTGAGCTGGAAGTCTAATGTATTTAGTCATTTTCTTCTTATAGTCATACAACACTGGACCTAATCTAGTTTTACCAACAAACTTATTAGCCCCATAATAGAGATATACCCAATCTATCTCCTCCAAAGCAGAGTCAAAAGTGAAGATTTTGTTCCAAAACACCTCATCAGAAACCGCTTCCATAGCCCATAGAGCAACCTCCTTTTCATCAAGCGATCCATCACGAACGGATTCTAGCACCACGGCGACAGAGCCTTGAAAATCCAGAACAATAGATTTCCTTGTATGCTTAAAGCTAGGATACGGAATCAGCCCAAACGTTTGATTATGCAAATGAAACGTAACAATTGTATTAGCACCTTCCAAATACAAAACCCCATCAACAACAGGACCCGATTTTAGAATAGGAACAACGGGTTTAACGATTAGACTTGGTATCCTACTAGTATCAAGCTGAATCTCGGTCCATGAACCAGAATTGAAAGAATACAAATCCAATGCTACTACATTGACAAGTGCATTAGTGGTTCTATGGGCTCTCTGATAAGCAATCTTTAAAACCTTATAGTCATTGGAAACGCAATCAAATCCAAAGGCAACATCAAGTGTAAATTGACGACATGGTAATGTTAATTTAGCCGTACTTGGGGGGAGTTTGTAAGACATACTAGTTAACGGATTGAATAGATAAATATCAATACAATCAATACTAGAAACACAAGCAATACCATTAAATGAGGCTACAAAGATAAGATTATTAAAAGGGGGCCTCAGGGGGAGCTTCACTGAACAATCATTATCATCATCATCATCAACTTCAGGGTAGACAATAGTTGCGTCACAAAGTCCGTATGACTCAGCATCAATTCTTGAAGTAATGATAAGTAAAGAGGAATTCCCATTGATGTGTTGAGCTTTAAGAAACTCGGGTTTCAAAATTATAGATAGCCATAACTTACAAACTGATGTACATCGGAGCAACGATGTCACATATAACTGTGACAGTATTTCAAATATCAGCTCCTCCGGTAAATTACTACTATGCCCAATTGGCCTTTTCCGGCATCTTGTCAACGACCTTAACCTCTCCATCGAATAATTGATGTTGTTTACAACTTTTCAAAATATATATACAAAAGTAAGTTCATTAATTCTAACTGTATTAGAATTTTAATTCAAATAACTAATCCAAAGTGATACTCCCTCCGTCACAAAATTCTTTGCCCATTTTGACTTTTTACACTGTTCATTGTAAGCGATTGACTACTAATTTACGCATAATTTATAAGATCAAATATAGTCATGAGTGATCTTGTTGAATTCGTATTTATGAGTACTTTAATACAGTTAAATTTTTATATTTAGTACTAAAACGAAATTGAAGATATTAACGATTAAAAATGTGCATTGACATGCGTGATAATGATGAATGGGAAAAGAAATATGAGACAGAGGGAGTACTTATAAATTTGAGAAAAAGGACGCTAAGATATATCTAAGGCAACTTTTCCTAAGATACATGCAAAATATACTTTAAATCTTGTTGTGTCCGCAGGGCTAATTAAAAATCTCTGAATTTACTAAAATACCTACCCCATTTTTATCTATCTATACTATTATATAAATTCCGAAACATTGAAAGTTTTGGTATCTGTTTTTTGGTACTTAGTGAATTTACTTATTTACCCTTCATTATAAAGAAAAAATATATGATATATATACTATTAAAACTCATAAAATAAATAATAACATAATATAAATTAATGGTAAGTAGTCAATTGCCTTTTTCACATTACTTTTAATTGAAGATATTACCTTTTATTAACACCTAAAAACATCAATAGTATCATATCTTCCAATCATTAATATTTCCTTTCGAATTAAAACACGTTACCTTTTTAATTTAAAACTAATCTTACAATCATTAATATATACCCCGAAAATATAACATCATATTTTTCAATTATTAATAAAATATATTAAAAATATGTATACATTGTTTATAATAAGAAAACATTAGCAGAAACATTAAAAATTTTGGCACTTATTTTTTTGTATATGTTTTTTAGTATTTCGTAAATTTACTTATTTAACCTTTATTATAAAGAAAAATATATACTATATCTATACTATTAAAACACCTAAAATAAATAATAACATAATATAAATATGGTAATTAATCGATTGTCTTTTTCACATTTACTTTTAGTTGAAGATATTATCTTTTATAAACACCTAAAAACATCGATCATATCATATCTTCCAATCATATCATATCTAGCAATAATTAATATATACCCAAAAATATCACATCATATCTTCTAATCACTAACAAAATATAATAAAAATCCGTATACTACGAATAATGACCATTAAATTTTTAGTAAAAAATCAAAATTGTTAGATCTAATGATTAAATATATTACTAGCTTAAAACCCGTGCGATGCACGGATTTCTTTAATAGTATATGAATTTTTTTTATTAGTTTAAATTAATTTTTTAAAATATGAATTTAGGAGGCTTAAATTTTTATATGAGATGATTTGATAATAATTATATAAATGTTATATGTGATATTTCTAGAAAAAGAGGGATTTTAGTTAGAAAATATAGAAAAGATGATAGGTTTTAGTTGAAAAGGGTAATCGGTTAATTATTAGTATATTATTATTTTATTTTATTAAATAAAATGCCCGTGATATGATTAGAAAAAAAAAATTTAGTTAGAGAAAATCAAAAAGGTAACATGTTCTAGGTGAAAAAGGTAATTGATTAGCTTATAGTAATTATAATTTAATTACGTTATTTTACTAAATACAATTGCTCGTAATATTTTTAGAAAAGAAGAAATTAATATTGTCCGTGATATTTCTATTAAAAGAGGGATTTTAGTTAGAAAATATAGAAAATATGATACGTTTTAGCTGAAAAGGTAATCGGTTAATTATTAATATTATAATATTATTAGTTTATTGTATTATATAGGCCACCCGTTATATAATTGGAAAATAGATATTTTAGTTAGTGAAAATAGAAAGATAACGTGAAAATTAAAAAGATGACGTGATTTATGTGAAAAAGGTAATTGATTAGTTTATAGTAATTAAATTTAATTATGTTATTTTACTAAATAAAATTACTCATACTTTTTAGAAAATGAGAAATTAATGTTGCCCGTGATATTTCTAGAAAAAAAAGGAATTTCATCATAAAAAATAGAAAAGATGATACATTTTAGCTGAAAAGGTAATCGGTTAATTATTAGTATTATAATATTATTATTTTATTTTTATTAAATAGAAACTCCCTTGATATAATTGGAAAAAAAGAGGTTGTAGTCAAAGAAAAGAAAAAAGGTAACGTGTTTTGGCTGAAAAAGGTAATTGTCCATGATTTAATTAGAAAAGTAGAGATATTAGTTAGAGAAAAGAGAAAAGATAACATGTTTTGGCTAAAAAAGGTAATTGATTAGTTAATATTAATCATAATGTAATTATGTTATTTTATTAAACAAAATTTCCGTGATATAATTGGAAAAGGAGAAGTTTTAATAAAAGAAAAGAAAAAAGGTAACGTGTTTTTGTTGTAAAAGGTAACCGCCCATTATATAATTGAAAAAAGAGAGATTTTAGTTAGAGAAAAGAGAAAAGGTAACGTGTTTTGGCTGAAAAAGGTAATTGATTAGTTAATATTATTCATAATGTAATTATGTTATTTTTATTAAATAAAATTGTTTGTAGTGTTTTTAAAAAAAGAGAAATTTTAGTTAGATAAAATGTAAAAAATATTGTATTTTCAGGTTATTAAAAAATAGAAAAGGTAATATGTTTAACCTGAAAAGAAAATTGATTAATAATGGAAAAATTTTAGTCAGATAAAATATAAAAGGTATTGTATTTAACTCAAAAGGAAATTATTTAGTTATTGAAAAATAGAAAAGATAATATGTTTAGGATGGATTTTATCTGATTAAGGGTAAATAAGTAAGAGGTACCGTACCGACCGATCGACCAACCGACCAACCAAACTTTTAATGTTTCGACTTTTATATAATAGTACTAGCTTATAACCCGTGCTAAGCACGGGTTTCTTTTGATAGGTTATAAAATTTATTTAACATTATAATTATGTTTTTATATAATCCTTATTTTTAATAAATTTTAAATTTTAATTTAATATAAATTTATATAATGAAATGCATGGTTTAAACTTTATTTTGTAAAATTCTAAATTAAAAATTTTGTTGACGGGTTCGAACTTTGAATTTTTAGTAAATTAATTTAATCATATAATATATCTTATTATTAGATCTAACAATTGTTATTTATTAATAAAAATATGATTTGTATATATGGTGAGATATTTTTGGGTGTATATTAGTGATCGCAAGATTAATTTTAAATTAAAAAGTACTCCATGTTTTAATTATAAAAATTACTACTAAAAATAATTACGGAAAGATATGGTGTGATATTTTGGATATATATTAATTAGAGTTTTTTGCACTTTGGTGGCTTGTACTATTTTATTTTTGCACGTTAGTGGCTATCGTTTTTTACTCAACATTTGCATGGCCACACTAATGTTTTTTTTGAAGCAAAAAAAGGGCTCCGCACTAGCACCGTCTAAAAGGAGGTAACGACGTTATGTTTTCGAGGGCAGTTACGTATTTTCACTCTCTCTTGCTTAATTCTTTATTTTTTTATGTAATCCAAGCTGTTCAGCTTATGTAGTTATCTCTTGCTTAATTTGTAAAATACAGATGCATGGCCCATTACAAATTCACTCTCTGTTGCTTATTTCTTTATTTTTTTTTTTACGTTTTTTTTTTTACTAAATACATTGCTTAATGGTAACCAAAAGATGGCTGTGCTTGCTAAATACATTGCTTAATGGTAACCAAAAGATGGCTTAATTTGCTAAATACATTGCTGTTTTCCATACAATTAACAAAAGATAACCAAAAGGTAACCAAAAGATGTGCACTTGGACAGCAAAATATGCAAAATATGTCAAGTTTTAGAAACACATAAACAAATAACTAGTCAGTTTTTTTGGTCTTCTTTGCTGCCTTCACCTCATTAGCTTTAGCTCTTTTGACAGCTTGTAGTTGTCTCAGACCAGTGACTTCTTTTCCTTTCCAAGTGAAGTTTTGAGCTTGTTCACTAGCCACTCTCTTTCCAGCCTTCTTGCTCCCAGCTTCTTCACTAGCCACTCTCTTTCCAGCCTTCTTGCTCCCAGCTTCTTCACTTTGTGCTTGCTAAGAATAGATATTAAATTAAGAATAGCAAAATAAGCAAGATGAATATAAGTACATGGGCCAACAAAGGTACCTTTTTCCCACATGTTCGTGAGTTATGGCCAATTCCTTTGCAGATTGTACAAGTAACTCTTGATTTCACAATTTTGGGTGCCCTACCTTCTGCTCGAACATTTGTAATTTCATCTTGTACCTTTGCATCACAAGTCCTACTGTTATAAGTTGATGCCTTGCAATATTTGCAACCAACTCATGACCTCCTTCAGAACAGGTCACACTATAAGAAGTGCCCCCAGACCACGTGACTACACATGTTGCAGCATAATGAAGGGCCCTGTAATGAAGACACTAATTAAAAATCATGTCCAAAACAATAACATGTTGACAAAAAAGATTGTAACGATACTTACTTGTTCAATTTTTTTTGTGCACTTGGACAAATAACCAACGCTTTATTCACCATTTTATCCCTTCGAACTTGAATCCTTTTCATGACTGCTTTATGCATTTCCCTTAACATGGTTAAGATTGGAAGATCTCTGTACTTTCTTAGACTGCTATTAAACACCTCACAATGATTGTTTACAAACATATCAGTGCAAGGTGTTGTTCTAAAAGCAGACCTAGACCACTGTCCTCTAGGTTTTTGCATAAGCCATTCATAACACTTGCTTGAAACCTTAAATAAGTGACACATAAATGTTACCTTAAATAAGTACCGACCTTAGTGCTTAACTAAATAAGTGACAAAGTGTATACCTCTTTCATCTTGTCCATGTGGAGGTTAAATTCCCAATTAGTGCTTGCCCCGGCAGCTTTCCACAGTAAATCTTTCAGGGCAGCACCCTTGAACTCCTTCACCATATTATTAAATAAATGCATAACACAGAATCTGTGTTCAGCATTGGGAACCACAGATTCTAATTCATTTATTAATCCCTGCAATTTGTAAGAATGCTGGAGTAAGAGAACATAAAACTCTAAAAAAAGGGAATTAGGGATTTTGTTCGCGGCAAAAAAAGGGGAAGAGATTGGTTTTAGGAGGGAATCCGTGTAATAACAGTTGTATATACCCTTTTCCCCTGTGATTTTACAAATATACCCTCAAAAACATTTACCTCCTTTTAGACGGTGCTAGTGCGGAGCCCTTTTTTTGCTTCAAAAACATTAGTGTGGCCATGCAAATGTTGAGTAAAAAACGATAGCCACTAACGTGCAAAAATAAAATAGTACAAGCCACCAAAGTGCAAAAAACTCTATTAATTATTGTAATATTAGTTTTAAATTAAATGGTAAAGTGTTTTAATTAGAAGTAAAATCTTTAGAAAAAATGAATAATTGAGTTGTTGGAACAAAAAAAAGAGTCTAAGTAGAAGTGGATGAAGGAATTTTAATCAGAATATAATTACGTTAACATTAGTAATTAGCTTTTTGAGTTATTTTTGTAATTTAATTATTTATTTTAATAATTAGGATAATCAAACCGAAAACCAAAACATAGGATAACCAAACCGAAAACCAAAACTTTCAATGTTTCGGCTTTAATATAATAGAATTTTTAGTAAATTAATTTAATCATATAATATATCTTATTATTAGATCTAACGATTGTTATTTATTAATAAAAATAATGATTTGCATATATGGTGAGATATTTTTTGGTGTATATTAGTGATCGCGAGATTAATTTTAAATTAAAAAGTACTCCATGTTTTAATTACAAAAATTACTACTAAAAATAATTACGGAAAGATATGTTGTGATATTTTGGATATATATTAATTATTGTAATATTAGTTTTAAATTAAATGGTAAAGTGTTTTAATTAGAAGTAAAATCTTTAGAAAAAATGAATAATTGAGTTGTTGGAACAGAAAAAAGAGTCCAAGTAGAAGTGGATGAAGGAATTTTAATCAGAATATAATTACGTTAACATTAGTAATTAGCTTTTTGAGTTATTTTTTTAATTTAATTATTTATTTTAATAATTAGGATAATCAAACCGAAAACCAAAACTTAGGATAACCAAACCGAAAACCAAAACTTTCAATGTTTCGGCTTTAATATAATAGAATTTTTAGTAAATTAATTTAATCATATAATATATCTTATTATTAGATCTAGCGATTGTTATTTATTAATAAAAATAATGATTTGCATATATTGTGAGATATTTTTGGGTGTATATTAGTGATCGCAAGATTAATTTTAAATTAAAAAGTACTCCATGTTTTAATTACAAAAATTACTACTAAAAATAATTACGGAAAGATATGGTGTGATATTTTGGATATATATATATTAATTAATGTAATATTAGTTTTAAATTAAATGGTAAAGTGTTTTAATTATAAGTAAAATCTTTAGAAAAAATGAATAATTGAGTTGTTGGAGCAGAAAAAAGAGTCTAAGTAGAAGTGGATGAAGGAATTTTAATCAGAATATAATTACGTTAACATTAGTAATTAGCTTTTTGAGTTATTTTTGTAATTTAATTATTTATTTTAATAATTAGAATAACCAAACCGAAAACCAAAACTTAGGATAACCAAACCGAAAACCAAAACTTTCAATGTTTCGGCTTTAATATAATAGTATAGATAGATATTCAAGGTTCGAATTCTATCAAAAACGTATTTATTTTAAAATTTTGTAACATAAGTTTTAAATCATGCATATCATTAATTAAATTTATATTAAATTATAAATATTAAAATTAAAATAAAATATTGTAAATAATGATTATATAAAAATATAATTTAAACATAAAATAAAATTGGTTACACATTAAAAAAAATCCGTGCATTGCACGGGTTATAAGCTAGTACTATTATATAAATTCCGAAACATTGAAAGTTTTGGTACCTGTTTTTTGGTACTAAGTGAATTTACTTATTTACCCTTCATTATAAAGAAATATATATATGATATCTATACTATTAAAATTTCTAAAATAAATAATAACATAATATGATTAATGGTAAGTAATCGATTGCTTTTTTTCACAATTACTTTTAATTGAAGATATTATCTGTTATAAACACCCAATAATCTTACAATCACAAATATCTATACTATTATATAAAAGCCGAAACAATAAAAGAGTTTTGGTACCTGTTTTTTGTTACTAAGTGAATTTATTTATTTACCCTTTATCTATACTATTAAAACTCCTAAAATAAATAATAACATAATATAATTAATGATGAGTAGTCGATTGCCTTTTTTCACATTTATTTTTAATTGAAGATATTACCTTTTCTATACACCTACTAATCTTGAAATAATTAATATATACCCGAAAATATCACATCATATTTTTCAATTATTAATAATATATATTAAAAATCTGTATACGTTGTTTATAAAAACATCAGTCGCATCATATCTTACAATCATTAATATTTCCTTTCAAATTAAAACATGTTACCTTTTTAATTTAATACTAATCTTACAATCATTAATATATACCCGAAAATATTACATCATATTTTTCAATTATTAATAAAAATATATTAAAAATTTGTATACGTCGTTTATAATAAGAAACATTAGTATAATCCGTAAACATGAGTATATTAAATTACATTGAATTAAAATTAATTAATTAAAATAATGGTAAGTAGTCGATTGCCTTAATTAAATTATAATTACTATAAACTAATCAATTACCTTTTTCACATAAATCGTATAATCTTTTTAATTTTCACGTTGCCTTTCTATTTCTATAGCTAAAATATCTTTTTTCCCAATTATATCACGGGCGGTTCTATTTAATACAATAAACTAATAATATTCTAATATTAATAATTAACTAATTTTCTTTTTCAGCTAAAATGTATCATCTTTTATAAATTTTCTAACTAAAATCCCTCTTTTAATAGAAATATCACGTACAATATTAATTTCTTATTTTCAAAAACATTACGAGCAATTGTATTTAGTAAAATAACGTAATTAAATTATAAATACTATAAACTAATCAATTACCTTTTTCACCAAAAACATGTTATCTTTTTAATTTTCTTTAATTAAATTCTCTCTTATTCTAATCATTACACGGACATTATATTTAATAAAATAAAAGAATTATTTTATAATTACTAATAATTAAACAATTATTTTTTTCAACTAAAACCTATCATCTTTCTATATTTTCTGACTAAAATCTCTCCATTTTTAGAAATATCATGGATAACATTTATACAACTATTATAAAATCATCTCATTTAAAAATTTAAGCCTCCAAAATTAATATTTCAAAAAATAATTTAAATTAATGAAAAAAATTCATATAATATTTTAAAAAATCCGTGCATCGCACGGGTTTTAAGCTAGTATATATAAATTAGGTATCTCAGGGAACTTGCCTGAGATATATCTCAGGCTCCCTACTCTCTATAAATTTTAATATAAAGTTAACAATAATCTTATATTGTTTCGGAAGAAAAATATTTTTATAATATATTAGATTGATAAATTATATATATATATATAGGCCTTTGCTCCATACAGAACACTCTAATATAACAAACAAAGAACACCTTAGATCTATTAGATCCTTTGGCCCCGCCAGGGGCACCCAATACAAAAAGTTGTTAATTTTTTACCCTCTATCAAGTCTGCAAAAAAAAAAATAACTGTTCACTGATGATGTCACTGATGACGTCATCAATGAACAGTGAATTTTCAAAAAAAAATTATTTACTGGTTTGCTAGAGGATAAAAAAATAACAACTTTTTGTATTGGGTGCTATGACGGAACTCTTAAACTATATTAGATATGAGGTGTTCTTTATTGTTTGTTATATAAGGTGTTTGCTATGGAGTGCAACTCATATATATATATATAGGGTCTTGTTCTAATAGAAACTAACTTAGAATAGAAACTAGAAACTAAACCTAAATTAAATATTTCAAGCTAATCTAATGACCAAATTAGGGGTACTCCAATACAAAAAACGTTTAAAATTATTGTCTCTATTCAACAAAAATATAAAAAAATTAAAAAAAAATTTAAAAAAAAAGTTACTGTTCATGTGATGACGTGTCACGTGAACAGTAACTTTTTTTAAAATTTTTTTTTATTTTTTTTTATATTTTTGTTGAATAGAGCCAAGAATTTTAAACGTTTTTTGTGAAGGTGCCCCTAGCGGGGCCATTAAAATAAATGAAATATAATTTATTTTGTGTAGGTTTCTAGTTTGTATTCTAAGGTTGGTTTCTATTTGAACGCTAGCCTATATATATAGGCTAGCGTTCAAATAGAAACCAACCTTAGAATAGAAACTAGAAACCTATACTAAATAAATTATATTTCATTTATTTTAATGGCCCCGCTAGGGGCACCTTCACAAAAAACGTTTAAAATTCTTGGCTCTATTCAACAAAAATATAAAAAAAAAATTAAAAAAAAATTTTAAAAAATTTACTATTCACGTGCCACGTCATCACGTGAACAGTAACTTTTTTTAAAATTTTTTTTATTTTTTTATATTTTTGTTGAATAGAGACAATAATTTTAAACGTTTTTTGTATTGGAGTACCCCTAATTTGGTTATTAGATTAGCTTGAAATATTTAATTTAGGTTTAGTTTCTAGTTTCTATTCTAAGTTAGTTTCTATTAGAACAAGACCCTATATATATATATAGGCTAGCGTTCAAATAGAAACCAACCTTAGAATAGAAACTAGAAACCTACACTAAATAAATTATATTTCATTTATTTTAATGGCCCCGCTAGGGGCACCTTCACAAAAAACGTTTAAAATTCTTGGCTCTATTCAACAAAAATATAAAAAAAAATAAATTTTTTTTAAAAAAAGTTACTGTTCACGTGCCACGTCATCACGTGAACGGTAACTCTTTTTTTTTTAATTTTTTTTTAATTTTTTTATATTTTTGTTGAATAGAGACAATAATTTTAAACGTTTTTTGTATTGGAGTACCCCTAATTTGGTCATTAGATTAGTTTGAAATATTTAAATTAGGTTTAGTTTCTAGTTTCTATTCTAAGTTAGTTTCTATTAGAACAAGACCCTATATATATATATATATATATATATATATATATATATATATATATATATATATATATATATATATATATATATATTATTTACTATCATGCACTCACTAAAAGACACATATATATATAATGGGAACTACTCTAGTGAGAACCTCTTAGAACGAGAACTTTGTCCCTAAAGCAAATCAACAAAATCCAGTAGAATCACTAAATCACAAAAAAAATATTATTTTCCAGCTCCACATCACTGCTGACGTCAGCATGACATCACTGTTGACATCAGCATGATGACGTGGTAGTGGGACCTACAAAAAAAAATTTTGCGGGGAAAAAACAAATTTTGCGTGAGGATTTTCCAAATCACCAATTTTTTGGCGGGAAATTTTGCCTAATCACCATTTTTTGGTGGGAAATTTTTAAAATTCAAATTTTGTTTTTTACTAAGTTATACAGTTTATTCGTCATTCTGAATATTTTTAAAACCCAAAATGGAACTGTTGAACCCTAAAGATTAACTGTTGTGTTTAGAAAAAATGCTAAACTAAGTGATTTGTGGATCACCATTTTTTGGCGGGAAAACCATCCAAATCACCATTTTTTGGTAGAAAAAATCGTGCCCAAAAAATATTTTTTATTTTTTTTGGCAGGAATTTTTTTTTTGGGGAAAAATTTTTTGGCGGGAAAATTTCTGTCATGTCAGCATGTTGATGTCAGCAGTGACGTCATCATGCTGATGTAAGCACTGACTTATTTTTTATTTTTATTTTTCATTTTAACGATTTGGTGATTCTGCTGGATTTTGGTGATATGCTTTGGGGACTAAGTTCTCATTTTAAGAGTGGTTCTCATTTGAGCACTTGCCTATAATGTATATATATATATATATATATATATATATATATATATATATATATATATATATAGAGAGAGAGAGAGATAGAAAAAAAAATATAGAGAGAGAAAAATGTTCCTATAGTTAACTGTAGGAAAATTACCTAAAGTCATTTGTATTTTATATACAAAAGTTAGATGGCATTTTTGTAATAAAAGAATTCACCCCCCTGTATTTACAAAAATACCCTTACTTTTGTATTGAAATATGACTTAACTTTAGGATATATATAGGCCATTGCTCCATACAGAACACCCTTATATAACAAACAATAAAGAACACCTTAGATCTAATAGATCAAATGGCTGACGTCATCATGAACAGTAAATTTTTTTTTTAATTTTTTTTATTGTTTTTTGCTGGATGGATAGAGGGTAAAAAAATAATAACTTTTTGTATTGGCTACCCTGAAGGAATATATTAGATTAGATATGAGGTATTCTTTATTATTTGTTATATAAGGTGTTTGTTATGAAGTGCAACTCATATATATATTTATATATATAATTTATCACAAATATTGATATGAAATATCAAATGTTCATAGTTTGATATATATTTATATATATAAACAATATATAAATATTAGATGATTTTTAAAATCTATCTATTATATATATAATATATAATACCACAACATGTCACATTTTAATCCATTTATTTTTTTTTTGGAAAAGTTGTTGCTGTTGAGAATCGAACCTAGGTCTTTTCATTCATTTGCACACCACCTTACCACTAGACTAACCATTCACATGTGTTGTAAGTCATAAATATGCTATGTATGTCGGTTGATGAATGAAAGAATATTTAATATTTTGATTTCTAAGATATTTTATATGTTATAGTTTAGTATAAATTAGTAATTGACGATATGTAGTCTTTTAACTAGAGATATCGACTAGTCATATGTTGAGAGATATCGAATAAGTATATGTTCAGACAAATTGAATGGTCAAATATTTGAGCTGTCGAATAGTTTAATTAATTGTTGATATTACTTAAGTGCTTTATCTTGTGTCCAGAATTTTCAAATGCTTTGTGTGCTCTGTTCTCTAAGATTATTTGTCTCGGTTTGATTAGACATAAGCTGTCAGACTTAAATGATTTTAGAACAAATAGCACACATAATATTTTCACTTTTTATCTTTTCTAAATGGACTGTCAGGATTAGTATAGGACACCGTGTATCTCTTTTGCATGCGTAAGTGTGTATTAAAGAGGAGTGACCTTTGATTAACCTTGCACTCGTTTATTTCCTGGATATTAAGTCGTGTCTTTAGGACTTCTGGACTTATAAATAGGAAGGGGTAGACACCATTTAGACTTACACTTAACAAAAACAAATCCTTTTTAAACCCTTTCATCTAAAAGATGACTAAGAGCATCATGAAGGTTTCTGTGAAGATAAGATTATTAGAAGGGGGCCTAAGGGGGAGCTTCACTGAACAATCATTATCATCATCATCAACTTCAGGGTAGACAATAGTTGCGTCACAAAGTCCGTATGACTCAGCATCAATTCTTGAAGTAATGATAAGTAAAGAGGAATTCCCTTTGATGTGTTGAGCTTTAAGAAACTCGGGTTTCAAAATTATAGATAGCTAACTTACAAACTGACGTACATCGGAGCAACGATGTCACATATGACTGTGACAGTATTTCAAATATCAGCTCCTCCGATAATTAACTACTATGCCCAATTGGCCTTTTCCGGCATCTTGTCAACAACTTTAACCTCTCCATCAAATAATTGATGTTGTTTACAACTTTTCAAAATATATATACAAAAGTAAGTTCATTAATTCTAACTATATTAGAATTTTAATTCAAATAACTAATCCAAAGTGATACTTATAAATTTTAATATAAAGTTAACAATAATCTTATATTGTTTCGGAAGAAAATTATTTTTACAATATATTAGATTGATAAATTATATATATATATATATCTATATATAAATTATTTATTATCATGCAGTCGCTAAAAGACATATATGAGTTGAGTTGCACTCGCACTCCATAACAAACACCTTATATAACAAACAATAAAGAACATCTCATATCTAATCTAATACTAGCTTATAGCCCGTGCAAAGCACGGGTTATTTTTAATTTTTTATAATTTATTTATAATGCAATATAATATTATAAATATTAATTTTAATATGTTATTAGAAAAATTTGAACCTTACATCTTTGTATATACTAATTTTTAATATTAAATATCAATTAATATGTTGTTGGCGGGAATCGAACCTTGAACCTTTGTATATAACAACTTTTAGTATTGTTATATCTAACGGTCAAGATCTATTTGAGTTGATAATCAAACAGTTGTGATTTGCATGATTTAAAATTTATATAATAAAATTTTAAGTTAAATATGTCGTTGATGTTATTCGAACCTTGAATATTTAGTAAAGTAATTTAATCATTAAATATACCTTATAATTACATTTAACGATTTATATTAATTACTAAAAATTTAGAGAACATGACCAAAATGTCTCATTTTCGGAGTCAACTGCCCGAAATACCCAAAATCAAAGTCGTGGCCCTGAGTACCCACGGGACACGCCATTGGCAACGGCGTGTCCCAAGTTCAGTTTTTCTTCCCAAAATTTTCTAAGTCTCCGCTGCTCTCCCCATCCCCTCCGACCGGCAAATCGACACCCCCTTCCCTACCATCGTTTCGTCCATCTCCGATAAATATGACCACATAAAAATGATGGCCACACCTTGCTCATCATTTTAAGCTATCGTGTTGTTGAAATCTGGGCTCGTAGTTGCGTGTCTGACCAGATCGGAAAATGAAAACGGAAAAGAGCTTCGATTTAGGTATTTACGATACGACATTAGAATCGATTAATTAATGGCATAGGGTTGTAGAGGACGATGAGACGTTTCGTTTGGTATATAGAACTCAACGGAAAAATGAATGAGCTGGGAGAACGAAGCAATCAAAAGAATGGCGAAAAATTGTCCGGCGAGTCGCCCGACGAGTCTCCTGGAGAAGACGATGATGATGTCGGACACACATCTACGGAATGCGTAGCTTACAATACGCAACTCCCAGCGGCGTATCTGCTGCTACAGTACTTGCCTGATGCGCCATTCTCAGTGTCGTATCACAAGAAACGTGTCTGTCAGTAGCGTATCTCAACAAACGGGTCTGACAGTAGCGTATCCCGCGGGTATTTAGGGCCATCTTTCTGAATCTGGGTATTTTGGTAACCCCTCCCCCCATTTTGGGGTAGAAAGGGCCATCACCCAAAAATTTAACGGTAATATGGTGTCATATTTTTGGGTATACATTAATAATTGTAAATTTATGTTTTAAATTAAAAGGTAACGTGTTTTAATTAGAAAATAAATATTAATGTTTGGAAGATAAAATATTTTAGGTGTGTATAAAGGGTAATATGTTCAATTAAAAGTAAAAATCTTTTAAATTGATTGAAAGATAAGATATTTTAGGTATTTATTAAATTTTAGTTAATAGTACAATTATGTTTTAATATAATTATCAATAATAAATTTTTTAAATTTTAATTTAATATAATTTAATATACTCATATTTACGTATTATACTAATATTTTCTTATTATAAACAACATATATGGATTTTTAATATAATTTATTAATAATTGAAAATATGGTGTGATATTTTTGGATATATATTAATGATTGTAAGATTAGTTTAAAATAAAAAAGGTAATGTATTTTAATTAGAAAGTAAATATTAATGATTTGAAGATAGGGTACAATTGATGTTGTTAGAAAAGGTAATATCTTCAACTAAAAGTAAATGTGAAAATGGCAATGACTAATTACCATTAATTATATTATGTCATTATTTATTTTAATAATTAGGATAACTAAACCGAAAACCAAAACAGACCAAACTTTCAATATTTCGGATTTAATATATTAGTATAGATAAGAGTTCCGTCATGGCACCCAATACAAAAAGTTGTTATTTTTTTACCCTCTATCCATCCAGAAAAAAAAACAAAATTTTACTGTTAATGATGACGTCACTACTGACGTCAGCATGACGTCATATGAACAGTAATTTTTTTAAATTTTATTTTCAAAGGTAAATTTTATTCTCTTCCTCTCTGTCTCTCTCTCACAACCCTACGCGATGCTTCTGAGACTCTACTGCCTTCCTTGGGCCCAGAAAATAGTTGTTCTTCCTCTTCCTATAATAATAAGTTATAAACATCATCAAATCTTTAATTGGCTATGATCTTGTAAGTGGGAGAATAGAGACTACAAAAGTATCTACCCGCAAATTTACTCCACTGACAGCAGTAACATCATTGAGTTGCTCGATACTTTGATCAGAATGAGAAACCTTTTGCTTTTTACTGCTAAATAAGAGACAAATTACTTAGCAAAAAAAAGATAAAAAATAAAATAAGAGACAATGTAAAGGAAAACAAGATGCTAAGGTATCTTTATAGTTGCTTAGAGAATAAAATATTCTATTACTTTTGTTGCGAGGGTTCTGAGCCAGGTGACTCTTAACGGTTTTTTCGGGCCAATGATAGGCTTCTTCATGGGTGTTTTGGCAATACTTCCGGGAACAACCGAGGGTCAGCAGACGATAACCGAGCACCCAACTATTAAAATAAAAGTGTAAAAATTAAAAGAGTATGACTGTAAATATCATGGACAGAATTTCTAAATACTCTACACGTCAGTGAATACTGTGTACAGAGTCATCAAGACGCAAGCCAGAAGACCAAGGGAAACAGTAAATGGCATGAAAGTAACACATACACCTGTTGTCCTGAGATTTTGGATGTCCTGTGCAAAATAAAAAAAAGTGTCCTAATATTAATAATTTTTTTTAACAACTACATAAAATATTAAACATTAACTGAAATTTGTAAAAAAAACATTTAATAACTTTAATGATATTTATAGTCATACACGGTTAACAATAAAAATAATTAGTATTAGTTGAAATTTGAAAGTAAAATTGTGTGTAAGTATAATATTTTCTTATTTTGCTCAATATAATATTTTTTTTAATTATTTTGACAACACCATTTTCAACTTTGTTCTCATTTACAAATTTTTTTAACCTTTAAAATTAAACTTAACTTTTTTTTTTTCAAATAAAATATACTATACACCTACCTAAAAAAATGTGCCCTAGTAAAATGGAGTGCTCCCAAGGATACTATAATGAAAAATGTGACATTAAATTTTAAACGTACTACAGATATTTAATTTTAATTTATCCAAATATTTACTCAAATAATTCTCTAATTCTAATATACTTAAACGACTAACTAGTTTAAACTTTAAAGTAAAATATCTTATTAAATAAATAAATGTAACAAATAATTGAATCCTTCACTTGGTGCTCTGCATATGAGCAATTAGCAAACCAACAAAGAAGGGAGGAATGTTAACACATATATAAACCATAATGAGCTAATAATAGATATAATGCTTGGCAACCAAACAGCCTAATGTTTTAACCATTACTATCAAACTTTTCATAAGTTTTAAGTTACTAACCAATCACGTAGTAACGAATTTTCATTACTGTATTTACATTGCCTGCTATTACTAGATTAGGAGATTTCCAGCCTGTTTGGGAACCACGTTTATGACTTATGGTTTTAAGGAGTTTAGAGGTGTTTGGCTCCGGTGCTTCTAAGCCGGCTTTAAGTAGAAAATGAGTCATCTATACTATTATATAAATTCCGAAACATTAAAAGTTTGGTTAGTCGGTCGGTCGGTCGGTCAGTCGGTCGGTCGTTGATTTTACTTATTTACCCTTACTTAATTACAGATAAGCTAAATAATCAATTTCCTTATTGAGTTTAAACATATTATCTTTTTTATTTTTCAAGAACTAAATAATTTCCTAAAATATAATATCCTTTTATATTTTATCTAACTAAAATTTCTACTTTATTAATCAATTACCTTTTTCAAGTTAGACTTATTATCTTTTCTACTAACTAATCAATTAGGGTTAAACATATTATCTTTTCTCTTTTTCAAAAACTAAATAACTTCCTTTTTATGATAAAATATAATATCCCTTTATATTTTATCTAACTAACTAATTTCCTAAAATACAATATCCTTTTATATTTTATCTAACTAAAATTTCTCCTTTATTAATCAATTTCCTTTTTGAGGTTAGACATATTACCTTTTCTACTAACTAATAAATAATTATAGATAAACTAACTAATAAATTTCCTTCTTGAGTTTAAACATATTATCTTTTCTATTTTTCAAGAACTAACTAATTTCCTAAAATATAATATCCTTTTATATTTTATCTAACTAAAATTTCTACTTTATTAATTAATTTCCTTTTTCAGGTTAGACATGTTACATTTTCTACTAACTAATCAAATTCCTTCTTAAGGTTAAACATATTATCTTTTCTCTTTTTCAAAAATTAATAATTTCCTTTTTATCCATTTATATTTTATCTAACTAACTAATTTCCTAAAATACAATATCCTTTTATATTTTATATAACTAAAATTTCTCCTTTATTAATCAATTTCCTTTTTCAGGTTAGACATATTACCTTTTCTACTAACTAATAAATTTCCTTCTTGAGGTTAAACATATTATCTTTTCTATTTTTCAAAAACTAAATAATTTTCTTTTTATAATAAAATATAATATCCCTTTATATATTATCTAACTAAAATTTCTCCTTTATTAATTAATTTCCTTTTTCAAGTTAAACATATTACCTTTTATATTTTTCAATAACTAAACAATTTTCTTTTTCAAGTAAAATAGAATATCTTTCACATTTTATTTAACTAAAATATCTCTTTTTTTAAAAATAGTACGAGCAGTTTTGTTTAATAAAATAACGTAATTATATTATAATTATTATTAACTAATCAATTACCTTTTTCACCCAAAACACGTTACCTTTTCTTTTTTCTCTAATTAACATCTCTCTTTTTCCAATTATATCATGAACGGTTACCTTTTTCAACCAAAACACGGTACCTTTTTTCTTTTCTCTTACTAAAATCTCTCTTTTTCCAATTATATCACAGATGTTTCTATTTAATAAAATAATAATATTATAATACTAATAATTAACCGATTACCTTTTCAGCTAAAATGTATCATCTTTTCTATTTTTTCTAATTAAACTCTCTTTTTTTCTAGAAATATCACGGACAACATTAATTTCTCATTTTCTAAAAACTATGAGCAATTTTATTTAGTAAAATGACATAATTAAATTATAATTATATAAGCTAATCAATTACCTTTTTCACATAAATCATGTCATTTTTTTAATTTTCACGTTACCTTTCTATTTTCTCTAACTAAAATCTCTCTTTTTCCAATTATATCAAGGGAGGTTTTATTTAATAAAATAAACTAATAATATTTTAATATTAATAATTAACCGATTACCTTTTTCAACTAAAACGTATCATCTTTCCTATATTTTTTTTAACTAAAATCCTTCTTTTAATAGATATATATATCACGGACAATATTAATTTCACCTTTTCTAAAAATATTTCGTACAATTGTATTTAGTAAATAAGGTAATTAAATTATAATTGCTATAAACTAATCAATTATATTTTTCACCTATAACATGTTTCCTTTTTAATTTTCTCTAACTAAATCCTATCTTTTTCTAATCATATCACATGCATTCTATTTAATAAAAATAATAATTTTATAATTACCAATAATTAATCCATTACCTTTTTCAACTAAAAGCTATCATCTTTTCTATATTTTCTAACTAAAATCCTTCCATTTCTAGAAATCTCACGGATAACATCTGTATAATTATTATCGAATCATCTGATATAATAATGTAAGCCTCCAAAATTCATCTTTTAAAAAGTTAATTTAAATAAATGAAAAAATTTATATAATATTAAAATAAAAAAATCCGTGCATCGCACGGGCTTTAAGCTAGTAAGTTATAAGTTCCATTTAGGTATTTTTGACTTATGACTTATGACTTATGGATTTATTATTTTTTTTTTTCACAATTCTTGTAAAGCTTAAATATCATGAATTTAAATTTTTTTAAGTCAAATTTCACTTTAAACCAATATTATTAAACCCACATTTAACTTTAAGTAAAATTACCCAAATACTTTCATTCAAATTGAAGTAAACAACTTTACTTTCTGCTTTAAGTTAAAAACACCTCTATTAAGTCAAAAGTAACTTATTTTAATCAATCCCAAACACCCTCTTTTCCTTTGAGATACTCCGTCCAACATTCCTACTAGTTGGTATAACAGTTTAACTAAACTGTTGTCCAACTACAAGTCCCTACACTGCAACAATGAAATGGATGGAGATCTGGTGTGGCTATATAATTGTAATCCCAATTCATTTTACAAATTAACGGCATGCATATGCTTAGAGCCCCCTCATGTATATATGATTCTTTTCTTTTGAGCAAAAGGTTGACTCTTTAGGTCAATATTTGGAAGACCGCTCATAATTATACCCAAAGCAAAATAAATTAATCAAACAGTAGAAGCATCAAGAAAAGTACCGAGCTACTAGAGTCCAGCTGGGTTGTAATCATTGTTATAGAAATCGGCTTGTTGTTGGAGGAATTTCGTAACAACACGAAATTGGAGGGATGCTGGAATAGTAGATTAAAATTATGAGTATGTGACTGTTTTAGGGAAATTAGGGTTTATGAAAAAAAAGAGGGTTGGACTTGGCAGGTGTCTCGATTTGTCTCGTGTATCGGTCATCTCTTCTGCCAAGATGCCTGCGTACCTATATGTTTATATAGGATCAAGCCTACGCAGTTCTGTGAAATTAATTTGTGTTTATCCTTAAAGACTTTAGGGATAAACTTCGTTAATCTAGGTAATTACTGATTTTATCTGATTTAATCTTATCGTTATGATATCTTCCTGATTTGAAAAATATCGTTTGGAGATATTTTCCGTTATTGATTAATTAAGATTGATTCTTTCCTCAATTTAGCGGTTAAGAAATAATTATTAATCTAAATTAATAATTAGTAATATTAGAAATTTGGGAGATTATTAGACATGCCAAAATATGGCATAACAACTAGCCCCCAGTTCTTCAGTGTAGCTTATATGTTGATAAGTTTTTTTTTTGATGAAATGCAGAAGATTATATTACTGAAACGAATCAATAAAACAGCGGGACAAATCCCCGACTGTCAATACAACCAGGTTGGAAAACAAATAAATTGTTTCCTGATCGTTTAACAAACTGAACTTAAAAGTTCTTGAAGCTAAAAATAAATTCGAAGACATCCGAAGCTATCCAAACTGCTCCAACATCCCTGAAAGCAGCGGTATTACAATTGACCATATCACATAAGAACCATTGATACCCCAGTGTTCGGAAGCCTCGGTACCATAAACTAAGGTTAGAGGAACGACATTCCAGCTATCTACATGCCAGATACCAGCTATAGACATGCCGAAAATGAGAGCCCCTAAAGGATGAGTAATACCCCTGCTATCTACATGCCGGATACCAGCTATAGACATGCCGAAAGTGAAAACCCCCAAGAGATGATGAACAATCTTTGGTTGTGAGTGGTGAGCTCTTGCAATAATCGCTAGTTTCCCAGCTTCGATGCGGACTTTCCGGATCCCCAAAAACATCAGCAAAATTATTCTCAGCAGATCTGATCTGTTGTAGATCATAAAAAACCAAAACAAAACTCTCACAAGGAGAGACAGGAAAACTCTCACAAGAAGAGACAGATAAACCCAATAAATGGGTAGGCAAACCAAACACTCACGATCCTCACAAAAGGAGAATGATTATTGAAAGAAATCAAAAACTAGACAAGAAAAGGGGCCTCCGGTCGGTGGATAAACTACTGCCGGAGGAGGAGCTAACGACGACGACGAAGAGAAGAGGGTGAGAAAGTTTTACTTTCCACCAAAAGAGAGTTTTTTATATGTTGATAAGTTGAATGTTAGGAAATCCTAACATTCAACTTTATACTTATAACTTATTTCTCGATACACACAATATATAATATCCTTCAAATCTTCAAAATCATATATCTTTTAGAAAATTGATATGTATATATCAAATTATTCTACTCATCGAGATCTATCCATTGATATATATTAAAAAACAAATATTTTGAAAATAATAAAAAAATTAACTTATAAGTTCTTATTTACCAAACACTCTACTGATTTATAAGTTCTGATTTACCAAACACTCTACATACTTATAATTTCTGATCTACTTATCACTTATATGACACTTATGCTTATAAGCCATAATCTACTCATTTTAAGGTAAGCCAAACACCCACGTAGTTATGTAAAAGTGACTTATTTACATAATTAAAAAATATTAAACATCTCATAAACATTAAATTTCAAAAAATAATACGTAAATGTGAATTTTTTTTTCTCAAAATAAGTCTTTATTTTGACTAAATAAGACGAGCCAAACAACCTCATAAACGCATCTAAAATTTACGTTTATAAAAACTTCCTATAAATGTTGTAATGAAATGGGAAAAAACATCCTCTCAAGCGCTGTAATTTACGGAGACACAAGGATGACAATCACTTCCTATAAGTACATCGCTCTTCTCTCATGCTTCCTGGTGGCTTTTGCCTCTTTTATACAAATGTTGAGGAACTATACACTGGCTGCTTTTCTCATTAGTATGCCACACTGTGAAATTCCTTTAAGCTATGTGCAGAAGCCCGTTATAAAAGGGAGCAACTACTGGGTGATTGGCTTGGGTGCACTTTATTTTGCAACTACTTTGATACTGTGGATTTTTGGTCCATCACAATGTTCACATCCTCGATCGGTCATCCATGGTAGCTGTTTTGTACAATATTGGCACCACTTCAACTGAACCATTTAGGCATAATAATTTCAGAATGGTTGGTGAAGAACTAGTCACTAATAACAGGGCTTTTGGGCACCTTACCTACTGGTATTATAAAGATCATGTTGGAGTTACTTAATACAGAATGATAAATTACGTTACGATAGATTTGACAATCAAATTATGGCCTGATCAAGGTGATTTGCTATCAGATGATCCTGCCATGTTTACAGACTCCAATTGTGTGTGTGTGTGTGTGTGTGTGTGTGTGTGTGTTAGAAGAAGGAGGTAAGATTAAGGGTAGAGTGGATGTGAATTGGGTGTTTCATTCAGATTTGGGGGTCAAATTAGGGTTTGTAAAAAGGAATCACTCTGTTGTGTTGCGGGATGAGACAACTCCAACGGACACTGTTAAACTGTAAAAATCATTTGCTGCAGCTTGTTTATCGATTTCAATGTTAATTTCCATGGGTTGGCTTCGATGAGCTTCGTAGGCACCGCATTTAATCTCACGAGGTTTTGAGCCCTCCGAATCATCAAAGCGACCTAGTGAACCTTGCGACGTGATGTAAAGAGGTTTTTGTGACAATAGATTGCATCTTGCAGACTTCCAATATCAATGTTTTCGACATAATCACTGTTTGATCAGGCTGAGCTACATTTCAGTACCAAGCCTCAAATCCTGGTAAATTGTGCTGGCATTCTCGATTCCAAGTATCCGACTATAGCAAATACAACAATAGAAAACTGGGACAACACTTTCAATGTTAATACAAAAGGTAATGACATTGTCCGAAATTACTAACTATCTATATTATTCGTCTTGAATATCTGTTATAAATTATTTTTACTCTTTGCAGTGCTGCTAAATTGTCTATATATTATAGATGTTGGATAATACTTTCTCGGTTTCTTATTATACATGTAATTATATTTTTAATCTGCCTAATTTACGAGCAACAAGTTAATTGAACAAAATACTTACTCTATAAGATAAGGAATGAATAACTATTGTATAATTATTTTTGCTCTAGTAGTTTCACTAATTTTATGTAGCTCTGTCACAAAAGGTGCATTCCTGTGTTGTCGTGAGGCTGCTAATCGTCTAACAAGTGGAGGCGGTGGGAGAATAATAAACTGTGATAAATATGATCAAGAAGATAATGTTACTTGATAATTTACATGATATATTGCAGTTATATTTATACATGAATTGAACATCTAAACTAGACATTGTGATGTGTTAACAGCTAGGCTAGCACATGAGGAGTCTGGCCACATGATGCACACTGAAACTGATTGTAATAAGGTGATATAATATTCCAAGCCTTGGTCGCCACTTGAAGTGGCTTCCAAGCCTTGGTTATTATATCACCTTTAATAGTGGAGGTATAATGATACTAACATGGTGGTGTAATGTGATGGAGGTATAATGGTAGTAACATGGTGCTGAGAGTGGATACTAGGCTGTTATGCTTAGCTTGGTCTGTTACGCCCCCGCAAGATGGAGGAGCCATCGGCAACTCCTAGCTTGGAACGGATAAGAAGAAAACTTTGTCGTGAAAGAGGTTTAGTGAGAGCATCAGCCCATTGATCTTTTGTATGAACATGGCACACTTTCAGTTGGCCATTAGCTACCATTTCACGAACAAAGTGAAAATCCAAAGATATGTGTTTCATTCGTGTATGAAATACGGGATTAGAACTGAGATATTGTGCCCCCGTGTTATCACAGTAGATAGTAGGTGTGGAAGAAACTGGAATTTTAAGTTCATATAGCAGATTCTTAATCCAAGAAACTTCTGCAGCTGCATTTGCCACAGCCTTATATTCAGCTTCAGACGACGATCGAGAAACAGATTTCTGTTTGGAACATTTCCATGAAATAGGATTACTGCCTAGGTAAATAATATAACCAGTGGTGGAGCGTCCAGTGTCACGATCACCACCCCAATCTGAGTCACTGAAAGCAGAGAGACAAAAACTTGATTTCTTTTGCAGCAACAAACCATGAGAGATGGTACCTTTGAGATATCGTAGAACTCTCTTGAGAGCTGTCCAATGTTGTTCTGATGGAGCATGCATGAATTGAGATAAACGATTTACAGCATAACTAATATCTGGACGAGAAATGCACAAATATTGTAGTCCTCCAACCAGTTGACGATATGGTGTAGGATCAATTTTTTTACTGCCATCATCAAGTGTGAGATATGATGTAGAAGACATGGGCGTAGCATTGTCCTTTGCACCATCCATGTTATGTTTGGAAAGAAGATCAGAAATGTGCTTGGCTTGGGATAGAAAAATTCCATTTGTAGTTGAAATGACCTCTACACCAAGAAAGTGATGTAATTCGCCAAGATCCTTGAGAGAAAAAGTTGTGTCAAGCTGATAAACAAACCTTTCTAAGGAAGCATTACAATTTCCTGTAAGCACTATATCATCAACATAAACCAAGAAAATCATAATCACACCTGATTTATTAAAAATGAAAAGGGAACTATCTGCTAATGAATTTATGAACCCATATTGAAGTAAGAATTGCTTAAGTGCTTTGTACCACGCACGTGGTGCCTGTTTGAGGCCATAGATAGCCTTACGCAGACGACATATGTAATCTGGATGACATGGATGCACAAAACCAGGGGGTTGGAGCATGTATACCTCTTCTTCTAGAACACCATTTAAGAAGGCATTGTTAATATCCAACTGTCGTAATGACCAGCCCTGTGTCAAAGCAAGAGTTAGCACAATACGAATGGTGACAGGCTTAGTGACTGGACTGAAAGTCTCAGAAAAATCAACTCCAGGACGTTGCTGAAAACCTCGTGCAACAAGACGAGCTTTGTATTTGAGAATAGAGCCATCAGGGTTTCGTTTGACAGGAAAAATCCACCTACATGTTATAACATTTTGAGAGTTTCTGGGAACTAAATCCCATGTACCATTCTGCATAAGAGCATCAAATTCAGTGGACATTGCATCACGCCACTGAGAGCTTTTGAGAGCTTGAGTGACAGATGAAGGCTCAAGTAACATGGGTAGTGGATGAATTGTGGTATGATTGACAAAGGAACTGTTGTAGTATTTTGGAGTTGGCTGTCGTTTTCTCAAGGGACGCTGAGGAATTGCTGTATCAGGAGAATTGTTAGAATCAGAAAATGGTGATGGTGATGTTGAATGCCGAATAGAGGTTGAAACGGGTGAAGATAATGAGGTAGAGTTTTCGTCTGTGATCAAAGGAGATAATGTTGTAGAACCATGTTTGTTTTTGTCAGTGTTGGTCATTATTGGAGAGGGAGTATACACAGAACCAACAAACGATGGATAAGATTTATAGTCATAATTTAAGTTCTGAGAAATACCCGCTAAAGGATCAACACTAGGGAGCTGCTGAGAAGGGAGTTGCAAACGATCCTTGAATGGAAACTGATTCTCAACAAAACGCACATGTCTTGAAATATATACTCGATTTGTAGAGACATCTAGACACTTATATGCAGATTGAGAGGTTGAGTATCCCAAAAAGATGCAAGGAACGGATCGTGGATGTAGTTTGGAAGGAGTATATGGCCTGATCCATGGATAACATAAGCAACCAAAAACTTTAAGTCTGTGATAATTTGGCATATGTCTGAATAATAGTTCATAAGGTGTGTGAAAATCCAAGTTTTTATTTGGCATGCGATTTATGAGATAAACAGCTGTTGAAAATGCATATGACCAAAATTTTAAAGGAAGTGAGGCATGATGTAACAAAGTAAGCCCAGTTTCAACAATATGCATGTGTCTTCTTTCTGCAAAACCATTATGTTCAGGTGTATGTGGAGGAGTCGTGAAGTGAGAGATGCCATGTTCTTGAAACATTGATTTTAAGGCAAGAAACTCACCTCCATTATCAGAATAAATGGAAATAATAGATTGTTGAAAGAATTTTTCCACAGTTGTTTTAAACTGGCTAAATACTTGTTTAACATCAGATTTTTGTTTGAGTGGATAAAACCAAATGTAACGAGTAAAATGATCCACAAAGATGAGATAGTAACGAAAATGATCAATTGAAATAGTAGTTGGACCCCAGACATCCGAGTATAGTAATTCCAGAGGTTTAGAACTTCTCATGGAAGAACAGCCAAACGGCAACTTATGGCTTTTATTACAAAAACAAGAATCACACTTGAACTGAAAATCAGATGGAAACTTTGACACAAGTTTATTTGAATGTAAAGCAGACCGTAAAATGTTGGCAGCTGGATGTCCTAAACGATGATGCCAGGATTCAAAGTTAGAGTGTTGAGTAACATGAATTTTTGGTGATCGAATAGGACATGGTGCATAGTACAGATCATTTTTGTTCTCCCCTCGAAGCAATACCGCCCCCGTAGTGAGATCCTTGACCAGGAACTGAAATGGGAAAAATTCCACAGAAACTTGATTAGTTTGACAGAGTTTAGCCACAGAAATTAACTTTTGATTTAATGATGGAACACAAAGCACATTTGACAAATTTAATGTTGAGTCAGAAGAATGTAGTTGCGATGTGCCTGTGTGTGTGATCTGCAAACCTGTTCCATTGCCAATTATAATTTCTTCAGGTCCACCATAATCTGCAACTGTTGTAAAAGTGTTTGGATCATTGGTAATATGATGAGAAGCCCCAGTGTCAAACAGCCATTGTTGAGGCTTAGCTTGGTTGACTGAGGTTACATTGGCAGTTGGTGTGAAAGTAGAAACAGATGAAGGTCCTGCTGACGAATTGATCTCATTTTCTTTTAGAAAACGCGCCAAATGTCTACACGCCTTAGTGAAATGACCTGGTCTTTGGCAGTACTGACAGTATGCATTTGATCGAGGTCCACCAGCATTGTAAAATTGTCGACCAGGAGCAGCGTGGTGATTCTGGAAAGATGAACGATTGAAGGATGAGTTATTATGATAGGCACCTCGATTCCTGGTTTGTGATTGCCCAAAGTTTCGCTGTGTCTGAGCTGATTTGTGAGTATAATTTGCTGTAACAACTGTTTGTTCAAGTCTCTTTTGTTTCAAACTGCGTTCATAATCTACAAGTTGCTCATGTAATTCATCAAAAGTCATTGGTGATTCTCGAACCTTGATTGCAGCCCTTATGTCTTGATATTCATCACTGAGCCCTGTGAGAGTTAGAAGAATTAAATCATCGTTGGATACTGGATGACCAACAATGGCTAGATCATCAGCAGTGCTTCGAATGTCTTGAAGATATTCTGCTATTGATCTTGAATTACATGGATTGTTCATGAGATGACTCTTGAGAGACATAATTCGAGATCGTGATCGATTTGCAAATAGAGTTGATAACCTGTTCCACATTTCTGTTGTTGAAGAAGATGTGGAGATGAGTGGTTGTATAGTTTCATGACAGCTTCCAAGCATTGCACTCAGGATGATTTTGTCTTGTCGATTCCAGATGCCAAAAGCTGGATTTGGCGTTGAATCCGTCTGCACTTTGTCAGGAATAATGAGGCTTCCATCAATGTAATGGAGTAATCCTAGGCCAATGAGTGTTGAATACACTTGAGTTTTCCAGACAGGAAAATTTGAATGTGTTAGTTTCGTAGGAAAATGCGTTGGTGCATTAACCTGAATGATTTCTTTGCCAGAGATAGCACTGAGTTCTGGCAGAGACATGACTTCGGTTGATGAATCTGTTTGCTGTGAAGCAGATGATAGCTCTGATACCATAATAAACTGTGATAAATATGATCAAGAAGATAATGTTACTTGATAATTTACATGATACATTGCAGTTATATTTATACATGAATTGAACATCTAAACTAGACATTGTGATGTGTTAGCAGCTAGGCTAGCACATGAGGAGTCTGGCCACATGATGCACACTAAAACTGATTGTAATAAGGTGATATAATATTCCAAGCCTTGGTCGCCACTTGAAGTGGCTTCCAAGCCTTGGTTATTATATCACCTTTAATAGTGGAGGTATAATGATAGTAACATGGTGGTGTAATGTGATGGAGGTATAATGGTAGTAACATGGTGCTGAGAGTGGATACTAGGCTGTCATGCTTAGCTTGGTCTGTTAGAGAATTGTTACGTTAACGACTTCATTAGTTGGTGCATTGACACCAGGATATGGTGCTTATGTAGCATCAAAAGCTGATGTGGAAGCAATGGTGAAGATTTTAGCAAAGGAGATGAAAGGGAGCGGTGTGACAGTGAATTGTGTTGCGCCAGGGCCTGTGGCAACGGAAATGTTTTTTGCTGGAAAATCAGATGAAATGGTTAAGAGAATTGCAGAGGCTTGTCCATTGGGAAGATTGGGAGAACCAGATGATGTGGCTAAGGTTGTTGGATTTTTGGTTAGCGATGCTGGGGAGTGGATTAATGGACAGATTGTTCGTGTTAATGGAGGATTTATTATCTAATTTGTGTTTGTTTATGAGCATTTTATTAGATTGTCTTTCTTGACATTTTGTTTGTTTATTTGATTTATTTTGTCTTTTCGACAAAATTACTTACAGTGCAATTATGTTCATATCAATGGTTCAAATTTATTTTTAGCTTGTCAGACAACACCATGCATTAGGGGAGAGCACGGTTCGGTTCGGTTCGGTTTTGCCCCGAAACCGAACCCAAAACCGCATGTCTTCGGTTTTTAAAATTGAAAACCGCAACCGAACCGTCGGTTTCGGTTTCGGTTTTAAAAAGCTCGGTTCGGTTTTTAACGGTTCGGTTTCGGTTATAAAATCGAACGAAAAAATCATAAATATATTACAAAACTTTAAATTTATAAATTACAACGTTCTCGATTTTTAAACAAAGTAACTGAGTTTTTGAATGAATACACTCTGTGTATATGTTAGTGGTAATGTTATATGACAGTATCATATGACATTAGTAAGCTAATAAGTTATACAGGGCTCACAATATATTTTAACAAAATTTATACATGCATGTGTGATAATGTGCAATGAATAAATCATACCTAATTAAGTCTTAACTTGCACAAATTTAATGCCTTGCAGAAATCAGTATATGAGTAAATGACAAAATGTACTCTCAGTTGCTAATACAAAAGCAAATTAGAACTTTCTCATGTAATATGTAAATTGATTGTAATATAATCGTAGTTTTAATACAATTTACATGATAGTAGAAACCTATATATATAGTTTACGAAAATGAGAAGTTACCAGCCCGAGCAGTCACCAGAAAGTTTTATAAATTTATATAAATTATATATTTATTTTAATAATCGGTTCAGTTCGGTTTTAGTCGGTTCGGTTTTAACCTAAAACCGGAACCGAAACCGAAAATTTCGGTTTTTAAAAATCAAAAACCGCAACCGCCGGTTCGGCTTCGGTTTCGGTTTTTTCGGTTCGGTTTTGGTCGGTTTCGGTTCGGTTTCGGTTTCATTTCGGTTTTTTGCTCACCCCTACCATGCATGATTCCAGACTTGAGATACGCGAACAGCCAGAGTCAAGGAGAGCCATGACTACATTGTCAGATTTATAAGAGCATTTTCGATGTGGTGAAAGCGTGAAACCTTAGCTACAATTTTTAGGCACACATGTTATAGATAATAGGTAAAATTTGTAATACTTCACGAACAATTCACTTTAACAAAAAATTTAGATAATATTTGTCAAACCAACTAAACCTAAATTAAATATTTCAAACTAATCTAATGACCAAATTAGGGGTACTCCAATACAAAAAGACGTTTAAAATTATTGTCTCTATTCAACAAAAATATAAAAAAATAAAAAAAATTTAAAAAAAAAAGTTGCTGTTCACGTGATGACGTGGCACGTGAACAGTAACTTTTTTTAAAAAAATTTTTTAATTTTTTTTTATATTTTTGTTGAATAAAGCCAAGAATTTTAAACGTTTTTTGTGAAGGTGCCCCTAGCGGGGCCATTAAAATAAATGAAATATAATTTATTTAGTGTAGATTTCTAGTTTCTATTTTAAGGTTGGTTTCTACCCCTAGCGGGGCAATATATATATATATATATATATATATATATATATATATATTGCTAAAAGGTTTTGTGCATTAAAAAAAAGAGAGAAAAAGATACATGAGGAGAGGCTTAAGCCTTAATACTTTAGGGACACACCCCTAAAGAAATTAACCGAAGGAAACATCAACAAAAAGCTATACAAACACTAGATTTCTGTCCAATCTAAGAGAGCTTGGTCTGAGGCGCACTGGGTGTTGAACCACTTAGAAGATTTGAGTCTGCATTGTATGAGATTAGCACATGTGTGTGCCAGTTTAATCGGCGGGTTCACCTCTTCGTTGTGGAATCTGCCATTTCTTTCCCTCCAGATTGCATAGCATACAGTTTGAAAAGCAAAGATTCTTATGGTGCCTATCAGAGAGTGTTGATCAAAGTTGTCCATGTCTTGTTTCAATGAGCACCAGTCTACTGGGAAGTTTTGGATCCTGCTAGGTAAATTTTAAATTCATTATAACCAATGAATTTAGCTAGTTAATATAATCACCGTTGGAAATACTATAAATAGGCCACATTATGTATTTTATTCATTTTAAATATAATAAAAATTAATATATTGTATCGACTGTTATGCTAATATACAGAAACAAGTGAAATACAAAAACAAAATCATGGAGGTAATCTGTATGTTTATTCTACACTTTTTGTTTCATTAATTAATTAATTAATAAAATAAAGGGAATGTTTATTTTGTTAATTTGACCAAAATGGTAAAGGTACTGTGGGGGATTTGGTTCGCTAGAAATAGAAGAGTGTGGGAGGATAAAATTGTAACTCCGCAAGTAGCAATGGAGATCAGCTCCAGGATGGTCTCAGAATGGGAATCAGCTCAAGGAAAGCAGCAAAGAGGTGGTCAACAGGTCAAGCTTTGAGTAGCAGTGCGTCTAGTAAGAAAATAAGATGGCAACTACCAGAATCTGGATGGTATAAAGCCAATGTGGATGCTGCTATTCATGAAGGTTCTTCACATTTCAAAGTTGGAATGGTTCTTAGGGACGATAAAGGAGCGTTTGTGGCAGGTATGCTCAAGAATTTTAACGAGAATCCCTCGGTTTTGAAGGCAGAGGCAGTGGGAGTCCAGGAAGTGCTTCAATGGGTATGTGAGTTGGGTGTCTCTCAGGTGGTCGTGGAAAGTGATTCGCTAAGTGTGGTTAATGCCTTATGCAAGAATATTCAGTATGTATCTGAGGTGGGTTCTATTTTCGAGAATTATAGAGCCATCCTATGTCAATGTTGTGACTTGAGACTTCAACATGTTCGAAAACGTTGTGACCTGAGACTTCAACATGTTCAAAGACAAGCAAATAGGGTAGCTCATAGCATAGCTAAACTCCTTGTATGTCAGGAACAATGAACCGGTTTAGTACTCCTGTGTCGGAGTTTATTGTATCTGATTTTTTCTCAGCTTAATGAAATTCAGTTTCAAAAAAAAAAATATACATACACATAATTGCTAATTTGTAAATTTATTGTACGCTGTTTGTTTCATAACCAAATACAAGGAAAGTATATTTTTGAAGACATGCATATAACTGCAAAAGAAACAAAAATTATCGCATTGCATTATTGATAAAAATCTTTGATTTCTATCACTAAAAGAAATTTATTGAATTATGGATATTTTTATTTTTATTTTTATTTCTGAAAAGAAAAATAGTACTAGTCTTATTATTTCATTTTTGCTAAACTACTAGTCTTGTGTTTAGCTGTACAAGCAAGTGCAATAATTACTGATAACGACTTAATAAAGAAATTGAATTGAGAAACTAAATTCGTCAGTGGTCGTGCCGGAGTGGTTATCGGGCATGACTAGAAATCATGTGGGTTCGCCCGCGCAGGTTCGAATCCTGCCGACCACGCACTCTTTTGAACTTTTTTCTGTGAATCAAAGCTTTTGTAATGCACAGCCCACTTCCCAACGATACAATTGAAAAACTATAATAAATATACAATTTGTTCATTATATTAAACAATTATTTGAGAGATTCGTGGTAAGAAATGAGCTTTGTAAACTCGATAAATGGATTTTTTTTAATATTTGAAAACTATACTTATTTTTTCAAATTAGTATTATCATTTTTGTTATATTGAAGCTATATGGATATATTTAATACTAATAAAAGTATAAAATATTAATATAAGATCATGTTAAGGATGTGCTCTAAAACAACTTAAGGTTTTAACATGACATCAAAATTTAGGTGTGCAGAGGTCACAAATTTGATTTTCAATGACTTTCAATATTTTTAATATATATTATGGATGGTAAGTTATCTCCCTTATAGAATACTAATACAAGATCTTAATATTATGGTTTGCACTTGTCTCTTTAAAATGGATATGATGGTGCTACACTTACATGAAAACTCAAATGATAAAAATTGCATCGATTTGTTTGTGTTATTGGTCATTTTCTAAGAAATCTGTGTACCTTTATTTTCACATTGATAGATTGGGTTTCGACATGAATTATATTTGTACTCCTTCCAAAAAATAAGTAAAGAAGATATATTAACATATCAAAATTATTTATTTATAAAAATACGACTATAAATCAATATATATATATATATATATAAAGGAGGATATGCGGGAGCTTAGGTGACGCTCTAAGATCGTATCAATATATTTTTCTATTTTTCTAGAATTTTAGAATTATAAACATTAATAAATGTAAAAATATATTAACACTAATAAATATGAAAATATTTATCTAATTTTCTTGAATTTTAAACACTAATTAATATGAAAATATCAATTAGCATATTAGAAGTAGAATAGGTGTTCGAATTTATAAAGGAGAAGAGTTCGAATTTATAGGAAAGACATATGATTAGAAGTTCTATTGGAAGATAATAAGTATTTATAAGGCATACGATTAAAAGTTCTATTGAAAGCAGAATAGGAGTTCGAATTTATAGAGAATAAGAGTTTGAATTTATAGAAAAAATATATAAATAAAAGTTTTACTAGAACTAGAATAGGTGTTTGAATATATAGAGCAAATATATAATTAAATATTTTATAGAAAGTACGATCTTCTTAAATTATATATTTTTTATATAAGTTAATTGTACTTATATTAGGAAAATTTATTCATAAATCAAATACTATTGTCATGAAAAAAGTCACCGTATTTAAAAAGAAAAGAATTGATGTATTAACATAATAAAAGAACAATGAGTAAAAGAACAATCTCATGCAGTCTTTATAATATACTAGTTGACTAAGCCGCGCTTCGCGACGGCCGTGTAATTTTTTTTAAAAAAAATATAAAATATAAATTTAAAAAAGAAATTGGAAAAAAAATATTTATAAATAAATTAATGAACACAATATTGTATAAATTATAATATATATTGACAACTAAATAAACTATATGTTTATTTTCTATGTCAATTTTGTATCAAATTTTTTTAGGCCGACACCCGTTGTAAGAAATAGATATAAGTCACATGTTGCTCTGGCCTTGTAATATTTTTTAAATATTTTCAAAATATAGACTATTTAAGAAAGAAATCAAACAGTAAATATCTACAAATAAATTAGTGAACACAATATTGTACAAATTTAATATATACATAGAAAACAAAATAAACTATGTACTTACTTTTTACGTCGATTTTGTGTCACGTTTTCTTAGTCCGACACCCGTTTTAATAAATACATATAGATAAAAAAGCATATTTGATTGAATTAATTAAAAGAAGACGTTGGAATATTATGATCAAGAATAATGAGAATATAATAATGATAAATTAACAATTAACAGTAAATAAATAAAGAAAGAATGATAAAAGTTCAAACATTTTGTACCAAGTTTCTCAAGTGCTTCTACTTTCCAAACAGAGAAAATTTTCCTAATTCTTGTTCACACGATCAAGTGTTTCTGTACCGAGATCACTAACAAAAAAATACAAAAGCCAAAGTAAAGAACAACCACTGGTTACTAATAATCCATGATTATAACTAAAATCATAATAAATCATAAGTTTTAAAATAAAACGAAGAAAGCAAATATTAAATCAGTAAATTCAAATCTTAAAAACCAACAAAAAAAAACAACCTGAAAATCACTAAACAGAAGCCATGTACATTGAGAATTAAACAAAATAAGAATGAATAAAAAAACCTAAAAGAAAATAGACCAAGAAAAAAGTAAACAGAAGCAAGAAAAGGGTTACAAATATGGTGATAAAATTTAATCGTTATAAGCAATGATGAATGTGTGTGTGTGTGTGTGTGTATATATATATATATATATATATATATATATATATGTATGTATATTTGAAAATAAAATTTCTTTTCTATTTCGAATATGTAAATTTAAATTATTCTTCCCTACAAATTCAAAACCTTTTCTATTTCAAAGATGTTTATCTTAATGTTAAAAAAAAAAAAGTTTTGATTTCTTTTATAATAAATAGGGCCTAAAGAAAAAAGTTGTAATTTTTATATTTAAAATAAGTGGGTTATAAGAATATAAATTTTTTTTTTCTATTTCGAATATATAAATTTGACTTTTGACTTCTTCTTCCCTACAAACTTGAAAATCTTTTCTATTTCGAAAATATTAATGTTAATGTTAAAAAAAGAAGTTTTATTTTTTTTTTTCTAAAAAGTAGGGTACAAACACGGAAGTTTTGATTTTAATTATTTAAAATAGAAGAGCTCTAGAAAATAGATAAATAGGATTCGAGAGAATATCAAATATTGTAATTTTTTTTGAAAATCAAATAATTTATTAGTTAAAAGTCATACGATATCTAAAAACAATTAAATTGCAACAAATACATGCTAAATAAGATCAAATCTACATTTTTTCATCAAAACTATAATATTACAATATTTTATATTATATCAAATATTGTAATATAAACATTAACATTAAACTACACAAAGATTTTCAAAGAGAAGTTATAAAAAACTTGAAATAATAAATTATAAGCATACCATGACCGGGCCACGAACCACGACTCTGATTTCCGATCCTTAATTTTAATTCCAATCACGTTTGTACACTCTGGCCTTGAGCTTTTGATTCTGCGCAAACAAAAATCAAAACTTAAAAATCAACAAAAAAAGCATCTCTGCACAAACAAAAATAAAAACTTAAAAATCAACAAAAAAAAGTATCCTAAAAATCATAAAAAACCAATAGCATGGTAATGTTAAAAAACCTTTTTTATTTCGAAGATGTTAGTGTTAAAAAAGAAAGTTCTGGTTTCTTTTATCAGAAAATCGTAAAATATTAGTGGAGCACAAATATCCATGTACATTGAGAATTAAAAAAAAGAGAATGAATTAAAAAACTAAAAAAAATAGACGAAGAAAAAAGCAAACAAAAGCAAGAAAAAAGATTACAAACATGGTGATAAAATTTGTTCGTTAGAAGCAATGATTATATATATAAGAATATAAAAATTTCGTTTCTATTTCAAATATATAAATTTGAATTCTTCTCCCATATAAATTTATAAACCTTTTCCAATTTCGAACATGTTATTGTTAAAAAAGGAATTTCTGAAATGTAATTTTTCTTTCTATTTCGAATATATAAATTTGACTTCTTCTTCCCTACAAATTCGAAAACCTTTTCTTTTTTGAATATGTTAATGTAAAAAAGGAAGTTCTGATTTCTTTTCTAAAAAATAGAGCCTAAAGAAGGAAGTTTTGATTTTAATTATTTAAAATAGAGGAATTTTAGAAAAATTGATAAATATGATTCGAGCGATTCTAGAACTCCACAAAGTAAACAAATACGAATAAAAATAAAAAGAAAAATAAACATAAGCTTATCCAAAAGCATGAAAGAAAGGGTTAAAACGCTTATAGATTCATGATTTCGTTGACACACATTGTTGTTTATATAGATGTCTGAAAAAGGTACAAATTCGAAATAGAAAAAGATAAATTTTAAATCTCTTCCAAACTTGCTTTTTACATCCAATTTAAAAAAGGTTTTAATTTTCTTTTCTAAAAAATAGGACCTACGAAAGAAGTTTTGATTTTATTAATTAAAATCAAAACTTCTTTTGTATTAAAGAAGTTTTGAATATGTTAATGTTTAATCTTAAAAAAGGAAGTATTGATTTCTTTTCTAAAAAATAGGGTCTACAAATTCGAAAACCTTTTCTATTTCAAAAATGTTAGTGCTGATGTTAATAAAGGAAGTTTTGATTTCTTTTCTAAAAAATATGGCCTAAAGAAGGAAGTTTTGATTTTATTATTTAAAATAGAGGAGCTCTAGAAAAATAGATAAATAGGATTCGAGCGATTCTAGAGCTCCTGCGGGTTCTCCTTTATATATATAATAGATAGATAGATAGATAGATAGATAGATAGATAGATAGATAGATAGATATTGATTATAGCATGAATATTTTGAAAAAAGTCCTTATATCTATCAATATTTATTTGAAGTGTGTATATCAATCGTAAAATCTTATAAATATTTTAATACTAAGAATGATAAATAAGGAAAATTTTAAATATAATATTATTGGTGTGGTAGACTTAGGTTTGATTTCTATTTTAATAATTTTAATAATATTATGATTCTATTTGTAATTCTATTTAGGATTATAATTCAATTTTAAATATATTTAGAATGATTGATGGGTTTAACCTTGGTTAAAAGATAGCAAGTTAAATTATATAAGGAAACAGATTTGTTTTAATTTGATTGGTCCATGATTTAAATTTTAAATATATTTAGAATGATTGATGGGTTTAACCTTGGTTAAAAGATAGCAAGTTAAATTATATAAGGAAACAAATTTGCTTTAATTTGATTGGTCCATGATTTAGAAGTGATCTATGATTGGTTCTAAAATAATTCATAGTTTTCTGATTGGTTAACTGGGTACATGATTAATTAACTGGATGGTGTGGTAGACTCATATCTTCAAAAACTTAATTTTTTTGAAGGCTCGAAAATATATATTCATAATTTGTTAATAAAATTAATTAATAAATTTTTTATTATATTAAATTTTTCTTTATTTATCACTCTTATCTTATTATATTAACCATGATTAGTTAACAATTTTAATTTAAATATAGTAGTTACTTTATTTTACATATAAATATTACATATTTTTTAAAGTTAAAAAACAATTATAATAAATTAATGTAAAATTAAAATCAATCAGGATTACAGTTAGATGTAGTAAGCCAATTAGAAAATTTTGAATTGTTTTAGGACCAGTCAGAGTTTATTTTAAGAATTCTAAATTAAATATAATAGTTACTTGATTTAACATAGGGTGATGGCCTTATCTACCCCAAAAGTGGAGTGAGCATTACCAAAATACCCAGATCCAAAAATCACAAACACGGAAGTTTTGATTTTAATTATTTAAAATAGAAGAGCTCTAGAAAATAGATAAATAGGATTCGAGAGAATATCAAATATTGTAATTTTTTTTTGAAAATCAAATAATTTATTAGTTAAAAGTCATACGATATCTAAAAACAATTAAATTGCAACAAATACATGCTAAATAAGATCAAATCTACATTTTTTCATCAAAACTATAATATTACAATATTTTATATTATATCAAATACTAGTTGATAAAGCCGTGCTTCGCGGCGGCGTTACAATATTTTTAAAAAAATTCAATACATTTACGTATATTAAATTTTTATAATTAAATAATCTTCTCTAATGAATCAATTTCTTGTTAAATATGATTATTTCGATTGAGCCGCTCTCTCGTTAAAACGGAAATCCCAATTTTTAACATATATTATAAAGACTTATATAATATTTTTTATCTATAAAATCAAACCGTAAAAATAAAAAAAAATTATGACTTCAGTATCAAATTCTTAAAGCTAATACAATCTTTTCTAGCGAGCCGTCTTCCCGTTAAATACGTTTCGAGTCGCTCTTATTTGAAACCGAAATTCTAACTTCATTATATAAAGAGAGTAAATTCCAATTTTTATATTCTTTAAACTTTCTAATATTTATGGAGTTTTAAAAGATGAAAATACATCTTATATTTTCTGTATATTATAGATATTCTTGTATTTATTTACATTTTTCGTATGGGAATGTCTTTCTGTTATGTTAACATATCAAAAAAAAGTTAAAATACTAAGACTTTTCGTTACGGGAATAATATTACATTTATGGATATATTTTTGTAATGCAAGTATAATTAAATTGTATAAAAAAGTTAAAATAAAGGATTTCTAGGAAAAAAGATGTATAGTTTTAAAAAATCGTATTAGACGTCTCCACCGTCCTCGTATTCTACTTCCAATAAAACATTTTATTTTTTGTATTAATTATATATTTAAACATCTTTTATACGGTCTTATCTAATGAATCGTTTTCTTGTTAAACACAGTTATTACTATTGATTCGCTCTCTCGTTAAGACCAAAAACCTAACTTTTACACATATTACTTGTATGATAATGTTTATCCATAAAAATCAAATCCTAAAAGTAAAATATAATTTATAACATCATACGATATTTTAATAGCTAGTACAATTTTTTATAGTGAGTCGTCTTCCGTTAAACACGTTTCGAGCCGCTCTCGTTTGGGATCTAAATTCTAACTTCATTACATATTATTGATGATACTTATCTTACACAACAATTTTTTTCCTTGAAATCAAAACCTAAAAAATAGAGTGAATTCCAATTTATATTTTCTCTAGATTTTCTAAAATTTTTGGAGTTTTAGAAAATGAAAACACATTTTATTTTCTCTTTATTTTATAGATACTCTTGTATTTATTTAGGATTGCTGCATGAGATTGTTCTTTTACTCATTGTTCTTTTATTATGTTAACACATCAATTATTTTCTTTTTAAATACGGTGACTTTTTTCATGACAATAGTATTGGATTTATGAATAAATTTTCCTAATATAAATATAATTAACTTATATAAAATATATATTTTAAGAAGATCGTACTTTCTATAAAATATTTAATTATATGTCTGCTCTATATATTCAAACACCTATTCTAGTTCTAGTAGAACTTTTATTTATATATTTTTTCTATAAATTCGAACTCTTATTCTCTATAAATTCGAACTCCTATTCTACTTCCAATAGAACTTTTAATCGTATGCCTTATAAATACTTATTATACTTCCAATAGAACTTGTAATCATATGTCTTTCCTATAAATTCGAACCCTTCTCCTTTATAAATTAGAACACCTATTAGTTCTAGTAGAACTTTTATTTATATATCTTTTCTATAAATTTGAACTCTTATTCTCTATAAATTCGAACTCCTATTCTACTTCCAATAGAATTTTTAATCGTATGCCTTATAAATATTTATTATACTTACAATAAAACTTCTAATCATATGTCTTCCCTATAAATTCGAACTCTTCTCCTTTATAAATTCGAACACCTATTCTACTTCTAATATGCTAATTGATATTTTTTTTATAAATACTTATTATACTTCCAATAAAACTTCTAATCATATGTCTTCCCTATAAATTCGAACTCTTCTCCTTTATAAATTCGAACACCTATTCTACTTCTAATATGCTAATTGATATTTTTATATTTATTAGTGTTTAAAATTCTAGAAAATTAAAAAAATCGATTGAGACGATATTAGAGCGCCACCTAAACTCCCGCTATCCTCCTTTATATATATATATTGATGTTAATCTCATGCAGTCTTTATAATATATGTTAAAAAGTTGGGATTTCGGTTTTAACGAGAGAGCGGCTCAATCGAAAAAATTGTATTTAACAAGAAATTGATTCATTAGAGAAGATTATTTAATTATTAAAATTGAATATTAATATTATAATATAACGTAAATGTATTGAATTTTTTTAAAAATATTGTAAGGCCGCCGCGAAGCGCGACTTTATCAACTAGTTATTTTATAATTGAGATGTTAATAGTAGCTGATCAAACGATTGCGATATCACAAAAGGCAATTGAAACAAAAGATGCATAAATATTCAAATTTCTTGTTTCCGACATTGTTGAGTTCATAAAGGGAGTGCAAAGAAGCACAAATAAAAACGTTATAAACACAAAATTTATTCCTAATAAAATAGAATTTGATATTTAATGAAATATTATGATGCAACTTATTACTCACATATCTCATACAATTATGTAAATATATTTAATATATGTTGTTGGAGGATTTTTGTAACAATACGAATTAAATGTTTCTTAGAATAGTATAGCGATTGTACATGAATGTTGTTGTTTTAGGGAATTAGGTATTGTAAAAAAGTTATACCGGATTAAGCCTACACAATTCCCTTTTGCCAAATGCATGCGCAATTGCGTACCAATTTATATTGGAAATTGTGTCTGAAAGTGTGGGTAGTTATACGTTACTGATTCTATTTGATTTAATCTTGATGTTGTGATATCTTTCTCATTTGAATAATATCGTTTAGAGATATGTTCGGTTATTCATTGATTGATATTGATTATTTCCTCGTTCAAGAGAGATGTTACTACTTGGACATTAAGCAATTATTATTAATATGAATTAATAATTAATAAATATTAGAAATTTGGGAGATTATTAGACATGCCAAAATATGGCATAACAATATCAATATATTTTCTAAAATAGAATTAAATTTTAGTGTACATCCTTTTTTTTTCATTTTATTTTCTTGTACTGCAACTTACTTCGCTATGGTCCAAAAAAAACTTTTGAAAAAAAAAATAAAAGGAACGTGAATATTTAGTCTCTTGAACTTGTTCCCAAAAGATTATTTTACAAAGAAATGATCCCGAATGATTTGGATAGAAGTTTCCAATATATTTGTCAACAAAATATTCTTCTCATTTTTGAATAATTCTTTTTTAAAAAAAAATCATTTTGTATTTTTCTTTGTAATTTTTTCTTTTTTCATTTTTTCGGGAACATATATTGTTCATTATATCGATGTCTCATAGCTTATAATACTGAACTTGGACCAAACCTAGTCTTTAAATATAAGACCAACTCTCACTCCCTCTACATCTCAAGCAGCTTCACTCCACGTTGAGCTTTTGTACTCCACCCAACTCCAACTAGGGCCGACAATTTCGGGTTTCGGGTCAGGTTCGTGTCGGGTCGACAAAAGAGAGTGCTGCAAGTCAGGGCAGTTTTTTCCTTAATTGTTTAGGTGTTGCAAGTCTGAGCAGATCATTTCCTTAATTGTTTAGGTGCTGCAAGTCTGGGAAGATCGTTTCCTTAATTCTTTATTTTATTAACTGTTTGCTGCAAGTTGAGGCAGCTTTATTTTCGTAGTGTATATACAGTTGAATTGTGAAATTGAAAAACATGCGAATAGTCCTATTTACGAATACTTCATGCCGAAATTTTCTAAAAATCCTCTATATATAAATTTATTTAACTTATTTGATTACAATGTTTTGTAGGCATTTTTTGAGTATTAATTGTTTATGTATATATGTGTTAAGTGGTGGTCTCGAGGATTAATGATATATCTCGAGGATTAATGAATTATTTCGAGGATAGCTGTTGTCTCGAGGTTTATTTAGTTAATTCGAGGATTAATTGTTGTCTTGAGGATTAAGTGTCTTGAGGATTAATTGGTTATTTATGTTTCTTTATCGGGGAATCAGATAACTGTTTTGAGGATTGTCTATTAATCGAGTCTTAACCGATTATATATATTTAATGTGTACGTAGTTGTTTATATGGTTTATAATATAAGATGTCGTTAGGAGTAGACGTCGTTTTCTTGATTTACCGACTAGTATTGTCAGATTACTTATATTTTTACGGGGAATAATTGGTGAGTATTGACTTAGGTTTGTCGGTGGAGATAAGTAGATGTTAAATGAAGAAGGTGGAGAGGGATGCAGCATTGTTTGTGGATTGTTGGATTTATTGTGAGGTGTTTTAACACCGGGAAAGTATCTATGTTCAAAGGGGATATTTCCAATTATTTTTGTTAGGTCCAATATGTTTGTAGAAGGGGGGTTGAATACAAACGGTACTGTTTAATCGAAATTTGTCCGGATAAATTTAATTTATATTTTGACAAATTTGAGCGGAATTAAATGAAACAAAATTCAAGTTGAATATAAAATTATATTAACTTGAGAGGTTTGTTACAAATACAGTACAGAAATTATATTTAGTTAATAAAAACAAATTAGAAAATTCGACATGAATTTTTCTAGATTTGTTAATAAAAATCGAGATATAGATTAGGAGTAAAAACTCGCTAATATTACAAGAGTATCAAGTAAACAAGTTCTATCGGATCAGATATTAAAAATAAGATGAACTTGATTTTCTATGAATTTTTTCTCTTGCTGTGTTGTTCTTCAAAATTGAGAGAGAATGGAGCTGTTCTTGTTTTTCTCTTTGAATGTTATGTTCTGTGTTCTTAGTTGTGTTGTTCTGGCTGCTGTCTTGAATTAATATACTCTCCTGCATCTTTTCTTTTTCATTTGTATTGCCAAGACAATCGGCAAGACAATCTGCTCTTCCAAGACAATCAATTTTGTACTGCCAAGACAATCGGCAAGACAATCCAAAATCTCCAAAACAATCAATTTGTATTGCCAAGACAATAGGCAATACAATAATCAAGACAATCCAGATTAACAATACAATCGTCAAGACAATTGAGATTGTATTGTTAACATTAAAAATAATCCACTTGTCTGTGATGATTTGAGTTGAATCAAAGTTTGAACTGCTGTAAGAACGAAGCCCAGTCACAGGAGGCACAAGTGTGATACACGCGCGCACGTTCTGGTTTTTTTAGAGCGCGTGTGTGCCACGCGCGCCTCAGGCGCGTGATTTTGCTGTCCGACAAGAATTTCCTGCATGCATGTGACTTCTGTGTTTCTTTTCTTTTGATTCCTTTGCATGTTGTTTTTTTTTACTTTTGTTTGCCTTTTTCTTTCTTGTCGACTACACAAACTAGTACAAGCAGCTTGCAACTTCTTTTCCTTTTACTGGCCACGTTCTGTCCTTGAATTCTATAAACAAAACTTTTGTTTTGTTTTTAACTTAAGCTGCTGATTTTAATTTAATTTAATTAAATAAATTAAACAATTAATCATTTAGAACTTAATGATTAATTACTTAAATTAATAATTAAATAAAATAAAATTATTACATTAATTCAAAATTAATTAATATGATAATTAATTTAATAAATAAATAAATTCAGAATGAATTAATTTATTAATTAAATCAATTACATAATTATATTAATTAAATGAGAATTAATATAAATCTTTTGACAGCTCAAATCTTTTTCTTGAATCACTGAAAGTAATAAAGAATTACCACCGGATTTTCGTTGACGCTCGATGCACGGTCTGGTTCATGAGCGACTAACTCCAACGGCTTTTCTTTATTTTTGACTTTATAGCTGTGGTTAATGTCTTCTCTTAATATACCCGTCTTGATAGCTTGAACCACTGAAGTTAATGATAAACAACCACTGTTTAATGTTGACACTCGATGTACTGTCTGGTTCATGAGTGACTAACCGCAATGACTGTTCTTCATATATTGACTTTAAAATCTGGTTCCTTTTCTTTTCTCCTCTCTCTATTAATTCTTCTATACTGTCTCTGTCACTGTAGAAATCTCTGTCACTTTAAATGAATCCACTTCTTTAACGAATACTTCACTGAGGCTTGATCAGATGTCTGAACTTCTTTCAATGTAGTAATTCCTCAAGTCTGTAGATTGACCTTGATCTTTTTCTTCTGACAGATAATATAATCTGAGATTCCTTGTGACAGTCTATATACTATTTACTATTACAATCTTGTTTAAGTTGAGTTGTATCCTCGAAATACAAATAGGCTACATCATATGCCTTTCAATCTCCCCCTATTTGTTTGTTAGACAATAACAAGCAAATACCTAGAGCATAACTCAACTACCTCACTTAAACAAGAAAAAGATAAAACTTTTAAGAATTAAGTAAATAATACAAAAAAATTTCTCTGGTTTAGATTTAACAATTCCAGAATCTTCAGTTGATGAAATGATAGATGATTGTTCCTCTAGCACTGAATTGATCTTCAATAGATAACTCATCTTCATTTCTGATTCTTCATATCTTTGCCTGATAATCCTTCACATCTTACATTGGTGATTATCAGCAGTTCTTGATTTACAATCACTTCCCATTTCTGACACAGCTTTTCTCACTAAACAAAAATAGTTGTTCCTACTATGTAGACAATGGTGAATCAATACCATTTCTATAACTTCTGGTGAATTTACTACTCTTCCACATAGCCTTTATACATAGTACATTGAAAGACTAATAGAATAGTATTGTGATGTAATTCTCCTTATATCTCCACTTTCATAACAAATGAAAGTTCTTTTGCTTCTTCATCTAAGGCTCCCCCTTAGAAACTAGACTTGCTCCCCCTTTCTAACTCACTCTTCTTTTACTTGTACCCCAAACTTCTCCCCCTTAGTTGAGTAAATCCTACTAAGGTGCTTGTCTTTTTCAATATATCTCTCCCCCTTAGTTGAGGAATCCTCCATTCAACTAGTTGACAAAGTAGTTGATACTAAATTGTTACCAATTTATATCAATCGTTAGAGTACATTGAAATCAATTGATAAAGCTTTGTTAGAAAGGAAGTTTCATTTTCTTCCTCACTGTGAGTGTGTGATAGTGTTTAGTGTTCCTCACAAGTGTTTCACTCTTCTCTCCACTCATTTGTGTTGAGTGTCTCACTTCTCTCTGTGTTTACACTCTTGCTCACTAGTGTTTCACTCATATCACTCATAGCTCCAACATCCTTTAGTGTACCTGCAAGGAAAAATCACCCTAGCCCTTTCAAGAGAGGTCATTGGTGGTGCAATGGGAGTTCGCAAATCCCAAATCCTCGTTGGACTCGTCAGACGAATCTGAGTCATAATCTACAAGTTGCTAATTTCCCTTTTTAGGGTTTTCAGATTTGAATTCTGAGAAGGTAAACAATGATCAATAAATTTAGCATTGAGATCAAGGTTCCCTTCTAATGTCTGTGAAGACATCACCTTGTTAAACTCATCAGGTAAAATCTGAATCACGGTTCACAAGTTGCCGATCCGCACTTATGTCGGATCCGTTACCCGTAGGATCCAGAGATGTTCCCTCTGGGGAGTTAGATAATGATCTTGTTGAATTTTGCATTTGAGATCAATACCTTCTCTCGAGGGGTGTGAAGACTCTTAGTTCATTAAAGAACCTTTAACTTATAATCCTAACCGTAAAATGGTTGGATTACAGGTTTCCGTCAATTCATCCTTTGTGTGTGCAATCTCACTTGTGCATATGAAATATTTTGGTTAGTGTATAAGGTAGTGACTCTCCAACTGAATATCCCACACATCCTTGTTTGCTGCATCAAGTGCAGTTACTCCCTGGTGACCTCTAGTCTAATAGGTTACTTCCATTTAGGGGGTAAGATAGAATGTGTTTGAGTTTGATTGTAGTCTGGGATAAAAGTTGTTGGGTTTACAACCTTATGACTAAACATGTGAGAATACAAAATTCCATGTAGATGAACCTGCATCACAGAATATGAGCAACATAGATAGAATGCATTTTTAACATTGAAAAATTTTCTAAGAAAATATTGCATTTTATCTTAAGAGAAATGATATACAGTTGTGATTTCAAAAGATTTACAATGTAAGCAATCACAGCTGTAGAAAGAGATTTTGAGTTAGGAAGATAAAGATTTTGAGCTGGTTTTACAAAACAAGAACATAGGCAAAAATCCAATTAACAAATATTAATCGAATCAATGTATGTTAATATTTAAACCAATACAAACAAAACTATTTTATCATGTTTTAGGTCCTGCATGATAGATACCAACTATTAGAGATTGTTAGCACTTGATAGGTCTTGTCTTCCAATTGTTAGATCCTGAAAATCAAACATTAGTTCCTAACCAATTGTATAGACACATACCAATTTGATACCAACATTGGTCAATTGTTAAGTCCTTAACACGAAGGTCTGTTAACAGCAATCACAAAACAAAGATTTATACTTAAACTGCAGGTTTTGTGTGTGTTAATAAGAAGAACAACAAAAGAACCAAGTACAGGGACCTATTTGTAAGTTTTGCAAGTATAGTGACTAAAATGTAAAAACTATACAAACTATTTATATACACATGAAAAAGAATATACAAAAATAAGAAATAATATATATAATAATTATACAAAATAAAAACTATAAGAAAAGAAAAAATTCAAATAAAACTAAACAAAGAAGAAAAAATTGAATTAACATAAAAATAATAAAACTATACATAACTTAATAATTTACAAACAAATTTTTATTTTTATTAATTTTTATTTTTATATTTTTTTTAAATGCAAAAATAACTGTATTAATAATATTTACAGAATATTAAAGATAAAAGATAATAATTTACAAAAATATTTACAACAATATAACTACTTAAAATAACTAAATAGAAAATATAAAATACTAAAAATATCATAGGTTGTCCTTTTGACAGAATTAACACATTAATAACAGAAGAAAAACACTACAAAATATTGAATAAAATATTAACTATTTACATAAACATTTGTAGCAAATTAATAAATCTATATATATTTTCGAATAAAATAACTTTCTTATCAGAAAATTATTTTGAAAGAAAATATGATTTATTAAAAGATCACAAATATTCATAAGGAATTTTCAACAAAAATAGATTTCTCACTAATTTCCACTTGTAAAATTTGAGAAAAATATTTTTAGAGAAAATAAAATTATTCTAAAATTAAAAGAAGTAAGTAGGAAAATATTAAGAAGATAATGACAATGATTTAAGAATTAACAAGCAAGATTATAAGTTGATAAAATAATTATACAAGTGATTTAAATCAGAAAATATTCACAAAATAATCACTTGTAAATTATTAAAGATCAAACCTCAGATATTAACTAGTTTAATTACTAGGACTGTTTAACATACCCAATTCACCAACAATTCTGGTGAATGTGGATTCGTCAAGAGACTTAGTAAAAATATCTGCTGTTTGTTCTTCTGTGGGTACAAAAAATAACTCCACAGTACCATTCATGACATGCTCTCGAATAAAATGATACCTGATGTCAATGTGCTTTGTTCTCGTGTGCTGCACAGGATTGTTGGAGATTGTTATGGCACTTGTATTATCACACAGGATAGGAATCTTGTCAAGTACAAAGCCATAATCGCTTAGCTGATTTCTGATCCACAAGATCTGAGCGCAACAGCTTCCAGCAGCTATGTATTCAGCTTCGGCTGTAGAGTTGGAAACTGTTTGCTGTTTCTTACTGTACCAGGAAACCAACCTGCCACCTAGGAATTGACAACTCCCAGAGGTGCTCTTTCTATCTACAACACTTCCTGCATAGTCTGAATCTGTATATCCAACAAGATTAAAACCAGATTCTTTAGGGTACCAAATTCCTAAATTTGGAGTACCCTTAAGATATCTCAAGATTCGTTTAACAGCAATGAGATGCACATCTCTAGGATCCGCTTGGAACCTTGCACACAAGCATGTAGCATGCATAATATCAGGTCTACTTGCAGTAAGGTAAAGTAATGAGCCTATCATACCTCTGTAGCTTGTGATATCTACCTTAGCAGAATTTTCACATGCTCCAAATTTAACAGCAGTAGATGATGGTGTTCTTGCTGAAGATGAGTCCTCCATTTAATACTTCTTGAGAAGCTCCTTGACATACTTGGATTGACAGATAAATATTCCATCTGTCCTTTGACTTATTTGCAATCCAAGAAAGAACTTCAGCTCACCCATCATGCTCATTTCAAATTTACCCTGCATTAACTTAGCAAATTTCTTGCACAACAGATCATTAGTAGACCCAAATATTATATCGTCCACATAGACTTGGACTAGAATTGTATCATTCTTATGTTTCTTTGTGAAGAGAGTTTTGTCTATGACACCTCTAACAAAACCATTTTCAATTAAAAATTCAGAGAGAGTGTCATACCATTTCCTTGGTGCTTGCTTAAGACCATAGACAGCCTTGAAAAGGAAGTAGACATAGTCAATTAAATCTGGATCTTCAAAGCCAGGGGGCTGTTCTACATAAACCTCTTCATCTAGCTTGCCATTCAAGAAAGCACTCTTGACATCCATTTGATAAACTTTAAAGTTTGAAAATGCTGCGAATGCCAAGAATATTCTTATGGCCTCAAGTCTAGCCACTGGAGCATAGGTCTCATCATAATCAATGCCTTCAGATTGGGAGTAACCCTTTGCTACCAGTCTTGCTTTATTTCTCGTCACTGTTCCATCTTCATCAAGTTTGTTTCTGAATACCCACCTAGTGCCAACTACTGGTCTGTCTGTAGGTCTGGGTACCAGCTTCCAAACTTCTTGTTGTTTAAATTGATTGAGTTCATCTTGCATAGCAATCACCCAATCAGGATCAGAAAGAGCTTCTTCAGTTTTCTTAGGTTCCATTTCAGACAGAAACCTTGAATAATTACATTGATTCTGAAAAGCTCTTCTAGTCTTCACACCAACAACTGGATCACCAATAAGTAGCTCAAAAGGATGAGCTCTATTCCAAACAGTCTGTCTGGGAAGATTAGATCTTGATGATTCGCCTTGATTTTCATTGTGATGTTGTGTGTGACCAGTTGACCCTTCATTTTCTCCCCCTGAGTTGTTGCCAGGTTGACTAGATGATGATTGTTTAGAAGAGTCAGGGGAATTTTGACTACTATCATTGATTTCATCACCATTACCCTGATCATCATTGTTGTCATTAGCATCAGCAAAAATCTCAGGTGCATTGTCATCATCTGAATCTGTATCTGTCATGTCATCGAAAGATAGCTTCTCAGATGAATTTTTAGTTTGGATACTAGGGAGTTTAGTGTCATCAAATGTTACATTGACACTTTCCATCATCTTCTGTTCATCAATCACATACACCCTGTATGCTCTCATTGAATAACCAATAAAAATTGCTTCAAATGCTTTGGTATCGAATTTACCACCTTGATCATCACCTTCTTTAAGCACAAAGCACTTTGCCCCAAATACATGAAAGTATTTGAGTGATGGTTTCTTATCAGCCATAATTTCATAGGGTGTCTTCATTTGATCTTTATTAATTAGAGTTCGATTCTGGGTATAGCACGCAGTATTGATGGCTTCAGCCCAAAAGTACAATGGAAGCCTTGATTCACTTAACATAGTACGTGCAGCTTCAATCAAGGTTCTATTCTTTCTTTCCACTACCCCATTTTGCTGAGGAGTTCTTGGAGCTGAGTATTGTCTGGTTATACCCTTCTCAGTGCAGAAGTCATTTAGAACTGAATTCTTGAATTCAGTTCCATTGTCTGATCTTATAACTCTCACTGGATACGTAGAATCTCGCTCAATTAATTTGATGTGATCAATCACCAGTTGTGGAGTCTCATCTTTAGAATTCAAAAACAGGACCCATGTGTATTTTGAAAAATCATCAACAATCACTAGAGCATATCTCTTCCTTGACATAGACATCACATTAACTGGACCAAACAAATCCATATGAAGTAATTGTAATGGTTCAGTTATTGAAGATGTGTCAGTGCTCCTGTGACTTGCCCTTTTTAGCTTGCCTTTTTGACATGCATCACAAAATCCTTCTTGAGTGAATTCCATTGAAGGCAAACCTCTCACCAACTCTCTTTTAACCAGAGAATTCATTGTCTTAAAATTAAGATGAGAAAGTTTCTTGTGCCATAGCCAACTCTCATCATTAGATGCTTTAGTGTAGAAGCAAGTGATTTCTTTAGTGCTTCCTGAGTTCATATTGGCTACGTACAGATTGCCTTTTCTAACTCCTGTCAGTTGTGGCTTTTCATGTCTCTTGTGTGAAATTAGACAATTCTTCTTGTTGAAATGAACTTCATAACCTTTGTCACAGAATTGACTGACACTGAGCAAATTGTGCTCAAGTCCTTTCACAAACGAGACTTCATCAATGATAACATTTCCAGCTTCAAGTCTGCCATATCCATCACTTCTACCTTTGCTGTTATCTCCAAAGGTAACTACTGGGCCGGCCTTCTCCACCACATTTGTCAGCAGGGTTCTGTCTCCAGTCATATGCCTTGAACATCCACTGTCCAAGATCCAGGTCACTCGTTCAACCTGCTCAACACCCTGCAATGACAAACGGATTAAACCTTCTTCGGAACCCAAATTTGATTGGGTCCAGAGTACTTAAAGAATTGGCCTTTGTCAGGCAAAACAACATTCTTTACTTTAACAACAGCTTTACCATCATTCAACAAACATTTCACTTTATAAACAGATTTGACAATCTTTTGTTTCAGTTTAGGTATCCATGTTTGTTTAGTAACAATATCATTGACTGGACATTTGACTTTGTAAACAGCCTTCATAAAACTTTGTTTAGGCTTTGGTACAAATGTCTCTCTCCTAACATAAGGAGGACTAGCAGTCTTTGATCTAACATTATTCCTGTTCATATGTTGTCGAGGAGCAGTCTTATTATCACATGCATGATTACCATTAAAGTAAGCAGACATTACATTAAAGGCACAAGACATACAGTTGACAACACCACATGCTTTATGATTAGAATCAATGATTGGCATGTTACTCATGTTAGACATGTTATTGTTCTGCTTCACCTTGTTACCACCTAATCCAGTCTTAGAAGAACTCGTTGTTTCAACAACCTTGACTGGTACTTTAGGTACATCATTCTTGGATGAAACATTTTCTGGATTAGCTTTCTTAACAGATTTATCCTTAACACATTTATCCTTAACAAGAACTGTGCCATTTGCACTATCCTCATTTCTCATTTCTTCTTGTATAACCATAGAAAGAATATCTGGTGGTCCAGCATCAGATTTTTTAAACATTGGTTTTTCAACATTCTTGAGTACGTGTGGTATACCTCTTTCCTTGGCAGGAATAGGATTAGCAGAATGATTGCCCAAAGAACCAACAACTTCTTTGTATTCATACCCTATTCCTACAGTTTGTTCTACTGCTTTTTTATTGAAGAACTCTTTGGAAACTTTAACAGTATTATAACAAGCTCTAATCTGTGTTTCAAGTTCTCTAATCCTGGTTTCTTGTTCAGCAATCCTCTCAACTTATTTTACCATGTATTCTCCTAGACCCTTTTCTCTGTAGTTAAGTCGGGCTATTTCTTCTATATTCTTATCTTGATTAATCTGCACCTTTTTTAAATCTAACACTTCATTTCAAGTTTAGTGTTAACAAGACTTATTCTCTCGTACCCTCTTTGTGCATTATTCAAGGAACTACGTAAACTATCAATTAACTCAGCATCAGTAAGAATTACCGGTGTGGTATAATAAGTTGAAGATTCAGCATTTGCCACCAATGCAAAGTTTCCATATTCTTCATCTTCGCTATCTGTGTCATCCCAGCTTTTACCAGCAACTACATAAGCTCTTCCACTCTTCTTCTTTTCAGAAGCATAATCTTTCTTCTGTGCTTGCTTGGGTTTCTGACACTCAGTAGCAAAGTGTCCCAACTCATTACAGTTGAAGCAACGGATCTTGCTTCTGTCAACAGTTCCAGTTTTGTAACCTCCCCTGTTACTAGAGGATGAAGAACCTCCTCTCTGAAATCTGTTATTTGACTTAAACCTTAACTTTGGATTTCTTCTGAATCTGAAGTTACTGAATTGTCTCACCATCATCGCCATAGATTCATCTTCCAATTTATCCAGCTCTTCTAGTGAATAGAATTCACTACCATCCTGAGTAGCTGGTGTTTGGCCATGTTCCACTTCAGTTTGTTCCTTGTTGAAGCTATTAGGTTGAACAATTTTAGCTTCCACTTCCTTAGGAACCTCAACTACTAGAGCTGTAGAAGAATTTGCCATTCTGCCTTTTCCAGAGAACTCCTTCTGCTGTTCTTGTTCTAATTCATATGTTTTCAGAACACCAAACAGCCTTTCAAGAGCGGTCTTGTTTAAATCTCTGGATTCTCTGATGGCAGTTATTCTATGCTCCAAGTGAGTAGGCATAGTCATTAAAAACTTCATGTTGATCTCCTTCTGAGTATATTGCTTGCCATGAACTTGCAAGTTGTTGATTATTTTGTTATACCTTTCGAACACTTCCTGAATGCCTTCGTTAGGGCCAGCTCTAAAGTGTTCATATTCAGAGGTCAAAATTTGAAGTCTGTTTTCCCTGACTTCATCAGTTCCTTCATTGATAGTTTCAATAGTTTCCCAGATGTGCTTAGCGGTTTTACAATTCATCACATGGCTATACATTACAGTATCGAGGGAATCTATTAAAATGAGTCTCAGATTTTTATCCAGTCCAGCTTCCTCCTTATCTTCAGAGGTATAGTTCTTAGGGTCCTTTGGATAGGATTTTGCAGGTATTGTTACAACTCCATTTACAACTGTTTCAGTAGTTATTGGTCCATTTTTCAAAACGAACAAAAATCTTGGATTTGTTACATCAAGAAATAACTCCATTTTGTTTTTCCACATGTCATAGTTATCTTTATTAAAGATAGGAATTTTAACAATGCCTTTGGTTGACATGATGAATTTTTAAGAGAGTTAAAAATTCGAGATGGATTTTTGATTGAGTAAAAATAGGATCTTGATTTGTGTATCAATCAATAGGCTCTGATACCAATTGTTAGGTCCAATATGTTTGTAGAAGGGGGGTTTGAATACAAACGGTACTGTTTAATCGAAATTTGTCCGGATAAATTTAATTTATATTTTGACAAATTTGAGCGGAATTAAATGAAACAAAATTCAAGTTGAATATAAAATTATATTAACTTGAGAGGTTTGTTACAAATACAGTACATAAATTATATCTAGTTAATAAAAGCAAATTAGAAAATTCGACATGAATTTTTCTAGATTTGTTAATAAAAATTGAGATATAGATTGGGAGTAAAAACTCGCTAATATTACAAGAGTATCAAGTAAACAAGTTCTATCGGATCAGATATTAAAAATAAGATGAACTTGATTTTCTATGAATTTTTTCTCTTGCTGTGTTGTTCTTCAAAATTGAGAGAGAATGGAGCTGTTCTTGTTTTTCTCTTTGAATGTTATGTTCTGTGTTATTAGTTGTGTTGTTCTGGCTGCTGTCTTGAATTAATATACTCTCCTGCATCTTTTCTTTTTCATTTGTATTGCCAAGACAATCGGCAAGACAATCTGCTCTTCCAAGACAATCAATTTTGTACTGCCAAGACAATCGGCAAGACAATCCAAAATCTCCAAAACAATCAATTTGTATTGCCAAGACAATAGGCAATACAATAATCAAGACAATCCAGATTAACAATACAATCGTCAAGACAATTGAGATTGTATTGTTAACATTAAAAATAATCCACTTGTCTGTGATGATTTGAGTTGAATCAAAGTTTGAACTGCTGTAAGAACGAAGCCCGGTCACAGGAGGCACAAGTGTGATACACGCGCGCACGTTCTGGTTTTTTAGAGCGCGTGTGTGCCACGCGCGCCTCAGGCGCGTGATTTTGCTGTCCGACAAGAATTTCCTGCATGCATGTGACTTCTGTTTTTCTTTTCTTTTGATTCCTTTGCATGCTGTTTTTTTTTTACTTTTGTTTGCCTTTTTCTTTCTTGTCGACTACTCAAACTAGTACAAGCAGCTTGCAACTTCTTTTCCTTTTACTGGCCACGTTCTGTCCTTGAATTCTATAAACAAAACTTTTGTTTTGTTTTTAACTTAAGCGGCTGATTTTAATTTAATTTAATTAAATAAATTAAACAATTAATCATTTAGAACTTAATGATTAATTACTTAAATTAATAATTAAATTAAATAAAATTATTACATTAATTCAAAATTAATTAATATGATAATTAATTTAATAAATAAATAAATTCAGAATGAATTAATTTATTAATTAAATCAATTACATAATTATATTAATTAAATGAGAATTAATATAAATCTTTTGACAGCTCAAATCTTTTTCTTGAATCACTGAAAGTAATAAAGAATTACCACTGGATTTTCGTTGACGCTCGATGCACGGTCTGGTTCATGAGCGACTAACTCCAATGGCTTTTCTTTATTTTTGACTTTATAGCTGTGGTTAATGTCTTCTCTTAATATACCCGTCTTGATAGCTTGAACCACTGAAGTTAATGATAAACAACCACTGTTTAATGTTGACACTCGATGTACTGTCTGGTTCATGAGTGACTAATCGCAATGACTGTTCTTCATATATTGACTTTAAAATCTGGTTCCTTTTCTTTTCTCCTCTCTCTATTAATTCTTCTGTACTGTCTCTGTCATTGTAGAAATCTCTGTCACTTTAAATGAATCCACTTCTTTAACGAATACTTCACTGAGGCTTGATCAGATGTCTGAACTTCTTTCAATGTAGTAATTCCTCAAGTCTGTAGATTGACCTTGATCTTTTTCTTCTGACAGATAATATAATCTGAGATTCCTTGTGACAGTCTATATACTATTTACTATTACAATCTTGTTTAAGTTGAGTTGTATCCTCGAAATACAAATAGGCTACATCATATGCCTTTCAATTTTCTTCCAACAGAGATATTATAGACATGCGGGCTCGATGCCGACAGATCAGACTCGTGGCAGCCGCTAAAGCGTAAATCAAAGCATGATTAAAACAGAGGACATGATGACGTGAGATAGAAGGAAAAGATAGTTGTATTCCTTCGGCGTTACGTAATAACAAAGGACCAGAGGCAAGTATTTTCTTGATCATCCTAAACACTTTTTATTTTCTGTTTCATTTATTCATATCATGACAAATAGTTATTGTTCGGAGCTATTTGTGGTTCCTAAATATTTTTATGCAAACACAGTTGTTTGATATTGGTACCCTTGACGTGGAGGATTGTTTAAGATAAACTCTTCGCATCCTTATTATCGTAGTAAATAATAGGGATATGACCTGTATTTAAAACTAAGCATTTCCAGTTGAATTCGGAAATTGCTCTATTGATTGGAAAATAGTAAAGCGTAGGAGGCCACGTCGAGTAGTTGGTCCAGCTATATTTAAGGAGGATATGGTAACCATTCCATCTTCCTATAGGCAAACATTACTTGCCTATTTTGGTACCCTCATGAAATTCGGGTTATACACACGGGTATAGAAATGTACCGGTGGTAGTATAAAGGGTCCCATTGCTTTTGAACCTGATCTGGGGGCAATGGTGTTTTGTCTTTCTTTTTATATATCCAATCTATATCGCCAGAATGACTATTATATATTGTGAGTTGGCATATGATTCATTTTTATGACATGCCAAATGATTTCAGTTATGGTTTGAAATATATCACAGTTGCTAATTCAGTTTTCTCTATAAACTGTTTTACATTTCAGTTGATTTTATGCCCCGCTTATCCTGGTTTTATATCAAAATTTTATACGCTTGATGAGCATTTCTTTCGCTCATACTTCATGTTTTAACTTAAAACATTTCAGTAAGGTAGTTTGGCGAGACTTATCCGCACAGTTCAGAAAGAGAAGAAGCGTGATGCTTTTTCGAAGATGACTTGGCTCAAGATGTCTGGATTTAGTGTAAGATCTATTTTATATAATTGAGTTCTAATATTTATTATTATTATGTAATATACTAGTTGGCCTGGCGTACTTCTTATCGAAGTTACACCAATGGTTTAAGATTTGATCAAAGAGAATGTTGTAAAGAAGGAATACTTTTTATTTAATGAAATTTGGATTCTTGTTTCTAGCCCTATACCTTAAAAGATCTTGGTAATTTGGGGTCACAGATGTTATATTTCAATTTTGGATGTCTACTTATTTTAAGGATTTCTGTGTAACGACCAAATCTCCTGACCCCAGATTTGGGGGTGTTACATATTTTGTGGGTGTTTGGATTGTTTTTTAATAAAAAAAAATTTCTTTGCAAAGTAAGAATATGTTTATTTTTTGATTTGTCCCCACATTATTTTTATTTAAATTTTAGAAACATATTTGTTGTCAAAACTAAAAATAGAATCTGTAATGATTTTTATTAAAATAATATTTTTCTTAAAGCACTAATATTTGGTAAACGAATTTTTTTTTTGTAAATTGTAATTTAAGATTTAGCCTAACATATTTTTTAATATTTCATATTTTTTGGTGTGTTTTCTTCTATTTTATTTGAATTATATCTTTATATATAATAAGCGTAAGAGGGATCCTATCCATAATTTTGGTTTGGTCACTGTACCGCCAAAATAATCTCAACCGTCGAATATAATTTTTTTAAAAATAGACGATCAAATTATATCATATTAAAAAGAAAATTATAATCTAAAAAGGATATAATTAAAAAGGTTGTATTAGAATTGAATTTTAAAAAGAAGTTATAATCTGAAAAGGATATAAAAGATTGTATTGGAACTGAATTTTATTTATTTATTGATTAATATTAAAAAAGGTTCTATTTACTATTTAGGCTCTATCTCAAGATATAGAAATCAGATTTGGATGATTTTATTGTCCACGCGAAACTCATAAAATTATCTTTAATTTAGCAATGATTTAATAATTATTATCCAAATGAAAACACTCAGAATCTCAAGAGAAAATATAATTACAAATTTTTACATTAATCTTATTTAGTGTAGAATACCTACATTAATAATCCTATTCAATATATAAAACCAAATTTTATATGATTTAAATCATTGACAAGCCTTTTTTCGTATTTCAATATAAATACAGTTTTTAGTTTAAATGTTAAACTATTAAATATATTTATGCTAGATCCAACGTTTTTTATTTATTTATTTTAACATCTAACAATTTTTATTTATTTTATTGTACTGAGGACCAGACTACCAACTACCAAAGTTTTGGACAAAATCCCTCCAACACTTATTATTAAAACTATATTTGGTTGTTTATACAACTATCTTTAAATAATAAGAAGGTTATTTTGATAATCAAAACAAAATATAAGCAGATTTCCTAAATAAAATAAAATTTTCAATATAAAAAATCGTCAATTTTATCTCTCTTTTGTTTCTTGTTAGTTTTTTTTTTTAGGGCCAAAACAAATGCATTAACTAGACAAAATGTCTGAAGTTACAAGCTGGGAGATCTCTCTAGGGCAGTGGTTCTCCTACATATGTTCTAAACCAAAAGGCACAATTTTGGCAAGGCAATGAGCTACTGAGTTGCCTCTCCTTTTTACATGACTCCAAACAATCGAATTTAACGAACTACATAATGTTAAAATGTCTTCCAAGACTCCATCAAAGTCCGAAAGGTAAACAGCTGCTTTTGATAGACGTTGAGTTAGGACTTGACAGTCAGATTCAAGGATTATGTTCGCATAACCCATCCTCTTAGCAAGCTTGCCTGCAAGAATGAGAGCACGACCTTCTGCAATCTCTGGTGACCACCAAGCTCGAATTCTCCGCACTAATTCTGCCAAAACCTTGCCGGCATGATCTCGAGCAACAACTCCCATTCCAATAAAACCTTCTACTGCTAAAGAAGATCAATATTAAGTTTTATAATACCTTCTGGGGGAGGATTCCATTTATTTGAACTGGGAACTGATTTTAGGTGGGAAGCATTGTATATTCTTTTACTATAGCTTCCATACTCTTCTGCCAGTCTTAGCACTCGGGAAATGATAATTTCTTTTGGCGTTGTTTTGATTTCGAAAACTTTGTAATTTCTCTCTGCCCAAATACACCAAGCTAGGATATCAGCTCTTTGTTTTATCCCCGGATCAATCTTAGTCCAGCTTTCTACCATATCACAGAAGTTCGTTGAGCAGTTTTCTAACACCACCCCGCAGCCACTGATTTCCCATAGATCTTTGGCATGGTGACAATCGAAGATTGCATGCCGACTTGTATCCTCCTTTGATATGCACCTAGGACAACCAGTTTCCTCCATTAAATGGCGCCTTTTGAGTAAGGATTTCGAGGGTAATGTTTCTGTGCAGAGACACTAGAGAAAATGTCTAACTTTTGGAGGAACATCCATTTCCCAGATTTCCATCCATGCCATATGGAGGTCATTGAGATTACACCCCTTTCCTAGCATGTATGAGGTTTTAGTGGAGTAAAGACCATCGTTTGAGTATGCCCAAGACATGACATCACCAAGGGATCTCCAGCTTAAGGGGATTGACAGAATACACTTCTGGTCTCGATCATTAAACAAGCTAGTGATCTTTTCGAGGTTCCATTCCATTGAAGATAGGTCTATTAGATCACTTACCTGTTTAACACTTTCCATTTCAAGACTGCTACTGAATCTCCCTCCTTCATCCGATATCCATGGATCCCTCCATATGTTGACTCTAGTTTCATTGCCTATGCGCCAAATGATGCCTTCTTTAACAAGATCCTTCGAGCTCCAAATACTTCTCCATGAGTAGCTTCCTGCATAGCCAAGAGAAGCCTCTATAAAGTTACTCTTTGGGAAGTACTTTGCTTTCATGACTCTGCCTAGCAGCGAGTTCTCTAGCTTGATTAATCTCCAAGCTTGTCTTCCGAGTAATGCATCATTGAAAACCCGAAGGTCTTTGAAACCCATTCGTCCAAAAGGTTTTGGAGAACACATTACATTCCAGTTCTTCCAGTGAATTTTGCGTTGTGCACCTTTCTTTCCCCATAAAAATCGGGCCATTGCTGAATTAATTTCATTGATAACAGATTCCGGGAATTTATAAACAGCCATTAAGTATGATGGAATGGACTGAATCACTGCCTTTAGCAATATCTCTTTCCCCGCTCTTGAAAACAAGCTTTCTTTCAAACCTTGAAGTTTTTTCCAGATTCTGTCAGTTAGAGCACCAAAGATAGCTTTTTTTGATCTCCCCATTACTGTTGGAATTCCTAAGTACTTTCCATGTCTGTCCACTTGCTTCATGCTTAGAATTCTCATCAGCTCTTCCTTCCGCTCTGTACTTACCCCTTTGCTGAATGAGACCTCCGACTTTTCATAATTAATTTTTTGCCCGGATGCCACTTAATATTGGTTGAGAAGATCAACTATTACTTGGCATTCTTGTCGGTTAGCTCTCGAAACAAGTAAGCAATCGTCTGCGAATAAGAGATGCGAGATTTCTGGTCCATTGCGACTCGCCAATGCACCATGCAATTTCCGTTCTTGAACTTTGTTGTTAATCATATGAGAAAAAGCATCAGCTACTAGAATGAACGGGTAAGGGGACAATGGGTCGCCTTGACGGAGACCTCGTGAGGGCGAGACCTCTCCACAAACATAACCATTTATAATAAACGAATATGAGACTGTTGTCACGCAATTCATCACCAAATTAACCCATCGTCCATCAAATCCCATAGTCAGAAGCAGGTTTCGTAAAAAGCCCCACTCCACTCTATCGTACACTTTGCTCATGTCGAGCTTCATTGCAATTGTGCCCTTCTTGCTTTTGCTCCTGTTTTTCATGGTATGGAAGAGTTCTAAAGCAATAAGAGCATTATCTGTTATCATTCTTCCAGGAACAAAGGCGCTTTGGTTTTCTGACACCACTCTTGGAAGGATTAATTTCAAACGAAGAACCAGCACCTTCGTCATCAGCATGTACAGCACATTACATAAACTTATGGGGCGAAATTCAGAAATATTCTTAGGGGACTTCACTTTTGGAATGAGAGCAACATTTGTTCTGTTTACATGATCTGGAAAAGCTATACCATTAAGCATATCACTTATGAACGCTGTAACATCATCCCCTATGATCTTCCAGAACCTTTGATAGAACACAACATGCATCCCATCTGGAGCCGGTGTCTTGCACGGGTGCATTTGTTGCAAAGCCAGATAAATCTCCTATTCAATATATAAAACCTAATTTTATATGATTTAAATCATTGACAAGCCCTTTTTCATATTTCAATATAAATACACTTTTTAGTTTAAATGTTAAACTATTAAATATATTTATGCTAGATCCAACGTTTTTTATCTATTTATTTTAAGATCTAACAATTTTTATTTATTTTATCGTACTGAGGAACAGACTACTACCAACTACCAAAGTTTTGGACAAAATCCCTCCAACACTTATTATTAAAACTATATTTGGTTGTTTATACAACTATCTTTAAATAATAAGAAGGTTATTTTGATAATCAAAACAAAATATAAGTAGATTTCCTAAATAAAATAAAATTTTCAATATAAAAAATTGTCAATTTCATCTCTCTTTTGTTTCTTGGTAGTTTTAATTATAGAAAATTGTTAAATCATCACTAAATTAAAGATTATTTTGTTAATTTCACGTAGGCGTTAAAATCCTCCAAATCAAGTTTTAAGAATTCAAGATAAAACGCATAATAAATTGAACGTTTAAAATCTCTTATATATATATATATATATATATATATATATATATATATATATATATACCAATTTCATAATAACAATTTGATATGTAAACTAATAACAAATAAATAATAAAAAAAATAATATAATAAATATTAGAAAAAGAGCCGTGCATTGCATGGATTATAAGCTAGTATAATATACTTTAGACATGTGGGAACTTATTGTTATAACTATTATTTATATATGTGTGTGTATGTGTGTGTGATTATGTAATTATGAATACACATATATTTGTACTTTTTTTAAAAGAAAGTTTGTACAATCTTTTTTTGTTTTAGTGTTGTTTTAAGTGCATTATATTAAAGTTTATTGTTGATTTTCATTTTCTAAATTTAATTTTTTTTGAATTACCGTTAGTTTTGTAGATGATATTTTGTTGAATTTTGGTGTCATTTCCAATTATGATATGTTTTTTTATTCTTTTTTTAATATCTTGTATTACCATCTATTTTCTTAAAGACTTTTTTTTTGTTTTGTAATTAAATGTAAATTCTTGTTTTTGAAAATATTATTTTTTGAATTGAAATTATGATGGTATGCTTTGTTTACTTGTTTATTATATATAAACACTGAATTTGTGACTTATTTTTAATTATGATTTTTTGATATTTTATCCATATTTATTAATTGTGTGTAGTTTTTGTGTTACTGCAACTTTTTTTTATAACTTGAATTTACCGTATTAGCCATGACAACCAAACGATCACATGAAACTCTTTACGTCAATCAATATATATATATAAAGGAGGATACGCGGGAGTTTAGGTGGCGCTCTAAGATCGTCTCAATCTATTTTTCTAATTTTCTAGAATTTTAAAATTTTAAACACTAATAAATTAAAAATATCATCAATATATATATAAAGGAGGATACGCGGGAGTTTAGGTGGCGCTCTAAGATCGTCTCAATCTATTTTTCTAATTTTCTAGAATTTTAGAATTTTAAGCATTAATAAATTAAAAATATCATTTAACATATCAGAAGTAAAATAGGTGTTCGAATTTATAGAGGAGAATAGTTCGAATTTATAGGAAAGACATATGATTAAAAGTTCTATTGGAAGTAGAATAAGTATTTATAATCCATATGATTAAAAGTTCTATTGGAAGTAGAATAGGAGTTCGAATTTATAGAGAATAAGAGTTCGAATTTATAGAAAAAATGTATAAATAAAACTTCTATTAGAAGTACAAAAATATCATTTAACATATTAGAACTAGAATATGTGTTCGAATTTATAGAGGATAATAGTTCAAATTTATAGGGAAGACATATCATATAAGTTCTACCGGAAGTAGAATAAGTATTTATAACGCATATGATTACAAGTTATATTGGAAGTAGAATAGGAGTTCGAATTTATAGAGAATAAGATTCGAATTTATAGAAAAAACATATAAATAAAAGTTCTATTAGAAGTAGAATATGTGTTTGAATATATAGAGCAGACATATAATTAAATATTTTATAGGAAGTACGAACTTCTTAAATTATACTTTTTTATATAAGTTAATTATACTTCTATTAGGAAAATTTATTCATAAATCCAATACTATTGTCATAAAAAGGTCATCGTTTTTAAAAAATAAAATAATTGATATATTAACATAATAAAAGAACATTGTCATGTAGGAATCCTAAATAAATACGAGTATCTATAATATAAAGAGAAAATAAGATGTGTTTTCATTTTCTAAAACTCCATAATTTTTAGAGAATAAGTATAAATTGGAATTCGCTCTATTTTTTAGGTTTTGATTTTAAGGAGTAAGTTGTTGTGTAAGATAAGTATCATCAATAATATGTAATGAAGTTAGAATTTCGATCCCAAATGAGAGCGGCTCGAAACGTGTTTAACGGGAAGACGACTCACTATAAAAGATTGTATTAGCTATTAAAATATCATATTGGTGTTATAAATTTTATTTTATTTTTAGTATTTGATTTTTATGGATAAACATTATCATTCAAGTGATATATGTAAAAGTTAGGTTTTTGGTTTTAACGAGAGAGCGGATCAATAGTAACAACCGTGTTTAACGAGAAAACGGTTCATTAGAGAAGACCGTATAAAAGATATTTGAATATATAAGGAATACATATAATAAAATATTTTATTGGAAGTAGAATACGAGTACGGTGGAGACATCTTATACAATTTTTTAAAACTATATATTTTTTTCTTAGAAATCCTTTATTTTAACTTTGTTATACAAGTTAATTATACTTGCATTAGAAAAATATATCCATAAATTTAATATTATTTTCGTAACGAAAAGTCTTCATATTTAATTTTTTTAGATATGTTAACATAATAGAAAGACATTCCCATGCGGAAGCTGTAAGTTTAAAGAATATAAAAATTGGAATTTACTCTCTTTCTTTATATAATGAAGTTGGAATTTCGATTCCAAATAAGAGCGGCTTGAAACGTATTTAACGGGATGACGGCTCACTAGAAAAGATTATATTAGCTATTAGAATTTGATACTAATGACATAATTTTTTATATTCTTACGGTTCGATTTTATGGATAAAAATTATTATAAAGTCTTTATAATATATGTTATTGGGATTTCGGTTTTAACGAGAGAGCGGCTCAATCGAAAGAATCATATTTAACAAGAAATCAATTCATTAGAGAAAATTATTTAATTATTAAAATTTAATATTAATATTATAATATAACATAAATGTATTGTTTTTTTAAAAAATATTGTAACGCCGCAGCGAAGCGCGTCTTCATCGACTAGTTATATATAAGATATAATTAAAATATATGAATTATTAGTTTGTGTATGTGAATTACTGAATCGTAAAACCTCCTAGGATCCACCTACCACACAAAAGCCGAATGAATGGTTAATATGTTTCATAAGATTGCACAAAGGCTTTTATCTGTTGTTTCATAATACTATATATTACAAACTAGGTGGAAAAACCGCGCTTCGCGCGGTTCGGGTTAAACTTATAAAATTTCGAACAAATATAAATTTATGAAAATAATAAATGACAATCTTGATATACCCTTAATAGATGCGTAATAAGTTTCGAAATATATCCAGCATCAAATACATCCAAGAAACTTATCAAATGACAATCTTGATATATCCTTAATAGATGCGTAATAAGTTTCGAAATATATCCAGCATCAAATACATCCAAGAAACTTATCAAATGACAATCTTGATAAGCATCAAGCAGTCCAATCTTTATTTCGAAAAAATAAAATAAACAGTAATAAATATAGAAACTGCACCAGTCAATTCAACAGTACAATCTTGACCTCCTCTTGCACTGTTTCAAATTATAGTCTTGGCTTGTGATATCTTCCAGGGAGTGTAGGCAACAGGAACAGCACACAGATCATATTTTCTATCACATGTACACCATAAGCCTCAGTCATGTCGAGCTCTTCATTCTTTAGTCCATCAGGAGCCTCCAGTCAAAATAGTAAAGCATTTGCGCAAGCAACAGTAGCATAACAGGTAAGCAGAACAACATTCCGGGACATATCCTTCTACCAGCGGCCAACGTCGAATGGTGTCAACTTGAAATCTGTCCCCTTGAAATCAACTGAACTATTTTGGAATCTCTCTGGCTTAAAGCTCTCGGCATCGGCCCAAAACCTCAGGTCTCTTCCAATGGCCCATGCATTGACAAAAATTTTGGTTATCACAGGTATGTTGTAGCCATTAATTTGACAACCATCAAATAGTTCAGGTATCTCTCTATATTCTGTCGGAATCAATAAGGGTTTAGGTAGGCATGTATAGAAGCATAAAAATCACACTGAATAAAAACTTGACATAATACTAACATTTCGCAAACCTTAGTATATACTAAGCAATCCAGCATAACACACTAACTAAAGATTTCATCTGAATAAAGGTGCAGGAGGGTGTAGCCTTAGTGTTTCTTTGACCACCATCTTTAAGTAGTTTAATCCATTAAGCCTTGTTGCATCAAAGTTTTTGCTACCTCCAAACACTTCTCTTACCTCAGGCTGTGCCTTTTCCATCACTTTTGGATTCTTCAGCATTTCAAAAATTGCCCAGGTCATAGTTATTGATTATGTTTCGCTTCCAGCAGAGACTATTCCCTGACATAGAAAAATACAGTCAACAAAGAAAAAACCAATTCAGATTGGAGAAGCCAGAGTAGCCTAGTTATTGTCAGAGAAAAATTAAGGCTTGATAGCATAATCAAAGATAGACACTAAAACACCAATGCCAACACGCCTTTATGAGAACTTAATATGATTATTCACTGAAACACCAATGCTAACACACCTTTATGATAACAAAGCAATTTACATTAAATATCTCTGCCTAACACTGTACAGGACATATGAAAAATTAGCTCAGAAACAACAAAGTATAGTAATATCGTTGGGCAAGCACCTTACTGCCTAGCAACTACTTTTTTTTTTTGTTAAGTCTAGCAACTACTTTTTGTAAAAAAAGATTATATGCAAAGACAACTTAACAGAGGTTGTAAAGTTTTAAATGCAAACAAAAGTGTCAAATTGTAGTAAACATAACCATCATCATGTAATTAAAAAGAATCCGAAGAAGATATTGCTAAGAATCCGTTTGTCCCTGACTATGTCAATTCTCCCTTTCCCTTGAATTAATTGTTTTCATGAAGATTTTGCAGACAATAGATTTTTAGTTAAATAAATGCAGGTTCGTAGACAACTATAACATTAAAATGCGTGTTCCTAGTTAGAATTTTATACAGACAAAGGGAAAATCTGAACAAAGGAAGTAATTTCCACTGCCTCCACTAATAGAGTTTATAAACAAACTAAATAAACTTTATATGAGTATTTAAATTTTATACATAGAATTAATGATCCTCTATCTAAGGTTAGGCCCTCATTCAGTTAGTCTTATTATAATAAGAATCCCACCTCTGTTGCTTTCATTATTTTAAAGAAGATTAACATTCATCTAAAATGCATGTCCCTAGTTAAAGTTTATACAGACAAAGGGAAATGTAAATAAAGGAAATAATTGCCACTGCCTCCACTAATAGAGTTTATAAGCAAACCAAATAAACTTTATATCCAAACCAAACCACAAATACTTGGTGTCCAACTATAACAGAGAAAAATTAAGGTGTGGTAATGCATCAAGTTTGCCAATAATTCTAGTGGATATCCTAATCTTATAATAGCACCATTTGTTTTACAAAATTTCCGAATCAAAGAAAACTTTCAGGGTGTTTTTGCAAGCAGATCAATCTCAGCAAAGTGATTAACATAACAATAAAAAAGCTCAATAGGCTTAAGTAACTAAATGGCCAACAAAGCATAAAATTAGAATGATACCAATAATTCTACTGGATAACCTAAACACTTACTAATCTGTGAAAATCTTGATGTCCCTTTTTCAGTAGCCGGCCCCGACAACCTCAACCTCTCCAAAACCGCAAAAGCAACCCACAATATCTACAAAATCGAGACGATAAAATTGGTTTTCTTTAAATCCTGTATAATCCTACAACATATGTGCACTTCAAACTTTATAAAAGATACCTGAGAGAGTAGTAACATCATCGGCATGAGTAGTAAAATTGGCTTCGAAGTGCAGCCTGGCTCCCAAATGAGGGTTGCTTTCCTCGGCATTTTCAAATGCTCAAGTCAGAAAATTTCATTTCAAGTAAACAATTACATTTGTAGGCATGTATAGAATCATAAAAATCACACTGAATAAAAACATGACATAATACTAACATTTCGCAAACCTTAGTATATACTAAGCAATCCAGCATAATACACTAACCAAAGATTTCATCTTTTCACCGATAACATTCTTCCCCGCTAAGAGTCCGATTCAAACCTTAGAGCATTGAAACAAAAAAAAAAAGATTGGTGGTACCTTTAGATCCAGATGCCATATTACGAATGGTTCCCAAAATCATGAAAGACAAAAAAACTTTTTTCAACCATTTTTTTGTGGAAAAAATAAGGAACTACATATTAAAAATTCAAAATCTTTTTCCTACCAACCCCACTGATTATGTGGGATATACTTAACCGTACATAGCTACTGTGAGAGGGAACTTAGCAAAAAAAAAAAGTGAGTAGGAAGTTAAAACTCCAGCTTCTCCACCAATAGCCTTGGCAATGTAAAAGAAGTCAGAAAGAGAATTGTAATGAAGTAAGGCAAGTGTGATTCAATTTCTAAGGATATTTATAAACATACATAAATATATAGCTTGTAGACTTATATCCCTAATTTTAAAACAAGCAGAACAGAAAACATATCTTTAACACCGGAACAAAGGTACTATGAAAAGGAAACTTAAGAAAACAATAGCTCGAAAGCAAAACCACCAAGATATGTACACCAAAAACTTTGCGAGTGGAATATATATAAGGTTGCTTATATTGTAATTCACGAGCCCATACAGAAAAGAGACTATAGCATCTAAGACTCCTTACCTTGGCAAGGAAAGTTTTTCCTGTTCCAGGAGCTCCTGTTAAAAGAATTTTTGTACCTTGTTCGCAACCAAGCTAAAAAAGTTGGATGTCTATAGACAGTCCTGTTTTAATAGCAGACGAAGAGAATTTATCAGCTTGTTACACAACCTACCTATGGATTTTTTTTTAATTTTTTAATTCATGGCATTGTGTATATATATAGGCAAAAATGGAAATTGCATGTCAAAAAGTACATTCGAAAATTCCAGGTCCTATATGATTAATCGTATCACTAAAGTTTTTATACAGAAAGGTTATTCCCCATACAATTTACTCAATCTCTCACGACTAAACAGAGTTCCAGGAAAAATTATTTTACAACATGACCAAGGCTCAAATGTCAACCTGAAAAACGAACATTTCTAAAATCTACGACAAGAAGAAAAAGATTAACACATACAAGTACCGACAGCCCTGACAAATGCCTGTTTCTGGCTTGTAGGAAAATGGGCTTAATTGGTCTATAACATTCCAACTGGTGGTTTGCTATGATTACTCATCGGTCACGCATCCAATTGAAGCCGATTGCACATTTTTTATGTACTGAAGAACCCAAAAAAAAAAAAACAAAAAAAGGCTGATACTTTCAGTAATATCAGAATTTGTTTTCAAAGTTAGAGATGGCCACCAACCTTATAAAGAACACCTCGCTCAGCCTTGTATGCGGGGCGGCTCAGCCTGGTATGCGGGGCGGGTTCATCTCTTTCTCCTCTCATCCATCTCAGCATCAGTCACTTGAACATCCATTCTTCTCTTGCTAATATCATACAACATTGGTTTGCACGATGCACGACTGTAAATACATCTATACATATACCTTTACTGTCTGATGGGATTTGGTAGGCGAAAAGTTTGTAATTGATGGAACTCGGAAAATAGAAAGCCTAAATTGAATATTTTTACGAAAAATAGGCCAAAATTGGTAAAGCTACGAAATGAGGGAAATGGGTTAGAAGGAAGGTGAAGGCTGCCACGTCATCCATCCGAGTTTTTCCTTTATATATAGATAAGATTGCTTGATGTTGTTTATGCTGAGCTGTAGAGTATGAGTTTTAGAGGGTGCGAGAATAAATGAAATTAGTTAATAAGCAACTAGTTTCATTAGTATGTGGATTTTTAGGATGCATCTAAAATAAATTTGGATTCGACCCAAAATGAACAATATTGAAGAATTGTTTGACAAATGCAACAATGAAAACAAAATTTATTCCTTATAAAATAAAATTTGATATTTAATGAAATATTACGACGTAATTTATTACTCACATACCTCATACAACTATGTAAATTTATTTAATTATTATCAACATATATTCTAAAACATAATTAAATTTTAATGTGCATCCTTCTTTTTTCAATTTTTTTTCTACCACAACTTTCTTCGCTGTGTTCCAAAAACCTTTTTTGAGAAAAAAGAAAAGAAACATGAATGTTTAGTTACTTCAACTTGTTCCCAAATTATTATCTTACAAAGGGAAAAAATGATCTCTAATGATTTGGAAAGAAATTTCTTATATATTTATCTTCAAGAATCTTCTTCTCACTTTTGAAGAAATTTTTAAAAAAGAAAATAATTCATTATATATATATTTTTTCTCTTTTTTTTTTTTCATTTTTTCGGGAACATATATTCATTATATAAATGCCTTGTAGATTATGTTCCCGTTTGTTAAATCTTAATTGTAATTTATAAGTTATTTATTCTAATTTTTTTTTCTTACATTCGTTATTTTGAAAAATAAATTATTTATTTCAAAAAAAGTGTATATATTTATGTATTTTTTTTAAAATAAGTAACTTATTTTTAAGAAATAAAATTTTCCAAACCGACCTATAATACTGAACTTGGGCCAAACACAGTCTCTTCACTCCACATTGGGGGCTTTTGTACTCCACCAGTCCACCCAACAAATAAAACCCATAAAAACCCTCCCACATTTCAAACTTCACCCATTTCTCAAAATTCAAATTAATTTCATTCCCCCCCATCCCATGGCCGAACCAAAAAGCCCAACCTCCCACCCTCCCTCCACCGTCACCGTCCGCCGCAACCCTCCCCGCCGGGCTCGGCCCACACCCTCCCAAACCCCGATCCCAATCTCCCTACCTCCAACTCCCTCCATCATCCCCTCATTTCCAATTAATCACATTGAAATCGCCGAAAACAATCTCGCAAAAAACATCCAAAACGAGAACCTCAAAGTGTTTCTTCGCATTAGACCGCAATCGATATCGCAACCGCAGACTAAAAGAGGCGGTGCGGGGAAGAATGTGTGGCCTCAGAGTAAACAGGTTGCGAAACCGAAAGTGAAAAAGATTGGTGAGGTGTGTTTGAAGGAGAATGATGAGCATTCCGTTACGCTTTGTCCTCCGCAAAGTGTGCAGGATCAGAAGAGGAGTAAGACTGAGGTTTACGAGGGGTTTTCGTATGTGTTTTCGGCTGATTCGTCTCAGGTTATTGATTTTTTCGATTGAATTGAAGTTCTAGGGTTTTGATTTTCGAAGAGTTTGTTAGGTTGTTAGCTGAATTATATGTTTTCGATTACTTTGTAATGTTTATTTTTGAATTCTAGGCTTTTAATTTTCGTGATTTTGTTAGATTTTAGTTTTCGAATACTCTTGTATGTTTTATTTTCGAGTGATTTTGTGAGGTTTTAAATGCGGATATTTTGTAGGATGATGTGTATGATAAAATGGTGAATCCGATAGTTGAGGATTTTATGAAGGGGAAGAGTGGGATGTTAGCTGCTTTAGGTCCTAGTGGTTCCGGAAAGACTCATACAATATTTGGTACTGCTAGGCAGCCTGGCATGATTCCGTTAGCTCTGCGTAAGATATTTTTAGGTGCTGATGGAAATGGAGCTCAGTCATCTAGGTAATTGTACTGATTTGATATGCCTGTTTTTTAGAATTCAATTTTTTGTAGTTTTAAATGTTAATGGATGTGAATATGATGTGAGCAGGACATTTTATCTGTCTATGTTTGAGATATGTTCTGAGCGAGGAAGAAGCGAGAGAATGATAGATTTATTTAATGATGGGGTTGATATTTGCTTGCAACAGTCAACTATTAAGGGCCTACATGAGGTTCTTTTCTATCACATTGTTCATTTTTCACGTTTCACTTTTTTCGTAGTTAAATACATGCGTGTAAGATAATAACTCATCTGTTTGCTTTCTGCAAACAGTCCGTTGTTTGTGATGTTCAACAGGCTGAAGCTTTGATTGCACAGGGTATGCTAAAACGTGCTACGGCTATGACAAATTCAAACAGTCAGTCTAGGTGTGTCATGTGTGCATTATGTGGTATGGTACTATGGTATCATTATTAATATTGAGTCAAGCTGCTTAAGTAGGACTGTCAGGATACTTGATAACCTTTTAAATATCATTGGTATAAGTTATTAGTTATTACACTATTCCACAAGTAATTAGCCTCGGAACCTTTTCTATGGTACTAATTCTTGATCCTGTAGTTAAGATATTATAGTCAGCCTTGGAACTTGGATACAATATATTTTGATCTTTTTTCATGACGAGTTAATTTCCAGTTTTTGATCACAATTAGTCTTGCTACTTTGTTTTCACTTGTACAATAAGAATACTATAATTGCTCAATTGATGCATTTATACGATTGCAGCCGGTCACAATGCATTATCAACATCCGAAGCGAGACTTGTGGTGATGTTAATGCTTCATCAAACAGTGCCCTCTTGACTATTGTTGACCTTGCCGGAGCTGAAAGGGAAAAGAAGACGGGAAATCAGGTCCAAAGGCTTCTTTTTTAACACATAGTCTGTTTAGGCACCATCTCAGTTCTTAATAGAACTAAAGATTCATGCAGTCTAAAAATATGTCACATCTCCGGGACTGGGAGTGAGAATGAACACATGATTCTGCACTTAGTTTTCCTGAATAAAATTGAGTTTTAAATTGATGTCACAGCTTAAGTGGTACTAGTGTCTTTATTTTCCAGAAATGCAAATATTGCACGAATTACTTATTTTCCAAAGGCCACATTAATTATGTCCGGCGATATATGGTTTTACTTTTACCCAATAATTTAGTGGTTTTATTGCTAAGGAGGAAGTAAGACTTCACGAGTTACTGAGTTATTCATACAATTTCTTGCCACTGGCATAGGATAGCACTATTTAACACTTATAAGTAATATTAGCGATATGTTAAGGAACACTTTGTTGCTAGTAAGCTACTGTTGTATGATGCAGTTAGTTATTAATTAGCTGTATCAACCACTTACCATTCATATATGCAATGCGGTCCTATTCTTATGATGTAACGTGTGATTTGATTTTATACAGGGTCATCGGCTTCTTGAAAGCAATTTCATCAACAACACATCGATGGTATTTGGTCTGTGCTTAAGGGTATGCAGCACTTTCTTTTGCATATTTTATGATACAGAGAGAATGCATTTCCCTTTGTCTTTGTAGAATATTCTGCTTCTGTTACAGATGCATTTCCCTTTGTTTTGACAATTTATATAACATATATTTTACTTTCAGTCACTTTTAGAGCACCAGAAGAATCTAAAGAAGCCATTGCAGAAGCATTATAAAAATTCATTGGTGATGCCCTTCACATTGATACTTTATAACATTTTTTCTGGAGTGTGTGTCTCTTGCAATATGTTGTTCTTAGATATATATTGTTGCTTTTGTCAAACATAAATATGTTTCTCAGGAATTGCTTGTAGACTAATTTTGTTTCTTAACTTCATCTGTACTATAAGCTTTGACAGTTTTCCTTAATTTTATGTCAGTTAACTAGATACTTGCGGGATTACCTGGAAGGAAAGAAGCGAATGGCTTTGGTATGTGGTTTATTACCAGGTTCTGTTTAATTCAAGACCTTAATATTAGATAAAATCATTACTCAGTCTAGCAGAATGCATAAGATTCATTCATTGATACATAATTTATGCTACTTTAGTAACAATACTATCAGATATACCACATTATACCATTGCTAATAGTTATAGTATTGCTGCGAATGCAGATTTTAACTGTAAAACCAGGAGAAGAGGACTATCTTGATGCTTCCTTTCTGTTAAGGCAAGCGTCGCCATTTATGAAAATCAAGTATGTCTCCTATCATCTATGAAAAGCTTATTTGTTAGTCAGCTTAACCCCTTTTCCCAGTATGTTTCTAGTCTGAAGACATTTGTCATGGTTGCAGATTTACCAATTCTGAAGAATCTACAGAATTGATTGGTAATAAGAGGCATTTTCAACCGTTTCTGAAAGCTGATCAACAGAAAAAAATGAAGATGAGCACCATTGAGTCTTCTGCGGTATTTTATCTCGCCCTATGTTCTTTGTTTACTATTATATATAAGTTTATATGTCGAATTAGTTCCCTCCTCTTGTTGTGCAAGTAAAAATGTGACTGGAAACATCAACTATTAAAATCGCAATGCTTAGGGCAATAGGGCAGTGCAATTTTTATATTATTTATATAAGTCCTATCGATAACATTAGATTTTGAGTTCTAAACGCAACCTTTTATTCATAAAATTACTAGGGAATTAATGACTCCTATCTAGTAGATATTGAAAAAAGCTCATGCCTTTCCAAAAAATATGGTGAAAGCGTGAAAACACTCAAGACTTGAAACTTGAAAGTAATACTATCTTTGTTTTTACTTGTCGTAAAGTTCTTTTTCTTTCTTGTTCGTTGTTATATATTATGGAATCAACTTTCGAACCAAATTTCCTTTAAATCGTTATACGAATGCATTCTTATTGTTCTTGGTGAAATCGAGTTTAGGATGAACTTCTGTCTCGTTTTTGAACATGAAAAAAATTTAGAAGGGTTGAGCCCATCCGTATGCCATTATGGTTCTCAAAATCCATTTATAGTAAGTGGCTAGGTAAGTGCCATAGGAAAGTTGTTGGTGATTCTAAAGCTTGTTTTACTTTACACGTAAGGTTCATAGCTCCAAGTCATTCTTATTGTTGAATCTTAATCTGCTCTTGTTCTCAATAACTTTTGCTTTCTTTGGGGTAAATGGAAGCATCTAATGCTGCACCCTGCTGTTTTGTAGAAACTGTTTTTTGTACTTTTCAGCTGCAACATTCATAATAACTTGCATCAATGTGAGCATTTCACCTCTAGGCCATAATGACATGCTTTGTGTGCTTAACAGCTATCAGCCTATCACCATGACCATTTGCACCATGATATGCAAGTTTGCTTGAAAACTTGATTTGCTTCATCTCTCTGCTTTGAAATTGGAAAAACTGATTATAAATTACTGCTAACATAGAAAATATTTACAAATTGAAGTCTTTGCTTTTATTTCCTACCTTGATGTAAGTCCTAACACACGTGGGCCAACATATTTATTCAGGTTAATGAGAAGAGCACTGATGTAGTTAACTCCATGCCTCATGATAAAGAGTGTGAAAATGGTATTCTTTTTTCTATTTGTAAATGTTATTTTTCTTCTGGTTCAAGTAGTTCAAACCACTAGGGTTTGACTTGCGATTTTGAAGGAAGGCGCGATTAACCCCTATCTTTTGCAAAACAGAGGTAATCATGAAGAAGGTTCATGAAGTTGATGATACCACATTCTTGGCCGAATCCCCAGAAGCCTTTAAATCAAAAGTTGGAGAAAGTACATTTGTCAATGACAATATTAATGCATCAAAGAGAAGCAGACTAAGTCAGATAATGCAAGGTTTTGCTATAGCTGCATGGCAAGTCCTGAAGCAATACAAGGAAAAACTAAAGGTGAGCCATCCTATCAGAATGACATCAATATGTGTCTGATTGATATCATGGTGAATAGCGAGTAAACTACTAGTTGTACTTTTTGATGAACTGATGATATGTCATTAGATTTTATGCTTTGGGTAAGTCCTTTGTTTTCTGTCTGTCTATATGATTTTTTAAATCAATATACACAATTATTACATCAATAAATTGAAGACTTCACTTTTAAACAGGTGGCTGAAGAAGAAATATATTGCCTTAAACAAAGTCTGGATGACAAGGAGGCTAAATCCGACAGATTGGCAAAGGAACTGGCTCATTTAAAGTCTTCCTTTTTGTGTGAGAATATAGTTTCAACAGACGAGATAGGAACCAAAGAAGTACGGTGTAGAGGGAATGGTCTGGATCGGTCTGCAGAATCGGATCATAAATCCGCGGTTACACATGAGGTACGAAAAAGCAATTCTCTTGGAACGTTATTCTGTTCATATGTACATATCCCTTTTGTTACTTTATCTTCGTTATCTTTATTTTATGTTATTGTTATTTCTGATAACGGCACAAATTGTTCCAATTGACCACCACCACTACTAACATCTCATATTTACATCTGTACTGATGTAGAACACAATTCGATTTAGTATTAAATTGATCATGTATAAATAAATCTGAAAATTTGGTGAAAGGGACAGTCTTTTGTTGAATGGAAGTGGTATAGTTTCATTTCTTTTGTTGGACTTTATTTAGAGCATTTATTCCTCTTTTGCCAAAGGATATCTCCGATTACTACGTCTATGCAGACCTATTATGGAATTGTGGTCAAAAGATGGGAAAAGGTTATTTAATGCTCCGTTTTTCTGTGATTTGTGTACTACATTTAAAGATGTTTTATGAGAATCTGAGGAGGATAGAGGAAGTATCACTGTATATCTTTCCTAGTATATTGGCTATTTCTGAACAGCATGGTTGATAATTTATATAGCAATCTAAAAATTTTTTTGGTAATATATTTTATGAACTGCAGCCGGTTTTAATATAGCGCAAAAAGTCATGACTCATTTTCATTTATTCGTTTGCGTACAGGAAGCAGGGACCTCCTCTGAAAACATTTTCGAACCTGAGTTCACAGTGAACAATCAGAGCATTGATTCCAGTGTAGGGCTCACACCTCGTTACTTGTATGCTTGAAGAATCACTTTCCAAATCTCAATAGTAAATTTACATTTTAATTATATGAACAGGCAGTAGGTTCCTGTGTAGTTATTAGATCTGTGCCTGAAGAAATTTCTGAAGGGAAGTGTTGTCAGGTATGCATGTTGTTTGTACTAGATAATGTTTTTAATTAGAGGCGTTACAGGGGAACTAACATTCTTGCCCTTGTCTGAAGCATATTCAATCCCCCGGAGTTACTGAAGATCTGGAAAGTTTGGAAAACAAAGATGATTCTAATCAAAACGGTGATGCCTTTACCCAGTAACGTCAAGATTTTTAATATTGTGGCAGCAGTCAATTGAAAGATTAAACTCAATTTTAGGATATATTTCATAAATACCTGTCTTGTATAAATCAATTTATCTGGCTCATGATTGTGTCATCAGTATATGAATGCGACTATTCAACTAAGATACCAAAATTTATATTCTAGGGTTTCCCAGTTTCTGTACATGTTTTACTTTTATGCTTACTGTTAACAGAAGAATATCTTTCTGGTGACAGATAACGTGCTTTTAGAAGACTCGGCAAACTCTATTCAACCAATTGTTTCAGTAAGTGATGACAGCTCTACCCTGGTCGAAGGACACCAGTCGCAAAATGACACAGAAAAGGTTATTTGATGCTCTGATTTTGTTACTGACTCGTTACTAATACTAACATTTTTCTTTGTAATTCTTTGAAGTGTCTCATTGATATCACTAAATACTAGAATAACAGGGAAACTATCAAATTATTTAAGTTAACCTGATGCCCAAGTTCTTGATTTATATACAGCTTCTAAGAAAATATATTACTTTCCGTGTTGTTGCATTCAATTGCCTGTATATATATATTTATATCAGACTGATGCACAAATACAAGTTGTATAATTAATTTGCCATGTAACAGCAGCGAGTTTCATTTGCTTTCCGTTATGTGCATGGACGACATGTTTGAGATTTTTGTTACACTCCAGTACCAAAGAGGCAAGAGGAAAAGTCCTATTGAAATGATTAATTACATTAATTAATCCATATATTTGGGTTGTGTTTATTGATTTTTATTTTCGTATCCAGTTGACTATATAATATAAGTTTGTTCTTCCTAATAACTTTCTGCGAGGTATATTGAGATGAAGCTTTTTAGTCATAGTATAATGCAGAGTAAGCATATGTAGATAAGCTTCCAGTAATCTCTTACTTCTCTTTTTTTGCTTCAGTTCAGTGTTTGGACAGGATTGTTTTCATGATAAGAATAATGATTCTGATGTATATAGTTTTGTCTAGAGATATACGGAGTTTGAGTTTTTAGTACTATATGCTAATGTCTACTATGAGTAGTTCTGCATTAAAGGCTGATCTTGGTTTTCAAGTTTATAACAAAGGTTTCCACTTTTGGTGTTGTTTTGCATTCAGAAAATGTTGGAACAAACAGCAATTTCCAATAAAATTCCAGAGGTTGCAGTGAAAGTTGTTCCTTGTCCCAAGCCTCCAAATGCAGAGAAGCCTAAACGGTAAGTAGAAATCTCTGATTTTTCATTTGGTCCATTATGGTCATCACTCATCATTTCATACTAAAACTTTGTTTCGGGCTATCAGGAGACTTCAACCAGCTTCTTCGATGTTGTTAAAGAACATTAGTGGTTTAGACATTGAGGACGAGACTGAGAAGCCAAAGGTGCATATTATTTAACTAACAAGTTTATTATATTCAGTCAACACTCTTCACTTAAAGCGTTTATAGCATATCTCCCATCATTGTTTGTTGTCATCCGATTGCAAAAAGTTTTAGGTTCCTCCTTCATTGTGTATGTAGACCCCATATATGTTAACTGATAAAATATGAACTGACCTTCTCAGGGAGCTAGAGGATCCAAAAGGAACATGGGATTAGACCTCACCAAGAAAACACAAGGCAGCTTGTCTCTGCTTCGCTTGCTCAAGAACAATATTTAATGCCTACATCCATTTTTGTAATGCTCTTCATCATAAAATATAATTTTTGGTGAGAATGCTCCTCTATCCTTTCCGCACATCCATGAAAATGCACAGTTTCCGGGGCTTTTACATATGTATATATAGACAGGCATTTCTCAGGGACCTTAAGCAGGCTTGAGAGACTACTATCGTTTTCTGTGAACTCAGTTTGGGTATTGAAAGGTTTAAGAATGTAGCTAAATGCATGTGCGAGATGTAAGACAGGTCTTCAGATTAATGAGCATGATCAAGTATTAGCGTTTTGAAGAGTATTTTTTGTTGTAGGAAAATGATGTCCCAAATGGGTCATGAGTGGTTATAAATTATACTAATATCAAATTTCACATCAAATTTTTATTAAAATATACAGTATTATGGGTCCTGAATTCACATAAATTAAATCAAATAGATAATATTGGCATGCGATTCATGCCAGGAACCAATTTCTGGTGGTTGATTTGGTATGTCACTCAATTTAAAAAAATGCCAAGACTAAGGCCATCTCCAAATGGTTTTTTCAATTTGAAGTAATTTTATTTTTATTTTTCACATTTTTTATTTCATTTCATTATTTCATCTCCAACCGTAACTCTAAACTTCTTCCTAAATTCTAATTCAACTATGAAATATAAAAATAGATACCCGATAAATACAAATTAATCTCTGTCAACAAAATTTAATTTGAACGGGTGAGTTTAAAAAATGATATCTTCATATGCATAGTTTATCTTCAATTTTGAAGATAAATAGTGTATTACTCTAAATATAAAAATAAAGATAAATGTTTCAGGATCGAGTGCATCCTAGGAAGCTGAAGCAATAGGGCTTCGAGAAGCTTTGTCATGGATAAAGAAATGGCGGAGGAACAAGTGCATCTTTGAGTGTGACGTAAATGCTGTGGTAAAGGCTGTTAGCAGAGAGTGGACGTTCTTATTTCGATACAATCATGTAAGGAAATTCTTAAACATTTTGACGAAGTGTTAGTCGTGTTTTGTCTTAGGTCTGCGAATATGATAACGCATTTGTTAGCTAAAGTTATGTATTCTATGTCAGGCTTTCAAGAGTGGTTAATCACCGTTCCTGATTTTATCATTTGTAACATTGATTCTGAGAAAGTTTAATATATGCAAGTATGTTTATTTCAAAAAAATAAAAAATAAAGATAGATGCGGGTGAAGTCAAGTTTGCACCATTTTAACTTCAAATACGAAGATATACTGGTATGTTTGGTTTGGTTTACTTGCACGTCATTTCTCTTTCAGAGCATAACTTAACAAATGTAAAATATGCATATAAATAACTAAATTTTTTTTCTCGAATAAGAAAAGACAGTTTGCTTGTGATATTAATTAATAATAATAAAGTAACAAAATTAGTCCCAAGATTTATAACTTTGCAAAGGATAAACCCGATTGTCATTGTATATTCTTTTTATAGACACCGATATTTCAAGATTCAACTGAAAATGAGACTCTATTTAATGGTGATAATGCTCGGTCGTACTTGTCAATTTACAAAAACTAGAAAAATTAAAAAACCTCATCAATCCTATATAAAATCCATTATAAAGGCTAATACACTGTAAAAAATAGAAATCGGACTTAATCGATAAAAGCACTGTTCAAGAATTAATCGAGTATTTATGAACTAATAGGAATGATTAATCAAATACCAAATTATTAATCAATGTGATAATCCATAAAATAGGGATTAATCGATGTTTAATAATCACCAATTTCTAGAACAATGCTAATAAGCTGTAAATTAATATTAATTTTTTATTAAATAAACACAAACAAACTTATATGCATACAAAAAAATAAAGCTTTCAAAAAATAGATTCGTAGAAAAAAGTAAGGGGGTATAAAAGAGATTTTAAGCTTCTCAGAAGAGGGCAAATGGGTCATTACAAAGAACAAGCAGATAACAAGCCCAACCTTATTACTTTTATTATCTATCAAATGCTCACAAACTTGTCCTCTCACTGACAAAAATGGCTTCTACGGTCACTTGTTCTTTCCAAACCAGGTATCTCACTAACTCTCCTCCTTAATCTTCTATATAAAATGCTTACACACACACACATAAAAACACTGTATCTATCTTTTTCTAACCATGTTTAGTATGTATAATTTGTGTACATACCAGCATTTCTTACAGTATAGTTTGTACTATACTTACAACTCAATGTGGGTGGGTGGTGTTTTTGGGTCTATGTGGGGTTATTGAATTATCTGATAAAATTGGGTAATTGATTAATATGATTGTATTGGTGGGTACATGTGTTCTTGATTTTTCGAATTAGAGTAGGGTTCTTGAAATTGAGCTGTTTTACTACAAGTCTGAAATGGGTATTTTCAAATGATTGTTGATAATCTGGTAGCGCTTCTGTAGGATGATTTTCGATGGTAGTTTTGTTTATTTTCAAGTACACGATATTTTTCGGTGAAGTTTGTTGGTTCAAGGGGAATTTGTAGACAAACTCTGTTAGCAAGTCCTTAAAAAATGACAGTTTTCTTTTGTTGTTTGTGTTTTTAACTTTGGACAGTTTAATTCTGTTGGGTATTGGGTTCTCATATTGGGAAACTGAGAGTAAAAGTTACTACTTTCTTTTGTATTCCAGGAATAAGAGTGTTCTTATTTCTGTAGAAAATGAAAAATTGAATCTTTTAACTACTCTTTACTTTATGTATCTAAAGTAGTAGTATGTGTTTTGTGACCCAACTCTTTCATTAGGATCTGAATGATAAAAGAAACTATATCTTTCGAGCTAGTGAATAATAATGTATTTTTATTATTTTTGTGCAAAAGGATTTTCTTTATTATGATTGATAAAGAATAATGCTAATTTGTTTTTTTAACATCAGCAACTTGAGATCTGCATTATGGGGGAAACGAAATGGAATTTGTATTTCTAGTGTTCCTGTCACTCATGTTGGCGTCGTGAGTAAGACAGTGGAATGTAAAGAATCGAGAATTGGAAAGCAACCAATTGAAGTGCCAGCAAATGTTACACTTACATTAAGTGGCCAAGATCTTCATGTCAAGGGTCCGCTGGGGGAGCTTGCTATGACTTATCCAAGGGAAGTAAAACTTGATAAACAAGAATCAGGGTGGTACAAAGTCAACAAAGCAATGGAGACTAGAAGAGCTAACCAAATGCACGGTCTTTTCAGGTACTGCCGCCTTTTCCTTTTTCTGCTTTCTTTCTCGTGTTTACTTCAATGCTTAAATTTAAATGTTGCAGTTTTTTCTTTTCTTTAATAGAACTTGCATGGCATGATTTCATTAACTACGGTATATGGCTAAGAGCTATTTCTTTCAGAGATGAGATTTTTTAAAGTAGGCTTAAATACTGACTAGGTTCTTCTTAAATAAGAGAATAAAATTTATAATATGCATGAGCTTCTACGATATTTCTTTGGTAGAAAATTATGTAAAATGGTTTGCAAGGACAAAAGTCCCACCTCGCCCGTTCACCATATGTTCGTACACCTGCTTCCTATTGGGACTCATACATTCGTTGTATTGCAGGACTCTTACCAGCAACATGGTGGTCGGCGTGTCCAAAGGATTTGATAAGAAACTTCAGTTGATTGGTGTGGGGTATCGTGCAGTGTTAGAAGGGAATATCTTAGTGTTAAGTCTCGGGTTTTCTCATCCAGTCAGAATGACAGTCCCTCAAGGCTTGCAGGTGAAAGTGGAAGAGAACACTAGAATCACTGTAACTGGATATGATAAATCAGAAGTCGGTCAATTTGCTGCTTCAATTAGGAAGTGGAGACCACCAGAGCCATACAAAGGTAAAGGGGTTAAATATGCTGATGAAATTATCAGAAGAAAAGAAGGTAAAGCAGGAAAGAAGAAGTGATATTTTATATATTGTACTTTTTGGAATGTGTTTAGCTGGTATCATGCTTACCTTATTTACTGTATAATTTTACTGAGACTTCTATGCATTTCAGTGCAAGTTCATTTCTTATGTATTTACTGTTTTAGTTTTGCCTCTTTAGAGATTAACCGAATATAATTTTATTCTTTCCTTCATAAATTTGACTTATTCAATATTATCTTCACGTATCTTACAAAGTTTTCCCCTTAGGGGGGCCATAATAATGGTCCATTGCTGTCACAAAATCCTACCGAATCAGCGACCCATATAGGCACATAGGTAACTCGTAAATTGAGACTAAGATTTTGGTATTCTTAGTGGGTTTTAGCCACATTTCAACCTGTTTTGGCCATATTTCAAGTTTTCAACCATATATGTGCCAACCTTTCAATGACAATCTAAAATGCTTGTGGTTCAGTGGTTGTATACGATCAGACAATCAGTTAAGATAATGTTGCTAATGCGATAGGACCAAGCTTCCTTAGGACTTCTCTCACATTTAAGTTGATTGCCACTACAATTAAAGGCCTTCTCTTTTCAAGTTTATCTTACAGGTTTCAGATGTATAGTGTGATGCGAGTATAGGAATGTCATATACAGTTTCAGTTGAAGCTCAGAAATGGAACAATGTAGCCATTATTGGTAAATGGACTTTTTAATATGCATCTTTATTGCATTTTAAGTAATTTTCATGTCCATATCTTATTCTAAGGTAGAATATTCCACTCAAGATTTATATAACTGGAGAAGATCACGGTATAAGTTTCTCATGAAGCAATGTATGAACATCTTCGCAATAACAATGATCCAGGGGATATTAAACTTTGTGAAGATATAAAGGAACCTCAACAGTTAAATTTTCTGGTAGAAGTCATTATCAGTATGTCATCCAGCGATTGACAGTGTGAATAATGCTCCGCTTCCAGGCTCACCAATTAACTGCATCAGATTTTACACAACTATGTTGATTTGACACAACACTTTGTTCAGATATCGAATAGGTGGTAAAATTTTGGTAAGAGGTCACATACTTTTGATGGCTCGGATATTATACTGAAGCCAGATATGATACAATTCAGAAAAATTCAGATGAAAGGTCACTACTGCAGCAACTACTGCAGTTGTTTTTTTATTTGTAACAAGCAGTTTTGTTGGTTGGTTAATTGGTCCTCATGGCTTTGGATGATACAAGTCCCTTGACACTTCAGGATTTTGCTCTTTCATACTATAAGAATGAATCACAACGCAGTTAATTTTAATATGCATCACACTGCAGATTATCCATATTACCAGATGATGAAGCAAATACAGATGCATTGTGTTGATGCATATGCAACATATTTTTCACCTTAGCTTATTTACATATGAAATACTAGCAAAAAACGCTCAAGCACATGCAGGCAGCAAACGCATTTGGGTGAAATAGTTTCCTTTGTGAAAAAATCCACACCAAGTATACCAAAAAACGTAAAAATTAAACTAGGTGGTTGCGCCAGGATCAGTGGACATGATCAATTTAGTCAAGAATCATTAAGGTTGAACTGGATACTCACCAAATCCAAGTTGTGATCATCATCTGGCTGATCGTACAGTACTAAGCACAATACCTAGTAGGCCTCTCAAAAATCAAGTAGCCTCCGGTAATTAAAACCTTTTAAGGAGCAGGAGCAGAATAAAGATATTGAATTCTTTAGTTCAGTAATTTATCCTTGCATATAATGAATAGAACTCAAAAAATTAAGTTCTAAATCATGAAGGGTAATATTATAGCACATAATTTACCAAAATAGGAAGAAAGATATATTGGCATATAAACCAACATGTTTTAGCATACATAACAAGGAAACTTAATTGCAATATGTTAAGCAAGGTTTCAACTCATCAAACTTACAGATCGAAACTTACAAATATAAAAGGATAGAAACATGGGAAGCACATAGGTACACATTCTTCCTTGTCATTCTCACCCAGATTACCGACTGCATTGCAAAAGTGTGTCTCTTGCCACATGTAACAACTTAATAGCAACACTAATGTCAATGCGTTTTCGTGGAGTCTCTTCGGAACATAATATCCCCACTTCAAATATTGATGCCAGGCATACCTCCATGACAGACCTGCTGTATGATTGATTTACATTCAAGCCATGTTCTTCTTGATCTAGTATAATTCGTGGATCAACAATGTCCATCACTCTTTGCGAGAGTGCCTTCCTCACACTGTCATGGAGATCCTTGTCATTGTTCATTAATATGCTGCTTTTGGTAGGCCGCTTCCCCGAAAACATTTCTAGTAGAAGAATTCCATAACTGTACACATCTCCCTCTTCAGATATCTCCCCACACATTCCATACTCTACAAAAGTAAAGGGTTTATATAATTGGAAAATAATAATTTTTTTTGTTATATGATACTCCTCTGTCTCAAATTTTTTGGTAATTAAGATCTTCAAGCAAAATATAATAATTGTTTAACTCAATATCTAAAGCACTACTCAATATTGGTAAAAAAAAATAGGGAAATTCTCAATGGTACCACTGTACTTTTGGCTTTTGCCAGTGGTACCATTACGTTTTTGACTCCTCTTAACGGTACCCTTAACAAATTGACTTTCTAACAAAAATACAATTCTGTTAGAAAAACGTTTTAGAAACGTTAAGTAGAGTAAAAAGAACATGGTACCACTAGCAAAAACCAAAAGTACGATGGTACTATTGAGAATTTCCTTAAAATATATTTGAAGAATACTGGTTGGCCCCAAACCTGTTGAAAAATTATAAGAACAATCTTGGCCATGCGATGCAGTATGCAACAAGAAAATAGGTTGAATATTGGTCCTAAACCCTACTTAACATTTTTATAACGTTTTTCGTAAAGAATGGTATTTCTGTTAGAAAGTCAATTTGTTAAGGGTACCGTTAAGAGGAGTCAAAAACGTAATGGTACCATTGGCAAAAGCCAAAAGTACAGTGGTACCATTGAGAATTTCCCAAAAAAATACAATGAAAAGTAACCTGGTGGAACGTATCCAACTGTTCCAGGTATGCCAGTTGAACTCATTTGTGCTTGATTGATATCACTTGTAGCAAAAGAAAACCTCGCCAAACCAAAATCACCAATATGAGCAACGAAATCCTCGTCAAGAAGAATATTACTTGGTTTTATGTCAGAATGAATGATACTTGAATGACTATGATGATGTAGGTAATCCACTCCTAGTGCAACATCAATGGCAATATTTAGTCTTTGGAGTAGAGTTAAGTTTCTTTCATTCTCCTGATGATGATGAGGACTTGGATGCAACCAGCTGTCCAAACTCCCATTAGTCATGAACTCAAAAACCAATGCCTTAAACTCATTTCCTTTATGATCAATGCTAGAGCATGATGTTATGATCTTGATAAGATTCCGATGACGAATGTTCCTCAATGTTTCACACTCTGCCAAAAAAGTCTTGTTGGTTCCACGTCTTTCAACGTTTAGTACCTTCACAGCAACTACATGTTCACTGACTCGAGAACTCCTTTGTAAACAGAACCGTATCTTCCTTCTCCGAGCAAATTGTTGTAGCAAGTAAAAGGTCTTGGTATAAAAGTTTGGGATATTGGCTATCCTTTAATACTGGAATGGGGTCATTCAGCTTCTTAGAATCTCGACATTGATAGAGAATCAAAGCAAGACATGCTAACAAGATAGCGAGGGGTACAATAACTAGGATGAGTATCATCCCAAGGGAAACTGTTTTTTCCAGGACACTTTTACAGGACAAGCAGGCAAATGCAATGCTTGAATACCTCCACAAAGCTCCATATTCCCAGTGATTGAAAAAGCACTAACGTTTGAAAAGAGGGAAACTGTTTTTTCCTTATTCCTGGACACTTTTACAGGACAAGCAGGCAAATGCAATGCTTGAGTACCTCCACAAAGCTCCATATTCCCAGTGATTGAAAAAGCACTAACGTTTGAAGAGAGACCTTTTTTTGACACTTCACCTAAGATTTTTTAGAGCTTTGAAAGAGGAAGGAATTTTACCTTGAAAAAGGTTTTCACCAAGAGTGGCAGGTATATCTACTGTTAGTTTGTTATACTTAAGATCAAGTTGAGCCAATTGTTTCAAATTACCAATGTTGGATAGAAATGGGCCGGTGAATAGATTTCGGGATAAATCAAGGTGATACAGTGGGAAAGCAACACAATTTCGTCAGGTATAACACCGCTAAACATGTTGTTGGCAAGGTACAAATCCTCTAAAGTTTCAATGTTAAACAATTGAGTAGGCATGCTTCCTTGGAGCATATTTTTCTCCAAGCTGGAAGGTTTTGTCCGGTGGTACTGGAAAGCAATTGCATTAAGTGCTTGACTGCTTGTCAATTAGCTAATAATCTGTCTCCACTCTCCAGCCATTTGTTTGAGTGGGCAACTTTGCAAGTCAAGCAATTTAAGCTGAAGGGTTTAGCCAATTGTATTGGAAAGCAATTGCATTAAGTGCTTGACTGCTTGTCAATTGGCTAATAATCTGAGCTCCACTCTCCAGCCATTTGTTTGAGTGGGCAACTTTGCAAGTCAAGCAATTTAAGCAAGGTCACTAGCAGCTGACTTGGATGCACACGAAAATCTGCTCTAGAGTAGTCTTTCCAAACATGCCCGCTTTGTTTGATCAAGACTGACACTTCAAGCATACAAACATCCGTAGGGCTGCGGGTGCTTGTTAATGTCAAGTTCCAGACGTGCACATTATATTAAGAAGTCGAGCCCAATGTAGTTCATTCTTCCTCGAAAATAGCCAAAAGAAAAAACAGTGGGAATGCGAAAATCCAGCACCTGAAAAAATACTAGCGTGCTTGGGGCCGTGCTGCGATTCCTCCAATTATAATGTACCCATACAAACAAGTAAGAAATAAAAGGAGGCAGGTAGAATCCTGCAAATAAAAGCCGCATGTCTAGCCCCTTTCCTCCCCTGTGAAATATGTACAAGGGAAAGACCATTAAAGATCAAATTATGTGGTAACAATTTAGCGAATGTTCTAAATCCATCAAGTCAAAATTCATAAACGGTGAACTGGATCGACGCCGAAGCCAAATTGTGATCATCATCAAGTTGATCATAGAGCGGTTTTACGATTGCATAGACCCAAACATCAGTACCGAGTAAGATTCCTAGATTCGGCCTCTCGTGAATCAAGTAGCCTCCTGTAATCAATCAGAGAAGTAAGACATTAAGCGGAAATAAAAACTTCCACGAACATTTCTCCACTATTTCACAAGCTTACCTATTAGATAGTGAGGTTCAAAGACAAATGAGCTGCAATCAAAAGTGAGCTTTCAGCAAATAAGGTAAATATGGAGTTGATATATAACAAAACTTTTATTACAAAAACTCTGCCAAGCCATCAATTGATTCATCAGCAGATCTTGAATGATCCAAGAAAATATAAAATTCCCAATTTTTAAGCTAAACCTATGAAAATCCACAATATTTCTCAATCTCTACTTCATGACAGACAATACAGCTTCTGTGGAAGAATATTTCTCAATCTATTGTTAAATTTTCTTTCGATTGTTTACGAAAAATGCATTCAATCGAGTCATTACCTTGTTCCTTTTTATAAATAGAGAGATGGCAGAGAATATATAATCCTTTTAAATAAATTAGAAAGTTACAAAAATAATTCATAAGATTATTTTTAAAAGAGCAATTAAGTAAAAGCGAGTTTAAATATTAAATATTACAAAATTTCTAAACCTTCAGAACACAGCCTCAGGTTAAGCAGATTTACATGATGATTATTTCATATGATTTATGAAAACATTTAGGACAAGCAGATTCATGAAATGGCAACATCAATTTCAAGTTGCTAGACTGTAAAACGGAGGTAGTGAACAATGTCGAAAGAACATGTTATCTTTTAGCGAAAAAAACAAAACCACCATTTCAACATTCGCATATCAATCATGTAAACATTCGCCACATTTCAGCCACTTGCAATACGTTATCCCGTACAATTTTTTAAGAACTAATTTGTCATAAAAACTGAGAGTTTAATACGGACTACACAATTTTTCAACTATACAGTTACGGATTGATCATCTGAGCAAATATTAAATGCCAAAAACAGCAGAGATATATATTTTAAAAATAATGTGATCTTGATTTCTATACAATCAAGCTTTGATTTGATTTAAAAGGTCACCGTGAAACTTCCCTTAAAACTAGGGACATCTATAGTTGAGAGTTTTATTCTTCTCTCGCAGTTTACAACTGAAAGGCTCAAGGAACAGAATAATGCCGCAAGCTAACAATTGGATCATCTACTTTGTAATTAATTGCCGAATGACATAGGGAAGAATGCCTCCATGGTTAAAGTATTCCAGTTCCACCTGCAAAAGCAATACAAATCATCAAATCCATACTAATCGAAAACAGATAAAAGTTGGATAGAAAAAAGAAATAGGGAAGTTCGGCAAGTAGAACAAAGAAAAGGAGTTCAGGAAGTAGTACAAAGAAAAGGAGCACATAAAAGGTTCAGTAAGATGTAAGATGGTGCAAAAACTATTAGGCCAAGGATGAATTTACAGTCTTCTTGCTATGATCACTTCTATTTACTGAAAAGTATGCGCAGGGAGCAATGAGCATTAATAACTGGCCTTGGCAAATTCTTTTTTATTTTTGTACAAGCCTAAAAAGTTATACTTTCAAGAACATATAAAACATCAAGTTATACATTTTATCAAGTTATACATATAAAACTATTAGTCAAGTCTCGATTACTTAAAAAACAAATTTTTTTTCTAACACTACATATATTATTTAACAAAGAATAAGGTTCACATACCTCTGTGTCAAAACGGACAGTGCAAGTAAAGGATTTCCCTGTATCAGTACGAACAGTAACATCTTGTCCAGGGCGAATATCACTAAGTTTACTTGGCAAATCAATGGTATAACGCTCATGACCGGTGAGTCCTAGTGAATCTGCATCTTCACCGGCTTTGAAACAAAGTGGGACAATTCCCATACCTACTAAATTACTGCGATGTATTCTCTCAAAACTTTTTGCAATCACAGCTTTAACTCCCTGTTAAAATAATTGAATAGTTAATGCAACTAGAATTATATGGTGTCTAGTTATACATATAAAGGCACAATAACCTAGTCAAGTACAAGCTGTAAATCTCACCAGCAACATAGGGCCCTTAGCAGCCCAGTCCCGGGAGCTTCCACTTCCATATTCTGCACCAGCCAAGACAACAGTATCTTGACCAGCAGCCTTGTATTTCTGTAAGTTTTAATTAAAAATGCATTAGAAGCTAATCCACTTAAAAGTTGAATTAAACATGTGAAACTCAGGAACTCGCCATATGATACTTTAGAGGGGCATACAGATATACAATAGAGAGATAACAGATCTAAGAAAAAACTACAAACAAGAAATGAACTTACAGCAGCTGCATCGAACACAGAAAGTTTTTCTCCAGTGGGAATATGTATTGTCTTTGGCCCAACTTCCCCCTTTAGTAGCTTGTTAACGATCCGTATATTGGCAAAAGTTCCTCTTTCCATTATTTCATCATTACCACGGCGACTACCATAAGAGTTGAAGTCTTTTCTCTCGACTCCGCGCTCAAGCAAGAACTTTGCAGCAGGGCTGTCCTTCTGAATGCTTCCTGCCGGTGAGATATGATCTGTTGTTATGCTGTCACCAAAGTTTAGTAGGCAATAGGCATCCTTCACTCCATGGGGTCCAGGAGGGTCCATTGTCATATTCTTGAAATATGGTGGCTCATGAATATATGTCGAATTTGGATCCCAAGAGTACAACTTGGCCTCCGGAACTGAGAGATCATTCCACATTGGGTTACCCTTTGTGATAGCTTCATAAGTACTTTTGAACATCTCAGGTAACACACTGGATTGAACAGCCTAAAACATACAAAACTCTGATGTAACTTACTTTACAAAGTAACATATGCATCTAATAAACTGCAAGAATACAATTTTGTACCTCTGCAACTTCCTCAGAAGATGGCCAGATATCCCTGAAGTAGACGTTCTTACCATCCTTGCCTACTCCAATTGGATCTTTTTCAAAATCAATGTCAACCTGATAAATAAAAAATAGATATATCTTACTCCTGTTTGATGTGTCTTAAAAAAATTTTTACTTGTCACTTAAAAATGATAACGTACAGCTTACAAATAATTGTAGAAAAAAATATTGGCAACAAAAACAAATTAATATTGATTTTTGTAGAGTAAAACTAAACACTAGGAAAAAAGTGGAACATACGTAGTTTCAGTTACAAGTCATAAGTTGATTTGAAAATTTAATCAATCGTCTAAAGAAGAAATCATTTCATTACCGTGCCAGCAAGGGCATAGGCAACAACCAAAGGCGGTGAGGCAAGGTAATTTGCTCTAGTCAGAGCATGGACCCGACCCTCAAAGTTACGGTTACCAGAGAGAACGGCTGATGCAACAATGTCTGCAGGAAAATCCCAAGATGTATATGTAAGTATGCATTGCAGCATAAAACATTGACTGATGCTAAATCAACCAAGAATGTACATATTAGTATGGTACAAAACAGCAACAATACCATTTTCTGATATAGCAGAAGCAACTGTTTCGTCTAAATCCCCAGAATTCCCAATACAAGTTGTGCATCCATATCCAACAATGTGGAATCCTTGTTGATTCATATATTTCTGCAGCCCACTGCACAGAAAGGAGGAAAGTAAACATTAGCTGTGGAAACAAATAAAAATCTGTTGGATTACCTAATTATAGTTGGGCAATTTTGTAATTAGTTGATAGCAGTACCTCTTGAGCAAATACTTGGTCACAACTCCAGAACCTGGAGCAAGGCTAGTTTTTACCCATGGTTTGACCTGCCAAATCAAAAAGTTTGAGCAACTATTTGAAGATACAACTGAGCAACTGTTATAAAAATATTAATCCTACACATTAGACTGGCACTCTAAACCAAGTACATGTCCAAGTGTACATAAATCAACCTACAACAACTGACCTGTAGACCCAATTCACAAGCCTTTTTTGCAACAAGGGCTGCTCCAAGCATTACACTGGGATTTGATGTATTTGTGCAACTTGTGATAGCGGCAATCACAACACTACCATGCCTAAGTTCAGCTGGCTGTCCATGGAACGAGAATTTAGCAACTTTTTCTTGTGCCTCCTTTGGTACAGCAAAACCCTGCATTGTAAAGATAGCTTAATGAAAATTTAAACTAAAGTTACATACTGTAGATGCTAACCATAGACGACTAAATAAAAGAACATGATCTAGTTAAATCCACCAGCAATTAAAAGAACATGATCTAGTTTTGGGAGTAATGACGTAGTTAGAGATATATTGATGTCCAGTTTAATATAGGCAAATGGAGAGAGTTAAATGGAAGTATGGACCAGAAGCTTACTTGAGAGTTTATCAAACAGATATTTGTTAAGGTTAGTATAGATAAGATCGAGATAGTGGAACGCCTTGCAGTAAAAAAAATATAGTTGATATTAATTGTTTAGATACCTTAAATCCAACTTTGTTATCGAGGCAAGAATGCCAATCAGACTTCATATCCTTTAAAGGAACCCGATCATGAGGCCTGTCAAGGTTTGCAATCAGCATCTTGCATACTCAAAAGATATAGATGCTAATAAATGAGAGCAATTAGTATAGAACATACCTCTTTGGACCAGAAACACAGGGTTCAACTTCTTCGAGATCTAGACTCAAGTAAGATGAGTACGCTCTTTCCATTTGAGGCTACATTGGAGAGAGGACAGGTATTATATAACATTACACCAACTGAAGTAAGATTCATGGCAGCTTTAGTATAATACAGAAACTTACCTCATTATAGTCCACAAACATTTTATTAGCACGCAGGTATGCTTCTATCATTGCCACCTAATTTGGTCAGAAACTTACTATTAGAATATTCATAAAACATGTGGATGACAAAACAACATCATCCAAAGTGCTGTTATCACATTGGCATTGTGATACAAAAGACAATTTAAGAATACTTACAGTATCATCGCTTCTTCCAGTTAATTTAAGATATTGCAAAGTGACATGATCTACAGGGAAGAACCCCATTGTTGCCCCATATTCAGGAGACATGTTTGCAATGGTTGCCCTGTCAGCTAATGATAGCTTGCTCATTCCGTCCCCTGAAAGTAAGTGGACATTAATTTCTTTCTCAATCAAGGTCCCAAGAATAAAGAACTTGTCAACAACTTTAATTGTAATTACCATAGAATTCAACAAATTTCCCAACAACACCATGCTTCCTCAGCATTTGTGTCACTGTTAGGACCAAGTCAGTAGCTGTGACACCATTGCGAAGTTTTCCAGATAGCTTGAACCCGACAACACCAGGAAGAACCATGCTCATTGGCTGCATGCAAAAATAAGCCTCAGAACACAATCGGCAGAATTCTTATATCGGGTTGAAAAAGCAAGAACAAAATTAATCAGAGATTTATTTGACAAACTCATCCCCCAGAATAATATATGCAGATTCATAAATAACTCCAGATGATTTTTATGCATGATTCTTTATATAGCATCGTTAAAGTAATGCTTATCCTATTTGCTACATACAATTACCTAATTTTCCAAGTTTCTCTCTTACAAGCTTGGTCTTGATTAATCTTTTTAATGGTACAGAGCAAGATGTTGCATACAGTTACTACTATTTTAATGTAGTAAACAATGCAGGTAGTTGAAAATTAATTTCACTAGTTTCAAATTGTTGAAATGTAAGACAAAACTAGCCAATCGTGCAGTATTGCCTACCTGTCCAAGCATTGCGGCCTCTGCTTCAATACCTCCAACTCCCCACCCTGCAACTCCTAAACCATCAATCATAGTGGTATGAGAATCTGTTCCGACCACACTATCAGGGTATAGTACACCGTCAGTGTTGAAAACAACCCTTCCAAGATATTCGAGATTAACCTGAAAATATTTGAAACAGAAAATATATTAACCTGAAAATATGAATTAGATTACTTTTAATTCCTAACAAGTATATATATTGTGAGCAGGTGTGTGTATGTATGTAAATCACTCTATAGCAAAGAATATGCTTCTTAATACACAAATAGAGCGGACAAATAAAGAGGGAAGCCACATGTTATCTACAACAACTGTGGGGGTGTGGGTGTGTAAAGACACTTTAGAAATATTGTCTTTCCATACCTGATGCACAATACCAGAACCGGGAGGAACAACAAGCATGTTGTGGAATGCATTTGATCCCCACTTTAGAAATGCAAATCTTTCTTTGTTTCTCTGAAATTCAAGCTCCATGTTTGCTTGAACAGCATTCTCTGACCTTGTAACATCTACTTGAACCGAATGGTCAATGACGAGATCTACAGGGACCTGTCCATATATAGCAATACAAGACAGTACAAAAAATTGTTATATTCCCAAACTTAAATTATATCCTTCAGAAGTAGACATGAAAACTAACTGGTCATGTGTAAGAATTAAGAACATGTTAAGAGACAAAAAATTACTACTATGTTGCTTCACCAAAAATTAGCATGCATAAGTAAATCACAAAAAGACATGGACACCTACCAAAGGATTGATCTTGTTAGAATCACTGCCAAGTCTATTCATGGCATCGCGCATGCATGCAAGGTCAACCACAGCTGGAACACCAGTGAAATCCTGCATGCAATATTAGGTTTCAAGATGAGACATGCTTGATAATTATTAATACTGAAGTAAAGTATTTACAGGCATAACTTGCCTGCAACAGAACACGGGCAGGCTTAAATGGAATCTCGACTAGATTGGGAGATGTCTTTTCCCAATCAATGATTTTCTCAACATCTGCCTTGGTCACTTGAAAATTGTCACAGTTCCGAATCGCAGATTCAAGAAGGATTCGAATTGAGTAAGGCAGCTTTTCTGTTGATGCATAGATGACGAATCATATAAGCAAATACTGGTCAGTTAATAAAAATTATGTATAAATGTCTAATACTCTATTGTAGCACTAGTTTCAGAATATTACCTATCCTTGGATCATTCATAGCAGAGAGGCTATAAAACTTTCCAAACTCACCACCTCCAGGCTTGGGAAGACTAGTCACGATTCCATTGAAAGGATGGTCAGCAGCTGAATACATACGAAACATAAACATTAAAAAACGAAATCTGACACTTAAATTTCAAAAATAAAAACAAATTAAAAAAATTAAAGCAAATACTCCAATGAAACATGTAGCATCATCAACAAACAACTAACGAATCGCAAGTCATAACACTCCAATAATACACGTTAGCATTCAGAATTTCGAGTCTTAGCATTTACAAAGTAATATATATATTATATATTTCCTTTTTTGTATTTTAGTGTATATTACATGGTGAATTTTAACTATATTTTCATGTCAGAATATATTTAGTGCATCATGTATATTAGTATTTGCACATGGTGAATATCATGGCTAAAATGATTTTCCGGAGAACAGAACACAAATCACAACAAAACACTGTATATACAGTTAAGTGATCACAATCACAAATCTCGACAATTCACTACATATACATGATTAAGCCTTCAGAATCATAAATCTCCACAGTCACACTTATGCATAACAGAAAACAAATCTAACAATCACGCTAAACAATTTTAACAAAACCGTAAAACAATAAATGAATAAAAGAGAACGTACATCATGCTACACAATTTACGCAAAGCGAAAAGCAACAAGTCGAAAAAACGCGAAAAGAGTACCCATAGTAGCGAAAGAGCGTTGAAGACGTTCGAGAAGAGGCGAAGCAGTCCTGATCTGAGAGGTCAAACTAGCCGGAGACTTCCAATCAACACCGTGACTCCACCGTGGAATCGATCTCAGAAAACTATAAGATCTGCACTGATTGAGCACACACGGAGGCTGTGAAGGCGTCACCGGAGATGAAACAGGTTTACGAGAAGCGGCTCGTTTAATTAAAGAACAAGTAGTCGAAGAATACGACCTTTTATACATGATTGAGAAATCAAAATCAATAATCAAAGCTCGCGCATCAACGAGATAAGATAAGATTGGTTGGAGAGATGGTTAGATCAAGTGTTTGATAAAATAACGCAGAGAGAGAGTGGGAGAGAGATTAATAAAATGAGAGAGTGAGAGATTGTTTAAGAGAGAGGGAGAGAGATTGTTTGGGGCGTGTGGAGAGCGAATGGGAGGTCTAGGGTTGTGTGCAAAAAATGTGTGTATGTATATTATATAGGGTGTAAGTATAGGTCAGGACTCTGAAGTGGAAGGAGTAAGGAAAGGCGGCCACTTGTAGTTTTTGGCTTTTTCTTTCCTTTTTCTATTTTCTTGCCTATTTTACCTCTCTCTCTTTGGTAACTTCTTCTTATACTTTTCTTTGTTTTACTTTTGTCTTTTTTTTGTTCATTATTTTATAATAATGATACATAATTAACCCATTTTTTTGATTATAAATGTATTTCTTTCTATTTGGTCTAATAAATATAATTTATTATTTTTTTATAAAATACATCAGAATTATTAAATTATATTTACTTTTCAAATTAAAATGAATATTATAGAGAAACAGTAATCTAAAATTGGAAATATGATTACAATGGAGGGAGTGATAGGCTGATAGAGTGATGTGATTGGAATCAGTATCGTTCGGATATTTTTTTTTTGGATGACTATTCAATATTCTAGTATATATGGAAATTTTGGTCGATGGATTATTTTTATTTCAATATACTAAAATTTTAATTAACTTTTTGATTTTGTGTACAAACTGAATTGTTTAAAGTTTTGAAAGTGTATGATTATTATGTACACGATTAGAATAATAGCTACATTTTGCATTGAGAAAAAAAAAGGTTGGATACCATATTGCTATTAACCATAAGTATTATAATGGTAACTTTTAAATTTAAATCTAAATCAAATACACTCGCTTTTACACTAATTTATATCCTAATCTACATCACAAATTAAACGAAAATCCAATCCCATCAATTAGGGAAGATATATAATTCCATTTTATGTTCGCATTCATGAGAAAAATTGTTCAATCTTTTTCACAAAATTAAATAAATTGTACAGTCTTATTCTTTTTTTCACCTCCCCTCTTAACACCTTCTTTCAATACTTTCAGTGTCTATGTTATTCTTTCGGATCAAATGGAATATTATTATTATTATTAGTAATTATTATAATAATATATACACAATTTGTATTAGTAAAATATTTAAAAATCAATCATCAATCTCATGCCCCACTAAATAAATAAAGGAATCATAATACTACTCTGATTTTAATATTCTTAAAAAGTGATTAGTTGCCATGTGCTTGTGGTATCAACTTTCAAACCACTGTCAATTATTCTATGCTATCATTCCATCAAAAGCAAAGTCAATTTTCCTTCGTCCGATCGTAGTGTTTGCCACATGTTATACTAATTTTTTCAAAATATCGAATCAAAATTTCAATATCGTGATAATTTTAGATTTTTTGCATCTCAGTGATATTATGCTATATTGCCATTTATAGTTGTTTACTATCATATCGATATTAAAAGTAAATAAACATCAAATAAAATGTATTTTCTCTGTCCCAATATACATGTAACTTTTGATTTTTGATTAATTTGACTAAAACTTATATATCAATATATATATATAAAGGAGGATAACGGGAGTTTAGGTGGCACTCTAAGATCGTCTCAATCTATTTTTCTAATTTTCTAGAATTTTAGAATTTTAAACACTAATAAATACAAAAATATCAATTAACATATTAGAAGTAGAATAAGTGTTCGAATTTATAAAGGAGAAGAGTTCGAATTTATAGGGAAGACATATGATTAGAAGTTCTATTGTAAGTATAATAAGTATTTATAAGGCATACGATTAAAAGTTCTATTGGAAGTAGAATAGGAGTTCTAATTTATAAAGAATAAGAGTTCGAATTTATCGAAAAAATATATAAATAAACGTTCTACTAGAAGTAGAATAGGTGTTTGAATATATAGAGCAGAAATATAATTAAATATTTTATAGAAAGTACGATCTTCTTAAATTATATATTTTTTATATAAGTTAATTATACTTATATTAGGAAAATTTATTCATAAATCCAATACTATTGTCATAAAAAAAGTCACCGTATTTTAAAAAAAAATTGATGTGTTAACATAATTCACCGTATTTAAAAAAGAAAAGAATTGATGTGTTAACATAATAAAAGAACAATCTCATGCAAGAATCCTAAATAAATACTTGAGTATCTATAATATAAATAGAAAATAAGATGTGTTTTCATTTTCTAAAACTCCAAAAATTTTAGAAAGTCTAGAGAAAGTATAAATTGGAATTCACTCTTTTTGTAGGTTTTGATTTTAAGGAAAAAAATTGTTGTGTAAGATAAGTATCATCAATAATATGAAATGAAGTTGGAATTTCGATCCCAAACGAGAGCGGCTCCAAACATGTTTAACGGGAAGACGACTCACTATAAAAGATTGTACTAGCTATTAAAATACCATATTGATGTTATAAATTTTATTTTATTTTTAGGATTTGATTTTTATGGATAAACATTATCATACAAGTAATATATGTAAAAGTTAGGTTTTTGGTCTTAACGAGAGAGCGGATCAATAGTAATAACCGTGTTTAACAAGAAAGCGGTTCATTAAATAAGACCGTATAAAAAGTGTTTAAATATATAATACATAAAATAAAATGTTTTATTGGAAGTAGAATACGAGGACGGTGGAGACGTTATATAAGATTTTTTTAAAACTATACATCTTTTTTCCTAAAAATCCTTTATTTTAACTTTTTTATACAAGTTTATCTATAATATACAGAAAATATAAGATGTATTTTCATCTTTTAAAACTCTATAAATATTAGAAAGTTTAAAGAATATAAAAATTGGAATTTACTCTCTTTATATAGTGAAGTTAGAATTTCGGTTTCAAATAAGAGCGGCTCGAAACGTATTTAACGGGAAGAGGGCTCGCTAGAAAAGATTGTATTAGCTATTAGAATTTGATACTGTAGTCATAATTTTTTTTATTTTTACGGTTCGATTTTATGGATAAAAAAATATTATATAAGTCTTTATAATATATGTTAAAAAGTTAGGAATTTCGGTTTTAACGAGAGAGCGGCTCAATCGACAGAATCGTATTTAACAAGAAATTGATTCATTAGAAAAGATTATTTAATTATTAAAATTTAATATTAATATTAATATTATAATATAACGTAAATGTATTGAATTTTTTTAAAAATAAAAATTGTAATGCCGCCGCGAAGCGCGGCTTTATCAACTAGTTTATATTATATAAGTAAATAATTTTTATCAATTTGATCACTAAAATATTAAAAGGAACACATAAAATGAAACGAAATAATAAATACACATAAAAGGTAATGCGAGAGCAATCGTACATGCATTTGAATTTTTAATATTAACAATCAAAATAGCAATTAGATTCTAACCGAAAAAATATTCTAAAACTTGACTTTTAGCCTAACAATAAAAGTTGTTTTTTACTTAATCATCTTGCTCTTTCGCGGAGACAGGAGGACGCGACTTTGAGCTTTTGAATTTGCGTAAAGGTTATTATTATTTTATTTTACTTGTAGGTATACATATAATGGACTTTATTATTATTATTAATAATTAATAAATCACTAATAACATAACATTATCGTAAATTGGATAAAAGCTAATTTATCTCTTGCATTGAAACAAACACTGATGTGATTCTCCCTCGTATATTGTTCCCTGAAGAAAATACCAAAATGAAAGCAATTTAGTAATTACAAAAAGTAAGGGAATCCGTTAACAGTTCATTTATTGATTTTTGTTAAATGATGTCTTATTTATTGTTCTTACATGTTTAATAACTTTGTTAGTTGCCAAATCCGCAACTTATCTCACCAAGAACCTGATTTAGCAGTCCTCTTTTCACAGGAATTCCTGATTTTAATCTACATTAGTAATAGTGAATGCCACAAATATTGGATCATTAAACTAACCCTCCTATATTTTTGGCAATAATATAAAAATAAGGAAAATGCTAAAGATTCCAAAACTTTTCCCAAATGTTGAGATGTCACAAGTGTATTTGGTAACTTCCTATTAATAAAACACGATCCCGCGTGCATTCATTTGCGCCCCGAATCAAATTTTGTCAAATGTCATGCCACGTCATTTGATAAAAAATTTACCTAGCATTACTCTAAAAATAATTAGCTGTGCAAATGACGTCAAATCTACAAAAAATGGAATCCATGAAACCAAAGAACATATATGAACAGTTTTAGCTTTTGAAAAACCAATAGATTATGTTAGAACAAATCTGGTCAATATATTTAATATTTTGTCGAGTAATAACCTCGATAAATTAATATCATTTTTCAGGCTCAACACTACAGAGCATGTATATTAACCTCAATAAATTAAAAATATGTGGTTCCGAGGCTATAAATTTACAAAGGTTTAATTGTATGCGCATGTAGCTTACGACAATGAACATAAAAAACGTTGCTCAAAATGATGGAAAAATAACATAAATGAACTGATGCACGGAAATGTTTCAGTATCGAAAAATAAGTCTGGAGCAAAATTTGCAGATAACAATATTACGTCGTACATGAAAGCTAAATACAGCATCGGTTTTACTCTATACTTGTTCATGATACGTTGCTGCTGCAGAACCTTTCTTTGCGGGATTATATACACTGAAATCGCCAAAGTCTCTCCTGCCACTGGAAAAAACACAGGATAATCAACTACTTTGAAAAGGAGCCAAGATATAGTTGTTAAAGAGTATTGTTTGAAACTGAAACTTGAATCCATGAGCACCACTCTATGTACAGTACCAAAAAAAAACCAAAAACAAGATGCTTAACCAAGTATCATCATCATACCTGTGTGTCACATCCCAACCAGCAGGCAAGAAACGAGGCTTAATGGCATCAACAAAGACTTGTCTCCATCTTTTGCAAAATTCCTGAATCCCATCATCCCCGTATTCCTTCAAAAGATGATTCACAACTTGATTCCCATGAGGTCCGTGTCCCAACAGTGACATCTTGGAAGCACTTTTAGAAGAGGCAGTTCCATCTAATGTACCATTACATTCTGAGACAGTTCCATCTAATGTACCATTACATTCTGAACTAACTTCACTTTCTAAACAAGTCCCGGGAATTATTTTACCCGAGTTCGTAGACATGCTATCTGTGACAGAGCCTTCCAAGTAAACCTTTGCTGTAAAATGAGTAGGAGAGTTTCCACCACTGTTGCAACTTGTCCCTCTCTCAACTGCAAGTGAACTATCTCCCATATGGGCGTTTAAGTCATCCTCGTGAGCGGAGGATGTCCCATTACCAATATTCTTTAGCTCATTGCTACACATTTCACTACGCAGTTCATGAGAATTATCCACAAGATTGGTGTCTAAGCAATCCCCAGGGGTAGAGGATGTCCCATTACGATTATCCTCTTCATTATTGGTGCCTAAGTCATTCTCAGGGGTAGAGGATGTCCCACTACCAGAATTTCCCTGTTCATTGGCCGTTACAACATGCTTGAATGACAATCCTCTCTTTTTTGCAGCTCGCCTTCTCTCATGAGGACTCATTCCAACTACCAAAGCTCTTTCCAAGTCTTCTTGTGATATTTTTCTTCCTCCATAATATTTCATGACAATCTGTAAAGAAATACATGCAACAAAACAAAAGCTCTGAAAGTTAATTATATTCATCATAACCACGATATAACACACTCTACTTCTGACAGGAAGCTATAATTCTTTTAGAAGTCGATACAAGACTATTAATTGCTCATAAAAGTAAGAGAGTCAATGTAAAGGGTGATGGCGAGAAAATAGCAAATTAGAAATATCTGATATTTCAGAGGCATGACTTGATGGGGATGTAAGATAATTACATATGGGGAAGCAACATGGCTTTACATAGTGCAACTGCGAAAGTAAAACTATGATCAACTACATGTCATTTACATAATCCTGCTGCGATAGAAAGTGTTTATATATAACATATAACGTTTATATATAACATATAAGGTGTTATGTACAAAATAAAAAACCTTTATTGGCTTTCTTATAAATGCAGTTAGGAAACCTTTATCTTATAAATGCAGTTAGGATACGTCATTAGAAGTAGCGGAAGTGGAGAGACAAGGAAAGAACCGAACGTACCTGTCTACCAGCTTTTTTGAAAACTATCTGTCTACCAGTTGTGACATTAAGAAGCATGCATATCACCAACACCCTCCAAGGATCATGGGCGTGATGCTCCTGGAGTAGTTTATAATGGGATCTCGGAGGCTTCCATGTGTTCTCAAGGCTTCTACGCTGGTAAGCCTCATCTAAGTTTTGGGCAGCTGTAAGTTTAAACTTATTTTTCTTTGCAGTTGTAACCCTATTGGCATTCTTAGTTACATTCTACTCTTCTTTCGTAGGATTTTTGGGCTTTTTAACTGTCCGAGATTTCTTTTCTTTCCTTTTTATGCCCTCCGAGTTCTTGATGTAAGGGGAAACAACACGTACCTCTACAAAACATCCACAGAGGTACGTGTTGTTTCCCCTTACTTCAACAACTCGGAGGGAATAAAAAGGAAAGAAAAGAAGTCCCGAACAGTTAAAACGCCTAGAAATCCTACGAAAGAATAGGAGAATGTAGTTAAGAAGGCCAATGGGGTTACAACTACAAAGAAAAATAAGCCTAAACTTACTGCTGCCCAAAAATTAGATGAGGCTTACCAGCGTAGAAGTCCTGAGAACACATGGAAGCCTCCGAGATCCCATTATAAACTACTCCAGGAACATCACGCCCATGATCCTTGGAGGGTGTTGGTGATATGCATGCTTCTTAATGTCACAACTGGTAGACAGGTAGATTCGGTACTTTCCTTGTTTCTCCACCTCCGCTACTTCCAATGACGTATCCTTACTGCATTTATAAGAAATATAATAAAGGTTTTTTTTTTTATTTTGTACACAATACCTTAAATGCTATATATGAACACTTGTATTTTGTGCAATCATAATCTTTATAATGCATCCACACCTGTGTAAGTTCTTCATGGCGTTTGGATGGCATTCTGTGTCCATGTCGTAGGAGTGCCATAGCTGCTGTTCGCAGCTCTAAAGGAGATACACCTGCATCATCAAGATGGACAGTAGAGGCAGACGAACCAAGTTTCTCTTGTGCTTGACTAACATCAACTACTTTTTGAAGAAAAAGCGGTATTCCAAATTCTGCAGCTACAATTCTTTTATACTTCTCAGCAGCACTATGTGCAATTTCATGACAGTCCACACAGACTAGGACAATATCGTGAGAACGATGGCTTTTTAAATGTTCTGGAAAGTGCACTCTGTAGCATGAGGGTATAACCCTGTAGCGTAAATAGTGGTTCTCTTCTCCACAGCCAACACATATGTTTCTCTTACTCTGAACATAGAAATCATTGTCATCATCTTCAGGTCCACCTTTGGGTTCAAAAAGAAGCATTACTGCAAGTGGATCGTCATCAACAAGTTTTGCCAGATCTCGACGTAGATACCTGCAGCGGGTAGCACTCAGTAAGACCGTAGATAGGACATTAAACCCATTAGAATCATACAGTTAACAGTCAAAAAGAGTAAGAGACTGGGAGATCAAAACAAGAAACTAATGCATTTTCAGGCTGTTGAGGATGAAATATAAAAACATAGAGAACAAATAGAGATAATGAGGTAACCACTAACCACTCAAGTTTTCTTCGGTCACAATAACATAGTAGCCGCCCATCATTTGCATATATTCTACAGTTGTGATAAGCTGGAGATTTGCAGGAAAATTTTTGAACAAAAAGCTCTCTCGAAGCCAGACGAGAAACTTGCTTTGAATGGTTATATGTATTTCCTTTAGAAACTAATTGATTTGTTAACTTTACGCTACTCTTGGACAATAAAGTATAATTATAAATAGAAAGGGGACAGCTTCCATTTGGACCAAGGTGCTTTGGAAGAATCATACTAAAGATATCATCAGGCTTCCCTGCATCATTGTTGAAGATATAAGCAAGGTCTTCAGTATGACTGCAAACAACAGCAGAAGGAGAACTGGTGGTAGCAGGAAGATTCAGAGCATCCAAATTCCCATCTGCTTGCAAGATGCAGTCATAAATATCTGTTTCACTTGTTGGAGCATCAGCTGCAAGAGCAACAATAGCCTGATCTGATAATACGTATTTCAAGCTTTCGTCATGCATACGAGCCTAAAAGCACAGGCAAATCAAGTAAGCTGAAGAAAAACAACTTGAAGAGTTGGAGTTAATATTTTAAACAAAGAATGAAACAAGGCATCTGAACATAACCAAGAAGCGAGGCATTAATTTTTAGAGAAATATATGAAGTGAATTATTAACCCTTTTTTGGTAATGGATTTTATAAAATAGAATCCATCTTATTAGAATGCTAGATGTTAAAGCAAATAAAAAAAAGGAAAAAGTTCTCTTTACTTACTAACAATCTTGTGACTATCTAATAGCAGTATAGCGCTGAAAACTGATTGGGGTTTGGGACATACTTCAGCATCAGTAATTTTAATTTATGCCCATAAACTTTGTCCAAGAGATGTGATGTATTCTCTTATTATTGTTATATATGCTAATCATCAGTTTACAAATGAAGACTTGAGAAATTAAATTTTTAATACAACTTATATCAATAAAAATTAAATACTTAATGTTAGGAATTACCGAAAAAGGGAAAATTATAGAGCAAGTGCAGATTACAAGATTGGCCAAACGTACACTTGTTTGTTAGGAATAAATTGGCCAGCAACAAATTTATTTGTACATACATATCCAGTAGGAAGTGAAGTACACATACATAAAAGAGAACTGCACAAGATTGGCTTATATTACAATGAGAACCAATAAATGAACAATGTTATAGCTTAAGACTAACCATCAGATCCCTCCAACTGCATAATTGTCTCACAAAATCCTGAAACTACATGGGATAAAAAACATAGGTTATTCCTTCAACATAAAAGGATTTAGTAGATACCAAAAAATAATAAGAAAAAAGCACACCTTTGAAGAAGCACTTCCTTTATCACTGAAATGACGGTTGATTATTGAAGATGCAGCAGACTCTCCGGGACAAGACTCACTGTCTTTCGCAAAAAGTTGAAGACATATAGCATTGGAACGCCGATTGGCCTCGAGAACAAAATGTAATTTGTCATCGAGACATGCTGAATTTTCCGACACACTTATCCATTTAGATATAAAATACTAAGAGAATATTATGACGGACCAAGAGGAAACTAACTGGGATACTATCTTATTCTATGGCCAAGTTGACTCCATAAAATGCATTTAGTCCGTCATTTAAAGTTCAACTCAGTTCATATGTTGCATCTGAGTGTGTTTGACTCGACCATTAAAATAATCCTGCTGACTGTATATATCAATTTCCTTTTGTTGTTGTAATTCAAATACAAAAATGAAATGGTATATGTGGTATTTGATTATGATATACAGAGCTACTGTAAAAGATAAACCACTAAATTTTGGCATCCCCAAGAAAAAAAAAACAGTGGGAAACTTTATAAGAGAGAAAGGACTTTATACTGTGGCATGAGAAGTATCAACTATCAAGTATATCTGTACTTAAGGTTTACATCTGTACAATGAAAGAATAGTGACCATAATGATGCTTTAAAAGGGGACCGAGCTCACCCTCAGGGCACGCAATATATCTTGGATGACTGCCTAAGGTTACTAACATGACAGACTTGTGTGCAAGTCAACAACTACTATTAAAAGTGATTTGAATTACAAGTTTACAAATGAGAGAGTGAGAGAGAATACCTTTGTCCTGTTCTATAAGCTCAGAGGCAAGACGCTTTGCAATATATAACAAATAATGTGAATCTATTCGAGCATATTGCACCATCTCCAAAGGTAGTGGACGCTGTCTCCAATCTTCCCTCTGCAACTCAAACAGATAACAGTAAGTACAAAGCACTAGAGACATTCAGTTTTCTTGAGATCCTATACAAATAAAACATGACATAGAGGTTCTACACGTCTTTAAATATTAATATGATCCCATCTTTGATGTGTTGCCAGCTAAACAAGAACAAACTTGCATGACATTAGCAAAAAGAGAGGGAGAGAACAAAATGGCATCAATTTAACAGGGATATATCATCAGCATAACAAATGATCTTTTACCATTCTATACCGTTGATTCGAATCCTAACATGTGTAAGCATCAAACGAAACACAATATGAGTTGTACATTGGGCACTATCTAAATTTCTGAAGTAGGCAGTATATAGTCCACAGGGATGCAATAATCCAGTAACTGGATTAAAAGTTATATTGTTTAAGGGTGTTCAAATATCATCACATAAACCACAAAGTATTGGAACAACTTCGAAAAAGAGTGATAAAATATACAATTGAAATGATTATCTCTTTGAAGAGGAACAAAAAACATTCTAAAATGAATTGTAAAAGTTTCACATAAGTGAAAGAACAAATTTCACACCTGTAGAAGTTTGTTTGTAGCAACACCACAATACGTTTCCAGTAAGTACGCTAATGATTTTTGTGGTTTTGACAATACTTCACATCCCTGAAAGATTAAAACTTTGATATAATTAAAAGTCATACTATCATTACGCATAGACACTGTGAAACACTGAAACCTAGGTATAAATATTACAAAACCATCTTGCTTTCAGAGCAAGTACATCGACGATATTTACTATTACAAATTATATTCAAATTTTTTACCCTAGACCTCTAATCCTAAAAGAAAGGACAAATAAATTTTAGTGATGACAAATCCCACCTTTGCAGTGTCAAAAAGATTGACTACATAGATATGGAAATCTTTCTGCAGCCAGAGGACATCATTGTCAGCCCCGTGGAAGACCTATAAAAGAAAAAGAGCTGTGAATTGTTGATAAAATAAAAGTCCAAATTGCATCATACTCACATCAATCATCTCCTCACAACTCACTCAACATACTACTTGAAAATTGAAACAAGGGTACATAATAAATCAGTTATGCTAGAGACATTAAATGAGATCCCAAATACAGTTGTAATTGGTTACTGCTAGAGGACATTTATAACTAACAGAACAAACTTTATAGGGGAAACCAATTAAAGTACGGAACTCATGCTTAAGATCCAATTTGGGACCTTTAGGACTATTAGAAATAGACAAAAACTTACCTTACAAATGGAAGAATTAGCAAAAACCGGACGAAGGATTGGCATTACATCATGCAAAGCTATAGTATCCACCAAATAATCTTCGCTTTGAGTAGATATCTATACAAATATTAAATCTTCATCAAATTAAGATTTAAAAACAACACTAATTATCAAATGCATAAGAATCAAATAAATCATAAAGTACATAGCTTTACACTAAGATACTCAATGCAAGTAATAATCCGAAATCCTTACCTGTATAAGAGCCGTAAACCCCAAAAACGAATGTAAACTATGTTGTTCCGTATCAACAGCAAACACACTCTCTTTACTCAATACATCAGCAAGCTCTTTTAACTTCAACTCACTATCAACCCAAACATACGAATATTTCATATCGGGTATCGTATTTTCACCATCATTCAACTCAAATCGAATCTTTGAACTCTTCATCAATTGCGTAATTTCAGATTTATACGGATGCAAATTAGAATAATTATCTGTCAAGATTTAACTAGGGTTTTAGACAAAACCAAATCAAGTAAAACAAAACATACCAATCCAATACTGGATTATTAAAGTCGAAACATTAAAAGTTCGATAATCGATAGATAAAGATATACAAAATTATTACCAGTAGTTTGAGAAGTGTAGAGATTGAGATGCTTGAATGGAGAGTAGGAGTTGTCAGCGAAGACACGTTTGAATGAGTGTTGAGGTTTGTGTTGGGTTTTAAGGTAACAAGATTGAGGTTTTGATTGTTTCCGAGGTTTTCGATAGAGTGTAGCAACAATGACGGAGATTGTCGCCGCCAAACATGCCACGGCGACGGCGAGTTTCATCTTCGCTTTGTTTTCCATCTTGTAACCTGTAATTTTCAACAAGTTTGTTTTTCCGGTTTATTACTAAAATTTAAGTATCAAAAACGGATTTTATTACTTAATTTTTGTTACTTGAGATCTAATTATTTTATTTTTAAGAGTCTTATTATATAATAAAATCCTAACTATTTTACAAATCTATTCTAATTAAAATACATGTAATTATTTTATTTAAACACTACCTCTAAAATTTGTTTAACATTAAAAGGTCTGCAAGTAGGAAGAGCCTGTTTTAATGAATTTAATTCATCTAGAAATTTTTTAAAATTAAAATTCACAAAAATAAATAATAAAATATTAAAAATAACTTGTGCATTGCACGGTATATAAAATTAGTGATATGGGCTAAAAATAAACCCTAAAGACACATTTAATGTCACATTAATTAGACCCAGTATGGTCCAAACGTGGGGCCCACCAGATGGGCCCAAACCCTATTTATAATATTAATTTCATAATTAATATTAAGGGTAATAAACAGCTCAGCAAATAAGAGTCAAACAAGGATATTACTCTTGCCTGACTTAGCCTCCAAGATACATATTTCAACATGGAAACTGATTCCTATAAGGAAGAGATCTAGAACCTTCCTCAAGGAAGACTTGTCCACCAAGTCTCTGACTCCTACAATAATTCTAGGGCTTCTCAGCCTATATAAAGGGTCTAACCCCTCATCTCAGAACTACGTTTTTGGGCAGAGCTCAATACGTCACTTACGTTTTGGACACAACTCCATACGTTACCCACCACGTTTTGGCTTAATCCTCGAATAAGGACATAGAAGCCACTGCGTCCTAGGTGAGCTCTCGCCGCCATAGCCTCGAGGGCACCATCACCTAGAACTACGTCTTGGCTTGATTCTCAATAACGAGATACGTAGGCACTCTGTGAGGACCGATCAGTCTCGAACACGGAAACAGCCATTAAAGCTCGAAGCTCAAACTCCCTTAGCATTAAATACACATAAACCCTAGCCCCAATATTCGTAACCTAGTTTTTATCCCACAACATTTGGCGTCGTCTGTGGGAAGACAACATCAACCATGGTTAGCACACGAAGAACTGCACCAGGCTCTACCGAAGCTTTATCAATCAGCTCCGCTCCGCCTCTTACCTCTGGGACAACCACGTTTGAACAAGGGACGATCCCCCAAACTTAAGTTTCTCAACCTCCAAGGACGAATCCCCCAGCAGGGAGTACGCTGCCTATGGTTGTCCATCCAGAACAAGAAACTAACCCTCTTCAGATGGTGGTTTCTCCTCTTGATAGCGCTGGTCGTACGCTGCCTCCGGGGGTACAGATCCACACCACGGATCTCCCTTTGAATACCAACCCGATGTATGGCCTGCCTAACTATCCCCCTCAACACAGGGAACCTGGACCGAGCGGTCATGCCTTACAGATTCGAGATCGAGAGTACGATAATTACTCTGGTCCCTATACTGATGATTCAACATCTGAGGATGACAACGATGATCGTGATGAAGCCCCGAGGAGGCAACGTGCTAGTAGAGAACCTCGAAGGAGGTCCCAAAGAATCCATGATGGACCTCCACAAACGACTGAGGAAAGGATCAAGGCTCATGAGGCTGAGATCCAGAGGCTAAAAGATGACGCCGCCAGAGAGCAAGCAAGGCAGAATCAAAGTCTGCATCGACCTCCTCCAATCTCAGGAAGGGTTCCCGTCATAGATCTGGAGAGGTCGTCTAGGAGACGAAGAAGGGCCGAAGTCCCAACTGAAAAATCGACAAGGGTGGAGAACCCCAAAAGTAACCCTAGGGATCTGATGCCCCTTGGGAATCCTGATGATCCTACACCTCCGTTCACTGAAGAGGTAATGAATGTTCGCATCTCAAGGAAGTTCAAGATGCCGACGATTAAGGCTTATGACGGAACGGGTGATCCCGCAAATCACGTTAGGACGTTTTCAAACGCACTGCTGTTGCAACCTGCAAGTGACGCCTTGAAGTGTAGGGCGTTCCCTCAAACCCTGTCGGGTATGGCTCAAAGATGGTACAGCCGCTTACCTGCAAACTCGATTGGCTCTTTCAAGGAGTTAAGCGCTGCCTTTGTGAGTCAATTCATCAGTGGAAGAGTTCATGAGAAAAGTTCTGCATCCCTCATGTATGTGGTACAGGGGAAGAATGAGAATCTGAGAGATTATCTCAAGAGGTTCACCAAGGAGACCCTGAATATCACTGATTTGGAAAATAAGGTGGCAATGGTAGCCCTGGAACACGGAACCACTGACCTCTTCTTCAAGAGATCATTGGCGAAGCATCCCCCTGAGAACATGGCTGAGCTCCAACGAAGGGCTGATAAGTACATTAAAGCTGAGGATAGCTTGAAGAAAGAAACCACCATAGGTGGAGGAGGAGGTAACAATGACTCCAAGAAGCGAAAGCAAGACCAGGACTATGATGATCAAGAGTATGATGCTAGGGACAAGTATCCCCGAACTAGCGAGGACTCTGACTCTGCCCCTAAGAAGAACCAAGGGTCAAGGTTCACTGAGTATGCAAGGTTGAATACTCCTAGAAGTCGAATCTTGTTGGACATTGAGAATGATAAGGATTTCAGATGGCCGAAGCCACTCAGGGGTGATCCCGCAAAGAGAAACCAGAATCAGTATTGTAGATTCCATAGAGACGTGGGGCATGACACTAACGATTGCAAGCAACTCAAAGATGAGATCGAGTTTTTGATCCGTAGAGGGAAGCTGAGGCACTTCACTAAGGGTGAAGACTGTGGTAATCAGAGAAGAGACTATAATAGAAGGGATGACGATCAAGATCGCAACCCACAGCCCCGAGGGCTAGTAATTAACATGATCTCAGGAGGCCCGACTACGGCCGGGACAACTAGGAACTCTCGAAAGGCTTATGCCCGAGAGGTGTTGCACATCGTGGGAGAGGCCCCGAAGCGTGCAAAAACTGAGGTAGTGGTTAGTTTTGATGACTCAGACTTGGAAGGAGTGAAGTTCCCCCACGACGACCCGTTGGTCATAACTCCTGTGATTGGAAACTCGGAGGTGAAGCGAGTCTTGATAGACAATGGAGCTTCCGTTGACATTCTGTTTCATGATGCGTTTGTGAAGATGGGATACACTGGTTCTCAGTTGACCCCCAATAACATGCCAATTTACGGATTTAATGGAATTAAGTCCAAAGTTGAAGGGACTATTCAGTTACCCATGACAATTGGGCAAGAACCTAAAGAGGCTACTCAGATGCTGAATTTTCTGGTGATCAAAGCATCCTCGACTTATAACGCAATCCTGGGAAGGACTGGACTTCATGCGTTCAAGGATGTTGCATCTACTTATCACATGAAGATTAAGTTTCCAACCCGGAATGGAATTGGAGAACATAAAGGTGATCAAAAGATGGCACGAAGCTGTTATATAGCCTCGTTAAGGCCTGATGGAGTCGGGGGGCAAGTCTCTCCAATTGAAGACGTGGATGTCCGCAGAGGTAAGGAACACCAAGAATGGCCAGCAGAGGACATCACACAGAAACCTTGGACAACCATTGAGGCTAAGGCGTTAACTGACTTCGTGGTTGAATGTACCATTGGCAACCAAGAAGTCGGGGGGCAGGAGGTAGTACCCCAAGCAGGAAGTGAACTTCAGAATAAGAATGAGGATACCAGAAGGAATGGTGGACGCTCTATTTTGATGGAGCATCAAAAACAAAATCAAGTGATGCAGACCTAGTCTTGCAATGCCCCGATGGGCTCAAGTTATCCTAGTAGGACTTAGCTTCATCTAGTAGAAGCATAAATAAGGTTCATGGAAACCATTGCAGAGCATGTTGCTCCGAGTAGGACAATAGTACTCTATCACCCGATGAGTGCAAGTCAAGGATGAACGAGTACCGAAAATAAAAGAATAACGAATGGAAAACAAACAAATGCATAGGTGAAGATCCCGAAGGGTCAAAGCCATGAAAGGCCGAGGATGTTAAGGACTAGCTACTCTTCAATACTTATTAAGGACCTGGATTAAGGATCCAAGGATGAAGGCCAATAGATAACCTTAAGCAAGGATTAAGAAGTTCAAGCAAGCTCTCGTCTCAGAAGTTTAAAAGGCAAGAAGCCAACGAGATTGTATTTATCGAAATCTATATCGAGGAATTAACCCCGAATCCTAGGTTGAAGAACAGAAGCTGTTAGCCATGAAGGCCAAGGTTAGTTATGAAGGCCAAACTTGAGGGGGGGTCATGAACCTCCAATTAAGATCCAAAGGTTGAAACTTCATGTTGACTTGAAAACCAATATGTAATTTTGAAAACCTCCTAGAGAAGGTTCAAGACCTCGTGGGGCTAACCAGAAACCCCTTGGCCTTGGACCAGCAGCTCTGATAGATATTTCGGTGATTTAAAACACCATTGAGATTGAAAACCCTTGATTTCAAACTTTGGAGTTCAACCTTTGAACATCGACGTTCGACACCCAAGACCAAGACATACATTGAATCCATGACGGCCAAGCGAACTGAGAAGTTACTTATATGGGAGCATCTTTGAAAGAACCCCTGAAGGGCAAGTTGATAGCATTCTTGCAAGAAAATAGCGATGTGTTTGCTTGGACTGTAGCTAATATGCCAGGGATTAGGGCTGAGCAAAACCGATCCGAAACCGAAAAACCGGACCGAAATATGTTAATTCGGTTCGGTTCGGTCCAAAATTTTTTGAAAATCCGGTTATTTCGGTTCTTCGGTCTGGACCGAAATATAGTTCGGTTCGGTCCGGTTCTTTTCAAAATATTTCGGTTCTGGACCGAATAAACCGAAATTTTTAAAACATATTTTTACATTTTATATATATATATATAATATAACATATATTTACTAATTACATTTTATAGACACGGCACGGAGTCCAGACAGAAGACTCTAGATATAATACAGCTCACGTCGTAAACTCGTAATACAAAATACAGAGATTTGCTCATCGAGTGTCGCCGTCTTTTCGAAAACCTCTCCTCGTCGAGTGTCGCCGTCGTCCTCTGACCTCTCCTCGTCGTCGTACTACTCAGCCTCGATTTGCTCATCGTCGTAATTACTAATTAGGTTGGTTATTACCTTTTATATTTCTCTAATTTGTATCTATAATTGCTTCTTAATTGCTTATAGATTCTCGATTCTAGATTCTTGTATGATTGTATCTGACTATCTGTATGTTAATTAATTAATTCTTTATCAGTTTAGTGGAGAATCATAGATTCGATTGTAATGTTTTTCTTATTTTGTTACTTAGTTTAGTTATCATAGATTCAATTTTTAATTTGCTGCTTAGATTTCTTTAGGTTGTGTTAATTTGTTACTTAATTTATTTTCTTAATTAGTTTGCCACTTTGTATGTAGTGTACTAGTCTAGTCAGTCTGTCAGATTATTAATTTTCTTAATTTGTTCTTAATTTTCTTAATTAGGTCAAATAATGTCTCAGTCAGATTCACAATGAGACACAGGGGGGATGGGAGATTCTAATGATGCTAATAATCCTCCAACTCAAGCAAGCTACGCCAAGAGAAAAAGAAAGCCTATGAAATCGAGGTCAGAAGTTTGGGATCATATGGAGAGGTTTGTGGATGCGAAAGGGTTTAAAAAAGCTAGGTGCAAGCATTGTGGTAAGGAATACTTCTCCGATAGTAATCAAAATGGCACTAGCAATCTTTTAAAACATATCAAAGCTTGCTCAAAGTTACCACTTAGTGGTGAGTCAAACTCAAAACAAACACAATTGTCTTTACAATCCGTAGGTGGAAATGATGGCATTCTTAAAAATTGGCGTTTTGATAAAAAAGCTAGTAGACATAAGTTAGCTTCCATGATTATCATTGATGAACTCCCCTTTAGATTCGTTGAGGGTGAGGGATTTAATGATTTCATGAAAACTACTCAACCTCTTTTTAAGATTCGTAGATATAGAATCAATTGAGGACCAAAATGTTTAATAAGAGGTTTTATTATACTGTTCTTCTGGTTCCTGTGAATCTCCATTTTTCAACCTACATCATCCAAAACTTTATTTCTGGAAAAACTTAGAGGGAGAGAGCAAAATGACAATGTAGGTTTCTAAATGAAGGGGTGTATGACCACTGGTTGCTGAATGGTAAGAAAGGGGTGTAGGGGTAGTTTATGGCTAAATAAAATATGGTTACATACAAAATTTAAATGTGCTTAATTCATACACAATTCTTTACACCAAGCACGTTAATTTGTTAATTCTGAGCTTATATCTTAAGATTTATTTGTGTTTCTACTGATTTCGTGTGAAGAAAGATGCTTTTTCCCTCTATCCTACCGTTTCTCATATCAGTTCTACATCAGGACTCCTTTGGCATGAGAATGCAGTAAGATCATGTACTTTGACTTATTTCCTGTTGGTGCTCATTGAATGTTACAAAGACACTATAATAATTAGAGTAATAATTTTGCATAAAATTTTAATCTAAAAAAATGATCAACTTCCAGCTACAAAAAAGTATATTCTTTCTGCTTATTCATTTAGATAGTCGGATAAAGTTTTTTATGGAGCACTAAAACAACAGGTGCTTAATAATTGAACAGTTATGTGACTTGCTTCGTAAACGTGCACAAGCAATACTTGCTATTCTAGCTGTTGTGGTAATAACTAGCATATTAAGGTAATAAGCATCAGTACCTTTCGACGACCTTATCCAGATATTTGAGCAATGAGCTTACCATTTGGACTAACAGCAACACTTAGAAGAACATTTGTGCATATCATTAAACTAGTAATGCATATCATTGATGTATTGCAGTCACCGTTAACTCATTCCCTGCATATCATTGATATGTGCCTAAGCTAGATGTGGACAGTAGCATTCAGACAGTTAAATAACATTTTTTTTCTTCTTTTTTATTTGCAGATAATGCTGGTCAGTGGTCAGCTGGTGTCCATCATCTTCCCAGGAGACTAGATGATTTGCAGGCTGCAGCCATTGGCTCAATGCTATTCTGTTCAGAGAGACTGAGACTCACAGTGCTTGTTTTTCTTGTCTGTTATAGACAGTTGTTTTGTTGATTTGTTAATTGTTATAGACAGTTGTTCTGTAGTCTGTTAAGACTTAAGACTTGGTTTATGTTGGTTATGAGTTATGACAAATTAAATTCCAGGATCCAGGCTAGTTATTTTGTATCAAATGATGACACATTTATGCATTTTTTCTGCACACACCAGACCTGGCACAATGCCACCAGACCAGACATCACTGCAGGTTTTTTTAAAAAAAAAAATAATGCAGGGCTTAAAATTTCGGTTATATTGGATAGAACCGAACCGACCGAAATATTTCGGTTCGGTTCCGGTTCGGTCCAAAGCTGTAAATCGGTCCGGTTCGGTCCAAAAAATATTGCCTATTCGGTTTTCGGTTAATTCGGTTCGGTCCGGTTCTTGGACCGAACCGACCGAATGCTCAGCCCTACCAGGGATTGATCCCCAACTCATAACTCACAAGTTGAATGTTGATCCGGGGCGGAAGATAATAGAACAGAAAAGAGAAATTTTGCTCCTGAAAGGCAGGAGGCCCATTAAACAAGAAGTTGAAAAGCTTTTTGAAGCTGGGTTTATTGAAGAGATTCAGTTTCCAGAATGGTTGGCTAACCCTGTGATGGTCAAGAAAGCCAACGGTAAGTGGAGGATGTGTATAGGATTCACCGACTTGAATGACGCATGCCCTAAGGATTGCTTCCCTTTACCAAGGATAGACATGTTAATAGATGCCACAGCAGGACATGAGATGCTGAGCTTCATGGATGGTTTCAGCGGCTACAATCAGATTAAGATGCACAAGGATGACGTCCCTAAGGTATCTTTCATAACTGACTTTGGTGTTTTCTGCTATATTGTTATGGCTTTTGGTCTAAAGAATGTAGGAGCTACTTACCAACGATTGGTGAATAAGATATTCGCCCATCTGATTGAAAAAACCATGGAGGTCTATGTTGATGACATGTTAGTCAAGAGCCTACTCAAGGCAGATCACATTAAGCACCTCAGAGAGGCATTCGAAGTGCTGAGGCACCACAAGATGATGTTGAATCCAGCCAAGTGCGCTTTTGGCGTTGGATCAGGCAAATTTTTGGGTCTGATGGTTTCAAAGAGAGGCATAGAGGCCAACCCTGAAAAGATCAAGGCGATCTTAGACATGGAGCCACCACGCTCTATAAGAGATGTGCAGAAGTTGACAGGCCGGGTAGCGGCTTTAGGAAGATTCATCTCCAAGTCTGGTGATAAGTGCTTGCCTTTCTTTCAAGCATTGAAGAAGGTGAAAAATTTTGAATGGACTAATAAAAGCCAAGAGGCCTTTGAACAGTTGAAGAAGTACATGGTCGAAGCCCCGTTGCTGGCCAAACCTAGTCCCGGAGAGACTCTTTATCTGTATCTAGCAATGTCTGAACAAGCATTGAGTGCTGTCCTCGTTAAGAAAGAGAACAAGGTTCAGAGGCCTATCTACTACGTAAGCAAGGTGCTGTACTGAGCCGAGTTGAATTACTCTCCCATTGAGAAGTTCACCTTGGCATTGATAACAGCCTCGAGGAAGTTACGCCCGTACTTCCAGGCACATAAGATTGAAGTCCTGACGGACCAACAGTTGAGAAACATATTGCATAGCCCGAAGGCTAGTGGAAGGCTAATCAAGTGGTCGATTGAACTTGGAGAATTTGACATCACGTATGAGCCTCGAATAGCCATTAAGGCCCATGCATTGGCTGACTTCGTGGTTGAATGTACCATTGGCAACCAAGATGTCGGGGGGCAGGATATAGTAACCACCCCTGGAAATGAAGAAAAAGATGAAGAGCCTGTACCTGATCAGAATGAACATTGGGTGCTCTATTTTGATGGAGCATCAAAAACAAAATCTAGTGATGCAGGTTTAGTCTTACAAAGCCCCGATTGGTTTACAGTCGAGTACGATTTAAAATTGGACTTTCCGACAACTAACAACGAAGCAGAGTATGAAGCCTTGATAGCCGGTTTAGGCTTGGCTAGAATAGTGAGAGTCAAGAATCTCAAACTACGGCAAAGTACTTGAGAGTCGTGAAGGCCACGATGACTGAGTTTGAGTGAATGGTATGAGAAGCACATTTCGAGAGAACAGAACGTTAAGGCTGATGCCCAATCTAAGTTTACTTCTTCTGAGATAGAGAACTACGCCGGAAGAGTTTACTTTCAGGTCTTGAAGGCCCCGTCCATTATTTTAAATTGATAGCACCAATTGATGTAAGCTGAAGGATTGACCCTCATAAAAGCTCACCCTGAGACTGGTTGGCTCCCTGATAATGCCTTGAAGGCACAGAAACTGTTAGTGAGAATGTTGAGATAAGAGGTCCTTTGTCATTCCTTACTTAATCTGGAATCTCAAATTCCGATACAAATGTTTAGCCTTGATGGCCAAAAAGGCTGTCTGTCTCCAATCGAGATGGCCAAAAAGGTCGTCTGCCTCCAATCGAGTTCGTCGTTTGAGTTTAAGGACTTGAATCAAGAGCCGTCAATCGAATTCAAACCAAAGGAAGGTTGGAAACCTAGAATCAAGATAAAGGGTTGACAACCAGATAACGATGCAAACCAGACTTGAAGTCAAGTGCTCAGTGGAAAAGAAACTTCTTGAACGATCAAACGAGAAGCAAGACCTCCACCATATTAAACAAGGGGGCAAGAACTAAAAAACTTCATCACAAGCTCCACATCTTAGAACAAGAAAGAGAGATTAATTATGCCTTCAAAGGATGTATACAACATCCAAATGTCAAGGACGTGATTCAAGAACGAGACTCCAGGCATTGCGAAAAGCTCCGAGAGGCACGACAAAGCAACCGTGGAGCACCTGTCAGGCAACCAGGATCTCCTGGCAGCTGACCAGGTGCCATGAAGAAGCTCTGGCCGACCAGGATCTCCTGGCAGCCGACCAGGTGCCATGGAGAGGGTCTGGCCGACCAGGATCACCTGGCAGCCGACCTCCTGGCACCTCCCGTCAGTTGGTCGGATCGTTTGATGGTTCTGTCGAAGGTTTCTTACTAAAATGAACACCGACCTCCAACTAGACATCGTTCAAGCATCGATTAGCACCGTGTAGTGCCGTCTAATGCCATTTAACGTTGTTTAACATAGATTGAAACGTCGTTTAAACACTTCCAGGCAACTTGGAGCACCTGGAAAGCGAACAAGGAGCACCTGGCAGGCAACCAGGATCTCCTGGCAGCCGACCAAGTGCCACAGAGAAGGTCTGGCCGACCAGGATCTCCTGGCAGCTGACCAGGATCTCCTGGCAGCCGACCAGGAGCACCTGGCAGCCGACCAGGAGCCACGAAGAGGCTCCAGCTGACTTCCCGGTACCCATCTTGGCACCCCCCATCGTTTGATTGGATCGTTTGATGGTTCTGTTGAAGGTTTCTCACTTTCTGTGACAAACATCGACCTTCGAATTAGCACCATATAGTGCCGTTTTATGCCATTTAACGTCATTTACACAAACATTGAAACGTCGTTTAAGCATCGTGTGACATCATTAAAGTCAACCTGGATCTCCCGTCAATCTTCTGGCGATCAAGAAGCACATGTCAGGCAATCAAGAAGCACATGTCAGACGATCAAGAAGCACCCGACAGGCAACCAGGATCTCCTGGCAGCCGACCAGGATCTCCTGGCAGCCGACCAGGATCTCCTGGCAGCCGACCAGGAGCACCTGGCAGCTGGCCAGGACCCTTGTCGGCTGACTCGCTGCCCGGAAGAGGTTACAATTGTCCCGAATCTTCTCCGTTTAGTGCCGTTTAGTGCCGTTTAGTGCCGTTTAGCGCCGTTTAGTGCCGTTAGTGTCGATAACACCGATAGAAGTCACGAATGACCAAACTGACGACCTGAGATCAAGATCGAGCTTCTGGATCCCTAAGATCGAGATCGAGGTTCTGGATCCTTGAAAGTCACGGGTGACCAAGATACTAAATTAGAGATCAAGATCGAGCTTCTGGATCCCTAGGATCGAGATCGAGGTTCTAGATCCTTGAAAGTCACGGGTGACCAAGATACTAAATTAGAGATCGAGATCGAGATTCTGGATCCTTGAAAGTCACGGGTGACCAAGATACTAAATTAGAGATCGAGATCGAGGTTCTGGATCCTTGAAAGTCACGGGTGACCAAGATACTAAATTAGAGATCAAGATCGAGCTTCTGGATCCCTAGGATCGAGATCGAGGTTCTTGATCCTTAATTTCCATGAATAGGTTTTCAGGTCCGGGTTTCTTCGTCAACCACGAAGCAGCCGACCATGACACCTGAAGGAGCCACAGTTGACCACCTCATAGCCGACCACGGCGTTTTGGGATGCCTCGGCCGACCACGAGCTAGACGATCACGAACCGGCCGACCAAGGCGCGCCAAGGAGCCACGGCCGACCTCACACTGTTTGGGCCATATCTTGAGCTCCGGGTATCAGATTTGGACGATCTTACAGTCCACGCGAAGGTCTTGGAGTTTTCTACAACCTTGGAAGGTCCCCAGCCGACCAGGATCTCCTGGCAGCCGACCAGGTGCCACAGAGGTGGTCTGGCCGACCAGGATCTCTCTTGTCAGCCGACCTCACACTGTTTGGGCCATATCTTGAGCTCCGGGTATCAGATTTGGACGATCTTACAGTCCACGCGAAGGTCTTGGAGTTTTCTACAACCTTGGAAGGTCCCCAGCCGACCAGGATCTCCTGGCAGCCGACCAGGTGCCACAGAGAGGGTCTGGCCGACCAGGATCTCTCTTGTCAGCCGACCTCACGGTGTTTGGGCCATATCTTGAGCTCCGGGTATCAGATTTGGACGATCTTACAGTCCACGCGAAGGTCATGGAGTTTTCTACAACCTTGGAAGGTCCCCAGCCGACCAGGACCTCCTGGCAGCCGACCAGCTGCCCAGGAAGGGGTCTGGCCGACCAGAATCTCTCTTGTCAGCCGATCTCACACTGTTTTGGTCATATCTTGAGCTCCGGGTATCAGATTTGGGCGATCTTACAACCCACGCGAAGGTCACAGAGTTTTCTACAACCTTGGAAGGTTCCATCCGACAAGGAACACCCCCTGGCCGACCAGGATCTCTTGGCAGCCGACCAGGATCTCCTGGCAGCCGACCAGGATCTCCTGGCAGCCGACCAGGAGCACCTGGCAGCTGGCCAGGACCTTTGTCGGCTGACTCGCTGCCCGGAAGAGGTTACAATTGTCCTGAATCTCCGCCGTTAAGCGCCGTTTAGTGCCGTTTAATGCCGTTTAACATCGTTTAAACGTCGTTTAGTGCCGTTAGTGCCGATAGCACCGTTAGTGCCGATAAGCACCGATTAAGTGCCGATTAGCACCGTTAGTGCCGATAGCACCGTTAGTGCCGATAAGCACCGATTAAGTGCCGATAGCACCGTTAGTGCCGATAAGCACCGATTAAGTGCCGATTAGCACCGTTAGTGCCGATAAGCACCGAATAAGTACCGATAAGCACCGTTAGTGCCGATAGCACCAGTAATGTCGTTAGCACCGACAGTATCTTCTAGCACCGTTCAGTGTCGTTGAATGCCGGTTGGCGTCACTTAAACGTTGTTTAAGTGTCGTTTAAGGCTAGTTAGTACCGTTTAGTACCGTTTAGTGCCGTTTTATGCCGTTCAACGTCGTTTAAACATTGTTTAAATGTCGTTAAGGCTGATTAGTGCCGATTAGCATCGAATTAACATTGTCGTAAACGCGTCGGTCGCTCCACGCTTTACATAAAGACAATACTCGTGAAACACTAGTGTATAAAGATGAACCCTGACCCGAGTCTTGGAAAGGACCGTTAAAACTTCAAGGAAAACCTGATCAGTTTTCCTAGAAGTTGGGGGGCAAATGATATGGGCTAAAAATAAACCCTAAAGACACATTTAATGTCACATTAATTAGACCCAGTATGGTCCAAACATGGGGCCCACCAGATGGGCCCAAACCCTATTTATAATATTAATTTCATAATTAATATTAAGGGTAATAAACAGCTCAGCAAATAAGAGTCAAACAAGGATATTACTCTTGCCTGACTTAGCCTCCAAGATACATATTTCAACATGGAAACTGATTCCTATAAGGAAGAGATCTAGAACCTTCCTCAAGGAAGACTTGTCCACCAAGTCTCTGACTCCTAAAATAATTCTAGGGCTTCTCAGCCTATATAAAGGGTCTAACCCCTCATCTCAGAACTACGTTTTTGGGCAGAGCTCAATACGTCACTTACGTTTTGGACACAACTCCATACGTTACCCACCACGTTTTGGCTTAATCCTCGAATAAGGACATAGAAGCCACTGCGTCCTAGGTGAGCTCTCGCCTCCATAGCCTCGAGGGCACCATCACCTAGAACTACGTCTTGGCTTGATTCTCAATAACGAGATACGTAGGCACTCTGTGAGGACCGATCAGTCTCGAACACGGAAACAACCATTAAAGCTCGAAGCTCAAACTCCCTTAGCATTAAATACACATAAACCCTAGCCCCAATATTCGTAACCTAGTTTTTATCCCACAACAATTAGTATTATATAAATTGAACATGTTAAAAAAAGTTTTTAAGTGTGGCTTTCGTGTTAATTCGAATTTTTTTCTTTATAAATATGAATGCACTTTTTATTCAAAATATCATAAATTAAAAAATATTTTAATAATGTAGCTTTCATATGAATTCTTCAAATTCTAATTCCAAATATTTTCTACTTTTGTTAAATATAATTTTAATTATATATAAATTCCAAGTCTCCTAGTGAACATACTGACAGATGTTCTCTAGATGGCCCAGAACTTACGGTTTGTGCACATGCCAAGTCAATGTACCCTTACAAGATTAAAATTGCTAGTAGTTAAAACTTGGTTTGTGTAGAGTAGTCAAGATTGGTTTAATTAAGTAATTTCATTAAAATTGCTAGTTATATTTGACAAGTTGACCATTTAAAAATACGAGAGAATTCTCTTTTGATCACAAGTTCAAGTTTGAAAATGAAGACAAAGAAATACGAACATTATAAGTTTGTTCAATTTTAATTATATTTGGAGATGTCGTTTTTGATTAATGAATTAATTTCACTTTTTCAAATAATTAAAAGAAATAAGAACATTGTATGTTAAAACTGTACTATTTTTTTTTTTTTTAAAGTATTGCATGAAGACAACGGTTTTGATGAAAAATGTTTATCTTGAAGACAACGTTTTTTTATAGCAAATGTTTGTCTAAGAGTATTACGACGGTAATCTAAATTGCGTACCAAAAAAAGTTACGAAATAACATGCATGGGTGATTTGACAATATGAAAAGATTTAATGGATTTAGACACATGGCATTTTATAAATGTTTTTATACCCAATTTGGGTCTCTAGCATTTTTCTTTGTCTAAAACTAGTTAAGACGATAACGTATCTTGATACAATCCGTTGTATAATATATTTACAAATTTTTAAATGTAACAGTTACTATCTAATCCAATTTCAATCAAGTGTCTCGTTTTTCATTAAATTTAAAATTTTATATATAATTAATTTTAATATTTGAAAATTTTAACATATTATATATATTTATATATATTTCGTAAATATGTCATCGGGTGTAGTCGTGTAGAATAAAAATATTGGATTAGTAGGGGATTAATTGAATGTCGAAATCATGCATGATATTAATCTGAGAGTAGTCGGTCCAATCGGAGACAGTTAAAACCAGAATTTTATTTTAAAATATATGTTTTAATAAAGAAAAAAGTATCAAAACTTATAAAATTAATCACACTGTCCATTCATTTCCCCCGTTCCAACTTTCGATTTCCAAGTTATCCCCTCCACTACCCAGTTCTCTCCTCTTTGTTGATGAATCAATCGCTTGTACGAAACTAAATCAATCAAATTTAAGGGTGGTTAGGTGAGCTTATTTTTTAAAAAATTAACTTATTTTAAGAAATAAGATAAGATTTCTAGTTTTTTCTCTGAAAAAAAACACTCATTTTTTGTAATTTATGAAATTTCAAATAATACATTAAATATTTATACAAAAAAATTATCAAAATATGAAATTTTTACTCGAAAATCGAAAATAACCAAACACATTAATAATAGAACCCAAACATCTCAAACAACCATGCTTCCGCAAACCCTCCTTTACAAAAGTAAAAATTGGGAGAGAAGAGAAGAGATTTGGGTGGAAATTTTTGAAAATTTCTTTTGTAGGCGTGCTCCTGAGTTTTTTGAAGGATAGAAGCGGGCAGAAGAGAAAAGAAGATTGGATAGATTTTGATCCCAAAACTTTCTCTCCAAAATTGGAAAGATTGGGATGGAAAGGAAGTTATCCTATATCTCTTTTTTCAATTATCCAAAAATACCCATATCTATCCATCAATTAATACAAGGTCGTGGGTTTCTGAACTATCTCACAACTCTTGCGACTTCTTCTGCTTGCTGGAAAATTCAACAGGTATTTTTCTTATACAAAACTTGAGATATCATATTCTCGTGCTAACTATGTGGGTATAGAACATGGTAGCTCTTATTTTGCTATTATTATAATATATACATACATACAATAAAGATATGTGAATATGCGTAGTGAAACATTGTACATGATATATGTGTGATTCAATAAAATTTTTATTTATTTTAGTCAATTTTGTTCTTAACATATGATAATCAGCTATCAATTTGTATGTTATTAATATGACATAATTGTTTATTATTTGTAAGGATGGACAATTCTATAGTTGAGAGGGTAAGTCAACTCCGTCAATGGGTACAAATGCAACAATTAGCTGCTACTCAACTGCTTTGTCTCGTTCTGGTATTTATTATGCACCGTAAAAATCAGCAAATCAAATGTGTAAATCTGCCTAGTAGGGAGCTTAGACTACATAGACAAAAAGTGCGGAAGAAGTGATGGATGACCTTTCCAATCGTGCTAAATGTCGTGATACAATTCGAATGAATAAAGAAGCTTTCTTGAAATTATGTCACATATTAATAAGTGATGGAGGTCTGCGACCAACCCAACGGATGTCGGTCGAAGAGCATGTTGCTAGATTCTTACATATAATAGGGGGTGATGAGAGAAATCGTTTTATTTCTTGGGTATATCGCCGATCTTCCTCAACCACAAGTAGAACATTTCACAGAGTTTTGAAAGCTATATTAGCTGTAGAGGATCGTTTTCTCCAACAACCCAATGGACAAAAAATACCAAAAGAAATTCATAAGAAAAAAAGGTTTTTTCCTTATTTCAAGGTAATTGTGACTCATATATTACCTATTATATACCTAAATCTTAATTAATGTATTAATGTTAAATAACACTATATATTTCAGGATTGTGTCGGTGCTATTGATGGAACACATGTTCGTGTTAGAGTGCCTAGTAAAGATGTTCCAAGGTATCGTGGTCGTAAGGGATATCCGACAATAAATGTACTAGCTGCATGTACTTTTAATTTAAGGTTTACATATCTTTTGAGTGGCTGGGAGGGCACCGCATCAGATTCGAGGATAATTAAAGATGCACTATCTAGAGACGATGAATTAATTATTCTGAGAGGTATTGATTTATTTAAATTAATATAATATTAAATTTTGTTTTCAATTAATATATTAAAAATAAATTCCATTGTATGTAGGTAAATATTATTTAGTTGATGCGGGTCTCCCTCATCGATACGGACTGATTGCTCCATTTAGAGGTGTTCGTTACCATTTGAAAGAGTACTCAGCTCGTGGACCGCAGAATCCAAAAAAGTTGTTTAATCACCGTCATGCATCATTGAGGAATACTATTGAACGAGCTTTTGGTGTGTTAAAAAAAAGGTTTCCCATTATTAGAAGTACGACTGAACCATTTTATTCGTGTGAAACACAATCAGACATATTTCTTGCATGTTGTATCTTGCACAACTTTTTACAAGTTGAAGATCGTGATCTTGAGGCAGAAGAAGAAGTGATAAAAGAGCTAGAAAAAGAGAATCCTGAAGTACCCTTTTTTGCACCAAGGGACACAAGTGAAGCTGGTGCTGTTGCCGATGAAATAAGAAATAGGATAGCGAATGCTATGTGGACCAATTACGTGTTGCATCAACAAGACAACGAATCTAATATGGAAGAGTAGATGTGTGTTTTGATTAAGTATTTCATTGAGATTAGTTTGAGGTGTAGAGTCCTAGATAATAAACTAAAGTTAGGACTCTTTAATTTCTATAAGTTTATTTCCAGACATGTTAGCAATTGTTATCAAATTTATAATTGTTAAGTTTGGTTTTGTTCCCTGCACTGTTGTTCTCAGATTTTGTTACTTTTTGTACATCAATACTAGCATTGTTAAATGTGTCTCATGGACACTAAGTTAGTAGCATTTTCACTTTTTTGTACATCTATACTAGCCGTGTCACTTCTGGTCTGTTTATTATGATCTGCATTTTGGCATAATGCTGGATGTAATATGGCTTGTCAACTTAGCAGGCACATCCTAATGTAATAGCTTAGAAATAAAAATTTGTTATTTCTTACTCTATTTTTAGAACCTGTGAGAGTGTCCAACTTGTCTGCTGCTCAATGTTTTATTGATCTTTTTCGGAACCTTATCACTTGTTCCTGCATTCCTGCATCTCCAAATAGACTCCTGTCACTATTTAACTTTATTTATCATATATATTAGATGGGCCAGAAATTAAAGGAAGGGGATGCAGTGAAGAGAGAACAATTGAAATGGACTCCTTTCATGGATACTTTATTTATCCAGTCCATGCTCAATCAACAATACGAAGGCCACAAGATTGATGGAACTTTCACGTCTCAAGCTTATGCAAATATGGTAGCTGAGATGCGGCAAAAACTGAACATGGATCTGAATAAAGAGCATTTAAAAAATCGTTTGAAAATTCTTAAAGAACACTTCTCCCAATGTTATGATTTATTTCGCGGAGTAGGCCTAAGTGGCTTCTCTTGGAATTCAGAAACTAAGTTGTTTGAAGCAACTGAAGATGTTTGGGATCAACTACTAGTTGTAAGTAATATGGTGCAAAATTTTTTTGATTTACTAACCTGATACTGGTTTTATTTATCTTTTATTATTATTATTTTTAGGTGAAACCTGATGCTCTTAAGTGGAAAACCAAACCAATTTTAAACTATAATGAACTAGAAGAGCTATTTGCAAAAGACAGGGCAACAGGTGCCGGAGCTGAAACAGCTAAGGAGAAAAATAAACGAAGGTCCAGTACAAGTTCCGGGGACTGGACAGTTGATGAAATAAATGATTTAGTAACAGTGAACACCGCGAATCTGGAGAGTTTAAACAGTGACAATGATGTTCAGTTTGTGTCTGCTACTCCATCTCCACATGAAGCATCTAATAGTGCAGCTGAAGCTAAGGGTAAGAAAAGGAAGCACGATGAGGAAGATGACTTAAATAAAGGGAAGAAAAAGAAGTCTGAGGAGGAAGAAGACGTAAACAAGAAAATTATGATGTCTTTGGAGAATGTTGCAAATGCTATTATGGAAGGACATACCATACTTAAAGAGAGTAATACCATACTTGAAAGGTCCCGACAACGTGTTTACACTGAACAAGAAATATACAACGAGTTGGAAATCATCGGCTTGGATGCAACTAAACTCTGTGAAGCTTATTTATTCCTAGTGAAATGTCCTGAAAGTGCAAGGGCAATATTTGGTGTCCCGCTTCAAATGCGAAGGAAGATCTTGGAAGAAATGATGAAGAACAACTGAGTTTATTGAGATCTATTTTTTAATTCTGTTCTTTTTCCTTCCAGAGTAGGTTTTAGTAAAGTACTTAATAAATTTAGGATTTTGAGACGTTTAGGTAATTTTTTGAATTATGTAGTTTATGGATTGCTTATTCTCTAGATTATTTGATTTAAAGTAAGTTTTTGCTACAGTCAATTAGTTTGTCAGGTTGATTTTGTTAATTTCAGCATTCATTCTATCATTTATCTGCTTACTTTATTAATCTTTAGACTTATGTTAATTTGGTTTGAAGAAACTAATTTGGTCTGGGAACTTAATGGTCATGTTCTGAATACTGGGTTCCTTATGCTGATGTTATGTGGTTGTTATGCTCCTGGACAAATTTATTATTTATGCCATGTGTATATTTTAGTTGAGTTTGAGCTGAGGTGTTGGCTGTGCACCTCTGACTCTGCATTGCTTCTGTAGTGAGATCGATAAGGAGGGAGTTGTGAAACAGTTCCGAATCAGCTGCTGTTATCATGCTGCTAAATCAGCTGTGCTTCCAATATCCATTGTTTGCTGTTGCTGTTGATGGATTCCTTTTTAATGATCCAGGAACTATGCTTGATGTACTGGCCATATTTTGGTGCGAGGAATCTTATTTTTCTGAGGTTGTAGTGCAGTCTGTTTCTTTGTATTTGCAGAGGATGTCTTGTAATCTGGGAAAATGTACATCATTTTTTGTGTTTCTTAAAGTATATTTTTCTCAGATTTATCAATTGCCATGGTGTTGAATTCAGTTCGGCAAATGGTTTATTTTCGAAACTTGCATTACAAACTCGGTAGAACTATGAAATCATATACACATTCTATTGGGTTGTTTCAACCTGGAGTTTGCTAAGTTTAGGAACTTAAAGTGGTCTTGTTATTTTACTGGATTCCTTTTTAATGATCCAGGAACTATGCTTGATGTACTGGCCAGATTTTGGTGCGAGGAATCTTATTTTTCTGAGGTTGTAGTGCATTCTGTTTCTTTGTATTTGCAGAGGAGGTCTTGTAATCTAGGAAGATGTACATCATTTTTTTTGTTTCTTAAAGTATATTATCTCAGATTTATCAATTGCCATGGTGTTGAATTTAGTTCTGTAAATGGTTTATTTTCGAAACTTGCATTACAAACTCGGTAGAACTATGAAATCTTATACACATTCTATTGGGTTGTTTCAACCTGGAGTTTGCTAAGTTTAGTTAGAGCATAGATGGTTGGCACCATTGATCAAAAAATGCAGAAACCCATACTCGCATAACTTGAGAGTATAAAATGCAATGTAAACCATCTGTTAAGTCCCATAATAACATATGCTTTGTCAAATTTATAAAATTCACGTGTTTGGAAAGTGTGTGAGCAAACAGTTCTGTAGTATAAAAAGATAAAGTTTAAGTTCATAGAATGTCTCCCGAGTTCTTTATTCATGTTGCATAAGCTAGGGGTGTATAGTGTCTGTAGCATGAAATTTATACTAGTATATATTTTCAAGGACATTGTAGTAAAATTACAAAATTTTCTTTATTTCCTTTCTAACTCAGGAGCATATGAAAGATTACTATAATTGTCATTTCTCTTCAACTCTGGAGCACATAAGAGATTTATTTTCTTGAATTATTTCCTTTCTCTTCTCTTCCCTTCCCATCTCTTCTTTTCTGTTCTCTCCCTAAAAAACTCGGGAGCACAGCGTCAATCTCGTATCTTGGTGTTAAGAGACTTCAAGCCCCGAGACGTTGCATGGTGGCTCTGTCCTAACTAAATGCTCTAGTGGAAGGGGAATTATTGTTGAACCAAAGAGACCGATTGCATGAAGCAGTAGCTCGCACCCGCACTAAAGAGATATATCTGAAAACCCTTTTGTGTAAAGGTATCTCACCAATATCCATGTATAAATGTCAATTTTTATGAATCTGCAAAAGATTTAAATAGTACTTGCCCGAATCAAAGTTATGTTTTAGGACCTGATGATGATTACTACTCTATTTTTATTAATGGGGCACACATTGTTCATCCTAAATTGAGTTTTTTTACAAATGCATATTATGATTGTAAAACTAGCTGTTGGGATTATTATTAATCTAAATATATCAGTCTGTTTTGTTTTGTTTTATTTCCAAATAAATAGGCTGTTAGTTGCAGTCGTTGAACTAGATTGTAGGAGTTTGAGAAGGTTAGGAAACAGAATAAGTCAGCTAGAGATAAACTAGGAAGATAAGTCCTGGTTTTTAGAGGTTTTGGTTAGACATTTTCTATAAGTAGTTAGCTTTCATTTGTAATCGTTTTATTCCATTCTGAAGGATTTCCATATTACTAATATCATTCGCTGTTTCTTTCGTTTATCTTTTGTTTATAAACTTACATTTGGTATCAGAGCACATATTTCCTGTGGAGCATATTAGAGTCAGAAACTGATGGATACTAGTAAGAACAAGGAAGGAGCGTTTGGACTTAGCTACCCAGTGCTAACAAAGACGAATTACACCACATGGGCCATGAAGATGAATGTTTTTATGCAGGCCCATGGGGTTTGGGAAGCAATCGAGCCAAAGGACCCTAAAGCTGCAGTCGAAGAAAAGATTGATAAACGAGCACTGGCTGTCATTTACCAGGGCATCGCTGATGATATGCTTTTGACAATTGCAGAGAGAAAAACATCAAGAGAGGCTTGGGGGCGATTAAAACATTGTGCTTAGGTGCTGATAAGGTGAAACAAGCGAAGGCTCAAACTCTCAAATCAGAGTCTCTGAGAATGAAAGACACGGAGAAACTGGATGATTTCTATATGAGACTCAATGGTCTGGTGACTAACATCAGAGCGTTGAGAGAGACAATTGCAGAGGAATACGTGGTGAAAAAATTATTAAGAGCTGTGCCAACCAAATTTCTCCAAATTGCATCAGCCATTGAACAATTTGGAGATTTGAAGACTATGTCGGTAGAGGAGGTGATGGGTTCACTAAAGGCCCATGATGAACGCTTACATGGTGTATCAGAAAACACGGAGGAACAACAATTCTTATTGACGGAGGATGAGTGGCAAAAGAGAGAAAACAACGAAGGAAAACTTCTTCTAACACGAGAAGAATGGTTGAAAAGGTCTGGTAAAAGCACGCAGCCCAGTGGAAGTGATTATCGCGCAAAAGACAATCGTTTTGTGCGTGATAAGAGTCAGGTAAAATGCTTCAACTGTGGTGCTTATGGTCACTTTGCAGCTGAGTGCCGCAAACCCCGGAGAGCTAGACAACAAAGAGGCGAGGCGAACCTAACGCAGTTGACTGATACTGAACCTGCACTTTTGATGGCTCTGTGTGAAAGTATTTCATAGGATGTGGTTTCATTCGTTGAAGACAGGACCTCAAGCAATACTAAAGAAATGGAAGCAAACACTTGGTACCTCAACAATGGAGCCAGTAATCATATGACTGGCCGTCGAGAAAAGTTTGAAAAATTGGATAGAACGGTGAAAGGAGAGGTTAAGTTTGGGGATGGATCACTGGTAAAGATCGAAGGCAAGGGGTCGATTCAGATTGTGTGTAAAAATGGAGAAATCAGGGTCTTGCAGGAAGTATATTATATACCCACACTTCGGAGCAACATAATAAGCTTGGGGCAATTATCCGAAGAAGGGAATCGTGTAGTTATGAATGGTGATAATTTATGGGTTTATGATAGCTGTGGCAGGTTGCTTATCCAAGTCAGGAGATCAGCCAATCGTCTCTACAAGATAAACATTCAGGAGGCTCATCATTATTGCTTGTTGACAAAGGGTGAGGAGGAATCTTGGCTGTGGCATCAACGACTTGGGCACGTGAATTTTAAGGCAATGCAGATGATGTCTAAACACAACATGGCTCATGGAATGCCTCATATTCGTCAACCAAACGAGATCTGCAGTGGCTGCCTCATGTCTAAACAAACTCGTAAGCCCTTTCCATCTCAAACTGAATTATCTCCAAGTATGCCTCTAGAATTAATTCATTTGGATTTATGTGGCCCTATATCTCCACCTACACCCGCTGGAAATCGTTATTTTATGCTTTTAGTTGATGATTATACTCGCATGATGTGGGTTTATATGCTTAAAACTAAAGATGAAACCTTGAATTGTTTTAAGAAATTTAAACTGCTTGTTGAGAATGGTGCAAAGCAGGGGATTCAAGTCTTAAGAACCGATCGTGGAGGTGAATTTTGCTCAAAGGAGTTTGAATCATTTTCTGAAGCACATGGCATACTACAACATTACACAGCACCCTAACACCACAACAAAATGGTGTGGTAGAGCGTCGTAACAGAACGGTAGTTGCCATGGCTAGAAGTTTGTTGAAAGAAAAAAATGTACCTACACAGTATTGGGGGGAGGCTGTCAACCACGCCGTCTTTGTTTTAAATAAACTTCCCACTCGAGCTATGTCAAATATTACTCCACATGAAGCTTGGTTTCACAAAAAGCCAAATGTTGATTATCTCAAAATATTTGGATGCATAGCTAAACTCGATGATCGAAGTCAGATGGTTGTTCATTTTGGCAGAGAACCTGGCACAAAAGCCTATCGGCTGTTCGATCCAGTTACCAGAAAAATTCAAATCAGTCGGGATGTCGTATTTAATGAAGGTAAAGCATGGGACTGGGGTTTTGATCAAAACTCTGCAGCACAGGGAGATGGCTACTTTACTCTAGGAGAGTATGCATCAGACATAGCACCACAAGAGTGTGATTCTGAAATGGATCAAGAAGAATCTGTCTCCCATGTAACACCTTCAACGCCAAAAACTCCAGTGTCACCTGTAACCTTGTCTCAAAGTGAAGGCACTGCTCTCTCCAGTGCTTCAAGTGCTAGTAGTGAATAGCCACGGAGGTTCAGGAATCTTGCGGATATATATGCTAACACAACTGAGATGAAACTTGAAGAAGAGTTGCTACTAATGGGTGTCGATGAGCCCGTGTGTTTTGAACAAGCCATGGAGGATGCAATCTGGCAAACAACAATGGATCACGAGATTAATTCCATTGAAAAAAACAACAGTTGGCAGTTTACAGAGTTACCACCAGGGCACAAACCCATCGATCTAAAATGGGTTTTTAAGGTGAAAAAGGACCAACATGGAGAAGTGACAAAGCATAAGGACCGTTTTGTAACGAAAGGTTATGTACAACGACAAGGCACAGACTATGATGAAGTCTTCGCTCCTGTAACGAGACTTGAAACGGTGCATTTGCTCCTTGCACTAGCATCCAAGCATGATTGGGAGGTGCATCACCTTGATGTCAAATCCGCGTTTCTCAATGGGGTCATACATGAAAGAAGTATATGTTTCACAGCCGAAGGGTTATGTTAAAAGAGGTTCTGAACACAAAGTTTATAAACTTTTAAAAGCTCTATATGGCCTTCGTCAAGCCCCACGGGCATGGTATGCTCGACTTAGCCAATACTTGTTGCAATTGGGTTTTGTTAAATGCCCGTTTGAGCACGCTGTGTATACAAAGAAGGACGGTCACAATTCTTTGATTGTTGGTGTTTACGTGGACGATTTATTAGTCACAGGCACTAGTTTATATGACATTGCCAAATTCAAGGGGGAGATGAGTCGTGAATTTGACATGTCCGATCTTGGCAAGTTGTCTTACTATTTGGGTTTGGAAGTGACTCAAGATGCTGGCTCTATTGAATTGAGGCAGTCGAATTATGCAAGGAAAGTGCTTGAGAAGGCAGGGATGGCTGAGTGTAATGCTGTTAAGTTTCCCATGGAGTATAAGCTTCAGTTGACTACTGATTCGACTGGCAAACCAGTAAATCCCATGCACTTTAAGAGTATCGTAGGTGGGTTGAGATATCTGGTACACACACGGCCTGATATTGCCTACGCGGTGGGAATTGTCAGTAGATATATGGAGAGGCCTACAGAGATACACATGAATGCTGTGAAGAGGATTTGCCGTTATGTGAAAGGGACATTGCAATACGGACTGGTGTATGCAAAGGGATGAGGCAACTATATTCTATCTGGTTTTTCTGATAGTGACTTGGCAGGTAGTTTGGATGATCGAAAAAGTACAGGAGGGATGGCATTCTATCTTGATGAAAATCTGATCACTTGGGTTTCCCAAAAACAGCGTTGTGTTGCTCTTTCTTCGTGCGAGGCGGAATTTATGGCAGCTACAGCTGCTGCTTGTCAAGCAATCTGGTTGCAAAGGGTTCTCATTCATATTACAGGTAACAAGTCGAGTCCTATCACTTTGTACATCGACAACAGGTTTGCAGTGGATTTGACTCGCAATCCTATTTTCCATGGGAGAAGTAAACATATTGACCTGAGGTACCATTTCATTCGCGATTGTGTTGAGCAAGGCTTAATTATGATCAAGCATGTTCGAACAAGTGAGTAGCGGGCAGACATCCTAACAAAGGCATTGGCGGCAGTAAAGTTTGAATGAATGAGAGATTTATTAGGAGTCAAAAATCTGGAGAATGTTTAGATTAAGGGGGAGTATGTTGGGATTATTATTAATCTAAACATATCAGTCTGTTTTGGTTTGTTTTATTTCCAAATAAGTAGGCTGTTAGTTGCAGTCGTTGAACTAGATTGTAGGAGTTTGAGAAGGTTAGGAAACAGAATAAGTCAGCTAGAGATAAACTAAGAAGATAAGTCCTGGTTTTTAGAGGCTTTGGTTAGACATTTTCTATAAGTAGTTAGCTTTCATTTGTAATCGTTTTATTCCATTATGAAGGATTTCCATATTAGTAATATCATTTGCTGTTTCTTTCGTTTATCTTTTGTTTATAAACTTACACTAGCTGCATATATAGGGTACTTCACTGACTCTTTTATGTACATGGTTCAAGACTATATGTTTGAGAGACTCAGATGTTAGGGACTTAAGTATGTTAGTTTTGATTAAACTGAGTTTTTTTTAAAATGTGATAATGAAGAATTTGTACAAAAGTTGATTTGCATGGGACCGTTAAAATATCGATGAGGTTATTTGCTTTCCATCCAAATGTAAGCAAGCATATACCTATCAAGTTTACTCTGAGTTCTTGTCAATGTTGGATCCAAATCTCGGATATTCCCGTAGTGTATTGGTCGTTAGAGGGGTTAAATCATATTGCTAGGTCTCTAGGAAAGGTTTTGGAGTATGATAGTCATACTAGGGATGCTGCTGAGGCCAGAGACCCAGCTCTTTATGCTAAAATACTAAATGAATGAGCCTGATGAACTCGAGATCCCAGTACCTTTATGTTTTGGTGCAAGCGATGGATGGAGGGTTTACTAACGCTCGTATTAGCATAGCTTATTTGGATAATGGCTTAAAAACAATAACCTTTTTATGCGCTAAGGTGACATGGAAAGAAGTTATCCACACCGTCATACATTTGAAAAAGAATTTACTACTAATGAGTGTTCAAAGAAGTTTGTCGATATCTCGAGTGATGTCTCCTCCAGTAGTATTGCTTACGCATGGAGTACTTCTTCGAGCACTGCAGAAAGCTTTGTTGAAGGAAGCTTTAGGGCCAATTCAGCTAGAGGAATTGCATGGGAGGTTACATGGAGTTAGGGGTGAGCATCGGGTGGTTTGGGCGGTTTAGGACCGCCAAACCAACCAAACCATAAATTTCGGGTTTTTAATTTTTCAAACCATAAACAAACCAAAAACCATAACATTTAAAAAAAACCAACCTAATTATAACGGTTTGGTTTGGTCGGTTTCGATTTGAAACCATTATTAAATAATAATCACATCCTGTATGAGATAAGAATTTTTTTGGTCTTATGTCTTTTGGTCTCAAATTTTAACAATATATAACCTTGGAAAGATTAGTCTATTACTGTATTAAAAATAAGTAAATGGCAGCATACATCATTCACCACAAAAAAAACCCAGAAGAATGAAAATTACACAATGCTGCATTTAATGTCATATAATGCACAACTAAATATACATAATGGAAAATAAATAAGCTAATAGAGATGTCAGTTGCCTTCGAAGACTACAAATTCAAAGATGTGAAGCATCAAAATTCTAAAACCTGTTCTATTTAATTTTTTAAAAATAGTTAAAGAAATATACTACTATAATAACAGGGTGGAAATATACTACTGTTTTTATTTTATATAAGCATAAAATTAATATTAAAACTATAAATATATATATATATATATATATAATATTTATATATTATTTGATCTTAATGGCCGGGTTGGTTAATCGGGTGGAAAAATTAGTAAAACCAAACCCAATGCAAAATTTTCGGTTTTTAAAAATTTAAAATCATAACCAACCCAAATCGAAAAAAAACCTAAACTTTCGGTTTGGTCGGGTTGGTTTGGTCGGGTTAATCGGTTTTCGGAAAACCGTGCTCACCCCTACATGAAGTCATGAAGAAGCATGACAATTGCTACATTTCCTCCGATAACATGGACATGAGTTAATTTGTTTCTGCGCGCATCCTTGGTATCTTTTGTGATGATGTTATGCCATCATTTAACTTTGTAATTGTGGTAATTAACTGTTAAGTATGGTGGCTCGAACTAATTTTGCCTTGTGCATAGGGTGGTTTTTATGATACTTTTGTATGCCATTGTATACATGCTGGCTAGTTTAACTTAATTGGGTGATATGGGCTAAAAATAAGCCCTAAAGACACATTTAATGTTGCACTAATTAGACCCATCATGGTCCAAACGTGGGGCCCATTAATGAGGTCAGAATCCCTATTTTAATATTAATTTCGTAATTAATATTAAGGGAAATAAACAGCTCAGCAATAAGAGTTGGATAAGGATATTATCTCCATTAGACTTAGCCACCAAGGCATCCAATTCGATATGGAAACTGATTCCTACAAGGAATTGATCTGGAACCTTCCTCAGGGAGGTGACTTGCCCACCAAGTCTCCGAATCCTACCATAATTCTAAGGCTTCTCAGCCTATATAAAGGGCTTGGCCCCTCACCTCAGAACTACGTTTTCTTGGCTTGATTCTCTAATACAGAGATACGTAGGCATTCTGTGAGGACCGCTTAGTCTCGAATGCAGAAGCAGCCATTAAAGCACGAAGCTCACGAACCCTAGCATTAAATACACAAACCCTAGCCGCAATAATTTCAACCTAGTTTTTATTCCACAACATTTGGCGCCGTCTGTGGGACGACAACATCAACCATGGTTCAAACACGAAGAACAACACCAGTTGCAACTGAGGTCATACCTCTCAGATCTGCTCCACCCATCACCGAACAGGTTCCCCCAGCATCAGGGGCGATTGCCCAACAAGCTCCGCCAGCATCAGGGGCGATCACCCAATCTCAAGTTTCTCAACAATCAGGGGCGATCCCCCACGTTGAGAGTACATTACCTCCGATTACCCGTACAAGACGAGAAACCAATCCTCTTCAGATGGTGGTCTCTCCTCTGATTGATCCGAACAACCCATCGCATGGGGTCCAGATCCACACTACAGATCTCCCCGTGAGTACTAACCCGATATACGGGCTGCCTAATTATCCTCCTATCCAAGGGACCGGCCCAAGTGGTCACGCTTTGCAGATCCGAGATCGAGAGTATCACGATTATTCGGGTCCTTATACTGATGAAACCTCCTCCGACGATGAGGATGATGACCGTGATGAAGCCCCGAGGAGGCGACGTGCTAGTAGAGAACCTCGAAGGAGGACTCAAGACATCCGTGATGGACAATCTTTGACAACTGCTGAAAGGATCAAGGCTTATGAGGCCGAGATCTTAAAATTGAAGGAAGATATGGCAAGAGAACAAGCTAGGCTAAATCAAACTCAGCCTCCTCCAACTGCAGGAAGGATTCCCATCATTGATTTGGAGAGGTCTTCAAGGAGACAAAGAAGGGCTGATGCCTCATTCAGAAGAACAACCACAAGGATGGAAATTCCCAAGGGGAACCCCAAAGATCTGATGCCTCTCGGAGATCCTGATGATCCAACACCCCCGTTCACCGAGGAAGTGATGAATGCTCACATCTCTAGGAAGTTTAAGATGCCTACAATAAAGGCTTATGATGGAACGGGTGATCCCGCAAACCATGTGAGAACATTCTCGAACGCACTGCTGCTGCAGCCTGCAAGTGATGCCCTAAAGTGCAGAGCGTTCCCCCAAACCCTGTCGGGCATGGCTCAGAGATGGTATAGCCGATTGCCTGCGAACTCTATTGGCTCTTTTAAGGAGTTGAGTGCCGCCTTCGTTAGCCAATTCATTAGTGGAAGGGTGCATGAGAAGAGCTCCGCATCTCTTATGTATGTGGTGCAAGGAAAGAATGAAAATCTGAGGGATTACCTCAAGCGATTCACTAAGGAGACCCTGAATATCACTGATTTGGAAAATAAGGTGGCAATGGTAGCCCTGGAGCACGGAACCACTGACCTCTTCTTCAAGAGATCATTGGCGAAGCATCCCCCTGAGGACATGGCTGAGCTCCAACGAAGGGCTGATAAGTATATTAAAGCTGAGGATAGCTTGAAGAAAGAAACCACCGTAGGTGGAGGAGGAGGTAACAATGACTCCAAGAAGCGAAAGCAAGACCAGGACTATAATGATCAAGAGTATGATGCTAGGGACAAGTATCCCCGAACTAGCGAGGACTCCGACTCTGCCCCTAAGAAGAACCAAGGGTCAAGGTTCACTGAGTATGCAAGGTTGAATACTCCTAGGAGTCGAATCTTGTTGGACATTGAGAATGATAAGGATTTCAGATGGCCGAAGCCACTCAGGGGTGATCCCGCAAAGAGAAACCAGAATCAGTATTGCAGATTCCATAGAGACGTGGGGCATGACACTGACGATTGCAAGCAACTCAAAGATGAGATCGAGTTTTTGATCCGTAGAGGGAAGCTGAGGCACTTCACTAAGGGTGAAGACCGTGGTAACCAGAGAAGAGACTATAATAGAAGGGATGATGATCAAGATCGCAATCTACAGCCCCAAGGGCCAGTAATCAACATGATCTCAGGAGGCCCGACTGCGGCCGGGACAACTAGGAACTCTCGAAAGGCTTATGCTCGAGAGGTGTTGCACATCGTGGGAGAGGCCCCGAAGCGTGCAAAAACTGAGGTAGCGATTAGCTTTGATGACTCAGACTTGGAAGGAGTGAAGTTCCCCCATGACGACCCGTTGGTCATAACTCCTGTGATTGGAAACTCGGAGGTGAAGCGAGTCTTGATAGACAATGGAGCTTCCGTTGACATTCTGTTTCATGATGCGTTTGTGAAGATGGGATACACTAATTCTCAGTTGACCCCCAATAACATGCCTATATACGGATTTAATGGAGTAAAATCCAAAGTCGAAGGGACTATTCAGCTGCCTGTAACTATCGGGCAAGAGCCCAAGGAGGCCACTCAGATGTTGAACTTCCTGGTAATCAAGGCGGCTTCAACGTACAACGCTATCCTTGGAAGGACTGGACTTCATGCATTCAAGGCTGTTGCCTCAACCTATCATGTGAAGATCAAGTTCCCTACCAGGAATGGTGTTGGAGAACATAAAGGTGATCAGAAGATGGCACGAAGCTGTTATGTAGCCTCGTTAAGGCCTGATGGAGTCGGGGGGCAGGTCCTTCCTATTGAAGACATGGATGTCTACAGTGGTAAGCAACACAAAGAAAGGTCAGCAGTGGACATCACACAGAAGCCTCAGACAGCCATTGAGGCTAAGGCGTTAACTGACTTTGTGGTTGAGTGTACCATTGGCAACCAAGAAGTCGGGGGGCAGGAGGTAGTACCCCGAGCAGGAAGTGAATTGCTGAATAAGAATGAGGAGACCAGAAGGAGTGGTGGGTGCTCTATTTTGATGGAGCATCAAAAACAAAATCAAGTGGTGCAAACCTAGTCTTGAAAAGGCTCGATTGGGCTTAAGTTATCCTAGTAGGACTTAGCTTCATATTTATATAGTAGAAGTAGAAATAAGGTTTATTAAAACCATTGCAGAGCATGTTGCTCTGAGTAGGACAGTAGTACTCTATGTAAGGGTTGAACCCATCTCAACTTATTAATGCAAGTTTGTTTTCCATTCATTGATTGTGATTTTATTTATGTGCCAAGCACCTGATGTGTGAGTCAAAGAAGACCAAGTACCGAAAATAAAAGAATACACGAATGAAAACAAACAAATGCATACCCCGAAGGGTAGAGTTAGGTTACAGCAGATAAGAGTTTAAGTCCTTGAAGGACCCTGGATAAAGACAAACGTTGAAGTCCTGATGGAACACCCGCTGAAGAAACATATTGCATTGCCCGAAAGCCAATGGAAGGCTCATCAAACGGGCAATCAAACTAGGAGAATTCGATGTTAAGTACAAGCCTAGGACGGCCATCAAAGCCTAGGCTCTAGCTGACTTCGTGGTTGAATATACCATTGACAACCAAGAAGTCGGGGGGCAGGAGGTAATAGACCAGGAAGGTCAGCAAGGTGAGAAACCCCTGGAAGAGAAGAAGGAATATTGGATGCTCTATTTTGATGGGGCATCAAAAACAAAAAGCTCTATTTTCATGGGGCATCAAAAACAAAAACCAGTGGTGCAGGTTAAGTTCTGCAAAGCCCCGATGGGTTCACACTCGAGTATGCCTTGAAGTTGGACTTCCAAACAACCTACAATGAGGCGGAGTATGAAGCTCTGATAGCCGACCTTAGACTGACAAGAGCCTTGAGGGTCAAGAACCTAAAAGTCTGTGGAGACTCAAAGTTGGTAGTCTCACAAGTCAATGGAGACTTTGAGGTTAGAGAAAAGAATATGGCCAAATGCTTGAGGATTGTGAAAGCTGCGATAGCCCAGTTAGATGAGTGCCAGGTATATCCCAAGGAAGGAGAATACAAAGGTCAATGCCTTATCTCAATTCAAGGGTCGAGACCCATTCTGGGAGCGTCTACTTCCAAGTCCTGAAGACCCCCACCATCGATTCGAAGTTGGTGGCACCGTTTGATGTAGGAAGCTATCAGATAGACCCTATCAAAGCTCATCTTAAGACTGGTTGGCTCCTTGATACTTCCTTGAAAGCACGGAAACTGTTAATGAGAGTGTTGAGATAAGAAGTCCTTTACAATTCCACACTTGAGGTCTTGAACTTCAAATCTCAAAATTCAAGCCTTGATGGCCAACAAGGTTATCTGCCTCCAAACGAACCTGACAAGAGGCATCAGGCTACTTAAAACCTAGCCAAGGTTCTACAAGTATAAGAAGAAGGTTGGAAACCTAGAAGTAAGATAGAGGGTTGACAACCAGCCAAGGCACACCAGACTTGAAGTCAAGTGCTCAGTGGCAAGTGAACTTCTTGAACGATCAACCGAGAAGCAAGACCCCCACTATATGAAGCAAGAGGGCAAAAACTAAGGGACTCCATCATTTCAACATCTTAGAATGAGAGTTAAAGGTTGAATGGTTGATGATAACCAACAACCACGAATGAATTCTCGTTTTCGAATCAAGGACTCAGCAAACGAATTAAGGCCCTGAAGGTCACGAAAGCTAAGAAACGGGTCGTTTTAAGGTTCTGCAGGAATCTCAAAAATTCGAAAATAATAAGGCTGAGAGCACGACAAAAACCAAAGAAACGGTCCACAAATAAAAATTGGCCCAAAGGATAGGAGCCTAGAACACCAACGCCCAAGAAGCTAAATCTCCTAGGCGTTGGATCAAATAAAGCCTCCTTGGCGGGGATACCCACGCCAAGGCTGGAGTAACAAATGAAGGGTATTAAAGTACCCACGCCAAGAAGACTTAAAATCATAAGACAAGGTATCACAAAGTGCCTCCTTGGCGGGGGTACCCACGCCAAGGTTGTACGAATTGAGGGTGAAAAAATACCCACGGTCAGGAAGCCATATCTCCTAAACGTGGTTGGCAAAAACATCTCCTAGGCGGGGATACCCACGCCTAGAGTGGTTGTACAAATTGAAGGCATGAAATACCCACGCCCAGGAGACCAACTTCCTTGGCGTGCCTAAGGAGAAGGTCTCCTTGGCGGGGGTACCCACGCCCAGAATAAATTTTGAAAATTGAAGGCATGAAATACCCACGCCCAGGAGACCAACTTCCTTGGCGTGCCTAAGGAGAAGGTCTCCTTGGCGGGGGTACCCACGCCCAGAATAGATTTTGAAAATTGAAGGCATGAAATACCCACGCCCAGGAGACAAACTTCCTTAGCGTGCCTAAGGAGAAGGTCTCCTTGGCGGGGGTACCCACGCCCAGAATAAATTTTGAAAATTGAAGGCATGAAATACCCACGCCCAGGAGACCAACTTCCTTGGCGTGCCTAAGGAGAAGGTCTCCTTGGCGGGGGTACCCACGCCCAGGGCTCCTCTTCAAACGACAAGCCATTTTTCAGAAATTAAAAAAGGAATAAAATCCTTAAAAATTCTGAAAATAGGCTAAAAGTGATGATAAAAAGGGTAAAAATACCTATTAAATCAAAAAAATGTTTGAATAATTTATAAAATTATTTCTAAGGCATGAGGCCCAACATTTAATTTTTGGTAAAAATTATCGAAAATAAAATGTATAAAACCTGATGGTTAAAAAAAAAAAAGACAAAAAAAAAAAAAAACAAAAACTTACCCACGCCACCCAGGCAACTCCTCCTGGGCGTGGAGTAGGAATATGTCTGGTACGCGGGTGTACCCCCGCCAAACCTCTATCATGAGGTTGAATGGCTAAAGTTCAATTAGGTACCTGAAGTTTTGGCCATTTGCAAAATGGTCCCTAATGCTAAAAAAAAAAAGAAAAAGAAATTCCTAAATTATTAGGAATAATTACGGAAAATACCCGTGGGTACATAAAAATTCCTAAATTATTAGGAATAATTACGGAAAATACCTGTGGGTACATAAAAATTCCTAAATTATTAGGAATAATTACGGAAAATACCCGTGGGTACATAAAAATTCCTAAATTTTTAGGAAAAATTAAGAAAAATACCTGTGGGTACATAAAAAATCCTAAATTATTAGAAAAATTAAGAAAAATACCTGTGGGTACATAAAAATTCCTAAATTATTAGGAATAATTACGGAAAATACTTGTGGGTACATAAAAATTCCTAAATTATTAGGAATAATTACGAAAAATACCCGTGGGTACATAAAAATTCCTAAATTATTAGGAATAATTACGGAAAATACCTGTGGGTACATAAAAATTCCTAAATTATTAGGAATAATTACGGAAAATACCCGTGGGTACATAAAAATTCCTAAATTTTTAGGAAAAATTAAGAAAAATACCTGTGGGTACATAAAAAATCCTAAATTATTAGAAAAATTAAGAAAAATACCTGTGGGTACATAAAAATTTCTAAATTATTAGGAATAATTACGGAAAATACCTGTGGGTACATAAAAATTCCTAAATTATTAGGAACAATTACGAAAATACCCGTCGGTACGTAAAAATTCCTAAATTATTAGGAAAAATTAAGAAAAATACCTGTTGGTACATAAAAATTCCTAAATTATTAGAAATAATTACGGAAAATACCCGTGGGTACATAAAAATTCCTAAATTATTAGGAAAAATTAAGAAAAATACCTGTTGGTACATAAAAATTCCTAAATTATTAGGAATAATTACGGAAAATACCTGTGGGTACATAAAAATTCCTAAATTTTTAGGAAAAATTAAGAAAAATACCTGTGGGTACATTAAAAATTCCTAAATTATTAGGAAAAGTACAGAAAAATACGAGGAAGATTATAGAAATACCTTCTTAACAAATTGAGCAATAATTTATGCTAATAATGCATAAAAGCTCTATGAAAGTGCCGAAATTGCTAAAAGCAAGCACAAATTAAAGCCTCGAATAAGGCAAATCGTCGTAAATGTGTAGGTCGCTCCACACTTTACAATCAAGACGATACTCGTGAAACACTAGTGTAAACCAAAATTCCCATATAAGGGTAGGAAAATTAAGAAGTCCCAGGTAAGGGATAAAAACGACCCCGAGTCTCGATTAAGGCAAATTTAACTTCTACGAAAACCTGATCAGTTTTCCTAGAAGTTGGGGGGCAAATGATATGGGCTAAAAATAAGCCCTAAAGACACATTTAATGTTGCACTAATTAGACCCATCATGGTCCAAACGTGGGGCCCATTAATGAGGTCAGAATCCCTATTTTAATATTAATTTCGTAATTAATATTAAGGGAAATAAACAGCTCAGCAATAAGAGTTGGATAAGGATATTATCTCCATTAGACTTAGCCACCAAGGCATCCAATTCGATATGGAAACTGATTCCTACAAGGAATTGATCTGGAACCTTCCTCAGGGAGGTGACTTGCCCACCAAGTCTCCGAATCCTACCATAATTCTAAGGCTTCTCAGCCTATATAAAGGGCTTGACCCCTCACCTCAGAACTACGTTTTCTTGGCTTGATTCTCTAATACAGAGATACGTAGGCATTCTGTGAGGACCGCTTAGTCTCGAACGCAGAAGCAGCCATTAAAGCACGAAGCTCACGAACCCTAGCATTAAATACACAAACCCTAGCCGCAATAATTTCAACCTAGTTTTTATTCCACAACATTGGGCCTTCGGTGCCTTGATCAATATATTATATATAGAAAAATGCTAAAGGTATCAAATTGGGTACCAAAAATTGTTATCAAATGATTTTGATTGGTTATAATTATAATGGACCCGCCAGGATTATCCAATTAAAACATTAAAAAATGACAATTAATTACTGCCATGTCATTTGTTAACAAATTTTGGTACCCAATTTGGTACCTCTAACACTACTCTTATATATATGTTTAAGGTTAATTTTATTTTTGTCATGTGCCTTATGAAATGCTTATTGAGTTTAATTTTGTTCATGATTGTGGTGTAGTTTAGTGTCTTCTTGTTATATAATTGGTAGGGGAGAGCACGGATCGAATCGGATTTATGGTAAAACCAAAATTGAAACCGAAACTCTTCGGGTTTTAAAACCTAAAACCGGCGGTTCGGTTTCGGATTCAAAAGTATCGGATCGGGTGCAATCGGTTCGGTTTCGATTTTAAACCCGACTAAGATAAAAATAATAAAACCGACATACCATACTTAAATGGAAAGTATGTAAAATTAAAAATTACATCCATATAATATTTGTTTTCTCGAAACATACAAAGTTTTAATAATTAAGTACTAAAGTCTAAGATAAAACTTGTAGAAATCAAAGAGTTGCAGACACTGGTAGGCTGGAGCTGGACTATCCCTTCATGACTAATTTTTATTCAGTTGGGTATTAAAGCTGCCTATTTTTATTAAGTTGACTAAATTTTCTGCTCAAAACTGCATATTTTTATTTCATACACATGAAATGTATTCAGTTGGGTAACTACTTTCGAACCAATGCCTGGAAGGAAAGCTCACATGACAGCACAGCAGCACTTGTTTTACCAACTTTGCAAAGTTGCATTACTTTTATATTCAAAATTTATATGTATTGTGAATAATCAGTGCATAAATGTTTTTTAAAATATTCTTATAAAATATATAAAATATTTATTTATTTTAAATTTTCGGATCGGATTCGGGTTTTTTCGGATCGGATCCGACAAGAAACCGCAACCGTATAATCGGATTCGATTTCGGTTTTTAATTTTTCGGTTTTGGTTTCGGATCGGTTTTATACGGATCGATTTTTAGCGGTTTTCAACGGATTCGAATTCGAATTTTTTCGGATTTTTGCTCAACCCTAATAATTGGCAGCTCTACTTTAAGCTGTCAATTTTTTTTTTATAAAATGTGTTGTAAAGTAGATACGGGTTTCAAAGAACATACATATGTATGAATGAATAAAACACAATATTGCATAAGTAAACACTTGTGTGGATCCCGTACATATAAAAACATATTAAGCACTTTGCATTTTTTAGATATATTTTTCTTTTTTGCTTTTTAACTAAGTTTTGTTTCGATATATTTGGGAGCTCTTCTTTGAGCTCATAATTGTTTTTAATAAAATATGCATTGTAAAGACAACGATTTATACAAATTCAGACACATGTGCGAATCAAAATCACACAACGTAATCAGTGGCGGAACCAGAACCCGATTCTAGCCGAGGCTCAAATAGCTAAGTGCCATCGGTGAATTTTTTTTTTTGGATCCGACACTGTTGTCATCGATGGGAAAATTTTTTGGATCCGACAATGTTACCACTATAAATGACTAATTTTTACTACTTTGACTATAGTTTTGATGTCAAAAACAATCGAAAGAAAACAGAGAGTGAGAGTGGGATGAGACTGTTGAGCTTGTGACTTATTTTTACTACCTGGACTATAGTTTTGATGTCAAGAACAAAATACAAGCACGTACTCAAAGAATTTGTTGCACTTTAACCCTGGGCTATTTAAAAAAATATATAGTCATTTTCAAAATTAACCCCAGGCTAAAAAAAAAAATTTACTTGATTTTTTTGGTTCGATCGGGGCTAATGCCGGGGCTAGCCCCCTAGTTCCGCCCCTGAACGTAATAGAAAACATGCAACTATATGCACAACAGTTTATAATCACTTGCATTAACTAGCGTTACATAACGATCAACTAAATAACCATTGTCTAATCTGAACACGAGGACACATTAGTGTCACGGACCTAAAAGACCTCCCCTTGTCTTATCCGTGCGGCCTTAGATTTCGGCACCTCCTCGTGCAATCTAAGTCAGCCTGTCAAGAAAACCAACAAAGAGAACAAGGCAACAACTAGACAATACCACAAACTAAGCAAGTAGACAACTAGGTAAAGAATACAAGAGCAATTAGAGAATGCTAGTATATTGCTTAAGAGAATACTTACAATGCTTGCACTTGCTTGATTGTCTTGGGAGCAAATGAGCTCCTCTATTTATACTACTACTCCTCCCTTGGAAGATTCTAGATCATCTTAGATCCAAGGGTTAGGATTTATTCTCTAGATCCTTCTACATCCTTTACAAGGCTTCCATATTCTAGATCCTTCCTAGGATATTATATTTACAAGAATTCCCTAGAATATTCTAGAACTAGAATACTCCATAGAGGTTTCTATTGGATTTGGGCCTAATATTAGGACTTGGGCCTATGAAATTGGGCAGGCCGTAACATTCTCCCCCACCTAATGTGTCGACGTCCTCGTCGATCCTCCCTCCCGAAACCGCCTTACTTCATCTTCAAACTGCCACATGTTCGCTCCAGGTTCCCATAAAGCTTCGGCTTCAGGCAATCCCTTCCATTTAACAAGAAACTCTGGGTATGCCTTGACTCCTCGACGTGACACTTTTCTCTCCGCCATGATGTAGTCAACTTCTTTCTCATAAGAAGTGTATGTGGCCGCTGGTGCTCGTTTAGATACCCCTCGTTCTGGTTCCACCTTATCTCCATAATAGGGCTTCAAGTTGCTCACATGAAACACCGGATGGACTTTAAGTTGTGGAGGCAACTCAACCTTATATGCCACCTTGCCCACCTTCTTCACAATAGGGAATGGCCCTTCATACCTTCGAACCAATCCCTGATGCAATGGTCTTGTTGCCTTTAGACGTTGGGTGACTATCTTCACCATGACCATGTCTCCAACATTGAACTCTAGTGGCCTCCGTTTTTCATCCGCCCACTTCTTTATCTTCCTATCGGCCTTGTTTAAGTAGGATTTTGCGGTTTCAGTTTGCTCGTGCCAGGATTTCACGGTCTTGAAGGTTGTAGGACTACTCCCTGAATATCCCGCATCAAGTGTAAGTGGGGTAATTGGTTGTTGCCCCATGACTAGTTCGAATGGGCTCTTATTTGTAGCTTCGCTCCGCTGTAGGTTATAAGAAAATTGAGCCACATCCATCAACTTCGCCCAATCTGCCTGATTTGCACTCACAAAGTGCCGTAAGTACAATTCTAGCAAGGCATTCACCCTCTCTGTTTGGCCATCTGTTTGTGGGTGGAAGCTTGTTGAGAAGTGTAGTGCCGAGCCCATGAGTATAAATAACTCTGTCAAAAACTTCCCGGTAAAGCGTGGGTCTCTATCACTAATGATCGACTTGGGTAGCCCCCAATACTTAGCCACATGCTTAAGAAAGAGCTTGGCCGATGTCTCCGCAGTGCAATCCTTAGGCGCGGGTATAAACGTCCCATACTTAGAGAAACGGTCAACGACCACCATAATGTACCCGCAACCCTCGGATGTAGGCAACCAAAGAATATAGTCCATGCTAATGCTCTCCCATGGACGTGAGGCGATAGGTAAGGGCTCCAACAAACCCCCGGGGGACGTATTCTCCATCTTATCTTGTTGGCATACTAGGCATGTTCGCACAAATTGCTCTACATCATCCCGCATTTGTGGCCAATAGTATGTTGCTTCCAACAAAGTCCTTGTCCTCCGTTGTCCCGGATGCCCGGCCCACTTACTATCGTGACACTTCTTTATCAAATTCCTTCGAAGATTCTCCCACTTAGGCACATATACCCTTCGACCTTTTGTGTATAGGAGTCCTCCATCAAGCCAAAACCTCCTTGTTTTCCCACCTACAACAAGGTCCTTTAGTTGCTTGGCCATGGGGTCATGTTCCATCCATTCCTTGATTACGTCCATCAACCCGTTCGTGAGCAATGTGATCGACGCAAGTTCCCCTTTTCTACTAAGTGCATCTGCTACTATATTGGCCCTTCCCGGTTTATACTCCAAGATATAGTCAAATTCAGCCAAGAAGTCCTGCCACCTAGCTTGTTTAGGAGTCAACTTCTTCTGTGTTTGAAAGTAACTAGTGGCCACGTTGCCGGTCTTTACCATGAACTGACTCCCCAATAAGTAGTGACGCCAAACCCTTAGACAATGAACAATGGCCGTCATATCCTTTTCCTGCACCGTGTACCTTCGTTCGGTGTCGTTGAGCTTTCTACTCTCGAAATCAATGGGATGCCCTTCTTGCATAAGCACACCTCCAATGGCAAAATCTGATGCATCGGTCTGTATTTCATACTCTTTCCCGCAATCGGGTAGCACTAACACTGGCTCGGCCATGATGGCTTCCTTCAATTCTTCAAACGCCCTTTGGCATTTTTCCGTCCACTCCCAAGAATTTTTTTTCTTAAGCAAATCCGTCAATGGTGCAGCTTTGGCGGAGTATCCCTGGATAAACCGCCGATAGTAGTTAACTAGCCCGAGAAAAGACCTTAATTCGGGTACCTTGGTAGGACACTCCCAGTCCTTGATAGCCCTCACCTTGCTATCGTCCATCATAAGTGTCCCGTCCCGAATTACATGCCCAAGAAACTCCACTTCAGTCTTGGCGAATGAACACTTCTCCTTCTTCACAAAGAGATCATTCTCTCTCAGGGTCTTTAGTACCTCTCTTAGATGCTCCATGTGTTCCTCCATCGTGTTGCTATAGATGACTATGTCATCGAGATAAACAACCACAAAGCGATCCAAGAAAGGCTTGAGGATCTCGTTCATCAGTGTGTAAAATGTGGCTGGGGCATTTGTTAGCCCAAACGGTAGTACCAAGAACTTATATGCCCCATAGCGCGTGACACAAGTCGTCTTCGCCTCATCCCCTTCGGCTATCCGAACTTGATAGTAACCCGACCTCAAATCCAACTTTGAGTAGAACTTCGCCTTTCCTAGTTGATCGAACAAGTCAGCAATGAGGGGAATAGGATATTTGTTTTTTATGGTGATCTTGTTTAGTGCCCGATAGTCAATGCATAACCGCATCGAACCATCCTTCTTCCTTTGGAACAGTACAGGTGCCCCATACGGTGCCTTAGACGGCCGAATGAACCCTCGTTCCAATAAGTCCCCCAACTGTTTTCGAAGTTCTTCCAATTCTGGTGGGGACATTCGATATGGTGCCTTGGCGGGTGGTTTGGCCCCTGGCTCAAGTTCTATCCTGTGGTCAACTCCTCTTCTGGGAGGCAGCCCCTTTGGCAGCTCGGGTGGCATCACGTCCTCAAACTCCTTGAGCACTCTTGCTATCGGCTCCGGAATTGTGTTCTCCTTTGTCCCGGTATCCTCTACCTCACCTAGACTCACCATGTAGGTCTCCTCGCCTTTCCTTAGTCCTTTCTTGACTTGCATGGCATATAAGGTCATTGATCCCAAACTTCCCACTTTCTCGGGCACTTCCTTGATCCGTACGGAGCACGGTTCCTCCTCAAAGATGCATAATGACTTGGCATAGGGAACCAAGTTTGCTCTTGACTGTACAAGAAGATCTAGTCCTGCAACAATATCATAATCATCCATAGGAGCCACAGTAAAGTCGACCTTACCATTCCATTTCCCAATTTCCACGTGCACTCCTTTGGCTACGCCTTCTATAGGAATTGGTGCCGAGTTCACCGTCTTCAATGAGGACTTGGCTTCGACCACCTTCAAACCAAGCCGGTCCGCTTCCTTCTTGCGAATAAAGGTGTGGGTTGCACCTGTGTCTACCATCATAAACGCGTTCTTACCATTCACCTTGGTCTCAATATACATAAGAGACTTCTTCTCTTTAAGATCCTCCTTCATAGTGCCTAGCAACTTGAGCGTTCCCATGCTCACATGTCCTTCGTCTTCCTCTTCTGCGGTCAAAGCATTGAGTTTGTTCCTTTTTGGACAATCTCTAGCATAGTGCGGTCCATCGCACAAAAAGCATCTTTTGGTCTCCCGTTTGCTTTCTTCTCGGCGGGTCTTCCAATCTTTGTACCCAATTTTTTCTCCATTGTTGGCATTGGGTTGATCCTTCGCTCCCCCACCTTTAGCAGAGTTACTTCCCGAGCTCTCTTTAGGTCCTTTGCTTCTGCCCGATTCGTCTCGACCTTTGGAGCTATACTCCGTTAATGTTTTGGCAATGGTTAAGGCACTAGAAATATCTTTGACCTCCCTCCTTTGAAGTTCCATCTTGGCCCAAGGTTTCAACCCCTCCATGAAGTTGAATAAAAGATCCCTTTCGCTCATATCCGTGATTAGTAGCATGAGGTTGGAAAATTCTTCCACATAGCTTCGAATAGATCCCCCATGTTTCAACTCCTTCATCTTCTTCCGGGCCTCCAAATCAACGTTCTCAGGATAGAATGACTTTCGGAGAGCGGCCTTGAACTCATCCCATGTATCGATAGTTGAAGTTCCCTTTTCAATCTCAGCATGCTTGCGCCTCCACCAAACCCCTGCATTTCTGGTCAAGTATGGAGTAGCCGTCTTGATCTTTGTTGGCTCATCCACTAAGCCAAGAGAATCGAAGTATCTTTCCATGTTCCAAATGAAATCGTCAAAGCTTACCGCCTCGCGCCTACCATCATACTCCTTTGGCTTTGGAACATCCAACTTTGGTGGCCGGAATGCATAACTTGGTGTTCCACCATTTGCCACAGCCTTCTTTACTATGGTCAACTCTGCCTCATATGCATCAATATCAGCCTTGAGACTCTCTAAAAGCTACGCCGTTGTTCGTTGGAACCCAAGCATCTCACGTTCCACCTTTACTATCCATTCTTCATGGGCCGCCCCCATGGTTGCGACCTTACTTTCGAGCCCCAACTGATTATCCTTGAGGCCTACTAATTCCTTCACGAGCTCCTCCTTGAGTGTTCTCAGCTTATGATCCCATTCGTCACTCATCTCCTCATTCCGTTTAATCAAGTCTTTGATGCCCTGATCAAAGCCTTGTTGCTCATCATCTAGTGTCTCTAAGCGATCCTTCATAAGCCCAACGTGAGTCTCTACCTTAGACATACGTTGTTCCATAGCGGCAATAACATCCCTTGACTTGCCACGGCCCTTAGTTTGATCTTGGGTGTGTGTGTCTGCCATAATGCCTTCTTATGAGTTTTCTTTGACGTAGTTCCGAACCTCAGCTCTGATACCAACTGTCACGGATCTAAAAGACCTCCCCTTGTCTTATCCGTGCGGCCTTAGATTTCGGCACCTCCTCGTGCAATCTAAATCAGCCTGTCAAGAAAACAAACAAAGAGAACAAGGCAACAACTAGACAACACCACAAACTAAAAAAGTAGACAACTAGGTAAAGAATACAAGAGCAATTAGAGAATGCTAGTATATTGCGTAAGAGAATACTTACAATGCTTGCACTTGCTTGATTGTCTTGGGAGCAAATGAGCTCCTCTATTTATACTACTACTCCTCCCTTGGAAGATTCTAGATCATCTTAGATCCAAGGGTTAGGATTTATTCTCTAGATCCTTCTACATCCTTTACAAGGCTTCCATATTCTAGATCCTTCCTAGGATATTATATTTACAAGAATTCCCTAGAATATTCTAGAACTAGAATACTCCATAGAGGTTTCTATTGGACTTGGGCCTAATATTAGGACTTGGTCCTATGAAATTGGGCAGGCCGTAACATTAGGGACACCGATTTGGCATAAGGTCAATAACAACTTTGTCTTAGGCATAATCACACAACATTTTCTCGTGAAACAAAATAACAATGTTGTTTGTCAATTTGTGACAACAACTTTTTTTTAACACCGTTATTTTTATATAGTGGGTGTCAATCCAAGTGTCAAATTGTCAAGATAAAAGAATTATCATAAGCAGTCAAAAAAACTCCAATAATAATATGAGGTGTTTTGGAATATGCCCAAAACTAAATTCGTGCGGACTTGATCACGGTCTAAAACCGACAATATCATATAATTTATAAAAATACATAAATAATTCTAAAATTTTAAATTTATTATTTATAAAAAATGAAATTGAATATCACATGGAAGATATTTCGATATCGGTTTAGACCAATTTCGAATTGGCTCAATTTTCGGCGATGATATTTGAATACAGTTCGGATCGGATCTGATTCAATATGGATAAAATTTGGATTAAAATTAGATGAATTTCGGATTAAGATTGAGTTAAAATCGGTTTAGATTAAATTTGGTTCGGATCTTTTCGGATCACTACTTGTTTATTTTTTAATTTGTGAGACTTTAAAAAAATATTTTATTATTAAATATAATATTTCTAAAATGAAATGATATAATATTTAAAAATTTTTGATTACATAATTTTGTTAATTTTTTTATATAAATTAATTTGATATTGATTAATTTAAATTTAAATTTTGCTTGATTAAAATTTTAATAAATAAAAATTGGGCTAGTGTATATGGATTATAATAATTAAACTAAAATTTAATTTATCATTTTTTTAATTCAGATATATATCGGATCATAAATTTGAATCATATTTTGTTCGGATAATTTATTATTGGGTTTTGATCAGTTTGAAATCATCATCGGATCTAATATTTTAATTAATTTTTGATTAAAAATTTTGATTTGGGTAATTTTTGGATAAGATTACAGATCATTTTTAAATGATGTAATTTAGATATTAAATCGAATTTGGTTCCGTTGATTCCGGTTCGTCACCCATTTTGTCAGGTTTAGTGACCACTAACCACCGTCTAAGCCATTCATCCATCCATTATATCTATTATATGTTAACATGACTTTTCCATCTATTTAGTAATTTACTAAAATACCCCTAAAATTCTTATAATGTTAAAAAATAATGACTTCCAAGGATTCGAACCCATGACTTTCATGTACTAAAGTTTTATGTTTGCATGTGTTACCACTACACTAGAACATTTGATGATACATCTTTTCAAATCAATGATTGCATACATAGACAATCCATTTGCTAATTTTTTTTTTAATGTGACCTCCATGTACTAAAGTTTTTATGTTCACATGTATTAGTACTACACTAGAACATTTAATGATACATTTCTTATAATCAATATAATTGTATACATAGACAATTCACTTGCTAAATTTTTTTAATATTTATTTTCAAATTTATCATAATAAAATTAATTAAAATGATAAGAACATATAAACTATTTTTAATTGAATGAATAACTGATTGAATGTACGTGTATTTAATATAAAATTTTAAATATATAATTCAAATGGTACACGAAATAACATAAATTTTAATTTTAATTTCTGATACATGTATATTAATATTTTTATGAAAACACAAATTATAATATTTATTTATCTTTGTTACGTGGTACACGTATGAATGAGCATTTCACCATATCTACCCGAACTGGTTCCCTTCCCGTTTGGATTGTGGATTCGGGAAATTTTTCGGGTCAACATGAAATATTATAGAATAAAAATTCGTGCGAATGGAATGGGCTCGGGGATTAAGGTATCCCAGCACGATCCCCGTTTCCGTTCCCCGACTGATTATCATATTTAGAAAAAAATATTTTTTAAAACATATATTTACCATATTATTAAAGAGACTGAAAGTATGTGTATTTAATATAAAATTTTAAATATATAGGCCTCGAATTCACATGATACACGAAATAACATAAATTCAAATTTTGATTTATGGTACGTGTATATTAGTTTTATTCTGTAAAATTATAAATTATATTAGTTGTCTATGTTTGTTATTCTCATAACAAATGAAACTAATTCACGTGAGACACGTATGGACGAGCATTTCATCTTGTGATCTCGATCTGATCCCTTTCCCGTTTTTCTTAGGTATTCGATAGATTTTTCGGGACACCATGAAATATTATATATAAAAAAAAATCAGTGGAAGGGAACGACCTCAGGGATTAAGGTATCCCAGTCCGATCCCTGTTTTTGGTCCCTAAATGATTATCATATTTTTGAAAAATATTTTTTTGAAATATATGTTTACTAGATTATTAAAAATAATAAAATTCAAAATTTTTATAAACTTAGATTTCTGATATAAAATTTAACAAAATAAAATTTAATTTTAATACTATATTTCATCTTTTTTTATTAAAAAAATTAATTCAAATCGCTATTTATAATATAATAATAATTTTATCATGATTTATCAAATTAATTTTATTATCCGATATATTCGAGAATATATACATTTTAAATAAAAAAATTACGTATCTCCCATTTTTTGCGGGGATCCCCCTTCCCCGTTCGTGGTAAGAATCATGAATCAAATTAATCCTCATTCGGGGATTGATACGGGTTCAACGATTATATTAAAAATTTTAATTAAAAAAATTGAAATCCACGATTTTTCATGGGAATCCCTATTTCCGTTTTAGGGCAAAAATCTAGGAACATAATGATCCTCGTTCGGAAACCGGGACGGGTTCAATGTTTATGTTCGAATTCGGGGAGTGTGACAGGTATAACACTACCCGACCCTGAATTGACCGGCCTGATGCACATCCCCAAGTATACATACAACATGAATTCGTTTATTGTTAAATTTGGACATCTAGATACGAAATACACTCAACTAAATACCAGCAAAAGAATAGGCACATCAATTTTTTATCAACTTTAAAAAACGATAATACAACTAAATTGGGTACATTAAAATGTTAATCCAATTTATTGACAAATATTAAAAGAGTTTAATTGATTCAAAAAAATAATGTTAACAAAATAACATTCAAAAAACGTATACATGTTTAATATGTGAGAGATATGACAATTAACTATTTTATTATAATAACACCTATTCAGCTCATAAAGACAACAATAGTAATTTTATATAAACATGGAAACGCAGGTCGATGAGACGTTGTCAAAGATGAATGGGAGATGATTGGAGAGAGAAAAGACGAACAAACTTAAGGTTGTTAAAGACGAAAGAGAGGTGGTGGGGCAAGATAAATGTGCATATATGATGTCGTTAGAGGAAAGAGCGGATCTTAGAGGTATAATGAGGTGGCTGGATAGTGATCGAAAAAAGGCCGAAGTGAGAGTGCACATGATCAGTAATAAATTGGAGTAGATATGAGGTAAACATATGAGTAGAAGAGAAAATAGATATTCAAAAATGTTGTGGCTAAGATTGAAAGTAGTTAAAAGAACTACTATCGTGGTAATTCTTTTAGGATTTTACTGAAAAACAAACTAAAGGACACTATTATCGTGGTAATACTTGATAGCTAACGATTAACTCTTCTTGTATACCAATTTTGTCGGTTATCCTTCTCACATTTAACAAGCATCACTATAAACATGATCCTCGAAATTTAGAGTGTGCTAATATTTTGAATTTAGAACGATTATTAACAATTGAATCTTAGTAAACCGCTGCACGTGAAAGGTAAAACACACTGACAAGAGGATATAATGAACTTCATCGCAAATTTGAAAAATATTATATGAATTAAAATGTGGTCCGTGCCTTGCACGGGCTATCATGCTAGTTTATTATAATAGTATAAAGACCATTTTAGTAGTATAATCACCATTTTTTCGTAATGTTATTTTTATAAAATATTAAATTTAATTTTAATAAAGAATATTAATAATACATTAATTATATAAGATTTAACAGCTAAAATTTTAACAAAAATTAAAAATATATAGTATGTCTATAGACTGCTAGTAATACACTATGATTAATGCCGTAAATATATAATAGTGACAAATCTATACTATTATATAAATTCCGAAACATTGAAAGTTTTGGTACCTGTTTTTTGGTATTAAGTGAATTTACTTATTTACCCTTCATTATAAAGAAAAATATATATGATATCTATATTATTAAAATTCCTAAAATAAATAATAACATAATATGATTAATGGTAAGTAGTCGATTGCTTTTTTTCACAATTACTTTTAATTGAAGATATTATCTTTTATAAACACCTACTAATCTTACAATCACAAATATCTATAAAAGAAAAAACAATAAAATAATATAATTAATGGTAAGTAGTCGATTGCCTTTTTTCACATTTACTTTTTATTGAAGATATTACCTTTTATAAACACCTACTAATCTTACAATCATTAATATATACCCGAAAATATCACATCATATTTTTCAATTATTAATAAAATATATTAAAAATCTGTATACGTTATTTATAAAAACATCAATCGTATCATATCTTACAATCATTAATATTTTCTTTCAAATTACAACATGTTACCTTTTTAATTTAAAACTAATCTTACAATCATTAATATATACCCGAAAATATTACATCATATTTTTCAATTATTAATAAAAAATATTAAAAATATGTATACGTTGTTTATAATAAGGAAACATTAGTATAATCCGTAAACATGAGTATATTAAATTATATTAAATTAAAATTCATTAATTAAAATAATGGTAAGTAGTCGATTGTCTTAATTAAATTATAATTACTATAAACTAATCAATTACCTTTTTTCACATAAATCGTATAATCTTTTTAATTTTCACGTTACCTTTCTATTTCTATAGCTAAAATATATTTTTTTCCAATTATATCACGGGAGGTTCTATTTAATAAAAGAAACTAATAATATTCTAATATTAATAATTAATTGATTTTCTTTTTCAGCTAAAACATATCATCTTTTATATATTTTCTAACTAAAATCCTCTTTTAATAGAAATATCACGTACAATATTAATTTCTTCTTTTCAAATACCATTACGAGCAATTGTATTTAGTAAAATAACGTAATTAAATTATAAATACTATAAACTAATCAATTACCTTTTTCACCTAAAACATGTTACCTTTTTAATTTTCTTTAACTAAATCCTCTCTTATTCTAATCATTACACAGGCATTATATTTAATAAAATAAAAGAATTATTTTATAATTACTAATAATTAAACAATTATTTTTTTCAACTAAAACCTATCATCTTTCTACATTTTCTGACTAAAATCTCTCCATTTTCAGAAATATCATGGATAACATTTATGTTGTGGAATAAAAACTAGGTTGAGATTATTGCGGCTAGGGTTTGTATATTTAATGCTAGGATTCGTGAGCTTCGTGCTTTAATGGCTGCTTCTACGTTCGAGACTTAAACGGTCCTCACAGAATGCCTACGTATCTCTGTAAATTAGAGAATCAAGCCAATAAAACGTAGTTCTGAGATGAGGGGTCAGGCCCTTTATATAGGCTGAGAAGCCTTAGAATTATGGTAGGATTTGGAGACTTGGTGGGCAAGTCTTTGAGGAATGTTCTAGATCTATTCCTTGTAGGAATCAGTTTCCATATTGAATTGGATGCCTTATTGGATAAGTCTGAAGGGGATATTATCCTTATCCAACTCTTATTTGCTGAGCTGTTTATTACCCTTAATATTAATTACGAAATTAATACTATAATCAGGGTTTCGGGCCCAGCTGGTGGGCCCCACGTTTGGACTATTTTCGGCCTAGTTAATGCCACATTAAATGTGTCTTTAGGGCTTATTTTCAGCCCATATCATTTGCCCCCCAACTTCTAAGGAAAACTGATCAGGTTTTCATAGAAGTTATATTTGCCTTAATCGAGACTCGGGGTCGTTTTTATCCCTTACCTGGGACTTCTTAATTACCCTTATATGGGAATTTTGGTTTACACTAGTGTTTCACGAGTATCGCCTTGGTTGTAAAGTGTGGAGCGACCTACACATTTACGACGATTTGCCTTATTCGAGGCTTCAATTTGTGCTTGCTTTTAGCAATTTTGGCACTTTCATAGAGTTTTTATGCGTTATTAGCATAAATTATTGCTCAATTTGTCAAGAAAATATTTCTATAATTTTCCTCGTATTTTTCTGTACTTTTCCTAATATTTTAGGAATTTTTATGTACCAACAGGTATTTTTTATAATTTTTCCTAATAATTTAAGAATTTATATGTACCAACAGGTATTTTTATTATTTTTTTGAAATTATTTTTCAATTTCCCAACATTATTTTCAAAATTTTTAAAGGATTAACTTTAAAAAAGTCATCCTAGCAAAAAATGCTTCCTGGGCGTGGGTACCCCCGCCAAGGAGACACCCTCCTTAGGCACGCCTAGGGGGTTTGGTCTCCTGGGCGTGGGTGTATATTTGCCCTTTGAAATGCTTCCTGGGCGTGGGTACCCCCGCCAAGGAGACACTTTCCTTAGGCACGCCTAGGAAGTTTGGTCTCCTGGGCGTGGGTGCACCTTCGTTCCTTGAAATGCTTTCTGGGCGTGGTACCCCCGCCAAGGAGACACTTTCCTTAGGCACGCCTAGGAAGTTTGGTCTCCTGGGCGTGGGTATGCCCTTCTCTAAGAAAAGTCAAGTTAGGCGTGGGTACCCCCGCCAAGGAGACACCTTCCCTAGGCACGCCTAGGAGGTTTGGTCTCCTGGGCGTGGGTATAGCCCTCTTTAAAGAAAATCAAGTTGGGCGTGGGTACCCCCGCCAAGGAGACACCTTCCTTAGGCACGCCTAGGAGGTTTGGTCTCCTGGGCGTGGGTACAGCCTTCTTTAAAGAAAATCAAGTTGGGCGTGGGTACCCCCGCCAAGGAGACACCTTCCTTAGGCACGCCTAGGAGGTTTGGTCTCCTGGGCGTGGGTATGCCCTTTTAGTTGGGCCTCCTGCCTTTAAGTTCTGAGGGGCTTTTATCCCATTTTCTAAAAATGTCGTAGAACATTCTAGAATTATTTTTAAAATTTGAATTTCATGGGCTTCCCGCCTATTCAAAGGCCCATTCACCTGTTGACAGCCCATTTACTGGATATAGCCGGTTGAGTGACCAACCGTGAACTCTATAAAAGAGTAGTGTGCATCCCTCATTTCTCATCTCACTATTCAGCAAAAATTATCTCTCCTTTATCACAAATACTTTTCAAAAAAGCTCTGCTAGGGTTCTGTCGTGAGGCGATTTCCGGCGTCTTTCCTTCGCCCTGTTTTCCAGTTTCTGTTTGAAGATTGTTGAATCTTCATCTTCTTCACCCTCTTTTTTCAACATTTCTGGGTTTCAAGCCTTCAAGGGAAGCATATCAATGGAGGACTCTAGCTCTTCAGGCCAGTCTCAACTTGCTAACACTTCTACCACCGCTCCACGGCTTTCAAGGGGTAAGAACCCTAAAACATCTCTTGTCCATGCCAGTGTTTTTCCCTTAGAGATCTTTTAAATGAGTTTGGTCAAGCTTTTCCAAATATGCTTCATTTAGACGCTTATGAGTATAAATTGAAATACAAACAACATAGGGTAGACATTCTAGCCCAACTTTTTCATATTAATGGGCCTTATAGGGCCGTTGTTCCGGCCTCAAACGAAAGGGCTTGTCACCCAAAGCCTGGGGCCATTAGGATTTATAAAGAGACTTTTTATGCTGGTTTTCGCCTTCCTCCTCCTCCTCCTCCTTTTGTTTATCGTCTTTTGTGTTAAATATAATTGATGTGTTTTGATCAGTGTTTAAGTGTTACAGGGAGTTATCAGAGTTTAGCTGGAAGCAGTCAGAGTTTGTGTAAACTCCGACAGTTGGAAGCTCGACAAAGTTTGTTAAACTCTGTCTGGAGGAAGCGCGTCTACTGTTCAACAGTGATTAAAGATTAATTATGGAAGCGATATCTTTGAAGATTGGATAGCTATCAAAGAGATCGAGTTGACATAGGAGACGTGTGACAATCTGTAATTGATATCATTGTATAGCTGATTATTAGGAATATCAATTAGAGATTGTATCGTAGCTGTATGTTATATAAATACAGATAGGTTAACCCTAGAAGGGTATCGATAACGAATTATCATTATTGTAACCTAGCAGCTCTTTGTGATATTTTACATCACGAAGAGGGTTTGAAATACAAGAAGTTTTTTAAGTGCATAAACGCTTTTACTTGTTAATCTCTCATACAAAGTTGATTATTATTTGTGTATTCGGCCTAACAAGTGGTATCAGAGCCAATCTGTTACTTTATTACAGGTTAAGATCCAAACACAACAATAATCATGTCAGAAATTCCTCTACCAACACCTACTGTTTCTGAAAAGGCTCCTACTACTGTGAGTCGTTATGAACCAATCAGGGTTCCTATTCTGAGGCCATTAGAGTATGCTATGTGGAAGGTCAAGATGACTATGTTTCTGGAGGCTACAGATCCAGAATATCTTGACAGGATTTATGAAGGCCCTCACAATCCTACAAAGCTATCTGTTGCAGTTGCTGGTGAAGCAGCAAAAATGGTTCCAAAGGAAAAGAAGGACATGACTCCTGAAGATCTATCATCAATTGCTAAGGATGCAAAAGTTAGGCATTTACTTCATAGTGCCTTAGACAATGTCATGTCTAACAAAGTCATTAACTGCACCACTGCAAAAGAGATATGGGATGCACTTGAAGTCAGGTGTCAAGGAACTGCAGCTATTAAGAAGAATAGGAGAAACATACTCACACAAGAGTATGAGCATTTTGAGGCTAAACCTGAAGAGACCATGACAGAAACATTTGATAGATTCTGTAAACTGATTAATGATCTGTCATTGGTCAACAAAGAATATGATCTAGAAGACTCGAATCTCAAGTTTCTTCTTTCTCTACCTGAAAAGTGGGATGTGAAAACAACCACTATTAGAGACAACTATGATCTTGCTGAAACAGAGATTGATGAAATTTATGGACTGCTCAAAACTTATGAATTGGAAATGGAGCAGAGAAACAGGAGATCAAGTAGAAAAGGAAAGTCTGTTGCTCTTAATGTTGAAGAGAAGCCTCAGAAGAAAGAGGCAACAAGAAGGAAAATGAAGGGAAAAGCTTTGGTCATACACTCAGAAAGTGATTCACCAAACTCTGATTATGATTCAAACTCTTCTGAATCATCTGACTCTGAGGATGATGAAGAAGAAATGAGAAAAATGGCTGTGCTGATGGTGAAAACTTTCAAGAAAATGGGCTTCAAGAATTTCAAGAAAGGAAAAAGGTTTTCTAGGGATTCAAATGAAGACAGGAAAAGCTACAGGAAGTCTGATAAGAGAGATTCTAAAGGGAAGAAGGATAAGTCTGAAATTCAATGCTACAAGTGTAAGGAGATGGGTCACTATGCTCCTGAGTGCAAGAAGGGTAAAACTGGAAAGGTACTCTACACTAAAGGCAGAGATTGGGCAGATACTTCAGATTCTGATGAAGAAGTGAACTATGCTCTCATGGCTACTACTGAATCAGAATCCTCTGAAAATCAGGTACCTCCAACTACCTATGCTTATAATATTGATGACATTGCTCAATTAAGAATTTTTCTTAAGTCATTGCATATAAGTTATAGGGATCAGACTTTAGAAAATGAGAGGATAAAAGCTGAAAATTCTGAACTTAAAGAGAGAAATAAACTTGTTGAAGAGAAACTTGAAAACATGCAACAAGTTCAGAAAGAGAGAGATGATGCTGTTTGCAAAGAACAGATTTTGCTTCAGAAATATAAACAACTAGAATCTGAGTTGGAGGAAGCAAATAAGAAAATTAGGACTTGGACTAATTCTGGAAAGGACACTCAACAGATTTTTCAAACAGACACTGTTGGTCTAGGTTATAATGAGGAAGATGAACTTAGATTTCAAAATCAAGTTAAAGTCAGAACTAAATTTGTTCATGGAACCAGTAAATTTTTGTCTGAGAATGAAAAAGAAGCTGTCAAAAGAAAACCAGTAAAAACTAGTGTTAATCAGGTTAATATTGGTTCAATGACAGATAAACAACTCAAACATAAACTGAAGGAGTTAAAATCTGTTGAGAAAAAGAAAGTGTCAAACAAGAACAGAAATGGAAAAGTAGGCATCACTTCAGGAAATAAACCAATGCTTGCTAGTTATGCTCCAAGAAAGACATGTCATAACTGTGGTAGTACTAAGCATCTTGCAAATTTCTGCAAGAAAAATAAAAATATAAATTCTTTACCTACAAAGTCTGAGGTAAAGAAGGATTTTGCTAGAACTAAGCCACAGACTCTATGCACACACTGTGGAAGCACTTGGCATTCCATCTATACTTGCAGAAAATATCATGCTATCTATCATAATTACTATGAACTGAAACCCAATCTAAAATGGGTTAAAGTTGATACTGCAAGTGCAAACACTGATACTGTTAGCTCAAACTCTGATAATGTTAATTCCGCTGCAAAAGCTAACAAAGTTAAGAATGCCAAAGGATCCAAGCAAGTCTGGATCCTTAAAACTAATCCTCAGTAATTGTTTGTGATTGCAGGGTAACAGGGAGGCAACCCTAGTCGTGGACAGTGGATGTTCAGGACACATGACTGGAAATAAAGCCCTGCTATCAGAATATGAGGAGAAGGCTGGCCCAAAAGTTTCCTATGGTGATGGCAATATAGGAAGAACATTGGGATATGGCAATATCAATCTTGGAAATGTCATCATCAACAATGTAGCTCATGTCCCAGGACTCAAGCATGACTTGCTATCTGTGAGTCAAATCTGTGACAAGGGATATCATGTAGATTTCCAACCTGAATATTGTGAAGTTATCAGCAAATCTACAGGAAAGGTTGTTCTAGTTGGTCACAGGCAAAACAACATTTATGAAATCAAGCTTTTGATAGACTCTGTTGGAAAAGCTGTTTGCCTGTCTACAAGAATGTCTAGTGAAGAGAGTTGGAAGTGGCACAAGAAACTCTCACATTTGAACTTGAACAACATCAATGAACTGATCAGAAAGGATCTTGTAAGAGGACTCCCAAAGACCCTGTTAAATGTTGATGGCCTATGTGACTCATGTCAGAAAGCTAAACAAAGGAAGTCATCTTTCAAGAGCAAAACAGAATCTTCTATCACTGATCCCCATCATCTTCTGCATGTTGATCTATTTGGTCTAGTAAATGTTATGTCTATTGCAAGGAAGAAATATGCTTTAGTCATTGTTGATGAATACACTAGATTCACCTGGGTGTATTTTCTAGCAAAGAAGGATGAAACTGCATTGACTCTGATGGAGCATGTGAAGCTTCTGGACAAAGGATCAAGCAACAAAGTTAGAATTATTAGAAGTGATAATGGAACTGAGTTCAGAAATGCAACAATGGAAGAATTCTGCAAGGACAATGGAGTGAAACAAGAATTTTCAGCACCTGGTACACCACAACAAAATGGTGTAGTTGAGAGGAAAAATAGAACATTAATTGAAGCTGCCAGAACTATGCTTGATGAAGCAAAATTGCCAACTTATTTCTGGGCAGAAGCTGTTCAAACTGCTTGTTTTACTCAAAATGCAACACTGATCAATAAGCATGGAAAGACACCATATGAGATGGTGAAGAAAAAGAAGCCTAACCTGAAATACTTTCATATTTTCGGGTGCAAATGTTTCGTTTTGAAGACTCATCCAGAACAGTTGACCAAGTTTGAGTTAAAGGCAGATGAAGGAATTTTTGTTGGCTATCCACTATCAACAAAGGCATTCAGAGTTTACAATCTGAGAACTAAAGTGATCATGGAATCTATACATGTTTCTTTTGATGATAAGAAGATAACTGAACTTGAAGACAAAGACGAATATGATCAACTGAACTTTGAAAATGAAGTTTTAAACTCTGATGAAGGAAACTCTGATGAAACAATTCTGACAGACTCTGTTGAAACAAACTCTGAACCTCTACTGGTAAATTCTGGAGAAACTTCTCAGTCACAACAAAGAGGAGAACCAGTTGAGGGGGAGCATGATCAAGATGAAGACTCAAACACTGATACTGAGTCAACTGAAAAATCTGGATCAAACTCTGATGCTTCAAACTCTGAAAATTCAAATTCTGACTCTGGACAGTCAAGTTCAGGGGGAGTCTCAGAAAACGAAAATAGATCACAACAGAATCAGGAGAGCATGGATCAAGGGGGAGGATCACATGCTGATAGAAGTCATTTGCCTTCTGCTAGGAAATGGACTAAATCACATACACCTGATTTGATAATTGGTGATCCAGATGCAAAAGTAAAGACAAGAAGTGCTACTGCAAGTGAATGTCTATTTCATGCATTCTTGTCTAAAAATGAACCAAAGAAAGTGGAAGAAGCTCTTCAAGATGCAGACTGGATAACAGCAATGCAGGAAGAGTTAAATGAATTTGAAAGAAATGAAGTTTGGACCCTTGTACCAAGGCCAAAGAACAGATCTATTGTTGGTACTAAATGGGTTTTCAGAAACAAGACTGACAGTGAAGGTGTTATCACGAGGAACAAGGCTAGACTGGTAGCAAAAGGTTATTCACAGCAGGAAGGAATAGATTATGATGAAACATTTGCTCCAGTAGCAAGATTGGAGGCAATCAGAATTTTTCTAGCATATGCCTCTCACAAGAAATTCAAAGTGTTCCAGATGGATGTGAAAAGTGCTTTTCTGAATGGAAAGCTTGAAGAAGAAGTGTTTGTTGAACAACCACCAGGATTTGTGGATCCCAAATATCCAGATTATGTCTACAGGCTAGATAAGGCACTATATGGACTTAAGCAGGCACCAAGAGCATGGTATGAGACACTTGCTCAGTTTCTTCTAGAAAGTGGATTCAACAGAGGTACAATTGACAAAACTCTGTTTTATTTCAACCAAGGAAGTGACCTCCTTTTAGTTCAAATTTATGTTGATGACATCATCTTTGGGTCTACTAATGATAAACTCTGTAAGAAGTTTGCCAAGCTCATGCAGTCCAGATATCAAATGAGCATGATGGGAGAGCTTAGTTACTTTCTAGGCCTACAGGTGAAACAAACAGAAGATGGAATTTTCATTAATCAAGAAAAATACACCAGAAATCTTCTCAAGAAATTTGGTATGCTTGACTGTTCATCTGCATCAACTCCCATGGCAACAGCAACTAAACTGGACAAAGACACAGGAGTTTCAGTGGATATGACAAATTTCAGGGGCATGATAGGATCTCTTCTATACTTGACAGCTAGTAGGCCTGACATCATGTATGCAACCTGTCTTTGTGCAAGGTTTCAGGCAGATCCTAGAGAGCCACATCTGACAGCTGTGAAAAGAATCTTCAAGTATCTCAAGGGCACCATATCATTAGGTCTGTGGTACCCCAGAGAATCAGATTTTAAGCTACTTGGATATTCTGATGCAGACTTTGCAGGCTGTAAGGTAGACAGAAAGAGCACTAGTGGAAGCTGTCAATTTCTTGGTGACAGACTTGTTTCCTGGTACAGCAAGAAACAGAAATCAATCTCCACATCTACAGCTGAAGCAGAGTATATTGCAGCTGGTAGCTGTTGTGCACAGATCTTATGGATGAAGAATCAATTGCTGGATTATGGATTGAGGTACAGTAATATACCTATTTACTGTGATAACCAAAGTGCTATTGCTATGACAGGTAATCCAGTACAGCATTCAATGACCAAGCACATCAACATAAGGTACCACTTCATCAGAGAACATGTGGAAGAAGGAAATATTGAACTACATTTTGTCTCTACAGAACAACAGCTTGCAGATATCTTCACTAAACCATTGAGTGAAGTTACATTTACAAGGCTGGTTAATGAACTAGGAATGATCTCTGGTTCTGACTAGAAATGTTGGTTAGATTCAAACTTTACTTATGTGATGTATTAATCATATTTCCTGATTGGTTAAATACTAAGTGAACTCTGTTGATTAAACTCTGTTATGCATACTCTGTTAAACTCTGTCAGCATGTCTGTATGTCATACACTGTTAATAAGTTTGATAAACTCTGTGAACTTTGAGTTGATTTTTGTCTGAATGAAAACACCAATGAAGAAATATGTATGAAGCATGATTCTCAGCAATTAATCATGAATCTTTCTGAGTTATTGAGATCTAATCTTAGATTGTGCAGAAAGTTAACACAGCATGATACTGGCTCATATTTATAGCATCTCTTAGTTTATTTTGTCCTAAACTCTGAGTCTATAAATACTGTGTGCATTACCTTTCATGAAGAACTACTGATGTTGATGAACTCTAAACTCTGTTAGTTATACTCTGATAAAATAAAATGTTTACTGCAATACCCCAAAGAAAGTGTATATAGGTTGTTATACTCCTTTGAGATTATGTTGGATACTAGGATGACCCAGGAACCTATTGGTATATAATATGTGCTAAAATTCTCTGATTTTTGGTGACTAGTTAAATACTAGGATGACCCAGGAACTTATCAAAATGATAAGGGCTAAAATTTTTGAATTTTTGGTGACTGGTTCCAACCTCTGATTACTGGAATGAAAAAAAAAAAAAAGGGAATGAAAAAAAAAAATAAAAAAATGTGTATATAAAGAGGGTATAAAATAAAAATTACTGTATAAAGTTCGATTACTTCAGAGTTTAGCTTTCATCATACAGTCAGTGTTTACTATGACAGTTTGTGCATCCAGTGTTTATTGATTTACTTTATGGATTTTATGAAAAATTAGATGCTCTAAAAATTGACTTAGTAAACTCTGCTTCACACACACAAATATTCACAACTGTGCAATTTATGAAAGGGTTTCGATGATAAAGTTGGAGAATTGACAAACGCTGTTGATTCGTGATTTGCACTCTAAGGTAAATTTTCACTTGGACAATTTGAAAGTCTTGGAGTAAGTAGGGTTTTTGACAACTGTTAATCAGTGGATAGTTCATGAATGTGTTCTTTATATGATTACTTTAATTAGTTTTCATATTCTCTTCTTGATGCATTTTCTTGAAGAACAGTTCATATAACACAAATAACAGTTGCAGAACACAATGAATATGATTAGAAAAACAAAATTTTCATTGATAATAAGAAAGAGATTACAAGCAAATATTACATATTTTTGTTCTCTCTATCTGCTAATCTATTCAACAGGAAAGTAAAAGGTCCGTCCACACCACTCCTTTGTTAGCAAAAATTCCCAGATCCCATCTTTGCCACTTTATTTGGGTGGAAGTTGAAGGGATAAGGTTATTTTTGCTGACATATTCATTAACAATGGTTGGTGGTGGTGGATGAGGATGCCTTCGAGGAGAGCCATGCCAATGTTGCTTGGAGGGCAGCATCGATGTCGATCACCCTTGCAGGTTTCTCTCTCTCGAGCTCTTCCAGACCAGCATCCATTTGCAGCCACAGCGTCTCAAGCTGCCTTTCCCACTCAAACGCTTCAAACTCTTCACGAGTATAGCTGAAGATGTCTCTATTTTCGACAAGATGAAGGTTTTTCTCTTTGATGGTAAGGTTAGCCATTGTTTTTCAAGAGTATTTGGTTTGAAAGGTTTGTGATTTTACAGGGGAGACTGAAAGGTTAAAGGTTTAATGAAATAATCTGATCAAGTCTCTAGGCCTTAAATAGAGATGGGTAAGAACGAAGTCCTTAATCGCTTCGTATTCTGGTTATTAAAGGCAACAGGTAAACGTTTCAAATTCTGATTTTACTTGGGTCCAGATATTTTTAAAAGAGTATTATTTGATTTTTGTTAAAATCAAATATTTTAATGTTTTAATTTTAATATACTCTTTTTAAAAATAGGCGCACATGACCCACTCGCCCTTAATGTGTCCCACTTACCTATTATCGTGTCCCACTACACATTAATCAAGGAACTGATTGAGTGTTTGTTACATAAGAGATTGAGTTTTTATTAATTTAATCACTTTTGTGTCCAAACGAGTTTGCTTTATTCTTACTCTCACAGTTTTCTTATTTTTCTCTTGGGCACTCACGCAAACACCTTTTCTACATTCATATCTTTTGGAAATTCTTGGAAATTCTTAACTCAATGGCATCTAAAGCATTCACTGCTCTTGGCTTACGGTTTGTTCCTAATAACTATGAAGCTCCACTCTATCATGAACGCGTTCCAGAATCGTTTCATCTCATGCAGAATTTTTTGAGGGATTCAGAGATTGGACAAGCTCTGACTGGACCTGCTACTCTTTCTACGTCTCAAATTGCTTCATTCTGGCAGAACTCAGTTTATGTGAATGGAGGAGAAAGTGGAACTCCTACCATTATCTTCACCTATGAAGACCAAGACCATGTGATTACTCCACAGACTGTACGAGATACGATGGGTTTTGACACACATACTTCTTATACTCTGGTTAATGAAAGTTATCTGAGAGACATGCTACAGGAGATAGGTTACATGGAATCTCTTGACAAGCTTGGCAGTATAAAGCGACCAAATCTCAGAAAGGAATGGAATTTCTTCTTTGATTGCATAACAAGAACATTCCAGAAGAAAGTCACAAACTGGGATACCATTCCAATGGATAGTCTCCATATCGGGTATTCTTTGCTCTATGGTATTAATTTTGATTTTGGTCGATATGTTTTGATGAGCTTAGGTGATAAATTGTCAGAGTCTACCACTGTCTACTATGCTCGTTTCTGTCAAATGTTGTTCAATGCATGTGTACCTGGTCTTGTAATTGATGAAACTGATAAAGTTGATCCTTTTAGAGTCAATAAACGCATATTCTCTGATATGACTAACAAGGATGTTGGTAAAGAAAATCTTCCTGAGTTTATCATGCCTCTTGCTCTACGAAATTTTCTAAATCAACCACAAGAACCACAACAAGACCAACAGGAACCACAACACGATGCACCACAACAAGATGAACCTGAACAAGAACCACAACAACCTGAACCACACCCTGAACCTCAACCAGAACCAAACACTGAATCACCTGCAAAGCAATCTTCACACACTTCAAACTCAAACTCTGATTCTAAATTAAAATCAAAGTCTAAATCTCAAGGCGTTAAGAAAGCACTTGCTGAACGACATGCCAGTCTAAGACAGGCGGAAGAGACAAAGAGGAAATCAAAACGAAAATCTCCTGAAGCTGTTTACACTAGAAAAGGGAAAAGACTGAAAGCTCGAGCAAACATGCCTAAGTCACCACCTTGTGAAGAGGATTCAGATAATGTACCTCTAGCAAAACGAAGAAAAGTGATATTCTCTGATTCTGTGGATGAAGATATTGAAGCTCCAGAGGTTGTTTCACAGCAAACACCTCCTGTTGAGGTTGAGAAAGATGCAATACCTGCAGAGGATAAAATGCCTGCAGAAGAGGATGCAAGAGATGGTGTTTCTTCAATAAATGCTGTTCCTGATTCATTTATGCCATTATCTGATCCTATCTCTAATATTGGTGTAGTTGATCAACTTACATCTGTTCCTTCTGAAGCTGTGGCATCTCATACTGAGATAATATCTGATGCTCACCACACTGTTGAAGAAGGTGAAGAAATTGATCAGGCAACCAAAGTAACTTCTCAGTCAATGCCTGTTGCTGAGCCTGAGCAACATGAAGAAAATCCTGAAAAGCCTACAGAAGATATTGCTAAATCTATGGCTGAAGATGAACCAGTTAAAGCTACAAGTGTTGAAGCTGAAGGTGACAGTAGTGCAAACTCTGATACTTCTCTGAGTGCACCAGTACAAACTGATGATAAACATACACCTTTTTCTCAACCTTGTACTTCTCATGAAGTTGAGAGAGCACAATTTGCCAAGAATGCTGCTGAATGGTACAAAGAAGATTGTATTTTTCCATCAAGAAGAGCAGCTAAGTTTGTTAAGCAACGTGCTGATACTATCTCTAATCCAGAGATTCTTTCTTGCTTGAAAGCAACTATAGTTCAAGTTAAAACTCTGGATAGACGATTTGATGATACTAATTTGGCAATCACTTCTTTGCGAAATGAGGTTGTAGCTAGAGAGATGAAAATGGAAACACATTCAAAACTAGTGACTACAAAATTCTCTAAAGCTCAAGACAATATCCTTACCAGACTGAGTAAAGTTGAAGAGAATCAGTCTGATTTATCTGCTAAAATTGATTCTATTGCTACCTCTCTGGAGTTAATTACTTCTATCCTTATGCCTGATGATGTCAAAAAGGGGGAGAGAGTTGTCAGAAGGGATAGTGCTGGAGATGGAGGGGCAAGTAACAAAGACAAAGGAAAGAAAAAGGCTGAGGAGGTTCAAACTCTGAGAACTAGTAAGTCATTCAAATCACAGTCTGTTGGGAGAAATACTGATACTCAAGGAACTTCAAGGACCAAGAGTTTACTGTTATCTTCAAATCCACAAACTGATGAAGAGTTGGCTGCTAAGTTGTTCATTGAAGAGAATGAGGAAGGAGTAACGATTGAAGACATTGAAGCTGAGGAAAAGAGTTTACAAGAAGAACATCTTAAAGCTTTAAAGTCTGATAAGGTACAAAAAGAAAAAGCTCCTAGGCCTGTTCTTAAAGGCATTGTGATCAAGGAAAATGTTGATGCTGATCAAAAATCACATTTATCTAAGAAATCAACAGAAGCTGAAGCTAAACTCAAGCTGAAAGGCATTGCTATGGAAGGAGAAGATTCAAAGAAGAAAGATACAACCTCTGTTGCTACACAAGTTGTGTTTAGACCTCTATCTTCTCAGTTGAAATCAGTTTTTGGTAAAGGAACACTTCATGATCCAGATGTGTTATCTGGAGTCTCAATGAATATTTCTGATGGAAAAGCTTTATCTGGTAAGATTGGAAATAATAAGGCTGGATTAGGCTCACATAGAGACAGAAGGCAATATACTGGTCCTAGAGATCCTTCTTCACTGGCTGTTCCAGGTCGTGGTGTACCTCAAGAGAGTCTGGATAGACTGGAATCAGTGCAGTTGGTTCATCAGAAGAGTTTAGACAAAGATTTTCTTCTTTACTTCATGGCTGATGGGACAGTATTCAAAGTTGGTGAGGATGATATCGGCTTGAAATATTGGGAAGAACTAGAGTATGTTCTATATCTTCTCAAGGTGAATAGTCGAAGGACTCAATCTGTTGCTAATGTACTAAGACAGAAGATGACTCAGAATCTGGCTATTAGAGGACAGAAATACAACAGCAGATACATTCCTAAGTACAGGGATTACCAAGGCAATCTCATTGAAATGAAGAAAGGTACTGCAAAGTTAAAAACTGATTTGGGAATCACAGTACTTGACTTCAATACTCAGGCAGAAAAAGATAGATTTATCAGACTGGGTAATGAAATGAGAAGAAACAAGATTTATGATCTTAGGGCTGCTATTTACCAAACAGATGAAAGTGATCCTCAACTCAGAGAAATCAAAGAAGCAATGAAGATTGAACTTGAAAATGCAGAAAGAAGATTGCTGATTGATTATCTCAGAACCATGCCAGATCTTGAAATGATTAGAGATTAAAGTTCTGTAAGAATTTTCTTATTCTCTATAGTTTTTAAGCTTAAACTCTGAATCTGTATAAACACTGTATTTATCATTTGTTTTGACATCATCAATTATTGTCATTAACTTGTACATTTTTGATAATGAACAAGTTGGGGGAGATTGTTAAATATAATTGATGTGTTTTGATCAGTGTTTAAGTGTTACAGGGAGTTATCAGAGTTTAGCTGGAAGCAGTCAGAGTTTGTGTAAACTCTGACAGTTGGAAGCTCGACAGAGTTTGTTAAACTCTGTCTGGAGGAAGCGCGTCTACTGTTCAACAGTGATTAAAGATTAATTATGGAAGCGATATCTTTGAAGATTGGATAGCTATCAAAGAGATCGAGTTGACATAGGAGACGTGTGACAATCTGTAATTGATATCATTGTATAGCTGATTATTAGGAATATCAATTAGAGATTGTATCGTAGCTGTATGTTATATAAATACAGATAGGTTAACCCTAGAAGGGTATCGATAACGAATTATCATTATTGTAACCTAGCAGCTCTTTGTGATATTTTACATCACGAAGAGGGTTTGAAATACAAGAAGTTTTTTAAGTGCATAAACGCTTTTACTTGTTAATCTCTCATACAAAGTTGATTATTATTTGTGTATTCGGCCTAACATTTTGGCCGAAGCCCGGGTTTGTCCAACCCAACTTATGCCAAATGCATGGCGTTTTATCTATTGTTTCTTGGTCCAATGTAAGAAACATGGGCTTGAGCCCAGTATTTCTGTTTTTCGATATTTATTCAAATTTGTCAATTCTTCTGACAATTCGGGCTGGGTCAAAATCCAACACCGTTCCTTAGCCCGTTCTTGTTTTGTTTCGGATTCCGCTCCTGATTCCCTTCCTAATTGGAAGAGGGAATGGTTTTATATCTTTTTGGATGGGGATGACTGGGACAACTATTTTCGGCCCAACTTCTGCAGAGCCGTTGATGGGCCTGTCAGGAGTTTAAAATTGGGCGTGGAAGAAGAGGCCGCCATAACTTTGTTAACATCCGATAATTTGCATCAATGTGCAAATTTGATTTCTGAAGATTCGTTGCAGGCCCATGGGCTAAGCGATTTGGGCCCTGAGGGTAATTCTCACCTCTTGCTTTGTTAACATTTTATGCTAGATATAATTTTCTAACTTTCTTGTAAACGTTTTGCAGCCAAAACTGCTCTGGGAGCAATTTTTAGGCAGAGGGAGACTGCTGCCACTGCTAGGGTGGTAACAGAGAACCCTAGGTCCAAAAGGGCCAGGACAGATGAGGCTTCTCCCGCGGTGGAGCGTGTTCCTGCTTTTCTTCAAGAAAAGCCAGTTCCTATTGAGGAAGACCTCACTCCCTTTACAGTGGGATGGGGTTTATGCAATAGGGACACAGCTGTAGGTGATTCTAGGGCTGCAGCTGAGTGGTCCAGGAGCGTGGTTACTCCACGAGATAGGATTCACATTGTGGAGTCCTCTGATGACTTGCAGATTGAGCTTCTCGGGGCTCAAGCTGTTGCTTCGGTAATTTCTTATTCAACTTCTTTAATTTAATTGCATTTACTTTTCCCTTATTTACTTGTTTCCTTTGCAGATGAACGCCTACCTTCAGGCCGCTGTTCATAACCTGAAGGAGGTGCGTGCTGATAAGACCATTGCTGAGAGGGACAGAGACAGATACTTTGATGCCTCCGAGGCAAACTTTGCTCGTTTTAGGGAGGTGGAGAAGGAGCTGGCTGCTGAGAAGGAGAAGAACAGGAAGCTACAGCTGGAGGTGCAGCAGAACAGGGAACACATCATTGCTGATTACAAGGCTTCTAAGGACTTTCAAGATGTCCTGAATGCCGAGTATGATGCAAACTTTCCTGGCATCTTCAAGGAGTGTTGGGAGGGGATCATCGAGGAGCTGAGTGGGAAGATCGAGGGGGTATCCCTGGAGAAGTTCCCGGTACCTGCTATCCCTGGATTGACAGATACTCTGGAGGTTGCTACCGAGACAGCAGTGGATGGGGACTCTCAACCCACTCAGGATCCACCTTCTTCTCCTGGGGTAGAGACAGCAGATCCTTCTTCTACCCAGGGAGATGTTGTTATTGAGGACTTAGATGCATAGATGGCCCTGCGTGGCTTATTTCTGTTTGTCTTTATTTATTCTGAACTTTTGCCCTTCGGGGCTTATGACTTAACTTATCTATGTAGTAGTTTATTTTGTTTTCATGTTTTCATTTTTTTTATAGTTCGTTAAACTTTAGAATTTCTCAAGTACTTGGCCTCCTGGCTGGTACTAAACTCACAAGCTAGTTCAACGTTTGCCTTTCGTGTTTATTTTAACAAAGAGAAATAACTCATAGAGAAAACAGTATAAATTCCATTATGCTGTCAAAAGATATCAATAGAATGGGTTCAACCCTTACATAAATATTCTATCTTCTACTGGGAGCAACATGCTCTAAAATGGTTTCATTCGAACCTTATTCCTAATAAATAGGTAAAAGTCTAAGCCTTTGTCAAAAGGACTTACACATAATAAACTTTGAGGTTCACAGCATGCCAAGTTCGGGGCACCTCAACCCCGTCCAAGGTTTCTAACTTGTAGGATCCTTGCCCTAACACCTTTCTGACTAGATATGGTCCTTCCCAGTTTGGTGCTAACTTTCCTTTCTGGCCAACTCCTGAGGCTTCAATCTTCCTTAAAACCATGTCACCTTGTCGAAAGAATCTTTCTTTAACTCTCTGGTTGTAGTGAAAAGAGGCTCTCTTCTGATATTCAGCATTCTTTGCATTAGCTCCATCTCTAACCTCATCAATTAAGTCAAGGGAAAGTCTCATTCCTTCGTCATTAGTTTCTGGCTCATATGCCTCAACTCGAGGTGATGCTTGCATGATCTCTAAAGGCACAACTGCCTCGGCTCCATAAGCCAGCAAAAATGGGGTTGCTCCAGTCGTTACCTTACAAGTGGTACGATATGCCCAAAGTATGGGCAACAATTCATCTACCCAAGTGTTCCTAGAGCGTTCGACCCTCTTTTTCAGTCCATCAAGGATAATTCGATTAGCTACCTCAGCTTGCCCATTGGCTTGAGGGTGTGCCACCGAGGTAAAACGGAGCTCAATCGCATTCTCTTCACAATACTTCTTGAACTCTTCATTATTGAAATGTGTCCCATTGTCTGTTACAAGGATTCGTGGGATTCCGTATCTGCAAATTATGTTCTCCCAAAAGAACTGGGAAACTTGCTTGGTGGTTATCTTAGCCAGAGGTTTAGCCTCAATCCACTTAGTGAAGTAATCGATGGCCACTATTAGGAATTTCCTTTGCGCAGAAGCCATGGGAAAAGGCCCAAGTATATCCATCCCCCACATCGCAAATGGAATGGGAGAGTTAATTGAAGTTAAGATCTCAGGCGGTTGCCTTACAATTGGGGCATGCTTCTGGCATCTCTCGCATCTCTTGACATAGTTTTGTGCATCAGCCAACATCTCCGGCCAATAGAACCCTAAACGAATTATCTTGTGAGCTAGGGCCCTGCCCCCCAAGTGTTGGCCACAGATCCCTTCATGAACTTCTTCCAATGCTTCTCTTGCCTCTTGAGGCCTTAAACATTTCAAGTATGGGATGACAAACGACCTCTTATACAAAATGCCTTCAATCAAAGTGTATCTCAATGCTCTTACTGAAAGTTTCCGTGCCTCCAAGGCATTGTCTGGGAGCCATCCAGTCTCAAGGTGTGCCTTGATAGGGTCTATCCAAGAGCCTCCTATATCGATCGGTGCCAATAACTTTGAGTTAACGGTCGGGGCCTTCAAGACCTGAAAATAGACACTCCCAGCATAATTTTCTATCTCGGAAGAAGCAAATTTAGATAGGGCATCGGCCTTAATGTTTTCCTCCCTTGGAATGTGCTCAACATAGCACTCCTCAAACTGGGACATAACAACCTTCACTACTCTCAAGTATTTTGCCATAGTCTCATCCTTAGCCTCGAATTCACCATTTACTTATGATACCACAAGCCTTGAATCTCCACAAACTTTGAGATTTTTGACCCTCATGATCCTGGCCAAGCCCAAACCAGCTATTAATGCCTCATACTCTGCCTCGTTGTTGGTAGTAGGGAAATCCAACTTTAAAGCGTACTCAACTGTGAACCCATCGGGGCTTTGCAAAACCAAACCCGCACCACTAGATTTTGTTTTTGATGCTCCATCAAAATAGAGCACCCAATATTCCTTCAGATCAGGTGTAAGTTCTTCTTCTTTTTCCTCTTGCCCAGGGGTAGTCATTATCTCTTGCCCCCCGACTTCTTGGTTGTTAATGGTGCATTCAACCACGAAGTCAGCCAATGCCTGAGCTTTGATAGCTGTCCGAGGCTTGTATGTGATGTCAAACTCTCCTAACTCAATCGCCCATTTGATTAGCCTTCCACTGGCCTTAGGGCTATGCAATATGTTCCTCAATTGCTGGTTTGTCAGAACTTGAATCTTATGTGCCTGAAAGTAAGGCCGCAGCTTTCTTGAGGCAGTTACTAATGCCAAAGCAAACTTTTCTATGGGAGAGTAATTCAACTCATCCCCATGCAACACTTTGCTCACGTAGTAGATAGGTTTCTGGACCTTCTCCTCTTCCCGAATAAGGACAGCACTCAGGGCTTGTTCGGATACCGCCAGGTATAAACTAAGAATCTCCCCAGGACTTGGTTTGGTCAACAACGGGGCTTCAACCATGTACTTCTTCAGTTGCTCAAAGGCCTCTTGGCTCTCAGGTGTCCACTCAAAATCTTTCACCTTTTTTAACGCTTGGAAGAAAGGCAAGCATTTGTCTCCAGACTTGGAGATGAATCTTCCTAAAGCTGCAACTCGGCCTGTCAACCTCTGCACATCTCTTATAGAGCGTGGTGGCTCCATGTCTAAAATTGCCTTGATCTTATCAGGATTAGCCTCAATGCCTCTCTTTGAAACCATCAGTCCTAAAAACTTTCCAGATCCAACGCCAAAAGCACACTTGGCGGGATTCAACATCATCTTATGGTGCCTCAGCACTTCAAATGCCTCTCTGAGGTGTTTTATATGATCAGCCTTGAGTAGGCTCTTAACTAACATGTCATCAACATATACCTCCATGGTTTTTCCAATCAGATGGGCAAATATCTTGTTCACCAATCGTTGGTAAGTAGCTCCTGCATTCTTTAGACCAAAAGCCATGACAAGATAACAGAATACACCAAAGTCAGTTATGAAAGATACCTTAGGTATGTCATCCTTGTGCATCTTAATCTGATTATAGCCGCTGAATCCATCCATGAAGCTTAACATCTCATGTCCAGCTGTGGCATCTATCAACATATCAATCCTTGGCAGGGGAAAATAATCTTTTGGGCATGCATCATTCAGGTCAGTGAAGTCTATACACATTCTCCACTTCCCATTTGCTTTCTTGACCATGACTGGGTTCGCTAACCATTCGGGGAACTGAATCTCTTCAATAAAACCAGCTTCCAAGAGCTTATCCACTTCTTGCCTAATGGCCTCTTGCCTTTCCGGAGCAAAGTTTCTCTTCTTCTGCTTTATTGCCTTCCTTTTGGGATCAACATTTAACTTGTGAGTTATGAGTTGGGGGTCAATCCCCGGCATATCAGCTGCTGTCCAAGCGAACACATCGCTATTCTTCTGTAAGAATTCTATTAACTGGCCCTTCAGGGGTTCTTTCAGAGATGCTCCAACATAAGTAACTTTTTCAGGATCATTAGTTTCTAGAGGTACGGGAATCAAATCCTCTGCTGGCTTCCCTCTATGCTCTTTATTATCGCGGACATCCATGTCTTCAATCGGAAGGACCTGCCCCCCGACTCCATCGGCCCTCAGTGCGGCTACATAGCAACTTCTTGCCATCTTCTGATCACCCTTTTGTTCTCCGACACCATTCCGTGTCGGAAACTTAATTTTCATATGATAGGAAGAGGCCACAGCCTTAAACGCATGAAGTCCAGTCCTTCCAAGGATTGCGTTGTATGTTGATGATGCCTTGATCACCAAGAAATTCAACATCTGAGTTGCCTCTTTAGGCTCCTGTCCAATAGTCACGGGTAGCTGAATACTCCCTTCAACGTTGGACTCCACTCCGTTAAACCTGTATATAGGCATGTTTGTAGGGGTCAGTTGAGAGTCGTTGTGACCCATCTTTACAAATGCATCATGATATAAAATATCCACAGAAGCCCCATTGTCTATCAAGACTCGTTTCACTTCTGAGTTTCCAATCACGGGAGTTATGACCAGAGGGTCGTCATGGGGGAATTTCACCCCTTCCAAGTCTGAATCATCGAAACCAATTACCATCTCGGTTTTAGCACGCTTCGGGGCTTCTCCCACAATGTGCATTACTTCTCTAGCATAAGCCTTTCGAGAATTCTTAGTCGTGCCAGCTGCTGTCGGACCTCCCCGGATCATATTGATAACTGCCCTTCGGGGCTGTGGATTGCGATCATGGTTATCATCCCTCCTGTTATTATCTCTCCTTTCATTGTCCCTTCTCTGGTTCCCACGGTCATCACCTTTGGTGAACTGACTTAGTTTTCCTCTTCGTATCAAGAACTCAATCTCATCCTTGAGTTGCCTACAATCGTCGGTGTCATGTCCCACATCTTTGTGGAACTTGCAGTATTGCTCCTTATTTCGCTTAGCTGGGTCTCCTCTAAGTGGCTTCGGCCATCGGAAGTCCTTTTCCTTTTCAATGTCCAACAGGATCTGGCTTCTTGGAGCATTAAGTCTGGCATACTCGGAAAACCTTGGACCTGAGTTCTTTTTTGGAGCAGATTCAGAGTCTCTGCTAGCTCGGGGATACTTGTCCCTAGCATCGTACTCTTGCTCTTGCTTCCGCTTGTTATTCCCTCCATTGCCCAATGCGGCTTCTTTCTTGATGCTATCCTCAGCTTTTATATACTTGTCCGCTCTTCGTTGAAGTTCATCCATGCTTTCAGGGGGGTGTTTTGCCAACGACCTCTTGAAAAAGAGATCCATGGTTCCGTGCTGCAAGGCTACCATGACCACCTTATTTTCCAGATCAGTGATGTTCAGGGTTTCCTTAGTGAACCGCTTGATGTAATCTCTTAAGTTCTCATTCTTTCCCTGTGTTACATACATAAGGGATGCAGAGCTTTTCTCATGAATTCTTCCGCTAATGAATTGACTAACAAAAGCGGTACTCAACTCCTTAAAAGAGCTAATCGAGTTTGGAGGTAAACGACTATACCAACGTTGCGCCATGCCTGACAGGGTTTGGGGGAACGCCCTACACTTAAGGGCATCGTTAGCAGGCTGCAGTAACAATGCGCTTGTAAACGTTCTCACATGAGTTGCGGGATCCCCCGTTCCATCGTAAGCTTTGATTGTGGGCATCTTAAACTTTCGGGAGATATGTGCGTTCATCACCTCCTCCGTGAATGGAGGGGTCGGATCATCAAGATCTCCTTGTAGCATCAAATCTCTAGGATTATTCTTGGGGAGTTCCACCCTGGTAGTTCCTCTGGTTGGGGCTTCAGCCCTTCGGTGTCTCCTCGAAGACCTCTCCAGATCTATGAAGGGAATCCCTCCTGAAGTCGGAGGAGGTCGAGTCTGATTAGGGTTCTGTCTCTCTAGCTCCCTTGCTTGGTCGTCCTTCAGCTTCTGAATCTCGGCTTCATAAGCCTTAATTTTCTCTGCAATTGTTAAAGGACCATCTCGGTTTGATGGATTCCTCCTCAGAGGTTCCTTACTAGCGCGTCGCCTCCTTGGGGCTTCGTCTCGATCATCGTCTTCAGATGACGAGTCTCCGGTATAAGGACCAGAGTAATCATAGTATCCTGGTTCAGGAGGGGCCGGGCCTCTAAGATAAGGGGATTGTTGTTGCCCATGGATCAGCCGAGCATGACCGCTTGGTCCTGGATCCCTTGGATCTTGGGGGTAATTAGGCAGCCCATACATTGGGTTGGTGTTGACAGGGAGCGAAGAAGTGGAGAGACTGTGAAGCGGCGGGCGGCTATTAAGAGGGAGAGGAGAGACCACCATCTGGAGCGGGTTAGTCTCCTGTCCTAGAGGGACGATTACAGGTTGAGATCGTTCAGCGGGGGGATCCGTCCCTTGTGGTTGAGAGGCCTGACTACGAGGGTTTGTTTCCGTCAATGGGGGTACAGACCCTGGCCTTGTACCAACAGGAGGAGCAGTGATTGGTGGAACAATGGTTCCAGAGGTAGCCTCGGTTGAGACCGGTGTTGTTCTTCGAGTGGTAACCATGGTTGATGTCTTCGTCCCACAGACGGCGCCAAATGTTGTGGAATAAAAACTAGGTTGAGATTATTGCGGCTAGGGTTTGTATATTTAATGCTAGGATTCGTGAGCTTCGTGCTTTAATGGCTGCTTCTGCGTTCGAGACTTAAACGGTCCTCACAGAATGCCTACGTATCTCTGTAAATTAGAGAATCAAGCCAATAAAACGTAGTTCTGAGATGAGGGGTCAGGCCCTTTATATAGGCTGAGAAGCCTTAGAATTATGGTAGGATTTGGAGACTTGGTGGGCAAGTCTTTGAGGAATGTTCTAGATCTATTCCTTGTAGGAATCAGTTTCCATATTGAATTGGATGCCTTATTGGATAAGTCTGAAGGGGATATTATCCTTATCCAACTCTTATTTGCTGAGCTGTTTATTACCCTTAATATTAATTACGAAATTAATACTATAATCAGGGTTTCGGGCCCAGCTGGTGGGCCCCACGTTTGGACTATTTTCGGCCTAGTTAATGCCACATTAAATGTGTCTTTAGGGCTTATTTTCAGCCCATATCAATTTATACAACTATTATCAAATCATCTCATATAAAAAATTTAAGCCTCCAAAATTAATATTTCAAAAAATAATTTAAATTAACACAAAATTTTTTATATAATATTTTAAAAAATCCGTGCATCGCACGGGTTTTAAGCTAGTTCACTTAATCTATTGAGTGCAACAACTTTTATATCAATTAATTTTTTCGTCTATCTATTTTTATATTTTGCCATTTAATACCGAATATGTTACTTTAAGTATGTATTTAATCATATAAGTATTTTAATTTTTACTATTTTTTTTTATTTTTTTGCCAAAACCATTTTTCTCTAGTAGTGTACGTGCAATTAGAATAATTATGTGTTTTTTAAGTATAATATTTTTAACATTTATGAGGTTGTTAAAACCGGTTTATAAATAAATAGACTTGGAAATATATTTAAATAGATTGACCACATCTGTTTAAATTATAGTAAGAATTTCATATAACTACATTCTTTAAAATAGATTTTTTTTGATTAGTTCGTTAAAATACTTTTTTAACATTTAATCTGTTAAAATAAGGTTTTGAAAATAAGTAAAACCTCTAAATGTATTTAAATTAAAATTTTTAAATGTAATTTTATTAGAATAGAATAGCTAGGTAAATAATTAGATATGACAAAACATATTTTGAATAAATAAACACGTAAACCCCTTATTACCAATGATCAAACCGCCCAAAATTTTTAATATTTCAGTTTTCTTAATAATATAGTATCGATTTATTATACAAGTAAATAGAAAAAATGCACACGTAAAATTATCGAGCCGCATCGGAAAAGGCGCGCGTGTAAGCCAAGCCAACCAATGAGTAAAATGAAGAAATTGAACATATCGTGAGATAAAGAGTTAGTCTCATGTCCATATCCTGAGATAATTCTATGAGGATTGCTGCTTAGTTTTGCACCAGATTTGAACGTATTAATATAGGATACAGCTCTCTTAACTCGAACTATTACGTACGGTACTACTATTGGTACAGCTGTGTACAAAGGTGTTAATGTTTCCACACAATATATACAATGCACTTTGGCAAACTCTTGAACATAATATATATGAACGGTCCAGCTTTCAAGTTGTAACCTGTTTACATTCTTGCAGAACCCATCAAATCCTCCTACATATTTTGTTAGGATTAAATCTAAGCATGATTTGTGTTATAGGGAGAATATTGTATAACAATATTTATGGAGGTTTGCTGGAATTACGGAGCAAAATACGGATATTTTGCTATGAACACGAAGAACATGGGAGGAGATTGGTGTTTGTTTGTGGCTGCACTTGATAGGTGTTTTCAGTGATGAACTGTCAATCATCCCGTATCAAGGTGCCTACGTATACCCTATTTATAGGGATCAAGCCTGACGTAGTTCTTGGAGAACAAGTTACCTAGGCGGGCTAGGGTTTTAAGAGATAAGCCAAAGTCCAAGCCCACTTGTTTAGGGCTGACGTGGCAATGAGTCATCAACCCTATCCGTGATCCATGGCCCAGATGTGGAAGCCTATGGTCTCGCACGAACAGAGTTGGCTAGTAGAGAAGTAACAAGGGCCTTGCATGCGACCTCGAGGAGTCAGGCCATGCGAAGCGAACCCTAGTGTCCAGCTACTCATGCGACCTCGAGGGATCTGGCCATGAGCCTTCCAGAGAAGAGGAGATAGTGATCTCGCTGGAGTGACCCCGCATTGGAGGTTATGTGCGAAGCGATCCTTTGACGGGAGCCAAACGAAGCGATCCCCGGGTTGCGACCCCGGTAGATGCGACCCCGAGGCTGAGCTAGCATGAGAGGCGCAGAGGCCTAGCGTGAGAGGCGCAGAGGCCTTTTCCTTTGTTATTGGCATGAGAGGACGCACTGAGTAGTAGCAGGAGGTCGTAGTGAGGAGACCCCTGGGGTGAGTGTCTTCAAGAGATTTAAGAGATAGAGGTGAGGTGATCCCTGATCGGGCCTCATGCCTTGTTTATCCTTCTTCAATATTCGGGCCCATTGAGAGATATTTGAGCCCATTAGGAGATAATTGAGCCCATTAAGAGAGGTGGGCCCCTTGTATAGTCGTTTGAGCTTGTTTAGGATCTATGCCGAGATTCGGGCATAACAACTACCCCCCGAGTCCATATTGCCATTGAAAATGCGATGTGGAGTCAAAACTTCGATGCGAGACCTGTGCTCGCTATAGATTGCTGTAGATGAAAGCATAGCTATCTCAAGTGCCTTGGGATTTCATTGCGACCCCTATGAATTTGAATGGTTGTAGACAACTGTCGTATTCTGAGATTTGCTCCCAGCTGCTAAGATGATGACATGTGTTGTGTGTCTTTCAATCAATGCGAAGGCATGTATAAGTGAGTGATAGTGACCTCGAAGGTACTTCTAAGCGCCATATGGTTCTGCAGGGACTTTGAGAGGCGACCCCATAGGGCCTTGCAGTCATAGATTGTTATAATTGTATCTTCTGTCCAGCTGATATGTGAGCTCGGCCTTTCACATATATCTTCAGGTCTTCTTAAAGTATGATGAGAGGACTCCCCTCTACTCCTTGTTATTATGATGAGAAGCCTCCTTATAAGTTGAGAGGATTGCTTGCAGTCTCATATGCTGCGAGGCCTCCTTGCAGCCTTATCATTGCGAGGCCTCCTCGCAGCCTCTTACATTGCGAGGCCGCCTCGCAGCCTCATACGTCGCGAGGCCTCCTCGTAGCTTCTTACATTGCGAGGCTGCCTCGCAGCCTCATACGTCGCGAGGCCTCCTCGTAGCCTCTTACATTGCGAGGCCGCCTCGCAGCCTCATACGTCGCGAGGCCTCCTCGTAGCCTCTTACATTGCGAGGCCGCCTCGCAGCCTCATACGTTGCGAGGCCTCCTCGTAGCCTCTTACATTTCGAGGCCGCCTCGCAGCCTCATACGTCACGAGGCCTCCTTAATTCTTGTAATGAGTCTTCTTAGAGTTTGTATCCATGTTCAAGTATAGCAACTACTCCCCAGTTATTCGGTGCAGCAGCTGTAGCGGAGAACTATTTTTTCTGGTCTTCAAAATTTTTTCAAAGTAAAATCAAAATAATTATTTTGATTTGTCAAGAAGCTTCCTCGCTTGGCAGCTTTCAATTTTTTTTATTTTAACACGAGCCCATGTCTCCTTGTAATGGTCACCTTGCGACAATTTTTTTTATGGGGAGGAGTCGTCTCCATATTTTTTATTGAGAAGGACACCAATGCTGCCTTATTTTCTTTATTCCTCCCGCGATCCTGTCCATGTCCAGCATCTTCTATAAACATGAAATTTTTGAGGGCCCCACTAAAGTGAATTTACAAAAACATTACACACGACCTGAGAATAAGCTCGTGTGTTAGTTTTTCCATTTGTTTGTCTTTTAATTTGTATAGCGCGTGGTCCCCAACATATTGGCCATCCAGGTGACTTTGCTATCCATGCCAATTTTGGTTCTTGATCTCGTTTTTGTTTTTTTTATTGTCAAAAACGTAGCATCCATGCTTCGCCTTTTTTTTTGTTTTTTTTGGCTCCGCAATAAAACTTCCTTTCTTCAGAATTGTAACTTGATAATTTCCTTGATAGCCTCGTAGTCTCGCGTGTATAAATTTTGCCAGCTACATGCATTCCTCACAAATTCATATCCAATATTAATTCTAATTTTCCTTTTCTTTGCCATGTATTGCTCCAAAACGAGACCCTTCCTTCACTTTGCAAGGCTGCTTCGCATATCTACATACAACTTGTCCTCAATTAATTTTTTTTCTTTCTTCGAGCACGCGATAACCTCTTCGAATAGAGTTTTAAAATTCAATATATATCCAACTTGTATTTGTAATGTGAGCCCATAGATCCACTTCAACAAATCCATCTCCAAATCAAATATTTCGGTCCGTAGAATTTTTTAAATCCTGAATCGCATATTATTTTGGGCCTCATCATACCTCACCTATAAATACCCCTTCATGGGTTCATTATTCACCTCTCTTCAAGAACACAAGTAACTTAACACCAAGCTTGCTCCAATATCTACGGTGCTTTGTTTAAGCGAGTTATTTAGTGCACACGCATCCAAGTTCTTCGCGTTCATCCAGATTTACATCTTCCGAATAAGGTTTGATCCTTCAATCCTTTAAATTGCTTTTGTTTCTCCTCTTTGCAGTTTTTTCTCTTTGCTTGTATGATCACCATGATTGTCCATGCCATATGCTCTTCATGCTTGAATAATTATCACATACATGCTTCACACATACATTCATGCTTTTTGCTTAGTTGAGTTGTCCACCCCCCATGTATCAATCTTGTGTTTGAAGAGAAGTGACAACGAACAGACTCATATGCAGCATAAAAGGACTAAAATCATTGTAGGTCCTAATAAAGGCTTTAATAAAGAGACTCGTCCATTCACTTGGAGATTGAAGAAGATGACTCTCCCTAGTTGTAGCTCCTCCCGCGTTCCCTTATCAAAGAGACAGCCTCTAAGTAAAGAAAAGGCTTCAGAGCAGCTCCAGAGGGCTCATGCTAAAAAGAATGCTCATCCTTCCTTGGCCTCCCCATCATCATATGAAAAGGTACAAGCTAAGGTGCATAGTGATTCAAGCTCGTGTTCGCAAAGAGGCATCGTCCATGCTCATGTCGCAACTGAAGTGGTCCCTCATCAGACCAAGATTACTGAGGAAAACCTCGAGGAGGAGACAGATGAAGAGGAGTCCCTTACCACAAAAGAGTTGGAGGATGTCACCCGTACAGTTAATCTTTGTAATTATGACTATGTTCCCGAGCTCTCTGATGATGAAGCTTATGTCCCTCCTAGTCAACCAATGCTTGAAGGTACCATGTATCCCCAAGGAAAGAAGAGGGTAGGGCACATCCTCTGCTGCAGAGATCTTCCAACCAGCCTCGATCAGGATACCTTAGCAGTGTCCATCGAAAAGTATCAAGTAGAAGGTCGCATTATCCTTCCTCAAGAGCATATGCGATGTTACCGCTTCAATCATAAAGAGAATGGGGGCAGGCCACCCCACATGGTTTTAACTACTACACTCCTTGAAATTGGAGTTTCTTCACCTCTTCATCCATTCATTCGTGAGGTGTGCGAGTATTTTAAGGTTGCTCCCATCCAGATTAATCCGAACGGGTACAAACTTATGATTGGTCTATACATCATATATAACATCGAGGGATACCCCAGACTGACCGCTGAGCAACTCAACTACTTTATCACCAAAAAGAGTTGTAAAGCTAAGGAATTCGGCTATGTTTGTTTCTCTGTCTGGCCAGATTTCTATGGCAAGAACTTGATTCTGGGTGGCTCAAGAGATCCTAGAGACTGGAAAAGTCCATACTTCTATATTTATGATGTGCCGCGCATACCGACCGCCTGTAACATTAACAAAGGTAAGTTTCTCTGACTTAGCACCCTTTCTTCCTATGAAATTCATTAGTATTGTGGGTTGTGGCACCAACCATATTTACATTCATTTGCTTCATTACAGATACACCACGACGTCCCATGCTTGAAGGCGAACACAAGCAGAGAGCAGACAACATTCTTATACTTCCTGCCGAGAAGAGAAACCTTCAGCTCTTGCTTACCGAAGAGAATTTAGTTCGGTGTGGGTTTCTAAGGCAAAGGGTGAGAATGACCCCAAAAAAGAAGATCGTCAATCCTCCCGAGGGAGTAGACGATATAGGTGTCGTTGATAAATGTAATATGAGGCCATGACCTCTACTCCATATGCATTGCATTGTAGCTCGTACTGACTTGCTGCATCACATACCACTTGCATTGAATCAATTTGTTGCTGCATGCCTTGCTTACTAATTTTGCCTTGTATTGATGTATTTTCTTCTGTATACTTGCAGACATGGCTTCTAAGAAATATTCTGTGATTCCTTTCTTGAAGAAGGACAAGGCTGCGAGTACCTCTCGTAATCCTTCTGGCGATCCGACTCACCATTCCTCCCTTGCTGTGGGTTTAGCTACCAAGTCTGATGTTGTCATGCCTTCTCCTAAGTAGACCACTCTCACAACGCCTCTTCGACAATCATCTTCTTCCCTCCATCCTAGCAGGAAAAAGCCCACTGAGATATCGATTCTTCATGAAGAACCACCACTAAAGAAGAACAAGGATGACAAGAGTTCATCACCCTCTCATCCTTCCCCTGGACTGGTCCGCTAAACATTTGGCGAGTTGGCACATGCCCATGTTTCTGAAGTTGATATGTATTCCTGGTCCCTACAATCTCTAGAGGAGTCCAATGCTTCCAAGACTAAAGCTATAGCTGAGCTTTTCTTCCATCAATTTCGTCACCACAAGGAGGTTCGAGCCTTGGCTTCTTCCAATAGTAAGATGAGCGAAGAGATTGTGAATCTCAAATCCATACTTGCACAGGCTCAGGCTGACGCTGAGAACGCAAAGGATAATTGCAGGAAAGAATTTGAAGGCACTACTGAGAAGCTGAAGAGAAAGCTTCATGAGGAGAAGTCAGCTAGAAAGAAGCTTAAGCTGGATCATGACGTTGAGAAGGAGAAGTTAAAGATGCTGCTAATGCTCTTCCCACTATCATTGAGGAGGCCGAGACCCAAGGATCTGTTGACTTCATGAAAAAGTTCCTCAAGAAGGTTGACGACTTTGATTGGTACCGGTTGGGCGAAGAGACTGGGAAGTTTGCTGATAACCTCAAGATGGAGATGAATGAGGAAGCGGCGAATGGATTCCCACGACTTCCTTTTTATTGCTTTTAAACTTTATATGCTAGACTCAGTGGAGATGTGGGCACTCCCTTTATTTGCCTCGCGCTTGTAGACTTAATTCCTTTTACTTATTTGGATGCTCCTTGAACCTAAATTGACTTGATTTATTGATGCTCCTTTATTTGATATTTATAATATTTCAAAGTACCATAGGCCTCGTATCTGCTTGCACAAGGGACTCATGTTGCATGATTTTAGCATGTATAGATCCCTCCATATCGCCTCTTCATATCTGTTAAATTTTTCCCAAGTGTTTTAGAATAGCTGATGGGGTCTTCAAATGATCCTGATTGCGCCTATGTGGCCGAGAGGCCTCGCATCGCAAGGTGTCGAGTTTGCAGCCTCGCGTCGCTAGGTACGACCTCGCAACGCTAGCTATGGCCTCGCAATGCTAGGTGTTGGCCTCGTAACGCTAGGTGCTGGCCTTTTCTTGCAATTTTTCAAATGTCCTAGTAGAAGTGGTGTTTATGTAATGCCACTACCCCCCGAGTCCTCATTATCATTGTAGATGTGATGAGGAATCAAAGTCTTTCAGCAACCTTGCATTATCATTGTAAATGTTTCAAATGCCTGTTGACTTTACTCCATTTGACCTGTTTTACTTTGCATCATTTGTGGCTTGCTTGAAGGGAGAGGAATGAGTTTTAGAAGTCCTTGATGGAACTACAGAAATCAAGCGAGGAAGCTTCGAAGAAAAGTGTTGATGGGATCGCAAGACTGACAGGCGATCTGAATGCTGTCAAGGCCGAATTTGCAATTGCTGAAGACACATTCCTGGTCAAGGGCCAAGTTACCTTCATGAAGGGATTCATCAGAACAATCCCTAATTTTGATTGGGACCATCTCGGGCCTGGTAATGCTGACTTCGCAGAGACATAGGAGAAGGAGATCGCCGAAGAGGATGCTGCTGAAGCGAGGCTAGAAGAGGAAGCAAGACTTGCAGAGGAGGCAAGGCTGGTAAATGAAGCTTCTACTGTTAACCAGGAACCACCTGCTCCTTAAATTTATTTTGCCATTTGGTGAAGTGTCGAACTGCATCGGGATCGCATGGCGACCCTATGATTGTGAACTTGCATCGCTTTGACTCTTCATCATGTGTTGTCTTTTTTGCACACAACATACTTGCATGAGTAATTTGGCTTCGCAGTCGCTAAGCCTCAGGTTGATGTCATTTTTACTTTAACTTTTCCTTTAGACGTTGAGATGCAGTCTGTGCTCGCAGGTGCGAAGTGCCTTGAATAGTTTCAGATTTGTGTTCCTTTGCTTAGATTCCTTTGATTGTTGTAGATAGCTTAGGATGTGTGTTGCTACTTTGAGATAGTTTCAAGTACGATCCCCGCATCGTTGAGATGGCTTGGACCTTAAAAACAAGTAGGGACGAGGCCCTAAAGTTGATACGTAGGGGCGCGGCCCTAAAGTTGACATGTAGGGGCGAGGCCCTGTAGTTGAAACGTAGGGGCGAGGCCCTGTAGTTGATACGTAGGGGCGAGGCCCTGTAGTCGATACGTAGGGGCGAGGCCCTGTAGTCGATACGTAGGGGCGAGGCCCTAAAGTTAAAACGTAGGGGCGAGGCCCTAAAGTTAAAACGTAGGGGCGAGGCCCTAAAGTTAAAACGTATGGGCGAGGCCCTAGCGTTGATAAAGTAGGGGCGAGGCCCTAAAGTAGATCAAGTAGGGGCGAGGCCCTAGCGTTGACAAAGTAGGGGCGAGGCCCTGTAGTAGATCAAGTAGGGGCGAGGCCCTAGCGTTGACAAAGTAGGGGCGAGGCCCTGTAGTAGATCAAGTAGGGGCGAGGCCCTAGCCTTGACAAAGTAGGGGCGAGGCCCTGTAGTAGATCAAGTAGGGACGAGGCCCTAGCGTTGATAAAGTAGGGGCGAGGCCCTGTAGTAGATCAAGTAGGGGCGAGTCCCTAGCGTTGATAAAGTAGGGGCGAGGCCCTAATGTTGATAAGCTTTGCCTAGCTTGTATTAACTTTTCTGGAGCAACAATTTCTGAACTATGTCCCACAAATTTCATAAGCTTCAATTTTGTACAGGCCCCGTTGATCTAGTCAACTTTGCTCCAGCCATCCACTTCGCATGTGCATAGTTTTACCATTTTCAGACCGTAGATTTCAAATGTCCCACTAGAAGAGGTGTTTATGTAATGCTACTACCCCCTGAGTCCTTATTATCATTGTAGATGTGATGAGGAATCAAAGTGTTTCAGCGACCTTCTTGTATTATTTGGAGTTGACACCATCTATAGTGAAGAAAATTTGATGTGATCTCGCTATGAGCAGACCTGACTTCTTCAACGCTATCCCGCTAGTTGGCCTCATCACGCTATCCCGAGGCACTCCCAAGGCTAAGCGAGAGCACATGTAATAAGATATTGAGGTCTTGAGCTCATTTTGATCTTCAACTACTTTGGCTTCTCTCCTTTCATCTCTAGTGCGAGCTCGAGGTCAATGATGAGAGCCTCGGGTTCAGCCTCGTTATTTGTTGCTTGCTCTTCCAAATGTCTTGAGATAGTTGATGACCTCCTCATTGTCGGCGAGAATCAGGGGCGTCCCCCTCTCCTCGACAAGGATCAGGGGCATCCCCCCTCTCCACGACATAGAGGTATTTCATTAGTGAAGAAGCATCTCATGTAGAAGTATCTCATTAATAAGCATCTCCCTAGAAGACATCTCGCTAGGAGGCATCTCAAGATCTCGATAGTTACTCCATATTGGGGCCTTGCTAGGAGATGTGGGTCGCTTAGAACCTTGACCCTTGCCTTGGCCTCGTTTCTAGTGATGTAGCTTATCCTTCTCGAACCCGGCCTTGCTACGCTAGGTGCAAGAATGACCTCACTCCTATGGAGTCGCTCCTGGGGGTCTTCCTCCTCGTGGGTCGCAGCTCGGGGTCGCATTTGGGTGTCATAAGCTATCCCAGGGTCTTGGCTTCGCTCCTTGGGGGTCGCAGCCCGGGGTCATATGCTATCCCGGGGTCTCGCTCCTTGGCCTCTCCGTTCTTCTTGTTCGAGTTAGTCATCGTTCTCCCAAATTAATGACTACCCTCCTTCTAGCGCCAAATGTTATAGGGAGAATATTGTATAACAATATTTATGGAGGTTTGCTGGAATCACGGAGCAAAATACGGATATTTTGCTATGAACACGAAGAACATGGGAGGAGATTGGTGTTTGTTTGTGGCTGCACTTGATAGGTGTTTTCAGTGATGAACTGTCAATCATCCCGTATCAAGGTGCCTACGTACCCTATTTATAGGGATCAAGCCTGACGTAGTTCTTGGAGAACAAGTTACCTAGGCGGGCTAGGGTTTTAAGAGATAAGCCAAAGTCCAAGCCCACTTGTTTAGGGCTGACGTGGCAATGAGTCATCAACCCTATCCGTGATCCATGGCCCAGATGTGGAAGCCTATGGTCTCGCACGAACAGAGTTGGCTAGTAGAGAAGTAACAAGGGCCTTGCATGCGACCTCGAGGAGTCAGGCCATGCGAAGCAAACCTTAGTGTCCAGCTACTCATGCGACCTCGAGGGATCTGGCCATGACCCTTCCAGAGAAGAGGAGATAGTGATCTCGCTGGAGTGACCCCGCATTGGAGGTTATGTGTGAAGCGATCCTTTGATGGGAGCCAAACGAAGCGATCCCCGGGTTGCGACCCCGGTAGATGCGACCCCGAGGCTGAGCTAGCATGAGAGGCGCAGAGGCCTAGCGTGAGAGGCGCAGAGGCCTTTTCCTTTGTTATTGGCATGAGAGGACGCACTGAGTAGTAGCAGGAGGTCGTAGTGAGGAGACCCCTGGGGTGAGTGTCTTCAAGAGATTTAAGAGATAGAGGTGAGGTGATCCCTGATCGGGCCTCATGCCTTGTTTATCCTTCTTCAATATTCGGGCCCATTGAGAGATATTTGAGCCCATTAGGAGATAATTGAGCCCATTAAGAGAGGTGGGCCCCTTGTATAGTCGTTTGAGCTTGTTTAGGATCTATGCCGAGATTCGGGCATAACAATTTGCTTTTAATAAAATTGATATTCGGGTTTAATAAAGGAGCTGGCAAATCAAAGTAGTTGGTTTGTTAAGATTTGGTTGATTTGGTTTATTTCAGAGATTGCAAGAAGATCACGAGATCATGAAGTCATGGAGTAATTTTAGTAATCGTCGTAGCTATCATTTGTATTTAAAATCTTCTTTTGTATGCATTTTCTTTATCATCAGAAGTAATACATTTCAGTTTGTCTTTTATCTCTCTGTTAAACAACTGTGTGTGTGTTAATCTATTTTGACATCTACATTTGGTATCAGAGCATTAAGGCGAGGTCTGTTTAAATATGCCAAAGTATATGCCCAAAGCAACGAAGATGGAGACATTGAAAAACAAAGATGGTTCAGTAGGCCTAAGCTATCCAATGTTGAGCAAAAGTAACTATATGGCTTGGTCATTAAAGATGAAAGTCTATATGCAGGCGCACGGGATCTGGGAAGCGGTTGAACCCAATGGCACAAAGGCGGTAGAGGATAAGGTGGACAAGATGGCATTGGATGCCATATACCAGAGCATTCCCGAAGATGTTTTGTTGTTGATAGCTGAAAAAAAGAATGCTAAAGAAGCATTGGATGCTGTGAAAACAATGTGTCTGGGTGCAGATCGGGCGAAAAATGCAAAGATTCAAACGTTAAAATCTGAATTCGAGTTCTTATGTATGAAGGAGATAGATCTGATTGTCGACTTCTGTATGAAACTTAATGGTCTGGTCACGAATATGCGAACCCTTGGGGAAACAGTTGATGAAAAAGTTACTCAGGGCCGTTCTAGCAAAGTTCTTGCAAATTGCTTCCACGATCGAACAGTTTGGGAACCTGGAGACCATGACAATCGAGGAAATCGTGGGCTCTCTCAAGGCACACGAGGAACGTCTACGTGGACAGAGTGAGACTGGTGGTAGTAGTGGACAACTTCTACTAACTGAAGAAGAGTGGAAAAAGCGAGAGGTTACAGAGGGTAAGCTTTTCCTTACGAAGGAGGAATTGAATGGTTGAAGAAGAAAAATAAAAAATGAGACACATGGTAATTTTCAGAACAACACAGGAGGACGTGGAGGAAGGGATCGAAGCACAATTAGATGTTTTAATTGTGGCACACTAGGACACTACGCAGCGGAATGTCGTAGACCACGTCGTGACAGAAGTAGAGAACCAAGAGCAGGGACTGAGGTTAATTTGACACATGTCCACGACGATGAGCCAACCTTGTTGATGGTCGAAGGTATGGTATTTGGACAATGGAGCATCCAACCACATGATTGGTACCAAGTCTAAGTTCAAAAATTTAGATGAAAGTGTGATAGGGCAAGTAAGGTTTGGTGATGGTTCTAAAGTCGACATCAAGGGAAAGGGGACAGTGGCTTTTAAATGTAAAAATGGTGAAGAATTAGATATCCAGGGGTCTAATTTATTCCAAATTTGTGCAACAATATCATATCTTTGGGTCAGTTATCTGAGAATGAGAGTGAAGTCACAATTAAAGGGATGTATTTGTGGGTGTATGACAGCCTAGGACGCTTAATCATGAAAGTAAAGCGATCTGAGAAAAGACTATACAAAATTATTCTGGAACCTTTTGAACCTGTCTGTCTACTAACTAAAGAGGAAGACTTGACTTGGATATGGCACTCAAGGCTGGGTCATGTCAACTTTCAAGCAATGAAGTTAATGTCGACACAGAAAATGGTACATGGGATACCGGATTTTTCTCAACAAAAGACTATATGTGAAGGTTGTCTAATGTCAAAGCAAAACAGAAATCCATTCCCACAAAAGACTGAATATCGAGCCAAAGGAGTGCTAGAGCTAATTCATGGTGATATTTGCGGACCTATTTCACCAGAGACAACGGCGGGCAACAGGTACTTTTTGCTCTTAGTTGATGATTTTACTCGGTTTATGTGGATTTTTATGTTGAAAAGAAAAAGTGAGGCCTTGAATGCATTTAAAAAATTTAGAGTCTCGGTTGAAAATGAGTCGAAGAAAAAGATTGAAGTGTTTCGTACAGATAGAGGTGGAGAATTCAACTCAAGAGAGTTATCGGAATATTGTGAAATGGCTGGGATTAAGAGACATCTTACAGCACCCTATAATCCCCAGCAAAATGGTGTGGTTGAACGTCGCAATAGGACGGTTGTTGAAATGACTCGAAGCTTCTTAAAGACGATGAATATGCCCTCGATTTTCTGGGCAGAAGCTGCACGTCACAGTGTATACATTCTCAATAAATTGCCAACCAGGGCACTGTCAAGAGTAACTCCGTATCAGGCATGGAAAGATAGAAAACCCGATGTGGGACATGTTAGAGTTTTCGGTTATGTGGCACACATGAAATTACCTAGTGTGCACATAACCAAGCTCAGTGATCGCAGTAAGTTCGTAGTTAATCTCGGGAGAGAAGAGGAAACTAAAGCGTATCGCTTGTACGACCCAACTACCAACTCCATACATGTAAGTCGCGATGTTATTTTTGAAGAGAAAAGAGCTAAGCTTTGGGATGTTAAACAGGAATCAGGGGACTCTGGCTCTCGTGGTTCATTTATTGTGATGGGAAATCAGGTGAATGAAGGAGTTGAGTATGGTGGTTATCAAAGCGAGGAGGAGCCAACAACTCCTAGCATGAATACAGGAGGTAATACTTTGGGTTCTGAGATAGAGGAAAACAGTACACAAAGCAGTGCACAAAGCCAGTCATCAAGTAGCAACAGCAGCGAACCACGGAAGTTTCGATTACTTAGTGACATCTATGATGAAATGGAAGAATTGGAAGCTGAAAATGAGATGTTGTTATTGGGGATAGAAGAGACTAGAAACTACAGTGAAGCAGCGAGTGAGAAGGCATGGGAACAAGCCATGAACAACGAGATTGAAGCTATAGAGAAAAACAACACATGGACCTTGGTCCAATTGCCACCTGGGAAAAAAGCTGTGGGCTTGAAGTGGGTCTTTAAACTGAAAAAGGACTCAAATGGGGACATAATTAAACACAAGGCTAGGTTAGTCGCAAAGGGATACGTACAAAAGCAAGGTGTAGACTATGATGAGGTCTTTGCAACAGTTACGAGGCTCGAAACTGTGAGATTGTTACTAGCACTTGCAGCAAAAAACGGGTGGCAGGTTCATCACTTGGACGTCAAGTCCGTGTTCCTAAACGGAGAGTTGCAGGAAATAGTTTATGTAACTCAGCCTGAGGGTTTTGTGAAGAAGAACAAAGAGCATCTAGTGTATAGGTTGATAAAGGCTCTGTATGGATTACGCCAAGCTCCTCGAGCCTAGTATGCTCGTCTTAGCAAGTACCTCGAGAAACTGGGTTTCACTAAATGCCCATACGAGCATGCAGTATATACAAAAAAGGAGGGAACTAAAAGCTTGAACATTGGAGTGTACGTAGATGACCTCCTTGTTACAGGTACGAGTCTCACCACGATTGAAAGGTTTCAACAACAAATGAGTACAGAATTTGACATGAGTGACCTCGGAAAATTGTCACACTATCTGGGGATTGAGGTGAAGCAAAAGGAAGATCACATTGAATTGAGACAGACTGCGTATGCCAGAAATCTACTTGAAAAATCTAGGTTGTCTGATTGTAGTTCGGTAAAATATCCAATGGAAGTGAAAGTGCATATTGGCAAAGACGAAAAGGGTAAGGCAGTGGATTCAACAAAGTTTAAAAGTCTGGTAGGGGGTTAAGATATTTGGTTCAGACACGCCCCGACATCGCTTTTGCAGTTAAGATTGTTAGTAGGTTTATGGAGCGACCCACAACGTTGCACCTCAATGCTGTCAAACGCATACTTCGATATATAAAGGAAACTTTGGAGCTCGGTCTGGTTTATACAAAAGGTATTGGAAATTACATTCTTAGTGGATATTCTGAAAGTGATTTAGCAGGCAATGTTGAAGACAGACGAATCACGGGTGGAATGGTTTTTTTACTTAGATGAGAGCCTCATAACTTGGGTCTCACAGAAGCAGCGTTGTGTTGCTTTATCCTCGTGTGAAGCAGAATTCATGGCGGCAACAGCTGCTGCGTGTCAAGGAATGTGGTTGAGGAACTTGTTGGGACAAATATCGGATGGAGAATTGAGCCCAATTATCATATATGTAGATAACAAGTCTGCTATAGACCTCGCTAAAAATCCTATTTTTCACGGGAGGAGCAAGCACATAGATATTCGTTACCACTTCATTCGTGAGTGTGTAGGGCGGGGATAGATTGTTATTAAACATGTCAAGACTGATATGCAGAGGGCGGATGTGTTAACAAAAGTAACGACCACTGTTAAGTTCGAACGAATGAGGGAGTTGCTGGGTTTGAAGAATTTGCAGAAATGAGCTTGCTTAGATTGAGGGAGAGAATGTTAGGATTAAATCTAAGCATGATTTGCTTTTAATAAAATTGATATTCGGGTTTAATAAAGGAGCTGGCAAATCAAAGTAGTTGGTTTGTTAAGATTTGGTTTATTTCAAAGATTGCAAGAAGATCACGAGATCATGAAATCATGGAGTAATTTTAGTAATCGCAGTAGCTATCATTTGTATTTAAAACCTTCTTTTGTATGCATTTTCTTTATCATCAGAAGTAATACATTTCAGTTTGTCTTTTATCTCTCTGTCAAACAACTGTGTGTGTGTGTTAATATGTTTTGACTTCTACATATTTCAGATTTAGAAATTTTAGGGCCAGGGCATTGAGGTGCCATTTGGATCATAAGATTTTAACCATGGTTAATGAGAATGAGAATGAGTGTCTAATACATTTTTGTATTTGGAATCATTTCTTATTCCCGTTTCCTGGGTTAATTTTATGATCCAAACGCCCAGTGAGATATGAGTAACGAAAATTCTACAAGCCCCCGACTAGTTATATTATTTAAGAACTTCAAATTAATACTATCATTCATGTTGCAATGATTGTAAAATTACATTTGCACATTTGAACATTGATCTAACAAAAAATGCTGCTTGTACATTTGATCTCACTATACTACGATTCAGACAATCCAAACATCACTATCGCTTGTGAAAGGCAACAGAGAGCAGAACATGCAGAAGTAGTGTGTGCGTGTGTGTGTGTGGGGGGGGGATGAGGTGTTCTCAAATATATCATCATAAACGTAGTAATAGTACTGATAGTCTGATCCCTCTGGATCTGCATCGCTCAACACAGGATTGAATTCTTTTTCTAATCTTCCACTTATTAAGTTTATATTTTCACTTTTCTTTTGAGTATTGGATGTGTGTCTTATCGCCATGATGATACTTCTTGCGTCTATGGTAGGAGGCCGCTGTTCACCTTGTTGACGATGACCTCACGGCAAGTTCTCTTCAAATGGACTTTGTGGCCATCGTTATCGATGACGATTTGGGCGAGGGTTAATTCTTTACGCTGAGAGGTTCCGCCGATGGTGAAGTTGGTGAATGGATTGTAGGTGCGACAATGAGTTTGGTAGGATGTCTGACGAGCCATCGATGACTGACTTAATACAGATTTATATTCTTTTTTCTCTAAATGATTCCTACAAACGACGCCAAATGTTGAAGTCGATTTTCGTCAAGGACAAAGCTTCAAGATTAAATTTATATTTGGATATTCGAATAGAGATAATAAGAATAAAGATGTTAATATAAAAATACAATTAGGGTTTTTGTGATGTTTGGGAATGTTCTTGAGAGTTTGTAATCGGGTGTAATTTTTAGATCCCTCTCAAGGTGCCTACATGGATCAAGTCCACATAGTTCTATTTAATTTAAGATTGTATTTCTAGTAATATTAGGCCCAACCCACGTCTTTTGTCTTTGGCGTCAAGTAATGTCCATATTTGAAAGGATATTCTCAGCATTAGGATCCTCTAGAATTAGGTTGGATCATATGATTTTTTTTCCAGCGCCTTATGCATTGCGGCTTTATGCGTTGTTCCAGTGGATTGGGCTCGATATATTTTTAGACCATTGATAAATCCTTCGGTTGATGTAGTCTTCGGCCGTAAATAATAATGGGACATTATTTGGTCGATATAAGCCCATATAAAGATAACCATTGGATGCGAATATGCAGGCCCATCCATCGGATACAAGATATATTCCTTGTATCAACAGACCCCATCATTACTAACTCTGCCACCTTAAAAATCATTGCTATGCTGACACTATCATTACCAATAAAGAATCACCAAAATTATGACCAAATCACAAAAAGTTTAACACAAATCATTAAATTTCAATCAAAATCACCAAATGTTTTTAGGTGAATCATCAAGAACGTAGCATCCACCATACCTACCATCACCATAACCACAATCTCCACCAAACATCTACCACCCACTAGTACAATCATCACCACTATAAGCCCCACTACTAGAAAGAAACAAGATATGAGAAATCATGAATATGAAGCAAAATCTACCTTATCTGTATTTTTCTCGTTAAACTGATCGAAAACATGAGTGAGGAAAAATGACGATGAACGAGCAGCGATGATAGATCATGAATGTTCATGAAACAACAAGGGATAATGGCGGTTGAAACAACGATCTAGGATGAGGATGTTGATTGTAGCAATAACTAGCGACGGTGGTGTTTTGTCGGTGGCAATATTTGGCCGATGATAAGAGCATGGCATCAGTGCCGGAGTGCAGGAGGGGAGATGGAAATGGGGTGGAGAGATGGAGGGAAGAAATAAAATTCAGATCTATATATGTGTGGTTAAAATTTAATATACATATAAAATATGTGTGACTAAGATTAAGTCTCTTTTCTCATAATAAGGAAGGTCTCATTGAACCACTTGCATATATATATATATATATATATATATATATATATATATATATATATATATATATATATATATATATATATAAAGTTGGACTCAATAAATTAAATGATGGACTAGGTAAATAATTTTAGGTTTCAACCCAATTTGTTGGTATGGACTTGGTGGTACAAGATAAATATGGGTGGAATAATAATTGTATAGGTAGACAATTATTATATCTGGTATATTTTGATCACAAAGTTAGGTAATTAGATGTCATGAATGAGAAGACTTGTATAATAAATATGGAAAAATTTGTATAACATGGTAAATTTTGGTGACTAAGTTTACGATGTACTGTTTTGTGAGACGTGGATAATATTTTGGACATAATATTTGGGTGATGGGTGATAGGAGTATTTGTTTAGCTAGGTAAGGTATTGCCTAGGCAAAACATCATTAAATTATGCGTTGGTGTTTAGCCTGGCCTATTTGAATAGGGTAGGCAATGCCTCGTGGATTCTGGGTTTAAGTACTCTGATGTTCTGTTCTAATGTTTGCACTATTATTCCCATCATTCAATCAAATGGTGTGTGAGATGAAGTTCTTGATTAAAAGGAAATTAATCTTCTTGCTCTTGCATGCTTTATATATAATAAACTATTTGTTATCTTACACATATATCACTTTACTAACCGATTTAAACGGGATAGGATATCATTTAAATCACTAAAGTCATAATAAATATCAAACAGATAATTCTAAATATGTGTTCGAAAAATAAAAGTAATCTTTTGTTCATTCTGCACATTTTCTTGAATGTTACTTCAACCAAATGAAAACATGTTAAATTCTAGTATTTTAGATAATATATTTAGATTTTTAAAAGTTCATTTACTATTTATTTTTTATTTATAGTTGTTTTCCTTGTTTTAATTAAAAAATAGTAAATAAACTTTTTAAATTCTAAATATATTATCTGAAATACTAGAATTTAATAACTTTTTATTTGGTTGCGGTACATTCAAGAAAAATGTGCAGAATCAATAAAAAATTATTTTTATTTTTCGAACACATATTTAGAGTTATCTGTTTGATATTTATCATGGCATTTAGTGATTCAAATGATATCCCGATAAAATTTGTGAATAAAGTGATATATGGAATCCACTTGAATGACCATTCTTGCAGTTCTAAAACTGAACGTTCAAACTGCTCCCATGCATGCCTCGCCAGTGGAATAAAGTGAGTCGCAAAAGTTTAAGTTTCTCATATTATGTCTTTTGATTTGAATGTGTACTGAAATGTTGAATTAAACAAATTTAATGTGATATTAATCCAATCCAAACATGAGGACAGTCCGCGTCTGGCAAAAATGCAATGAAATGCATTTCATTGCACAAGATCTTGAAATGCATCCTCCATAGACGTACTAGCTAAAAGGGTAGATCTGCTGCTGATCTTGCACTTCCTCCCAAAATGGTAACTATAATACTTTCTTATACTGCAAGGCATCAAAATTTGCATATTTACTTGAATATGTAATTAAGTGAGTGCACATGTAAACCCAAAAAACCCTATTTTGAGAGTAGCCGCGGCCGCCCCCTCCTTCTTCTTCCCCTTTCTCCGCCTTCACTCTTTCTCCCCTCACCTTTCCTCTTTCCTTCCTCACCCTCCTTCATCTTCATCCGTCCACCTCATCATCCTAATCTTTTCTTTTTTCCTTGTTAATAAATTCAATAATCTCCATCTTTTTGGGTGGTTTATATCTCTCCTTGTTGAGAGTTTATTTATGTCTCTCCTTTTGGAGTGTTTTGGTCCATCAAAAGTGTTTCAATTAGTATCTTGGAAGATCGGTTCAACTCGCATCGAGGCTGGGTCAGTGGTGGAAATTGCAAAAGCTCACCTTTCACAATCAAAATTTGTTCTTATTGGGAATCCTTTTTTCGGCATGTATATGGGTGCTGATTATTTTGAACATTGGGCTACAGATGATGCTTATGTGAAGGTCAATTGCGATGCTACTGGTTTCATAATTGATATTGGTTGGATTGTTCAAGGTGTCATTGTAATACTTTTTCGTTTTAAGAATTTGAATATTCTATGTGTTAAGCAATCTGTTAACAAAACGACTATTTGTTTAGCTCGTTTTTTGTTTCACAATCAGATTGTAGTTGCCAATTCGGGGGTTTGTCCCGTTTGGATTCCGATATTTTAATATATAATACTACTTGCTTTTCGTCAAAAAAAAAGTGAGTGCACATGTATATATTAAATGGGCAATTCTCATTCTCAATTCAAAAGCTCTAACTATACCAACTTTTCCGGCCCTCTTCCATCTCATATTCATAATTTCCTTTCCAACATTAATTTGATTGAGATCGTCAGCCAAATTGTGAGTAGCATTTTCATCTATTTATCATTCTCATGTATATTAATTCTGTTTTCAATATTCTTTTGTGCATATATATACAAGTTTCTAATAAATGTCATTAGAAATGCATAGTAAATAACTTCAGTCCCAACTTGACATTTTTATTAGCTTTTTTCTTTCAGTTACCATTCCCACAAGTTACAAACTGTAAGGTGTAATATTATTATAATTTATTTTTCAACTAGATCTTGATCTACTTGTTTTAATTTTTTAGTAATTAAATTGTAGCACTCTCATTAATTAGGTATATTATTTATAACATTTTTTGCTCTATATTTGAAGCCAGAATTTAGTGTTTGTTAAATGTTAACCGACCGAGGGAAGAGCATATTTCGATGCTAAGTATCAACACTACAAGAAAACAAGGTTAAATGTGACCAAATAAATTCGACCGCGGCTAAATTCGACCGTATTCGATCGATCGAATTCATCCCGGCTAAATTCGACCATTTTCGATCGAAATTAAAACGGTTGAAATTAAACGGTCGAATTTAGCACTAAATTCATCTGGATTCGGTTGACCAAATTCGATCTGGCTAAATTCGATCGAAAATAGTCCAATTTATAAATGTGACCGAATTAAGCGGTCGAATTTAGATTCGACCGTTATTTTTGTTCGATCGAATTTAGCACCCGCCAAAAAAGGGGGGGGGGGGAAAGTCCCGCCCATAGTATTTTGGGACGTGCTAAATTCGACCGAATGTGGTCGAATTTAGTGGGGAGCGGAAAATTTGCCGCCCAAAATTTTTTTCGAATGTAGGCGAAATTTGGTCGAATTTATAAATGTGACCGAATTCGGCCAATATTAAATTTGACCAAAAATGGTCGAATTTACCCGCATTAAATTCGACTAAATTTGGTCGAATTTAATAAATGTGACCAAATTCGGTTGAATTTATTATTTTCAGAAATTGAAAAAATATTATTAAATATTAAAATATTTGTACACATCATGAAAAAACATTTATATGTAGAAGGATGACTTTAAGCACATGTACAAATTTATTTTGTACAAAAAAAATATTCATATGATAAGAAAATGTTGAATTTTTTACTCATTAGATACTTTCAAATATTTTTGAAAAATATCTAATTAGTTATAAAAAATACAAAAAAAATATGAGAGTATCCGAAAGACATATTACAATCTATAAAAAAATTAGAAAGTAATAATGAGGAGAAAAAATATTAACGGTCAACTAGTATTTTGACTAGAACCCATAAATAGGGTTTCGTCAAGGTCTAGTGTTTCGATTATTTTAAAAATATTTCTCGACGACCCAACCATACGGTGGTCAAGATCCATCAAATTTTAGAAAAAATAAATTAATTTGGTTTGGTAATTTAACGGTGAACTAGTACGTTGACTAGAACCCCTAAACAGAGTTTCGTCAGGGTTTAATGTTTCGATTTTTTTAAAAATATTTTTCGATAACCCAACCATACGGAGGTCAAGATCCATCATTTTTAATGTTATTGCCAAAATTTTTTTTAAAAATAAATTAATTTGGTTTGGTAATTTAACGGTAGAACCCATAAACAGGGTTTCGTCAGGGTTTAGTGTTTCGATTTTTTTAAAAATATTTCTTGACGACCCAACTATACGGTGATCAAGATCCATCCTTTTTATTGTTATTTCCAAAATTTCAGAAAAAAAAATAAATTAATTTGGTTTGCTAATTTAATGGTCAACTGATACGTTGACTAGAACCCCTAAATAGGGTTTAGTGCTTTAATTTTTTTAAAAAATATTTCTCGATGACCCAACCATACGGTGGTCAAGATCCATATCCTTTTTAATGTTATTTCCAAAATTTCAGAAAAGAAATAAATTAATTTGGTTTGGTAATTTAACGGTTGTTGTGGAATAAAAACTAGGTTGAAAATATTGCGGCTAGGGTTTGTATATTTAATGCTAGGGTTCGTGAGCTTCGTGCTTTAATGGCTGCTTCTGCGTTCGAGACTTAAACGGTCCTCACAGAATGCCTACGTATCTCTGTAATTAGAGAATCAAGCCAATAAAACGTAGTTCTGAGAATGAGGGGTCAGGCCCTTTATATAGGCTGAGAAGCCTTAGAATTATGGTAGGATTTGGAGACTTGATGGACAAGTCTTTGAGGAATGTTCTAGATCTATTCCTTGTAGGAATCAGTTTCCATATTGAATTGGATGCCTTATTGGATAAGTTTGAAAGGGATATTATCCTTATCCAACTCTTATTTGCTGAGCTGTTTATTACCCTTAATATTAATTACGAAATTAATATTATATTTAGGGTTTTGGGCCCAGCTGGTGGGCCCCACGTTTGGACTATTCTCGGCCTAGTTAATGCCACATTAAATATGTCTTTAGGGCTTATTTTCAGCCCATATCATTTGCCCCCCAACTTCTTAGGAAAATTGATCAGGTTTTCGTAGAAGTTATATTTGCCTTAATCGAGACTCGGGGTCGTTTTTATCCCTTACCTGGGACTTCTTAATTTTCCTACCCTTATATGGGAGTTTTGGTTTACACTAGTGTTTCACGAGTATCGTCTTGCTTGTAAAGTGTGGAGCGACCTACACATTTACGACGATTTGCCTTATTCGAGGCTTTAATTTGTGCTTGCTTTTAGCAATTTCGGCACTTTCATAGAGTTTTTATGCATTATTAGCATATATTATTGCTCAACTTGTCAAGAAAATATTTTTATAATTTTCCTCGTATTTTTCTGTACTTTTCCTAATATTTTAGGAATTTTTATGTACCAACAGGTATTTTTTGTAATTTTTCCTAATAATTTAGGAATTTTTATGTACCAACAGGTATTTTTTGTAATTTTTCCTAATAATTTAGGAATTTTTATGTACCAACAGGTATTTTTTGGGAATTATTTTTTAATTTCCCAACATTATTTAAAATTTTTTTTAAAGGATTAACTTTTAAAAAAGTCACCTTGGCAAGAAATGCCTCCTGGGCGTGGGTACCCCCGCCAAGGAGACACCCTCCTTAGGCACGCCTAGGGGGTTTGGTCTCCTGGGCGTGGGTGACCTTTGTCCCTGGAAATGCTTCCTGGGCGTGGGTACCCCCGCCAAGGAGACACCCTCCTTAGGCACGCCTAGGGGGTTTGGTCTCCTGGGCGTGGGTGACCTTTGTCCCTGGAAATGCTTCCTGGGCGTGGGTACCCCCGCCAAGGAGACACCCTCCTTAGGCACGCCTAGGGGGTTTGGTCTCCTGGGCGTGGGTATAGCCTTCTTTAGAGAAAATCGAGCTAGGCGTGGGTACCCCCGCCAAGGAGACACCTTCCTTAGGCACGCCTAGGAGGTTTGGTCTCCTGGGCGTGGGTATAGCCTTCTTTAGAGAAAATCGAGCTAGGCGTGGGTACCCCCGCCAAGGAGACACCTTCCTTAGGCACGCCTAGGAGGTTTGGTCTCCTGGGCGTGGGTATAGCCTTCTTTAGAGAAAATAGAGCTAGGCGTGGGTACCCCCGCCAAGGAGACACCTTCCTTAGGCACGCCTAGGAGGTTTGGTCTCCTGGGCGTGGGTATAGCCTTTTAATTGGGCTTCCTGCCTTTAAATTCTAACGGGATTTTATCCTATTTTCTAAAAATGTCGTAGAACATTCTAGAATTATTTCAAAATTTGAATTTCATGGGCTTCCCGCCTATTCAAAGGCCCAGTCACCTGTTGGCAGCCCATTTACTGGATATAACCGGTTGAATGACCAACCATGAACTCTATAAAAGAGTAGTGTGCATCCCTCATTTCTCATTTCACTATTCAGCAAAAATTATCATTCCCTTATCACAAATATTTTTCAAAAAAGCTCTGCTAGGGTTCTGTCGTGAGGCGATTTCCGGCGTCTTTACTCCGCCCTATTTTCCAGTTTCTGTTTGAAGATCGTTGAATCTTCATCTTCTTCAACCTCCTTTTCCAACTTTTCTGGGTTTCAAGCTTTCAAGGGAAGCATATCAATGGAGGATTCTAGCTCTTCAGGCCAGTCACAACTCGCTAACACTTCCACCACCGCTCAACGGCTTTCAAGGGGTAAGAACCCTAAAACATCTCTTGTCCATGCCAGTGTTTTTTCCCTTAGAGATCTTTTAAATGAGTTTGGTCAAGCTTTTCCAAACATGCTTCATTTAGATGCTTATGAATATAAATCGAAATATAAACAACATAGGGTAGACATTCTAGCCCAACTTTTTCATATTAATGGGCCTTATAGGGCCGTTGCTCCGGCCTCAAACGAAAGGGCTTGTCACCCAAAACCTGGGGCCATTAGGATTTATAAAGAAACTTTTTATGCTGGTTTTCGCCTACCTCCTCCTCCTTTCGTTTACCGTCTTTTGGCCGAAGCCCGGGTTTGTCCAACCCAACTTATGCCAAATGCATGGCGTTTTATCTATTGTTTCTTGGTCCAATGTAAGAAACATGGGCTTGAGCCCAGTATCTCTGTTTTTCGATATCTATTCAAATTTGTCAATTCTTCTAATAATTCGGGCTGGGTCAAAATCCAACACCGTTCCTTGGCCCGTTCTTGTTTTGTTTCGGATTCCGCTCCTGATTCCCTTCCTAATTGGAAAAGGGAATGGTTTTATATCTTTTTGGATGGGGACGACTGGGACAACTATTTTCGGCCCAACTTCTGCAGAGCCGTTGATGGGCCTGTTAGGAGTTTAAAATTGGGCGTGGAAGAAGAGGCCGCCATAACTTTGTTAACATCGGATAATTTGCATCAATGTGCAAATTTGATTTCTGAAGATTCGCTGCAGGCCCATGGGCTAAGCGATTTGGGCCCTGAGGGTAATTCTCACCTTTTGCTTTGTTAACATTTTATGCTAGATATAATTTTCTAACTTTGTTATAATCATTTTGCAGCCAAAACTGCTCTGGGAGCGATTTTTAGGCAGAGGGAGACTGCTGCCACTGCTAGGGTGGTAACAGAGAACCCTAGGGCCAAAAGGGCCAGGACAGATGAGGCTTCTCCCGCGGTGGAGCGTGTTCCTGCTTTTCTTCAGGAAAAGCCTGTTCCTATTGAGGAAGACCTTACTCCCTTTACAGTGGGATGGGGTTTATGCAATAGGGACACAGCTGTTGGTGACTCCAGGGCTGCAGCTGAGTGGTCCAGGAGCGTGGTTACTCCACGGGACAGGGTCCACATTGTGGAGTCCTCTGATGACTTGCAGATTGAGCTTCTCGGGGCTCAAGCTGTTGCTTCGGTAATTTCTTATTCAACTTCTTTAATTTAATTGCATTTACTTTTCCCTTATTTACTTGTTTCCTTTGCAGATGAACGCCTACCTTCAGGCCGCTGTTCATAACCTGAAGGAGGTGCGTGCTGAAAAGACCATTGCTGAGAGGGATAGAGACAGATACTTTGATGCCTCCGAGGCAAACTTTGCTCGTTTTAGGGAGGTGGAGAAGGAGCTAGCTGCTGAGAAGGAGAAGAACAGGAAGCTTCAGCTGGAGGTGCAGCAGAACAGGGAACACGTCATTGCTGATTACAAGGCTTCTAAGGACTTTCAAGATGTCCTGAATGCCGAGTATGATGCAAACTTTCCTGGCACCTTCAAAGAGTGTTGGGAGGGGATCATCGAGGAGCTGAGTGGGAAGATCGAGGGGGTATCCTTGGAGAAGTTCCCGGTACCTGCTATCCCTGGATTGACAGATACCTTGGAGATCGCTACAGAGACAGCAGTGGATGGGGACTCTCAGCCCACTCAGGATCCACCTTCTTCTCCTGGGGTAGAGACAGCAGATCCTTCTTCCACTCAGGGAGATGTAGTTATTGAGGACTTAGATGAGTAGATGGCCCTGCGTGGCTTATTTCTGTTTATCTTTATTTATTCTGAACTTTTGCCCTTCGGGGCTTATGACTTAACTTATTTATGCAGTAGTTCCTTTTGTTTCCATGTTCTTATTTTTTGCTTATTGTTCGTTAAACTTTAGAATTTCTCAAGTACTTGGCCTCCTGGCTGGTACTAAACTCACAAGTTAGTTCAACGTTTGCCTTTCGTGTTTATTTTAACAAAGAGAAGTAACTCATAAAGAAAACAATATAAATTCCATTATGCTGTCAATGGATATCAATAGAATGGGTTCAACCCTTACATAAATACTCTATCTTCTACTGGGAGCAACATGCTCTAAAATGGTTTCATTCGAACCTTATTCCTAATAAATAGATAAAAGTCCAAGCCTTTGTCAAAAGAACTTAGATATAATAAACTTTGAGGTTCACAGCATGCCAAGTTCGGGGCACCTCAACCCCATCCAAGGTTTCTAACTTGTAGGATCCTTGCCCTAACACCTTTCTGACTAGATATGGTCCTTCCCAGTTTGGTGCTAACTTTCCTTTCTGGCCAACTCCTGAGGCTTCAATCTTCCTTAAAACCATGTCACCTTGTCGAAAGAATCTTTCTTTAACTCTCTGGTTGTAGTGAAAAGATGCTCTCATCTGATATTCAGCATTCTTCGCATTAGCTCCATCTCTAACCTCATCAATTAAGTCAAGGGCGAGTCTCATTCCTTCGTCATTAGTTTCTGGCTCATATGCCTCAACTCGAGGTGATGCTTGCATGATCTCTAAAGGCACAACTGCCTCGGCTCCATAAGCCAGCAAAAATGGGGTTGCTCCAGTCGTTACCTTACAAGTGGTACGATATGCCCAAAGTATGGGCAACAACTCATCTACCCAAGTATTCCTAGAGCGTTCGACCCTCTTTTTCAGTCCATCAAGGATAATTCGATTAGCTACCTCAGCTTGCCCATTGGCCTGAGGGTGTGCCACCGAGGTAAAACGGAGCTCAATTGCATTCTCTTCACAATACTTCTTAAACTCCTCATTGTTGAATTGTGTCCCATTGTCTGTCACAAGGATTCGTGGGATTCCGTATCTGCAGATGATGTTCTCCCAAAAGAACTGGGAAACTTGCTTGGTGGTTATCTTGGCCAGGGGTTTAGCCTCAATCCACTTAGTGAAATAATCAATTGCTACTATTAGGAATTTCCTCTGTGCTGAAGCCATGGGAAAGGGTCCAAGTATATCCATCCCCCACATTGCAAATGGAATGGGAGAGTTAATCGAGGTCAACACCTCAGGCGGTTGCCTCACAATTGGGGCATGCTTCTGGCATCTCTCACATCTCTTGACATAGTTTTGTGCATCAGCCAACATCTCCGGCCAATAAAACCCTAAACGAATTATCTTGTGAGCTAGGGCTCTGCCCCCCAAGTGTTGCCCACAGATTCCTTCATGAACTTCCTCCAATGCTTCCCTTGCCTCTATAGGCCTTAGACACTTCAAGTACGGGATTACAAACGACCTTTTGTACAGAATACCCTCAATCAAAGTATATCTCAACGCTCTTACTGAGAGTTTTCGTGCCTCCATGGCATTGTCTGGGAGCCAACCGGTCTCCAGGTGTGCCTTAATAGGATCTATCCAAGAGTCTCCTATATCAATTGGTGCCACTAACTTTGCATTAACGGTCGGGGCCTTCAAGACCTGAAAGTAGACACTCCCGGCATAATTTTCTATTTCAGAAGAAGCAAACTTAGATAGGGCATCGGCCTTAATGTTTTCCTCTCTTGGAATGTGCTCAACATAGCACTCCTCAAACTGGGACATAACAGCCTTTACTACTCTCAAGTATTTTGCCATAGTTTCATCTTTAGCCTCGAATTCACCATTTACTTGTGCTACCACAAGCCTTGAATCTCCACAAACTTTGAGATTCTTGACCCTCATGATTCTGGCCAAGCCCAAACCAGCTATCAATGCCTCATACTCTGCCTCGTTGTTGGTAGTAGGGAAATCCAACTTTAAAGCGTACTCAACTGTGAACCCATCGGGGCTTTGCAAAACCAAACCTGCACCACTAGATTTTGTTTTTGATGCTCCATCAAAATAGAGCACCCAATATTCCTTCAGATCGGGTGTGAGTTTCTCTTCTTTTTCCTCTTGCCCAGGGGTAGTCATTATCTCTTGCCCCCCGACTTCTTGGTTGTTAATAGTACATTCAACCACGAAGTCAGCTAATGCCTGAGCTTTGATAGCTGTCCGAGGCTTGTATGTGATGTCAAACTCTCCTAACTCAATCGCCCATTTGATTAGCCTTCCACTGGCCTTAGGGCTATGCAATATGTTCCTCAATTGCTGGTTTGTCAGAACTTGAATCTTATGTGCCTGAAAGTAAGGCCGCAGCTTTCTTGAGGCAGTTACTAATGCCAAAGCAAACTTTTCTATGGGTGAGTAATTCAACTCAGCCCCATGCAACACTTTGCTCACATAGTAGATAGGTTTCTGGACCTTCTCCTCTTCCCGAATAAGGACAGCACTCAGGGCTTGTTCGGATACCGCCAGGTATAAACTAAGAATCTCCCCAGGACTTGGTTTAGTCAACAACGGGGCTTCAACCATGTACTTCTTCAGTTGCTCAAAGGCCTCTTGGCTTTCAGGTGTCCACTCAAAATTTTTCACCTTTTTTAACGCTTGGAAGAAAGGCAAGCATTTGTCTCCAGACTTGGAGATGAATCTTCCTAAGGCTGCAACTCGACCTGTCAACCTCTGCACTTCTCTTATAGAGCGTGGTGGCTCCATGTCTAAAATCGCCTTGATCTTGTCAGGAATGGCCTCAATGCCTCTTTTTGAAACCATCAGCCCTAAAAACTTCCCCGATCCAACGCCAAAAGCACACTTGGCGGGATTCAACATCATCTTGTGGTGCCTCAGCACTTCAAATGCCTCTCCAAGGTGCTTGATATGATCAGCCTTAAGTAGGCTCTTGACTAACATGTCATCAACATATACCTCCATGGTTCTTCCAATCAGATGGGCGAATATCTTATTCACCAATCGTTGGTAAGTAGCTCCTGCATTCTTTAGACCAAAAGCCATGACAAGATAACAGAAGACACCAAAGTCAGTTATGAAAGATACCTTAGGTATGTCATCCTTGTGCATCTTAATCTGATTATAGCCGCTGAATCCATCCATGAAGCTTAACATCTCATGTCCAGCTGTAGCATCTATCAACATATCAATCCTCGACAGGGGAAAACAATCTTTTGGGCATGCATCATTCAGGTCAGTGAAGTCTATACACATTCTCCACTTCCCATTTGCTTTCTTGACCATGACTGGGTTCGCTAACCATTCAGGAAACTGGATCTCTTCAATAAAACCAGCTTCCAAGAGCTTATTCACTTCTTGCCTAATGGCCTCTTGCCTCTCCGGAGCAAAGTTTCTCTTCTTCTGCTTTATTGTCTTCCTTTTGGGATCAACATTTAACCTATGAGTTATGAGTTGGGGGTCAATCCCTGGCATATCAGCTGCTGTCCAAGCGAACACGTCGCTATTCTTCTGTAAGAATTCTATTAACTTGCCCTTCAGGGGTTCTTTCAGAGATGCTCCAACATAAGTAACTTTTTCAGGGTCATTAGGTTCTAGAGGTACGGGAATCAAATCCTCTGCTGGCTTCCCTCTATGCTCTTCATCATCGCGGACATCCATGTCTTCAATCGGAAGGACCTGCCCCCCGACTCCATCGGCCCTCAGTGCGGCCACATAGCAACTTCTTGCCATCTTCTGATCACCCTTTTGTTCTCCGACACCATTCCGTGTCGGAAACTTAATTTTCATATGGTAGGAAGAGGCCACAGCCTTAAACGCATGAAGTCCAGTCCTTCCAAGGATTGCGTTGAATGTTGATGCTGCCTTGATCACCAAAAAATTCAACATCTGAGTCGCCTCTTTAGGCTCCTGCCCAATAGTCACAGGTAGCTGAATAGTCCCTTCAACGTTGGACTCCACTCCGTTAAACCCGTATATAGGCATGTTTGTAGGGGTCAGTTGAGAGTCGTTGTAACCCATCTTTACAAATGCATCATGAAATAAAATATCCACAGAAGCCCCATTGTCTATCAAGACTCGTTTTACTTCGGAGTTTCCAATCACGGGAGTTATGACCAGCGGGTCGTCATGGGGGAATTTCACCCCTTCCAAGTCTGAATCATCGAAACCAATTACCATCTCGGTTTTAGCACGCTTCGGGGCTTCTCCCACAATGTGCATTACTTCTCTAGCATAAGCCTTTCGAGAATTCTTAGTCGTGCCAGCTGCTGTCGGGCCTCCCCAGATCATATTGATAACGGCCCTTCGGGGTTGGGGATTGCGATCATGGTTGTCATCCCTCCTATTATTATCTCTCCTTTCATTGTCCCTTCTGTCATTGTCCCTTCTCTGGTTCCCACGGTCATCACCCTTGGTGAACTGACTTAGTTTTCCTCTTTGTATCAAGAACTCAATCTCATCCTTGAGTTGCCTACAATCGTCGGTGTCATGTCCCACATCTTTGTAAGCTTTGATCGTGGGCATCTTAAACTTTCGGGAGATATGTGCATTCATTACCTCCTCAGTGAATGGAGGGGTCGGATCATCCAGATCTCCTTGTAGCATCAAATCTCTAGGATTATTCTTGGGGGGTTCCACCCTGGTAGTTCCTCTGGTTGGGGCTTCAGCCCTTCGGTGTCTCCTTGAAGACCTCTCCAGATCTATGAAGGGAATCCCTCCTGAAGTCGGAGGAGGTCGAGTCTGATTAGGGTTCTGTCTCTCTAGTTCCCTTGCTTGGTCGTCCTTCAGCTTCTGAATCTCGGCTTCATAAGCCTTAATTTTCTCTGCGATTGTTAAAGGACCATCTCGGTTCGATGGATTCCTCCCTAGAGGCTCCTTACTAGCGCGTCGCCTCCTTGGGGCTTCGTCTCGATCATCGTCTCCAGATGACGAGTCTCCGGTATAAGGACCAGAGTAATCATAGTATCCTGGTTCAGGAGGAGCCGGGCCTCTAAGATAAGGGGATTGTTGTTGCCCATGGATCAACCGAGCATGACCGCTTGGTCCTGGATCCCTTGGATCTTGGGGGTAATTAGGCAGCCCATACATTGGGTTGGTGTTGACAGGGAGTGAAGAAGTTGAGAGACTGTGAAGCGGCGGGCGGCTACTCAGAGGGAGAGGAGAGACCACCATCTGGAGCGGGTTAGTCTCCTGTCCTAGAGGGACGATTACAGGTTGAGATCTTTCAGCAGGGGGATCCGTCCCTTGTGGTTGAGAGGCCTGACTATGAGGGTTTGTTTCCGTCAATGGGGGTACAGACCCTGGCCCTGTACCAACAGGAGGAGCAGCGATTGGTGGAACGATGGTTCCAGAGGTAGCCTCGGTTGAGACCGGTGTTGTTCTTCGAGTGGTAACCATGGTTGATGTCTTCGTCCCACAGACGGCGCCAAATGTTGTGGAATAAAAACTAGGTTGAAAATATTGCGGCTAGGGTTTGTATATTTAATGCTAGGGTTCGTGAGCTTCGTGCTTTAATGGCTGCTTCTGCGTTCGAGACTTAAACGGTCCTCACAGAATGCCTACGTATCTCTGTAATTAGAGAATCAAGCCAATAAAACGTAGTTCTGAGAATGAGGGGTCAGGCCCTTTATATAGGCTGAGAAGCCTTAGAATTATGGTAGGATTTGGAGACTTGATGGACAAGTCTTTGAGGAATGTTCTAGATCTATTCCTTGTAGGCATCAGTTTCCATATTGAATTGGATACCTTATTGGATAAGTTTGAAAGGGATATTATCCTTATCCAACTCTTATTTGCTGAGCTGTTTATTACCCTTAATATTAATTACGAAATTAATATTATATTTAGGGTTTTGGGCCCAGCTGGTGGGCCCCACGTTTGGACTATTCTCGGCCTAGTTAATGCCACATTAAATATGTCTTTAGGGCTTATTTTCAGCCCATATCAACGGTCAACTAGTACGTTTACTAGAACCCCTAAACAGGGTTTCGTCAGGGTTTAGTGTTTCGATTTTTTCAAAAATATTTTTCGACGACCCAACAGAAATTTGACCGGCGTAAATATGACCAACAGAAATTCGATCAAATTTAGCTAAATTCGACCGATATCAGTCGAATTTAGCTAAATTCGACCGAAAAAATTCGATCATATTTAGCCTTTTTTCTTGTAGTGCAAATCTACGTATTTATATTCTACTTTATTAATTTTTATTTGAGATTGTATTATTTGATTTTGTTTCTAGCAAATAATAATAATAATAATAATAATAATAATAATAATAATAATAATTATTATTATTATTATTATTTATTTTTAATAATTATGAATTGCACTATTTTAAATCTACTTTAATAATGTCATTTGTCTTTATTTTCAAATGCCATGTGGTTTCTCAAGAGCTACTAAAGTTTTAAGTATATTATTTTGATTTTGGAATCATCTTATTTCAAGATTTTTTAATTTTGATTTGTTTGTCAATCAATTCTAGATTTTTGTTGTTTTTATTTTTATAGGTAGCACCGAGTCACCAATTATTTTGCATTTGTTTATTATTTTGAACTATTTACTATTTAAAAATTTATTATTCTTTTCAAACATATTTTTATACAGTTTAGTTTTAATTGTCTTTTCTAGGTTAAATTTTTCCCCATTTCTCTTTTATAAATTTTTCCTTTTTTCTCATTTATGAATAAGTTTTCTAATGTCTAAATTTACTACAAACTAAGTTACTTCACATATTTTGTTAAATCCGTCGATATCTATCTAACAATTTGGTACACTACTATAACCTAGTACTTAAATATATGCTATCAATGAAACTATAAGTAACCAATGGAATGTGTAAATCAGCCATATGCATTTTGATATAAAGATCATAATTGCAAAATAGGATGATTAGAAATAGGAAGTCAGATCCAGAGCAGGAAACATGAACAGCTCTTCTAGTCATTTTAACTTGCATTATTTGTTTCTGCCTAGGTAGCCATATTTTCTGTTTAACCTCTTTGTTGTGGAATAAAAAGTAGGGTTATCGAATTGCGGCTAGGGTTCGTGAGCTTCGTGCTTTAATGGCTGCGCTTGTGTTATCGTGACCTAATTCGGGTACTCACAAGATGCCTACGTATCTCAGAGTTGAGAATCAAGCCAACGTAGTTCTAAGATGAGGGGTCAGGCCCTTTATATAGGCTGTGGAAGCCTTAGAATTATAGTAGGTTTTGGAGACTTGATGGATAAGTCACCGTAATTGAGGAAGGTTCTGACTCCTTCCTTTTAGGAATTAGTTTCCATGTCGAATTTGGTGCCTTGGAGGCTACACAATATCCTGGGGATATTCTAGGACGTTCTTAGTTTCTAGAACGTTCCTGGTTTGTGGATCAGACCCATGTTAGAGATAGGCTTTTACCGGGCGTCCCCAGTTTGGGCCGTTCTTTTGGGCCTGACCATTAATTACGAATTTAGTGCCCAACTAGGGTTTCGGGCCATATTTACGGGCCAATAAATGTCACATTAATTGTGTCTTTAAGGGTTACTTTTCACCCATATCATTTGCCCCCCAACTTCTAGGAAAACTTGATTTCGTAGAAGTTTAAGGTCACACCGGCCCTACCAGGGTATCGTCTTACAGTGAAGTGTGGAGCGACCTACACATTCACAATGACTAAAATTCTCTCCCAAGTTAATACTTAAGAAAGTTAAACGTTCCTTGGCCTCTCGAACCTTTTTCTTAAGGTTTCTGGGCCTTTCGGGAATAGGATTAGTGCCGTTTTGAGCTCGTAGACACTAATCCAAGTGCAATTCGTGCATAGGATCCTTTATCATAAATTCATTAGTGCTTTATTTCCCTCAACTTATCTAAGTTAGGGTCAATATCAGGCAGTCATTGCTCATAAGCTTTGATAAGGGCTAATTTTTAAGCAGAAGACGCTATTTTGGCCCTAATTGGGGCTAAACAACCTTAAACGGGGTTATAAAGGTCTTGATTTAGGCCAACAAGTTCATACTTGATGTAATTACTATTAGGATATCCACTTTTAACCTTTGGATAGGTTAATTCTTGAGTGGAAGTCCTTAAACGTTGATAATTGAGGCTAATCACCCCCTAATTGCGATTAGCGAAGTCCTAACCCCAAATTTTGGAGTCAAGTTAGTTAAGTAGAGCTTCTTATAACCTCCTGGTTGCAAAAAGAATCACGTGAAAATTCTCATTTTTGAGTTGTCTAGGGAAGAAATACTATCCCCTAGAAGGTGTTTCAGGGTCTTTCAATATCCCTGGTTTTCTAAACACCCCTGGCATCACCAAACCCAAACTTTGAAGTTGAGCTTATATGATGGGGATTCTTATAATCTCCTGGTATAAAGAAGAATCACATGAAAACATGCATTTTTGAACGTTCTGGAGGCGAAATACCCCATTTTTAGCTGATTTTCAGACCTGGTCTCGCACGTGATCATAACACCTTCCAAATTTCATGGAAACACTTGGCCACCTGCATAGGCTTGTAGAGGGCCTCACAAGGTTCTTGAATCTCAAATTTGAGCTCAAACGGAGCGTTTTTGAGCGTTCTGGAGGGTCACGAAAACACCCTAAAAAACAGGTCCCCTGAAAGCCTTCCAAACACCCTACCAAGGTGGCCTGGTCGGCTCACCCTGGTCGGCCATTCGGCCCATGGTGCCTGGTGGGCTAGGGCTGGTCGGCTGGGCCCCCCCAATATATTTTTTTTTGAATTTTGGCCATTTTTTGGCTAGTTGACTTTGACTTTTGACTTTGACTTTTGACTTTGACTTTGACCAAAATCAAAACTTGTCTTAAACTCCCTTCCTTGTTCCTAGAAAGGATTTAGTGATACCTTGGTTGGTTTGATGATCCTTGGCCTCAAACAACCTACTTCTTGGTTTTCAGGACCTTCCGGGTCTAAACCTTTCTTGAACTCTTGATATCAAATAACCTTTGGTTAAACTATATCCCTTGGCTTCCTGGCATTCTCATGTACCTATAATAGAGTGTTTTAAACAACCTTAGCCTTGCCCCCCTTGTATTGAGGGTCTTTACTTCTTTATTTGAAGATGTGGGGACTTCCCTTGTTTTCAACACCTGACTTCGAGTCTAGGATATCGTAGTTAGTTTCTCATCCTAGGTTTTAAGCTTAAGGTCTTCACATCACCTTCCTTGTTTATAGGATCTTGTCCTATCTTAAGCTCATCATCCTTAGGCTAGCCTCAGGCCTTAGGCTTAAGCAATCAGCTTGATTCAGGACAATCAACCTCGTTGGCCATCTAGGCTTATATTTTGTGCTGGGATTCAAAACCCACATTCCATACTCCAGAGTAGGTCTTCTCATATCCTTAAAGATGTTAGCCTTTTAGCTAATCATCCTGCTTAGTGGCTCTAATCATGGTTTTTAGCTTAATCCCCTGTTTAGGCTTGATAAGCATATATTAATCAACCTGGGAGGTTGTTAACTATATTATTGCTCCTGCCTGTATTTCCATTCGTTTCTTTCACATATTTTACGAATTAGATCGTTTATTTGACCCAATTCCGGGTTCACAGAGCCCTTTTCCTGCTATTTTCGGCTATTTAACCTGTAAACGCGGGTCGTTGGAAAGACGACCTGCTATTGAGGGTCATCATTTTCCTTATAAAAGAGTGTGGATTGAAGTCATTCTTCACATTTCCTTCTTCTTTCAAAGAAAATTTCTTTCTGTGAGCTCTCAAGTTTCAAGCACTTCTTTCAGTTTCAGACAAGGCTGTAATGGCAAGTGAGGGTGGTCAGAACGCCTTAGTTCCTTCCAAGGGCCTTCTTCAGGCGATTAACAGGAGAACCAACGACAAGAACAGAAAAGGTAAGGTCTTTCCTCCTCGTTATCAATTATCTTTATCTGAGCTCTTAGATGAGCCCGGGGATGTGTTTCCGAACAACGCGGAATTCGACTCTTTTATGTTCCCTAGTACTTTGGATGCGGGAGATATCAGGAACTTACTCAAATATGAATTCCCTGCTGAGATGAAGCTTAGAATTCCCACACCAGGGGACAGAACTTGTAACAGAACTTGTAACTGGCACCCTGAGAACTTGTTTGTGTACAAAGGTGCCATTGATGCTGGCCTTAGGTTTCCAGTTCACCCTTGGCTTGTTAGGTTATTAGCTGAGGTTAAAATCAACCCCTGTCAACTATACCCCAACTCCTGGAAATTCATCTTCATTTTTATGGTTGAATGCATCAGAGGAGGCATCCGCCTTAGCATCCCGTTGTTTAGGTATCTATTTGCTTTTAAGAATAGCCCTATCACTAGGAAAGGATGGGTGAGCATCCAACACCGCATAAAGTCTAGGATGATTATTGACGCTTCTTCTGTGCCTGATTCTTGCCACAACTGGAGGCACGAATTTTTCATCCTTAGATGGAAAAGAGGTGACTGGGGTAACTTTTTCAGGTCTAAATTCAACCACGTGACTGATGAGGGTGTTAGTGGGCTTCAACTCACAACTGAAGAAATATCCCAACGGGATTGGCTTATTTCAGTCTTTCAGAAAACCCACTATCGTGAAGTTGTGACTGAACGTGCCTTGTTGGAGGCCGGGCTTAGTTATATCCCTCTCGAGGGTAATTCTTACTTTAACTTCTTTTCTTTCATCGTACTTGTTCTTATTCCAACATCGTTTCCTTTGCTTTATTTGCAGTTGCTGAGGAGATTGACAACATCCGAGCCGACTTCCCCATATCACCAAAAGGATGATTAAGAAAGCTGAGAAAGAAGCTAATCCTGAAGACGTACCGGCCCCTGAGTTCCTTCAGCATTGTTCGAAGGCGGGGAAGAGAATTAGGAGTTCGGATGGGAGCATGAAGACAGCATTCATGCCTGACTGGGGGATATGTGAGCAGGATGCTATCAAGGACAGCCACCTCCTTGCTCGAGAGTGGTCTCGGAACGCCATAGCCCCGGCCGACAAGGTCCATTTTGCAACAGCAACAGATTTAGAGGAAAATGAAAGCATGGGGGCATATCATGCCTATAACGTAAGTCGATCTCCTCTTCCTTTTCATTGTTATGGTTGTATATTGGCCGTCGTGGCTTAACACATTTTCTTATGGCGTTTTTGTTTTGGTAGCTAAATGCTCACTTCCAGAATGCTATCCAACTCGGGAGATCCTACAAGGACAAGGAGAGAACTGCCCTCAAGGCTGTAGAGAAGCTTCAGAAGGAGTCTGAAGAGTGGGAGGCTAAGTATTTCACCTCGAAGGACCAACTCTCATCCCTTAGGGGAAAGTATGCTGCTCTGGAAAATAGGACCCAGAATAATGAGAACTCCATCATTCAGAACTACTTAGGTTCAGACACTTTTCTTGCCTTCATTGATGAGCATGACAGGGAGGTCCAGCCGGACAGCATGACCATAGGTTGGGAGAAGGCTGTGAACAGGATTAGCCAAGATCATAAGGGAGTTGTCTTTCCTTCCTTTTATCCGAGTCCCTGGAAGGTGACAGAGGACGATGACCTTGTTGAAGGTGTTGGGACCTCCCCTGTGAGCAAACGTGCTTCTGGTTCTGGGACAAAAGGCATTCCTCAACAAGCAGGGTCTAGTTCTGGGAGACGTCCCTCAAGATCCCATCAGAGCGGGAGTTCAGAATGCCCCTTAGCGGGACGAATCCGTGAACCCAAGTCGGTTAGTATCAGTAGCTCCTCAACCTCAACTTCCCGGAGCGAAGAAGAGGGTGAAGAAGAAGTCCCTGCTCAGACTGCTCCTCCAAAAACCAAGAAGCGGTTGGTGAAGACTGCTTCTATCAAGAAGTGATTGAGCCTTGCATGGCCTGTGTTAGCCTCGTGTGGCTTTAGTTCTTTTAATATCCCGTCTTCGATTATGGTCTTTCATGAACTTGTACTTTTATTCGTATGTGTGTAATTTAAACTTTGATTGTGCCCTCCTGGGTATTTTATCTACGTGCTTGTTTTCTATGTTCCATATGTTCTTTTATTTTCGGTACTTGGTCATCTTAGACTTACACACATCTGGTGCTTGATACATCACAAGGATTTACAGAATCATAGAACAGAAAACAAGCTTGTATTGATAACGCAAAATGGGCTCAGCCCTTACATAGAATATTATGTCCTACTAGGAGCAACATGCTCTGCAATGGTTTCATATAAACCTTATTTCTACTTCTATTAGATAGGCTAAAAGCTAAGTCCTTAATAGGAGAGCTTTAAACATAGTAAACCTTGAGATTCGAGGCGTGCCAGGAGCGGGGTACCTCGTTTCCATCCACGGTTTCCAGCTTATAAGAGCCTCTTCCCAACGTCTTTCTCACTCTATATGGTCCTTCCCAATTAGGGGCCAACTTTCCTGTCTGTCTAACTCCAGAGGCTTCAATTTTTCTCAAAACCAAGTCGCCTTGTTTGAAGAACCTTCCTTTAACCCTATGGTTGTAGTGAAAGGCTGCTCTTTTTTGGTGCTCAACATTACGGGCATTTGCTTCATCTCTGACCTCATCGATTAAATCAAGAGCAAGTCTCATGCCTTCCTCATTGGTTTCTTGCTCATATGCTTCCACCCTTGGAGATACGTGCAAAATTTCCAAAGGGACAACTGCTTCTGCCCCGTAGGCTAGCAAAAATGGAGTAGCTTCTGTCGTTACCTTGCAGGTAGTACGATACGCCCACAATATAGGCAGTAATTCATCAACCCACGTGTTTCGAGATCGTTCGACCCTCTTCTTAAGTCCATCAAGGATAATTCGATTTGCTACCTCAGCTTGGCCATTAGCCTGGGGGTGAGCTACTGAAGTAAAACGAAGTTCAATGGCGTTCTCCTCACAGTATTTCTTAAACTCCTCATTGTTGAATTGGCGTCCGTTGTCCGTCACTAGGATTCGTGGGATCCCATATCTACAAATTATGTTCTCCCAGAAGAACTGGGCAACTTGTTGGGTGGTTATTTTTGCTAGCGGCTTGGCTTCAATCCACTTGGTAAAATAATCGATAGCCACTATTAGGAACTTCCTTTGCGCTGAGGCCACGGGAAAAGGACCAAGTATGTCCATCCCCCACATGGCAAACGGAATGGGAGAGTTAATTGACGTTAGCATCTTTGGTGGCTGCCTAACAATTGGAGCGTGTTTCTGGCATCTGTCACACTTTTTAACATAGCTTTTGGCGTCAGCCAACATTCCTGGCCAATAAAATCCCAGGCGGGTGATCTTATGAGCTAGGGCCCTGCCCCCCAGGTGCTGCCCACAGATCCCTTCATGAACTTCCCTTAATGCCTCTTCCGCCTCTTGAGGCCTCAAGCATTTCAGGTATGGGATAACAAAAGACCTCTTATAAAGGATGCCTTCAATCAAAGCATATCTCAATGCCCTCACCGATAGTTTTCGTGCCTCCGAGGCATCTTCGGGGAGCCAACCAGTTTCCAGATGAGCCTTGATAGGATCAATCCAACAGCTTCCTACTTCAATAGGTGCCACCAATTTTGAGTTGATGGTAGGGGCCTTCAGGACCTGGTAATAGACGTTCCCTGCATAATTCTCTATTTCAGAAGAGGCGAACTTTGATAAGGCATCGGCCTTGACATTCTCCTCCCTTGGGATATGCTCTATACAGCATTCATCAAACTGAGTCATAACAGCTTTCACAACCCTTAGGTATTTTGCCATAGTTTCATCCTTGGCTTCAAATTCACCATTCACTTGTGATACTACGAGTCTCGAGTCCCCGCAGACTTTAAGGTTCTTGACTCTCAGTATTCTGGCCAAGCCTAATCCGGCTATCAAGGCTTCATATTCAGCTTCATTGTTGGTCGTCGGAAAGTCCAACTTCAGAGCATATTCTACTAAGAACCCATCAGGGCTTTGCAAGACTAAGCCTGCACCACTAGACTTTGTTTTTGATGCTCCATCAAAATAGAGCACCCAATACTCCTTCTGATCAGGTTCAAGCTCCTTAGCTTTATCTTCATCTTCCTTGTTTAATACTACCTCTTGCCCCCCGACTTCTTGGTTGATGGTACATTCAACCACGAAGTCAGCTAAAACCTGAGCCTTAATGGCTGTCCTAGGCTTATACGTGATATCAAACTCCCCGAGTTCGATTGCCCACTTGATTAGCCTTCCACTGGCCTTCGGGCTATGCAATATACTTCGTAACTGTTGGTCCGTCAGGACTTCAATCTTGTGTGCCTGGAAATAAGGTCGTAGTTTCCTTGAGGCTGTCACTAATGCGAGAGCAAATTTTTCAATGGTCGAGTAATTCAATTCAGCTCCATGCAGCACCTTGCTCACGTAGTAGATGGGCTTCTGAACCTTGTTCTCCTCTCGAATGAGGACGGCACTCAGTGCTTGTTCAGATACCACCAGATACAGGTATAGGGTCTCTCCAGAACTAGGTTTGGCTAACAACGGGGCCTTGGTCATGTATTCCTTCAATTGTTCAAAGGCCTCTTGGCTTTCTGATGTCCACTCAAAATTTTTTACTTTCTTCAAGGCCTGAAAGAAAGGTAAACATTTATCGCCAGACTTTGAGATGAATCTTCCCAAGGCAGCTATTCTACCAGTTAATTTCTGCACGTCTTTCACGGAACGTGGTGGCTCCATGTCGAGAATTGCTTTGATTTTATCTGGGTTGGCTTCAATGCCTCTTTTTGAGACCATCAGGCCCAAGAACTTCCCTGACCCAACGCCAAAAGCACATTTGGCTGGGTTCAGCATCATCTTATGGTGCCTCAGCACTTCAAATGCCTCCCTTAGGTGTTCAATATGGTCAGCTGTAAGCAAGCTCTTGACCAACATATCATCAACATATACCTCCATGGTTTTCCCAATCAGGTGGGCAAATATCTTATTTACCAGTCGTTGATAAGTAGCTCCTGCATTCTTTAGTCCAAAAGCCATGACAAGGTAACAAAAAACACCAAAGTCAGTTATGAAAGATACCTTTGGGATGTCATCCTTGTGCATCTTAATCTGGTTGTAACCACTGAAACCATCCATGAAGCTTAGCATCTCATGTCCTGCCGTAGCGTCTATTAGCGTGTCGATTCTTGGTAGAGGGAAGCAGTCCTTAGGGCACGCATCATTTAAATCAGTGAAGTCTATGCACATCCTCCACTTACCGTTGGCTTTCTTGACCATCACAGGGTTAGCCAACCATTCAGGAAACTGAATCTCCTCAACAAAACCAGCCTCCAAGAGTTTGCCCACCTCTTGTTTAATGGCCTCTTGCCTTTCTGGAGCAAAGTTCCTCTTTTTCTGCTTAACGGTCTTCCGCTTAGGGTCGACATTCAACCTGTGAGTTATGAGTTGGGGATCAATCCCTGGCATATCAGCTGCTGTCCAAGCGAACACATCCTTATTTTCTTGTAGGAATTCAATTAACCTGCCCTTCATGGGTTCTTTCAGCGACGCTCCTATGTACGTGACCTTTTCAGGGTCCTTACTGTCCAGGGGTACAGGAACCAAATCCTCTGCTGGTTTCCCCCAGTGTTCGTCATCCCGAATATCCATGTCCTCAATCGGGAGGACCTGCCCCCCGACTCCATCAGCTCTTAACGCGGCCACATAACAACTTCGGGCCATCCTTTGATCACCCTTCTGTTCTCCAACACCATTCCTGGTTGGAAACTTGACTTTCATGTGATAACTAGAGGCAACAGCCTTGAACGCGTGGAGTCTGGTCGTTCCGAGGATCGCGTTATATGTGGAGGCGGCCTTAATTACCAAGAAGTTCAACATCTGTGTGGCCTCCTTAGGCTCCTTTCCAATAGTAACCGGGAGTTGGATAGTTCCTTCAACGCTAGATTCGACTCCATTGAACCCATATATGGGCATGTTATTTGGGGTCAGCTGGGAATCATTATATCCCATCTTCATAAACGCATCATGAAACAGGATGTCAACAGAAGCACCATTGTCTATCAAGACTCGCTTCACCTCCGAATTTCCAATTACAGGAGCTATGACCAACGGGTCGTCATGGGGGAACTTTACCCCTTCTAAGTCCGAGTCATCAAATCCGATCACTACTTCAGTCTTTGCCCTCTTCGGGGCTTCTCCCACGATATGCATCACCTCCCTGGCATATGCCTTTCGAGAGTTCCTTGTTGTTCCGGCCGCAGTAGGACCTCCCCAAATCATGTTGATGACAGGCCCTCGTGGCTGGGGGTTGCGATCACGATCGTTATCCTTTCTATCATTATAATCTCTTCTATCATAATCTCTTTTTTGGTTCCCACGACCTTCACCCTTTGTGAATTTGCTCAGCTTTCCCTTGCGGATCAAGAATTCAATCTCGTCCTTGAGCTGTCTACAGTCATCAGTGTCATGTCCAACGTCCTTATGGAACCTGCAGTATTGATCTTTGTTTCTCCTTACGGGATCTCCCCTAAGTGGCTTCGGCCATCGGAAATCCGCATCTTTTTCAATATCCATAAGGATTTGACTTCGAGGAGCATTCAACCTTGCATATTCAGAGAACCTTGGCCCCAAATTCTTCTTGGAAGCAGAATCGGAGTCCTTGCTTGTTCTGGGGTATTTGTCCCTTGTGTCATACTCCTGTTCTTGCCTTCGCTTCCGGGAGTTTCCGTTTCCTCCATTAGTGGTGGGAGCTTCCGTCTTCTTCATGCTTTCTTCTGCTTTTATGTATTTACTTGCCCTCCTTTGGAGCTCAGTCATGCTCTCAGGGGGATGTTTTGCCAACGACATCTGAAAGTAGGGGTTCGTCGTTCCATTCTCCAAGGCTATCATAGCTACTTTGTTCTCCAGATCCGGGACATTCAACGTCTCCTTAGTGAAACGCTTGAGGTAATCCCTCAGGTTCTCGTTCTTTCCTTGTTTTACTTGCATGAGAGAAGCAGAGCTTTTTTCGTGGACCTTTCCACTAACAAATTGATTGATAAAGGCAGTACTCAACTCCTTAAAAGAACCAATCGAGTTTGCGGGCAATCGGCTGTACCATCTTTGAGCCATGCCTGCCAAGGTTTGAGGAAACGCCCTACACTTAAGAGCGTCACTAGCGGGTTGTAACAGTAGAGCGTTCGAGAATGTCCTAACGTGATTCGAAGGATCACCTGTCCCATCATATGCTTTTATCGTGGGCATCTTGAATTTTCGGGAAACATGAGCGTTCATCACTTCGTCCGTGAATGGAGGTGTGGGGTCGTCAGGGTCCCCAAGCGGCATCAGGTCTTTGGGATCACTCCTAGGGGTTTCCACCCTCGTAATTCCTCCAGTTGGGGCATCAGCCCTTCTCGGTCTTCTTAAGGACCCTTCCAAATCAATGAAGGGGATCTCCCTTGAGATTGGAGGAGGCCTATTCAGATTTTGCCTTGCTTGTTCTCTGGTTATATCATCCTTCAGCTTTTGGATCTCGGCTTCAAAAGCCTTGATTCTCTCAGCAGCTGTTTGAACGGGTCTATCATTGATCCTTTGAGTCCTCCTCATGGGTTCTTTGCTTGTACGTCGCCTCCTCGGGGCTATATCACGTTCATCATCCTCGGATGATGAATCGTCGGAGTAAGGTCCAGAATAATCGTAATATCCTTGCTCAGGGGGGGCTAGACCCCTAATATAAGGTGGCTGATACGACTCGGGTATCCGTAGAGCGTGTCCACTTGGTCCAGGATCCCTTCGATTTGGGGGATAGTTTGGCAACCCGTATAACGGATCGGTATTCACGGGGAGTGTAGTGGTGGAGATCTGAACTCCTGAGGGCGGTGGACGGCTAGTCAATGGAGCAACCACCATCTGAAGTTGGTTAGTCTCTTGTCCCGGGTGATTAATCACCGGTAAGGTTCTCTCAGCATGGGGATTCGTCCCTGTAGTCTGAGAAACTTGAGGTTGTGTAATAGTCTCAGTCGATGGGGGCACAAGCCCCTGCTCCGTAACAACGGGCGGTATAGAGGAGACGATTGGTGGGTCAGATGTAACAGGAACGTTCTCGGTTGACGTTCTTCGTGTGTTAACCATGGTTGATATCCAAGTCCCACAGACGGCGCCAAATGTTGTGGAATAAAAAGTAGGGTTATCGAATTGCGGCTAGGGTTCGTGAGCTTCGTGCTTTAATGGCTGCGCTTGTGTTATCGTGACCTAATTCGGGTCCTCACAAGATGCCTACGTATCTCAGAGTTGAGAATCAAGCCAACGTAGTTCTAAGATGAGGGGTCAGGCCCTTTATATAGGCTGTGGAAGCCTTAGAATTATAGTAGGTTTTGGAGACTTGATGGATAAGTCACCGTAATTGAGGAAGGTTCTGACTCCTTCCTTTTAGGAATTAGTTTCAATGTCGAATTTGGTGCCTTGGGGGCTACACAATATCCTGGGGATATTCTAGGACGTTCTTAGTTTCTAGAACGTTCCTGGTTTGTGGATCAGACCCATGTTAGAGATAGGCTTTTACCGGGCGTCCCCAGTTTGGGCCGTTCTTTTGGGCCTGACCATTAATTACGAATTTAGTGCCCAACTAGGGTTTCGGGCCATATTTACGGGCCAATAAATGTCACATTAATTGTGTCTTTAAGGGTTACTTTTCACCCATATCACTCTTCCTTCAGACCTTCTATCTTCTGAAAGACTAAAAGATTTCTTCTTTTCTATAACTAATATTAGGGATATTGTGAGAACTTAAAATATGTACCCAAGGATTGGATTGTAAATAACGATTAGTTCACCTGGACCCTACATGCTATAGGCTTCAAGATCCCCCTTCTTGCCCCTCCCTAACATATATGTTCTCATGGTTGAGGGCTTGAGGCACTTTAGTTTACTGTTCTTTTTCACTCTCTATGTTTTCAATTTATTAGGAAAGTAAATCAACTATTTAAGCAATTTATTTTAACAAAATAAATACTTATTATTTTAAATCAACATAACTAAATATACCTCTAACTTCTTTTAAACACCGAAAGTTATTTAGAAGTTCTATGAAATTAGTATTTCATGGCTTAACCATACACATCTACAAACAAGAATAAGAATTATATGAATTAACTAACATGGAAAATTACAGGATCCATCATATTACTAATTAGTAGATAGTAAATAGTTCATGTAAAAATATTAAAACACCGTACAAATAAATGTTGGCTTAAATCTAGTGTCATGGGGCGTGCTACTTTTAATATTTATCATTTCATTATTTATTATTTTTTTCACTTCTATTTACTTTTATTCCTAATGTTAAAATTAATTTTGTATGTTTTAATTAGAAATGATTCTTGAAAAAGATTATGACCATCGTATATGTAACGCCCCAATCCGGGTGTTCTGAACTCGGATCGACACGCTATCTCAGACACACATCTAACAGGGCATTGACACACCCAACATCGTACTCATTATTATTACAACCTTTAAAAGTCATTACACCTTAACAAACAGTGCGTAAAATATAGTTGAACAAAGTTGCTACAAAACTAAGGTTCTGCTTCTCAAGTTTTGGTAGCTATGCATCCAAACGGGGGTCCACAAAATCTTGATCACCTGCAATTTATTATATGCAGAGTATGTCAACCTCAAGGAGATTGAGTGAGATATTATATGTAACCATGAATAAGACAATGTAATGAGATTTAAATTCAATAAAACAATCACAATAGCGACACCCGTCGCTCTTCCTTGTCTCCCCAACAAAAGACTCGTCAGTCTCTGCCTTATTACCTCAACAAAGATTGTGCTGCAGTACACGATGAACAACTAGGCACTCACTTACGACACTATCAACTCCTGATCGTGTGCGAAAGGAGGCAGACCGTAGACTCCATACCAAAATCCGCTGGTCCGCTACCAGACCGGTGGGTATGAAGCGCCTATGGTCAGGGCCCGACACAACACAAAAGTTTAATACTAAATACAATATACCAGGTCACTGACACAAAATAGATAAAGAGTATTTTCAAATAAGAGCATAAGATGTTCAGAAATAATTTTCATACATTTATATAACTTTGAAGGTGTTCCAAATAATATAATAATATTATACTAAATACTGCCTGATGAAGGTATTAACAGTACTCGCAATAATATAGTCACCAGAGTCAGAGTTTAAACCTTAGCCGAGCTTAATAGAATTTCCTGTGACTTGAACCCTTTCTCATGGCCATTATTATATTCCCCAGATTTATTACCCAGTTCATGACACAGGACCTCATAATACTGAGTTAGTGTGTGTTTGGTTTGCTATTTCGGTACCCTACTTAGCAATCAACTTATGTATGTAATAGAAGTGAAAGTCCTCTCCATAAGCTCTCCTAGTATGATCCCAGTATTAATACGGTTCCAAATATTTTTAGTATTCGAATCAAGAAATTTTTAACTTACTATTCTAACTAAAGTGACATGCAACCTCTGATTTATGTGTATGTTCTAATACTACTAAATCTTCCTTTTAGCTAACCAAACATTTTCATGCATGCAACTTACGTTGTTCAGTCCACCAAGGCTACAAGGAACTTGTCCAGGTGCTCTATACCACCCAAGTAAAAGGAAAATAATACCCTGTAGGCTGTAAGGGTCACAGACAAGTCAATAAAGGAGTATAACCTTTCTAAATATAATGAGCACCCTCTTGCCATTCCAATTAAACCAAAATTAGCACATTTTAATTTATACCTTAAACAGAAATATCATCTCCTCACGAATTCGCAAATAGATACCGAACCCAAACCTTTCTCTTATTCCACCGCTCAAGTGTTTCTTCTTTCTTGGTCTCATATATATATGTATCTCATGTTTTGGTCCTTTAACATTTTAAAGTCCCTCCATACTCGCTATCATTCTAAGTTAGCTTATTAATATATACATACTCCCAAAATTAACGTACATAACACCTAAATAACACATAACAATTATTATTATTATCCAACTAGACATACCAAATATAATATAACATACTCACCGGAGTTCCACCAAGTATGCTCGCTTTGCCCTCAATATAAAGTCCCTGCCAAAACTAGTGGTTACTAATCTTATTGACCTTAAAATACTAGGCCTTAATTATAACTTAATAATTAATATAATAGTAGATGAAGTTAAGACAGAGGGAGAAGAGGAGGCTTACCTCAGAGGACCAACTTTAGCAAAATGAATTCTACTATACCCTGTTCCTTATATATATACCAGTGCACACCGACTTATGAAATTATTTTAGTACTAACCTTTAGTATTATCTTAATTTAAATATATTTTATTAAGGCGGTGAAGAGGTGGCCAAGTAGGGTGATAGTTATCAGGAGACTTCCACACACTAATGCTCAATTCCCCATTTCCTTAATCCTTATATAAAAACCTCAAATTTTTATTAAATAATAATTTATATTAATCAGCTTCCCAGTACCACCTATTGTAACTGACAACAAGTAAAATATTTCTTAGCTTGATCTTGGACATATAGGCTCATGCTACACATAAATAAATTCCAATTTAACAAAATTATTACTAATCTACTTATTATTTTATTTTATTTTATTTTATTTTATTTTTATGCGCGCAGAAGTGATTCTAAGTAAAATTCATACGGTAATTGAATAAAAATAGAGATATTACAATCTTTCCCCCTGAAAAAAAATTCGTCCTCGAATTTAAATTACGCACCTTAAAATAATTGCGGGTATTTATTTCGAATATCGTCCTCTCGTTCCCAAGTGGCTTCCCGGATATCGTGATTTTTCCACAATACTTTCACCAGTTTAACCGTTTTGTTTCTAAGCACCTTCTCCATCTGGTCCACTATACATACCGGTTGTTCCTCATAAGTCAATTTAGGTTGTACTGTAGAAGGTTCCTCGCTCAATATATGAGAGGAATCTGGATGATATTTGCGGAGCATTGATACATGAAATACATTGTGAACACCTTGTAGGGTAGGTGGAAGGAGTAGACGATACGCCACCTTTCCAACCCTTTCCATGATTTCATAGGGACCAATATACCTTGGGGCCAACTTTCCTTTTTTCCCAAATCTCAAAACACCTTTAAGTGGTGAAACTTTCAAGAAAACTTGATCACCAATACTAAATTCCAAGTCCCTTCTTCGATTATCAGCATAACTTTTCTGTCGGCTACGAGCTGCAAGGAGTTTATCTGTAATTGTCTTAATCTTCTCCGACGTCTCTCTCATAATATCGGTGCCACTGATATATTTTTCCCCAACTTCCATCCAACATAGGGGTGACCTACATTTCCGTCCGTATAATGCCTCATAGGGTGCCATCCCAATACTGGCGTGATAACTGTTGTTATACGCAAACTCAATCAATGCCAAATGATTTTCCCAGCTACCCGTTAAATCTAGTGTGCATGCTCTCAACATGTCTTCTAGAGTCTGAATTGTTCTTTCTGATTGCCCATCCGTTTGAGGGTGAAAGGCCGTACTGAAATTCAATTGTGTCCCCATTTGTGCATGTAAGGCCTTCCAGAAGTGTGATGTAAATCGAGGGTCACGATCTGAAACGATACTTACAGGTACTCCATGCAACCTCACTACCTCTTTGATATACAACTTTGCAAGTTTCTCCATGCCATCACTCATGTTGACAGGAATAAATCTAGCACTCTTGGTTAGGCGATCTACAACCACCCAAACCGCGTTCTTATTTCCAGCTGTCTTCGGAAGTCCTGTCACGAAATCCATAGTTATATCTTCCCACTTCCATTCTGGCACGGATAGTTGCTGTAGGAGTCCGCCTGGGCGTTTATGTTCTGCTTTCACCTTTTGACACACTAAACATTTAGAAACGAATTCTGCGACGTCCCGTTTCATGTTATTCCACCAATAGTTTTCCTTGAGATCCTTATACATCTTTGTGCTACCTGGGTGGATGGTATATCGGGAATGATGTGCTTCTGCGAGTACCGCTTCCTTAAGTCCCCCTATATTTGGTACACAAATTCTTCCTCGATATCTTAACAATCCATTGTCCGAGATCGTAAAATGACTAGATTCCGACTGGTTCAATTTTGATTTTATTTCTTGAATTTCGAAGTCCTTTTCTTGACCCTCCTTTATTCTCTGTAACAGATTAGACTGTATCCTGATACTTGCCAAGATTAACCCATTGGTACTTGCAAATGGTTTCCATTGACGCACATCCTCCAATAATTTCCATTCTTCCATCATCAAGGATGCTATCATCGCTTTTCGGCTCAAGGCATCTGCCACTACGTTTGCTTTTCCGGGATGGTAGTTAATTGTACACTGGTAGTCACTAAATAATTCCATCCATCTCCTTTGTCTCATATTTAAATCTTTTTGAGAGAACAAATATTTCAAGCTTTTATGATCACAAAAGATTTCAAACTTGGCTCCGTACAAATAGTGTCTCCATTTTTGAAGAGCAAAAACGATAGCAGCCAATTCTAAGTCATGGGTTGGGTAATTTATCTCATGTGGTTTTAATTTCCTCGACGCATAAGCTATTGCCTTTCCCCTCTGCATTAACACACAACCTAATCCTTCTTTTGAGGCATCACTGTAAATCACATAATCCTCAGAACCATCAGGTAAACTTAATATTGGAGCAGTGGTTAGTTTCTTCTTTAATTCTTGGAAGCTCTTTTCACAATTCTCATCCCATACAAACTTGGTTGTTTTCCTAGTCAGGTGTGTTAACGGTTCCGCTATTTTTGAAAAACCTTTGACAAATCGACGGTAATAACCAACCAATCCTATGAAGCTTCGAACTTCTTTAGGGTTTGTGGGATTTTTCCAGTTAGTTATAGCTTCTACTTTAGTGGGATCCACAGAAATTCCCTCTCCTGAAATAACGTGTCCTAAGAAGGCCACTCTCTTTAGCCAAAACTCACATTTACTGAATTTAGCGTACAATCTTTCTTCCAACAGTTTTTCTAACACTAATCTTAAATGTTGTTCGTGTTCGACCTCATCTTTAGAATAGATCAATATATCATCAATGAATACAACCACGAACTTATCAAAATATGGTTTAAACACTCTATTCATCAAGTCCATAAAAGCAGCTGGTGCATTAGTTACACCGAAAGGCATTACTCGAAACTCAAAATGCCCATATCGGGTGCTAAATGCAGTTTTTGGAATATCTTCCTCTCTCACCCGCAACTGATGATAACCGGTTCTTAAATCCAGTTTAGAAAAATTCTAGCTTGACTTAGCTGATCGAATAGAACATCAATATGAGGTAGGGGATACTTATTTTTTATAGTGACCCGATTAAGTTCTCTATAGTCAATACACAGACGCAAAGATCCATCTTTTTTCTTAACAAATAGCACGGGTGCTCCCCAAGGTGAGACACTGGGTTGGATTAATCCTCTTTCTAAAAGATCGTCTAACTGAATCCTTAATTCTTTCAACTCGGCTGGGGCCATCCTATAAGGTGCCTTAGAAATAGGTGCAGTTCCCGGCACAATATCCATACAAAATTCTATCTCTCTTTTTGGAGGTAAAGATTTCAATTCTTCAAATACTTCCTTGTAATCCTTGACAACAGGAATATCCTCAATTTTTACCTTCTCCTTTTTATTTTCCACTACACAAGCAATATATGCAATATTCCCTTTCTCTAAGAGTTTTCTTGCTCTAACAGCGGAAATCAGACCGACTTGGACAAAAGGTTTCTCCCCGAAAAAACTAAACTCATCACGGTTAGGAATTCTAAATGTTACAACCTTTTTACGGCATTCTACTATGGCATAATATTTAGTTAACCAGTCCATGCCCAATATTACTTCAAAATCATTTAAAGGTAATGGAACTAGATCAGCAGGTAGAATCTCTTTTGCCACCATTATGGGACAGTCGTAAAATATAGTTTGCACTAACCAATTTTCTCCTAACGGGGTACTAACTTCCAATGTATATGGTAATGGTGTTGAATCCATATTCAATTTATGACTTAAATGATGTGAAATATAAGAATGAGATGCTCCAGGGTATACTAACACTCTAATTTCCATTTGATGTAGTCGGAGCGTACCTCCAATCAAGTCATTTGCATTTTCAACATCTTGTTGCCCAATTGCATTCAGCTTTCCCTGCACACGATTTCCTGGTCCAACCTGTGCCTTTTCTTTCCCTTTATCTCCTTGATTGTTATTCTTCTGCCACTGATTATGAGGTCGATTAGAGCCTATAGGACAATCTTTCGCAAAATGACTTCCAGATCCGCACAGCACGCACTGATTATTTTTTTCGAAAACACCTGTTTTCGGTATGCCCGGGTCGATGACAAAAATTACAAGTGATCATCTGTTGCATCTCTCCGCTTCGACGTAAACCTGGTTGTTGCACCTTGTTTTTGTTCCATATATTCTGTTTATTCTGAATGGATCCTGGTTGGTTTGGGGTATGGGGTCTTTGATTGATTCTCGGATAGCTTAAGCGATGGTCCCGGCTTTGCCAACTAGTGGCTCCTCTTTTCTCAGAGTTTAGTTTATCTTGTTTCATCTTCCAACGCATCTCACTGGCCTCAATATCCAATGCTCGTTCAACGATATCTGAATAAGTCCTTAAACGTAAGGGTATAAGCTTATCTTGAATTTCTCTCTTTAAACCTTTCAGAAACCTTTTTGATTTCCTGGCTTCACCCTTGATCAAATAGGGAGCGAACCTTGACAATTCAATGAATTTTGCCTCGTATTGTGACACAGTCAAATCCTTCTGTTCAAGGTCTAAAAATTCTGCTTTTCTTCTATCTTTAACCCACTCAGGAATATACTTTATATTGAATTCCTCCAAGAAGTCATCCCATGACTTCCTTGTCGTTCTCCTGTCCCATTCCCTCTTAATCATCTTCCACCAGTATTCCGCTTCGTCTTCAAGTTTGAACACAGCTAATGTAACCTTGTCGGTATCATTGCACCTTAGGGTCTCAAATATTTTTTCCATTTGCATAATCCACCTTTCAGCCGCATCTGCATCAGGTTGACCCAGGAACGCCGGTGGTCGCATTTTCAGGAATCTATCCAGCATGATATCAAACTCATTAGGTGGGTTCGGGGTTGGTATGTCATTTCTAACTTCTCCATGTCTTGCATTCACTTGTATTTGTTGCTCCATTAGACCTGCCATGCGGTTCAAAGCAGCCCACACATTTTCATTTTCTCCCGTATTAGCTCCTTGAGTATTGTCAGCCATTTCTTTCTACATAGGCATATGACTTGTTAATCTTAACACAAATACATCTATTCGATAACACATTAATAATTAGCAGTCACCACCAATATTTAAGAATCTTAACACACAAAAAAAAAAAAAAAAAATAATAATAATAATAATAATATTTAATAAAACTTGGGGATTTATAGCTTCGAACTCACTCCGCAACAAAAGAATTGAGTTTTTAGATGGGAAAAATCATATACGTATTTAACATCAGATTATAGCATATTACTAGATAGCATACATAAGGTAACGCTATAATTTTAGTACAAGGACATATAGTTTAGGCTAGTACTTTGTAAACGATTAGTACCTAATGTCGTTTGATTAATTTCAATAAAAAGGATAGCGTAAGACAACATAACGATGAAGTGATGTAGATTTGAAGAAGCTATTGAGCAGGTTTATTATGCAAAAGATATATATATTTTATAACTTGCTCCTTCCATGGTTACAGCGTGAGTTGTACAAGTTTAAAAGTACAGGTCAAAAGTATAGGTCAAAAGCAGCCTAGTACATACTATAACAAAAGCTAGACTGTTACAGTTAGCTATTGGTACACACTACTATTTAGTATTTACATAGCTCAGCACTCACATCCCTTAACCAGCTGGAGGGTTTCCACTGACACGGACGACACTCCTACGTGCTGTGATACGAAACTTAAGGTTAGTCCTCCGAGGTGGAGAATTGGGAACCCCAAGTAGCTCATTCACAAATTCCTTTGTCTTTTCCAAACCATCCTCACGAAGTCTCCTGTGTACATACCATAATTCTCTATGCCTGTCCTGTTCTATCTGAGTTATGCGACCATTATACTCGTGTTTAAGCTCGTTGATTTTTGCTTTAAGAGCCTCAATAATCTGTGTGTTTTTCCTTGCTTCTCTCTTATAAATTCTTGCTTCCCTATGATACCAGGTTTCGCTCGCCTTAACTGCTTCCAGTGGTGTTAGCTGAATAGCTGGACTACTAGCGCTGGTGCTAATCCCAGAATCCTCAGCCATACCTACACAACATAACAATCATTAGTATCTAACAACTGGTTTAGGTACTCTAATTATAACTAATCCCACATCCAAGGATCCTATGTTGGCCATAGTTAACCTATAGCTCTGATACCAAGTCTGTAACGCCCCAATCCGGGTGTTCTGAACTCGGATCGACACGCTATCTTAGACACGCATCTAACAGGGCATTGACACACCCAACATCGTACTCATTATTATTACAACCTTTAAAAGTCATTACACCTTAACAAACAGTGCGTAAAATATAGTTTAACAAAGTTGCTACAAAACTAAGGTTCTGCTTCTCAAGTTTTGGTAGCTATGCATCCAAACGGGGGTCCACAAAATCTTGATCACCTGCAATTTATTATATGCAGAGTATGTCAACCTCAAGGAGATTGAGTGAGATATTATATGTAACCATGAATAAGACAATGTAATGAGATTTAAATTCAATAAAACAATCACAATAGCGACACCCGTCGCTCTTCCTTGTCTCCCCAACAAAAGACTCGTCAGTCTCTGCCTTATTACCTCAACAAAGATTGTGCTGCAGTACACGATGAACAACTAGGCACTCACTTACGACACTATCAACTCCTGATCGTGTGCGAAAGGAGGCAGACCGTAGACTCCATACCAAAATCCGCTGGTCCGCTACCAGACCGGTGGGTATGAAGCGCCTATGGTCAGGGCCCGACACAACACAAAAGTTTAATACTAAATACAATATACCAGGTCACTGACACAAAATAGATAAAGAGTATTTTCAAATAAGAGCATAAGATGTTCAGAAATAATTTTCATACATTTATATAACTTTGAAGGTGTTCCAAATAATATAATAATATTATACTAAATACTACCTGATGAAGGTATTAACAGTACTCGCAATAATATAGTCACCAGAGTCAGAGTTTAAACCTTAGCCGAGCTTAATAGAATTTCCTGTGACTTGAACCCTTTCTCATGGCCATTATTATATTCCCCAGATTTATTACCCAGTTCATGACACAGGACCTCATAATACTGAGTTAGTGTGTGTTTGGTTTGCTATTTCGGTACCCTACTTAGCAATCAACTTATGTATGTAATAGAAGTGAAAGTCCTCTCCATAAGCTCTCCTAGTATGATCCCAGTATTAATACGGTTCCAAATATTTTTAGTATTCGAATCAAGAAATTTTTAACTTACTATTCTAACTAAAGTGACATGCAACCTCTGATTTATGTGTATGTTCTAATACTACTAAATCTTCCTTTTAGCTAACCAAACATTTTCATGCATGCAACTTACGTTGTTCAGTCCACCAAGGCTACAAGGAACTTGTCCAGGTGCTCTATACCACCCAAGTAAAAGGAAAATAATACCCTGTAGGCTGTAAGGGTCACAGACAAGTCAATAAAGGAGTATAACCTTTCTAAATATAATGAGCACCCTCTTGCCATTCCAATTAAACCAAAATTAGCACATTTTAATTTATACCTTAAACAGAAATATCATCTCCTCACGAATTCGCAAATAGATACCGAACCCAAACCTTTCTCTTATTCCACCGCTCAAGTGTTTCTTCTTTCTTGGTCTCATATATATATATGTATCTCATGTTATGGTCCTTTAACATTTTCAAGTCCCTCCATACTCGCTATCATTCTAAGTTAGCTTATTAATATATACATACTCCCAAAATTAACGTACATAACACCTAAATAACACATAACAATTATTATTATTATCCAACTAGACATACCAAATATAATATAACATACTCACCGGAGTTCCACCAAGTATGCTTGCTTTGCCCTCAATATAAAGTCCCTGCCAAAACTAGTGGTTACTAATCTTATTGACCTTAAAATACTAGGCCTTAATTATAACTTAATAATTAATATAATAGTAGATGAAGTTAAGACAGAGGGAGAAGAGGAGGCTTACCTCAGAGGACCAACTTTAGCAAAATGAATTCTACTATACCCTGTTCCTTATATATATACCAGTGCACACCGACTTATGAAATTATTTTAGTACTAACCTTTAGTATTATCTTAATTTAAATATATTTTATTAAGGCGGTGAAGAGGTGGCCAAGTAGGGTGATAGTTATCAGGAGACTTCCACACACTAATGCTCAATTCCCCATTTCCTTAATCCTTTTATAAAAACCTCAAATTTTTATTAAATAATAATTTATATTAATCAGCTTCCCAGTACCACCTATTGTAACTGACAACAAGTAAAATATTTCTTAGCTTGATCTTGGACATATAGGCTCATGCTACACATAAATAAATTCCAATTTAACAAAATTATTACTAATCTACTTATTATTTTATTTTATTTTATTTTATTTTTATGCGCACAAAAGTGATTCTAAGTAAAATTCATACGGTAATTGAATAAAAATAGAGATATTACAGTATATACATATATTTAAAATAATTAGATTATAAAATGTGTTTAAAGTTAAATAATTAGATGTATTTTGATAAAATAAGATATCAATATAATTAGTTTAATAAAAAAAGATTTTTAAAGACATTCAAAATGTGTTTTTAAGGCTGTAGTGTCTACATAAAATATTTGAACATATTTTAATCAAAATAGGTTTTTTTTAAAATTATTAGTTTCACTAAAATTTTTAAGAAATATAACAGGCCCAAGACTTCCTCAACCAAAATGACCCACGCAAATGGGCCTAAAACTTGTAATATTTGAGCCTAAGGTTAAATATTTAAAAACATATATATAGTGCATAACCCTAAATTTTATTTATTCAATCCACCTATATATACTGAATCAATTTTTAGGTTTGTGCGCCGCATCAGCTATTCTCATCCTCCATCAACTAGTTATCAATTACAGATCTCTTTTGTTCCATTGTCTCTAGCTATTTTCATCCTCCATCAACTAGTTATCAATTACAGATCTTTTTTTTTTTCCATTGTTTATGGTTTATTTTTATGTCATAGGTGCCCTTTTTCCTTTCATCTTCGGCTTATCAATAACTCATTTGAGGCATTTTATTGAAATCAATTAATCAATTAGCAGGACGTTCCTGATTGTGAGTATCATTTTCATCATTTATGTCATTTTCATGTTTTTTTAATTCTGATTGAACAATTTTGTTGAAAAATGTTTTATTTGTGATTTATTGTACAAATTTTTACCAACCAATGTTATCATATGTGATAAATAATGTCATTTCAATCTTTACATTTGCAGTGACTTTTTATTTTCAATTATCATTTTCTAATATTTAATCGAGATTTCACCCATGTAAGCCTATTCTTATTTTGATCTCTTGGTCCTCATTACATAAAATATTAAATATTTGTAACAATTTTTTTTTGTTTTTACTTTATATTTAGAATTATAATTGATTGTTTGACAGATTGATTAATAAAAGACATATACTGAGAATATAGTTTACACTCTCAATATCATTTCTACATTTGTCAATTCTATTTTGATAATTTTTGTATGAAACTTCATTATTTTTCATAAATCATGTCATTTTAAATTGTAACTAGTGTCATTTCTCGATCAAAGATCTATTACTTGTCTATAGCTTTTCAATTATTATCCTTCAAAATTTAGAGGTGTAACCTGAGTAATTATAACTAAGATTGTGGCATAGGAGCCATCATGTTTTGAACATTTTATTATTGAATTATTTCTCAACCAAATCTACTTGTTTATATTTTTAATATGTGTATCATTCATGAGATATGTTATTTCAAATGATGTATCTGCTTTTACTTTATGTTCTAGTAACAAAAATTATTTGTCAATTTTTTTCCTATTAGAATGGTATCTAGCTAGTATAGTTTTAATTATCTGTTTGGAACATATTAAAAATAATCTTTTTATTATCTAATATATTGTTATTTATTAATGAATTTTAAATATCCTGTTCAAAGTATATCTAAAATGGAAAGAGAAATTAAAAGTATATCTAAAATGGAAAGAGAAATTAAGCTTGATTTCGATTCATACAGGAAGATGGCTAGGAAACTGGACGCTGCATGGATGCATGGTACAGAGGTAGAGGGAAACAAAAAAAAGGTGAAATGCAATTACTGCTTCAAGGTGATAGGGGGCATCACCAGGTTCAAAGAGCACCTGGCTATAATAGGCACGGATGTCACAGGTTGCCCTGAGGTAAGTTCAGAAGTGTCTGAAGAAATGCGAAACAGGCTTGAACAATATCGTCGACAAAAGGTTGGACAGGGCTCAAGAGGAGCATGCAGTGGGACATCTGAGGAATCACTCCAGGTTCTCGATCTATAATATTATTTACTTATACATAAACAGTACTCTTTGTCGTTTATCTGCTGCTTGTTAAATTCATAATCAAGTGTGTTTGACAGGCTGATGCGCACATACGATACCGTCAAACAACATGGCATGCGTTGCCTGCTCCAGTTCCCCAGCCTTCAAGCGCCTGTAGACTTTCTAATGATATCCACAGAGCTGTTAGAGAGGATGTGCACCGTTGTCCGACACATTATCATAATCAATTGGTTCTGCTGCAACAACATTGGCCTCCCAGTGATGTTGCAGTGAGAAATGCTTACACTGTCCATCCTAATTATCAGGTTCGTCCAATTGCGTTCGAAGCACTACCCACACAGGTTGTATCTCCTTCACCAACTGTCACACCGTCAAGGATAAGTGCAACGTGTCAGGCCTCTGGCTCGGGTTATGGAGTATGGAGTGGATACCAGTCTACTCCATTAAATGAAACACAATGCCATGCTGGTTCAGCCCCATTGGAGGCCCATCAGCCGCAGCAGATGGGACCTGAACAGAAGACTCTGCCTCTGCTGAGCAACATGTTTGATGAAGGAACCTCTAACCATCAAACCACAGCTAATGCTGCTCCGAATGGACAAGACATTAATTTGGAACTCCAGCTCGGAACCAAACCTCCGTCTCCTGATGTAGCTAGCTAGATCTTACTAGAGAAACAAATCCTAGAGTTTAGCAGTTACTTTTTGACTGGGTCTAATTGTGTGGTATTAATAGTCACAAGATATACAACAGTGTCCAGTTATATTTTCCATGTATCTTCTCTTCTCTATATGATACTGTGTATAAAGTAAGTATACCGAGTTTTTAAATGATTTGTAAATGATATTTTATTGAATTTCAAAAGATGGTTATACCTTAATATTTACAAAATTGTAATTTTTTTTTAATACCGAATTTGAAAAATGTGGATAATTTAACAAATACATGAAATAAAAAATCACAATATTAATAGAAAGAAATATTAATGTACGCGGATTAAAAAATAATATTAATATCACATAAACACATGAATATACATTCAAAATAAAAGAAAATTGTTATCGAGTCTAATTACTATGTTTCAATTGGAATTTGAAAAAAATGTTCCACTCGAGTTTGAGCAATAATTATAATATCTCATCAAAATGTTTCTTAAATTATTAAATTATTATTATTCTAATTTATTGTTGATCAATATTTACTTTAATATTTGTCAAAAATATTAAATACGGACCTGTATAAATTATGACTGCCAACTAATATGTATACAGTATCTAGAATTCAAAGGAAAGGACTTTAATAAGGATTTTGTTTAAATTGCATCACAATTTAAAATGCGTATTTTTTTTACGAAACGTATACTTGTAATATCACATAGTTAACTCTAATGTGTTATTAGGATCATAGTTAACTAGTACATTGAATTTAATCCCTAAACTAGTTTTCGTTCCCGATTCTTGATTCGATTATTTTGAAATAGAATTTCGATGATTGAACCATTCGGGAGTCAAGATCAATCTTTTTAAATGTTATTCAAAAATTTTTAAAAAAGAATAAATTTATTTGATTAGTTAATTTAACGGTCAACTAGTAATTTGACTTTAACTCCTAAACTAGTTTTCGTTCCCGATTCTTGATTCGATTATTTTGAAATAGAATTTCGACGATTGAACTGTACGGGAGTCAAGATCAATATTTTTAAAGGTTATTCCAAAATTTTTAAAAAAGAATAATTTTATTTGATTAGGTAATTTAACGGTCAACTATTAATTTGACTTTAACCCATAAACTAGTTTTCGATCCCGATTCTTGATTCGATTATTTTGAAATAGAATTTCAATGATCGAACCGTACGGGAGTCAAGATCAATCTTTCTAAATGTTATTCCAAAATTTTTTTAAAAAATAATAAATTTATTTGATTAGGTAATTTAACGGTCAACTAGAAATTTGACTTTAACCCATAAACTAGTTTTCGTTCCCGATTCTTCGATTATTTTGAAATATAATTTCGACGATTGAACCGTACGGGAGTCAATAAAAATCTTTTTAAATGTTATTCCAAAATTTTAAAAAAATAACAAATTTATTTGATTAGGTAATTTAACGGTCAACTAGTAATTTGACTTTAACCCCTAAACTAGTTTTCGATCCCGATTCTTGATTCGATTATTTTGAAATAGAATTTCAACGATCGAACCGTATGGGAGTCAGGATCAATCTTTCTAAATGTTATTCCAAAATTTTAAAAAAATAATAAATTTATTTGATTAGGTAATTTAACGGGCAACAGGTAATTTGACTTTAACCCCTAAACTAGTTTTCGTTCCCGATTCTTGATTCGATTATTTTGAAATAGAATTTCGACGATCGAACCGTACGGGACTCAAGATCAATCTTTTTAAATGTTATTCCAAAATTTTAAAAAACTAATAAATTCATTTGATTAGGTAATTTAATGGTCAACTAGTAATTTGACTTTAACCCTTAAACTAGTTTTCATTCCCGATTCTTGATTCGATTATTTTGAAATAGAATTTCGACGATCGAACCGTATGGGAGTCAAGATAAATCTTTTTAAATGTTATTCCAAAATTCTAAAAAAATAATAAATTTATTTGATTATGTAATTTAACCGTCAACTAGTTTAGGGGTTGTAGTTTAGGGGTTAGATTTAGGGTTACTAGGGTTGGACTTTATTTTTTTAAAAAACATTTTTTGAACGATTAAACCGTACGGATCTCATTATCCCTGCAAATTAGTCATGTGTGAAAAAAATTGTGATTTTTAAAATTCATATGACGTGATTTTATAAGGAAAAACCCTTATTTTAAGAATAATTTGTACTAATTCATTTTTCTAGTTATATTTTTTACATATCCAACCGTTAGAATTTCAAGATCACTATGAATTAGTGACATTTGCAAAAAATTGTGATTTTTAAAGTTCATTTGTAAGGACTTTTTAATGAAAAAGTGATAAACAAGGTATTGTGGTTATATAATTTATTCTGATACTAAGTGTCCGACGTGCTACTTTTGATATTTGTCATTTCATTATTTATTATTTTTTTCCACTTCTATTTACTTTTATTCCAGTATAATGTTAAAATTAATTTTGTATATTTTAATTAGAAATTATTCTTAGAAAAGACTAGAACCATTGTATATACATTTATTTAAAATAATTAGATTATAAAATGTGTTTAAAGTTAAATAATTAAATGTATTTTGATAAAATAAGATTTCAATATAGTTAGCTCAGTAAAAAAAGATTTTTAATGACATACCAGTTAATCAAAATTTGTTTTTAAGACTGTAGTGTCTACATATAATATTTGAACATATTTTAATCAAAATAAATTTTTAAAATTATTAGTTTCACTAAAATTTTTAAGAAATATAAAATCTGCCCAGGACTTTCCCACCCACCAAAATGACCCACCCAAATGCACCTAAAACTTGTATATTTGAGCCTAAGGTTAAATATGTGAAAACATATATATAGTACATAATAATCCTAAATTATTTGTATTTTTTATACTATTTATTATAGTTTTAATTATCTGATTGGAATATATTAAAATTAATCTTTTTATTATCTAGAATAGTCTTATATATTAATGAATTTTAAGTATATCTTGTTAAAAGTATACATCTAAATTGGAAAGAGAAATTGAGCTTGATTTCGATTCATACAGGAAGATGGCAACTCGGAAACTGGACGCTGCATGGATGCATGGTACAGAGAGGTCGAGGGAAACAAAAAAAAGGTGAAATGCAATTACTGCTTCAAGGTGAGGTGATAGGGGGCATCACCAGGTTCAAAGAGCACCTGGCTATAATAGGCACGGATGTCACAAGTTGTCCTGAGGTAACTTCAGAAGTGTCTGAAGAATGCGAAACATCCTTGAACAATATCGTCGACAAAAGGTTGGACAGGGCTCAAGAGGAGCATGCAGTGGGACATCTGAGGAATCACTCCAGGTTCTCGATCTATAATATTATTTAGTACTTGATTTGATTGGTACGTGCATATATCGCTATATTGATCCAATGGCAGAATAGGGGGTGTGTAGTTGTCGTGTTGGATTAATATTTGTTGTATTCTGAAGGGCTAGGTATGATTTGTTACATAAACAGTACTCTTTGTCGTTTATCTGCTGCTTGTTAAATTCATAATCAAGTAAGTGTGTTTGACAGGCTGATGCGCACACACGATACCGTCAAACAACAGGGCATGCGTTGCCTGCTCCAGTTCCCCAGCCTTCAAGCGCCTGCAGACTTTCTAATGATGTCCACAGAGCTGTAAGAGAGGACGTGCACCGTTGTCCGACACATTATCATAATCAATTGGTTCTGCAGCAACAACATTGGCCTCCCAGTAATGTTGCATTGACAAATTAATGCTTACACTGTCCATCCTAATCATCAGGTTCGTCCAATTGCGTTCGAAGCACTACCCACACAGGTTGTATCTCCTTCACCAACTGTCACACCGTCAAGGTTAAGCGCAACGTGTCAGGCCTCTGGCTCGGGTTATGGAGTATGGAGTGGATACCAGTCTACTCCATTAAATGAAATACAATGCTATGCTGGTTCAGCCCCATTGGAGGCCCATTAGCCAGCAGATGGGACCTGAACAGAAGACTCTGCCTTTGCTGAGCAACATGTTTGATTAAGGAACCTCTAGCCATCAAACCACAGATAATGCTGCTCCGAATGGACAAGACATAAATTTGGAACTCCAGAACCAAACCTCCGTCTCCTGATCTGATGTAGCTAGCTAGATCTTACTAGAGAAACAAATCCCTAGAGTTTAGCCGTTACTTTTTGACCGGGTCTGATTGTGTGTTTGTATTAGAACCATAATAGTCGCAAGTTATATACTCCCTCAGTCCCTCTCATTTCATCTAACTTTACTTATTTTTTAAAAATTGTCTTGGTCTCCGTGTCCCCCTCCAATTAAACTATTGAGGGGGACAGAGGGAGTATACAACAATGTTCCGTTTTAGTTTCCATGTATCTTCGCTGTATGATACTGTGTATGAGGTGCACAATATTTGTGCACAGTAGTAAGTTATACCTAGTTTCTAAATGATTTGTAAATAGTTTTTTATTGAATTTCAGAAGGTGGTTATACTTTAATATTTACAAAATGGTAATTTTAATTTTACTAGCTTATAATCCGGTTTTTTTTATATGTAATAAATTTTATTTTACGTTATAATTATATTTTTATGTAATAAATTTAATTAATGATATGCATGGTTTAAAACTTATATTATAAAATTTTAAAATATATATGTCGTTGATAGAATTCAAACCTTAGAAATTTTAGTAAATTAATTTAGTCATATAATATATTTAATTATTATATCTAACGATTATGATTTTTTTACTAAAAATCTAATGATCATTATTCGTAATATATGGATTTCTGTTATATTTTGTTAGTAATTAGAAGATATAGTGTGATATTTTGAGTATATACTAATATATGCTAGATATGATATGATTGGAAGATATGATATGACTGATATTTTTAGGTGTTTATAAAAGGTTATTTTCAAATAAAATTAAATGTGAAAATGACAATCAACTAATTATCAATAATTATATTATGTTATTATTTATTCTCGTATATATTTTTCTTTATAATGAAGGGTAAATAAGTAAATTCACGAAATAAAAAAAACCATATACCAAAAAATATGTACCAAAATTTTTAATGTTTTAGATATTATATAATTATTAATTAATTTTAATTTAATATAATTTAATATACTAATATTTACGGATTATACTAATATTTCCTTATTATAAACAACGTATACATATTTTTAATATATTTAATTAATAATTGAAAAATATGGTGTGATATTTTTGTGTATATAGTAAAGACTGTAAGATTAGTTTTAAATTAAAAAGGTAACGTGTTTTAATTTGAAAGGAAATATTAATGATTGGAAGATATGATACTGATATGGGCTAAAAGTAAACCCTAAAAATACATTTAATGTGGTATTTAATAAGCCTAGATTGGTCCAAGGTTAAAGCGCCCAAAACCTTATTTATGATAATAAATTCGTAATTAATAAATCAGCTAGTTTCAATCTTCAAGATTGAGTCTGAAAAGGAAACTAAATCATGCTAGGAGTAGCCTCCAAGGCATACACCTTCAATACTTATCTCCTTATCTCTTGGAAGGCTCTAGAATTGGGCCAACTGAATAACTTGCCCACCAAGTCTCCTATTTCAACTCTAATTCTAGGGTTTTCAACACCTATATAAGGACCTGTTCCTTCATATTCAGAACTACGTTTTTGACTTGATTCTTGATATTTGCAAGATACGTAGGCATCTTGTGAGGACCCGAGTTAAGTCACGAAACACCTGATCAGCCATTAAAGCTCGAAGCTCTCATAAACCTTAGCATTAAATACGCAGTAAATACACCCTATATTTCGTTCCACAACATTTGGCGCCGTCTGTGGAAAAAAGATATCAACCATGGTTACCACCCGGAGAACACCAACACTTTCTGAAACCATCACTAACACCACCGCACCCCCGGTTGGGGAACAAGTGCCCCCAGGGGCGAATTCTCAACCGCTGATCACTCGGCCATAAGGAACTGAAGCACAACCTCATGAGTCGTTACCCCTGATCACGAATCCCACCACCCATGGGACGAATCCCCTTCAGATGGTGGTCGCCCCTCTCGGAGGGCAGTCCGCTCCACCCACCGCTCAGATCTCTACTACAGTGATCCCCGCAAGCACGAACCCGCTATATGGGTTGCCTAATTATCCCCCGTATCAGGCCGGACCGAGTGGTCACGCCCTCCAGATACACGAGCCGTACAATCCACCTTACATCAGGGGTTTAGGACCCAATCAAGGCCAGCAATACTATGACTACACAGGCCCGTATTCTGATGATTCATCCTCGGAAGAAGATAGGGATGAAGCCCCGAGAAGACGTCATCCAAGTAAGGAACCTGTTGGACGCCGAAGAACCCATGACCGACCTCCCTTAACGGCTGCTGAAAAAATCAAGGCTCATGAGGCCAAGATCCAAAAATTAAAGGAGGACATAGAAAGGGAACAGCGAAGACAAAATCAGAATCGGCCCCCACCAGTGACGGGAGAAGACATTCCTTTTGTTGATTTGGAAAGCATCCCAAGGAGAGAGAGAAGGACCGAAGTCCCTAGAGGTAGAACCACGAGGGTCGAAACCCCCAGAGGCAATCCTGAAGACTTGATGCAACTTGGAGATCCTGATGATCCAACCCCTCCATTCACTGAGGAGGTGATGAATGCGCATATATCACGGAAGTTCAAGATGCCTACCATAAAGGTTTACGATGGAACGGGAGATCCCGCTAATCATGTAAGGACGTTCTCTAACGCATTGCTGTTACAACCCGCCAGTGACGCCTTGAAGTGTAGGGCGTTTCCCCAAACATTAGCTGGCATGGAACAACGTTGGTACAGCCGCCTACCACCAAACTCCATTGCCTCCTTCAAAGAACTAAGCAACGCTTTTGTCAGCCAGTTCATAGGAAGAAGAATTCATGAGAAAGATTCCGCATCTCTCATGACTGTGATACAAGGAAAGAATGAAAATCTCAGAGACTATCTCAAGCGATTCACAAAGGAAACACTCAACATTACAAACCTGGAAAACAAGGTAGCCATGGTGGCATTGCAGAATGGAACTTCGAATGTTTATTTCAAAATGTCATTGGCTAAGCATCCCCCTGAAAATATGGTTGAGCTCCAGCAAAGGGCAAGCAAGTACATCAAGGCGGAGGATAGTCTGAAGAAAGATCCAGGGACGGGGAACACCAGAAACGGTGACAACTCTAAGAAACGGAAGTCGGAACAGGAATATGATGCTAAAGATAAGTACCCGCGCACGGGCAGGGATTCTGATTCAGCCCCTAAAAAGGGGAGTCCCGGGCAAAGGTTTGCGGAATACGCAAGGCTGAATACTCCAAGAAGTCAAATCCTGATGGAGATAGAAAAAGACAGGGATGTGAGATGGCCGAAGCCACTAAGGACTGATCTTGAGAAAAGAAACAAGAATCAGTACTGTCGGTTCCATAAGGATGTGGGTCACGATACCGACGATTGTAGACAATTGAAGGATGAAATTGAGTTCTTGATCCGCCGGGGAAAATTGAATAAATTCTGCAAAGATGGGGATTGGGAAAACCCAAGGCGGGATTATGATAGGAAAGATGAGGATCGTAATCACAATCAGCAGCCCCGGGAGCCAGTAATCAACATGATCTTCGGTGGCCCGACAACGGCCGGGACAAGTAGAAATTCTAGAAAGGCGTATGCGCGAGAAGTAATGCACATTGTAGGGGAAGCACCAAAACGTGCAAAGACAGAAGTCTCGATTGGATTCGATGATTCAGACCTTGAAGGGGTGAAGTTTCCCCATGATGACCCCCTGGTTATCTCTCCTGTGATAGGCAATTCTCAAGTAAAGAGGGTCTTGATCGACAATGGAGCATCGGTGGACATCTTGTTTCATGATGCCTTCTTAAAAATGGGATATGCCGAGTCTCAGTTGACGCCGTCAAACATGCCCATATATGGATTCAACGGAGTAGAGTCGAAGGTCGAGGGAACAATTCAGCTACCTATGACTATAGGGCAAGAGCCACGGGAGGCAACTTAGATGTTAAATTTCTTGGTTATCAAAGCTACATCCATGTACAATGCTATCCTAGGTAGGACGGGACTACATGCTTTCAAGGCGGTTGCCTCTACCTATCATTTAAAGGTTAAGTTCCCAACCAGAAATGGAGTAGGAGAAGAGAAAGGGGATCAAAAGATGGCAAGGAGTTGTTATGTGGCCGCACTGAGGCCGGATGGAACCGGGGGGCAGGTTCTCCCAATCGAAGATATGGATGTTCGGGAGAATGAAGAGCGCAGAGGAAAACCAGCAGAGGAATTGCTTCCCATACCTTTGGAGCTGGGAGATTCTGAGAAGGTTACTTACATCGGGGCATCTTTGAAAGACCCCTTGAAGAGCAAATTGATCTCCTTTTTGCAAGACAATAGTGATGTCTTCGCATGGACAGCAGCTGACATGCCAGGGATAGATCCCCAATTGATAACACACAGCCTGAATGTGGATCCAAACCGGAAGACAGTGAAACAAAAGAGAAGAAATTTTGCACCTGAGAGGAAAGAAGCCATAAAACAGGAGGTTGACAAACTCCTAGAGGCAGGGTTCATTGAGGAAATCCAGTTCCCGGAATGGTTGGCCAATCCTGTAATGGTCAAGAAGGCTAATGGAAAGTGGAGGATGTGCATAGACTTCACTGATTTGAACGACGCATGCCCAAAGGACTGTTTTCCCTTGCCAAGGATCGATACGCTGATAGATGCCACGGCTGGGCATGAGATGTTAAGCTTCATGGATGGCTTTAGTGGCTATAATCAAATCAAGATGCATAAGGATGATATTCCAAAGGTATTGTTCATCACCGACTTCGGTGTGTATTGTTACTTGGTCATGGCTTTCGGACTGAAAAATGCAGGAGCTACCTATCAGAGGTTGGTAAACAAAATCTTCGCTCATCTCATTGGAAAGACTATGGAGGTTTATGTGGATGATATGCTGGTGGAAAGCCTACACATGGCAAATCACATTGAACACCTACGCGAGGCATTTGAAGTGCTGAGGCACCATAAGATGATGTTGAATCCGGCCAAGTGTGCCTTTGGTGTTGGGTCTGGAAAATTTTTGGGTCTTATGGTCTCAAAACGGGGAATTGAGGCCAACCCCGACAAAATCAAGGCTATTTTGGACATGGAACCACCACGTTCTATAAGGGATGTACAGAAGTTAACTGGGAGGATTGCTGCGTTAGGGAGGTTCATCTCCAAATCCGGAGACAAGTGTTTGCCGTTCTTTAAAACTTTGAAGAAGGTAAAAAACTTTGAATGGACTGAAGAAAGCCAAGAGGCCTTTGAGCAGGTGAAGAAGTATATGTCTGAGGCCCCGCTGTTGGCCAAGCCAAGTACGGGAGAAATCCTTTATCTTTACTTGGCTATTTCAGGTCAAGCTGTGAGTGCGGTGCTGGTAAAGGAGGAAAACAAGGTTCAGAAACCCGTATACTATGTGAGTAAAGTTTTACACGGAGCAGAGTTGAACTACTCCACTATTGAGAAGTTTGCTTTAGCATTGGTAACTGCCTCTAGGAAACTAAGGCCCTATTTTCAGGCACATGAGATTGAGGTCCTTACAGGACAGCCGTTGAGAAATATTTTGCACAGCCCTAAGGCCAGTGGTAGGCTCATCAAGTGGGCAATTGAGTTGGGAGAATTCGATATTAAGTACAAGCCGAGGATGGCCATCAAAGCTCAGGCACTTGCTGACTTCGTGGTTGAATGTACCATTGACAACCAAGAAGTCGGGGGGCAGGAGATACCTCAGGAAGGCAATAAGGAAGACAAGGAACCCATAATAGAGGAGAAGGAATTCTGGATGCTCTATTTTGATGGGGCATCAAAAACGAAAACAAGTGGCGCAGGTCTTGTCTTACAAAGTCCCGATGGATTCATGATTGAATACGCCCTGAAGTTAGACTTTCCAACAACCAATAATGAGGCAGAATATGAAGCTCTGATAGCTGGACTTGGCTTAGCAGGAGCCCTAAGGGTCAAAAATCTTAAAGTTTGTGGAGATTCAAGGTTGGTTGTGGCTCAAGTCAATGGAGAGTTTGAGGCGAGGGATGAAATCATGGCTAAATACTTAAGGCTTGTGAAGGCAATAATAACTCAATTTGATGAGTGCTACGTTGAGCACATTCCGAGGGAGGAGAACACTAAGGCTGATGCCTTATCTAAGTTTGCCTCCTCTGAGATAGAGAATTACTCTGGAAGTGTCTATTTCCAAGTTCTGAGAACCCCTACCATCGATTCAAAGTTAATCGCACCTATTGGAGTGAGGGAATGTTGGATAGATCCCATAAAAGCACACCTCGAGACTGGTTGGCTCCTGACTAATGCCATGGAGGCACGCAAATTATCTGTGAGAGCGCTGAGGTATGCTCTGATTGAGGGGATACTTTACTAACTGAAGAAGAGTGGAAAAAGCGAGAGGTTACAGAGGGTAAGCTTCTCCTTACGAAGGAGGAATTGAATGGTTGAAGAAGAAAAATAAAAAATGAGACACATGGTAATTTTCAGAACAACACAGGAGGACGTGGAGGAAGGGATCGAAGCACAATTAGATGTTTTAATTGTGGCACACTAGGACACTACGCGGCGGAATGTCGTAGACCACGTCGTGACAGAAGTAGAGAACCAAGAGCAGGGACTGAGGTTAATTTGACACATGTCCACGACGATGAGCCAACCTTGTTGATGGTCGAAGGTATGGTATTTGGACAATGGAGCATCCAACCACATGATTGGTACCAAGTCTAAGTTCAAAAATTTAGATGAAAGTGTGATAGGGCAAGTAAGGTTTGGTGATGGTTCTAAAGTCGACATCAAGGGAAAGGGGACAGTGGCTTTTAAATGCAAAAATGGCGAAGAATTAGATATCCAGGGGTCTAATTTATTCCAAATTTGTGCAACAATATCATATCTTTGGGTCAGTTATCTGAGAATGAGAGTGAAGTCACAATTAAAGGGATGTATTTGTGGGTGTATGACAGCCTAGGACGCTTAATCATGAAAGTAAAGCGATCTGAGAAAAGACTATACAAAATTATTCTGGAACCTTTTGAACCTGTCTGTCTACTAACTAAAGAGGAAGACTTGACTTGGCTATGGCACTCAAGGCTGGGTCATGTCAACTTTCAAGCAATGAAGTTAATGTCGACACAGAAAATGGTACATGGGATACCGGATTTTTCTCAACCAAAGACTATATGTGAAGGTTGTCTAATGTCAAAGCAAAACAGAAATCCATTCCCACAAAAGACTGAATATCGAGGCAAAGGAGTGCTAGAGCTAATTCATGGTGATATTTGCGGACCTATTTCACCAGAGACAACGGCGGGCAACAGGTACTTTTTGCTCTTAGTTGATGATTTTACTCGGTTTATGTGGATTTTTATGTTGAAAAGAAAAAGTGAGGCCTTGAATGCATTTAAAAAATTTAGAGTCTCGGTTGAAAATGAGTCGAAGAAAAAGATTGAAGTGTTTCGTACAGATAGAGGTGGAGAATTCAACTCAAGAGAGTTATCGGAATATTGTGAAATGGCTGGGATTAAGAGACATCTTACAGCACCCTATAATCCCCAGCAAAATGGTGTGCTTGAACGTCGCAATAGGACGGTTGTTGAAATGACTCGAAGCTTCTTAAAGACGATGAATATGCCCTCGATTTTCTGGGCAGAAGCTGCACGTCACAGTGTATACATTCTCAATAAATTGCCAACCAGGGCACTGTCAAGAGTAACTCCGTATCAGGCATGGAAAGATAGAAAACCCGATGTGGGACATGTTAGAGTTTTCGGTTATGTGGCACACATGAAATTACCTAGTGTGCACATAACCAAGCTCAGTGATCGCAGTAAGTTCGTAGTTAATCTCGGGAGAGAAGAGGAAACTAAAGCGTAACGCTTGTACGACCCAACTACCAACTCCATACATGTAAGTCGCGATGTTATTTTTGAAGAGAAAAGAGCTAGGCTTTGGGATGTTAAACAGGAATCAGGGGACTCTGGCTCTCGTGGTTCATTTATTGTAATGGGAAATCAGGTGAATGAAGGAGTTGAGTATGGTGGTTATCAAAGCGAGGAGAAGCCAACAACTCCTAGCATGAATACAGGAGGTAATACTTTGGGTTCTGAGATAGAGGAAAACAGTACACAAAGCAGTGCACAAAGCCAGTCATCAAGTAGCAACAGCAGCGAACCACGGAAGTTTCGATTGCTTAGTGACATCTATGATGAAATGGAAGAATTGGAAGCTGAAAATGAGATGTTGTTATTGGGGATAGAAGAGCCTAGAAACTACAGTGAAGCAGCGAGTGAGAAAGCATGGGAACAAGCCATGAACAACGAGATTGAAGCTATAGAGAAAAACAACACATGGACCTTGGTCCAATTGCCACCTGGGAAAAAAGCTGTGGGCTTGAAGTGGGTCTTTAAACTGAAAAAGGACTCAAATGGGGACATAATTAAACACAAGGCCAGGTTAGTCGCAAAGGGATACGTACAAAGGCAAGGTGTAGACTATGATGAGGTCTTTGCAACAGTTACGAGGCTCGAAACTGTGAGATTGTTACTAGCACTTGCAGCAAAAAACGGGTGGCAGGTTCATCACTTGGACGTCAAGTCCGTGTTCCTAAACGGAGAGTTGCAGGAAATAGTTTATGTAACTCAGCCTGAGGGTTTTGTGAAGAAGAACAAAGAGCATCTAGTGTATAGGTTGATAAAGGCTCTGTATTGATTACGCCAAGCTCCTCGAGCCTAGTATGCTCGTCTTAGCAAGTACCTCGAGAAACTGGGTTTCACTAAATGCCCATACGAGCATGCAGTATATACAAAAAAGGAGGGAACTAAAAGCTTGAACATTGGAGTGTACGTAGATGACCTCCTTGTTACAGGTACGAGTCTCACCACGATTGAAAGGTTTCAACAACAAATGAGTACAGAATTTGACATGAGTGACCTCGGAAAATTGTCACACTATCTAGGGATTGAGGTGAAGCAAAAGGAAGATCACATTGAATTGAGACAGACTGCGTATGCCAGAAATCTACTTGAAAAATCTAGGTTGTCTGATTGTAGTTCGGTAAAATATCCAATGGAAGTGAAAGTGCATATTGGCAAAGACGAAAAGGGTAAGGCAGTGGATTCAACAAAGTTTAAAAGTCTGGTAGGGGGTTAAGATATTTGGTTCAGACATGCCCCGACATCGCTTTTGCAGTTAAGATTGTTAGTAGGTTTATGGAGCGACCCACAACGTTGCACCTCAATGCTGTCAAACGCATACTTCGATATATAAAGGAAACTTTGGAGCTCGGTCTGGTTTATACAAAAGGTATTGGAAATTACATTCTTAGTGGATATTCTGAAAGTGATTTAGCAGGCAATGTTGAAGACAGACGAATCTCGGGTGGAATGGTTTTTTTACTTAGATGAGAGCCTCATAACTTGGGTCTCACAGAAGCAGCGTTGTGTTGCTTTATCCTCGTGCGAAGCAGAATTCATGGCGGCAACAGCTGCTGCGTGTCAAGGAATGTGGTTGATGAACTTGTTGGGACAAATATCGGATGGAGAATTGAGCCCAATTATCATATATGTAGATAACAAGTCTGCTACAGACCTCGCTAAAAATCCTATTTTTCACGGGAGGAGCAAGCACATAGATATTCGTTACCACTTCATTCGTGAGTGTGTAGGGCGGGGATAGATTGTTATTAAACATGTCAAGACTGATATGCAGAGGGCGGATGTGTTAACAAAAGTAACGACCACTGTTAAGTTCGAACGAATGAGGGAGTTGCTGGGTTTGAAGAATTTGCAGAAATGAGCGTGCTTAGATTGAGGGAGAGAATGTTAGGATTAAATCTAAGCATGATTTGCTTTTAATAAAATTGATATTCGGGTTTAATAAAGGAGCTGGCAAATCAAAGTAGTTGGTTTGTTAAGATTTGGTTTATTTCAAAGATTGCAAGAAGATCACGAGATCATGAAATCATGGAGTAATTTTAGTAATCGCAGTAGCTATCATTTGTATTTAAAACCTTCTTTTGTATGCATTTTCTTTATCATCAGAAGTAATACATTTCAGTTTGTCTTTTATCTCTCTGTCAAACAACTGTGTGTGTGTGTTAATATGTTTTGACTTCTACATATTTCAGATTTAGAAATTTTAGGGCCAGGGCATTGAGGTGCCATTTGGATCATAAGATTTTAACCATGGTTAATGAGAATGAGAATGAGTGTCTAATACATTTTTGTATTTGGAATCATTTCTTATTCCCGTTTCCTGGGTTAATTTCATGATCCAAACGCCTAGTGAGATATGAGTAACGAAAATTCTACAAGCCCCCGACTAGTTATATTATTTAAGAACTTCAAATTAATACTATCATTCATGTTGCAATGATTGTAAAATTACATTTGCACATTTGAACATTGATCTAACAAAAAATGCTGCTTGTACATTTGATCTCACTATACTACGATTCAGACAATCCAAACATCACTATCGCTTGTGAAAGGCAACAGAGAGCAGAACATGCAGAAGTAGTGTGTGCGTGTGTGTGTGTGTGTGGGGGGGGGGATGAGGTGTTCTCAAATATATCATCATAAACGTAGTAATAGTACTGATAGTCTGATCCCTCTGGATCTGCATCGCTCAACACAGGATTGAATTCTTTTTCTAATCTTCCACTTATTAAGTTTCTATTTTCACTTTTCTTTTGAGTATTGGATATGTGTCTTATCGCCATGATGATACTTCTTGCGTCTATGGTAGGAGGCCGCTGTTCACCTTGTTGACGATGACCTCACGGCAAGTTCTCTTCAAATGGACTTTGTGGCCATCGTTATCGATGACGATTTGGGCGAGGGTTAATTCTTTATGCTGAGAGGTTCCGCCGATGGTGAAGTTGGTGAATGGATTGTAGGTGCGACAATGAGTTTGGTAGGATGTCTGACGAGCCATCGATGACTGACTTAATACAGATTTATATTCTTTTTTCTCTAAATGATTCCTACAAACGACGCCAAATGTTGAAGTCGATTTTCGTCAAGGACAAAGCTTCAAGATTAAATTTATATTTGGATATTCGAATAGAGATAATAAGAATAAAGATGTTAATATAAAAATACAATTAGGGTTTTTGTGATGTTTGGGAATGTTCTTGAGAGTTTGTAATCGGGTGTAATTTTTAGATCCCTCTCAAGGTGCCTACATGGATCAAGTCCACATAGTTCTATTTAATTTAAGATTGTATTTCTAGTAATATTAGGCCCAACCCAGGTCTTTTGTCTTTGGCGTCAAGTAATGTCCATATTTGAAAGGATATTCTCAGCATTAGGATCCTCTAGAATTAGGTTTCCGATCATATAATTTTTTTTCCACCGCCTTATGCATTGCGGCTTTATGCGTTGTTCCAGTGGATTGGGCTCGATATATTTTTAGACCATTGATAAATCCTTCGGTTGATGTAGTCTTCGGCCGTAAATAATAATGGGACATTATTTGGTCGATATAAGCCCATATAAAGATAACCATTGGATGCGAATATGCAGGCCCATCCATCGGATACAAGATATATTCCTTGTATCAACAAACCCCATCATTACTAACTCTGCCACCTAAAAAATCATTGCTATGCTGACACTATCATTACCAATAAAGAATCACCAAAATTATGTCCAAATCACAAAAAGTTTAACACAAATCATTAAATTTCAATCAAAATCACCAAATGTTTTTGGGTGAATCATCAAGAACGTAGCATCCACCATACCTACCATCACCATAACCACAATCTCCACCAAACATCTACCACCCACTAGTACAATCATCACCACTATAAGCCCCACTACTAGAAAGAAACAAGATATGAGAAATCATGAATATGAAGCAAAATCTACCTGATCTGTATTTTTCTCGTTAAACTGATCGAAAACATGAGTGAGGAAAAATGACGATGAACGAGCAGCGATGATAGATCATGAATGTTCATGAAACAACAAGGGACAATGGCGGTTGAAACAACGATCTAGGATGAGGATGTTGATTGTAGCAATAACTAGCGATGGTGGTGTTTTGTCGGTGGCAATATTTGGCCGATGATAAGAGCATGGCATCAGTGCCGGAGTGCAGGAGGGGAGATGGAAATGGGGTGGAGAGATGGAGGGAAGAAATAAAATTCAGATATATATATGTGTGGTTAAAATTTAATATACATATAAAATATGTGTGACTAAGATTAAGTCTCTTTTCTCATAATAAGGAAGGTCTCATTGAACCACTTGCATATATATATATATATATATATATATATATATATATATATATATATATATATATATATATATATATATAAAGGTGGACTCAATAAATTAAATGATGGACCAGGTAAATAATTTTAGGTTTCAACCCAATTTGTTGGTATGGACTTGGTGGTACAAGATAAATATGGGTGGAATAATAATTGTATAGGTAGACAATTATTATATCTGGTATATTTTGATCACAAAGTTAGGTAATTAGATGTCATGAATGAGAAGACTTGTATAATAAATATGGAAAAATTTGTATAACATGGTAAATTTTGGTGACTAAGTTTACGATGTACTGTTTTGTGAGACGTGGATAATATTTTGGACATAATATTTGGGTGATGGGTGATAGGAGTATTTGTTTAGCTAGGTAAGGTATTGCCTAGGCAAAACATCATTAAATTATGCGTTGGTGTTTAGCCTGGCCTATTTGAATAGGGTAGGCAATGCCTCGTGGATTCTGGGTTTAAGTACTCTGATGTTCTGTTCTAATGTTTGCACTATTATTCCCATCATTCAATCAAATGGTGTGTGAGATGAAGTTCTTGATTAAAAGGAAATTAATCTTCTTGCTCTTGCATGCTTTATATATAATAAACTATTTGTTATCTTACACATATATCACTTTACTAACCGATTTAAACGGGATAGGATATCATTTAAATCACTAAAGTCATAATAAATATCAAACAGATAATTCTAAATATGTGTTCGAAAAATAAAAGTAATCTTTTGTTCATTCTGCACATTTTCTTGAATGTTACTGCAACCAAATGAAAACATGTTAAATTCTAGTATTTTGGATAATATATTTAGATTTTTAAAAGTTCATTTACTATTTATTTTTAATTTATAGTTGTTTTCCTTGTTTTAATTACAAAATAGTAAATAAACTTTTTAAATTCTAAATATATTATCTGAAATACTAGAATTTAATAACTTTTTATTTGGTTGCGGTACATTCAAGAAAAATGTGCAGAATCAATAAAAAATTATTTTTATTTTTCGAACACATATTTAGAGTTATCTGTTTGATATTTATCATGACATTTAGTGATTCAAATGATATCCCGATAAAATTTGTGAATAAAGTGATATATGGAATCCACTTGAATGACCATTCTTGCAGTTCTAAAACTGAACGTTCAAACTGCTCCCATGCATGCCTCGCCAGTGGAATAAAGTGAGTCGCAAAAGTTTAAGTTTCTCATATTATGTCTTTTGATTTGAATGTGTACTGAAATGTTGAATTAAACAAATTTAATGTGATATTAATCCAATCCAAACATGAGGACAGTCCGCGTCTAGCAAAAATGCAATGAAATGCATTTCATTGCACAAGATCTTGAAATGCATCCTCCATAGACGTACTAGCTAAAAGGGTAGATCTGCTGCTGATCTTGCACTTCCTCCCAAAATGGTAACTATAATACTTTCTTATACTGCAAGGCATCAAAATTTGCATATTTACTTTAATATGTAATTAAGTGAGTGCACATGTAAACCCAAAAAACCCTATTTTGAGAGTAGCCGCGGCCGCCCCCCTCCTTCTTCTTCCCCTTTCTCCGCCTTCACTCTTTCTCCCCTCACCTTTCTTCTTTCCTTCCTCACCCTCCTTCATCTTCATCCGTCCACCTCATCATCCTAATCTTTTCTTTTTTCCTTGTTAATAAATTCAATAATCTCCATCTTTTTGGGTGGTTTATGTCTCTCCTTGTTTAGAGTTTATTTATGTCTCTCCTTTTGGAGTGTTTTGGTCCATCAAAAGTGTTTCAATTAGTATCTTGGAAGATCGGTTCAACTCGCATCGAGGCTGGGTCAGTGGTGGAAATTGCAAAAGCTCACCTTTCACAATCAAAATTTGTTCTTATTGGGAATCCCTTTTTCGGCATGTATATGGGTGCTGATTATTTTGAACATTGGGCTACAGATGATGCTTATGTGAAGGTCAATTGCGATGCTACTGGTTTCATAATTGATATTGGTTGGATTGTTCAAGGTGTCATTGTAATACTTTTTCGTTTTAAGAATTTGAATATTCTATGTGTTAAGCAATCTGTTAACAAAACGACTATTTGTTTAGCTCGTTTTTTGTTTCACAATCAGATTGTAGTTGCCAATTCGGGGGTTTGTCCCGTTTGGATTCCGATATTTTAATATATAATACTACTTGCTTTTCGTCAAAAAAAAAAGTGAGTGCACATGTATATATTAAATGGGCAATTCTCATTCTCAATTCAAAAGCTCTAACTATACCAACTTTTCCGGCCCTCTTCCATCTCATATTCATAATTTCCTTTCCAACATTAATTTGATTGAGATCGTCAGCCAAATTGTGAGTAGCATTTTCATCTATTTATCATTCTCATGTATATTAATTCTGTTTTCAATATTCTTTTGTGCATATATATACAAGTTTCTAATAAATGTCATTAGAAATGCATAGTAAATAACTTCAGTCCCAACTTGACATTTTTAGTAGCTTTTTTCTTTCAGTTACCATTCCCACAAGTTACAAACTGTAAGGTGTAATATTATTATAATTTATTTTTCAACTAGATCTTGATCTACTTGTTTTAATTTTTTAGTAATTAAATTGTAGCACTCTCATTAATTAGGTATATTATTTATAACATTTTTTGCTCTATATTTGAAGCCAGAATTTAGTGTTTGTTAAATGTTAACCGACCGAGGGAAGAGCATATTTTGATGCTAAGTATCAACACTACAAGAAAACAAGGTTAAATGTGACCAAATAAATTCGACCGCGGCTAAATTCGACCGTATTCGATCGATCGAATTCATCCCGGCTAAATTCGACCATTTTCGATCGAAATTAAAACGGTTGAAATTAAACGGTCGAATTTAGCACTAAATTCATCCGGATTCGGTTGACCAAATTCGATCTGGCTAAATTCGATCGAAAATAGTCCAATTTATAAATGTGACCGAATTAAGCGGTCGAATTTAGATTCGACCGTTATTTTTGTTCGGTCGAATTTAGCACCCGCCAAAAAAGGGGGGGAAAAGTCCCGCCCATAGTATTTTGGGACGTGCTAAATTCGACCGAATGTGGTCGAATTTAGTGGGGAGCGGAAAATTTGCCGCCCAAAATTTTTTTCGAATGTAGGCGAAATTTGGTCGAATTTATAAATGTGACCGAATTCGGCCAATATTAAATTTGACCAAAAATGGTCGAATTTACCCGCATTAAATTCGACTAAATTTGGTCGAATTTAATAAATGTGACCAAATTCGGTTGAATTTATTATTTTCAGAAATTGAAAAAATATTATTAAATATTAAAATATTTGTACACATCATGAAAAAACATTTATATGTAGAAGGATGACTTTAAGCACATGTACAAATTTATTTTGTACAAAAAAAATATTCATATGATAAGAAAATGTTGAATTTTTTACTCATTAGATACTTTCAAATATTTTTGAAAAATATCTAATTAGTTATAAAAAATAAAAAAAAAATATGAGAGTATCCGAAAGACATATTACAATCTATAAAAAAAATTATAAAGTAATAATGAGGAGAAAAAAAAATTAACGGTCAACTAGTATTTTGACTAGAACCTATAAATAGGGTTTCGTCAAGGTTTAGTGTTTCGATTATTTTAAAAATATTTCTCGACGACCCAACCATACGGTGGTCAAGATCCATCAAATTTTAGAAAAAATAAATTAATTTGGTTTGGTAATTTAACGGTGAACTAGTACGTTGACTAGAACCTCTAAACAGAGTTTCGTCAGGGTTTAATGTTTCGATTTTTTTAAAAATATTTTTCGATAACCCAACCATACGGAGGTCAAGATCCATCATTTTTAATGTTATTGCCAAATTTTTTTTTAAAATAAATTAATTTGGTTTGGTAATTTAACGGTAGAACCCATAAACAGGGTTTCGTCAGGGTTTAGTGTTTCGATTTTTTTAAAAATATTTCTTGACGACCCAACTATACGGTGATCAAGATCCATCCTTTTTATTGTTATTTCCAAAATTTCAGAAAAATAAATAAATTAATTTGGTTTGCTAATTTAATGGTCAACTGATACGTTGACTAGAACCCCTAAATAGGGTTTAGTGCTTCAATTTTTTTAAAAAATATTTCTCGATGACCCAACCATACGGTGGTCAAGATCCATATCCTTTTTAATGTTATTTCCAAAATTTCAGAAAAGAAATAAATTAATTTGGTTTGGTAATTTAACGGTCAACTAGTACGTTTACTAGAACCCCTAAATAGGGTTTCGTCAGGGTTTAGTGTTTCGATTTTTTCAAAAATATTTTTCGACGACCCAACAGAAATTTGACCGGCGTAAATATGACCAACAGAAATTCGATCAAATTTAGCTAAATTCGACCGATATCAGTCGAATTTAGCTAAATTCGACCGAAAAAATTCGATCATATTTAGCCTTTTTTCTTGTAGTGCAAATCTACGTATTTATATTCTACTTTATTAATTTTTATTTGAGATTGTATTATTTGATTTTGTTTCTAGCAAATAATAATAATAATAATAATAATAATAATAATAATAATAATAATTATTATTATTATTATCATTATTATTTATTTTTAATAATTATGAATTGCACTATTTTAAATCTACTTTAATAATGTCATTTGTCTTTATTTTCAAATGCCATGTGGTTTCTCAAGAGCTACTAAAGTTTTAAGTATATTATTTTGATTTTGGAATCATCTTATTTCAAGATTTTTTAATTTTGATTTGTTTGTCAATCAATTCTAGATTTTTGTTGTTTTTATTTTTATAGGTAGCACTGAGTCACCAATTATTTTGCATTTGTTTATTATTTTGAACTATTTACTATTTAAAAATTTATTATTCTTTTCAAACATATTTTTATACAGTTTAGTTTTAATTGTGTTTTCTAGGTTAAATTTTTCCCCATTTCTCTTTTATAAATTTTTCCCTTTTTCTCATTTATGAATAAGTTTTCTAATGTCTAAATTTACTACAAACACTACTACAGAAACTGGCTTGCATAGCGTTTTTTTTAAACTTCCATAGCGTTTTTAAACGCTATGCAAGTAGGCGCTATGGAAGTGCACTCAGCTCCGATAGCGTTTATTTATACGTTCTTGTAGTATGTTACTTAAGTCGCTGTTATTGAAACGCTAAGGAAGTAAGTGTGATGCAAGTGAATGCCTCAATAACACTTCTATAAACGTTATTGAAGTAGAAAATTAATATGCATACTTTCTTGCATAGCTATTCCATAAACGCTATTGTAGTGGGTATGTAGAATTTTAAAACAATTAACGCTTTTTGTGCACAATTTAAAATAATTAATATATATATTCTATATATATTGTGGATTTTGTGCACAATTTAAAAATGCTAATTCGAATAAATTTTTACCTGTAATTTTAAAAAATATCGTAGACAATAAATCCATAACAAAAAATAAAATAAAATAGACTATCTCACATATATATATATATATAATCATATTACTTGAGTACAATTGAAATAAGGGAAAGATCTATTCATAATCAAAAGTGTAAATATTTCAAGTTGAGATCGTTTCCATGAATTTTTGCTTCTAACATACAAAACTACTTCATCAGCTTTTAGCAAAAAAAAAAAAAACTACTTCATCAGCAACTTGTTTCTGAGAAACCGATTGTAGAAGTAGCCTGCCCAATTTTTCTGGAAGCTGGTCATCTTATCAGGAGGATAGGTCTTCAACTTTGGGGAATGGGTAAACTATTCATCAACAAAATTATAAAAACAATTAGATCATGTGCAAAACTATACTAGCAAAAACATTAAAAATACTAGCAAAAACATTAAAAATACGTACATTAACATTGATTGTTGTTTCATTCCTGCATATTATATCCTCGATAAAGCATCCGACATAATAGGCGCAATATATGCCATCATCCGAAGCCTGCTTCGGGCACTGCAAAACAGAGCATTTCCAACCATCAAAGTGTAGTATTCCCTTGTTGCAGAAGGGTTTTTTTTCTATGTATGTGGGAGATGTAAAAAATGGAAAAAATGAAAGCTATGTTTTACAATAACATAAATACATGATGACAGTATTGATAAGCCAGAGTCAGAAGCAAAACATAGATAAACATATGAGTTGCTCTTGATATTACTACATGAGTCAAATGTTACAGATTGTTTTCAGAGGAGTTGGCAATTCCACTGGAGGAAGATTGTACAACTTTATTCGATGCAAGTACAAGGAAAACCTGAATATGCAGTGCTTGTCTACAACACTTGTAATTGTCCAGTAGCTAGAATTTTGTTATCGTGTCCAGATTTCCAAACAATTGAACCTATAGATCCAACAATTTTCATGATATATTCTGATGGTCGTTGCCTTATTAATCAAGGCCGTCCCATAAAACCTGGAACTTATATTGGATTCTCGTATGCATGGGATAAGCAGTTTAAAGTGGGTAATTGTTCGATTTCCAAATTAGTAAAGTTATATGTATTTTGCATTTTTGTTAGTACAACACAAAATAAATTTTCTTTGATAGCGATATAATATGATTTTTTAATCAATTCCGAACAGCTAATAATATCCACACTCAATATTAGTATCCTTACTCATAACCAATCACCTAATAGTATCCTCATCCAATAATCAAAATTCGACTTTTAATCAAATCCAATCATCTATTAAATTTTGATACTCAAATGAACATATATTTAATATTTGATGACTTGCTCAAGAGATAATAGAGATTGATAAACATGTAAATCACATGTAAAAGGATCAAAAGCTGTCCAGGTATAGAGATTGATAATAGAGATTAAGTACATGTACATTCATCCATGTGAAACTATTAAAAGCTGTCCAGGTATAGCTCTTTCGATTGTGAGTGCGAAAAGTCCTAGTCTCATACGAGCAGGACCACACATCCTAGTCTCATAAATCAAGTGCACAGTTAGATGAATCATAATGTCGAAGAAGGCTGGTGAAAAATACATCTCAACCTCACAAAGTGTCTCAACAATTTGTCTTTGTAGATATGACAACCTTCTTGGGTCAATGACTTTGCTACTCATTGATTTAAAGAACCAACATAACTTTGTGATCGTTATCCGTACCTTTTCTGGCAAAATCGAACGAATAGCAATTGGAAGCAAATTCTCCATGATGACATGACAATCATGTGATTTTAAACCTTTTAACTTTAAATCACTCAAAGATACAAGATTCTTGATGTTTGATGAGTATCCTTCTGGCACCTTAACAGAATGGAGTGATTGTAGTAGCACTCTCTTCTCATCCTTGGAGAGAGTATGGGCAGCAGGAGGTAAATATGGTGTTGATTTGCCTGGTATATTCACAGGAACTAGTTCGTCTCTTATTCCCATCTCCGCCAAATCCATCCGTGCATTATGACCATCTTTAGTTTTACCCGGAACACTAAGCATGGTATTAATTAGGCTGTCAAAAACATTTTTCTGCACATGCATGAGATCAATAAAATGTCTAACGTAAAGGTCCTTCCAATAGCTCAACTCAAAGAAGATTGAACGCTTCTTCCAACCCCTAGTGGGAACATCCTTGGCAAATTTCTTACCAAATTGTATGTTTAAATTTTCAACTTCTTTAAACACTTCATCACCTGATCTTATAGGAGGAGCACCTCGTTCTTCCACTTCACCATTGAATGCTAATGGCATATTTCTGTAACGATGGTTTGAGGGCAACCACCGCCTATGCCCCATATAAACACATTTCTTGCAATGTTTCAATCGGATATGATCGGTCTGCTCACCACATAAAGGACATGCATAATATCCTTTTACACTATATCCAGAAATATTGCTGTAAGCAGGAAAATCACTTATTGTTCCGAATAACATGGCCTTCAACCTAAACTGATCTTTCCTATATCCATCAAGTACTTCAATGCCCTCTTCCCAAAGTAGCTTCAGGTCCTCGATTAAAGGTTCCAAGTATACATCAATGTCATTACCAGGCTGTATAGGACCAGATATAAGGATAGACATCATCATATACTTGCGCTTCATGCAAAGCCACGGTGCCAAGTTATAGATCATCAGAATCACAGGCCACGTACTATGAGAACTACTTTGAAGACCGTGTGGATTCATCCCATCTGTTGAAAGTGCTAGGCGGAGATTCCTTGGTTCCTTCCCAAAATCCTTATGCATATCATCAAAAGTCTTCCACTGAGGTGAATCAGCAGGGTGTCTCAACATCCCATCTTTAACTCTCCCATCATGATGCCATGTCAAATTTTTAGCATCTTCCACACTAGAATACAATCGCCGAAGTCTGGGTATAAGTGGAAAATACCACATGACCTTGGCCGGAGAATTGCCATTCTTGTAACGTTCTAAATCACACTTTGGACATTTATCCAACTCTGCATACTCCTTTCGATATAAAATACAATCATTAGGGCAAGCATGAATCCTATTATGTACTAACCCAATGGATTTGAGCATTTGTTTAGCCTCATAGGTTCTACGAGGGAGGACATTGCCTTCTGGCAAGAGTTCACTAACAGCTGTGAGCATCTCTGTGAAGAACACATCAGAAACTTGATGCCCAACTTTTAAGTTATATAAAGTCAACACAGCTGATAATTTAGAAAACTTGGTGCACCCAGGCCATAATGGTAAAGCACAATCATCCTTTAACCTCTCGCTCATATCAGGATGATCGTGTAACTCTTCATTGAGCAAGTTTGGAATATCATTTTTATCACCAAAATTACTACCATCGTTGTCCATAAAATTACTATCCCTTTTATCTGTAAGTGAATAGTTTGAATTTAAATTACTTGTACTACGTTCTCCTTTCTTTTCACCATGATATGTCCAACATGTATAAGTTTTATCAATACCGTGGATTCTCAAGTGTTCCATCAATTTGGCCAGCCCATCAACTTCAACAACATTCAGACATTTTTGACATGGACACAAGATGAACCTAGTATCTTTTACATGTTTTTCTACATATTTACAGAACTCCGTCACACCTTTCTTATATTCTTCTGACATACGATCGGCTTTCACCCAATTACGATCCATTGTAGCACCAAAAAATATTAGTGTTTTAATTCTACGATTCAACTAGAAAGAATCCCTTCAAGTTCTTTCTCGTATGGGAACTTCTCTTTCCTCTGAAACTGAATTAATGACAGCAAAATATTAGCATTTACAGTCATGCTTTAATGAGGTCATGGGCAGCTGCAGAAACATAAAATATGTACAGTCCTAAAGACAACCATAAAATACAGTCCTAAAGACAACCATAAAATACAGTAGTGCTGGTTGTGTTCTTGCTGAATTATATGCAGGACAACCTATTTTCTCTGGAAGAACGGAGGTACATGGTTTGCAAATGTGTTGTTACAGACAAATAAACATGTAATGGTTATTGAACAGATATATAGTAGAAACAACTTTGCTTATACGGTATGTAATGGTTATTGAAGAGATATATAGCAGAAACAACTTTGCTTATACGGTTTATAGTTGATTACTTGGAAACTATATTGCAACACCTTAGCATCTGCAATCTGTTTATCATATTTTCTTGTATGGCTAATAGTACTGTGAATTTGACTACCTCTGATGATGGTGGAAAAGAAAATACAACAAAAACATTAAATTACACATTTCGCTAAAACCTCACATTATGTTCTTAATTACAGAATCTCCAGAAACAGTACAACAAACATCATCCAGTACTACAGTTGTTTACAATGCCTCAATTAGTATGATAATTCTTTAATATGCGATTACAAACCTACACAAATCTTGAAATAAAAACACATCCATACCCAAATTGAAATCAAGCAAGTACATATAAAACAACACAATAGCATTTCATATAAAGCTAAACATTATAGATTGAAACAACCACTTCATTCATTCATCAACCATACATAAAAACACTACAAGTTCCTAACAGTTGACACTACAAGTTCTAACAGTTGAAACCCAGCAAATAGACCTTTACACCCAAATCCACAAACCCTAACAATCATCTAGGAACTACAAGTCGTAAGGTTAATTATCGTAATTAACATACATACATAGATAAACATTACAATAAGAACATTACATACCTGTTGTACCAAGCTCAAAACACGCAAACCCAAGCTCAAAACTCGCAGCTCGCGGCTCCAAGTCTCCAAACTCCAAACTCCGAGCCTTCAAACTCCGAATCTGTGGACCAAACAACAAATCGAGTGAGAAGATAGTCGAAATAAAAGCAAGAAAAGAAACTAGGGAAAGGGGTGAAGCTAATTCATAAGCTAATTCAACAAATCGAGTGTGAAGATAGTCGATTGAATGAGATAGGGGGAGAGCTAGGGTTCTTGTGGGTATTCGTTCTCTGGGTTGTAAAACAGCAAATTCGTAATACCTAATTCGTAATATGTTTGTTCTCTGATGGGTTGTAAATCTGATGGGTTGTAAAACAGCAAATTCGTAAGTTGTCGGTGATGTCGCGGTTGAAAATCGCCGATGAAATCGTTGAAATTTTGGGTGTTCTTCAAAGAAAAGAGAAAAGCAAGGCCGGGTTTTTAATCGATTGGGTATTATTGTTTTAATTATAAAAGATGATACTAAACTACTTGGGATACACTTACTACAATAACGTTTCTTGAAGCGTTGCCCAAGTATCAACAATTACAAAATAAATTAATTCAAAATTACTTAAAATACATTACCTTCCATAGCGTTTCAATAAACGTCATAGAAGTGCACACTTGCATAACGTTTGGACAAAAAACGCTATTGTAGCATTTTTTCGTTTTTATTTTGATTTTTCTAATTTTTCAATTGTTACTTCCATAACGTTTATTAAGAAAAACGCTATGCAAGTGAACTACTTCCATAACGTATAGTTAAAACGTTATTGTAGTACCATGTCCTAAACTCAAATTTGTAGTAGTGAAACTAAGTTACTTCACATATTTTGTTAAATCCGTCGATATCTATCTAACAATTTGGTACACTACTATAACCTAGTACTTAAATATATGCTATCAATGAAACTATAAGTAACCAATGGAATGTGTAAATCAGCCATATGCATTTTGATATAAAGATCATAATTGCAAAATAGGATGATTAGAAATAGGAAGTCAGATCCAGAGCAGGAAACATGAACAGCTCTTCTAGTCATTTTAACTTGCATTATTTGTTTCTGCCTAGGTAGCCATATTTTCTGTTTAACCTCTTCCTTCAGACCTTCTATCTTCTGAAAGACTAAAAGATTTCTTCTTTTCTATAACTAATATTAGGGATATTGTGAGAACTTAAAATATGTACCCAAGGATTGGATTGTAAATAACGATTAGTTCACCTGGACCCTACATGCTAGGCTTCAAGATCCCCCTTCTTGCCCCTCCCTAACATATATGTTCTCATGGTTGAGGGCTTGAGGCACTTTAGTTTACTGTTCTTTTTCACTCTCTATGTTTTCAATTTATTAGGAAAGTAAATCAACTTATTAAGCAATTTATTTTAAAAAAATAAATACTTATTATTTTAAATCAACATAACTAAATATACCTCTAACTTCTTTTAAACACCCAAAGTTATTTAGAAGTTCTATGAAATTAGTATTTCATGGCTTAACCATACACATCTACAAACAAGAATAAGAATTATATGAATTAACTAACATGGAAAATTACAGGATCCATCATATTATTAATTAGTAGATGGTAAATAGTTCATGTAAAAATATTAAAACACCGTACAAATAAATGTTGGCTTAAATCTAGTGTTATGGGGCGTGCTACTTTTAATATTTATCATTTCATTATTTATTATTTTTTTCACTTCTATTTACTTTTATTCCTAATGTTAAAATTGATTTTGTATGTTTTAATTAGAAATGATTCTTGAAAAAGATTATGACCATCGTATATACATATATTTAAAATAATTAGATTATAAAATGTGTTTAAAGTTAAATAATTAGATGTATTTTGATAAAATAAGATATCAATATAATTAGCTTAATAAAAAAAGATTTTTAAAGACATTCAAAATGTGTTTTTAAGGCTGTAGTGTCTACATAAAATATTTGAACATATTTTAATCAAAATAGGTTTTTTTTTTAAAAATATTAGTTTCACTAAAATTTTTAAGAAATATAACAGGCCCAAGACTTCCTCAACCAAAATGACCCACGCAAATGGGCCTAAAACTTGTAATATTTGAGCCTAAGGTTAAATATTTAAAAACATATATATAGTGCATAACCCTAAATTTTATTTATTCAATCCACCTATATATACTGAATCAATTTTTAGGTTTGTGCGCCGCATCAGCTATTCTCATCCTCCATCAACTAGCTAGTTATCAATTACAGATCTCTTTTGTTCCATTGTCTCTAGCTATTCTCCTCCTCCATCAACTAGTTATCAATTACAGATCTTTTTTTTCCATTGTTTATGGTTTATTTTTATGTCATAGGTGCCCCTTTTCCTTTCATCTTCGGCTTATCAATAACTCATTTGAGACATTTTATTGAAATCAATTAATCAATTAGCAGGACGTTCCTGATTGTGAGTATCATTTTCATCATTTATGTCATTTTCATGTTTTTTTAATTCTGATTGAACAATTTTGTTGAAAAATGTTTTATTTGTGATTTATTGTACAAATTTTTACCAACCAATGTTATCATATGTGATAAATAATGTCATTTCAATCTTTACATTTGCAGTGACTTTTTATTTTCAATTATCATTTTCTAATATTTAATCGAGATTTCACCCATGTAAGCCTATTCTTATTTTGATCTCTTGGTCCTCATTACATAAAATATTAAATATTTGTAACAATTTTTTTTTGTTTTTACTTTATATTTAGAATTATAATTGATTGTTTGACAGATTGATTAATAAAAGACATATACTGAGAATATAGTTTACACTCTCAATATCATTTCTACATTTGTCAATTCTATTTTGATAATTTTTGTATGAAACTTCATTATTTTTCATAAATCATGTCATTTTAAATTGTAACTAGTGTCATTTCTCGATCAAGATCTATTACTTGTCTATAGCTTTTCAATTATTATCCTTCAAAATTTAGAGGTGTAACCTGAGTAATTATAACTAAGATTGTGGCATAGGAGCCATCATGTTTGGAACATTTTATTATTGAATTATTTCTCGACCAAATCTACTTGTTTATATTTTTAATATGTGTATCATTCATGAGATATGTTATTTCAAATGATGTATCTGCTTTTACTTTATGTTCTAGTAACAAAAATTATTTGTCAATTTTTTTCCTATTAGAATGGTATCTAGCTAGTATAGTTTTAATTATCTGTTTGGAACATATTAAAAGTAATCTTTTTATTATCTAATATATTGTTATTTATTAATGAATTTTAAATATCCTGTTCAAAGTATATCTAAAATGGAAAGAGAAATTAAAAGTATATCTAAAATGGAAAGAGAAATTAAGCTTGATTTCGATTCATACAGGAAGATGGCTAGGAAACTGGACGCTGCATGGATGCATGGTACAGAGGTAGAGGGAAACAAAAAAAAGGTGAAATGCAATTACTGCTTCAAGGTGATAGGGGGCATCACCAGGTTCAAAGAGCACCTGGCTATAATAGGCACGGATGTCACAGGTTGCCCTGAGGTAAGTTCAGAAGTGTCTGAAGAAATGCGAAACAGGCTTGAACAATATCGTCGACAAAAGGTTGGACAGGGCTCAAGAGGAGCATGCAGTGGGACATCTGAGGAATCACTCCAGGTTCTCGATCTATAACATTATTTACTTATACATAAACAGTACTCTTTGTCGTTTATCTGCTGCTTGTTTAATTCATAATCAAGTGTGTTTGACAGGCTGATGCGCACATACGATACCGTCAAACAACATGGCATGCGTTGCCTGCTCCAGTTCCCCAGCCTTCAAGCGCCTGTAGACTTTCTAATGATGTCCACAGAGCTGTAAGAGAGGATGTGCACCGTTGTCCGACACATTATCATAATCAATTGGTTCTGCATCAACAACATTGGCCTCCCAGTGATGTTGCAGTGAGAAATGCTTACACTTTCCATCCTAATTATCAGGTTCGTCCAATTGCGTTCGAAGCACTACCCACACAGGTTGTATCTCCTTCACCAACTGTCACACCGTCAAGGATAAGTGCAACGTGTCAGGCCTCTTGCTCGGGTTATGGAGTATGGAGTGGATACCAGTCTACTCCATTAAATGAAATACAATGCCATGCTGGTTCAGCCCCATTGCTGATGGGACCTGAACAGAAGACTCTGCCACTGCTGAGCAACATGTTTGATGAAGGAACCTCAAGCCATCAAACCACAGATAATGCTGCTCCGAATGGACAAGACATAAATTTGGAACTCCAGCTCGGAACCAAACCTCCGTCTCCTGATGTAGCTAGCTAGATCTTACTAGAGAAACAAATCCTAGAGTTTAGCAGTTACTTTTTGACTGGGTCTAATTGTGTTGTATTAATAGTCACAAGATATACAACAGTGTCCAGTTATATTTTCCATGTATCTTCTTCTCTATATGATACTGTGTGTAAGTATACCGAGTTTTTAAATGATTTGTAAAAATACATGAAATAAATAATATTAATAGAAAGAAATATTAATAGAAAATCATAATTTAACAAATACATGAAATAAAAAATCATAATATTAATAGAAAGAAATATTAATGTACGCGGACTAAAAAATAATATTAATATCACATAAACACATGAATATTCATTCAAAATAAAAGAAAATCGTTATCGAGTCTAATTACTATGTTCCAACTGGAATTCGAAAAAAATGTTCCAGTCGAGTTTGAGCAATAATTATGTCTCATCAAAATGTTTATTAAATTATTATTATTCTAATTTATTGTTGAATATTTATTTTAATATTTCTTTAATAAGGTTTTTGTTTAAATTGCATCACAATTTAAAATGTGTATTTTTTTTAGGAAACGTACTTGTAATATTACATAGTTAACTCCCATGTGCTATTAGGATCATAATTAATCAAATGCAAAAATTTTTTAAATACAAACTTACAAATTCTTTTTGTTCTAACATATATATTTATAACTTCCGTTAACAACATTAATAATCAAACTTTTATTGATTGACTAATACACATAACTTAATTATTCAAAAATCTTTTGGGTTCATCAATACCAAAATAGGGTATAGAAATATGAAATTTTATTTGTTTAAAATCAGGTGTGTTGAACCGTAGTTCAAATTTGTCGAACATGTATTATAAAATTCTCAACTACACTTGCAGGAGGGTTCACCAATTAGAGTATAGAAATATGAAATATTATTAATTTAAAACACTTTTCTTAATTATATCAATGTAAAATTATTTTATATATTTGGATTTAGCACCAGCTTAACTATATATTGTTCGATATTCAACTTAAGTTATATATATGTTGAACATCCATTATAAAAAATATATATGTTGAACATCCATTATAAAAATATTTCAATTTTAAAATATTTTGCAAATTACCAAGGGCAAACGTTTAGTCCAACTTGTGACACAGTCAACCTTTTCTAACAATATATATAATAAAATACATTACATTATATGTTTTATATGTGCAAATTGTAATTTACTTTTTATTCTCGTATGTATTAGCTTTTAAGTTTTTATTAAATATTTATATAAGCAAATATAGACTAGGAGTGAGAGCCAAGCCATCACCACCAAAAAAAACTAAGAGAAATTTATGATTATGCTTTTTTGAAATAAATAAATGTTAAAATTAACTTTGTATCCAACATCAATTAGGCACTTTATCTAAATAATTTATCCCATATCCTAAATTTCTTTTAATCTACATCATATAATTTTACTATACACATGCATAGACACATGTATATAGAGCCGGTCAAACGGGCGGTTCAGCCCGGCACGCTCGTGGATTATTCGTCAAAAAGCACGTTCAGCACGGCACGCGAATAAAAAGCACGCAGCCCGTTCGGCCCACTCTAATTGACGTGCCGTGTGCGAGCCCAAGATCTGTTAATCGTAACCGGCACGGCATGTGGGGAACCGTTTTTAAATAAAAAGCACAGCACGGCACGGCCCGTTCGTTCGGCACGTCAAACTTAGCATTTGTACAACACTTAATTCATATATACAGAGACATGATGTAAAATGTAAAATGTAATTTGATTGGAATTACAAAACTAATAATATTAAAATTACATATAATCTTGTAGGATATAACTTTATTTAGTAAAATTATAAAAAACCATTCATGTTTTCGACAAAAAATTTAAAAATACGATAAAAATTAAAAACAATTACATTTTAATTGTAACAAAATCGACATTTAAATCTTTTAAATAGCGTGTACTATGTAGAAATAATAAAATAAAACAAAACAAAAATGTAAAAACAAAACAATTGCTTACAGAAATGGAAAAAAAAGTGGCACGCGGAACCGGCCCGGCACGCGGAACCGGCCCGCCAAAGGCACGCCGCACGCGCTGCACGCGCCAACGGCTACATTGATACAAATATACATACTCTGTTTTGTTTTCTGCAGTCTTCTTCACTCCAACGGCTCCAAGCAACGTTCATCTTCATCTCCAACTTTCATCTTCTCTCCAACGGCTCTAAGATTCAAACGACTATCCCCTCCTATAAATATCACAGCTCTTTTCTCTTCTTTCTCACACCTCTCGGAAATCTGTTCTCACACTGTCTCTCTATTCTCACTCTCTCTCTTTGTTCTCACTCTCTCTCTCGATTTTGTTTAATCCGCTTACTTACTACTTAGTTATAAACAAATTAATTACTATCTCGACTCTCGACTCTCTACAGTTATTTTCAAATTTCAATTTCCGGTGAGCTTTATACAATTTCCGGTGAGCTTAAATGGAAGAAGGAAGGGGGACATTATCTTCCCAAGGTTCAAGCCAAGCAACTTCCTCTATGCCGCCACCACCACCTGTCGAAGCCAGTAAGTTTATTTTTGATTCGTATTTTCAGTTTATAAATTGATTTTTGATTCGTATTTTCGGTTTATAAATTGATTTTTATTCGTATTTTTGGTTTGAAAAATTCATGATTCGTATATTTAAAAAACTTGTTTACTTTGTTTTTTGATTCGAAAATTCAAAATTGTATTTTTGGTTTTGTTTATATTTAAGTTCCGTATTTTTGGTTTGGTAAATTTTGTATGTTTTAAACATTCGTATTTTTATTTTGTGAAAATTAATCGTTTTTTATTTTGTTTTGTAGGTTCTTCTTCCACGAGCAGAAATTCGTATGTTTGGAATTATTTTAGTAGAGTACCGGCGCCGACGGAACAAGATCCCACCGATATAAATGAGAAAGCTTTACCAACAATTTCACACCATCTCCTCCAAACATCTAGCAGCCACCTTTGCCTAAACATGTTGTTATTGGCTCTCCATTAATTTCCTCGATCTGCCACCAATCTACTCTTTTTCCCCATCTACCTAATCTACCCCCTGATATATAATTGAATGTTCCTCTTCTTTGATATGCTCCATCTTTGATCTTTAGGCTCTGATTTTGTACCACAAACACTCATTCTTCTTTGATGTGCCAGTACATTTCTTCTTTGATTTCGTACTCTTGTTCCCACAAGCCTCCTGGGTAGAAGGGCTAGCAATAATTATATCTGAATATCTGGTCATTTATGTTCAAAATATTTATAATTGTGTTGCGTAAAATCTAGATGTGTAAGTGTAGACAATCGCAAGCAAGTAATACAGTAGTAAATACCGAAAATCGTTCCTCAAGGACTGTCGATTTATGTAAATAGCAATTAATATCAAACAATTCGATTATAGAACACAATATTCGAGTTTGGTTTTTCTAATTAAACTAATCAAGTAATAATACTAAATTAACTAACTAATATTATACTAGCAAAAAGAGTTACGAGAGTTTTAGATACGAGAAGATAAATCAAGATAATTACTTCCCCATAATATGTTCATGTCGGCAATAAAGCAGTGTAATACGATAGCAAAATCACATTCTACTAACCAAAAATTCATAGATCATAGGTTTCTCTCAAAATCACTTTTCTATAGATTCTGTAATTAAATTAACATATGTCTATGCCCAATTCAATTCCAGAATACCATTAAGCACCAATTTTACTCGGTTATGCAATGTAACAATATATGTCTATACCATCACAAAATTAATACCAACAGGTATAATCATGCACCATTCAAATCTTGTGTCAATTAATCATAACCCTCTCAGTATTACAATTAACTAATCATCTACTAGTCTTGGCCAAACAATAGCAAATATATAACATGAAATCCACTTGAACGAATAAACTATAATTGTAAATAGTACTTCTTATCAAAATACCAACAATCCCAAACTAGGGTTTCATAAAAATCCTAACTCAATAAGTTTAGTTCATAAGCAAGGTTTCGAAACAATCCAAAGTTAACCAACACATAATCGTAAGAAGAGATATAAAAAGATAAGAGAAAACAAAGCCAATTAAATGTTTTCAATGGATAAATTCTTCTTGTTAATGGCTTCTCTCCTCCTCCCTTGTGCGGCTACTTCTCTCTTTCTTGTGCCTCTCGTACGATTTCTCTGTATTAGGTCTGATCTATTATCTAGTAATATCTCTAATAAAATTATTTTTAATTATTTAAAATAATTACAAGGAGATTTCCCAATCAAAATTGAATTCCAAGAAAGGAAATTCGTATCTGAATTTTGGGCTCTGTTTCTGGGCTGATGCGGCTGGATTTTAAATTAAAGACCACTTCAGAATAAAGATCTTCTCCTAAGTTTTTCGTTGGCTTTTGAATCGTCAGAGTTGGACTTGTAAAACTCCAGATATGACCCAAACAGTGCAGACTGCGCAAGCTATCCGAAAAATCTGAATATTAATCATTTTAATCTCCAACTCTTTTTAATTAAGTTTCAGGCCCTCCTTTATTGTAACTCCTTGATACCTACAATAAAATATTAGAATTTATTAAATAAAAATCCAAATCAATGTAAACTAACTTAAATATATGGACAATATTAGGATTAAATGCATACTTATCACATCCCCACAGTTAGCATCTTGCACGTCCTCGGGCAAAGAAGAAAGAAAAAACTAAGTCCTAACTAACTAATACCACTTCCGTAGGTGATCACGGTTGCATTTGGCATATGTAACAAGCTCTTTAAACCCCAAGGTAGCCCTACTGGACGAGTAAGGTCTCGTCTGCCAAGTCTCAAACATGAAATATATCATAGCACTCCACATATGCAAACTTAATCATGTAATAGCTCTTAGATGTCATATAATACGATTCCTCAACTTTACACAACAACACAACCATTCACTGAATGGTTGGTTTTTCTATTGTAATTCACAATATCCATGGATTATCCATATTATGATCCATCTTCAATTAAAACAAAAGATTCTCTATTAAATACATTTAACATTTCATTTTTCTGTTATAGAAATACATATGGAGATTCCATCAAGCTATAATGACATTTGTTGTTCAATACATTTAAGATTTCTTTTTCTGTTATGGAAATACATTAAACCAAAAGATTATCTATTATGGATTTGGAAATGCATTAACTTAAACACAATTTACTCCACCATTATAGGTAAAGAAAAGAAAATTTGAATTCTTTTTCAATCTTACCATTAATCCGTGTCACACCTCCATCAGAAAAGGGTATAGTAATGGATCTAACACCATCGACGTCATTCTTTTAGTTTATATCATTTTTTTCTAATTTTAGCATAATGGATCGGACAGGTATTTTATTTTGCAGGATCACTCTTCTTTTAATCTCTCTCTAATTTTTATGTTTATGCCTAATGACAAGGTCAAAAACGAATTCCTCTTACTCCACTATCTCTTGGATCTACACATAATGGTAGGTTTTTCATTGTAATTCACAATATCTATGGATTATTCATATTATGACCCATTTTCAATTATTGGTGATTAAGTTAACCCAATCTTTCTATTTATTACATAATAAATTTTGAAATTTAAATTACTTATTTAATACATAATCTTTCCATTTAATTCATTATCTTGCTTGATTTTCACCTATAAGTTTCCTCCCATATATTTTTTAAATAATTTTGAATTCATAATTACTAATTTATGAAAACAATGACTCATTCAAAATTTTGCTTAATACTCTAAATATAATGTATTTACATTGTAATTCACAATATTCACGAATTATTTATATTATGATCCATTTTTCAATTATCTATAATCAAGTCAACGCAATCTTTTCATTTAATACGTGATAAAAATTTGAAATTCAAATTACTTATTAAAAACACAATCTTCCCAATTAATTCAAAATCTTACTTGAGTAAATCAGTTTTTGAAAATTTTAAATTACTCATTTATGGAAATTACGACTCATTCAAAATTTTTTGATATTCTTTTTTTAAACTTTTCTTTCTTTTACAAGTTCCTCCATCTCTTAATATATATTACGTATATATTAACATGTAAATATATATTCTTCATTTCTTTAAAAAAAAGTTTAACTATATATAATATCAATTAGCATAAATTATTCATATCTCTGTCTTTTTTTTTCTTTCCAAAATATCCTTTTTGACTGGTTAAAAATCTTAAATATTATTTTTTTGGATCAATTAAATTTGTTGTCCATATTGTCATTGCGTTCAAAAAAATTAGTACTATATATATCAATGAAACTCCATCCATCTGGTATTGTTTTTCTGATGTTATTTTCCTTTCTTATCTTGTTGTGTCTCTCCATTTTTTGTCGCTATTTTTTTTATTAATCTTATGTTTAATTCAATTCATAATACATTTATAATTACATATACGTTATATACGTGTCTAATATGTTTGATTCATATAATTTTTTATTCTTACAGAACAAGCGTCAACCATCGTAATCAATGGAATTCTCATCAAATATTAAACCAGGTATAAAAATATGAACATGATAGATTTTATATATTCTTAGTAAAAATTTAGGTGTATGTCTTTTTAAATGCTCAGTGTATTATTTGCAAGTTAGGTTACACACTAGAAAATGGATGCATGCATTATTGTTCATACGAATCGGGTTGCTAAAAGAATTTTTAGCAAAACGGCTGCCAAGATTATGCATGTTTAGGTAACGAAAATGAAATACTTTAAGGAATACATAAACAATCATCATATTTGATATCCTTTTATACATATTTTCGAAGGTTAACTATTATTCTTTTGCATGTATGTTTGACACAAAATTTTCAATTAAAATTCTACAAAATCATAAATTCAAATTTGAATTTATCTTAAAGTGCTTACTTTTCAGGAAAATTTATCTATGAAGATAATATTTTTAATTTATCTATGAATAGTAGTTTGGTAACCTATGTAAACATCTCTAAACCATCTAAACTATCTATGTGGTAATATTGTATGATTACTCTAAGCCAATTTTGATACTCAAGACTCATGCCCAACCCCTCATATGTACAATCTATATAATATATAATTTTGATTCATCATTCATACATGTAGTACTCAACTATACTCTATGATTTATGTGTATACTAAAAACAAAAGAAAAAACATGGATTTTTAAGAGAGATTATAACACATGAAAACCTAAAAATACCTTAATCATTAGAGCTAAGAGGCTACAAAAGTTCTTATGTGTGCTTGACACTGTTTGATTTTATTAAATCATTTACTTCATTCAATTTCAACAATTCTCCGTCAGTGTTATCCGATTGAAATTTTTCTTCATCGATGATATCGATGATGTTGTCCATGGATTTAGATAAATTAGGGTGTAAGACTTAATGTGATGAATGCTATATCAAAGTAATGTATAAATGTGAGAAAATGGAATCGACAATTATAAGGTCAGGGATATTTAGGTGAATATTTTTTTTAGGGTGTGCATTTATAAGTTTAGAGTGTGCAAATATCATCACCCTTTAATATATTCTGTAACTAGTACCTATTGAACTCTCCAATTATTTACTGTTGTTTCGAGTCAAAGAGTCGTGTCTTTTTTTTACTGCTTTCAGCACGTGGAAGGTATTTTTGAGTTAGCAGGATTGCACTGTTTAAATTGGTCTATGGCTATAAAGATCCTTGATGACAATCTATTTCTTGGGTGTGACAGTGAAGGTAATTTATTTATCTGTGCTGGTAAATAATAGATTGAAAGACTTATGATGGTTGGAAAGTTTCATTATGATTGTATCAACATATTTCATCATGGTTCGCTATTGATTGGTATGCCAGACTCATCTATGAGGCAGTTTCCAAGCTGCATGTATGGGATCATAAGCGGTGGTCTTGGAGTTATTGCTTCTATTTCTCATGGCGATTATGTTCTCTTGTAGAAGTTACAATACATATTAAGTAAGTTCATGATGAGTGTTGGACGATTGGATTATAAGCAATGGAGATCTTGTTTGTTTTTAGAGGAAATTGATAAAGGGATTGGTGACGTATCTGATGTGTGAAGGTGAGAGTTGAAGATCCTCAAAATTTTTATATGGTGATATTATAGGAAGGTTTCTTGAACTTAGTCCAGATGATATGGATTATGTTTCGAGTGCTATGGATGTTCCAGTAGGGCTGCTGAGTAGGAAAGTCAAAGAAATGGCAAGGTTATGTTAGATTGTTATGTTAGTGTTGATATGCAGATTCTTATGTATGCATTTGCTTAGATTCTTACCTAAGTTGTCAACCATTAGCATTCTTCATGACATATGAACCTTTGAATCCAAATCTATTCCTTTCATTCATTATCTCATTCGGACCATGATTGCTCATAAGTTGGTCATACTTTTAATTCAAAGCACATATTTTATTACCGATGCATCATGAATCCTTTATTGCAATATTGAAGATTGTATCGACTCGCGAGCTTACAAAAATGTCTTTTAAAATTGAGGAGTCAGAAATATGAGACGAATGAAAATGATGTAACTGATATTGATAAATTACAAAGTTTTCATGCTATAATGTGTGTGTAGGAACTTAAGTGTATAATAAAATGTTGGAGATTAAAGAGAAGAAACTTGTTCTCAACAATCCACATAACTTACTCACATAAAAGAGATATAAAAACTCACACTTGTATTTCACTCAAATTATTTGATAAATTTTTTGATGATTACAAAGCTTGGAAGATTGTCCAATTTATAGGACTACAGGGAGCATCTTAGAAAGTTTCTAGTACATGCACTTTAATTAATTTAGTAACTCTCTAGGAACATGAAAGATTTAAATCACTAGGACACTTCTCTCATTCCTTAAAAATAATTTTAAATCACTAATAGAGTAACTCTCATTCCTTAATTAATAGATTTAAATCACTAGAACACTTCTCTCATTCCTTAAAAATAAGGATTCTCTCTCCTATTTTAAGGTTCCCCTAACTTATATTTTATTATAAAAAATTACAAACACTCTCTTTCTCTCTCTATTGTATGTTGTACTTTTAATGATGGAAAGTACTTTTAATAATAAAATATCAAACAATGAATGAGTATAGGGAACATTGTTGGAGATGAAATTACTTATCTATGTCATAAGTTACTAGGATATAATTTTTTATATTATATTTAAGGAATGAGTTATGATACTGTTGGAGATGCTCTAAAGTCTGAGGCTTAGAACGTGATGGGAATTAGATTTTAAATCGCTTTCTTATTTTGTTGTAATTCTTATTTCTATACTTTGTATGACTTTAAAAAGCCCATTCAAACATATACTTCTAATTATTAGGTTTTCTTGATAATAGAACGTGTATTATCGAGAGTTAGAGATAGAGAGAAACTTAGCGGGTGTATTCAAATTGGATTTTAAAGGAATTTTTTTTGAGTTTAGAAATTCATGGGTATTCAATTTGGATTTTAAAAAACTCTTTAAAATTGATGCTATTCAATTTGGATTTTTAAAAATCCTTTAAAATCTTATGGTATTTAATTTTGATTTTATAATGTCTTCTAAAATATGATGATATTCAATTTGGATTTTAAAAAATTCATTAAAATTTGGTGGTATTCAAAAATCCATGAACTTTTTTGGATTTAAAAAAATTGTAGCTTTTGAAGGATTTGCAAGTGCATTTTTTATGTTTTGATATCCAACCAAAATCTATGAGATTTTGATAAGAGATTTTGATGGATTTATCAGAAATGTCATGAAATCCGTCGGACTCTGCATCAACTTTGTAAGATTTTATATCAACTCTGTCAAGAATCCGCGTAAAATTAAAATCAACAACAATCTTGTAAAATCCATGAATTATTATTAATCCATCAAAATTTGAATTGAATACACACCCCCTTAGAGAGAGAGATTTGGCAAGGATTGAATGGATTCATTCCAAGTTTCAATAGATCTTTTGAAGTTGTATTTTCTTAACTCTGAACTCTTGTAACTATGGTTTTATTTATAAATATCTTCTTGTTTTCTTTTATTAGCTATGAGTAACTAATTCTCCAATCCGAAAATTAGATAATATTCATTGATTAACATGATTGTTTTTTTTGTAAGGTTAACATGATTGTTTGATTACATGTGAGTTCTTACTTTTGCTAATCTATATAAAATTAAAAATGAGAGTTAAAATAAAATAGTTTATATAATAATATTATTAATTTAAATAGTTCAGTATTATCAAAAAAAATAGTTCAGTTGATAATATACTCCTAATTTTTATATAAAAAAAATATTATTCAACCTTATAAGAGCGATATTAAGCTTTGTTAGTTAAATTTAGACTTGACAATCGATTCGTTTCGTGTACTTTCATTTTTTCGTGTACTTGATCCTAAAATTGAACCCCAACCGTTAAGCTATCGTATACCATTTGGGTAAATCGAACCTGAATCGTTAACTTTCGTGTACTACACGATAAGTACATGATAACTATCATATACTTTTCATGTACTATAGCGCGACCCGAAACGAAAAGTATATGATAATTTTTTTTTTGTTGAGAAAACGAAGATTCGTTTTATTGATAAAAATATCTGAAAGTACATTACAAAGATAATAAAAATTTATCATCTAACTTAAAGGTATGCTTAACCAATCCATGGATCTAACGACCCATAAGAAAGAGATTCCGCCGAAAGTAATAAAGAATTTTTGTATCCCACCATGGCATCGTTAAAACCTCTATAAAAGTAAAATCCTATGAGAAAAACCTCATAAGGGAAAAAGTACACAAAATTTTTAGTTACACTGAAAGTATACGATTGATGGTTAATACTCTAAAATATTAAAAATAATATTTTCACATAAAATACAAAATTAAAACTAGAATTATAAAATTGAAGTTAACATAAACGAACGTAATGAGTGGAAATTTTGTGCCAACAACTTGATAAATTACAAAGTTGAAGTTAAAACATAAAAGAACGAAACGAGTTGAATTTTTTAACATAAATTACAAAATTAAAGACTAAAACTGAAGTGCCAACAACTTGATTTTGCTTCCATAAATTTTCTGAGTCTGCTTCCCCTAGTGTGATTAAACAGCATATGCAGTGGTTTCGCACGAAGGAGCAGGAGCATTTTCACTTAGAGAAATACTCGCAATATTCAGTGAGCTCCTCCGGAGTGTAATTTTGAACAACTAAAAATAATAACAAAAAGATACATAAATAATGTGTTCAAAAACCATAAATTGTTATGTAATATTGATTGAATGACTTTAGCTCTTCAAGTACCTTTGTAACTCCAACCTAGCTTTTCAACTTCAAACCTTTGGCTATTCACTTCATTGTAACTCATCTTTAGGTAGGCTATATAAATCCTTACATGTACCTTGTTAGTAAGATGAATGAAATGGAATGATCTCCCCTCTCTCTTTTATATAACTTTCTCTCTTGCTCTCTTACTCTCACTATATATTATATATTATATATATAACACGTTATCAGCACGATAGAATATAATAAAAAAAAGGAGCAGGCTAGCGGCACGTTTAAGGATACGAAGGAGAGGACAAAGTGAATTTAGCAACTTACAAGTTTGTGTTATACTTTCTTGCGCTTTTGAGATTGAGGTACATGTGCTACATCATATACTTACTTTATATTAGACTTGTTTTTATGTGTTATGTTTGTTAGTATTATCATGGTAATTTGAATGTGCTGGTCATCATAATACCTTTGGAGTTTTATTTTTACATGAACTGGTTAGCTTTCTTGTACTTTATTTATCAAGTAACAATGGTGTTATATTAGTTGTAAATTTTTCTCTTTGTGATAATATTCAAAGTGTATGTATGAGTTTCGCATGGAAAATGAAAGAGGTACTACATAAGTTTTTGTCATTGTCTCCATAAGTTTTTGTCCATAAGTTTTTGTCTCCATAAGTTTTTGTCATTGCCTCCATAAGTTTTTGTCCATAAGTTTTTGTCTTCATAAGTTTTTGTCCATGGGCAAACTCCATTTCTATAATATTAAAAGGTGTAAAAGCATTAAAGCCATTTTAAATAAAATAAAATAAAATATTAAACCTGTAATTCGTTTGCACTTTATAGTAAACTTAGTTATTGCTTGACCAATCCGGTTGCACACTACATTAATAAAAAAAAAGTGAGAGAACCGTAACTTATAATTTCTAGCACATGTACATAATAACGTACTATTAATTAATTATGTGCTCTTCTCATGATCATGCATATATTAGCCTTATTTTATCAATTAGATGACATATTATTTTGTAGAGCCAAACTCTTTTTTGATCATATATGTTGAGCATATTTATGTGAATGCTTAAATATGTTGATTTTAATTATAATCAAATTTGTTTAGTGAAAATGTCAAATCTTACGAAACATGAGTTCAACGCACTTGATTTTACCGGAAAAAGGCTATGATATTTCTTCGCTATCACCTTGATGAAGGCCTAAAAACTGAATATTTAACTATTAAAGATCCATCAATTCTTTGGAAGGATCTCAAAGAAAGATATGACTATCAAAAAATGGTGATACTCCCAAAAGCTCGCTATGATTGGCTACACTTACGATTGTAAGATTATAAATGTGTGAGCGAGTATAACTTAGCCATGTTTAAAATTACATCTCAATTGAAATTATGTGGCGAGAATATCACCGATAAAGATATGTTGGAAAAAACATATTTCACTTTCCATGCCAATAATATGCTCTTTCAGCAACAATATCTTGAACGTGGACCTATTACCCCCATCAAGTGGACCATTTCAGTACTTTATGGTATTTATAGATGCATCAACACGTTAGTCGCATGTTAGTTTATTGTCAACTCGTAATGTTGCATTTTCAGGACTCCTTGCTCAAATAATTCGATTAAGGATACAATTCCCAGATCATGCAATTAAGAAAATCCAATTGGAAATGCAGAAGAATTTACTTCACAGTCTTTTAATGATTATTGCATGTCAATTGGGATTGATGTGGAACATCCGGTTCCGCATACCCAAAATGGTTTAGCAGAATCTTTTATTAAGAGGCTACAATTGCTTGCTAGACCCTTACTTATGAAAACAAAATTACCAAATACTGCTAGGGGACATGCAATATTACATGCTACATCACTTGTTCGTTTAAGACCGACTGCTTATCATAAATATTCCCCAATGCAGCTTGTAAATGGTCAAGAACCAAATATTTCTCACTTGAGAGTTTTTGGGTGTGCAGTTTATGTTCCGATATCTCCTCCCCAACGAACAAAAATGGGACCCCAAAGAAGATTAGTGGTATACGTTGGGTTTAACTCTCCTTCAATTATAAAATATTTGGAGCCCATGACTGGTGATTTATTTAAGGCAAGATTTGCCGACTGCCAATTTGATGAGACAATTTTTCCTGCATTAGGGGAAGATAATTCAAAATTTGAAGAAGAAAGACAAGAAATTTTGTGGAATGCAGCATCTCTATCTCATTATGATCCTCGCAAATCAATGTGAACTTGAAGTTTAAAAGATTATCCACCTACAAGAGGTTGCAAATAAATTGCCCGATTCATTTACTGATGTCAAGACAGTGATGAAGTCACACATACCGGCTGTCAATGTTCCTTGTAAAATAACACTTCCTAATGAAGGAAATAAAATCATGCTAGAAAATGAGTCTAAAGCACGCCAGAAGCGTGGTAGACCTATTGGATCCAAAGATAAAAATCCTAGAAAATCAAGGAAACTTGATAAACAAGCAGGTACATCAAATGACATTATTCCAAATGAAATAGAATTGATCACTGAAGAGACGTCTTCAAAGGATGATCAAACACCTGAAATTGAGGACAATGAAGAGATCTCGATAAATTATATCATTTCAGGAAAAAGTTGGAATAGAAAAGAAATTGTCATGGATGAAATATTTGCATATGCAGCTGCACTTGACATTTCTGAAGAAATCGAGGATCATGAGCATAGATCGATCTATGAATGTAAAAGAAGAAATGATTGGCCAAAATGGAAAGAAGCAATTGAGGAAGAATTGAAATCACTTAAAAAATGTCAAGTTTTTGGACCTATTGTCCATACACCTGTAGGTGTGAAACCCGTTGGATATAGATGGGTATTTGTGCGCAAAAGAAATGAGAAAAATGAAGTCGTAAGATATAAGGCACGCCTTGTTGCACAAGGCTTCTCACAAAGACCGAGAATTGATTATGAAGAGACTTATTCCCCGGTAATGGATGCAACAACATTCAGATTTTTACTAAGTTTATCAATTTTAGAAGGGCTCCGAATGAATTTGATGGATGTTGTGACTGCTTACTTATATGGGTCACTTAATAACGACATTTACATGAAAATCCCCGATGGATTAAAATTGCCTGAAGCATGTAGACCAAGACCCCGAGAGATTTATTTAGTTAAATTACGAAGATCATTGTATGGGTTGAAACAATCAGGTCAAATGTGGTAGAGAGTACCTTTTGAAAAATGGATATGTTAATAATATATTTTGTCCATGTGTTTTTATTAAAAGGACAAAAATGGGGTTTACTATAATTGCGGTTTATGTTGATGATCTAAACATCATTGGGACCCCATATGAGCTTAATGAAACGATTGAATATTTGAAAAGAGAATTTGAAATGAAAGACTTGGGCAAAACAAAACTATGCATTGGTTTTCAAGTTGAACATCTATCCAAAGGAATTTTTGTCCACCAGTAGTCATCATATATTGAAAAGATCTTTAAGCGATTTATTATGGATAAAGCATATCCTGTGAGTACACCTATGGTTGTCCGCTCACTTTAAAAGAAAAAGGATCCATTCTGCCCAAGAGAAGAGGGAGAAGAACTTCTTGGTCCCGAAGTACCATATCTTAGTGCCATTGGTGCACTAATGTACCTTGCCAATTGTACACGACCTGATATTGATTTTTCTGTTAATTTATTGGCAAGGCATAGTTCTGCTCCAACTCGAAGACATTGGACTGGTGTGAAATAAATTTTTAGATATCTTCGAGGTACAATGGATATGGGTTTGTTTTATTCTAAAGACTCAAAAGTAGAATTAGTTGGTTATGCAGATGCAGGTTATCGATCTGATCCCCATAAAGGTAGATCACCAACAGGTTATGTATTCACATATGGTGATACCGCAATATCTTGGTGGTCTACAAAACAAACTCTTGTAGCAACTTCTTCGAATCATGCGAAATTATTGGCACTACATGAAGCTAGTCGAGAATGCGTGTGGCTAAGGTCTTTGATCCATCATATTCGAGAATCATGTGGTCTTTTAGTCAATAAAAGAAGTCCTACTGTTCTATTCGAAGATAATGAAGCATGTATCACTCAGACTCGAGAAGGTTACATTAAAGGAGATCGGACGAAGCACATCGATCCAAAATTCTTCTTCACCCATGAGCTACAACAAAGAGGAGAAATTGATGTTTGTCAGATTCGCTCATGTGAAAATCCGGCAGATTTGTTCACAAAATCACGTCCTACATCATCTTTCGAGAAATTGAGACACAAGATTGGAATGCATAAACTTCGAGATATATAATGATACTCATAGTCATATTTAAATGAGGGGGAGACATGTATTATTAGTGCAACACATGTACTCTTTTTCCTTCATTAGGGTTTTTCCCACAGGTTTTTTTCCTAGTAAGGTTTTAACGAGGCATGATGTTTGTGCGAGTCATTCAAGGGGGAGTGTTATGTAATATTGAATGAATGACTTTAGCTCTTCAAGTACCTTTGTAACTCCAACCTAGCTTTTCAACTTCAAACCTTTGGCTTTTCACTTCATTGTAACTCATGTTTAGGTAGGCTATATAAAGCCTTACATGTACCTTGTTACACCACCGAAACTGGCCATTAGTAACGGATATCCGTTACTAATGACATTAGTAACGGATATATCCGTTACTAATCGTCCGTCACAATTGCTTTTTTTTAAATTTTGTAACAGATATATCCGTTACTAATTAGTAACGGATATATCCGTTACAAATAGATTAGTAACGGATATATCCGTTACTAATTAGTAACGGATATCTGGAATTAGTAACGGATATATCCGTTACTAATTAGTAACGGATATATCCGTTACAAATAGATTAGTAACGGATATATCCGTTACTAATTTACAAATTAGTAACGGATATCTGAAATTAGTAACGGATATATCCGTTACTAATTAGTAACGGATATATCTGTTACAAAATAAAAAAAAAAGCAATTGTGACGGACGATTAGTAACGGATATATCCGTTACTAATTAGTAACGGATGTTTATAATTAGTAACGGATATATCCGTTACTAATATTAAAAAAATTTAATAAGCTCTCAGCCAATCAGAGGCTGCCACCACAGCCGCCCCCACCTCTCAGCCAATCACATCGCGCCACCACAGCCACCCCCACCTCTCACCCAACCACCTCAATTTTTCAGATTTGTTGAAGTAAGGTTTCGAACCCCTGACCTCCTCTGAGGTAGTACACCCACTCAACCAACTGTGACACGCGAGTATTTGTGATATATATGGAAATACAATCCTTATACTATTAACTTTTACATGTTTTTGTTTTATAAATTCGTTTAAAATTATAATTTTTTAAAAAATTCGTTTTAATTTAATTTTACATATTTTTTAAAATTTAATTTTTTAAAAATTCGTTATAATTATTTAATTTAAAAAAATAGAAAATAATTATTTTTTAAAAAAATCGAAAATATTTTTTTTTTAAAAAATCGAAAATAATTATTATTTTTTAAAAAATCGAAAATAATTATTTTTTTAAAAAAAACGAAAATAATTAATTTTTTTAAAAAATCGAAAATAATTAATTTTTTTTAAAAAAGCGAAAATAATTATTTTTAAAAAAAAATTGAAAATAATTATTTTAGAAAAAAATCGAAAATAATTATTATTTTTTTAAAAATCGAAAATATTTTTTTTTTAGAAAAATCGAAAATAATTATTTTTTTAAAAAAACGAAAATAATTATTTTTTTTAAAAAATAGAAAATAATTAAATTTTTTTAAAAAATCGAAAATAATTATTTTTTTAAAAAAAATCGAAAATAATTATTTTTTTTAAAAAATTGAAAATAATTTTTTTAAAAAAAAATCGAAAATAATTATTTTTTTTAAAAAACGAAAATAATTAATTTTTTAAAAAAATCAAAAATAATTAAATTTTTTCAAAAAATCGAAAATAATTATTTTTTTTAAAAAAATCGAAAATAATTATTTTTTTAAAAAAAATTGAAAATAAATATTTTTTTAAAAAAATAGAAAATAATTATTTTTAAAAAAACGAAAATAATTTTTTTAAAAAAATCGAAAATTAATAATTTTTTTTAGAAAAATCGAAAATAATATTTTTTAAAAAAATCGAAAATAATTTTTTTAAAAAAAATAATCAAACATAATTATTTTTTTAAAAAAACGAAAATAATTATTTTTTTAAAAAATCAAAAATAATTATTTTTTTTAAAAAATGACAATATTTTTAAAATCTTTTTTCGACGATCCACAAAATCTTTTTTGTGATATACACAAAAAATTAAAAAATTACAAGCTTATTTGATGTGATTTTATAATATAAATCTCCACAAAACAATACTCGCGATAACTAGTATCGTCCCGATTGCACAAAACAATATTTTTAAAATCTTTTTTCGACGATCCAACCGTACGGTTGTTAATATCTAATGATTTTAGTGATATACACAAAAAATTAAAAAATTACAAGCTTATTTGATATGATTTTATAATATAAATCTCCAAAAAACAATACTCGCGATAAGTAGTATCGTCCCAATTGCACAAAACAATATTTTTAAAATCTTTTTTCGACGATCCAACCGTACGGCTGTTAATATCTAAGGATTTTAGTGATATACACAAAAAATTAAAAAATTACAAGCTTATTTGATGTGATTTTATAATATAAATCTCCAAAAAACAATACTCACGATATCTAGTATCGTCCCGATTGCACAAAACAATATTTTTAAAATCTTTTTTCGACGATCCAACCGTACGGTTGTTAATATCTAATGATTTTAGTGACATACACAAAAAATTAAAAAATTACAAGCTTATTTGATGCGATTTTATAATATAAATCTCCAAAAAACAATACTCCCGATATCTAGTATCGTCCCGATTGCACAAAACAATATTTTTAAAATCTTTTTTCGACGATCCAACCGTACGGTTGTTAATATCTAATGATTTTAGTGATATACACAAAAAATTAAAAAATTACAAGCTTATTTGATGTGATTTTATAATATAAATCTCCAAAAAACAATACTCGCGATAACTAGTATCGTCCCGATTGCACAAAACAATATTTTTAAAATGTTTTGTCGACGATGCAACCATAAGGTTGCTAATATCTAATGATTTTAGTGATATACACAAAAAATTAAAAAATTACAAGCTTATTTGATGTGATTTTATAATATAAATCTCCGAAAAACAATACTCGCGATAACTGGTATCGTCCCGATTGCACAAAACAATATTTTTAAAATCTTTTTTCGACGATCCAACCGTACGGTTGTTAATATCTAATGATTTTAGTGATATACACAAAAAATTAAAAAATTACAAGCTTATTTGATGTGATTTTATAATATAAATCTCCAAAAAACAATACTCGCGATAACTAGTATCGTCCCGATTGCACAAAACAATATTTTTAAAATGTTTTTTCAACGATGCAACCATAAGGTTGTTAATATCTAATGATTTTAGTGATATACACAAAAAATTAAAAAATTACAAGCTTATTTGATGTGATTTTATAATATAAATCTCCAAAAAACAATACTCGCGATAACTAGTATCGTCCCGATTGCACAAAACAATATTTTTAAAATGTTTTTTCGACGATGCAACCATAAGGTTGCTAATAACTAATGATTTTAGTGATATACACAAAAAATTAAAAAATTACAAGCTTATTTGATGTGATTTTATAATATAAATCTCCGAAAAACAATACTCGCGATAACTGGTATCGTCCCGATTGCACAAAACAATATTTTTAAAATCTTTTTTCGACGATCCAACCGTACGGTTGTTAATATCTAATGATTTTAGTGATATACACAAAAAATTAAAAAATTACAAGCTTATTTGATGTGATTTTATAATATAAATCTCCAAAAAACAATACTCGCGATAACTAGTATCGTCCCGATTGCACAAAACAATATTTTTAAAATGTTTTTTCGACGATGCAACCATAAGGTTGTTAATATATAATGATTTTAGTGATATACACAAAAAATTAAAAAATTACAAGCTTATTTGATGTGATTTTATAATATAAATCTCCGAAAAACAATACTCGCGATAACTAGTATCGTCCCGATTGCACAAAACAATATTTTTAAAATATTTTTTCGACGATCCAACCGTACTGCTGTTAATATCTACGGATTTTAGTGATATACACAAAAAATTAAAAAATTACAAGCTTATTTGATGTGATTTTATAATATAAATATTTTAAAAGTATTAAATTAGTAATAGATATATTATTCCTTAGTAACGGATATATCCGTTACTAATATTAGTAACGGATATATCCGTTACTAATTCTATGTATTCGTTACTAATTAGTAACAGATATATCCGTTACTAATATTATATATCCGTTACTAATTAGTAACGGATATATAATATTAGTAACGGATATATCTGTTACTAATTAGTAACGGATACATTGAATTAGTAACGGATATATCCGTTACTAATTAGTAACGGATATATGTGCATTAGTAACGGATATATCCGTTACTAATTAGTAACGGATATATCCGTTACTAATTCTATGTATCCGTTACTAATTAGTAACAGATATTTAATATTAGTAACGGATATATCCGTTACTAATTAGTAACGGATACATAGAATTAGTAACGGATATATCCGTTACTAATTAGTAACGGATATCTGACACATTAGTAACGGATATATCCGTTACTAATTAGTAACGGATATATCCGTTACTAATTAGTAACGGATATATCTGTTACTAATGCCATCAGTAACGGATATATCCGTTACTAATGGCTTTTTTTATCTGTTAGTAATTTGCCAGTTTGGTGTAGTGTTATGTTAGTAAGATGAATGAAATGGAATGATCTCCCTTCTCTCTTTTATCTAACTTTCTCTCTTCCTCTATTACTCTCACTATATTATATATATAATATAAATTTAATCTTAGAAGTAGAAATAGATTACCTTATTCATTGAATTTCCAGTCACGGGTAACAATATGTGCCAAAGAACTACGATATTGATCTAATACTCTTGCTCCAAGCAGACTCCGAGGCAACCGTTGAGATTGGAATTGATAGGTGTCCTTTTTTCTATTGTAGCTTTTAGTAAACAAATTGTTGGATTTACCTATCTTGTGCTCGTGTTTTTTTTATAGAAAATAAACCTATAAATTATAGCTAAGTTCGGATAAAAAATTTGAAATTGTTAACATTCGTTTCCATATAGATATAAGATAATAGATTAATGAAAGAATAGATATGATTATATTTTACAGAAATAATAAATACGATTATATTTTGAAAAAGAATATAATTGTACCATATATAATTTTAAGATTTATAATAATTTAAATATGTGAGTAAATTAAAAAATTTTGGTCGAACAATCATTTAGACTTTAAGCAGTTTAAATATATAATTGAATTTGACTTAAAACTGACCTTATTAAAACTTAGACTTTCTAAAAATTATATAATGAATGAGTTATAACACATATTAAAATCAATTTAAGACGAATAAAAAGTATAAACTTAGATATTATGTAGATGAATAAGTCATTAATATTTGTGTAATCATACGATTAAATTTTTGGATTTAAAGTTGAACCTAAATTTTAAAATAGAAACTTAGATATTAGGTAAGAAACAGTAGGATAAAAATAGTTTGTTGATTTCAAAAGTGTACATAAATATGTATAAATACATATGTATGAAAAAAGAGGAACGAGACAACCACGTGAATGAATTTTACGTGAAATTAAGAGATTTTGTAAATGATTCAACTCATAATCTTAAATACACGATTATTTTTACAAATATATTTTTATGATGTTAAAATCACACGAGTTTACGTACGTTCATATTGTAGGCAAACAATAATGCTAAAATGATTATTTATATTATATTCAGTTGTTCAAATTAATAAAGTTCAAATCACGTCATTGAAATCTAAATTAATGTATACCAATTAAATATAATCATGTTATTATTATCATATAGATAATCCACCCGAAAGCCTCTACAAACGGAGCCTTCATCGAGCCAAAAGGCCATACTGCTAGTTGAACAATACAAGCAAACAAGACACACAAAAACGTCGAAACATAACAAACTAACATCCCAAAAAGATGGGAACAACTAACAACCTTGATAACAAGGTACCAACAAGATCTCACCCAAAAAGGAATAGATCTTGATTTTATTGAAAAACTAGTAAATAGAAATTAAAGATTCAGAAATGGAGGAAACGGGATGAGCGGATGGGTGGGGCGGATGTGGGTTTGATGGAATGACAGGGACGGTGAAAAAGGCTGAGATCGGAAGCTATGGAAGTAAGGGGCGGCCGACTCTAATTTAGAGAGAAAAAAGGGTTTTGCAATGATTATTTATTCTTTCTTTTACTGTATTTTTAGTTAAAATATTCCAGTCAATTTCATGCAAAAAATTATTTTAATAATTATACAGGCCCGTAGTTATCTATACTATACTATTATAAGCGAAACAGGATATATTTGGTTGTCGGTTTGGTACTCTTTTTTTGGTCACTCTTTCTGGTCACTCAATAACAACCGTTAGATTTTGAGATAAATAAATGATAACCGTCAGATCTAATGCTAAAAATACTGTCAAACATGTATTATAATATTTTATTTTCATTATAATTTATTTTTCTACTAATATATATATATATATATATATATATATATATATATATATATATATGTATGTTCGAATCCCACCAACAACGTATATATTATTTTACAAACTACTCTCACGAATTTAAGACCCGTCAACAACATATTATTAATTAAAACATTATCGTTAAAAATACTGTCAAACATGTATTACAATATTTTATTATCTTCTATAATTTAATTTTCTACTAATTAATATATATATATATATATATATATATATATATATATGTGTGTGTGTGTGTGTGTGTGTGTGTGAAAATATGGATAATAAAAAAATTAAAAAAAACATCCGTGCATCACACGAGTAACAAACTATCTATCTATACTATACTATTATAAGCGAAACAGTGTATATTTGGTTGTCAATTTTGTACTCTTTTTTTGGTCACTCTTTTTGGTCACTCAATAACAACCGTTAGATTTTGAGATAAATAAATGATAACCGTTGGATCTAATGTTAAAAAAATATTCTTTTTTTAATATTTAAAATACTATTATAGGTTCCAAGTTCAAATCCCACAAAAAACGTATATATTATTTTATAAACTACTCTCACGAATTTAAGACCCGTCAACAACATATTATTAATTAAAACACTATCGTTAAAAATACTGTCAAACATGTATTATAATATTTTATTATCTTCTATAATTTATTTTTCTATTAATTAATATATATATATATATATATATATATATATATGTATGTATGTGAAAATATGGATAATAAAAAAATTTTAAAAAACATCCGTGGATCACACGAGTAATAAGCTATATAGTAAACAGTTACACAAAATCTGGAAAACAATTTCAATATAGAAAATTTTGTATAAAAATCGAAAAAAGATCTACATGATTAGATAAATTTCACTTTTCTATTAAATAAAAGTTAAAAAACAATTTTTATGTAATTTTTATATCTATACGTATGTATTTTAAAGTAATAATTCAAAATAAATAAGTTTAATAATATTTATAAACATGAGATTATAAAGTTAAAAATTTATTTTAATAATAAAAATATATATACAATTTAAAACTTTAATAATAACATATAATTAAAAAGTTTAAAAGGTGCATTGCAGGTTATAGGCTAGTACTAGTTATACAGAGGATGGGTTCTCTCTGATTAGTTTAGCACCTATTGAAAGGTAATGATAATTAGTTCTCTAATAATCCGCCCATGCATATTATAATTTGTGTTGTTTTGAATGAATACTTAAATTTAGTAACAGGTGAGCCCTTTGAAGTGGAAAAGAGCCGGGTGTTATTTTAAAGAAAATTGCATTTTTTTTTTTCCAAACCATTCTTAGTTTGTGCTCTTTGCAGTTTGGTTTTCCCTCTCCCTACCCTCCCAAACGTTGTAAAAAAATCTTTTCACTGGTCCAATTCTAGTAGTAGCAACATCCGCTTGACACGTAACTAAGTATTTAGAACTTTATATCTTTCTTTCGTGTTGCGTATATGAATTTGCTAGAACTTACTGCGAACTGTGGTGGAATCAATAGCACAAATCGTGGTCTATAGTTGGTCTGTACATTTAAAGCACTCAACAATGCAATCTTATGATGTCTTTGATTGTGTTTTACCACTACATGTCTGTTAAATTTTTGCAATGGTTTATTTTCCGAACCGTAGTCTAAAAAGTGTTGTATGTTCGGGTTTTTCTTAGAGTGCCTATCCATAAGCATCTATTACTTTTTGCAAGCAAAAATTTAGTGGTGAGCATTTTGACCAATATTGTGAAATATCAAGGAACTCTGTTTAAAAGTGGAGACGCAGCAGAGATCAAAATCTTCAATTTCGGAGGATAACGTAAAGCAGAAAAGATGAGAAACTGTAGTTCTTTGGATAAAGAAAAAGTATTTATTTTCCCCGAAGAAATATTGGCCGAGATCTTAAGCTGGTTGGAAGCAAAGTATCTGTTGAGATATAAATGTGTGTGCACGGTATGGTATTCCGTAATTAGGAGCAAACTCCTAGTAGACATGCATGCTGTACGTAATGGAACTCTTCACAGTGGCTGGATTCAGGAAAGAATTTATTTGAGCTGTAAATATTGTAGAGGCTTGTTACTGGATCAAATTGTATCATATTAGCCCCCGTAACGCAGTCAGCAATCGCATAAGGGATTTACAAATCCCTTATGCAATTGATCTTCCCCGTCCACATAAGGGAGTGATTTACATGGACATCTTTCAATATCCTTCGACTAGTTAATATTATGTGGTTTCACTATTTTTTGATGTAGTGAATAAGAAATATAATTTGGCACTTCTTATAAGATCTTGGAGGTATCTTTCCTGGAGAATCCTCATAATTCCAGTATTTGACATGTTCAGCAGACAAGAGAGATATCATTTCTCATATTGTATGTCGAGTGAGGGCCTTTTCTGAAACAGTGTCCACGTTTGACGATAGAAGTTCCTTACATACATCGTGACAGTGACGATAAAGAGGATATCTTAATTTATATCCCTGTAAACTGGCATCATTACACAGTTAAATCGGGATTAATTGGTTTTGATCCTCCGCACATTAGGTTGCCAGCTACATTGGTTTCTCTCAGAGGTATGCAACCAGAGAAGAAAGAAAGTTAATTTGAATTCGAGACTCGATTTTTGGCTTGAATTATATTTCTCTGTTCAAATTAATATATTAAAATTCTAGTTTTCTGTATCATATTTTTCAAATATTTTTGGTTCAGTTTGAACTTTAATCCCATAAAATTTGAATTTAGGTTCAGGTGCTCTTGCCCTAAATTTTATTGTTATCAATTTCGTTGTGGATCTTTGTTTATGTCTTTATGTATCATTGTCATGTGACATTTTAGGGACTTATTAATATATATGTATTCAGTACTATCAGTACTACTATGTTTATAATGATTTTTTTTGAAAACTCCCCCCCCCCCCACCAACACACACACACACAATACTTCTGCTGTTCTGCATGTGCTGCTATCTGTTGGCTCTCATGACTAGTGGTAGTGGTATTTAGATCAAATCTGAAAATCCTTTGCAACATTTTTTGTTTGATCAAATGTTCAAATATGAAAATGTAATATTACAATCATTGCAACATGAGTGATAGTTTGGTATGGTATTTTGAAATTCTTTCTTAAATAATATAACTAGTCGGGGGCTTGTAGAATTGTAGTTACTCATATCTCACTGGGCGTTTGGATCATGGGATTGCAACCCGGTTAACCGTAATGACAAATGATTTCAAATACAAGAATGTACTAGAATATAACTCTCATTTATCAAGGGTTGGAATCTTATGATCCAAATGGCACCTCAGTGTTTCACCTCAGTGCAGTGGCTAAAATTTCTTAGTCTGAAATATGTAGGAGGTTTTGATGGGTTGTTCTGCAAGAATATAAACAGGTTACAGACTTGAAAGCTGGATTACAGTCCGTTTATATATATATGATGTTAAGAGATTGCCACAGTGCATTGTATATATTCTGTGCAATCGTCTTAAAATTATCTCAGGATATGGACGTGTCAGAAGAATATGATCTTGTAACTTGACGCCAACAATACAGAGTCGACAACCAGTGAAAGCATATCTGGGAATACTCAGTTTGTGTTGCACAAGATTAGCCCATGGTTTTGGTTGATCAAATGTCCTCGTACTCTCCCAAATAGTCCACCCTTGACATTTTTGAGTTCAGTTAGGTCCTAACAGATTGTATCTTCCTTCGCTCAATGTTTGATAACCATGCAACCAGCACTTTCATAAGCATATTGCTGTTAATCTCAGGTAATATACAAGCCTGATTAACAATGATCAAGCTGACAGTCAAACAATCAGTACTGTTATTGGGATAAATTAACAAAGCTCTTGCATATCTGCCTCTTTCTATCTCATAAGCTTTTCTAGGACCAATCTGAGTTCTAGGTGCTTGTGCTTATAAAGCTTCAAAAATCAGTTCTACTCCTCTCTCAATAAAGCAGTTAACATAGCAACAATCGAGTATGGATAATTACTAGGGAATAGTAATTTCTGTTAATGAGATATATTTTCTCCCTTGTTTTTACTTAAACCAATTCTCTTGTACTCTGTCTCGTTATTAAACACAGGAACTTGGTATATGGTGTAAAACCTTGAATGTTAGTTTGATTTGCGGTGGAGTCTACAAACTAAGAAATGTTTAGATCTCTTTGGTCATTCAGCAGGATAGGGTTTGGTATAATGAGTTCTGATGACAGACTCTTAATTGGCAATGGAAGTGTGAGCATCAATATCTAAGAAAAATATTAGTTCTAAGTTCTAATTTAAAATAAAATTCTAATTTTAGAGTTATGTGAATCAGAATGGAACGCAGAGTTCGCAACTATTGTAGTATATGCACGAACTTTCACTAGAGGATACATCAACTAAGTTATATGGTACACGAACTTTCAAAAGAGGATACATCATACTCAATACTTCACAAAATATATATTATGTTTTGCAATAGAACTAAACATATGATGTGCTGCAACGTAAGGAATGTATAATCGACATTGATTAATTAACATCTAAGAAAAATATTGGTTCTAAGTTCTAATTTAAAATAAAATTCTAATTTTAGAGTCATGTGAATCAGAATGGAACGCAGAGTTCGCAACTATTGTAGTATATGAACTTTCATTAGAGGATACATCAACTAAGTTATGGTACACGAACTTTCACCAGAGGATACATCAACTAATTTGACCATCATGCCATTTGTGACTAATTTTAATTGTATAGATGACACACCTATACAATTAATATGATAAATAACAGGTTTTAAATCCGAATGAAGAATCTCCTAAAATTTGTCCAATTTAGAATAATACATAATGTTTAAAGAAGAGGATAGTTTGACAAAGAAATGCATGAAGAAAATGAAACTGGACCCAAGACTCTTACACGCTCAGGCTCAGGCCATAGTAAAAAACACAACCCATACATACATGTTCACAACTCACTCATCTCCTCACTCTCTACTCAAAATCAACAAACTCCATTATTTTTCTCAAACTGTTCAATCCCACGACGGACTTCCCTCATTTCCCATTTCTCCAACACCCCTTTCTCATTTCACCATTTCATCTCCATGATTCGTCACCACATTTTACCAAACCAACGCACTTTCGCTTCACTTCTCGCTTCTGCAGCTTCTTTATCGGCATTTTCTTTTGGGGTTTTGCTGCATTGTGTTGCTTATTTATGCTTGGGGTATGTTATGGTGCTTTTTCGGTTTCTGGGTTTGATAAATTTTTACTGTAAAATGAGGGTTTGTGATAGTGCACGCAAGGTGTTTGATGAAATGTCTGAACCAGATGGGGTTTGTTTTTGGGACACTGATTGTTGGGTTTGCGCAGAATTCGAGAGGGGTTGATGCGTTGAGGTGTTTTGGGGAGATTAGGAAGTGGGGTTTGCATTCTTGTATGTATAGCTTGCGGTGGCTGAGCAATGTAGGATTATTCATGGGCATTGTGTTGTTAGTGGGTTTGAGGGCAATGCGGTTGTGGGGCCCGCGTTGGTTGATGGGTATGGAAAGTGCGGGCTTGTTGTTGAAGCGAGAGGGGTTTTTGATTAGTTGATGGTGACGGGTTATGCACAACGTGGGGATAAGGATTTGGTGATAAAGCTTTTTGGGTTAATGGAGGGTAATGGAATTGTGGCTGATGAAAATACGTTTTTTAGCAATCTTGACTGCTTTTAGCAATGCGGGTTTGGCAAATGAGGTGAAGTGTTGGTTTGAGAAGATGAAAATGGCTTATGGATCGGAACCGTGGATGGAGCATTACACTTGTTTAATTGGTGTTTTAAGTAGAGTTGGACGGATTGCAGATGCGGAAAGGATTGCTTTGACAATGCCGTATGAGGCTGATACTGCTGTTTGGCAAACATTGTTATCAAGTTGTGCTCATCATTGTGAATCAGACATGGCTTTAGTGACGAGCAAGCGATTGTTGGAACTGAATTTGTATGATGATTCAGCTTATGTGATTCTGTCAAATGTGCTAGCAAGTGCAGGACGGTTGGATGAAGTAAGAGAAGTGCGGAAGTTGATGAAGCAGAGGAGGGTGTCAAAATAGGGTGAAAAGAGTTGGATTGAGCTGCCAGGGGAGGTTCATGTTTTCATGGCGGGGGACAAGACACATGGAATGAGTAAAATCTATGCGAAGTTGGTGGAATTAAGGGAAGAAATTTTGAAATTAGGGCATGAGCCTGTTTTGGAGGAGACTTTTCCAGAAGTGGATAAAGTTGTAAAGACGGAAGAGCTTTGGTGTCATAGTGAGAAGTTGGCACTGGCTTTTGTGCTAGTGAGCAGGGAATTTACGAATTTGTAGGGATTGTATAATCCTTGTAGCCGTTGATATGTTGGCAGTCGGCGCCATTTTGACTCGCTACCTACTTTCTCAATTTTTCAGTACTGAAGGTTAGTCAAGCTGTATCAAACAGAATTTGTCAAATTCGGGCCCTTAGGTATACCCTTTCTTGGACACAATTCAGATTAAAATTGTATATAAAAAACCATTGGGTTTGATCTGATTCATCTTGATCAAATTATGCTAGAAATAAAGAGTTGAATTTTAATTTTTGATTTTTTTACTACTACTTTTAGATGACAATTCATTCTTGTTATACAGAGAAATATAATTTTAAAGTTAGTAAATGTTGTCATTAAAGCTGTTGCAATTGCACTAAAGAATATACCAGAAACTAATAGTACATATATTTGACATATTAGCTAATGGACATTGCAACAAGGAAGCCTTGTCATTAAGTTCATTTTCTCATAAACTCATACATCTTACCTTCGCAAGGATACACTGTGACATATCTGAACAAGTGAACATAAATTTACTAAATAACAGCTATTTTCTTTGTTTTCATTCGAGTGGAAAATAGGCAACCACCACCAAGTAAAGACTTCCAAGGATCTACTGGAAGCAACTAACCCCTTAGCACAGAGAACCAGTTATATTTTGAAAATCAAGTTGCAGGCCCTGAACGTTTTTACTTACCACATCTTGCCTCAATTCCAATGCCGAGATCACCGACTCCTTCATCTCCTTCCTGGATATAGCGTCACCAAGCTTTGCTGCAAGTTCATCGAGTTTCTGTTTCAACTGAGTGATTTCTTCATCAAGTTTTTCTTTCTCATTATAACTATTTGATATCTTATTTTCGATATTTTGGTACTCCTTTTGAAACGCTTCTCCCATTTGTTTTTTCGATAATAACTGAGTCAAACATGCTCGAATTGTCTCAACATCAAACCCGTTAGATTCCAAATCAGCAAGAGTTTCCAAACTACTTTCAATGACGGTGATAGGATGAGAAAACTGAAGCCTTGTAGTTTTCTCTGCTAGATTGGAAAAATTTACCATATGAGCAATAGCCAATCCTTCACGAGTTTCTTCATTACATTTGACCAGAGGAAAGAAGTGTGGCTTTTGGATCGTCCTCTTATATATTTCCATAGACTCGATAGAGTTCCAAAGTGGTGAACACTTGATGAAAGGTAAACTCTGACCGTTCTCCATATTATCAATGCTTATACTGGCAGGTGTTCCAAATTCAACATTTTTGTTGGCTTGATTGAGAATTTTTACAGGTAAATCTCCTGGAGCTGATGATAGTTTTGGACCATCTGTGTTATCTGTTTTATCCTTTTTGGAAACTGGAGGTGGTCCAAAATCATCCTGTCTGCTATTTGCGCTAGCACATTGGCATTGGACAGGCAAAGTTCTTGAAGAATCTGAACCCGTTGGAGATGGTCGGTCTACCTGCAAACTAGAGTTGCTCACTTGATCAGCATTTACATCACCAAGAATTCCATATATCAGCCTATCAATATCTCTCGTATGATAAATTTCAGGTAAAGAAGTATTTTCGTGTGATGTATTCCAACACCTGTCAACCAAGTTGCTCATCCCTTCATGCTCATTTGACAGAGAATTCTTCGGCTGCCTGACTCTTTTACTCAGAACTATTTTACCCGCCTGATCCTTAGGAAGAGGAATGATTGTTGTTTCGCTGAGAAAGTTATTGTGCCTATGAACACCATTTGTATATTTATCATCAAATGTTTTCTGCATTGGACAGTCACTGTCTGCATCTAGTTCGGCCTCCTTGTCTTCACATGTATCTTCCATAATCTTTTTCCGCAAAGCTCTTTTAGCTCCCGTGCTTCCTTTGCCTATTTGTTTTCCCCTTTTTCTCTTCAAACTAACGTCCCCTTGAGTTGATGTATTAGTGCTATCAACAGTAGTTATTTCCTGATCCGTGCTCTGTTTCTTCTGATCTTTCTTCAGAGAGGTCTCACACTTTTTTACAAGTTCTGTGATAAATTCTTTCTCCACATGCACCCCAGTATTATCCTTCTTTTCCGTAGATACACAGCCTTTTTCAGCCTGTTGTTTTTTAACCCTACTCTCCCTTTTGGAAATTCCGGTCTTGCTATCAACAGTATGCATTTCCTGATCCATGATTTTGTTCTTCTGGTCTTTTTTGTGACGGGTCTCACAATATTTTGCAGACACACCTTTTACTTCTCTAACAGACATATAAACTTCTTCTGCATTACATTCTTCCTCAACAATTTCATCATGCATGCCAGTAGCCTTCTTCTTGGTAGAGGAACAACCTTTTCCTGCCTGTGTTTTTTCAGCTCTTGCTTTATTTCTTCTAGAATATCCAGAGAGCATATCAGCTCTACTGTAATCATCAACAGTATGCATTTCCTGATCCATGCTTTTGATCTTCTGGTCTTTCTTGCGAGGGGTCTCACGATTCTTTGCAGACACACATTTTACTTGTTTAACACACGTACCAACTTTTTCTGCATTACATTCTTTCTCGAAGATTTCATGATGCATACCATTAGCCTTCCTCTTGGTAGAAGCACTACTTTTTCGCTGCTGTTGTTTTTTAACACTTCTATCCTGTCTTTTAGAATTCCTGTTCTTTTTCTTTGGCTTCTCCCATTTACTATTCACCCAATCAAAATGAAGCCTAACATCAACCCTCTTAACAACCATCTTATCAGGAGGATCATCAAAACAAACCACAAACTTATCCTTACAAACAACCTCCTCAACAAAACCAACCCACCATCCATCTTTATAAAACACCTCAACAACATCATTCACCTCAACAACATCATCATCAATCATAGGTGGAGCCAATGGCCTGACAAATGAAACATGCACTCTCTCTCTCAACTTTTTAGACTCATCTTCTTCGCAAACCAGCTCATTATACTCAACAACAACAAAACACTCATTATGATCATCTGACATCTTGGGGGGTTGAAATATTATGGCTAAATACCAAAACCCCTCTGAACCCATCAACATCACTTATCACTTCTACCTCGGTGCCTTTCTTGACATACATTTTTTTTGGTGAATATGAAGAGGGTTTTTTGGGAGGCTTGGAGAAGAGGTGAAGAGGGTTTTTGGGACTCTGTGTGTGTGAAATTAGTGTGTGTGTTGGCGAGGGTTGTGTGACATAAATGTTATTGTCAGTACAGGAAGTTGGTAGTTCTGTAATAATTAAAGGGAGAGAATGGCTACATTGGTTTTGATCCTTGTACTTTAAAGTGTCACAAAAATGAGGCCGGCAAACATGGTCTTGACTTTGGGTTTGTATGGAATGTGACTAGATATTAAAAAAAAACAATACCTATCACAAAATTGTTGTTAAATGTTTATATATGTAATTGTATATATGTAGTATTTGTATGTAGCTGTGTGAATGTATGAGAATGTAAGTATGTGTATGCTTTGAGTATGAAGGTGTGTCAATAAAGTTAGAACTCACATGTAAATCTAGTAATAATATTCTGGTTATAATACTGGTTTTACAACCTTTGATCATCTTCATATATACTAAGATATCACAAACTTAATTACATGAAAAACAATCAAACTTAGCGTTAATAAAATTGCATGACAGACCATAGCTTCATTTAGAGTAGCATATAACAATATTATGAAGCAAGGAAATGGAGTGAGTAGTTAAAACTATTGATCATCTTCATTTAGCTTAAAAAAATTACTGTAAAATTCGTAATTTTTTTTTTAAATTAGATATTGGATTTTAAAGTAAACTTTAATTAGATATTTATTTTATTTAGAACATTCTAGAATTCTAAAGGATAAGATTCGCTATATTTGGAAAGAAGAGTAAGAATATTTTAATGATTGATATAATTTTAATTATGTTAATTATGTGATTTAGAATAATTATATTTTAAAATATTACTTGGAGAGGTCATGAAAATTTTAGAATTACCAAATTTAAATTAGAGTAAAGTGCTTGTATTAGAACCCTTATAGAATAATTGAAAGACTCGTCCAGAATTTCGAGGTACGTTTGCTTCCCAATCCAATTTTCATTGACTGCGTCTCGCATGCTTTTAGTTGTTAATCGAATCAATACTTTTACTTTCTTATTTTAACGTCCTATTATCGATTATGATAGTATTTGTTGTGGAGTTATATGCTTGAGTTAATTACTTGGATTTAAGTGTTTTAATGATAATTAACATGCTTGCACATCTCAGTTTATACGAATAGGTACGGTCTTGTAAAATTTTATGCCATGAATGAATTAATTAGAATGTTCTCTCTAGCTTCTCTACATGAATTTGTGCAATTAAATTTAAATAATTGATAGATTCGCATGTTAAATTTATAAAAAAGGAGAATAAGATTAATATTATTTTATTTGTGTTGCATGAGCAGATGTCTAACTTTTATAGGTTACTGTATCAATGTGAAGTTTAATGTTTATGAGTTATGTGTAAATTGTAATGTGTATGTGTTATCTCGATGAATTCTAATAAAAAACTAGAAAACGTCATGTATGTAAATTGAATACAATAAGCATGATTCTAGTTGTTTAAAAGAATTTTGATTATATGATTTTAAAAGAGTACATGTACTAATGTACTATGTGTTGAATAAATGATTGACTGTTTTATGTTTTATTAATCAAATTTTAGGATTTGTTCGTATATTAATATATTCAGTGCTTGGTCAATTTTAAGGTAAGTGATTTTTCATTGCTTACTAATGTTATAAATTTGTTTTTATTATGTTTCAAAATATTTGTTTGATTTAATTATCGAAATTTGTGATATTGAAAATTGATTTTAGAAAAGGAATTATTTTAGAATTCCCAGTTTTAGTTGCGTATCGAATCATAGAATCCGGTCACTAGATAGTGTGACATATAGAATCATAGAACTAGTTTATGCACGTTTCGGAACACATAGATAACGAGGGACGTAAACTGGCCCCCATCGAACATAGAACCGTGTCACTGGTTTAGTGGTTTAGTGTGACCGTAATTTAAAACTGTGGGAATAAAATATGATTTTATTGTTTAGATTTTTGTATCGATTTAAAGTTTCAGAAATTTTGTTCTCTTTTAAAAATGTTATTTTTGAGCCATTGGATGATAGTTAGGCTCCGCAGCTCATTGTTTTAATATATTTCAGGTTCGGACTTTTGGAAGCTTATTAAAATTAAGGATGTGCACTGTGTGGATTTCGTGCTACTTGATTCAGATGCTATTATTGGAAAGGACTTATCGTATTATTGAATAAATTTGTAGTACTTGAATATTGGATTTGTGGAGCTGCATCTCCGATTTGATGATTTTAGAATATTGAATTTAACCGCTGCTTTGACTTTATGGAATATTTGTTTTATTTGAAAAGAAATCCGTTTTACTTTAATTACGTTTTTAAAATTAATATGCCGAAAATTAGGGATGTTACATAATCATAATGAAAAACAATCAAACCTCGACATAATAAAGTTGCATGACCGATCAATAGCTACATTTATAAGAGGTTACAACAATAAACAACGATGTGAATCGATTAAAATATTGATCATCTTCTTTTAGACTAAGAAAATCACAAACCAGCATGGAAACAGTAATCTCACCATTAATAAAATTGCTTGACGAGAACAACATTTAGAGGAAGCTACAATATTAACCAAGGATGTCATGAAGTGATTACAAGACACATGCGTGTTTGGGATTGCTTAAAATAAGTTACTTTTGACTGGAGGTATTTTTAACTTAAAAGAGAAAGTAAAGTTGTTTACTTTAAGTTGAATGAAAGTGTTTGGGTAATTTTACTTAAAGTTAAATGGGAGTTTAATAATTTTGGCTTAAAGTGAAATTTGACTTAAAAAAAATTTAAATTCATGATATTTAAGCTTTACAAGAATTGTGAAAAAAAAAATAAAAAAAAATCCATAAGTTATAATTTAAAAATACCTAAATAAAACTTATGGCTTAAAGCAGTTTTTTAACTTAAAGCGGGCTTAAAGCCCTTGTTGCCAAACATGACAAAACCGACTTAAAGCTCAAAACTCGTTTAAGGAGCTCTTGTCAAACAGGCTGACAGTTAGAACTACTCAAGTACGAGTATTTTCATACAAAACAAATACGCTAGCTACATTATACTTGCTTCTTCTGTGAATCTCTTGCGCGGTATTGAAAATGCCAAGTGTTGCCATGTTGCAGACAAAGCAATTCTTGTTTTTTGCATGGTGCTGTTTAATTACAACAGAAAGAACAAAGTCAATACAAGCTTAAATATCGAAAAATAAATGCATTATTATTGTTAAATAGGGCCAAAAAATTAGCAGGAAAAGGAAAAAAGGTGCATCGCATGCTGGCAAATCATGCTAATTAATGACGTGACTACAAACCACCACTATATTTTAAGTAAATATTAAGAAGCACGAAATTAGTTTAAAAAAATTGTTCTCAAATACCTGGCATACACGATGTGGCAGTATGACATATGAAATTATACATATGTACGTAGAGAAACAATAGTTTACGGGAAGGCTGACCTTGAAAGCATAATGCTCGCAGAAGTAGTGCTTTCACTTGGTAACGATGGGATCCAAAAATGCCAGCCTACAAATAGAACATGCGAAGGGCAAGGTTTGAGAGCCAAATTTTTCTTTCTCACCTTCTCCTTCTCGTTCCACTCTTTCTCCAACTCCCATCCTGACTGTAATCTCCACGATCATGCATAAATTTGAATGAACCTCCATACCCACAATGCCCGGTATCCTTGTAGTCTTTACAAATATCTGGCTGATAATCAAACCTAGCTGACAACCTGATATGAGCTGATGCACGAAGTGGCCCATGTGATCCACATGCTTTCTCCCCTGCGGCTGTTGATCTCTTCTAAACCCATCTTTGTGATCAATATACGCATCAGTTCCTTTGTACAGCTTGTCAACACCACCACTTTTATTTTGCCCTTTCAGTGCTGCTTCTGCTTGCTTAAGAACCCTCTCACGGATTGCCCGAGCATCTCTTGAAAATTAAATCAGTCTCCGTCTCAAGGTTTGCTGTTGCCCAGCTATCATTTTGAACTTGAACTTCACTGGAAGACTCAAACTGGAACAATGTCTGGTCCTTTCTAGTTTCACCAACTGAAGTCATCAAACGTTTCCGGGGTGCAGTAGAAAAATGTAACTTGCCATCCGCTACAAAGGATTTTCTTGTTAAACAAGACAGTCCCAACCACGGAAACTTCAACTTCCTCAACTTAAATTCGTTACCCTCGCTAAGATCCCGTTTCCTGATATTCTTGTTTCTTGTTGTTTGTATGAAAAAATTGCATACTGCAACAAAGAAGATATATCAAAGTAAATATCTATAATAACGATGAGGGGAAAACATTAAATTTGTATTGAGGAAAGATAAATATACTCGGATTGTTGAGGAGGGTCATATAAAACTGCCATCCAATTAAAGGCCTATCACGGAGAGAGCTTGAGACCGAAAACCTGGTCTTACAACAGCTTCTGAAAGTATACAAATGAGAACATGAGGTTAAAAAACTTGTGCAATTATATCCATCTCTCAATACAAGAAATCACTAACTTAGCACTAATTTATGCAAAAGGGCAGATCAATAAGTAAAATTAGATTTAATCTAGAACAAGTTACACATAAATATTAATAAATTTCGAGCAACACACGCACAATAAAAACTTGACAATATTCAGATGTTTGTAAAATACTATCAGAACAGTAAATTCTTTTTCATCTCAGACATTATTTAAGTCACATCGAACAATACCATCTCAGTTTTATACACAATCGAATATCTACATAAACCCTAAAAATCAAAACAGCAATTATACACAATCCAAACTATTGTTAGAATATTTCAAACTCTCCAGAATGCCAAATAAATGATGCAGCTGATTTCCTGTTAATTATCTTAAATAAATTCCATGAATTAAGGTAGGCGTCTATATATAATATGAAATGAAGAATAAGTCATGCACAGAAAATCTGGAAAGATGAAGCTGGAGGATACATATGCAAGGTGGCAGTCAAAAACGTGTAATAATAAATGAAAGGAACGTTACTCTGTAATGTTTACTTGCAGCATCTATATTGATGGGTCAAGCATGTACACGTTGATTATAAGTTGCATGTGAAAGAAAGAATTACAACACCAACTAGACTTAGATATATGTGTCCCAAAAAATAAGGTAGGTTAATTATCCTTTGAAGTCTGCTTATGAAAACTTACCCGCTCTGTGAGAAAATTTGATCGTCGGACTCTCCTTTCTCTTTTCGTCTACCTCTATGTCTTTATATAAGGATTTGAAGCGTCAGTAATTTCTGATCAAATCCTCATTCTTCTCACCCAATATTCTAGTTTTGAAAGGATTAAAATTAGGATTTTAAGACTTAATTGTAGGAAGATGACATGAATTTAATATTTTTGCATAAAAATGGCTCACATATAAAAACTAGCACATCGAGTACTGTCATTCCGTCAAAAATTTTTAACAGAAATTAATTTTTCGGGGATAAAATTGGAATTACAATATTCCATAATTATTTTCATACAAAATGGGTTTTATATATAAACCCCAAACTAGCTATGTATAGCCACCAGAAACCTTGAGGGATGCGCAAAGACAGAATAGTTTTGCAATCATAGGCCTGCTTGTTGTCACTCTATTCATAATTTAAATATGTAACGATTACTCATGTAAATTCTTGAATTTAAATGGTGAAAGTTGTTAACGAGTAAACTATCTATTCACGTATCTATATTCACGTGTAAACATTTATGTATTAGATTAAGTATGAGAATAGGGACCTGAGATGTATCTCAGGTAAATTAGCTGAGATATATATGGGATTTGTATGTAAAAATAGGATGGGTATTTTAGTAAATTCAGAGATTTTTAATTAGCCTGCGAACGCAGCAAAATTTAAAGGATATTTTGCAGTTCCCTGAGATATATCTTTTTCTCATTAAGTATATATATATCTTCAATTTAAAATCTTTTATTATGGATAAAATATATCAATGATTTGCAATACATAATAGTATGTGAAAAATATACAAACGACGAAATCTTTAAAATTACTATATAGTATTTTGACTGAGAAAGTTCATAACAATTTTTATAAAATAATTTTAGTTCACATCTTAATAATTACCATACATATTTCCGTTCTTCATGTCAAATAAACGTAAGGTTAACTCATGAATTAAAATAATATATTTTTATATCTTTGTACTAAATAAAAAAGAAAACACTTCAACAAAAAAATTTAAGAAAATATTTAGTCGTCTTTATTTTATTATTCTGTAACAGCCTAGCTAATAATTAAGTTCAAAGTGTCAAATTCCAGCTTGGGGACCAAGCAAAAACTAATAGCAATATATTTCAAAGGTTATTTGGTGGGATGTATAAAAAAACTTTGGTGTCCGTCACAGTTATGTGGTTGGATTTTCGAGTTTAACATGGGAAAAAAATTCACCATTATTTTTCTTTAGTTGGTAAATTCAGTAATTCAGCTTGATTAGATGTCTTGTGAATGAATAACAAATTTTGAGATTGTAAATTATGATTAACTATAATTGAAAAAGATGAAGTAAATTAGAACGATGAGAAGAAATAGGTTCAAGATTGCTCATAATTTATACACACAATAATAACATTCGAAAATGAAAAATTCCATGTCGTATGTGATATATTTCATATTTGTTTTACTACATTGATTCTAGAAAAGAAGATTACAGATATGGCTAAGTTTTTCTACTTATGGAGATAATTAGTTGTTATATTCAACACATTTCATTCTTCTTCTTAATTTAAGATTTGGGTTGAACATCTTTATTATTTTCTTTAAATATTTTATTATGGATAAAATTTATCGGTATTAAAGTAATTAGTAAATACATAATTGATATAAAATAAACTAATACTAAATAGATTTTTGCTGTCATTCTTATTATTTTCATACTAATTGTAAAACTTACTATACATACGAGTTCTTGTCTATTCTAGATTCATCCAAATCAACAATAAAAATTAGTTATTTTTTATTGTTTCTTTGCCAAACTTACAACCATCTTCCCTTGGCCCACTATCAGAATCTATATCTTCCTTTCTCTCTATCACGAATGTGACTGAATCTATATCTTTCCTTCTCTCTATCACCCGTGACTTAAAACTATTGTCACCTAAATATAAGAAAATTTAAAGTTGGTGTACCTCATGAAACATGTTATGCCCAAATCTTGACATAAGTCCTAAGCAGGTCTAATGGGTTGAAATAGTGGTGCACAACTTATAATGGGCCTAAAGATGAAGATTGGGTCACAAAAGCCCACCATGGAGATAGTCCAACATTCTACCAACACAATATTCTTTATGAAAGTCTGCGACATCTCTCTACAAGGTCCCGTGTGGCCTCGCGTATTCTTATTATGAAGGCTCATGATTAAGTCCAGCGAGGTCGCATGAGTAGATATGGAGGCTCAAAGCTAAGCCCAACGAGGTCGCATGAGTAGATATAGTTAAGCCCAGCGAGGTCGCATGAGTAGATATGAAGGTTCATAGCTAAGCATAGCGAGGTCGCATGAGTAGATATATTTAAACCCAGCAAGGTCGCATGCCTGTACCCACGAGGTCGCATGCCCGTACCGAGGAGGTCGCATGCGTGCACCCAAGGAGGTCGCATGCATGTACCCACACCTGAGATCACCTCACACGACTAAGCCTAGTGAGGTCGCGTGCGAGACCCTTATGAGCTCTCCATTAGCCTCGCTAATGAGGCCTCATGATTCTAGCATCATGTTAGCCATAGGTAACCTTTATTGGGCCATGGGTCATGAGTAGAATTAATGAACTATTAGCATCAACTCAAAAGTGAGTGGACTTGGGCCAAGATGAATCTCCAAAAAACCTAGCCCGTCTGGGTAACTTCTTCTCCAAGAACTACGTGTGGCTTGACTCCCTATAAAAAGGGTACGTAGGCCTCTTGTTAGGATTGATTGACAATTGGCAGCAAGAGAGAATAAACAGTTTTTCTCTAACATTCAACGAATCAACAAGCAAGATTAGCCACAAAAATCATCAATCTCCTTCCGTGTTCTTCGTATTCTTAGCAAAATATCTGTATTTTGCTCCGTGATTCCAGCAACCTCCACAATTATTGTTATAGCAATTTCTCTCTATAACAAAACATTTAACTACTTTTCAATTATATGTAAAATAACACTTCTACAACTTTCTAATTACACCTTGAATAACACTTCTAATCTATTCACTTGCGATTTAGGCCCAATTAATTAGCATTTTCCCGACCTTTACCGAATTTTGAAGAAATCCTTTTCTATATGTTTGCAAAATACTTAGGATCTCCATGATCCCCATGTTAGTAAGTTGCCTGAATTTATTCAACCAAGCAGAAATTATTTATTAGATTTTTATTACAATTGAATTCATCATAACCGTTAATTTCTAGATTTCATTTTTTCCTAAATTTGCTTTTATTTTGGTTTAAATATGATTAAATAAAACTTTTTAAACACTTATGTGCAGAAAACAATGAAGAAAATGCTCCATAAAAGTAGAGTTCAACTTCGTTTTCCTTCTTCACATTCACATATAGTTTTTTTTTGCTAAGTTAATTGTATTAGAAAGAAAAGGAAACAGAGGGATTTACCCATGATCTATGCGAATCATAGATAGAACTATCTATAGACAATCTATGAAACAGATTGTAAATAGAAAGCAAACAAAACTTCCTAGGCTAAAGAATCAAATAATCAAATCATTCCTACTACAAACTAAGTTCAAGAACCAAGTTGAGCTTGCTAGCTTAGCTCGAGTGTCCGCTAGAATGAAGTCCAGGACTGTGTTTGGCAGATGCATTTCCCCATTGTGCATTCGAGCATTTCGTTCCCTCCATATGTAGTACGTGTAAATCTGGATCATGAGCAGGAGTATCTTCCTTCTTGCGCTGTCCATAACTAGGGAAACATGTAGTTGGAACTGAGGCCAGGTATGCCCAGAAATTCCCACATTAAAAATGGCTAAGAGGGAAGCTAGAACATGTCGACTGAAAGTGCAATGCAGGAATAAATGGTTGTCAGTTTCACGGCCACCAACACACAGAAAACATTGCTGATCCAATGCGATTCCGAACCGAGCAAGACGAGCCAATGTGTTTAGACGCCCGTGGCTAAGCAACCAATGATGGTGGGCGTATCTATCTATCTTGAGCTGATGCCAAACGTTGTGAGACCATTGAACTACTTGACCACGGTGTCTAATGGATTCCCATATGTGTCTTGTTTTGACCTTGTGGATATTTAACCCGTCCCATAAGATAACATCACGGTTATTAAAATTGAAAGCAGGGTAGTCAAAATTCTGGATCCATTGAGACAGATGAATAGCCAGGTGGTGGAGTCTGTGATTTGGCCGAGGTAGACACCAAGTACCTGTTTGAATGAGGCTGTGAAGTTTAGAATGTTTGAGCAGTCCACATTGAGAAATGATTGGGTCAGTCGCAGAATTAGCCAGGCAAGCACCATTCCACCATGGTTCAAACCATAGGGAAATATTTGAGCCATCCCCTATAGAGTAGGAGATATACCTGATTGCAAAGTGGCGCAAACGAAGAACTTTCTTCCAAATCCAGGAGTAGTCTGATGGGATTTGAATGGTCCAGAAATACTTGTTTTTGAGAACAGTTTTATTAACCCAAGAGGCCCATAAAGATGGAGCATGTCTAATGACCTTAAGCAAGTGGGAAATTATCTGAGCTTTGTTCCAGGTAACTGCATCCTTGAGGCCAAGACCACCCTCCGTTTTCGGAAGACATATAGTACTCCAACTAATTTTGGCTCCACCCTTGTCATTTATATTTCCTTTCCAAAGGAATTTTGTAAGCATCGATTGAATGATGTCATGAACTGCAGTTGGAAGGAGGAAATGATTTGACCAATAAGATTGAATAGCAAAAAGAACTGACTTTACCAGCTGCACACGACCTGCAAAGGACAGCAACAGCGAAGTCCACACACCGATTCTGTGGGTAATTTTGTGAACTAGAGGAATACAATCATTGATGCAAAGCTGAGATGAAATAAGAGGCACGCCTAAGAACTTGACTGGGAGATTTCCGCGGGGAATACTGTACACATTGTCGAACCATTCCATAATATTTGGACTGCAATTACAGAAGAAGCTCGTGCTTTTGTGAACGCTAGGATGCAAGCCACTGAGCAAGGAGAAGGAACGAACAGAATCCATGATGTGAGATATCGATATTTGGTCTGCATTGGCAAAGAATAAGACATCGTCTGCAAAGAAAAGGTGCGTTAAATCTAATTCCTTGCAGCGCCAGTGATGTTTAAATCCAGGAGGCTTCGACTTTAGAATCTGAGATAAAACGTTCATGCATAAAACGAATAAGTACGGTGACATCGGGTCCCCTTAACGGATACCTTGAGTACCTGAGAAATAACCATGGACTGTACCATTTAGCTTGATAGAGTATTTCACTCCACAAATGCATAGCTGAATCCATCGTATAAAACGTTGAGGAAAATTCATTTTCTGCAGCACAGCTAGGATAAAATCCCATCTAATGGAGTCGAAAGCCTTATGAAGATCAAGCTTAAGGGCACATCTAGAGATACCAGTCTCCCTGTCGAAACCCCTAAATAATTCTTGAGCTAGCAAAATGTTGTCCGATATATTCCTACCCGGCACAAAAGCCGACTGAGAAATATCTATAACACCAGGGAGAACGTGCTTTAGCCTCGATGCTATGATTTTGGAGATGCATTTATAAGCTATTGTGCACAGAGAGATTGGTTGAAAATCTGTCATGTGAGTTGGAGTGGTTGTCTTTGGAATCAAAGCAATGTATGTTGAGTTTATGCCCTGGTGCATGTTAAAGTCATTAAAAAGCGAAGCCACCGCTGCGCAGAAACACTCTCCAACAATGTTCCAAGTGGCCAAGAAAAACTCGACAGTAAAGCCATCCGGCCCAGGTGACTTGTTCTTTTTCATGTTCTTTAAAGTAGCGTAGATGAGGTCATTAGAGACTGGAGCCTCTAGAGTATTTGCTTGGGATTCCGAGATGGTTGGACACGCAATTCCCTCAAGAATTCCATGATTTTCAGACACTGGAGCGCCCAGAAAATTCGAGTAGTACTCAACTGCCACTTGAGCACAATTTCTTTGCCCGTGTACAAGATTTCCAAAGCGATCCACAAGAGCCAAGACCTTGTTATGATTCCAGTTTGACCTGCATTGGTTGTGAAAGAATTTGTTATTACCATCACCCTTAGAAAGCCACTTGACTCTCGACTTTTGAAGTAAAAGAGATTCCTCCTCCGATATAGCCTTGTTAAGCTTAAGAATTAATTCCGATTCTTTAGCAAGTAAGTCCACAGTTGGAGAAGCTAAGAGAATTTCTTGAGTATCTGCAAGGGCTTGTCGAGCTATTTGGACATTAGAATGCAAGTTGCCATGGTTCCTATTGAGATCAATTAAGGCATGCTTAACAGACTTGAGTTTCCTGCATAAAATATACATTGGGTTTCCATAAAAAATGGTGGAATTCCAAACTTCGGAGACAGTTTTTTGAAAATCAGGAATATCAAGCATGTGATTAAAGAATTGAAACGGCTTTCCAAAGTGATCAATTTGCATTGGCACAGTTAAAATGAGAGCATTATGATCCATGATACCCCTGTTCTTAACCATGACATACGATTCCGTGTGAATGTTAATCCAATGACCATTCGCAACAACTCTGTCAAGGCGTTTGTAGATAGGATCCAAAGTGCGCTTATTTGTCCATGTGAAAGGATCACCCACAGTCCGTAAAGAATCCAGGCCTGCATTAGAGAGACAGTCTTTGAAAGCTTGCATATCTGTGGTCCATTGTTCCCTACCCCCACAGACCTCATTAAGATCAAGGATGCAATTAAAATCGCCCAGACAGCACCAGGGAACGTTGGTGTTGCTAAAGGAGCTGAGATAAGTCCATAAGGAAACTCTTTCTTGAGGCTCATTCGAAGCATAGACAAAAGTAGCCATAAAAGTGATTTTTTTGTCGAGGAAAGTCACACTACAAGTAATGTGTTGAGCTGATTTGGAGTGAAGAGTGACATGCCAAATGGAAGGATTCCACCCCACCCAAACACGACCATTGTAATGATAGTCGTAGTTGTGCAACCACTGCCACGACCTATTTATTCTTTTAGAAACACGGAGAAAGCGCTTTTCTTTAACCTTAGTTTCCATAAGACCAATAAGAGAAAGAGAATGAACGGAAATAAAATTGATTAGTTCACGTTGATGAGAGCTTTTATTTAACCCTCTAACGTTCCAAACTGCACAATTCATTTAAGAGCGTTTAGGTGTTGGCAAGCCTGCCAACCTGGGGCTTCTTCTGTGTGAGACTCTAGTGAACCCATCTTCGTCGACGCTTGTCTGACTCTTTGGTTTGGGAGGTTTTTGATTGAGGTCAATAACAATCGAGGTTATAGGCTTCGGTTTAGTAGGCGTTTGATCATTTTTCCTCTTATGACCCTGGTTAGGAGAAAAAGCTAGTAAGTGTTCCTCCGTTGCTTCTGCAAGAACTGCAAACCCGTTATCAGTAGCAATAGGTTCAACGTCTTCAGCCATAGCTTCACAAGAAATCGAGTCGTCATTCTCCAAATTATCTGGGAGTCTGTCGAAGGCTTCCAAGTTGTCTTCCTCCCTCGCAAGTTCCTGAAGGATTTCATCTTCATCCATGACAACTTTACAGCCACAAAATTCGCCTATGACATAAGGCACATTCACATATAGTTACTAAGCCACATTCACATATAGTTACTACGCCATAAATGGCCTATTGCAACGTTTTGGCATGGGTGTTACCACTATGGGTGTTACCATAGCAATGGAGTTTTTGAGCTATCGCAACCCCGTAATTGTGGGTGTTTCCAAAGGCACAAAAGTATGTTACTATAGTTATAGAAGGTGTTACACTGGGCAACACCATGAGGTGTGTTACCATAGAATATTCATTAACAAATTTTCATTTAATTTAAAATTAATGATTTAATAATTATTTGACTTTCAAAATAATTAATTTTAACAAAATCATTGAAATAATCAGTTTAAAACGTAATATTCCATCAAATAATTAAGTTATTGATTTTTCATAAATATTAAATTTTGTTTATAAATTTCACATAAAAAGGCTTTAAAATAAAGTAATATCCAAAAATTATTAAATATTAACTAAATTCATTAAAAAATTTAATAAAGAAAACTAAATTTTGTATAAATTGTGAATTATTACAAAATCATGAAAATAATATATTTAACAATTATATTTTAATTTCAGGAAATTAAAATAAATTATTTAGCAAAAAATAAATTTATAATATTTAGAAAAAATTAGAATTGGGGTGAAAACAGAGAGCGGCAAACAAAAATTAGAATTGGGGAAAAATTAGAGTTAGTACACTTCACTATCATTTTCTCTCAAACACTTTCAATTCACTTCACGTTCATTTCTCTCAAACACTTCTCTCGCCACTCTCAGAAGCAATTTAGGGTTCAATTAGGGTTCAAGCAGGTTCAATCAAAGTTTGGTTCCACGATTTAATTAAGGTTCGAATTGGGTTTGACCCCTACGATTTATGGGCGCTGTATGTACTTCTCTCTCTCTCTATCTCTCTCTCTCTCACCCTCTCACCCTCCCTCCCTCTCCCCCTCTCTCTCACTCTCCCTTTGTAATTGCAGTGTGGCTATTCTTCTCCTACTCAAGATGCACTCGATCTCCAGGGATCTCAAACTTACTTTGTCTGAGGTTCAAATTCATATTTTTTGATGCTTTGTAAACTTATCCTTAATTTGTTTTGGAAATAATTACTAAATTCATATTTTTTGATGCTTTGTAAACTTATCCTTAATTTGTTTTGGAAATAATTACTAAATACATGTATCTGGTCAGTTTTCTTTGTTTGGTTCTTTGTCGAATGTAGGTGCTATGGTTGGGGCAATAGCTAGTGGAAAGATTTCCGAGCCAGGAATTGTGAGTATGTACATGTAATATTCCATGTCACTGTATAGTAACTACAGGTATCTAAGATTTATGCAGCGGCCCAGGCAGCGGCAGAAGAGCTCTTATCAACATATTTTAAGGTATTTCATTTGGTAAAGTTAATCATTGTATTCAATTTAACATCATTGTTGATATATTGCATCTAAATGGAATTTAGTATCCAAGTTAAATGAACCTATCGTCGTTGTTGAAGTCGCTATTCTAGTATGCTAGTTAACTCTATGTTCTTTACTTTCCCCTAGCTATAAACTCCTTATTTTTGCCATTTTCCTTTGTTTCTATGTATAATTCTCTACTGTTTCACATATGCGATTTTGCTGCTTGTCACATGGTAACAACAAAGGCATATAAAAGCATTAAAAATGATATCTGAGAAGTCCCCAACTCTTTGCTGGAAGGTAATTATGTTGTCCTGTTTGTCTGATTTTAGGTTGTAAATGTTGCTTATATCTGCTTGGCTGAGATTGTGAAAGCATTTGAATCATCTTCTCATATTCTGGTTGAGATACTATGCGCTGAACTCATTGAACAAGTTGCAACTGTAACTTCCTCTCATAACTCTGGAGGTCGACAAGCCTCTTTAACCACATCTGTTAGGATGGTAATTACTAATTCTGATCTATGTCAAGCATTTACACAACTGTTTTGTGTTTGTAACCGTTGAGATATGCAGGCATCGGTTCTCTTACTTACAATATGTGCAAAAAGGTCGGATTTAGGATCCAAAATATTCACCAATATTATTATCAGTGTCAAAGATTTCTTCACTGGTTCTGATGGTATTTTAACTGCAACAAGTGGAACAGAGGAGCAGGTACACCTTAATCTGTACCCTTTGTAGCGTAGTTCACCACTTCACCTTGATACGTTGAGATGGTATTATGTATTCACATTGATATTCACATTGACCATTTATTTTGTTCAGGGTAGGCTACAGATGGGTGGTTAAATTTTTTGCTCTTGGCTGTTATGCCTTCCTACTTTTTCCTGGTTTTGGTTCGTGTCTATTGCAGTTGGGTACTATTATTTTTTCTCACATCACATTCGCAGAGGTGTAGTTTATGGTAATGAACCAAGAAATAGGTACCACTTGTTCTATCTATTTTCTTGTATGTTGAAATGTCATACGATGACATAACCTTTCTTTTGCTAAACAAAGAGCATACCATGTTACCTTTTTAATTAAATTTATTAATGGTTGAAATTTACAGGCTTGATTTGTACCTGTCAAAAGATACCAAGGGACCAAAGCCAGTTGTTGCATTTGTAACTGGTGGTGCATGGATTATTGGGTGAGTAGTGGGGTAGTGTATATCTTTTCTGTAGAAATAGTTCTGCTCAATAATGTACTGGTCTTTTTTTTCCCAAGTCGAGGAGGAGTTTCTTTAAAAGATGAGGTATTGTTGAAGTCAAGTAGTCATGTTCATGCCATTACTTCAATTATTATGGAATGCCTTGTTATTACAGACCCAGAGCATTACTGGACATCATTAAATCATGTGAGGATTTTAGGATTGGTAATTCTACAAAAATGCCAGAGCAAGGAACGGGATGTCTATATAATCAATTGTCTTTTGAAATTTACCATGTTATTAGCTCTAGTACTTGTACGTTTTAAGTTTTGTTCATTAGCTAGTGTTGGTAGATATTTTTGGATGATTTGGGGGAACTTTTACAGCTTCAGGATGCAGAAAACGTTACTGGGAGGATTTGGAACACAAGACATGGCCTTTTCCACTACATTTTTGGCTTAATGGAGACTTGGTGTTAGTGTTTGTTCTTTTACATCAAGGAAAATGTTCATTTCCTCATCAAGGAAAAATGTACTTTTACATTCTAAGTTATGTTATTTAGTTTGTATGTTCGCGCTTGATGGACTTGGTGTTGGTGTGTGTTGTAAACAAAATTTAATTTGGTTGGTTTTTTTAGTGGGAATGGAATATTAAAATTTTACATTTTTTATTTTGTTAAAGTGAAGCTTTTACCTTAGCTACTATATATATATATATATATATAGCAAAAAAAATGTTGCACATCTTGTGGGCTCCATTAACAGGCCCTACAAAGTGGGTCCCACATGTGGGACCCACATAATTTATTAATAATTTTGCAAAATTATAACATCTAAGGTAACATAGATTTGGTGTTGCTATAGAATGCTAAGTGTGTTACTGTATAGGTCTATGGTAACGAATTTGCCTATGTTAGGTTATGTGTGTCCAGGTGTTACCTTATACCCCAAAGGTTACATAGAGCAAAACTATCCCAGCTAAGGTGTTACCTTAGCCTTTTTTTGGCCTTTGGTAACATTTTTTAGAGTCTAAGGTAACACAGTCGTGGTGGTACCGTAGGCTGTTTATGGCGTACGTTTTAAGTTTTGTTCATTAGCTAGTGTTGGCAGATATTTTTGGATAATTTTGGGGAACTTTTACAGCTTCAGGATGCAGAAAACATTACTGGGAGGATTCGGAACGCAAGACATGGCCTTTTCCACTACATTTTTGGCTTAATGGAGACTTGGTGTTAGTGTTTGTTCTTTTACATCAAGGAAAATGTTCATTTCCTCATCAAGGAAAAATGTACTTTTACATTCTAAGTTATGTTATTTAGTTTGTATGTTCGCGCTTGATGGACTTGGTGTTGGTGTGTGTTGTAAACAAAATTTAATTTGGTTGGTTTTTTTAATGGGAATGGAATATTAAAATTTTACATTTTTTATTTTGTTAAAGTGAAGGTTTTACCTTAGCTACTATATATATATATATAGCAAAAAAAATGTTGCACATCTTGTGGGCTCCATTAACAGGCCCTACAAAGTGGGTCCCACATATGGGACCCACATAATTTATTAATAATTTTGCAAAATTATAACATCTAAGGTAACATAGATTTGGTGTTGCTATAGAATGCTAAGTGTGTTACTGTATAGGTCTATAGTAACGATTTTGCCTATGTTAGCTTATGTGTGTCGAGGTGTTACCTTATACCCCAAAGATTACATAGAACAAAACTATCCCAGCTAAGGTGTTACCTTAGCCTTTTTTTGGCCGCTGTTTATGGCGTAGTGAGAGGTTACATTTCTTTGTACTTATGATATTTTTGCAAAATTTATACAATGTTATATTATTTGTTATAGTTGTTGTTTAGTTTATTATTATGAAAGTATATGCTTATTAAATAATTGAATTGAAATGAGCCTTGTTTTTCAAGAGAATTGGTTGGTGAATAATAGGTGTCTTATGGATTATTAATCTTCTACTTATATAAGGTATTATCCATATAACTATTTAGTTATTTATAATACTATCCATAAGATTATTAATTAATTTAATTATAAGTATTGAGATACACATGATCTTATAAAAAGTTAACATAACTAGTAGTTGCTTTGCATCTTATATAAGCTAATATACTCTTATATTTTTAACCAAACATGCATGCATGACACAATCACACATATATAATTTGTGTTATTTTTCTTTTACGTAGGGTTGAGCAAGATAATTAAGTTATCAAATAGTGTCTAATCAAACAGTTTGCCTAATTTCTATGGTAACCTTTATGAGATTATATTTAGACTTTCACTAGGGACATACTACTTTTAATCCAAAATAGTTAAATATAACTATTTAACCTGTACGATCATTGATTATGGGAGAAAAAAATATTGTTCAAGTTTTTTCTGCATTTCATTTTATGAGAACCAACTTTGTTTTACCATTGAGTAATTAGGTTGTTTAGTCGAACAACCCCGACATAATTAACCGACATAATTAATTTATGTTATGATCTTAATTTCTTTTTCCTTGGATATTGTAAACCATGACGATTTTAAGACTAATGAAGTTGTTAAAATCAAGGGTTTTCATCCTTTATATGGATTTAAACTCATATGTTTAGTGTTGATAAAATTTTGTAACAATTTCTAAATTTTGATGGTGATATTATTTTTTAGTTTCTGAACATGGGTCTATAGCTGATTTACTTAAACTTTGAAGTTACAAAATTTAAAACAATATTTACTGAGTTTTAAAAGTTAGTTATATGGTAGAAACTTAAATAAAATACATTCAAATTAACTAACATTCTATATTTGAAGGTAAACAATTTTTTTCTTAATTTGATTGAGAAATTTGATAAACATTAAATATTGTGTAAATTAAAAAAATGTTGAAAAAATTACTAACATTTTTCTATATTAACCAAGGATATATGAGACTCCATTCCTTTCCCGGTGTTGAAACTATGGAGAAAATATTAGAATTTCCTTCACTTCTTTAGCCCCAACAACTATTTTTTGTGTTTACCTTCTTTCTTCAAACTAGTGAGAGATCGAGTTCTATAAGTAATATTATGGTGGAAGGGATATATGAAATTAAAATTTTAATACAAATCCAATCTATGAATCAATTATCTAAACATCTATAAAATAAAATAGTTTTTAAAATAATTTTATATACAGTTTTGTTAAAAAATAAATTTTGAAAAATATAACGTCAACCCAAGACCTCCAAAGACCAAAATATTTAATATATGGGCCTAAAACTTATATGATATTTGGGATCCCAACTGCAAAGACCAAAATATTTAATATTTGGACCTAAAACTTATATGCTATTTGGGCTCCCAACACTTACGTTGTGTACAACCCTAATCTTATATCCAACTATATATATTAAATCAATTTCTAGGTTTTTGCACCCAATAGCTATTTTCATTCTTCTTTTTATCCATGTTCATCTTCAACTTATATTTTCATCCTCCGTATTTGTGTTCATCTTCAACTTATTTTTTAAACAGAACTAACTATTCTCATTCTTGTATCTAGGCCTGTCAACTAGTCGGATTCGGATTGCATTATCCTAAATTCATATCCAAATCCGTTAAGAATTTTTCGAATTCGGATCGGATCGGATCGGATCAGGGGTCGGATATTTTTTAGGTCGATCCATATCCAATCCATTCGGATTTCGGGTTATCTGATCGAATCTCCGATCCGTTTAATAAATTTTAAAAATTATTTTTTTTATATTTTTAAAATGACATATACATTTATATTTGGATTTGTATTTTAAAACTTTTTGACGAAATAAAAATTAAAAATATGACATGTACACTGACAAATCCAAATTTATATTCCAAAATAATATTATTTATAAAATAATTTATATATTATATTTATATATTTAATATATATTATATATTACATAAAAATATAAAATATATAATAAATATAATATATTCGGATCAGATTGTTATTGGATCGGATCATACAAAATCCATATCCGCTCCTTATCGGATCGAACCCTTATCGGATCGGATCATTAAAGGATCGGATTTTTTTGGAAGGATCCATACCCGCTAATTTAGCTACGGATCGGATCGGGTCGAATATTCGATCCATTGACAGGCCTACTTGTATCTTATTGATACACCTTTTTCCTCTCAATTTATATTTAGATAATTCATTAAAATTAAAAAATAGCCATACACCTTTTGTCTTCCATCTCCAACTTACATTTCATTGAAATCAGAGTTAGCAGGGTGTTAAGTAACAGTGAGTATTATTTTCATCCTCATCCTTTCCATTATGTTAATTACTTTTTAATAATGTTTTATTTAATTTTGATTTATTTGTGAATTATATCTACCAAATGGTGTCATTACACTACAAGAAAACAAGGGTAAATGTGACCGAACAAATATGACTGCGGCTAAATATGACCGACGGCGGTCATATTTAAGGTCAACTTTGATTAGTCATCGGTCAGACTCAAATATGACCGATAGCGGTCATATTTAAGGCGGTCATATTTAATCGGTCAGTCATCTCGTTGACGCCTTATGGAGAAGTTCAGGGATCGTCGCAAAGACCTCCATATGGTGTTCATTGATCTTGAGAAGGTTTATGATAGCATACCACGTGAAGCTATCTGGAAGAGCCTTGAGGAGCGGGGAGTGTCGTCGACGTACGTTAGGGTGATTCAAGACATGTACTCCCAAGCTAGCTCTTGCGTTCGGACTCCAGTGGGGTTTCTTCCCTGTTGAGATGGGGCTACATCAGGGGTCGGCCCTTAGTCCTTTTCTTTTCGCCCTTATCCTTGATGTTATGTCGCGAGGGATTCAAGATGCTGTCCCTTGGTGCATGCTCTTTGCGGATGATATCGTCCTAGTGGCGGAATCGAGGGGGGAGGTGAACGAGGAATTGGAGCTTTGGAGATCTACGTTGGAGTCCCAAGGGTTACGTATGAGCCGTTCTAAAACCGAATATCTCTGGTGTAACTTTAGTGGTGAGGCCAGCGAAGAAGGGGTAGAGATTAGGATTGAAGACCAGACCGTCCCGCAGACAGAGAAGTTCAAGTATTTAGGCTCGATCATCCAGAAGGAAGGTGAGATTGAAGCCGATGTCACGCATCGTATCAAGGCGGGGTGGTTGAGGTGGAGGGCAGCGTCAGGGGTGATGTGCGATAAGAAAGTCCCTTTAAAGTTGAAAGGGAAATTCTATAGAGCGGCTATCCGTCCTGCGATGTTATATGGTTCGGAGTGTTGGGCGGAGAAGAAGGCCCTCGTAAACAAGTTAGAAGCGGCTGAAATGAGGATGTTGCGGTGGTCGTGTGGGCGCACGATGTTGGACAGAATCCCTAATTCGGTGTTTAGGAGCGAGCTTGAAGTGGCGCCTTTTTCTGCGAAACTTAGGGAAGGTAGGTTGAGATGGTTCGGCCACGTCCGTAGGAGGCGGGTTGAAGCCCCTGTGAGGAGGGTCGAGAGTCTTTCGGTTGGTGGGCCGAGGAGGAGAGGCAGGCCGAGGAGGTCGTGGGAAGAACAGCTCAGGCTGGATTTGAAGGCCTTAGACTTAAATGAGACCATGTTTGCAGATAGGACTGCTTGGAGGCGGCGTATCAGAGTGGTGGATTCTCTTTTAGGATGCGGATCGGTGGTCGAGAGCCTACGAATTGGGTTGTCTCGGTTAGCGATTTTGTAGTAGTTCGGCTTTAGCGTTCTCAGTTTGCGTTTTTAGTGTCTTCTGTTTTCTGGTCTTGCAGGTACGGGGATCCTGGCTCGGTGCTGTCTCTGTGCAGGATTTCCGTGTGGTTGGAGCGCTTCAAGTTATGAGTATCATATATCCTCGCAGATAGGTATGCCCCATGTGGAGAACGCCATGGGCTCAGGTATGGCATTGATCATTTCCGTAGCAGTTGGTTTCCTTTGTATTTATCACACTCCTTATGTCGTGCACTTAGCCGAGGGTCTACACGGAAACAGCCTCCCCGCTCTAAAAGTGGGGGTATGGTCTGCGTACATCCTACCCTCCTCAGACCCTGCTCTGAGCGGGATATACTGGGTATGTTTGGTTTGGTTTGGTTTATATTTAATCGGTCACATTTAGAATTCGGGGCCCACAAAATAAGGGAGGGAAACTTCCCGCTCGTGACCAAAAATTTGCTCGGTATAACTTTGACCAACTTCGGTCATATTTATAAATACGACCGCTGTAAGTCACAAATATAAATATGACCAAAGAATATATTTGACCACCCGCGGTCGAATATATAAAAATGACCGTCGTTGGTCAAATTCATAAATTTGACAGGCGTAATCATATCAGTCGAATTTATAAATATGACCACTTGCCGTAAAATTTATAAATGTGACCGTTGGCAGTCAATTTTATTTATATTAAAAAATTTGAAAAAATTAAAATAAATACTAAAAAAATTTAAAAAATTCTGAAAAAAAAGTGCAGTACATAACTAAAAAATTTAAATGTTAAATGTTTTTCCCACGCACTAAGCATATTTAACTTTCAAAGGAAAGTTGACTTATATTTTTTTTATAAGTTTGCAAAAAATAAATTAATACTTACTAAATTTTATAAATTACAATTAATTAATGAGTTTACTATGACAATATAGTGTATAGGTTAAGAAATAGTATAACTAAATATAACATCGTGTCATAATATTTTAAACAATACGTTATATTGCTTAAGTTACAAAAATAGTGTAGTACCACAGTTAAAAATACGTTTGTATTGAAATAAATACTTAAACAAATAAATAAATTTTGAAAAAAAATAGTGGGGTACCACAGTTACAAAATTTACATGTTAAAAATATATGTTCAAAACTTGGCATTTTTTCTATTTTTTTAATTTTTTATTTTATTTTACAAACTGGATAAAAAATGGGGAAAAATTCAAAAAAAATTATTGTTTTATGAAATTTTGGCAATAACATTAAAAAGAAAGGATCTTGACCTCCGTATGGTTGGGTGATCGATAAATATTTTTTAAAAAATCAAAACAATAAACCCTGACGAAACCCTATTTAGGGGTTCTACTCAAAGTACTAGTTGGCCGTTAAATTACCAAACCAAATAAAATTATTATTTTCTCAAATTTTGGCAATAACATTAAAAAGGATGGATCTTGACCTCCGTACGGTTGGGTTGTCGATAAATATTTTTTAAAAAATCAAAACACTAAACCTTGACGAAACCCTGTTTAGGAGTTATAGTCATTGTACTAGTTGACCGTTAAATTACCAAACCAAGTAAAATTATTTTTTATGAAATTTTGGCAATAACATTAAAAAGGATGCATCTTGACCTCCGTATGGTTGGGTCATCGATAAATATTTTTAAAAAAATCAAAATACTAAACCCTGACGAAACCCTATTTAGGGGTTCTAGTCAAAGTACTAGTTGACCGTTAAATTACCAAACCAAATAAAATTATTATTTTCTCAAATTTTGGCAATAACATTAAAAAGGATGGATCATGACCTCCGTATGGTTGGGTCGTCGAAAAATATTTTTTAAAAAATCAAAACACTAAACCCTAACGAAACCATATTTAGGGGTTCTAGTCAAAGTACTAGTTGACCGTTAAATTACCAAAACAAGTAAAATTATTATTTTCTGAAATTTTGGAAATAACATTAAAAAGGATGCATCTTGACTTCCGTACGGTTGGGTTGTCAAAATATATTTTTTAAAAAATCAAAACAGTAAACCATGACGAAACCCTGTTTAGGGGTTCTAGTCAAAGTACTAGTTGACTGTTAAATTACCAAACCAAATAAAATTATTCTTTTATGAAATTTTGGCAATGACATTAAAAAGGATGGAGCTTGACCTCCGTACGGTTGGGTTGTCGAGAAATATTTTTAAAAAAATCAAAACAGTAAACCATGACGAAACCCTGTTTAGGGGTTCTAGTCAAAGTACTAGTTGACTGTTAAATTACCAAACCAAATAAAATTATTCTTTTATGAAATTTTGGCAATGACATTAAAAAGGATGGAGCTTGACCTCCGTACGGTTGGGTTGTCGAGAAATATTTTTAAAAAAATCAAAACACTAAACCCTGACGAAACTCTGTTTAGGGGTTCTAGTCAAAGTACTAGTTGACCGTTAAATTACCAAACCAAATAAAATTATTTTTTTTTGAAATTTTGGCAATAACATTAAAAAGGATGGATCTTGACCTCTGTACGATTGGGTCGTCGAGAAAGATTTTTAAAAAAATCGAAATACTAAACCCTGACGAAACCCTATTTAGGGTTCTAGTCAAAGTACTAGTTGACCGTTAAATTACCAAACCAAATAAAATTATTTTTTAGGAAATTTTGGCAATAACGTTAAAAAGGATTGATCTTGACCTCCGAACGATTGGGTAATTGAGAAATATTTTTTTAAAAATCGAAATACGAGACCTGGACGAAATTTTTCTAAAATTGGGGTGTTAGCACGTTGCAAGATGTTTATTTTAAGAAATCGAAATACGAAATCTGGACGAAATTTTTTTGAAATTTTGGCAATAACTAAATTTAGAAATGTTTGACTCGCTACCTACTTTCTCAATTTTTCAGTACTGAAGGAAACAAGTCAAGCTGTATCAAACAGAATTTGTCAAATTCAGGCCCTTAGGTACACCCTTTCTTGGACATAATTCAGATTAAAATTGTATATAAAAAACCATTAGGTTTGATCTGATTCATCTTGATCAAATTATGCTAGAAATAAAGAGTTGAATTTTACTTTTTAATTTTTTTACTACTACTTTTAGATGACAGTTCATTCTTGTTATACATAGAAATATAATTTTGAAGTTAGTAAATGTTGTCATTAAAGCTGTTGCAATTGCACTAAAGAATATACCAGAAACTAATGGTAATATATATTTGACATATTAGCTAATGGACATTGCAGCAAGGAAGCCTTGTCATGAAGTTCATTTTCTCATAAACTCATACATCTTACCTTCGCAAGGATACACTGTGACATATCTGAACAAGTGAACATAAATTTACTAAATAACAGCTATTTTCTTTGTTTTCATTCGAGTGGAAAATAGGCAACCACCACCAAGTAAAGACTTCCAAGGATCTACTGGAAGCAACTAACCCCTTAGCACAGAGAACCAGTTATATTTTGAAAATCAAGTTGCAGGCCCTGAACGTTTTTACTTACCACATCTTGCCTCAATTCCAATGCCGAGATCACCGACTCCTTCATCTCCTTCCTGGATATAGCGTCACCAAGCTTTGCTGCAAGTTCATCGAGTTTCTGTTTCAACTGAGTGATTTCTTCATCAAGTTTTTCTTTCTCATTATAACTATTTGATATCTTATTTTCGATATTTTGGTACTCCTTTTGAAACGCTTCTCCCATTTGTTTTTTCGATAATAACTGAGTCAAACATGCTCGAATTGTCTCAACATCAAACCCGTTAGATTCCAAATCAGCAAGAGTTTCCAAACTACTTTCAATGACGGTGATAGGATGAGAAAACTGAAGCCTTGTAGTTTTCTCTGCTAGATTGGAAAAATTTACCATATGAGCAATAGCCAATCCTTCACGAGTTTCTTCATTACATTTGACCAGAGGAAAGAAGTGTGGCTTTTGGATCGTCCTCTTATATATTTCCATAGACTCGATAGAGTTCCAAAGTGGTGAACACTTGATGAAAGGTAAACTCTGACCGTGCTCCATATTATCAATGCTTATACTGGCAGGTGTTCCAAATTCAACATTTTTGTTGGCTTGATTGAGAATTTTTACAGGTAAATCTCCTGGAGCTGATGATAGTTTTGGACCATCTGTGTTATCTGTTTTATCCTTTTTGGAAACTGGAGGTGGTCCAAAATCATCCTGTCTGGTATTTGCGCTAGCACATTGGCATTGGACAGGCAAAGTTCTTGAAGAATCTGAACCCGTTGGAGATGGTCGGTCTACCTGCAAACTAGAGTTGCTCACTTGATCAGCATTTACATCACCAAGAATTCCATATATCAGCCTATCAATATCTCTCGTATGATAAATTTCAGGTAAAGAAGTATTTTCGTGTGATGTATTCCAACACCTGTCAACCAAGTTGCTCATCCCTTCATGCTCATTTGACAGAGAATTCTTCGGCTGCCTGACTCTTTTACTCAGAACTGTTTTACCCGCCTGATCCTTAGGAAGAGGAATGATTGTTGTTTCGCTGAGAAAGTTATTGTGCCTATGAACACCATTTGTATATTTATCATCAAATGTTAAAAACTAAATGATTTTGATAAAAATATTTAAGAAGTTTTATAAAAATATATGCCAAAAAAGATGAATAATTACTAAAAAATTCTAATATATGTTATTAAAGAATAATTTCAATTTTTTATAATTATTTTTTAAATCATTAAATATTATTTAATAAATATAAAATGAATAATAAGATATTTTTAAAAATATGCACAGTCGAACACAAATGAAAATTGGATGAGCGGCAAAAAACACCGCCCAATCTAATCCAGTTTTTTCAGACAACACCAAAATTATGGTTGATTTCGATATGTACCTAGCTGTGTTTTAGTAAGTGATTGGTACTTAGGAAAAAAAAAGACGCAGCCGACACTTTTCATTTCCCCCTAAAACACATCTCAATCCCCCGCCCCCAACCCCAATCGACCCAAATCTCATCTCATTTCCCCCCAAATCTCTTCTCCTTCGTAATTAAATCTCATCTCCCTCGTCCCCAAAACATAATTGGACTATGGTGTGACATATAATTAAAACCCCTCCCCTCCCCTCCCCTCCCTTCCCTTCCCTTCCCCTCTTCCGAACCAAACATAACCTTAGGGTTTAAAATCAGATTGACTCAGGCGGCGACTTCAGGCGAATTCAGGCGAACCCATCAATGTTTCTGGTAATCGATGTTTATATATGTATATGTATATATCCTTTTACTGTATTTTGACTATATGTGTATATTTATCGATGTGTATATGTGTATATCTACCTATGTGTATATGTGTTTGTATAAATCTGTGTTTGAAACCTTTAAATATATCTATATATGTGCAATTGCGTTTTGTTATAGATCTATACCAAAGAGGAGGTGGATTCTCGATTTTTAACATAAATGTATGTGTCAATTTCAATGTGTGCAGTTCAATAACATGTAAATATTCTGGGATAATGTACAGGTGGTCGAAATGGAAAAGGATATCCTAAAGTTTTTAAACTTTGAAGTTAGCAATCCGACTACAAAAAAATTTCTGAGGTAAGAGCATTCTGATTTACAGACAGCATATTTATGTTCTTTATGTGTAAATTGTAATGTTGCATACAGTATATCATTGCGGATTTTATATTCCTAATTGAGGATATCTTATGAATTTGCAGAAGTTTTACCAGGACTGTTCAAGAAAATTCCATGGTATGCTAGAACCAGAATTCCCTTCTTCCCTACTAATATAATTATTTTGTTGTAATTGAGCATTTACTGAGATGATCAATTTGCTTTGCCTTAGCCTTTAACCCTGAAGTTTGAGTTCTTGGCTTGCTATCTTGCGGAGCTATTAGATTATGGTTTTCTTCGTTCAATCCATCAATGGTTGCTGCTTCAACCATCTTTCTTTTAAACTTTACACTTCAACGAGAGAAGCATCCATGGGTGAGATATGCCTCTCATCCATACTATATTTGTAATTACATATGCATCTAAATATTGACTACATTTTAATGTGATAAGTTTCTTAATTCTTATTATGACAATCCTATACCACTGTATCACTGATCTTGCAATTTACCTTTGTTTTATTTAAAAATACAGGATTGCATATAAATTTGAACATGTTCTTAGACTCGTAGACTAGCAATTCATCCTTATTATATATTTACATGATTCGTTGTACAACTTTATGATTTTTTATTTTTTATTTGCGGAGTAGCATTGCAGCTATACAGTGGTTACAAAACATCTGTGCTGAAGTATTGTGTACTTGCGCTTCATGATCTGCAATCGGTCATTTTTCTTATTTGCACTTGTTTTTTCTTTTGTGTGCATTTGTACAACATTAAGGTCTCTGGTTTTCAGCTCTTCTATTTTTCAGAATTATAAAGCTATAAATTGATCTTGTGTAGTTGTAGCTGATAGTGGATTCTGCTCCTTTTTGTATACAGTGCAGGATTTTTTGCTTGTATATACAACAATAGTCATTTACGAGAAACTGAGCAAGATAAATAAAGAGTTGTCACAACTTTTGGTTTACAGGTGGTAACTATTGTATTAAACAAGGTCATATCTTTGTTTTTGGTAATGGTATGTTAAATTTGACTGATATCAGTCGGATTTATAATTTTGACCAGAAAACAAAGTGGTCACATTTACAAATTTGACTAAAAATAAGGTGGTCAAATTTATAAATTTGACTAAAAAAGGTGGTCATATTTATAAATTCGACTAAAATGTACGTGGTCATAATTATAAATTTGACTGATTATATGTCGGTCAATTTTATAAATTTGACCGAGGGCGGTCGAAGTTATAAATTTGACTGAAAAATTAAGTCAAAGGTCAACATCTTAAAGTGACCGATTTCGGTCGATTTTAGTCGGTCAAATTTAAACGGTCAAATTTAGTCGGTCACACTTAATCGGTCATATTTAGCTAAATTTGACCGATTATAATAAATTCGACTAGCCTAAAAACGACCGAATTTTTCCGGTCATATTTAGCTAAATATGACCGACGGCGGTCATAATTAGCTAAATATGACCGAAAAAATACGGTCATTTTTAGCCGATTTTCTAGTAGTGTTAGAAATGATAAATAACGTCATTTCAGTCTTCAATAATGAATTTTTAGTGATTTCTTTTCTATTAACAATTCTAATATTTAAATTAAGTTTCAACATTTTGATCTGTTAGTCATTATTGTTAACATTTTGTAGCACTCTAGTTACATATAACATTGTTAACAAATTTTGTGTTTTTGATTCATATCGACTGATTACAAAAAATATTTGTAAAAATTTTATGTTTTTGCTTTATATCAACGAGATGATCTAGGTGTTAATATTTTTAATATTTGTTGTACTTATGAGATATGTTATTTCAAATGATATTTTTGCTTTTATTTTATGTTCTAAGTTAAAATTTAATTATTACTGGTCAATTTATTTTTGGTAAATCTGGTATTCTTTGTAGTTTTAATCATTTATTTGGATTAGATTTTAAAATTAATTTTTTTGATTCTACCGGCTAGACTTATGATAAACTAAATTATAATTTTATACACCATTATATATATATAAAATGAAAAGATAAATTAAGCTTGATTTTGTTTCATGCAGGAAGATGCCAACTAGGAAAGACGCTGCATGGATGCACTGTACAGAGGTAGTTGAGGGGAATAAAAGAAAGGTAAAATGCAATTCTTGCCCCAAGGTGGTGGGGAGCATCACCAGGTTTAAAGAGCACCTGGCTATAATAGGCACAGATGTTACTGGTTGCCCTAACGTTGATTCAGAAGTGTCTGAACAAATGCGAAACAGCCTTGCCAAATTTCGACAAAAGGATGGAGAGGGGGCAAGAGGAGCATGCAATCAGAGAACAACAGGGCGTTGGCCTCCCAGCAATGTTGCAATGACAAATGCTTACACTGTTCATCCTGGTTCCAATTGCCTTCCAGGCACGACCAACGCAGATTGCATATCCTTCACCAGCTGTCACACCATCAATTGCCTCTTGTTCAGGTTATGGGTTATGGGGGGGACACCAGTCTCCTCCCTTAAATGAAATAGCCGCATGGAGACATAGGTTCCAACTGACGTTGCAGAATCAACTGGGAATGGAGGCCCATCAGCAGCCGCAGATGGGACCTGAACTGCACCTTCTGCCTCTAAGCGATATGTCTGATGCAGGAACCTCTTCTTTTGAACAACAGCTGCCTTTGGCAAGTAGATCAGACATAAATTTGGAACTCCAGCTCGGGACCAAGCCTCCATCTTGATGTAGCTAGCTAGATATTACCAGAAGAATTAATACTAGATCGTTTATCTCTTGCCTTTTACTGTGGTTGAAGCTAGATTGAGGAGCCAGCTGGAAGTTTAGCAGTTATTGGGTCTCTTTGTGTTACGTAATATTGATGTCCCCTTGTATTTTTCATTTATCCCTTTAATTGATGCTATGTAATATTTGTGTATTAGGTGCATAATATTCGTGTAGTAATACAAGACTAGTTATGGGATCTTAGGGTCCATTTATCAGTCAGGTCCATGACAAATTAGCACTTAATAACAACTTATATATAGGTACGTAGCTCCATTAGCAACCACACAAGTGCGGTTATGTATACAATATTATTAATGACATTTCATTTGGATGTTTTATACATTATGTCTCTTGTCAAAATCAAGCAACAAAATCTTATTATTAAAAATGTCGGAGGCTATAGAATTCAAACTAGGATATGTCTTTGTTTATGCTTAATATGTTACACATGATATATAATAATGTCTTTGCGTTGCACACAACATTCCAAATATGTAAAATGTTTTTACATAACATTTCTCATGCATACTCTAGCTCGAATTTTATAGTACCGTATCCTCGATGTATGTCATTGAAACTCTTGAGGGCGATAGAGCAAACATTCCTATAAAAAAATTCTTTAGGCAGAAGTTTTTTATGCATGGAAACTACAATTTAATCTATTGTCATCAGCTGTACATTGTTGGTAAGGTTGAAGTATCCATGAACTTCTCCTAGCAGGGCCAGGCACAAGACTAGAATACTTGAAACGGTCAACGATAGCGTATACACTAATATCTGACCAGATATTAATGTCAGATTTATTCTTTAGCTTAAAAATGTCAGTTCATCTTGTGAAATTGATTTAGAAGTTTATGGTTTTATCTGATTCCGAAGTTGGATATCTAAAAACAATAACCGGGAATTTTGTGAAATATTGGTTTCACCAATTGTCAATATCACATGCATATAGAGTATGCATAGTAAAACAATGATTTCTCAAGACTTTTTCACACAAGAAAAAACTTAGCCTTCACTTTTTTCGGAAGTTAACGATATTGTTATATATATTTAGAATCGTAAAGAAGTACATCATATATACATACAAGAAGGAGAAATGCACTCTCCTTACGAATTCGAATAATGAGCTTCTATGTTCTTGCTGAACGTCTAACAAAAGAGATAGCTAATTAGAGGATGGAAAATCCTTCAAAATATCTGAACAATCAGTTACAATATTATCTAAACAATCAATAAGTCCTGGAAAGGGTACTTGAACAGATGCTAAGGATGATCCGCAATGATCTCCTGCTGCACTATAACCACATCAACCTTGCAGGTGTAGGATCCATTTATAGGTTTTTGTCAATTGGAAGGAGCATGAGAAGAAACAGCATGGAGATTGACAATCTTAATGATTGATCAAATTTCCAAACAACCTGATTTCAGTTGTACCATATATGCTAAATTAAAACTATGGCAGCCGCAAACCAAGTGAAAGATTCCCCAGTAAAAGTTTATGAGTTGCCAAAGAATATTGTCCAACAAGTAGAAGCAAATGGACACTGGATAAAAGCATGAACAATGGTTTTACCAGTTGTACACATGAAGAACAATGGCTTGGAACCTAAACACGCTAAAGAAGATTTTCAACAGTGAGGAGGCAAGAATTAAGAGCTCTCCATAGCAAATTCTTGAATGTTGGTTGAATGCACAAGGATCACAGTTTGTTCTATTTTAAACCGAGTCAATAGAAAGAAGATATGTAAGACACTAAAAAAAATTTGTTGCACCCACTTTAATTTAACGGAATAACTAAAATTTATAAACTAAAATTTATCAACTAAAATTATATATACTGTTATTTTATCAACTAAAATTTTCAGTTCAAGAAATGCGTTGGTTGTTAGATAAGAAGAAAACATGTCAAAATCTGATGTTGCGGTCATAAGCAATTACCAAAAACATTTTAATGAAAAATTCACACATCTACCCTTCTTCAAAGACAAAAGATTGCAACACAAAAGTTCTTATTAATATTATAATGGTACTAATTTAAACAAAAATGAGACAACTCGCTCACATATTTATTTGAACATTGAATTGAAAACAAAACGAAAACACATATATAGGTACTATTCAAGTACTTATAACTACTCTTGCATGGGTGACTTGCCTTTGTCACTACTCTGAAAGCCGCTAGAGGTAGAAGCCAAATATGGATGAGGAGTGAGAGGGAAACCACCACCTTGAGGAACAACATTAACAGAGACTTGATTTGTTTGCCTACTTGATGAAGTTTCCGTATGCGTACCAAAAGAGTCTATTGAATTTTTAAACTCCTCCAATTCCTCCAACATTTTCTCAGCTTCATCTAGTGTCAGTTTGACCTGTATTGGTTGTGAAAGAATTTGTTATTACCATCACCCTTAGAAAGCCACTTGACTCTCGACTTTTGAAGTAAAAGAGATTCCTCCTCCGATATAGCCTTGTTAAGCTTAAGAATTAATTCCGATTCTTTAGCAAGTAAGTCCACAGTTGGAGAAGCTAAGAGAATTTCTTGAGTATCTGCAAGGGCTTGTCGAGCTATTTGGACATTAGAATGCAAGTTGCCATGGTTCCTATTGAGATCAATTAAGGCATGCTTAACAGACTTGAGTTTCCTGCATAAAATATACATTGGGTTTCCATAAAAAATGGTGGAATTCCAAACTTCGGAGACAGTTTTTTGAAAATCAGGAATATCAAGCATGTGATTAAAGAATTGAAACGGCTTTCCAAAGTGATCAATTTGCATTGGCACAGTTAAAATGAGAGCATTATGATCCATGATACCCCTGTTCTTAACCATGACATACGATTCCGTGTGAATGTTAATCCAATGACCATTCGCAACAACTCTGTCAAGGCGTTTGTAGATAGGATCCAAAGTGCGCTTATTTGTCCATGTGAAAGGATCACCCACAGTCCGTAAAGAATCCAGGCCTGCATTAGAGAGACAGTCTTTGAAAGCTTGCATATCTGTGGTCCATTGTTCCCTACCCCCACAGACCTCATTAAGATCAAGGATGCAATTAAAATCGCCCAGACAGCACCAGGGAACGTTGGTGTTGCTAAAGGAGCTGAGATAAGTCCATAAGGAAACTCTTTCTTGAGGCTCATTCGAAGCATAGACAAAAGTAGCCATAAAAGTGATTTTTTTGTCGAGGAAAGTCACACTACAAGTAATGTGTTGAGCTGATTTGGAGTGAAGAGTGACATGCCAAATGGAAGGATTCCACCCCACCCAAACACGACCATTGTAATGATAGTCGTAGTTGTGCAACCACTGCCACGACCTATTTATTCTTTTAGAAACACGGAGAAAGCGCTTTTCTTTAACCTTAGTTTCCATAAGACCAATAAGAGAAAGAGAATGAACGGAAATAAAATTGATTAGTTCACGTTGATGAGAGCTTTTATTTAACCCTCTAACGTTCCAAACTGCACAATTCATTTAAGAGCGTTTAGGTGTTGGCAAGCCTGCCAACCTGGGGCTTCTTCTGTGTGAGACTCTAGTGAACCCATCTTCGTCGACGCTTGTCTGACTCTTTGGTTTGGGAGGTTTTTGATTGAGGTCAATAACAATCGAGGTTATAGGCTTCGGTTTAGTAGGCGTTTGATCATTTTTCCTCTTATGACCCTGGTTAGGAGAAAAAGCTAGTAAGTGTTCCTCCGTTGCTTCTGCAAGAACTGCAAACCCGTTATCAGTAGCAATAGGTTCAACGTCTTCAGCCATAGCTTCACAAGAAATCGAGTCGTCATTCTCCAAATTATCTGGGAGTCTGTCGAAGGCTTCCAAGTTGTCTTCCTCCCTCGCAAGTTCCTGAAGGATTTCATCTTCATCCATGACAACTTTACAGCCACAAAATTCGCCTATGACATAAGGCACATTCACATATAGTTACTAAGCCACATTCACATATAGTTACTACGCCATAAATGGCCTATTGCAACGTTTTGGCATGGGTGTTACCACTATGGGTGTTACCATAGCAATGGAGTTTTTGAGCTATCGCAACCCCGTAATTGTGGGTGTTTCCAAAGGCACAAAAGTATGTTACTATAGTTATAGAAGGTGTTACACTGGGCAACACCATGAGGTGTGTTACCATAGAATATTCATTAACAAATTTTCATTTAATTTAAAATTAATGATTTAATAATTATTTGACTTTCAAAATAATTAATTTTAACAAAATCATTGAAATAATCAGTTTAAAACGTAATATTCCATCAAATAATTAAGTTATTGATTTTTCATAAATATTAAATTTTGTTTATAAATTTCACATAAAAAGGCTTTAAAATAAAGTAATATCCAAAAATTATTAAATATTAACTAAATTCATTAAAAAATTTAATAAAGAAAACTAAATTTTGTATAAATTGTGAATTATTACAAAATCATGAAAATAATATATTTAACAATTATATTTTAATTTCAGGAAATTAAAATAAATTATTTAGCAAAAAATAAATTTATAATATTTAGAAAAAATTAGAATTGGGGTGAAAACAGAGAGCGGCAAACAAAAATTAGAATTGGGGAAAAATTAGAGTTAGTACACTTCACTATCATTTTCTCTCAAACACTTTCAATTCACTTCACGTTCATTTCTCTCAAACACTTCTCTCGCCACTCTCAGAAGCAATTTAGGGTTCAATTAGGGTTCAAGCAGGTTCAATCAAAGTTTGGTTCCACGATTTAATTAAGGTTCGAATTGGGTTTGACCCCTACGATTTATGGGCGCTGTATGTACTTCTCTCTCTCTATCTCTCTCTCTCTCTCACCCTCTCACCCTCCCTCCCTCTCCCCCTCTCTCTCACTCTCCCTTTGTAATTGCAGTGTGGCTATTCTTCTCCTACTCAAGATGCACTCGATCTCCAGGGATCTCAAACTTACTTTGTCTGAGGTTCAAATTCATATTTTTTGATGCTTTGTAAACTTATCCTTAATTTGTTTTGGAAATAATTACTAAATTCATATTTTTTGATGCTTTGTAAACTTATCCTTAATTTGTTTTGGAAATAATTACTAAATACATGTATCTGGTCAGTTTTCTTTGTTTGGTTCTTTGTCGAATGTAGGTGCTATGGTTGGGGCAATAGCTAGTGGAAAGATTTCCGAGCCAGGAATTGTGAGTATGTACATGTAATATTCCATGTCACTGTATAGTAACTACAGGTATCTAAGATTTATGCAGCGGCCCAGGCAGCGGCAGAAGAGCTCTTATCAACATATTTTAAGGTATTTCATTTGGTAAAGTTAATCATTGTATTCAATTTAACATCATTGTTGATATATTGCATCTAAATGGAATTTAGTATCCAAGTTAAATGAACCTATCGTCGTTGTTGAAGTCGCTATTCTAGTATGCTAGTTAACTCTATGTTCTTTACTTTCCCCTAGCTATAAACTCCTTATTTTTGCCATTTTCCTTTGTTTCTATGTATAATTCTCTACTGTTTCACATATGCGATTTTGCTGCTTGTCACATGGTAACAACAAAGGCATATAAAAGCATTAAAAATGATATCTGAGAAGTCCCCAACTCTTTGCTGGAAGGTAATTATGTTGTCCTGTTTGTCTGATTTTAGGTTGTAAATGTTGCTTATATCTGCTTGGCTGAGATTGTGAAAGCATTTGAATCATCTTCTCATATTCTGGTTGAGATACTATGCGCTGAACTCATTGAACAAGTTGCAACTGTAACTTCCTCTCATAACTCTGGAGGTCGACAAGCCTCTTTAACCACATCTGTTAGGATGGTAATTACTAATTCTGATCTATGTCAAGCATTTACACAACTGTTTTGTGTTTGTAACCGTTGAGATATGCAGGCATCGGTTCTCTTACTTACAATATGTGCAAAAAGGTCGGATTTAGGATCCAAAATATTCACCAATATTATTATCAGTGTCAAAGATTTCTTCACTGGTTCTGATGGTATTTTAACTGCAACAAGTGGAACAGAGGAGCAGGTACACCTTAATCTGTACCCTTTGTAGCGTAGTTCACCACTTCACCTTGATACGTTGAGATGGTATTATGTATTCACATTGATATTCACATTGACCATTTATTTTGTTCAGGGTAGGCTACAGATGGGTGGTTAAATTTTTTGCTCTTGGCTGTTATGCCTTCCTACTTTTTCCTGGTTTTGGTTCGTGTCTATTGCAGTTGGGTACTATTATTTTTTCTTACATCACATTCGCAGAGGTGTAGTTTATGGTAATGAACCAAGAAATAGGTACCACTTGTTCTATCTATTTTCTTGTATGTTGAAATGTCATACGATGACATAACCTTTCTTTTGCTAAACAAAGAGCATACCATGTTACCTTTTTAATTAAATTTATTAATGGTTGAAATTTACAGGCTTGATTTGTACCTGTCAAAAGATACCAAGGGACCAAAGCCAGTTGTTGCATTTGTAACTGGTGGTGCATGGATTATTGGGTGAGTAGTGGGGTAGTGTATATCTTTTCTGTAGAAATAGTTCTGCTCAATAATGTACTAGTCTTTTTTTTCCCAAGTCGAGGAGGAGTTTCTTTAAAAGATGAGGTATTGTTGAAGTCAAGTAGTCATGTTCATACCATTACTTCAATTATTATGGAATGCCTTGTTATTACAGACCCAGAGCATTACTGGACATCATTAAATCATGTGAGGATTTTAGGATTGGTAATTCTACAAAAATGCCAGAGCAAGGAACGGGATGTCTATATAATCAATTGTCTTTTGAAATTTACCATGTTATTAGCTCTAGTACTTGTACGTTTTAAGTTTTGTTCATTAGCTAGTGTTGGTAGATATTTTTGGATGATTTGGGGGAACTTTTACAGCTTCAGGATGCAGAAAACGTTACTGGGAGGATTTGGAACACAAGACATGGCCTTTTCCACTACATTTTTGGCTTAATGGAGACTTGGTGTTAGTGTTTGTTCTTTTACATCAAGGAAAATGTTCATTTCCTCATCAAGGAAAAATGTACTTTTACATTCTAAGTTATGTTATTTAGTTTGTATGTTCGCGCTTGATGGACTTGGTGTTGGTGTGTGTTGTAAACAAAATTTAATTTGGTTGGTTTTTTTAGTGGGAATGGAATATTAAAATTTTACATTTTTTATTTTGTTAAAGTGAAGCTTTTACCTTAGCTACTATATATATATATATATATATAGCAAAAAAAATGTTGCACATCTTGTGGGCTCCATTAACAGGCCCTACAAAGTGGGTCCCACATGTGGGACCCACATAATTTATTAATAATTTTGCAAAATTATAACATCTAAGGTAACATAGATTTGGTGTTGCTATAGAATGCTAAGTGTGTTACTGTATAGGTCTATGGTAACGAATTTGCCTATGTTAGGTTATGTGTGTCCAGGTGTTACCTTATACCCCAAAGGTTACATAGAGCAAAACTATCCCAGCTAAGGTGTTACCTTAGCCTTTTTTTGGCCTTTGGTAACATTTTTTAGAGTCTAAGGTAACACAGTCGTGGTGGTACCGTAGGCTGTTTATGGCGTACGTTTTAAGTTTTGTTCATTAGCTAGTGTTGGCAGATATTTTTGGATAATTTGGGGGAACTTTTACAGCTTCAGGATGCAGAAAACATTACTGGGAGGATTCGGAACGCAAGACATGGCCTTTTCCACTACATTTTTGGCTTAATGGAGACTTGGTGTTAGTGTTTGTTCTTTTACATCAAGGAAAATGTTCATTTCCTCATCAAGGAAAAATGTACTTTTACATTCTAAGTTATGTTATTTAGTTTGTATGTTCGCGCTTGATGGACTTGGTGTTGGTGTGTGTTGTAAACAAAATTTAATTTGGTTGGTTTTTTTAATGGGAATGGAATATTAAAATTTTACATTTTTTATTTTGTTAAAGTGAAGGTTTTACCTTAGCTACTATATATATATATATAGCAAAAAAAATGTTGCACATCTTGTGGGCTCCATTAACAGGCCCTACAAAGTGGGTCCCACATATGGGACCCACATAATTTATTAATAATTTTGCAAAATTATAACATCTAAGGTAACATAGATTTGGTGTTGCTATAGAATGCTAAGTGTGTTACTGTATAGGTCTATAGTAACGATTTTGCCTATGTTAGCTTATGTGTGTCGAGGTGTTACCTTATACCCCAAAGATTACATAGAACAAAACTATCCCAGCTAAGGTGTTACCTTAGCCTTTTTTTGGCCGCTGTTTATGGCGTAGTGAGAGGTTACATTTCTTCGTACTTATGATATTTTTGCAAAATTTATACAATGTTATATTATTTGTTATAGTTGTTGTTTAGTTTATTATTATGAAAGTATATGCTTATTAAATAATTGAATTGAAATGAGCCTTGTTTTTCAAGAGAATTGGTTGGTGAATAATAGGTGTCTTATGGATTATTAATCTTCTACTTATATAAGGTATTATCCATATAACTATTTAGTTATTTATAATACTATCCATAAGATTATTAATTAATTTAATTATAAGTATTGAGATACACATGATCTTATAAAAAGTTAACATAACTAGTAGTTGCTTTGCATCTTATATAAGCTAATATACTCTTATATTTTTAACCAAACATGCATGCATGACACAATCACACATATATAATTTGTGTTATTTTTCTTTTACGTAGGGTTGAGCAAGATAATTAAGTTATCAAATAGTGTCTAATCAAACAGTTTGCCTAATTTCTATGGTAACCTTTATGAGATTATATTTAGACTTTCACTAGGGACATACTACTTTTAATCCAAAATAGTTAAATATAACTATTTAACCTGTATGATCATTGATTATGGGAGAAAAAAATATTGTTCAAGTTTTTTCTGCATTTCATTTTATGAGAACCAACTTTGTTTTACCATTGAGTAATTAGGTTGTTTAGTCGAACAACCCCGACATAATTAACCGACATAATTAATTTATGTTATGATCTTAATTTCTTTTTCCTTGGATATTGTAAACCATGACGATTTTAAGACTAATGAAGTTGTTAAAATCAAGGGTTTTCATCCTTTATATGGATTTAAACTCATATGTTTAGTGTTGATAAAATTTTGTAACAATTTCTAAATTTTGATGGTGATATTATTTTTTAGTTTCTGAACATGGGTCTATAGCTGATTTACTTAAACTTTGAAGTTACAAAATTTAAAACAATATTTATTGAGTTTTAAAAGTTAGTTATATGGTAGAAACTTAAATAAAATACATTCAAATTAACTAACATTCTATATTTGAAGGTAAACAATTTTTTTCTTAATTTGATTGAGAAATTTGATAAACATTAAATATTGTGTAAATTAAAAAAATGTTGAAAAAATTACTAACATTTTTCTATATTAACCAAGGATATATGAGACTCCATTCCTTTCCCGGTGTTGAAACTATGGAGAAAATATTAGAATTTCCTTCACTTCTTTAGCCCCAACAACTATTTTTTGTGTTTACCTTCTTTCTTCAAACTAGTGAGAGATCGAGTTCTATAAGTAATATTATGGTGGAAGGGATATATGAAATTAAAATTTTAATACAAATCCAATCTATGAATCAATTATCTAAACATCTATAAAATAAAATAGTTTTTAAAATAATTTTATATACAGTTTTGTTAAAAAATAAATTTTGAAAAATATAACGTCAACCCAAGACCTCCAAAGACCAAAATATTTAATATATGGGCCTAAAACTTATATGATATTTGGGATCCCAACTGCAAAGACCAAAATATTTAATATTTGGACCTAAAACTTATATGCTATTTGGGCTCCCAACACTTACGTTGTGTACAACCCTAATCTTATATCCAACTATATATATTAAATCAATTTCTAGGTTTTTGCACCCAATAGCTATTTTCATTCTTCTTTTTATCCATGTTCATCTTCAACTTATATTTTCATCCTCCGTATTTGTGTTCATCTTCAACTTATTTTTTAAACAGAACTAACTATTCTCATTCTTGTATCTAGGCCTGTCAACTAGTCGGATTCGGATTGCATTATCCTAAATTCATATCCAAATCCGTTAAGAATTTTTCGAATTCGGATCGGATCGGATCGGATCAGGGGTCGGATATTTTTTAGGTCGATCCATATCCAATCCATTCGGATTTCGGGTTATCTGATCGAATCTCCGATCCGTTTAATAAATTTTAAAAATTATTTTTTTTATATTTTTAAAATGACATATACATTTATATTTGGATTTGTATTTTAAAACTTTTTGACGAAATAAAAATTAAAAATATGACATGTACACTGACAAATCCAAATTTATATTCCAAAATAATATTATTTATAAAATAATTTATATATTATATTTATATATTTAATATATATTATATATTACATAAAAATATAAAATATATAATAAATATAATATATTCGGATCAGATTGTTATTGGATCGGATCATACAAAATCCATATCCGCTCCTTATCGGATCGAACCCTTATCGGATCGGATCATTAAAGGATCGGATTTTTTTGGAAGGATCCATACCCGCTAATTTAGCTACGGATCGGATCGGGTCGAATATTCGATCCATTGACAGGCCTACTTGTATCTTATTGATACACCTTTTTCCTCTCAATTTATATTTAGATAATTCATTAAAATTAAAAAATAGCCATACACCTTTTGTCTTCCATCTCCAACTTACATTTCATTGAAATCAGAGTTAGCAGGGTGTTAAGTAACAGTGAGTATTATTTTCATCCTCATCCTTTCCATTATGTTAATTACTTTTTAATAATGTTTTATTTAATTTTGATTTATTTGTGAATTATATCTACCAAATGGTGTCATTACACTACAAGAAAACAAGGGTAAATGTGACCGAACAAATATGACTGCGGCTAAATATGACCGACGACGGTCATATTTAAGGTCAACTTTGATTAGTCATCGGTCAGACTCAAATATGACCGATAGCGGTCATATTTAAGGCGGTCATATTTAATCGGTCAGTCATCTCGTTGACGCCTTATGGAGAAGTTCAGGGATCGTCGCAAAGACCTCCATATGGTGTTCATTGATCTTGAGAAGGTTTATGATAGCATACCACGTGAAGCTATCTGGAAGAGCCTTGAGGAGCGGGGAGTGTCGTCGACGTACGTTAGGGTGATTCAAGACATGTACTCCCAAGCTAGCTCTTGCGTTCGGACTCCAGTGGGGTTTCTTCCCTGTTGAGATGGGGCTACATCAGGGGTCGGCCCTTAGTCCTTTTCTTTTCGCCCTTATCCTTGATGTTATGTCGCGAGGGATTCAAGATGCTGTCCCTTGGTGCATGCTCTTTGCGGATGATATCGTCCTAGTGGCGGAATCGAGGGGGGAGGTGAACGAGGAATTGGAGCTTTGGAGATCTACGTTGGAGTCCCAAGGGTTACGTATGAGCCGTTCTAAAACCGAATATCTCTGGTGTAACTTTAGTGGTGAGGCCAGCGAAGAAGGGGTAGAGATTAGGATTGAAGACCAGACCGTCCCGCAGACAGAGAAGTTCAAGTATTTAGGCTCGATCATCCAGAAGGAAGGTGAGATTGAAGCCGATGTCACGCATCATATCAAGGCGGGGTGGTTGAGGTGGAGGGCAGCGTCAGGGGTGATGTGCGATAAGAAAGTCCCTTTAAAGTTGAAAGGGAAATTCTATAGAGCGGCTATCCGTCCTGCGATGTTATATGGTTCGGAGTGTTGGGCGGAGAAGAAGGCCCTCGTAAACAAGTTAGAAGCGGCTGAAATGAGGATGTTGCGGTGGTCGTGTGGGCGCACGATGTTGGACAGAATCCCTAATTCGGTGTTTAGGAGCGAGCTTGAAGTGGCGCCTTTTTCTGCGAAACTTAGGGAAGGTAGGTTGAGATGGTTCGGCCACGTCCGTAGGAGGCGGGTTGAAGCCCCTGTGAGGAGGGTCGAGAGTCTTTCGGTTGGTGGGCCGAGGAGGAGAGGCAGGCCGAGGAGGTCGTGGGAAGAACAGCTCAGGCTGGATTTGAAGGCCTTAGACTTAAATGAGACCATGTTTGCAGATAGGACTGCTTGGAGGCGGCGTATCAGAGTGGTGGATTCTCTTTTAGGATGCGGATCGGTGGTCGAGAGCCTACGAATTGGGTTGTCTCGGTTAGCGATTTTGTAGTAGTTCGGCTTTAGCGTTCTCAGTTTGCGTTTTTAGTGTCTTCTGTTTTCTGGTCTTGCAGGTACGGGGATCCTGGCTCGGTGCTGTCTCTGTGCAGGATTTCCGTGTGGTTGGAGCGCTTCAAGTTATGAGTATCATATATCCTCGCAGATAGGTATGCCCCATGTGGAGAACGCCATGGGCTCAGGTATGGCATTGATCATTTCCGTAGCAGTTGGTTTCCTTTGTATTTATCACACTCCTTATGTCGTGCACTTAGCCGAGGGTCTACACGGAAACAGCCTCCCCGCTCTAAAAGTGGGGGTATGGTCTGCGTACATCCTACCCTCCTCAGACCCTGCTCTGAGCGGGATATACTGGGTATGTTTGGTTTGGTTTGGTTTATATTTAATCGGTCACATTTAGAATTCGGGGCCCACAAAATAAGGGAGGGAAACTTCCCGCTCGTGACCAAAAATTTGCTCGGTATAACTTTGACCAACTTCGGTCATATTTATAAATACGACCGCTGTAAGTCACAAATATAAATATGACCAAAGAATATATTTGACCACCCGCGGTCGAATATATAAAAATGACCGTCGTTGGTCAAATTCATAAATTTGACAGGCGTAATCATATCAGTCGAATTTATAAATATGACCACTTGCCGTAAAATTTATAAATGTGACCGTTGGCAGTCAATTTTATTTATATTAAAAAATTTGAAAAAATTAAAATAAATACTAAAAAAATTTAAAAAATTCTGAAAAAAAAGTGCAGTACATAACTAAAAAATTTAAATGTTAAATGTTTTTCCCACGCACTAAGCATATTTAACTTTCAAAGGAAAGTTGACTTATATTTTTTTTATAAGTTTGCAAAAAATAAATTAATACTTACTAAATTTTATAAATTACAATTAATTAATGAGTTTACTATGACAATATAGTGTATAGGTTAAGAAATAGTATAACTAAATATAACATCGTGTCATAATATTTTAAACAATACGTTATATTGCTTAAGTTACAAAAATAGTGTAGTACCACAGTTAAAAATACGTTTGTATTGAAATAAATACTTAAACAAATAAATAAATTTTGAAAAAAAATAGTGGGGTACCACAGTTACAAAATTTACATGTTAAAAATATATGTTCAAAACTTGGCCTTTTTTCTATTTTTTTAATTTTTTATTTTATTTTACAAACTGGATAAAAAATGGGGAAAAATTCAAAAAAAATTATTGTTTTATGAAATTTTGGCAATAACATTAAAAAGAAAGGATCTTGACCTCCGTATGGTTGGGTGATCGATAAATATTTTTTAAAAAATCAAAACAATAAACCCTGACGAAACCCTATTTAGGGGTTCTACTCAAAGTACTAGTTGACCGTTAAATTAACAAACCAAATAAAATTATTATTTTCTCAAATTTTGGCAATAACATTAAAAAGGATGGATCTTGACCTCCGTACGGTTGGGTTGTCGATAAATATTTTTTAAAAAATCAAAACACTAAACCTTGACGAAACCCTGTTTAGGAGTTATAGTCATTGTACTAGTTGACCGTTAAATTACCAAACCAAGTAAAATTATTTTTTATGAAATTTTGGCAATAACATTAAAAAGGATGCATCTTGACCTCCGTATGGTTGGGTCATCGATAAATATTTTTAAAAAAATCAAAATACTAAACCCTGACGAAACCCTATTTAGGGGTTCTAGTCAAAGTACTAGTTGACCGTTAAATTACCAAACCAAATAAAATTATTATTTTCTCAAATTTTGGCAATAACATTAAAAAGGATGGATCATGACCTCCGTATGGTTGGGTCGTCGAAAAATATTTTTTAAAAAATCAAAACACTAAACCCTAACGAAACCATATTTAGGGGTTCTAGTCAAAGTACTAGTTGACCGTTAAATTACCAAAACAAGTAAAATTATTATTTTCTGAAATTTTGGAAATAACATTAAAAAGGATGCATCTTGACTTCCGTACGGTTGGGTTGTCAAAATATATTTTTTAAAAAATCAAAACAGTAAACCATGACGAAACCCTGTTTAGGGGTTCTAGTCAAAGTACTAGTTGACTGTTAAATTACCAAACCAAATAAAATTATTCTTTTATGAAATTTTGGCAATGACATTAAAAAGGATGGAGCTTGACCTCCGTACGGTTGGGTTGTCGAGAAATATTTTTAAAAAAATCAAAACAGTAAACCATGACGAAACCCTGTTTAGGGGTTCTAGTCAAAGTACTAGTTGACTGTTAAATTACCAAACCAAATAAAATTATTCTTTTATGAAATTTTGGCAATGACATTAAAAAGGATGGAGCTTGACCTCCGTACGGTTGGGTTGTCGAGAAATATTTTTAAAAAAATCAAAACACTAAACCCTGACGAAACTCTGTTTAGGGGTTCTAGTCAAAGTACTAGTTGACCGTTAAATTACCAAACCAAATAAAATTAGCCAATCGTCTCTACAAGATAAACATTCAGGAGGCTCATCATTATTGCTTGTTGACAAAGGGTGAGGAGGAATCTTGGCTGTGGCATCAACGACTTGGGCACGTGAATTTTAAGGCAATGCAGATGATGTCTAAACACAACATGGCTCGTGGAATGCCTCATATTCGTCAACCAAACGAAATCTGCAGTGGTTGCCTCATGTCTAAACAAACTCGTAAGCCCTTTCCATCTCAAACTGAATTCTCTGCAAGTATGCCTCTAGAATTAATTCATTTGGATTTATGTGGCCCTATATCTCCACCTACACCTGCTGGAAATCGTTATTTTATGCTTTTAGTTGATAATTATACTCGCATGATGTGGGTTTATATGCTCAAAACTAAAGATGAAACCTTGAATTGTTTTAAGAAATTTAAACTCCTTGTTGAGAATGGTGCAAAGCAGGGGATTCAAGTCTTTAGAATCGATCGTGGAGGTGAATTTTGCTCAAAGGAGTTTGAATCATTTTCTGAAGCACATGGCATACTACGACATTACACAGCACCCTACACACCACAACAAAACGGTGTGGTAGAGCGTCGTAACAGAACGGTAGTTGCCATGGCTAGAAGTTTGTTGAAAGAAAGAAATGTACCTACACAGTATTGGGGGGAGGCTGTCAACCACGCTGTCTTTGTTTTAAATAAACTTCCCACTCAAGCTATGTCAAATATTACTCCACATGAAGCTTGGTTTCACAAAAAGCCAAATGTTGATTATCTCAAAATATTTGGATGCATAGCTTATATGAAGACGCCTGCTGTACACACGAGAAAACTCGATGATCGAAGTCAGATGGTTGTTCATTTTGGCAGAGAACCTGGCACAAAAGCCTATCGGTTGTTCGATCCAGTTACCAGAAAAATTCAAATCAGTCGGGATGTCGTATTCAATGAAGGTAAAGCATGGGACTGGGGTTCTGATCAAAACTCTGCAGCACAGGGAGATGGCTACTTTACTCTAGGAGAGTATGCATCAGACATAGCAACACAAGAGTGTGATTCTGAAATGGATCAAGAAGAATCTGTCTCCCATGTAACACCTTCAACGCCAAAAACTCCAGTGTCACCTGTAACCTTGTCTCAACAAGAAAGTGAAGGCACTGCTCTCTCCAGTGCTTCAAGTGCTAGTAGTGAATAGCCACGGAGGTTCAGGAATCTTGCGGATATATATGCTAAAACAACTGAGATGGAACTTGAAGAAGAGTTTCTACTAATGGGTGTCGATGAGCCCGTGTGTTTTGAACAAGCCATGAAGGATGCAATCTAGCAAACAACAATGGATCACGAGATTAATTCCATTGAAAAAAACAACAGTTGGCAGTTTACAGAGTTACCACCAGGGCACAAACCCATCGATCTGAAATGGGTTTTTAAGGTGAAAAAGGACCAACATGGAGAAGTGACAAAGCATAAGGCCCGTTTTGTAGCGAAAGGTTATGTACAACGACAAGGCATAGACTATGATGAAGTCTTCGCTCCTGTAACGAGACTTGAAACGGTGCGTTTGCTCCTTGCACTAGCAGCCAAGCATGATTGGGAGGTGCATCACCTTGATGTCAAATCCGCGTTTCTCAACGGGGTCATACATGAAGAAGTATATGTTTCACAGCCGAAGGGTTATGTTAAAAGAGGTTCTGAACACAAAGTTTATAAACTTTTAAAAGCTCTATATGGCCTTCGTCAAGCCCCACGGGCATGGTATGCTCGACTTAGCCAATACTTGTTGCAATTGGGTTTTGTTAAATGCCCGTTTGAGCACGCTGTGTATAAAAAGGACGGTCACAATTATTTGATTGTTGGTGTTTACGTGGACGATTTATTAGTCACAGGCACTAGTTTATCTGACATTGCCAAATTCAAGGGGGAGATGAGTCGTGAATTTGACATGTCCGATCTTGGCAAGTTGTCTTACTATCTGGGTTTGGAAGTGACTCAAGGTGCTATCTCTATTGAATTGAGGCAGTCGAATTATGCAAGGAAAGTGCTTGAGAAGGCAGGGATGGCTGAGTGTAATGCTGTTAAGTTTCCCATGGAGTATAAGCTTCAGTTGACTGCTGATTCGACTGGCAAACCAGTAAATCCCACGCACTTTAAGAGTATCGTAGGTGGGTTGAGATATCTGGTACACACACGGCCTGATATTGCCTACGCGGTGGGAATTGTCAGTAGATATATGGAGAGGCCTACAGAGATACACATGAATGCTGTGAAGAGGATTTGCCGTTATGTGAAAGGGACATTGCAATACGGACTGGTGTATGCAAAGGGACGAGGGAACTATATTCTATCTAGTTTTTCTGATAGTGACTTGGCAGGTAGTTTGGATGATCGAAAAAGTACAGGAGGGATGGCATTCTATCTTGATGAAAATCTGATCACTTGGGTTTCCGAAAAACAGCGTTGTGTTGCTCTTTCTTCGTGCGAGGCGGAATTTATGGCATCTACAGCTGCTGCTTGTCAAGCAATCTTGTTGCAAAGGGTTCTCAGTCATATTACAGGTAACAAGTCGAGTCTTGTCACTTTGTACATCGATAACAGGTTTGCAGTGGATTTGGCTCGCAATTCTGTTTTCCATGGGAGAAGTAAACATATTGACCTGAGGTACCATTTCATTCGCGATTGTGTTGAGCAAGGCTTAATTATGATCAAGCATGTTCGAACAAGTGAGTAGCGGGCAGACATCCTAACAAAGGCATTGGCGGCAGTAAAGTTTGAACGAATGAGAGATTTATTAGGAGTCAAAAATCTGGAGAATGTTTAGATTAAGGGGGAGTATGTTGGGATTATTATTAATCTAAACATATCAGTCTGTTTTGGTTTGTTTTATTTCCAAATAAGTAGGCTGTTAGTTGCAGTCGTTGAACTAGATTGTAGGAGTTTGAGAAGGTTAGGAACCAGAATAAGTCAGCTAGAGATAAACTAAGAAGATAAGTCCTGGTTTTTAGAGGCTTTGGTTAGACATTTTCTATAAGTAGTTAGCTTTCATTTGTAATCGTTTTATTCCATTCTGAAGGATTTCCATATTAGTAATATCATTTGCTGTTTCTTTCGTTTATCTTTTGTTTATAAACTTACACTAGCTGCATATATAGGGTACTTCACTGACTCTTTTATGTACATGGTTCAAGACTATATGTTTGAGAGACTCAGATGTTAGGGACTTAAGTATGTTAGTTTTGATGAAACTGAATTTTTTTTAAAATGTGATAATGAAGAATTTGTACAAAAGTTGATTTGCATGGGACCGTTAAAATATCGATGAGGTTATTTGCTTTCCATCCAAATGTAAGCAAGCATATACCTATCAAGTTTACTCTGAGTTCTTGTCAATGTTGGATCCAAATCTCGGATATTCCCGTAGTGTATTGGTCGTTAGAGGGGTTAAATCATTTTGCTAGGTCTCTAGGAAAGGTTTTGGAGTATGATAGTCATACTAGGGATGCTGCATTTAACCCTAAACCCTACTGATGAGTGTTCAAAGAAGTTTGTCGATATCTCGAGTGATGTCTCCTCCAGTAGTATTGCTTACGCATGGAGTACTTATTCGAGCACTGCACAAAGCTTTGTTGAAGGAAGCTTTAGGGCCAATTCACCTAGAGGAATTGCATGGGAGGTTACATGCGAGGAGTCATGAAGAAGCATGACAATTGCTACATTTCCTCCGATGACATGGACATGATTAATTTGTTTCTGCGCGCATCCTTGGTAACTTTTGTGATGATGTTATGCCATCATTTAACTTTGTAATTGTGGTAATTAACTGTTAAGTATGGTGGTTCGAACTAATTTTGCCTTGTGCATAGAGTGGTTTTTATGATGCTTTTTTATGCCATTGTATACATGCTGGCTAGTTTAACTTAATTGGGCCTTCGGTGCCTTGATCAATATATTATATATAGAAAAATGGTAGAGGTACTAAATTGGATACCAAAAATTGTTACCAAATGATTTTGATTGGTTATAATTATAATGGACCCGCCAGGATCATCCAATTAAAACATCCCAAAATGACAAGTCATTACTGCCATGTCATTTGGTAACAAATTTTGGTACCTCTAGCACTACTCTTATATATATGCTTAAGGTTAATTTTATTTTTGTTATGTGCCTTATGAAATGCTTATTGAGTTAAATTTTGTTCATGATTGTGGTGTAGTTTAGTGTCTTCTTGTTATATAATTGGCAGCTCTACTTTACGCTGTCAATTTTTTTTTTTTATAAAATGTGTTGTAAAGTGGATACGGGTTTCAAAGAACATACACACATGTATGAATGAATAAAACACAATATTGCATAAGTAAACACTTGTGTGGATCCCGTACATATAAAAACATATTAAACACTTTGCATTTTTTAGATATATTTTTCTTTTTTGCTTTTTAACTAAGTTTTGTTTCGATATATTTGGGAGCTCTTCTTTGAGCTCATAATTTTTTTTTAATAAAATATGCATTGTAGAGACAACGATTTATACAAATTCAGACACATGTGCGAATCAAAATCACACAACGTAATAGAAAACATGCAACTATATGGACAACAGTTTATAAACACTTGCAATAACTAGCGTTACATAACGATCAACTGAATAACCATTGTCTAGTCTGAACACGAGGACACCTTAGGGACACCGATTTGGCATAAGGTCAATAACACTTTGTCTTAGGCATAATCACACAACATTTTCTCAGTGAAACAAAATAACAATGTTGTTTGTCAATTTGTGACAACAACTTTTTTTTTAACACCATTTTTTTGTATAGGATGTCAATCCAAGTGTCAAATCGTCAAGATAAAAGAATTATCCTAAATACTAGTATTTATGCCCGCCATGCTGGGCGTTTAAATTTTTAGGAAAAAATTGTTAAGATTCGAAATATATTTAGTGCATTGAGTAGATTTAGTTAGTGCATTGTGTTGTTTTTTCTTTCTGAATAAGTTTCATGAGAATGGACGAATGTAATTGTACATAGATAGCCGGTAATGAAGCAAGACACGGAATCATCTATCCTTCCTTGTCTAATACATTGACACATAACTAAGTCATATATATTGCTCTAAGACAGGGATATTGTAATAAGCGTACAGATGTATAGTACATCAAATTTCATTCCTTAAATCCACAGCTGCTTGATGGTACGGGTTTATGTAAAATCTAGTTGGTGGGAAGTTCGTTAGGTAGATTTCACCTGTAAATTGGAAAGTAAAAATTAGTATAATAGGTAAATGAAAGTAAGTCTATTCAGTACTGGTGAAACTTACCTCCTACTAAGTTGATTTTGCAACTTGCTATTATCACAACAACTGGTTGTTGATTTGCATTATTTAGATGGTTGATGAATGACTCTCCAAATTCTCTACGGAATACAACCTTCACACTGTAGCTGTTTATTGAAATTTACATGAATATCTGTAGTTATGGATATGTAGGAGATAATAAAAGGAAAGTGAGTTTCTTACTTGTTTTGTGTTAAAACAAAGTTCATCATTGAATCTTCTTCATTGTTTCCATTTATAAAGGGACATTGCATCTGCACATTTGTTACAACTCCTACAACGTCTGCAAATATTATAATATTGCATAGAACATGTAAAATAAGAACATAGTAATGGATCAAAATAAAGATTCGTTGTATACCTATAAGATAACGTTGGTGCTGAAGAAAGTGTGGTAGATTTTGCAAATTTGTAAAGTTGAAAACGTGTAATGGTATATCGATTGGTAGGAAATCATGTGGGAGGATGACTGTTGGAATGATAAAACTTATGTATTTATCATTTTCGAAGCATATGTTGTTTGTCTTAGGGACACCTTAGGGACACCGATTTGGCATAAGGTCAATAACACTTTGTCTTGGGCATAATCACACAACATTTTCTCAGTGAAACAAAATATCAATGTTGTTTGTCAATTTGTGACAACAACTTTTTTTTTAACACCATTATTTTTGTATAATGGGTGTCAATCCAAGTGTCAAATCGTCAAGATAAAAGAATTATCCTAAATATAAGCAGTCAAAAAAACTCCAATAATAATATGAGGCCTTTTGGGATATGCCCAAAACTATGCGGACTTGATTACGGTCTAAAACGAACAATATCATATAATTTCTAAAATTATGTAAATAATTCTAAAATTTTAAATTTATTATTTATAAAAAATGAAATTGAATATCACATGCAAGATATCTCGATATCAGTTTAGACCAATTTCAAATTGGGTCAATTTTCGGTGATGATATTTAAATATAGTTCGGATCGGATCTGATTCAATATGGATAAAATTTGGATTAAAATTAGATGAATTTCGGATTAAGATTGAGTTGAAATCGGTTTAGATTAAATTTGGTTCGGATATTTTCGGATCACTACTTGTTTATTTTTTAATTTGTGAGACTTTAAAAACATATTTTATTATTAAATATAATATTTCTAAAATGAAATGATATAATTTTTAAAAATTTTTGATTACATAATTTTGTTAATTTTTGATATAAATTAATTTGATATTTATTAATTTAAATTTAAATTTTGCTTGATTAAAATTTTAATAAATAAAAATTGGGCTAGTGTATATGGATTATAATAATTAAACTAAAATTTAATTTATCATTTTTTTTAATTCAGATTTATATCGGATCTTAATTTTGAATCATATTTAGTTCGGATAATTTATTATTGGGTTTTGATCGATTTGAAATCATCATCGGATCTAATATTTTAATTAATTTTCGATTAAAATTTTGATTTGGGTAATTTTTGGATAAGATTATAGATCATTTTTAAATGATGTAATTCAGATATTAAATCGGATTTGGTTCTGTTGATTCCGGTTCGTCACCCATTTTGACCACTAACCACCGTTCATTTATTATAATAGTATAAAGACCATTTTAGTAGTAATTTCATCATTTTTTGGTAATGAATCTTTTATACAGTAGAACCTATATATAATAATACTCCATAATCTCTTTATTATAATAAAAATTTACAATTTATATTTAAGAATAAACTCTACATTGTGATATTTCATACATTTTTCAAGTCCTTTCTTTATAAAATTTCCTCTATATAAGAATAAATATTATATATATATATATATATATATATATATATATATATATATATATATATATATGGCCTTTGCTCCATACAGAACACTCTTATATAACAAACAATAAAGAACACTATAAAATCATTTATTCCAATAGATCCATTGGCCCCGCCAGGGACACCCAATACAAAAAGTTCTTATTTTTTTATCTTCTATCCATTCAGCAAAAAAAATAAAAAAAAATTTTTGAAAAAAATCACTGTTCATGATGACGTCACTGCTGATGTCATCATGAACAGTGTTTTTTCCAAAAAAAATTTTGAATTTTTTTTTGGTAAATGGATAGAAGATAAAAAAATAAGAACTTTTTGTATTGGGTGTCATGACGGAACTCTTATATTGAATTAAATATGAGGTGTTCTTTATTGTTCTTTATATAAGGTGTTCTTCATGGAGTGCAACTCTCGCTCTCTCTATATATATATATATATATATATATATATATATATATATATATATATAGAGTATATATATATATATATATATATATATATATATATATATATATATATATATATATCCAATAATATATAATCTTGTCATGACTTAAAATATTTTCCTATAATTGTATGTGATAATGATTTAATGTCATTGCACATGCATACATAATGTATATACGGGTTAAATAAATGCATATTCATGAATTATGTTTTAAATTCATGCATTTGATATTGTTTTTCTTTGTTTACAAACTTATATCTTCTAAATTCATGTATTTATGATATATAATAAATATTTATTAATTAAAATTAAAATTATAAATTTATATATCAACCTTTAACCTCTATTGAGGAATAACCTCCGTATAATAATATTTTTTAACGGTCCTAAGGATATTACTGTATAGAGGTACTGTATAGAGTCTTGCAGAAAATCTATACTATTATATAAAAGCCGAATTTGGTTAGTCGGTCGGTTGGTCGGTACGGTGCCTGATTTACTTATTTACCCTTACTTAATTACAGATTTCCTAAGTAATCAATTACCTTCTTGAGTTTAAACATATTATCTTTTCTATTTTTCAAGAACTAATTAATTTCCTAAAATACAATATCCTTTTATATTTTATCTAACTAAAATTTCTCCTTTATTAATCAATTTCTTTTTTCAGGTTAGACATATTACTTTTTCTACTAACTAATCAATTTTTAACTAATCAATTTCCTTCTTGAGGTTAAACATATTATATTTTCTCTTTTTCAAAAACTAAATAATTTTCTTTTTCTGATAAAATATAATATCCCTTTATATTTTTATCTAACTAACTAATTTTCTAAAATACAATATCTTTTTATATTTTATCTAACTAAAATTTTTCCTTTATTAATCAATTTCCTTTTTCAGGTTAGACATATTACCTTTTCTACTAACTAATAAATTTCCTTCTTGAAGTTAAACATATTATCTTTTCTTTTTTTCAAAAACTAAATAATTTCCTTTTTCTGATAAAATATAATATCCCTTTATATTTTATGTAACTAAAATTTCTCCTTTATTAATCAATTTCCTTTTTAAAGTTAGACATATTACTTTTTTTTTTTGAAATCAGCTAAATTTGCATTAACTTAAAGTTGCTTCGTACATCACTGTCTCCAACAAAGAGAAAGGAGGAGACCAAAACACATTAGAGCAATTCACCATGCAAGGTACCCTAGCTAACAGATGGGCTACTTTGTTGGCCTGCTTTTTAACATAAGAGATAGTGATACTAGGATTACTTTTAAGAAGTACTTGACACTCGTATAGCACATTGCCTACTTCCAGATAATTTTCTGCACCTCTGGCAATCGCATTAACCGTGAGCATGGAGTCACTTTCGATGTCCACGTTACTGAGATGCATTTCGTTAACCCACTGCAAAGCTTCTAACAGACCCCTTGACTCAACCTAAAAAATCGATACTGCACCTGCAATCCTACAGTTCTTTGCTTGAAGAAATTCACCACCATGGTTCCTGATCACCATTCCCACTGCAAATGTTGGATCCCCACTAAAAACAGACGCATCTACATTTAACTTCAGTCTACCTACTACTGGAGCTGACCACCTCACCACCCCTGATCTAGAGCTTTGTACTCGAGATCCAATCATCCCGTTCTTCTCACGTCGCATTTCTCTCCACTGACCGACCAGTTTCTTGTGCTCCCAGACCTGCTTGTTCCTCGCCCACCATATACCCCACAATATAGAGGCTGTTTGCACCAGAACCTCCTGTGATTCCGTAGCCAGTCTTTCAAGAAGCCATCTCGGTGCTGATTCCACCAATGAACTGTCAAACTCTGCATTCAGCAACCCCCAACACTGCTTTGCGTAGCTGCAATCCAAGAACACATGAAGTAGATGTTCAACGTCAACCCCACACATAGGACACATTATAGTTGTTCGAACACCTTTTCCCTTCAACAGGTTCCGAACAGGCACGTTGTTCCTGCAGATTCTCCAAAGTAGGATCTTAATCTTATGTGGTACATCAATCTTCCTTAGCTGTTTCCATCCTTGCTTATGTGCATCATCACAGTATACTCCATTTCGAGAATGCCAGTACCTATAGCCAGATTTAACACTATACTTTCCGTCCACAGCTTCTGTCCATGCAATGCGATCACTTACCTGATTAACTGGAATAGGTGTTGCTAAAATCGCCTTAGCATCACAGTCTAAGAATAAACTGTTCACCTTTTGAGTATCCCATTTCTTAACACCAGGAGAAAATAAATCACAAGCCTTAACAACTACTGTTTCAACAGGTCGTACAGTTTCAACTCTATACCCTTGCTTCCCTCTAAGCCAAGCATCACTAAAAGCATCTATAGTCACCCCGTCCCCTAACACCCATCTGAAACCATGTTTTACAGCTTCTTTCGCTTGCCACAAACCCGACCAGATAAAGCTCGCCCCACCCCCTCTACTTGCATCGAACAAAGAGCTATTTGGGTAGTATTTCGATTTAAACACCCGTGCCACCAACGTGTCTGGGTTCTTGATAAATTGCCAACATTGTTTCCCCAGTAAGGCTAGGTTAAACCCATGCAGATCCCTGAATCCCAGCCCCCCTGTGCATTTAGATGAACACATATTCGTCCATGATAACCATTTAACACCTGTTTTATTATCCTGACCTGAACCCCACCAAAACCCGTTCATCATCCTCTCGAGCTCCTGACAGAGTGATTTAGGAATTAGAAAGCAAGACATAGCATATGACGGGATCGTCTGTGCTACACTTCTAATAAGTACTGCTTTGCCCGCTCTCGACAAACACTTTGCACTCCAGCCTTTAATTTTATTCCATATACGCTCCTTTAGGTAGTTAAAAACCACCTTTTTCGATCTTCCAATAAGCGATGGGAGCCCCAGGTAATGCCCTGTACTCAAATCGTTTCGAACACCCAACAGGTCCTTAATTTCATTCTGTTTATCCATCCTGACATTTGAGCTGAAGAAAATCCCAGACTTTTGAAAGTTTATGGCCTGTCCGGAACTTATCTCGTATCTCTGCAACACCTCCCTTAACTCTTTAGCCTCCTCAACGTCTGCTCTACAGAATAAAAAGCTGTCATCTGCGAATAACAGGTGAGTTATTGCCGGAGCTTGTGCTGTAATTTGACAACCATGAATTTTACTCCTCGCAGCAACATCCTTAATCAACCTAGACAAACCCTCAACACAAAAAAGGAACAAATATGGGGACAAGGGGTCTCCCTGGCGCAACCCCCTCCTTGGTGTAATAGGACCAACTTGAGCACCATTAAAATTTATAGAATACGATACTGTTGTAACGCATAACATGATCCAATCCACCCATTTTTTAGAAAAACCCATTCTCTGCATTTGACTCTTTAAGAACCCCCAATCTACTCGATCATAAGTTTTACTAACATCCAGCTTTAACGCTACTTCCCCCTCTGACCCTCTTTTCTTCTGTTTCATGTAGTGCAATAGCTCGAATGCCACTAACACATTATCTGTAATGCTCCTTCCTGGCACAAACGCTGACTGATTCTCAGATATTATCCCTGGCAGTAGCTTTCGCAGACGGTTTGCCAGGACCTTAGCAATTATCTTGTACATCACATTGCACAATGCTATGGGGCGTAGATCCTTCATAGTCTCCGCATCTTCTTTCTTCGGGATTAACACAACATTTGTGTTGTTAATATCTGCAGGAAATGATAAGTCAACCATCCATTTTTTACAACATTGAAATACTTCTTTTCCTAATAATTTCCAAAAATTCTGAAAGAACGCCGGGTTTAGTCCATCCGGTCCCGAAGCTTTATCTGGATGCATTTGACTAATTGCCTCTGTAAATTCCTCCATAGTAAAATCAGCCTCGAGCTCCCTGTTGTGCTCTTCAGTAATAACCTCCTCATTTGTACTTTCAATGACCTCCTCTTCTCTTCCATCATGATCGAATAATTTCTGAAAATACTCCTTTACTACCTGACACATTTCTTCATGGTCTTGCAGCATCTCTCCATCGTCATTCTTAAGCTTAGTAACATGATTCAACCTCTTTCTCGTCGTAGCAAAAGCATGAAAGAACTTCGTGTTGGAGTCCCCATCTAACAACCAAAACGATTTAGCTCTTTGTTTCCAATAAACCTCCTCATGCATCAAAAGCTCATCCAACTTGCTCCTTTCTTCAAAATACTTCTTAGTTCTCTCAATCCGTTGCACAATCTTCATACTGGTTGACAGCTGCCTTCTGTTTTCGTATTTTCTCCCTGAACTTGTTAAAGAACTCTTTACCCCACTTCTCCATAAAACCAGACAGGTCTAACAGCTTGGGAAGGAATTCAATCGGGGCCATATTCGTCCAGTATCTACTAACCTCCTCATGAAAAGTCTTCTCCTTTAGCCAGGTGTTTTCAAAACAAAACCGAAACTTCTTCTTAGAATGATCCAAGATACAAAGATTAATCTGAATTGGATCATGATCAGAGTATATAGTATGGTGCACACTCAGCTTACATAGAGGGAACAAATTCCACCATGATGCTGTTGCAAAAGCCCTATCCAAGCGTTCACGGACCCAGTCCTTAGTGCCTCTGCTCTTCTCCCAAGTGTAATTACCCCCTGTCAACTCCAGCTCTATTAACTCACAATCCTCAACAGTGCTTCGAAAACCATCCAGTAAGCCTTGCGGATGTTTATGGTTTCCTTTCTTATCAGAATCACTCAGCATATCATTAAAGTCACCCACAATGCACCAAGGTAACGAAGACCTACCTGCAATCTCCTTTATATAATCCCACGATTCCCTTCTCCTCGTACGTTCTGGAAACCCATAAAAACATGTCATCCTCCATTCTGGAAAATTATCTTTTAGCATAAGAACATCAATGTGATTGTTTGAGAAATCACTAACTTTACAACTAACGTTTCTCCTCCAAAACACAGCCAAGCCCCCACCTCTTCCATTACTATCCACTGACCAGTATTCTGCAAAACCAAACTTCGAGCACAATTTTTTTATTCTGTCTTTATTAGAAAACGTCTCAGACAAAAACAAAAAGTCAGGTTTTAGAGATTTAACCAAATCTCCTAGATTTCGAACTGCTCGAAGGTTCCCCAACCCTCGGCAGTTCCAACTTAAGATTTTCATTGTTGATGGCTGGCTTGCAACGCAAGCTCAGCCAATTCATTTGTTGAAGATGTTGCACAATCCTTTACTGAAAGAACAGCATCTGTGTGAGAACTCTTATAACTTGGGCCTGTAATTAACCCACCAGTAGTATCCATAATATCATACACTTCTGGGCCTCCCCTCATTCTTTTCCTTTCAGTAAATTTAAGCCCATTAAGCTCCTCATCCTCCAGCCCACTTTCAAAATTTGAAATTCCATCCAATCCCTCAAACCCCGCTATTTTTACACCTGCCTTATCTGTATATGTAACAACCTCCTTTGATTTCCCCTAAAAACTAATCATATCCCTTATATTATTCTGATTTCCGTCTTCCCCGTTGCTACCCCCCTTTGATTTCGGATCACAGTTGACTCTTCCAGCCCGCTCTTCCCAGTTTGAATCTCCCTCCTCCCTTAGCCACTTACTTTTCACCGGACCTGTCATTCGCCGTGGCGGCGCACGTAACCAGCTGCCCCAGTCTTTACTAATCTCCTCATTTCCCCTGTTCAAAAATTTCCTGCAGTAGCTTTCAGTATGTGACATTAGCCTACACGTAAAATAGAAGTCTCCCAACCGCTCGTACTTGCAACTGATGATTACTTCCGTTCCGTTCCTCTTCACTATTTTCTTTCTCCGTTTTAATGGCTTCCGGACATCCATTCTGATTTTAACCCTCATAAACTCGCGCCATATACTCGAGTTATTCTTGGTGTCATACTCTAGAAATTCTCCGAAGAAATCACCAAGCTGCTTCCCAACATTTTCCACCATAAACCCAGTAGGTAAATCATAGAGCTGAATCCACATACTAACGTGCCAAAGTGGAACATTCATGGGCTCCTCCCCCTGTGGTATCGCAGCTATAATCAGCATTGCATTATCGAATGACCATGGACCTCCCTTCAACACCCACCCTAAATCTTCCTTATGGTAAAATTGAAACAAAAAGATTCCCGGTTCAAGCTCCTTGATATTGATCCCCATTGCCGGTTTCCAAACATCTGCTAACTTCGATTTCATTGCACGAACATTCACATTCCTTTCTGTGAGAAATCTTCCGACTGCACACAAATCATACTTCGTTGTCTCCTCCTCCACATCTCCATAAAAAACAAAAGCTGTATTTTCCTCCTCATCTATATCCAAACCTGCCATACGCTCATTCAGATCCTGATATCGTGACATATTAACAAACTCACACGACCCAAACTTCAATGGATAAAGTTTGAACGGAGAGAAAACACAAAACTCTCACTTGAACAGAGAGAAATTTTTTTTAATCGTATTCATTCCTAGACATATTACTTTTTCTATTTTTCAATAACTAAACAATTTCCTTTTTCAATTAAAATAGAATATCTTTCACAATTTATTGAACTAAAATATCTCTTTTTTTTAAAATAGTACGAGCAGTTTTGTTTAATAAAATAACATAATTATATTATAATTACTATTAACTAATCAATTACCTTTTTCACCCAAAACACGTTACCTTTTCTTTTTTCTCTAATTAACATCTCTCTTTTTCCAATTATATCATGAAGGGTTACCTTTTTCAACCAAAACACGGTACCTTTTTTCTTTTCTCTTATTAAAATCTCTTTTTTTCCAATTATATCACAGATGTTTCTATTTAATAAAATAAAATAATAATATTATAATACTAATAATTAACCGATTATCTTTTCAGCTAAAACGTATCATCTTTTCTATTTTTTCTAATTAAACTTCCCTTTTTTTCTAGAATATCACGGGCAACATTAATTTCTCATTTTCTAAAAATTATGAGCAATTTTTTTTTTGTAAAATGACATAATTAAATTATAATTATATAAGCTAATCAATTACCTTTTTCACATAAATCATGTTATTTTTTTAATTTTCACGTTATCTTTCTATTTTTTCTAACTAAAATCTCTCTTTTTCCAATTATATCAAGGGAGATTTTATTTAATAAAATAAAATAATAATATTTTAATATTAATAATTAATCGATTACCTTTTTCAACTAAAACGTATCATCTTTTCTATATTTTTTTAACTAAAATCCTTCTTTTAATAGAAATATCACGGACAATATTAATTTTTCATTTTCTAAAAATATTTCGTGCAATTGTATTTTAGTAAATAAGGTAATTAAATTATAATTGCTATAAACTAATCAATTATATTTTTCACCTATAACATGTTTCCTTTTTAATTTTCTCTATCTAAATCCTATCTTTTTCTAATCATATCACATGCATTCTATTTAATAAAAATAATAATTTTATAATTACCAATAATTAATCGATTACCTTTTTCAACTAAAACCTATCATCTTTTCTATATTTTCTAACTAAAATCCTTCCATTTCTAAAAATATCACGGATAACATTTGTATAATTATTATCAAATCATCTCATATAATAATGTAAGCCTCCAAAATTCATCTTTTAAAAAATTAATTTATATAAATAAAATTTTTTATATAATATTAAAATAAAAAAATTCGTGCATCGCACGGGCTTTAAGCTAGTATACTAAATAAACAAATTTAAAAAAAATAAAAATAACCCGTGAGCACGGGCTATAAGCTAGTAATTGATTAAATTTGAAAATGTTATTTTTATAAAATATTAAATTTAATTTTAATAAAGAATATTAATAATACATTAATTATAAAAGATTTAACAGCTAAAATTTTAACAAAAATTAAAAATATATAGTATGTCTATAGACTGCTAGTAATACACTATGATTCATGCCGTAAATATATTAATAGCGACAAATTCACTTAATCTATATACTGAGTGCAACAACTTTTATATCAATTAATTTTTTCGTCTATCTATTTTTATATTTTACCATTTAATACCGAATATGTTACTTTAAGTATGTATTTAATTATATAAGTATTTTAATATTTTAATTTTTACTACATTTTTTTTTATTTTTTTGCCAAAACCACTATTTTCTAGTAGTGTACGTGTAATTAGAATAATTATGTGTTTTTTAAGTATAATAGTTTTAACATTTATGAGATTGTTAAAACCGGTTTATAAATAAATAGACTTGGAAATATATTTAAATAGATTGACAACATCTGTTTAAATTATAGTAGGAATTTCATATAACTACATTCTTTAAAATCGATTTTTTTGATTAGTTCGTTAAAATAATTTTTTAACATTTAATCTGTTAAAATAAGGTTTTGAAAATAAGTAAAACCTCTAAATGTATTTAAATTAAAATTTTTAAATGTAATTTTATTAGAATACAATAGCTAGGTAAATAATTAGATATGACAAAACATATTTTGAATAAATAAACACGTAAACCCCTTATTACCAATGATCAAAACCGCCCAAAATTTTTAATATTTCAGTTTTCTTAATAATATAGTATCGATTTATTATACAAGTAAATAGAAAAAATACACACGTAAAATTATCGAGCCGCATCGGAAAAGGCGCGCGTGTAAGCCAAGCCAACCAATGAGTAAAATGAAGAAATTGAACATATCGTGAGATAAAGAGTTGGTCTTACATGTCCATATCCTGAGATAATTCTACGAGGATTGCTGCTTAGTTTTGCACCAGATTTGAACGTATTAATATAGGATACAGCTCTCTTAACTCAAACTATTACGTACGGTACTACTATTGGTACAGGTGTGTACAAAGGTGTTAATGTTTCCACACAATATATACAATGCACTTTGGCAATCTCTTGAACATAATATATATGAACGGTCCAGCTTTCAAGTCTGTAACCTGTTTACATTCTTGCAGAACCATCAAATCCTCCTACATTTTTTGTTAGGATTAAATCTAAGCATGATTTGCTTTTAATAAAATTGATTTTCGGGTTTAATAAAGGAGCTGGCAAATCAAAGTAGTTGGTTTGTTAAGATTTGGTTGATTTGGTTTATTTCAGAGATTGCAGGAAGATCACGAGATCATGAAGTCATGGAGTAATTTTAGTAATCGTAGTAGCTATCATTTGTATTTAAAACCTTCTTTTGTATGCATTTTCTTTATCATCAGAAGTAATACATTTCAGTTCGTCTTTTATCTCTCTGTTAAACAACTGTGTGTGTGTTAATCTGTTTTGACTTCTACATTTGGTATCAGAGCATTAAGGCGAGGTCTGTTTGTATATGCCAAAGTATATGCCCAAAGCAACGAAGATGGAGACATTGAAAAACAAAGATGGTTCAGTAGGGCTAAGCTATCCAATGTTGAGCAAAAGTAACTATACGGCTTGGTCATTAAAGATGAAAGTCTATATGCAGGCGCACGGGATCTGGGAAGTGGTTGAACCCAATGGCACAAAGGCGGTAGAGGATAAGATGGACAAGATGGCATTGGCTGCCATATACCAGAGCATTCCCGAAGATGTTTTGTTGTCGATAGCTGAAAAAAAGAATGCTAAAGAAGCATGGGAGGCTGTGAAAACAATGTGTCTGGGTGCAGATTGGGCGAAAAATGCAAAGATTCAAACGTTAAAATATGAATTCGAGTTCTTATGTATGAAGGAGACAGATCTGATTGATGACTTCTGTATGAAACTTAATGGTCTGGTCACGAATATGCGAACCCTTGGGGAAACAATTGATGAAACGTATGTGGTGAAAAAGTTACTAAGGGCCGTTCCAGCAGAGTTCTTGCAAATTGCTTCCACGATCGAACAGTTTGGGAACCTGGAGACCATGACAATCGAGGAAACTGTGGGCTCTCTCAAGGCACACGAGGAACGTCTACGTGGACAGAATGAGACTGGTGGTAGTAGTGGACAACTTCTACTAACTGAAGAAGAATGGAAAAAGCGAGAGGTTACAGAGGGTAAGCTTCTCCTTACGAAGGAGGAATTGAATGGTTGAAGAAGAAAAATAAAAAATGAGACATATGGTAATTTTCAGAACAACACAGGAGGACGTGGAGGAAGGGATCGAAGCACAATTAGATGTTTTAATTGTGGCACACTAGGACACTACGCGGCGGAATGTCGTAGACCACGTCGTGACAGAAGTAGAGAACCAAGAGCAGGGACTGAGGTTAATTTGACACATGTCCACGACGATGAGCAAAACTTGTTGATGGTTGAAGGTATGGTATTTGGACAATGGAGCATCCAACCACATGACTGGTACCAAGTTTGAGTTCAAAAATTTAGATGAAAGTGTGACAGGGCAAGTCAGGTTTGGTGATGGTTCTAAATTCGACATCAAGGGAAAGGGGACAGTGGCTTTTAAATGCAAAATGGCGAAGAATTAGATATCCAAGGGGTCTACTTTATTCCAAATTTGTGCAACAATATCATATCTTTGGGTCAGTTATCTGAGAGTGGGAGTGAAGTCACAATTAAAGGGATGTATTTGTGGGTGTATGACAGCCTAGGACGCTTAATCTTGAAAGTAAAGCGATCTGAGAAAAGGCTATACAAAATTATTCTGGAACCTTTTGAACCTATCTGTCTACTAACTAAGGAGGAAGACTTGACTTGGCTATGGCACTCAAGGCCGGGTCATGTCAACTTTCAAGCAATGAAGTTAATGTCGACACGGAAAATGGTACATGGGATACCGGATTTTTCACAACCAAAGACTATATGTGAAGGTTGTCTAATGTCAAAGCAAAACAGAAATCCATTCCCACAAAAGACTGAATATCGAGCCAAAGGAGTGCTATAGCTAATTCATGGTGATATTTGCGGACCTATTTCACCGGAGACAACGGCGGGCAACAGGTACTTTTTGCTCTTAGTTGATGATTTTACTCGGTTTATGTGGATTTTTATGTTGAAAAGAAAAAGTGAGGCCTTGAATGCATTTAAAAAATTTAGAGTCTCGGTTGAAAATGAGTCGAAGAAAAAGATTGGAGTGTTTCGTACAGATAGAGGTGGAGAATTCAACTCAAGAGAGTTATCGAAATATTGTGAAATGGCTGGGATTAAGAGACATCTTACAGCACCCTATAATCCCCAGCAAAATGGTGTGGTTGAACGTCGCAATAGGACGATTGTTGAAATGACTCGAAGCTTCTTAAAGACGATGAATATGCCCTCGATTTTCTGGGCAGAAGCTGCACGTCACAGTGTATACATTCTCAATCAATTGCCAACCAGGGCACTGTCAAGAGTAACTCCGTATCAGGCATGGAAAGATAGAAAACCCGATGTGGGACATGTTAGAGTTTTCGGTTGTGTGGCACACATGAAATTACCTAGTGTGCACATAACCAAGCTCAATGATCGCAGTAAGTTCATAGTTAATCTCGGGAGAGAAGAGGAAACTAAAGCGTATCGCTTGTACGACCCAACTACCAACTCCATACATGTAAGTCGCGATGTTATTTTTGAAGAAAAAAGAGCTTGGCTTTGGGATGTTAAACAGGAATCAGGGGACTCTGGCTCTTGTGGTTCATTTATTGTAATGGGAAATCAGGTGAATGAAGGAGTTGAGTATGGTGGTTATCAAAGCGAGGAGGAGCCAACAACTCCTAGCATGAATATAGGAGGTAATACTTTGGGTTCTGAGATAGAGGAAAACAGTACACAAAGCAGTGCACAAAGCCAGTCATCAAGTAGCAGCAGCAGCGAACCACGAAAGTTTCGATTGCTTAGTGACATCTATGATGAAACGGAAGAATTGAAAGTTGAAAATGAGATGTTGTTATTGGGGATAGAAGAGCCTAGAAACTACAGTGAAGCAGCGACTGAGAAGGCATGGGAACAAGCCATGAACAACGAGATTGAAGCTAAAGAGAAAAACAACACATGGAGCTTGGTCGAATTGCCACCTGGGAAAAAAGCTGTGGGCTTTGAAGTGGGTCTTTAAACTGAAAAAAGACTCAAATTGGGACATAATTAAACACATGGCCAGGTTAGTCGCAAAGGGATACATACAAAGGCAAGGTGTAGACTATGATGAGGTCTTTGCACCAGTTACGAGGCTCGAAACTGTGAGATTGTTACTGGCACTTGCAGCAAAAAACGGGTGGCAGGTTCATCACTTGGACGTCAAGTCCGTGTTCCTAAACGGAGAGTTGCAGGAAACAGTTTATGTAACTCAGCCTGAGGGTTTTGTGAAGAAGAACAAAGAGCATCTAGTGTATAGGTTGATAAAGGCTCTGTATGGATTACGCCAAGCTCCTCGAGCCTGGTATGCTCGTCTTAGCAAGTACCTCGAGAAACTGGGTTTCACTAAATGCCCATACGAGCATGCAGTGTATACAAAAAAGGAGGGAACTGAAAGCTTGATCATTGGAGTGTACGTAGATGACCTCCTTGTTACAGGTACGAGTCTCACCATGATTGAAATGTTTAAACAGCAAATGAGTACAGAATTTGACATGAGTGACCTCGGAAAATTGTCACACTATCTGGGGATTGAGGTGAAGCAAAAGGAAGATCACATTGAATTGAGACAGACTGCGTATGCCAGAAATCTACTTAAAAAAGCTAGGTTGTCTGATTGTAGTTCGGTAAAATATCCAATGGAAGTGAAAGTGCATATTGGCAAAGACGAAAAAGGTAAGGCAGTGGATTCAACAAAGTTTAAAAGTCTGGTAGGGGGTTAAGATATTTAGTTCAGACACGCCCCGACATCGCTTTTGCAGTTAAGATTGTTAGTAGGTTTATGGAGCGACCCACAACGTTGCACCTCAATGCTGTCAAACGCATACTTCGATATATAAAGGGAACTTTGGAGCTCGGTCTGGTTTATACAAAAGGTATTGGAAATTACATTCTTAGTGGATATTCTGAAAGTGATTTAGCAGGCAATGTTGAAGAGAGACGAAGCACGGGTGGAATGGTTTTTTACTTAGATGAGAGCCTCATAACTTGGGCCTCACAGAAGCAGCGTTGTGTTGCTTTATCCTCGTGCGAAGCAGAGCCGGCAACAACTGCTGCATGTCAAGGAATGTGGTTGAGGAACTTGTTGGGACAAATATCGGATGGAGAATTGAGCCCAGTTATCATATATGTGGATAACAAGTCTGCTATAGACCTTGCTAAAAATCCTATTTTTCACGGGAGGAGCAAGCACATAGATATTAGTTACCACTTCATTCGTGAGTGTGTAGGGCGGGGAGAGATTGTTATTAAACATGTCAAGACTGATATGCAAAGGGCGGATGTGTTAACAAAAGCAATGACCACTGTTAAGTTCGAACGAATGAGGGAGTTGCTGGGTTTGAAGAATTTGCAGAAATGAGCTTGCTTAGATTGAGGGAGAGAATGTTAGGATTAAATCTAAGCATGATTTCCTTTTAATAAAATTGATATTCGGGTTTAATAAAGGAGCTGGCAAATCAAAGTAGTTGGTTTGTTAAGATTTGGTTTATTTCAAAGATTGCAAGAAGATCACGAGATCATGAAGTCATGGAGTAATTTTAGTAATCGCAGTAGCTATCATTTGTATTTAAAACCTTCTTTTGTATGCATTTTCTTTATCATCAGAAGTAATACATTTCAGTTTGTCTTTTATCTCCCTGTCAAACAACTGTGTGTGTGTGTGTGTGTTAATATGTTTTGACTTCTACATATTTCAGATTTAGAAATTTTAGGCCAGGGCATTGAGGTGCCATTTGGATCATAAGATTTTAACCATGGTTAATGAGAATGAGAATGAGTGTCTAATACATTTTGTATTTGGAATTATTTCTTATTCCCGTTTCCTCAGTTAATTGCATTATCCAAACGCCCAGTGAGATATGAGTAACGAAAATTCTATAAGCCCCCAACTAGTTATATTATTTAAGAACTTCAAATTAATACTATCATTCATGTTGCAATGATTGTAAAATTACATTTGCACATTTGAACATTGATCTAACAAAAAATGCTGCTTGTACATTTGATCTCACTATACTACAATTCAGACAATCCAAACATCACTATCGCTTGTGAAAGGCAACAGAGAGCAGAACATGCAGAAGTAGTGTATGCGTGTGTGTGTGGGGGGGATGAGGTGTTCTCAAATATATCATCATAAACGTAGTAATAGTACTGATAGTCTGATCCCTCTGGATCTGCATCGCTCAACACATGATTGAATTCTTTTTCTAATCTTCCACTTCTTAAGTTTCTATTTTCACTTTTCTTTTGAGTATTGGATATGTGTCTTATCGCCATGATGATACTTCTTGCGTCTATGGTAGGAGGCCGCTGTTCACCTTGTTGACGATGACCCTCACGACAAGTTCTCTTCAAATGGACTTTGTGGCCATCGTTATCGATGACGATTTGGGCGAGGGTTAACTCTTTACGCTGAGAGGTTCCGCCGATGGTGAAGTTGGTCAATGGATTGTATGTGCGACAATGAGTTTGGTAGGATGTCTGACGAGCCATCGGTGACTGACTTAATACAGATTTATATTCTTTTTTCTCTAAATGATTCCTACAAACGACGCCAAATGTTGAAGCCGATTTTCGTCAAGGACAAAGCTTCAAGATTAAATTTATATTTGGATATTCGAATAGAGATAATAAGAATAAAGATGTTAATATAAAAATACAATTAGGGTTTTTGTGATGTTTGGGAATGTTCTTGAGAGTTTGTAATCGGGTGTAATTTTCAGATCCCTCTCAAGGTGCCTACGTGGATCAAGTCCACATAGTTCTATTTAATTTAAGATTGTATTTCTGGTAATATTAGGCCCAACCCACGTCTTTTGTCTTTGGCGGCAAGTAATGTCCATATTTGAAAGGATATTCTCAGCATCAGGATCCTCTAGAATTAGGTTTCCGATCATATAATTTTTTTTTCCACAGCCTTATGCATTGCGGCTTTATGCGTTTTTCCAGTGGATTGGGCTCGATATATTTTTAGGCCATTGATAAATCCTTCGGGTACAATGTTGATGTAGTCTTCGACCGTAAATAATGGTGGGACATTATTTGGTCCATATAAGCCCATATAAAGATAACCATTGGACGCGAATATGCAAGCCCATCCATCGGATACAAGATATATTCCTTGTATCAACAAACCCCATCATTACTAACTCTGTCACCTACAAAAATCATTGCTATGCTGACACTATCATTACCAATACAGAATCACCAAAATTATGTCCAAATCACAAAAAGTTTAACACAAATCATTAAATTTCAATCAAAATCACCAAATGTTTTTGGGTGAATCATCAAGAACGTAACATCCATCATACCTGCCATCACCATAACCACAATCTCCACCAAACATCTACCACCCGCTAGTACAATCATCACCACTATAAGCCCCACTACTAGAAAGAAACAAGATATGAGAAATCATGAATATGAAGAAAAATCTACCTGATCTGTATTTTTCTCGCTAAACTGATCGAAAACATGAGTGAGGAAAAATGACGATGAACGAGCAGCGATGATAGATCATGAATGTTCATGAAACAACAAGGGACAATGGCGGTTGAAACAACGATCTAGGATGAGGATGTTGATTGTAACAATAACTAGCGACGGTGGTGTTTTGTCGGTGGCAATATTTGGCCGATGATAAAAGCATGGCATCAGTGCCGGAGTGCAGGAGGGGAGATGGAAATGGGGTGGAGAGATGGAGGGAAGAAATAAAATTCAGATCTATATATGTGTGGTTAAAATTTAATGTACATATAAAATATGTGTGATTGAGATTAAGTCTCTTTTCTCATAATAAGGAAGGTCTCATTGAACCACTTGCATATATATATATATATGGACTCAATAAATTAAATGATGGACTAGGTAAATAATTTTAGGTTTCAACCTAATTTGTTGGTATGGACTTGGTGGTACAAGATAAATATGGGTGGAATAATAATTGTATCGGTAGACAATTATTGTATCTGGTATATAAAGGTGGACTCAATAAATTAAATGATGGATTAGGTAAATAATTTTAGGTTTCAACCCAATTTGTTGGTATGGACTTGGTGGTACAAGATAAATATGGGTGGAATAATAATTGTATAGGTAGACAATTATTGTATCTGGTATATTTTGATCACAAAGTTAGGTAATTAGATGTTATGAATGAGAAGACTTGTATAATAAATATGGAAAGATTTGTATAATATGGTAAATTTTGGTGACTAAGTTTACGATGTACTGTTTTGTGAGACGTGGATATTTGGACATAATATTTGGGTGATGGGTGATAGGAGTATTTGTTTAGCTAGGTAAGGTATTGCCTAGGCAAAACATCATTAAATTATGCGTTGGTGTTTAGCCTGGCCTATTCGAATAGGGTAGGCAATGCCTCGTGGATTCTGGGTTTCATAGACCTCTACACGAGTCGTCCATAAACATACGACTCCATAAACATTCGAATATATAAACTAGCTATTTTTTCCTATGCAGATATGTAAAATCTAATTATCTTGCAAGTTATTTTTGTAGTGAACTAAGAAGACTTAAAAATGGTTCTATATCTTGTGTGATTTTTTAGTTATATATATTTTAAGTACTCTGATGTTCTGTTCTAATGTTTGCACTATTATTCCCATCATTCAATCAAATGGTGTGTGAGATGAAGTTCTTGATTAAAAGAAAATTAATCTTCTTGCTCTTGTATGCTTTATATATAATAAACTATTTGTTATCTCACACATATATCACTTTACTAACCGATTTAAATGGGATATTATTTAAATCACTAAAGTATAAATATGTGTTCGAAAAATAAAAGTAATTTTTGTTCATTCTGCACATTTTCTTGAATGTTACTGCAACCAAATCAAAACATGTTAAACTCTAGTATTTTAGATAATATATTTAGATTTTTAAAAATTCATTTACTATTTATTTTTAATTTATAGTTGTTTTCCTTGTTTTAATTAAAAAATAGTAAATAAACTTTTTAAATTCTAAATATATTATCTGAAATACTAGAATTTAATAATTTTTTATTTGGTTGCGGTACATTCAAGAAAAATGTGCAGAATCAATAAAAAATTATTTTTATTTTTCGAATACATATTTAGAGTTATCTGTTTGATATTTATCATGACATTTAGTGATTCAAATGATATCCCGATAAAATTTGTGAATAAAGTGATATATGGATGACCATTCTTGCAGTTCTAAAACTGAACGTTCAAACTGCTCCCATGCATGCCTCGCCAGTGGAATAAAGTGAGTCGAAAAAGTTTAAGTTTCTCATATTATGTCTTTTGATTTGAATATGTACTGAAATGTTGAATTAAACAAATTTAATGTGATATTAATCCAATCCAAACATGAGGACGTACAGTCCGCGTCTGGCAAAAATGCAATGAAATGCATTTCATTGCACAAGATCTTGAAATGCATCCTCCATAGACGTACTAGCTAAAAGGGTAGATCTGCTGCTGATCTTGCACTTCCTCCCAAAATGGTAACTATAATACTTTCTTATACTGCAAGGCATCAAAATTTGCATATTTACTTTAATATGTAATTAAGTGAGTGCACATGTATATATTAAATGGGCAATTCTCATTCTCAATTCAAAAGCTCCAACTATACCAACTTTTCCGGCCCTCTTCCGTCTCATATTCATAATTTCCTTTCCAACATTAATTTGATTGAGATCGTCAGCCAAATTGTGAGTATAGCATTTTCATCTATCTATCATTCTCATGTATATTAATTCTGTTTTCAATATTCTTTTGTGCATATATATACAAGTTTCTAATAAATGTCATTAGAAATGCATGGTAAATAACTTCAGTCCCAACTTGACATTTTTAGTAGCTTTTTTCTTTCAGTTACCATTTCCACAAGTTATAAACTGTAAGGTGTAATATTATTATAATTTATTTTTCAACTAGATCTTGATCTACTTGTTTTAATTTGTTAGTAATTAAATTGTAGCACTCTCATTAGGTATATTATTTATAACATTTTTTTTACTGTTTTTGCTGTATATTTGAAGCCAGAATTTAGTGTTTGTTAAATGTTAACCGACCGAGGGAAGAGCATATTTCCATGCTAAGTATCAACACTACAAGAAAACAAGATTAAATGTGACCAAATAAATTCGACCGCGGCTAAATTCGACCGTATTCGGTCGATCGAATTCATCCCGGTTAAATTCGATCGTTTTCGATCGAAATTAAAACGGTTGAAATTAAACGGTCGAATTTAGCACTAAATTCGTCCGGATTCGGACGACCATATTCGATCCGGCTAAATTCGATCGAAAACAGTCCAATTTATAAATGTGATCGAATTAGGCGGTCGAATTTAGTAGTTATTTTTGTTCGGTCGAATTTAGCACCCGCCAAAAAAGGGGGGAAAAGTCCCGCCCATAGTATTTTGGGACGTGCTAAATTCGACCGAATGTGGTCGAATTTAGTGGGGAGCGGGAAATTTGCCGCCCAAAAAAATTTCCGAATGTAGGCGAAATTTGGTCGAATTTATAAATGTGACCGAATTCGGTCAATATTAAATTTGACCAAAAACGGTCGAATTTGCCCGCATTAAATTCGACTAAATTTGGTCGAAATTAATAAATGCGACCAAATTCGGTTGAATTTATTATTTTCAGAAATTGAAAAAATATTATTAAATATTTAAATGTTTGTACACATCATGAAAAAACATTTATATGTAGAAGGATGACTTTAATCACATGTACAAATTTATTTTGTACAAAAAAAATATTCATATAATAAGAAAATGTTGAATTTTTACTCATTAGATACTTTCAAATATTTTTGAAAAATATCTAATTAGTTGTAAAAAATACAAAAAAAAAATGAGGGTATCCGAAAGACATATTACAATCTATAAAAAAATTAGAAAATAATAATGAGGAGAAAAAAAAAATTAACGGTCAACTAGTACTTTGACTAGAACCCATGAATAGGGTTTCGTCAAGGTTTAGTGTTTGGATTATTTTAAAAATATTTCTCGACGACCCAACCATACGGTGGTCAAGATCCACCAAATTTCAGAAAAAATAAATTAATTTGGTTTGGTAATTTAACAGTGAACTAGTACGTTGACTAGAACCCCTAAATAGGGTTTCGTCAGGGTTTAGTGTTTCGATTTTTTTAAAAATATTTTTCGATGACCCAACCATACGGAGGTCAAGATCCATCATTTTTAATGTTATCGCAAAAATTTCAGAAAAAAATAAATTAATTTGGTTTGGTAATTTAACGGTCAACTAGTACGTTGACTAGAACCCATAAACTGGGTTTCGTCATGGTTTAGTGTTTCGATTTTTTTAAAAATATTTCTCGACGACCCAACTATACGGTGGTCAAGATCCATCCTTTTTATTGTTATTTCCAAAATTTTAGAAAAAAATAAATTAATTTGGTTTGCTAATTTAATGGTCAACTAGTACGTTGACTAGAACCCCTAAATAGGGTTTCTTCAGGGTTTAGTGTTTCAATTATTTTAAAAGATATTTCTCGATGACCCAACCATACGGTGGTCAAGATCCATATCCTTTTTAATGTTATTTCCAAAATTTCAGGAAAAAAATAAATTAATTTGGTTTGGTAATTTAACGATCAACTAGTACGTTGTTTCGTCAGGGTTTAGTGTTTCGATTTCTTTAAAAATATTTTTTGACGACCCAATAGAAATTTGACGGGCGTAAATATGACCAACAGAAATTCGGTCAAATTTAGCTAAATTCGATCGATATCAGTCGAATTTAGCTAAATTCGACCGAAAAAATTCGGTCATATTTAGCCTTTTTTCTTGTAGTGCAAATCTCCGTATTTATATTCTGCTTTATTAATATTTATTTGAGATTGTATTATTTGATTTTGTTTCTAGTAAATAATAATAATAATAATAATAATAATTATTATTATTTATTTTTAATAATTATGAATTACACTATTTTAAATCTACTTTAATAATGTCACTTGTCTTTATTTTCAAATGCCATGTGGTTTCTCAAGAGCTCCTAAAGTTTTAAGTATATTATTTTGATTTTGGAATCATCTTATTTCAAGATTTCAGTATTTTGATTTGTTTGTCAATCAATTCTAGATTTTGGTTGTTTTTACTTTTATAGGTAGCACTGAGTCACCAATTATTTTGCATTTGTTTATTATTTTGAACTATTTACTATTTACAAATTTATTATTCTTTTCAAACATATTTTTATACAGTTTAGTTTTAATTGTCTTTTCTTGGTTAATTTTTCCCCATTTCTCTTTTATAAATTTTTCCCTTTTTCTTATTTATGAATATGTTTTCTAATATCTAAATTTACTACAAACTAAGTTACTTCACATTTTTTGTTAAATCCGTCAATATCTATCTAACAATTTGGTACATTACTATAACCTAGTACTTAAATATATGCTATCAATGAAACTATAAGTAACCAATGGAATGTGTAAATCAGCCATATGCATTTTGATATAAAGATCCTAATTGCAAAATAGGATGATTAGAAACATGAACAGCTCTTCTAGTCATTTTAACTTGCATTATTTGTTTCTGCCTAGGTAGCCATTTTTTCTGTTTAACCTCTTCCTTCAGACCTTCAATCTTCTGAAAGACTAAAAGATTTCTTCTGTTCTATAACTAATATTAGGGATATTGTGAGAACTTAAAATATGTACCCAAGGATTGGATTGTAAATAACGATTAGTTCACCTGGACCCTACATGCTAGGCTTCAAGATCCCCCTTCTTGCCCCTCCCTAACATGTATGTTTTCATGGTTGAGGGCTTGAGGCACTTTAGTTTACTGTTCTTTTTCACGTGTTTTTTTACAACGCTCTCTATGTTTTCAATTTATTAGGAAAGTAAATCAACTATTTAAGCAATTTATTTTAACAAAATAAATACTTATTATTTTAAATCAACATAACTAAATATACCTCTAACTTCTTTTAAACACCGAAAGTTATTTAGAAGTTCTATGAAATTAGTATTTCATGGCTTAACCATACACATCTACAAACAAAAGTAAGAATTATATGAATTAACTAACATGGATAATTACGGGATCCAATCATATTACTAGTTAGTAGATAGTAAATAGTTCATGTAAAAATATTAAAACACCGTACAAATAAATGTTGGCTTAAATCTAGTGTCATGGGGCGTGCTACTTTTAATATTTATCATTTCATTATTTATTATTTTTTTTCACTTCTATTTACTTTTATTCCTAATGTTAAAATTAATTTTGTATGTTTTAATTAGAAATGATTCTTGAAAAAGATTATGACCATCGTATATACATATATTTAAAATAATTAAATTATAAAATGTGTTTAAAGTTAAATAATTAGATGTATTTTGATAAAATAAGATATCAATATAATTAGCTTAATAAAAAAAGATTTTTAAAGACATTCAAAATGTGTTTTTAAGGCTGTCTACATAAAATATTTGAACATATTTTAATCAAAATAGGTTTTTTAAAATTATTAGTTTCACTAAAATTTTTAAGAAATATAACAGGCCCAAGACTTCCTCAACCAAAATGACCCACGCAAAATGGGCCTAAAACTTGTAATATTTGAGCCTAAGGTAAAATATTTAAAAACATATATATAGTGCATAACCCTAAATTTTATTTATTCAATCCACCTATATATACTGAATCAATTTTTAGGTTTGTGCGCCGCATCAGCTATTCTCATCCTCCATCAACTAGTTATCAATTACAGATCTCTTTTGTTCCATTGTCTCTAGCTATTCTCATCCTCCATCAACTAGTTATCAATTACAGATCTTTTTTCTTCCATTGTTTATGGTTTATTTTTATGTCATAGGTGCCCCTTTTCCTTTCATCTTCGGCTTATCAATAACTCATTTGAGACATTTTATTGAAATCAATTAATCAATTAGCAGGACGTTCCTGATTGTGAGTATCATTTTCATCATTGATGTCATTTTCATGTTTTTTTAATTCTGATTGAACAATTTTGTTGAAAAATGTTTTATTTGTGATTTATTGTACAAATTTTTACCAACCAATGTTATCATATGTGATAAATAATGTCATTTCAATCTTTACATTTGCAGTGACTTTTTATTTTCAATTATCATTTTCTAATATTTAATCGAGATTTCACCCATGTAAGCCTGTTCTTATTTTGATCTCTTGGTCCTCATTACATAAAATATTAAATATTTGTAACAATTTTTTTTTGTTTTTACTTTATATTTAGAATTATAATTGATTGTTTGACAGATTGATTAATAAAAGACATATACTGAGAATATAGTTTACACTCTCAATATCATTTCTACATTTGTCAATTCTATTTTGATAATTTTTGTATGAAACTTCATTATTTTTCATAAATCATGTCATTTTAAATTGTAACTAGTGTCATTTCTCGATCAAGATCTATTACTTGTCTATAGCTTTTCAATTATTATCCTTCAAAATTTAGAGGAGTAACCTGAGTAATTATAACTAAGATTGTGGCATAGGAGCCATCATGTTTGGAACATTTTATTATTGAATTATTTCTCAACCAAATCTACTTGTTTATATTTTTAATATGAGATATGTTATTTCAAATGATGTATCTGCTTTTACTTTATGTTCTAGTAACAAAAATTATTTGTCAATTTTTTTCCTATTAGAATGGTATCTAGCTAGTATAGTTTTAATTATCTGTTTGGAACATATTAAAAATAATCTTTTTATTATCTAATATATTGTTATTTATTAATGAATTTTAAATATCCTGTTCAAAGTATATCTAAAATGGAAAGAGAAATTAAAAGTATATCTAAAATGGAAAGAGAAATTAAGCTTGATTTCGATTCATACAGGAAGATGGCAACTAGGAAACTGGACGCTGCATGGATGCATGGTACAGAGGTAGAGGGAAACAAAAAAAAGGTGAAATGTAATTACTGCTTCAAGGTGATAGGGGGCATCACCAGGTTCAAAGAGCACCTGGCTATAATAGGCACGGATGTCACAGGTTGCCCTGAGGTAAGTTCAGAAGTGTCTGAAGAAATGCGAAACAGGCTTGAACAATATCGTCGACAAAAGGTTGGACAGGGCTCAAGAGGAGCATGCAGTGGGACATCTGAGGAATCACTCCAGGTTCTCGATCTATAACATTATTTACTTATACATAAACAGTACTCTTTGTCGTTTATCTGCTGCTTGTTTAATTCATAATCAAGTGTGTTTGACAGGCTGATGCGCACATACGATACCGTCAAACAACATGGCATGCGTTGCCTGCTCCAGTTCCCCAGCCTTCAAGCGCCTGTAGACTTTCTAATGATGTCCACAGAGCTGTAAGAGAGGATGTGCACCGTTGTCCGACACATTATCATAATCAATTGGTTCTGCATCAACAACATTGGCCTCCCAGTGATGTTGCAGTGAGAAATGCTTACACTTTCCATCCTAATTATCAGGTTCGTCCAATTGCGTTCGAAGCACTACCCACACAGGTTGTATCTCCTTCACCAACTGTCACACCGTCAAGGATAAGTGCAACGTGTCAGGCCTCTTGCTCGGGTTATGGAGTATGGAGTGGATACCAGTCTACTCCATTAAATGAAATACAATGCCATGCTGGTTCAGCCCCATTGCTGATGGGACCTGAACAGAAGACTCTGCCACTGCTGAGCAACATGTTTGATGAAGGAACCTCAAGCCATCAAACCACAGATAATGCTGCTCCGAATGGACAAGACATAAATTTGGAACTCCAGCTCGGAACCAAACCTCCGTCTCCTGATGTAGCTAGCTAGATCTTACTAGAGAAACAAATCCTAGAGTTTAGCAGTTACTTTTTGACTGGGTCTAATTGTGTTGTATTAATAGTCACAAGATATACAACAGTGTCCAGTTATATTTTCCATGTATCTTCTTCTCTATATGATACTGTGTGTAAGTATACCGAGTTTTTAAATGATTTGTAAAAATACATGAAATAAATAATATTAATAGAAAGAAATATTAATAGAAAATCATAATTTAACAAATACATGAAATAAAAAATCATAATATTAATAGAAAGAAATATTAATGTACGCGGACTAAAAAATAATATTAATATCACATAAACACATGAATATTCATTCAAAATAAAAGAAAATCGTTATCGAGTCTAATTACTATGTTCCAACTGGAATTCGAAAAAAATGTTCCAGTCGAGTTTGAGCAATAATTATGTCTCATCAAAATGTTTATTAAATTATTATTATTCTAATTTATTGTTGAATATTTATTTTAATATTTCTTTAATAAGGTTTTTGTTTAAATTGCATCACAATTTAAAATGTGTATTTTTTTTAGGAAACGTACTTGTAATATTACATAGTTAACTCCCATGTGCTATTAGGATCATAATTAATCAAATGCAAAATTTTTTTAAATACAAACTTACAAATTCTTTCTGTTCTAACATATATATTTATAACTTCCGTTAACAACATTAATAATCAAACTTTTATTGATTGACTAATACACATAACTTAATTATTCAAAAATCTTTTGGGTTCACCAATACCAAAATAGGGTATAGAAATATGAAATTTTATTTGTTTAAAATGTGTTGAACCGTAGTTCAAATTTGTCGAACATGTATTATAAAATTCTCAACTACACTTGCAGGAGGGTTCACCAATTAGAGTATAGAAATATGAAATATTATTAATTTAAAACACTTTTCTTAATTATATCAATGTAAAATTATTTTATATATTTGGATTTAGCACCAGCTTAACTATATATTGTTCGATATTCAACTTAAGTTATATATATGTTGAACATCCATTATAAAAAATATATATGTTGAACATCCATTATAAAAATATTTCAATTTTAAAATATTTTGCAAATTACCAAGGGCAAACGTTTAGTCCAACTTGTGACACAATCAACCTTTTCTAACAATATATATAATAAAATACATTACATTATATGTTTTATATGTGCAAATTGTAATTTACTTTTTATTCTCGTATGTATTAGCTTTTAAGTTTTTATTAAATATTTATATAAGCAAATATAGACTAGGAGTGAGAGCCAAGCCATCACCACCAAAAAAAACTAAGAGAAATTTATGATTATGCTTTTTTGAAATAAATAAATGTTAAAATTAACTTTGTATCCAACATCAATTAGGCACTTTATCTAAATAATTTATCCCATATCCTAAATTTCTTTTAATCTACATCATATAATTTTACTATACACATGCATAGACACATGTATATAGAGCCGGTCAAACGGGCGGTTCAGCCCGGCACGCTCGTGGATTATTCGTCAAAAAGCACGTTCAGCACGGCACGCGAATAAAAAGCACGCAGCCCGTTCGGCCCGCTCTAATTGACGTGCCGTGTGCGAGCCCAAGATCTGTTAATCGTAACCGGCACGGCATGTGGGGAACCGTTTTTAAATAAAAAGCACAGCACGGCACGGCCCGTTCGTTCGGCACGTCAAACTTAGCATTTGTACAACACTTAATTCAGATATACAGAGACATGATGTAAAATGTAAAATGTAATTTGATTGGAATTACAAAACTAATAATATTAAAATTACATATAATCTTGTAGGATATAACTTTATTTAGTAAAATTATAAAAAACCATTCATGTTTTCGACAAAAAATTTAAAAATACGATAAAAATTAAAAACAATTACATTTTAATTGTAACAAAATCGACATTTAAATCTTTTAAATAGCGTGTACTATGTAGAAATAATAAAATAAAACAAAACAAAAATGTAAAAACAAAACAATTGCTTACAGAAATGGAAAAAAAAGTGGCACGCGGAACCGGCCCGGCACGCGGAACCGGCCCGCCAAAGGCACGCCGCACGCGCTGCACGCGCCAACGGCTACATTGATACAAATATACATACTCTGTTTTGTTTTCTGCAGTCTTCTTCACTCCAACGGCTCCAAGCAACGTTCATCTTCATCTCCAACTTTCATCTTCTCTCCAACGGCTCTAAGATTCAAACGACTATCCCCTCCTATAAATATCACAGCTCTTTTCTCTTCTTTCTCACACCTCTCGGAAATCTGTTCTCACACTGTCTCTCTGTTCTCACTCTCTCTCTTTGTTCTCACTCTCTCTCTCTCTCTCTCTCTCTCTCTCTCTCTCTCTCTCTCTCGATTTTGTTTAATCCGCTTACTTACTACTTAGTTATAAACAAATTAATTACTATCTCGACTCTCGACTCTCTACAGTTATTTTCAAATTTCAATTTCCGGTGAGCTTTATACAATTTCCGGTGAGCTTAAATGGAAGAAGGAAGGGGGACATTATCTTCCCAAGGTTCAAGCCAAGCAACTTCCTCTATGCCGCCACCACCACCTGTCGAAGCCAGTAAGTTTATTTTTGATTCGTATTTTCAGTTTATAAATTGATTTTTGATTCGTATTTTCGGTTTATAAATTGATTTTTATTCGTATTTTTGGTTTGAAAAATTCATGATTCGTATATTTAAAAAACTTGTTTACTTTGTTTTTTGATTCGAAAATTCAAAATTGTATTTTTGGTTTTGTTTATATTTAAGTTCCGTATTTTTGGTTTGGTAAATTTTGTATGTTTTAAACATTCGTATTTTTATTTTGTGAAAATTAATCGTTTTTTATTTTGTTTTGTAGGTTCTTCTTCCACGAGCAGAAATTCGTATGTTTGGAATTATTTTAGTAGAGTACCGGCGCCGACGGAACAAGATCCCACCGATATAAATGAGAAAGCTTTACCAACAATTTCACACCATCTCCTCCAAACATCTAGCAGCCACCTTTGCCTAAACATGTTGTTATTGGCTCTCCATTAATTTCCTCGATCTGCCACCAATCTACTCTTTTTCCCCATCTACCTAATCTACCCCCTGATATATAATTGAATGTTCCTCTTCTTTGATATGCTCCATCTTTGATCTTTAGGCTCTGATTTTGTACCACAAACACTCATTCTTCTTTGATGTGCCAGTACATTTCTTCTTTGATTTCGTACTCTTGTTCCCACAAGCCTCCTGGGTAGAAGGGCTAGCAATAATTATATCTGAATATCTGGTCATTTATGTTCAAAATATTTATAATTGTGTTGCGTAAAATCTAGATGTGTAAGTGTAGACAATCGCAAGCAAGTAATACAGTAGTAAATACCGAAAATCGTTCCTCAAGGACTGTCGATTTATGTAAATAGCAATTAATATCAAACAATTCGATTATAGAACACAATATTCGAGTTTGGTTTTTCTAATTAAACTAATCAAGTAATAATACTAAATTAACTAACTAATATTATACTAGCAAAAAGAGTTACGAGAGTTTTAGATACGAGAAGATAAATCAAGATAATTACTTCCCCATAATATGTTCATGTCGGCAATAAAGCAGTGTAATACGATAGCAAAATCACATTCTACTAACCAAAAATTCATAGATCATAGGTTTCTCTCAAAATCACTTTGCTATAGATTCTGTAATTAAATTAACATATGTCTATGCCCAATTCAATTCCAGAATACAATTAAGCACCAATTTTACTCGGTTATGCAATGTAACAATATATGTCTATACCATCACAAAATTAATACCAACAGGTATAATCATGCACCATTCAAATCTTGTGTCAATTAATCATAACCCTCTCAGTATTACAATTAACTAATCATCTACTAGTCTTGGCCAAACAATAGCAAATATATAACATGAAATCCACTTGAACGAATAAACTATAATTGTAAATAGTACTTCTTATCAAAATACCAACAATCCCAAACTAGGGTTCCATAAAAATCCTAACTCAATAAGTTTAGTTCATAAGCAAGGTTTCGAAACAATCCAAAGTTAACCAACACATAATCGTAAGAAGAGATATAAAAAGATAAGAGAAAACAAAGCCAATTAAATGTTTTCAATGGATAAATTCTTCTTGTTAATGGCTTCTCTCCTCCTCCCTTGTGCGGCTACTTCTCTCTTTCTTGTGCCTCTCGTACGATTTCTCTGTATTAGGTCTGATCTATTATCTAGTAATATCTCTAATAAAATTATTTTTAATTATTTAAAATAATTACAAGGAGATTTCCCAATCAAAATTGAATTCCAAGAAAGGAAATTCGTATCTGAATTTTGGGCTCTGTTTCTGGGCTGATGCGGCTGGATTTTAAATTAAAGACCACTTCAGAATAAAGATCTTCTCCTAAGTTTTTCGTTGGCTTTTGAATCGTCAGAGTTGGACTTGTAAAACTCCAGACATGACCCAAACAGTGCAGACTGCGCAAGCTATCCGAAAAATCTGAATATTAATCATTTTAATCTCCAACTCTTTTTAATTAAGTTCCAGGCCCTCCTTTATTGTAACTCCTTGATACCTACAATAAAATATTAGAATTTATTAAATAAAAATCCAAATCAATGTAAACTAACTTAAATATATGGACAATATTAGGATTAAATGCATACTTATCACATCCCCACAGTTAGCATCTTGCACGTCCTCGGGCAAAGAAGAAAGAAAAAACTAAGTCCTAACTAACTAATACCACTTCCGTAGGTGATCACGGTTGCATTTGGCATATGTAACAAGCCCTTTAAACCCCAAGGTAGCCCTACTGGACGAGTCAAGTCTCAAACATGAAATATATCATAGCACTCCACATATGCAAACTTAATCATGTAATAGCTCTTAGATGTCATATAATACGATTCCTCAACTTTACACAACAACACAACCATTCACTGAATGGTTGGTTTTTCTATTGTAATTCACAATATCCATGGATTATCCATATTATCCATCTTCAATTAAAACAAAAGATTCTCTATTAAATACATTTAACATTTCATTTTTCTGTTATAGAAATACATATGGAGATTCCATCAAGCTATAATGACATTTGTTGTTCAATACATTTAAGATTTTCTTTTTCTGTTATGGAAATACATTAAACCAAAAGATTATCTATTATGGATTTGGAAATGCATTAACTTAAACACAATTTACTCCACCATTATAGGTAAAGAAAAGAAAATTTGAATTCTTTTTCAATCTTACCATTAATCCGTGTCACACCTCCATCAGAAAAGGGTATAGTAATGGATCTAACACCATCGACGTCATTCTTTTAGTTTATATCATTTTTTTCTAATTTTAGCATAATGGATCGGACAGGTATTTTATTTTGCAGGATCACTCTTCTTTTAATCTCTCTCTAATTTTTATGTTTATGCCTAATGACAAGGTCAAAAACGAATTCCTCTTACTCCACTATCTCTTGGATCTACACATAATGGTAGGTTTTTCATTGTAATTCACAATATCTATGGATTATTCATATTATGACCCATTTTTAATTATTGGTGATTAAGTTAACCCAATCTTTCTATTTATTACATAATAAATTTTGAAATTTAAATTACTTATTTAATACATAATCTTTCCATTTAATTCATTATCTTGCTTGATTTTCACCTATAAGTTTCCTCCCATATATTTTTTAAATAATTTTGAATTCATAATTACTAATTTATGAAAACAACGACTCATTCAAAATTTTGCTTAATACTCTAAATATAATGTATTTACATTGTAATTCACAATATTCACGAATTATTTATATTATGATCCATTTTTCAATTATCTATAATCAAGTCAACGCAATCTTTTCATTTAATACGTGATAAAAATTTGAAATTCAAATTACTTATTAAAAACACAATCTTCCCAATTAATTCAAAATCTTACTTGAGTAAATCAGTTTTTGAAAATTTTAAATTACTCATTTATGGAAATTACGACTCATTCAAAATTTTTTGATATTCTTTTTTTAAACTTTTCTTTCTTTTACAAGTTCCTCCATCTCTTAATATATATTACGTATATATTAACATGTAAATATATATTCTTCATTTCTTTAAAAAAAAGTTTAACTATATATAATATCAATTAGCATAAATTATTCATATCTCTGTCTTTTTTTTTCTTTCCAAAATATCCTTTTTGACTGGTTAAAAATCTTAAATATTATTTTTTTGGATCAATTAAATTTGTTGTCCATATTGTCATTGCGTTCAAAAAAATTAGTACTATATATATCAATGAAACTCCATCCATCTGGTATTGTTTTTCTGATGTTATTTTCCTTTCTTATCTTGTTGTGTCTCTCCATTTTTTGTCGCTATTTTTTTTATTAATCTTATGTTTAATTCAATTCATAATACATTTATAATTACATATACGTTATATACGTGTCTAATATGTTTGATTCATATAATTTTTTATTCTTACAGAACAAGCGTCAACCATCGTAATCAATGGAATTCTCATCAAATATTAAACCAGGTATAAAAATATGAACATGATAGATTTTATATATTCTTAGTAAAAATTTAGGTGTATGTCTTTTTAAATGCTCAGTGTATTATTTGCAAGTTAGGTTACACACTAGAAAATGGATGCATGCATTATTGTTCATACGAATCGGGTTGCTAAAAGAATTTTTAGCAAAACGGCTGCCAAGATTATGCATGTTTAGGTAACGAAAATGAAATACTTTAAGGAATACATAAACAATCATCATATTTGATATCCTTTTATACATATTTTCGAAGGTTAACTATTATTCTTTTGCATGTATGTTTGACACAAAATTTTCAATTAAAATTCTACAAAATCATAAATTCAAATTTGAATTTATCTTAAAGTGCTTACTTTTCAGGAAAATTTATCTATGAAGATAATATTTTTAATTTATCTATGAATAGTAGTTTGGTAACCTATGTAAACATCTCTAAACAATCTAAACTATCTATGTGGTAATATTGTATGATTACTCTAAGCCAATTTTGATACTCAAGACTCATGCCCAACCCCTCATATGTACAATCTATATAATATATAATTTTGATTCATCATTCATACATGTAGTACTCAACTATACTCTTTGATTTATGTGTATACTAAAAACAAAAGAAAAAACATGGATTTTTAAGAGAGATTATAACACATGAAAACCTAAAAATACCTTAATCATTAGAGCTAAGAGGCTATAAAAGTTCTTATGTGTGCTTGACACTGTTTGATTTTATTAAATCATTTACTTCATTCAATTTCAACAATTCTCCGTCAGTGTTATCCGATTGAAATTTTTCTTCATCGATGATATCGATGATGTTGTCCATGGATTTAGATAAATTAGGGTGTAAGACTTAATGTGATGAATGCTATATCAAAGTAATGTATAAATGTGAGAAAATGGAATCGACAATTATAAGGTCAGGGATATTTAGGTGAATATTTTTTTTAGGGTGTGCATTTATAAGTTTAGAGTGTGCAAATATCATCACCCTTTAATATATTCTGTAACTAGTACCTATTGAACTCTCCAATTATTTACTGTTGTTTCGAGTCAAAGAGTCGTGTCTTTTTTTTACTGCTTTCAGCACGTGGAAGGTATTTTTGAGTTAGCAGGATTGCACTGTTTAAATTGGTCTATGGCTATAAAGATCCTTGATGACAATCTATTTCTTGGGTGTGACAGTGAAGGTAATTTATTTATCTGTGCTGGTAAATAATAGATTGAAAGACTTATGATGGTTGGAAAGTTTCATTATGATTGTATCAACATATTTCATCATGGTTCGCTATTGATTGGTATGCCAGACTCATCTATGAGGCAGTTTCCAAGCTGCATGTATGGGATCATAAGCGGTGGTCTTGGAGTTATTGCTTCTATTTCTCATGGCGATTATGTTCTCCTGTAGAAGTTACAATACATATTAAGTAAGTTCATGATGAGTGTTGGACGATTGGATTATAAGCAATGGAGATCTTGTTTGTTTTCAGAGGAAATTGATAAAGGGATTGGTGACGTATCTGATGTGTGAAGGTGAGAGTTGAAGATCCTCAAAATTTTTATATGGTGATATTATAGGAAGGTTTCTTGAACTTAGTCCAGATGATATGGATTATGTTTCGAGTGCTATGGATGTTCCAGTAGGGCTGCTGAGTAGGAAAGTCAAAGAAATGGCAAGGTTATGTTAGATTGTTATGTTAGTGTTGATATGCAGATTCTTATGTATTCATTTGCTTAGATTCTTACCTAAGTTGTCAACCATTAGCATTCTTCATGACATATGAACCTTTGAATCCAAATCTATTCCTTTCATTCATTATCTCATTCGGACCATGATTGCTCATAAGTTGGTCATACTTTTAATTCAAAGCACATATTTTATTACCGATGCATCATGAATCCTTTATTGCAATATTGAAGATTGTATCGACTCGCGAGCTTACAAAAATGTCTTTTAAAATTGAGGAGTCAGAAATATGAGATGAATGAAAATGATGTAACTGATATTGATAAATTACAAAGTTTTCATGCTATAATGTGTGTGTAGGAACTTAAGTGTATAATAAAATGTTGGAGATTAAAGAGAAGAAACTTGTTCTCAACAATCCACACAACTTACTCACATAAAAGAGATATAAAAACTCACACTTGTATTTCACTCAAATTATTTGATAAATTTTTTGATGATTACAAAGCTTGGAAGATTGTCCAATTTATAGGACTACATGGAGCATCTTAGAAAGTTTCTAGTACATGCACTTTAATTAATTTAGTAACTCTCTAGGAACATGAAAGATTTAAATCACTAGGACACTTCTCTCATTCCTTAAAAATAATTTTAAATCACTAATAGAGTAACTCTCATTCCTTAATTAATAGATTTAAATCACTAGAACACTTCTCTCATTCCTTAAAAATAAGGATTCTCTCTCCTATTTTAAGGTTCCCCTAACTTATATTTTATTATAAAAAATTACAAACACTCTCTTTCTCTCTCTATTGTATGTTGTACTTTTAATGATGGAAAGTACTTTTAATAATAAAATATCAAACAATGAATGAGTATAGGGAACATTGTTGGAGATGAAATTACTTATCTATGTCATAAGTTACTAGGATATAATTTTTTATATTATATTTAAGGAATGAGTTATGATACTGTTGGAGATGCTCTAAAGTCTGAGGCTTAGAACGTGATGGGAATTAGATTTTAAATCGCTTTCTTATTTTGTTGTAATTCTTATTTCTATACTTTGTATGACTTTAAAAAGCCCATTCAAACATATACTTCTGATTATTAGGTTTTCTTGATAATAGAACGTGTATTATCGAGAGTTAGAGATAGAGAGAAACTTAGCGGGTGTATTCAAATTGGATTTTAAAGGAATTTTTTTGAGTTTAGAAATTCATGGGTATTCAATTTGGATTTTAAAAAACTCTTTAAAATTGATGCTATTCAATTTGGATTTTTAAAAATCCTTTAAAATCTTATGGTATTTAATTTTGATTTTATAATGTCTTCTAAAATATGATGATATTCAATTTGGATTTTAAAAAATTCATTAAAATTTGGTGGTATTCAAAAATCCATGAACTTTTTTGGATTTAAAAAAATTGTAGCTTTTGAAGGATTTGCAAGTGCATTTTTTATGTTTTGATATCCAACCAAAATCTATGAGATTTTGATAAGAGATTTTGATGGATTTATCAGAAATGTCACGAAATCCGTCGGACTCTGCATCAACTTTGTAAGATTTTATATCAACTCTGTCAAGAATCCGCGTAAAATTAAAATCAACAACAATCTTGTAAAATCCATGAATTATTATTAATCCATCAAAATTTGAATTGAATACACACCCCCTTAGAGAGAGAGATTTGGCAAGGATTGAATGGATTCATTCCAAGTTTCAATAGATCTTTTGAAGTTGTATTTTCTTAACTCTGAACTCTTGTAACTATGGTTTTATTTATAAATATCTTCTTGTTTTCTTTTATTAGCTATGAGTAACTAATTCTCCAATCCGAAAATTAGATAATATTCATTGATTAACATGATTGTTTTTTTTGTAAGGTTAACATGATTGTTTGATTACATGTGAGTTCTTACTTTTGCTAATCTATATAAAATTAAAAATGAGAGTTAAAATAAAATAGTTTATATAATAATATTATTAATTTAAATAGTTCAGTATTATCAAAAAAATAGTTCAGTTGATAATATACTCCTAATTTTTATATAAAAAAAATATTATTCAACCTTATAAGAGCGATATTAAGCTTTGTTAGTTAAATTTAGACTTGACAATCGATTCGTTTCGTGTACTTTCATTTTTTCGTGTACTTGATCCTAAAACTGAACCCCAACCGTTAAGCTATCGTATACCATTTGGGTAAATCGAACCTGAATCGTTAACTTTCGTGTACTACACGATAAGTACATGATAACTATCATATACTTTTCATGTACTATAGCGCGACCCGAAACGAAAAGTATATGATAATTTTTTTTTTGTTGAGAAAACGAAGATTCGTTTTATTGATAAAAATATCTGAAAGTACATTACAAAGATAATAAAAATTTATCATCTAACTTAAAGGTATGCTTAACCAATCCATGGATCTAACGACCCATAAGAAAGAGATTCCGCCGAAAGTAATAAAGAATTTTTGTATCCCACCATGGCATCGTTAAAACCTCTATAAAAGTAAAATCCTATGAGAAAAACCTCATAAGGGAAAAAGTACACAAAATTTTTAGTTACACTGAAAGTATACGATTGATGGTTAATACTCTAAAATATTAAAAATAATATTTTCACATAAAATACAAAATTAAAACTAAAATTATAAAATTGAAGTTAACATAAACGAACGTAATGAGTGGAAATTTTGTGCCAACAACTTGATAAATTACAAAGTTGAAGTTAAAACATAAAAGAACGAAACGAGTTGAATTTTTTAACATAAATTACAAAATTAAAGACTAAAACTGAAGTGCCAACAACTTGATTTTGCTTCCATAAATTTTCTGAGTCTGCTTCCCCTAGTGTGATTAAACAGCATATGCAGTGGTTTCGCACGAAGGAGCAGGAGCATTTTCACTTAGAGAAATACTCGCAATATTCAGTGAGCTCCTCCGGAGTGTAATTTTGAACAACTAAAAATAATAACAAAAAGATACATAAATAATGTGTTCAAAAACCATAAATTGTTATGTAATATTGATTGAATGACTTTAGCTCTTCAAGTACCTTTGTAACTCCAACCTAGCTTTTCAACTTCAAACCTTTGGCTATTCACTTCATTGTAACTCATCTTTAGGTAGGCTATATAAATCCTTACATGTACCTTGTTAGTAAGATGAATGAAATGGAATGATCTCCCTTCTCTCTTTTATATAACTTTCTCTCTTGCTCTCTTACTCTCACTATATATATTATATATTATATATATAACACGTTATCAGCACGATAGAATATAATAAAAAAAAGGAGCAGGCTAGCGGCACGTTTAAGGATACGAAGGAGAGGACAAAGTGAATTTAGCAACTTACAAGTTTGTGTTATACTTTCTTGCGCTTTTGAGATTGAGGTACATGTGCTACATCATATACTTACTTTATATTAGACTTGTTTTTATGTGTTATGTTTGTTAGTATTATCATGGTAATTTGAATGTGCTGGTCATCATAATACCTTTGGAGTTTTATTTTTACATGAACTGGTTAGCTTTCTTGTACTTTATTTATCAAGTAACAATGGTGTTATATTAGTTGTAAATTTTTCTCTTTGTGATAATATTCAAAGTGTATGTATGAGTTTCGCATGGAAAATGAAAGAGGTACTACATAAGTTTTTGTCATTGTCTCCATAAGTTTTTGTCCATAAGTTTTTGTCTCCATAAGTTTTTGTCATTGCCTCCATAAGTTTTTGTCCATAAGTTTTTGTCTTCATAAGTTTTTGTCCATGGGCAAACTCCATTTCTATAATATTAAAAGGTGTAAAAGCATTAAAGCCATTTTAAATAAAATAAAATAAAATATTAAACCTGTAATTCGTTTGCACTTTATAGTAAACTTAGTTATTGCTTGACCAATCCGGTTGCACACTACATTAATAAAAAAAAAGTGAGAGAACCGTAACTTATAATTTCTAGCACATGTACATAATAACGTACTATTAATTAATTATGTGCTCTTCTCATGATCATGCATATATTAGCCTTATTTTATCAATTAGATGACAAATTATTTTGTAGAGCCAAACTCTTTTTTGATCATATATGTTGAGCATATTTATGTGAATGCTTAAATATGTTGATTTTAATTATAATCAAATTTGTTTAGTGAAAATGTCAAATCTTACGAAACATGAGTTCAACGCACTTGATTTTACCGGAAAAAATTATTTGACATGGATCTTGGATGCCGAAATTCATTTGAGTGCTATGGGTCTTGGTAACACCATAAAAGAGGGAAATAAAAACTCCGAACAAGATAAGGAAAAGGCTATGATATTTCTTCGCTATCACCTTGATGAAGGCCTAAAAACTGAATATTTAACTATTAAAGATCCATCAATTCTTTGGAAGGATCTCAAAGAAAGATATGACTATCAAAAAATGGTGATACTCCCAAAAGCTCGCTATGATTGGCTACACTTACGATTGTAAGATTATAAATGTGTGAGCGAGTATAACTTAGCCATGTTTAAAATTACATCTCAATTGAAATTATGTGGCGAGAATATCACCGATAAAGATATGTTGGAAAAAACATATTTCACTTTCCATGCCAATAATATGCTCTTTCAGCAACAATATCTTGAACGTGGACCTATTACCCCCATCAAGTGGACCATTTCAGTACTTTATGGTATTTATAGATGCATCAACACGTTAGTCGCATGTTAGTTTATTGTCAACTCGTAATGTTGCATTTTCAGGACTCCTTGCTCAAATAATTCGATTAAGGATACAATTCCCAGATCATGCAATTAAGAAAATCCAATTGGAAATGCAGAAGAATTTACTTCTCAGTCTTTTAATGATTATTGCATGTCAATTGGGATTGATGTGGAACATCCGGTTCCGCATACCCAAAATGGTTTAGCAGAATCTTTTATTAAGAGGCTACAATTGCTTGCTAGACCCTTACTTATGAAAACAAAATTACCAAATACTGCTAGGGGACATGCAATATTACATGCTACATCACTTGTTCGTTTAAGACCGACTGCTTATCATAAATATTCCCCAATGCAGCTTGTAAATGGTCAAGAACCAAATATTTCTCACTTGAGAGTTTTTGGGTGTGTAGTTTATGTTCCGATATCTCCTCCCAAACGAACAAAAATGGGACCCCAAAGAAGATTAGTGGTATACGTTGGGTTTAACTCTCCTTCAATTATAAAATATTTGGAGCCCATGACTGGTGATTTATTTAAGGCAAGATTTGCCGACTGCCAATTTGATGAGACAATTTTTCCTGCATTAGGGGAAGATAATTCAAAATTTGAAGAAGAAAGACAAGAAATTTTGTGGAATGCAGCATCTCTATCTCATTATGATCCTCGCAAATCAATGTGAACTTGAAGTTCAAAAGATTATCCACCTACAAGAGGTTGCAAATAAATTGCCCGATTCATTTACTGATGTCAAGACAGTGATGAAGTCACACATACCGGCTGTCAATGTTCCTTGTAAAATAACACTTCCTAATGAAGGAAATAAAATCATGCTAGAAAATGAGTCTAAAGCACGCCAGAAGCGTGGTAGACCTATTGGATCCAAAGATAAAAATCCTAGAAAATCAAGGAAACTTGATAAACAAGCAGGTACATCAAATGACATCATTCCAAATGAAATAGAATTGATCACTGAAGAGACGTCTTCAAAGGATGATCAAACACCTGAAATTGAGGACAATGAAGAGATCTCGATAAATTATATCATTTCAGGAAAAAGTTGGAATAGAAAAGAAATTGTCATGGACGCAATATTTGCATATGCAGCTGCACTTGACATTTCTGAAGAAATCGAGGATCATGAGCATAGATCGATCTATGAATGTAAAAGAAGAAATGATTGGCCAAAATGGAAAGAAGCAATTGAGGAAGAATTGAAATCACTTAAAAAATGTCAAGTTTTTGGACCTATTGTCCATACACCTGTAGGTGTGAAACCCGTTGGATATAGATGGGTATTTGTGCGCAAAAGAAATGAGAAAAATGAAGTCGTAAGATATAAGGCATGCCTTGTTGCACAAGGCTTCTCACAAAGACCGAGAATTGATTATGAAGAGACTTATTCCCCGGTAATGGATGCAACAACATTCAGATTTTTACTAAGTTTATCAATTTTAGAAGGGCTCCGAATGAATTTGATGGATGTTGTGACTGCTTACTTATATGGGTCACTTAATAACGACATTTACATGAAAATCCCCGATGGATTAAAAATGCCTGAAGCATGTAGACCAAGACCCCGAGAGATTTATTTAGTTAAATTACGAAGATCATTGTATGGGTTGAAACAATCAGGTCAAATGTGGTAGAGAGTACCTTTTGAAAAATGGATATGTTAATAATATATTTTGTCCATGTGTTTTTATTAAAAGGACAAAAATGGGGTTTACTATAATTGCGGTTTATGTTGATGATCTAAACATCATTGGGACCCCATATGAGCTTAATGAAACGATTGAATATTTGAAAAGAGAATTTGAAATGAAAGACTTGGGCAAAACAAAACTATGCATTGGTTTTCAAGTTGAACATCTATCCAAAGGAATTTTTGTCCACCAGTAGTCATCATATATTGAAAAGATCTTTAAGCGATTTATTATGGATAAAGCATATCCTGTGAGTACACCTATGGTTGTCTGCTCACTTTAAAAGAAAAAGGATCCATTCTGCCCAAGAGAAGAGGGAGAAGAACTTCTTGGTCCCGAAGTACCATATCTTAGTGCCATTGGTGCACTAATGTACCTTGCCAATTGTACACGACCTGATATTGATTTTTCTGTTAATTTATTGGCAAGGCATAGTTCTGCTCCAACTCGAAGACATTGGACTGGTGTGAAATAAATTTTTAGATATCTTCGAGGTACAATGGATATGGGTTTGTTTTATTTTAAAGACTCAAAAGTAGAATTAGTTGGTTATGCAGATGCAGGTTATCGATCTGATCCCCATAAAGGTAGATCACCAACAGGTTATGTATTCACATATGGTGATACCGCAATATCTTGGTGGTCTACAAAACAAACTCTTGCAGCAACTTCTTCGAATCATGCGAAATTATTGGCACTACATGAAGCTAGTCGAGAATGCGTGTGGCTAAGGTCTTTGATCCATCATATTCGAGAATCATGTGGTCTTTTAGTCAATAAAAGAAGTCCTACTGTTCTATTCGAAGATAATGAAGCATGTATCACTCAGACTCGAGAAGGTTACATTAAAGGAGATCGGACGAAGCACATCGATCCAAAATTCTTCTTCACCCATGAGCTACAACAAAGAGGAGAAATTGATATTTGTCAGATTCGCTCATGTGAAAATCCGGCAGATTTGTTCACAAAATCACGTCCTACATCATCTTTCGAGAAATTGAGACACAAGATTGGAATGCATAAACTTCGAGATATATAATGATACTCATAGTCATATTTAAATGAGGGGGAGACATGTATTATTAGTGCAACACATGTACTCTTTTTCCTTCATTAGGGTTTTTCCCACAGGTTTTTTTCCTAGTAAGGTTTTAACGAGGCATGATGTTTGTGCGAGTCATTCAAGGGGGAGTGTTATGTAATATTGAATGAATGACTTTAGCTCTTCAAGTACCTTTGTAACTCCAACCTAGCTTTTCAACTTCAAACCTTTGGCTTTTCACTTCATTGTAACTCATGTTTAGGTAGGCTATATAAAGCCTTACATGTACCTTGTTACACTACACCAAAACTGGCCATTAGTAACGGATATATCCGTTACTAATGACATTAGTAACGGATATATCCGTTACTAATCGTCCGTCACAATTGCTTTTTTTTAAATTTTGTAACAGATATATCCGTTACTAATTAGTAACGGATATATCCGTTACAAATAGATTAGTAACGGATATATCCGTTACTAATTAGTAACGGATATCTGGAATTAGTAACGGATATATCCGTTACTAATTAGTAACGGATATATCCGTTACAAATAGATTAGTAACGGATATATCCGTTACAAATTAGTAACGGATATCTGAAATTAGTAACGGATATATCCGTTACTAATTAGTAACGGATATATCTGTTACAAAATAAAAAAAAAGCAATTGTGACGGACGATTAGTAACGGATATATCCGTTACTAATTAGTAACGGATGTTGAGAATTAGTAACGGATATATCCGTTACTAATTAGTAACGGATGTTTAGAATTAGTAACGGATATATCCGTTACTAATATTAAAAAAATTTAATAAGCTCTCAGCCAATCAGAGGCTGCCACCAAAGCCGCCCCCACCTCTCAGCCAATCACATCGCGCCACCTGTACTCTCAGCCAATCAGAGGCTGCCACCACAGCCACCCCCACCTCTCACCCAACCACCTCAATTTTTCAGATTTGTTGAAGTAAGGTTTCGCACCCCCGACCTCCTCTGAGGTAGTACACCCACTCAACCAACTGTGACACGCGAGTATTTGTGATATATATGGAAATACAATCCTTATACTACGAACTTTTACATGTTTTTGTTTTATAAATTCGTTTAAAATTATAATTTTTTAAAAAATTCGTTTTAATTTAATTTTACATTTTTTTTAAAATTTAATTTTTTAAAAATTCGTTATAATTATTTATTTTAAAAAAATAGAAAATAATTATTTTTTAAAAAAATCAAAAATAATTTTTTTTTTAAAAAATCGAAAATAATTATTATTTTTTAAAAAATCGAAAATAATTATTTTTTTAAAAACAACGAAAATAATTAATTTTTTTAAAAAATCGAAAATAATAAATTTTTTTTAAAAAATCGAAAATAATTATTTTTAAAAAAAAATTCGAAAATAATTATTTTTTTAAAAAAATTGAAAATAATTATTTTTAAAAAAATCGAAAATAATTATTATTTTTTTAAAAATCGAAAATATTTTTTTTTAAAAAAAATCGAAAATAATTATTATTTTTTAAAAAATCGAAAATAATTATTTTTTAAAAAAAACGAAAATAATTAATTTTTTTAAAAAATAGAAAATAATTAATTTTTTATAAAAATCGAAAATAATTATTTTTTTAAAAAAAATCGAAAATAATTATTTTTTAAAAAAAATTGAAAATAATTTTTAAAAAAAAAAATCGAAAATAATTATTTTTTTAAAAAAACGAAAATAATTAATTTTTTAAAAAAATCAAAAATAATTAATTTTTTTTAAAAAATCGAAAATAATTATTTTTTTAAAAAAAATCGAAAATAATTATTTTTTTAAAAAAAATCGAAAATAAATATTTTTTTAAAAAAATAGAAAATAATTATTTTTAAAAAAACGAAAATATTTTTTTTTAAAAAATCGAAAATTATTAATTTTTTTTAGAAAAATCGAAAATAATATTTTTTTAAAAAATCGAAAATAATTTTTTTTTTAAAAAATAATCAAACATAATTATTTTTTTAAAAAAACGAAAATAATTATTTTTTTAAAAAATCGAAAATAAATATTTTTTTTAAAAAATGACAATATTTTTAAAATCTTTTTTCGACGATCCACAAAATCTTTTTTGTGATATACACAAAAAATTAAAAAATTACAAGCTTATTTGATGTGATTTTATAATATAAATCACCACAAAACAATACTCGCGATAACTAGTATCGTCCCGATTGCACAAAACAATATTTTTAAAATCTTTTTTCGACGATCCAACCGTACGGTTGTTAATATCTAATGATTTTAGTGATATACACAAAAAATTAAAAAAATACAAGCTTATTTGATATGATTTTATAATATAAATCTCCAAAAAACAATACTCGCGATAAGTAGTATCGTCCCAATTGCACAAAACAATATTTTTAAAATCTTTTTTTGACGATCCAACCGTACGGCTGTTAATATCTAAGGATTTTAGTGATATACACAAAAAATTAAAAAATTACAAGCTTATTTGATGTGATTTTATAATATAAATCTCCAAAAAACAATACTCACGATATCTAGTATCGTCCCGATTGCACAAAACAATATTTTTAAAATCTTTTTTCGACGATCCAACCGTACGGTTGTTAATATCTAATGATTTTAGTGATATACACAAAAAATTAAAAAATTACAAGCTTATTTGATGCGATTTTATAATATAAATCTCCAAAAAACAATACTCCCGATATCTAGTATCGTCCCGATTGCACAAAACAATATTTTTAAAATCTTTTTTCGACGATCCAACCGTACGGTTGTTAATATCTAATGATTTTAGTGATATACACAAAAAATTAAAAAATTACAAGCTTATTTGATGTGATTTTATAATATAAATCTCCAAAAAACAATACTCGCGATAACTAGTATCGTCCCGATTGCATAAAACAATATTTTTAAAATGTTTTGTCGACGATGCAACCATAAGGTTGCTAATATCTAATGATTTTAGTGATATACACAAAAAATTAAAAAATTACAAGCTTATTTGATGTGATTTTATAATATAAATCTCCGAAAAACAATACTCGCGATAACTGGTATCGTCCCGATTGCACAAAACAATATTTTTAAAATCTTTTTTTGACGATCCAACCGTACGGTTGTTAATATCTAATGATTTTAGTGATATACACAAAAAATTAAAAAATTACAAGCTTATTTGATGTGATTTTATAATATAAATCTCCAAAAAACAATACTCGCGATAACTAGTATCGTCCCGATTGCACAAAACAATATTTTTAAAATGTTTTTTCAACGATGCAACCATAAGGTTGTTAATATCTAATGATTTTAGTGATATACACAAAAAATTAAAAAATTACAAGCTTATTTGATGTGATTTTATAATATAAATCTCCAAAAAACAATACTCGCGATAACTAGTATCGTCCCGATTGCACAAAACAATATTTTTAAAATGTTTTTTCGACGATGCAACCATAAGGTTGCTAATATCTAATGATTTTAGTGATATACACAAAAAATTAAAAAATTACAAGCTTATTTGATGTGATTTTATAATATAAATCTCCGAAAAACAATACTCGCGATAACTGGTATCGTCCCGATTGCACAAAACAATATTTTTAAAATCTTTTTTCGACGATCCAACCGTACGGTTGTTAATATCTAATGATTTTAGTGATATACACAAAAAATTAAAAAATTACAAGCTTATTTGATGTGATTTTATAATATAAATCTCCAAAAAACAATACTCGCGATAACTAGTATCGTCCCGATTGCACAAAACAATATTTTTAAAATGTTTTTTCGACGATGCAACCATAAGGTTGTTAATATATAATGATTTTAGTGATATACACAAAAAATTAAAAAATTACAAGCTTATTTGATGTGATTTTATAATATAAATCTCCGAAAAACAATACTCGCGATAACTAGTATCGTCCCGATTGCACAAAACATTATTTTTAAAATATTTTTTCGACGATCCAACCGTATTGCTGTTAATATCTACGGATTTTAGTGATATACACAAAAAATTAAAAAATTACAAGCTTATTTGATGTGATTTTATAATATAAATCTTTTAAAAGTATTAAATTAGTAATAGATATATTATTCCTTAGTAACGGATATATCCGTTACTAATATTAGTAACGGATATATCCGTTACTAATTCTATGTATTCGTTACTAATTAGTAACAGATATATCCGTTACTAATATTATATATCCATTACTAATTAGTAACGGATATATAATATTAGTGACGGATATATCTGTTACTAATTAGTAACGGATACATAGAATTAGTAACGGATATATCCGTTACTAATTAGTAAGGGATATATGTGCATTAGTAACGGATATATCCGTTACTAATTAGTAACGGATATATCCGTTACTAATTCTATGTATCCGTTACTAATTAGTAACAGATATTTAATATTAGTAACGGATATATCCGTTACTAATTAGTAACGGATACATAGAATTAGTAACGGATATATCCGTTACTAATTAGTAACGGATATCTGACACATTAGTAACGGATATATCCGTTACTAATTAGTAACGGATATATCTGTTACTAATGCCATCAGTAACGGATATATCCGTTACTAATTAGTAACGGGTATATCCGTTACTAATGGCTTTTTTTATCTGTTAGTAATTTGCCAGTTTGGTGTAGTGTTATGTTAGTAAGATGAATGAAATGGAATGATCTCCCTTCTCTCTTTTATCTAACTTTCTCTCTTCCTCTATTACTCTCACTATATTATATATATAACATAAATTTAATCTTAGAAGTAGAAATAGATTACCTTATTCATTGAATTTCCAGTCACGGGTAACAATATGTGCCAAAGAACTACGATATTGATCTAATACTCTTTCTCCAAGCAGACTCCGAGGCAACCGTTGAGATTGGAATTGATAGGTGTCCTTTTTTCTATTGTAGCTTTTAGTAAACAAATTGTTGGATTTACCTATCTTGTGCTCGTGTTTTTTTTATAGAAAATAAACCTATAAATTATAGCTAAGTTCGGATAAAAAATTTGAAATTGTTAACATTCGTTTCCATATAGATATAAGATAATAGATTAATGAAAGAATAGATATGATTATATTTTACAGAAATAATAAATACGATTATATTTTGAAAAAGAATATAATTGTACCATATATAATTTTAAGATTTATAATAATTTAAATATGTGAGTAAATTAAAAAATTTTGGTCGAACAATCATTTAGACTTTAAGCAGTTTAAATATATAATTGAATTTGACTTAAAACTGACCTTATTAAAACTTAGACTTTCAAAAAATTATATAATGAATGAGTTATAACACATATTAAAATCAATTTAAGACGAATAAAAAGTATAAACTTAGATATTATGTAGATGAATAAGTCATTAATATTTGTGTAATCATACAATTAAATTTTTGGATTTAAAGTTGAACCTAAATTTTAAAATAGAAACTTAGATATTAGGTAAGAAACAGTAGGATAAAAATAGTTTGTTGATTTCAAAAGTGTACATAAATATGTATAAATACATATGTATGAAAAAAGAGGAACGAGACAACCACGTGAATGAATTTTACGTGAAATTAAGAGATTTTGTAAATGATTCAACTCATAATCTTAAATACACGATTATTTTTACAAATATATTTTTATGATGTTAAAATCACACGAGTTTACGTACGTTCATATTGTAGGCGAACAATAATGCTAAAATGATTATTTATATTATATTCAGTTGTTCAAATTAATAAAGTTCAAATCACGTCATTGAAATCTAAATTAATGTATACCAATTAAATATAATCATGTTATTATTATCATATAGATAATCCACCCGAAAGCCTCTACAAACGGAGCCTTCATCGAGCCAAAAGGCCATACTGCTAGTTGAACAATACAAGCAAACAAGACACACAAAAACGTCGAAACATAACAAACTAACATCCCAAAAAGATGGGAACAACTAACAACCTTGATAACAAGGTACCAACAAGATCTCACCCAAAAAGGAATAGATCTTGATTTTATTGAAAAACTAGTAAATAGAAATTAAAGATTCAGAAATGGAGGAAACGGGATGAGCGGATGGGTGGGGCGGATGTGGGTTTGATGGAATGACAGGGACGGTGAAAAAGGCTGAGATCGGAAGCTATGGAAGTAAGGGGCGGCCGACTCTAATTTAGAGAGAAAAAAGGGTTTTGCAATGATTATTTATTCTTTCTTTTACTGTATTTTTAGTTAAAATATTCCAGTCAATTTCATGCAAAAAATTATTTTAATAATTATACAGGCCCGTAGTTATCTATACTATACTATTATAAGCGAAACAGGATATATTTGGTTGTCGGTTTGTTACTCTTTTTTTGGTCACTCTTTCTGGTCACTCAATAACAACCGTTAGATTTTGAGATAAATAAATGATAACCGTCGGATCTAATGCTAAAAATACTGTCAAACATGTATTATAATATTTTATTTTCATTATAATTTATTTTTCTACTAATATATATATATATATATATATATATATGTATGTATATGTTCGAATCCCACCAACAACGTATATATTATTTTACAAACTACTCTCACGAATTTAAGACCCGTCAACAACATATTATTAATTAAAACATTATCGTTAAAAATACTGTCAAACATGTATTACAATATTTTATTATCTTCTATAATTTAATTTTCTACTAATTAATATATATATATATATATATATATATATATATATATATATATATATGTGTGTGTGTGTGTGTGTGTGTGTGAAAATATGGATAATAAAAAAATTAAAAAAAACATCCGTGCATCACACGAGTAACAAACTATCTATCTATACTATACTATTATAAGCGAAACAGTGTATATTTGGTTGTCGATTTTGTACTCTTTTTTTGGTCACTCTTTTTGGTCACTCAATAACAACCGTTAGATTTTGAGATAAATAAATGATAACCGTTGGATCTAATGTTAAAAAAATATTCCTTTTTTAATATTTAAAATACTATTATAGGTTCCAAGTTCAAATCCCACAAAAAACGTATATATTATTTTATAAACTACTCTCACGAATTTAAGACCCGTCAACAACATATTATTAATTAAAACACTATCGTTAAAAATACTGTCAAACATGTATTATAATATTTTATTATCTTCTATAATTTATTTTTCTACTAATTAATATATATATATATATATGTATATATGTGAAAATATGGATAATAAAAAAATTTAAAAAAACATCCGTGGATCACACGAGTAATAAGCTATATAGTAAACAGTTACACAAAATCTGGAAAACAATTTCAATATAGAAAATTTTGTATAAAAATCGAAAAAAGATCTACATGATTAGATAAATTTCACTTTTCTATTAAATAAAAGTTAAAAAAACAATTTTTATGTAATTTTTATATCTATACGTATGTATTTTAAAGTAATAATTCAAAATAAATAAGTTTAATAATATTTATAAACATGAGATTATAAAGTTAAAAATTTATTTTAATAATAAAAATATATATACAATTTAAAACTTTAATAATAACATATAATTAAAAAGTTTAAAAGGTGCATTGCAGGTTATAGGCTAGTACTAGTTATACAGAGGATGGGTTCTCTCTGATTAGTTTAGCACCTATTGAAAGGTAATGATAATTAGTTCTCTAATAATCCGCCCATGCATATTATAATTTGTGTTGTTTTGAATGAATACTTAAATTTAGTAACAGGTGAGCCCTTTGAAGTGGAAAAGAGCCGGGTGTTATTTTAAAGAAAATTGCATTTTTTTTTTCCAAACCATTCTTAGTTTGTGCTCTTTGCAGTTTGGTTTTCCCTCTCCCTACCCTCCCAAACGTTGTAAAAAAATCTTTTCACTGGTCCAATTCTAGTAGTAGCAACATCCGCTTGACACGTAACTAAGTATTTAGAACTTTATATCTTTCTTTCGTGTTGCGTATATGAATTTGCTAGAACTTACTGCGAACTGTGGTGGAATCAATAGCACAAATCGTGGTCTATAGTTGGTCTGTACATTTAAAGCACTCAACAATGCAATCTTATGATGTCTTTGATTGTGTTTTACCACTACATGTCTGTTAAATTTTTGCAATGGTTTATTTTCCGAACCGTAGTCTAAAAAGTATTGTATGTTCGGGTTTTTCTTGTAGTGCCTATCCATAAGCATCTATTACTTTTTGCAAGCAAAAATTTAGTGGTGAGCATTTTGACCAATATTGTGAAATATCAAGGAACTCTGTTTAAAAGTGGAGACACAACAGAGATAAAAATCTTCACTTTCGGAGGATAACGTAAAGCAGAAAAGATGATTAAATATTGTTCTTTGGATAAAAGAAAAAGTATTTATTTTCCCCGAAGAAATAAATTTATTTTAACTATAAGGAGCTTAAATTTCAGTCCCGGATAGGCAAGCCATCAGTAGTTTTTGTTCGAGAAGAGAAATTAAATATATGGGTGTTAATTGGAAGATTACAAGGAACAGAAGTGGGCTGACACAATGGTGATTCCCTTGCCTTTTCTGAAACAGTGTCCACGTTTGACGATAGAAGTTCCTCACATACATCGTGACAGTGACGATAAAGAGGATATCTTAATTTATATCCCTGTAAACAGGCATCATTACACAGTTAAATCGGGATTAATTGGTTTTGATCCTCCGCACATTAGGTTGCCAGCTACATTGGTTTCTCTCAGAGGTATGCAACCAGAGAAGAAAGAAAGTTAATTTGAATTCGAGACTTGATTTTTGGCTTGAATTATATTTCTCTGTTCAAATTAATATATTAAAATTCTAGTTTTCTGTAGCATATTTTTCAAATATTTTTGGTTCAGTTTGAACTTTAATCCCATAAAATTTGAATTTAGGTTCAGGTGCTCTTGCCCTAAATTTTATTGTTATCAATTTCGTTGTGGATCTTTGTTTATGTCTTTATGTATCATTGTCATGTGACATTTTAGGGACTTATTAATATATATGTATTCAGTACTATCAGTACTACTATGTTTATAATGATTTTTTTTGAAAACTCCCCCCCCCCCACCAACACACACACACACAATACTTCTGCATGTGCTGCTATCTGTTGGCTCTCATGACTAGTGGTAGTGGTATTTAGATCAAATCTGAAAATCCTTTGCAACATTTTTTGTTTGATCAAATGTTCAAATATGAAAATGTAATATTACAATCATTGCAACATGAGTGATAGTTTGGTATGGTATTTTGAAATTCTTTCTTAAATAATATAACTAGTCGGGGGCTTGTAGAATTGTAGTTACTCATATCTCACTGGGCGTTTGGATCATGGGATTGCAACCCGGTTAACCGTAATGACAAATGATTTCAAATACAAGAATGTACTAGAATATAACTCTCATTTATCAAGGGTTGGAATCTTATGATCCAAATGGCACCTCAGTGTTTCACCTCAGTGCAGTGGCTAAAATTTCTTAGTCTGAAATATGTAGGAGGTTTTGATGGGTTGTTCTGCAAGAATATAAACAGGTTACAGACTTGAAAGCTGGATTACAGTCCGTTTATATATATATGATGTTAAGAGATTGCCACAGTGCATTGTATATATTCTGTGCAATCGTCTTAAAATTATCTCAGGATATGGACGTGTCAGAAGAATATGATCTTGTAACTTGACGCCAACAATACAGAGTCGACAACCAGTGAAAGCATATCTGGGAATACTCAGTTTGTGTTGCACAAGATTAGCCCATGGTTTTGGTTGATCAAATGTCCTCGTACTCTCCCAAATAGTCCACCCTTGACATTTTTGAGTTCAGTTATAGGTCCTAACAGATTGTATCTTCCTTCGCTCAATGTTTGATAACCATGCAACCAGCACTTTCATAAGCATATTGCTGTTAATCTCAGGTAATATACAAGCCTGATTAACAATGATCAAGCTGACAGTCAAACAATCAGTACTGTTATTGGGATAAATTAACAAAGCTCTTGCATATCTGCCTCTTTCTATCTCATAAGCTTTTCTAGGACCAATCTGAGTTCTAGGTGCTTGTGCTTATAAAGCTTCAAAAATCAGTTCTACTCCTCTCTCAATAAAGCAGTTAACATAACAACAATCGAGTATGGATAATTACTAGGGAATAGTAATTTCTGTTAATGAGATATATTTTCTCCCTTGTTTTTACTTAAACCAATTCTCTTGTACTCTGTCTCGTTATTAAACACAGGAACTTGGTATATGGTGTAAAACCTTGAATGGAGAAATGGAGAAACCAACCTCTTTTTTGATGTCATCATTGGTTACTGGCTTACCGCTCCTCCTAAAATCTAATGGTACTAGCTGAATAATTTGATAAAATCATGTATCTTAACAAATAACAAAAGTACATAATATATCCTCACAAAAAATAAGAGTTTCATTTTACAGAGAAGAAAATTGCATTTACGTAGTTCACCATATTAATAGAAACGAGTTGCATCCATAAAGAAGAAAATTGCAGTATGTGGTTGTTTTTCTGTAATATAGATGAGTTCGTCATAAAAAAAAAAGTTATCACATAAATAAATTGTACTAAAGGTCTGAACCAGAAGAAGTTTAAGTTTATGTGAAATATTATCTTTACACTTCCTCTCACTCGAAAGTCCATTTTGGGGTCTGCCAACATGAGCTCTGATACCATGTTAAGTTACCTGTTCACATAAAACCTTAAAGTGTTACCGGATCATATATCATCTCAACATTGTGCCAGCACGATTCATTTTATATGAAAATACGTTGCATTTACGTTATTCCATTTATATAAAAGAAACACATTGCAATAATATGTTATTATGACGATGAGTTCCATCGATAAAAAAGAATGTTGGTCCAAATACTGCACTATCTGCAAGTCTGCAACAATTGAACCTACACTAAACTTTGTATTATGTTGCTGAGTTTAATGTTTAAATGGTTATTAATCTTATTTAGGTGTTCCCCAATCATGGATCCATTCCTGACTTTGGTTTTGGAATGTAAGCAGGTTATGGCACTTGGATTACTGAAGCACAACATACGAGTAAATTCGATATCCCCTGATATTTTCGAGTCTGAAATAACCGAGGGTTTGATGAAAAAGAAGTGGCTCAAGAACGTGGCTACAAGAACAGTTCCATTGAAAAGTTTTCTTACATCTGATCGGGCACGGACATGACATCATTAGTCCGCTACTTAATTCATGATTCTTCAAAGTATGTTACAGGCAACATTTTCACAGTTGATGCTGGAGCTACACTTCCTGCTCTTTCAATCTTTTCTTCCCCGTAAAATATTATATCCACAGGGCAGAGTTCGCAACTATTGTAGTTATCAAACATGTAAAAGAAGAAGAAGGGGACAGAGACCAAACATGTTGCTGAAAATAAATGATGAAAAGTTGTTTTATTACAGAATGAGCACTACGACATATATAGAACAAAAAGCTAACAGCTGGACATATAAATTATTGACTATGACAACATGATGACTATGACAACATGTCATTCACAACATCCCCCCTCAAGTTGGATGTCTTGAACATATCACAGACATTCAACTTGGAACTGAGAGAATGCAGTAAAGATGCTCCAACAGCCTTTGTGAAGATGTCTGCAGGTTGGTGTAAAGTAGAAATGTGAGCTGGTTGGATGAGTCCTTTGTTGAAGTTCTCTCTCACCAAATGGCAATCAATCTCTATATGTTTGGTGCGTTCATGATAGACTGGATTGGAAGCAATGTAGATTGCTGATTTTGAATCGCAATAGAAAGGAATAGGCAGCTGAGGACACACTCGAAGATCCTTAAGAACTGCAACCAACCATATAGAGATTGATTGCCATTTGGTGAGAGAGAACTTCAACAAAGGACTCATCCAACCAGCTCACATTTCTACTTTACACCAACCTGCAGACATCTTCACAAAGGCTGTTGGAGCATCTTTACTGCATTCTCTCAGTTCCAAGTTGAATGTCTGTGATATGTTCAAGACATCCAACTTGAGGGGGGATGTTGTGAATGACATGTTGTCATAGTCATCATGTTGTCATAGTCAATAATTTATATGTCCAGCTGTTAGCTTTTTGTTCTATATATGTTGTGAATGACATGTTGTCATAGTCATCATGTTGTCATAGTCAATAATTTATATGTCCAGCTGTTAGCTTTTTGTTCTATATATGTCGTAGTGCTCATTCTGTAATAAAACAACTTTTCATCGCTGAAATTTCATTTTTCATGGCTTTAAACCAATGAGGATTAGAAGCAGCTTGTTGAAAGGTATATGGTGTAGAAATATGAGATGTAGCTGCAATATAAGCTCTGTACTTGGGAGTAAATTTATCATATGCAAGGTGAGATGACAATGGGTAATTTACATTGGAAGTAGAAGGCATACCTGTACTATCAGAGGGAGAAGTTGGTAAAACTGCATGAGTAGAGGGCAGACCAGTAAAATCCTTGAATTTAGCTGGTAGATGTCTTTGTCTGATTGGTCTGGGAGAAGGAATGTGCGTATTGGTGGGTTGATCATCATGATCAGGAAATGATGTTGTAGTTGTGTTGGAATTGGAGGCAGTATTTGGAGTTGAGATAGAATCATCAAAAAATAGTGAAAGAGTTGGAAATAATGGGTGAGAAGCATTTGATGAATTCTCAGGTTCTGTGTGAGGAGATTGGAAAGGATATACATGTTCAACAAATACAACATCTCTGGAGTGGAAACACTTTTTGGATGAAAGGTTTAAAATTTTGTATCCCTTTTTGCCAAATGGGTACCCCAGAAATACCCCTTTAGTAGCCTTGGATTGAAATTTATCAGTGACAAGGAGATTGGTAGCATAGCAGAGACAACCAAAAGATTTGAGTTGAGAGTAATCAGGAGCAGCATTATATAATAGCTCAAAAGGAGTTTTGTAATCAAGACTTTTGACAGGTAACAAGTTAATGATATGAGTGGCAGTGAGGATAAAATCTCCCCAAAAAGAATTAGGTAGGTTTGACTGAAATTTTAAAGATCTAGCAACATTGAGTAAATGTTGATGTTTTCTTTCAGCATGACCATTTTGTTGAGGTGTAGCAGGGCAGGTGGTATGATGAACAATACCTAATGATTGAAAGTAGGATTGAAGATCAACATTGGTGAATTCTGTGCCATTATCTGTCCTAACAATTTTAACAGTTTTGTGGAATTGGTTTTGGACATACAGCACAAAGTTCTTGATGAGGGAAGGCACTTGATTTTTATGAGAAAACAAGAAAACCCAAGTAGTTTTAGAGAAGTCATCAACTATAGTTAAGAAATAGCTATAGTTGTTATGAGTCATTTGTCTGTAAGGTCCCCAAACGTCTAAGTGAATTAAATCAAAACTGGAAGTAGCTTGATTATTACTGGTAGGAAAAGGAGACCTATGTTGTTTAGCATAATGACAAACATCACAGTCAGCAAAAGTAATAGAATGTTTATCAACAACAGGTATTTTATTCAAGACATTGATAGATGGATGACCCATACGTTTGTGCCACAAAACAGCATTGTGATCATGAATTACATTACAAGCTTTGGAAACTGTTTGATCAGTAACGACAGAACCAGAAGGAAAAACATTTTGAGAAAACAAATCTCCACAATATGGAGACTGAGTAGTAGCAAGCTGAGAAGGAATAGGAATTTGGAGTTTGTAGAGGCCATTATGCAGTTTACCAATCTTTCTCTCCCTCTTCAAAGTAAGGTCCTGCAAAATACAGTCATTGGAGGAAAAAATGACAGTAGATGAAGGCTGAGAGACTGGTTTAGCAATTGATATAAGATTGCAATGAAAATCAGGAACACATAACACATCAGATACAATAATATCATTGTGCAACTTAAGTGAGCCAATGTGAGTGATGGCTACAGTTTTGCCATCAGGAAGATACAAAGAGGCTTGCATAGATGTGGTGTTGTAAAGAAGTTGCAAGTGGCAAGTAATATGATGGGTGGCTCCAGAATCTAATATCCATGTGTAATGAGAAGATTCATCATGAGAAAGCACAGAATTAACAGATAGAGTAGAGCATGAAAAAGAGTGTTTAAAAGGTTTGTTATGTGTACCAGTCATTTGAGAGTTAGGATATGACTGTTGGGATGTCTGTCGCATTGTCTCTTGAATCATTTTGGCCAACTGTTGGCATTGAGCATCTGAAAACAGCATAGCATCTGAAGAAGTTGCAGGAGTGTGCTGGTCAGCAGTAGTCGTGGAAGCAGTAACATGAGCAGCAATTGGTTTAGATATATTTCCAGTGGTGGTGTTCTTCCTTGGCTTAGGCTTTGGTTTACCATGAAGCCGGTGCCAATCAGGGTAGCCATGTAGACAAAAACACTTTTCTCTAGTGTGGCCAGCATTTTGACAAAAGTCACAATAGGCAGCTGAATCAATATTCTTCCTTGGTGGTGTATTACTAGCAGTAGTAGCAGACCCAGGAGACCTGAATTTGGACAGGTTATTATATTTGACATTCATAGCCATTCCTTCCATAGTAGGGCATTGATTCAGCTTGCCAAAATCTCTTTGTGATTCCTCTTGTAAAAGCAAAGAAAAAGCTTGACTGATGGTGGGAGTAGGTTGCATCATTAGTAGTTGTCCTCTTACAGCAGTGAATTGATCATTGAGTCTCATTAGAAATTGACTCAGTTTAATCATATTTTCAAATTTTTCAAGTTTCTTAGCATTATCACAAGAACAATCGTTGGTCACACAAGTACACTTGGGCATTGGGTTGAGATTATCAATTTCAGCAATTAATGTTCGAAACTTAGTAAAATACGCAGTAATCGTCATGGATCCTTGAGTTAATGAACATAATTCCTTGCGTAAATGAAAAACTCTAGGCATATTAGACTGAGAAAATCGAACTGCTAAATCATCCCAAATCTCTTTCGCAGTAGAAAAATAAGCAACGCTATTCCTAATCTCCACTGTCATAGAGTTAAGCAACCAGGAAAGTACCATATCATTACATCGAGACCATATTGCAAACTGATTAGAGGTAGATAAGGGTTTGGGTAGGGTTCCATCAATCATACCTAGTTTCATTTTAGCAGAAAGAGCAATAGAAACAGATCGACTCCATTGATAATAGTTTTGATCTGTAAGCAGTTGATTTACAAGCGGAATACCTGGATTATCGGAGGTTTGCAGGTGATATGGATGATTAGAATCAATAACACTTGAGACAGCAGTGGATGTGTTTGACCCAGATGCAGCAGCAACGGCAGCGGCGTACGAAGTCATGGTGAATCGATTTTCAGTGTTCGATAAAAGTAAATGTGTATGTAAGTATATGTGTATGTAATCTCTTAGATATAGATGTAGATGTGTGTCGGTAGGTTTGAAATGGGTGTTTTCATGGAGATAGGCTCTGATACCATATCAAACATGTAAAAGAAGAAGAAGGGGACAGAGACCAAACATGTTGCTGAAAATAAATGATGAAAAGTTGTTTTATTACAGAATGAGCACTACGACATATATAGAACAAAAAGCTAACAGCTGGACATATAAATTATTGACTATGACAACATGATGACTATGACAACATGTCATTCACAACAGTAGTATATGCACGAACTTTCACTAGAGGATACATCAACTAAGTTATAATACACGAACTTTTACTGGAGGATACATCAACGAAGTTGATCTTCATGCCATTTGTGGCTAATTTTAATTGTATAGATGACACATCTAAGATAAATATGATAAATAACAGGTTTTAAATCCGAATGAAGAATCTCCTAAAATTTGACCAATTTAGAATAATACATAATGTTTAAAGAAGATGATAGTTTGACAAAGAAATGCATGAAGAAAATGACTATTACACGCTCAGGCCATAGACCATAGTTAAAAACACAACCCATACATACATGTTCACAACTCACTCATCTCCTCACTCTCTACTCAAAATCAACAAGCTCCACTATTTTTCTCAAACTCTTCAATCCCACGACGGACTTCCCTCATTTCCCATTTCTCCAACACCCCTTTCTCATTTCACCATTTCATCTCCATGCTTCGTCACCACATTTTACCAAACCAACGCATTTTTGCTTCACTTCTCGCTTCTACAGCTTCTTTATCGGCATTTTCTTTTGGGGTTTTGCTGCATTGTGTTGCTTATAAGCATGGGGTTTGTTATGGTGCTTTTTTTTTGTTTCTGGGTTGATAAATTTTTATTGTAAAATGAGGGTTTGTGATAGTGCACGCAAGGTGTTTGATGAAATGTCTGAACCAGATGGGATTTGTTTTTCGACACTGATTGTTGGGTTTGCGCAGAATTCGAAGGGGCTTGATGCGTTGAGGTGTTTTGGGGAGATGAGGAAATGGGGTTTGCATTCTTGTATGTATAGCTTGCGGTGGCTGAGCAATGTAGGATTATTCATGGGCATTGTGTTGTTAGTGGGTTTGAGGGCAATGTGGTTGTGGGGACTGCGTTGGTTAATGGGTATGGAAAGTGTGGGCTTGTTGTTGATGCGAGAGGGGTTTTTGATGAGTTGATGGTGAAAATGAGTGTGATTGGATGGAACGCTATGATGTCGGGTTATGCACAACAAGGGGATAAGGATTTGGTGGTGGAGCTTTTTGGGTTAATGGAGGGTAATGGAATTGTGGCTGATGAATATACGTTTTTAGCAATCTTGACTACTTTTAGCAATGCGGGTTTGGCAAATGAGGTGAAGTGTTGGTTTGAGAAGATCAAAATGGCTTATGGATTGGAACCATGGATGGAGCATTACACTTGTTTAATTGGTGTTTTAAGTAGAGTTGGACGGATTGCAGATGCGGAAAGGATTGCTTTGACAATGCCGTATGAGGCTGATACTGCTGTTTGGCAAACATTGTTATCAAGTTGTGCTCATCATTGTGAATCAGACATGGCTTTAGTGACGAGCAAGCGATTGTTGGAACTGAATTTGTATGATGATTCAGCTTATGTGATTCTGTCAAATGTGCTAGCGAGTGCAGGACGGTTGGATGAAGTAAGAGAAGTGCGGAAGTTGATGAAGCAGAGGAGGGTGTCAAAAGAGGGTGAAAAGAGTTGGATTGAGCTGCCAGGGGAGGTTCATGTTTTCATGGCGGGGGACAAGACACATGGAATGAGTAAAGAAATCTATGCGAAGTTGGTGGAATTAAGGGAAGAAATTTTGAAATTAGGGCATGAGCCTGTTTTGGAGGAGACTTTTCCAGAAGTGGATAACGTTGTAAAGACGGAAGAGCTTTGGTATCATAGTGAGAAGTTGGCACTGGCTTTTACGCTAGTGAGCAGGGAATTTACGAATTTGTAGGGATTGTCACATGGCTTTTAAGTATATAAGCATGGTAGTGAATAGGGAGATCATAGTAAGGGATAGTAACCGATATCATAAATTCTTAAACGGTAATTGTAGTTGTACAGTTTTTTGGTAGTTGATGCAAGAGAAGATACTTTCTTCAAGAGCAGAGTAAGACAACACTAGATGTTGCTTAATAGACTTCTGGATCTTTTCTTTATGTTGTATTGTGTTGCTTGCTGTTGTATTTGTTCCGACCAAAGCGGCCTTAAGTAACGAAAAGATTGGTACTTGCCTCCTATTCGACAATGGAGAAACCTTGTAGCCGTTGATATGTTTATAGAAGTTTTTGCTTGGCGGTCGGCGACTCGGCGCCATTTTGACTCGCTACCTACTTTCTCAATTTTTCAGTACTGAAGGAAACAAGTCAAGCTGTATCAAACAGAATTTGTCAAATTCAGGCCCTTAGGTACACCCTTTCTTGGACATAATTCAGATTAAAATTGTATATAAAAAACCATTAGGTTTGATCTGATTCATCTTGATCAAATTATGCTAGAAATAAAGAGTTGAATTTTACTTTTTGATTTTTTTACTACTACTTTTAGATGACAGTTCATTCTTGTTATACAGAGAAATATAATTTTGAAGTTAGTAAATGTTGTCATTAAAGCTGTTGCAATTGCACTAAAGAATATACCAGAAACTAATGGTAATATATATTTGACATATTAGCTAATGGACATTGCAGCAAGGAAGCCTTGTCATGAAGTTCATTTTCTCATAAACTCATACATCTTACCTTCGCAAGGATACACTGTGACATATCTGAACAAGTGAACATAAATTTACTAAATAACAGCTATTTTCTTTGTTTTCATTCGAGTGGAAAATAGGCAACCACCACCAAGTAAAGACTTCCAAGGATCTACTGGAAGCAACTAACCCCTTAGCACAGAGAACCAGTTATATTTTGAAAATCAAGTTGCAGGCCCTGAACGTTTTTACTTACCACATCTTGCCTCAATTCCAATGCCGAGATCACCGACTCCTTCATCTCCTTCCTGGATATAGCGTCACCAAGCTTTGCTGCAAGTTCATCGAGTTTCTGTTTCAACTGAGTGATTTCTTCATCAAGTTTTTCTTTCTCATTATAACTATTTGATATCTTATTTTCGATATTTTGGTACTCCTTTTGAAACGCTTCTCCCATTTGTTTTTTCGATAATAACTGAGTCAAACATGCTCGAATTGTCTCAACATCAAACCCGTTAGATTCCAAATCAGCAAGAGTTTCCAAACTACTTTCAATGACGGTGATAGGATGAGAAAACTGAAGCCTTGTAGTTTTCTCTGCTAGATTGGAAAAATTTACCATATGAGCAATAGCCAATCCTTCACGAGTTTCTTCATTACATTTGACCAGAGGAAAGAAGTGTGGCTTTTGGATCGTCCTCTTATATATTTCCATAGACTCGATAGAGTTCCAAAGTGGTGAACACTTGATGAAAGGTAAACTCTGACCGTGCTCCATATTATCAATGCTTATACTGGCAGGTGTTCCAAATTCAACATTTTTGTTGGCTTGATTGAGAATTTTTACAGGTAAATCTCCTGGAGCTGATGATAGTTTTGGACCATCTGTGTTATCTGTTTTATCCTTTTTGGAAACTGGAGGTGGTCCAAAATCATCCTGTCTGGTATTTGCGCTAGCACATTGGCATTGGACAGGCAAAGTTCTTGAAGAATCTGAACCCGTTGGAGATGGTCGGTCTACCTGCAAACTAGAGTTGCTCACTTGATCAGCATTTACATCACCAAGAATTCCATATATCAGCCTATCAATATCTCTCGTATGATAAATTTCAGGTAAAGAAGTATTTTCGTGTGATGTATTCCAACACCTGTCAACCAAGTTGCTCATCCCTTCATGCTCATTTGACAGAGAATTCTTCGGCTGCCTGACTCTTTTACTCAGAACTGTTTTACCCGCCTGATCCTTAGGAAGAGGAATGATTGTTGTTTCGCTGAGAAAGTTATTGTGCCTATGAACACCATTTGTATATTTATCATCAAATGTTTTCTGCATTGGACAGTCACTGTCTGCATCTAGTTCGGCCTCCTTGTCTTCACATGTATCTTCCATAATCTTTTTCCGCAAAGCTCTTTTAGCTCCCGTGCTTCCTTTGCCTATTTGTTTTCCCCTTTTTCTCTTCAAACTAACGTCCCCTTGAGTTGATGTATTAGTGCTATCAACAGTAGTTATTTCCTGATCCGTGCTCTGTTTCTTCTGATCTTTCTTCAGAGAGGTCTCACACTTTTTTACAAGTTCTGTGATAAATTCTTTCTCCACATGCACCCCAGTATTATCCTTCTTTTCCGTAGATACACAGCCTTTTTCAGCCTGTTGTTTTTTAACCCTACTCTCCCTTTTGGAAATTCCGGTCTTGCTATCAACAGTATGCATTTCCTGATCCATGATTTTGTTCTTCTGGTCTTTTTTGTGACGGGTCTCACAATATTTTGCAGACACACCTTTTACTTCTCTAACAGACATATAAACTTCTTCTGCATTACATTCTTCCTCAACAATTTCATCATGCATGCCAGTAGCCTTCTTCTTGGTAGAGGAACAACCTTTTCCTGCCTGTGTTTTTTCAGCTCTTGCTTTATTTCTTCTAGAATATCCAGAGAGCATATCAGCTCTACTGTAATCATCAACAGTATGCATTTCCTGATCCATGCTTTTGATCTTCTGGTCTTTCTTGCGAGGGGTCTCACGATTCTTTGCAGACACACATTTTACTTGTTTAACACACGTACCAACTTTTTCTGCATTACATTCTTTCTCGAAGATTTCATGATGCATACCATTAGCCTTCCTCTTGGTAGAAGCACTACTTTTTCGCTGCTGTTGTTTTTTAACACTTTTATCCTGTCTTTTAGAATTCCTGTTCTTTTTCTTTGGCTTCTCCCATTTACTATTCACCCAATCAAAATGAAGCCTAACATCAACCCTCTTAACAACCATCTTATCAGGAGGATCATCAAAACAAACCACAAACTCATCCTTACAAACAACCTCCTCAACAAAACCAACCCACCATCCATCTTTATAAAACACCTCAACAACATCATTCACCTCAACAACATCATCATCAACCATAGGTGGAGCCAATGGCCTGACAAATGAAACATGCACTCTCTCTCTCTCTCTCAACTTTTTAGACTCATCTTCTTCGCAAACCAGCTCATTATACTCAACAACAACAAAACACTCATTATGATCATCTGACATCTTGGGGGGTTGAAATATTATGGCTAAATACCAAACCCCTCTGAACCCATCAACATCACTTATCACTTCTACCTCGGTGCCTTTCTTGACATACATTTTTTTTGGTGAATATGAAGAGGGTTTTTTGGGAGGCTTGGAGAAGAGGTGAAGAGGGTTTTTGGGACTCTGTGTGTGTGAAATTAGTGTGTGTGTTGGCGAGGGTTGTGTGACATAAATGTTATTGTCAGTACAGGAAGTTGGTAGTTCTGTAATAATTAAAGGGAGAGAATGGCTACATTGGTTTTGATCCTTGTACTTTAAAGTGTCACAAAAATGAGGCCGGCAAACATGGTCTTGACTTTGGGTTTGTATGGAATGTGACTAGATATTAAAAAAAAAACAATACCTATCACAAAATTGTTGTTAAATGTTTATATATGTAATTGTATATATGTAGTATTTGTATGTAGTTGTGTGAATGTATGAGAATGTAAGTATGTGTATGCTTTGAGTATGAAGGTGTGTCAATAAAGTTAGAACTCACATGTAAATCTAGTAATAATATTCTGGTTATAATACTGGTTTTACAACCTTTGATCATCTTCATATATACTAAGATATCACAAACTTAATTACATGAAAAACAATCAAACTTAGCGTTAATAAAATTGCATGACAGACCATAGCTTCATTTAGAGTAGCATATAACAATATTATGAAGCAAGGGAATGGAGTGAGTAGTTAAAACTATTGATCATCTTCATTTAGGTTAAAAAAATTACTGTAAAATTCGTAATTTTTTTTTTTAAATTAGATATTGGATTTTAAAGTAAACTTTAATTAGATATTTATTTTATTTAGAACATTCTAGAATTCTAAAGGATAAGATTCGCTATATTTGGAAAGAAGAGTAAGAATATTTTAATGATTGATATAATTTTAATTATGTTAATTATGTGATTTAGAATAATTATATTTTAAAATATTATTTGGAGAGGTCATGAAAATTTTAGAATTACCAAATTTAAATTAGAGTAAAGTGCTTGTATTAGAACCCTTATAGAATAATTGAAAGACTCGTCCAGAATTTCGAGGTACGTTTGCTTCCCAATCCAATTTTCATTGACTGCGTCTCGCATGCTTTTAGTTGTTAATCGAATCAATACTTTTACTTTCTTATTTTAACGTCCTATTATCGATTATGATAGTATTTGTTATGGAGTTATATGCTTGAGTTAATTACTTGGATTTAAGTGTTTTAATGATAATTAACATGCTTGCACATCTCAGTTTATACGAATAGGTACGGTCTTGTAAAATTTTATGCCATGAATGAATTAATTAGAATGTTCTCTCTAGCTTCTCTACATGAATTTGTGCAATTAAATTTAAATAATTGATAGATTCGCATGTTAAATTTATAAAAAAGGAGAATAAGATTAATATTATTTTATTTGTGTTGCATGAGCAGATGTCTAACTTTTATAGGTTACTGTATCAATGTGAAGTTTAATGTTTATGAGTTATGTGTAAATTGTAATGTGTATGTGTTATCTCGATGAATTCTAATAAAAAACTAGAAAACGTCATGTATGTAAATTGAATACAATAAGCATGATTCTGGTTGTTTAAAAGAATTTTGATTATATGATTTTAAAAGAGTACATGTACTAATGTACTATGTGTTGAATAAATGATTGACTGTTTTATGTTTTATTAATCAAATTTTAGGATTTGTTCGTATATTAATATATTCAGTGCTTGGTCAATTTTAAGGTAAGTGATTTTTCATTGCTTACTAATGTTATAAATTTGTTTTTATTATGTTTCAAAATATTTGTTTGATTTAATTATCGAAATTTGTGATATTGAAAATTGATTTTAGAAAAGGAATTATTTTAGAATTCCCAGTTTTAGTTGCGTATCGAATCATAGAATCCGGTCACTAGATAGTGTGACATATGGAATCATAGAACTAGTTTATGCACGTTTCGGAACACATAGATAACGAGGGACGTAAACTGGCCCCCATCGAACATAGAACCGTGTCACTGGTTTAGTGGTTTAGTGTGACCGTAATTTAAAACTGTGGGAATAAAATATGATTTTATTGTTTAGATTTTTGTATCGATTTAAAGTTTCAGAAATTTTGTTCTCTTTTAAAAATGTTATTTTTGAGCCATTGGATGATAGTTAGGCTCCGCAGCTCATTGTTTTAATATATTTCAGGTTCGGACTTTTGGAAGCTTATTAAAATTAAGGATGTGCACTGTGTGGATTTCGTGCTACTTGATTCAGATGCTATTATTGGAAAGGACTTATCGTATTATTGAATAAATTTGTAGTACTTGAATATTGGATTTGTGGAGCTGCATCTCCGATTTGATGATTTTAGAATATTGAATTTAACCGCTGCTTTGACTTTATGGAATATTTGTTTTATTTGAAAAGAAATCCGTTTTACTTTAATTACGTTTTTAAAATTAATATGCCGAAAATTAGGGATGTTACATAATCATAATGAAAAACAATCAAACCTCGACATAATAAAGTTGCATGACCGATCAATAGCTACATTTATAAGAGGTTACAACAATAAACAACGATGTGAATCGATTAAAATATTGATCATCTTCTTTTAGACTAAGAAAATCACAAACCAGCATGGAAACAGTAATCTCACCATTAATAAAATTGCTTGACGAGAACAACATTTAGAGGAAGCTACAATATTAACCAAGGATGTCATGAAGTGATTACAAGACACATGCGTGTTTGGGATTGCTTAAAATAAGTTACTTTTGACTGGAGGTATTTTTAACTTAAAAGAGAAAGTAAAGTTGTTTACTTTAAGTTGAATGAAAGTGTTTGGGTAATTTTACTTAAAGTTAAATGGGAGTTTAATAATTTTGGCTTAAAGTGAAATTTGACTTAAAAAAAATTTAAATTCATGATATTTAAGCTTTACAAGAATTGTGAAAAAAAAAATAAAAAAAAATCCATAAGTTATAATTTAAAAATACCTAAATAAAACTTATGGCTTAAAGCAGTTTTTTAACTTAAAGCGGGCTTAAAGCCCTTGTTGCCAAACATGACAAAACCGACTTAAAGCTCAAAACTCGTTTAAGGAGCTCTTGTCAAACAGGCTGACAGTTAGAACTACTCAAGTACGAGTATTTTCATACAAAACAAATACGCTAGCTACATTATACTTGCTTCTTCTGTGAATCTCTTGCGCGGTATTGAAAATGCCAAGTGTTGCCATGTTGCAGACAAAGCAATTCTTGTTTTTTGCATGGTGCTGTTTAATTACAACAGAAAGAACAAAGTCAATACAAGCTTAAATATCGAAAAATAAATGCATTATTATTGTTAAATAGGGCCAAAAAATTAGCAGGAAAAGGAAAAAAGGTGCATCGCATGCTGGCAAATCATGCTAATTAATGACGTGACTACAAACCACCACTATATTTTAAGTAAATATTAAGAAGCACGAAATTAGTTTAAAAAAATTGTTCTCAAATACCTGGCATACACGATGTGGCAGTATGACATATGAAATTATACATATGTACGTAGAGAAACAATAGTTTACGGGAAGGCTGACCTTGAAAGCATAATGCTCGCAGAAGTAGTGCTTTCACTTGGTAACGATGGGATCCAAAAATGCCAGCCTACAAATAGAACATGCGAAGGGCAAGGTTTGAGAGCCAAATTTTTCTTTCTCACCTTCTCCTTCTCGTTCCACTCTTTCTCCAACTCCCATCCTGACTGTAATCTCCACGATCATGCATAAATTTGAATGAACCTCCATACCCACAATGCCCGGTATCCTTGTAGTCTTTACAAATATCTGGCTGATAATCAAACCTAGCTGACAACCTGATATGAGCTGATGCACGAAGTGGCCCATGTGATCCACATGCTTTCTCCCCTGCGGCTGTTGATCTCTTCTAAACCCATCTTTGTGATCAATATACGCATCAGTTCCTTTGTACAGCTTGTCAACACCACCACTTTTATTTTGCCCTTTCAGTGCTGCTTCTGCTTGCTTAAGAACCCTCTCACGGATTGCCCGAGCATCTCTTGAAAATTAAATCAGTCTCCGTCTCAAGGTTTGCTGTTGCCCAGCTATCATTTTGAACTTGAACTTCACTGGAAGACTCAAACTGGAACAATGTCTGGTCCTTTCTAGTTTCACCAACTGAAGTCATCAAACGTTTCCGGGGTGCAGTAGAAAAATGTAACTTGCCATCCGCTACAAAGGATTTTCTTGTTAAACAAGACAGTCCCAACCACGGAAACTTCAACTTCCTCAACTTAAATTCGTTACCCTCGCTAAGATCCCGTTTCCTGATATTCTTGTTTCTTGTTGTTTGTATGAAAAAATTGCATACTGCAACAAAGAAGATATATCAAAGTAAATATCTATAATAACGATGAGGGGAAAACATTAAATTTGTATTGAGGAAAGATAAATATACTCGGATTGTTGAGGAGGGTCATATAAAACTGCCATCCAATTAAAGGCCTATCACGGAGAGAGCTTGAGACCGAAAACCTGGTCTTACAACAGCTTCTGAAAGTATACAAATGAGAACATGAGGTTAAAAAACTTGTGCAATTATATCCATCTCTCAATACAAGAAATCACTAACTTAGCACTAATTTATGCAAAAGGGCAGATCAATAAGTAAAATTAGATTTAATCTAGAACAAGTTACACATAAATATTAATAAATTTCGAGCAACACACGCACAATAAAAACTTGACAATATTCAGATGTTTGTAAAATACTATCAGAACAGTAAATTCTTTTTCATCTCAGACATTATTTAAGTCACATCGAACAATACCATCTCAGTTTTATACACAATCGAATATCTACATAAACCCTAAAAATCAAAACAGCAATTATACACAATCCAAACTATTGTTAGAATATTTCAAACTCTCCAGAATGCCAAATAAATGATGCAGCTGGTTTCCTGTTAATTATCTTAAATAAATTCCATGAATTAAGGTAGGCGTCTATAATATGAAATGAAGAATAAGCCATGCACAGAAAATCTGGAAAGATGAAGCTGGAGGATACATATGCAAGGTGGCAGTCAAAAAACGTGTAATAATAAATGAAAGGAACGTTACTCTGTAATGTTTACTTGCAGCATCTATATTGATGGGTCAAAGCATGTACACGTTGATTATAAGTTGCATGTGAAAGAAAGAATTACAACACCAACTAGACTTAGATATATGTGTCCCAAAAAATAAGGTAGGTTAATTATCCTTTGAAGTCTGCTTATGAAAACTTACCCGCTCTGTGAGAAAATTTGATCGTCGGACTCTCCTTTCTCTTTTCGTCTACCTCTATGTCTTTATATAAGGATTTGAAGCGTCAGTAATTTCTGATCAAATCCTCATTCTTCTCACCCAATATTCTAGTTTTGAAAGGATTAAAATTAGGATTTTAAGACTTAATTGTAGGAAGATGACATGAATTTAATATTTTTGCATAAAAATGGCTCACATATAAAAACTAGCACATCGAGTACTGTCATTCCGTCAAAAATTTTTAACAGAAATTAATTTTTCGGGGATAAAATTGGAATTACAATATTCCATAATTATTTTCATACAAAATGGGTTTTATATATAAACCCCAAACTAGCTATGTATAGCCACCAGAAACCTTGAGGGATGCGCAAAGACAGAATAGTTTTGCAATCATAGGCCTGCTTGTTGTCACTCTATTCATAATTTAAATATGTAACGATTACTCATGTAAATTCTTGAATTTAAATGGTGAAAGTTGTTAACGAGTAAACTATCTATTCACGTATCTATATTCACGTGTAAACATTTATGTATTAGATTAAGTATGAGAATAGGGACCTGAGATGTATCTCAGGTAAATTAGCTGAGATATATATGGGATTTGTATGTAAAAATAGGATGGGTATTTTAGTAAATTCAGAGATTTTTAATTAGCCTGCGAACGCAGCAAAATTTAAAGGATATTTTGCAGTTCCCTGAGATATATCTTTTTCTCATTAAGTATATATATATCTTCAATTTAAAATCTTTTATTATGGATAAAATATATCAATGATTTGCAATACATAATAGTATGTGAAAAATATACAAACGACGAAATCTTTAAAATTACTATATAGTATTTTGACTGAGAAAGTTCATAACAATTTTTATAAAATAATTTTAGTTCACATCTTAATAATTACCATACATATTTCCGTTCTTCATGTCAAATAAACGTAAGGTTAACTCATGAATTAAAATAATATATTTTTATATCTTTGTACTAAATAAAAAAGAAAACACTTCAACAAAAAAATTTAAGAAAATATTTAGTCGTCTTTATTTTATTATTCTGTAACAGCCTAGCTAATAATTAAGTTCAAAGTGTCAAATTCCAGCTTGGGGACCAAGCAAAAACTAATAGCAATATATTTCAAAGGTTATTTGGTGGGATGTATAAAAAAACTTTGGTGTCCGTCACAGTTATGTGGTTGGATTTTCGAGTTTAACATGGGAAAAAAATTCACCATTATTTTTCTTTAGTTGGTAAATTCAGTAATTCAGCTTGATTAGATGTCTTGTGAATGAATAACAAATTTTGAGATTGTAAATTATGATTAACTATAATTGAAAAAGATGAAGTAAATTAGAACGATGAGAAGAAATAGGTTCAAGATTGCTCATAATTTATACACACAATAATAACATTCGAAAATGAAAAATTCCATGTCGTATGTGATATATTTCATATTTGTTTTACTACATTGATTCTAGAAAAGAAGATTACAGATATGGCTAAGTTTTTCTACTTATGGAGATAATTAGTTGTTATATTCAACACATTTCATTCTTCTTCTTAATTTAAGATTTGGGTTGAACATCTTTATTATTTTCTTTAAATATTTTATTATGGATAAAATTTATCGGTATTAAAGTAATTAGTAAATACATAATTGATATAAAATAAACTAATACTAAATAGATTTTTGCTGTCATTCTTATTATTTTCATACTAATTGTAAAACTTACTATACATACGAGTTCTTGTCTATTCTAGATTCATCCAAATCAACAATAAAAATTAGTTATTTTTTATTGTTTCTTTGCCAAACTTACAACCATCTTCCCTTGGCCCACTATCAGAATCTATATCTTCCTTTCTCTCTATCACGAATGTGACTGAATCTATATCTTCCTTTCTCTCTATCACGAATGTGACTGAATCTATATCTTTCCTTCTCTCTATCACCCGTGACTTAAAACTATTGTCACCTAAATATAAGAAAATTTAAAGTTGGTGTACCTCATGAAACATGTTATGCCCAAATCTTGACATAAGTCCTAAGCAGGTCTAATGGGTTGAAATAGTGGTGCACAACTTATAATGGGCCTAAAGATGAAGATTGGGTCACAAAAGCCCACCATGGAGATAGTCCAACATTCTACCAACACAATATTCTTTATGAAAGTCTGCGACATCTCTCTACAAGGTCCCGTGTGGCCTCGCGTATTCTTATTATGAAGGCTCATGATTAAGTCCAGCGAGGTCGCATGAGTAGATATGGAGGCTCAAAGCTAAGCCCAACGAGGTCGCATGAGTAGATATAGTTAAGCCCAGCGAGGTCGCATGAGTAGATATGAAGGTTCATAGCTAAGCATAGCGAGGTCGCATGAGTAGATATATTTAAACCCAGCAAGGTCGCATGCCTGTACCCACGAGGTCGCATGCCCGTACCGAGGAGGTCGCATGCGTGCACCCAAGGAGGTCGCATGCATGTACCCACACCTGAGATCACCTCACACGACTAAGCCTAGTGAGGTCGCGTGCGAGACCCTTATGAGCTCTCCATTAGCCTCGCTAATGAGGCCTCATGATTCTAGCATCATGTTAGCCATAGGTAACCTTTATTGGGCCATGGGTCATGAGTAGAATTAATGAACTATTAGCATCAACTCAAAAGTGAGTGGACTTGGGCCAAGATGAATCTCCAAAAAACCTAGCCCGTCTGGGTAACTTCTTCTCCAAGAACTACGTGTGGCTTGACTCCCTATAAAAAGGGTACGTAGGCCTCTTGTTAGGATTGATTGACAATTGGCAGCAAGAGAGAATAAACAGTTTTTCTCTAACATTCAACGAATCAACAAGCAAGATTAGCCACAAAAATCATCAATCTCCTTCCGTGTTCTTCGTATTCTTAGCAAAATATCTGTATTTTGCTCCGTGATTCCAGCAACCTCCACAATTATTGTTATAGCAATTTCTCTCTATAACAAAACATTTAACTACTTTTCAATTATATGTAAAATAACACTTCTACAACTTTCTAATTACACCTTGAATAACACTTCTAATCTATTCACTTGCGATTTAGGCCCAATTAATTAGCATTTTCCCGACCTTTACCGAATTTTGAAGAAATCCTTTTCTATATGTTTGCAAAATACTTAGGATCTCCATGATCCCCATGTTAGTAAGTTGCCTGAATTTATTCAACCAAGCAGAAATTATTTATTAGATTTTTATTACAATTGAATTCATCATAACCGTTAATTTCTAGATTTCATTTTTTCCTAAATTTGCTTTTATTTTGGTTTAAATATGATTAAATAAAACTTTTTAAACACTTATGTGCAGAAAACAATGAAGAAAATGCTCCATAAAAGTAGAGTTCAACTTCGTTTTCCTTCTTCACATTCACATATAGTTTTTTTTTTTTGCTAAGTTAATTGTATTAGAAAGAAAAGGAAACAGAGGGATTTACCCATGATCTATGCGAATCATAGATAGAACTATCTATAGACAATCTATGAAACAGATTGTAAATAGAAAGCAAACAAAACTTCCTAGGCTAAAGAATCAAATAATCAAATCATTCCTACTACAAACTAAGTTCAAGAACCAAGTTGAGCTTGCTAGCTTAGCTCGAGTGTCCGCTAGAATGAAGTCCAGGACTGTGTTTGGCAGATGCATTTCCCCATTGTGCATTCGAGCATTTCGTTCCCTCCATATGTAGTACGTGTAAATCTGGATCATGAGCAGGAGTATCTTCCTTCTTGCGCTGTCCATAACTAGGGAAACATGTAGTTGGAACTGAGGCCAGGTATGCCCAGAAATTCCCACATTAAAAATGGCTAAGAGGGAAGCTAGAACATGTCGACTGAAAGTGCAATGCAGGAATAAATGGTTGTCAGTTTCACGGCCACCAACACACAGAAAACATTGCTGATCCAATGCGATTCCGAACCGAGCAAGACGAGCCAATGTGTTTAGACGCCCGTGGCTAAGCAACCAATGATGGTGGGCGTATCTATCTATCTTGAGCTGATGCCAAACGTTGTGAGACCATTGAACTACTTGACCACGGTGTCTAATGGATTCCCATATGTGTCTTGTTTTGACCTTGTGGATATTTAACCCGTCCCATAAGATAACATCACGGTTATTAAAATTGAAAGCAGGGTAGTCAAAATTCTGGATCCATTGAGACAGATGAATAGCCAGGTGGTGGAGTCTGTGATTTGGCCGAGGTAGACACCAAGTACCTGTTTGAATGAGGCTGTGAAGTTTAGAATGTTTGAGCAGTCCACACTGAGAAATGATTGGGTCAGTCGCAGAATTAGCCAGGCAAGCACCATTCCACCATGGTTCAAACCATAGGGAAATATTTGAGCCATCCCCTATAGAGTAGGAGATATACCTGATTGCAAAGTGGCGCAAACGAAGAACTTTCTTCCAAATCCAGGAGTAGTCTGATGGGATTTGAATGGTCCAGAAATACTTGTTTTTGAGAACAGTTTTATTAACCCAAGAGGCCCATAAAGATGGAGCATGTCTAATGACCTTAAGCAAGTGGGAAATTATCTGAGCTTTGTTCCAGGTAACTGCATCCTTGAGGCCAAGACCACCCTCCGTTTTCGGAAGACATATAGTACTCCAACTAATTTTGGCTCCACCCTTGTCATTTATATTTCCTTTCCAAAGGAATTTTGTAAGCATCGATTGAATGATGTCATGAACTGCAGTTGGAAGGAGGAAATGATTTGACCAATAAGATTGAATAGCAAAAAGAACTGACTTTACCAGCTGCACACGACCTGCAAAGGACAGCAACAGCGAAGTCCACACACCGATTCTGTGGGTAATTTTGTGAACTAGAGGAATACAATCATTGATGCAAAGCTGAGATGAAATAAGAGGCACGCCTAAGAACTTGACTGGGAGATTTCCGCGGGGAATACTGTACACATTGTCGAACCATTCCATAATATTTGGACTGCAATTACAGAAGAAGCTCGTGCTTTTATGAACGCTAGGATGCAAGCCACTGAGCAAGGAGAAGGAACGAACAGAATCCATGATGTGAGATATCGATATTTGGTCTGCATTGGCAAAGAATAAGACATCGTCTGCAAAGAAAAGGTGCGTTAAATCTAATTCCTTGCAGCGCCAGTGATGTTTAAATCCAGGAGGCTTCGACTTTAGAATCTGAGATAAAACGTTCATGCATAAAACGAATAAGTACGGTGACATCGGGTCCCCTTAACGGATACCTTGAGTACCTGAGAAATAACCATGGACTGTACCATTTAGCTTGATAGAGTATTTCACTCCACAAATGCATAGCTGAATCCATCGTATAAAACGTTGAGGAAAATTCATTTTCTGCAGCACAGCTAGGATAAAATCCCATCTAATGGAGTCGAAAGCCTTATGAAGATCAAGCTTAAGGGCACATCTAGAGATACCAGTCTCCCTGTCGAAACCCCTAAATAATTCTTGAGCTAGCAAAATGTTGTCCGATATATTCCTACCCGGCACAAAAGCCGACTGAGAAATATCTATAACACCAGGGAGAACGTGCTTTAGCCTCGATGCTATGATTTTGGAGATGCATTTATAAGCTATTGTGCACAGAGAGATTGGTTGAAAATCTGTCATGTGAGTTGGAGTGGTTGTCTTTGGAATCAAAGCAATGTATGTTGAGTTTATGCCCTGGTGCATGTTAAAGTCATTAAAAAGCGAAGCCACCGCTGCGCAGAAACACTCTCCAACAATGTTCCAAGTGGCCAAGAAAAACTCGACAGTAAAGCCATCCGGCCCAGGTGACTTGTTCTTTTTCATGTTCTTTAAAGTAGCGTAGATGAGGTCATTAGAGACTGGAGCCTCTAGAGTATTTGCTTGGGATTCCGAGATGGTTGGACACGCAATTCCCTCAAGAATTCCATGATTTTCAGACACTGGAGCGCCCAGAAAATTCGAGTAGTACTCAACTGCCACTTGAGCACAATTTCTTTGCCCGTGTACAAGATTTCCAAAGCGATCCACAAGAGCCAAGACCTTGTTATGATTCCAGTTTGACCTGCATTGGTTGTGAAAGAATTTGTTATTACCATCACCCTTAGAAAGCCACTTGACTCTCGACTTTTGAAGTAAAAGAGATTCCTCCTCCGATATAGCCTTGTTAAGCTTAAGAATTAATTCCGATTCTTTAGCAAGTAAGTCCACAGTTGGAGAAGCTAAGAGAATTTCTTGAGTATCTGCAAGGGCTTGTCGAGCTATTTGGACATTAGAATGCAAGTTGCCATGGTTCCTATTGAGATCAATTAAGGCATGCTTAACAGACTTGAGTTTCCTGCATAAAATATACATTGGGTTTCCATAAAAAATGGTGGAATTCCAAACTTCGGAGACAGTTTTTTGAAAATCAGGAATATCAAGCATGTGATTAAAGAATTGAAACGGCTTTCCAAAGTGATCAATTTGCATTGGCACAGTTAAAATGAGAGCATTATGATCCATGATACCCCTGTTCTTAACCATGACATACGATTCCGTGTGAATGTTAATCCAATGACCATTCGCAACAACTCTGTCAAGGCGTTTGTAGATAGGATCCAAAGTGCGCTTATTTGTCCATGTGAAAGGATCACCCACAGTCCGTAAAGAATCCAGGCCTGCATTAGAGAGACAGTCTTTGAAAGCTTGCATATCTGTGGTCCATTGTTCCCTACCCCCACAGACCTCATTAAGATCAAGGATGCAATTAAAATCGCCCAGACAGCACCAGGGAACGTTGGTGTTGCTAAAGGAGCTGAGATAAGTCCATAAGGAAACTCTTTCTTGAGGTCATTCGAAGCATAGACAAAAGTAGCCATAAAAGTGATTTTTTTGTCGAGGAAAGTCACACTACAAGTAATGTGTTGAGCTGATTTGGAGTGAAGAGTGACATGCCAAATGGAAGGATTCCACCCCACCCAAACACGACCATTGTAATGATAGTCGTAGTTGTGCAACCACTGCCACGACCTATTTATTCTTTTAGAAACACGGAGAAAGCGCTTTTCTTTAACCTTAGTTTCCATAAGACCAATAAGAGAAAGAGAATGAACGGAAATAAAATTGATTAGTTCACGTTGATGAGAGCTTTTATTTAACCCTCTAACGTTCCAAACTGCACAATTCATTTAAGAGCGTTTAGGTGTTGGCAAGCCTGCCAACCTGGGGCTTCTTCTGTGTGAGACTCTAGTGAACCCATCTTCGTCGACGCTTGTCTGACTCTTTGGTTTGGGAGGTTTTTGATTGAGGTCAATAACAATCGAGGTTATAGGCTTCGGTTTAGTAGGCGTTTGATCATTTTTCCTCTTATGACCCTGGTTAGGAGAAAAAGCTAGTAAGTGTTCCTCCGTTGCTTCTGCAAGAACTGCAAACCCGTTATCAGTAGCAATAGGTTCAACGTCTTCAGCCATAGCTTCACAAGAAATCGAGTCGTCATTCTCCAAATTATCTGGGAGTCTGTCGAAGGCTTCCAAGTTGTCTTCCTCCCTCGCAAGTTCCTGAAGGATTTCATCTTCATCCATGACAACTTTACAGCCACAAAATTCGCCTATGACATAAGGCACATTCACATATAGTTACTAAGCCACATTCACATATAGTTACTACGCCATAAATGGCCTATTGCAACGTTTTGGCATGGGTGTTACCACTATGGGTGTTACCATAGCAATGGAGTTTTTGAGCTATCGCAACCCCGTAATTGTGGGTGTTTCCAAAGGCACAAAAGTATGTTACTATAGTTATAGAAGGTGTTACACTGGGCAACACCATCAGGTGTGTTACCATAGAATATTCATTAACAAATTTTCATTTAATTTAAAATTAATGATTTAATAATTATTTGACTTTCAAAATAATTAATTTTAACAAAATCATTGAAATAATCAGTTTAAAACGTAATATTCCATCAAATAATTAAGTTATTGATTTTTCATAAATATTAAATTTTGTTTATAAATTTCACATAAAAAGGCTTTAAAATAAAGTAATATCCAAAAATTATTAAATATTAACTAAATTCATTAAAAAATTTAATAAAGAAAACTAAATTTTGTATAAATTGTGAATTATTACAAAATCATGAAAATAATATATTTAACAATTATATTTTAATTTCAGGAAATTAAAATAAATTATTTAGCAAAAAATAAATTTATAATATTTAGAAAAAATTAGAATTGGGGTGAAAACAGAGAGCGGCAAACAAAAATTAGAATTGGGGAAAAATTAGAGTTAGTACACTTCACTATCATTTTCTCTCAAACACTTTCAATTCACTTCACGTTCATTTCTCTCAAACACTTCTCTCGCCACTCTCAGAAGCAATTTAGGGTTCAATTAGGGTTCAAGCAGGTTCAATCAAAGTTTGGTTCCACGATTTAATTAAGGTTCGAATTGGGTTTGACCCCTACGATTTATGGGCGCTGTATGTACTTCTCTCTCTCTCTATCTCTCTCTCTCTCTCTCACCCTCTCACCCTCCCTCCCTCTCCCCCTCTCTCTCACTCTCCCTTTGTAATTGCAGTGTGGCTATTCTTCTCCTACTCAAGATGCACTCGATCTCCAGGGATCTCAAACTTACTTTGTCTGAGGTTCAAATTCATATTTTTTGATGCTTTGTAAACTTATCCTTAATTTGTTTTGGAAATAATTACTAAATTCATATTTTTTGATGCTTTGTAAACTTATCCTTAATTTGTTTTGGAAATAATTACTAAATACATGTATCTGGTCAGTTTTCTTTGTTTGGTTCTTTGTCGAATGTAGGTGCTATGGTTGGGGCAATAGCTAGTGGAAAGATTTCCGAGCCAGGAATTGTGAGTATGTACATGTAATATTCCATGTCACTGTATAGTAACTACAGGTATCTAAGATTTATGCAGCGGCCCAGGCAGCGGCAGAAGAGCTCTTATCAACATATTTTAAGGTATTTCATTTGGTAAAGTTAATCATTGTATTCAATTTAACATCATTGTTGATATATTGCATCTAAATGGAATTTAGTATCCAAGTTAAATGAACCTATCGTCGTTGTTGAAGTCGCTATTCTAGTATGCTAGTTAACTCTATGTTCTTTACTTTCCCCTAGCTATAAACTCCTTATTTTTGCCATTTTCCTTTGTTTCTATGTATAATTCTCTACTGTTTCACATATGCGATTTTGCTGCTTGTCACATGGTAACAACAAAGGCATATAAAAGCATTAAAAATGATATCTGAGAAGTCCCCAACTCTTTGCTGGAAGGTAATTATGTTGTCCTGTTTGTCTGATTTTAGGTTGTAAATGTTGCTTATATCTGCTTGGCTGAGATTGTGAAAGCATTTGAATCATCTTCTCATATTCTGGTTGAGATACTATGCGCTGAACTCATTGAACAAGTTGCAACTGTAACTTCCTCTCATAACTCTGGAGGTCGACAAGCCTCTTTAACCACATCTGTTAGGATGGTAATTACTAATTCTGATCTATGTCAAGCATTTACACAACTGTTTTGTGTTTGTAACCGTTGAGATATGCAGGCATCGGTTCTCTTACTTACAATATGTGCAAAAAGGTCGGATTTAGGATCCAAAATATTCACCAATATTATTATCAGTGTCAAAGATTTCTTCACTGGTTCTGATGGTATTTTAACTGCAACAAGTGGAACAGAGGAGCAGGTACACCTTAATCTGTACCCTTTGTAGCGTAGTTCACCACTTCACCTTGATACGTTGAGATGGTATTATGTATTCACATTGATATTCACATTGACCATTTATTTTGTTCAGGGTAGGCTACAGATGGGTGGTTAAATTTTTTGCTCTTGGCTGTTATGCCTTCCTACTTTTTCCTGGTTTTGGTTCGTGTCTATTGCAGTTGGGTACTATTATTTTTTCTCACATCACATTCGCAGAGGTGTAGTTTATGGTAATGAACCAAGAAATAGGTACCACTTGTTCTATCTATTTTCTTGTATGTTGAAATGTCATACGATGACATAACCTTTCTTTTGCTAAACAAAGAGCATACCATGTTACCTTTTTAATTAAATTTATTAAAGGTTGAAATTTACAGGCTTGATTTGTACCTGTCAAAAGATACCAAAGGACCAAAGCCAGTTGTTGCATTTGTAACTGGTGGTGCATGGATTATTGGGTGAGTAGTGGGGTAGTGTATATCTTTTCTGTAGAAATAGTTCTGCTCAATAATGTACTGGTCTTTTTTTTCCCAAGTCGAGGAGGAGTTTCTTTAAAAGATGAGGTATTGTTGAAGTCAAGTAGTCATGTTCATGCCATTACTTCAATTATTATGGAATGCCTTGTTATTACAGACCCAGAGCATTACTGGACATCATTAAATCATGTGAGGATTTTAGGATTGGTAATTCTACAAAAATGCCAGAGCAAGGAACGGGATGTCTATATAATCAATTGTCTTTTGAAATTTACCATGTTATTAGCTCTAGTACTTGTACGTTTTAAGTTTTGTTCATTAGCTAGTGTTGGTAGATATTTTTGGATGATTTGGGGGAACTTTTACAGCTTCAGGATGCAGAAAACGTTACTGGGAGGATTTGGAACACAAGACATGGCCTTTTCCACTACATTTTTGGCTTAATGGAGACTTGGTGTTAGTGTTTGTTCTTTTACATCAAGGAAAATGTTCATTTCCTCATCAAGGAAAAATGTACTTTTACATTCTAAGTTATGTTATTTAGTTTGTATGTTCGCGCTTGATGGACTTGGTGTTGGTGTGTGTTGTAAACAAAATTTAATTTGGTTGGTTTTTTTAGTGGGAATGGAATATTAAAATTTTACATTTTTTATTTTGTTAAAGTGAAGCTTTTACCTTAGCTACTATATATATATATATATATAGCAAAAAAAATGTTGCACATCTTGTGGGCTCCATTAACAGGCCCTACAAAGTGGGTCCCACATGTGGGACCCACATAATTTATTAATAATTTTGCAAAATTATAACATCTAAGGTAACATAGATTTGGTGTTGCTATAGAATGCTAAGTGTGTTACTGTATAGGTCTATGGTAACGAATTTGCCTATGTTAGGTTATGTGTGTCCAGGTGTTACCTTATACCCCAAAGGTTACATAGAGCAAAACTATCCCAGCTAAGGTGTTACCTTAGCCTTTTTTTGGCCTTTGGTAACATTTTTTAGAGTCTAAGGTAACACAGTCGTGGTGGTACCGTAGGCTGTTTATGGCGTACGTTTTAAGTTTTGTTCATTAGCTAGTGTTGGCAGATATTTTTGGATAATTTGGGGGAACTTTTACAGCTTCAGGATGCAGAAAACATTACTGGGAGGATTCGGAACGCAAGACATGGCCTTTTCCACTACATTTTTGGCTTAATGGAGACTTGGTGTTAGTGTTTGTTCTTTTACATCAAGGAAAATGTTCATTTCCTCATCAAGGAAAAATGTACTTTTACATTCTAAGTTATGTTATTTAGTTTGTATGTTCGCGCTTGATGGACTTGGTGTTGGTGTGTGTTGTAAACAAAATTTAATTTGGTTGGTTTTTTTAGTGGGAATGGAATATTAAAATTTTACATTTTTTATTTTGTTAAAGTGAAGCTTTTACCTTAGCTACTATATATATATATATATATAGCAAAAAAAATGTTGCACATCTTGTGGGCTCCATTAACAGGCCCTACAAAGTGGGTCCCACATGTGGGACCCACATAATTTATTAATAATTTTGCAAAATTATAACATCTAAGGTAACATAGATTTGGTGTTGCTATAGAATGCTAAGTGTGTTACTGTATAGGTCTATGGTAACGAATTTGCCTATGTTAGGTTATGTGTGTCCAGGTGTTACCTTATACCCCAAAGGTTACATAGAGCAAAACTATCCCAGCTAAGGTGTTACCTTAGCCTTTTTTTGGCCTTTGGTAACATTTTTTAGAGTCTAAGGTAACACACTCGTGGTGGTACCGTAGGCTGTTTATGGCGTACGTTTTAAGTTTTGTTCATTAGCTAGTGTTGGCAGATATTTTTGGATAATTTGGGGGAACTTTTACAGCTTCAGGATGCAGAAAACATTACTGGGAGATTCGGAACGCAAGACATGGCCTTTTCCACTACATTTTTGGCTTAATGGAGACTTGGTGTTAGTGTTTGTTCTTTTACATCAAGGAAAATGTTCATTTCCTCATCAAGGAAAAATGTACTTTTACATTCTAAGTTATGTTATTTAGTTTGTATGTTCGCGCTTGATGGACTTGGTGTTGGTGTGTGTTGTAAACAAAATTTAATTTGGTTGGTTTTTTTAATGGGAATGGAATATTAAAATTTTACATTTTTTATTTTGTTAAAGTGAAGGTTTTACCTTAGCTACTATATATATATATATATAGCAAAAAAAAATGTTGCACATCTTGTGGGCTCCATTAACAGGCCCTACAAAGTGGGTCCCACATATGGGACCCACATAATTTATTAATAATTTTGCAAAATTATAACATCTAAGGTAACATAGATTTGGTGTTGCTATAGAATGCTAAGTGTGTTACTGTATAGGTCTATAGTAACGATTTTGCCTATGTTAGCTTATGTGTGTCGAGGTGTTACCTTATACCCCAAAGATTACATAGAACAAAACTATCCCAGCTAAGGTGTTACCTTAGCCTTTTTTTGGCCGCTGTTTATGGCGTAGTGAGAGGTTACATTTCTTTGTACTTATGATATTTTTGCAAAATTTATACAATGTTATATTATTTGTTATAGTTGTTGTTTAGTTTATTATTATGAAAGTATATGCTTATTAAATAATTGAATTGAAATGAGCCTTGTTTTTCAAGAGAATTGGTTGGTGAATAATAGGTGTCTTATGGATTATTAATCTTCTACTTATATAAGGTATTATCCATATAACTATTTAGTTATTTATAATACTATCCATAAGATTATTAATTAATTTAATTATAAGTATTGAGATACACATGATCTTATAAAAAGTTAACATAACTAGTAGTTGCTTTGCATCTTATATAAGCTAATATACTCTTATATTTTTAACCAAACATGCATGCATGACACAATCACACATATATAATTTGTGTTATTTTTCTTTTACGTAGGGTTGAGCAAGATAATTAAGTTATCAAATAGTGTCTAATCAAACAGTTTGCCTAATTTCTATGGTAACCTTTATGAGATTATATTTAGACTTTCACTAGGGACATACTACTTTTAATCCAAAATAGTTAAATATAACTATTTAACCTGTATGATCATTGATTATGGGAGAAAAAAATATTGTTCAAGTTTTTTCTGCATTTCATTTTATGAGAACCAACTTTGTTTTACCATTGAGTAATTAGGTTGTTTAGTCGAACAACCCCGACATAATTAACCGACATAATTAATTTATGTTATGATCTTAATTTCTTTTTCCTTGGATATTGTAAACCATGACGATTTTAAGACTAATGAAGTTGTTAAAATCAAGGGTTTTCATCCTTTATATGGATTTAAACTCATATGTTTAGTGTTGATAAAATTTTGTAACAATTTCTAAATTTTGATGGTGATATTATTTTTTAGTTTCTGAACATGGGTCTATAGCTGATTTACTTAAACTTTGAAGTTACAAAATTTAAAACAATATTTACTGAGTTTTAAAAGTTAGTTATATGGTAGAAACTTAAATAAAATACATTCAAATTAACTAACATTCTATATTTGAAGGTAAACAATTTTTTTCTTAATTTGATTGAGAAATTTGATAAACATTAAATATTGTGTAAATTAAAAAAATGTTGAAAAAATTACTAACATTTTTCTATATTAACCAAGGATATATGAGACTCCATTCCTTTCCCGGTGTTGAAACTATGGAGAAAATATTAGAATTTCCTTCACTTCTTTAGCCCCAACAACTATTTTTTGTGTTTACCTTCTTTCTTCAAACTAGTGAGAGATCGAGTTCTATAAGTAATATTATGGTGGAAGGGATATATGAAATTAAAATTTTAATACAAATCCAATCTATGAATCAATTATCTACACATCTATAAAATAAAATAGTTTTTAAAATAATTTTATATACAGTTTTGTTAAAAAATAAATTTTGAAAAATATAACGTCAACCCAAGACCTCCAAAGACCAAAATATTTAATATATGGGCCTAAAACTTATATGATATTTGGGATCCCAACTGCAAAGACCAAAATATTTAATATTTGGACCTAAAACTTATATGCTATTTGGGCTCCCAACACTTACGTTGTGTACAACCCTAATCTTATATCCAACTATATATATTAAATCAATTTCTAGGTTTTTGCACCCAATAGCTATTTTCATTCTTCTTTTTATCCATGTTCATCTTCAACTTATATTTTCATCCTCCGTATTTGTGTTCATCTTCAACTTATTTTTTAAACAGAACTAACTATTCTCATTCTTGTATCTAGGCCTGTCAACTAGTCGGATTCGGATTGCATTATCCTAAATTCATATCCAAATCCGTTAAGAATTTTTCGAATTCGGATCGGATCGGATCGGATCAGGGGTCGGATATTTTTTAGGTCGATCCATATCCAATCCATTCGGATTTCGGGTTATCTGATCGAATCTCCGATCCGTTTAATAAATTTTAAAAATTATTTTTTTTTATATTTTTAAAATGACATATACATTTATATTTGGATTTGTATTTTAAAACTTTTTGACGAAATAAAAATTAAAAATATGACATGTACACTGACAAATCCAAATTTATATTCCAAAATAATATTATTTATAAAATAATTTATATATTATATTTATATATTTAATATATATTATATATTACATAAAAATATAAAATATATAATAAATATAATATATTCGGATCAGATTGTTATTGGATCGGATCATACAAAATCCATATCCGCTCCTTATCGGATCGAACCCTTATCGGATCGGATCATTAAAGGATCGGATTTTTTTGGAAGGATCCATACCCGCTAATTTAGCTACGGATCGGATCGGGTCGAATATTCGATCCATTGACAGGCCTACTTGTATCTTATTGATACACCTTTTTCCTCTCAATTTATATTTAGATAATTCATTAAAATTAAAAAATAGCCATACACCTTTTGTCTTCCATCTCCAACTTACATTTCATTGAAATCAGAGTTAGCAGGGTGTTAAGTAACAGTGAGTATTATTTTCATCCTCATCCTTTCCATTATGTTAATTACTTTTTAATAATGTTTTATTTAATTTTGATTTATTTGTGAATTATATCTACCAAATGGTGTCATTACACTACAAGAAAACAAGGGTAAATGTGACCGAACAAATATGACTGCGGCTAAATATGACCGACGGCGGTCATATTTAAGGTCAACTTTGATTAGTCATCGGTCAGACTCAAATATGACCGATAGCGGTCATATTTAAGGCGGTCATATTTAATCGGTCAGTCATCTCGTTGACGCCTTATGGAGAAGTTCAGGGATCGTCGCAAAGACCTCCATATGGTGTTCATTGATCTTGAGAAGGTTTATGATAGCATACCACGTGAAGCTATCTGGAAGAGCCTTGAGGAGCGGGGAGTGTCGTCGACGTACGTTAGGGTGATTCAAGACATGTACTCCCAAGCTAGCTCTTGCGTTCGGACTCCAGTGGGGTTTCTTCCCTGTTGAGATGGGGCTACATCAGGGGTCGGCCCTTAGTCCTTTTCTTTTCGCCCTTATCCTTGATGTTATGTCGCGAGGGATTCAAGATGCTGTCCCTTGGTGCATGCTCTTTGCGGATGATATCGTCCTAGTGGCGGAATCGAGGGGGGAGGTGAACGAGGAATTGGAGCTTTGGAGATCTACGTTGGAGTCCCAAGGGTTACGTATGAGCCGTTCTAAAACCGAATATCTCTGGTGTAACTTTAGTGGTGAGGCCAGCGAAGAAGGGGTAGAGATTAGGATTGAAGACCAGACCGTCCCGCAGACAGAGAAGTTCAAGTATTTAGGCTCGATCATCCAGAAGGAAGGTGAGATTGAAGCCGATGTCACGCATCGTATCAAGGCGGGGTGGTTGAGGTGGAGGGCAGCGTCAGGGGTGATGTGCGATAAGAAAGTCCCTTTAAAGTTGAAAGGGAAATTCTATAGAGCGGCTATCCGTCCTGCGATGTTATATGGTTCGGAGTGTTGGGCGGAGAAGAAGGCCCTCGTAAACAAGTTAGAAGCGGCTGAAATGAGGATGTTGCGGTGGTCGTGTGGGCGCACGATGTTGGACAGAATCCCTAATTCGGTGTTTAGGAGCGAGCTTGAAGTGGCGCCTTTTTCTGCGAAACTTAGGGAAGGTAGGTTGAGATGGTTCGGCCACGTCCGTAGGAGGCGGGTTGAAGCCCCTGTGAGGAGGGTCGAGAGTCTTTCGGTTGGTGGGCCGAGGAGGAGAGGCAGGCCGAGGAGGTCGTGGGAAGAACAGCTCAGGCTGGATTTGAAGGCCTTAGACTTAAATGAGACCATGTTTGCAGATAGGACTGCTTGGAGGCGGCGTATCAGAGTGGTGGATTCTCTTTTAGGATGCGGATCGGTGGTCGAGAGCCTACGAATTGGGTTGTCTCGGTTAGCGATTTTGTAGTAGTTCGGCTTTAGCGTTCTCAGTTTGCGTTTTTAGTGTCTTCTGTTTTCTGGTCTTGCAGGTACGGGGATCCTGGCTCGGTGCTGTCTCTGTGCAGGATTTCCGTGTGGTTGGAGCGCTTCAAGTTATGAGTATCATATATCCTCGCAGATAGGTATGCCCCATGTGGAGAACGCCATGGGCTCAGGTATGGCATTGATCATTTCCGTAGCAGTTGGTTTCCTTTGTATTTATCACACTCCTTATGTCGTGCACTTAGCCGAGGGTCTACACGGAAACAGCCTCCCCGCTCTAAAAGTGGGGGTATGGTCTGCGTACATCCTACCCTCCTCAGACCCTGCTCTGAGCGGGATATACTGGGTATGTTTGGTTTGGTTTGGTTTATATTTAATCGGTCACATTTAGAATTCGGGGCCCACAAAATAAGGGAGGGAAACTTCCCGCTCGTGACCAAAAATTTGCTCGGTATAACTTTGACCAACTTCGGTCATATTTATAAATACGACCGCTGTAAGTCACAAATATAAATATGACCAAAGAATATATTTGACCACCCGCGGTCGAATATATAAAAATGACCGTCGTTGGTCAAATTCATAAATTTGACAGGCGTAATCATATCAGTCGAATTTATAAATATGACCACTTGCCGTAAAATTTATAAATGTGACCGTTGGCAGTCAATTTTATTTATATTAAAAAATTTGAAAAAATTAAAATAAATACTAAAAAAATTTAAAAAATTCTGAAAAAAAAGTGCAGTACATAACTAAAAAATTTAAATGTTAAATGTTTTTCCCACGCACTAAGCATATTTAACTTTCAAAGGAAAGTTGACTTATATTTTTTTTATAAGTTTGCAAAAAATAAATTAATACTTACTAAATTTTATAAATTACAATTAATTAATGAGTTTACTATGACAATATAGTGTATAGGTTAAGAAATAGTATAACTAAATATAACATCGTGTCATAATATTTTAAACAATACGTTATATTGCTTAAGTTACAAAAATAGTGTAGTACCACAGTTAAAAATACGTTTGTATTGAAATAAATACTTAAACAAATAAATAAATTTTGAAAAAAAATAGTGGGGTACCACAGTTACAAAATTTACATGTTAAAAATATATGTTCAAAACTTGGCCTTTTTTCTATTTTTTTAATTTTTTATTTTATTTTACAAACTGGATAAAAAATGGGGAAAAATTCAAAAAAAATTATTGTTTTATGAAATTTTGGCAATAACATTAAAAAGAAAGGATCTTGACCTCCGTATGGTTGGGTGATCGATAAATATTTTTTAAAAAATCAAAACAATAAACCCTGACGAAACCCTATTTAGGGGTTCTACTCAAAGTACTAGTTGACCGTTAAATTACCAAACCAAATAAAATTATTATTTTCTCAAATTTTGGCAATAACATTAAAAAGGATGGATCTTGACCTCCGTACGGTTGGGTTGTCGATAAATATTTTTTAAAAAATCAAAACACTAAACCTTGACGAAACCCTGTTTAGGAGTTATAGTCATTGTACTAGTTGACCGTTAAATTACCAAACCAAGTAAAATTATTTTTTATGAAATTTTGGCAATAACATTAAAAAGGATGCATCTTGACCTCCGTATGGTTGGGTCATCGATAAATATTTTTAAAAAAATCAAAATACTAAACCCTGACGAAACCCTATTTAGGGGTTCTAGTCAAAGTACTAGTTGACCGTTAAATTACCAAACCAAATAAAATTATTATTTTCTCAAATTTTGGCAATAACATTAAAAAAGATGGATCATGACCTCCGTATGGTTGGGTCGTCGAAAAATATTTTTTAAAAAATCAAAACACTAAACCCTAACGAAACCATATTTAGGGGTTCTAGTCAAAGTACTAGTTGACCGTTAAATTACCAAAACAAGTAAAATTATTATTTTCTGAAATTTTGGAAATAACATTAAAAAGGATGCATCTTGACTTCCGTACGGTTGGGTTGTCAAAATATATTTTTTAAAAAATCAAAACAGTAAACCATGACGAAACCCTGTTTAGGGGTTCTAGTCAAAGTACTAGTTGACTGTTAAATTACCAAACCAAATAAAATTATTCTTTTATGAAATTTTGGCAATGACATTAAAAAGGATGGAGCTTGACCTCCGTACGGTTGGGTTGTCGAGAAATATTTTTAAAAAAATCAAAACAGTAAACCATGACGAAACCCTGTTTAGGGGTTCTAGTCAAAGTACTAGTTGACTGTTAAATTACCAAACCAAATAAAATTATTCTTTTATGAAATTTTGGCAATGACATTAAAAAGGATGGAGCTTGACCTCCGTACGGTTGGGTTGTCGAGAAATATTTTTAAAAAAATCAAAACACTAAACCCTGACGAAACTCTGTTTAGGGGTTCTAGTCAAAGTACTAGTTGACCGTTAAATTACCAAACCAAATAAAATTATTTTTTTTTGAAATTTTGGCAATAACATTAAAAAGGATGGATCTTGACCTCTGTACGATTGGGTCGTCGAGAAAGATTTTTAAAAAAATCGAAATACTAAACCCTGACGAAACCCTATTTAGGGTTCTAGTCAAAGTACTAGTTGACCGTTAAATTACCAAACCAAATAAAATTATTTTTTAGGAAATTTTGGCAATAACGTTAAAAAGGATTGATCTTGACCTCCGAACGATTGGGTAATTGAGAAATATTTTTTTAAAAATCGAAATACGAGACCTGGACGAAATTTTTCTAAAATTGGGGTGTTAGCACGTTGCAAGATGTTTATTTTAAGAAATCGAAATACGAAATCTGGACGAAATTTTTTTGAAATTTTGGCAATAACTAAATTTAGAAATGTTTGACTCGCTACCTACTTTCTCAATTTTTCAGTACTGAAGGAAACAAGTCAAGCTGTATCAAACAGAATTTGTCAAATTCAGGCCCTTAGGTACACCCTTTCTTGGACATAATTCAGATTAAAATTGTATATAAAAAACCATTAGGTTTGATCTGATTCATCTTGATCAAATTATGCTAGAAATAAAGAGTTGAATTTTACTTTTTGATTTTTTTACTACTACTTTTAGATGACAGTTCATTCTTGTTATACAGAGAAATATAATTTTGAAGTTAGTAAATGTTGTCATTAAAGCTGTTGCAATTGCACTAAAGAATATACCAGAAACTAATGGTAATATATATTTGACATATTAGCTAATGGACATTGCAGCAAGGAAGCCTTGTCATGAAGTTCATTTTCTCATAAACTCATACATCTTACCTTCGCAAGGATACACTGTGACATATCTGAACAAGTGAACATAAATTTACTAAATAACAGCTATTTTCTTTGTTTTCATTCGAGTGGAAAATAGGCAACCACCACCAAGTAAAGACTTCCAAGGATCTACTGGAAGCAACTAACCCCTTAGCACAGAGAACCAGTTATATTTTGAAAATCAAGTTGCAGGCCCTGAACGTTTTTACTTACCACATCTTGCCTCAATTCCAATGCCGAGATCACCGACTCCTTCATCTCCTTCCTGGATATAGCGTCACCAAGCTTTGCTGCAAGTTCATCGAGTTTCTGTTTCAACTGAGTGATTTCTTCATCAAGTTTTTCTTTCTCATTATAACTATTTGATATCTTATTTTCGATATTTTGGTACTCCTTTTGAAACGCTTCTCCCATTTGTTTTTTCGATAATAACTGAGTCAAACATGCTCGAATTGTCTCAACATCAAACCCGTTAGATTCCAAATCAGCAAGAGTTTCCAAACTACTTTCAATGACGGTGATAGGATGAGAAAACTGAAGCCTTGTAGTTTTCTCTGCTAGATTGGAAAAATTTACCATATGAGCAATAGCCAATCCTTCACGAGTTTCTTCATTACATTTGACCAGAGGAAAGAAGTGTGGCTTTTGGATCGTCCTCTTATATATTTCCATAGACTCGATAGAGTTCCAAAGTGGTGAACACTTGATGAAAGGTAAACTCTGACCGTGCTCCATATTATCAATGCTTATACTGGCAGGTGTTCCAAATTCAACATTTTTGTTGGCTTGATTGAGAATTTTTACAGGTAAATCTCCTGGAGCTGATGATAGTTTTGGACCATCTGTGTTATCTGTTTTATCCTTTTTGGAAACTGGAGGTGGTCCAAAATCATCCTGTCTGGTATTTGCGCTAGCACATTGGCATTGGACAGGCAAAGTTCTTGAAGAATCTGAACCCGTTGGAGATGGTCGGTCTACCTGCAAACTAGAGTTGCTCACTTGATCAGCATTTACATCACCAAGAATTCCATATATCAGCCTATCAATATCTCTCGTATGATAAATTTCAGGTAAAGAAGTATTTTCGTGTGATGTATTCCAACACCTGTCAACCAAGTTGCTCATCCCTTCATGCTCATTTGACAGAGAATTCTTCGGCTGCCTGACTCTTTTACTCAGAACTGTTTTACCCGCCTGATCCTTAGGAAGAGGAATGATTGTTGTTTCGCTGAGAAAGTTATTGTGCCTATGAACACCATTTGTATATTTATCATCAAATGTTAAAAACTAAATGATTTTGATAAAAATATTTAAGAAGTTTTATAAAAATATATGCCAAAAAAGATGAATAATTACTAAAAATTCTAATATATGTTATTAAAGAATAATTTCAATTTTTTATAATTATTTTTTAAATCATTAAATATTATTTAATAAATATAAAATGAATAATAAGATATTTTTAAAAATATGCACAGTCGAACACAAATGAAAATTGGATGAGCGGCAAAAAACACCGCCCAATCTAATCCAGTTTTTTCAGACAACACCAAAATTATGGTTGATTTCGATATGTACCTAGCTGTGTTTTAGTAAGTGATTGGTACTTAGGAAAAAAAAAGACGCAGCCGACACTTTTCATTTCCCCCTAAAACACATCTCAATCCCCCGCCCCCAACCCCAATCGACCCAAATCTCATCTCATTTCCCCCCAAATCTCTTCTCCTTCGTAATTAAATCTCATCTCCCTCGTCCCCAAAACATAATTGGACTATGGTGTGACATATAATTAAAACCCCTCCCCTCCCCTCCCCTCCCCTCCCTTCCCTTCCCTTCCCCTCTTCCGAACCAAACATAACCTTAGGGTTTAAAATCAGATTGACTCAGGCGGCGACTTCAGGCGAATTCAGGCGAACCCATCAATGTTTCTGGTAATCGATGTTTATATATGTATATGTATATATCCTTTTACTGTATTTTGACTATATGTGTATATTTATCGATGTGTATATGTGTATATCTACCTATGTGTATATGTGTTTGTATAAATCTGTGTTTGAAACCTTTAAATATATCTATATATGTGCAATTGTGTTTTGTTATAGATCTATACCAAAGAGGAGGTGGATTCTCGATTTTTAACATAAATGTATGTGTCAATTTCAATGTGTGCAGTTCAATAACATGTAAATATTCTGGGATAATGTACAGGTGGTCGAAATGGAAAAGGATATCCTAAAGTTTTTAAACTTTGAAGTTAGCAATCCGACTACAAAAAAATTTCTGAGGTAAGAGCATTCTGATTTACAGACAGCATATTTATGTTCTTTATGTGTAAATTGTAATGTTGCATACAGTATATCATTGCGGATTTTATATTCCTAATTGAGGATATCTTATGAATTTGCAGAAGTTTTACCAGGACTGTTCAAGAAAATTCCATGGTATGCTAGAACCAGAATTCCCTTCTTCCCTACTAATATAATTATTTTGTTGTAATTGAGCATTTACTGAGATGATCAATTTGCTTTGCCTTAGCCTTTAACCCTGAAGTTTGAGTTCTTGGCTTGCTATCTTGCGGAGCTATTAGATTATGGTTTTCTTCGTTCAATCCATCAATGGTTGCTGCTTCAACCATCTTTCTTTTAAACTTTACACTTCAACGAGAGAAGCATCCATGGGTGAGATATGCCTCTCATCCATACTATATTTGTAATTACATATGCATCTAAATATTGACTACATTTTAATGTGATAAGTTTCTTAATTCTTATTATGACAATCCTATACCACTGTATCACTGATCTTGCAATTTACCTTTGTTTTATTTAAAAATACAGGATTGCATATAAATTTGAACATGTTCTTAGACTCGTAGACTAGCAATTCATCCTTATTATATATTTACATGATTCGTTGTACAACTTTATGATTTTTTATTTTTTATTTGCGGAGTAGCATTGCAGCTATACAGTGGTTACAAAACATCTGTGCTGAAGTATTGTGTACTTGCGCTTCATGATCTGCAATCGGTCATTTTTCTTATTTGCACTTGTTTTTTCTTTTGTGTGCATTTGTACAACATTAAGGTCTCTGGTTTTCAGCTCTTCTATTTTTCAGAATTATAAAGCTATAAATTGATCTTGTGTAGTTGTAGCTGATAGTGGATTCTGCTCCATTTTGTATACAGTGCAGGATTTTTTGCTTGTATATACAACAATAGTCATTTACGAGAAACTGAGCAAGATAAATAAAGAGTTGTCACAACTTTTGGTTTACAGGTGGTAACTATTGTATTAAACAAGGTCATATCTTTGTTTTTGGTAATGGTATGTTAAATTTGACTGATATCAGTCGGATTTATAATTTTGACCAGAAAACAAAGTGGTCACATTTACAAATTTGACTAAAAATAAGGTGGTCAAATTTATAAATTTGACTAAAAAAGGTGGTCATATTTATAAATTCGACTAAAATGTACGTGGTCATAATTATAAATTTGACTGATTATATGTCGGTCAATTTTATAAATTTGACCGAGGGCGGTCGAAGTTATAAATTTGACTGAAAAATTAAGTCAAAGGTCAACATCTTAAAGTGACCGATTTCGGTCGATTTTAGTCGGTCAAATTTAAACGGTCAAATTTAGTCGGTCACACTTAATCGGTCATATTTAGCTAAATTTGACCGATTATAATAAATTCGACTAGCCTAAAAACGACCGAATTTTTCCGGTCATATTTAGCTAAATATGACCGACGGCGGTCATAATTAGCTAAATATGACCGAAAAAATACGGTCATTTTTAGCCGATTTTCTAGTAGTGTTAGAAATGATAAATAACGTCATTTCAGTCTTCAATAATGAATTTTTAGTGATTTCTTTTCTATTAACAATTCTAATATTTAAATTAAGTTTCAACATTTTGATCTGTTAGTCATTATTGTTAACATTTTGTAGCACTCTAGTTACATATAACATTGTTAACAAATTTTGTGTTTTTGATTCATATCGACTGATTACAAAAAATATTTGTAAAAATTTTATGTTTTTGCTTTATATCAACGAGATGATCTAGGTGTTAATATTTTTAATATTTGTTGTACTTATGAGATATGTTATTTCAAATGATATTTTTGCTTTTATTTTATGTTCTAAGTTAAAATTTAATTATTACTGGTCAATTTATTTTTGGTAAATCTGGTATTCTTTGTAGTTTTAATCATTTATTTGGATTAGATTTTAAAATTAATTTTTTTGATTCTACCGGCTAGACTTATGATAAACTAAATTATAATTTTATACACCATTATATATATATAAAATGAAAAGATAAATTAAGCTTGATTTTGTTTCATGCAGGAAGATGCCAACTAGGAAAGACGCTGCATGGATGCACTGTACAGAGGTAGTTGAGGGGAATAAAAGAAAGGTAAAATGCAATTCTTGCCCCAAGGTGGTGGGGAGCATCACCAGGTTTAAAGAGCACCTGGCTATAATAGGCACAGATGTTACTGGTTGCCCTAACGTTGATTCAGAAGTGTCTGAACAAATGCGAAACAGCCTTGCCAAATTTCGACAAAAGGATGGAGAGGGGGCAAGAGGAGCATGCAATCAGAGAACAACAGGGCGTTGGCCTCCCAGCAATGTTGCAATGACAAATGCTTACACTGTTCATCCTGGTTCCAATTGCCTTCCAGGCACGACCAACGCAGATTGCATATCCTTCACCAGCTGTCACACCATCAATTGCCTCTTGTTCAGGTTATGGGTTATGGGGGGGACACCAGTCTCCTCCCTTAAATGAAATAGCCGCATGGAGACATAGGTTCCAACTGACGTTGCAGAATCAACTGGGAATGGAGGCCCATCAGCAGCCGCAGATGGGACCTGAACTGCACCTTCTGCCTCTAAGCGATATGTCTGATGCAGGAACCTCTTCTTTTGAACAACAGCTGCCTTTGGCAAGTAGATCAGACATAAATTTGGAACTCCAGCTCGGGACCAAGCCTCCATCTTGATGTAGCTAGCTAGATATTACCAGAAGAATTAATACTAGATCGTTTATCTCTTGCCTTTTACTGTGGTTGAAGCTAGATTGAGGAGCCAGCTGGAAGTTTAGCAGTTATTGGGTCTCTTTGTGTTACGTAATATTGATGTCCCCTTGTATTTTTCATTTATCCCTTTAATTGATGCTATGTAATATTTGTGTATTAGGTGCATAATATTCGTGTAGTAATACAAGACTAGTTATGGGATCTTAGGGTCCATTTATCAGTCAGGTCCATGACAAATTAGCACTTAATAACAACTTATATATAGGTACGTAGCTCCATTAGCAACCACACAAGTGCGGTTATGTATACAATATTATTAATGACATTTCATTTGGATGTTTTATACATTATGTCTCTTGTCAAAATCAAGCAACAAAATCTTATTATTAAAAATGTCGGAGGCTATAGAATTCAAACTAGGATATGTCTTTGTTTATGCTTAATATGTTACACATGATATATAATAATGTCTTTGCGTTGCACACAACATTCCAAATATGTAAAATGTTTTTACATAACATTTCTCATGCATACTCTAGCTCGAATTTTATAGTACCGTATCCTCGATGTATGTCATTGAAACTCTTGAGGGCGATAGAGCAAACATTCCTATAAAAAAATTCTTTAGGCAGAAGTTTTTTATGCATGGAAACTACAATTTAATCTATTGTCATCAGCTGTACATTGTTGGTAAGGTTGAAGTATCCATGAACTTCTCCTAGCAGGGCCAGGCACAAGACTAGAATCCTTGAAACGGTCAACGATAGCGTATACACTAATATCTGACCAGATATTAATGTCAGATTTATTCTTTAGCTTAAAAATGTCAGTTCATCTTGTGAAATTGATTTAGAAGTTTATGGTTTTATCTGATTCCGAAGTTGGATATCTAAAAACAATAACCGGGAATTTTGTGAAATATTGGTTTCACCAATTGTCAATATCACATGCATATAGAGTATGCATAGTAAAACAATGATTTCTCAAGACTTTTTCACACAAGAAAAAACTTAGCCTTCACTTTTTTCGGAAGTTAACGATATTGTTATATATATTTAGAATCGTAAAGAAGTACATCATATATACATACAAGAAGGAGAAATGCACTCTCCTTACGAATTCGAATAATGAGCTTCTATGTTCTTGCTGAACGTCTAACAAAAGAGATAGCTAATTAGAGGATGGAAAATCCTTCAAAATATCTGAACAATCAATAAGTCCTGGAAAGGGTACTTGAACAGATGCTAAGGATGATCCGCAATGATCTCCTGCTGCACTATAACCACATCAACCTTGCAGGTGTAGGATCCATTTATAGGTTTTTGTCAATTGGAAGGAGCATGAGAAGAAACAGCATGGAGATTGACAATCTTAATGATTGATCAAATTTCCAAACAACCTGATTTCAGTTGTACCATATATGCTAAATTAAAACTATGGCAGCCGCAAACCAAGTGAAAGATTCCCCAGTAAAAGTTTATGAGTTGCCAAAGAATATTGTCCAACAAGTAGAAGCAAATGGACACTGGATAAAAGCATGAACAATGGTTTTACCAGTTGTACACATGAAGAACAATGGCTTGGAACCTAAACACGCTAAAGAAGATTTTCAACAGTGAGGAGGCAAGAATTAAGAGCTCTCCATAGCAAATTCTTGAATGTTGGTTGAATGCACAAGGATCACAGTTTGTTCTATTTTAAACCGAGTCAATAGAAAGAAGATATGTAAGACACTAAAAAAAATTTGTTGCACCCACTTTAATTTAACGGAATAACTAAAATTTATAAACTAAAATTTATCAACTAAAATTATATATACTGTTATTTTATCAACTAAAATTTTCAGTTCAAGAAATGCGTTGGTTGTTAGATAAGAAGAAAACATGTCAAAATCTGATGTTGCGGTCATAAGCAATTACCAAAAACATTTTAATGAAAAATTCACACATCTACCCTTCTTCAAAGACAAAAGATTGCAACACAAAAGTTCTTATTAATATTATAATGGTACTAATTTAAACAAAAATGAGACAACTCGCTCACATATTTATTTGAACATTGAATTGAAAACAAAACGAAAACACATATATAGGTACTATTCAAGTACTTATAACTACTCTTGCATGGGTGACTTGCCTTTGTCACTACTCTGAAAGCCGCTAGAGGTAGAAGCCAAATATGGATGAGGAGTGAGAGGGAAACCACCACCTTGAGGAACAACATTAACAGAGACTTGATTTGTTTGCCTACTTGATGAAGTTTCCGTATGCGTACCAAAAGAGTCTATTGAATTTTTAAACTCCTCCAATTCCTCCAACATTTTCTCAGCTTCATCTAGTGTCAGTTTGACCTGCATTGGTTGTGAAAGAATTTGTTATTACCATCACCCTTAGAAAGCCACTTGACTCTCGACTTTTGAAGTAAAAGAGATTCCTCCTCCGATATAGCCTTGTTAAGCTTAAGAATTAATTCCGATTCTTTAGCAAGTAAGTCCACAGTTGGAGAAGCTAAGAGAATTTCTTGAGTATCTGCAAGGGCTTGTCGAGCTATTTGGACATTAGAATGCAAGTTGCCATGGTTCCTATTGAGATCAATTAAGGCATGCTTAACAGACTTGAGTTTCCTGCATAAAATATACATTGGGTTTCCATAAAAAATGGTGGAATTCCAAACTTCGGAGACAGTTTTTTGAAAATCAGGAATATCAAGCATGTGATTAAAGAATTGAAACGGCTTTCCAAAGTGATCAATTTGCATTGGCACAGTTAAAATGAGAGCATTATGATCCATGATACCACTGTTCTTAACCATGACATACGATTCCGTGTGAATGTTAATCCAATGACCATTCGCAACAACTCTGTCAAGGCGTTTGTAGATAGGATCCAAAGTGCGCTTATTTGTCCATGTGAAAGGATCACCCACAGTCCGTAAAGAATCCAGGCCTGCATTAGAGAGACAGTCTTTGAAAGCTTGCATATCTGTGGTCCATTGTTCCCTACCCCCACAGACCTCATTAAGATCAAGGATGCAATTAAAATCGCCCAGACAGCACCAGGGAACGTTGGTGTTGCTAAAGGAGCTGAGATAAGTCCATAAGGAAACTCTTTCTTGAGGCTCATTCGAAGCATAGACAAAAGTAGCCATAAAAGTGATTTTTTTGTCGAGGAAAGTCACACTACAAGTAATGTGTTGAGCTGATTTGGAGTGAAGAGTGACATGCCAAATGGAAGGATTCCACCCCACCCAAACACGACCATTGTAATGATAGTCGTAGTTGTGCAACCACTGCCACGACCTATTTATTCTTTTAGAAACACGGAGAAAGCGCTTTTCTTTAACCTTAGTTTCCATAAGACCAATAAGAGAAAGAGAATGAACGGAAATAAAATTGATTAGTTCACGTTGATGAGAGCTTTTATTTAACCCTCTAACGTTCCAAACTGCACAATTCATTTAAGAGCGTTTAGGTGTTGGCAAGCCTGCCAACCTGGGGCTTCTTCTGTGTGAGACTCTAGTGAACCCATCTTCGTCGACGCTTGTCTGACTCTTTGGTTTGGGAGGTTTTTGATTGAGGTCAATAACAATCGAGGTTATAGGCTTCGGTTTAGTAGGCGTTTGATCATTTTTCCTCTTATGACCCTGGTTAGGAGAAAAAGCTAGTAAGTGTTCCTCCGTTGCTTCTGCAAGAACTGCAAACCCGTTATCAGTAGCAATAGGTTCAACGTCTTCAGCCATAGCTTCACAAGAAATCGAGTCGTCATTCTCCAAATTATCTGGGAGTCTGTCGAAGGCTTCCAAGTTGTCTTCCTCCCTCGCAAGTTCCTGAAGGATTTCATCTTCATCCATGACAACTTTACAGCCACAAAATTCGCCTATGACATAAGGCACATTCACATATAGTTACTAAGCCACATTCACATATAGTTACTACGCCATAAATGGCCTATTGCAACGTTTTGGCATGGGTGTTACCACTATGGGTGTTACCATAGCAATGGAGTTTTTGAGCTATCGCAACCCCGTAATTGTGGGTGTTTCCAAAGGCACAAAAGTATGTTACTATAGTTATAGAAGGTGTTACACTGGGCAACACCATGAGGTGTGTTACCATAGAATATTCATTAACAAATTTTCATTTAATTTAAAATTAATGATTTAATAATTATTTGACTTTCAAAATAATTAATTTTAACAAAATCATTGAAATAATCAGTTTAAAACGTAATATTCCATCAAATAATTAAGTTATTGATTTTTCATAAATATTAAATTTTGTTTATAAATTTCACATAAAAAGGCTTTAAAATAAAGTAATATCCAAAAATTATTAAATATTAACTAAATTCATTAAAAAATTTAATAAAGAAAACTAAATTTTGTATAAATTGTGAATTATTACAAAATCATGAAAATAATATATTTAACAATTATATTTTAATTTCAGGAAATTAAAATAAATTATTTAGCAAAAAATAAATTTATAATATTTAGAAAAAATTAGAATTGGGGTGAAAACAGAGAGCGGCAAACAAAAATTAGAATTGGGGAAAAATTAGAGTTAGTACACTTCACTATCATTTTCTCTCAAACACTTTCAATTCACTTCACGTTCATTTCTCTCAAACACTTCTCTCGCCACTCTCAGAAGCAATTTAGGGTTCAATTAGGGTTCAAGCAGGTTCAATCAAAGTTTGGTTCCACGATTTAATTAAGGTTCGAATTGGGTTTGACCCCTACGATTTATGGGCGCTGTATGTACTTCTCTCTCTCTATCTCTCTCTCTCTCTCTCACCCTCTCACCCTCCCTCCCTCTCCCCCTCTCTCTCACTCTCCCTTTGTAATTGCAGTGTGGCTATTCTTCTCCTACTCAAGATGCACTCGATCTCCAGGGATCTCAAACTTACTTTGTCTGAGGTTCAAATTCATATTTTTTGATGCTTTGTAAACTTATCCTTAATTTGTTTTGGAAATAATTACTAAATTCATATTTTTTGATGCTTTGTAAACTTATCCTTAATTTGTTTTGGAAATAATTACTAAATACATGTATCTGGTCAGTTTTCTTTGTTTGGTTCTTTGTCGAATGTAGGTGCTATGGTTGGGGCAATAGCTAGTGGAAAGATTTCCGAGCCAGGAATTGTGAGTATGTACATGTAATATTCCATGTCACTGTATAGTAACTACAGGTATCTAAGATTTATGCAGCGGCCCAGGCAGCGGCAGAAGAGCTCTTATCAACATATTTTAAGGTATTTCATTTGGTAAAGTTAATCATTGTATTCAATTTAACATCATTGTTGATATATTGCATCTAAATGGAATTTAGTATCCAAGTTAAATGAACCTATCGTCGTTGTTGAAGTCGCTATTCTAGTATGCTAGTTAACTCTATGTTCTTTACTTTCCCCTAGCTATAAACTCCTTATTTTTGCCATTTTCCTTTGTTTCTATGTATAATTCTCTACTGTTTCACATATGCGATTTTGCTGCTTGTCACATGGTAACAACAAAGGCATATAAAAGCATTAAAAATGATATCTGAGAAGTCCCCAACTCTTTGCTGGAAGGTAATTATGTTGTCCTGTTTGTCTGATTTTAGGTTGTAAATGTTGCTTATATCTGCTTGGCTGAGATTGTGAAAGCATTTGAATCATCTTCTCATATTCTGGTTGAGATACTATGCGCTGAACTCATTGAACAAGTTGCAACTGTAACTTCCTCTCATAACTCTGGAGGTCGACAAGCCTCTTTAACCACATCTGTTAGGATGGTAATTACTAATTCTGATCTATGTCAAGCATTTACACAACTGTTTTGTGTTTGTAACCGTTGAGATATGCAGGCATCGGTTCTCTTACTTACAATATGTGCAAAAAGGTCGGATTTAGGATCCAAAATATTCACCAATATTATTATCAGTGTCAAAGATTTCTTCACTGGTTCTGATGGTATTTTAACTGCAACAAGTGGAACAGAGGAGCAGGTACACCTTAATCTGTACCCTTTGTAGCGTAGTTCACCACTTCACCTTGATACGTTGAGATGGTATTATGTATTCACATTGATATTCACATTGACCATTTATTTTGTTCAGGGTAGGCTACAGATGGGTGGTTAAATTTTTTGCTCTTGGCTGTTATGCCTTCCTACTTTTTCCTGGTTTTGGTTCGTGTCTATTGCAGTTGGGTACTATTATTTTTTCTCACATCACATTCGCAGAGGTGTAGTTTATGGTAATGAACCAAGAAATAGGTACCACTTGTTCTATCTATTTTCTTGTATGTTGAAATGTCATACGATGACATAACCTTTCTTTTGCTAAACAAAGAGCATACCATGTTACCTTTTTAATTAAATTTATTAATGGTTGAAATTTACAGGCTTGATTTGTACCTGTCAAAAGATACCAAGGGACCAAAGCCAGTTGTTGCATTTGTAACTGGTGGTGCATGGATTATTGGGTGAGTAGTGGGGTAGTGTATATCTTTTCTGTAGAAATAGTTCTGCTCAATAATGTACTGGTCTTTTTTTTCCCAAGTCGAGGAGGAGTTTCTTTAAAAGATGAGGTATTGTTGAAGTCAAGTAGTCATGTTCATGCCATTACTTCAATTATTATGGAATGCCTTGTTATTACAGACCCAGAGCATTACTGGACATCATTAAATCATGTGAGGATTTTAGGATTGGTAATTCTACAAAAATGCCAGAGCAAGGAACGGGATGTCTATATAATCAATTGTCTTTTGAAATTTACCATGTTATTAGCTCTAGTACTTGTACGTTTTAAGTTTTCTTCATTAGCTAGTGTTGGTAGATATTTTTGGATGATTTGGGGGAACTTTTACAGCTTCAGGATGCAGAAAACGTTACTGGGAGGATTTGGAACACAAGACATGGCCTTTTCCACTACATTTTTGGCTTAATGGAGACTTGGTGTTAGTGTTTGTTCTTTTACATCAAGGAAAATGTTCATTTCCTCATCAAGGAAAAATGTACTTTTACATTCTAAGTTATGTTATTTAGTTTGTATGTTCGCGCTTGATGGACTTGGTGTTGGTGTGTGTTGTAAACAAAATTTAATTTGGTTGGTTTTTTTAGTGGGAATGGAATATTAAAATTTTACATTTTTTATTTTGTTAAAGTGAAGCTTTTACCTTAGCTACTATATATATATATATATATAGCAAAAAAAATGTTGCACATCTTGTGGGCTCCATTAACAGGCCCTACAAAGTGGGTCCCACATGTGGGACCCACATAATTTATTAATAATTTTGCAAAATTATAACATCTAAGGTAACATAGATTTGGTGTTGCTATAGAATGCTAAGTGTGTTACTGTATAGGTCTATGGTAACGAATTTGCCTATGTTAGGTTATGTGTGTCCAGGTGTTACCTTATACCCCAAAGGTTACATAGAGCAAAACTATCCCAGCTAAGGTGTTACCTTAGCCTTTTTTTGGCCTTTGGTAACATTTTTTAGAGTCTAAGGTAACACAGTCGTGGTGGTACCGTAGGCTGTTTATGGCGTACGTTTTAAGTTTTGTTCATTAGCTAGTGTTGGCAGATATTTTTGGATAATTTGGGGGAACTTTTACAGCTTCAGGATGCAGAAAACATTACTGGGAGGATTCGGAACGCAAGACATGGCCTTTTCCACTACATTTTTGGCTTAATGGAGACTTGGTGTTAGTGTTTGTTCTTTTACATCAAGGAAAATGTTCATTTCCTCATCAAGGAAAAATGTACTTTTACATTCTAAGTTATGTTATTTAGTTTGTATGTTCGCGCTTGATGGACTTGGTGTTGGTGTGTGTTGTAAACAAAATTTAATTTGGTTGGTTTTTTTAATGGGAATGGAATATTAAAATTTTACATTTTTTATTTTGTTAAAGTGAAGGTTTTACCTTAGCTACTATATATATATATATAGCAAAAAAAATGTTGCACATCTTGTGGGCTCCATTAACAGGCCCTACAAAGTGGGTCCCACATATGGGACCCACATAATTTATTAATAATTTTGCAAAATTATAACATCTAAGGTAACATAGATTTGGTGTTGCTATAGAATGCTAAGTGTGTTACTGTATAGGTCTATAGTAACGATTTTGCCTATGTTAGCTTATGTGTGTCGAGGTGTTACCTTATACCCCAAAGATTACATAGAACAAAACTATCCCAGCTAAGGTGTTACCTTAGCCTTTTTTTGGCCGCTGTTTATGGCGTAGTGAGAGGTTACATTTCTTTGTACTTATGATATTTTTGCAAAATTTATACAATGTTATATTATTTGTTATAGTTGTTGTTTAGTTTATTATTATGAAAGTATATGCTTATTAAATAATTGAATTGAAATGAGCCTTGTTTTTCAAGAGAATTGGTTGGTGAATAATAGGTGTCTTATGGATTATTAATCTTCTACTTATATAAGGTATTATCCATATAACTATTTAGTTATTTATAATACTATCCATAAGATTATTAATTAATTTAATTATAAGTATTGAGATACACATGATCTTATAAAAAGTTAACATAACTAGTAGTTGCTTTGCATCTTATATAAGCTAATATACTCTTATATTTTTAACCAAACATGCATGCATGACACAATCACACATATATAATTTGTGTTATTTTTCTTTTACGTAGGGTTGAGCAAGATAATTAAGTTATCAAATAGTGTCTAATCAAACAGTTTGCCTAATTTCTATGGTAACCTTTATGAGATTATATTTAGACTTTCACTAGGGACATACTACTTTTAATCCAAAATAGTTAAATATAACTATTTAACCTGTATGATCATTGATTATGGGAGAAAAAAATATTGTTCAAGTTTTTTCTGCATTTCATTTTATGAGAACCAACTTTGTTTTACCATTGAGTAATTAGGTTGTTTAGTCGAACAACCCCGACATAATTAACCGACATAATTAATTTATGTTATGATCTTAATTTCTTTTTCCTTGGATATTGTAAACCATGACGATTTTAAGACTAATGAAGTTGTTAAAATCAAGGGTTTTCATCCTTTATATGGATTTAAACTCATATGTTTAGTGTTGATAAAATTTTGTAACAATTTCTAAATTTTGATGGTGATATTATTTTTTAGTTTCTGAACATGGGTCTATAGCTGATTTACTTAAACTTTGAAGTTACAAAATTTAAAACAATATTTACTGAGTTTTAAAAGTTAGTTATATGGTAGAAACTTAAATAAAATACATTCAAATTAACTAACATTCTATATTTGAAGGTAAACAATTTTTTTCTTAATTTGATTGAGAAATTTGATAAACATTAAATATTGTGTAAATTAAAAAAATGTTGAAAAAATTACTAACATTTTTCTATATTAACCAAGGATATATGAGACTCCATTCCTTTCCCGGTGTTGAAACTATGGAGAAAATATTAGAATTTCCTTCACTTCTTTAGCCCCAACAACTATTTTTTGTGTTTACCTTCTTTCTTCAAACTAGTGAGAGATCGAGTTCTATAAGTAATATTATGGTGGAAGGGATATATGAAATTAAAATTTTAATACAAATCCAATCTATGAATCAATTATCTAAACATCTATAAAATAAAATAGTTTTTAAAATAATTTTATATACAGTTTTGTTAAAAAATAAATTTTGAAAAATATAACGTCAACCCAAGACCTCCAAAGACCAAAATATTTAATATATGGGCCTAAAACTTATATGATATTTGGGATCCCAACTGCAAAGACCAAAATATTTAATATTTGGACCTAAAACTTATATGCTATTTGGGCTCCCAACACTTACGTTGTGTACAACCCTAATCTTATATCCAACTATATATATTAAATCAATTTCTAGGTTTTTGCACCCAATAGCTATTTTCATTCTTCTTTTTATCCATGTTCATCTTCAACTTATATTTTCATCCTCCGTATTTGTTTTCATCTTCAACTTATTTTTTAAACAGAACTAACTATTCTCATTCTTGTATCTAGGCCTGTCAACTAGTCGGATTCGGATTGCATTATCCTAAATTCATATCCAAATCCGTTAAGAATTTTTCGAATTCGGATCGGATCAGGGGTCGGATATTTTTTAGGTCGATCCATATCCAATCCATTCGGATTTCGGGTTATCTGATCGAATCTCCGATCCGTTTAATAAATTTTAAAAATTATTTTTTTTATATTTTTAAAATGACATATACATTTATATTTGGATTTGTATTTTAAAACTTTTTGACGAAATAAAAATTAAAAATATGACATGTACACTGACAAATCCAAATTTATATTCCAAAATAATATTATTTATAAAATAATTTATATATTATATTTATATATTTAATATATATTATATATTACATAAAAATATAAAATATATAATAAATATAATATATTCGGATCAGATTGTTATTGGATCGGATCATACAAAATCCATATCCGCTCCTTATCGGATCGAACCCTTATCGGATCGTATCATTAAAGGATCGGATTTTTTTGGAAGGATCCATACCCGCTAATTTAGCTACGGATCGGATCGGGTCGAATATTCGATCCATTGACAGGCCTACTTGTATCTTATTGATACACCTTTTTCCTCTCAATTTATATTTAGATAATTCATTAAAATTAAAAAATAGCCATACACCTTTTGTCTTCCATCTCCAACTTACATTTCATTGAAATCAGAGTTAGCAGGGTGTTAAGTAACAGTGAGTATTATTTTCATCCTCATCCTTTCCATTATGTTAATTACTTTTTAATAATGTTTTATTTAATTTTGATTTATTTGTGAATTATATCTACCAAATGGTGTCATTACACTACAAGAAAACAAGGGTAAATGTGACCGAACAAATATGACTGCGGCTAAATATGACCGACGGCGGTCATATTTAAGGTCAACTTTGATTAGTCATCGGTTAGACTCAAATATGACCGATAGCGGTCATATTTAAGGCGGTCATATTTAATCGGTCAGTCATCTCGTTGACGCCTTATGGAGAAGTTCAGGGATCGTCGCAAAGACCTCCATATGGTGTTCATTGATCTTGAGAAGGTTTATGATAGCATACCACGTGAAGCTATCTGGAAGAGCCTTGAGGAGCGGGGAGTGTCGTCGACGTACGTTAGGGTGATTCAAGACATGTACTCCCAAGCTAGCTCTTGCGTTCGGACTCCAGTGGGGTTTCTTCCCTGTTGAGATGGGGCTACATCAGGGGTCGGCCCTTAGTCCTTTTCTTTTCGCCCTTATCCTTGATGTTATGTCGCGAGGGATTCAAGATGCTGTCCCTTGGTGCATGCTCTTTGCGGATGATATCGTCCTAGTGGCGGAATCGAGGGGGGAGGTGAACGAGGAATTGGAGCTTTGGAGATCTACGTTGGAGTCCCAAGGGTTACGTATGAGCCGTTCTAAAACCGAATATCTCTGGTGTAACTTTAGTGGTGAGGCCAGCGAAGAAGGGGTAGAGATTAGGATTGAAGACCAGACCGTCCCGCAGACAGAGAAGTTCAAGTATTTAGGCTCGATCATCCAGAAGGAAGGTGAGATTGAAGCCGATGTCACGCATCGTATCAAGGCGGGGTGGTTGAGGTGGAGGGCAGCGTCAGGGGTGATGTGCGATAAGAAAGTCCCTTTAAAGTTGAAAGGGAAATTCTATAGAGCGGCTATCCGTCCTGCGATGTTATATGGTTCGGAGTGTTGGGCGGAGAAGAAGGCCCTCGTAAACAAGTTAGAAGCGGCTGAAATGAGGATGTTGCGGTGGTCGTGTGGGCGCACGATGTTGGACAGAATCCCTAATTCGGTGTTTAGGAGCGAGCTTGAAGTGGCGCCTTTTTCTGCGAAACTTAGGGAAGGTAGGTTGAGATGGTTCGGCCACGTCCGTAGGAGGCGGGTTGAAGCCCCTGTGAGGAGGGTCGAGAGTCTTTCGGTTGGTGGGCCGAGGAGGAGAGGCAGGCCGAGGAGGTCGTGGGAAGAACAGCTCAGGCTGGATTTGAAGGCCTTAGACTTAAATGAGACCATGTTTGCAGATAGGACTGCTTGGAGGCGGCGTATCAGAGTGGTGGATTCTCTTTTAGGATGCGGATCGGTGGTCGAGAGCCTACGAATTGGGTTGTCTCGGTTAGCGATTTTGTAGTAGTTCGGCTTTAGCGTTCTCAGTTTGCGTTTTTAGTGTCTTCTGTTTTCTGGTCTTGCAGGTACGGGGATCCTGGCTCGGTGCTGTCTCTGTGCAGGATTTCCGTGTGGTTGGAGCGCTTCAAGTTATGAGTATCATATATCCTCGCAGATAGGTATGCCCCATGTGGAGAACGCCATGGGCTCAGGTATGGCATTGATAATTTCCGTAGCAGTTGGTTTCCTTTGTATTTATCACACTCCTTATGTCGTGCACTTAGCCGAGGGTCTACACGGAAACAGCCTCCCCGCTCTAAAAGTGGGGGTATGGTCTGCGTACATCCTACCCTCCTCAGACCCTGCTCTGAGCGGGATATACTGGGTATGTTTGGTTTGGTTTGGTTTATATTTAATCGGTCACATTTAGAATTCGGGGCCCACAAAATAAGGGAGGGAAACTTCCCGCTCGTGACCAAAAATTTGCTCGGTATAACTTTGACCAACTTCGGTCATATTTATAAATACGACCGCTGTAAGTCACAAATATAAATATGACCAAAGAATATATTTGACCACCCGCGGTCGAATATATAAAAATGACCGTCGTTGGTCAAATTCATAAATTTGACAGGCGTAATCATATCAGTCGAATTTATAAATATGACCACTTGCCGTAAAATTTATAAATGTGACCGTTGGCAGTCAATTTTATTTATATTAAAAAATTTGAAAAAATTAAAATAAATACTAAAAAAATTTAAAAAATTCTGAAAAAAAAGTGCAGTACATAACTAAAAAATTTAAATGTTAAATGTTTTTCCCACGCACTAAGCATATTTAACTTTCAAAGGAAAGTTGACTTATATTTTTTTTATAAGTTTGCAAAAAATAAATTAATACTTACTAAATTTTATAAATTACAATTAATTAATGAGTTTACTATGACAATATAGTGTATAGGTTAAGAAATAGTATAACTAAATATAACATCCTGTCATAATATTTTAAACAATACGTTATATTGCTTAAGTTACAAAAATAGTGTAGTACCACAGTTAAAAATACGTTTGTATTGAAATAAATACTTAAACAAATAAATAAATTTTGAAAAAAAATAGTGGGGTACCACAGTTACAAAATTTACATGTTAAAAATATATGTTCAAAACTTGGCCTTTTTTCTATTTTTTTAATTTTTTATTTTATTTTACAAACTGGATAAAAAATGGGGAAAAATTCAAAAAAAATTATTGTTTTATGAAATTTTGGCAATAACATTAAAAAGAAAGGATCTTGACCTCCGTATGGTTGGGTGATCGATAAATATTTTTTAAAAAATCAAAACAATAAACCCTGACGAAACCCTATTTAGGGGTTCTACTCAAAGTACTAGTTGACCGTTAAATTACCAAACCAAATAAAATTATTATTTTCTCAAATTTTGGCAATAACATTAAAAAGGATGGATCTTGACCTCCGTACGGTTGGGTTGTCGATAAATATTTTTTAAAAAATCAAAACACTAAACCTTGACGAAACCCTGTTTAGGAGTTATAGTCATTGTACTAGTTGACCGTTAAATTACCAAACCAAGTAAAATTATTTTTTATGAAATTTTGGCAATAACATTAAAAAGGATGCATCTTGACCTCCGTATGGTTGGGTCATCGATAAATATTTTTAAAAAAATCAAAATACTAAACCCTGACGAAACCCTATTTAGGGGTTCTAGTCAAAGTACTAGTTGACCGTTAAATTACCAAACCAAATAAAATTATTATTTTCTCAAATTTTGGCAATAACATTAAAAAGGATGGATCATGACCTCCGTATGGTTGGGTCGTCGAAAAATATTTTTTAAAAAATCAAAACACTAAACCCTAACGAAACCATATTTAGGGGTTCTAGTCAAAGTACTAGTTGACCGTTAAATTACCAAAACAAATAAAATTATTATTTTCTGAAATTTTGGAAATAACATTAAAAAGGATGCATCTTGACTTCCGTACGGTTGGGTTGTCAAAATATATTTTTTTAAAAATCAAAACAGTAAACCATGACGAAACCCTGTTTAGGGGTTCTAGTCAAAGTACTAGTTGACTGTTAAATTACCAAACCAAATAAAATTATTCTTTTATGAAATTTTGGCAATGACATTAAAAAGGATGGAGCTTGACCTCCGTACGGTTGGGTTGTCGAGAAATATTTTTAAAAAAATCAAAACAGTAAACCATGACGAAACCCTGTTTAGGGGTTCTAGTCAAAGTACTAGTTGACTGTTAAATTACCAAACCAAATAAAATTATTCTTTTATGAAATTTTGGCAATGACATTAAAAAGGATGGAGCTTGACCTCCGTACGGTTGGGTTGTCGAGAAATATTTTTAAAAAAATCAAAACACTAAACCCTGACGAAACTCTGTTTAGGGGTTCTAGTCAAAGTACTAGTTGACCGTTAAATTACCAAACCAAATAAAATTATTTTTTTTTGAAATTTTGGCAATAACATTAAAAAGGATGGATCTTGACCTCTGTACGATTGGGTCATCGAGAAAGATTTTTAAAAAAATCGAAATACTAAACCCTGACGAAACCCTATTTAGGGTTCTAGTCAAAGTACTAGTTGACCGTTAAATTACCAAACCAAATAAAATTATTTTTTAGGAAATTTTGGCAATAACGTTAAAAAGGATTGATCTTGACCTCCGAACGATTGGGTAATTGAGAAATATTTTTTTAAAAATCGAAATACGAGACCTGGACGAAATTTTTCTAAAATTGGGGTGTTAGCACGTTGCAAGATGTTTATTTTAAGAAATCGAAATACGAAATCTGGACGAAATTTTTTTGAAATTTTGGCAATAACTAAATTTAGAAATGTTTATTTTTATTTGACAACAAAACTAAATGATTTTGATAAAAATATTTAAGAAGTTTTATAAAAATATATGCCAAAAAAGATGAATAATTACTAAAAAATTCTAATATATGTTATTAAAGAATAATTTCAATTTTTTATAATTATTTTTTAAATCATTAAATATTATTTAATAAATATAAAATGAATAATAAGATATTTTTAAAAATATGCACAGTCGAACACAAATGAAAATAGGATGAGCGGCAAAAAACACCGCCCAATCTAATCCAGTTTTTTCAGACAACACCAAAATTATGGTTGATTTCGATATGTACCTAGCTGTGTTTTAGTAAGTGATTGGTACTTAGGAAAAAAAAAGACGCAGCCGACACTTTTCATTTCCCCCTAAAACACATCTCAATCCCCCGCCCCCAACCCCAATCGACCCAAATCTCATCTCATTTCCCCCCAAATCTCTTCTCCTTCGTAATTAAATCTCATCTCCCTCGTCCCCAAAACATAATTGGACTATGGTGTGACATATAATTAAAACCCCTCCCCTCCCCTCCCCTCCCCTCCCCTCCCTTCCCTTCCCCTCTTCCGAACCAAACATAACCTTAGGGTTTAAAATCAGATTGACTCAGGCGGCGACTTCAGGCGAATTCAGGCGAACCCATCAATGTTTCTGGTAATCGATATTTATATATGTATATGTATATATCCTTTTACTGTATTTTGACTATATGTGTATATTTATCGATGTGTATATGTGTATATCTACCTATGTGTATATGTGTTTGTATAAATCTGTGTTTGAAACCTTTAAATATATCTATATATGTGCAATTGTGTTTTGTTATAGATCTATACCAAAGAGGAGGTGGATTCTCGATTTTTAACATAAATGTATGTGTCAATTTCAATGTGTGCAGTTCAATAACATGTAAATATTCTGGGATAATGTACAGGTGGTCGAAATGGAAAAGGATATCCTAAAGTTTTTAAACTTTGAAGTTAGCAATCCGACTACAAAAAAATTTCTGAGGTAAGAGCATTCTGATTTACAGACAGCATATTTATGTTCTTTATGTGTAAATTGTAATGTTGCATACAGTATATCATTGCGGATTTTATATTCCTAATTGAGGATATCTTATGAATTTGCAGAAGTTTTACCAGGACTGTTCAAGAAAATTCCATGGTATGCTAGAACCAGAATTCCCTTCTTCCCTACTAATATAATTATTTTGTTGTAATTGAGCATTTACTGAGATGATCAATTTGCTTTGCCTTAGCCTTTAACCCTGAAGTTTGAGTTCTTGGCTTGCTATCTTGCGGAGCTATTAGATTATGGTTTTCTTCGTTCAATCCATCAATGGTTGCTGCTTCAACCATCTTTCTTTTAAACTTTACACTTCAACGAGAGAAGCATCCATGGGTGAGATATGCCTCTCATCCATACTATATTTGTAATTACATATGCATCTAAATATTGACTACATTTTAATGTGATAAGTTTCTTAATTCTTATTATGACAATCCTATACCACTGTATCACTGATCTTGCAATTTACCTTTGTTTTATTTAAAAATACAGGATTGCATATAAATTTGAACATGTTCTTAGACTCGTAGACTAGCAATTCATCCTTATTATATATTTACATGATTCGTTGTACAACTTTATGATTTTTTATTTTTTATTTGCGGAGTAGCATTGCAGCTATACAGTGGTTACAAAACATCTGTGCTGAAGTATTGTGTACTTGCGCTTCATGATCTGCAATCGGTCATTTTTCTTATTTGCACTTGTTTTTTCTTTTGTGTGCATTTGTACAACATTAAGGTCTCTGGTTTTCAGCTCTTCTATTTTTCAGAATTATAAAGCTATAAATTGATCTTGTGTAGTTGTAGCTGATAGTGGATTCTGCTCCATTTTGTATACAGTGCAGGATTTTTTGCTTGTATATACAACAATAGTCATTTACGAGAAACTGAGCAAGATAAATAAAGAGTTGTCACAACTTTTGGTTTACAGGTGGTAACTATTGTATTAAACAAGGTCATATCTTTGTTTTTGGTAATGGTATGTTAAATTTGACTGATATCAGTCGGATTTATAATTTTGACCAGAAAACAAAGTGGTCACATTTACAAATTTGACTAAAAATAAGGTGGTCAAATTTATAAATTTGACTAAAAAAGGTGGTCATATTTATAAATTCGACTAAAATGTACGTGGTCATAATTATAAATTTGACTGATTATATGTCGGTCAATTTTATAAATTTGACCGAGGGCGGTCGAAGTTATAAATTTGACTGAAAAATTAAGTCAAAGGTCAACATCTTAAAGTGACCGATTTCGGTCGATTTTAGTCGGTCAAATTTAAACGGTCAAATTTAGTCGGTCACACTTAATCGGTCATATTTAGCTAAATTTGACCGATTATAATAAATTCGACTAGCCTAAAAACGACCGAATTTTTCCGGTCATATTTAGCTAAATATGACCGACGGCGGTCATAATTAGCTAAATATGACCGAAAAAATACGGTCATTTTTAGCCGATTTTCTAGTAGTGTTAGAAATGATAAATAACGTCATTTCAGTCTTCAATAATGAATTTTTAGTGATTTCTTTTCTATTAACAATTCTAATATTTAAATTAAGTTTCAACATTTTGATCTGTTAGTCATTATTGTTAACATTTTGTAGCACTCTAGTTACATATAACATTGTTAACAAATTTTGTGTTTTTGATTCATATCGACTGATTACAAAAAATATTTGTAAAAATTTTATGTTTTTGCTTTATATCAACGAGATGATCTAGGTGTTAATATTTTTAATATTTGTTGTACTTATGAGATATGTTATTTCAAATGATATTTTTGCTTTTATTTTATGTTCTAAGTTAAAATTTAATTATTACTGGTCAATTTATTTTTGGTAAATCTGGTATTCTTTGTAGTTTTAATCATTTATTTGGATTAGATTTTAAAATTAATTTTTTTGATTCTACCGGCTAGACTTATGATAAACTAAATTATAATTTTATACACCATTATATATATATAAAATGAAAAGATAAATTAAGCTTGATTTTGTTTCATGCAGGAAGATGCCAACTAGGAAAGACGCTGCATGGATGCACTGTACAGAGGTAGTTGAGGGGAATAAAAGAAAGGTAAAATGCAATTCTTGCCCCAAGGTGGTGGGGAGCATCACCAGGTTTAAAGAGCACCTGGCTATAATAGGCACAGATGTTACTGGTTGCCCTAACGTTGATTCAGAAGTGTCTGAACAAATGCGAAACAGCCTTGCCAAATTTCGACAAAAGGATGGAGAGGGGGCAAGAGGAGCATGCAATCAGAGAACAACAGGGCGTTGGCCTCCCAGCAATGTTGCAATGACAAATGCTTACACTGTTCATCCTGGTTCCAATTGCCTTCCAGGCACGACCAACGCAGATTGCATATCCTTCACCAGCTGTCACACCATCAATTGCCTCTTGTTCAGGTTATGGGTTATGGGGGGGACACCAGTCTCCTCCCTTAAATGAAATAGCCGCATGGAGACATAGGTTCCAACTGACGTTGCAGAATCAACTGGGAATGGAGGCCCATCAGCAGCCGCAGATGGGACCTGAACTGCACCTTCTGCCTCTAAGCGATATGTCTGATGCAGGAACCTCTTCTTTTGAACAACAGCTGCCTTTGGCAAGTAGATCAGACATAAATTTGGAACTCCAGCTCGGGACCAAGCCTCCATCTTGATGTAGCTAGCTAGATATTACCAGAAGAATTAATACTAGATCGTTTATCTCTTGCCTTTTACTGTGGTTGAAGCTAGATTGAGGAGCCAGCTGGAAGTTTAGCAGTTATTGGGTCTCTTTGTGTTACGTAATATTGATGTCCCCTTGTATTTTTCATTTATCCCTTTAATTGATGCTATGTAATATTTGTGTATTAGGTGCATAATATTCGTGTAGTAATACAAGACTAGTTATGGGATCTTAGGGTCCATTTATCAGTCAGGTCCATGACAAATTAGCACTTAATAACAACTTATATATAGGTACGTAGCTCCATTAGCAACCACACAAGTGCGGTTATGTATACAATATTATTAATGACATTTCATTTGGATGTTTTATACATTATGTCTCTTGTCAAAATCAAGCAACAAAATCTTATTATTAAAAATGTCGGAGGCTATAGAATTCAAACTAGGATATGTCTTTGTTTATGCTTAATATGTTACACATGATATATAATAATGTCTTTGCGTTGCACACAACATTCCAAATATGTAAAATGTTTTTACATAACATTTCTCATGCATACTCTAGCTCGAATTTTATAGTACCGTATCCTCGATGTATGTCATTGAAACTCTTGAGGGCGATAGAGCAAACATTCCTATAAAAAAATTCTTTAGGCAGAAGTTTTTTATGCATGGAAACTACAATTTAATCTATTGTCATCAGCTGTACATTGTTGGTAAGGTTGAAGTATCCATGAACTTCTCCTAGCAGGGCCAGGCACAAGACTAGAATACTTGAAACGGTCAACGATAGCGTATACACTAATATCTGACCAGATATTAATGTCAGATTTATTCTTTAGCTTAAAAATGTCAGTTCATCTTGTGAAATTGATTTAGAAGTTTATGGTTTTATCTGATTCCGAAGTTGGATATCTAAAAACAATAACCGGGAATTTTGTGAAATATTGGTTTCACCAATTGTCAATATCACATGCATATAGAGTATGCATAGTAAAACAATGATTTCTCAAGACTTTTTCACACAAGAAAAAACTTAGCCTTCACTTTTTTCGGAAGTTAACGATATTGTTATATATATTTAGAATCGTAAAGAAGTACATCATATATACATACAAGAAGGAGAAATGCACTCTCCTTACGAATTCGAATAATGAGCTTCTATGTTCTTGCTGAACGTCTAACAAAAGAGATAGCTAATTAGAGGATGGAAAATCCTTCAAAATATCTAAACAATCAGTTACAATATTATCTAAACAATCAATAAGTCCTGGAAAGGGTACTTGAACAGATGCTAAGGATGATCCGCAATGATCTCCTGCTGCACTATAACCACATCAACCTTGCAGGAGTAAAAGTTTATGAGTTGCCAAAGAATATTGTCCAACAAGTAGAAGCAAATGGACACTGGATAAAAGCATGAACAATGGTTTTACCAGTTGTACACATGAAGAACAATGGCTTGGAACCTAAACACGCTAAAGAAGATTTTCAACAGTGAGGAGGCAAGAATTAAGAGCTCTCCATAGCAAATTCTTGAATGTTGGTTGAATGCACAAGGATCACAGTTTGTTCTATTTTAAACCGAGTCAATAGAAAGAAGATATGTAAGACACTAAAAAAAATTTGTTGCACCCACTTTAATTTAACGGAATAACTAAAATTTATAAACTAAAATTTATCAACTAAAATTATATATACTGTTATTTTATCAACTAAAATTTTCAGTTCAAGAAATGCGTTGGTTGTTAGATAAGAAGAAAACATGTCAAAATCTGATGTTGCGGTCATAAGCAATTACCAAAAACATTTTAATGAAAAATTCACACATCTACCCTTCTTCAAAGACAAAAGATTGCAACACAAAAGTTCTTATTAATATTATAATGGTACTAATTTAAACAAAAATGAGACAACTCGCTCACATATTTATTTGAACATTGAATTGAAAACAAAACGAAAACACATATATAGGTACTATTCAAGTACTTATAACTACTCTTGCATGGGTGACTTGCCTTTGTCACTACTCTGAAAGCCGCTAGAGGTAGAAGCCAAATATGGATGAGGAGTGAGAGGGAAACCACCACCTTGAGGAACAACATTAACAGAGACTTGATTTGTTTGCCTACTTGATGAAGTTTCCGTATGCGTACCAAAAGAGTCTATTGAATTTTTAAACTCCTCCAATTCCTCCAACATTTTCTCAGCTTCATCTAGTGTCAGATCCTCCACTGGTGTTAACCACCACTTCTTTAAACAATTCTCCTCGCGAGGATCGTTGGGCAGTTCAGTGATGGTACTGTTTTCTCGTGTTTTCTCAACTTCAATGGTGGCTTTATGTTCCACCATCTCTTCTTCAGCAGGGTCTGGGTGATCCATCAAGTGTTCGACCGCAATATTTTGCTGATCAGGGGTCTCGTTCATGAAGGTACTCATAACTTGATCAACGGATGGTTCACCAAAAGCAAAAATATCATCCTCTGCTGAAAAGATGATAATAGCAACATGACAGTCGCAGAGAAGGCTGAGCTCAGAGGCCTTCCTATAGACATTACTTCGTCGTTTTGAGAAGGTAACCTCACGGTTACTTTGAGCCTCTATCTTCTGGATGGGAATCCTTTTGCGTCCTCTTGGCAGCCTAGCCATTTAAGATATAATTGTAACTAATACAAATGTTGCAATTTAGGTGTATGAAACGAATGAATGTAGATGTATGAAATGTTTGAATTTGACTCCAAAATGTGGTGCATATATATAGGAGTGAAAAGACACGACTATTGAAAAGACACGACTATTGAAGAACAATAAATAGAAATGTGAAAAGACACGACTATTGATGAACAATAAATAGAAATGTGAAACAAATCCAAGAGACACTACCATTCAAAAATAATTATGAAAAACTACCGCCAAACTAAATCTTTTAAATTTAATTTTTTTTCCCTTAATTTTTTAAGTCTAAGATTTAGGATGATTAATTTATAATTTTCATATAATTTTTTTGGTAGGTTTACTTAATATTTTAAAATTTAATTTTGTTTTTCTTTAACTTTTTAAGTCTAAGATTTAGGATGATTTATTTATAATTTTTATATAAATTTTTTTTGGTAGGAATAAAATGTAAAATTAAATAAAGGAAATAGTAATAATAACATTGTTCTAAATTTTTATCTTGTCAATAATAAACTATGACATTACAAATTTTTTAATTATATTTTTAAGTAGTTTAATATACTTTTAATCAATAGATTAGTGGAATGAATCTGTAATCTAATTTTGGGATCATAGAATATTTTTAATTTTCAAATTATCTCATTTTTATAAAATCTATTTAGGGTTTCACAATTTATTTTTCTTTTATGTGTGAATTGCGGGGAACTTAAGTGTTTTTTACTTACTTCCAAATTTTCTTTTGAAAATATTCTCCCAGACCAACATAATAAAAGTCTTGGAATACCCAAATTTAAAAGCTTGGATACTAACAAAATGCTTCCTTTTTTCCTCACCGGAAAGCACCTCCTTCTAAACCGTTGACCACCATTTCACTCATCTCTTTCACTCTCACGCCTATCATATTCCTTCTTATTGCCTTCTTTTCTGTCTAAACATATCACTTTTGACCTCGATCATTGGATCACGAAACTCTGAAAACTCTGGTTCTATGAACTCAGACGAGCTTGTTGCTTTTATTAATCATAACTATGTTGTCCAACCTCACTTCCAACAGCCTCAGATACACATTGAAGCGGACAATGATTCCTTTCAAACTGATGAGATTATGGGAGAATCTCTATCACCAGGACGACAAGCTAGGATGAGAGAACAAATCAATCTGATTTTAGATGATGGATCGGTACAGCCAGCCACTGGTCCTGTAACTGATGTTTCGTCTAAAGCATCCCATGGTGGATCAGCTATGAGAGTTGCCTCACCTCCTGAAGTTAACTCCTTGGTATTGTCCCTCAAAATGCTCTCGATTCATTACAACAAAGTAAGGGTAACTATAACGCATCACAAAAGAACCAGGTCACTTGGAGCAATATTGTTTCAAAAAATATAATTGACTCAAACCCTTGTGCTAATAACAATGGCGAAGCAGACATTACCTACAATGAGGATGGGTCTGCGTCAATAAATTTTTCTAAAGATTACTTGGTTCGTGCTCAAAAACAGTGGGAAACTAGCATCATCGGTCATTTTATTGGGGGGAGCTTTGCTTTTAAGTTTGTTAGAGAACAGGCTAATAAACTCTGGACACATAAGGGTTTAAATGGTGTTTACTATAGCTCAAAAGGGTATTATACATTCCGGTTTGGAACCATGGAAGAAAGAAACATGGCTCTTAATTTAAATACGGTCCAAATGGGGGGTAAAACTCTGTATTTGATGCCATGGATGGAGGGCTCGAAGTTCAAAAAAAATTTAATAGACAAGGTTCCTTGCTGGATCCGGCTTGTAGATGTACCATACTCACTCTGGTCCAAAGAAAGCCTCTCTTCGATTGCAAAGGCTGTGGGAAGACCTCTAAAATTTGATATGGCCACTTCCAAGTTTGAACCCCTGAAGTACGCAAATGTACAAGTCGAGTTGGCTTATTCAGCTCCAAGGCCAGATTATGTCTGGGTGAACATTTTGAATGCGGAAGGCGTTGAAGAAAAGGAGAAAATAGAAGTTCAATATCCACAATTGCCTTATTCGTGCAGTTTGTGCCAGGCATTTGGCCACTCTTTAGCTCGATGCATCAATAATCCTCACAGGGTAAGCAAAAAACCTAAAGTTGCTCGATCTAATGATGTTGCACCTACTTCAACAACAAATGTGAACGACACGGAAACTGAGTACGTGAGAAACATGGAGATGGTGCCTTATGTGGTGGGTGAGTTTTGCGGCTGCAACATGGTTATGGATGAGGATGAAATTCTACAGGAGCTTGCAAAGGAGCATGACAACTTAGAGGAATTTGACAGACTACCAGAACCAACTTCACCACCAAGTGGAAACGTTGACACTATGGTTGCATATATTGAGCCAATTACCACTGACAATGGATTTGCAATTCTTGAAGGAGTTAACGAGGAAGATTTTTTAGATGCTACTCCTTCTCCGGGTACTAAGAGGAAAACTGCCACAACTCCTACTAAAATGCCTACAAATTTTCACCAACAATCAAAGAATATCTCCTCCATAGTGATTGACCTTAACTCCCATATTGGCCCGTCTCAGCAGAGACCTCCCAAACCAAAGAGCAAGGCAACTGTGGATGATGATGGTTTCACAAAGGTCACGAACAGGAGAAGCCCCAGGTTGGCAGGTTTGTCAACATCTAAACATGTTTAATGAATTTTTCGGCCTGGAATGTAAGAGGCTTGAATAAAGCTCCCCATCAAAGAGAGCTCACTAATTTTATTTTAGTTAATTCCATTAGTCTGATTGGTGTTATGGAAACTAGAGTGAAAGAAAAACGCTCCATGCGCATTTCTAAGAAAATAAACAGGTCGTGGAATTGGTTATTCAACTATGAATCTCATTACAACGGCCGTGTCTGGGTGGGATGGAATTCCGCAATTTGGCGTGTTACTCTTCATTCAAAATCGGCCCAACACATCACTTGAACGTTTCTTGAAAAGAATCTTACCTTCTTAGCAACGTTTGTCTATGCTTTAAATGATGCACAAGAACGCGTTTCTTTATGGAATCATCTAAATTCTCTTAGCAATACCACTTTGCCATGGTGCTGTTTAGGCGATTTCAATTGCATCCTCAACATTACTGAAGTCTGTGGGGGCAGGGAACACTGGACCACAGATATGCAAGCTTTTAAAGATTGCTTGTCAAATGCTGGCCTAGATTCTATACGAACAGTGGGTGATCAATTCACTTGGACGAACAAGCGAGTTCTTGATCCAATTTACAAGCGACTAGACAGGGTACTTGGAAATGGACATTGGCTGAACAATTATACAGAGGCATATGTCATGGTGAAGCATAGGGGTATCATGGACCACAACCCCCTCATTTTATCTATTCCTATACAGCTTGAACGCTTCGGTAAACCTTTTCAATTTTTCAATTACATGCTTAAAGTTCCTAACTTTCAATCTACTGTCTCGCATGCTTGGAGTTCCACTATTCTTTTTGGAGACCCAATGGCTGTTTTGTGCAGAAAATTAAAGGCGGTTAAGAAGGCTTTGTTTGATCTCAATAAAAACCATGGCAATTTACATTCTAATGTTCAGCTAGCTCGTGATGCATTGTCCTCCACTCAAGATGAACTTCTAGCTGCTCCATCATCTCAATTGCTTGCTAGGGAATCTGAATTGGTCATTAAACTTAATGAGGCTATTTTAGAAGAGGAATCTCTCTTACTTCAAAAATCACGGGTTAAATGGCTTTCTAAGGGAGATGGCAACAACAAATTTTTTCATAGCCAGTGCAAATCTAACTGGAATCACAGTAAGGTCTTGGCTCTCAATGACTCCTCTGGTACTTTAATGCATGGTTAGAGACAATGTGCACAGGTTGCTATGGAATATTACACTAATTTCCTTGGCTCCCCTGTCAACCATAGTGAAAATAATGATTTGCTTGAGGGAATTGATTGTCCTTTTATCTCGGATGCACAAGCAACTCACTTGGAGGCTCCTGTTACTAGTGACCTAATCTATGCAACTTTGAAGAAAATGAAAAAGAATAAGGCCCCGGGTCCAGATGGGTTTACTATTGAATTTTTCTTGGCCACTTGGAGTATTGTCGAAGAATGTTTTTGTGCCGCTGTGTCTTCTTTATTTAACGATTTCAACATGCACAAAGGCATTAATTCTACATATATTGCTTTAATTGCAAAGGTTGAAACTCCAACTCATATGCATGATTTTCGACCTATCTCTTTGTGCACTATAGCGTACAAGTGCATATCTAAAATCATAGCCTCTCGCATTAAATCTGTACTACCTGGAGTCATAGATATTGAACAATCGACCTTCATACCAGGTAGACATATATCTGACAATATATTATTGGCGCAAGAATTATTTCGAGGGTTTGATAGGGACACAGGGATCTCAAGGTGTGCTCTAAAGCTAGACCTTCACAAGGCTTTTGATTCCATAAGGTGGGACTTCATCGTAGCTGCATTACATAAAATGCGTTTTCCCCCTCGCTTTGTTCGATGGATCCAGTCTTGCATTTGTAGCCCCAAGTATTGTGTAAAGCTCAATGGTTCAGTTCATGGATACTTCAATGGTGCAAAAGGCATCCGTCAGGGTGACCCTATATCACTACAAGAAAAACAGGAATTTGTGACGGAAAAATCCGTCACAAACAGGCTGAAAATCCGTCACAAACACCTTTGTGACGGATTTGTGACGAATTTTTGCTGTCACTGAAACCACTGTCACAAATCGATTTTGTGACGGAAAATTCCGTCACAAAATGGCTGTGACGGATTTTGTGACAGATTTTTTCCGTCACAAAATCAGTGATGCATACATTTCGTCACAAATCCGTCACAAAATTGTGTCATTTTTTTGTCACGGCAGCAAATTTGTGACGGCTTTGTGACAGAACTTTCCGTCACAACATTCAGTGACGGATATATTACGTCACAAATACATCACAATTTGTGACAGAACTTTCCGTCACAAGATTTTGAGACTGAATTTTCTCTCACAAATCCGTCACAAATTTTACGCTGCAAGTTTTGTGACAGCCTGTTTCCGTCACAAATCCGTCACTGACTACTAAATTTTTGAAAATATTTTTTTTTTGTATGTTTCCCTGTACTGAACAAAAACAATAATAACAGTACACAAACATGCATTGCCTCCGCAGTAGCAATACCAAATTATGACAAATCAATAACATTCAACACTACCAAATTACCAAATTATAGTAATAAATCCACACAAACATCATTTCTACCAATTCAACAAATCCAATGGTCAAAATACAATACCAATATACAACAATCAACATTCATCAGTTCTATCAAGCCTTCGGAACACCTCAGCAATTTTTTCATTGAACTCCTCCTTCATGGATTCTTGTTCCTCCTTCAATCGCCGAATCTCCTCGTCCTTAATATTAAGATTTTCCTTCAATTGTTGGATTTCCTCACTCACTTGCCTGGAGCTTTGCCCTGATGATTCACCACCAAGACCACTAAGAGCAATGCAGAAAGAGGATGCTGCGCTGCCTAAGCCAACGACCCGCTGTTTCTTGGTTTTGGCATTGACTTCACCAAAAACTTCATTTATATCATAAGAAACACCTGCATCCGTCAGTTCTTTAATCCTTGCATCCATTCGGTCCTGCAAAAATTCAGAAAGCCAATGATACAAAATTCGTTAAGGAATAAAATGAGCAAACATAAAAAAAAATGAAAAAAATCTAGACCTTGGATCTCAAACATAAAATACCAACTAGCTCACATAATTCGGAAAATGAAAAAAAAATCGAGAAACATAAAAAAAATCAGAGAATAATGAACGAAAACATAACCCGTTCCATTTATTTTGGTCCGGCTTGATTGTTCTGGTCAAATTGACCATTTTGTAATGCACATTTCTGACATTATATTATTTATTTAAATTATGTATTCAAATTGACCATTTTGTAATGCACATTTCTAACATTATATTATTTATTCAAATTGATTATTTATTTGTAATCATATTATATAAGAAACTGCATTTAATGTATTATAAGATGCAATTTTCATATTATACATATAAGGATATTTTTTTGATATATATTGAAAGTGCAGTCAATCTGACAAAAAAAACCACAAATGTAGGTACTCCATTCCGGCATTTTAAGCTTTCAGATTTTAAGCTTTCAGATTAAAAACCACAAATGTAGGTGCTTCAATATTTAGAAGGTGATCATGATGATTAAAAGAAGACTTATTCACAGTTTTTCAGTTGTGTTTTTTTTATGGGGTGGGGTGCAGGGTTGAAATCTCAACTTGTGATAATGGTCATAAGACCTTGTTATTGCAAAGTTTGAACACATTTAAGTATTTAACTATACAAGTATACAACTGTAGGTACTGAGCATGCTTTTGATATTTTCTAGGTGTCTGAAATATGTACCTTGATTTGCTTTGATTGTTCGTCCACGGGTACTCCATTCCGGCATTTTATCTTCTGAAAAACTTTCCAGGCATTTGGTGACTCGCCGGATGCTTCCTTCTGCAGTTGTGGCAAAGGGCATCAAGATATTAATGTCAGGAGAAAATGAAGATAAACTTTCAACTTACGAGCCTACTTCGAAGGTTATTGCTATCAACTTATTGATATTAATGTCTGCACTAAGTTTTCCATTTTACTTCATTTATAGGAACGTGTTTCGAGTAAATAAGCTTACCATATTATCCACGTGTTTGAGCACCGGAATAGATCCCCCAAGATGTCGCGACATCCCCGTTCCTTGGCCACAGACCTCGCTGTGTCTGTTTTCCCTTTTAATATAGCTGAGCTTCTGAAAATCTGCATCACTCCAGTGAACACACCATTGCCGATATTGAGCGTCACTTAATGCTGGATGCTTCATAGCCTTCTTCTTGTGTGTGTCATGAAATCTGTTCATCAAGACCGAATACATCCTTCCAGCATGATGCTTCCATGCTTCGTAATATGCAGCATCATCTGCTTCATCCCATGCATAGTATCTCTGAAAACAAAAATGGAGAACGACAGTGTAACAAAAAAGTTATAAACAATGGAAACACACAATTACCGACAAAATGCAACTAATTATTTAAAAAATTAAATTCATGCAACTAATTAGTAAAGTTATAGACAATGGAACCTTATTCAAACATTCATACAACTAATTAAATTCTAGAAAATTCAAACATGTCATGGACAGAAATTTAACTAAATTAGTACAAGTTTCTATGTAAATGTATTTAGGTGTTTAACATATACCTTAAAGTACGCAAAATAATCTCTCTTCTGATCTTCGGTAAGAAGCTTCCACCCAAAGGCATTATCGTGGATCTTTGCTAAGAAAGACTCGGTGGTCCTTTTCGCTGTAGCTGCTGGCATTAAGCTAGCATAAAACAAAATACACTCAAATGATATACAATAAATAATATTGTAAAATCACAGGTAAATAATTCAGGTATTTACCGTTTTCCATCCGCTGCAATCCATGCCCTTTCTCGCTTAACTGGTACAATGGAAAGGGTGTGTTCAACACTACCAAAATTATCAGCAGCAACACTACCTCTTCCAGAATCGGGAGTATCAAGTGGCCTCGACTCAAGAGAAGGGTGTGGCCTCGAATCTGGAGTAGGGCGTCGTCGGTGATATTCAGGACTACAATTACCATGTCCTCCTCCCGACTCATGCTGAGTACCACCACGGCCACCAGTCCCGCTACCACGTCCAGAACCACTCCCGCTACCACGACCAGAACCACTCTCGCTACCACGGCCAGAAGACAATCTCTGTGAATAGTCACCACGTCCTCGTGTCATATCTGAAAAATATATAGGAGTAGAAGTAGTTAGTTACATATGCATATCTAATTCTGTAAATAATAAATAGAGTCATAAATGAAAACATAAACTGAGTCTAATTCTGTAAACTTGAATCAAGTACAAACAATTCAAGAAGAGATTATCAAGATAAAAACAAAACAAGAATACAAGTGAAATGCTTTATAGCATCATTCAAGAGGCAAGTCCATAAAAACAAGCTTATGGACCAACAATAGCTAAACTGATAGATTGACAAACAAATATGCACGACTTGCACAACTCTGCTAATCACCACTTAAGCATCTCTAAAGTTCAGAACACACACTCATTGTGCAGTCAATAAAAATGGATAGAAAGCTACAACCATTTCAATTATCAAGTTCAATATAAACATTACGATCGCCCAATGTAAGTTCAAACTCATCGGCATCTACGTCAACACGATCATTCACGGCCTCTTCTTGAAATGATGTATCGGGATCGATTTCCATGATAGAGATGGAGTTACGTGCTCGAATTTTAATGGCAACCCACCAATCCGCTTTATCTCGTTGTAAACTAGGATAAGAAAGGTATGTCACTTGGTGGGCTTGTGCGGCTAGTATAAATGGTTCATAGCTGTTGTATTTGCGCTTGTGATTTATTTCAACAATTTTGTATTTTGGATGTGTAGTCGTACCCCTATTGGATGGATCGAACCATGCACAGCTGAATAAAAATGTTTTTTTTAAGGGAAATCCACCATACTCAAGTTGCAAAACATCCTCAAGAAGCCCGTAATAATCAGACTCATCTGCATTGTAACAAGTTCCTTTGACACATACTCCACTATTCACGGTGGACATATCTCTAGCATGAGTTCGCGTATGAAACCTATAACCGTTTACAATGTAGCCGGAGTACGTGGTCACCCTTTTATTTGGCCCCTTGGATAGTTCAGTTAAGTACTTGTCACATAAATTATTGACCGGATCAGCAACCTACCAATACATTCACGTATTACAATTTTGAAAATAATAATACATTCACATATTTGGCCCCTTGGATAGTTCAGAAAGTCTTACGTGTTCCTTGAACCATTTTGGAAATTCTTCCATTTTTGGCTGTCGTGAAAGTGACATATACTTTTCCACAAATGGCTCCACTTCAACGCAATTTAGTAGTACATACAAAGTTGCAGATCTGAGTTCATCATCACTCAAATATCGAATTTTTCCAATGCCTAACTGTCTACCAGATCGCCTGAATAAAGAAATTGCATCCTTATCATCATCCTCTGAGACAATTTCCTCTGCATTCCTAGCCACTGTTCTTAACTTAGTTTGCACTTGATCCTCAAAATAGAATGTCGTGAAGTAACATAGTTCTTCCATTAAGAACGCATTGGCAATAGATCCCTCTACTTTGTTCTTGTTTTTCACATTACTTTTCAAATTCCTCAAGTACCTGTGCAACCAATTAACACTGCTAAATGGTGGCATTTTAATAAAGATACAAACACAACAAGAAAATATTCGTACCTTTCAAATGGGTACATCCACCTATACTGTACCGGTCCCGCTACCTCTGCTTCATAGGGCATGTGAACAGGTAAATGCTCCATTGAGTTGAAAAAACTTGGAGGAAAAAAGCGTTCAAGTTTGCATAATATCACAGGTATGGCCTCCTCTAGACGTTCCATATCCCTTCGGTCAATAACACGTGCACCGAGGTCCTTGAAAAACATACTAAATTCAGTCAATGCCTCCCACACCTGCTTCGGTAACAACTCTCTTAGTGCAATCGGTAGCAAACGTTGCATGAAAACGTGACAATCGTGACTTTTCATTCCAAACAGCTTTGTTTTTTGCAAGTCCACACATCTCCCCATCTTCGACGCAAATCCATCTGGAAATCGCAACCCCTCCAGCCAATCAAACATCTTTCTTCTCGACTGAGGATCAAGGACATAACTTGCTTTTGGATACTGTCCTGTTGTGTTATCTTTCATCAATGTCGGGCGACGACAAATATCATTTAACTCCTCTCTTGAACTTATCGTATCCTTTGTTTTATCTTTAATGTGACAGACTGTGTTGAATATTTGTTCAAAACAATTCTTTTCGATATGCATGAAGTCCAGATTATGACGTATAAGCAAAGAGCTCCAATATGGCAAATCCCAAAATATGCTTCTTCTTTTCCAACCACAATTGTCACATACTCTCTTGTTAGTTTCAACATGTCCTAGTTCTGTCACCCTTTTCAGCCCCAAATGATCCAACAAAATTTTAACTTGTTCTCCACTTCGATGTACGGGGGCTGATCTTTGAAGCACAATGACATTTTTCCTGAAGTCGTTTCGGTTCCTTCGAAAAGGATGATTCGGTGGAAGGAACTTACGATGATTGTCAAACCAGCTCTGCTTTCGACTTTTTGGCAGTGTAAATGCATCTGTTTCTTCCCTACAATAAAGACAAGCTAACTTACCACCAGTCTTCCAACCTGACAACATCCCGTAAGCCGGGAAATCACTAACTGTCCACAACAAAACAGCTTTCAATTGAAAGTTCTTTTTTGTTGAGACATCATAGGTGCGAGCACCATCCTCCCATAACTGAATCAGCTCATCTATAAGAGGTTTTAGGAAAACATCAAGCTTCTCTTTTGGATTATCAGGACCTGGTATTAACACTGACAAAAACATGAATTGTGGTTTCATACACATATCGGGAGGCAAGTTATATGGTGTTACCATCACCGGCCAACTAGAATAGTTCTTTCCATAAGTGCCAAAGGGTTGAAATCCATCAGTGCATAGGCCCAACCTCACATTACGATGTTCTGATGCAAAATCTGGATACATATTGTCGACGTGCTTCCATGCTGGAGAGTGAGAAGGGTGGTGCATGATCCCTTCTGCAGGTGCTGCATGTTCCGCATGCCATCTCATATGACTGGCCGAGGCTTTTGATGCATACAACCTTTGTAATCGAGGTGTTAGAGGAAAGTAATGCATCCTTTTGAAGGGCAACTTCTTTTTCCTGCTTGTACTTGCACCTTGTTCGTTGTTCTTCCACCGAGGGGCGTCACAGAACTTACACTTTTCCAAATCTTTATCTTCTTTACAATAAAGCATGCACAAGTTCTTACAACAGTCTATCATCTCTACGGGCAAACCCATTCCCCGCACTAACTTCTTAGCCTGATAATAATTTTCTGGAACTCTTGGATTAGGTTCAGGAATCACTTCCTTAATCAATTGTAATACGTCGCTGAAGGCCGAATTAGACATTTTGCTTTCACACTTCACGTTCAAGATTCGAGAAATAAAAGACAATTGAGTGTGTTTCTCACTACCGGGGTACAATGGTTTACTTGCAGCATCCAACAATTCATAGAATTTTTTTGCATCAGGATTTGGTTCTTCATCCCCTACATCAACTCCCGTCTCGACATCGAACATTTCGGGCCCGGCTGCATCCATGACCATTTGAATGTAGTCTCCTCGATAATCTACTCGATTGGAAGACTCTCCAACATGGGTATCTTTGTGAACAAATCGTTCCCCGTGTGAGCTCCACACCTCATAGTGCGGTATAAATCCCTTTCGGCACAGGTGAATCATCACTTCATCAACCTCAAGATACCTCTTGTTACGACACTTTGGAAGTATACATGGACATTTAATCTTTGCTCCATCTGTACACCCGGGTTGATGAAGTGCAAAGTCAACAAATCTCAAAACCCCATCACGAAACTCTGATCGTAATAAACCTTTCTCAATACGGTTGTACATCCAACTACGGTCCTCACCCATTGTTATCGCTGTCACGTTAGTATTCAAATAATCCGCCTATTCAATAATCGTTAGTTGCCAAGAAAACAAATATTATCCACATAACCTACAAATGACTATTAGTATAGTACATAAAAATGTCAGCATAATTCATTAGTGAGGTAAGTACATCCAAACACAGCAAGCTTGTTTGACCAAAATAATACTGTATAAACATCTAGTTCTTAGCCTCTTTATAGTGGGCCAATATACATAACACCATTCTATGGATATCATACTAGATTACTAGTTACCATCACAAACAAATATTAATGAAATTCCTGAAATGCAAGTATGCTTTTCAAGCTAAACAAACCAAAGTTTCCCTAAACTACAGACAGACATAAAGCGAGATAGAGAGAGAGAGAGAGAGAGAGAGAGAACACGGAATAACTTTTAAGATTAAAAGTTTTATGAGACAATCTTTGTCTCATAAAATCACAAGCAGCAAACGAAATAAGAGTAGGAAGGCAAGCAAATCGGAAGTATGAAGAGCAGTTAATTAGCAAGCAAATCGGAAGTATGAAGAGCAGCAGCCTAACCTTTACACTTGAATTATGCTTCGAATTGAGCAGCCTTCGATTTGATGTGAATTGAGCTTTACACTTCAATTAAGCTTCGAATTGAGCAGCCTTCGATTTGGGGAAACGATTTGGGGATGAAACAATTTGGAATTGAATTGAGAAGCTTCAATGTTAATGTTAACGATTTGGGGAAAGGGGCTGAGGAGAGAGAGATATCGATTTGGGGATGGTGATGAAACGAGTAAGAAAAGTGATTTAGGTTAGATTTAGGGACTTATGTTTTTTTTGAAACTAAATGTGATCAGTGACGGATTTGTGACGGAAATAATAGTAAAATATTATTTTTAATAATTTTGAAATAAGAAACAAATTTTAAAAACTCATAAAATATTAAATATTAAATTACAAAAAAATTAAATATTAAATATTTTTAATATCTAATGATTTTAGTGATATAAAAAAATACAAGCTCATCTTGTATGATTTCATCATAATATAAATCTCCAAAAAACAATACTAGCTCGCGATAACTAGTATCGTCCCGATTACATAAAATAATATTTTTTAAATTTTTTCTCGACGATCCAATCGTACGGATGTTAATATCTAATCATTTTAGTGATATACACAAAAAAATTAAAAAATTCCAAGCTTAATTGATGTGATTTTATAATATAAATCTCCAAAAAAGAATACTCGTGATAACTAGTATCGTCCCGATTACACAAAACGACATTTTTAAAATATTTTTTCGACGATCCAACCGTACGGATGTTAATATCTAATCATTTTAATGATATACACAAAAAATTTAAAACTTACAAGCTTATTTGATGTGATTATATAATATAAATCTCCAAAAAAAAAAATACTCGCGATAACTAGTATCGTCCCGATTACACAAAATGATATTTTTAAAATATTTTTTCGACGATCCAACCGTACGGATGTTAATATCTAATCATTTTAGTGATATACACAAAAAATAAAAAAATTACAACCTTATTTGATGTCTTTTTTTAACGGTCAATGTAGTTCTTTTTCATCATTGACTTTTTGTGACGGAATATTCCGTCACAAATCCGTCACAAATCCGTCACAAAGCTCGATTCCGTCATAAAATCCGTCACAATTTAGTAACGGGAAAAAATCCGTCACAAATATGTCACCAATATAGATTTGCGACGGATTTTGTGACGGAATATTCCGTCACAAATCTGTCACAAAATCTACCACAATCTCAATTCCGTCACAAAATCCGTTACTGGAGAAAAATATTTTCGATTTTTTTTATTGGCATTTTTTGTGACGACTTTTTTCCGTTACTAATTTTGTGACGGATTTTTTCCGTCACAAATGCATCACAAGAGAATTATCGTCACAAACTCCGTCACAAAAAAATTGTTTTTTTAATTTATAAATTTTGTGACGAAATTTTCCGTCAGAAATCCGTCACAAATTAGTAACAGAAAAATCCGTCACAAATCCGTCACTAATATGGATCTGTGACGGATTTGTGACAGATTTTGTGACGGACAATTGTGACGGATTTTTTCCGTCACAATTCCGTCACAAATGTTTGTGACAGAAAATTCCGTCACAAATCCGTCACTCTTTGTGACAGAAAAAATCCGTCACAAATTTCCGTCACAAATTGGCTGTTTTCTTGTGGTGTATCACCTTATATCTTTGTTATATGCATGAATGTGCTTTCTCAAATGCTAAAGTCCAAGCCTCCTGGTTTTCAGCACCACTGGCGTTGCAAGGATCTCGACTTAACGCACCTATTCTTCGCAGATGATGTGTTGTTTTTTAGCAAGGGAGACCGAACCTCTATAGCACACATTATGGACTCGGTTCGACATTTTTCTGGACTGAGTGGTCTCACTCCCAGCATCCATAAGAGCACCAGTTTCTTGTGTAATTGCGAGCCATCTTTTGTGGAATGGTTCGATGATCTCTATCGAATACCACGAGGACATCTCCCAGTACGCTTCTTGGGTCTGCCCCTTATATCTGCTCAACTAAGCATCAACGACTGTGTACCTCTTGTTCAGAAACTAACAAATAGAATCGGTGCTTGGACCTCTTTACTTCTATCCTTCGCTGGACGTGTCCAGTTGGTTAAATCAGTTCTTTTCGCCATTCAAGCATATTGGTCGAACCACTTCCTTCTTCCAAATGCTGTTCATGACAACATCCAGTCAATGCTAACAAGGTTCATCTGGAAAGGCAATATAAATGACAAAGGAGGAGCGAAGGTCGGTTGGAAGACTATATGTTTACCTAAGCAAGAGGGTGGACTTGGCCTGAAGGACTTGTCTCAGTGGAACAGGGCACAGATCATATGCCACCTGATTAATATCATAAAAAAAGCTCCAACAATATGGGCCTCGTGAGTTAACCGAACGGTTCTCAAACGTAGATATTTCTGGACTGTGCCAATTCCAACAGATTGCTCTTGGATCTGGAAAAAATTGCTGCGATTGCGCCCCCTTGCTATGCGGTTCCTGTCTTATTCTATAGGTGATGGCTCGACCATTTCTCTTTGGTTTGATCCATGGTGGCAAGGGGTTTGTCTTGCAAACTCTTTAACAGCTCCTATAATATCTCAAAGTGGCATGACTAGCGATTCCAAACTCTCTAACATTATTAGCACAGGTGCTTGGTGCTTACCACACCCTAACCAAAGGCATCACCACCCAAACCCTACACTCACAGAATGGATTCACAACTTTACATATCCTTCTTTCGACCTAAACAAGCGTGATGTGGTTTTGTGGGATGGCCAGGATATTCGCAAAGTAAAAACATGGAATATCTGGAATTCCATTAGGCATCGTGAACAAGAGGTGGAGTGGTTCAATACGGTCTGGCATCCTCTCAAAGTGGAAAGGTACGCACACCATCAATGGCTTCTCAGCCACGGCCGTCTCAACACCTTAGCTCGTCTAGCAAGGTTTGGCATTGATTTGGATCAGCATTGCTTCTTATGTGTGGGAGGTCGCGAAACTGATACACATTTAATTTGTTCCTCCATTGCTCCTACAGTCGGCATATTCTAACTACAATTCTTTCAAGGTTTAACGAGGCCATCACTGCCTATACTTGGAAGGATATCCAACTCCATATTCATAGGATTGCGGACAGTGCAAGAAGGAGAATGGTTTTACTTATGGTTCAAGTATACACTTACTTCATTTGGCGTGAAAGAAATGCAAGAATGCACAATGGAGATATCCTTCATCCAAAGAAGGTCCTCGAAATTATTTTTGCTCAAACTCGCGCGAGACTTGCCACCTCCACATGGTTCACTAAAATATAGTTGATAGTAGGCATGATCTGATCATCTAGATTACTATGGTAGCTCTTTATGCATTTCTTTCTATTTACAATCTGTTTATCAGATTGTCTGTAGATAGCGCTTTCTATGGCCTATCATAGATCATGGGTTAATCCCTTCTTTCTAATATATATTAATTTAGCAAAAAAAAAAAGTCTTGGAATAATATTTTAGATGTGAAAAAGAATATGAGTTATTTTTTTGGAACAAGATTAAATAAAAAAAATTCCAAATAAAGTTTCAGATACTATATATAAATTTTACATATGCTACTTTTCGATAAGCATTTTTTTGGAATTGCATCATAATTTAATCTATGTATTTAAAAAAATATGTATAATATTACGTAATTAATTCTCATGTGGTTATATTAATACCTTATTTCTAACAACACATATATATATATAATAAAATACATTACATTATATATATTATATGTGTAAACTGAAATTTACTTTTATTCTTCTATATTTTAGTTTTTAAGTTCTTATTATATATTTATATATATGAGTAAATATAGATGAGGAGTGAGAGGGAAGCCATCACCGCAAGAAAAATTAAGAGAAATTTTATTTGTATTCTCTGTTAATGCATGATTATGATTTTAAGAAATAAACAAATGTTAAAATTTAACTTTATATCCAACGTCAATTCATGTACTTTATCTTAATAATTTTATATCATATTTTAAATTTCTTTTAATCTACATCATATAATATAACTATATACATAAACACATGTATATATATTATCATTACTAAATATAAGTGTGGAAATCTTTTCCTACTATTTCACGCCAACTCCTCCGCAGCCATCTTTGGCTAGAGTTTAAAATGGCGAGTTATGGGTCGGATTCGTGTTGGATCACTAAATTCATGTCGAAATTCGACTCAATTCAAATCCGATCCGAAAATTTAATGAGTTGAAATACCTAACACGAATTTGATTCGATTGAATTTTTGATAACCCCACATAACCCGAAATACCTAATAGAATATATATTTAAATTGGATATTTATTAATTAATTTATAATAGTTTATTGTCAAAAGCATGTAATTCTAAATTGAAAAGGTGCCAATACTTATAATTTATATGTTCGTTGGCATTGTCCAACTGTAAAACAAATTTAAAGTGGTATCACTTTAGTTAAATGTAAATTGATGAAGGAAGATGCACTTAAATGTAAATTGATGACAGGATATAATTCATGTTAAATGTAACTTGAAATTTGTCAATTATTTTATAAATATATAAATATAATATATAAATATATTTATATATAAATATTCGGGTGGATCGACCCGAAAATAACCCGAATTTTTCAGGTCATTTTTGGGTCAACTCGAAATTGATCCGAACCTGAAAAACTCCAACGCGAATTCATATTTTACGGGTCAAATTCTTGTTTGGTTGTTAGTTCGAGTCCGAAATTGCTAGCCCTATCTTTGGCCACACCTCTATCTACCGTCTCTCTTCTCGTTTTACATTGCCTCAACATGTTGTCATTGGTTCTCCATTTTCCTAGATCCGCCACCAATCTACTCTTTTTCCCTATCTACCTAATCTACCTTCCCGTCTGATATATATACCATCGTATGTTCCTCTTCTTTGATATGCTCTATCTTCGATCTTTAGGCTCTAATTTGGTACCACATGCTACCACAAGCACTCATTCTTCTACGATTTGCCAATACATTTCTTCTTTGATTTGGCACTCTTGTTCCCACAAGCCTCTTCGGTAGAAGGGCTAGCAATAATTATACCTGAATATTTCGTCATTTTTTGTTCAAAATATTTATAATTGCGAATAAAAATTGATTATAAATTGTATTTAAAATTTTGGAATTTGATGATTTTATAGGTGGTGGTATGAGTTTTAGTAATTCTGAAATGAATTTAGAATTCTAATTTAAGTTTGGTAATTTTGTTGGTGCTAAGTCGTAGTGGTGGTGGAGGTGCAGCTGTTTGGTGGTTTATTAAGAGTTTAAAATAATTTGGCGAGTTGTTAAAAAGAATTTGGTAATTTGGTTTGGTTGGTTGTGCTCATTATAAATAGCCCCCTACACACACAAATAATGTGAATTGAAAACCTCTATTTTTTTTAATGTACATCTCTATTTTTTTTAATGTACGTCATACAAAATAGTTATCTACATATATACATGTATGTATTACCACTACCAAATATATCTATTTTTTTTTTAAACTTCTCCTCCATTCACAATCTCGCCACCACATTCCCAACCAGCCGCCAAACATCATTCTACCACCTATCACCTCCTTCCACTTTCGCACACTCTGATCGATGCTCCATTTTTTATGCCCAACTTATCTTATTGCGATCTCCTACCCAAGCTTTTTGTGTTTAGAGCTGAACCTATCACTTTTTAACATACCTTTTTTAATTCTTGATGATTTAGAGCATTTGCATCCATGAAGTCCATTGATTCATTAATTCATGGATTGAATTGATGGAGTTGATTACTATTCACGATGAATCAACTATTTTTATTGATTTTATGCACCCATCAATTCATCGATTACTATTTATCAAATAAATAATTACATTTTACATCATAAATTTAATTTAATTTCTATTATTTAATGGTTCCACAAATAATATCCGAATAATATATTGTTGGATAAATTTAGATTTTTGATAAGATTGTGGATAAATTTAGATTTTTGATAAGATTGTGTTTTCTCGTGTTTTCTCGATTTCAATGGTGGCTTTATGTTCCACCATCTCTTCTTCATTAGGTACATAGAACTTAGGGTCTTGCTGATCCATCAAGTGTTCGACCACATTATTTTGCTGATCAGGGGTCTCGTTCATGAAGGTATCCACAATTTGATCAACAGAGGGTTCACCCAAAGCAAAAATATCATCCTCTGCTGAAAAGATGATAATAGCAACATGACAGTCACTGAGAAGGCTGAGCTTAGAGGCCTTCCACAATTTGATCAACAGGGGGTTCACCCAAAGCAAAAATATCATCCTCTGCTGAAAAGATGATAATAGCAACATGACAGTCACTGAGAAGGCTGAGCTTAGAGGCCTTCCTATAGACATTACTTAGCTACTATATATATATAGCAAAACAAATGTTGCACATCTTGTGGGCTCCATTAACAGGCCCTACAAAGTGGGTCCCACATATTGGACCCACATAATTTATTAATAATTTTGCAAAATTATAACATCTAAGGTAAAATAGATTTGGTGTTGCTATAGAATGCTAAGTGTGTTATTGTATAGGTCTATGGTAACGATTTTGCCTATGTTAGCTTATGTGTGTCGACGTGTTACCTTAGACCCCAAAGGTAGGTTACATAGAACAAAACTATCCCAGCTAAGGTGTTACCTTAGCCTTTTTTTTGGCCTTTGGTAACATTTTTTAGAGTCTAAGGTAACATAGTCGTGGTGTTACGTAGGCTGTTTATGGCGTAGTGAGAGGTTACATTTCTTTGTACTTATGATATTTTTGCAAAATTTATACAATGTTATATTATTTGTTATAGTTGTTGTTTAGTTTATTATTATGAAAGTATATGCTTATTAAATAATTTGAATTGAAATGAGCCTTGTTTTTCAAGAGAATTGGTTGGTGAATAATAGGTGTCTTATGGATTATTAATCTTCTACTTATATAAAGTATTATCCATATAACTATTTAGTTATTTATAATACTATCCATAAGATTATTAATTAATTTAATTATAAGTATTGAGATACACATGATCTTATAAAAAGTTAACAAACTAGTAGTTGCTTTGCATCTTATATAAGCTAATATACTCTTATATTTTTAACCAAACATGCATGCATGACACAATCACACATATATAATTTGTGTTATTTTTCTTTTACGTTGGGTTGAGCAAGATAATTAAGTTATCAAATAGTGTCTAATCAAACAGTTTGCCTAATTTCTATGGTAACCTTTATGAGATTATATTTAGACTTTCACTAGGGACGTACTACTTTTAATCCGAAATAGTTAAATATAACTATTTAACCTGTATTATCATTGATTATGGGAGAAAAAAATATTGTTCAAGTTTTTTCTGCATTTTATTTTATGAGAACCAAATTTGTTTTACCATTGAGTAATTAGGTTGTTTAGTCGAACAACCCCGACATAATTAATTTATGTTATGATCTTATTTTCTTTTTCCTTGGATATTGTAAACCATGACGATTTTAAGACTAATGAAGTTGTTAAAATCAAGGGTTTTCATCCTTTATATGGATTTAAACTCATATGTTTAGTGTTGATAAAATTTTGTAACAATTTCTAAATTTTGATGGTGATATTATTTTTTAGTTTCTGAACATGGGTCTATAGCTGATTTACTTAAACTTTGAAGTTGGCTTAACAAAAATTTTAATAAGCTATGAACAAGTTTAAAAAACAAGCTAATACAAAATTAACTAACATATGAGTAGAAACTTAAATAAAATACATTCAAATTAACTAACATTCTATATTTGAAGGTAAACAACTTTTTTCTTAATTTGATTGAGAAATTTGATAAACATTAAATATTGTGTAAATTAAAAAAATGTTGAAAAAAGTACTAACATTTTTCTATATTAACCAAGGATATATGAGACTCCATTCCTTTCCCGGTGTTGAAACTATGGAGAAAATATTAGAATTTCCTTCACTTCATTAGCCCCAACAACTATTTTTTGTGTTTACCTTCATTCTTCAAACTAGTGAGAGATCGAGTTCTATAAGTAATATTATGGTGGAAGGGATATATGAAATTAAAATTTTAATACAAATCTAGTCTATGAATCAATTATCTAAACATCTATAAAATAAAATAGTTTTTAAATAATTTTATATACAGTTTTGTTAAAAAATAAATTTTGAAAAATATAACGTCAACCCAAACCTCCAAAGACCAAAATATTTAATATATGGGCCTAAAACTTATATGATATTTGGGCTCCCAACTGCAAAGACCAAAATATTTAATATTTGGACCTAAAACTTATATGCTATTTGGGCTCCCAACACTTACGTTGTGTACAACCCTAATCTTATATCCAACTATATATATTAAATCAATTTCTAGGTTTTTGCACCCAAAAGCTATTTTCATTCTTCTTTTTATCCGTGTTCATCTTCAACTTATATTTTCATCCTCAGTATTTGTGTTCATCTTCAACTTATTTTTTAAACAGAATTAACTATTCTCATTCTTGTATCTAGGCCTGTCAACTGGTCGGATTCGGATTGCATTATCCTAAATTCATATCCAAATCCGTTAAGAATTTTTCGAATTCGGATCGGATCGGATCGGATTAGGGGTCGGTTATTTTTTAGGTCGATCCATATCCGATCCATTCGGATTTCGGGTTATCTGATCGGATCTCCGGTCCGTTTAATAAATTTTAAAAATTAATTTTTTTATATTTTTAAAATGACATATACATTTATATTTGGATTTGTATTTTAAAACATTTTGACGAAATAAAAATTAAAAATATGACATGTACACTGACAAATCCAAATTTATATTCCAAAATAATATTATTTATAAAAAAATTTATATATTATATTTATATATTTCATATATATATTATATATTACATAAAAATATAAAATATATAATAAATATAATATATTCGGATCAGATTGTTATTGGATCGAATCATACAAAATCCATATCCGCTCCTTATCGGATCGAACCCTTATCGGATCGGATCATTAAAGGATCGGATTTTTTTTGGAACGATCCATACCCGCTAATTTAGCTACGGATCGGATCGGGTCGAATATTCGATCCATTGACAGGCCTACTTGTATCTTATTGATACACCTTTTTCCTCTCAATTTATATTTAGATAATTCATTAAAATTAAAAAATAGCCATACACCTTTTGTCTTCCATCTCCAACTTACATTTCATTGAAATAGTTAGCAGGGTGTTAAGTAACAGTGAGTATCATTTTCATCCTCATCCTTTCCATTATGTTAATTACTTTTTAATAATGTTTTATTTAAGTAACAGTGAATTATATCTACCAAATGGTGTCATTAGAAATGATAAATAACGTCATTTCAGTCTTCAATAATGAATTTTTAGTGATTTCTTTTCTATTAACAATTCTAATATTTAAATTAAGTTTCAACATTTTGATCTGTTAGTCATTATTGTTAACATTTTGTAGCACTCTAGTTACATATAACATTGTTAACAAATTTTGTGTTTTTGATTCATATCGACTGATTACAAAAAATATTTGTAAAAATTTTATGTTTTTGCTTTATATCAACGAGATGATCTAGGTGTTAATATTTTTAATATTTGTTGTACTTATGAGATATGTTATTTCAAATGATATTTTTGCTTTTATTTTATGTTCTAAGTTAAAATTTAATTATTACTGGTCAATTTATTTTTGGTAAATTTGGTATTCTTTGTAGTTTTAATCATTTATTTGGATTAGATTTTAAAATTAATTTTTTTGATTCTACCGGCTAGACTTATGATAAACTAAATTATAATTTTATACACTATTATATATATATATAATGAAAAGATAAATTAAGCTTGATTTTGTTTCATGCAGGAAGATGCCAACTAGGAAAGACGCTGCATGGATGCACTGTACAGAGGTAGTTGAGGGGAATAAAAGAAAGGTAAAATGCAATTCTTGCCCCAAGGTGGTGGGGAGCATCACCAGGTTTAAAGAGCACCTGGCTATAATAGGCACAGATGTTACTGGTTGCCCTAACGTTGATTCAGAAGTGTCTGAACAAATGCGAAACAGCCTTGCCAAATTTCGACAAAAGGATGGAGAGGGGGCAAGAGGAGCATGCAATCAGAGAACAACAGGGCATTGGCCTCCCAGCAATGTTGCAATGACAAATGCTTACACTGTTCATCCTGGTTCCAATTGCCTTCCAGGCACGACCAACGCAGATTGCATATCCTTCACCAGCTGTCACACCATCAATTGCCTCTTGTTCAGGTTATGGGTTATGGGGGGGACACCAGTCTCCTCCCTTAAATGAAATAGCCGCATGGAGACATAGGTTCCAACTGACGTTGCAGAATCAACTGGGAATGGAGGCCCATCAGCAGCCGCAGATGGGACCTGAACTGCACCTTCTGCCTCTAAGCGATATGTCTGATGCAGGAACCTCTTCTTTTGAACAACAGCTGCCTTTGGCAAGTAGATCAGACATAAATTTGGAACTCCAGCTCGGGACCAAGCCTCCATCTTGATGTAGCTAGCTAGATATTACCAGAAGAATTAATACTAGATCGTTTATCTCTTGCCTTTTACTGTGGTTGAAGCTAGATTGAGGAGCCAGCTGGAAGTTTAGCAGTTATTGGGTCTCTTTGTGTTACGTAATATTGATGTCCCCTTGTATTTTTCATTTATCCCTTTAATTGATGCTATGTAATATTTGTGTATTAGGTGCATAATATTCGTGTAGTAATACAAGACTAGTTATGGGATCTTAGGGTCCATTTATCAGTCAGGTCCATGACAAATTAGCACTTAATAATAACTTATATATAGGTACGTAGCTCCATTAGCAACCACACAAGTGCGGTTATGTATACAATATTATTAATGACATTTCATTTGGATGTTTTATACATTATGTCTCTTGTAAAAATCAAGCAACAAAATCTTATTATTAAAAATGTCGGAGGCTATAGAATTCAAACTAGGACATGTCTTTGTTTATGCTTAATATGTTACACATGATATATAATAATGTCTTTGCGTTGCACACAACATTCCAAATATGTAAAATGTTTTTACATAACATTTCTCATGCATATTCTAGCTCGAATTGTATAGTACCGTATCCTCGATGTATGTCATTGAAACTCTTGAGGGCGATAGAGCAAACATTCCTATAAAAAATTCTTTAGGCAGAAGTTTTTTATGCATGGAAACTACAATTTAATCTATTGTCATCAGCTGTACATTGTTGGTAAGGTTGAAGTATCCATGAACTTCTCCTAGCAGGGCCAGGCACAAGACTAGAATACTTGAAACGGTCAACGATAGCGTATACACTAATATCTGACCAGATATTAATGTCAGATTTATTCTTTAGCTTAAAAATGTCAGTTCATCTTGTGAAATTGATTTAGAAGTTTATGGTTTTATCTGATTCCGAAGTTGGATATCTAAAAACAATAACCGGGAATTTTGTGAAATATTGGTTTCACCAATTGTCAATATCACATGCATATAGAGTATGCATAGTAAAACAATGATTTCTCAAGACTTTTTCACACAAGAAAAAACTTAGCCTTCACTTTTTTCGGAAGTTAACGATATTGTTATATATATTTAGAATCGTAAAGAAGTACATCATATATACATACAAGAAGGAGAAATGCACTCTCCTTACGAATTCGAATAATGAGCTTCTATGTTCTTGCTGAACGTCTAACAAAAGAGATAGCTAATTAGAGGATGGAAAATCCTTCAAAATATCTAAACAATCAGTTACAATATTATCTAAACAATCAATAAGTCCTGGAAAGGGTACTTGAACAGATGCAAAGGATGATCCGCAATGATCTCCTGCTGCACTATAACCACATCAACCTTGCAGGTGTAGGATCCATTTATAGGTTTTTGTCAATTGGAAGGAGCATGAGAAGAAACAGCATGGAGATTGACAATCTTAATGATTGATCAAATTTCCAAACAACCTGATTTCAGTTGTACCATATATGCTAAATTAAAACTATGGCAGCCCCAAACCAAGTGAAAGATTCCCCAGTAAAAGTTTATGAGTTGCCAAAGAATATTGTCCAACAAGTAGAAGCAAATGGACACTGGATAAAAGCATGAACAATGGTTTTACCAGTTGTACACATGAAGGACAATGGCTTGGAACCTAAACACGCTAAAGAAGATTTTCAACAGTGAGGAGGCAAGAATTAAGAGCTCTCCATAGCAAATTCTTGAATGTTGGTTGAATGCACAAGGATCACAGTTTGTTCTATTTTAAACCGAGTCAATAGAAAGAAGATATGTAAGACACTAAAAAAAATTTGTTGCACCCACTTTAATTTAACGGAATAACTAAAATTTATAAACTAAAATTTATCAACTAAAATTATATATACTGTTATTTTATCAACTAAAATTTTCAGTTCAAGAAATGCGTTGGTTGTTAGATAAGAAGAAAACATGTCAAAATCTGATGTTGCGGTCATAAGCAATTACCAGAAACATTTTAATGAAAAATTCACACATCTACCCTTCTTCAAAGACAAAAGATTGCAACACAAAAGTTTTTATTAATATTATAATGGTACTAATTTAAACAAAAATGAGACAACTCGCTCACATATTTATTTGAACATTGAATTGAAAACAAAACGAAAACACATATATAGGTACTATTCAAGTACTTATAACTACTCTTGCATGGGTGACTTGCCTTTGTCACTACTCTGAAAGCCGCTAGAGGTAGAAGCCAAATATGGATGAGGAGTGAGAGGGAAACCACCACCTTGAGGAACAACATTAACAGAGACTTGATTTGTTTGCCTACTTGATGAAGTTTCCGTATGCGTACCAAAAGAGTCTATTGAATTTTTAAACTCCTCCAATTCCTCCAATATTTTCTCAGCTTCATCTAGTGTCAGATCCTCCACTGGTGTTAACCACCACTTCTTTAAACAATTCTCCTCGCGAGGATCGTTGGTAGGTTTTTGGTAGGTTTACTTAATATTTTAAAATTTAATTTTGTTTTTCTTTAACTTTTTAAGTCTAAGATTTAGGATGATTTATTTATAATTTTTATATAAATTTTTTTTGGTAGGAATAAAATGTAAAATTAAATAAAGGAAATAGTAATAATAACATTGTTCTAAATTATTATCTTGTCAATACACTACAACAAATCTGGCTATAGACAACACGTATCAGACAACACCCATGGAAAAAAGTGTTGCCCGAAATGATCAGACAACTGTTATTTTCCAACTCGAAAAAGTATTGTGTAATCCTACATTCACACAATGGGCCAAAACCGTTGTGTGATAAATCTTACCAGACAAGCATTTCTTGACCAGGGGTGTTGTGTAAATGCATAAGTATTTTTAAGATTAGACAAGCCTCAGCAAATAAGTGTTGTATGAATGCCTGCAACACAATACACTACAAGAATAATTGAATCAGACAAGGCTTTTTGCCCGTTGTCTGATGCCCTAGAAAACCGTTGTCTATTGAGATGCGGTCTGTTACGCAGCTCAGACAACGGACGCGTCCGTTGTCTTATTCCCTACAGACAACGGTTTTCATTTTAGAAAACGTTGTCTGAAACGCGTGAACAACAACGGTTGTTGTAGAAACCATTGTCTGACAAATAAATCAACAATTGTTTATTAACTAGAAAATGTTGTTATTTTAATTTTCAGACAAGGCTTTATTTTCCAAAAGAGTGTTGTGTGATCTAAATATTTACGACGCTTTTAGTAGAACAACTCCATTGTCTTAATAGTTTAACACAATGGTTTCCTTTCTAAAACCTGTTGTCTATTCTTGACTTGCACAATTGTTTTCTTTTAATACCTGTTGTCTGAAAGCTGTTAGGCAATGGTTTAAAAAGATAAACATGTTTGAACATTAGCAGAACCACAACAGTTTTTGTTTCTAAAACACTTGTTTCTGATTTTGATAGACAACCGTATTGGACAAAAAACTGTTGTCTGAAGTGTTTACGACAATGGTTTAGCATAAAATACGTTGAATTATTTTTAAAACAACAACGGTTTTTATTAGTATATTGCTTGTAAAAAATCTCTTTGGATAGTGGTTTGAAATTAAGTATCTGTTGTCTGATGTCTTTACCACAATGGTTTCATATGCTTGTATTGAAGTAATGTATTTGGACAACTTTTTTTTTTAACAAGAAGTTGTTACCTAGCTTAATAGACAATGGTTTCATAGAAAATTCAACACATTGCCTAGTACAATGCTTGACAACAGTTTTCATTATAGTCCAATTACCTAAAATAACAAGAGACAATGGTTTTATATAACAAAATTAAAAAACCAAAACTGGAAATATAAAGAAACCAAACTGACAATATAAAGAAGCCAAACTAAAACCAAACCAAACAGCCATTCCATTCCATCGTGTTCAATAAACCATTACAACCAACACATCCAACCAAGTAAAATTCACCAACTAATTAAGTTAAATATGTTCAACAACATCAGATTTTCGGATGCACATACCCCAAAAGTAGAGACTGAAATGTGCAAATACATGTGCATCAGAAAATTAAGTTATATATACTGCGCAACTCCAAAAAATACATGTGCATCAGAAAATTTGCGGTGCGTGGTTACTAAATGTGCAAAGAACCTAAGAAATATCGTGCTTCATGAAGTACTTCGCCCACTCGATCCTGATTTCATTGAGATCATCGACTCCATAGGATAAGCTGCCCCTCCGTAGCCACTGAAAGATTAAACTATATTATCACCAGATTTCAACATAGAAAAGAAGAACACAAAATTAAAAATTTATACCTTTGAAACAAATTTGAGCTCCTTATCAAGACATATTTCCTTCATATATCGCATGATAAACAGACCACAGTCCTTGGTCCCGGATTGGGGAGGAACACCCTGAAAAATATTTATATAAATATTAACTCATACATGAAGCAACAATTACAGATATATATCCATACATATATCCGAGAAACTAATATAAGAATAACGGGCGGCCAAGAAATAATTATACCGCAAGATTCTCCCATATGATCTTCTTCTTCGCAATCTTCTTCCCAGCATCCTTGTAAAGATTAATGGCACTACAAAAAAAATATAAATTCGCATTACGACATTTCTCATTAATATAAAGAACAGAAATAATACTATCACACTCACTTGTCAACCACTTCTGTCCATTCTTCGCCTGCAATTCGACGCTTCAATGGGTCCATGTGGTAGACTAATTGTGACTCGGGATTAACAGCGGTGAGCGCCCAATGGTTCCTACAATGACCATTTTGATATTAATAACATAGACGGTGAAAATTAAATTAGAAATACAATTACTCACATATTATTATATGGCAAAAGAAAGAGCTGGCCTGGTTTGGCAGTCTTGAACCGTTCAGCAAGATTATGCGACCTCTCCCCTGCTGTACCACAATTTTTAGAGCCAGTGACAGCAGGATCAACAAACGATATCATGTCGGTCATCTTGTGCTTCCTCAAATAAATATGCAGTAAACTGTACATAAAAAAGTAAAGAATTAGGCCCTTTTACGATATAACTTTGAAGTTGTCTATTTTTCCAAAAATTAATATTTGAGTTTACAAGTCAGAAAACTGGATAAATTCGCAAGTATAAGGTAAGATCCTAATTATTGAAAATTTTAACAGAACTTAATAATACTTACTTGATGAAATAGCAAATGGTTGATCCTGATATTTCTCCTCCAAAGCATAGAGCATGCACGTCGGATAAGAACATAACATTCTTCTTACCTGATCCAAAAGCACCTTCATGTAATTTAAAAGCCAACGTACGACCATCCTTTAATGTGTCACTTGCCCAGAGCCACAAACGCTTTAGTGACTGGTGGAATTCAGGACCCATCTTAGCGACCAACTCTGGTTTTGAGACACATTCAGCCACCTTTTTAAACTTCTTTTCAGTAAGTTTCTTCCCTCCCTGAAAAAAATTAGGAATGCAATTATGCATACTAGAATGAAAGAACAGAATATCCAACGGAATGTAAACTGAAAGTAAGTACTTAGTCTTTACTTCTAAAGACTTCTAATATTTAACCTTCAGATTATATTCAAGTTAAGTAGTTAACCTTAAGATTTCCTTTCACTGGAGCAGTATTTGTCTTCACTTTCAAAATATTGCTTTTCGGCCATGCAATGTACGTTCCGACAGCTTGTTGCACAGTCAAGATTTCATCATTGATTGGATAAGGAATCGGTGCATCTCCATTCATTACACGAGTAATCGAGACTCGTGCATTCTTCTTTCCAAGTGGCTTGCCATGAACAACATCGCTTTCCATATCAACTGTTGCATAAGCAACAACATTGCTCGAGCCAGCTATTGTCAACTCCCAATGATAATCACCCTCATCATTGTCAACAACTTCAACAGCCTCAACATTTTTCCCCCCATCAAACTCCTCTTCATCATGGACATTTTCTTGAACATCAATCTTATCTTCCAAATCAATCTTGATCTCTTCCAGCTTATTCAGCTCTTCCACCACATCATGAACCTCATCAATGACTTTCTCCTCACCAACATCTTTCTTTTTATCAGCAGTAACTTGATCACCCACGAGTTCAAGTTTCTTCTTTACACCTTCAATATCCAAATCATTAACTTGCCCCCCCTTGGAACAACTTGCCTGTTGTGATCCAATATTCGGGCTCCCATCAAACACAACATTTTTTGCATGTAAAGCGGCATTCATCTTCTCCATTTCTGCAGCCCAAAATGCATCGCGCTCTTTAATAATCTTGTCTTTTTCCCCTGCCATGTACTTCTGAATTCCCTCTTGGATCTTTTCCTCAATCGACTTGCCTTTCCTTTTCTGTTTTGGAAGATCAAAATACACAGACTGCTTAACATGGCATCCCTGGCCACGTACTCGTCCTCGGTGCTCAGGGTTACCGAGCACCTTGGTCAAGACATCCTCAGTGCCTTCCAGTGTCACTTCCCCGGCACTGACTCTCTTCTTCATCTCAGCCTAAAAAATGAATAAAACATATATTAAGTTAACTAACAATGCATATATTATGCTCACAAGGAAATTGAACCACAATAGAAATGAATAACATACAATATTCGCAGCAATAGTAGCAACATCATTTGACTTGAAATTCCCGTCTCTATCCTTCCGGGCAAGAACCCAAGTATCGGATCGATCTATTTCAAATTCAGGATCACCACCAGACTACATGTATGAACAGACAAGGGAATTAAATATCAAAACATAATCAAACATGTCATGGGAAAAATAATATAATGTATAAAGATCACTAACCAACTCCTGTTCCAGGTTGGCATAACCCTTCCGAGACAAGTAGTGATCGTACTTATACATACCCCTTCGCCTTTTCTGCTCGGCATGTACCTCCTTCATAAAAACACAAAAGAAGTTATCAACAAAGATGTACCACTAAATATATTTGGTTTTATGTAATCACGCTAAACAAATTGAAAATCTTACAAGGAACTCATTAGATAAACGGTTGGCAACAAACATGTCCCAGTGCGGCTTCTCAATGAATGAGTAGTCAGCTGGAGGACTTTTTAGCAACTCGGGCTGATCACGATATGCCAGGACATAATGGGTAGATAAACGGCTCTTAAACTCCCTCCATTTTCGGCACGCAGAATTAAGCACCACCTTCCTCGCTGTTGATGGTACATCAAATGCCATCTGGTACAAACATAAATCAATTAGTCAAGATTCAAGAATAAAAAATACACACAGTGAGATGGTATTGATTTTACCTGAACACAATCCCAAATCTTTTTTTTTCTTTCAGCCGGAACTTTTTTCCAAGAATCATACCAAATCGGGGCCTTAGATCTCGCAAGAACCCCGATATAAGACTGCATCTCTGTGGCTGCCTTGCCGTACGGCTCCCCTTTTGCATTAAAATTCACCGTGTACTTGATGCCCAACATCTTCCGCCTAACAATCCTATGCATTGTAACAGCACCCCGTTTTAAAAGCCTAAGTCCCAGGGTTTTGGTAGGCACATGTTCTGCCTTTCGTTTCCTGTTCTTCGTCTTGGACAGTTGCTGTTGCAGAGTTGTAGAAATAGCCTTATTCTTTACCGATTCAGGAGAGGACGTAGTACAAGTAGCCTTCTTCTTTACCTCCTTATTTACCGCACCAGTGTCCAGGCTACTATTCCTCTTTAAAGCCTTCATAAGGCAAGACGCGGTTTTATTTGGAGCAGATCGTGTCTTCTTCAAAGGCGCCATATTAATCTACACACCACATAAATAATATTAGGATATAGCAAACAAGATAAGGTTACTACTAGTATTAAGGATGCCACAGATCACACATATGTGAGATGTAAGAAACCAAACAGTCCAAATTTAGGAATTAGATCATTAACTGAGATTTGAGCATATAATTAAATTTAGGAATTAGCACCCAATGTCCCTGTTTCTTGAATTAAAGGTCAAAACACAAAATATTACACACATTTCAGCCCTAATGTAGCTAAATTAAAATTACTTCACAAAATATTAAGCCAAACGAAACAACACAATATATATATTACTTCACAAAGCACAAGAATAAACCAAACAAAACAGCACAAAAACCGTAATGCACAAAAATCATTCATAAACAATAAACCAAGTGCATGCAGAGTAAAAGAGAGAGGGGTGAGAGAGAGACAGAGAGAGGGGGGGTGAGAGAGAGGGGGCAATAGAGAGAGAGAGAGAGAGCAAGAGAGAGAGTGAGAGAGAGACAGAGAGAGAGAGTGAGAGTGAGACAGAGAGAGAGAGAGAGCAATAGAGAGAGAGACATGAAAGAGAGAGAGCAGGAGAGAGAGAGGGGTCAGAGAGAGGGCAATAGAGAGAGAGGGGTCAGAGAGAGGGCAATAGAGAGAGAGGGGGTGAGGGAGAGGGCAATAGAGAGAGCAAGAGAGATAGTGAGAGAGAGAGTGGGAGAAATAGTGAGAGAGAGAGTGAGAGAGAGAGAGTGAGAGAGAGGTGTGTACCGATGATGGAGACGGAGACGGAGACGTAGACGGAGTCGGAGAATCGAAATCACCGGCGATGGAGACGAGAGTGAATTGGGGGGAAATTTGGGGGGAAGAAAGTGAATTGTGTTTTGGGAAATGAGGGAGTGACCGAGATCTATCCGAACCCGGGAGTGAATTAACGGTTGGATTTAGATCTCTTTTCATCTAACGGTCGTAAAAATTTGATTAAAAGTAATTTTTTTTAATTTTTATCAATTTTGGTATAAAAGTTATGATTTTAAATATGATTAATATTAAATAAGTTAATATTAAAAAAATTGATAGATACAGATTATCATAAGATTTGAAGTATTTGAAGTAAATTACAACAAAGGTTTATTCTTAAAAAAACCGTTAGTGTGTTTTTTTTTATAAAATTTTTGTTAATACCTTTGCCTAACTTATTTTTTACACTTCTTTGAAGATACCGAACACGTTATTGATTGAAAATTTTATAAAATAATACTTGTAATACTCCCTCTGTCCCGTATTGTTTGAGCCGATTCCTTTTTCACGCATTTTAAGGAATGCATAAAATATTACTACCGAGGTATGGGGAGTATTAATATATTATGCTTTAATGAAAACACAAAAAGGAAAGTGTGTCAATCTTTTTGGGACGGAGGGAGTAAGAGTAATTATAGTAGGTTCATTAATTTTGGGACGTCCCAAAAAGGAAAGTGTGTCAATCTTTTTGGGACGGAGGGAGTAAGAGATTGTGCTTAGGGTTTTGTGGTTTAGGGGTTATGATTTAGGGGTTACGACTTAGGGGTTATGTTAGTTTACACACGAAATTATGTAAGTCATGTATAAGCGAGACTGTACGCCATTCCCGACTTGTATGTTTAGTAAATTGTGTGGTGTCCTTGGTCCGACAAAGAAAAATATGTACATTTTATATGTTGTTAAGTATAATAACGAGGATAATACGAAAGTCTTAATATGATAAGAGAACTACAAAGTATGATATCCGGCTTAATTAAGAATATTATCCTATAATTAAGTGTGTCAATTAAACATAAACTTTATTATTCAAACAAAGTTCACAATTAAAGTTTGTCACGAACGACAAATTCAAAAAAAAAAAGTCACACAACTGTTTTTAAGTTTTTATGGTTGCACAATTCTTGGCAGTATTCTTAAAGACATGATACGAAGACCACAGGTGAATGTTAGTCGTCTGTGAACCAGACCAGTTGCACTAGGCGTCAACATTTTCACAAAGGAATCGAAGTATCTAACTCAGAAAAACTGTTAAAGAGGTATCGAAACACGAAACCTGGACGAAACCCGGGGTTCGAGTCAAACTACTAGTTGACCGTTAAATTATCAAAGCAAATAAAAAAAAATTCAAATTTTGGCAATAACATTAGAAATGATGGATCTTGACCTCTGTTTGGTTGGGTCGTCAAGAAATAATTTTTAAAAAATCGAAACACTAAACCCGGACGAAACCTAGTTTAGGGGTTCGAGTCAAACTACTAGTTGACCGTTAAATTATCAAATCAAATAATTTTTTTTATTTTTTTAAATTTTGACAATAACATTATAAATGATGAATCTTGACCTCCGTTTGGTTAGGTCATCGAGAAATAATTTTTAAAAAATCGAAACACTAAACCCAGACAAAACCCAGTTTAGGGGTTTTAGTCAAACTACTAGTTGACCGTTATAATTTTTTTATTTTTTAAAATTTTGGCAATGACATTATAAAGGATAGATCTTGACATCTGTATGGTAAAAATCCTAACTCAAACTTCGATCACTAACACTTTTTCGTTTTCTAAACAATTTTGATTTTTTACAAATTACTTTTCACCCAATTTTTTTATAAAATTTTTTATAATAATTGTCCGAATCTTTGTCCCCCCTCGTTGACTCCTCCAAAATAATTGTCCCCCCCTAAATTTCATTACTCCCCGCCTCCACTTCGTCTCTCCCAAAATTTCACTCCCGCCCCCCAAATTCTTCCCCTAAATTTCACTCCCGCCCCTAAATTCTTCCCTTACATCTTCAGGTACCACATCTTCACCACATCTTCAGGTACCACATCTCCCTGTCTCGAATTAAGCTTCATTGCCTTCGAATTAGGGATTTAAGAATTAGGGTTCATAACTTGTGTTATTGTTTTATTTTGTTTAAACAAATTGATAAAATTGCATGAACTTTAGCATTTGTTTATTGATGCCTTTGTGTAATGATGCACTTGTTTATGCAGTTGTAATGATAAAATTGTTTGTTTAATTTTTGAGTGAAAGGTGTCTAGAATTTGTTTATGCAGAACTTGTGTACTTTAAGTCTAGAATTTGTAGAATTCCCAATCTACACACCACTTTCTTCTTCTATTCTGTTCTTCCTCATCTGATGTTAATTCCAGTCTAAGTGGATCACTGGTAAGATTTGTCTCTTACATATATGTATATTTTTGTACCTATAGGTTGTAAAATGTCATATTAAAATGTTTAATTCTTCTCTTGTTACTTGTAAAAAATAACTGGATCAGTATATAAAGCTCCTCTCTTTTGGTGTAACTGGGTAAATAGGCTATGACCCATTTACAATATATGTGCTTTCATCCCTTTATCTTTGTGACATAAAACTAATTCTAAAAAAAAAGTTAGATTAATATGATTTGCATGCCAAGTAATTAGTAATTGTTAAGAATCTAGAATAATTAGATATCAAGTTTCTGGATATGTGTTTGGGTCTGATTTTTTCTCTGTGATTTGTGCAGTTGTTGGTGGTCAAGACTTAGCATAGGATTTTCAAATTTTCAAACACTTAATGTTATTTTACTTAAAGGATGAATCGATCGTGGGTAAAGGCTGATAGAAGAACAAGAAAGTTTGCGGATGGAGTTGATGAATTACTGTTGTTTGCATTTGAGAACGGATATGATGAAAACAAAATTAGTTGTCCGTGTATGAGATGTGCACACAGTAAATCGTGGTCAGCTCGAGTTGTCAAAAATCATCTTTTCCAACATGGTATCGATCCGACCTACACATGTTGGATTTGGCATGGAGAAATGAATGCAGAAGAAAGTCCGGTCACCGCTGAAAAGACCAACAGTTCAGAAACAGTGGATCAAATTCCGATGGATACAGAGAATGCAGATAGTGAAGATGATGCTTCCCTAGATTCCTCGGATTTATTTAACCATGTTCAATATGAACATGAACCCCTATATCCGGGATGCGAAGAATTTACCAAGATGAAGGCTTTAGTGAAATTTTACAATCTGAAATCAAAACATCAAATATCCGATTATGGCTTCTCTGAAATGCTACTCTTGGTTGGGTCCATGCTCCCGAAAGGAAACACTTTTCCTTCATCATTCAGTGAAGCGAAGAAAAGCTTGTGTGTTTTAGGGATGGAGTATGAGAAAATTCACGTGTGTCCGAATGATTGTCTATTATACCGTGGCGAGAGGGATGAAGATGAGACAAGTTGCCGTATTTGTAAAGCCTCTAGGTGGAAGTTGAACAAAAAAGGAGATGAATTACAAGGTGTTCCCGTGAAGGTCTTGTGGTATTTTCCATTGATACCACGCTTGAGGACTTTATTCAGTTCGCCTCAAACAGCCAAGGACTTGACTTGGCATGACACAGAAAGAATCAGGGATGATAAATTAAGGCATCGAGCAGATTCAAAAACATGGAAAGAAGTTGATGCAAAGTGGCCAGAATTTTCTTCAGATTCAAGAAACCTAAGGTTAGCGTTATCCTCAGATGGATTTAATCCTTTTCACAGCACAAATATAGATTACTCTTGTTGGCCAGTTTTGATGACAATATACAATCTTCCACCGTGGCTTTGTATGAAAAGAAAGTATATTATGCTCTGTTTATTGATATCGGGGCCAAAGGAACCTGGTAATGATATTGATGTGTTTCTTCAACCGCTTATCGAAGATCTACAAAAGCTATGGGTAGGGAAACAAGTTTATGATGCATATAAAAAGGAGTACTTTTTGCTTAGAGGTATTTTGTTGTGGACAATTAGTGATTATCCAGCCTATAGTAACTTGTCGGGTAACATTGTCAAAGGGTATAATGGGTGTCCAGTTTGTGTTGATAATACAAAAGCTACAAGGTTGAAAAATTACCGTAAGTGTGTGGTCATGAGGCATCGGAGGTGGCTTCCACCTTTTCATCCATATCGCCGGCATAAAAAGGAGTTTGATAACACCGTGGAAAATGAAACAGCCCCAGTTCCATTAACCGGAGAAGAGGAGCTTAAAAGAACACAACATTTAAAGGGCCACGTGTTTGGTAAGACACAACAGCAGCCTCGATTTAAAAAGGGCGATGACAGACCTATTTGGAAGAAGGTATCTATATTTTTCGATCTTGAGTATTGGATGTTTTTGCCTGTTAGACATGTTCTTGATGTGATGCACATAGAGAAAAACATATGTGAAGCTTTACTTGGTACATTGCTTAATATCCCAAAGAAGACAAAAGATAAGGAAGCTGTCCGTCTTGACATGGCTGAAATTGGAATCAGAACAGAGCTAAGGCCAAAAAAACCGGGGAAAAAGGAGAAGTTACCATTAGCATCTTGGAACTTAACTCATGTTGAAAAAAAAGTTGTTTGCTCCTCCTTTCTTGGAATGAAGCTGCCTGATGGTTTTTGTTCTAACATTAGGAGTCTTGTATCAATGGAAACTCTCCGACTTACTGGAATGAAATCTCACGATTGTCATATGATTTTGCATCACTTGCTCCCGATTGCAATTCGGTCCTCACTGGAAAAAAAGGTAAGGAACACTGTCATTCGGTTTTGTCTCTTTTTCAAAGCAATATGCAGTAAAGTTATAGAGGTCGATAAGTTGGAGAAAATGCAATCACAATTAGTAGAAACTTTGTGTCACCTAGAAAAATACTTCCCTCCTTCGTTGTTTGATGTAATGTTTCATCTATCGGTTCATCTTGTAAGAGAAGTGGAGCTTTGCGGACCAATTTTTCTTAGGTGGATGTACCCGTTTGAGAGATATATGAAGACATTCAAGGGATATATAAGAAATCGGGCTCGTGCGGAAGGCTGCATTGCAGAGGCATATATCGCAGAGGAGGCAGTTGAGTGTTTGGTTGATCATGAAGAAAGGACTATTGGGGTGCCCAAAAATGGTGGGCATATGCAAGACACCACTTCCAGGCCATTATCTGGTGCAACCATCATCACCCCGAGCAACACTGATTTGCACGCAGCACACTTATGCGTCCTACAAAATACTACTACAGTTATGCCATTTTTTGAGTAAGTCAAGAATTGTTTATTCATTATGTCTTTCATTTTCTGCACCTTTTTGACATTAATAATTTTCTGCAGCGAACACATGTCATTCTTGATGTCCAAATTTCCGGAACATGAAAATGATGCAATATGGCTAAAAAACATGCAAAATGACACATTCCCAAATTGGTTCAAAGAGAAGGTATTATGTGCATTTTTGTTAAAAATTAATGCATTTTTCTGATAAAAATAGTTGACATGAATCAACAATTTTTTGGAAGATTGATTTGGATTTAAATGCTGGAGAAGAGGTACCGGATGAGCTAAGATGGATTGCAGATGGGCCTAACAAGGATGTCCCCACATTCAGTGGCTACAAAGTGAACGGGGTTACGTTCAGTACTAAGGATCGGGATGACACGCGTCAAGTTCAATGTAGCGGCGTCTGTGTACAAGCCGATACAATGATTGTGGAGGGTAATGATAAAAATATTGAGCATGCTTCACAACTATTTTATGGAGTTATAACAAGTATATGGGAGCTGGATTATGAAAACTTTAGGATCCCTATTTTTAGGTGCAAGTGGGTAGATTTGAACAGAGGGACTAAGGTAGATGACTTGGGGTATGTATTGGTTAATTTGAATAGGTTGGGGTTTTTAAACGATCCATTTGTGTTAGCTAAACATGTCAAGCAAGTATGTTACATAGACGATCCCCTTGAGAAATTATGGTCCGTGGTGTTAAAATTACCCGAGAAGAACTACTATGAAGTTAATGATGAAGAAGATGAGGGATCCGTAGAGGTACAACTTGAGAATGAGTGTTTTGTGCCTAATTTACCGGACGTTGATTTGCTTGAGGAGGATGACTATAGTTACATGCGAGATGTTGATGAACAAATTTTACTTTCTTGATGTAATTTTATTTATGTACTTTGAATGGTTGGCTGCTATATGGTTGTTTGGTTTTGCCTTTGAAATTGCAAACTACAGAATGTTCTTGTGAATTAGTGTTAATGTATGCAGTATTGATTGGTTTTGCCTTTGAAACTTTGGCAGGGGGTTTACTTCTTTATATTATTTTTTTTTAATTTTTTTAACTATCAGACAACGGTTTATGTAAGCTAAACAATTGTGTGACAGCAACATATTTAACAGCCAAAAACCATTGTCTCTAAGATTTCAATTGGACAACGGTATGCAGAAACGGTTGTGTGAATTAAGTATAGTCCACATACAAGTAAAACACATGTCTGATTCTAACAACGGTTTACAAAAACCATTGTCTGAAGTTTCTTCAGACAATGGTTTTGTAAACCGTTGTTAGAATCAGACAAGTGTTTATTCAAACTGTTGTGTGACATCCATTTAAGTAACAAAGAAAAAAAACACTTGTCTGTTTTTAACAACGGTTTATGAAACACTTGTCTGACCTTTCTTCAGACAACGGTTTTATAATTCCGTTGTGTAAAGCCTCTGCTTTACTCTTTCTAATAGACAATGGTTTTAGAAACCGTTGTGGAAGTTCTTTCAGACAACAGACAGATTTTGCAAAAAAAAAAACCGTTGTGTGAAAATTTCAAACAATGCTTTTACTGCCGACCGTTGTCTGATAAGTGTTGTCTGTTTCAGTTTTTCTTGTAGTGATATACAGGAAAACCGTTGTTGCATTCAGACAAGTGTTTTTAGGTCTGTTGTCTAATTAGAAGTCATACAATATGTTATCCATAGTGTTGTGTGACACACAACATTTTTTCGAAATATTATGTGAATGAAGCATAGACAATACTTTGTAAAAAGTATTGTTAGAATGAGACAAGTGGTTTCCAATGTGGTATTGTGTAATGATATTTAACACCAGTGTTTTACATAGTGTTGTATGAACTTAATCCAACACACAACAGGTTCTGGCCTATTGTGTGTTTCAACTCATACAAGTGTCTTCTGTTTAAAACTGTTGTCTAATGAACTGTACATGAAAAAAAACATATTTAAAAGATGACTAACCTACCAAATTGGCATCCAGCAAACCAACAAAGGCCAAACAGAAGAGAACAAACCAACCAACAATCTATCAAGAGTTATAGTTACAAATTAAAGAGCACAAATTAATTTATTGCATTCACTACAAGAAAAACGCATGTCAGCGACCGCCTATCAGCAACCACTATCGGTAGCTGATAGCTATCAGTGACTGACTCCGGTCGAAAATACCGGTCGCATATAATCTGGTCGCTAATATGCATTATTGCGACCACTTTCGCTAATACAAACATCTCCTTTGTCCCAACACATTCACGAGAATATAAACATTTAAAAATCCAAATAATCGAATAAATAAAGTTCAAATCATTTTAGTTTACATCCAATATCTTGATAACAATCTCCAGTCGGATACAAAACTTTTATGATCGTGTACAGATCTTTTACTTTCTACATTTCAGATACCCCAAGCAACAACAATAAATTTTACAAAGACACAAAGCTGTTGCAAATCATGCTGGAGTGCTCCACTGAGTTGATTGTGTAATCTTCACCTTCTTTCTGCAGGTTCTCTTTAGAGTGAAGACTTACTAGAATTCTTCCCTGACTTCATAGCCTGCGTATACAAGAAAATTTCACAAGTCAACAAATAACAATTTACTTCTATACTCTCATGAACTCTTTTGCATATTGATGGCTAAAATTAATATATAAGATATACTCTTAAAAGCCTTTGTAATAAGGTAATGCACAAATGCAGTATATAACCACATGTACCATTGGCCAATAATATCAATAGTTTGGAGAAGAAAATGCTCAAATCTAAGATCCAGGCTTTTCAGTGTTGCATATATAGTCCAATTATAAATAGAAAACAAACAGGCCAAGATGTTAATTCTATGGAATCAGAAGTGCAAAAGAATATACTACACATATATAACACTGTTACATTATGAAGATTGTGTACCAAATATTTATTCCCATTTTCAGCAGATGGAAAGAAACCCAAAGTAGATATAGCGTTTCACATCCCTAAATGACCGATATTGCTTCTCCAGATCCCTTGTGATAATAGGACTGCGTCCACACAAACATTGTCATAGCCATTGAACATACTTTAGAAACAAGTTTTTATTTAATATCATCATCAAGCTTGCATACAATTTGTCTTATAGAGAAACGATTTCAGTATCGATCATGCCTCTAGCAGTCTAACTCATGGAACGTTCATTCAGATTTATAGGCAGGCACATACACATACATATATGAAGGTCCAGTAGAGTTTAACTTACGAAATCAAGCCTTCCACTGGCATGGCAGCGTGTCTCACGTATCCAGCCTTTCAGCCTTTGAGCCAAGTGAAGCCACGTCTCTCCTGCAAATTTATCAGAGCACATCTAAATGATTTTAACGAATCGCAAAAATTTATGATGTGAGTACTCAGTTGCCTCAAATAATTGTGTAATCTATCTCATTGATGTAAATGTCATACACCAGCAGTTAAGTTTGTTTTTGTAGAATCTCACCAAATATTTACTCTCGTTTTCAGCCGATGGAAAGAAACCCAAGTAGATAAAGCGTTTTACATCAGTTCATCACCACAATTCAAACCTAACAACCTTTTCATCGCCACCTGCAATTCCCTTTCAACCTCCACCTTTCTTCTCCCCTCACCTACACTTCTCCTCCGTTTCTCATTCTTCACCCACAACACACTCAGCCTACAACCACATCTCGCTGCTCCACCTCCAACCCCCTTTCGTTCTCCGACCATAAATTCCCACCACTGCTCAGCCATCTTCTCCGCCTGTCTTTACCTCCGGTCACACCATCTCTTTGGATCACGAGCTTTACAAGCAAGAATAAAGAATCTTACTAATCAACAATAATACATGTAGAATTGAAACCAATAAAATTAGAATGACACTAACTTATAATCACAATTTACTTACTTTTCTAACAAGCATATTATCAAACAGTTTGGGGATAAATCCCTAACCTGCAGAGAGTCCAAACATGTACTCTAATGAATTTGGACTTGCTAAACTTGAATCGTTCGCATTGACGAGAAATCGAAGTTTATACCTTGTATTAGTGTGAGGAGCGTTAGAACCATCTTGGAGAAGCTTACAATCGGTTCGACAAATTGGAGATGTGTTAAGATAAAACCCCAATAATTAGAAATACCAAACATCCAAAATCATAAAAAAAGATAATCATATCGAAAAAGAAATTGAACTAGTGTCATTGCAAGGAGCGTTAAAATCATCAGAGAGAAGCTTGCAATCAGTTTGCGAATTGGAGATTTGTTGCCGCAGACAGAGGAGCACAGAGAGAGTCGTGAGTTCTAATAGTAACAACAAAAAGTAATGGTATTTTAAGGTTGTAAGAATTTTTTTGTCAACAAAAAAAAAAGGTTGTAAGAATTTTGGGCGGCCAATTCTAATTTTTCCCAAAATTTTGCCTCCTAAATTTTGGGCGGCCAATTCTAATTTTTCCAAAAAAAATTCCAATTCTAACAACAAAAAATATTATAAAAACTAAAATATAAATTTTAATGTTAATAAAATAATTATCTTCAATTATTTAAAATCTATACTATTATATTGACTAGTACTCGTAACTAGTGTTTTGTGTCATAATATTGTTTGTATTTTTAAAAAATTAGAAAAAAACAAATCATTCTTGTATTTACACAAATCATATTATTGTGTCATATTCTAGTGTTTTTAAAAATATTTTTCGACTATCCAACTGTACGGATGATGTTATATACTGATTTGAGTGATGTGTACAAAAAATTAGAAAAAAAGAAATCATTCTTGTACGTGTATAATATAAATCCGCCAAAAGTACTACTATCTCTAACTAGTGTCGTACCGATTGAACATGATCTATTTTTTTAAAATTATTTTTTGACGATCCAACCGCACGGATGATGTTATATACTGATTTTAGTGATGTGTAAAAAAAATTAGAAAAAAACCAATCATTCTTGTATGATATTTTAAAGGTCAACTATCAAAGTACTACTTGGTCAAACTAGTATAATTTTGGAATAATAATTTTTATAATTTTTTTTCGTCTATCCAACCATACGGATGTTAATATCTAATGATTTGAATGATGTGTACAAAAAATTAGAAAAAAAGAATTCATTCGTGTACGTGTTTATAATATAAATCATCCAAAAGTACTACTTGGAATAACGTCTTCGAATTGGACTTTGATCTTCAAATACAACATTTACCGGAATCTATACTATTACAACGTTTTCGTTTTTGTTAAAATCTCGTACAAGCCGCCTTTTTTATTTTTTGATTATTTTTTATCAACACTAACAGGAACGTTTATTAACATCCGTACGGTTCGATCATCGAAGAAATCATTCAAAAAAAATATTCAGTTAATCTGGATCGTGCTCGCTACGAGAATCAGCATCTTTACTACTTTGTTATTAAAATCTCGTACAACCCGACCTTTTTATTTTTTGATTATTTTTTCCAACACTAAAATGATTGTTTATTAACTTTCGTATGGTTCGATCGTCGAAGAAATCAATCGAATAAAATATTCAGTTAATCTGGATCGTACCTCGTTATAAGAACCAATACTTTTACTACCTTTTTTGTTAAAATCTCGTACGACCCGACCTTTTTATTTTTCGATTATTTTTTCCCAACACTAAAAGTAGTGTTTATTAACATTCGTACGGTTCGATCGTCGAAGAAATCATTCAAAAAACTTATTCAGTGAACCTAGATCGTGCCTTGTTATAGGAAGCAACACTTTTACTACGTTTTTGTTTAGATCTCGTACAATGTGGCCTTTTTATTTTTCGATTATTTTTTCGCAGCACTAAAATGAGTGTTTATTAACTTTCGTACGGTTCGATCGTCGAAGAAATCATTCAAAAAAATTATTCGGTGAACCTGGATCGTGCCCCGTTATAGGAAGCAACACTTTTACTACGTTTTTGTTTAGATCTCGTACAATGTAGCCTTTTTATTTTTCGATTATTTTTTCCCAACACTAAAATGAGTGTTTATTAACTTTCGTACGGTTCGATTGTCGAAGAAATCATTCAAAAAAATTATTCAGTGAACCTAGATCGTGCCCCGTTATAGGAAGCAACACTTTTACTACGTTTTTGTTTAGATCTCGTACAATGTGGCCTTTTTACTTTTCGATTATTTTTTCCCAGCACTAAAATGAGTGTTTATTAACTTTCGTATGGTTCGATTGTCGAAGAAATCATTCAAAAAAATTATTCAGTGAACCTAGATCGTGCCTCGTTATAGGAAGCAACACTTTTACTACATTTTTGTTTAGATCTCGTACAATGTGGCCTTTTTATTTTTCGATTATTTTTTCTCAATACTAAAATTAGTGTTTATTAACTTTTGTACTGTTCGATCGTCGAAGAAATCATTCAAAAAAATTATTCAAGTAACCTGGATCGTGCCCCGTTATAGGAAGTAGTACTTTTATTACGTTTTTGTTAAAATCTCGTACAACATGACCTTTTATTTTTGATTATTTTTTCCATACACTAAAAGAAGTATCTACTAACATCTATACGGTTCGATCGTCGAAAAAATTATTAAAATTCATTTATTAATAGATCGTTATTTTATGAGTATCTATTAATAGATCGTACAAAATGTATTTTTTACTTTTTAATTACTTTTAGACATAACTAAAATAAATATATATATATATAAATTTAACAATAATATACATTTATTTTACAAATCTACCTATATATATATATATATATATATATATATATATATATAATTTATTAAAATTCTATAAATCTCGAAAAATTTCCTTGTCCAAATTTTAGTTCCCTCTTTCAATTCATTTCCAAATTTTAGTTCCCTCTTTTAATTCATTTCCCCCCTTGTCAACATTTCAATTCCCACCCTTAATTCACTTTCCCCTTATTTAACCTTTCATTTCCCCGACCCTTTATCTCTAAATAATAGAAACAGCTAGCCGCCTAACACAAATACATAACATGAACCCTAAATCTAGAGATTGTTTATCTTCCAACTTGGTTCATCTCCAAGTCTTTTTTCATACTTTGAAGATACTATGAATTGGAGTGCTCTTCTATTTGGGCATTCTTTGGATACAAAATTTCTTGGGTTTAAGTTCAAGTTAGTTTCAATTCTTATGTTTAATTGAAATCTCATGTTTAATTTGTTTTAGTTTGGATCTCGGTTCAACCTGCAATCTTGGTTTCGATTTTAAGGTATAATCTTATCTCATTATTGGTGATTGGTACACTAGCAACCACACGGTTGGTGTTTGGTAATTTGTCGATTTCAGCTACTTTTACATGTGTGTCCGGTAATAAAACATGTAATAAGATTTATTCTTGGTTTTGTTTGGATTATAGGCACTGAGAAGGACCCTTAACGGTGGGAAAGATCTTAGCATGCCCAATGGTGTACTTATAAATGGGAAAGGACCCTATAGATATAACGATACACTTGTGCCTGATGGTATTGACTATCTAACAATCGACGTTCACCCTGGTTAGTAAATACAGAACTTACGTTATAGCATTCCTATTTTTCTCTATTGTGTTAATGACCGTACTTGTTTTAGACATTTTGCCAATTAAATGGGACATATTTGTTGTTAAATGGGACATGATCATTTAATTTGGAGTTGAGTTACATTTATACCCCCTAATGACTATAAGGGCTGCTGATTTACACTAGAAGTTGTTATATCATTTTTTCAATCTGAGATGTGAGGAAGATTTGTGATTTTAATTGGCAAAACAATTTTTTTTGAGTTTTCTTTAGACTACATCTTATGAAAAGCTTTGTCATTATGATCAATTAATTGGAGCCTTAATATTTCATCGAGACTTCAACATATGTTGTTGGTTTAAAATGAAATTGCTTGTGCCTATCTTTTGTTATGAGCTTACAAGATATCTGTTTTTGGGCAGGTAAAACTTATCGACTTCGTGTCAGCAATGTTGGGATATCAACTAGCCTGAACTTCAGAATTCAGGGCCATAACCTGCTCTTAGCTGAAACTGAGGGATCATATACCTGAACTTCAGAATTCAGGGCCTTTACTTCCCTTGGCTGGTAAGAAATTCATATATAGACATTAATTTAAGTCCCCGGCACACGCTATAGTCGATACTTGTGGCTTTCAGTGGCTGCTTGTACACCAGCTTAGATATTCATGTCGGACAAACATACTCTTTCTTGCTAACTACAGATCAGAATGCAAGTACTGATTATTACATAGTGGCAAGTGCAAGATTCGTAAATGAATCAGTATGGAGAAGAGTTACTGGTGTTGGCATCTTACGCTATTCAAATTCTAAAGGAAAGGCGTCCGGGCCCCTTCCAGAAGCTCCACAAGATCAATTTGATAAAACATTCTCGATGAACCAAGCAAGGTCCATCAGGTTCGTGCATGCCTACTAATAGCTTTATCACATAAAATTATAGCTTGCTTTTAGGTGCTTCATCTGTCAAACATGTTAAAGAATTCAAGAAATATTCTAGTCTCTTTGTGGTGGCAAGGAATTTTTCTAGATTAATGAGCCTATTGTGTTATATGTATATATAGGTGGAATGTGTCTGCCAGTGGTGCTCGTCCAAACCCACAAGGTTCATTTAAATATGGCTCGATCAATGTGACCGACGTATATGTACTGAGAAATAAGCCACGTGTGACCATTGATGGCAAACGACGTACAACACTTAATGGAATTTCATTTGTCAATCCTCATACACCAATCAGACTTGCTGACTGGTACAAAGTGAAGAATGTTTATAAAGCTAATTTTCCCACTAGGCCAATTACAGGACCACCGAAGATGGAAACAAAGATAATTAATGGCACATTTAGAGGATTTATGGAAGTAATTTTTCAAAACAATGACACTAAGATGCAAAGCTACCACATGGATGGATATGCCTTTTTTGTAGGATGGATGGATTGAATTGGTTTCTATTGTTTGTTTCTGTCATTTTCATTTTATAGTGTAGTTTGGTTTTCTTTACATGTCCAGAACCATTGTTTAAGGTACTTTTAGCCAATGTCCACCAATGATTAACACTTGTTGTATTATATATCAAGCAATGATTTTATTAAAATCCCTTGTGAGAAAATGACTCACACAATAGGAAAATAAAAACTACTTAATGTTAACAGTTGTAAAAAATGCAATCAAACAACATGTACCATTTAACAAAGTAATGTGGGAAAAGAATACACACTGCAGGTTAAAACCCACAAAACTGTTGTCTCTTTTAACAAATAACAACATGTTATACTCTACAAAACTGTTGTCTCTTTTAACAAATAACAACATGTTATATACTAAGAAAGTGTTATCCTTCCTACTCTACAACAATATGCCATATGAGATAACATGTTGTACATCTAACCATAAAACAACTCGTTTTTGCTAAGAAACCATTGTCTGTAATGACATACAACAACAGCCCTGATCAAGTGAAGGATTGTATCTTTTGCACTTCAACAATAGGCTTTCTTTTAAAAACCATTGTCTTTACTGCTTAAAACAACAATATATTCGTTAAAACGTGTTGCATTATTGAAGCTTTGACAACTGGTTTCAAAAGAAAGTGTTGTTGTTTCTGGGTATCAGACAACTCTTTTCAGGTGGCTTTTACTTGTCTTTCAACTTTCACACAACAGCTTACTGTGTATTGTCTGAGGTGTGTATCAGACGACTTCTCAATAGTCAACAGTTTTTGGTACATTCAGACAACACGTTTTGAGTGTCGTCTAAAGCAAAAATCCTTGTAGTGCAGGGGTCTCGTTCATGAAGGTACTCATAACTTGATCAACGGATGGTTCACCAAAAGCAAAAATATCATCCTCTGCTGAAAAGATGATAATAGCAACATGACAGTCACAGAGAAGGCTGAGCTCAGAGGCCTTCCTATAGACATTACTTCGTCGTTTTGAGAAGGTAACCTCACGGTTACTTTGAGCCTCTATCTTCTGGATGGGAATCCTTTTGCGTCCTCTTGGCAGCCTAGCCATTTAAGATATAATTGTAACTAATACAAATGTTGCAATTTAGGTGTATGAAACGAATGAATGTAGATGTATGAAATGTTTGAATTTGACTCCAAAATGTGGTGCATATATATAGGAGTGAAAAGACACGACTATTGAAAAGACACGACTATTGAAGAACAATAAATAGAAATGTGAAAAGACACGACTATTGAAGAACAATAAATAGAAATGTGAAACAAATCCAAGTGACACTACCATTCAAAAATAATTATGAAAAACTACCGCCAAACTAAATCTTTTAAATTTAATTTTTTTTTCCCTTAATTTTTTAAGTCTAAGATTTAGGATGATTAATTTATAATTTTCATATAAGTTTTTTGGTAGGTTTACTTAATATTTTAAAATTTAATTTTGTTTTTCTTTAACTTTTTAAGTCTAAGATTTAGGATGATTTATTTATAATTTTTATATAAATTTTTTTTGGTAGGAATAAAATGTAAAATTAAATAAAGGAAATTGTAATAATAACATTGTTCTAAATTATTATCTTGTCAATAATAAACTATGACATTACAAATTTTTTAATTATATTTTTAAGTAGTTTAATATACTTTTAATCAATAGATTAGTGGAATGAATCTGTAATCTAATTTTGGGATCATAGAATATTTTTAATTTTCAAATTATCTCATTTTTATAAAATCTATTTAGGGTTTCACAATTTATTTTTCTTTTATGTGTGAATTGCGGGAAACTTAAGTGTTTTTTACTTACTTCCAAATTTTCTTTTGAAAATATTCTCCCAGACCAACATAATAAAAGTATTGGAATACCCAAATTTAAAAACTTGGATACTAACAAAATGCTTCCTTTTTTGCTCACCGGAAAGCACCTCCTTCTAAACCGTTGACCACCATTTCACTCATCTCTTTCACCCCCACGCCTCTCACGCCTATCATATTCCTTCTTATTGCCTTCTTTTCTGTCTAAACATATCACTTTTGACCTCGATCATTGGATCACGAAACTCTGAAAACTCTGGTTCTATGAACTCAGACGAGCTTGTTGCTTTTATTAATCATAACTATGTTGTCCAGCCTCACTTCCAACAGCCTCAGATACACATTGAAGCGGACAATGATTCCTTTCAAACTGATGAGATTATGGGAGAATCTCTATCACCAGGACGACAAGCTAGGATGAGAGAACAAATCAATCTGATTTTAGATGATGGATCGGTACAGCCAGCCACTGGTCCTGTAACTGATGTTTCGTCTAAAGCATCCCATGGTGGATCAGCTATGAGAGTTGCCTCACCTCCTGAAGTTAACTCCTTGGTATTGTCCCTCAACCAAATGCTCTCGATTCATTACAACAAAGTAAGGGTAACTATAACGCATCACAAAAGAACCAGGTCACTTGGAGCAATATTGTTTCAAAAAATATAATTGACTCAAACCCTTGTGCTAATAACAATGGCGAAGCAGACATTACCTACAATGAGGATGGGTCTGCGTCAGTAAATTTTTCTAAAGATTACTTGGTTCGTGCTCAAAAACAGTGGGAAACTAGCATCATCGGTCATTTTATTGGGGGGAGCTTTGCTTTTAAGTTTGTTAGAGAACAGGCTAATAAACTCTGGACACATAAGGGTTTAAATGGTGTTTACTATAGCTCAAATGGGTATTATACATTCCGGTTTGGAACCATGGAAGAAAGAAACATGGCTCTTAATTTAAATACGGTCCAAATGGGGGGTAAAACTCTGTATTTGATGCCATGGATGGAGGGCTCGAAGTTCAAAAAAAATGTAATAGACAAGGTTCCTTGCTGGATCCGGCTTGTAGATGTACCATACTCACTCTGGTCCAAAGAAAGCCTCTCTTCGATTGCAAAGGCTGTGGGAAGACCTCTAAAATTTGATATGGCCACTTCCAAGTTTGAACCCCTGAAGTACGCAAATGTACAAGTCGAGTTGGCTTATTCAGCTCCAAGGCCAGATTATGTCTGGGTGAACATTTTGAATGCGGAAGGCGTTGAAGAAAAGGAGAAAATAGAAGTTCAATATCCACAATTGCCTTATTCGTGCAGCTTGTGCCAGGCATTTGGCCACTCTTTAGCTCGATGCATCAATAATCCTCACAGGGTAAGCAAAAAACCTAAAGTTGCTCGATCTAATGATGTCGCACCTACTTCAACAACAAATGTGAACGACACGGAAACTGAGTACGTGAGAAACATGGAGATGGTGCCTTATGTGGTGGGTGAGTTTTGCGGCTGCAACATGGTTATGGATGAGGATGAAATTCTACAGGAGCTTGCAAAGGAGCATGACAACTTAGAGGAATTTGACAGACTACCAGAACCAACTTCACCACCAAGTGGAAACGTTGACACTATGGTTGCATATATTGAGCCAATTACCATTGACAATGGATTTGCAATTCTTGAAGGAGTTAACGAGGAAGATTTTTTAGATGCTCCGGGTACTAAGAGGAAAACGGCCACAACTCCTACTAAAATGCCTACAAATTTTCACCAACAATCAAAGAATATCTCCTCCATAGTGATTGACCTTAACTCCCATATTGGCCCGTCTCAGCAGAGACCTCCCAAACCAAAGAGCAAGGCAACTGTGGATGATGATGGTTTCACAAAGGCCACGAACAGGAGAAGCCCCAGGTTGGCAGGTTTGTCAACATCTAAACATGTTTAATGAATTTTTCGGCCTGGAATGTAAGAGGCTTGAATAAAGCTCCCCATCAAAGAGAGCTCACTAATTTTATTTCAGTTAATTCCATTAGTCTGATTGGTGTTATGGAAACTAGAGTGAAAGAAAAACGCTCCAAGCGCATTTCTAAGAAAATAAACAGGTCGTGGAATTGGTTATTCAACTATGAATCTCATTACAGCGGTCGTGTCTGGGTGGGATGGAATTCCGCAATTTGGCGTGTTACTCTTCATTCAAAATCGGCCCAACACATCACTTGCAATGTAACGTTTCTTGAAAAGAATCTTACCTTCTTAGCAACGTTTGTCTATGCTTCAAATGATGCACAAGAACGCGTTTCTTTATGGAATCATCTAAATTCTCTTAGCAATACCACTTTGCCATGGTGCTGTTTAGGCGATTTCAATTGCATCCTCAACATTACTGAAGTCTGTGGGGGCAGGGAACACTGGACCACAGATATGCAAGCTTTTAAAGATTGCTTGTCAAATGCTGGCCTAGATTCTATACGAACAGTGGGTGATCAATTCACTTGGACGAACAAGCGAGTTCTTGATCCAATTTACAAGCGACTAGACAGGGTACTTGGAAATGGACATTGGCTGAACAATTATACAGAGGCATATGTCATGGTGAAGCATAGGGGTATCATGGACCACAACCCCCTCATTTTATCTGTTCCTATACAGCTTGAACGCTTCGGTAAACCTTTTCAATTTTTCAATTACATGCTTGAAGTTCCTAACTTTCAATCTACTGTCTCGCATGCTTGGAGTTCCACTATTCTTTTTGGAGACCCAATGGCTGTTTTGTGCAGAAAATTAAAGGCGGTTAAGAAGGCTTTGGTTGATCTCAATAAAAACCATGGCAATTTACATTCTAATGTTCAGCTAGCTCGTGATGCATTGTCCTCCACTCAAGATGAACTTCTAGCTGCTCCATCGTCTCAATTGCTTGCTAGGGAATCTGAATTGGTCATTAAACTTAATGAGGCTATTTTAGAAGAGGAATCTCTCTTACTTCAAAAATCACGGGTTAAATGGCTTTCTAAGGGAGATGGCAACAACAAATTTTTTCATAGCCAGTGCAAATCTAACTGGAATCACAGTAAGGTCTTGGCTCTCGTTGACTCCTCTGGTACTTTAGTGCATGGTCAGAGACAATGTGCACAGGTTGCTGTGGAATATTACACTAATTTCCTTGGCTCCCCTGTCAACCATAGTGAAAATAATGATTTGCTTGAGGGAATTGATTGTCCTTTTATCTCGGATGCACAAGCAACTCACTTGGAGGCTCCTGTTACTAGTGACCTAATCTATGCAACCTTGAAGAAAATGAAAAAGAATAAGGCCCCGGGTCCAGATGGGTTTACTATTGAATTTTTCTTGGCCACTTGGAGTATTGTCGAAGAATGTTTTTGTGCCACTGTGTCTTCTTTATTTAACGATTTCAACATGCACAAAGGCATTAATTCTACATATATTGCTTTAATTGCAAAGGTTGAAACTCCAACTCATATGCATGATTTTCGACCTATCTCTTTGTGCACTATAGCGTACAAGTGCATATCTAAAATCATAGCCTCTCGCATTAAATCTGTACTACCTGGAGTCATAGATATTGAACAATCGGCCTTCATACCAGGTAGACATATATGTGACAATATATTATTGGCGCAAGAATTATTTCGAGGGTTTAATAGGGACACAGGGATCTCAAGGTGTGCTCTAAAGCTAGACCTTCACAAGGCTTTTGATTCCATAAGGTGGGACTTCATCGTAGCTGCATTACATAAAATGCGTTTTCCCCCTCGCTTTGTTCGATGGATCCAGTCTTGCATTTGTAGCCCCAAGTATTCTGTAAAGCTCAATGGTTCAGTTCATGGATACTTCAATGGTGCAAAAGGCATCCGTCAGGGTGACCCTATATCACCTTATATCTTTGTTATATGCATGAATGTGCTTTCTCAAATGCTAAAGTCCAAGCCTCCTGGTTTTCAGCACCACTGGCGTTGCAAGGATCTCGACTTAACGCACCTATTCTTCGCAGATGATGTGTTGTTTTTTAGCAAGGGAGACCGAACCTCTATAGCACACATTATGGACTCGGTTCGACTTTTTTCTGGACTGAGTGGTCTCACTCCCAGCATCCATAAGAGCACCAGTTTCTTCTGTAATTGCGAGCCATCTTTTGTGGAATGGTTCGATGATCTCTATCGAATACCACGAGGACATCTCCCAGTACGCTTCTTGATTTGGCACTCTTGTTCCCAAAAGCCTCTTCGGTAGAAGGGCTAGCAATAATTATACCTGAATATTTCGTCATTTTTTGTTCAAAATATTTATAATTGCTAATAAAAATTGATTATAAATTGTATTTTAAATTTTGGAATTTGATGATTTTATAGGTGGTGGTATGAGTTTTAGTAATTCTGAAATGAATTTAGAATTCTAATTTAAGTTTTGTAATTTTGTTGGTGCTAAGTCGTAGTGGTGGTGGAGGTGCAGCTGTTTGGTGGTTTATTAAGAGTTTAAAATAATTTGGCGAGTTGTTAAAAAGAATTTGGTAATTTGGTTTGGTTGGTTGTGCTCATTATAAATAGCCCCCTACACACACAAATAATGTGAATTGAAAACCTCTATTTTTTTAATGTACATCTCTATTTTTTTAATGTACGTCATACAAAACAGTTATCTACATATATACATGTATGTATTACCACTACCAAATATATCTATTTTTTTTAAACTTCTCCTCCATTCACAATCTCGCCACCACATTCCCAACCAGCCTCCAAACATCATTCTACCACCTATCACCTCCTTCCACTTTCGCACACTCTGATCGATGCTCCATTTTTTATGCCCAACTTATCTTATTGCGATCTCCTACCCAAGCTTTTTATGTTTAGAGCTGAACCTATCACTTTTTAACATACCTTTTTTAATTCTTTATGATTTAGAGCATTTGCATCCATGAAGTCCATTGATTCATTAATTCATGGATTGAATTGATGGAGTTGATTACTATTCACGATGAATCAACTATTTTTATTGATTTTATGCACCCATCAATTCATCGATTACTATTTATCAAATAAATAATTACATTTTACATCATAAATTTAATTTAATTTCTATTATTTAATGGTTCCACAAATAATATCAGAATAATATATTGTTGGATAAATTTAGATTTTTGATAAGATTGTGCATAAATTCAGATTTTTGATAAGATTGTGTTTTCTCGTGTTTTCTCGATTTCAATGGTGGCTTTATGTTCCACCATCTCTTCTTCATTAGGTACATAGAACTCAGGGTCTTGCTGATCCATCAAGTGTTCGACCACATTATTTTGCTGATCAGGGGTCTCGTTCATGAAGGTATCCACAATTTGATCAACAGAGGGTTCACCCAAAGCAAAAATATCATCCTCTGCTGAAAAGATGATAATAGCAACATGACAGTCACTGAGAAGGCTGAGCTTAGAGGCCTTCCACAATTTGATCAACAGAGGGTTCACCCAAAGCAAAAATATCATCCTCTGCTGAAAAGATGATAATAGCAACATGACAGTCACTGAGAAGGCTGAGCTTAGAGGCCTTCCTATAGACATTACTTACCTACTATATATATATAGCAAAACAAATGTTGCACATCTTGTGGGCTCCATTAACAGGCCCTACAAAGTGGGTCCCACATATGGGACCCACATAATTTATTAATAATTTTTCAAAATTATAACATCTAAGGTAACATAGATTTGGTGTTGCTATAGAATGCTAAGTGTGTTATTGTATAGGTCTATGGTAACGATTTTGCCTATGTTAGCTTATGTGTGTCGACGTGTTACCTTAGACCCCAAAGGTAGATTACATAGAACAAAACTATCCCAGCTAAGGTGTTACCTTTGCCTTTTTTGGCCTTTGGTAACATTTTTTAGAGTCTAAGGTAACATAGTCGTGGTGTTACGTAGGCTGTTTATGGCGTAGTGAGAGGTTACATTTCTTTGTATTTATGATATTTTTGCAAAATTTATACAACGTTATATTATTTGTTATAGTTGTTGTTTAGTTTATTATTATGAAAGTATATGCTTATTAAATTATTTGAATTGAAATGAGCCTTGTTTTTCAAGAGAATTGGTTGGTGAATAATAGGTGTTATGGATTATTAATCTTCTACTTATATAAAGTATTATCCACATAACTATTTAGTTATTTATAATACTATCCATAAGATTATTAATTAATTTAATTATAAGTATTGAGATACACATGATCTTATAAAAAGTTAACAAAACTAGTTGTTGCTTTGCATCTTATATAAGTTAATATACTCTTATATTTTTAACCAAACATGCATGCATGACACAATCACACATATATAATTTGTGTTATTTTTCTTTTACGTTGGGTTGAGCAAGATAATTAAGTTATCAAATAGTGTCTAATCAAACAGTTTGCCTAATTTCTATGGTAACCTTTATGAGATTATATTTAGACTTTCACTAGGGACGTACTACTTTTAATCCTAAATAGTTAAATATAACTATTTAACCTGTATTATCATTGATTATGGGAGAAAAAAATATTGTTCAAGTTTTTTCTGCATTTTATTTTATGAGAACCAAATTTGTTTTACCATTGAGTAATTAGGTTGTTTAGTCGAACAACCCCGACATAATTAACCGACATAATTAATTTATGTTATGATCTTAATTTCTTTTTCCTTGGATATTGTAAACCATGACGATTTTAAGACTAATGAAGTTGTTAAAATCAAGGGTTTTCATCCTTTATATGGATTTTAACTCATATGTTTAGTGTTGATAAAATTTTGTAACAATTTCTAAATTTTGATGGTGATATTATTTTTTAGTTTCTGAACATGGGTCTATAGCTGATTTACTTAAACTTTGAAGTTGGCTTAACAAAAATTTTAAACAGAACTAACTATTCTCATTCTTGTATCTAGGCCTGTCAAAATTCATATCCAAATCCGTTAAGAATTTTTCGAATTCGGATCGGATCGGATCGGGTCAGGGGTCGGATATTTTTTAGGTCGATCCATATCCGATCCATTCGGATTTCGGGTTATCTGATCGGATCTCCGATCCGTTTAATAAATTTTAAAAATTAATTTTTTTATATTTTTAAAATGACATATACATTTATATTTGGATTTGTATTTTAAAACTTTTTGACGAAATAAAAATTAAAAATATGACATGTACACTGACAAATCCAAATTTATATTCCAAAATAATATTATTTATAAAAAAATTTATATATTATATTTATATATTTAATATATATTATATATTACATAAAAATATAAAATATATAATAAATATAATATATTCGGATCGGATTGTTATTGGATCGAATCAAACAAAATCCATATCCGCTCCTTATCGGATCGAACCCTTATCGGATCGGATCATTAAAGGATCGGATTTTTTTTGGAAGGATCCATACCCGCTAATTTAGCTACGGATCGGATCGGGTCGAATATTCGATCCATTAACAGGCTTACTTGTATCTTATTGATACACCTTTTTCCTCTCAATTTATATTTAAATAATTCGTTAAAATTAAAAAATAGCCATACACCTTTTGTCTTCCATCTCCAACTTACATTTCATTGAAATAGTTAGCAGGGTGTTAAGTAACAGTGAGTATCATTTTCATCCTCATCCTTTCCATTATGTTAATTACTTTTTAATAATGTTTTATTTAATTTTTGATTTATTTGTGAATTATATCTACCAAATGGTGTCATTAGAAATGATAAATAACGTCATTTCAGTCTTCAATAATAAATTTTTAGTGATTTCTTTTCTATTAACAATTCTAATATTTAAATTAAGTTTCAACATTTTGATCTGTAAGTCATTATTGTTAACATTTTGTAGCACTCTAGTTACATATAACATTGTTAACAAATTTTGTGTTTTTGATTCATATCGACTGATTACAAAAAATATTTGTAAAAATTTTATGTTTTTGCTTTATATCAACGAGATGATCTAGGTGTTAATATTTTTAATATTTGTTGTACTTATGAGATATGTTATTTCAAATGATATTTTTGCTTTTATTTTATGTTCTAAGTTAAAATTTAATTATTACTGGTCAATTTATTTTTGGTAAATCTGGTATTCTTTGTAGTTTTAATCATTTATTTGGATTAGATTTTAAAATTAATTTTTTTGATTCTACCGGCTAGACTTATGATAAACTAAATTATAATTTTATACACTATTATATATATATATAATGAAAAGATAAATTAAGCTTGATTTTGTTTCATGCAGGAAGATGCCAACTAGGAAAGACGCTGCATGGATGCACTGTACAGAGGTAGTTGAGGGGAATAAAAGAAAGGTAAAATGCAATTCTTGCCCCAAGGTGGTGGGGAGCATCACCAGGTTTAAAGAGCACCTGGCTATAATAGGCACAGATGTTACTGGTTGCCCTAACGTTGATTCAGAAGTGTCTGAACAAATGCGAAACAGCCTTGCCAAATTTCGACAAAAGGATGGAGAGGGGGCAAGAGGAGCATGCAATCAGAGAACAACAGGGCGTTGGCCTCCCAGCAATGTTGCAATGACAAATGCTTACACTGTTCATCCTGGTTCCAATTGCCTTCCAGGCACGACCAACGCAGATTGCATATCCTTCACCAGCTGTCACACCATCAATTGCCTCTTGTTCAGGTTATGGGTTATGGGGGGGACACCAGTCTCCTCCCTTAAATGAAATAGCACTACAAGAAAAACTGAATCATACAACACGTTTCACACAACGGTTAATCAAAAACCCGTTGTCCCGAAAAAACAAACAACAGTTAATGGTCTGTCCTCGTAAAAGCGTTGTCGGAGTCTTTCTCTGACAATTGTGTTTAGTGTTATTTGAAACCGTTGTCTAAGCGGTGTGCTCTGATAAAATCAGACAACTGTTCTATTGTGAATATGTTGTGTGGAACCATTTAATACAACTGTGTAACACCGTTGTATGTAGACAACTTCATATTATCATCAGACAACGCTTTCAGACAACAGAGCAGAATACCGTTGTTTGAACATCCTCTTTAGAAGACGGTTACAAACATTGGTAGAATAACTGTTGTCTGTTTAGTAAGGATAAAACGTAGAATAACCGTTGTTTAATGGTTTTATAAAACTGTTATCTGAACTGGAAAATTTGAATTGAAATGGGTGGGAAATAATGAAATGTTTGGTGGGAATAATGAAATAATTTGAATTGAATTTAGTGGGAAATAATGAAAATTTTGAATTGGATTTGGTGGGAAATTATAAAATATTCAGACAACGGTTTTCTGATAAAAAACTGTTGTGTGATAGTAAGCACAACAATGGCTTTTCATAAAAACCGTTGTGTAATGTTTAACACTTTTAAATCATTAAATAACAGTTTGCGTGTTTTACTACGTTTTTGTTAAAATCTCGTAAAACTCGACCTTTTTATTTTTTGATTATTTTTTCCCAACAATAAAATGAGTGTTTATTAACATTAGTACGGTTCGATCTTCGAAAAAATCATTCGAAAAATAATTCAGTAAATTTGGATCGTGCCCCGTTACAAGAAGCAGCACTATTAATTTACTACGTTTTTGTTAAAATCTCGTACCACTCGACCTTTTATTTTTCGATTATTTTTTTCCAACACTAAAATGAGTGTTTACTAACATTCGTATGGTTCGATCATCGAAAAAAACATTCTAAAAAATTATAGTGTGAATCTAGATCGTGCCCCGTTATAGGAAGCATGTATCACTTCTACTACATTTTTGTTAAAATCTAGTACAACTTGACCTTTTTATTTTTCCGATTATTTTTTGCCAACACTAAAATGAGTGTTTACTAACATTTGTACGGTTCGATTGTCGAAAAAATCATTCAAAAAAATTATAGTGTGAATCTGGATCCTGCCCCATCACAAAAACCATCACTATTAATTTACTACGTTTTTGTTAAAATCTCGTACAACCCGACTTTTTTATTTTTCAATTATTTTTTTCCAACACTAAAATGAGTTTTTACTAACATTTGTACGGTTCGATCGTCGAAAAAAGCATTCAAAAAAAATTATTCAGTGAATCTGGATCATGCCCTGTTACAAGATGCATCACTTTTAATTTACTGCGTTTTTGTTAAAATCTTCTACAAACCGACATTTTTATTTTTCAATTATTTTTTCTCAACACTAAAATGAGTCTTTATTAACATTCGTACGGTTCGATCATCAAAAAATCATTCAAAAAATTATTCAGTGAATCTGGATCGTGTCCCGTTATAGGAAACAACACTTTTACTATATTTTTGCTTAAATCTCGTACAACCCGACCTTTTTATTTTTTGATTATTTTTTTCCAGCAATAAAATGAGCGTTTATTACCATTCGTATGGTTCGATCGTCGAAGAAATCATTCAAAAAAATTATTCAGTGAATCTGGATCGTGTCTCGTTATAAGAAGCAACACTTTTACTATATTTTTGCTAAAATCTCGTACAACCCGACCTTTTTATTTTTCGATTATTTTTTTCCAGCACTAAAATGGGTGTTTATTAACATTCGTACGGTTCGATCCTCGAAGAAATCTTTTAAAAAAATTATTCATTGAATCTGGATCGTGTCCAGTTACATGAAGCAACACTTTTACAACTTTTTTGTTAAAATCTCATACAAGCCGACCTTTTTATTTTTTGATTATTTTTTCCTAACACTAAAATGAGGGTTTATTAACATTCATACGGTTCGATAGTCAAAGAAATCATTCAAAAAAATTATTCAGTGAATCTGGATCGTGTCCCTTTATAGGAAGTAACATTTTTACTACATTTTTGTTAAAATCTCGTACAACCCGACCTTTTTATTTTTCGATTATTTTTTCCCAACACTAGAATGAGTTTTTATTAACATTCGTATGGTTTGATCGTCGAAGAAATCATTCAAAAAAATTATTCAGTGAATCTGGATCGTGTCCCGTTATAGGAAGCAACACTTTTACTATATTTTTTCTTAAATCTCTTACAACCCGACCTTTTTATTTTTCGATTATTTTTTCTCAACACTAAAATGTGTGTATATTAACATTCGTACAGTTCGATCGTCGAAGAAATCATTCAAAAAAATTATTCAGTGAATCTGGATCGTGTCTCGTTATAGGAAGCAACACTTTTACTATATTTTTGCTAAAATCTCGTACAACCCGACCTTTTTATTTTTCGATTATTTTTTCTCAACAATAAAATGGATGTTTATTATCATCCGTATAGTTCGATCGTCGAAAAAATCATTCTAAAAAATTATTCAGTGAATCTGCATCGTGCCCCATTATAGGAAGCTTCACTTTTCCTACGTTTTTGTTAAAATCTCGTACAACCCGACCTTTTTATTTTTCGATTATTTTTTCTCAACACTAAAATGAGTGTTTATTAACATTCGTACGGTTTGATCATCGAAAAAAACATTCAAAAAAATTATTCAGTGAATCTGGATCGTGTTCTCAACACTAAAATGAGTGTTTTTTTCGACTATCCAACCGTACAAATGATAATATATATTGAATATAGTGATGTGCAAAAAAAATTAAAATATTTAAAATTATTCTTGTATGAGTTTATATTATAATTTCACCAAAAGTACTACTACTTCTAACTAGTTTCGTCCCGATTAAACGCAATCTATTTTTTAAAAATCATTTTTGAACAAAAAAACTATACGAATAATAATATATATTTATTTTAGTGATGTGCCAAAAAATAAAAAAATTTAAACTAATATTCTATAATATTTAGTAATATTAATAGTATTATTTATATCTATTTTAAAAGTATCAACCAAATATTTCCCCAACAAATTTTCCCCCGTCGTATTCCCAATTATTTAGATCTTCCCCCCAATTATTCACATCTCCCCCGTCCCCCCCCCCCCCAAATTATTCACATCTCCCCCCTTTTTTCACATAAACACCTCACTCACACATCTCTTTCTCCCCAACATCTCTCTCGCTGCTCACCTCTCCAGTCTCTCTCTCACCATCTCCGACTCTCTCTGGCTGCTCACCTCACCAGCCCTCTCTCTCTACTCACTTCCCCCTCTCTCTCTAACAAACCATCTCCTCCTTGAATAAGAATCCTAGTTTTAGGGCTTGAAAAAAAATACAATCACTAAATCCTCCAAATTGTTTTTGAATTAGGAAAAATCGAAGCTTAATTGGCTCGATTGGATGGTGGATTGTTTCATCTCTAACTATTAGAGTTTCAATCTTTGGATTTGTATTTTAACTGATTAGGGTTTCAATTTGGGTTTTGGGTATTTGATATTGTGTCATAAAATTTCAGAAAAAGGTTCAGGAAGATGGTAAGCTTCTACCTGAGTTTGCAGATGCTGAAGAGCGTAAGTGACTATCATTTGTTTTAATTATAGTGCTAACGTGCGTGTTCTTTAATTCTCTTTCTCTTCAATATGGTCAAATTGATTTGAGGTCAAACTGCTCTAATGGTTAACCATTGTTTTGTAGAGGAATTATATGAAGCTTTGAATCTTCTTCTGGAAAGTGATTTGGCTGTAGACCGGGGTTAGTACGTTTCCTTAATATTTCTACCTACAAAATAATCAGACATGACTAGGCAAATATACCGGCCTTCTTAATTGTTGGGTTATAGATCTTAATGCAGAGAACATGTGTAGTTGTCACTATGTTGCACATAGTTTTGTGGCTTCAGTTGTGACAGTATTTGTAAATTGGCATAGAAGACATGACAAAGAAGACTTGGTGGTATTTGTAAATTGGCTAGATGAAGAACTCTCCTTTCTGGTATGATCTTAAACATCTCCTAATCTAGGTAATTTTTTTCGTGTCAAATGGAAGTTTGGGATAAGTCTATCAGATATAGATTTTTACAAAGCACTTGAGCATAATTGAGTTGTCATATTCAAGAAATTGTTGTTGATGGGAATTTATTCTTTTACTTGACTAATTCTGGTAGTTCTTTCAAGTTTAGGCTAATAACTATTTGATGGATACATCACATACTTGTTGCTTGCCTCAACTTTGTTTTATCACATACTTTTAACATTCTTGTATAGTTGTTTTCATAAAAAAAGACCTTGTGCTTTTGACAAGGTTTATGAGCGAGCAGTTCTGAAGTATTTTGATTGGCCGGAAGGGAAAGCAGATGCATTTATAGAGGCGTCTTTCGAGTATCAGGACCTCATGAAATTAGAGAAGCAAGTCACTTCTTTTGTTGATGATCCCAATGTCCCTTGTGAAGCTGCTTTGAAGAAAATGTTCAATTTGCTTGAGAAGTATGTCATCCTTGTCTATATATATATTCAACCTGTACATTTAGGAAATATATTATTAGCTCAATTTGGATCTAATATGTGGGTATATTTACAATTTGCAGAGTAGAGCAGAGTGTTTATGCATTATTGCGTACACAGGATATGGCTATTTCACGTTATAAAGAATTTGGCATTCCAGTTGACTGGTTACAAGATTCAGGAGTTGTTGGCAACGTGTGCTTTTAAAAAGTCTAAATTGCAGTTAACTGACTCTCACTGTGTGACTATATTTATTTCTATTATATGTTGCTTCTTTAGATACATTGTTTTTAAAAGGTTGATGTTAAGTGATTTTAACTTCTCTATACCTGTGCATGTGCAATAATTTGCTCTCTCTGCCTACATGTTTTACTTTCTTAGTTGGAGATCTGCCAATCTAATAGTTCCATGCAGCTATATATGACTTGCATCAAGAGCTATAACACAATATCATTCTCTCTAGTTTCTCACCTCCTTTCTGTTTTTTTGTTGATTTAAACTTCTTTTCTTTTTTACTTCTCTGTTTTCTCATCTTCTTTCTCAATTTCATAAGTATCTTTGTCAAATCAAGGAGAGTTCACAGCTCCCATATTATATTTCTTATGTTTCATTTGGCTTTTTGCATATCTTGAAGTAAGAGTCGTTTATTTTTACTAAATAAGTATGTAGCATGAAGTTCAGTTAGGTTGGCCAAAAATCACAATCAGCATAAATAAATTAGTATATGCATACAAGAGATTGGTGTGAATGTGCTATAAATATAATTCTATGTAAGAAAAGGCACATATGCAAGATTGTATGCAAATATCCTTCTTTTCTTGATTATACAGAGGTAATGGTTCAAGTTTCAGAAGCAAGTGTGTCACTAATTGAATTCTGCAATTCACCAAGTGCAAGCCTGCAAACTTGCTACGTACTGGATAAGGGAGTTTGATGTATTTTAGTTTTCGAGATGCTACACTGTATGATTGTTTTTAGGGGCTTATATTTACTCGCTTGATCTTCTTGGGACTTAGGTGTATGCTCTGTTTTGAATGTTGATATCACAATATATGTGTTTTGAATGTTAAGAACTTCTGTCTGATTTGAGTTTCATTTTTAAAATGCAGATGAAGTTCGAGCGCAACATCAAGAAAGCTACCGAGAAGGGACAGGAAGCTTAATTACATTTAGAAAATCTATGAGATGTTGAATTCATATTCTTGTTTCCAATACATAGTTCATTTCAATTATATTTTACTGTAAATGTTTTCTCTTCAAATCTGGAACCTATAATAATGATGTTAATGTGTTTGTATGTTTAACTGCTTAAGTTTCCTGTACATGCAGGTCTATGGTTATGGTGGAGTTGGAATTATAGTTGAAGTTTTAACTGGCAAAGTTAATAGACCAGTGGAACTTGTCAGAGAGGTTGTGAGGGATTATGGTGGAAAGATCAGCTCCTTGCTATTGCTTTAGATGCTGGTTCTTCTGGTTTTCTTTCTCAAGAGACTCTGCTGTTGAAGAAGAGGAGTTCCAAGAAAAATGCAATTTAAGTCGCGTATTGCTAACATTAGATGAAGAATCTGATTTATATGTATGTATATTAATTGGTCTAGTAGATATTAGACCTTATTTTCTGATGGTAGTGTAATGATTATACTAAATCTACAATGTTGACATTGTTTTTAGTTGAGTAATGTGTAATTTATAGTAATTTTGATGTGTTGATTGTATTGTATAGCATAGTTTTTTTGCATACATAAACCATTGTCTAGTCTATTTTTAGCCAATGAATGCATCTTTAATAACAGTTGTTATATATCATATGAGACAATAGCCATACTTTAGAAAAAACCATTGTAGGATTTCTTTCACATAACTCTTTCTTATATAAAACCATTGTATATAGAGACTCTTCACAACGGAAAACATATCTAATAGCATATATGTTGTAGTGTTAGAGTTCTAACAACTCTTTGTATTTATGGAACCATTGTCTTAACCCTCGAACAACAACAATTGTTATTTTTAAAACACTTGACTGACTTCATTTCAGACAAGGGTTTTTAAACATAGCGTTGTTGTTTCTAGGTGTTATACAACGGCGTCCAAAAAATGGTGCGTTGTCTTGAAAGATGTTGGACAACGGTTGTGGAATGGTTGTGTTACTTAATTTTTAACAACATTTTAAAACTGTTGTGTTACCTTCTTCTACACATCGGGTAAATAACCATTGTCTGATTTCAATCAGACAACTGCCGGATAGACAACGAAAAAAATGGAGGTCAGACAATGGTGAAAAACAGTTGCAGGATCGAGTTTTTCTTGTAGTGTAGCCGCATGGAGACATAGGTTCCAACTGACGTTGCAGAATCAACTGGGAATGGAGGCCCATCAGCAGCCGCAGATGGGACCTGAACTGCACCTTCTGCCTCTTAGCGATATGTCTGATGCAGGAACCTCTTCTTTTGAACAACAGCTGCCTTTGGCAAGTAGATCAGACAAAGATTTGGAACTCTAGCTCGGGACCAAGCCTCCATCTTGATGTAGCTAGCTAGATATTACCAGAAGAATTAATACTAGATCGTTTATCTCTTGCCTTTTACTGTGGTTGAAGCTAGATTGAGGAGCCAGCTGGAAGTTTAGCAGTTATTGGGTCTCTTTGTGTTACGTAATATTGATGTCCCCTTGTATTTTTCATTTATCCCTTTAATTGATGCTATGTAATATTTGTGTATTAGGTGCATAATATTCGTGTAGTAATACAAGACTAGTTATGGGATCTTAGGGTCCATTTATCAGTCAGGTCCATGACAAATTAGCACTTAATAACAACTTATATATAGGTACGTAGCTCCATTAGCAACCACACAAGTGCGGTTATGTATACAATATTATTAATGACATTTCATTTGGATGTTTTATACATTATGTCTCTTGTCAAAATCAAGCAACAAAATCTTATTATTAAAAATGTCGGAGGCTATAGAATTCAAACTAGGATATGTCTTTGTTTATGCTTAATATGTTACACATGATATATAATAATGTCTTTGCGTTGCACACAACATTCCAAATATGTAAAATGTTTTTACATAACATTTCTCATGCATACTCTAGCTCGAATTGTATAGTACCGTATCCTCGATGTATGTCATTGAAACTCTTGAGGGCGATAGAGCAAACATTCCTATAAAAAATTCTTTAGGCAGAAGTTTTTTATGCATGGAAACTACAATTTAATCTATTGTCATCAGCTGTACATTGTTGGTAAGGTTGAAGTATCCATGAACTTCTCCTAGCAGGGCCAGGCACAAGACTAGAATACTTGAAACAGTCAACGATAGCGTATACACTAATATCTGACCAGATATTAATGTCAGATTTATTCTTTAGCTTAAAAATGTCAGTTCATCTTGTGAAATTGATTTAGAAGTTTATGGTTTTATCTGATTCCGAAGTTGGATATCTAAAAACAATAACCGGGAATTTTGTGAAATATTGGTTTCACCAATTGTCAATATCACATGCATATAGAGTATGCATAGTAAAACAATGATTTCTCAAGACTTTTTCACACAAGAAAAAACTTAGCCTTCACTTTTTTCGGAAGTTAACGATATTGTTATATATATTTAGAATCGTAAAGAAGTACATCATATATACATACAAGAAGGAGAAATGCACTCTCCTTACGAATTCGAATAATGAGCTTCTATGTTCTTGCTGAACGTCTAACAAAAGAGATAGCTAATTAGAGGATGGAAAATCCTTCAAAATATCTGAACAATCAGTTACAATATTATCTAAACAATCAATAAGTCCTGGAAAGGGTACTTGAACAGATGCTAAGGATGATCCGCAATGATCTCCTGCTGCACTATAACCACATCAACCTTGCAGGTGTAGGATCCATTTATAGGTTTTTGTCAATTGGAAGGAGCATGAGAAGAAACAGCATGGAGATTGACAATCTTAATGATTGATCAAATTTCCAAACAACCTGATTTCAGTTGTACCATATATGCTAAATTAAAACTATGGCAGCCCCAAACCAAGTGAAAGATTCCCCAGTAAAAGTTTATGAGTTGCCAAAGAATATTGTCCAACAAGTAGAAGCAAATGGACACTGGATAAAAGCATGAACAATGGTTTTACCAGTTGTACACATGAAGGACAATGGCTTGGAACCTAAACACGCTAAAGAAGATTTTCAACAGTGAGGAGGCAAGAATTAAGAGCTCTCCATAGCAAATTCTTGAATGTTGGTTGAATGCACAAGGATCACAGTTTGTTCTATTTTAAACCGAGTCAATAGAAAGAAGATATGTAAGACACTAAAAAAAATTTGTTGCACCCACTTTAATTTAACGGAATAACTAAAATTTATAAACTAAAATTTATCAACTAAAATTATATATACTGTTATTTTATCAACTAAAATTTTCAGTTCAAGAAATGCGTTGGTTGTTAGATAAGAAGAAAACATGTCAAAATCTGATGTTGCGGTCATAAGCAATTACCAAAAACATTTTAATGAAAAATTCACACATCTACCCTTCTTCAAAGACAAAAGATTGCAACACAAAAGTTCTTATTAATATTATAATGGTACTAATTTAAACAAAAATGAGACAACTCGCTCACATATTTATTTGAACATTGAATTGAAAACAAAACGAAAACACATATATAGGTACTATTCAAGTACTTATAACTACTCTTGCATGGGTGACTTGCCTTTGTCACTACTCTGAAAGCCGCTAGAGGTAGAAGCCAAATATGGATGAGGAGTGAGAGGGAAACCACCACCTTGAGGAACAACATTAACAGAGACTTGATTTGTTTGCCTACTTGATGAAGTTTCCGTATGCGTACCAAAAGAGTCTATTGAATTTTTAAACTCCTCCAATTCCTCCAACATTTTCTCAGCTTCATCTAGTGTCAGATCCTCCACTGGTGTTAACCACCACTTCTTTAAACAATTCTCCTCGCGAGGATCGTTGGGCAGTTCAGTGATGGTACTGTTTTCTCGTGTTTTCTCAACTTCAATGGTGGCTTTATGTTCCACCATCTCTTCTTCAGCAGGGTCTGGGTGATCCATCAAGTGTTCGACCACAATATTTTGCTGATCAGGGGTCTCGTTCATGAAGGTACTCATAACTTGATCAACGGATGGTTCACCAAAAGCAAAAATATCATCCTCTGCTGAAAAGATGATAATAGCAACATGACAGTCACAGAGAAGGCTGAGCTCAGAGGCCTTCCTATAGACATTACTTCGTCGTTTTGAGAAGGTAACCTCACGGTTACTTTGAGCCTCTATCTTCTGGATGGGAATCCTTTTGCGTCCTCTTGGCAGCCTAGCCATTTAAGATATAATTGTAACTAATACAAATGTTGCAAGAAACGAATGAATGTAGGAGGATGTATGAAATGTTTGAATTTGACTCCAAAATGTGGTGCATATATATAGGGGTGAAAAGACACGACTATTGAAAAGACACGACTATTGAAGAACAATATAAATAGAAATGTGAAAAGACACGACTATTGAAGAACAATAAATAGAAATGTGAAACAAATCCAAGAGACACTACCATTCAAAAATAATTATGAAAAACTACCGCCAAACTAAATCTTTTAAATTTAATTTTTTTCCCTTAATTTTTTAAGTCTAAGATTTAGGATGATTAATTTATAATTTTCATATAATTTTTTTGGTAGGTTTACTTAATCTTTTAAAATTTAATTTTTTTTTCTTTAACTTTTTAAGTCTAAGATTTAGGATGATTTATTTATAATTTTTATATAAATTTTTTTTTGGTAGGAATAAAATGTAAAATTAAATAAAGGAAATAGTAATAATAACATTGTTCTAAATTATTATCTTGTCAATAATAAACTATGACCTTACAATTTTTTTAATTATATTTTTAAGTAGTTTAATATACTTTTAATCAATAGATTAGTGGAATGAATCTGTAATCTAATTTTGGGATCATAGAATATTTTTAATTTTCAAATTATCTCATTTTTATAAAATCTATTTAGGGTTTCAGAATTTATTTTTCTTTTATGTGTGAATTGAGGGGAACTTAAATGTTTTTTACTTACTTCCAAATTTTCTTTTGAAAATATTCTCCCAGACCAACATAATAAAAGTCTTGGAATAATATTTTAGATGTGAAAAAGAATATGAGTTATTTTTTTGGAACAAGATTAAATAAAAAAAATTCCAAATAAAGTTTCAGATACTATATATAAAATTTACATATGCTACTTTTCGATAAGCATTTTTTTTTGAATTGCATCATAATTTAATCTATGTATTTAAAAAAATATGTATAATATTACATAATTAATTCTCATGTGGTTATATTAATACCTTATTTCTAACAACATATATATATATATATAATAAAATACATTACATTATATATATTATATGTGGAAACTGAAATTTACTTTTATTCTTCTATATTTTAGTTTTTAAGTTCTTATTATATATTTATATATATGAGTAAATATAGATGAGGAGTGAGAGGGAAGCCATCACCACAAGAAAAATTAAGAGAAATTTTATTTGTATTCTCTATTAATGCATGATTATGATTTTAAGAAATAAACAAATGTTAAAATTTAACTTTATATCCAACGTCAATTCATGTACTTTATCTTAATAATTTTATATCATATTTTAAATTTCTTTTAATCTGCATCATATAATATAACTATATACATAAACACATGTATATATATTATTATTACTAAATATAAGTGTGGAAATCTTTTCCTACTATTTCACGCCAACTCCTCCGCAGCCATCTTTGGCTAGAGTTGAAAATGGCGAGTTATGGGTCGGATTCGTGTTGGATCACTAAATTCATGTCGAAATTCGACTCAATTCAAATCCGATCCGAAAATTTAATGAGTTGAAATACCTAACACGAATTTGATTCGATTGAATTTTTGATAACCCCACATAACCCGAAATACCTGATAGAATATATATTTAAATTGGATATCTATTAATTAATTTATAATAGTTTATTGTCAAAAGCATGTAATTCTAAATTGAAAAGGTGCCAATACTTATAATTTATATGTTCGTTGGCATTGTCCAACTGTAAAACAAATTTAAAGTGGTATCACTTTAGTTAAATGTAAATTGATGACAGGAAGATGCACTTAAATGTAAATTGATGACAGGATATAATTCATGTTAAATGTAACTTGAAATTTGTCAATTATTTTATAAATATATAAATATAATATATAAATATATTTATATATAAATATTCGGGTGGATCGACCCGAAAATAACCCGAATTTTTCAGGTCATTTTTGGGTCAACTCGAAATTGATCCGAACCTGAAAAACTCCAACGCGAATTCATATTTTACGGGTCAAATTCGTGTTTGGTTGTTAGTTCGAGTCCGAAATTGCTAGCCCTATCTTTGGCCACACCTCTATCTACCGTCTCTCTTCTCGTTTAACATTGCCTCAACATGTTGTCATTGGTTCTCCATTTACCTAGATCCGCCACCAATCTACTCTTTTTCCCTATCTACCTAATCTACCTTCCCGTCTGATATATATACCATCGTATGTTCCTCTTCTTTGATATGCTCTATCTTCGATCTTTAGACTCTAATTTGGTACCACACGCTACCACAAGCACTCATTCTTCTACGATTTGCCAATACATTTCTTCTTTGATTTGGCACTCTTGTTCCCAAAAGCCTCTTCGGTAGAAGGGCTAGCAATAATTATACCTGAATATTTCGTCATTTTTTGTTCGAAATATTTATAATTGCGAATAAAAATTGATTATAAATTGTATTTAAAATTTTGGAATTTGATGATTTTATAGGTGGTGGTATGAGTTTTAGTAATTCTGAAATGAATTTAGAATTCTAATTTAAGTTTGGTAATTTTGTTGGTGTTAAGTCGTAGTGGTGGTGGAGGTGCAGCTGTTTGGTGGTTTATTAAGAGTTTAAAATAATTTGGCGAGTTGTTAAAAAGAATTTGGTAATTTGGTTTGGTTGGTTGTGCTCATTATAAATAGCCCCCTACACACACAAATAATGTGAATTGAAAACCTCTATTTTTTTTAATGTACGTCATACAAAATAGTTATCTACATATATACATGTATGTATTACCACTACCAAATATATCTATTTTTTTTTAAACTTCTCCTCCATTCACAATCTCGCCACCACATTCCCAACCAGCCGCCAAACATCATTCTACCACCTATCACCTCCTTCCACTTTCGCACACTCTGATCGATGCTCCATTTTTTATGCCCAACTTATCTTATTGCGATCTCCTACCCAAGCTTTTTGTGTTTAGAGCTGAACCTATCACTTTTTAACATACCTTTTTTAATTCTTGATGATTTAGAGCATTTGCATCCATGAAGTCCATTGATTCATTAATTCATGGATTGAATTGATGGAGTTGATTACTATTCACGATGAATCAACTATTTTTATTGATTTTATGCACCCATCAATTCATCGATTACTATTTATCAAATAAATAATTACATTTTACATCATAAATTTAATTTCATTTCTATTATTTAATGGTTCCACAAATAATATCCGAATAATATATTGTTGGATAAATTTAGATTTTTGATAAGATTGTGGATAAATTCAGATTTTTGATAAGATTGTGTTTTCTCGTGTTTTCTCGATTTCAATGGTGGCTTTATGTTCCACCATCTCTTCTTCATTAGGTACACAGAACTAAATATGATTTTTAGATATAAGAATTCCCGGCTAGCTATGACTTATGAACCCGTTAGTAATTGCGTATAGTTCCGGAACTAGCCTTTGATACCTTACTAGGGCGTGCTTTTTATGATGCCTTCGAGAGTGCACACTTTATGATACCTTAGTAAGGGGCGCATTATTGACACCTATGAACCTATGATACTGTGTCACCAGTATTTGTGACCTTAACGAACTGTGGAATTTATTTTACGTTTTTGGATTTTGATTCTGAAATTGTGATTTACAAACTATGAAATTGTGAACTTTGATTTATGGAATTTATGAAATATTTTTTTTTTTTTTTATCATTTGTACCATTTCCCGATTACTTGTGCGTATCATGATATCATTCAAATTTTATCAGATATCCAATATTTGGTATTTTTTTATTAAAATACTCATTTTATTTAAAATGTAAATGTAAGATTATTTTTTTTTTCTTTCTAAAGTAATAAGTGTAATTTATTTTATGTGTTTATAAAATTCATTATTTTAAAGTATGGCTAAGGTGATAATTCAATTAAAAAGGATTGGTACTATCTATACATGATTTGTTTTACTTTGTGGTTACGTAATTAAGTCAGATTGTTAAGTCTATCTCTATAAATATACACCACTGCTATTGATACACAATGAACCGAGAATAACAAAAGAAGAATAAGGTATTACTATTGAACTCTTTGTTTTCATTTTTTTTATATATCGCAAAATTATGTGTCATAAGTTCTTTCCCATTTGATAAAGGTGTCAGTTGATGTCAATAATTGATGTAACTTGATTAGTTGTATTGATACTTAGAATGTATTATTTAATTATTAGTTTTTGTTAATTCTTATAAATATTTCATGTTGATTTCTTGTTAGTTATTACTGTGGTTTAATTAGCATATATTATGTGTAATATATGGTACCTTGTATATATTAGATCGTTTTATTCCAAATTTCTAGTTTGCACGACTTTGATATTTTTAATTGTTAAAAGTTTTACGGGATTCTACTTTTAGCATATATATTAAATTAATAAATTACAATGTCATTTTTAGTGTATTATTATGAAACTTGTGGCTAAATGAAGTATATAATATTGTTTTCTTTTGTAGTGATTTAATATGTAAGACTTCAAATTTGTATTTAATTCAAAATATAAATTAAGTGTCATGTAATGTTTTTTTTAAATGAATTTATTCATATATCTTTGATTTTATTTAAAGGAAGCCGATCACATGTATATAGTTGAGTTTGCTCATGCTTGTTAAGAATGTCTGGATATTTTAGTTGTATATATGTTTACTTTGAAGTGTTGTAAGTGCATGTGTACATGACCTCACAGACCGGATTTTAGTTAAGTTTATTTAATAAAACAGTTTGCTACACTCAGTGAATTACTGATATACCTGTATAAACAATAATTTTGTGTTCACTAATTTTCCCGGACTAATAATTTTTGTTATGTAAAATATATGTATAGGATTCATTGGTGCAGGTTAATTAAGTGATTATTGCGATTAAGGTAAGTTAACTTTTCGTGCTCTCCGGTATATTTTTAAAATGTTTTAATATTTGAAATGCTGTTAAATTATTTTTAATATTTTTGTTACAAAAATTTGGATCGAGTATGATTTTTAGATATAAGAATTTCCAGCTAGCTATGACTTATGAACCCGTTAGTAATTGCGTATAGTTCCGGAACTAGCCTATGATACCTTACTAGGGCGTGCTTTTTATGATGCCTTCGGGAGTGTACACTTTATGATACCTTAGTAAGGGGCGCATTATTGACACCTATGAACCCATGATACTGTGTCACCAGGTATTTGTGACCTTAGCCAACTGTGGAATTTATTTTACGTTTTTGGATTTTGATTCTGAAATTGTGATTTACAAACTATGAAATTGTGAACTTTGATTTATGGAATTTATGAAATATTTTTTTTTGTAAACTTACTTGATCCACTGGTTAGTTCGATTAGTTTTCTTGCTGGGCTGTGTAGCTCATTATTTATGAATTTTCAGGTACTAGCTGCGAGTATGGCATTTGGATTAGATTAGAGTCGAACCAATGTCACTTAATAATGTTCTAGTTTCTAGATGTTTTATTTGAGGAGCTGCGTCTCTATGGATTTTGGTTTTACATTGGATTATTTTATGTGGTACCATTTCTGGATTTTAGAATATTTTTACGATATTTTGGGATTTCATTTTATGAGTTTATTAAATTTGAATTTTGTTCGATAATTTGATTGATTGATAATAGTCTGAAAAGTCGGGCTGTTACAGTTGGTATCAGAGCAGACATCTCTTCGGAATGTATTAGGTATGGGACTAGTACATTTCCTAGGGAGCGTTTTGCGATCCTGGTGACTTCCGCTTGGGATTGACCCTTAGGGCAGTTAATTAAATTTTGGGCTGATGTTCTCGCTTATGTGAATTTTGACATGTGTGGTTTTTTTTTGTGTTATTTGATTTTGTACGTGTGCTATGTGATCGTTATTTGTGCATCTAAAAGTCATATTTTATTTGTGAAGGGAAGTAAGGAAACATGAGCACTCGAGGCCGAGGCCGAGGTAGAGGCAACGGAAACAACAACTACAACCACAACCACGGCAACAACAACAATGATGGGGGTAATATGTTTAACCATCTAGCGCAAACCATAGCTACACTTGTTGGGAACCAGCAACCGGCTCAACGGAGCATTGTATCACAGTTCAAGCGGTTAAATCCTCCTATTTTTGATGGTGCAACGGATCCAGCTGTTGTCGAAAAATGGACACAAGAGATGGAAAAGGCGTTTGAGCTAATGGGAAGTAATGATGCACAGAAAGTGACTTTAGCTGTGTATCAGTTGCAGGGCAGTGCTTATGACTAGTGGCTGATGGAGCAGAGAAGAAATGAGGCAAATCCTGATCCTGTTACATGGGAAAGATTCAAGGCTGCATTGACTGACAAGTATTTTCCGAGAACTGTGCGCGTCCAAAAAGAGAGAGATTTTATCAGACTTGAGCAAGGAGACAAAACAGTTATAGAGTATGAAGCAGAATTTGCGAAGCTCTCTAAGTACGCTCCTACTCTAGTTGCAGACGAAGTTAGTCGTGCTAGAAGACTGGAAGAGGGACTTAGGGCTGACATTAGGCATGCTGTTGCCAATTTTGAGCTAGGTACGTACGAGCAAGTGCTTAATAAGGCTCTTGTGGTTGAAAGGGGTTTAGTAGATGCAAAGAAGAAGAAAGACGAAGATGGTAAGAAGAGGAACGAACCTGCAAGTGGATTCAATGATAATGGGCTAGCAAAGAAGTTTGGCAACCGAGGGTTTGGTGGGAATGCAAATAAAGGGAATCAAGGGAACAAACTTCAGTGTTCTAGATGTGGTCGAAATCATTTGGATAAGGATTGTCGATGGAACACGGGCGCTTGCTTTAGTTATGGCGAGATGGGACATCGAGTTGCAGAATGTCCGAAACGCGATCCGACCAAAGATAAGAATGATGCAAGTAAGGGCACTTTGGAAACTCTTCTTGGACCTACCTACGGACGAGTGTATCAACACCAACCAAAGCAGGATTAAGGTACAAATTTATTTACAATGTACTTTGTTTTTATTTATTTGGAACTGAGATGCTATTTATGAAGTTGTGAAAATTGTGTGCATATTCGAGTTGTATTTAAAATTTGGGGACAAATTTTATTTAAGGAGGGAAGAATGTAATATTTGGTATTTTTTTTATTAAAATACTCATTTTATTTAAAATTTAAATGTAAGATTATTTTTTTTTCTTTCTAAAGTAATAAGTGTAATTTATTTTATGTGTTTATAAAATTCATTATTTTAAAGTATGGCTAAGGTGATAATTCAATTAAAAAGGATTGGTACTATCTATACATGATTTGTTTTACTTTGTGGTTACGTAATTAAGTCAAATTGTTAAGTCTATCTCTATAAATATACACCACAGCTATTGATACACAATGAACCGAGAATAACAAAAGAAGAATATAAGGTATTACTATTGAACTCTTTGTTTTCATTTTTTTTATATATCGCAAAATTATGGGTCATAAGTTCTTTCCCATTTGATAAAGGTGTCAGTTGATGTCAATAATTGATGTAGCTTGATTAGTTGTATTGATACTTAGAATGTATTATTTAATTATTAGTTTTTGTTAATTCTTATAAATATTTCATGTTGATTTCTTGTTAGTTATTACCGTGGTTTAATTAGCATATATTATGTGTAATATATGGTACCTTGTATATATTAGATCGTTTTATTCCAAATTTCTAGTTTGCACGACTTTGATATTTTTAATTGTTAAAAGTTTTACGGGATTCTACTTTTAGCATATATATTAAATTAATAAATTACAATGTCATTTTTAGTGTATTATTAAGAAACTTGTGGCTAAATGAAGTATATAATATTGTTTTCTTTTGTAGTGATTTAATATGTAAGACTTCAAATTTGTATTTAATTCAAAATATAAATTAAGTGTCATGTAATGTTTTTTTTAAATGAATTTATTCATATATCTTTGATTTTATTTAAAGGAAGCCGATCACATGTATATAGTTGAGTTTGCTCATGCTTGTTAAGAATGTCTGGATATTTTAGTTGTATATATGTTTACTTTGAAGTGTTGTAAGTGCATGTGTACATGACCTCACAGACCGGATTTTAGTTAAGTTTATTTAAGTAAAACAGTTTGCTACACTCAGTGAATTACTGGTATACCTGTATAAACACTAATTTTGTGTCCACTAATTTTCCCGGACTAATAATTTTTGTTATGTAAAATATATGTATAGGATTCATTGGTGCAGGTTAATTAAGTGATTATTGCGATTAAGGTAAGTTAACTTTTCGTGCTCTCCGGTATATTTTTAAAATGTTTTAATATTTGAAATGCTGTTAAATTATTTTTAATATTTTTGTTACGAAAATTTGGATCGAGTATGATTTTTAGATATAAGAATTCCCAGCTAGCTATGACTTATGAACCCGTTAGTAATTGCGTATAGTTCCGGAACTAGCCTATGATACCTTACTAGGGCGTGCTTTTTATGATGCCTTCGGGAGTGCACACTTTATGATACCTTAGTAAGGGGCGCATTATTGACACCTATGAACCTATGATACTGTGTCACCAGGTATTTGTGACCTTAGCGAACTGTGGAATTTATATTACGTTTTTAGATTTTGATTCTGAAATTGTGATTTACAAACTATGAAATTGTGAACTTTTATTTATGGAATTTATGAAATATTTTTTTTTTGTAAACTTACTTGATCCACTGGTTAGTTCGATCAGTTTTCTTGTTGGACTGTGTAGCTCATTATTTATGAATTTTCAGGTACTAGCTGCGAGTATGGCATTTGGATTGGATTAGAGTCGAACCAGTGTCACTTAATAATGTTCTAGTTTCTAGATGTTTTATTTGAGGAGCTAGGATTTTGGTTTTACATTGGATTATTTTATGTGGTACCATTTCTGGATTTTAGAATATTTTTACGATATTTTGGGATTTCATTTTATGAGTTTATTAAATTTGAATTTTGTTCGATAATTTGATTGATTGATAATAGTCTGAAAAGTCGGGCTGTTACAGTCTTGCTGATCCATCAAGTGTTCGACCACATTATTTTGCTGATCAGGGGTCTCGTTCATGAAGGTATCCACAATTTGATCAACAGAGGGTTCACCAAAAGCAAAAATATCATCCTCTGCTGAAAAGATGATAATAGCAACATGACAGTCACTGAGAAGGCTGAGCTCAGAGGCCTTCCTATAGACATTACTTAGCTACTATATATATATAGCAAAAAAATGTTTCACATCTTGTGGGCTCCATTAACAGGCCCTACAAAGTGGGTCCCACATATGGGAACCACATAATTTATTAATAATTTTGCAAAATTATAACATCTAAGGTAACATAGATTTGGTGTTGCTATAGAATGCTAAGTGTGTTACTATATAGGTCTATGGTAATGATTTTGCCTATGTTAGCTTATGTGTGTCAAGGTGTTACCTTAGACCCCAAAGGTTACATAGAACAAAACTATCCCAACTGAGGTGTTACCTTAGCCTTTTTCTGGCCTTTGGTAACATATTTTAGAGTCTAAGGTAACACAGTCGTGGTGTTACCGTAGGCTGTTTGTGGCGTAGTGAGAGGTTACATTTCTTTGTACTTATGATATTTTTGCAAAATTTATACAATGTTATATTATTTGTTATAGTTGTTGTTTAGTTTATTATTATGAAAGTATATGCTTATTAAATAATTTGAATTGAAATGAGCCTTGTTTTTCAAGAGAATTGGTTGGTGAATAATAGGTGTCTTATGGATTATTAATCTTCTACTTATATAAAGTATTATCCATATAACTATTTAGTTATTTATAATACTATCCATAAGATTATTAATTAATTTAATTATAAGTATTGAGATACACATGATTTTATAAAAAGTTAACAAAACTAGTAGTTGCTTTGCATCTTATATAAGCTAATATACTCTTATATTTTTAACCAAACATGCATGCATGACACAATCACACATATATAATTTGTGTTATTTTTCTTTTACGTAAGGTTGAGCAAGATAATTAAGTTATCAAATAGTGTCTAATCAAACAGTTTGCCTAATTTCTATGGTAACCTTTATGAGATTATATTTAGACTTTCACTAGGGACATACTACTTTTAATCCGAAATAGTTAAATATAACTATTTAACCTGTATGATCATTGATTATGGGAGACAAAAATATTGTTCAAGTTTTTTCTGCGTTTTATTTTATGAGAACCGACTTTGTTTTACCATTGAGTAATTAGGTTGTTTAGTCGAACAACCCCGACATAATTAACCGACATAATTAATTTATGTTATGATCTTAATTTCTTTTTCCTTGGATATTGTAAACCATGGCGATTTTAAGACTAATGAAATTGTTAAAATCAAGGGTTTTCATCTTTTTTTCTAAATTAATATATATTAGAAAGAAGGGATTAACCCATGATCTATGATAGGCCATAGAAAGCGCTATCTACAGACAATCTGACAAACAGATTGTCAATAGAAATAAATGCATAAAGAGCTACCATAGTAATCTAGATGATCAGATCATGCCTACTATCAACTATTTTAGTGAACCATGTGGAGGTGGCAAGTCTCGCGCGAGTTTGAGCAAAAATAATTTCGAGGACATTCTTTGGATGAAGGATATCTCTATTGTGCATTCTTGCATTTCTTTCACGCCAAATGAAGTAAGTGTATACTTGAACCATAAGTAAAACCATTCTCCTTCTTGCACTGTCCACAATCCTATGAATATGGAGTTGGAAATCCTTCCAAGTATAGGCAGTGATGGCCTCGTTAAACCTTGAAAGAATTGTAGTTAGAATATGCCGACTATAGGAGCAATGGAGGAACAAATGTGTATCAGTTTCGCGACCTCCCACACATAAGAAGCAATGCTGATCCAAATCAATGCCAAACCTTGCTAGACAAGCTAAGGTGTTGAGACGGCCGTGGCTGAGAAGCCATTAATGGTGTGCGTACCTTTCCACTTTGAGAGGATGCCAAACCGTATTGAACCACTCCACCTCTTGTTCACGATGCCTAATGGAATTCCAGATATTCCATGTTTTTACTTTGCGAATATTCTGGCCATCCCACAAAACCACATCACGCTTGTTTAGGTCGAAAGAAGGATAGGTAAAGTTGTGAATCCATTCTGTGAGTGTAGGGTTTGGGTGGTGATGCCTTTGGTTAGGGTGAGGTAAGCACCAAGCACCTGTGCTAATAATGTTAGAGAGTTTGGAATCGCTAGTCATGCCACTTTGAGATATTATAGGAGCTGTTAAAGAGTTTGCAAGACAAACCCCTTGCCACCATGGATCAAACCAAAGAGAAATGGTCGAGCCATCACCTATAGAATAAGACAGGAACCGCATAGCAAGGGGGCGTAATCGTAGCAATTTTTTCCAGATCCAAGAGCAATCTGTTGGAATTGGCACAGTCCAGAAATATCTGCGTTTGAGAACCGTTCGGTTAACCCACGAGGCCCATAACGTTGGAGCTTTTTTTATGATATTAATCAGGTGGCATATGATCTGTGCCCTGTTCCACTGAGACAAGTCCTTCAGGCCAAGTCCACCCTCTTGCTTAGGTAAACAGATAGTCTTCCAACCGACCTTCGCTCCTCCTTTGTCATTTATATTGCCTTTCCAGATGAACCTTGTTAGCATTGACTGGATGTTGTCATGAACAGCATTTGGAAGAAGGAAGTGGTTCGACCAATATGCTTGAATGGCGAAAAGAACTGATTTAACCAACTGGACACGTCCAGCGAAGGATAGAAGTAAAGAGGTCCAAGCACCGATTCTATTTGTTAGTTTCTGAACAAGAGGTACACAGTCGTTGATGCTTAGTTGAGCAGATATAAGGGGCACACCCAAGAAGCGTACTGGGAGATGTCCTCGTGGTATTCGATATAGATCATCGAACCATTCCACAAAAGATGGCTCGCAATTACAGAAGAAACTGGTGCTCTTATGGATGCTGGGAGTGAGACCACTCAGTCCAGAAAAAAGTCGAACCGAGTCCATAATGTGTGCTATAGAGGTTCGGTCTCCCTTGCTAAAAAACAACACATCATCTGCGAAGAATAGGTGCGTTAAGTCGAGATCCTTGCAACGCAAGTGGTGCTGAAAACCAGGAGGCTTGGACTTTAGCATTTGAGAAAGCACATCCATGCATATAACAAAGATATAAGGTGACATAGGGTCACCCTGACGAATGCCTTTTGCACCATTGAAGTATCCATGAACTGAACCATTGAGCTTTACAGAATACTTGGGGCTACAAATGCAAGACTGGATCCATCGAACAAAGCGAGGGGGAAAACGCATTTTATGTAATGCAGCTACGATGAAGTCCCACCTTATGGAATCAAAATCCTTGTGAAGGTCTAGCGTAGAGCACACCTTGAGATCCCTGTGTCCCTATCAAACCTTCGAAATAATTCTTGCGCCAATAATATATTGTCAGATATATGTCTACCTGGTATGAAGGCCGATTGTGCAATATCTATGACTCCAGGTACTACAGATTTAATGCTATAGGCTATGATTTTAGATATGCACTTGTACGCTATAGTGCACAAAGAGATAGGTTGAAAATCATGCATATGAGTTAGAGTTTCAACCTTTGGAATTAAAGCAATATATGTAGAATTAATGCCTTTGTGCATGTTGAAATCGTTAAATAAAGAAGGCACAGCGGCACAAAAACATTCTCCGACAATACTCCTTTATATGGATTTAAACTCATATGTTTAGTGTTGATAAAATTTTGTAACAATTTCTAAATTTTGATGGTGATATTATTTTTTAGTTTCTGGACATGGGTCTATAGCTGATTTACTTAAACTTTGAAGTTGGCTTAACAAAAATTTTAATAAGCTATGAACAAGTTTAAAAAACAAGCTAATACAAAATTTAAAACAATATTTACTGAGTTTTAAAAGTTAGTTATATGGTAGAAACTTAAATAAAATACATTCAAATTAACTAACATTCTATATTTGATGGTAAACAACTTTTTTCTTAATTTGATTGAGAAATTTGATAAACATTAAATATTGTGTAAATTAAAAAAAATGTTGAAAACAGTACTAACATTTTTCTATATTAACCAAGGATATATGAGACTCCATTCCTTTCCCGGTGTTGAAACTATGGAGAAAATATTAGAATTTCCTTCACTTCATTAGCCCAACAACTATTTTTTGTGTTTACCTTCTTTCTTCAAACTAGTGAGAGATCGAGTTCTATAAGTAATATTATGGTGGAAGGGATATATGAAATTAAAATTTTAATACAAATCTAGTCTATGAATCAATTTTCTAAACATCTATAAAATATAATAGTTTTTAAAATAATTTTATATACAGTTTTGTTAAAAAATAAATTTTGAAAAATATAACGTCAACCCAAGACCTCCAAAGACCAAAATATTTAATATATGGGCCTAAAACTTATATGATATTTGGGCTCCCAACTGCAAAGACCAAAATATTTAATATTTGGACCTAAAACTTATATGCTATTTGGGCTCCCAACAGTTACGTTGTGTACAACCCTAATCTTATATCCAACTATATATATTAAATCAATTTCTAGGTTTTTGCACCCAATAGCTATTTTCATTCTTCTTTTTATCCGTGTTCATCTTCAACTTATATTTTCATCCTCCGCATTTCTGTTCATCTTCAACTTATTTTTTAAACAGAACTAACTATTCTCATTCTTGTATCTAGGCCTGTCAACTGGTCGGATTCGGATTGCATTATCCTAAATTCATATCCAAGTCCGTTAAGAATTTTTCGAATTCGGATCGGATCGGATCGGATCAGGGGTCGGATATTTTTTAGGTCGATCCATATCCGATCCATTCGGATTTCGGGTTATGATCGGATCTCCGATCCGTTTAATAAATTTTAAAAATTAATTTTTTCATATTTTTAAAATGACATATACATTTATATTTGGATTTGTATTTTAAAACTTTTTGACGAAATAAAAATTAAAAATATGACATGTACACTAACAAATCCAAATTTATATTCCAAAATAATATTATTTATAAAAAAATTTATATATTATATTTATATATTTAATATATATTATATATTACATAAAAATATAAAATATATAATAAATATAATATATTCGGATCGGATTGTTATTGGATCGGATCATACAAAATCCATATCCGCTCCTTATCGGATCGAACCCTTATCGGATCGGATCATTAAAGGATCGGATTTTTTTTAGAAGGATCCATACCCGCTAATTTAGCTACGGATCGGATCGGGTCGAATATTCGATCCATTGACAGGCCTACTTGTATCTTATTGATACACCTTTTTCCTCTCAATTTATATTTAGATAATTCATTAAAATTTAAAAATAGCCATACACCTTTTGTCTTCCATCTCCAACTTACATTTCATTGAAATCAGAGTTAGCAGGGTGTTGAGTAACAGTGAGTATCATTTTCATCCTCATCCTTTCCATTATGTTAATTACTTTTTAATAATGTTTTATTTAATTTTGATTTATTTGTGAATTATATCTACCAAATGGTGTCATTAGAAATGACAAATAACGTCATTTCAGTCTTCAATAATGAATTTTTAGTGATTTCTTTTCTATTAACAATTCTAATATTTAAATTAAGTTTCAACATTTTGATCGGTTAGTCATTATTGTTAACATTTTGTAGCACTCTAGTTACATATAACATTGTTAACAAATTTTGTGTTTTTGATTCATATCGACGGATTACAAAAAATATTTGTAAAAATTTTATGTTTTTGCTTTATATCAACGAGATGATCTAGGTGTTAATATTTTTAATATTTGTTGTACTTATGAGATATGTTATTTCAAATGATATTTTTGCTTTTATTTTATGTTCTGAGTTAAAATTTAATTATTACTGGTCAATTTATTTTTGGTAAATCTGGTATTCTTTGTAGTTTTAATCATTTATTTGGATTAGATTTCAAAATTAATTTTTTTGGATTCTACCGGCTAGACTTATGATAAACTAAATTATAATTTTATACACTATTATATATATAAAATGAAAAGATAAATTAAGCTTGATTTTGTTTCATGCAGGAAGATGCCAACTAGGAAAGACGCTGCATGGATGCACTGTACAGAGGTAGTTGAGGGGAATAAAAGAAAGGTAAAATGCAATTCTTGCCCCAAGGTGGTGGGGAGCATCACCAGGTTTAAAGAGCACCTGGCTCTAATAGGCACAGATGTTACTGGTTGCCCTAACGTTGATTCAGAAATGTCTGAACAAATGCGAAACAGCCTTGCCAAATTTCGACAAAAGGATGGAGAGGGGGCAAGAGGAGCATGCAATCAGAGAACAACAGGGCGTTGGCCTCCCAGCAATGTTGCAATGACAAATGCTTACACTGTTCATCCTGGTTCCAATTGCCTTCCAGGCACGACCAACGCAGATTGCATATCCTTCACCAGCTGTCACACCATCAATTGCCTCTTGTTCAGGTTATGGGTTATGGGGGGGACACCAGTCTCCTCCCTTAAATGAAATAGCCGCATGGAGACATAGGTTCCAACTGGCGTTGCAGAATCAACTGGGAATGGAGGCCCATCAGCAGCCGCAGATGGGACCTGAACTGCACCTTCTGCCTCTAAGCGATATGTCTGATGCAGGAACCTCTTCTTTTGAACAACAGCTGCCTTTGGCAAGTAGATCAGACATAAATTTGGAACTCCAGCTCGGGTAGGTTTTTGTCAATTGGAAGGAGCATGAGAAGAAACAGCATGGAGATTGACAATCTTAATGATTGATCAAATTTCCAAACAACCTGATTTCAGTTGTACCATATATGCTAAATTAAAACTATGGCAGCTGCAAACCAAGTGAAAGATTCCCCAGTAAAAGTTTATGAGTTGCCAAAGAATATTGTCCAACAAGTAGAAGCAAATGGACACTGGATAAAAGCATGAACAATGGTTTTACCAGTTGTACACATGAAGGACAATGGCTTGGAACCTAAACACCCTAAAGAAGATTTTCAACAGTGAGGAGGCAAGAATTAAGAGCTCTCCATAGCAAATTCTTGAATGTTGGTTGAATGCACAAGGATCACAGTTTGTTCTATTTTAAACCGAGTCAAAAGAAAGAAGATATGTAAGACACTAAAAAAAATTTGTTGCACCCACTTTAATTTAACGGAATAACTAAAATTTATAAACTAAAATTTATCAACTATAATTATATATACTGTTATTTTATCAACTAAAATTTTCAGTTCAAGAAATGCGTTGGTTGTTAGATAAGAAGAAAACATGTCAAAATCTGATGTTGCGGTCATAAGCAATTACCAAAAACATTTTAATGAAAAATTCACACATCTACCCTTCTTCAAAGACAAAAGATTGCAACACAAAAGTTCTTATTAATATTATAATGGTACTAATTTAAACAAAAATGAGACAACTCGCTCACATATTTATTTGAACATTGAATTGAAAACAAAACGAAAACACATATATAGGTACTATTCAAGTACTTATAACTACTCTTGCATGGGTGACTTGCCTTTGTCACTACTCTGAAAGCCGCTAGAGGTAGAAGCCAAATATGGATGAGGAGTGAGAGGGAAACCACCACCTTGAGGAACAACATTAACAGAGACTTGATTTGTTTGCCTACTTGATGAAGTTTCCGTATGCGTACCAAAAGAGTCTATTGAATTTTTAAACTCCTCCAATTCCTCCAATATTTTCTCAGCTTCATCTAGTGTCAGATCCTCCACTGGTGTTAACCACCACTTCTTTAAACAATTCTCCTCGCGAGGATCGTTGGGCAGTTCAGTGATGGTACTGTTTTCTCGTGTTTTCTCAACTTCAATGGTGGCTTTATGTTCCACCATCTCTTCTTCAGCAGGGTCTGGGTGATCCATCAAGTGTTCGACCGCAATATTTTGCTGATCAGGGGTCTCGTTCATGAAGGTACTCATAACTCGATCAACGGATGGTTCACCAAAAGCAAAAATATCATCCTCTGCTGAAAAGATGATAATAGCAACATGACAGTCACAGAGAAGGCTGAGCTCAGAGGCCTTCCTATAGACATTACTTCGTCGTTTTGAGAAGGTAACCTCACGGTTACTTTGAGCCTCTATCTTCTGGATGGGAATCCTTTTGCGTCCTCTTGGCAGCCTAGCCATTTAAGATATAATTGTAACTAATACAAATGTTGCAATTTAGGTGTATGAAACGAATGAATGTAGATGTATGAAATGTTTGAATTTGACTCCAAAATGTGGTGCATATATATAGGAGTGAAAAGACACGACTATTGAAAAGACACGACTATTGAAGAACAATAAATAGAAATGTGAAAAGACACGACTATTGAAGAACAATAAATAGAAATGTGAAACAAATCCAAGAGACACTACCATTCAAAAATAATTATGAAAAACTACCGCCAAACTAAATCTTTTAAATTTAATTTTTTTCCCTTAATTTTTTAAGTCTAAGATTTAGGATGATTAATTTATAATTTTCATATAATTTTTTTGGTAGGTTTACTTAATATTTTAAAATTTAATTTTGTTTTTCTTTAACTTTTTAAGTCTAAGATTTAGGATGATTTATTTATAATTTTTATATAAATTTTTTTTGGTAGGAATAAAATGTAAAATTAAATAAAGGAAATAGTAATAATAACATTGTTCTAAATTATTATCTTGTCAATAATAAACTATGACATTACAAATTTTTTAATTATATTTTTAAGTAGTTTAATATACTTTTAATCAATAGATTAGTGGAATGAATCTGTAATCTAATTTTGGGATCATAGAATATTTTTAATTTTCAAATTATCTCATTTTTATAAAATCTATTTAGGGTTTCACAATTTATTTTTCTTTTATGTGTGAATTGCGGGGAACTTAAGTGTTTTTTACTTACTTCCAAATTTTCTTTTGAAAATATTCTCCCAGACCAACATAATAAAAGTCTTGGAATAATATTTTAGATGTGAAAAAGAATATGAGTTATTTTTTTGGAACAAGATTAAATAAAAAAAATTTCCAAATAAAGTTTCAGATAAGCATTTTTTTTTTGAATTGCATCATAATTTAATCTATGTATTTAAAACAATATGTATAATATTACATAATTAATTCTCATGTGGTTATATTAATACCTTATTTCTAACAACATATATATATATATATATATATATATATATATAATAAAATACATTACATTATATATATTATATGTGTAAACTGAAATTTACTTTTATTCTTCTATATTTTAGTTTTTAAGTTCTTATTATATATTTATATATATGAGTAAATATAGATGAGGAGTGAGAGGGAAGCCATCACCACAAGAAAAATTAAGAGAAATTTTATTTGTATTCTTTGTTAATGCATGATTATGATTTTAAGAAATAAACAAATGTTAAAATTTAACTTTATATCCAACGTCAATTCATGTACTTTATCTTAATAATTTATATCATATTTTAAATTTCTTTTAATCTGCATCATATAATATAACTATATACATAAACACATGTATATATATTATTATTACAAAATATAAGTGTGGAAATCTTTTCCTACTATTTCACGCCAACTCCTCCGCAGCCATCTTTGGCTAGAGTTGAAAATGGTGAGTTATGGGTCGGATTCGTGTTGGATCACTAAATTCATGTCGAAATTCGACACAATTCAAATCTGATCCGAAAATTTAATGAGTTGAAATACCTAACACGAATTTGATTCGATTGAATTTTTGATAACCCCACATAACCCGAAATACCTAATAGAATATATATTTAAATTGGATATTTATTAATTAATTTATAATAGTTTATTGTCAAAAGCATGTAATTCTAAATTGAAAAGGTGCCAATACTTATAATTTATATGTTCGTTGGCATTGTCCAACTGTAAAACAAATTTAAAGTGGTATCACTTTAGTTAAATGTAAATTGATGACAGGAAGATGCACTTAAATGTAAATTGATGACAGGATATAATTCATGTTAAATGTAACTTGAAATTTGTCAATTATTTTATAAATATATAAATATAATATATTTATATATAAATATTCGGGTGGATCGGCCCGAAAATAACCCGAATTTTTCAGGTCATTTTTGGGTCAACTCGAAATTGATCCGAACCTGAAAAACTCCAACGCGAATTCATATTTTACGGGTCAAATTCGTGTTTGGTTGTTAGTTCGAGTCCGAAATTGCTAGCCCTATCTTTGGCCACACCTCTATCTACCGTCTCTCTTCTCGTTTTACATTGCCTCAACATGTTGTCATTGGTTCTCCATTTTCCTACATCCTGTCACCAATCTACTCTTTTTCCCTATCTACCTAATCTACCTTCCCGTCTGATATATATACCATCGTATGTTCCTCTTCTTTGATATGCTCTATCTTCGATCTTTAGGCTCTAATTTGGTACCACACGCTACCACAAGCACTCATTCTTCTACGATTTGCAAATACATTTCTTCTTTGATTTGGCACTCTTGTTCCCACAAGCCTCTTCGGTAGAAGGGCTAGCAATAATTATACCTGAATATTTCGTCATTTTTTGTTCAAAATATTTATAATTGCGAATAAAAATTGATTATAAATTGTATTTAAAATTTTGGAATTTGATGATTTTATAGGTGGTGGTATGAGTTTTAGTAATTCTGAAATGAATTTAGAATTCTAATTTAAGTTTGGTAATTTTGTTGGTGCTAAGTCGTAGTGGTGGTGGAGGTGCAGCTGTTTGGTGGTTTATTAAGAGTTTAAAATAATTTGGCGAGTTATTAAAAAGAATTTGGTAATTTGGTTTGGTTGGTTGTGCTCATTATAAATAGCCCCCTACACACACAAATAATGTGAATTGAAAACCTCTATTTTTTTTAATGTACATCTCTATTTTTTTTAATGTACGTCATACAAAATAGTTATCTACATATATACATGTATGTATTACCACTACCAAATATATCTATTTTTTTTTTAAACTTCTCCTCCATTCACAATCTCGCCACCACATTCCCAACCAGCCGCAAAACATCATTCTACCACGTATCACCTCCTTCCACTTTCGCACACTCTGATCGATGCTCCATTTTTTATGCCCAACTTATCTTATTGCGATCTCCTACCCAAGCTTTTTGTGTTTAGAGCTGAACCTATCACTTTTTAACATACCTTTTTTAATTCTTGATGATTTAGAGCATTTGCATCCATGAAGTCCATTGATTCATTAATTCATGGATTGAATTGATGGAGTTGATTACTATTCATGATGAATCAACTATTTTTATTGATTTTATGCACCCATCAATTCATCGATTACTTTTTATCAAATAAATAATTACATTTTACATCATAAATTTAATTTCATTTCTATTATTTAATGGTTCCACAAATAATATCCGAATAATATATTGTTGGATAAATTTAGATTTTTGATAAGATTGTGGATAAATTCACATTTTTGATAAGATTGTGTTTTCTCGTGTTTTCTCGATATCAATGGTGGCTTTATGTTCCACCATCTCTTCTTCATTAGGTACACAGAACTCAGGGTCTTGCTGATCCATCAAGTGTTCGACCACATTATTTTGCTGATGGTATCCACAATTTGATCTACAGAGGGTTCACCAAAAGCAAAAATATCATCCTCTCCTCAAAAGAAGATAATAGCAACATGACAGTCACTGAGAAGGCTGAGCTCAGAGGCCTTCCTATAGACATTACTTAGCTACTATATATATATAGCAAAAAAAAATGTTGCACATCTTGTGGGCTCCATTAACAGGCCCTACAAAGTGGGTCCTACATGTGGGACACACATAATTTATTAATAATTTTGCAAAATTATAACATCTAAGGTAACATAGATTTGGTGTTGTTATAGAATGCTAAGTGTGTTACTGTATAGGTCTATGGTAACGATTTTGCCTATGTTAGCTTATGTGTGTCGAGGTGTTACCTTAGACCCAAAGGTTACATAGAACAAAACTATTCCAGCTAAGGTGTTACCTTAGCCTTTTTTTGGCCTTTGGTAACATTTTTTAGAGTCTAAGGTAACACAGTCGTGGTGTTACTGTAGGCTGTTTATGGCGTAGTGAGAGGTTACATTTCTTTGTACTTATGATATTTTTGCAAAATTTATACAATGTTATATTATTTGTTATAGTTGTTGTTTAGTTTATTATTATGAAAGTATATGCTTATTAAATAATTTGAATTGAAATGAGCCTTGTTTTTCAGGAGAATTGGTTGGTGACTAATAGGTGTCTTATGGATTATTAATCTTCTAGTTATATAAAGTATTATCCATATAACTATTTAGTTATTTATAATACTATCCATGAGATTATTAATTAATTTAATTATAAGTATTGAGATACACATGATCTTATAAAAAGTTAACAAAACTAGTAGTTGCTTTGCATCTTATATAAGCTAATATACTCTTACATTTTTAACCAAACATGCATGCATGACGCAATCACACATATATAATTTGTGTTATTTTTCTTTTACGTAAGGTTGAGCAAGATAATTAAGTTATCAAATAGTGTCTAATCAAACAGTTTGCCTAATTTCTATGGTAACCTTTATGAGATTATATTTAGACTTTCACTAGGGACATACTACTTTTAATCCGAAATAGTTAAATATAACTATTTAACCTGTATGATCATTGATTATGGGAGAAAAAAATATTGTTCAAGTTTTTTCTGCATTTTATTTTATGAGAACCAACTTTGTTTTACCATTGAGTAATTAGGTTGTTTAGTCGAACAACCCCGACATAAATAACCGACTGTTGTGGAATAAAAACTAGGTTGAAAATATTGCGGCTAGGGTTTGTATATTTAATGCTAGGGTTCGTGAGCTTCGTGCTTTAATGGCTGCTTCTGCGTTCGAGACTTAAACGGTCCTCACAGAATGCCTACGTATCTCTGTAAATTAGAGAATCAAGCCAATAAAACGTAGTTCTGAGGTGAGGGGTCAGGCCCTTTATATAGGCTGAGAAGCCTTAGAATTATGGTAGGATTTGGAGACTTGGTGGGCAAGTCTTTGAGGAATGTTCTAGATCTATTCCTTGTAGGAATCAGTTTCCATATTGGATTGGATGCTTTATTGGATAAGTCTGAAGGGGATATTATCCTTATCCAACTCTTATTTGCTGAGCTGTTTATTACTGTTAATATTAATTACGAAATTAATATTATATTTAGGGTTTTGGGCCCAGCTGGTGGGCCCCACGTTTTGACTATTCTCGGCCTAGTTAATGCCACATTAAATGTGTCTTTAGGGCTTATTTTCAGCCCATATCATTTGCCCCCCAACTTCTTTAGGAAAACTGATCAGGTTTTCGTAGAAGTTATATTTGCCTTAATCGAGACTCGGGGTCGTTTTTATCCCTTACCTGGGACTTCTTAATTTTCCTACCCTTATATGGGAGTTTTGGTTTACATTAGTGTTTCACGAGTATCGTCTTGCTTGTAAAGTGTGGAGCGACCTACACATTTACGACGATTTGCCTTATTCGAGGCTTTAATTTGTGCTTGCTTTTAGCAATTTCGGCACTTTCATAGAGTTTTTATGCATTATTAGCATATATTATTGCTCAACTTGTCAAGAAAATATTTCTATAATTTTCCTCGTATTTTTCTGTACTTTTCCTAATATTTTAGGAATTTTATGTACCAACAGGTATTTTTCGTAATTTTTCCTAATAATTTAGGAATTTTTATGTACCAACAGGTATTTTTTGTAATTTTTCCTAATAATTTAGGAATTTTTATGTACCAACAGGTATTTTTTGGGAATTATTTTTTAATTTCCCAACATTATTTTAAAATTTTTTAAAGGATTAACTTTAAAAAAGTCATCCTGGCAAGAAATGCCTCCTGGGCGTGGGTACCCCCGCCAAGGAGACACCCTCCTTAGGCACGCCTAGGGGGTTTGGTCTCCTGGGCGTGGGTAATTTTTGTCCCTGGAAATGCTTCCTGGGCGTGGGTACCCCCGCCAAGGAGACACCCTCCTTAGGCACGCCTAGGGGGTTTGGTCTCCTGGGCGTGGGTGACCTTTGTCCCTGGAAATGCTTCCTGGGCGTGGGTACCCCCGCCAAGGAGACACCCTCCTTAGGCACGCCTAGGGGGTTTGGTCTCCTGGGCGTGGGTGACCTTTGTCCTTGAAATGCTTTCTAGGCGTGGGTGCCCCCGCCAAGGAGACACTTTCCTTAGGCACGCCTAGGGAGTTTGGTCTCCTGGGCGTGGGTATACCCTTCTTTAGAGAAAATCGAGCTAGGCGTGGGTACCCCCGCCAAGGAGACACCTTCCTTAGGCACGCCTAGGAGGTTTGGTCTCCTGGGCGTGGGTATAGCCTTCTTTAGAGAAAATCGAGCTAGGCGTGGGTACCCCCGCCAAGGAGACACCTTCCTTAGGCACGCCTAGGAGGTTTGGTCTCCTGGGCGTGGGTATAGCCTTCTTTAGAGAAAATCGAGCTAGGCGTGGGTACCCCCACCAAGGAGACACCTTCCTTAGGCACGCCTAGGAGGTTTGGTCTCCTGGGCGTGGGTATAGCCTTCTTTAGAGAAAATCGAGCTAGGCGTGGGTACCCCCGCCAAGGAGACACCTTCCTTAGGCACGCCTAGGAGGTTTGGTCTCCTGGGCGTGGGTATAGCCTTTTAATTGGGCTTCCTGCCTTTAAATTCTAACGGGATTTTATCCTATTTTCTAAAAATGTCGTAGAACATTCTAGAATTATTTCAAAATTTGAATTTCATGGGCTTCCCGCCTATTCAAAGGCCCAGTCACCTGTTGACAGCCCATTTACTGGATATAACCGGTTGAATGACCAACCATGAACTCTATAAAAGAGTAGTGTGCATCCCTCATTTCTCATTTCACTATTCAGCAAAAATTATCATTCCCTTATCACAAATATTTTTCAAAAAAGCTCTGCTAGGGTTCTGTCGTGAGGCGATTTCCGGCGTCTTTACTCCGCCCTATTTTCCAGTTTCTGTTTGAAGATCGTTGAATCTTCATCTTCTTCAACCTCCTTTTTCAACTCTTCTGGGTTTCAAGCTTTCAAGGGAAGCATATCAATGGAGGATTCTAGCTCTTCAGGCCAGTCACAACTCGCTAACACTTCCACCACCGCTCCACGGCTTTCAAGGGGTAAGAACCCTAAAACATCTCTTGTCCATGCCAGTGTTTTTTCCCTTAGAAATCTTTTAAATGAGTTTGGTCAAGCTTTTCCAAACATGCTTCATTTAGATGCTTATGAATATAAATCGAAATATAAACAACATAGGGTAGACATTCTAGCCCAACTTTTTCATATTAATGGGCCTTATAGGGCCGTTGCTCCGGCCTCAAACGAAAGGGCTTGTCACCCAAAGCCTGGGGCCATTAGGATTTATAAAGAAACTTTTTATGCTGGTTTTCGCCTACCTCCTCCTCCTTTCGTTTACCGTCTTTTGGCCGAAGCCCGGGTTTGTCCAACCCAACTTATGCCAAATGCATGGCGTTTTATCTATTGTTTCTTGGTCCAATGTAAGAAACATGGGCTTGAGCCCAGTATCTCTGTTTTTCGATATCTATTCAAATTTGTCAATTCTTCTGATAATTCGGGCTGGGTCAAAATCCAACACCGTTCCTTGGCCCGTTCTTGTTTTGTTTCGGATTCCGCTCCTGATTCCCTTCCTAATTGGAAAAGGGAATGGTTTTATATCTTTTTGGATGGGGATGACTGGGACAACTATTTTCGGCCCAACTTCTGCAGAGCCGTTGATGGGCCTGTTAGGAGTTTAAAATTGGGCGTGGAAGAAGAGGCCGCCATAAATTTGTTAACATCGGATAATTTGCATCAATGTGCAAATTTGATTTCTGAAGATTCGTTGCAGGCCCATGGGCTAAGCGATTTGGGCCCTGAGGGTAATTCTCACCTCTTGCTTTGTTAACATTTTATGCTAGATATAATTATCTAACTTTCTTGTAATCATTTTGCAGCCAAAACTGCCCTGGGAGCAATTTTTAAGCAGAGGGAGACTGCTGCCACTGCTAGGGTGGTAACAGAGAACCCTAGGGCCAAAAGGGCCAGGACAGATGAGGCCTCGGCCGCGGTGGAGCGTGTTCCTGCTTTTCTTCAAGAAAAGCCAGTTCCTATTGAGGAAGACCTCACTTCCTTTACAGTGGGATGGGGTTTATGCAATAGGGACACAGCTGTAGGTGACTCCAGGGCTGCAGCTGAGTGGTCCAGGAGCGTGGTTACTCCACGGGACAGGGTCCACATTGTGGAGTCCTCTGATGACTTGCAGATTGAGCTTCTCGGGGCTCAAGCTGTTGCTTCGGTAATTTCTTATTCAACTTCTTTAGTTTAATTACATTTACTTTTCCCTTATTTACTTGTTTCCTTTGCAGATGAACGCCTACCTTCAGGCCGCTGTTCATAACCTGAAGGAGGTGCGTGCTGAAAAGACCATTGCTGAGAGGGATAGAGACAGATACTTTGATGCCTCCGAGGCAAACTTTGCTCGTTTTAGGGAGGTGGAGAAGGAGCTGGCTGCTGAGAAGGAGAAGAACAGGAAGCTTCAGCTGGAGGTGCAGCAGAATAGGGAACACATCATTGCTGATTACAAGGCTTCTAAGGACTTTCAAGATGTCCTGAATGCCGAGTATGATGCAAACTTTCCTGGCACCTTCAAGGAGTGTTGGGAGGGGATCATCGAGGAGCTGAGTGGGAAGATCGAGGGGGTATCCCTGGAGAAGTTCCCGGTACCTGCTATCCCTGGATTGACAGATACTTTGGAGGTTGCTACAGAGACAGCAGTGGATGGGGACTCTCAGCCCACTCAGAATCCACCTTCTTCTCCTGGGGTAGAGACAGCAGATCCTTCTTCTACCCAGGGAGATGTAGTTATTGAGGACTTAGATGAGTAGATGGCCCTGCGTGGCTTATTTCTGTTTGTCTTTATTTATTCTGAACTTTTGCCCTTCGGGGCTTATGACTTAACTTATTTATGCAGTAGTTCCTTTTGTTTCCATGTTCTCATTTTTTGCTTATTGTTCGTTAAACTTTAGAATTTCTCAAGTACTTGGCCTCCTGGCTGGTACTAAACTCACAAGTTAGTTCAATGTTTGCCTTTCGTGTTTATTTTAACAAAGAGAAATAACTCATAAAGAAAACAATATAAATTCCATTATGCTGTCAATGGATATCAATAGAATGGGTTCAACCCTTACATAAATATTCTATCTTCTACCGGGAGCAACATGCTCTAAAATGGTTTCATTCGAACCTTATTCCTAATAAATAGATAAAAGTCCAAGCCTTTGTCAAAAGAACTTAGATATAATAAACTTTGAGGTTCACAGCATGCCAAGTTCGGGGCACCTCAACCCCATTCAAGGTTTCTAACTTGTAGGATCCTTGCCCTAACACCTTTCTGACTAGATATGGTCCTTCCCAGTTTGGTGCTAACTTTCCTTTCTGGCCAACTCCTGAGGCTTCAATCTTCCTTAAAACCATGTCACCTTGTCGAAAGAATCTTTCTTTAACTCTCTGGTTGTAGTGAAAAGATGCTCTCTTCTGATATTCAGCATTCTTCGCATTAGCTCCATCTCTAACCTCATCAATTAAGTCAAGGGCAAGTCTCATTCCTTCGTCATTAGTTTCTGGCTCATATGCCTCAACTCGAGGTGATGCTTGCATGATCTCTAAAGGCACAACTGCCTCGGCTCCATAAGCCAGCAAAAATGGGGTTGCTCCAGTCGTTACCTTACAAGTGGTACGATATGCCCAAAGTATGGGCAACAACTCATCTACCCAAGTATTCCTAGAGCGTTCGACCCTCTTTTTCAGTCCATCAAGGATAATTCGATTAGCTACCTCAGCTTGCCCATTGGCCTGAGGGTGTGCCACCGAGGTAAAACGGAGCTCAATCGCATTCTCTTCACAATACTTCTTAAACTCCTCATTGTTAAATTGTGTCCCATTGTCTGTCACAAGGATTCGTGGGATTCCGTATCTGCAGATGATGTTCTCCCAAAAGAACTGGGAAACTTGCTTGGTGGTTATCTTGGCCAGGGGTTTAGCCTCAATCCACTTAGTGAAATAATCAATTGCTACTATTAGGAATTTCCTCTGTGCTGAAGCCATGGGAAAGGGTCCAAGTATATCCATCCCCCACATTGCAAATTGAATGGGAGAGTTAATCGAGGTCAACACCTCAGGCGGTTGCCTCACAATTGGGGCATGCTTCTGGCATCTCTCACATCTCTTGACATAGTTTTGTGCATCAGCCAACATCTCCGGCCAATAAAACCCTAAACGAATTATCTTGTGAGCTAGGGCTCTGCCCCCCAAGTGTTGCCCACAGATTCCTTCATGAACTTCCTCCAATGCTTCCCTTGCCTCTATAGGCCTTAGACACTTCAAGTACGGGATTACAAACGACCTTTTGTACAGAATACCCTCAATCAAAGTATATCTCAACGCTCTTACTGAGAGTTTTCGTGCCTCCATGGCATTGTCTGGGAGCCAACCGGTCTCCAGGTGTGCCTTAATAGGATCTATCCAAGAGCCTCCTATATCAATTGGTGCCACTAACTTTGCATTAACGGTCGGGGCCTTCAAGACCTGAAAGTAGACACTCCCGGCATAATTTTCTATTTCAGAAGAAGCAAACTTAGATAGGGCATCGGCCTTAATGTTTTCCTCTCTTGGAATGTGCTCAACATAGCACTCCTCAAACTGGGACATAACAGCCTTTACTACTCTCAAGTATTTTGCCATAGTCTCATCTTTAGCCTCGAATTCACCATTTACTTGTGCTACCACAAGCCTTGAATCTCCACAAACTTTGAGATTCTTGACCCTCATGATTCTGGCCAAGCCCAAACCAGCTATCAATGCCTCATACTCCGCCTCGTTGTTGGTAGTAGGGAAATCCAACTTTAAAGCGTACTCAACTGTGAACCCATCGGGGCTTTGCAAAACCAAACCTGCACCACTAGATTTTGTTTTTGATGCTCCATCAAAATAGAGCACCCAATATTCCTTCAGATCGGGTGTAAGTTTCTCTTCTTTTTCCTCTAGCCCAGGGGTAGTCATTATCTCTTGCCCCCCGACTTCTTGGTTGTTAATAGTACATTCAACCACGAAGTCAGCTAATGCCTGAGCTTTGATAGCTGTCCGAGGCTTGTATGTGATGTCAAACTCTCCTAACTCAATCGCCCATTTGATTAGTCTTCCACTGGCCTTAGGGCTATGCAATATGTTCCTCAATTGCTGGTTTGTCAGAACTTGAATCTTATGTGCCTGAAAGTAAGGCCGCAGCTTTCTTGAGGCAGTTACTAATGCCAAAGCAAACTTTTCTATGGGTGAGTAATTCAACTCAGCCCCATGCAACACTTTGCTCACATAGTAGATAGGTTTCTGGACCTTCTCCTCTTCCCGAATAAGGACAGCACTCAGGGCTTGTTCGGATACCGCCAGGTATAAACTAAGAATCTCCCCAGGACTTGGTTTAGTCAACAACGGGGCTTCAACCATGTACTTCTTTAGTTGCTCAAAGGCCTCTTGGCTTTCAGGTGTCCACTCAAAATTTTTCACCTTTTTTAATGCTTGGAAGAAAGGCAAGCATTTGTCTCCAGACTTGGAGATGAATCTTCCTAAGGCTGCAACTCGACCTGTCAACCTCTGCACATCTCTTATAGAGCGTGGTGGCTCCATGTCTAAAATCGCCTTGATCTTGTCAGGATTGGCCTCAATGCCTCTTTTTGAAACCATCAGCCCTAAAAACTTCCCCGATCCAACGCCAAAAGCACACTTGGCGGGATTCAACATCATCTTGTGGTGCCTCAGCACTTCAAATGCCTCTCCGAGGTGCTTGATATGATCAGCCTTAAGTAGGCTCTTGACTAACATGTCATCAACATATACCTCCATGGTTTTTCCAATCAGATGGGCGAATATCTTATTCACCAATCGTTGGTAAGTAGCTCCTGCATTCTTTAGACCAAAAGCCATGACAAGATAACAGAAGACACCAAAGTCAGTTATGAAAGATACCTTAGGTATGTCATCCTTGTGCATCTTAATCTGATTATAGCCGCTGAATCCATCCATGAAGCTTAACATCTCATGTCCAGCTGTAGCATCTATCAACATATCAATCCTCGGCAGGGGAAAACAATCTTTTGGGCATGCATCATTCAGGTCAGTGAAGTCTATACACGTTCTCCACTTCCCATTTGCTTTCTTGACCATGACTGGGTTCGCTAACCATTCAGGAAACTGGATCTCTTCAATAAAACCAGCTTCCAAGAGCTTATTCACTTCTTGCCTAATGGCCTCTTGCCTCTCCGGAGCAAAGTTTCTCTTCTTCTGCTTTATTGTCTACCTTTTGGGGTCAACATTTAACCTATGAGTTATGAGTTGGGGGTCAATCCCTGGCATATCAGCTGCTGTCCAAGCGAACACGTCGCTATTCTTCTGTAAGAATTCTATTAACTTGCCCTTCAGGGGTTCTTTCAGAGATGCTCCAACATAAGTAACTTTTTCAGGATCATTAGGTTCTAGAGGTACGGGAATCAAATCCTCTGCTGGCTTCCCTCTATGCTCTTCATCATCACGGACATCCATGTCTTCAATCGGAAGGACCTGCCCCCCGACTCCATCGGCCCTCAGTGCGGCCACATAGCAACTTCTTGCCATCTTCTGATCACTCTTTTGTTCTCCGACACCATTCCGTGTCGGAAACATAATTTTCATATGATAGGAAGAGGCCACAGCCTTAAACGCATGAAGTCCAGTCCTTCCAAGGATTGCGTTGTATGTTGATGCTGCCTTGATCACCAAGAAATTCAACATCTGAGTCGCCTCTTTAGGCTCCTGCCCAATAGTCACGGGTAGCTGAATAGTCCCTTCAACGTTGGACTCCACTCCGTTAAACCCGTATATAGGCATGTTTGTAGGGGTCAGTTGAGAGTCGTTGTAACCCATCTTTACAAATGCATCATGAAATAAAATATCCACAGAAGCCCCATTGTCTATCAAGACTCGTTTTACTTCGGAGTTTCCAATCACGGGAGTTATGACCAGCGGGTCGTCATGGGGGAATTTCACCCCTTCCAAGTCTGAATCATCGAAACCAATTACCATCTCGGTTTTAGCACGCTTCGGGGCTTCTCCCACAATGTGCATTACTTCTCTAGCATAAGCTTTTCGAGAATTCTTAGTCGTGCCAGCTGCTGTCGGGCCTCCCCAGATCATATTGATAACTGCCCTTCGGGGCTGGGGATTGCGATCATGGTTGTCATCCCTCCTATTATTATCTCTCCTTTCATTGTCCCTTCTGTCATTGTCCCTTCTCTGGTTCCCACGGTCATCACCCTTGGTGAACTGACTTAGTTTTCCTCTTCGTATCAAGAACTCAATCTCATCCTTGAGTTGCCTACAATCGTCGGTGTCATGTCCCACATCTTTGTGGAACCTGCAGTATTGCTCCTTATTTCGCTTAGCTGGGTCTCCTCTAAGTGGCTTCGGCCATCGGAAATCCTTTTCTTTTTCAATGTCCAACAGGATCTGGCTTCTTGGAGCATTAAGTCTGGCATACTCTGAAAACCTTGGACCCGAGTTCTTTTTTGGAGCATATTCAGAGTCTCTGCTAGCTCGGGGATACTTGTCCCTAGCATCGTACTCTTGTTCTTGCTTCCGCTTGTTCCCTCCATTGCCCAACGTGGCTTCTTTCTTGATGCTGTCCTCAGCTTTTATATACTTGTCCGCCCTTCGTTGAAGTTCATCCATGCTTTCAGGGGGGTGTTTTGCCAACGACCTCTTAAAAAAGAGATCCGTGGTTCCATGCTGTAAGGCTACCATGGCCACCTTATTTTCCAAATCGGTTATATTCAGAGTTTCCTTAGTGAATCGCTTGATGTAATCTCTTAAGTTCTCATTCTTTCCCTGTGTCACATACATAAGGGATGCAAAGCTTTTCTCATGAATTCTTCCGCTAATGAATTGACTGACAAAAGCGGTACTCAACTCCTTGAAAGAGCTAATAGAGTTTGGAGGTAAACGACTATACCAACGTTGCGCCATGCCCGACAGGGTTTGGGGAAACGCCCTACACTTAAGGGCATCGTTGGCAGGCTGCAGTAACAAGGCGCTTGTAAACGTTCTCACATGAGTTGCGGGATCCCCCGTTCCATCGTAAGCTTTGATTGTGGGCATCTTAAACTTTCGGGAGATATGTGCATTCATCACCTCCTCAGTGAATGGAGGGGTCGGATCATCCAGATCTCCTTGTAGCATCAAATCTCTAGGATTATTCTTGGGGAGTTCCACCCTGGTAGTTCCTCTGGTTGGGGCTTCAGCCCTTCGGTGTCTCCTTGAAGACCTCTCCAGATCTATGAAGGGAATCCCTCCTGAAGTCGGAGGAGGTCGAGTCTGATTAGGGTTCTGTCTCTCTAGTTCCCTTGCTTGGTCGTCCTTCAGCTTCTGAATCTCGGCTTCATAAGCCTTAATTTTCTCTGCGATTGTTAAAGGACCATCTCGGTTCGATGGATTCCTCCCTAGAGGCTCCTTACTAGCGCGTCGCCTCCTTGGGGCTTCGTCTCGATCATCGTCTTCAGATGACGAGTCTCCGGTATAAGGACCAGAGTAATCATAGTATCCTGGTTCAGGAGGAGCCGGGCCTCTAAGATAAGGGGATTGTTGTTGCCCATGGATCAACCGAGCATGACCGCTTGGTCCTGGATCCCTTGGATCTTGGGGGTAATTAGGCAGCCCATACATTGGGTTGGTGTTGACAGGGAGCGAAGAAGTGGAGAGACTGTGAAGCGGCGGGCGGCTACTCAGAGGGAGAGGAGAGACCACCATCTGGAGCGGGTTAGTCTCCTGTCCTAGAGGGACGATTACAGGTTGAGATCTTTCAGCGGGGGGATCCGTCCCTTGTAGTTGAGAGGCCTGACTATGAGGGTTTGTTTCCGTCAATGGGGGTACAGACCCTGGCCCTGTACCAACAGGAGGAGCAGCGATTGGTGGAACGATGGTTCCGGAGGTAGCCTCGGTTGAGACCGGTGTTGTTCTTCGAGTGGTAACCATGGTTGATGTCTTCTTCCCACAGACGGCGCCAAATGTTGTGGAATAAAAACTAGGTTGAAAATATTGCGGCTAGGGTTTGTATATTTAATGCTAGGGTTCGTGAGCTTCGTGCTTTAATGGCAGCTTCTGCGTTCGAGACTTAAACGGTCCTCACAGAATGCCTACGTATCTCTGTAAATTAGAGAATCAAGCCAATAAAACGTAGTTCTGAGGTGAGGGGTCAGGCCCTTTATATAGGCTGAGAAGCCTTAGAATTATGGTAGGATTTGGAGACTTGGTGGGCAAGTCTTTGAGGAATGTTCTAGATCTATTCCTTGTAGGAATCAGTTTCCATATTGGATTGGATGCTTTATTGGATAAGTCTGAAGGGGATATTATCCTTATCCAACTCTTATTTGCTGAGCTGTTTATTACTGTTAATATTAATTACGAAATTAATATTATATTTAGGGTTTTGGGCCCAGCTGGTGGGCCCCACGTTTTGACTATTCTCGGCCTAGTTAATGCCACATTAAATGTGTCTTTAGGGCTTATTTTCAGCCTATATCACCGACATAATTAATTTATGTTATGATCTTAATTTCTTTTTCCTTGGATATTGTAAACCATGGCGATTTTAAGACTAATGAAGTTGTTAAAATCAAGGGTTTTCATCCTTTATATGGATTTAAACTCATATGTTTAGTGTTGATAAAATTTTGTAACAATTTCTAAATTTTGATGGTGATATTATTTTTTAGTTTCTGAACATGGGTCTATAGCTGATTTACTTAAACTTTGAAGTTGGCTTAACAAAAATTTTAATAAGCTATGATCAAGTTTAAAAAACAAGCTAATACAAAATTTAAAACAATATTTACTTGAGTTTTAAAAGTTAGTTATATGGTAGAAACTTAAATAAAATACATTCAAATTAACTAACATTCTATATTTGAAGGTAAACAACTTTTTTCTTAATTTGATTGAGAAATTTGATAAACATTAAATATTGTGTAAATTAAAAAAATGTTGAAAAAAGTACTAACATTTTTCTATATTAACCAAGGATATATGAGACTCCATTCCTTTCCCGGTGTTGAAACTATGGAGAAAATATTAGAATTTTCTTCACTTCATTAGCCTCAACAACTATTTTTTGTGTTTACCTTCTTTCTTCAAACTAGTGAGAGATCGAGTTCTATAAGTAATATTATGGTGGAAGGGATATATGAAATTAAAATTTTAATACAAATCTAGTCTATGAATCAATTATCTAAACATCTATAAAATAAAATAGTTTTTAAAATAATTTTATATACAGTTTTGTTAAAAAATAAATTTTGAAAAATATAACGTCAACCCAAGACCTCCAAAGACCAAAATATTTAATATATGGGCCTAAAACTTATATGATATTTGGGCTCCCAACTGCAAAGACCAAAATATTTAATATTTGGACCTAAAACTTATATGCTATTTGGGCTCCCAACACTTATGTTGTGTACAACCCTAATCTTATATCCAACTATATATATTAAATCAATTTCTAGGTTTTTGCACCCAATAGCTATTTTCATTCTTCTTTTCATCCGTGTTCATCTTCAACTTATATTTTCACCCTCCGTATTTGTGTTCATCTTCAACTTATTTTTTAAACAGAATTAAATATTCTCATTCTTGTATCTAGGCCTGTCAACTGGTCGGATTCGGATTGCATTATCCTAAATTCATATCCAAATCCGTTAAGAATTTTTCGAATTCGGATCGGATCGGATCGGATCACGGGTCGGATATTTTTTAGGTCGATCCATATCCGATCCATTCGGATTTCGGGTTATCTGATCGGATCTCCGATCCGTTTAATAAATTTTAAAAATTAATTTTTTTATATTTTTAAAATGACATATACATTTATATTTGGATTTGTATTTTAAAACTTTTTGACGAAATAAAAATTAAAAATATGACATGTACACTGACAAATCCAAATTTATATTCCAAAATAATATTATTTATAAAAAAAATTATATATTATATTTATATATTTAATATATATTATATATTACATAAAAATATAAAATATATAATAAAGATAATATATTCAGATCGGATTGTTATTGGATCGGATCATACAAAATCCATATCCGCTCCTTATCGGATCGAACCCTTATCGGATCGGATCATTAAAGGATCGGATTTTTTTTAGAAGGATCCATACCCGCTAATTTAGCTACGGATCGGATCGGGTCGAATATTCGATCCATTGACAGGCCTACTTGTATCTTATTGATACACCTTTTTCCTCTCAATTTATATTTAGATAATTCATTAAAATTAAAAAATAGCCATACACCTTTTGTCTTCCATCTCCAACTTACATTTCATTGAAATCAGAGTTAGCAGGGTGTTAAGTAACAGTGAGTATCATTTTCATCCTCATCCTTTCCATTATGTTAATTACTTTTTAATAATGTTTTATTTAATTTTGATTTATTTGTGAATTATATCTACCAAATGGTGTCATTAGAAATGATAAATAACGTCATTTCAGTCTTCAATAATGAATTTTTAGTGATTTCTTTTCTATTAACAATTCTAATATTTAAATTAAGTTTCAACATTTTGATCTGTTAGTCATTATTGTTAACATTTTGTAGCACTCTAGTTACATATAACATTGTTAACAAATTTTGTGTTTTGATTCATATCGACTGATTACAAAAAATATTTGTAAAAAATTTATGTTTTTGCTTTATATCAACGAGATGATCTAGGTGTTAATATTTTTAATATTTGTTGTACTTATGAGATATGTTATTTCAAATGATATTTTTGCTTTTATTTTATGTTCTAAGTTAAAATTTAATTATTACTGGTCAATTTATTTTTGGTAAATCTGGTATTCTTTGTAGTTTTAATCATTTATTTGGATTAGATTTTAAAATTAATTTTTTTGATTCTACCGGCTAGACTTATGATAAACTAAATTATAATTTTATACACTATTATATATATAAAATGAAAAGATAAATTAAGCCTGATTTTGTTTCATGCAGGAAGATGCCAACTAGGAAAGACGCTGCATGGATGCACTGTACAGAGGTAGTTGAGGGGAATAAAAGAAAGGTAAAATGCAATTCTTGCCCCAAGGTGGTGGGAACACTACATGAAAACCCAACAGAAAAATCCGTTTGCATGTTAAGGAAATCCGTTGGGAAAACCCTTTACCAACGGAATGATCACCAAACCTGTCTGTTAGAGGAAACCTTGTTGGGAAATCATTACCAACGAATTTGTCACTACAAGAAAAACTGAATCAGACAACACCTATCAGACAACGTAAACTGGAAAAAGCGTTGCCCAAAATCAACAGACAAGTGTTTTAATTTTTTTTTTAAAAACATTGTCTGATCCAGCCTTCAGACAACGGGGTTTTGACAATTTAATTCCGTTGTCTAACAAATTGAATCAGACAAGTGTTTTGTTTTTCAAGGTGTTGTCTGAAGAGACTTCAGACAATGTTATAATTACCGTTGTTTTTTTGATTTGATTTGAGTTGGCTCAGACAACGGTTTATAATTGTGTTGTGCAAACGAGTTGATTCAGACAACGGTTTACAAAATACCATTGTTTGAAGAAAGTTCAGACAATGTATCAATTACCGTTGTTTGTCTGATTTGAATAGACAAGTGTTTTTTTTTATTGTGTTGTGCAATAGAGTTGGTTCAGACAACGGTTTGCAAATACTATTGTTTGAAGAGACTTCAGACAACGGTATTATGCTAGTGTTGTGTTTATTTAATCATGTATCAGACAATTGTTTTAGGATAAAAACCGTTGTCGGAATCACTGTACAAAATTAAAAAAAAAACCACAGTAGCAGCCAATCCTGGACAATATATCCAACATACCAAACCAACGAAGAAAGAATTGCCATGTCAACAAAACACTAATTGAAATAAACACAAATCAAATTACAAACTTCATGAAAATCAAAGAAACACAAATCAAATTACATTATGAGAGTTGAATTAGTTCCTCTAGATCATCTCGCATGTAGCTAGTCATGTCGTCATCAAGTAAATCAACATCCGGTAAATTGGGCACAAAGAACTCATTCTCAAGTTCTACTTCGACAGATCCCTCATTCTCATCTTCGCTATCTTCGTAGTATTTTTTTTCGGGAAATTTCAACACCACGGACCATAATTTTTCAAGAGGGTCGTCGATGTAACAAACTTGTTTAACATGTTTCGCCAACACAAATGGATCATTCCAAAACCCCAACCTATTCAAATTAACCAATGTATATCCCAACTCATCAACCTTAATCCCTTTGTTCATATCTACCCACTTACAACGAAAAACAGGGACCCTAAAGCTATTATAGTCCAACTCCCATATACTTAAAATAACCCCGTAAAATGTATGTGAAGTATGTTCAATGTTGTTACCCTTAGCTTGCACAACCATTGTATTAGCATCCACACACACACCACTGCATTGAACTTGACGCGTATCATCCCGATCCTTGGTACTGAATGTAGACCCATCTATTCTGTAGCCGTTGAATGTAGGCACCTCCTTGTTGGGCCCATCTGCAATCCACCTTATCTCTTGGGGTACCTCCTTTTCATTTTGCAAATCTGAAGCAATCTTCAAAATACAAAAAAAACAAATTGCAAACTCATTCATCTGAGCTAAGGAGTTCTAAAAATTGCACAAGCCTATTGAGTTGTAAAAACTGCAAGTTTAAAAGTTACAATTAACTCTCCTCGCAAATAAGTTTAAATATTAATTTATACTAGTTTCATGGGGCATAAAGATCAAAATAGCTGGCACAGCCTAATTTGTCTGTAATGGTCCTCAAGCCCGAGTTCTGGGTACTGGTCAATATAGTAGTGATCTACTAAGATCTCCAAACAAATTAATTTTTTATTTTTTGAAAATTTGGGAAAATCAATATATTAGATATATCTTAACATCCGTACGGTTGGATCGTCGAGAAATAGTTTTTAAAAAATAGAAACAATAATCAGTGACAAAACACGAGTTACCGGTACTGGTCAATATAGTAGTGATCTACTAAGATTTCCTACCAAATTAATTTTTTATTTATTGAAAATATTGTAATATCATTCAATTAGATATATTTTAATAGAAAGCTAGTTAATTTAATATTTCACAAATAAAAATTATTTTAAATAGTTAATAAAAAATATTACTTTATAAACGATTTCATTTTCGTTTCCCTCTTCTATTTTCCCTCCTATGTTTCATCCAACAAACCAAAATTTTCTTGAAATTTCACTTCCCCCCAAACCCACATTTCACTTCCCCCTTTCTGTTTCAAAAGGCCTCTTTGTACTCTATCAGTCTATCTCTATATCTTTCGCACACACAAACTCACGCCCATCTCACTACCCTATCCCATCTCACCATCTTCGAATACCAAACCAAGTTTATGAACTCACCGTTCCTAACACAACCTCTATCTCAAATTTCAAAATTCCTGGCTCGAAATCACAGCTCAGTTTGTTCATCGAATCTCCAATCCTAGGTTCGATTCAGTCAATAAGCGACTTTGATATTAATTGGTGAGTAATAAACAAACTGGTGATTCTCGTAATAAATTATAAATAGCTTTGTGTTTGAATTTGTCGAGTCTATTTTGGTTTGTTCAAATACAAAATTAATTTCTTAGATGGTAGAGTTAAGAGAAGAGCTACTTTTAGATAGTGATTGTTTCTTTTTAGGTTATGCTTAAAAATGAATTCCAATATGGGTAATTTCTTAGATGGTAGAGTTAAGAGAAGAGCGACTTTTTAGATACTCCGGAATATCTTTCTAAGATAGTTGATGTGTTAGGTCAGCTGCTTCCAGCAGGTAATGTGTGTTCTTTGTCCAATTCATTTTTTTTAAATGATTGTTTAGACTGTTTTCCCTTAATGTAAACTTTCGTATTTCTATATAGGAGAAAATGTGGAGCGTGATGCAGTCCAGAAGTCGCTTATGCTATTGTTGCGGCAGGACGTGAAGAGTAAGTTTATCCGAATATGGTGGCTAAGAGCTTGTGGGATTTTGAATGTTAATTTGTATAGGAATTGGTTTTCTACTTGTTACTGTTTGGATTTTATGGTGTGAAGTCATAAATTTTGGCTGTGTTAAAATTAAATTGTGTTACAACAGAGGTTTCTTGTTTGGATATTCGTCTTGTACAATAGTCTTGTTAATTAGTGAATAAACCATTGAATTTACAACAGAGGTTTCTTGTTTGCATAATTTAATATTTTTGACAAGTCAATTGCTTGCATTTGTGGAGCCTGCAAGATGTGACTGCGGATGAGTTTAAGATGTTCATAAACTTCTTGGGGAGCATGAGTTTATTTGGTCCAGGTGCACCAGCAGAGCGTTTACAAGAGCTTGTTAAAATTATTGAAGCACAGGCTGATCTAGATGAACAATTTGATGTAAGTTTTCTGCTTGCGAAAGTCTTCCATTCAACATCATGACTAGCATTCTGGAGCAACAATACATTTTTTGAACATGTTACCTTAACAATCAGTCTATAAAGTGATTTCCATTTGTTTTTGTGAATCTTTAATATTCTTAGGAAAGGTATTAAAATTTTCAAAGCTGACAGAATGACATTGCTTCATTTTCTAATTGAACTTGTCTGAACATCCAGAAATTACTTGATGACTAATTAATGGTTTCTCAATGATATTACATTCTATTAATTTTTCACTTAGATCTATAGAATCCCACATGATGTGCTATCAATTTGTATTGAGTCATAAATTGGATAATATTCTCTTATGTTAATTTGTGGTTTTTAGATCTGAAACAAAACATTCCCTTTCTGATATAGGTCTCAGATGGGGATCACATTGACAGATTAATAACCTGCCTTAAAATGGCCCTTCCTCTTTTTAAGGTATTTATGCTATTTGAAATTAATGCTATTTGGGCTTATTCCTCGGTGAGGGACATGTATTTAACCATGTTTTGTTTTTTCAGAGGGGTGCATCAAGTAGCAAGTTCGTTGACTATCTGAACAAACACATAATACCCGTATTTGTCTGTGATTCTATCATCTGGTATATCAGTTTTTCATAATTGTGTAAAGGAACATTCAGAATTTAAAAAAAAAGTGTCTTAGTTATGTTTATATGTTGCAGACTAGAGCATCTCTGCAACTCATTCATCAGATGATTCAATTTTCTATACTATTGCAGGAGAAATGGTTGTTGGGCCAAGGAAAACCCCCTGTTTATGGATGAAATTTCAACAGGACTTGCAAGTCTGCTGTTGCTATGAAAAATTAAAGATTCATTCTTATATGTCCTATGCAGCAGATGAATTTCGAGCATAGCACATCTAGTTACCAAGCACACTTTAGCAGATTTTAAAATTTGATTCATGATTCAGTATGGCTCATTTTATCTTCTCTCCATGTTTAACATGACAGGGACATTTTCAAAAAGAAGTAGTGCAGGTGGGAAGAGTAGTGTACATTATTTTGCAAATTCCAAGCAGTCACCAGCTAGTACCATACTTTCTTGACATTGATATGCTTTATCTAATTCTTGTGCAGAATGCTAATCCAGCAGCTAGAGTGAGTGTGAAATTGGTTTCTAAAGCGGGTGTTGGTGTCTTTAAATCTCCTTTGCCAGAGCTGCAGTGTCTTAAAACTCTTGAAGTTGCCTTCTATCGAGCATTAGTAGGGTAAATGCAAGTAATGTCCATCCACTGGGAGTATCACCATATGCCTGACCTACTCTGCAACAGTCTAGGCATCCTCGGCTTCAATTTGCTCACTGCAGACACTACCTTGAAATATTTAGTTCTAGTATGATTTTGTCCTTTTGTTTTAGTTTTGTGGACAAGATGTCTATTTGTAATTTTGTTAATATTTGGATTTTTTTGTAAATGTTCTGATTTTGTATTTTTATTTTGGTAAAGCATTGTTTATGAATAAAAAATGGAAAATAGTGTGTGATTTCCTTTCAGACAAGTGTTTATTCAATTACAACCATTGTGTGATTTCCTTTCAGACAAGTGTTTATTCAATTAAAACGATTGTGTGATTTGTTTTCAGACAAGTGTTACTTCAATTAAAACCATTGTGTAGCATCCCAAACAACAACGGTTTCTAAACCATTGTGTTGTTGTTTCTGGATATTAGACAACGGCGTCTAGAGATGATACCGTTGTCTCCCGCTCTAACACACAACAGTTTTCATACCGTTGTCTGAGGTGCGTATCAGACGACACCCCGATAGACAACGGGGTTTGCAGGTATCAGACAACGGATAAAATCCGTTGTTAGACTTGAAATTCCTTGTAGTGTGTTTCCATTACTAAACTTACCAACGGAATACCAAGAGAACAATAACAGAATTGTTGTTTTACTAACAACCATGTTATAACGAAGGGACAACAGATTATTCTGTTGCTATATTTAGCAACAACATGCCAACAGAAATTTTCCGTTGGTAAAATGGTTTCCCATCGGAATGCTAACAGAATACGGTCGTTGGAGCAAACATCGTTGGGAAGTACTTACCAACGGATTTTGTGTCCGTTACGAAACTTACTAACGGAATATCAACAACTTAATAACAGATCTCTTGACCATAACAAGTGATTCTACCAACGCTTTGCCAACAGACTTCTACAATCTAGCAAAACTTTACCAACGAATCATTTGTTGGGGAACAAAAGTAATCCATAACAAATTTAGTTGGTATTTCGTTGCTAATTTTGTTGCTATTACACAATTATCAAATTCATAAATGAGATTCAAACAAAACAAAAATTCATTTCATAAACCCCAATTCAACTTACAAAAAACAAATTAAACAAATACAAGACAACCCAGATACATAAATCAAATTTACTACACTTCCAAACAAATACACAAATCATCCAAGCATAAAATTTAAAAATAAAAAAAATCCCCAACTCCCCTTTCACTCAACATTCCACCGCACACCCCACCTCAGTCCCTTGTACACCGCCGGTCACCACCTCCATGCCCTTCTGCCACCATCCCACAGCCAATTTCTCCCCTGTACCCCGTCCTTTTCAACCTGCCTTCATCTCTCCTCGACCCACTACTACCAGCCACCAATTCAACCCATCCACCCATCCCTTTTGCCTCAAAACACCATCGCGCCGTCCTCCCCGTCTCCCTAACAGCCTCGCTCAACTCCTTCTTCCCTCCGCCTGCAATCAACTAACACACCCATCTTCTCCAAATCTTACCTAGAAAATTTTCATCTAAAAAATAAGTGATTTATATATGTATAAATAGAGCTCGATTTATAGAAGACATTCATATATAAATCACTAATTTTGGATGGATAGGGAAAGAGATATAAATTTAAGAAGATTATATGTATATATTATGTGTGTAATGAGAGAGAGCAGTGGGATGATAGAGAGGGATAAGGGGTGGGTGGCGGCCAAGTGATAAGGGGTGGGTAGAAAGGAGTTGTAAATATACAATTATACATTAAATATTTTAACGGTTAGGATTTAATCCCTAATTGCATGAACGATTCAGATTGTCTAAGTTTCACATGTCATCAATCCAAACCATCTCCTTTCAACAAATTGAAGCATGCCAAGTGTCCCTGAACTACAAAGTAGCAAAAATATATGTGTATTGTTATCAAATATCCGTATCTTGTAATTAAAAATAAAATGCTTAAAGTATTAAATAAATTTATAATATGTATTCGATCTAATACAAATAAATACCAATAAAAATTGAAACAAATAAAAATTATTTAATAGTGGCACTAATATTTTATAATAAGCACATAATTAAAATAAAAATATAAGTAATTGAAACAATCAAAAATAATATTTAAAAAAAATTATAATAGAAATTTATTATAATATAGTAGACCACTACTATAAATTTTTAATATAAGTTTAATAATATCGTTTACATCCAAGTTGATAATTACTAAAATACACACGTAGTACATGAGAAAATTTAAGAAAATTATATCATTAAAAAGTATATCTAAACTATTTTAAAATAATAGATAAATTCATATATATACAATTTAGTAATATTCCAAAAATTTGTAAAAATAAAAAAAATAATTTGGATAATGAAATTAGTAGTCAACTATTGATTTGACTAGTACTACTAACTAGTCCTTTGTCCAAAATTGTTGTTTCTATTTTATTAAAAATATTTATCTGCGATCCAACCGTACGGATGTCAATATATATGTAAATAAGTGATATTCCCTAAATTTTCAAAAATAAAAAAATTGATTTGGATAGTGAAATTATTAGTCAACTATCGATTTGACTAGTTATTCTAACTATTACTTTGTCCTTGCTGTTTCTATTTTTTAAAAAATACTTATCGACGATCCAACCGTACAGATGTACTTAAATATCTAATTTAGTGATATTCCTAAAATTCAATAAAAATAAAAAATTAATTTGGATAATGAATTTAGTAGTCAACTATTAATTTGACCAGTACTACTTTCTAGTACTTCGTCCAAGATTGTTGTTTCTATTTTTTTAAAAAATATTTATCAACGATCTGATAGTACGGATCTCAATCTATATCTAATTTAGTGATATTCCTAAAATTTTACAAAATAAAAAATTAATTTGGATAGTGAAATTAGTAGTCAACTATTGATTTGACTAGTAATACTAACTAGTACTTTGTCCTATATTGTTGGTCGATTTTTTTTAAAAATATTATCGACGATCCAACCGTACGAACGTCAATATATACCTAATTTAGTGATATTGCCAAGATTTTAAAAAATAATAAATTAATGTGGATGGTAAAAGTGGTAGTCAACTATCGATTTGACCCGTACTTCCAACTAGTGCTTTGTCTCGGATTATTTTTTCTATTTTTTAAAAAATACTTATCGACGATCCAACAGTACGTATGTCAATATATATCTAATTTAGTGATATTCCCAATTTTTTAAAAAATAATAAATTTATTTGGATGGTAAAAGTGGTAGTCAACAATCGATTTGACTCGTACTCCTAACTAGTGCTTTGTCCCGGATTGTTCTTTATATTTTTTAAAAAATACTTATCGACGATCCAACCGCACGTATGTCAATATATATCTAATTTAGTGATATTCCCAAGATTTTAAAAAATAATAAATTTATTTGGATGGTAAAAGTGGTAGTCAACTATCGATTTGACCCGTACTGCTAACTAGTGCTTTGTCCCGGATTGTTGTTTCTATTTTTTAAAAAATACTTATCGACGATCCAACAGCACGTATGTCAATATATATCTAATTTCGTGATATTCCCAATTTTTTAAAAAATAATAAATTTATTTGGATGGTAAAAGTGGTAGTCAACTATCGATTTGACCCGTACTCCTAACTAGTGCTTTGTCCCGGATTGTTCTTTCTATTTTTTAAAAAATACTTATCGACGATCCAACCGCACGTATGTCAATATATATCTAATTTAGTGATATTCCCAAGATTTTAAAAAATAATAAATTTATTTGGATGGTAAAAGTGGTAGTCAACTATCGATTTGACCCGTACTTCTAACTAGTGCTTTGTTCCAGATTGTTGTTTCTATTTTTTAAAAAATACTTATCGACGATCCAACAGCACGTATGTCAATATATATCTAATTTCGTGATATTCCCAATTTTTTTAAAAAATAATAAATTTATTTGGATGTTAAAAGCGGTAGTCAACTATCGATTTGACCCGTACTGCTAACTAGTGCTTTGTCCAGGATTGTTGTTTCTATATTTTAAAAAATACTTATCGACGATCCAATTGCACGTATGTTAATATATATCTAATTTAGTGATATTCCCAAGTTTTTAAAAAATAATAAATTTATTTGGATAGTAAAAGTGGTAGTCAACTATCGATTTGACCCGTACTCCTAACTTATAACGGATTAGTAACGGAAATATTTCAAATTGTAACAGATTAGTAACAGAAAATGTATGACCGTTATAATACTACCAACAGATTAGTAACGGAAAATGTATGACCGATCTAAAATTCCCAACGGAATATTCCGTTGGCAACTCGTTGCTAGAAATGGGCGGTTTTTTTTTGGTTCTTTTAGCGCCCATTTTTTTTCATTTTTAATTGGGGGGAAATTTAGCCGATTTCGTTGTTTAGCGCCTATTTTTTCTCTTTTTTCATTCTAATATTACCAACGGATTAGTCACGGAAAAGAGTATGACCGATCTAAAATTCCCAACGGAATATATCGTTGGTAAAGCATTGTTAGTTCTTTGGTAAATTATTGTTATTCTGTTAGTACTCTTTCCGTTGGCATCTCGTTGCTAGAAATGGGCGGCAATTTTAGCACCAAAATTTTGGTAAATGTTGATTAAAAATTCGTTGGGTATCCGTTAGTAGAGCATTGACTTTTCAACAATTTATTTTCCGTTAGGAATCTGTTAGCAATCACCAACGGAAATTTCCGTTACTAAATATCCGTTACTGAATCGTTGCGAATGTGTTATTTTATAATTGGCTTTTCAGAATAATCATATGGGTGGAAGACGATGTCAAGCATCGTAACAATGCTGGGTGGCTAAGGTGGAGGGCAGCGTCAGGGGTGATGTGCGACAAGAAGGTTCCTTTAAAGCTGAAAGGGAGATTCTATAGAGCGGCAATCCGGCCTGCGTTGTTATATGGTTCGGAGTGCTGGGCAGCGAAGAAGACCCACGAAAGCAAGTTGGAAGCAGCTGAAATGAGGATGTTGCGGTGGTCGTGTGGGCGCACGATGCTAGATAGAATCCCTAATAGGGTGTTTAGGACCGAGCTCGAAGTGGCACCTCTTTCTGCGAAAGTTAGGGAAGGGAGGTTGAGATGGTTCGGCCACGTCCGTAGGAGGCGGGCGGAAGCCCCAGTGAGAAGGGTCGAGAGTCTTTCGGTTGTGGGGGTGAGGAGGAGAGGCAGACCGAGCACCTGGCTATAATAGGCACAGATGTTACTGGTTGCCCTAACGTTGATTCAGAAGTGTCTGAACAAATGCGAAACAGCCTTGCCAAATTTCGACAAAAGGATGGAGAGGGGGCAAGAGGAGCATGCAATCAGAGAACAACAGGGCGTTGGCCTCCCAGCAATGTTGCAATGACAAATGCTTACACTGTTCATCCTGGTTATCAGGTTCCAATTGCCTTCCAGGCACGACCAACGCAGATTGCATATCCTTCACCAGCTGTCACACCATCAATTGCCTCTTGTTCAGGTTATGGGTTATGGGGGGGACACCAGTCTCCTCCCTTAAATGAAATAGCCGCATGGAGACATAGGTTCCAACTGACGTTGCAGAATCAACTGGGAATGGAGGCCCATCAGCAGCCGCAGATGGGACCTGAACTGCAGCTTCTGCCTCTAAGCGATATGTCTGATGCAGGAACCTCTTCTTTTGAACAACAGCTGCCTTTGGCAAGTAGATCAGACATAAATTTGGAACTCCAGCTCGGGACCAAGCCTCCATCTTGATGTAGCTAGCTAGATATTACCAGAAGAATTAATATACTAGATCGTTTATCTGTTGCCTTTTACTGTGGTTGAAGCTAGATTGAGGAGCCAGCTGGAAGTTTAGCAGTTATTGGGTCTCTTTGTGTTACGTAATATTGATGTCCCCTTGTATTTTTCATGTATCCCTTTAATTGATGCTATGTAATATTTGTGTATTAGGTGCATAATATTCGTGTAGTAATACAAGACTAGTTATGGGATCTTAGGGTCCATTTATCAGTCAGGTCCATGACAAATTAGCACTTAATAACAACTTATATATAGGTACGTAGCTCCATTAGCAACCACACAAGTGCGGTTATGTATACAATATTATTAATGACATTTCATTTGGATGTTTTATACATTATGTCTCTTGTCAAAATCAAGCAACAAAATCTTATTATTAAAAATGTCGGAGGCTATAGAATTCAAACTAGGATATGTCTTTGTTTATGCTTAATATGTTACACATGATATATAATAATGTCTTTGCGTTGCACACAACATTCCAAATATGTAAAATGTTTTTACATAACATTTCTCATGCATACTCTAGCTCGAATTGTATAGTACCGTATCCTCGATGTATGTCATTGAAACTCTTGAGGGCGATAGAGCAAACATTCCAATAGAAAATTCTTTAGGCAGAACTTTTTTATGCATGGAAACTACAATTTAATCTATTGTCATCAGCTGTACATTGTTGGTAAGGTTGAAGTATCCATGAACTTCTCCTAGCAGGGCCAGGCACAAGACTAGAATACTTGAAACGGTCAACGATAGCGTATACACTAATATCTGACCAGATATTAATGTCAGATTTATTCTTTAGCTTAAAAATGTCAGTTCGTCTTGTGAAATTGATTTAGAAGTTTATGGTTTTATCTGATTCCGAAGTTGATCGACTTGGATATCTAAAAACAATAACCGGGAATTTTGTGAAATATTGGTTTCACCAATTGTCAATATCACATGCATATAGAGTATGCATAGTAAAACAATGATTTCTCAAGAATTTTTCACACAAGAAAAAACTTAGCCTTCACTTTTTTCGGAAGTTAACGATATTGTTATATATATTTAGAATCGTAAAGAAGTACATCATATATACATACAAGAAGGAGAAATGCACTCTCCTTACGAATTCGAATAATGAGCTTCTATGTTCTTGCTGAACGTCTAACAAAAGAGATAGCTAATTAGAGGATGAAAAATCCTTCAAAATATCTAAACAATCAGTTACAATATTATCTAAACAATCAATAAGTCCTGGAAAGGGTACTTGAACAGATGCTAAGGATGATCCGCAATGATCTCCTGCTGCACTATAACCACATCAACCTTGCAGGTGTAGGATCCATTTATAGGTTTTTGTCAATTGGAAGGAGCATGAGAAGAAACAGCATGGAGATTGACAATCTTAATGATTGATCAAATTTCCAAACAACCTGATTTCAGTTGTACCATATATGCTAAATTAAAACTATGGCAGCCGCAAACCAAGTGAAAGATTCCCCAGTAAAAGTTTATGAGTTGCCAAAGAATATTGTCCAACAAGTAGAAGCAAATGGACACCGGATAAAAGCATGAACAATGGTTTTACCAGTTGTACACATGAAGGACAATGGCTTGGAACCTAAACACGCTAAAGAAGATTTTCAACAGTGAGGAGGCAAGAATTAAGAGCTCTCCATAGCAAATTCTTGAATGTTGGTTGAATGCACAAGGAACACAGTTTGTTCTATTTTAAACCGAGTCAAAAGAAAGAAGATATGTAAGACACTAAAAAAAATTTGTTGCACCCACTTTAATTTAACGGAATAACTAAAATTTATAAACTAAAATTTATCAACTAAAATTATATATACTGTTATTTTATCAACTAAAATTTTCAGTTCAAGAAATGCGTTGGTTGTTAGATAAGAAGAAAACATGTCAAAATCTGATGTTGCGGTCATAAGCAATTACCAAAAACATTTTAATGAAAAATTCACACATCTACCCTTCTTCAAAGACAAAAGATTGGAATACAAAAGTTCTTATTAATATTATAATGGTACTAATTTAAACAAAAATGAGACAACTCGCTCACATATTTATTTGAACATTGAATTGAAAACAAAACGAAAACACATATATAGTTACTATTCAAGTACTTATAACTACTCTTGCATGGGTGACTTGCCTTTGTCACTACTCTGAAAGCCGCTAGAGGTAGAAGCCAAATATGGATGAGGAGTGAGAGGGAAACCACCACCTTGAGGAACAACATTAACAGAGACTTGATTTGTTTGCCTACTTGATGAAGTTTCCGTATGCGTACCAAAAGAGTCTATTGAATTTTTAAACTCCTCCAATTCCTCCAACATTTTCTCAGCTTCATCTAGTGTCAGATCCTCCACTGGTGTTAACCACCACTTCTTTAAACAATTCTCCTCGCGAGGATCGTTGGGCAGTTCAGTGATGGTACTGTTTTCTCGTGTTTTCTCAACTTCAATGGTGGCTTTATATTCCATCATCTCTTCTTCAGCAGGGTCTGGGTGATCCATCAAGTGTTCGACCACAATATTTTGCTGATCAGGGGTCTCGTTCATGAAGGTACTCATAACTTGATCAACTGATGGTTCACCAAAAGCAAAAATATCATCCTCTGCTGAAAAGATGATAATAGCAACATGACAGTCACAGAGAAGGCTGAGCTCAGAAGCCTTCCTATAGACATTACTTCGTCGTTTTGAGAAGGTAACCTCACGGTTACTTTGAGCCTCTATCTTCTGGATGGGAATCCTTTTGCGTCCTCTTGGCAGCCTAGCCATTTAAGATATAATTGTAACTAATACAAATGTTGCAATTTAGGTGTATGAAACGAATGAATGTAGGAGGATGTATGAAATGTTTGAATTTGACTCCAAAATGTGGTGCATATATATAGGAGTGAAAAGACACGACCATTGAAAAGACACGACTATTGAAGAACAATAAATAGAAATGTGAAAAGACACGACTATTGAAAAACAATAAATAGAAATGTGAAACAAATCCAAGAGACACTACCATTCAAAAATAATTATGAAAAACTACCGCCAAACTAAATCTCTTAAATTTAATTTTTTTTCCCTTAATTTTTTAAGTCTAAGATTTAGGATGATTAATTTATAATTTTCATATAATTTTTTTGGTAGGTTTACTTAATCTTTTAAAATTTAATTTTGTTTTTCTTTAACTTTTTAAGTCTAAGATTTAGGATGATTTATTTATAATTTTTATATAATTTTTTTTTGGTAGGAATAAAATGTAAAATTAAATAAAGGAAATAGTAATAATAACATTGTTCTAAATTATTATCTTGTCAATAATAAACTATGACATTACAAATTTTTTAATTATATTTTTAAGTAGTTTAATATACTTTTAATCAATAGATTAGTGGAATGAATCTGTAATCTAATTTTGGGATCATAGAATATTTTTAATTTTCAAATTATCTCATTTCTATAAAATCTATTTAGGGTTTCACAATTTCTTTTTCTTTTATGTGTGAATTGCGGGGAACTTAAGTGTTTTTTACCTACTTCCAAATTTTCTTTTGAAAATATTCTCCCAGACCAACATAATAAAAGTCTTGGAATAATATTTTAGATGTGAAAAAGAATATGAGTTATTTTTTTGGAACAAGATTAAATAAAAAAAATTCCAAATAAAGTTTCAGATAAGCATTTTTTTTGAATTGCATCATAATTTAATCTATGTATTTAAAAAAATATGTATAATATTACATAATTAATTCTCATGTGGTTATATTAATACCTTATTTCTAACAACATATATATATATACTCCCTCTGTCCCTCTCATTTCTTTACACTTTTTTTTCACTGCTTGACACGTATTTTAAGGCTTCTAAAAAGTATAGTTCCATAACTTATTTTTAAAATATTCTTTTTTTGTATAAAAATAAAACAATTCTATTTATATACAAAAAAAAAGAAAATTTTAAAAATAAGTTATAAAACTATCCGCAAAATGCACCTTAAAATCCGTGCCAGAATTACGTCCCCCAAGGTAAAGAACCAAGGGGGACAGAGGGAGTATATATATATATATATATATATATATATATATATAATAAAATACATTACATTATATATATTATATGTGTAAACTGAAATTTACTTTTATTCTTCTATATTTTAGTTTTTAAGTTATTATTATATATTTATATATATGAGTAAATATAGATGAGGAGTGAGAGGGAAGCCATCACCACAAGAAAAATTAAGAGAAATTTTATTTGTATTCTCTGTTAATGCATGATTATGATTTTAAGAAATAAACAAATGTTAAAATTTAACTTTATATCCAACGTCAATTCATGTACTTTATCTTAATAATTTATATCATATTTTAAATTTCTTTTAATCTGCATCATATAATATAACTATATACATAAACACATGTATATATATTATTATTACTAAATATAAGTGTGGAAATCTTTTCCTACTATTTCACGCCAACTCCTCCGCAGCCATCTTTGGCTAGAGTTGAAAATGGCGAGTTATGGGTCGGATTCGTGTTGGATCACTAAATTCATGTCGAAATTCGACTCAATTCAAATCCGATCCGAAAATTTAATGAGTTGAAATACCTAACACGAATTTGATTCGATTGAATTTTTGATAACCCCACATAACCCGAAATACCTAATACAATATATATTTAAATTGGATATTTATTAATTAATTTATAATAGTTTATTGTCAAAAGCATGTAATTCTAAATTGAAAAGGTGCCAATACTTATAATTTATATGTTCGTTGGCATTGTCCAACTGTAAAACAAATTTAAAGTGGTATCACTTTAGTTAAATGTAAATTGATGACAGGAAGATGCACTTAAATGTAAATTGATGACAGGATATAATTCATGTTAAATGTAACTTGAAATTTGTCAATTAGTTTATAAATATATAAATATAATATATTTATATATTTATATATAAATATTCGGGTGGATCGGCCCGAAAATAACCCGAATTTTTCAGGTCATTTTTGGGTCAACTCGAAATTGATCCGAACCTGAAAAACTCCAACGCGAATTCATATTTTACGGGTCAAATTCGTGTTTGGTTGTTAGTTCGAGTCCGAAATTGCTAGCCCTATCTTTGGCCACACCTCTATCTACCGTCTCTCTTCTCGTTTTACATTGCCTCAACATGTTGTCATTGGTTCTCCATTTTCCTAGATCCGTCACCAATCTACTCTTTTTCCCTATCTACCTAATCTACCTTCCCGTCTGATATATATACCATCGTATGTTCCTCTTCTTTGATATGCTCTATCTTCGATCTTTAGGCTCTAATTTGGTACCACACGCTACCACAAGCACTCATTCTTCTACGATTTGCCAATACATTTCTTCTTTGATTTGGCACTCTTGTTCCCACAAGCCTCTTCGGTAGAAGGGCTAGCAATAATTATACCTGAATATTTCGTCATTTTTTGTTCAAAATATTTATAATTGCGAATAAAAATTGATTATAAATTGTATTTAAAATTTTGGAATTTGATGATTTTATAGGTGGTGGTATGAGTTTTAGTAATTCTGAAATGAATTTAGAATTCTAATTTAAGTTTGGTAATTTTGTTGGTGCTAAGTCGTAGTGGTGGTGGAGGTGCAGCTGTTTGGTGGTTTATTAAGAGTTTAAAATAATTTGGCGAGTTGTTAAAAAGAATTTGGTAATTTGGTTTGGTTGGTTGTGCTCATTATAAATAGCCCCCTACACATACAAATAATGTGAATTGAAAACCTTTATTTTTTTTAATGTACATCTCTATTTTTTTTAATGTACGTCATACAAAATAGTTATCTACATATATACATGTATGTATTACCACTACCAAATATATCTATTTTTTTTTTTAAACTTCTCCTCCATTCACAATCTCGCCACCACATTCCCAACCAGCCGCCAAACATCATTCTACCACCTATCACCTCCTTCCACTTTCGCACACTCTGATCGATGCTCCATTTTTTATGCCCAACTTATCTTATTGCGATCTCCTACCCAAGCTTTTTGTGTTTAGAGCTGAACCTATCACTTTTTAACATACCTTTTTTAATTCTTGATGATTTAGAGCATTTGCATCCATGAAGTCCATTGATTCATTAATTCATGGATTCAATTGATGGAGTTGATTACTATTCACGATGAATCAACTATTTTTATTGATTTTATGCACCCATCAATTCATCGATTACTATTTATCAAATAAATAATTAAATTTTACATCATAAATTTAATTTCATTTCTATTATTTAATGGTTCCACAAATAATATATCTAATTTAGTGATATTCCCAAGTTTTTAAAAAATAATAAATTTATTTCTATAGTAAAAGTGATAGTCAACTATCGATTTGACCCGTACTCCTAACTTATAACGGATTAGTAACGGAAATATTTCAAATTGTAACAGATTAGTAACAGAAAATGTATGACCGTTATAATACTACCAACAGATTAGTAATGACCGATCTAAAATTCCCAACAGAATATTCCGTTGGCAACTCGTTGCTAGAAATGGGCGATTTTTTTTTTGTTCTTTTAGCGCCCATTTTTTTTCATTTTTAATTGGGGGGAAATTTAGCCGATTTCGTTGTTTAGCGCCTATTTTTTCTCTTTTTTCATTCTAATATTACCAACGGATTAGTCACGGAAAAGAGTATGACCGATCTAAAATTCCCAACGGAATATATCGTTGGTAAAGCATTGTTAGTTCTTTGGTAAATTATTGTTATTCTGTTAGTACTCTTTCCGTTGGCATCTCGTTGCTAGAAATGGGCGGCAATTTTAGCACCAAAATTTTGGTAAATGTTGATTAAAAATTCGTTGGGTATCCGTTAGTAGAGCATTGACTTTTCAACAATTTATTTCCCGTTAGGAATCTGTTAGCAATCACCAACGGAAATTTCCGTTACTAAATATCCGTTACTGAATCGTTGCGAATGTGTTATTTTATAATTGGCTTTTCAGAATAATCATATGGGTGGAAGACGATGTCAAGCATCGTAACAATGGTGGGTGGCTAAGGTGGAGGGCAGCGTCAGGGGTGATGTGCGACAAGAAGGTTCCTTTAAAGCTGAAAGGGAGATTCTATAGAGCGGCAATCCAGCCTGCGTTGTTATATGGTTCGGAGTGCTGGGCAGCGAAGAAGACCCACGAAAGCAAGTTGGAAGCAGCTGAAATGAGGATGTTGCGGTGGTCGTGTGGGCGCACGATGCTAGATAGAATCCCTAATAGGGTGTTTAGGACCGAGCTCGAAGTGGCACCTCTTTCTGCGAAAGTTAGGGAAGGGAGGTTGAGATGGTTCGGCCACGTCCGTAGGAGGCGGGCGGAAGCCCCAGTGAGAAGGGTCGAGAGTCTTTCGGTTGTGGGGGTGAGGAGGAGAGGCAGACCGAGCACCTGGCTATAATAGGCACAGATGTTACTGGTTGCCCTAACGTTGATTCAGAAGTGTCTGAACAAATGCGAAACAGCCTTGCCAAATTTCGACAAAAGGATGGAGAGGGGGCAAGAGGAGCATGCAATCAGAGAACAACAGGGCGTTGGCCTCCCAGCAATGTTGCAATGACAAATGCTTATTCCTTGTAGATCTATTCCTTGTAGATCTATTCCTTGTAGGATTTGGAGACTTGGTGGGCAAGTCTTTGAGGAATGTTCTAGATCTATTCCTTGTAGGAATCAGTTTCCATATTGGATTGGATGCTTTATTGGATAAGTCTGAAGGGGATATTATCCTTATCCAACTCTTATTTGCTGAGCTGTTTATTACTGTTAATATTAATTACGAAATTAATATTATATTTAGGGTTTTGGGCCCAGCTGGTGGGCCCCACGTTTTGACTATTCTCGGCCTAGTTAATGCCACATTAAATGTGTCTTTAGGGCTTATTTTCAGCCCATATCATTTGCCCCCCAACTTCTTTAGGAAAACTGATCAGGTTTTCGTAGAAGTTATATTTGCCTTAATCGAGACTCGGGGTCGTTTTTATCCCTTACCTGGGACTTCTTAATTTTCCTACCCTTATATGGGAGTTTTGGTTTACATTAGTGTTTCACGAGTATCGTCTTGCTTGTAAAGTGTGGAGCGACCTACACATTTACGACGATTTGCCTTATTCGAGGCTTTAATTTGTGCTTGCTTTTAGCAATTTCGGCACTTTCATAGAGTTTTTATGCATTATTAGCATATATTATTGCTCAACTTGTCAAGAAAATATTTCTATAATTTTCCTCGTATTTTTCTGTACTTTTCCTAATATTTTAGGAATTTTATGTACCAACAGGTATTTTTCGTAATTTTTCCTAATAATTTAGGAATTTTTATGTACCAACAGGTATTTTTTGTAATTTTTCCTAATAATTTAGGAATTTTTATGTACCAACAGGTATTTTTTGGGAATTATTTTTTAATTTCCCAACATTATTTTAAAATTTTTTAAAGGATTAACTTTAAAAAAGTCATCCTGGCAAGAAATGCCTCCTGGGCGTGGGTACCCCCGCCAAGGAGACACCCTCCTTAGGCACGCCTAGGGGGTTTGGTCTCCTGGGCGTGGGTAATTTTTGTCCCTGGAAATGCTTCCTGGGCGTGGGTACCCCCGCCAAGGAGACACCCTCCTTAGGCACGCCTAGGGGGTTTGGTCTCCTGGGCGTGGGTGACCTTTGTCCCTGGAAATGCTTCCTGGGCGTGGGTACCCCCGCCAAGGAGACACCCTCCTTAGGCACGCCTAGGGGGTTTGGTCTCCTGGGCGTGGGTGACCTTTGTCCTTGAAATGCTTTCTAGGCGTGGGTGCCCCCGCCAAGGAGACACTTTCCTTAGGCACGCCTAGGGAGTTTGGTCTCCTGGGCGTGGGTATACCCTTCTTTAGAGAAAATCGAGCTAGGCGTGGGTACCCCCGCCAAGGAGACACCTTCCTTAGGCACGCCTAGGAGGTTTGGTCTCCTGGGCGTGGGTATAGCCTTCTTTAGAGAAAATCGAGCTAGGCGTGGGTACCCCCGCCAAGGAGACACCTTCCTTAGGCACGCCTAGGAGGTTTGGTCTCCTGGGCGTGGGTATAGCCTTCTTTAGAGAAAATCGAGCTAGGCGTGGGTACCCCCACCAAGGAGACACCTTCCTTAGGCACGCCTAGGAGGTTTGGTCTCCTGGGCGTGGGTATAGCCTTCTTTAGAGAAAATCGAGCTAGGCGTGGGTACCCCCGCCAAGGAGACACCTTCCTTAGGCACGCCTAGGAGGTTTGGTCTCCTGGGCGTGGGTATAGCCTTTTAATTGGGCTTCCTGCCTTTAAATTCTAACGGGATTTTATCCTATTTTCTAAAAATGTCGTAGAACATTCTAGAATTATTTCAAAATTTGAATTTCATGGGCTTCCCGCCTATTCAAAGGCCCAGTCACCTGTTGACAGCCCATTTACTGGATATAACCGGTTGAATGACCAACCATGAACTCTATAAAAGAGTAGTGTGCATCCCTCATTTCTCATTTCACTATTCAGCAAAAATTATCATTCCCTTATCACAAATATTTTTCAAAAAAGCTCTGCTAGGGTTCTGTCGTGAGGCGATTTCCGGCGTCTTTACTCCGCCCTATTTTCCAGTTTCTGTTTGAAGATCGTTGAATCTTCATCTTCTTCAACCTCCTTTTTCAACTCTTCTGGGTTTCAAGCTTTCAAGGGAAGCATATCAATGGAGGATTCTAGCTCTTCAGGCCAGTCACAACTCGCTAACACTTCCACCACCGCTCCACGGCTTTCAAGGGGTAAGAACCCTAAAACATCTCTTGTCCATGCCAGTGTTTTTTCCCTTAGAAATCTTTTAAATGAGTTTGGTCAAGCTTTTCCAAACATGCTTCATTTAGATGCTTATGAATATAAATCGAAATATAAACAACATAGGGTAGACATTCTAGCCCAACTTTTTCATATTAATGGGCCTTATAGGGCCGTTGCTCCGGCCTCAAACGAAAGGGCTTGTCACCCAAAGCCTAGGGCCATTAGGATTTATAAAGAAACTTTTTATGCTGGTTTTCGCCTACCTCCTCCTCCTTTCGTTTACCGTCTTTTGGCCGAAGCCCGGGTTTGTCCAACCCAACTTATGCCAAATGCATGGCGTTTTATCTATTGTTTCTTGGTCCAATGTAAGAAACATGGGCTTGAGCCCAGTATCTCTGTTTTTCGATATCTATTCAAATTTGTCAATTCTTCTGATAATTCGGGCTGGGTCAAAATCCAACACCGTTCCTTGGCCCGTTCTTGTTTTGTTTCGGATTCCGCTCCTGATTCCCTTCCTAATTGGAAAAGGGAATGGTTTTATATCTTTTTGGATGGGGATGACTGGGACAACTATTTTCGGCCCAACTTCTGCAGAGCCGTTGATGGGCCTGTTAGGAGTTTAAAATTGGGCGTGGAAGAAGAGGCCGCCATAAATTTGTTAACATCGGATAATTTGCATCAATGTGCAAATTTGATTTCTGAAGATTCGTTGCAGGCCCATGGGCTAAGCGATTTGGGCCCTGAGGGTAATTCTCACCTCTTGCTTTGTTAACATTTTATGCTAGATATAATTATCTAACTTTCTTGTAATCATTTTGCAGCCAAAACTGCCCTGGGAGCAATTTTTAAGCAGAGGGAGACTGCTGCCACTGCTAGGGTGGTAACAGAGAACCCTAGGGCCAAAAGGGCCAGGACAGATGAGGCCTCGGCCGCGGTGGAGCGTGTTCCTGCTTTTCTTCAAGAAAAGCCAGTTCCTATTGAGGAAGACCTCACTTCCTTTACAGTGGGATGGGGTTTATGCAATAGGGACACAGCTGTAGGTGACTCCAGGGCTGCAGCTGAGTGGTCCAGGAGCGTGGTTACTCCACGGGACAGGGTCCACATTGTGGAGTCCTCTGATGACTTGCAGATTGAGCTTCTCGGGGCTCAAGCTGTTGCTTCGGTAATTTCTTATTCAACTTCTTTAGTTTAATTACATTTACTTTTCCCTTATTTACTTGTTTCCTTTGCAGATGAACGCCTACCTTCAGGCCGCTGTTCATAACCTGAAGGAGGTGCGTGCTGAAAAGACCATTGCTGAGAGGGATAGAGACAGATACTTTGATGCCTCCGAGGCAAACTTTGCTCGTTTTAGGGAGGTGGAGAAGGAGCTGGCTGCTGAGAAGGAGAAGAACAGGAAGCTTCAGCTGGAGGTGCAGCAGAACAGGGAACACATCATTGCTGATTACAAGGCTTCTAAGGACTTTCAAGATGTCCTGAATGCCGAGTATGATGCAAACTTTCCTGGCACCTTCAAGGAGTGTTGGGAGGGGATCATCGAGGAGCTGAGTGGGAAGATCGAGGGGGTATCCCTGGAGAAGTTCCCGGTACCTGCTATCCCTGGATTGACAGATACTTTGGAGGTTGCTACAGAGACAGCAGTGGATGGGGACTCTCAGCCCACTCAGGATCCACCTTCTTCTCCTGGGGTAGAGACAGCAGATCCTTCTTCTACCCAGGGAGATGTAGTTATTGAGGACTTAGATGAGTAGATGGCCCTGCGTGGCTTATTTCTGTTTGTCTTTATTTATTCTGAACTTTTGCCCTTCGGGGCTTATGACTTAACTTATTTATGCAGTAGTTCCTTTTGTTTCCATGTTCTCATTTTTTGCTTATTGTTCGTTAAACTTTAGAATTTCTCAAGTACTTGGCCTCCTGGCTGGTACTAAACTCACAAGTTAGTTCAATGTTTGCCTTTCGTGTTTATTTTAACAAAGAGAAATAACTCATAAAGAAAACAATATAAATTCCATTATGCTGTCAATGGATATCAATAGAATGGGTTCAACCCTTACATAAATATTCTATCTTCTACCGGGAGCAACATGCTCTAAAATGGTTTCATTCGAACCTTATTCCTAATAAATAGATAAAAGTCCAAGCCTTTGTCAAAAGAACTTAGATATAATAAACTTTGAGGTTCACAGCATGCCAAGTTCGGGGCACCTCAACCCCATTCAAGGTTTCTAACTTGTAGGATCCTTGCCCTAACACCTTTCTGACTAGATATGGTCCTTCCCAGTTTGGTGCTAACTTTCCTTTCTGGCCAACTCCTGAGGCTTCAATCTTCCTTAAAACCATGTCACCTTGTCGAAAGAATCTTTCTTTAACTCTCTGGTTGTAGTGAAAAGATGCTCTCTTCTGATATTCAGCATTCTTCGCATTAGCTCCATCTCTAACCTCATCAATTAAGTCAAGGGCAAGTCTCATTCCTTCGTCATTAGTTTCTGGCTCATATGCCTCAACTCGAGGTGATGCTTGCATGATCTCTAAAGGCACAACTGCCTCGGCTCCATAAGCCAGCAAAAATGGGGTTGCTCCAGTCGTTACCTTACAAGTGGTACGATATGCCCAAAGTATGGGCAACAACTCATCTACCCAAGTATTCCTAGAGCGTTCGACCCTCTTTTTCAGTCCATCAAGGATAATTCGATTAGCTACCTCAGCTTGCCCATTGGCCTGAGGGTGTGCCACCGAGGTAAAACGGAGCTCAATCGCATTCTCTTCACAATACTTCTTAAACTCCTCATTGTTAAATTGTGTCCCATTGTCTGTCACAAGGATTCGTGGGATTCCGTATCTGCAGATGATGTTCTCCCAAAAGAACTGGGAAACTTGCTTGGTGGTTATCTTGGCCAGGGGTTTAGCCTCAATCCACTTAGTGAAATAATCAATTGCTACTATTAGGAATTTCCTCTGTGCTGAAGCCATGGGAAAGGGTCCAAGTATATCCATCCCCCACATTGCAAATTGAATGGGAGAGTTAATCGAGGTCAACACCTCAGGCGGTTGCCTCACAATTGGGGCATGCTTCTGGCATCTCTCACATCTCTTGACATAGTTTTGTGCATCAGCCAACATCTCCGGCCAATAAAACCCTAAACGAATTATCTTGTGAGCTAGGGCTCTGCCCCCCAAGTGTTGCCCACAGATTCCTTCATGAACTTCCTCCAATGCTTCCCTTGCCTCTATAGGCCTTAGACACTTCAAGTACGGGATTACAAACGACCTTTTGTACAGAATACCCTCAATCAAAGTATATCTCAACGCTCTTACTGAGAGTTTTCGTGCCTCCATGGCATTGTCTGGGAGCCAACCGGTCTCCAGGTGTGCCTTAATAGGATCTATCCAAGAGCCTCCTATATCAATTGGTGCCACTAACTTTGCATTAACGGTCGGGGCCTTCAAGACCTGAAAGTAGACACTCCCGGCATAATTTTCTATTTCAGAAGAAGCAAACTTAGATAGGGCATCGGCCTTAATGTTTTCCTCTCTTGGAATGTGCTCAACATAGCACTCCTCAAACTGGGACATAACAGCCTTTACTACTCTCAAGTATTTTGCCATAGTCTCATCTTTAGCCTCGAATTCACCATTTACTTGTGCTACCACAAGCCTTGAATCTCCACAAACTTTGAGATTCTTGACCCTCATGATTCTGGCCAAGCCCAAACCAGCTATCAATGCCTCATACTCCGCCTCGTTGTTGGTAGTAGGGAAATCCAACTTTAAAGCGTACTCAACTGTGAACCCATCGGGGCTTTGCAAAACCAAACCTGCACCACTAGATTTTGTTTTTGATGCTCCATCAAAATAGAGCACCCAATATTCCTTCAGATCGGGTGTAAGTTTCTCTTCTTTTTCCTCTAGCCCAGGGGTAGTCATTATCTCTTGCCCCCCGACTTCTTGGTTGTTAATAGTACATTCAACCACGAAGTCAGCTAATGCCTGAGCTTTGATAGCTGTCCGAGGCTTGTATGTGATGTCAAACTCTCCTAACTCAATCGCCCATTTGATTAGTCTTCCACTGGCCTTAGGGCTATGCAATATGTTCCTCAATTGCTGGTTTGTCAGAACTTGAATCTTATGTGCCTGAAAGTAAGGCCGCAGCTTTCTTGAGGCAGTTACTAATGCCAAAGCAAACTTTTCTATGGGTGAGTAATTCAACTCAGCCCCATGCAACACTTTGCTCACATAGTAGATAGGTTTCTGGACCTTCTCCTCTTCCCGAATAAGGACAGCACTCAGGGCTTGTTCGGATACCGCCAGGTATAAACTAAGAATCTCCCCAGGACTTGGTTTAGTCAACAACGGGGCTTCAACCATGTACTTCTTTAGTTGCTCAAAGGCCTCTTGGCTTTCAGGTGTCCACTCAAAATTTTTCACCTTTTTTAATGCTTGGAAGAAAGGCAAGCATTTGTCTCCAGACTTGGAGATGAATCTTCCTAAGGCTGCAACTCGACCTGTCAACCTCTGCACATCTCTTATAGAGCGTGGTGGCTCCATGTCTAAAATCGCCTTGATCTTGTCAGGATTGGCCTCAATGCCTCTTTTTGAAACCATCAGCCCTAAAAACTTCCCCGATCCAACGCCAAAAGCACACTTGGCGGGATTCAACATCATCTTGTGGTGCCTCAGCACTTCAAATGCCTCTCCGAGGTGCTTGATATGATCAGCCTTAAGTAGGCTCTTGACTAACATGTCATCAACATATACCTCCATGGTTTTTCCAATCAGATGGGCGAATATCTTATTCACCAATCGTTGGTAAGTAGCTCCTGCATTCTTTAGACCAAAAGCCATGACAAGATAACAGAAGACACCAAAGTCAGTTATGAAAGATACCTTAGGTATGTCATCCTTGTGCATCTTAATCTGATTATAGCCGCTGAATCCATCCATGAAGCTTAACATCTCATGTCCAGCTGTAGCATCTATCAACATATCAATCCTCGGCAGGGGAAAACAATCTTTTGGGCATGCATCATTCAGGTCAGTGAAGTCTATACACGTTCTCCACTTCCCATTTGCTTTTTTGACCATGACTGGGTTCGCTAACCATTCAGGAAACTGGATCTCTTCAATAAAACCAGCTTCCAAGAGCTTATTCACTTCTTGCCTAATGGCCTCTTGCCTCTCCGGAGCAAAGTTTCTCTTCTTCTGCTTTATTGTCTACCTTTTGGGGTCAACATTTAACCTATGAGTTATGAGTTGGGGGTCAATCCCTGGCATATCAGCTGCTGTCCAAGCGAACACGTCGCTATTCTTCTGTAAGAATTCTATTAACTTGCCCTTCAGGGGTTCTTTCAGAGATGCTCCAACATAAGTAACTTTTTCAGGATCATTAGGTTCTAGAGGTACGGGAATCAAATCCTCTGCTGGCTTCCCTCTATGCTCTTCATCATCACGGACATCCATGTCTTCAATCGGAAGGACCTGCCCCCCGACTCCATCGGCCCTCAGTGCGGCCACATAGCAACTTCTTGCCATCTTCTGATCACCCTTTTGTTCTCCGACACCATTCCGTGTCGGAAACATAATTTTTATATGATAGGAAGAGGCCACAGCCTTAAACGCATGAAGTCCAGTCCTTCCAAGGATTGCGTTGTATGTTGATGCTGCCTTGATCACCAAGAAATTCAACATCTGAGTCGCCTCTTTAGGCTCCTGCCCAATAGTCACGGGTAGCTGAATAGTCCCTTCAACGTTGGACTCCACTCCGTTAAACCCGTATATAGGCATGTTTGTAGGGGTCAGTTGAGAGTCGTTGTAACCCATCTTTACAAATGCATCATGAAATAAAATATCCACAGAAGCCCCATTGTCTATCAAGACTCGTTTTACTTCGGAGTTTCCAATCACGGGAGTTATGACCAGCGGGTCGTCATGGGGGAATTTCACCCCTTCCAAGTCTGAATCATCGAAACCAATTACCATCTCGGTTTTAGCACGCTTCGGGGCTTCTCCCACAATGTGCATTACTTCTCTAGCATAAGCTTTTCGAGAATTCTTAGTCGTGCCAGCTGCTGTCGGGCCTCCCCAGATCATATTGATAACTGCCCTTCGGGGCTGGGGATTGCGATCATGGTTGTCATCCCTCCTATTATTATCTCTCCTTTCATTGTCCCTTCTGTCATTGTCCCTTCTCTGGTTCCCACGGTCATCACCCTTGGTGAACTGACTTAGTTTTCCTCTTCGTATCAAGAACTCAATCTCATCCTTGAGTTGCCTACAATCGTCGGTGTCATGTCCCACATCTTTGTGGAACCTGCAGTATTGCTCCTTATTTCGCTTAGCTGGGTCTCCTCTAAGTGGCTTCGGCCATCGGAAATCCTTTTCTTTTTCAATGTCCAACAGGATCTGGCTTCTTGGAGCATTAAGTCTGGCATACTCTGAAAACCTTGGACCCGAGTTCTTTTTTGGAGCATATTCAGAGTCTCTGCTAGCTCGGGGATACTTGTCCCTAGCATCGTACTCTTGTTCTTGCTTCCGCTTGTTCCCTCCATTGCCCAACGTGGCTTCTTTCTTGATGCTGTCCTCAGCTTTTATATACTTGTCCGCCCTTCGTTGAAGTTCATCCATGCTTTCAGGGGGGTGTTTTGCCAACGACCTCTTAAAAAAGAGATCCGTGGTTCCATGCTGTAAGGCTACCATGGCCACCTTATTTTCCAAATCGGTTATATTCAGAGTTTCCTTAGTGAATCGCTTGATGTAATCTCTTAAGTTCTCATTCTTTCCCTGTGTCACATACATAAGGGATGCAGAGCTTTTCTCATGAATTCTTCCGCTAATGAATTGACTGACAAAAGCGGTACTCAACTCCTTGAAAGAGCTAATAGAGTTTGGAGGTAAACGACTATACCAACGTTGCGCCATGCCCGACAGGGTTTGGGGAAACGCCCTACACTTAAGGGCATCGTTGGCAGGCTGCAGTAACAAGGCGCTTGTAAACGTTCTCACATGAGTTGCGGGATCCCCCGTTCCATCGTAAGCTTTGATTGTGGGCATCTTAAACTTTCGGGAGATATGTGCATTCATCACCTCCTCAGTGAATGGAGGGGTCGGATCATCCAGATCTCCTTGTAGCATCAAATCTCTAGGATTATTCTTGGGGAGTTCCACCCTGGTAGTTCCTCTGGTTGGGGCTTCAGCCCTTCGGTGTCTCCTTGAAGACCTCTCCAGATCTATGAAGGGAATCCCTCCTGAAGTCGGAGGAGGTCGAGTCTGATTAGGGTTCTGTCTCTCTAGTTCCCTTGCTTGGTCGTCCTTCAGCTTCTGAATCTCGGCTTCATAAGCCTTAATTTTCTCTGCGATTGTTAAAGGACCATCTCGGTTCGATGGATTCCTCCCTAGAGGCTCCTTACTAGCGCGTCGCCTCCTTGGGGCTTCGTCTCGATCATCGTCTTCAGATGACGAGTCTCCGGTATAAGGACCAGAGTAATCATAGTATCCTGGTTCAGGAGGAGCCGGGCCTCTAAGATAAGGGGATTGTTGTTGCCCATGGATCAACCGAGCATGACCGCTTGGTCCTGGATCCCTTGGATCTTGGGGGTAATTAGGCAGCCCATACATTGGGTTGGTGTTGACAGGGAGCGAAGAAGTGGAGAGACTGTGAAGCGGCGGGCGGCTACTCAGAGGGAGAGGAGAGACCACCATCTGGAGCGGGTTAGTCTCCTGTCCTAGAGGGACGATTACAGGTTGAGATCTTTCAGCGGGGGGATCCGTCCCTTGTAGTTGAGAGGCCTGACTATGAGGGTTTGTTTCCGTCAATGGGGGTACAGACCCTGGCCCTGTACCAACAGGAGGAGCAGCGATTGGTGGAACGATGGTTCCGGAGGTAGCCTCGGTTGAGACCGGTGTTGTTCTTCGAGTGGTAACCATGGTTGATGTCTTCTTCCCACAGACGGCGCCAAATGTTGTGGAATAAAAACTAGGTTGAAAATATTGCGGCTAGGGTTTGTATATTTAATGCTAGGGTTCGTGAGCTTCGTGCTTTAATGGCAGCTTCTGCGTTCGAGACTTAAACGGTCCTCACAGAATGCCTACGTATCTCTGTAAATTAGAGAATCAAGCCAATAAAACGTAGTTCTGAGGTGAGGGGTCAGGCCCTTTATATAGGCTGAGAAGCCTTAGAATTATGGTAGGATTTGGAGACTTGGTGGGCAAGTCTTTGAGGAATGTTCTAGATCTATTCCTTGTAGGAATCAGTTTCCATATTGGATTGGATGCTTTATTGGATAAGTCTGAAGGGGATATTATCCTTATCCAACTCTTATTTGCTGAGCTGTTTATTACTGTTAATATTAATTACGAAATTAATATTATATTTAGGGTTTTGGGCCCAGCTGGTGGGCCCCACGTTTTGACTATTCTCGGCCTAGTTAATGCCACATTAAATGTGTCTTTAGGGCTTATTTTCAGCCTATATCACCGACATAATTAATTTATGTTATGATCTTAATTTCTTTTTCCTTGGATATTGTAAACCATGGCGATTTTAAGACTAATGAAGTTGTTAAAATCAAGGGTTTTCATCCTTTATATGGATTTAAACTCATATGTTTAGTGTTGATAAAATTTTGTAACAATTTCTAAATTTTGATGGTGATATTATTTTTTAGTTTCTGAACATGGGTCTATAGCTGATTTACTTAAACTTTGAAGTTGGCTTAACAAAAATTTTAATAAGCTATGATCAAGTTTAAAAAACAAGCTAATACAAAATTTAAAACAATATTTACTTGAGTTTTAAAAGTTAGTTATATGGTAGAAACTTAAATAAAATACATTCAAATTAACTAACATTCTATATTTGAAGGTAAACAACTTTTTTCTTAATTTGATTGAGAAATTTGATAAACATTAAATATTGTGTAAATTAAAAAAATGTTGAAAAAAGTACTAACATTTTTCTATATTAACCAAGGATATATGAGACTCCATTCCTTTCCCGGTGTTGAAACTATGGAGAAAATATTAGAATTTTCTTCACTTCATTAGCCTCAACAACTATTTTTTGTGTTTACCTTCTTTCTTCAAACTAGTGAGAGATCGAGTTCTATAAGTAATATTATGGTGGAAGGGATATATGAAATTAAAATTTTAATACAAATCTAGTCTATGAATCAATTATCTAAACATCTATAAAATAAAATAGTTTTTAAAATAATTTTATATACAGTTTTGTTAAAAAATAAATTTTGAAAAATATAACGTCAACCCAAGACCTCCAAAGACCAAAATATTTAATATATGGGCCTAAAACTTATATGATATTTGGGCTCCCAACTGCAAAGACCAAAATATTTAATATTTGGACCTAAAACTTATATGCTATTTGGGCTCCCAACACTTATGTTGTGTACAACCCTAATCTTATATCCAACTATATATATTAAATCAATTTCTAGGTTTTTGCACCCAATAGCTATTTTCATTCTTCTTTTCATCCGTGTTCATCTTCAACTTATATTTTCACCCTCCGTATTTGTGTTCATCTTCAACTTATTTTTTAAACAGAATTAAATATTCTCATTCTTGTATCTAGGCCTGTCAACTGGTCGGATTCGGATTGCATTATCCTAAATTCATATCCAAATCCGTTAAGAATTTTTCGAATTCGGATCGGATCGGATCGGATCACGGGTCGGATATTTTTTAGGTCGATCCATATCCGATCCATTCGGATTTCGGGTTATCTGATCGGATCTCCGATCCGTTTAATAAATTTTAAAAATTAATTTTTTTATATTTTTAAAATGACATATACATTTATATTTGGATTTGTATTTTAAAACTTTTTGACGAAATAAAAATTAAAAATATGACATGTACACTGACAAATCCAAATTTATATTCCAAAATAATATTATTTATAAAAAAAATTATATATTATATTTATATATTTAATATATATTATATATTACATAAAAATATAAAATATATAATAAATATAATATATTCAGATCGGATTGTTATTGGATCGGATCATACAAAATCCATATCCGCTCCTTATCGGATCGAACCCTTATCGGATCGGATCATTAAAGGATCGGATTTTTTTTAGAAGGATCCATACCCGCTAATTTAGCTACGGATCGGATCGGGTCGAATATTCGATCCATTGACAGGCCTACTTGTATCTTATTGATACACCTTTTTCCTCTCAATTTATATTTAGATAATTCATTAAAATTAAAAAATAGCCATACACCTTTTGTCTTCCATCTCCAACTTACATTTCATTGAAATCAGAGTTAGCAGGGTGTTAAGTAACAGTGAGTATCATTTTCATCCTCATCCTTTCCATTATGTTAATTACTTTTTAATAATGTTTTATTTAATTTTGATTTATTTGTGAATTATATCTACCAAATGGTGTCATTAGAAATGATAAATAACGTCATTTCAGTCTTCAATAATGAATTTTTAGTGATTTCTTTTCTATTAACAATTCTAATATTTAAATTAAGTTTCAACATTTTGATCTGTTAGTCATTATTGTTAACATTTTGTAGCACTCTAGTTACATATAACATTGTTAACAAATTTTGTGTTTTGATTCATATCGACTGATTACAAAAAATATTTGTAAAAAATTTATGTTTTTGCTTTATATCAACGAGATGATCTAGGTGTTAATATTTTTAATATTTGTTGTACTTATGAGATATGTTATTTCAAATGATATTTTTGCTTTTATTTTATGTTCTAAGTTAAAATTTAATTATTACTGGTCAATTTATTTTTGGTAAATCTGGTATTCTTTGTAGTTTTAATCATTTATTTGGATTAGATTTTAAAATTAATTTTTTTGATTCTACCGGCTAGACTTATGATAAACTAAATTATAATTTTATACACTATTATATATATAAAATGAAAAGATAAATTAAGCCTGATTTTGTTTCATGCAGGAAGATGCCAACTAGGAAAGACGCTGCATGGATGCACTGTACAGAGGTAGTTGAGGGGAATAAAAGAAAGGTAAAATGCAATTCTTGCCCCAAGGTGGTGGGAACACTACATGAAAACCCAACAGAAAAATCCGTTTGCATGTTAAGGAAATCCGTTGGGAAAACCCTTTACCAACGGAATGATCACCAAACCTGTCTGTTAGAGGAAACCTTGTTGGGAAATCATTACCAACGAATTTGTCACTACAAGAAAAACTGAATCAGACAACACCTATCAGACAACGTAAACTGGAAAAAGCGTTGCCCAAAATCAACAGACAAGTGTTTTAATTTTTTTTTTAAAAACATTGTCTGATCCAGCCTTCAGACAACGGGGTTTTGACAATTTAATTCCGTTGTCTAACAAATTGAATCAGACAAGTGTTTTGTTTTTCAAGGTGTTGTCTGAAGAGACTTCAGACAATGTTATAATTACCGTTGTTTTTTTGATTTGATTTGAGTTGGCTCAGACAACGGTTTATAATTGTGTTGTGCAAACGAGTTGATTCAGACAACGGTTTACAAAATACCATTGTTTGAAGAAAGTTCAGACAATGTATCAATTACCGTTGTTTGTCTGATTTGAATAGACAAGTGTTTTTTTTTATTGTGTTGTGCAATAGAGTTGGTTCAGACAACGGTTTGCAAATACTATTGTTTGAAGAGACTTCAGACAACGGTATTATGCTAGTGTTGTGTTTATTTAATCATGTATCAGACAATTGTTTTAGGATAAAAACCGTTGTCGGAATCACTGTACAAAATTAAAAAAAAAAACCACAGTAGCAGCCAATCCTGGACAATATATCCAACATACCAAACCAACGAAGAAAGAATTGCCATGTCAACAAAACACTAATTGAAATAAACACAAATCAAATTACAAACTTCATGAAAATCAAAGAAACACAAATCAAATTACATTATGAGAGTTGAATTAGTTCCTCTAGATCATCTCGCATGTAGCTAGTCATGTCGTCATCAAGTAAATCAACATCCGGTAAATTGGGCACAAAGAACTCATTCTCAAGTTCTACTTCGACAGATCCCTCATTCTCATCTTCGCTATCTTCGTAGTATTTTTTTTCGGGAAATTTCAACACCACGGACCATAATTTTTCAAGAGGGTCGTCGATGTAACAAACTTGTTTAACATGTTTCGCCAACACAAATGGATCATTCCAAAACCCCAACCTATTCAAATTAACCAATGTATATCCCAACTCATCAACCTTAATCCCTTTGTTCATATCTACCCACTTACAACGAAAAACAGGGACCCTAAAGCTATTATAGTCCAACTCCCATATACTTAAAATAACCCCGTAAAATGTATGTGAAGTATGTTCAATGTTGTTACCCTTAGCTTGCACAACCATTGTATTAGCATCCACACACACACCACTGCATTGAACTTGACGCGTATCATCCCGATCCTTGGTACTGAATGTAGACCCATCTATTCTGTAGCCGTTGAATGTAGGCACCTCCTTGTTGGGCCCATCTGCAATCCACCTTATCTCTTGGGGTACCTCCTTTTCATTTTGCAAATCTGAAGCAATCTTCAAAATACAAAAAAAACAAATTGCAAACTCATTCATCTGAGCTAAGGAGTTCTAAAAATTGCACAAGCCTATTGAGTTGTAAAAACTGCAAGTTTAAAAGTTACAATTAACTCTCCTCGCAAATAAGTTTAAATATTAATTTATACTAGTTTCATGGGGCATAAAGATCAAAATAGCTGGCACAGCCTAATTTGTCTGTAATGGTCCTCAAGCCCGAGTTCTGGGTACTGGTCAATATAGTAGTGATCTACTAAGATCTCCAAACAAATTAATTTTTTATTTTTTGAAAATTTGGGAAAATCAATATATTAGATATATCTTAACATCCGTACGGTTGGATCGTCGAGAAATAGTTTTTAAAAAATAGAAACAATAATCAGTGACAAAACACGAGTTACCGGTACTGGTCAATATAGTAGTGATCTACTAAGATTTCCTACCAAATTAATTTTTCATTTATTGAAAATATTGTAATATCATTCAATTAGATATATTTTAATAGAAAGCTAGTTAATTTAATATTTCACAAATAAAAATTATTTTAAATAGTTAATAAAAAATATTACTTTATAAACGATTTCATTTTCGTTTCCCTCTTCTATTTTCCCTCCTATGTTTCATCCAACAAACCAAAATTTTCTTGAAATTTCACTTCCCCCCAAACCCACATTTCACTTCCCCCTTTCTGTTTCAAAAGGCCTCTTTGTACTCTATCAGTCTATCTCTATATCTTTCGCACACACAAACTCATGCCCATCTCACTACCCTATCCCATCTCACCATCTTCGAATACCAAACCAAGTTTATGAACTCACCGTTCCTAACACAACCTCTATCTCAAATTTCAAAATTCCTGGCTCGAAATCACAGCTCAGTTTGTTCATCGAATCTCCAATCCCAGGTTCGATTCAGTCAATAAGCGACTTTGATATTAATTGGTGAGTAATAAACAAACTGGTGATTCTCGTAATAAATTATAAATAGCTTTGTGTTTGAATTTGTCGAGTCTATTTTGGTTTGTTCAAATACAAAATTAATTTCTTAGATGGTAGAGTTAAGAGAAGAGCTACTTTTAGATAGTGATTGTTTCTTTTTAGGTTATGCTTAAAAATGAATTCCAATATGGGTAATTTCTTAGATGGTAGAGTTAAGAGAAGAGCGACTTTTTAGATACTCCGGAATATCTTTCTAAGATAGTTGATGTGTTAGGTCAGCTGCTTCCAGCAGGTAATGTGTGTTCTTTGTCCAATTCATTTTTTTTAAATGATTGTTTAGACTGTTTTCCCTTAATGTAAACTTTCGTATTTCTATATAGGAGAAAATGTGGAGCGTGATGCAGTCCAGAAGTCGCTTATGCTATTGTTGCGGCAGGACGTGAAGAGTAAGTTTATCCGAATATGGTGGCTAAGAGCTTGTGGGATTTTGAATGTTAATTTGTATAGGAATTGGTTTTCTACTTGTTACTGTTTGGATTTTATGGTGTGAAGTCATAAATTTTGGCTGTGTTAAAATTAAATTGTGTTACAACAGAGGTTTCTTGTTTGGATATTCGTCTTGTACAATAGTCTTGTTAATTAGTGAATAAACCATTGAATTTACAACAGAGGTTTCTTGTTTGCATAATTTAATATTTTTGACAAGTCAATTGCTTGCATTTGTGGAGCCTGCAAGATGTGACTGCGGATGAGTTTAAGATGTTCATAAACTTCTTGGGGAGCATGAGTTTATTTGGTCCAGGTGCACCAGCAGAGCGTTTACAAGAGCTTGTTAAAATTATTGAAGCACAGGCTGATCTAGATGAACAATTTGATGTAAGTTTTCTGCTTGCGAAAGTCTTCCATTCAACATCATGACTAGCATTCTGGAGCAACAATACATTTTTTGAACATGTTACCTTAACAATCAGTCTATAAAGTGATTTCCATTTGTTTTTGTGAATCTTTAATATTCTTAGGAAAGGTATTAAAATTTTCAAAGCTGACAGAATGACATTGCTTCATTTTCTAATTGAACTTGTCTGAACATCCAGAAATTACTTGATGACTAATTAATGGTTTCTCAATGATATTACATTCTATTAATTTTTCACTTAGATCTATAGAATCCCACATGATGTGCTATCAATTTGTATTGAGTCATAAATTGGATAATATTCTCTTATGTTAATTTGTGGTTTTTAGATCTGAAACAAAACATTCCCTTTCTGATATAGGTCTCAGATGGGGATCACATTGACAGATTAATAACCTGCCTTAAAATGGCCCTTCCTCTTTTTAAGGTATTTATGCTATTTGAAATTAATGCTATTTGGGCTTATTCCTCGGTGAGGGACATGTATTTAACCATGTTTTGTTTTTTCAGAGGGGTGCATCAAGTAGCAAGTTCGTTGACTATCTGAACAAACACATAATACCCGTATTTGTCTGTGATTCTATCATCTGGTATATCAGTTTTTCATAATTGTGTAAAGGAACATTCAGAATTTAAAAAAAAAGTGTCTTAGTTATGTTTATATGTTGCAGACTAGAGCATCTCTGCAACTCATTCATCAGATGATTCAATTTTCTATACTATTGCAGGAGAAATGGTTGTTGGGCCAAGGAAAACCCCCTGTTTATGGATGAAATTTCAACAGGACTTGCAAGTCTGCTGTTGCTATGAAAAATTAAAGATTCATTCTTATATGTCCTATGCAGCAGATGAATTTCGAGCATAGCACATCTAGTTACCAAGCACACTTTAGCAGATTTTAAAATTTGATTCATGATTCAGTATGGCTCATTTTATCTTCTCTCCATGTTTAACATGACAGGGACATTTTCAAAAAGAAGTAGTGCAGGTGGGAAGAGTAGTGTACATTATTTTGCAAATTCCAAGCAGTCACCAGCTAGTACCATACTTTCTTGACATTGATATGCTTTATCTAATTCTTGTGCAGAATGCTAATCCAGCAGCTAGAGTGAGTGTGAAATTGGTTTCTAAAGCGGGTGTTGGTGTCTTTAAATCTCCTTTGCCAGAGCTGCAGTGTCTTAAAACTCTTGAAGTTGCCTTCTATCGAGCATTAGTAGGGTAAATGCAAGTAATGTCCATCCACTGGGAGTATCACCATATGCCTGACCTACTCTGCAACAGTCTAGGCATCCTCGGCTTCAATTTGCTCACTGCAGACACTACCTTGAAATATTTAGTTCTAGTATGATTTTGTCCTTTTGTTTTAGTTTTGTGGACAAGATGTCTATTTGTAATTTTGTTAATATTTGGATTTTTTTGTAAATGTTCTGATTTTGTATTTTTATTTTGGTAAAGCATTGTTTATGAATAAAAAATGGAAAATAGTGTGTGATTTCCTTTCAGACAAGTGTTTATTCAATTACAACCATTGTGTGATTTCCTTTCAGACAAGTGTTTATTCAATTAAAACGATTGTGTGATTTGTTTTCAGACAAGTGTTACTTCAATTAAAACCATTGTGTAGCATCCCAAACAACAACGGTTTCTAAACCATTGTGTTGTTGTTTCTGGATATTAGACAACGGCGTCTAGAGATGATACCGTTGTCTCCCGCTCTAACACACAACAGTTTTCATACCGTTGTCTGAGGTGCGTATCAGACGACACCCCGATAGACAACGGGGTTTGCAGGTATCAGACAACGGATAAAATCCGTTGTTAGACTTGAAATTCCTTGTAGTGTGTTTCCATTACTAAACTTACCAACGGAATACCAAGAGAACAATAACAGAATTGTTGTTTTACTAACAACCATGTTATAACGAAGGGACAACAGATTATTCTGTTGCTATATTTAGCAACAACATGCCAACAGAAATTTTCCGTTGGTAAAATGGTTTCCCATCGGAATGCTAACAGAATACGGTCGTTGGAGCAAACATCGTTGGGAAGTACTTACCAACGGATTTTGTGTCCGTTACGAAACTTACTAACGGAATATCAACAACTTAATAACAGATCTCTTGACCATAACAAGTGATTCTACCAACGCTTTGCCAACAGACTTCTACAATCTAGCAAAACTTTACCAACGAATCATTTGTTGGGGAACAAAAGTAATCCATAACAAATTTAGTTGGTATTTCGTTGCTAATTTTGTTGCTATTACACAATTATCAAATTCATAAATGAGATTCAAACAAAACAAAAATTCATTTCATAAACCCCAATTCAACTTACAAAAAACAAATTAAACAAATACAAGACAACCCAGATACATAAATCAAATTTACTACACTTCCAAACAAATACACAAATCATCCAAGCATAAAATTTAAAAATAAAAAAAATCCCCAACTCCCCTTTCACTCAACATTCCACCGCACACCCCACCTCAGTCCCTTGTACACCGCCGGTCACCACCTCCATGCCCTTCTGCCACCATCCCACAGCCAATTTCTCCCCTGTACCCCGTCCTTTTCAACCTGCCTTCATCTCTCCTCGACCCACTACTACCAGCCACCAATTCAACCCATCCACCCATCCCTTTTGCCTCAAAACACCATCGCGCCGTCCTCCCCGTCTCCCTAACAGCCTCGCTCAACTCCTTCTTCCCTCCGCCTGCAATCAACTAACACACCCATCTTCTCCAAATCTTACCTAGAAAATTTTCATCTAAAAAATAAGTGATTTATATATGTATAAATAGAGCTCGATTTATAGAAGACATTCATATATAAATCACTAATTTTGGATGGATAGGGAAAGAGATATAAATTTAAGAAGATTATATGTATATATTATGTGTGTAATGAGAGAGAGCAGTGGGATGATAGAGAGGGATAAGGGGTGGGTGGCGGCCAAGTGATAAGGGGTGGGTAGAAAGGAGTTGTAAATATACAATTATACATTAAATATTTTAACGGTTAGGATTTAATCCCTAATTGCATGAACGATTCAGATTGTCTAAGTTTCACATGTCATCAATCCAAACCATCTCCTTTCAACAAATTGAAGCATGCCAAGTGTCCCTGAACTACAAATTAGCAAAAATATATGTGTATTGTTATCAAATATCCGTATCTTGTAATTAAAAATAAAATGCTTAAAGTATTAAATAAATTTATAATATGTATTCGATCTAATACAAATAAATACCAATAAAAATTGAAACAAATAAAAATTATTTAATAGTGGCACTAATATTTTATAATAAGCACATAATTAAAATAAAAATATAAGTAATTGAAACAATCAAAAATAATATTTAAAAAAAAATTATAATAGAAATTTATTATAATATAGTAGACCACTACTATAAATTTTTAATATAAGTTTAATAATATCGTTTACATCCAAGTTGATAATTACTAAAATACACACGTAGTACATGAGAAAATTTAAGAAAATTATATCATTAAAAAGTATATCTAAACTATTTTAAAATAATAGATAAATTCATATATATACAATTTAGTAATATTCCAAAAATTTGTAAAAATAAAAAAAATAATTTGGATAATGAAATTAGTAGTCAACTATTGATTTGACTAGTACTACTAACTAGTCCTTTGTCCAAAATTGTTGTTTCTATTTTATTAAAAATATTTATCTGCGATCCAACCGTACGGATGTCAATATATATGTAAATAAGTGATATTCCCTAAATTTTCAAAAATAAAAAAATTGATTTGGATAGTGAAATTATTAGTCAACTATCGATTTGACTAGTTATTCTAACTATTACTTTGTCCTTGCTGTTTCTATTTTTTAAAAAATACTTATCGACGATCCAACCGTACAGATGTACTTAAATATCTAATTTAGTGATATTCCTAAAATTCAATAAAAATAAAAAATTAATTTGGATAATGAATTTAGTAGTCAACTATTAATTTGACCAGTACTACTTTCTAGTACTTCGTCCAAGATTGTTGTTTCTATTTTTTTAAAAAATATTTATCAACGATCTGATAGTACGGATCTCAATCTATATCTAATTTAGTGATATTCCTAAAATTTTACAAAATAAAAAATTAATTTGGATAGTGAAATTAGTAGTCAACTATTGATTTGACTAGTAATACTAACTAGTACTTTGTCCTATATTGTTGGTCGATTTTTTTTAAAAATATTATCGACGATCCAACCGTACGAACGTCAATATATACCTAATTTAGTGATATTGCCAAGATTTTAAAAAATAATAAATTAATGTGGATGGTAAAAGTGGTAGTCAACTATCGATTTGACCCGTACTTCCAACTAGTGCTTTGTCTCGGATTATTTTTTCTATTTTTTAAAAAATACTTATCGACGATCCAACAGTACGTATGTCAATATATATCTAATTTAGTGATATTCCCAATTTTTTAAAAAATAATAAATTTATTTGGATGGTAAAAGTGGTAGTCAACAATCGATTTGACTCGTACTCCTAACTAGTGCTTTGTCCCGGATTGTTCTTTATATTTTTTAAAAAATACTTATCGACGATCCAACCGCACGTATGTCAATATATATCTAATTTAGTGATATTCCCAAGATTTTAAAAAATAATAAATTTATTTGGATGGTAAAAGTGGTAGTCAACTATCGATTTGACCCGTACTGCTAACTAGTGCTTTGTCCCGGATTGTTGTTTCTATTTTTTAAAAAATACTTATCGACGATCCAACAGCACGTATGTCAATATATATCTAATTTCGTGATATTCCCAATTTTTTAAAAAATAATAAATTTATTTGGATGGTAAAAGTGGTAGTCAACTATCGATTTGACCCGTACTCCTAACTAGTGCTTTGTCCCGGATTGTTCTTTCTATTTTTTAAAAAATACTTATCGACGATCCAACCGCACGTATGTCAATATATATCTAATTTAGTGATATTCCCAAGATTTTAAAAAATAATAAATTTATTTGGATGGTAAAAGTGGTAGTCAACTATCGATTTGACCCGTACTTCTAACTAGTGCTTTGTTCCAGATTGTTGTTTCTATTTTTTAAAAAATACTTATCGACGATCCAACAGCACGTATGTCAATATATATCTAATTTCGTGATATTCCCAATTTTTTTAAAAAATAATAAATTTATTTGGATGTTAAAAGCGGTAGTCAACTATCGATTTGACCCGTACTGCTAACTAGTGCTTTGTCCAGGATTGTTGTTTCTATATTTTAAAAAATACTTATCGACGATCCAATTGCACGTATGTTAATATATATCTAATTTAGTGATATTCCCAAGTTTTTAAAAAATAATAAATTTATTTGGATAGTAAAAGTGGTAGTCAACTATCGATTTGACCCGTACTCCTAACTTATAACGGATTAGTAACGGAAATATTTCAAATTGTAACAGATTAGTAACAGAAAATGTATGACCGTTATAATACTACCAACAGATTAGTAACGGAAAATGTATGACCGATCTAAAATTCCCAACGGAATATTCCGTTGGCAACTCGTTGCTAGAAATGGGCGGTTTTTTTTTGGTTCTTTTAGCGCCCATTTTTTTTCATTTTTAATTGGGGGGAAATTTAGCCGATTTCGTTGTTTAGCGCCTATTTTTTCTCTTTTTTCATTCTAATATTACCAACGGATTAGTCACGGAAAAGAGTATGACCGATCTAAAATTCCCAACGGAATATATCGTTGGTAAAGCATTGTTAGTTCTTTGGTAAATTATTGTTATTCTGTTAGTACTCTTTCCGTTGGCATCTCGTTGCTAGAAATGGGCGGCAATTTTAGCACCAAAATTTTGGTAAATGTTGATTAAAAATTCGTTGGGTATCCGTTAGTAGAGCATTGACTTTTCAACAATTTATTTTCCGTTAGGAATCTGTTAGCAATCACCAACGGAAATTTCCGTTACTAAATATCCGTTACTGAATCGTTGCGAATGTGTTATTTTATAATTGGCTTTTCAGAATAATCATATGGGTGGAAGACGATGTCAAGCATCGTAACAATGCTGGGTGGCTAAGGTGGAGGGCAGCGTCAGGGGTGATGTGCGACAAGAAGGTTCCTTTAAAGCTGAAAGGGAGATTCTATAGAGCGGCAATCCGGCCTGCGTTGTTATATGGTTCGGAGTGCTGGGCAGCGAAGAAGACCCACGAAAGCAAGTTGGAAGCAGCTGAAATGAGGATGTTGCGGTGGTCGTGTGGGCGCACGATGCTAGATAGAATCCCTAATAGGGTGTTTAGGACCGAGCTCGAAGTGGCACCTCTTTCTGCGAAAGTTAGGGAAGGGAGGTTGAGATGGTTCGGCCACGTCCGTAGGAGGCGGGCGGAAGCCCCAGTGAGAAGGGTCGAGAGTCTTTCGGTTGTGGGGGTGAGGAGGAGAGGCAGACCGAGCACCTGGCTATAATAGGCACAGATGTTACTGGTTGCCCTAACGTTGATTCAGAAGTGTCTGAACAAATGCGAAACAGCCTTGCCAAATTTCGACAAAAGGATGGAGAGGGGGCAAGAGGAGCATGCAATCAGAGAACAACAGGGCGTTGGCCTCCCAGCAATGTTGCAATGACAAATGCTTACACTGTTCATCCTGGTTATCAGGTTCCAATTGCCTTCCAGGCACGACCAACGCAGATTGCATATCCTTCACCAGCTGTCACACCATCAATTGCCTCTTGTTCAGGTTATGGGTTATGGGGGGGACACCAGTCTCCTCCCTTAAATGAAATAGCCGCATGGAGACATAGGTTCCAACTGACGTTGCAGAATCAACTGGGAATGGAGGCCCATCAGCAGCCGCAGATGGGACCTGAACTGCAGCTTCTGCCTCTAAGCGATATGTCTGATGCAGGAACCTCTTCTTTTGAACAACAGCTGCCTTTGGCAAGTAGATCAGACATAAATTTGGAACTCCAGCTCGGGACCAAGCCTCCATCTTGATGTAGCTAGCTAGATATTACCAGAAGAATTAATATACTAGATCGTTTATCTGTTGCCTTTTACTGTGGTTGAAGCTAGATTGAGGAGCCAGCTGGAAGTTTAGCAGTTATTGGGTCTCTTTGTGTTACGTAATATTGATGTCCCCTTGTATTTTTCATGTATCCCTTTAATTGATGCTATGTAATATTTGTGTATTAGGTGCATAATATTCGTGTAGTAATACAAGACTAGTTATGGGATCTTAGGGTCCATTTATCAGTCAGGTCCATGACAAATTAGCACTTAATAACAACTTATATATAGGTACGTAGCTCCATTAGCAACCACACAAGTGCGGTTATGTATACAATATTATTAATGACATTTCATTTGGATGTTTTATACATTATGTCTCTTGTCAAAATCAAGCAACAAAATCTTATTATTAAAAATGTCGGAGGCTATAGAATTCAAACTAGGATATGTCTTTGTTTATGCTTAATATGTTACACATGATATATAATAATGTCTTTGCGTTGCACACAACATTCCAAATATGTAAAATGTTTTTACATAACATTTCTCATGCATACTCTAGCTCGAATTGTATAGTACCGTATCCTCGATGTATGTCATTGAAACTCTTGAGGGCGATAGAGCAAACATTCCAATAGAAAATTCTTTAGGCAGAACTTTTTTATGCATGGAAACTACAATTTAATCTATTGTCATCAGCTGTACATTGTTGGTAAGGTTGAAGTATCCATGAACTTCTCCTAGCAGGGCCAGGCACAAGACTAGAATACTTGAAACGGTCAACGATAGCGTATACACTAATATCTGACCAGATATTAATGTCAGATTTATTCTTTAGCTTAAAAATGTCAGTTCGTCTTGTGAAATTGATTTAGAAGTTTATGGTTTTATCTGATTCCGAAGTTGATCGACTTGGATATCTAAAAACAATAACCGGGAATTTTGTGAAATATTGGTTTCACCAATTGTCAATATCACATGCATATAGAGTATGCATAGTAAAACAATGATTTCTCAAGAATTTTTCACACAAGAAAAAACTTAGCCTTCACTTTTTTCGGAAGTTAACGATATTGTTATATATATTTAGAATCGTAAAGAAGTACATCATATATACATACAAGAAGGAGAAATGCACTCTCCTTACGAATTCGAATAATGAGCTTCTATGTTCTTGCTGAACGTCTAACAAAAGAGATAGCTAATTAGAGGATGAAAAATCCTTCAAAATATCTAAACAATCAGTTACAATATTATCTAAACAATCAATAAGTCCTGGAAAGGGTACTTGAACAGATGCTAAGGATGATCCGCAATGATCTCCTGCTGCACTATAACCACATCAACCTTGCAGGTGTAGGATCCATTTATAGGTTTTTGTCAATTGGAAGGAGCATGAGAAGAAACAGCATGGAGATTGACAATCTTAATGATTGATCAAATTTCCAAACAACCTGATTTCAGTTGTACCATATATGCTAAATTAAAACTATGGCAGCCGCAAACCAAGTGAAAGATTCCCCAGTAAAAGTTTATGAGTTGCCAAAGAATATTGTCCAACAAGTAGAAGCAAATGGACACCGGATAAAAGCATGAACAATGGTTTTACCAGTTGTACACATGAAGGACAATGGCTTGGAACCTAAACACGCTAAAGAAGATTTTCAACAGTGAGGAGGCAAGAATTAAGAGCTCTCCATAGCAAATTCTTGAATGTTGGTTGAATGCACAAGGAACACAGTTTGTTCTATTTTAAACCGAGTCAAAAGAAAGAAGATATGTAAGACACTAAAAAAAATTTGTTGCACCCACTTTAATTTAACGGAATAACTAAAATTTATAAACTAAAATTTATCAACTAAAATTATATATACTGTTATTTTATCAACTAAAATTTTCAGTTCAAGAAATGCGTTGGTTGTTAGATAAGAAGAAAACATGTCAAAATCTGATGTTGCGGTCATAAGCAATTACCAAAAACATTTTAATGAAAAATTCACACATCTACCCTTCTTCAAAGACAAAAGATTGGAATACAAAAGTTCTTATTAATATTATAATGGTACTAATTTAAACAAAAATGAGACAACTCGCTCACATATTTATTTGAACATTGAATTGAAAACAAAACGAAAACACATATATAGTTACTATTCAAGTACTTATAACTACTCTTGCATGGGTGACTTGCCTTTGTCACTACTCTGAAAGCCGCTAGAGGTAGAAGCCAAATATGGATGAGGAGTGAGAGGGAAACCACCACCTTGAGGAACAACATTAACAGAGACTTGATTTGTTTGCCTACTTGATGAAGTTTCCGTATGCGTACCAAAAGAGTCTATTGAATTTTTAAACTCCTCCAATTCCTCCAACATTTTCTCAGCTTCATCTAGTGTCAGATCCTCCACTGGTGTTAACCACCACTTCTTTAAACAATTCTCCTCGCGAGGATCGTTGGGCAGTTCAGTGATGGTACTGTTTTCTCGTGTTTTCTCAACTTCAATGGTGGCTTTATATTCCATCATCTCTTCTTCAGCAGGGTCTGGGTGATCCATCAAGTGTTCGACCACAATATTTTGCTGATCAGGGGTCTCGTTCATGAAGGTACTCATAACTTGATCAACTGATGGTTCACCAAAAGCAAAAATATCATCCTCTGCTGAAAAGATGATAATAGCAACATGACAGTCACAGAGAAGGCTGAGCTCAGAAGCCTTCCTATAGACATTACTTCGTCGTTTTGAGAAGGTAACCTCACGGTTACTTTGAGCCTCTATCTTCTGGATGGGAATCCTTTTGCGTCCTCTTGGCAGCCTAGCCATTTAAGATATAATTGTAACTAATACAAATGTTGCAATTTAGGTGTATGAAACGAATGAATGTAGGAGGATGTATGAAATGTTTGAATTTGACTCCAAAATGTGGTGCATATATATAGGAGTGAAAAGACACGACTATTGAAAAGACACGACTATTGAAGAACAATAAATAGAAATGTGAAAAGACACGACTATTGAAAAACAATAAATAGAAATGTGAAACAAATCCAAGAGACACTACCATTCAAAAATAATTATGAAAAACTACCGCCAAACTAAATCTCTTAAATTTAATTTTTTTTCCCTTAATTTTTTAAGTCTAAGATTTAGGATGATTAATTTATAATTTTCATATAATTTTTTTGGTAGGTTTACTTAATCTTTTAAAATTTAATTTTGTTTTTCTTTAACTTTTTAAGTCTAAGATTTAGGATGATTTATTTATAATTTTTATATAATTTTTTTTTGGTAGGAATAAAATGTAAAATTAAATAAAGGAAATAGTAATAATAACATTGTTCTAAATTATTATCTTGTCAATAATAAACTATGACATTACAAATTTTTTAATTATATTTTTAAGTAGTTTAATATACTTTTAATCAATAGATTAGTGGAATGAATCTGTAATCTAATTTTGGGATCATAGAATATTTTTAATTTTCAAATTATCTCATTTCTATAAAATCTATTTAGGGTTTCACAATTTCTTTTTCTTTTATGTGTGAATTGCGGGGAACTTAAGTGTTTTTTACCTACTTCCAAATTTTCTTTTGAAAATATTCTCCCAGACCAACATAATAAAAGTCTTGGAATAATATTTTAGATGTGAAAAAGAATATGAGTTATTTTTTTGGAACAAGATTAAATAAAAAAAAATTCCAAATAAAGTTTCAGATAAGCATTTTTTTTGAATTGCATCATAATTTAATCTATGTATTTAAAAAAATATGTATAATATTACATAATTAATTCTCATGTGGTTATATTAATACCTTATTTCTAACAACATATATATATATACTCCCTCTGTCCCTCTCATTTCTTTACACTTTTTTTTCACTGCTTGACACGTATTTTAAGGCTTCTAAAAAGTATAGTTCCATAACTTATTTTTAAAATATTCTTTTTTTGTATAAAAATAAAACAATTCTATTTATATACAAAAAAAAAGAAAATTTTAAAAATAAGTTATAAAACTATCCGCAAAATGCACCTTAAAATCCGTGCCAGAATTACGTCCCCCAAGGTAAAGAACCAAGGGGGACAGAGGGAGTATATATATATATATATATATATATATATAATAAAATACATTACATTATATATATTATATGTGTAAACTGAAATTTACTTTTATTCTTCTATATTTTAGTTTTTAAGTTATTATTATATATTTATATATATGAGTAAATATAGATGAGGAGTGAGAGGGAAGCCATCACCACAAGAAAAATTAAGAGAAATTTTATTTGTATTCTCTGTTAATGCATGATTATGATTTTAAGAAATAAACAAATGTTAAAATTTAACTTTATATCCAACGTCAATTCATGTACTTTATCTTAATAATTTATATCATATTTTAAATTTCTTTTAATCTGCATCATATAATATAACTATATACATAAACACATGTATATATATTATTATTACTAAATATAAGTGTGGAAATCTTTTCCTACTATTTCACGCCAACTCCTCCGCAGCCATCTTTGGCTAGAGTTGAAAATGGCGAGTTATGGGTCGGATTCGTGTTGGATCACTAAATTCATGTCGAAATTCGACTCAATTCAAATCCGATCCGAAAATTTAATGAGTTGAAATACCTAACACGAATTTGATTCGATTGAATTTTTGATAACCCCACATAACCCGAAATACCTAATACAATATATATTTAAATTGGATATTTATTAATTAATTTATAATAGTTTATTGTCAAAAGCATGTAATTCTAAATTGAAAAGGTGCCAATACTTATAATTTATATGTTCGTTGGCATTGTCCAACTGTAAAACAAATTTAAAGTGGTATCACTTTAGTTAAATGTAAATTGATGACAGGAAGATGCACTTAAATGTAAATTGATGACAGGATATAATTCATGTTAAATGTAACTTGAAATTTGTCAATTATTTTATAAATATATAAATATAATATATTTATATATTTATATATAAATATTCGGGTGGATCGGCCCGAAAATAACCCGAATTTTTCAGGTCATTTTTGGGTCAACTCGAAATTGATCCGAACCTGAAAAACTCCAACGCGAATTCATATTTTACGGGTCAAATTCGTGTTTGGTTGTTAGTTCGAGTCCGAAATTGCTAGCCCTATCTTTGGCCACACCTCTATCTACCGTCTCTCTTCTCGTTTTACATTGCCTCAACATGTTGTCATTGGTTCTCCATTTTCCTAGATCCGTCACCAATCTACTCTTTTTCCCTATCTACCTAATCTACCTTCTCGTCTGATATATATACCATCGTATGTTCCTCTTCTTTGATATGCTCTATCTTCGATCTTTAGGCTCTAATTTGGTACCACACGCTACCACAAGCACTCATTCTTCTACGATTTGCCAATACATTTCTTCTTTGATTTGGCACTCTTGTTCCCACAAGCCTCTTCGGTAGAAGGGCTAGCAATAATTATACCTGAATATTTCGTCATTTTTTGTTCAAAATATTTATAATTGCGAATAAAAATTGATTATAAATTGTATTTAAAATTTTGGAATTTGATGATTTTATAGGTGGTGGTATGAGTTTTAGTAATTCTGAAATGAATTTAGAATTCTAATTTAAGTTTGGTAATTTTGTTGGTGCTAAGTCGTAGTGGTGGTGGAGGTGCAGCTGTTTGGTGGTTTATTAAGAGTTTAAAATAATTTGGCGAGTTGTTAAAAAGAATTTGGTAATTTGGTTTGGTTGGTTGTGCTCATTATAAATAGCCCCCTACACATACAAATAATGTGAATTGAAAACCTTTATTTTTTTTAATGTACATCTCTATTTTTTTTAATGTACGTCATACAAAATAGTTATCTACATATATACATGTATGTATTACCACTACCAAATATATCTATTTTTTTTTTTAAACTTCTCCTCCATTCACAATCTCGCCACCACATTCCCAACCAGCCGCCAAACATCATTCTACCACCTATCACCTCCTTCCACTTTCGCACACTCTGATCGATGCTCCATTTTTTATGCCCAACTTATCTTATTGCGATCTCCTACCCAAGCTTTTTGTGTTTAGAGCTGAACCTATCACTTTTTAACATACCTTTTTTAATTCTTGATGATTTAGAGCATTTGCATCCATGAAGTCCATTGATTCATTAATTCATGGATTCAATTGATGGAGTTGATTACTATTCACGATGAATCAACTATTTTTATTGATTTTATGCACCCATCAATTCATCGATTACTATTTATCAAATAAATAATTAAATTTTACATCATAAATTTAATTTCATTTCTATTATTTAATGGTTCCACAAATAATATATCTAATTTAGTGATATTCCCAAGTTTTTAAAAAATAATAAATTTATTTCTATAGTAAAAGTGATAGTCAACTATCGATTTGACCCGTACTCCTAACTTATAACGGATTAGTAACGGAAATATTTCAAATTGTAACAGATTAGTAACAGAAAATGTATGACCGTTATAATACTACCAACAGATTAGTAATGACCGATCTAAAATTCCCAACAGAATATTCCGTTGGCAACTCGTTGCTAGAAATGGGCGGTTTTTTTTTTGTTCTTTTAGCGCCCATTTTTTTTCATTTTTAATTGGGGGGAAATTTAGCCGATTTCGTTGTTTAGCGCCTATTTTTTCTCTTTTTTCATTCTAATATTACCAACGGATTAGTCACGGAAAAGAGTATGACCGATCTAAAATTCCCAACGGAATATATCGTTGGTAAAGCATTGTTAGTTCTTTGGTAAATTATTGTTATTCTGTTAGTACTCTTTCCGTTGGCATCTCGTTGCTAGAAATGGGCGGCAATTTTAGCACCAAAATTTTGGTAAATGTTGATTAAAAATTCGTTGGGTATCCGTTAGTAGAGCATTGACTTTTCAACAATTTATTTCCCGTTAGGAATCTGTTAGCAATCACCAACGGAAATTTCCGTTACTAAATATCCGTTACTGAATCGTTGCGAATGTGTTATTTTATAATTGGCTTTTCAGAATAATCATATGGGTGGAAGACGATGTCAAGCATCGTAACAATGGTGGGTGGCTAAGGTGGAGGGCAGCGTCAGGGGTGATGTGCGACAAGAAGGTTCCTTTAAAGCTGAAAGGGAGATTCTATAGAGCGGCAATCCAGCCTGCGTTGTTATATGGTTCGGAGTGCTGGGCAGCGAAGAAGACCCACGAAAGCAAGTTGGAAGCAGCTGAAATGAGGATGTTGCGGTGGTCGTGTGGGCGCACGATGCTAGATAGAATCCCTAATAGGGTGTTTAGGACCGAGCTCGAAGTGGCACCTCTTTCTGCGAAAGTTAGGGAAGGGAGGTTGAGATGGTTCGGCCACGTCCGTAGGAGGCGGGCGGAAGCCCCAGTGAGAAGGGTCGAGAGTCTTTCGGTTGTGGGGGTGAGGAGGAGAGGCAGACCGAGCACCTGGCTATAATAGGCACAGATGTTACTGGTTGCCCTAACGTTGATTCAGAAGTGTCTGAACAAATGCGAAACAGCCTTGCCAAATTTCGACAAAAGGATGGAGAGGGGGCAAGAGGAGCATGCAATCAGAGAACAACAGGGCGTTGGCCTCCCAGCAATGTTGCAATGACAAATGCTTACACTGTTCATCCTGGTTATCAGGTTCCAATTGCCTTCCAGGCACGACCAACGCAGATTGCATATCCTTCACCAGCTGTCACACCATCAATTGCCTCTTGTTCAGGTTATGGGTTATGGGGGGGACACCAGTCTCCTCCCTTAAATGAAATAGCCGCATGGAGACATAGGTTCCAACTGACGTTGCAGAATCAACTGGGAATGGAGGCCCATCAGCAGCCGCAGATGGGACCTGAACTGCAGCTTCTGCCTCTAAGCGATATGTCTGATGCAGGAACCTCTTCTTTTGAACAACAGCTGCCTTTGGCAAGTAGATCAGACATAAATTTGGAACTCCAGCTCGGGACCAAGCCTCCATCTTGATGTAGCTAGCTAGATATTACCAGAAGAATTAATATACTAGATCGTTTATCTGTTGCCTTTTACTGTGGTTGAAGCTAGATTGAGGAGCCAGCTGGAAGTTTAGCAGTTATTGGGTCTCTTTGTGTTACGTAATATTGATGTCCCCTTGTATTTTTCATGTATCCCTTTAATTGATGCTATGTAATATTTGTGTATTAGGTGCATAATATTCGTGTAGTAATACAAGACTAGTTATGGGATCTTAGGGTCCATTTATCAGTCAGGTCCATGACAAATTAGCACTTAATAACAACTTATATATAGGTACGTAGCTCCATTAGCAACCACACAAGTGCGGTTATGTATACAATATTATTAATGACATTTCATTTGGATGTTTTATACATTATGTCTCTTGTCAAAATCAAGCAACAAAATCTTATTATTAAAAATGTCGGAGGCTATAGAATTCAAACTAGGATATGTCTTTGTTTATGCTTAATATGTTACACATGATATATAATAATGTCTTTGCGTTGCACACAACATTCCAAATATGTAAAATGTTTTTACATAACATTTCTCATGCATACTCTAGCTCGAATTGTATAGTACCGTATCCTCGATGTATGTCATTGAAACTCTTGAGGGCGATAGAGCAAACATTCCAATAGAAAATTCTTTAGGCAGAACTTTTTTATGCATGGAAACTACAATTTAATCTATTGTCATCAGCTGTACATTGTTGGTAAGGTTGAAGTATCCATGAACTTCTCCTAGCAGGGCCAGGCACAAGACTAGAATACTTGAAACGGTCAACGATAGCGTATACACTAATATCTGACCAGATATTAATGTCAGATTTATTCTTTAGCTTAAAAATGTCAGTTCGTCTTGTGAAATTGATTTAGAAGTTTATGGTTTTATCTGATTCCGAAGTTGATCGACTTGGATATCTAAAAACAATAACCGGGAATTTTGTGAAATATTGGTTTCACCAATTGTCAATATCACATGCATATAGAGTATGCATAGTAAAACAATGATTTCTCAAGAATTTTTCACACAAGAAAAAACTTAGCCTTCACTTTTTTCGGAAGTTAACGATATTGTTATATATATTTAGAATCGTAAAGAAGTACATCATATATACATACAAGAAGGAGAAATGCACTCTCCTTACGAATTCGAATAATGAGCTTCTATGTTCTTGCTGAACGTCTAACAAAAGAGATAGCTAATTAGAGGATGGAAAATCCTTCAAAATATCTAAACAATCAGTTACAATATTATCTAAACAATCAATAAGTCCTGGAAAGGGTACTTGAACAGATGCTAAGGATGATCCGCAATGATCTCCTGCTGCACTATAACCACATCAACCTTGCAGGTGTAGGATCCATTTATAGGTTTTTGTCAATTGGAAGGAGCATGAGAAGAAACAGCATGGAGATTGACAATCTTAATGATTGATCAAATTTCCAAACAACCTGATTTCAGTTGTACCATATATTCTAAATTAAAACTATGGCAGCCGCAAACCAAGTGAAAGATTCCCCAGTAAAAGTTTATGAGTTGCCAAAGAATATTGTCCAACAAGTAGAAGCAAATGGACACCGGATAAAAGCATGAACAATGGTTTTACCAGTTGTACACATGAAGGACAATGGCTTGGAACCTAAACACGCTAAAGAAGATTTTCAACAGTGAGGAGGCAAGAATTAAGAGCTCTCCATAGCAAATTCTTGAATGTTGGTTGAATGCACAAGGATCACAGTTTGTTCTATTTTAAACCGAGTCAAAAGAAAGAAGATATGTAAGACACTAAAAAAAATTTGTTGCACCCACTTTAATTTAACGGAATAACTAAAATTTATAAACTAAAATTTATCAACTAAAATTATATATACTGTTATTTTATCAACTAAAATTTTCAGTTCAAGAAATGCATTGGTTGTTAGATAAGAAGAAAACATGTCAAAATCTGATGTTGCGGTCATAAGCAATTACCAAAAACATTTTAATGAAAAATTCACACATCTACCCTTCTTCAAAGACAAAAGATTGGAATACAAAAGTTCTTATTAATATTATAATGGTACTAATTTAAACAAAAATGAGACAACTCGCTCACATATTTATTTGAACATTGAATTGAAAACAGAACGAAAACACATATATAGGTACTATTCAAGTACTTATAACTACTCTTGCATGGGTGACTTGCCTTTGTCACTACTCTGAAAGCCGCTAGAGGTAGAAGCCAAATATGGATGAGGAGTGAGAGGGAAACCACCACCTTGAGGAACAACATTAACAGAGACTTGATTTGTTTGCCTACTTGATGAAGTTTCCGTATGCGTACCAAAAGAGTCTATTGAATTTTTAAACTCCTCCAATTCCTCCAACATTTTCTCAGCTTCATCTAGTGTCAGATCCTCCACTGGTGTTAACCACCACTTCTTTAAACAATTCTCCTCGCGAGGATCGTTGGGCAGTTCAGTGATGGTACTGTTTTCTCGTGTTTTCTCAACTTCAATGGTGGCTTTATATTCCATCATCTCTTCTTCAGCAGGGTCTGGGTGATCCATCAAGTGTTCGACCACAATATTTTGCTGATCAGGGGTCTCGTTCATGAAGGTACTCATAACTTGATCAACTGATGGTTCACCAAAAGCAAAAATATCATCCTCTGCTGAAAAGATGATAATAGCAACATGACAGTCACATAGAAGGCTGAGCTCAGAGGCCTTCCTATAGACATTACTTCGTCGTTTTGAGAAGGTAACCTCACGGTTACTTTGAGCCTCTATCTTCTGGATGGGAATCCTTTTGCGTCCTCTTGGCAGCCTAGCCATTTAAGATATAATTGTAACTAATACAAATGTTGCAATTTAGGTGTATGAAACGAATGAATGTAGGAGGATGTATGAAATGTTTGAATTTGACTCCAAAATGTGGTGCATATATATAGGAGTGAAAAGACACGACTATTGAAAAGACACGACTATTGAAGAACAATAAATAGAAATGTGAAAAGACACGACTATTGAAAAACAATAAATAGAAATGTGAAACAAATCCAAGAGACACTACCATTCAAAAATAATTATTAAAAACTACCGCCAAACTAAATCTCTTAAATTTAATTTTTTTTCCCTTAATTTTTTAAGTCTAAGATTTAGGATGATTAATTTATAATTTTCATATAATTTTTTTGGTAGGTTTACTTAATCTTTTAAAATTTAATTTTGTTTTTCTTTAACTTTTTAAGTCTAAGATTTAGGATGATTTATTTATAATTTTTATATAATTTTTTTTTTGGTAGGAATAAAATGTAAAATTAAATAAAGGAAATAGTAATAATAACATTGTTCTAAATTATTATTTGTCAATAATAAACTATGACATTACAAATTTTTTAATTATATTTTTAAGTAGTTTAATATACTTTTAATCAATAGATTAGTGGAATGAATCTGTAATCTAATTTTGGGATCATAGAATATTTTTAATTTTCAAATTATCTCATTTCTATAAAATCTATTTAGGGTTTCACAATTTATTTTTCTTTTATGTGTGAATTGCGGGGAACTTAAGTGTTTTTTACTTACTTCCAAATTTTCTTTTGAAAATATTCTCCCAGACCAACATAATAAAAGTCTTGGAATAATATTTTAGATGTGAAAAAGAATATGAGTTATTTTTTTGGAACAAGATTAAATAAAAAAAATTCCAAATAAAGTTTCAGATAAGCATTTTTTTTTAATTGCATCATAATTTAATCTATGTATTTAAAAAAATATGTATAATATTACATAATTAATTCTCATGTGGTTATATTAATACCTTATTTCTAACAACATATATATATATATACTCCCTCTGTCCCTCTCATTTCTTTACACTTTTTTTTCACTGCTTGACACGCATTTTAAGGCTTCTAAAAAGTATAGTTCCATAACTTATTTTTAAAATATTCTTTTTTTGTATAAAAATAAAACAATTCTATTTATATACAAAAAAAAGAAAATTTTAAAAATAAGTTATAAAACTATCCGCAAAATGCACCTTAAAATCCGTGCCAGAATTACGTCCCCCAAGGTAAAGAACCAAGGGGGACAGAGGGAGTATATATATATATATATATATATATATATATATATATATATATAATAAAATACATTACATTATATATATTATATGTGTAAACTGAAATTTACTTTTATTCTTCTATATTTTAGTTTTTAAGTTATTATTATATATTTATATATATGAGTAAATATAGATGAGGAGTGAGAGGGAAGCCATCACCACAAGAAAAATTAAGAGAAATTTTATTTGTATTCTCTGTTAATGCATGATTATGATTTTAAGAAATAAACAAATGTTAAAATTTAACTTTATATCCAACGTCAATTCATGTACTTTATCTTAATAATTTATATCATATTTTAAATTTCTTTTAATCTGCATCATATAATATAACTATATACATAAACACATGTATATATATTATTATTACTAAATATAAGTGTGGAAATCTTTTCCTACTATTTCACGCCAACTCCTCCGCAGCCATCTTTGGCTAGAGTTGAAAATGGCGAGTTATGGGTCGGATTCGTGTTGGATCACTAAATTCATGTCGAAATTCGACTCAATTCAAATCCGATCCGAAAATTTAATGAGTTGAAATACCTAACACGAATTTGATTCGATTGAATTTTTGATAACCCCACATAACCCGAAATACCTAATACAATATATATTTAAATTCGATATTTATTAATTAATTTATAATAGTTTATTGTCAAAAGCATGTAATTCTAAATTGAAAAGGTGCCAATACTTATAATTTATATGTTCGTTGGCATTGTCCAACTGTAAAAAACAAATTTAAAGTGGTATCACTTTAGTTAAATGTAAATTGATGACAGGAAGATGCACTTAAATGTAAATTGATGACAGGATATAATTCATGTTAAATGTAACTTGAAATTTGTCAATTATTTTATAAATATATAAATATAATATATTTATATATTTATATATAAATATTCGGGTGGATCGGCCCGAAAATAACCCGAATTTTTCAGGTCATTTTTGGGTCAACTCGAAATTGATCCGAACCTGAAAAACTCCAACGCGAATTCATATTTTACGGGTCAAATTCGTGTTTGGTTGTTAGTTCGAGTCCGAAATTGCTAGCCCTATCTTTGGCCACACCTCTATCTACCGTCTCTCTTCTCGTTTTACATTGCCTCAACATGTTGTCATTGGTTCTCCATTTTCCTAGATCCGTCACCAATCTACTCTTTTTCCCTATCTACCTAATCTACCTTCCCGTCTGATATATATACCATCGTATGTTCCTCTTCTTTGATATGCTCTATCTTCGATCTTTAGGCTCTAATTTGGTACCACACGCTACCACAAGCACTCATTCTTCTACGATTTGCCAATACATTTCTTCTTTGATTTGGCACTCTTGTTCCCACAAGCCTCTTCGGTAGAAGGGCTAGCAATAATTATACCTGAATATTTCGTCATTTTTTGTTCAAAATATTTATAATTGCGAATAAAAATTGATTATAAATTGTATTTAAAATTTTGGAATTTGATGATTTTATAGGTGGTGGTATGAGTTTTAGTAATTCTGAAATGAATTTAGAATTCTAATTTAAGTTTGGTAATTTTGTTGGTGCTAAGTCGTAGTGGTGGTGGAGGTGCAGCTGTTTGGTGGTTTATTAAGAGTTTAAAATAATTTGGCGAGTTGTTAAAAAGAATTTGGTAATTTGGTTTGGTTGGTTGTGCTCATTATAAATAGCCCCCTACACATACAAATAATGTGAATTGAAAACCTTTATTTTTTTTAATGTACATCTCTATTTTTTTTAATGTACGTCATACAAAATAGTTATCTACATATATACATGTATGTATTACCACTACCAAATATATCTATTTTTTTTTTTTAAACTTCTCCTCCATTCACAATCTCGCCACCACATTCCCAACCAGCCGCCAAACATCATTCTACCACCTATCACCTCCTTCCACTTTCGCACACTCTGATCGATGCTCCATTTTTTATGCCCAACTTATCTTATTGCGATCTCCTACCCAAGCTTTTTGTGTTTAGAGCTGAACCTATCACTTTTTAACATACCTTTTTTAATTCTTGATGATTTAGAGCATTTGCATCCATGAAGTCCATTGATTCATTAATTCATGGATTGAATTGATGGAGTTGATTACTATTCACGATGAATCAACTATTTTTATTGATTTTATGCACCCATCAATTCATCGATTACTATTTATCAAATAAATAATTAAATTTTACATCATAAATTTAATTTCATTTCTATTATTTAATGGTTCCACAAATAATATCCGAATAATATATTGTTGGATAAATTTAGATTTTTGATAAGATTGTGGATAAATTCAGATTTTTGATAAGATTGTGTTTTCTCGTGTTTTCTCGATTTCAATGGTGGCTTTATGTTCCACCATCTTTTCTTCATTAGGTACACAGAACTCAGGGTCTTGCTGATCCATCAAGTGTTCGACCACATTATTTTGCTGGGTCTCGTTCATGAAGGTATCCACAATTTGATCAACAGAGGGTTCACCAAAAGCAAAAATATCATCCTCTGCTGAAAAGATGATAATAGCAACATGACAGTCACTGAGAAGGCTGAGCTCAGAGGCCTTCCTATAGACATTACTTCGTCGTTTTGAGAAGGTAACCTCACGGTTACTTTGAGCCTCTATCTTCTGGATGGGAATCCTTTTGCGTCCTCTTGGCAGCCTAGCCATTTAAGATATAATTGTAACTAATACAAATGTTGCAATTTAGGTGTATGAAACGAATGAATGTAGAAGGATGTATGAAATGTTTAAATTTGACTCCAAAATGTGGTGCATATATATAGGAGTTTAAAGGAGAGTTCAAAAGATGTCGTGTTAAAAAAGGGAAGAAATGAAAAGACACGACAACCGAAGAACAATAAATAGAAATGTGAAAAGACACGACTATTGAAAAACAATAAATAGGAATGTGAAACAAATCCAAGAGACACTACCATTCAAAAATAATTATGAAAAACTACCGCCAAACTAAATCTTTTAAATTTAATTTTTTTCCCTTAATTTTTTAAGTCTAAGATTTAGGATGATTAATTTATAATTTTCATATAATTTTTTTGGTAGGTTTACTTAATCTTTTAAAATTTAATTTTGTTTTTCTTTAACTTTTTAAGTCTAAGATTTAGGATGATTTATTTATAATTTTTATATAAATTTTTTTTTGGTAGGAATAAAATGTAAAATTAAATAAAGGAAATAGTAATAATAACATTGTTCTAAATTATTATCTTGTCAATAATAAACTATGATATTACAAATTTTTTTATTATATTTTAAGTAGTTTAATATACTTGTAATCAATAACACTACAAGAAAATCTGTTTATAGTGACGGATAACTTGTGACGAATAGTCATTTACGACGGAATCTTGTGACAAATTGGACGCATATCAGAGGTTTTGACGGAATGCTCTAATCCGTCATTAAATTGAATAGTAACTTGTGACAAATAAGTATATTTGTCACAAAAATATTAATTTAATTTATTTTTTTGGCGCTCAGAGTTTGAAAACTTTAAAAACATTTACCGCGAATCAAAACGATAACGTTTAAAGTTTGGATATCTTGTAACAGAGCTCTTGTCCGTCACAAGCTTGATAATATATTCCGTTTTTATAAAAAAAAGTAAATGACAATATAAATTTATGACGTATAGTAACACATCCGTCACAAGTTCAACTTATGACAAACTGGTTGTCACAAGCTCAACTACTAAAAGTTAAATGCCACCCAAAAAATAATTAATTTTAATTGAAAAAAAAATAAACTTAGCAAATTTGTGATGACAAAATAAATATTCGTCAAAAGCACTGGTAAATTTCCGGTAGTTGTGACGAATTATGAATATTTAGAACATTCGTCACAAGTCATAAGAAATTTATAATTTATATTGTAACTATGGGTTAACATTTTTGTAAGCAATTACATGTATGATAAAATTTCAATAATTAGTAACATTGTTGCCATTGTAGATTTCTTAAACATGATTTAAGATAATTTTCTCTCAATCAAACTAAATCACGCAACATATTCAAACTTATTTAAATAATTACCGTAAAACATTGTTGCCATTGTAGATTTCTTAAACATGATTTAAGTAAATTGTCTCTCAATCAAACTAAATCACGCAACATATTCAAAATAATTTAAATAGTTACAGTAGAATTTATTGTTTCTTGTAACGGAGTGCGTATCAGATTCATTGAATAATTTTTTAAAATGATTTTTTCGATGATCCAACCATAAAGATGTTAACAAATTCTCATTTTAGTTTTAGAAAAAAATAATCAAAAAAATAAAAAGGTTGGGTTGTACGATATTTTGACAAAAACGTAGTAAAAGTACTTATTCCAGGTATGGTTGGTTTTTAGTTTTACATTTGTTTCATTTTCACCGAGACTTGTTTTCCATGATCTCACACGTGCCACCTCATTAATATTTGTATGAGAATATGTAGCAAGAGCTGAATACTCAAATCATTAATAAGATACAGGACTCTGGTAATGTTATTTAATTTCTATCTATAGTGCCATCCTCCATTATCCTCTGTTCTTATGCTTGTTGTTTTATGGCAAACATTTTTTTTGTGCTTCGAAGCCCTTAGAAACATTTATGTCTCATATGGGTACTGTTATCCATATGATATGTACTGTACTGTTAATTGTCTGTGACTGTGCAAGTATTTTGTTTTGTAAATTTTATTCAGGAATTGTTCGTTGCTTTACATTTTTCGGTAGTGGGAACAAAGTACTGCATGACCCCAGCATACAGGCTCGATCTGATTTGTCTAGAGAGCAATACGTGATTCGATTGAATTTTTGATAACCCCACATAAGCCGAAATACCTAATAGAATATATATTTAAATTGGATATTTATTAATTAATTTATAATATTTTATTTTCAAAAGCATGTAATTCTAAATTGAAAAGGTGCCAATACTTATAATTTATACGTTCGTTGGCATTGTCCACCTGTAAAACAAATTTAAAGTGGTATCACTTTAGTTAAATGTAAATTGATGATAGGAAGATGCACTTAAATGTAAATTGATGACAGGATATAATTCATGTTAAATGTAACTTGAAATTTGTCAATTATTTTATAAATATATAAATATAATTTATATATAAATATTCGGGTGGATTTCGGGTTATCCGACCCGAAAATAACCCGAATTTTTCAGGTCATTGTTTGGTCAACTCGAAATTGATATGAACCTAAAAAACTCCAACGCGAATTCATATTTTACGGGTCAAATTCGTGTTTGGTTGTTAGGTCGAGTCCGAAATTGCTAGCCCTATCTTTGGCCACACCTCTATCTACCGTCTCTCTTCTCGTTTTACATTGCCTCAACATGTTGTCATTGGTTCTCCATTTTCCTAGATCCGCCACCAATCTACTCTTTTTCCCCATCTACCTAATCTACCTTCCCGTCTGATATATATATACCATCGTATGTTCCTCTTCTTTGATATGCTCTATCTTCGATCTTTAGGCTCTGATTTGGTACCACACGCTACCACAAGCACTCATTCTTCTACGATTTGCCAATACATTTCTTCTTTGATTTGGCACTCTTGTTCCCACAAGCCTCTTCGGTAGAAGGGCTAGCAATAATTATACCTGAATATTTCGTCATTTTTTGTTCAAAATATTTATAATTGCATATAAAAATTGATTATAAATTGTATATAAAATTTTGGAATTTGATGATTTTATAGGTGGGGGTATGAGTTTTAGTAATTCTGAAATGAATTTTGAATTCTAATTTAAGTTTGGTAATTTTGTTGGTGCTAAGTCGTAGTGGTGGTGGAGGCTGCAGCTGTTTGGTGGTTTATTAAAAGTTTAAAATAATTTGGCAAGTTGTTAAAAAGAATTTGGTAATTTGGTTAGGTTGGTTCTTCTTATTATAAATAGCCCCCTACACACACAAATAATGTGAATTGAAAGCCTCTATTTTTTTTAATGTACGTCATACAAAATAGTTATCTACATGTATACATGTATGTATTACCATTACCAAATATATCTATTTTTTTTTAAACTTCTCCTCCATTCACAATCTCACCACCACATTCCTAACCAGCCGCCAAACATCATTCTACCACCTATCACTTCTTTCCACTTTCGCACACTATCGATGCTCCATTTTTTATGCTCAACTTATCTTATTGCGATCTCCTACCTAAGCTTTTTGTGTTTAGAGCTGAACCTATCACTTTTTAACATACCTTTTTTAATTCTTGATGATTTAGAGCATTTGCATCCATGAAGTCCATTGATTCATTAATCCATGGATTGAATTGATGAAGTTGATTACTATTCACGATGAATCAACTATTTTTATTGATTCTATGCACCCATCAATTCATCGATTACTATTTATCAAATAAATAATTACATTTTACATCATAAATTTAATTTAATTTCTATTATTTAATGGTTCCACAAATAATATTCGAATAATATATTGTTGGATAATTTAGATTTTTGATAAGATTTTGGATAAATTCAAATTTTTGATAAGATTTTCGTTGAATCACGTAATGACACGTGTCTTGATCTCAATTTGAAGATAGATAAATGTGATTTTTAATATAAAATTGAGATTTAAATTTAAATTTTCAGTTCAGGGACTTACATAAGAAATGTCTAATAGTTTAGGGACATACATGAGAAATGCCTAATAGTAGGATGCCACGTCAGCAAAAGTTAATGGACGTTTAATGAATTTTAACGGAAGGACTTTGATGAGAAAAATTTAAAAGTTCAATTACCTATAAATTTATATTTTTAGTTCAGGAACTTAGATAAAAAATGACTAATAGTTCAGGGACCTTAAAATTAATTTTCTCATAGAAATATTGTCCATAAATAATGTCATGATCTTCTGATCATAGTATCTCAAAATATTTATATATTAATACCCATTATATATTTATATGTATAAAAATATGAAAGAAAAAATGAGATTGAGAAGTTTGGAATGCAGGTACTATAAAATTTTGTGTGAGAAATGAATACAAAAAAAATCGATATTTATAAACGTTACTCAGCTGTATGTGTTTAAAGTGAAAAAGAAATGGGTCCCATCATTTTCCGGCCGTTGTGAACTCCATTAATTTTTAATGTTGTTATTAATGAATTAAAGGTCCATTGATAATTGATGCCACTAAAACACAAGCGTTGCATGTGTTTTTTTTTTGAAAAATTAATTCTAACGTCCCTGAATTATTAGTAATTTTTTATTTAAGTTCCTGAACTAAAAATGTAAATTGATAGGTAATTGAACTTTTAAATTTTTCTTATCAAAGTCCTTCCGTTAAAATTCATTAAATGTCCGTTAACTTTTGCTGACGTGTGCTATTAGGCATTTCTCATGTAAGTCCCTAAACTATTAGGCATTTATTATGTAAGTCCCTGAACTAAAATTTTAAATTTAAATCTCAATTTTATATTAAAAATCACATTTATTACTTTCATTCTAAAATCTTTTTAGTTTAGAATTTTATTTATTTTCTTTTTTAACTTTGCATATATTTGTGTTCTGAAAAACATTAAAAAAATTAATATATATGTACAATGATTTCAATTTAACTTTGTTTATATTTATATTTTTAGTAATTTTTATAAAATTGGTGTATACAATATAAAAAATTGTTTTATATTTATTCCTGACATGTAAATTTTAGATGTATATCACACTTTGGTGAATGATTTTTTTATATAATTTCAATAAATTAGAATATAAAATATTATAATTTTTTGTTTTCTAAAAAAATAAATAAAATATTAAAATTTTTAATCACTTGATTTTTTTATATAAGTCCATGTATTTTTATAGTTCATTTAACATTACTCATTTTAATATTAAAGAGTAATAAAAAAATATTCACCCTGTACAATATTCACTGCAACATACTACTATACATCATAGAATGGCAACCACATAATACTTCAGCTTATCAATATTTTTATTTTTATTATCATCAGCAGCTGATGCAAACATTAAACCAATACGCAGAGGAGTTACACTACAACTCATTCATAGAACATCTCTTTCCGTAAAACCGATAGCTTCCAAAACTTCCATAGAACATCTCTTTTTTGTTAATTTGTCCATAGGCGAACCACCTGTCACACAGGCCATGGATATTGGCAGCCGTCTTACATGGGTGATTGGAGATTCTTTCAAAAGAGAATTCAAGTATCCCCCGCACCGCTCAACTACTCAGAGCAACATCACATGTAGGATTGATGCATGCAAAAATCTAGGGTACTGCAATTCAACTGGAAATTGCATGTACCAAACAGTCTATGGGGACAACCAACACAAGCTAGAAAGCTACTTGACTTATGATAACTGTCTTTCATAATGCTAAAGTAGATAAAGTGATAATGGGTATGTACTGCAATGGAAAGGGTACTCTGTTAGGTGAAGAAAACTTTTACGGGATTCTTGGATTTAGTCCACCGTATCCATCGTTCGTGCATTGGCTCCACGTTTTGGGAGCTAAAAGGTTTTCTTATTATATCAATGGAGTGGTTACTGATAGCTTTCATCCATATTCAAGACTCACACTAGGTGACAAGGAAGATGTACATGGCGCTCATTACCGAATTTCTCTCCAAAGCATTATAAGTATTGGTTGCCATTCTATGATGTATAGTAGTATGTTTGCAAATTTGTTTTGCATGACCTGTGGATTTGGATATGAATTAAAAATGACTAGTTCACGATAAGATAATTCATATGGTGGTTATATGGTACTTTTTGCACGATCTTACAATCTTACATACAGTGGTTAACTGGTACCTTCGGCATGCATGAATCACATTTTTAATGAATTTATATTTTTAGTTCAGGAACTTAGATAAAAAATGACTAATAGTTCAGGACCTTAAGATTAATTTTCTTTTTTTTTTTTTAGTCCATCAATATTCCAGCAGCCGAATCAACTAAAAGGAAGGGGCGGTGCATATGCTCTTCGGAGTTCGGACACTAAAGCAACTACGATGGAGACCCATTTGATGATTTTTTTTTAACACCCACTTTGGAGTGAGCTGGCTTGCATGGGACCCATTAAAAGTGACAAACGGGACCGAACATTGTTGATGCTCTAAGAGCATTCACATCCCATTCCCCATCCCCAACCCCAAAAACTTACTAAAAATAGTAAATCCCCAAATAAAAATAGTAAATCCCCAAAATTATAAAAAAGTTTCTACATCCCATTCCCCATTTTCCATTCCCCTATCCCTATATTTTTTTTTATATTACTTCTTTCTCTCTCTTTTACTTACAATTTTAACTACCAAAACTCACCCACTATTATAAATACAATTTAATATTATTATATGAAGAGAGAGGGGGTTTGGGGAAGTTTTTGGGGGAATGAACAAAGTCCCTAAATATGGGGACTTGAGTTATGACCCTAAAACTAAACCCCAAAATGGGGAATGGGATGGAGGGATATTTTAGAAGAAAAGTTGAACAAATTCTCAAATTATGGGGATGGGGATGGGGATGGGGATGGGGATGGGGATTGGGATTGGGATGTGAATGCTCTAAGAGCATCTCCAATGGGCTTCCCTATTTTGGATCCCTAAAATATAGTAAAATAATGGTTACCTAAAATATAGGGAACGAAAAAGCTATTTTACTCCAATGGTAATTCCTATATTGGTTCCCTAAATTTTCAAAAGTATGTTTAATTAATTCTTTGAAATTTGAAAAGCCAACTATTATTACAACGGCCATATTCTAACCATCATATTACCCAATTTAATTTTATAAAATACTAGTTTTTTAAAATTCATTTCTATATTTTTATATTTAAATATTCTAAATATAACTTTAAAAAATATTAGAATTTTGCAATAATTTATGTGATTTTTTCCAATTACTTATACATCCTTCATTTACCCAATATTAAATTTTAAATCATTAACATGTTATAATAAAATCATAAGTAACAAAATAAAAAGGGGAAGAAAAAAATGGAATTTAGCAGAAAGAAAAAAACAAAAACAAAATTCCAAACATATGCTAATATAACATACACACAGTGTGTACGTATATATACACACACTGAACACTTGAACCGGCCGAAGAGATGAAAAGTTGTAGGAGAGAGCAGCGGGAGATGACATGGCAGCATATATGGGATCAATTTTCATCCCTCAAATAAGGGGTTCTACATTCTCTCACCTAAAAATTTTAGGGAAAGAGGAGGACCGTTGGAGATGAATTTTTGGGGAAAAATCCCTAAAACCTTCCAGCGTGGCAGATTATAGGTAAGGGAGCGGTTGCATTGGAGATGCTCTAAGGTCTGCGCATTCTATAATCGGGATGGTATGTGCAAACTGATGCAAGTTTGACCATCATGTATCTCGAATGGAGCTAGTCGCTGCTGCTGAAACAGAAACAGCTCAGCTTCCCGACCCGACGACTAAAAATAAAAACTAATAAAAGAAGTCTTTTATGTAGCAACCTGACTTTCGACATTTAAATTCTAGTTATTATCAAAATGTTGCAACCAATTTCCGTCGGTGTATCCGTTCGGTCGGACCTGCAATTGAAGAAGAATGCGAGGGTGTGGCCCCCCGATTCACCTCCGGTGTGAGAATAAGTTAACTGGTTCTTTTATGAGTAAAGGTAAACGCAGAGTGTTTGTGTTGTGTGTAAGTAATTGAATGAATGATATCAAACCTCTGTTAACCTTTTTATTCTCTATGCTGGCAGTTATCGGAGAGTAGGACGAATGGAGAACGTGTCCCACGTTCCCACGTTCCCAGGGAACACAACTGAATGGACCGTTGCACATAACTGGGCCGAATGATATGGGCCCTCGCCAGTCTGGAGCCTCCCAAGCCAATTATCCTCATTGGGCTTTCGGTCCAGCCCGGTAAGAAGTTGAGCCTCTAACATGTCCCTAGGCTTCGTTCGGAATTATCCTCAGGACGAAGGCTAAAGCCCAAGCCCATCTTCGGAAGTCTGTCTTCGTACGTGTCCTTCGGATAAGGATGGCGATGGACAAGGCCGAGACGCCTCCTGGGAAGTCGTGTCCCTTTATGGATGACAACTGTCTGTCCTTGAGATTCGTGCTTCAATCCCCGCCGTTGAATATGAAACGGCTCTGTCCAAACGTCACATCCCTGTATATAAACCTTCTAGACCCATTCAGTCCCCACTTTTACGCCTATCGATTGAACAAAACACCAGAGTCAAAAACTTTTATTTCTCAGAGCTTTTTGCAAACAACGATTGGAAACATCGATTCATCGCCGGTCATTTTCTCTTCTCCGACTCCGGTGGACGTCTACATTCAAGCAACTTATCCTCAAGAACTCAGCCTCGTCAAGGATCTTCAAACAAGTAAGTAACATTTCCCTTCTCACTTCTTTACCATAACTATTCTGCACTCTATATATTCGTGTATGTGTTTATACGTATATGCGCATGAAGTTGCCTGTGATTCTCAAATATTGTATGTTCATGCCTGCAAGTAGTTAGGTGGCCTTTGATGTACCATTTTATCCTTTAATTGTTTCCCTCTACGATTACGGAATTGGTCTGGAGAACGGCCTGGGCAAGAACTTCCTTCGGGATCTTCGAACCCTGAGAACACTTTTCATACCAGTCCGACCGCTTTAGAACTCCTAGGAACCCTCTAATCTCCCGAAAATTTAGGCCTTCAGATCCCTTTGACCTAGGCCGTAGGTGTCCCGACCGATCCTGGCTCACTGTACTCGACCCTTCTTTCCTTTTGAATTCCTTTTTCTTTATCCGAGTACAGGGCTAACCGTCTCTTCATTTCCGAATGCAGGGACATGGATCGGTCAACCGAAGGTGCCGGTCCTTCGGAGGTATCACCGTTTAGTGATGTCGGGGAGTATCCTGCGGCGAACTTTCGGTCGCACCTGACTGAGGAAAAAATAGAAGAATTCCATTCCAAATACCAAGTAGAGAGGAAGGTCTGGTACTTCTTCACTCCTAGGACGAGAGACCGTATTTGGCACAACCCTGAGGTTCCACCTCTCTTCGGCGGAAGCGTGGCCACCGGCATATCCGAAATGGCCTTCAAATGTGGCTTTCGGCTGCCGATGCTGCCAATACTGAAAAAATTGCTGAGGCAAGTTGGGATCGCCATAGGACAGCTGGATCCGAACAGCTTTTTCCATATAAACGCTTTCCAAGCCCGATGCTTAGCTAAAGGGATGACTCCGAGGACAACCCTGTTCTGGCATCATTATGAGCTTCGGAGGAATTCCAAAAGCAACGGTTTATAATTGTGTTGTGCAAACGAGTTGATTCAGACAACGGTTTACAAAATACCATTGTTTGAAGAAAGTTCAGACAATGTATCAATTACCGTTGTTTGTCTGATTTGAATAGACAAGTGTTTTTTTTTATTGTGTTGTGCAATAGAGTTGGTTCAGACAACGGTTTGCAAATACTATTGTTTGAAGAGACTTCAGACAACGGTATTATGCTAGTGTTGTGTTTATTTAATCATGTATCAGACAATTGTTTTAGGATAAAAACCGTTGTCGGAATCACTGTACAAAATTAAAAAAAAAAACCACAGTAGCAGCCAATCCTGGACAATATATCCAACATACCAAACCAACGAAGAAAGAATTGCCATGTCAACAAAACACTAATTGAAATAAACACAAATCAAATTACAAACTTCATGAAAATCAAAGAAACACAAATCAAATTACATTATGAGAGTTGAATTAGTTCCTCTAGATCATCTCGCATGTAGCTAGTCATGTCGTCATCAAGTAAATCAACATCCGGTAAATTGGGCACAAAGAACTCATTCTCAAGTTCTACTTCGACAGATCCCTCATTCTCATCTTCGCTATCTTCGTAGTATTTTTTTTCGGGAAATTTCAACACCACGGACCATAATTTTTCAAGAGGGTCGTCGATGTAACAAACTTGTTTAACATGTTTCGCCAACACAAATGGATCATTCCAAAACCCCAACCTATTCAAATTAACCAATGTATATCCCAACTCATCAACCTTAATCCCTTTGTTCATATCTACCCACTTACAACGAAAAACAGGGACCCTAAAGCTATTATAGTCCAACTCCCATATACTTAAAATAACCCCGTAAAATGTATGTGAAGTATGTTCAATGTTGTTACCCTTAGCTTGCACAACCATTGTATTAGCATCCACACACACACCACTGCATTGAACTTGACGCGTATCATCCCGATCCTTGGTACTGAATGTAGACCCATCTATTCTGTAGCCGTTGAATGTAGGCACCTCCTTGTTGGGCCCATCTGCAATCCACCTTATCTCTTGGGGTACCTCCTTTTCATTTTGCAAATCTGAAGCAATCTTCAAAATACAAAAAAAACAAATTGCAAACTCATTCATCTGAGCTAAGGAGTTCTAAAAATTGCACAAGCCTATTGAGTTGTAAAAACTGCAAGTTTAAAAGTTACAATTAACTCTCCTCGCAAATAAGTTTAAATATTAATTTATACTAGTTTCATGGGGCATAAAGATCAAAATAGCTGGCACAGCCTAATTTGTCTGTAATGGTCCTCAAGCCCGAGTTCTGGGTACTGGTCAATATAGTAGTGATCTACTAAGATCTCCAAACAAATTAATTTTTTATTTTTTGAAAATTTGGGAAAATCAATATATTAGATATATCTTAACATCCGTACGGTTGGATCGTCGAGAAATAGTTTTTAAAAAATAGAAACAATAATCAGTGACAAAACACGAGTTACCGGTACTGGTCAATATAGTAGTGATCTACTAAGATTTCCTACCAAATTAATTTTTCATTTATTGAAAATATTGTAATATCATTCAATTAGATATATTTTAATAGAAAGCTAGTTAATTTAATATTTCACAAATAAAAATTATTTTAAATAGTTAATAAAAAATATTACTTTATAAACGATTTCATTTTCGTTTCCCTCTTCTATTTTCCCTCCTATGTTTCATCCAACAAACCAAAATTTTCTTGAAATTTCACTTCCCCCCAAACCCACATTTCACTTCCCCCTTTCTGTTTCAAAAGGCCTCTTTGTACTCTATCAGTCTATCTCTATATCTTTCGCACACACAAACTCATGCCCATCTCACTACCCTATCCCATCTCACCATCTTCGAATACCAAACCAAGTTTATGAACTCACCGTTCCTAACACAACCTCTATCTCAAATTTCAAAATTCCTGGCTCGAAATCACAGCTCAGTTTGTTCATCGAATCTCCAATCCCAGGTTCGATTCAGTCAATAAGCGACTTTGATATTAATTGGTGAGTAATAAACAAACTGGTGATTCTCGTAATAAATTATAAATAGCTTTGTGTTTGAATTTGTCGAGTCTATTTTGGTTTGTTCAAATACAAAATTAATTTCTTAGATGGTAGAGTTAAGAGAAGAGCTACTTTTAGATAGTGATTGTTTCTTTTTAGGTTATGCTTAAAAATGAATTCCAATATGGGTAATTTCTTAGATGGTAGAGTTAAGAGAAGAGCGACTTTTTAGATACTCCGGAATATCTTTCTAAGATAGTTGATGTGTTAGGTCAGCTGCTTCCAGCAGGTAATGTGTGTTCTTTGTCCAATTCATTTTTTTTAAATGATTGTTTAGACTGTTTTCCCTTAATGTAAACTTTCGTATTTCTATATAGGAGAAAATGTGGAGCGTGATGCAGTCCAGAAGTCGCTTATGCTATTGTTGCGGCAGGACGTGAAGAGTAAGTTTATCCGAATATGGTGGCTAAGAGCTTGTGGGATTTTGAATGTTAATTTGTATAGGAATTGGTTTTCTACTTGTTACTGTTTGGATTTTATGGTGTGAAGTCATAAATTTTGGCTGTGTTAAAATTAAATTGTGTTACAACAGAGGTTTCTTGTTTGGATATTCGTCTTGTACAATAGTCTTGTTAATTAGTGAATAAACCATTGAATTTACAACAGAGGTTTCTTGTTTGCATAATTTAATATTTTTGACAAGTCAATTGCTTGCATTTGTGGAGCCTGCAAGATGTGACTGCGGATGAGTTTAAGATGTTCATAAACTTCTTGGGGAGCATGAGTTTATTTGGTCCAGGTGCACCAGCAGAGCGTTTACAAGAGCTTGTTAAAATTATTGAAGCACAGGCTGATCTAGATGAACAATTTGATGTAAGTTTTCTGCTTGCGAAAGTCTTCCATTCAACATCATGACTAGCATTCTGGAGCAACAATACATTTTTTGAACATGTTACCTTAACAATCAGTCTATAAAGTGATTTCCATTTGTTTTTGTGAATCTTTAATATTCTTAGGAAAGGTATTAAAATTTTCAAAGCTGACAGAATGACATTGCTTCATTTTCTAATTGAACTTGTCTGAACATCCAGAAATTACTTGATGACTAATTAATGGTTTCTCAATGATATTACATTCTATTAATTTTTCACTTAGATCTATAGAATCCCACATGATGTGCTATCAATTTGTATTGAGTCATAAATTGGATAATATTCTCTTATGTTAATTTGTGGTTTTTAGATCTGAAACAAAACATTCCCTTTCTGATATAGGTCTCAGATGGGGATCACATTGACAGATTAATAACCTGCCTTAAAATGGCCCTTCCTCTTTTTAAGGTATTTATGCTATTTGAAATTAATGCTATTTGGGCTTATTCCTCGGTGAGGGACATGTATTTAACCATGTTTTGTTTTTTCAGAGGGGTGCATCAAGTAGCAAGTTCGTTGACTATCTGAACAAACACATAATACCCGTATTTGTCTGTGATTCTATCATCTGGTATATCAGTTTTTCATAATTGTGTAAAGGAACATTCAGAATTTAAAAAAAAAGTGTCTTAGTTATGTTTATATGTTGCAGACTAGAGCATCTCTGCAACTCATTCATCAGATGATTCAATTTTCTATACTATTGCAGGAGAAATGGTTGTTGGGCCAAGGAAAACCCCCTGTTTATGGATGAAATTTCAACAGGACTTGCAAGTCTGCTGTTGCTATGAAAAATTAAAGATTCATTCTTATATGTCCTATGCAGCAGATGAATTTCGAGCATAGCACATCTAGTTACCAAGCACACTTTAGCAGATTTTAAAATTTGATTCATGATTCAGTATGGCTCATTTTATCTTCTCTCCATGTTTAACATGACAGGGACATTTTCAAAAAGAAGTAGTGCAGGTGGGAAGAGTAGTGTACATTATTTTGCAAATTCCAAGCAGTCACCAGCTAGTACCATACTTTCTTGACATTGATATGCTTTATCTAATTCTTGTGCAGAATGCTAATCCAGCAGCTAGAGTGAGTGTGAAATTGGTTTCTAAAGCGGGTGTTGGTGTCTTTAAATCTCCTTTGCCAGAGCTGCAGTGTCTTAAAACTCTTGAAGTTGCCTTCTATCGAGCATTAGTAGGGTAAATGCAAGTAATGTCCATCCACTGGGAGTATCACCATATGCCTGACCTACTCTGCAACAGTCTAGGCATCCTCGGCTTCAATTTGCTCACTGCAGACACTACCTTGAAATATTTAGTTCTAGTATGATTTTGTCCTTTTGTTTTAGTTTTGTGGACAAGATGTCTATTTGTAATTTTGTTAATATTTGGATTTTTTTGTAAATGTTCTGATTTTGTATTTTTATTTTGGTAAAGCATTGTTTATGAATAAAAAATGGAAAATAGTGTGTGATTTCCTTTCAGACAAGTGTTTATTCAATTACAACCATTGTGTGATTTCCTTTCAGACAAGTGTTTATTCAATTAAAACGATTGTGTGATTTGTTTTCAGACAAGTGTTACTTCAATTAAAACCATTGTGTAGCATCCCAAACAACAACGGTTTCTAAACCATTGTGTTGTTGTTTCTGGATATTAGACAACGGCGTCTAGAGATGATACCGTTGTCTCCCGCTCTAACACACAACAGTTTTCATACCGTTGTCTGAGGTGCGTATCAGACGACACCCCGATAGACAACGGGGTTTGCAGGTATCAGACAACGGATAAAATCCGTTGTTAGACTTGAAATTCCTTGTAGTGTGTTTCCATTACTAAACTTACCAACGGAATACCAAGAGAACAATAACAGAATTGTTGTTTTACTAACAACCATGTTATAACGAAGGGACAACAGATTATTCTGTTGCTATATTTAGCAACAACATGCCAACAGAAATTTTCCGTTGGTAAAATGGTTTCCCATCGGAATGCTAACAGAATACGGTCGTTGGAGCAAACATCGTTGGGAAGTACTTACCAACGGATTTTGTGTCCGTTACGAAACTTACTAACGGAATATCAACAACTTAATAACAGATCTCTTGACCATAACAAGTGATTCTACCAACGCTTTGCCAACAGACTTCTACAATCTAGCAAAACTTTACCAACGAATCATTTGTTGGGGAACAAAAGTAATCCATAACAAATTTAGTTGGTATTTCGTTGCTAATTTTGTTGCTATTACACAATTATCAAATTCATAAATGAGATTCAAACAAAACAAAAATTCATTTCATAAACCCCAATTCAACTTACAAAAAACAAATTAAACAAATACAAGACAACCCAGATACATAAATCAAATTTACTACACTTCCAAACAAATACACAAATCATCCAAGCATAAAATTTAAAAATAAAAAAAATCCCCAACTCCCCTTTCACTCAACATTCCACCGCACACCCCACCTCAGTCCCTTGTACACCGCCGGTCACCACCTCCATGCCCTTCTGCCACCATCCCACAGCCAATTTCTCCCCTGTACCCCGTCCTTTTCAACCTGCCTTCATCTCTCCTCGACCCACTACTACCAGCCACCAATTCAACCCATCCACCCATCCCTTTTGCCTCAAAACACCATCGCGCCGTCCTCCCCGTCTCCCTAACAGCCTCGCTCAACTCCTTCTTCCCTCCGCCTGCAATCAACTAACACACCCATCTTCTCCAAATCTTACCTAGAAAATTTTCATCTAAAAAATAAGTGATTTATATATGTATAAATAGAGCTCGATTTATAGAAGACATTCATATATAAATCACTAATTTTGGATGGATAGGGAAAGAGATATAAATTTAAGAAGATTATATGTATATATTATGTGTGTAATGAGAGAGAGCAGTGGGATGATAGAGAGGGATAAGGGGTGGGTGGCGGCCAAGTGATAAGGGGTGGGTAGAAAGGAGTTGTAAATATACAATTATACATTAAATATTTTAACGGTTAGGATTTAATCCCTAATTGCATGAACGATTCAGATTGTCTAAGTTTCACATGTCATCAATCCAAACCATCTCCTTTCAACAAATTGAAGCATGCCAAGTGTCCCTGAACTACAAATTAGCAAAAATATATGTGTATTGTTATCAAATATCCGTATCTTGTAATTAAAAATAAAATGCTTAAAGTATTAAATAAATTTATAATATGTATTCGATCTAATACAAATAAATACCAATAAAAATTGAAACAAATAAAAATTATTTAATAGTGGCACTAATATTTTATAATAAGCACATAATTAAAATAAAAATATAAGTAATTGAAACAATCAAAAATAATATTTAAAAAAAAATTATAATAGAAATTTATTATAATATAGTAGACCACTACTATAAATTTTTAATATAAGTTTAATAATATCGTTTACATCCAAGTTGATAATTACTAAAATACACACGTAGTACATGAGAAAATTTAAGAAAATTATATCATTAAAAAGTATATCTAAACTATTTTAAAATAATAGATAAATTCATATATATACAATTTAGTAATATTCCAAAAATTTGTAAAAATAAAAAAAATAATTTGGATAATGAAATTAGTAGTCAACTATTGATTTGACTAGTACTACTAACTAGTCCTTTGTCCAAAATTGTTGTTTCTATTTTATTAAAAATATTTATCTGCGATCCAACCGTACGGATGTCAATATATATGTAAATAAGTGATATTCCCTAAATTTTCAAAAATAAAAAAATTGATTTGGATAGTGAAATTATTAGTCAACTATCGATTTGACTAGTTATTCTAACTATTACTTTGTCCTTGCTGTTTCTATTTTTTAAAAAATACTTATCGACGATCCAACCGTACAGATGTACTTAAATATCTAATTTAGTGATATTCCTAAAATTCAATAAAAATAAAAAATTAATTTGGATAATGAATTTAGTAGTCAACTATTAATTTGACCAGTACTACTTTCTAGTACTTCGTCCAAGATTGTTGTTTCTATTTTTTTAAAAAATATTTATCAACGATCTGATAGTACGGATCTCAATCTATATCTAATTTAGTGATATTCCTAAAATTTTACAAAATAAAAAATTAATTTGGATAGTGAAATTAGTAGTCAACTATTGATTTGACTAGTAATACTAACTAGTACTTTGTCCTATATTGTTGGTCGATTTTTTTTAAAAATATTATCGACGATCCAACCGTACGAACGTCAATATATACCTAATTTAGTGATATTGCCAAGATTTTAAAAAATAATAAATTAATGTGGATGGTAAAAGTGGTAGTCAACTATCGATTTGACCCGTACTTCCAACTAGTGCTTTGTCTCGGATTATTTTTTCTATTTTTTAAAAAATACTTATCGACGATCCAACAGTACGTATGTCAATATATATCTAATTTAGTGATATTCCCAATTTTTTAAAAAATAATAAATTTATTTGGATGGTAAAAGTGGTAGTCAACAATCGATTTGACTCGTACTCCTAACTAGTGCTTTGTCCCGGATTGTTCTTTATATTTTTTAAAAAATACTTATCGACGATCCAACCGCACGTATGTCAATATATATCTAATTTAGTGATATTCCCAAGATTTTAAAAAATAATAAATTTATTTGGATGGTAAAAGTGGTAGTCAACTATCGATTTGACCCGTACTGCTAACTAGTGCTTTGTCCCGGATTGTTGTTTCTATTTTTTAAAAAATACTTATCGACGATCCAACAGCACGTATGTCAATATATATCTAATTTCGTGATATTCCCAATTTTTTAAAAAATAATAAATTTATTTGGATGGTAAAAGTGGTAGTCAACTATCGATTTGACCCGTACTCCTAACTAGTGCTTTGTCCCGGATTGTTCTTTCTATTTTTTAAAAAATACTTATCGACGATCCAACCGCACGTATGTCAATATATATCTAATTTAGTGATATTCCCAAGATTTTAAAAAATAATAAATTTATTTGGATGGTAAAAGTGGTAGTCAACTATCGATTTGACCCGTACTTCTAACTAGTGCTTTGTTCCAGATTGTTGTTTCTATTTTTTAAAAAATACTTATCGACGATCCAACAGCACGTATGTCAATATATATCTAATTTCGTGATATTCCCAATTTTTTTAAAAAATAATAAATTTATTTGGATGTTAAAAGCGGTAGTCAACTATCGATTTGACCCGTACTGCTAACTAGTGCTTTGTCCAGGATTGTTGTTTCTATATTTTAAAAAATACTTATCGACGATCCAATTGCACGTATGTTAATATATATCTAATTTAGTGATATTCCCAAGTTTTTAAAAAATAATAAATTTATTTGGATAGTAAAAGTGGTAGTCAACTATCGATTTGACCCGTACTCCTAACTTATAACGGATTAGTAACGGAAATATTTCAAATTGTAACAGATTAGTAACAGAAAATGTATGACCGTTATAATACTACCAACAGATTAGTAACGGAAAATGTATGACCGATCTAAAATTCCCAACGGAATATTCCGTTGGCAACTCGTTGCTAGAAATGGGCGGTTTTTTTTTGGTTCTTTTAGCGCCCATTTTTTTTCATTTTTAATTGGGGGGAAATTTAGCCGATTTCGTTGTTTAGCGCCTATTTTTTCTCTTTTTTCATTCTAATATTACCAACGGATTAGTCACGGAAAAGAGTATGACCGATCTAAAATTCCCAACGGAATATATCGTTGGTAAAGCATTGTTAGTTCTTTGGTAAATTATTGTTATTCTGTTAGTACTCTTTCCGTTGGCATCTCGTTGCTAGAAATGGGCGGCAATTTTAGCACCAAAATTTTGGTAAATGTTGATTAAAAATTCGTTGGGTATCCGTTAGTAGAGCATTGACTTTTCAACAATTTATTTTCCGTTAGGAATCTGTTAGCAATCACCAACGGAAATTTCCGTTACTAAATATCCGTTACTGAATCGTTGCGAATGTGTTATTTTATAATTGGCTTTTCAGAATAATCATATGGGTGGAAGACGATGTCAAGCATCGTAACAATGCTGGGTGGCTAAGGTGGAGGGCAGCGTCAGGGGTGATGTGCGACAAGAAGGTTCCTTTAAAGCTGAAAGGGAGATTCTATAGAGCGGCAATCCGGCCTGCGTTGTTATATGGTTCGGAGTGCTGGGCAGCGAAGAAGACCCACGAAAGCAAGTTGGAAGCAGCTGAAATGAGGATGTTGCGGTGGTCGTGTGGGCGCACGATGCTAGATAGAATCCCTAATAGGGTGTTTAGGACCGAGCTCGAAGTGGCACCTCTTTCTGCGAAAGTTAGGGAAGGGAGGTTGAGATGGTTCGGCCACGTCCGTAGGAGGCGGGCGGAAGCCCCAGTGAGAAGGGTCGAGAGTCTTTCGGTTGTGGGGGTGAGGAGGAGAGGCAGACCGAGCACCTGGCTATAATAGGCACAGATGTTACTGGTTGCCCTAACGTTGATTCAGAAGTGTCTGAACAAATGCGAAACAGCCTTGCCAAATTTCGACAAAAGGATGGAGAGGGGGCAAGAGGAGCATGCAATCAGAGAACAACAGGGCGTTGGCCTCCCAGCAATGTTGCAATGACAAATGCTTACACTGTTCATCCTGGTTATCAGGTTCCAATTGCCTTCCAGGCACGACCAACGCAGATTGCATATCCTTCACCAGCTGTCACACCATCAATTGCCTCTTGTTCAGGTTATGGGTTATGGGGGGGACACCAGTCTCCTCCCTTAAATGAAATAGCCGCATGGAGACATAGGTTCCAACTGACGTTGCAGAATCAACTGGGAATGGAGGCCCATCAGCAGCCGCAGATGGGACCTGAACTGCAGCTTCTGCCTCTAAGCGATATGTCTGATGCAGGAACCTCTTCTTTTGAACAACAGCTGCCTTTGGCAAGTAGATCAGACATAAATTTGGAACTCCAGCTCGGGACCAAGCCTCCATCTTGATGTAGCTAGCTAGATATTACCAGAAGAATTAATATACTAGATCGTTTATCTGTTGCCTTTTACTGTGGTTGAAGCTAGATTGAGGAGCCAGCTGGAAGTTTAGCAGTTATTGGGTCTCTTTGTGTTACGTAATATTGATGTCCCCTTGTATTTTTCATGTATCCCTTTAATTGATGCTATGTAATATTTGTGTATTAGGTGCATAATATTCGTGTAGTAATACAAGACTAGTTATGGGATCTTAGGGTCCATTTATCAGTCAGGTCCATGACAAATTAGCACTTAATAACAACTTATATATAGGTACGTAGCTCCATTAGCAACCACACAAGTGCGGTTATGTATACAATATTATTAATGACATTTCATTTGGATGTTTTATACATTATGTCTCTTGTCAAAATCAAGCAACAAAATCTTATTATTAAAAATGTCGGAGGCTATAGAATTCAAACTAGGATATGTCTTTGTTTATGCTTAATATGTTACACATGATATATAATAATGTCTTTGCGTTGCACACAACATTCCAAATATGTAAAATGTTTTTACATAACATTTCTCATGCATACTCTAGCTCGAATTGTATAGTACCGTATCCTCGATGTATGTCATTGAAACTCTTGAGGGCGATAGAGCAAACATTCCAATAGAAAATTCTTTAGGCAGAACTTTTTTATGCATGGAAACTACAATTTAATCTATTGTCATCAGCTGTACATTGTTGGTAAGGTTGAAGTATCCATGAACTTCTCCTAGCAGGGCCAGGCACAAGACTAGAATACTTGAAACGGTCAACGATAGCGTATACACTAATATCTGACCAGATATTAATGTCAGATTTATTCTTTAGCTTAAAAATGTCAGTTCGTCTTGTGAAATTGATTTAGAAGTTTATGGTTTTATCTGATTCCGAAGTTGATCGACTTGGATATCTAAAAACAATAACCGGGAATTTTGTGAAATATTGGTTTCACCAATTGTCAATATCACATGCATATAGAGTATGCATAGTAAAACAATGATTTCTCAAGAATTTTTCACACAAGAAAAAACTTAGCCTTCACTTTTTTCGGAAGTTAACGATATTGTTATATATATTTAGAATCGTAAAGAAGTACATCATATATACATACAAGAAGGAGAAATGCACTCTCCTTACGAATTCGAATAATGAGCTTCTATGTTCTTGCTGAACGTCTAACAAAAGAGATAGCTAATTAGAGGATGAAAAATCCTTCAAAATATCTAAACAATCAGTTACAATATTATCTAAACAATCAATAAGTCCTGGAAAGGGTACTTGAACAGATGCTAAGGATGATCCGCAATGATCTCCTGCTGCACTATAACCACATCAACCTTGCAGGTGTAGGATCCATTTATAGGTTTTTGTCAATTGGAAGGAGCATGAGAAGAAACAGCATGGAGATTGACAATCTTAATGATTGATCAAATTTCCAAACAACCTGATTTCAGTTGTACCATATATGCTAAATTAAAACTATGGCAGCCGCAAACCAAGTGAAAGATTCCCCAGTAAAAGTTTATGAGTTGCCAAAGAATATTGTCCAACAAGTAGAAGCAAATGGACACCGGATAAAAGCATGAACAATGGTTTTACCAGTTGTACACATGAAGGACAATGGCTTGGAACCTAAACACGCTAAAGAAGATTTTCAACAGTGAGGAGGCAAGAATTAAGAGCTCTCCATAGCAAATTCTTGAATGTTGGTTGAATGCACAAGGAACACAGTTTGTTCTATTTTAAACCGAGTCAAAAGAAAGAAGATATGTAAGACACTAAAAAAAATTTGTTGCACCCACTTTAATTTAACGGAATAACTAAAATTTATAAACTAAAATTTATCAACTAAAATTATATATACTGTTATTTTATCAACTAAAATTTTCAGTTCAAGAAATGCGTTGGTTGTTAGATAAGAAGAAAACATGTCAAAATCTGATGTTGCGGTCATAAGCAATTACCAAAAACATTTTAATGAAAAATTCACACATCTACCCTTCTTCAAAGACAAAAGATTGGAATACAAAAGTTCTTATTAATATTATAATGGTACTAATTTAAACAAAAATGAGACAACTCGCTCACATATTTATTTGAACATTGAATTGAAAACAAAACGAAAACACATATATAGTTACTATTCAAGTACTTATAACTACTCTTGCATGGGTGACTTGCCTTTGTCACTACTCTGAAAGCCGCTAGAGGTAGAAGCCAAATATGGATGAGGAGTGAGAGGGAAACCACCACCTTGAGGAACAACATTAACAGAGACTTGATTTGTTTGCCTACTTGATGAAGTTTCCGTATGCGTACCAAAAGAGTCTATTGAATTTTTAAACTCCTCCAATTCCTCCAACATTTTCTCAGCTTCATCTAGTGTCAGATCCTCCACTGGTGTTAACCACCACTTCTTTAAACAATTCTCCTCGCGAGGATCGTTGGGCAGTTCAGTGATGGTACTGTTTTCTCGTGTTTTCTCAACTTCAATGGTGGCTTTATATTCCATCATCTCTTCTTCAGCAGGGTCTGGGTGATCCATCAAGTGTTCGACCACAATATTTTGCTGATCAGGGGTCTCGTTCATGAAGGTACTCATAACTTGATCAACTGATGGTTCACCAAAAGCAAAAATATCATCCTCTGCTGAAAAGATGATAATAGCAACATGACAGTCACAGAGAAGGCTGAGCTCAGAAGCCTTCCTATAGACATTACTTCGTCGTTTTGAGAAGGTAACCTCACGGTTACTTTGAGCCTCTATCTTCTGGATGGGAATCCTTTTGCGTCCTCTTGGCAGCCTAGCCATTTAAGATATAATTGTAACTAATACAAATGTTGCAATTTAGGTGTATGAAACGAATGAATGTAGGAGGATGTATGAAATGTTTGAATTTGACTCCAAAATGTGGTGCATATATATAGGAGTGAAAAGACACGACTATTGAAAAGACACGACTATTGAAGAACAATAAATAGAAATGTGAAAAGACACGACTATTGAAAAACAATAAATAGAAATGTGAAACAAATCCAAGAGACACTACCATTCAAAAATAATTATGAAAAACTACCGCCAAACTAAATCTCTTAAATTTAATTTTTTTTCCCTTAATTTTTTAAGTCTAAGATTTAGGATGATTAATTTATAATTTTCATATAATTTTTTTGGTAGGTTTACTTAATCTTTTAAAATTTAATTTTGTTTTTCTTTAACTTTTTAAGTCTAAGATTTAGGATGATTTATTTATAATTTTTATATAATTTTTTTTTGGTAGGAATAAAATGTAAAATTAAATAAAGGAAATAGTAATAATAACATTGTTCTAAATTATTATCTTGTCAATAATAAACTATGACATTACAAATTTTTTAATTATATTTTTAAGTAGTTTAATATACTTTTAATCAATAGATTAGTGGAATGAATCTGTAATCTAATTTTGGGATCATAGAATATTTTTAATTTTCAAATTATCTCATTTCTATAAAATCTATTTAGGGTTTCACAATTTCTTTTTCTTTTATGTGTGAATTGCGGGGAACTTAAGTGTTTTTTACCTACTTCCAAATTTTCTTTTGAAAATATTCTCCCAGACCAACATAATAAAAGTCTTGGAATAATATTTTAGATGTGAAAAAGAATATGAGTTATTTTTTTGGAACAAGATTAAATAAAAAAAAATTCCAAATAAAGTTTCAGATAAGCATTTTTTTTGAATTGCATCATAATTTAATCTATGTATTTAAAAAAATATGTATAATATTACATAATTAATTCTCATGTGGTTATATTAATACCTTATTTCTAACAACATATATATATATACTCCCTCTGTCCCTCTCATTTCTTTACACTTTTTTTTCACTGCTTGACACGTATTTTAAGGCTTCTAAAAAGTATAGTTCCATAACTTATTTTTAAAATATTCTTTTTTTGTATAAAAATAAAACAATTCTATTTATATACAAAAAAAAAGAAAATTTTAAAAATAAGTTATAAAACTATCCGCAAAATGCACCTTAAAATCCGTGCCAGAATTACGTCCCCCAAGGTAAAGAACCAAGGGGGACAGAGGGAGTATATATATATATATATATATATATATATAATAAAATACATTACATTATATATATTATATGTGTAAACTGAAATTTACTTTTATTCTTCTATATTTTAGTTTTTAAGTTATTATTATATATTTATATATATGAGTAAATATAGATGAGGAGTGAGAGGGAAGCCATCACCACAAGAAAAATTAAGAGAAATTTTATTTGTATTCTCTGTTAATGCATGATTATGATTTTAAGAAATAAACAAATGTTAAAATTTAACTTTATATCCAACGTCAATTCATGTACTTTATCTTAATAATTTATATCATATTTTAAATTTCTTTTAATCTGCATCATATAATATAACTATATACATAAACACATGTATATATATTATTATTACTAAATATAAGTGTGGAAATCTTTTCCTACTATTTCACGCCAACTCCTCCGCAGCCATCTTTGGCTAGAGTTGAAAATGGCGAGTTATGGGTCGGATTCGTGTTGGATCACTAAATTCATGTCGAAATTCGACTCAATTCAAATCCGATCCGAAAATTTAATGAGTTGAAATACCTAACACGAATTTGATTCGATTGAATTTTTGATAACCCCACATAACCCGAAATACCTAATACAATATATATTTAAATTGGATATTTATTAATTAATTTATAATAGTTTATTGTCAAAAGCATGTAATTCTAAATTGAAAAGGTGCCAATACTTATAATTTATATGTTCGTTGGCATTGTCCAACTGTAAAACAAATTTAAAGTGGTATCACTTTAGTTAAATGTAAATTGATGACAGGAAGATGCACTTAAATGTAAATTGATGACAGGATATAATTCATGTTAAATGTAACTTGAAATTTGTCAATTATTTTATAAATATATAAATATAATATATTTATATATTTATATATAAATATTCGGGTGGATCGGCCCGAAAATAACCCGAATTTTTCAGGTCATTTTTGGGTCAACTCGAAATTGATCCGAACCTGAAAAACTCCAACGCGAATTCATATTTTACGGGTCAAATTCGTGTTTGGTTGTTAGTTCGAGTCCGAAATTGCTAGCCCTATCTTTGGCCACACCTCTATCTACCGTCTCTCTTCTCGTTTTACATTGCCTCAACATGTTGTCATTGGTTCTCCATTTTCCTAGATCCGTCACCAATCTACTCTTTTTCCCTATCTACCTAATCTACCTTCTCGTCTGATATATATACCATCGTATGTTCCTCTTCTTTGATATGCTCTATCTTCGATCTTTAGGCTCTAATTTGGTACCACACGCTACCACAAGCACTCATTCTTCTACGATTTGCCAATACATTTCTTCTTTGATTTGGCACTCTTGTTCCCACAAGCCTCTTCGGTAGAAGGGCTAGCAATAATTATACCTGAATATTTCGTCATTTTTTGTTCAAAATATTTATAATTGCGAATAAAAATTGATTATAAATTGTATTTAAAATTTTGGAATTTGATGATTTTATAGGTGGTGGTATGAGTTTTAGTAATTCTGAAATGAATTTAGAATTCTAATTTAAGTTTGGTAATTTTGTTGGTGCTAAGTCGTAGTGGTGGTGGAGGTGCAGCTGTTTGGTGGTTTATTAAGAGTTTAAAATAATTTGGCGAGTTGTTAAAAAGAATTTGGTAATTTGGTTTGGTTGGTTGTGCTCATTATAAATAGCCCCCTACACATACAAATAATGTGAATTGAAAACCTTTATTTTTTTTAATGTACATCTCTATTTTTTTTAATGTACGTCATACAAAATAGTTATCTACATATATACATGTATGTATTACCACTACCAAATATATCTATTTTTTTTTTTAAACTTCTCCTCCATTCACAATCTCGCCACCACATTCCCAACCAGCCGCCAAACATCATTCTACCACCTATCACCTCCTTCCACTTTCGCACACTCTGATCGATGCTCCATTTTTTATGCCCAACTTATCTTATTGCGATCTCCTACCCAAGCTTTTTGTGTTTAGAGCTGAACCTATCACTTTTTAACATACCTTTTTTAATTCTTGATGATTTAGAGCATTTGCATCCATGAAGTCCATTGATTCATTAATTCATGGATTCAATTGATGGAGTTGATTACTATTCACGATGAATCAACTATTTTTATTGATTTTATGCACCCATCAATTCATCGATTACTATTTATCAAATAAATAATTAAATTTTACATCATAAATTTAATTTCATTTCTATTATTTAATGGTTCCACAAATAATATATCTAATTTAGTGATATTCCCAAGTTTTTAAAAAATAATAAATTTATTTCTATAGTAAAAGTGATAGTCAACTATCGATTTGACCCGTACTCCTAACTTATAACGGATTAGTAACGGAAATATTTCAAATTGTAACAGATTAGTAACAGAAAATGTATGACCGTTATAATACTACCAACAGATTAGTAATGACCGATCTAAAATTCCCAACAGAATATTCCGTTGGCAACTCGTTGCTAGAAATGGGCGGTTTTTTTTTTGTTCTTTTAGCGCCCATTTTTTTTCATTTTTAATTGGGGGGAAATTTAGCCGATTTCGTTGTTTAGCGCCTATTTTTTCTCTTTTTTCATTCTAATATTACCAACGGATTAGTCACGGAAAAGAGTATGACCGATCTAAAATTCCCAACGGAATATATCGTTGGTAAAGCATTGTTAGTTCTTTGGTAAATTATTGTTATTCTGTTAGTACTCTTTCCGTTGGCATCTCGTTGCTAGAAATGGGCGGCAATTTTAGCACCAAAATTTTGGTAAATGTTGATTAAAAATTCGTTGGGTATCCGTTAGTAGAGCATTGACTTTTCAACAATTTATTTCCCGTTAGGAATCTGTTAGCAATCACCAACGGAAATTTCCGTTACTAAATATCCGTTACTGAATCGTTGCGAATGTGTTATTTTATAATTGGCTTTTCAGAATAATCATATGGGTGGAAGACGATGTCAAGCATCGTAACAATGGTGGGTGGCTAAGGTGGAGGGCAGCGTCAGGGGTGATGTGCGACAAGAAGGTTCCTTTAAAGCTGAAAGGGAGATTCTATAGAGCGGCAATCCAGCCTGCGTTGTTATATGGTTCGGAGTGCTGGGCAGCGAAGAAGACCCACGAAAGCAAGTTGGAAGCAGCTGAAATGAGGATGTTGCGGTGGTCGTGTGGGCGCACGATGCTAGATAGAATCCCTAATAGGGTGTTTAGGACCGAGCTCGAAGTGGCACCTCTTTCTGCGAAAGTTAGGGAAGGGAGGTTGAGATGGTTCGGCCACGTCCGTAGGAGGCGGGCGGAAGCCCCAGTGAGAAGGGTCGAGAGTCTTTCGGTTGTGGGGGTGAGGAGGAGAGGCAGACCGAGCACCTGGCTATAATAGGCACAGATGTTACTGGTTGCCCTAACGTTGATTCAGAAGTGTCTGAACAAATGCGAAACAGCCTTGCCAAATTTCGACAAAAGGATGGAGAGGGGGCAAGAGGAGCATGCAATCAGAGAACAACAGGGCGTTGGCCTCCCAGCAATGTTGCAATGACAAATGCTTACACTGTTCATCCTGGTTATCAGGTTCCAATTGCCTTCCAGGCACGACCAACGCAGATTGCATATCCTTCACCAGCTGTCACACCATCAATTGCCTCTTGTTCAGGTTATGGGTTATGGGGGGGACACCAGTCTCCTCCCTTAAATGAAATAGCCGCATGGAGACATAGGTTCCAACTGACGTTGCAGAATCAACTGGGAATGGAGGCCCATCAGCAGCCGCAGATGGGACCTGAACTGCAGCTTCTGCCTCTAAGCGATATGTCTGATGCAGGAACCTCTTCTTTTGAACAACAGCTGCCTTTGGCAAGTAGATCAGACATAAATTTGGAACTCCAGCTCGGGACCAAGCCTCCATCTTGATGTAGCTAGCTAGATATTACCAGAAGAATTAATATACTAGATCGTTTATCTGTTGCCTTTTACTGTGGTTGAAGCTAGATTGAGGAGCCAGCTGGAAGTTTAGCAGTTATTGGGTCTCTTTGTGTTACGTAATATTGATGTCCCCTTGTATTTTTCATGTATCCCTTTAATTGATGCTATGTAATATTTGTGTATTAGGTGCATAATATTCGTGTAGTAATACAAGACTAGTTATGGGATCTTAGGGTCCATTTATCAGTCAGGTCCATGACAAATTAGCACTTAATAACAACTTATATATAGGTACGTAGCTCCATTAGCAACCACACAAGTGCGGTTATGTATACAATATTATTAATGACATTTCATTTGGATGTTTTATACATTATGTCTCTTGTCAAAATCAAGCAACAAAATCTTATTATTAAAAATGTCGGAGGCTATAGAATTCAAACTAGGATATGTCTTTGTTTATGCTTAATATGTTACACATGATATATAATAATGTCTTTGCGTTGCACACAACATTCCAAATATGTAAAATGTTTTTACATAACATTTCTCATGCATACTCTAGCTCGAATTGTATAGTACCGTATCCTCGATGTATGTCATTGAAACTCTTGAGGGCGATAGAGCAAACATTCCAATAGAAAATTCTTTAGGCAGAACTTTTTTATGCATGGAAACTACAATTTAATCTATTGTCATCAGCTGTACATTGTTGGTAAGGTTGAAGTATCCATGAACTTCTCCTAGCAGGGCCAGGCACAAGACTAGAATACTTGAAACGGTCAACGATAGCGTATACACTAATATCTGACCAGATATTAATGTCAGATTTATTCTTTAGCTTAAAAATGTCAGTTCGTCTTGTGAAATTGATTTAGAAGTTTATGGTTTTATCTGATTCCGAAGTTGATCGACTTGGATATCTAAAAACAATAACCGGGAATTTTGTGAAATATTGGTTTCACCAATTGTCAATATCACATGCATATAGAGTATGCATAGTAAAACAATGATTTCTCAAGAATTTTTCACACAAGAAAAAACTTAGCCTTCACTTTTTTCGGAAGTTAACGATATTGTTATATATATTTAGAATCGTAAAGAAGTACATCATATATACATACAAGAAGGAGAAATGCACTCTCCTTACGAATTCGAATAATGAGCTTCTATGTTCTTGCTGAACGTCTAACAAAAGAGATAGCTAATTAGAGGATGGAAAATCCTTCAAAATATCTAAACAATCAGTTACAATATTATCTAAACAATCAATAAGTCCTGGAAAGGGTACTTGAACAGATGCTAAGGATGATCCGCAATGATCTCCTGCTGCACTATAACCACATCAACCTTGCAGGTGTAGGATCCATTTATAGGTTTTTGTCAATTGGAAGGAGCATGAGAAGAAACAGCATGGAGATTGACAATCTTAATGATTGATCAAATTTCCAAACAACCTGATTTCAGTTGTACCATATATTCTAAATTAAAACTATGGCAGCCGCAAACCAAGTGAAAGATTCCCCAGTAAAAGTTTATGAGTTGCCAAAGAATATTGTCCAACAAGTAGAAGCAAATGGACACCGGATAAAAGCATGAACAATGGTTTTACCAGTTGTACACATGAAGGACAATGGCTTGGAACCTAAACACGCTAAAGAAGATTTTCAACAGTGAGGAGGCAAGAATTAAGAGCTCTCCATAGCAAATTCTTGAATGTTGGTTGAATGCACAAGGATCACAGTTTGTTCTATTTTAAACCGAGTCAAAAGAAAGAAGATATGTAAGACACTAAAAAAAATTTGTTGCACCCACTTTAATTTAACGGAATAACTAAAATTTATAAACTAAAATTTATCAACTAAAATTATATATACTGTTATTTTATCAACTAAAATTTTCAGTTCAAGAAATGCATTGGTTGTTAGATAAGAAGAAAACATGTCAAAATCTGATGTTGCGGTCATAAGCAATTACCAAAAACATTTTAATGAAAAATTCACACATCTACCCTTCTTCAAAGACAAAAGATTGGAATACAAAAGTTCTTATTAATATTATAATGGTACTAATTTAAACAAAAATGAGACAACTCGCTCACATATTTATTTGAACATTGAATTGAAAACAGAACGAAAACACATATATAGGTACTATTCAAGTACTTATAACTACTCTTGCATGGGTGACTTGCCTTTGTCACTACTCTGAAAGCCGCTAGAGGTAGAAGCCAAATATGGATGAGGAGTGAGAGGGAAACCACCACCTTGAGGAACAACATTAACAGAGACTTGATTTGTTTGCCTACTTGATGAAGTTTCCGTATGCGTACCAAAAGAGTCTATTGAATTTTTAAACTCCTCCAATTCCTCCAACATTTTCTCAGCTTCATCTAGTGTCAGATCCTCCACTGGTGTTAACCACCACTTCTTTAAACAATTCTCCTCGCGAGGATCGTTGGGCAGTTCAGTGATGGTACTGTTTTCTCGTGTTTTCTCAACTTCAATGGTGGCTTTATATTCCATCATCTCTTCTTCAGCAGGGTCTGGGTGATCCATCAAGTGTTCGACCACAATATTTTGCTGATCAGGGGTCTCGTTCATGAAGGTACTCATAACTTGATCAACTGATGGTTCACCAAAAGCAAAAATATCATCCTCTGCTGAAAAGATGATAATAGCAACATGACAGTCACATAGAAGGCTGAGCTCAGAGGCCTTCCTATAGACATTACTTCGTCGTTTTGAGAAGGTAACCTCACGGTTACTTTGAGCCTCTATCTTCTGGATGGGAATCCTTTTGCGTCCTCTTGGCAGCCTAGCCATTTAAGATATAATTGTAACTAATACAAATGTTGCAATTTAGGTGTATGAAACGAATGAATGTAGGAGGATGTATGAAATGTTTGAATTTGACTCCAAAATGTGGTGCATATATATAGGAGTGAAAAGACACGACTATTGAAAAGACACGACTATTGAAGAACAATAAATAGAAATGTGAAAAGACACGACTATTGAAAAACAATAAATAGAAATGTGAAACAAATCCAAGAGACACTACCATTCAAAAATAATTATTAAAAACTACCGCCAAACTAAATCTCTTAAATTTAATTTTTTTTCCCTTAATTTTTTAAGTCTAAGATTTAGGATGATTAATTTATAATTTTCATATAATTTTTTTGGTAGGTTTACTTAATCTTTTAAAATTTAATTTTGTTTTTCTTTAACTTTTTAAGTCTAAGATTTAGGATGATTTATTTATAATTTTTATATAATTTTTTTTTTGGTAGGAATAAAATGTAAAATTAAATAAAGGAAATAGTAATAATAACATTGTTCTAAATTATTATTTGTCAATAATAAACTATGACATTACAAATTTTTTAATTATATTTTTAAGTAGTTTAATATACTTTTAATCAATAGATTAGTGGAATGAATCTGTAATCTAATTTTGGGATCATAGAATATTTTTAATTTTCAAATTATCTCATTTCTATAAAATCTATTTAGGGTTTCACAATTTATTTTTCTTTTATGTGTGAATTGCGGGGAACTTAAGTGTTTTTTACTTACTTCCAAATTTTCTTTTGAAAATATTCTCCCAGACCAACATAATAAAAGTCTTGGAATAATATTTTAGATGTGAAAAAGAATATGAGTTATTTTTTTGGAACAAGATTAAATAAAAAAAATTCCAAATAAAGTTTCAGATAAGCATTTTTTTTTAATTGCATCATAATTTAATCTATGTATTTAAAAAAATATGTATAATATTACATAATTAATTCTCATGTGGTTATATTAATACCTTATTTCTAACAACATATATATATATATACTCCCTCTGTCCCTCTCATTTCTTTACACTTTTTTTTCACTGCTTGACACGCATTTTAAGGCTTCTAAAAAGTATAGTTCCATAACTTATTTTTAAAATATTCTTTTTTTGTATAAAAATAAAACAATTCTATTTATATACAAAAAAAAGAAAATTTTAAAAATAAGTTATAAAACTATCCGCAAAATGCACCTTAAAATCCGTGCCAGAATTACGTCCCCCAAGGTAAAGAACCAAGGGGGACAGAGGGAGTATATATATATATATATATATATATATATATATATATATATATAATAAAATACATTACATTATATATATTATATGTGTAAACTGAAATTTACTTTTATTCTTCTATATTTTAGTTTTTAAGTTATTATTATATATTTATATATATGAGTAAATATAGATGAGGAGTGAGAGGGAAGCCATCACCACAAGAAAAATTAAGAGAAATTTTATTTGTATTCTCTGTTAATGCATGATTATGATTTTAAGAAATAAACAAATGTTAAAATTTAACTTTATATCCAACGTCAATTCATGTACTTTATCTTAATAATTTATATCATATTTTAAATTTCTTTTAATCTGCATCATATAATATAACTATATACATAAACACATGTATATATATTATTATTACTAAATATAAGTGTGGAAATCTTTTCCTACTATTTCACGCCAACTCCTCCGCAGCCATCTTTGGCTAGAGTTGAAAATGGCGAGTTATGGGTCGGATTCGTGTTGGATCACTAAATTCATGTCGAAATTCGACTCAATTCAAATCCGATCCGAAAATTTAATGAGTTGAAATACCTAACACGAATTTGATTCGATTGAATTTTTGATAACCCCACATAACCCGAAATACCTAATACAATATATATTTAAATTCGATATTTATTAATTAATTTATAATAGTTTATTGTCAAAAGCATGTAATTCTAAATTGAAAAGGTGCCAATACTTATAATTTATATGTTCGTTGGCATTGTCCAACTGTAAAAAACAAATTTAAAGTGGTATCACTTTAGTTAAATGTAAATTGATGACAGGAAGATGCACTTAAATGTAAATTGATGACAGGATATAATTCATGTTAAATGTAACTTGAAATTTGTCAATTATTTTATAAATATATAAATATAATATATTTATATATTTATATATAAATATTCGGGTGGATCGGCCCGAAAATAACCCGAATTTTTCAGGTCATTTTTGGGTCAACTCGAAATTGATCCGAACCTGAAAAACTCCAACGCGAATTCATATTTTACGGGTCAAATTCGTGTTTGGTTGTTAGTTCGAGTCCGAAATTGCTAGCCCTATCTTTGGCCACACCTCTATCTACCGTCTCTCTTCTCGTTTTACATTGCCTCAACATGTTGTCATTGGTTCTCCATTTTCCTAGATCCGTCACCAATCTACTCTTTTTCCCTATCTACCTAATCTACCTTCCCGTCTGATATATATACCATCGTATGTTCCTCTTCTTTGATATGCTCTATCTTCGATCTTTAGGCTCTAATTTGGTACCACACGCTACCACAAGCACTCATTCTTCTACGATTTGCCAATACATTTCTTCTTTGATTTGGCACTCTTGTTCCCACAAGCCTCTTCGGTAGAAGGGCTAGCAATAATTATACCTGAATATTTCGTCATTTTTTGTTCAAAATATTTATAATTGCGAATAAAAATTGATTATAAATTGTATTTAAAATTTTGGAATTTGATGATTTTATAGGTGGTGGTATGAGTTTTAGTAATTCTGAAATGAATTTAGAATTCTAATTTAAGTTTGGTAATTTTGTTGGTGCTAAGTCGTAGTGGTGGTGGAGGTGCAGCTGTTTGGTGGTTTATTAAGAGTTTAAAATAATTTGGCGAGTTGTTAAAAAGAATTTGGTAATTTGGTTTGGTTGGTTGTGCTCATTATAAATAGCCCCCTACACATACAAATAATGTGAATTGAAAACCTTTATTTTTTTTAATGTACATCTCTATTTTTTTTAATGTACGTCATACAAAATAGTTATCTACATATATACATGTATGTATTACCACTACCAAATATATCTATTTTTTTTTTTTAAACTTCTCCTCCATTCACAATCTCGCCACCACATTCCCAACCAGCCGCCAAACATCATTCTACCACCTATCACCTCCTTCCACTTTCGCACACTCTGATCGATGCTCCATTTTTTATGCCCAACTTATCTTATTGCGATCTCCTACCCAAGCTTTTTGTGTTTAGAGCTGAACCTATCACTTTTTAACATACCTTTTTTAATTCTTGATGATTTAGAGCATTTGCATCCATGAAGTCCATTGATTCATTAATTCATGGATTGAATTGATGGAGTTGATTACTATTCACGATGAATCAACTATTTTTATTGATTTTATGCACCCATCAATTCATCGATTACTATTTATCAAATAAATAATTAAATTTTACATCATAAATTTAATTTCATTTCTATTATTTAATGGTTCCACAAATAATATCCGAATAATATATTGTTGGATAAATTTAGATTTTTGATAAGATTGTGGATAAATTCAGATTTTTGATAAGATTGTGTTTTCTCGTGTTTTCTCGATTTCAATGGTGGCTTTATGTTCCACCATCTTTTCTTCATTAGGTACACAGAACTCAGGGTCTTGCTGATCCATCAAGTGTTCGACCACATTATTTTGCTGGGTCTCGTTCATGAAGGTATCCACAATTTGATCAACAGAGGGTTCACCAAAAGCAAAAATATCATCCTCTGCTGAAAAGATGATAATAGCAACATGACAGTCACTGAGAAGGCTGAGCTCAGAGGCCTTCCTATAGACATTACTTCGTCGTTTTGAGAAGGTAACCTCACGGTTACTTTGAGCCTCTATCTTCTGGATGGGAATCCTTTTGCGTCCTCTTGGCAGCCTAGCCATTTAAGATATAATTGTAACTAATACAAATGTTGCAATTTAGGTGTATGAAACGAATGAATGTAGAAGGATGTATGAAATGTTTAAATTTGACTCCAAAATGTGGTGCATATATATAGGAGTTTAAAGGAGAGTTCAAAAGATGTCGTGTTAAAAAAGGGAAGAAATGAAAAGACACGACAACCGAAGAACAATAAATAGAAATGTGAAAAGACACGACTATTGAAAAACAATAAATAGGAATGTGAAACAAATCCAAGAGACACTACCATTCAAAAATAATTATGAAAAACTACCGCCAAACTAAATCTTTTAAATTTAATTTTTTTCCCTTAATTTTTTAAGTCTAAGATTTAGGATGATTAATTTATAATTTTCATATAATTTTTTTGGTAGGTTTACTTAATCTTTTAAAATTTAATTTTGTTTTTCTTTAACTTTTTAAGTCTAAGATTTAGGATGATTTATTTATAATTTTTATATAAATTTTTTTTTGGTAGGAATAAAATGTAAAATTAAATAAAGGAAATAGTAATAATAACATTGTTCTAAATTATTATCTTGTCAATAATAAACTATGATATTACAAATTTTTTTATTATATTTTAAGTAGTTTAATATACTTGTAATCAATAACACTACAAGAAAATCTGTTTATAGTGACGGATAACTTGTGACGAATAGTCATTTACGACGGAATCTTGTGACAAATTGGACGCATATCAGAGGTTTTGACGGAATGCTCTAATCCGTCATTAAATTGAATAGTAACTTGTGACAAATAAGTATATTTGTCACAAAAATATTAATTTAATTTATTTTTTTGGCGCTCAGAGTTTGAAAACTTTAAAAACATTTACCGCGAATCAAAACGATAACGTTTAAAGTTTGGATATCTTGTAACAGAGCTCTTGTCCGTCACAAGCTTGATAATATATTCCGTTTTTATAAAAAAAAGTAAATGACAATATAAATTTATGACGTATAGTAACACATCCGTCACAAGTTCAACTTATGACAAACTGGTTGTCACAAGCTCAACTACTAAAAGTTAAATGCCACCCAAAAAATAATTAATTTTAATTGAAAAAAAAATAAACTTAGCAAATTTGTGATGACAAAATAAATATTCGTCAAAAGCACTGGTAAATTTCCGGTAGTTGTGACGAATTATGAATATTTAGAACATTCGTCACAAGTCATAAGAAATTTATAATTTATATTGTAACTATGGGTTAACATTTTTGTAAGCAATTACATGTATGATAAAATTTCAATAATTAGTAACATTGTTGCCATTGTAGATTTCTTAAACATGATTTAAGATAATTTTCTCTCAATCAAACTAAATCACGCAACATATTCAAACTTATTTAAATAATTACCGTAAAACATTGTTGCCATTGTAGATTTCTTAAACATGATTTAAGTAAATTGTCTCTCAATCAAACTAAATCACGCAACATATTCAAAATAATTTAAATAGTTACAGTAGAATTTATTGTTTCTTGTAACGGAGTGCGTATCAGATTCATTGAATAATTTTTTAAAATGATTTTTTCGATGATCCAACCATAAAGATGTTAACAAATTCTCATTTTAGTTTTAGAAAAAAATAATCAAAAAAATAAAAAGGTTGGGTTGTACGATATTTTGACAAAAACGTAGTAAAAGTACTTATTCCAGGTATGGTTGGTTTTTAGTTTTACATTTGTTTCATTTTCACCGAGACTTGTTTTCCATGATCTCACACGTGCCACCTCATTAATATTTGTATGAGAATATGTAGCAAGAGCTGAATACTCAAATCATTAATAAGATACAGGACTCTGGTAATGTTATTTAATTTCTATCTATAGTGCCATCCTCCATTATCCTCTGTTCTTATGCTTGTTGTTTTATGGCAAACATTTTTTTTGTGCTTCGAAGCCCTTAGAAACATTTATGTCTCATATGGGTACTGTTATCCATATGATATGTACTGTACTGTTAATTGTCTGTGACTGTGCAAGTATTTTGTTTTGTAAATTTTATTCAGGAATTGTTCGTTGCTTTACATTTTTCGGTAGTGGGAACAAAGTACTGCATGACCCCAGCATACAGGCTCGATCTGATTTGTCTAGAGAGCAATACGTGATTCGATTGAATTTTTGATAACCCCACATAAGCCGAAATACCTAATAGAATATATATTTAAATTGGATATTTATTAATTAATTTATAATATTTTATTTTCAAAAGCATGTAATTCTAAATTGAAAAGGTGCCAATACTTATAATTTATACGTTCGTTGGCATTGTCCACCTGTAAAACAAATTTAAAGTGGTATCACTTTAGTTAAATGTAAATTGATGATAGGAAGATGCACTTAAATGTAAATTGATGACAGGATATAATTCATGTTAAATGTAACTTGAAATTTGTCAATTATTTTATAAATATATAAATATAATTTATATATAAATATTCGGGTGGATTTCGGGTTATCCGACCCGAAAATAACCCGAATTTTTCAGGTCATTGTTTGGTCAACTCGAAATTGATATGAACCTAAAAAACTCCAACGCGAATTCATATTTTACGGGTCAAATTCGTGTTTGGTTGTTAGGTCGAGTCCGAAATTGCTAGCCCTATCTTTGGCCACACCTCTATCTACCGTCTCTCTTCTCGTTTTACATTGCCTCAACATGTTGTCATTGGTTCTCCATTTTCCTAGATCCGCCACCAATCTACTCTTTTTCCCCATCTACCTAATCTACCTTCCCGTCTGATATATATATACCATCGTATGTTCCTCTTCTTTGATATGCTCTATCTTCGATCTTTAGGCTCTGATTTGGTACCACACGCTACCACAAGCACTCATTCTTCTACGATTTGCCAATACATTTCTTCTTTGATTTGGCACTCTTGTTCCCACAAGCCTCTTCGGTAGAAGGGCTAGCAATAATTATACCTGAATATTTCGTCATTTTTTGTTCAAAATATTTATAATTGCATATAAAAATTGATTATAAATTGTATATAAAATTTTGGAATTTGATGATTTTATAGGTGGGGGTATGAGTTTTAGTAATTCTGAAATGAATTTTGAATTCTAATTTAAGTTTGGTAATTTTGTTGGTGCTAAGTCGTAGTGGTGGTGGAGGCTGCAGCTGTTTGGTGGTTTATTAAAAGTTTAAAATAATTTGGCAAGTTGTTAAAAAGAATTTGGTAATTTGGTTAGGTTGGTTCTTCTTATTATAAATAGCCCCCTACACACACAAATAATGTGAATTGAAAGCCTCTATTTTTTTTAATGTACGTCATACAAAATAGTTATCTACATGTATACATGTATGTATTACCATTACCAAATATATCTATTTTTTTTTAAACTTCTCCTCCATTCACAATCTCACCACCACATTCCTAACCAGCCGCCAAACATCATTCTACCACCTATCACTTCTTTCCACTTTCGCACACTATCGATGCTCCATTTTTTATGCTCAACTTATCTTATTGCGATCTCCTACCTAAGCTTTTTGTGTTTAGAGCTGAACCTATCACTTTTTAACATACCTTTTTTAATTCTTGATGATTTAGAGCATTTGCATCCATGAAGTCCATTGATTCATTAATCCATGGATTGAATTGATGAAGTTGATTACTATTCACGATGAATCAACTATTTTTATTGATTCTATGCACCCATCAATTCATCGATTACTATTTATCAAATAAATAATTACATTTTACATCATAAATTTAATTTAATTTCTATTATTTAATGGTTCCACAAATAATATTCGAATAATATATTGTTGGATAATTTAGATTTTTGATAAGATTTTGGATAAATTCAAATTTTTGATAAGATTTTCGTTGAATCACGTAATGACACGTGTCTTGATCTCAATTTGAAGATAGATAAATGTGATTTTTAATATAAAATTGAGATTTAAATTTAAATTTTCAGTTCAGGGACTTACATAAGAAATGTCTAATAGTTTAGGGACATACATGAGAAATGCCTAATAGTAGGATGCCACGTCAGCAAAAGTTAATGGACGTTTAATGAATTTTAACGGAAGGACTTTGATGAGAAAAATTTAAAAGTTCAATTACCTATAAATTTATATTTTTAGTTCAGGAACTTAGATAAAAAATGACTAATAGTTCAGGGACCTTAAAATTAATTTTCTCATAGAAATATTGTCCATAAATAATGTCATGATCTTCTGATCATAGTATCTCAAAATATTTATATATTAATACCCATTATATATTTATATGTATAAAAATATGAAAGAAAAAATGAGATTGAGAAGTTTGGAATGCAGGTACTATAAAATTTTGTGTGAGAAATGAATACAAAAAAAATCGATATTTATAAACGTTACTCAGCTGTATGTGTTTAAAGTGAAAAAGAAATGGGTCCCATCATTTTCCGGCCGTTGTGAACTCCATTAATTTTTAATGTTGTTATTAATGAATTAAAGGTCCATTGATAATTGATGCCACTAAAACACAAGCGTTGCATGTGTTTTTTTTTTGAAAAATTAATTCTAACGTCCCTGAATTATTAGTAATTTTTTATTTAAGTTCCTGAACTAAAAATGTAAATTGATAGGTAATTGAACTTTTAAATTTTTCTTATCAAAGTCCTTCCGTTAAAATTCATTAAATGTCCGTTAACTTTTGCTGACGTGTGCTATTAGGCATTTCTCATGTAAGTCCCTAAACTATTAGGCATTTATTATGTAAGTCCCTGAACTAAAATTTTAAATTTAAATCTCAATTTTATATTAAAAATCACATTTATTACTTTCATTCTAAAATCTTTTTAGTTTAGAATTTTATTTATTTTCTTTTTTAACTTTGCATATATTTGTGTTCTGAAAAACATTAAAAAAATTAATATATATGTACAATGATTTCAATTTAACTTTGTTTATATTTATATTTTTAGTAATTTTTATAAAATTGGTGTATACAATATAAAAAATTGTTTTATATTTATTCCTGACATGTAAATTTTAGATGTATATCACACTTTGGTGAATGATTTTTTTATATAATTTCAATAAATTAGAATATAAAATATTATAATTTTTTGTTTTCTAAAAAAATAAATAAAATATTAAAATTTTTAATCACTTGATTTTTTTATATAAGTCCATGTATTTTTATAGTTCATTTAACATTACTCATTTTAATATTAAAGAGTAATAAAAAAATATTCACCCTGTACAATATTCACTGCAACATACTACTATACATCATAGAATGGCAACCACATAATACTTCAGCTTATCAATATTTTTATTTTTATTATCATCAGCAGCTGATGCAAACATTAAACCAATACGCAGAGGAGTTACACTACAACTCATTCATAGAACATCTCTTTCCGTAAAACCGATAGCTTCCAAAACTTCCATAGAACATCTCTTTTTTGTTAATTTGTCCATAGGCGAACCACCTGTCACACAGGCCATGGATATTGGCAGCCGTCTTACATGGGTGATTGGAGATTCTTTCAAAAGAGAATTCAAGTATCCCCCGCACCGCTCAACTACTCAGAGCAACATCACATGTAGGATTGATGCATGCAAAAATCTAGGGTACTGCAATTCAACTGGAAATTGCATGTACCAAACAGTCTATGGGGACAACCAACACAAGCTAGAAAGCTACTTGACTTATGATAACTGTCTTTCATAATGCTAAAGTAGATAAAGTGATAATGGGTATGTACTGCAATGGAAAGGGTACTCTGTTAGGTGAAGAAAACTTTTACGGGATTCTTGGATTTAGTCCACCGTATCCATCGTTCGTGCATTGGCTCCACGTTTTGGGAGCTAAAAGGTTTTCTTATTATATCAATGGAGTGGTTACTGATAGCTTTCATCCATATTCAAGACTCACACTAGGTGACAAGGAAGATGTACATGGCGCTCATTACCGAATTTCTCTCCAAAGCATTATAAGTATTGGTTGCCATTCTATGATGTATAGTAGTATGTTTGCAAATTTGTTTTGCATGACCTGTGGATTTGGATATGAATTAAAAATGACTAGTTCACGATAAGATAATTCATATGGTGGTTATATGGTACTTTTTGCACGATCTTACAATCTTACATACAGTGGTTAACTGGTACCTTCGGCATGCATGAATCACATTTTTAATGAATTTATATTTTTAGTTCAGGAACTTAGATAAAAAATGACTAATAGTTCAGGACCTTAAGATTAATTTTCTTTTTTTTTTTTTAGTCCATCAATATTCCAGCAGCCGAATCAACTAAAAGGAAGGGGCGGTGCATATGCTCTTCGGAGTTCGGACACTAAAGCAACTACGATGGAGACCCATTTGATGATTTTTTTTTAACACCCACTTTGGAGTGAGCTGGCTTGCATGGGACCCATTAAAAGTGACAAACGGGACCGAACATTGTTGATGCTCTAAGAGCATTCACATCCCATTCCCCATCCCCAACCCCAAAAACTTACTAAAAATAGTAAATCCCCAAATAAAAATAGTAAATCCCCAAAATTATAAAAAAGTTTCTACATCCCATTCCCCATTTTCCATTCCCCTATCCCTATATTTTTTTTTATATTACTTCTTTCTCTCTCTTTTACTTACAATTTTAACTACCAAAACTCACCCACTATTATAAATACAATTTAATATTATTATATGAAGAGAGAGGGGGTTTGGGGAAGTTTTTGGGGGAATGAACAAAGTCCCTAAATATGGGGACTTGAGTTATGACCCTAAAACTAAACCCCAAAATGGGGAATGGGATGGAGGGATATTTTAGAAGAAAAGTTGAACAAATTCTCAAATTATGGGGATGGGGATGGGGATGGGGATGGGGATGGGGATTGGGATTGGGATGTGAATGCTCTAAGAGCATCTCCAATGGGCTTCCCTATTTTGGATCCCTAAAATATAGTAAAATAATGGTTACCTAAAATATAGGGAACGAAAAAGCTATTTTACTCCAATGGTAATTCCTATATTGGTTCCCTAAATTTTCAAAAGTATGTTTAATTAATTCTTTGAAATTTGAAAAGCCAACTATTATTACAACGGCCATATTCTAACCATCATATTACCCAATTTAATTTTATAAAATACTAGTTTTTTAAAATTCATTTCTATATTTTTATATTTAAATATTCTAAATATAACTTTAAAAAATATTAGAATTTTGCAATAATTTATGTGATTTTTTCCAATTACTTATACATCCTTCATTTACCCAATATTAAATTTTAAATCATTAACATGTTATAATAAAATCATAAGTAACAAAATAAAAAGGGGAAGAAAAAAATGGAATTTAGCAGAAAGAAAAAAACAAAAACAAAATTCCAAACATATGCTAATATAACATACACACAGTGTGTACGTATATATACACACACTGAACACTTGAACCGGCCGAAGAGATGAAAAGTTGTAGGAGAGAGCAGCGGGAGATGACATGGCAGCATATATGGGATCAATTTTCATCCCTCAAATAAGGGGTTCTACATTCTCTCACCTAAAAATTTTAGGGAAAGAGGAGGACCGTTGGAGATGAATTTTTGGGGAAAAATCCCTAAAACCTTCCAGCGTGGCAGATTATAGGTAAGGGAGCGGTTGCATTGGAGATGCTCTAAGGTCTGCGCATTCTATAATCGGGATGGTATGTGCAAACTGATGCAAGTTTGACCATCATGTATCTCGAATGGAGCTAGTCGCTGCTGCTGAAACAGAAACAGCTCAGCTTCCCGACCCGACGACTAAAAATAAAAACTAATAAAAGAAGTCTTTTATGTAGCAACCTGACTTTCGACATTTAAATTCTAGTTATTATCAAAATGTTGCAACCAATTTCCGTCGGTGTATCCGTTCGGTCGGACCTGCAATTGAAGAAGAATGCGAGGGTGTGGCCCCCCGATTCACCTCCGGTGTGAGAATAAGTTAACTGGTTCTTTTATGAGTAAAGGTAAACGCAGAGTGTTTGTGTTGTGTGTAAGTAATTGAATGAATGATATCAAACCTCTGTTAACCTTTTTATTCTCTATGCTGGCAGTTATCGGAGAGTAGGACGAATGGAGAACGTGTCCCACGTTCCCACGTTCCCAGGGAACACAACTGAATGGACCGTTGCACATAACTGGGCCGAATGATATGGGCCCTCGCCAGTCTGGAGCCTCCCAAGCCAATTATCCTCATTGGGCTTTCGGTCCAGCCCGGTAAGAAGTTGAGCCTCTAACATGTCCCTAGGCTTCGTTCGGAATTATCCTCAGGACGAAGGCTAAAGCCCAAGCCCATCTTCGGAAGTCTGTCTTCGTACGTGTCCTTCGGATAAGGATGGCGATGGACAAGGCCGAGACGCCTCCTGGGAAGTCGTGTCCCTTTATGGATGACAACTGTCTGTCCTTGAGATTCGTGCTTCAATCCCCGCCGTTGAATATGAAACGGCTCTGTCCAAACGTCACATCCCTGTATATAAACCTTCTAGACCCATTCAGTCCCCACTTTTACGCCTATCGATTGAACAAAACACCAGAGTCAAAAACTTTTATTTCTCAGAGCTTTTTGCAAACAACGATTGGAAACATCGATTCATCGCCGGTCATTTTCTCTTCTCCGACTCCGGTGGACGTCTACATTCAAGCAACTTATCCTCAAGAACTCAGCCTCGTCAAGGATCTTCAAACAAGTAAGTAACATTTCCCTTCTCACTTCTTTACCATAACTATTCTGCACTCTATATATTCGTGTATGTGTTTATACGTATATGCGCATGAAGTTGCCTGTGATTCTCAAATATTGTATGTTCATGCCTGCAAGTAGTTAGGTGGCCTTTGATGTACCATTTTATCCTTTAATTGTTTCCCTCTACGATTACGGAATTGGTCTGGAGAACGGCCTGGGCAAGAACTTCCTTCGGGATCTTCGAACCCTGAGAACACTTTTCATACCAGTCCGACCGCTTTAGAACTCCTAGGAACCCTCTAATCTCCCGAAAATTTAGGCCTTCAGATCCCTTTGACCTAGGCCGTAGGTGTCCCGACCGATCCTGGCTCACTGTACTCGACCCTTCTTTCCTTTTGAATTCCTTTTTCTTTATCCGAGTACAGGGCTAACCGTCTCTTCATTTCCGAATGCAGGGACATGGATCGGTCAACCGAAGGTGCCGGTCCTTCGGAGGTATCACCGTTTAGTGATGTCGGGGAGTATCCTGCGGCGAACTTTCGGTCGCACCTGACTGAGGAAAAAATAGAAGAATTCCATTCCAAATACCAAGTAGAGAGGAAGGTCTGGTACTTCTTCACTCCTAGGACGAGAGACCGTATTTGGCACAACCCTGAGGTTCCACCTCTCTTCGGCGGAAGCGTGGCCACCGGCATATCCGAAATGGCCTTCAAATGTGGCTTTCGGCTGCCGATGCTGCCAATACTGAAAAAATTGCTGAGGCAAGTTGGGATCGCCATAGGACAGCTGGATCCGAACAGCTTTTTCCATATAAACGCTTTCCAAGCCCGATGCTTAGCTAAAGGGATGACTCCGAGGACAACCCTGTTCTGGCATCATTATGAGCTTCGGAGGAATTCCAAAAGCAACGGCTTCTACACTATCGCTCGTCGGACCGGCAGGGCCGATTGGGCTCAAACGAACTCCAACAATAGGGGGGCCCATGAGAAGTGGGTTTTCATCTCGGGCCCGAGAATGGAGAAGTACGGCCGCTGGCAGGATCTGGACCCGTCGAGGTTGCAGTATCCCGAGATGTTGGAGGCGGACAAACACGATTATCGTCTTCTTTGTGAACTCGATATGGATAGGGTTCCCCTATCGGACAGCCGGGATAACGACTGGTTGGTCGCCCTCTGGGGTAGTGGTAACATTTATCCTTACTCCTTTCCATCCGAGTGTTTCCTTTACTGTATTTTTATTTCTTGTTGCCAATGTTTGACACTCTTGTTTTTGTGCAGTGTCTTCTCTTGATCATATTATTGAGCGCAAACGCAAGAAGGCAGCTCAACTCTCGATAGCTGCTACAGCCGAAGCTGATGCTGCCGCTCAATCGGCCGGCAAGGAGCTGGAATCTGTTCCCGACACCGGTGGGAGAAGCGAAACTCCAGTGGCTTCTCCTCCGCGAGATCAGGGGGATGGTATCGTCCAGGCCCTCTCAACCGATTCCCGAAAACGGGGTCGGTCGGGAGATGCCGGACTGAAAGTATACCATCCTCCCTGGGGAGTCATTGAGACGGATCAAATCATTGTCCCTGCCCCCCAGCTGTCTACCGTAGTAGGTCCCGATCTTTGCCGGGGTCTCATTCTGCCAGCCGACAGGCCCACGTTTGCTAAGGCAAACGACCTTGAGGCTTGTACTGAAATGCTGGCTCTGCTCTCCATGGTAAGCTTTTTTTTTTTTTTCTTCGGTGTTATTTCTTTCACTTGTATTCAGTGTTTAATTCTTTTCCCTTGTTTGTTTCCAGGGGGTCTCTTGGTCGGCCGTAGTGACTGAACGGATGGAGGGTATACAGAAAAAGCTGGAGGTAGCCAACCAGACTGAAGTTCGGGCAGTCAAGGCTGAAGAGGACCTCCGGAATGCAACTTCTGACTTGGAGAGGGTCACCGGCCAATCTAACTCCTTGAAGGCCGAGAATGATGCCTTGAAGGCAAAGTTGCAGGAGATGGACGCCTTGAGGGCTAGGGTCGAGTGGAGAAACAAGCAGCTCAAGCTTTCAAGGAAAAATGTTCGGAAGCTGCAGAAGACCCTGGAGCTGACCGAAGAAAGATGCTACCAAATGGGGTATGACGGCGCTGTGCTGAAGGCACATTCTTTGGGCTTCGATCATACTCAGCTGGTAGATCCTTCGCTCGGGATGACGGATCCGGTTGGTCGGGAGGGGTCTGATCAACCCTTAGAGGTTTCTTCGGGCGAAGATGAGTCTCTCTCCGACGAACCTCCAGCTGATGAAGCCTTGTAATATTTTCGTAGCTTTTTAATATTTTCGAACTTGTAATATTTAACTTTGCCTTCGGGCTCACTATTCGTGCCTTCGGGCTTGTAATATTTTACTTTGCCTTCGGGCTTGTTTTATATAAGTCTGCCTTTGCATAATATTCATTTGTATGCGTCTTCGGCTTCGGCCTTAATTTGGCTTCTGTTTCTGTTCATGCGTCTTTGGCTTTGATTTGCCTTGGCATGATTCTTCTTTTTTTTTATGCCTCTTCGGCTTCATTTTGCCTTAGCATATTTATTTTATTTTTATGCATCTTCGGCCATTTTTGCCTTAGCATATTTATTTTATTTTTATGCATCTTCGGCCATCTTTGCCTTAGCATAATTCTTGCCTTTTTGTGCATCTTTGGTCGTAACCTAGCTGCCCCCGAGTATTTAAGGGGTTTTGTAAATGATTAAGGTCTCGTTCGGTCGGTTGAAAAATATTTCCTCCCGGCCTTAATTAATGTCAAAGCAACTTGAATACTAAGGCAATTTTGTAAGAGGCCAAATTTTATTCGGTCGGCCCTAAATTTGGATTCGTCAAGTATTTGTAGCTTAAAACACAATGTACTTGAACACTACCAATAAGTTAAGGGGCGCATGTTTTATACGGTCGGCCCCAAACATGGGTCTATTAAGCTTAATATTGCGTACTTAGCTTTTTGGCTATAAATGTACTTAGCTTAACAATAACGGATAAAAAATGGAGCAAAACAATCTTTTCATTAACCATGCAACTCTTACATAGATTTGATTACAGATTGATGCTAGCTTATGGAATTCAGAATAAAGTTGCATAAGACAAAATACTGAAGTAAAAAGCAATAAAAGTTGGACCAGTATGCTTACTGGTAGAAACGGCGAAGGCGAGCGGCGTGCCAGGTGTTTTTGATTGGGCTGCCGTCCGGATGAGCCAATTTGTAGGTGCCTGATCGGACCACTTCAATCACCACATATGGACCTTCCCAGTTGGGCATAAGCTTGCCTTTTTTTGCTGGCATGGAGGTGGCTAACTCCCGAAGCACTAAGTCCCCGGCTCGAAAAGATCTCTTCTTCACCCCCGAATCATAGTACTGGGTTGCCTGCAGTTGGTACCTTAAGTTTCTTTGGTGGGCAGCCTCTCTTTCTTCTTCTAGTAAGTCCACATTTGCTCGAAGTCCGAACTCATTTGTCTCCACGTTAAACATTTCTGTTCGGTACGACTCTAGACCAACTTCGACAGGTAGAAGGGCATCAGTTCCGAAGGCCAGTTTGAAAGGTGTTTCCCCGGTTGAAGATCTTGTAGTGGTTCGGTAAGCCCATAGGACCCATGGTAGTTCTTCAGCCCAAAGTCCCTTAGCTTCCCCTAGCCTTTTCTTGATTCCATCAAAAATGATTTTGTTGGCCGCCTCGATCGCCCCGTTTCCCTGGGGATGCCCTACCGAACTGAACTTCTGTTTTATCCCGAATTGAGCCAGGAATTTTCTGAACTTGCTCCCAATGAATTGAGTACCGTTATCGGACACACAAACCATAGGTATGCCAAACCTCAAGATCACCTGTTCCAGCATGAATTTCTTCGCGGCCTCTTCGGTAATGGCCGAAAGGAGTTTTGCTTCTATCCACTTTGTCATATAGTCGATTGCCACAATACAGTATTTCGCTTGCTTAGTGCTGGTGGGTAGGATCCCCACAATATCGACCGCCCACATAGCAAATGGGATCGGGCTAAGGACTGAAGACATCTCTTCGGGAGGTTGCTTCGGGATTGTGCTGAATATCTGGCATTGCTTGCATTTCTTTGCATACTCTGTGGCGTCTTCTTTCATTTTTGGCCAGAAGAATCCCTACCTAAGGATCTTGAAGGCTAAGGATCGTCCTGCCAAATGTTCTCCACAAATCCCTTCATGAACCGTCTCCAAAGCAAGCTGTTGTTCATCTTTGTCTAAACATCTGAGTAGCGGCTGGCTTACCGATCGTCTGAACAAACGGCCCCCGACCAGAGTGTAATTTCCCGACCGATACTTAACCTTCTGTGCTTCCCTTCGGTCAAGTGGTAGGATGCCTTTTTCCAAGAAGGCCCTGATGGGAGTCATCCAATTGACCCCTTGATGAATTTCCATGCACTGCTTCTTGTCTATCGAAGGTGTCTTTACTTCGGTCAGATAGATGGACCCACTTAGGTTTTGGGTTTCTGCCGAAGCTAACCTCGAGAGGGCGTCTGCCCGACTGTTGTTTTCTCTAGCTACTTGAGTTAACTCGAAAGTTTCAAACAGCAAAGATTGTTCACGTACCTTAAGGGCGTATGCCTTGGTTCGGGGATCTTTTTGCCCATACTCTCCTGAGAACTGTTTTACCACCAACATTGAATCACTGAACGCCCTTATGTGCTTAACTTCCAAATTTCTTGCCAAATCTAGCCCGGCCAAGAGTGCTTCATATTCGGCTTCGTTGTTCGTCAACGGGAAAGTGAACCTGATAGCTTGACAAATCTCGAATCCTTCTGGGCTTGTAAGAATTAGCCCTGCCCCGCACTTTTCCTTGGCGACCGAACCATCGACAAACAACTTCCATTTTCCCGGTGTCTGAATCATTTGTTCTTCAGGAGCTAAGTCATTCGGCCCCGAAAAAGAGCATTCTACTATGAAATCCGCCAATGCTTGGGCTTTGATCGAAGTCCTTGGTGTATACTCCAAATCATGCTCCCCCAATTCGATCGCCCAAGCAACCACTCTGCCCGATGCCTCTGGCCTTTGCAATATTTTCTTTAACGGCTGATCGGTTACAACTTTGATTGTCCTTCCCTGGAAATAGTGCCTTAGCTTTCTTGCGGCCACTACCAGTCCATAAACGAACTTCTCTGCATTCGGATATCTTGTTTCTGCATCCTTGAGAATATGAGAGACATAGAATACCGGATGCTGGTTTCCTTCATGTTCTTTGACCAACACGGCTCCAAGTGTTCGGTCGTTCACAGCCAAGTACAGCTGCAATGTCTCCTTCGGGTCGGGTCTCATTAAGAGTGGGGCTTTCACTAAGTACTCTTTAACATCCTCGAATGCTTTCTGGCAATTTGGCCCCCACTCGAAATTCTTGGACCCCCGAAGCACTTCAAAGAATGGTAAGGCCTTTTCGGCCGATCGGGAGATGAACCTCCTCAGGGCTGCTAGCCGTCCGGTCAGCTTTTGAATGTCCCTGATTGTCTTCGGTGCCTCCATATCAATGACTGCTTTAATCTTCTCCGGATTGGCTTCAATTCCTCTGGCGCTAACCATGTATCCCAGAAATTTCCCACTATTCACTCCAAACGTACATTTGTTCGGATTGATCCTCATGTTGTTTCTTCTGAGCGTTTCAAAACATTCCCTCAGATCTTCGGCATGATCCCTGAAAAGGGACTTAACAATCATATCGTCCACGTAGCATTCCATGTTCCGGCCGATCTGGGCTTTGAACACTTTGTTGATCATCTTTTGGAAGGTTGCCCCGGCGTTCTTCAAGCCGAAGGGCATCTTGATGTAGGCATAAGTGCCATTCGGTGTGATGAATGCTGTCTTGGGAACGTCCTCGGCATTCATGGCAATTTGGTGGTATCCTGAGAATGCATCCAGGAAACTGAGTATTTGATGCCCCGAAGTAGCATCTATCAGTTGGTCAATGTTTGGCAAGGGATAGTGGTCTTTCGGGCAATGCTTATTCAGGTCGGTGTAGTCGACACACATCCTCCACTTGCCATTAGATTTCTTCACCACCACTACGTTTGCCAACCAATCTGGATAGTCTATCTCTTCAATGAACTTTGCTTCCAGCAATTTTTCGACTTCAACTTGGATTACTTTCTGCCTTTCCATGGCGAAATTCCTCTTCTTTTGTCTTACGGGCTTGGCTTCGGGAGCTACATTTAAACAGTGTTTGGCAACCGCAGGGTCCAAACCTGGCATATCTTCGGGATTCCATGCGAATACGTCGTGGAATTCCCTAATGACCTTGATGACTTTCTCTTTTAATTTCGGCTCCATGTTCTTTCCAATTTGGATCATCTTTCCCGACTGACCCACGTATAGTTCTACCTCTTCGGTCTCTGCAGCCGGCTCAGCAATCGGGCTTGACAGGTCGGCCCCAAACTTTTCCAACTCAATGTTCAGCAGTTGGTGGCTGCCCCCAGCTTCGGTCTCATTTCTTTTCCTCTTTCCGGCTTCGGTCATCTCAATGTCTTTGTCTTTTTCCAAATCCTCCAACATGATTATTCTGGCGGCTTTCTGATCGCCTCTCATTTCTCCAACTCCATGTTCTATTGGGAACTTCAACTTCAGATGAGGGACAGAGGACACGGCCTGGAACAAAGATAAGGCTGGCCTTCCCAAAATTCCGTTGTACGGACTATCGACCCGGACGACATAGAACTTTGCTTCCTTCACCACAGTGTATGGCGCTTTTCCCATCATGACAGACAAAGTGATGGTCCCTTCTATCGGTACAGGCTGATTACCGAAACCATACAAGGGTGCCTCGTGGCATGGCTCCAACTGTTCACCTCCCAAATTCATCTTGCAATATGTCCGGTGATATAGAATGTTGACTGAGCTCCCTTCGTCCACCAGCACTCTCCATATCTTGTTTTCCCCGATTACTGGGTTTATAACAAGTGGGTCTTCGTGCGGCCATATCACGTCCTCGTAGTCATCTTCTGTGAAGGAGATAGGCAATGGTTGCTTAGCTGAACTTGACTGGTACAGGTTGTAGATCTGTCTGGCGTACTTTTTCCTTGCTGTCTTACTGTCCCGATCAAGCACTGTTCCTCCGGAAATTGTCCTGACCTCCCCTCGGTACTTCTCCGAACTCTCAGCTTCCTTCCTTTTCTCCTTGGACTCGAGTTTGTCCCTCAAGTCGCCCACAAATTGGGTCAGTTCCCCATCTTTGATCATTCTTTCAATTAACTTCTTCAAATGATAGCACTCCTTGGTGTTGTGACCTTTGTCCCGATGGTAGTCACAATACTTGCTGTCGCTTCTTCTGTTCTCAGGGGTCTTCAACTTGGGTGGTCTGACAAACCCAGGTTTACCCTTTATCTCATGGAGAATCTTCGAGATAGGTGTGTTTAACGGTGTGAACACAGTGCTATCTCTATCTCTTCTTCGTTCGGCCCCTTTGTCGGGCCTTGTATCATTCATCCTGCTCTTGATATCTCCTCGACCCCTTCGGTCGTCTCTTCTGTCATCCCTTCGGTCATCCCTCCTTTGACAGGGTCGAGGCCTGCTGCGAGGAATCCAGCCGCCTTGACTTTGTCCAAGTTGGTGACCATACCAGCTTCTTCTTTGAACCTTGCTAAGTAATCACCCAAATCTTCGTTCGGCCCCTGCCTGCAGTGGATCAGTGCTTCAGTATCCTTCTCTCTTCGGCACAAATGTGAGTAGTGCCTCAAGAATTTTTTCTTCACTTGCTCATACGAGCCTATCGACCTAGGTCTCAGCGACCTGTACCACATGGATGCATTCCCCTTCAGGTAGGTCTTGAACATCTTACATAGCATCACATCGCAGTGCCCCATCCCAGTCATGAGCGATTCATATTTCTCACAATGATCTTCGGGGTCACCCTTTCCGTTAAATTCATTCATCTTCGGGAACTGCCTTCCGGGAGGCGGTCGAAAGTGTTCGACGTCTTCGGTCACCACTGGCTCGTGGCTGACCTTTCTCTCTCCAAACATGGCCTTCTCAATTCTCCGGATGCGATCGTCCGTATGTGGACCCTCCTCTTCCGAATCGGAGGAATAAACCACCTTTGACCGGGTTCTCCTCGAGTTTGATTCAGAGTCCCCTGACTCATCTTCATCAATTCTGGTTCTTGGTCTTTTGTCTCTTCGGTCGTCCAACTCCGGGTCTTCGGCTTCTAGAGCCTCACGGAGTACCTTTTCCTGTAACTCGATCTCCTCCCTTTGGAGCTTTAGGGCTTCTAGCCTCAAACGGTCGGCCTCCTTTTTTTTGGCCAGACGTTCGGCCTCCCTGCTGCTTTTCTCTTTCTCTATCTCTTTCCGTTTCCCCTTGGCTTTTTGTTCTTCTCGCCACTTCATCAGAATTTCCCGTTGCTCTTCGGGAGACGGTACGTCCCCCTCTTCGTCGAAAATCAAATGTCTTGGGGTGATGGGAGGAGTGGTGCGAGTATTTACAGCCATAGTGCCATCGTCAGCCGTTGGTATTTCGGTTTCATTCGCCATTACTAACAATATAATCCGACACAAACGTAACTCTGTGTTCCTACAGACGGCGCCAAATGTTGCAACCAATTTCCGTCGGTGTATCCGTTCGGTCGGACCTGCAATTGAAGAAGAATGCGAGGGTGTGGCCCCCCGATTCACCTCCGGTGTGAGAATAAGTTAACTGGTTCTTTTATGAGTAAAGGTAAACGCAGAGTGTTTGTGTTGTGTGTAAGTAATTGAATGAATGATATCAAACCTCTGTTAACCTTTTTATTCTCTATGCTGGCAGTTATCGGAGAGTAGGACGAATGGAGAACGTGTCCCACGTTCCCAGGGAACACAACTGAATGGACCGTTGCACATAACTGGGCCGAATGATATGGGCCCTCGCCAGTCTGGAGCCTCCCAAGCCAATTATCCTCATTGGGCTTTCGATCCAGCCCGGTAAGAAGTTGGGCCTCTAACACAAAAATTATTTTATCTAAAACATGTAATTTCTGTTTTAAATTCTACACAACTGTCACAAATTTTTAAGGATTTTACCGAGAACCTAAAGTCTTTTAAGAATAATGCGGACATGGTTAAAGTCTGTATATAGTAGGTAATATTATGTAATGCTTGTGTTGGTAAAATACTATTTATAAATAAATTGTAAGTATCCAGCAAAGCCCGATGTGCAATTATTTTCCGATTTCTCGTTAAACATTCGAAGTGGTATAACTGTTGAGCTGGTTGGGCAAAGTGGAAGTGGGACCCTGTTCATATACACCACTAGACTAGACAGGTCCCTCGTGAGGTTTCAAGCACCAACCTTTTAATCGTGAGAAAGGTGCTGATTTTAAACATTCATGATGTTAGCGCTTTGTACATTTTACTATGGTTATGCAAGCAAACTATTGACATGGACATAAGATCATATAACGTGACTGATTTTGAGGTAAAATTATTTTAACTTTCTAAAATTATGTAAAACTAGCTTTATAATTTTTTTCTTGAAATATTAATTTTATAACCTTTTGAATAATTTGTTTTTACTTTTAATGATAATAATACAAATGTTATATGGTTTGTAAGTATACGTTTGCTTTTTTCTTGTAAATGGTTTTTCTATAATTTATATTTTAAAATTTAGACTAACACATTTTTTAGTATTTCATAATTATTTTTGATTTTTTTTATTTTATTAGATTACATATGATATACTTGAAACATAGGTACTATGTTCGTGTAACAATTTATTATTATTTTTTTTTATCTTTTTGATATGTAATTTAATGATTATCTTAAATTTTTAGAACTTTTGTTATAGTTTATATAGTTTTTTAAGGCATTTTTTCTAACTTTTTTGGAAATATGTGTGGTATTAAATTTTTTTATTTGTTTGAATATTGATTATTTTTTCATGTTAATTATATATTTGTGCCATGTGTGGTGTTTATTTTATGTGTTTGTTTAGAGTAATCTAGGAGTTTTTATGTTGTATTATATTTAGATATTAATATGATTTTATTTTCTGGGTGTTTAGATTGCTTTCTAATTTAAAATATATTCATTTATTGATTTGTGTTCACTATTTGTGTTCACTTTTTTTTAATTTATATTTTTCTTTACAAATTAAGAATTTATTTATTTGTTGGTTTGTGCTCACGTTTTTTAAATTTAAATTTTAGAAACATATTTGTTTTCAAACCTAAAAATAGAATCTTTAATGATTTTTATTAAAATAATATTTTCTTAAAGCACTTTATTTGGTAAATGATTTGTTTTTGTAAATTATACTATAAGGTTTACGAAAACATATATTTTAATATTTCATATTTTTTTGGGAGTTTTCTTCATTTTTATTACAATATATAATATATACTTTAAGCATGTGGAAACTTATTGGTTTAACTATGTATATGTGATTATGTAATTGTGAACACACATATACTTTTTTTAAAGAATGTTTGTACTATTTTTTATGTTTTTTTTAAAGAAGTTTTTATGTTTATTGTTGATTTTAGTTTTCTACATTTAGATCTTTTTTTCGAATTGGCGTTTGTTTTGTAGATTATATTTTGTTGAATTTATGTTTTTTGATTACTTTTATATTATATTATTTTACCATATATTTTCTTAAAAACTTCTTTTTTGTTTTGTAATTAAATGTACAATCTTGTTTTTTTTAAATTATTTTTTGAATTGAAATTCTCATGATATGTTTTGTTTACTTGTTTATTATATATAAATAATGAATTTAAGACTTATTTTTAATTACGATTTTTTACTATTTTATCCTTGTTTGTTAATATTAGAAACATATTTGTTGTCAAACCTAAAAATAGAATCTTAAATGATTTTTATTAAAAAAAAGTTTTTCTTAAAACACTTTTATTTGGTAAACAATTTTTATGAAAATTATATCTTAAGGTTTAGCCTAACATATATTTTAATGTTTCATATTTTATGCCGTGTTTTCTTCTATTTATTAGAATATATCTATACTATTATTAGCCGAAACATTAAATGTTTGGTTAGTACGGTACCTATTGATTTTACTTATTTACCCTTAATCAATTAAAATCCATCCTACTAACTAATCAATTTCCTTTTTGAGGCAAAACTTATTATCTTTTTTATTTTTCAATAACTAAATAATTTCTTTTTTAGGTAAAATACAATATCTTTTACATTTTATCTAACTAAAATTTCAACTTTTTTAAAAACACTATGAGCAATTTTGTATAATAAAATAACATAATTATATTATAATTACTATTAATTAATAAATTCATTTTTTAGCCAAAATATGTCTCCTTTTCTCTTTTCTCTAAATAAAATCTCTCTTTTTCCAATTATATCATAGACGTTATCTTTTTCAGCCAAAACACGTTACCTTTTTCGTTTCTCTTACTAAAACCTCTCTTTTTACAATTACATCATGGGCGTTTCTATTTAATAAAAGTAAAATGATAATATTATAATACTAATAATTAACTGATTATCTTTTCAATAAAAACGTATCATCTTTTCTATTTTTTCTAAATAAATTCCCTTTTTTCTATAAATATCACAAGACAACATTAATTTCTTATGCCACCTAAATCTTCTTAGGCCAATTATATATAGGATATAATATCATATACATGCAGATTTTCGATCTCCCATATAATATTGCCATAATCTATAGTTTGCATATATAACATGAACAAAGGGCCATTTATATTTATAAAAAATTAGTTAATAAAAAAAAATTGGTCAAGTTTTATTTAATAAAAATAAGAAATGTGGAGAGTATCAATCAAATTTTGATACTTTTAAGATTAAGAAAAACATCTCTTTTTAACTGATTTTTTCGGAATTTTAATTTTTATTTTCCATGTATCTTCATAATTCATTTTATTTAAAAAATTTATTTAAAATTGTATTGTATTAAAATTTAAAGGTCCAATTTAGGATATTGCATATGACCCCAATTTGTTTTGTCCCGTCATGCACAAAAGAAATTGGGTTGTCAGTATTACCGTTAAATAAATATTAATCGTTGAATCAACGATTATATATTAGAGAACGAGGAACATGAGATACATCTCATGTAACTTTCCTGAGATATTGAGTAAATCAATTAAAAAATCTTGATGTTCCGGGGCCTACTCCTGTATAACCAAAACTATGTCGTTTTATTTAAAAGTGTTTAATATAGGATAATATAAAATGTATTTAAAATTCCTTTTTCTATATATATTAATGATCTAAATTATATCCTATTATAATTAATAATTACACTTAAATACTGACCAAGGCCGAAGTCCAGACTCACATAGAATTAGTATTAAACAATGCGGTACATTACCTAATGCAGCCAAAATACTTCATGAAACATAATTATGCACGAGTATATTTTTTTTTTAAACAATTGATATACTCAACAAAATACGTAAACAAACTTTTTGTTATAACATAATAAAATACGTAAATAAAATTTTTATGATCTAATTAATTTAGGTTATTACATAAGTATGATCATATATAATCTAGATCGTTAATTAAGGTATAGATCCAACGATCAATATTTGTTAGGCGGTAATATTGACAACCAAATAACAAAATACGTAAATAAACTTTTTATGATCTAATTAATTTAGGTTATTACATAAGTATGATCATTAATAAGATATAATCTAGATCGTTAATTAAGATATAGATCCAACGATAAATATTAGTTCGACGGTAGTATTGACAACCAAATATCCACCTTATGCTCATTATATATAAAATATAAATTTGTATCATGAAATATTTCTTATATAATTTGATTTTATATAAATCTTAACTTGGCATGATTTTTAATTTGAGATGTATCTTGAATTTTAATATAAGTTTGGTTGGGATTTTTTATTCAAAAAAAGTTTGGTTTGAATTTGGGAGATGTGCCGGGGAGATCGACGGAGGCCATCCATCTCGTCAGACGCCTTATGGAGAAGTTCAGGGAGCACCGCAAAGACTTCCATATGGTGTTCATTGATCTCGAGAAGGCATATGATAGTATACCCCGTGAAGCGATTTGAAAGACCCTTGTAGAGCGGAGTGTATCGCCGTCGTACGTGAGAGTGATTCAAGACATGTACTCCCAAGCTAGTTCTTGCGTCCGGACCCCGGTGGGTGACTCACGTTTCTTCCCTGTTGAGATTGGGCTTCATCAGGGATCGACCCTTAGTCCTCTTCTATTCGCACTTATCCTTAATGTCATGTCACGCGGGATCCAAGACGCCGTCCCGTGGTGCATGCTCTTCGCTGACGACATCGTGCTAGTGGCGGAGTCAAGGGGGGAGGTCAACGAGAAGTTGGAACTATGGAGATCTACTTTGGAGTCACAAGGCTTGCGGGTGAGTAGAACTAAAACCGAGTATCTCTGGTGCAACTTCAGTGGCGAGGCCATCGACGAAGGGGTGGAGGTTAAGATCGAAGATCAGATCGTCCCGCGTACGGATAAGTTCAAGTATCTGGGGTCGATCATCCAGAAGGAAGGTGAGGTTGAAGACGATGTCAAGCATCGTATCAATGCTGGGTGGCTAAGGTGGAGGGCAGCGTCAGGGGTGATGTGCGACAAGAAGGTTCCTTTAAAGTTGAAAGGGAGATTCTATAGAGCGGCAATCCGGCCTGCGTTGTTATATGGTTCTGAGTGCTGGGCAGCGAAGAAGACCCTCGAATGCAAGTTGGAAGCAGCTGAGATGCGGATGTTGCGGTGGTCGTGTGGCCGCACGATGCTAGATAGAATCCCTAATAGGGTGTTTAGGACCGAGCTCGAAGTGGCGCCTCTTTCTGCGAAAGTTAGGGAAGGGAGGTTGAGATGGTTCGGCCACGTCCGTAGGAGGCGGCCGGAAGCCCCAGTGAGAAGGGTCGAGAGTCTTTCGGTTGTTGGGGTGAGGAGGAGAGGCAGACCGAGGAGGTCATGGGAAGAGCAACTTAGGTTGGATTTGAAGGCTATGAACCTAAGTGAGACAATGACCGCTGACAGGTGTTCGTGGAGGCGGCAGATCAGAGTGGTGGACTCTCTTCTAGGGGACGGCTCTGTAGTGGAGAACCTCAGAGTTGGGTTGTCTCGGATGGCCTTATCTTAGGAGTTCGGATTTTTTCGCTATCTTTTTCCAGTTTCTTTTTTTCATTTTTATTATCATATGTTTCCCGGTTGTGCAGGTGCAGGGAGCTTCGCTCGGTGGTATCTAGGGGCATGGTAGGTAAGTCCCGTGTGGAGAAAGCCATGGACGTAGGTATTGCTGTGAACTTTGTCGCATATCTTTTAGATTCCTTTGTATATATCACTCACCGTATATGTCGTGCACATAGCCGAGGATCTTCACGGAAACAGCCTCCCTACCCTAAAAAGTGGGGGCATGGTCTGCGTACAACCTACCCTCCCCAGACCCTGCTCTGAGCGGGATATACTGAGTATGTTTAGTTTGATTTGATTTTTGCCTTATGTTTATCATTTTTTTAAAGAAAACTACTAGTATAATTTAGACAAAGATTTCTAAGAATTAGACACATGTCCTAGTGACGATTTAACAATTTAAAGATAAAATACCTGTACGATAGATATCATTCTGACAACACTCTAGTACTACTCCCTCCGTCTCGCAAAGCTCTTCTCATTTGAGAAAAAACACGGGTTTTAAGAAAAAATAGTTTTTTAAAAAGTAGTGGAGGAATAGTGGGTATTGAATATTATTTTTAAGGGTTAGTGGGTGGAATAGTGGATATTTTATATTATTTTAAGGAGTAGTGGATATAGAATATAGTTATTTTATGGCCTAAAATAGAAAGGGGAAGAGTATTTTGAATGTTCCGAAAAGGAAAGTGAGAAGAGTTTTATGAGACAGAGGGAGTATCATATTTGAACGCTTCTTAAACAATATAGTTCGAAAAATACTTATCTGATTTCAATAACCATTAATCATAAAATATTTTATTTGTCTTAAATATGCAAACTGGGAAAATAGAATTCGGAATTAAGACGAGATACCCTAAATTTTTTATACCATCCCCCATTTCCAATTTTGAATTTCAAAATTTTTTCGAATTTGAAACGGGAATTGTTTCGATCGCATAAAATCCATGAATATATTTGCAGAAGTTCTATTATGTCCGATAATAATTAGATAGTTATTCCTCTTCAGTCATCACAGTTAAAAAAAAATAGAAAATAAAAATAATTGGTCTTTTGTCAAAAAAAATAAATAATAATAATAATTGGTCTAGGTTAAAGGCGATACGCTCCGTTTCCGTAGCCACCGATACAAAACCATCATTTCACCTGCCGTGATCTGTGATCTCGGCGAGACGAACAAAATTAAATTAGATCAATTAATTTATATATTTTTTATGCAATTTCAATCGTTATCTACAAGAATCGATCATCTCAACTCTCCTTTTAATCAGGTAACTTGTGACTCTACTTACTCTGATTTGTATGTATATGATGTTGTTTCAATTTAGCTTGATAGCCAAAATGTAGTTGCTTGGAAATTAATTAATTTCGATATTTATTTAGAAAGCTGTAATTATTGAAATCTTAACAAATTAGGCTAAATTTGATATGGTAATGAGTTGGTTGAGTCTCCATTGAGCAAGTTTATATTCGAAATATGAAATTAAGGTAATTTGAAAGTTATTTTTCGTGGTTTATATTCGAAATGGTTTTAATGGACTAGTTGTTGGAAATGTGGTTCAGTATCGGCTCGTTATGTTGTTTGCGGAATGTGGTTATGATTAACTTGTTTACGATGAATACGAGATTAATGTATAGAAATGAAAGTATGTAAGTTTAAATGTTGATTGATAAAGGAGGGTAAATTTGCTTAAATTAAAAAGATAAAATTGTTCACGAGTATATAATTGAGCTTGCTCACGACGTATTAAGAGTGGTAAAGTGGTGAAGCTCTTCTCGTTTATGTGCGGAGACTCAAAATTGTGCTCGAGCTCCCCTCGTTTTGTAAAACAGGTAAACTCGAGCTCATCTTTGATACAAACTGAAGGCAAGTACTTGTCTAATTTTTAGATTTGTATAGCCTTGTGGACTCGTGTTTATATTGGTAGACTAAGGCTGTGTAACTGTGTTTGGGATTGTTGTTATATCTGTTGTTCTGTGAAAAGAAGGGCCGGTTAAGAAAGTACTAATACAGAAGTTAGATTACTGTTTGGTAATATTTTTTTTGCACATCCCGGGGTATAATACAAATAATTTTTTTTGGGAGGTGTGATTTTGAATCTGTAGCCACCAGTCTTTAGGCCAAAAGTGCTTTTCAGAAATGCTGCTTTTGAAACGGGGCCTAAGTGAATTTGAAGTAAGGATTACAGGGTATGGGGAGGTGGGGTCTTATTTCGTAAAATAGGAATAAGCTATTACTACTTAGGTTCCTTTTGAGGAAGATTAATTACAATTTGGACTTCATATGACGGATATATAATTTACCTATAAGTTAAGTGGACTACATGTTCCAAAATTTAATTGGCACTACATGTTCCAAATAGAAGTTCATGTAAAAATGTACACTCTTATAATCCTATTACATAGTCACGTTTAAATTGGTAAAAATAATCCAAATTATCATGATTACTGCATGTTTTTATAGAATGGTTCCAAAAAGAAAAGCTACTGACATTGGGTGGGAGCACGGAACAGCTCTTGATGGAGATAAACGAAAAGTGAAATGCAATTATTGTGCAAAGATTGTAAGTGGGGGAATTACAAGGTTAAAACAGCATGTTGCGGGTATATCTGGAAATGTTGAACCATGTCCATCTGCACCTAAAGAAGTGTCAGATTTGATTCGGCAGACTTTTAGGGAATTTCCTCTACATAGATCGGTCACAGTGAAGAAAAAAAATATGGTTTTACAAAGTTTGTGTGACGAGGGTGAATCTAGCCGTGGACAAAAAGTTGGTTTAAATGTCGAAAGTGAGGATGCTGTTGGAGTTCAGAGTGAAGATGACATGACATCCAGTGAGAAGATTCCAAAACTACTACCAGTTAAATGCAGCACCGAAACGAGTGATGAAGAACAGCAGCATCAACAACATTCCATTTCAGATGCAGTAACAGACTCCTCTGTAAGATCAAATATTGTCGGCACAAAAGTACAAATAACAAGCTGCAGTGGACAGGAAGTAGGTCAAAGTCCATCAAAATTAGATTCTTCCGTAGTCCAATGCAACAGTTCAGGACATATGGAAGTGAAGGGTATGTTTGATGACAAAGTGAAAATAGTTGGTAAGAGTTTTTAGTAAGTTTTTCTTTACCATGTAATCCTTTTTATGTACGTTGAAAGTTGTTATTTTTTTTTAAAGTTAATGGTGAACTGACAAGGCTCACTGAGTGGATGAAGGAATTGTTGGCCATCAGACTATCAATCTCATAATATGTTTTTGTAAAAATTAAGACCTGTGGAAAGTACTTCTTTCGATTCGGACATGCTTGAACAGGCTTATGTAAAATTGATATTATATTATTATTACTTTTTGTAACAAAATATTTTTTAATTAAAAATTTCATTTTCTTAGTTACTATTGTTTTTATGAAGAGAGTTGTGTGATGTTTTGTTCTTGTGTTGTAGCTGATCAAGTGATCAGCGGTTCTTGTGTGATAGAAACTTTGTTATAATTCTGTTCTGTGAGTCGCTGTATAATTTATAGTTTTTATTAGATACGTTTCCTATTTTTGACTTCATATTATCTGACATTTCTGACATGTTTATTTTTGCAATTATTCACCAATTCCAGGTCCATTCTCTGTATGTCATTTACCTGCTACTCCGAATAACAGTGCCAAGCTTAAAATTTCATATAAGGTATTATGAACTCGTACAGTGTAATCATATTGCTAGATTCTATTATGATGCTTGAAACAGAAAACATGAATACATGGTAATTTCTTTTAAGCCACACAACTTTGGTTTGGTTGTTGCAGGGAATACCAGGTGCGTACAGTGAGGACGCGGTTCTCCTAGCTTATCCACATTGTGAAACCGTTCCCAGTGACAAATTTGAAGATGTATTCAAGGTTTAGTACTTTCTGACTTTAACGAACTACTGGAATAATATCTTCAGTTTTTTATGCATTTTCAGAAATCAATTTCCGTTCTTCTGGATCACTGCTTCTTCCACTTATATTTCATAATTTGGTGCTGTACTGTTGTATTTGGCTATCATACTGCACATTCCTAGTTTGTATTGAAGATCTAATTACTTCATAATTCGGTCTTTAAAAGATAAATACAAAAATCCAAAGATGAAATATTTTTTTGGTCAATTTCTGTCACCTATTGCGCAATGTACTCATATCAACTCTTGTCGTAGTTAATGTATTTTACCTTAACTAACCCTTTCCCTCATCCTTAATTAAATATGTAGGCTGTTGAATTGTGGATGGCGGATAAAGCATTTATTCCAATAGAAAATTCTATTAGTGGAAGCATACATGGAAACTATGATTTACTATTTCGTCACAAACTACACATTGTCGGTGAGGTTCAGGTGCCAATAAATCTCTGCCTTTTAGCACTTCCGGGTGTCAGAACAGAGCAATTAAAACGTGTTCTTATCCAACACCAGGTCAGGTTTGTTTCTTAGTTTAATGTGTAAGAATGGATTATTTTGGGGATAAGTTATTAGAACAATGCTAGTAGATACATGACCAACTGGCCAAGTCACAACAGTATCCGATTCTTGTCCTTCAGTTCAGGGATAATATCTATAGAATTTTGTTTTTTTTTTTAAATATTGTTCATTTGTAATTTGAGTTTAAATGGTGTATACCTTGCCAAAATTTGCACAGAATATCTGTGTGGGGTGATGTAAAACTGTTCAATAAACTTTTAAGAGAAGCCTAAAGTTACCTGATTACATATGCATGTTTGTGCAAGTTATTATATTGTATGCTATCTTTCAGATTACAAAATTAACATAATATTGTCTGAGATAGAGGTTCCATACTTAAAAAAACTTGGCTGTGTTTTATAATGATTACACTTATCCTTTGCAGACACTCGCCCAAATCGATACTTTCCTTAATAAATTAGGTGTCGTGAAAGAATTTATGGACGATGAAGCTGTTTCTGCACAGGTTATACTTATATTAGTGGTCTCTTCATTATCTTGTTGCATTCTTTGTAATTGTGACCTGTGTTTGTTCTTTCAACAACACTATTCTCCCAGCTTGTTGGCTCAAGTAAATTGGAAGATGTGGGCATTATTGCGAGTGCTCGAGTGGCAGAAATGTATGGCCTTAATGTACTCACTGAAAATATACAGGTATAATCTCCTCATTTCTAGTTGTTCTTTTGCATGGAGAAAATGTGTATACAATGTTGCAGAAACATAATTTACGTTTGGGGCACAGGGAGTTTTTTAGACATGTTGCATAATTTACGTTTGTGCCTGTACACAAATAATTTTTACACTAGATAGAAGAGAATTGTTCATAAAAATCCATGGACCATCAATTCAAATAAAAAGGAAAATCTTTCTCTCCAACCTTTTTAAGTATATTATGTTTTCTTAGATGTAGACTCTATTTGTGGATTAGCGCTTGATTATACAAAAGTCCACAACTTTAAGCTGCATTTTTATTTTACATATACACATGTTCTGGAACTCTTCAAAGTTATGCTTACTGCAAGTGTATGATCTACAAAACTCTACAAAGTTCTTTGCATTCTCATGTCTATTGAAATTGAAATTGCACTTTGAATGTTTAACTTATTATAAAAACTTTATTACATTAGTTTAGGAGAAATTGGCCAGATCCTACCCACTGTCTACCAGATCCGGTTGTCGTTGCCACCGTATGCCTTGTGTACAAGTACCAGAGAAACTCCAACATTCTTTAGTACTATATTGGAAGAATTATCTCTATTATAGAATGTATACATGAGGAGACAGTTTAGTTGTAAGGCAAACTCTCTTGGTGTCTACTCGAAGAATTTTATTTAATAGACAGTTTTCTTTTGTTAACAAAAGCAAGGAGAGGTTAACAGAACTACCGGGATACTAAGATGCTGTAGTGAATTGCCTGTATACATGTATTGTTGTAGTCTGATGTGCTTATTGCGAAAAATGTTTTGTCTGCAGGATGGGGCTGATAATATTACTCGTTTCTGGGTACTTTCAAGGGATCCATTAGTTCCAAGAATTGATAAGTCCTTTAAGGTAGTAATTTTATTTACTCATTTTAATTGTTTAAACTTTAAAACCGTGTTACAGAAAATATTTTTTCACTTCTAGACGAGCATCGTATTCAATTTAGAAGAAGGCCCTGGAGAATTATATAAAGCCCTGACGGTTTTTGCAATGAGACAAATTGAATTGACTAAGGTATCCTTGTCTCACATATTGTTAATGAAGGTCTTACTCTTTCAAGCCAGTGCTGGTACTGGTTACAAGCAGGTTTTTTTTTTTTTTTTTTTTTTTTTTTTTTTTTTTGTGATTGTAGATTGATTGTCGGCCACAAAGGAAAAAACCGATGAAGGTGGTCGATAACATCAATTCAGGGACTGCAAAGTGAGTATACTCTTTCAGAACAAAAGAATTATCTGCTTATCCAAAATGAAAATCATGTTTCCAAAAGATGAATACGTACATGGATATAGAACCCGTCAAAATTTAGTTAGTTGACATCACAAACACTCTTCAGTGCTCATGTTACTAGAATCTTCTTCACAAATTGCAAAAAAAAAAAAAAAAAACTTTGATTCACTGGGATTAATTTATTCTGTGATATTTGATACCTGTGAATTGTGATTTTTGATGCATTTGAATTACAGCATGTAGGGCAGAAATGTGTAGGTGGTAGTATGGTTGTACATTTTTTAGGGTTTAAGTTTTCCTCCATAGTTTTGGATCAATTTGCAAATTAATAGTGTTATTTACCCATGCAGGTACTTCAATTATCTTTATTACATTGATTTTGAGGCTTCTATGGCAGAATCGCGTACACAATGTGCTTTGGGACATTTGAAGGTTTGTTTGGGTGATTCTGTTACATTAAAAGATATGGAGCTTTATATTAACTTGCATATAGGAACATAACCCATGAAAGTAGACGGGAAGTAATATTCTTAATATTTAACACAATGTATTTAGGGGTCCGGTCTGGTGCAAATGTATGCACCAGACTGTTTATGGAACATACGGTTCCAGAGCCGTTGGAGCCGTTGATCCAACGGCTCTGATTTAAAAAAAAAAATCACCGTACCGCAACAAGTTTCCGCGGTACGGAGAAATTACAAAAATATCCCTACTGTTCACGTACCGCAGAAACTTTCTGCGGTACGGTGAACAGTAGATTTTTGATGTGAAAACAGGGGGGCATTTTGGTAATTGCCCCGTACCGCGGAAACTTGTTGCGGTACTATGAATTTTTTTTTTTTTAAATCAGACGTTTGCACCAGACCGTTTGCCATGTATTTATATAAAGCTGAATTATATATACTGGTCATACTAGGGTACTTTGTTCCTCGTGCCCCCTCTGCTCCTTTTTTTAGTTCCTTACAGTGAAGTGATGTGTGAGAGTATTTAGTGTTTTGGTGTGATAACTTCTTCAAATTATGTGATTGCTTTTCACTTCAGGAATTTGCATCATCTCTGCGGGTGCTTGGTTCCTATCCATGGGCCGATGTAAGCAAGGGCCAGCAGTTGCCTAGCTGTTATTTCGAAAATTCCAAATAATAATGATGATCCCTTTGTACTCTCAAAGTATATGGTCACTTTGGGTAATTCACATCTAAATTTGATCTCAGCTTGAGCTTCCGAACCAGTATATTATATATAAATGTAGTGCTTCTTGTATATCTTGCATTGCCATCATAATAGTAGTTTGTATATTATAAATCTATGCACTAATGTTAAACCGGGTAGGATTCAGTTTAAAAGAGCGTGTTCCTGGGGCCAGAAAATCGACATAGTCGTTTCTTGGTCGGGTTTCGCTGTGTTCATGTAATCACATATACTAATACATAATAACAGTCATGTTTCCTAGCATGTATAAAATTGTATAGACTAAACCTTGGTTGAAGCATGCGCACTGTTTTGTATGGCACACATGTTTCATGTATTTTTACAATTATATTCCTTTTACAAGTGCACGAGTTTCTCATTTTTAGTGGCGCCATTCATGCTATATATATGAGGTCAATATGTCCGACGGATCGAAATAGAAAAGTGCTGAAAGCAACAATCCACATGCAAAATCTCAATGTAACATGTATGTCACTGTTCATTGATTTTATTGAAGCTTTAAAAGCCGTTGGTACTTGCCGACATTTCTGACTTGAGTTTTTTTTTTTTTTTAATAATTAGGTTTATATTCAAAGATAATTTTCGGGGTGAGCGATAGTCGAATCCAACCTAGATCGACAGCGGATCAATCCTTTATCACTTAGGCTATCTAATTGAGTCTTCTTTGGTTTAAAGTAAATTGAACTAAATTTCGTTTTATCTGAAAAATTTCTATTTTCATGACAATTGCTATCTGCAGCAATTAGAATCAAGTTTTGGACTTGTCCTAATTCATGAAAATTTATGTATTTGGTAAAAGTAAAAATATACGTTTGACGAGAATTAAACTCATACTTATGATAACATAGATTTTTCGTTACCGGGTTACCGTTAAATTATTTATCACACTCGTGGAAACAAACTTAAATTTCCGTCATTTTAAATTATAATGTTCTAAAGATATTCGTTTTCTTTTCATGTTAAAGCCAAATAAATAAAACAAAAGTGCAGAAAAAGTAGAATAACAGAAAATAAAGTGAGACAAAATACATGACAAATGCAAAAATGGAATTAAAGAGAGCTATCAGCGGCAATAATAATCACCGAAATCAAAGCAAACCAACACTTTACGCGTATTGGGTATCATTAATACGCGCCACCTTCTCTCTTAAGTAACACAAAACAGACAGTCCAAGAACAGCTCATGATCATCAAAGACCTCTCTTTTCAAACATTTATCTATACTTACAAAAGTACTTGAGTCTAATTTTGTGTCTATATACAAACATGTAACTATCTTTTCTACTACTTACTATAGAAGTAAAGAGCAAACCAAAGGTTAGGCAAATAGCACAGAGAGAGAGGGACAGAGAGAGAGAGGGAGAGAGAGGGAGAGAGAGATGGGTTTGAATATGAAGGGTAAAGCTTGGAGCTTGCTGGTGGTATTGTTGGTTCTTGTGGAGTGTACAAATGGTGAAGACCCATATAAATTTTTTACATGGAATGTTACTTATGGTGACATTTATCCACTTGGTGTTAAACAACAGGTACAATTTGCTTAAATTTATTTTTGATCTTTCACTCAAAATTTAACCTTTTGTATATGTTTAATGACTGTCTTTGTTTGTATGTATATACAGGGGATACTGATTAATGGGCAGTTTCCTGGGCCACAAATTGATTCAGTGACTAATGACAACTTGATCATTAATGTTTACAACAGTTTAGATGAGCCCTTTCTCTTTTCTTGGTTAGTTCTTGTTTTTTCTCCAATCTTCTTCATGTTTTGTTAATTTTCTCGTAATGTTGACAAAATTGGTCATAATGGGTTATATTTGGTTCATCAAGTTGTGTCGTATGATTTTCGAGTTTTGTTTATGTAAAATAAGTTAAAATCTGTTTTTGTTAGTGTTTAGTAATTTGGTTGTAGGTAGTACTAATTTATATGTATCTACAAGAATGCTGGTGATGTCTATATTGCCTTGAAGCTGTGCTAGTTATTTTTGTTCTTTAAGCTTTAAATTTGATTTTCTTAGGTGATCATCTTGGATGGTGAAGTAAATGTGTATAAATGGAGATGGTTTAGTTTATGAGTGGACATATAATAAAATCTTTACTATTAAAGAATTGTATGCTGAGACATTCATGTTGCATTGATTTTAAATATTGTGATTACTGAGCAGGAATGGAGTGGAGCAGAGGAGGAATTCATGGCAAGATGGGGTGTACGGTACCAATTGCCCCATTCCGCCAGGACAAAACTTCACTTATGTCCTTCAAGTCAAGGATCAAATTGGTAGTTTCTTCTACTTCCCTTCCCTTGCATTCCACAAAGCTGCAGGAGGCTATGGTGGCATTAAAATTGCTAGCCGCTCTGTCATCCCTGTTCCTTTTTCTCCACCCGCCGATGATTTCACAGTGTTAGTTGGTGACTGGTTCAAGCAAAATCACACTGTGAGTTTCTTTTTTTTAAAAATGATCTGTATTTCTGGTTTGCACTTTCTGATATATGCTTCACTGAAATTCATCCTTGTTCTTTTATGTATGCTTATATTCTTGACTTTTTTAGGACTTAAAATCAATTTTGGACGGTGGAAATAATCTTCCATTTCCAGATGGGCTTCTTATTAACGGACGTTCAGCAAACTCGTACACATTTACCGTTGATCCAGGTTAAAACTTGAACTTGGCATATACGAAGACAAAATTTGACAACTTTCTGTTTAAATTGTAAAATTCGTAGATGATTAGGCAGATTAATGTGATTCACTGATTTGTGATTCTCAAAACTCATTGAGCAGGTAAGACTTACAGGTTTCGGATATCAAATGTTGGCCTTACTACCTCCGTCAATTTCAGAATCCAGGGGCACAAGATGACTCTAGTTGAGGTCGAAGGAACTCATACTTTACAAAATACATATGATTCCCTTGACATACACCTGGGGCAATCCTACTCTGTTTTGGTCACCGCAGATCAACCTTCACAAGATTACTACATTGTCGCTTCCACACGATTCACTTCCCCGGTGCTCACATCTACATCTGTACTTCATTACAGTAATTCAGCAGGCAGTGTTTCTGGTCCTCCTCCTGGTGGGCCAACAACTGAGGTTGATTGGTCTCTCAACCAAGCAAGATCAATCAGGTACTGGACCTTCCCAGCTGCATATAGCCTTGCAAAAATGTTGCTTTATTATTATCCATCTAATTGCAGGGATGCAAACATACAAACTATAGTGTTTGTGTGAAAGAGCTATTGTTTAATGCTATTTATGTGTTTCTGAAGTAGCAGATTCGTGCTTCTATGATTGTAATCATTAATTCCATGCTTGTTCCTTTCCTTAAAAATATTAGCTTTTGTGTTTTTTTATGAATGTGTATATGGTGTTCACTCTTGTGATGCATTTTTATATAACAGGAAGAACCTAACAGCAAGTGGACCAAGACCAAATCCTCAGGGATCTTATCATTACGGATTAATAAACACAACCCGGACCATACGACTTGCAAACTCTGCCCCTGTCATCGATGGAAAGCAAAGATATGCTGTCAATGGTGTATCCTTCATACCTGCAGACACACCACTTAAACTCGCAGACTACTTCAATATACCAGGAGTCTTTACCCTTGGGAGTATCCCAGATAACCCCTCTGGCAGTGGTGGTTACCTCCAGACTTCTGTAATGGCTGCTGATTTTAGGGGATTTGTTGAAGTTGTATTTAAGAACTCGGAAGACAGCGTGCAGTCATGGCATATTGATGGCCACCACTTCTTTGTTGTGGGGTAAGTTTGTTATAACAATCCAGTCTACGCTTCTCAATACTTTTGCTCTCCAGGCTGACCAGTTTAGATGAACAATATGCAAAAATTTGTTATTCCTCTTTTCCTTTTTATGGTTAAAATTGATCCTAAGTCTATATCTTTTTTAATGTCATCACCTGAACAGGATGAATGGGGGTGAATGGTCAACTGCAAGCAGAGAAACTTACAATCTACAAGATACGGTTGCTCGTTCCACTGTTCAGGTAATTTGAAAATGTCATTCTTAGAAATGGTTCATTTTCCCAATGCCAATTTCAAACTCATTTACCATAATTTCAGACCAAGTACCTGAACCATCTTCATGCATTATGTAGAAGATTATAACGTGTCATTCGCCAGTACCTGAAATCGCATAATATGCTATATATTTCTTTCTACAGGTATATCCAAGTTCATGGACTGCAATATACATGCCACTAGACAATGTTGGAATGTGGAACATTCGGTCTGAGAACTGGGCACGACAATACTTGGGTCAGCAGTTCTATTTACGAGTGTATTCTCCTGCGAATTCATGGAGGGATGAATATCCCATTCCTTCAAATGCACTTAGATGTGGTCAGGCAGTTGGCCATTAGATGAGTCTGCAACCCTCTTCGGATTGTCCCAGTGAGTGACAAGTTTTCAAAAGATGAGATTATGGTAGAAATTTACTATACAAAAGATAATTATGTTAAAGTAGTCTATGTTCAATGGTTTTTCCCTGATTAGTAGCATATTATAAAGATGAACTATAAGGAATTTTATATTTCATGTTAATTCATTTTTTGTTGGATGAAAGTTCGAATTTTAATGTATGCAGTATGCCTATTAGTTCTAGTATGTAAAGCCTTATAACCTGCGTTTCCTCTTTTGTTCCTTACGTTTTTTACAAAGTAAATGTTATGATGTATAAAAGTAAAATCGTAGAGATCCAAGTTCGATCCCAAAAATCCTTCCCAAAATTTCACGGCTTTCTTCCAAGAAATTCTTGCTACATTTTTGTTTTCGAAACAGTTAATTTTTGTGAAAATCTAATGATTTTCTTTAACTAAATAATCGATTGACTACCAAATTTTAATCTTTCGACTTAAATTAATATTATTATGATATTAATAATATAGCATTGACGAATATTATTGATATTGACTACTGAGATTCAGTTATAATCAATTTTATTTACAGCAAGAGGAAAACAAATAAACGATTTAATCTTGTAGTTAGATTGGGCCTTTTGAAAACTAACATGGCTTATGTTTGTAGTTATCCCTGGGCTAGGCCACTGGATGTTACATTGTCCATCCTTACCAACGCCTCAAGGAGCCACTGCTTTTCTACTGTTGTAAAATAATACATGAAATAATTCTGTGTAAGTGTGTATATATATTAGAAAATTTATCAAAAATACTATGTTCTCTATTTTATTTTGCAAATATACTATCTATTTGTTTTTGTTGCAATTTTACGTTCTATGTGTTTCCTTATTGCAAGTTTACGGTCTTATGTCTTCTTTGTTTGTTCCAGGAGCTTTTTCCACTCTTCCATATCATCTGTGTCTCTCTCCGTCACTGTCATTTATCTTCCACCGTCTTATTTCTTTGAAGTGGGGCCGCAGGTCTGTCATTTATCTTCCACCGTCTTATTTCTTTGAAGTGGGGCCGCAGGCCAAGCTTGTCTTCCCCGACCTCCATCATCTTCCTCAATTTATTCGTCTCTCTATTCCTGTCGTGCCTCCTCTATTCCTCAATTTCTTCGAGTCCGAGAGAGGTGAGAGAGGATAAAACATCGTCGTATTCGTTTTTGGAGGAGAATCCGTTGACTCCGGAGAGTATTCTGTGATGGTAAGGAAATGACAAAGAAGACTCCATTAAAGAGAACGAGAAAGAGAGAGAGAGAGAATGGTTTGTAACATTGTTTGCAAAGTGTTTGATTAAATGCCATAAAGAAGTAAAGTTGATATTGGTTACTTATATTGGTTGATAAATACTCTAAAGGGGTTTTTTTTTGATAAATAGAGAGAGGAATGGTTGCTGTTAGTTACCGATTTAATGAAATGTAAAAGTACTCACTTCCATTATTGCTATGAATTGGTGTGACAACTTAACTAGAGATTGGCTAACGGCATGAGCTAAACCAAGCATTCTCTGAGTCAAAACAGTTGAGATGGTGTTGCTGACATTGTTAAATGCAAAGCACAACAACTTAATAGAATCAAGGTAAACGTTGATATTACATTTTCTTCAAATGGCGACATCTTCTCGGTTATGATGGTTCTTCGGGCACTTTTATAAGAAGTAGGTTGGCTTCTGTTTAGGAAGCTGAGGCAAATGGGATTAGAAAAGCTCTTTCATGGATCATTGATAAACAAGTTTAAAATGTAACTGTTGAGTTTGGCTCTCTCATAATTTTCTACTGTCAACAAATGCTCCTCTCTTTTTTTCGACAACAACAAATGCTCCTACAACCTACTTGTAGTTGGGGATATTCTCAGGAGTTGTAGGAGGTTACTTCACTCAAGAGTTGATCCTTCGGTATGTTATGTCGAAAAGCATGATAAAAAAGTTTCCAGTCCCCTGATAACAAAGTTGCCTTCTACTTTCCAGGGCTGGGACTAGTTTAAAAGGGAAGGAGGAAATGGTTGACTTAAACATCAAGAAAAATCATAATCACTGCATCCATGAACAAATTACCAGTGTCACTGGGTATTAAAACCACTTCTAAAACACATGTTTTTTTGGTTATGGTGAATTGGATATTCAAATCAACAACCTTCTAACACTGTCTTGTTTTTTTTTTTCTTGCAACTATCTTTTGTTTGCTGTAAATTTCAATGACATGGACTCAATAGCCAAAAACAGTACCCTTTTGATTTTTCTCCATCAAATTGCTTTTATGTAGAACAGGCCCCCGCAGGGGCACCCATCTCAAAATTGTATGAAAGTTATCAAGCAAATGTAATCGTATAAATATAATTGGACTTTGTAACCAAATTTAAATAAATGTAATTAAAAGCAATCGAACGCAACTAAATGCAACAAAGATACGGGATGCAACTAAAATCTACTAGATGTATCTTTTTTGACAATTTAACAAATTTAAAAGTAGCCCAAATCAACCAAACGCAACATCCAAAGCCACATATGTAACTTAATGCAACCACATTCAACCAAATGCAACCACATTCAACTTTTTTTTAAGGTGGGGTGATTTTGGTGGATTTCGGTTGCAAGGCCCCGCCAGGGGCAATATTCAACCCAATGTAACCACATTCAACTTTTTTTTAAGGTGGGTGATTTTGGTGAATTTGGGTTGCAAGGCCCCACCAGGGGCAATATTCAACCAAATGCAACCACATTCAACTTGTTGCATTCAGTTGCTGATTTCGAGTTCCATTTTTCAATTGTCATTTTCGACCTCATTGTTGAACTATATAGAGTTCAAAAATGAGGTCGAAAATGACATTTGAAAAATGGAACTTGAAATCAGAAATTTAGTTGCATGTGGTTGCATTCAGTTGCAAATTTAGTTGCATGTGGTTGCATTAAGTTGCTGATTTCAAGTTCCATTTTTCAAATGTAATTTTCGACCTCTTTCTTGGAATATATATATATATATATATATATATATATATATATATATATTATTAGAGTCCAAAAATGAGGTCGAAAATGATAACTGAAAAATGGAACTTGAAATCAGAAATTTAGTTGCATGAGGTTACATTCAGTTCATGTGGTTGCATTCAGTTGAATATTGCCCCTGCGGGACCATGCAACCCAAAATTACCAAACCTTAAAAAACAAAAAGTTGCATGTGGTTGCATTCGGTTGAATGTAGTTGCATGCAGTTGAATGTGGTTGCCCCTACGGGGCCATGCAACTCAAATCAACCAAAATAGCACCCCATCTTAAAAAAAAAAGTGTTGAATGTGGTTGAATATGGTTGTAACCCAAAATCAACCAAAATAGCACCCCACCTTAAAAAAAAAATGTTGAATGTGGTTGATTATGGTTGCAAACCAAAATCAACCAAAATAGCACCCCACCTTAAAAAAAAAAGTATTGAATGTGGTTGAAAACCAAAATCAACAAAAATAGCACAGCACCTTAAAAAAAAAAAAGTGTTGCATGTGGTTGATTATGGTTGCAAACCAAAATCAACCAAAATAGCACCCCACCTTAAAAAAAAAAGTGTTGCATGTGGTTGATTGTGGTTGCAAACCAAAATCAACCAAAATAGCACCCGACCTTAAAAAAATAAAAATAAAATGTTGCATGTGGTTGATTATGGTTGCAAACCAAAATCAACCAAAATAGCACCCTACCTTAAAAAAAAAAAAAAAAGTGTTGCATGTGGTTGATTATGATTGCAAACCAAAATCAAAATAGCACCCAAAAAAAAAAAAAAGTACACAGGCGAAGGAAGTCGGGGAGGAGAGAGGAAAGGAGGGAGGAGGGGGCCTAGTATTTTTGCAATTTTAAAACTTAGTATAGTAAAATTGCAAATAGCTATTTATAACAAAAGTAAATGTGCAAAAATTTACTTTTCCCTATTTATTTATGAAAAAAGCTCTATATATTATGGGTTTTTATAATTGATTTTAAAAATAATAAACGAAATATATTTTTGCATTCACACTAATCACATTAACTAATTTTTTTTATTTTTTCTGAAATTTATGAATATCTTTTAAATTTGTATTTCATTTCTAATAAATTTGAGGTCTAATACTATGTTATTTATGAGAATTTTATAAATTTATATTAAATTTCAAACAAACTGAGGTAGATATGGATTTGAGCAAAAATTTAAAATCTACCTTAAATTATAAAATTTATTTAAATTACGCTGAAGTTCAAAAAAATTGAGACACAAATTAATAATAATTGTCCTTAAATTTATAAATAGCTTATAATTTTACACCAAATTTCAAATATTTCACAAAGAAGTGTATATGGTATACATTAACTATACGAAAACGTTTTAAATTTACAAAAAATTCAAAGTTTTCAAAAAATATTATAAATTCAACAAAATCCAAATTTACCGGGGTTAAAAAATCCAAAATCTACAAAAACATCACAATCATGATTAAAAAGGTATACAACAACTCCCCTAAAATTTATAAAAATCATAGAATTTCAAAATTTTTTTAAAAAATATTATAAATTAAATTAAATGTATGAGAATGTTTTAGATACATAATAAATTTTAATTTTTTTTTTAAAAACTTATCATTAATTTCACCAAAATTAAAAATCTAAAAAAACACCACAATCATGATTAAAAAGATAAACAACAATTCTCCTGAAATTTATAAGAATCTTATAATTTAATTTTTTTTGTTAAAAATGTTGTAATTATATTGAATGTACCAAAATCTTCTAGATACGCAATAAATTTCAATTTTTTTTTAAATTTTAGTTGATTCACCAAATGCAAGCCCACAAAATCCAAAAAAAATATATATATATCACAATATTAGAAAGATACACAAGAATCCCTCTGAAATTTATAAGAATCTTATAATTTTTATATTTTTAAAGAAGATATTGTAAATTACGTTAAATGTATCTTTTAGATATGACCAAAATTTCAATTTTTTTTAAAAAAATTTATCATTAATTTCACCAAAATCTAAATCCACAAAATCCAAAATCTACAAAATCATAATAATCATGGTTAAAAAGATAAAGTACATTCTCCCTCAAATTTATAAGAATCTTATAATTTCAAACTTTTTAAAAATATTATAAATTGCACTAAATGTAAAGAATCTTTTAGATACAAAACAAATTTCAAATTCTTAAAAAAATTATCATCATTAATTTTACCAAAATCTAAACCCACCGAATCTGCAGAAACAAAAAGATAGATACAACAATCGCTAAAATTTATAAGAATCTAATAATTTTAATTTTTTTAAAAAATATTGTAAATTTATTTAATGCATGAGAATCTTTTGGATACACAATAGATTTAATTTTTTTAAACAAATTATCATGAATTTTACCAAAATCCAAATCCAAAAAATTCAAGATCTACAAAAATGTGATAATCATGGTTAAAAAAGAACAAAAATCCTCCTAAAATTTATAAGAATCTTATCATTTCAAACTTTTTAAATTAGAGAAAAAGGATCCTGATCTGAGGAACTTTTCCTGAGATACTTAAATATACACTTTAAATTTGATTGGGCCCGCATGACTAATTAAAAAATTCTGATTTTACAAAAATACCCACATGTATCTCAGGGAACTTACCTGAGAAAAATCTCAAGCTCTCTAACCTCTTTAAATTATTGTAGATTATATTAAATATATTTGAATCTTTTAAATTCACAATAGATTTATAAATTTTTTAAAATTATATCTTACCAAAATCCAAATCCATATAATCACAATCATGATTAAAAAGATAAACAACAATTCCCCTAAAATTTATAAGAATCCTATAATTTAAATTTTTTTGTTAAAAATGTTGTAAATTATATTGAATGTACCAATATCTTCTAGATACAGAATAAATTTCAATTTTTTTTTTTTAAATTTTGGTTGATTCAACAAATGCAAGCCCACAAAATCCAAAATTAAAAAAAATATCACAATCATGATTAGAAAGATAAACAAGAATCCCGAATCCCTCTGAAATTTATAAGAATCTTATAATTTTTATATTTTTAAAGACGATATTGTAAATTATGTTAAATGTATCTTTTAGATATGACCAAAATTTCAATTTTTTTAAAAAATTTATCATTAATTTCACCAAAATCCAAATCCACAAAATCCAAAATCTACAAAATCATAATAATCATGGTTAAAAAGATAAACTACATTCTCCCTCAAATTTATAAGAATATTATAATTTCAAACTTTTTAAAAATATTATAAATTGCACTAAATCTAAAGAATCTTTTAGATACACAACAAATTTCAAATTCTTAAAAAATTTATCAATAATTTTTCCAAATTCTAAAACCCACAGAATTTACAGAAAAAAAAAGATCGATACAACAACCGCTAAAATTTATAAGAATCTAATAATTTTATTTTTTTAAAAAAATATTGGAAATTTCATTTAATGCATGAGAATCTGAGAGAATTACCAAAATGCCTATTTTTCACAAGTTTTTGCCCAAAATACTGATTTTGAGAAAAATGACCCGAAATACCGACGGTATACGGAGAATCGTCCTCCGTGTTAGGCATGATGCGGAGAATCGTCCTCCGTATTACGTAGATACGGAGCTGCGTCTTCCGTGTTATGCATGATGCGGTGCACGGTGTTCCGTGTTAGGTGGGTGCGCAGCACAATCACGAAGCATGGTCATCCGTATCATGCATAACACGGAAGACTCAGTTCCGTATCATGCCCTGTTATGAAAGATCGTGTTCCGCAACACCCCTTAGTACACGATGTACTGTGTCCCGTCAGTAAAAAGGGCTAGCCAGTTTCCCAGATGAATATTTTGGACCATCACCCTGAGAATCTTTGGATACACAATAGATTTAAATTTTTAAATAACTACCAAAATCCAAATCCAAAAATGTGATAATCATGGTTAAAAAAGAACAAAAATCTTCCTAAAATTATAAAAATCTTATCATTTCAAACTTTTTAAATTTTTTTAAAATTTTATCTTACCAAAATCCAAATAATCCAAAATCTAAAAAAACATCACAATCGTGTTAGATTACGTGTATGCCACGCCCAGCTGAATTTGGCCCTTTACAAGAGCGTGTGTGGCACATCCCAAGCTTAGCGTTTGAGTATCGCAAAAATCCAAATAAACTTTTTCCCGCCATCGCACTCGTCTCCTCACCCTATAAAAAGCCACCTGGTCTCCCTACAATTATACTCTCACTCTCCCTTGTTTTTTTCACCGAAACCCCAAAATTTTCTCCGATGAAGCCCGAGCCCAATCCCAGTCACCTACCTCCGATCAAAGGTTGAACGGCTCCTATACCTTCAATTTTTTCCTTCGAAATTAATTTTAAAAATTATTCATTTTATGATCATTTCGAGAACTTCTATTTGTGTAAACATCGATCTTGATTATTTAACAACATGATTGCTATGTTTGTATCTATACTTGCATGCTTACATTATGCTAGGTTTTTAATTGTGATTTGTATGCATGTTGGGTATATATATGTGTAGTTGATTGTGATTTATATCGATTTTACTTTCGTTGAACATTTATAATATAAGATCTTCTTATAACATTTTAAAGTTTTATATGACCTGGTTATGTAACAACATGATTGCTATGTATATATCTCTATATACTTGCATGCTTACATTATGCTAAGTTTTTAATTGTGATTTTTATGCTTGTGTATATGTCTGTAGTTGATTGTGAATATATGTTTTTCTTATAACATCTTAAGGTCGCTGGTTACGTAACAGATCACTTGTATTTATTAATTTTTGTTTTGGTTACTTATTAGATTACTTGTATTAAATGTCGAGCAGGAGATGGTTATCATCAACATGAAGAGAGCTCTGACGAAGGTACTGACGCCATGGACATTGTAGATCCGAGTAATATTGATGGTGGTAGAAAAGAAGGTATATATAACAATTATGTATCTCCTTATTTGTTTTTTCTTTTACAAAATTTATGTTTCTATATTCTCGTCATTGACTCTATTTAGTGTTTTTTTTTTTTTTTTTTAATGTTTGCTATGTGTTTTTCTCACTGCATTGTGTTAGTAAGTGACGAAGAAAAAATCAGCTCAAACTGATGTGTGGTATGTTTGTTTACGTAGAGTTTAATCTATTCCGGACTTCTCTAAATGCAGGTCAGGAGGTTTTGAGTATGATCGAGGAGAAACGTGGTCCGAGTGGTGTGAATATAGATCACGAATTAGAATCTGATACTGAATGTGATACTGAACTTGAGGACTTCGTTTGGAAAAAGAAGGAAGTTGGAGCTACCAAGGAAAAGGTGCGAGAGGATCATGAGGAAAGAGAAGGTTCGAGTAAGGCACAAGACGAGTTGGCGGACAGAATAGAAGTTCCTGAGCTTGTAAGTGATAATGTTGGAGAGAAGAGGAAAAGGAAAGAAAGAAGACCAAAATTGATGTGGGAAGTTTGGGAAGAACATTATGAGAGATGGCTAGAATCTCATAAGGATGCAAACACAGATATAGATAATGTGAACGAAGTTCTGGCTGAAACAGCTGAACCGCCACCTAGTTTAATTGTGCCTCTGCTGAGATATCAGAAGGAGTGGTTAGCGTGGGCGCTAAAACAAGAGGAATCTGAACCAAGAGGAGGTATCCTTGCAGATGAGATGGGAATGGGGAAGACTCTTCAAGCTATTGCACTTGTATTGGCTAAGCAGGAATTGGATGGAGCTTTATCCCCACCTAGTTCATCTTCTGGGTTGCCAAAAGTTAAAGCTACCCTTGTAATATGTCCTTTAAGTGCTGTGAGTCAATGGGTAAATGAGATTACCCGCGTTACTCTGATAGGTAGCAACAAGGTGCTGGTATATCATGGATCCAAGAGGGGCAAGACCCTTGATGAATTATCAGATTATGATTTTGTTATAACTACATATTCAATCGCTGAAGCTGAATATAGGAAATATGTGTTACCACCGAAAGAACAATGCCTGTGTGGAAAGTTGTTTAATGAAGAGGAGATGTTAATTCACCGAATTTCTGGGTGTTTTATAGATTTTTCTGTTAAAACTAATAAGCAGTTGAAACAGAGGAAGGGGAAAAATGCTGGAGTTAATGTTACTAAGTCGGTGGATGACGGAAAGAAGGAAGCTCTAAAGAAAGGGAAGCGCTTCAATAAGGATATGGTCGCAATTGCAGCTGGTTCTTCCAGTACCAATGATTCAGAAGGAGCTGAGAAAGGACCGTATAAAAGAAATTGTAATTTGCACTCCGTGAACTGGAATCGTATAATATTGGATGAGGTACGTTTTTAGTGACTACTACTATTAGTAAATGTCTCAAGACTGCTTCGGTTGATTCATCTTTGTTGTGTGTGTGTGCGGCTGTGCGCTCATATATTTGATTATTGTATCTTATTATTATTATAGTTTTTCACGCTGCATTTGAATCCAGATATTAACTAATGAATTATGAGCTACCCACATTTATTTATACAAGAGTAATGCTAGGTGCACAGAAAATATGTACCGAAAAATTCACAGAATGAGTTGGATTCCACTAATGAATGTTTTGGTTGATATTATAATGTGAATGCAGGGGGCCATTAAGTTATAACCAATCAAATTGAGATACTTATCTTTTTGTGAAACTTTATGGAACTCTATCATCTTCCTTTATACAATACAAACATATCTTATGCAGCTTACTAATGTGAATGAAATTTTACCTAGGTAATTAGTAAATATCTATGATCGGCAATGATTATGCGGCAGCCAAGTAAATACTCTCTCACTAATTTTCAATATTTTCATCAGCACTAAAAGAAACATATAGTACTTGTTCACACTTGATCTTGTATTTGGAAAATCAGATGCTAATCACTCTTCAGAGATAATGGATTAAGTTAGAGTTGTAAATCTACTCTGCGGGTCTTTTAAATGCCTTTTTTTTTTTTTTTTGCTAAATTAAGTATTTTATAATGAAAGAAAAAGAATACAGGATTAACCTATGCTCTATATCAAGACATAGAGAAGGTCCAACTATAAAAAAACTAACCTACACACTAGAATTTACTGGATAGATTCTATTTTTGTTACAGGCTCATTGTATCAAAGATCGACGAAGTAACACTACGAAAGCTGTTCTTGCCTTAAAATCATCCTACAAATGGGCTTTAACTGGCACTCCCCTTCAAAATCATGTTGGAGAACTTCACTCACTTGTAAGATTTACGTACATCAGTTAACTTGATGTGATATACAATTTAATTTATCATGGTTATATGTAATTACTTTTCTAATTTCTTTGGCACAGATCCGCTTCCTCCAGAGTAGTCCGTATTCTTATCACTTCTGTTATGATTGTGATTGCACAACACTTGATTATAGGTATTGTTCAGGACTAAACTATCTTGCCCGAAAGAAATGTTAAATGTGCTTGTAATCCACCAGTCCATTTTTTTTTTTGTAAATTTATCAGTTTTTCTCTGAGTTCATAGCTCAACAAAGTCAATCACTGATCATCTCTTGATAAATGTGCTAGTTTTCAGCCCACCCTAATTTTTATAGGACATGCGACTCCTTGTGGAGTCTGAGTATCGATAGGCCTCTAGGCTAGGCGTCTATTCGGCCTTCAAATATATAAACTGGCTATATTACAATGAATGTTTAGTAATCTAGCTAAATATTTGTGTAGTCAACTCAGAAAGCTAAATCGTTGTGTATATATCTTGTATGTTTTTTAAATTTCATATTTCGGATAATCTCTTGTTCTAATGTTTGCACTAATAATAACTGTGAATTCCTATCTGTCAATTAGCTGGTATATGATCGCGAAGTTCTTGATTAAGAGGAAATTAGACGACTCTTATTGCTCTTGTGCTTTACATACAATAAACTGCTTGTTATCTAATATATTTTATGTCATTACCTTGCAGTTCTACAACTAAATGTTCAAATTGCAAACATCTATCTATTTATCACTTTTCCTGGTGGAATAGAGTGAGTCACAAAAGCTTAAGTTTCTATATTTTGTCTTTTAACTTGAGGATGTACTGAAGACGTTTCATGTGATATTTTGACTGTGAAGTATATTGCCAAACCTATAAAAATGGAAGGACATACTGGGGCCGGCAGAGATGCAATGGTCCTCTTGAAGCACGGGATTTTGAAAACTTTTCTCCTCAGACGTACTAAAACGGGGAGATCTGCTGATCTTGCACTTCCTCCCAAAATGGTAAGTATAAAACTTTCTCCTGCTGTAAGGCACCAAGATTTGCATTTTTACTTCAGTTATGTCATGCAATAGTATTCTCTGTCAGATCTTTGTACGACGGGACTCACTGGACATCAAGGAAGAAGATTACTACAACTCATTGTACAATGAAACTCAGGCACAATATAACACGTGAGTAAACTAATTCATTCTCGTTTTTGTTTGAAATATTTATTTAGGGATCACTAATTGGTGGACCTTTCCTCAGATTCAATTTTTACGTATTTACCTTAGCTTTTCCCACCCGCAGATATGTCGCAGAAGGAACTGTTATGCATAACTACGCCAATCTCTTTGATAAACTCAGACGTCTGCGACAGGTGATTATTTACTTACCACAAGCATCTATATTGTAGTACAATTTTCTCAATATATTGCAATTACCTTCTTTGAGTTTTAGGTACTTTATAACATAGCATTAGTATGTATAAACACCTGCTTTTAGTTTCTATGTTTTTTTTCATTGATGAGGGGGCATGGACTATTAATTATCTTTTTTAATGGGGGAAGGAGGGGGTGTGGTTGAATGACATTGTCTAATCTGTTATATTTTGTTTTTTGGGGAAAGGGGGGGGGGGGGGATCACATTGTCTACAGTATTGATGATCATAATAGTGTTTTGTTTCTTGTATGTTGTTCACATTGTCTAATCTGTTATATTTTCTTGTTTTGATAATAAGATTTTCTTGGCCGTCTTTCAACTCTAACCATACTTTTTGATTATATAAAAGGCTGTGAATCATCCGTACCTTGTGGTATACTCTAATACTGCCATGAGCAAAAACTCAGGTGTGGTGGATGCTGACGGTGAAGTGATGATATGTGGGCTGTGTCATGAATCTGCAGAAGATCCTGTGGTGAGTGCATAAAGTTTTGTTTTTCAAGTATTATTTTCTTGTATAATGTGTTTATTCTCTCAAGCTATATACAAAGAGAATACTCTGTTGGAAACGTAGATGGGTCTTGCACCAAATATATAAATTCTCTCACAACAAAGAGCTTCGGCTCTGTTTCTTTTCTGTAGCTGCAAAGCTTTGAATCTTACATGTGCATGTATAGTTGTTTGTATGCATGCACCGCCTTTTTTTCTTTCATTCATATTACTCCTTCTCAGCCGTTTTGTTTGACCCTTATAAGTTGTCTAGCTAGCTGCTGCATTTCCTTTATTCATACTAGCCTACCTTTTATTCTGCATGTGTACGTATAGCTGTTTGTATGCATGCACCGCCTTTTTTTCTTTCATTCATATTACTCCTTCTCAGCGGTTTTGTTTGACCCTTATAAGTTGTCTAGCTAGCTGCTGCATTTCCTTTATTCATACTAGCCTACCTTTTATTCTGCATATTAAAAAACTAGCCACCACCTTTTATTGACTGAGGGTTTGAATTCTAACACTCCCCCTCAAACCCGAATTTGCGTTTCGAGCTTCTCTTTCATTTTGTGAAACATGCCCCACTTCAACGATTTCATAAATATATCATCTGACATTTCTTTAGTCTTGTAGTGCACCCGTTCCCCAATTTTATGTTGCACAGATTCTCGACTTTTGTTGCTTTCTTCGCTTGCCTTTATAAAAAGCAGTGAATAATCATTGGTTGTTTGTACTGAACTTGCCTCTTCATAGATAATATTCAGACTCTGCCATTTCCTAGACGCTCCCCTGAACTGTTGATATAACTAGGGGTGAGCAAGAAAAACGAAAAACCGAAACCGCACCGAAAAACCGAAAAACCGTACCGAAAAAAACCGAAACCGACAAAAATCGAAAAAAACCGTAACCGAACCGAACCGACGGAACGGTTTTGTAACTGTTACAGTTTTATCATAATAAGCGAAGCGAAAAACCGAACCGAAAATATATTTTAATATATATATTTATATTATATTATTTTAATGTTTATGTAATAAAATGTGTAATGAAATTCTTTCTTTTTAAAACATACATATATTAAAATTCATAAATTTTCATATATAAAATAATTTCATATTTAATGTGTGGCTTGCAACATACTTAAGTATTTATTTATTTTTCTTTTTTTTAGTTCTTGCATCAGTTTAACTACAGATGGGAGAGACTTATCCTCCAACAACAATCAAAATGTAAAAATAATGAAAAGCTTTAAAAGAAACAAATAAAAATGTGGTACAGACTGTACTTTATTGTCTCAGACATGACCAACACAAAGAAGTTTCTGATTTGAACTTGATAGAAAAGAAGATCTTGACAGAAGAAAAGAATGTGATGCATAGTTCCTTTGGCATTCAACTTTGTAAGTATTATTTACTACACAAGGTACTGCACAGGTAATTACCCTGTGTAGTAGAGTGTCTTTTAATATTAATATTGATATCACTACAGTTACTTACTTGTGTAAATATCAATTATTTTACTTGTTTAATAATTCAGTATCCATTTTACTAAGTCTAACCGGTGACACCAAGTAAAATTGGACATCATCTCTCACTTTAAATATAAACTAATTAAAGTAACTTTATTATATATTTTAAATTATTTATAATTAGATAAAACCGAAAAAAACCGAAACCGATCGACGGTTAACCGAACCGAAAAAAATCGTTCCGGACGGTTCGGTTACGGTTAATAGGTAAAAAGCGAACCGAACCGACATATACGGTTTGATAACGGTTTTCGGTAAAAATCGAGCCGAACCGACCCGTGCACACCCCTAGATATAACTGTCGGAATTATTATTAATGGACACTTTACTTTGTAACACTTTTTCAAAATGTCTCGTATCATCATCATATTTATTCATCCGCTGCTCATGTGCTTGGAGCGAACCAACAAGCTCGTCAATCGAAATTGTTGACAAATCATTTAACTCCTCAATAGAAGTAACAACATGATCAAATTTTCTTTTCAGGGAGCGGAGAAGCTTTTCCATGACCTGAACCTCATTAAGCCTTTCACCATTCCTTTTCATCTCATTTGTCACCGTTTTCAAATGCGTAACATATAAACTAATTTTTTCTGAACTCTCCATTTTGATATTTTGAACTCTCCACAGAGAACTTGGAGCTGCACCTCTTTTACTTTTTCAACACCTTGGAATGATTTTTGCAAAATCTTCCATGCATCTTTTGCCTTTTTTGCTTCTGCAATTTTGTCAAGGAACGATTCTTCGACACCTTGAAAAAACATGAAAAATGCATTATTGTTTTTTTCCGGGACTCCATTAATGCCATCTTCTCGGCATTCTGAAAAGCTGCTTCAGCGACTGCATTTGCGGGCTCGTTGTACCCGCTTTCGACTATGTCCCAAATATCATATGAACCGAGTAACACCTTCATTTGTATACTCCAATTCCCGTAATTTGTTCTTGTCAACTTCGAAATATTTGATTGCATCATATTCGTCATTTTCCACAAACCAAACCTTAGCTTTGATACCACTTGTTGGAAACGTGTATGGGTTTATACCAAATATTTTTAACTTCTTTGTATAACACAAACACACACCTGTATATATTAATAATAATAAGCTACAACTTTCTTGCACAACAACAAGGCTTCAGCCTTTTCTTTTTTCTCACAACAAAGAGCTTCGGCTCTGTTTCTTTTCTCTCTACACTTCGATGTGTTTTTTCTCTATATTTATAAGCTAGCTGGGTAGCCTTTATATAGGCTTCAAATTGCATGGCTTTGTATCACCCCTTACATCACAACCTATTTATTACAATCCTACATATTTGACTATCTAAGTTCCTGCAGCTGCAAAACTTTGAATCTTACATGTGTACGTATAGCTGTTTGTATGCATGCACCGCCTTTTTTCTTTCATCCATATTACTCCTTCTCAGCCGTTTTGTTTGACCCTTATAAGTTGTCTAGATAGCTGCTGCATTTCCTTTATTCATACTAGCCTACCTTTTATTCTGCATATCAAAAAACTAGCCACCACCTTTTATTGACTGAGGATTTGAATTCTAACATACTCAAAGTCTTTTAGCTCTCCAGTTTAAATATACTTAAAATGTCAAGTATATATTTACCAGAGTAGTATATTGTCATGAACACGGTATATTACCTAGTTGTTGCAACTATGTGTATGTCAAACTTTAAAATTTTCTAATCTTTTTAGTAAAACTTATTTATATCTGAAGTAAAAAGGGTATATATATATAGTAAAAAGATTAAAAAATCTTAATTCTCTTTAATGCGCAATAGGTTTAGTAAGAAGAATTATATCTCTGGAACATTTTGATATAACTATGATTATTGATTGCTCCTTTTTTGTTTTTTTAATAATACTCTTCCGCCTTCTATTAAAGCATACTACGCGTGATAATTACTCCAGGTTAATGCATGTGGACATTCCTTTTGTCGATCTTGTTTGATCGACTTCTCAGCTAGTGCAAGACAAGCATCATGCCCTACATGCAAGAAGCATTTTACTGCAGATTTTAGTACGAAAGACCAAGGACATGAGGATACTAAAACGAAAATTCCAGGTTTTAAGAGCTCAAGTATTCTCAACAGAATTCGGCTTGATAACTTCCAGACTAGTACAAAAATAGAAGCTTTGGTAAATTGTTGATTATCCTTTTTAAACTTTTCCATATAGCTATCATGTTTTTTTTAATTGTTTGATTTTAGTTCTAATTGGCCTTCTTGACGAAATGATAGGAAGCTGCTAAATTTGTCATATTTACTCTGTCTGCATTATGATCTTAGTAATTTGGTAATATGAAATTGATTTAATTATATAGAGGGAAGAAATTTACTTTATGCTTGAGAGGGATGGTTCTGCGAAAGGAATTGTTTTCAGCCAATTCCCATCATTCCTGGACTTGATTCACTATTCGCTGCAGATGGTAACTGATAATTTTACAAGATCTTGTTTTTGATATCTCCTTCTTCATCAGCAGACTAATATTGTTTGACGTTGAAATGTTTTCCAGTCCGGAATTCAGTGTGCTCAGTTGGATGGATCTATGACAATGAAAGCAAGAGATACTGCCATCCAAAGGTTTACCGAGGATCCAGATTGTAGAATGTTTCTCATGACCTTGAAAGCGGGAGGGGTTGCACTTAATCTTACAATGGCATCGCATGTAAGCGAATACAATTTTATTAAATCTGAATTGCAACCATATAGGCTTTGTCGTTTTTTTTCTTTGTTCCTGTTTGACAGGAAGACCAATACTAATTTAATGTTTAAAAAAAAACACTTGGTGTGTTTTGGTCTTTGGCCATGCAGGTATTCTTAATGGACCCGTGGTGGAATCCTGCTGTTGAGCAACAGGCCGAGGACAGATTACATAGAATTGGGCAGTTTAAACCTACAAGGCAAGTACCTTGGCTATATAGTTGCTTGTCTAGTACTACTATTATATTGTTCAACTGTTCTCCTAAATCTATTGTGAAAAAATTGTAGGGTTGTGAGATTCATAACAAAAGATACAATCGAAGAAAGGATTGTGAAATTACAAAAGAAAAAGAAACTAATATTTGAAGGGTATACCTATTTACTGAATACTCCAATTTTGAAAATCATATATAGCTTCATCTAAATCAACTAATTATTACAGGACGGTTGGTGGATCGGCGGATGCACTGGGAAAATTAACGGAGAATGACATGAAATTCCTGTTTAATTTGTAGCATGAATCCTGGAGTCACAGTCACATATACAAGAGGCTTGTTGTACATTGCCGGAATGTTACAAGTGGAATTGATATCTTGGTGGAAATTCTAGTATTTTAAGATTATAAGAGATTATTATTGAAAGGTGCATAACTTTATTTTTTTCAAACAAATTCCGTTTATGAATTTTTTTTAATTTCCCTTTATATTTCCAAAATTTTCTTTACTCCTGTATCATTAAGTTTTGCATTTTAGTAGTACTTAACTTAATCATATTTGCCTCAGTTGAGTGTTTCTATGTGTATTATGTATGCACATGTTAAGTTGATTAAAACATTGACATTCGATAGCATATTAAATGGGATGAAGACACTTTATATGAATTTTAAATTTTTATTTTTAAAGGAGATTATTAGTGCATGTGTTTTGATAGGAAAAATAGTAAATATCATTTATTATTATTTTAATGTGATTTTTTTGAATAAGTAGGTTTATATGCCTTACAATAAGTATCTATTCTTAATAAATTTTGGGATGAGCGAAAAGTGAACCCACGAGCTAAAACGAAAAGAGATAAGCTCTAATCACTTACATTATCGCTCATTTTTTAATGTGATTTGTTTTCTTTAAGTTTCTCTTAAATATGGGGTGATGTCCTCTATGTGCATATATACATCTCATACATAAATATTCTTATAAAATAAATATATGGTGGTATTGTAGGAATTTAAGTGTATAAGAAAAATGTTGGAGATTAATGATGTTGTGGAATAAAAACTAGGTTGAAAATATTGCGGCTAGGGTTTGTATATTTAATGCTAAGGTTCGTGAGCTTCGTGCTTTAATGGCTGCTTCTGCGTTCGAGACTTAAACGGTCCTCACAGAATGCCTACGTATCTCTGTAAATTAGAGAATCAAGCCAATAAAACGTAGTTATGAGAATGAGGGGTCAGGCCCTTTATATAGGCTGAGAAGCCTTAGAATTATGGTAGGATTCGGAGACTTAATGGACAAGTCTTTGAGGAATGTTCTAGATCTATTCCTTGTAGGAATCAGTTTCCATATTGAATTGGATGCCTTATTGGATAAGTTTGAAAGGGATATTATCCTTATCCAACTCTTATTTGCTGAGCTGTTTATTACCCTTAATATTAATTACGAAATTAATATTATATTTAGGGTTTTGGCCCAGCTGGTGGGCCCCACGTTTGGACTATTCTCGGCCTAATTAATGCCACATTAAATGTGTCTTTAGGGCTTATTTTCAGCCCATATCATTTGCCCCCCAACTTCTTAGGAAAACTGATCAGGTTTTCGTAGAAGTTATATTTGCCTTAATCGAGACTCGGGGTTGTTTTTATCCCTTACCTGGGACTTCTTAATTTTCCTACCCTTATATGGGAGTTTTGGTTTACACTAGTGTTTCACGAGTATCGTCTTGCTTGTAAAGTGTGGAGCGACCTACACATTTACGACGATTTGCCTTATTCGAGGCTTTAATTTGTGCTTGCTTTTAGCAATTTCGGCACTTTCATAGAGTTTTTATGCATTATTAGCATATATTATTGCTCAACTTGTCAAGAAAATATTTCTATAATTTTCCTCGTATTTTTCTGTACTTTTCCTAATATTTTAGGAATTTTTATGTACCAACAGGTATTTTTTGTAATTTTTCCTAATAATTTAGGAATTTTTATGTACCAACAGGTATTTTTTTGGGAATTATTTTTTAATTTCCCAACATTATTTAAAAATTTTTTAAAGTATTAACTTTTAAAAAAGTCATCTTGGCAAGAAATGCCTCCTGGGCGTGGGTACCCCCGCCAAGGAGACACCCTCCTTAGGCACGCCTAGGGGGTTTGGTCTCCTGGGCGTGGGTGACCTTTGTCCCTGGAAATGCTTCCTGGGCGTGGGTACCCCCGCCAAGGAGACACCCTCCTTAGGCACGCCTAGGGGGTTTGGTCTCCTGGGCGTGGGTGACCTTTGTCCCTGGAAATGCTTCCTGGGCGTGGGTACCCCCGCCAAGGAGACACCCTCCTTAGGCACGCCTAGGGGGTTTGGTCTCCTGGGCGTGGGTGTAGCCCTCTTTAGAGAAAATCGAGCTAGGCGTGGGTACCCCCGCCAAGGAGACACCTTCCTTAGGCACGCCTAGGAGGTTTGGTCTCCTGGGCGTGGGTATACCCTTCTTTAGAGAAAATCGAGCTAGGCGTGGGTACCCCCGCCAAGGAGACACCTTCCTTAGGCACGCCTAGGAGGTTTGGTCTCCTGGGCGTGGGTATACCCTTCTTTAGAGAAAATCAAGCTAGGCGTGGGTACCCCCGCCAAGGAGACACCTTCCTTAGGCACGCCTAGGAGGTTTGGTCTCCTGGGCGTGGGTATACCCTTCTTTAGAGAAAATTAAGCTAGGCGTGGGTACCCCCGCCAAGGAGACACCTTCCTTAGGCACGCCTAGGAGGTTTGGTCTCCTGGGCGTGGGTATACCCTTCTTTAGAGAAAATTAAGCTAGGCGTGGGTACCCCCGCCAAGGAGACACCTTCCTTAGGCACGCCTAGGAGGTTTGGTCTCCTGGGCGTGGGTATAGCCTTTTAATTGGGCTTCCTGCCTTTAAATTCTAACGGGATTTTATCCTATTTTCTAAAAATGTCGTAGAACATTCTAGAATTATTTCAAAATTTGAATTTCATGGGCTTCCCGCCTATTCAAAGGCCCAGTCACCTGTTGGCAGCCCATTTACTGGATATAACCGGTTGAATGACCAACCATGAACTCTATAAAAGAGTAGTGTGCATCCCTCATTTCTCATTTCACTATTCAGCAAAAACTATCATTCCCTTATCTCAAATATTTTTCAAAAAAGCTCTGCTAGGGTTCTGTCGTGAGGCGATTTCCGGCGTTTTTACTCCGCCTTACTTTCCAGTTTCCGTTTGAAGATCGTTGAATCTTCATCTTCTTCAACCTCTTTTTTCAACTTTTCTGGGTTTCAAGCCTTCAAGGGAAGCATACCAATGGAGGATTCTAGCTCTTCAGGCCAGTCACAGCTCGCTAACACTTCCACCACCGCTCCACGGCTTTCAAGGGGTAAGAACCCTAAAACATCTCTTGTCCATGCCAGTGTTTTTTCCCTTAGGGATCTTTTAAATGAGTTTGGTCAAGCTTTTCCAAACATGCTTCATTTAGATGCTTATGAATATAAATCGAAATATAAACAACATAGGGTAGACATTCTAGCCCAACTTTTTCATATTAATGGGCCTTATAGGGCCGTTGCTCCGGCCTCAAACGAAAGGGCTTGTCACCCAAAGCCTGGGGCCATTAGGATTTATAAAGAAACTTTTTATGCTGGTTTTCGCCTACCTCCTCCTCCTTTCGTTTACCGTCTTTTGGCTGAAGCCCGGGTTTGTCCAACCCAACTTATGCCAAATGCATGGCGTTTTATCTATTGTTTCTTGGTCCAATGTAAGAAACATGGGCTTGAGCCCAGCATCTCTGTTTTTCGATATCTATTCAAATTTGTCAATTCTTCTGATAATTCGGGCTGGGTCAAAATCCAACACCGTTCCTTGGCCCGTTCTTGTTTTGTTTCGGATTCCGCTCCTGATTCCCTTCCTAATTGGAAAAGGGAATGGTTTTATATCTTTTTGGATGGGGATGACTGGGACAACTATTTTCGGCCCACCTTCTGCAGAGCCGTTGATGGGCCTGTTAGGAGTTTAAAATTGGGCGTGGAAGAAGAGGCCGCCATAAATTTATTAACATCGGATAATTTGCATCAATGTGCAAATTTGATTTCTGAAGATTCGTTGCAGGCCTATGGGCTAAGCGATTTGGGCCCTGAGGGTAATTCTCACCTCTTACTTTGTTAATATTTCATGCTAGATATAATTATCTAACTCTCTTGTAATCATTTTGCAGCCAAAACTGCCCTGGGAGCAATTTTTAAACAGAGGGAGACTGCTGCCACTGCTAGGGTGGTAACAGAGAACCCTAGGGCCAAAAGGGCCAGGACAGATGAGGCCTCTGCCGCGGTGGAGCGTGTTCCTGCTTTTCTTCAGGAAAAGCCAGTTCCTATTGAGGAAGACCTCACTCCCTTTACAGTGGGATGGGGTTTATGCAATAGGGACACAGCTGTAGGTGACTCCAGGGCTGCAGCTGAGTGGTCCAGGAGCGTGGTTACTCCACGGGACAGGGTCCACATTGTGGAGTCCTCTGATGACTTGCAGATTGAGCTTCTCGGGGCTCAAGCTGTTGCTTCGGTAATTTCTTATTCAACTTCTTTAATTTAATTGCATTTACTTTTCCCTTATTTACTTGTTTCCTTTGCAGATGAACGCCTACCTTCAGGCCGCTGTTCATAACCTGAAGGAGGTGCGTGCTGAAAAGACCATTGCTGAGAGGGATAGAGACAGATATTTTGATGCCTCCGAGGCAAACTTTGCTCGTTTTAGGGAGGTGGAGAAGGAGCTGGCTGCTGAGAAGGAGAAGAACAGGAAGCTTCAGCTGGAGGTGCAGCAGAACAGGGAACACGTCATTGCTGATTACAAGGCTTCTAAGGACTTTCAAGATGTCCTGAATGCCGAGTATGATGCAAACTTTCCTGGCACCTTCAAAGAGTGTTGGGAGGGGATCATCGAGGAGCTGAGTGGGAAGATCGAGGGGGTATCCTTGGAGAAGTTCCCGGTACCTGCTATCCCTGGATTGACAGATACCTTGGAGATCGCTACAGAGACAGCAGTGGATGGGGACTCTCAGCCCACTCAGGATCCACCTTCTTCTCCTGGGGTAGAGACAGCAGATCCTTCTTCCACTCAGGGAGATGTAGTTATTGAGGACTTAGATGAGTAGATGGCCCTGCGTGGCTTATTTCTGTTTATCTTTATTTATTCTGAACTTTTGCCCTTCGGGGCTTATGACTTAACTTATTTATGCAGTAGTTCCTTTTGTTTCCATGTTCTTATTTTTTGCTTATTGTTCGTTAAACTTTAGAATTTCTCAAGTACTTGGCCTCCTGGCTGGTACTAAACTCACAAGTTAGTTCAACGTTTGCCTTTCGTGTTTATTTTAACAAAGAGAAGTAACTCATAAAGAAAACATTATAAATTCCATTATGCTGTCAATGGATATCAATAGAATGGGTTCAACCCTTACATAAATACTCTATCTTCTACTGGGAGCAACATGCTCTAAAATGGTTTCATTCGAACCTTATTCCTAATAAATAGATAAAAGTCCAAGCCTTCGTCAAAAGAACTTAGATATAATAAACTTTGAGGTTCACAGCATGCCAAGTTCGGGGCACCTCAACCCCATCCAAGGTTTCTAACTTGTAGGATCCTTGCCCTAACACCTTTCTGACTAGATATGGTCCTTCCCAGTTTGGTGCTAACTTTCCTTTCTGGCCAACTCCTGAGGCTTCAATCTTCCTTAAAACCATGTCACCTTGTCGAAAGAATCTTTCTTTAACTCTCTGGTTGTAGTGAAAAGATGCTCTCTTCTGATATTCAGCATTCTTCGCATTAGCTCCATCTCTAACCTCATCAATTAAGTCAAGGGCAAGTCTCATTCCTTCGTCATTAGTTTCTGGCTCATATGCCTCAACTCGAGGTGATGCTTGCATGATCTCTAAAGGCACAACTGCCTCGGCTCCATAAGCCAGCAAAAATGGGGTTGCTCCAGTCGCTACCTTACAAGTGGTACGATATGCCCAAAGTATGGGCAACAACTCATCTACCCAAGTATTCCTAGAGCGTTCGACCCTCTTTTTCAGTCCATCAAGGATAATTCGATTAGCTAACTCAGCTTGCCCATTGGCCTGAGGGTGTGCCACCGAGGTAAAACGGAGCTCAATTGCATTCTCTTCACAATACTTCTTAAACTCCTCATTGTTGAATTGTGTCCCATTGTCTGTCACAAGGATTCGTGGGATTCCGTATCTGCAGATGATGTTCTCCCAAAAGAACTGGGAAACTTGCTTGGTGGTTATCTTGGCCAGGGGTTTAGCCTCAATCCACTTAGTGAAATAATCAATTGCTACTATTAGGAATTTCCTCTGTGCTGAAGCCATGGGAAAGGGTCCAAGTATATCCATCCCCCACATTGCAAATGGAATGGGAGAGTTAATCGAGGTCAACACCTCAGGCGGTTGCCTCACAATTGGGGCATGCTTCTGGCATCTCTCACATCTCTTGACATAGTTTTGTGCATCAGCCAACATCTCCGGCCAATAAAACCCTAAACGAATTATCTTGTGAGCTAGGGCTCTGCCCCCCAAGTGTTGCCCACAGATTCCTTCATGAACTTCCTCCAATGCTTCCCTTGCCTCTATAGGCCTTAGACACTTCAAGTACGGGATTACAAACGACCTTTTGTACAGAATACCCTCAATCAAAGTATATCTCAACGCTCTTACTGAGAGTTTTCGTGCCTCCATGGCATTGTCTGGGAGCCAACCGGTCTCCAGGTGTGCCTTAATAGGATCTATCCAAGAGCCTCCTATATCAATCGGTGCCACTAACTTTGCATTAACAGTCGGGGCCTTCAAGACCTGAAAGTAGACACTCCCGGCATAATTTTCTATTTCAGAAGAAGCAAACTTAGATAGGGCATCGGCCTTAATGTTTTCCTCTCCTGGAATGTGCTCAACATAGCACTCCTCAAACTGGGACATAACAGCCTTTACTACTCTCAAGTATTTTGCCATAGTCTCATCTTTAGCCTCGAATTCACCGTTTACTTGTGCTACCACAAGCCTTGAATCTCCACAAACTTTGAGATTCTTGACCCTCATGATTCTGGCCAAGCCCAAACCAGCTATCAATGCCTCATACTCCGCCTCGTTGTTGGTAGTAGGGAAATCCAACTTTAAAGCGTACTCAACTGTGAACCCATCGGGGCTTTGCAAAACCAAACCTGCACCACTAGATTTTGTTTTTGATGCTCCATCAAAATAGAGCACCCAATATTCCTTCAGATCGGGTGTAAGTTTCTCTTCTTTTTCCTCTTGCCCAGGGGTAGTCATTATCTCTTGCCCCCCGACTTCTTGGTTGTTAATAGTACATTCAACCACGAAGTCAGCTAATGCCTGAGCTTTGATAGCTGTACGAGGCTTGTATGTGATGTCAAACTCTCCTAACTCAATCGCCCATTTGATTAGCCTTCCACTGGCCTTAGGGCTATGCAATATGTTCCTCAATTGCTGGTTTGTCAGAACTTGAATCTTATGTGCCTGAAAGTAAGGCCGCAGCTTTCTTGAGGCAGTTACTAATGCCAAAGCAAACTTTTCTATGGGTGAGTAATTCAACTCAGCCCCATGCAACACTTTGCTCACATAGTAGATAGGTTTCTGGACCTTCTCCTCTTCCCGAATAAGGACAGCACTCAGGGCTTGTTCGGATACCGCCAGGTACAAACTAAGAATCTCCCCAGGACTTGGTTTAGTCAACAACGGGGCTTCAACCATGTACTTCTTCAGTTGCTCAAAGGCCTCTTGGCTTTCAGGTGTCCACTCAAAATTTTTCACCTTTTTTAACGCTTGGAAGAAAGGCAAGCATTTGTCTCCAGACTTGGAGATGAATCTTCCTAAGGCTGCAACTCGACCTGTCAACCTCTGCACATCTCTTATAGAGCGTGGTGGCTCCATGTCTAAAATCGCCTTGATCTTGTCAGGATTGGCCTCAATGCCTCTTTTTGAAACCATCAGCCCTAAAAACTTCCCCGATCCAACGCCAAAAGCACACTTGGCGGGATTCAACATCATCTTGTGGTGCCTCAGCACTTCAAATGCCTCTCCGAGGTGCTTGATATGATCAGCCTTAAGTAGGCTCTTGACTAACATGTCATCAACATATACCTCCATGGTTCTTCCAATCAGATGGGCGAATATCTTATTCACCAATCGTTGGTAAGTAGCTCCTGCATTCTTTAGACCAAAAGCCATGACAAGATAACAAAAGACACCAAAGTCAGTTATGAAAGATACCTTAGGTATGTCATCCTTGTGCATCTTAATCTGATTATAGCCGCTGAATCCATCCATGAAGCTTAACATCTCATGTCCAGCTGTAGCATCTATCAACATATCAATCCTCGGCAGGGGAAAACAATCTTTTGGGCATGCATCATTCAGGTCAGTGAAGTCTATACACATTCTCCACTTCCCATTTGCTTTCTTGACCATGACTGGGTTCGCTAACCATTCAGGAAACTGAATCTCTTCAATAAAACCAGCTTCCAAGAGCTTATTCACTTCTTGCCTAATGGCCTCTTGCCTCTCCGGAGCAAAGTTTCTCTTCTTCTGCTTTATTGTCTTTCTTTTGGGATCAACATTTAACCTATGAGTTATGAGTCGGGGGTCAATCCCTGGCATATCAGCTGCTGTCCAAGCGAACACGTCGCTATTCTTCTGTAAGAATTCTATTAACTTGCCCTTCAGGGGTTCTTTCAGAGATGCTCCAACATAAGTAACTTTTTCAGGGTCATTAGGTTCTAGAGGTATGGGAATCAAATCCTCTGCTGGCTTCCCTCTATGCTCTTCATCATCACGGACATCCATGTCTTCAATCGGAAGGACCTGCCCCCCGGCTCCATCGGCCCTCAGTGCGGCCACATAGCAACTTCTTGCCATCTTCTGATCACCCTTTTGTTCTCCGACACCATTCCGTGTCGGAAACTTAATTTTCATATGATAGGAAGAGGCCACAGCCTTAAACGCATGAAGTCCAGTCCTTCCAAGGATTGCGTTGTATGTTGATGCTGCCTTGATCACCAAGAAATTCAACATCTGAGTCGCCTCTTTAGGCTCCTGCCCAATAGTCACGGGTAGCTGAATAGTCCCTTCAACGTTGGACTCCACTCCGTTAAACCCATATATAGGCATGTTTGTAGGGGTCAGTTGAGAGTCATTGTAACCCATCTTTACAAATGCATCATGAAATAAAATATCCACAGAAGCCCCATTGTCTATCAAGACTCGTTTTACTTCGGAGTTTCCAATCACGGGAGTTATGACCAGCGGGTCGTCATGGGGGAATTTCACCCCTTCCAAGTCTGAATCATCGAAACCAATTACCATCTCGGTTTTAGCACGCTTCGGGGCTTCTCCCACAATGTGCATTACTTCTCTAGCATAAGCCTTTCGAGAATTCTTAGTTATGCCAGCTGCTGTCGGGCCTCCCCAGATCATATTGATAACTGCCCTTCGGGGCTGGGGATTGCGATCATGGTTGTCATCCCTCCTATTATTATCTCTCCTTTCATTGTCTCTTCTGTCATTGTCCCTTCTCTGGTTCCCACGGTCATCACCCTTGGTGAACTGACTTAGTTTTCCTCTTCGTATCAAGAACTCAATCTCATCCTTGAGTTGCCTACAATCGTCGGTGTCATGTCCCACATCTTTGTGGAACCTGCAGTATTGCTCCTTATTTCGCTTAGCTGGGTCTCCTCTAAGTGGCTTCGGCCATCGGAAATCCTTTTCCTTTTCAATGTCCAACAGGATCTGGCTTCTTGGAGCATTAAGTCTGGCATACTCTGAAAACCTTGGACCCGAGTTCTTTTTTGGAGCAGATTCAGAGTCTCTGCTAGCTCGGGGATACTTATCCCTAGCATCGTACTCTTGTTCTTGCTTCCGCTTGTTCCCTCCATTGCCCAACGTGGCTTCTTTCTTGATGCTGTCCTCAGCTTTTATATACTTGTCCGCCCTTCGTTGAAGTTCATCCATGCTTTCAGGGGGGTGTTTTGCCAACGACCTCTTAAAAAAGAGATCCGTGGTTTCGTGCTGCAAGGCTACCATGGCCACCTTATTTTCCAAATCGGTTATATTCAGAGTTTCCTTAGTGAATCGCTTGATGTAATCTCTTAAGTTCTCATTCTTTCCCTGTGTCACATACATAAGGGATGCAGAGCTTTTCTCATGAATTCTTCCGCTAATGAATTGACTGACAAAAGCGGTACTCAACTCCTTGAAAGAGCTAATAGAGTTTGGAGGTAAACGACTATACCAACGTTGCGCCATGCCCGACAGGGTTTGGGGAAACGCCCTACACTTAAGGGCATCGTTGGCAGGCTGCAGTAACAAGGCGCTCATAAACGTTCTCACATGAGTTGCGGGATCCCCCGTTCCATCGTAAGCTTTGATCGTGGGCATCTTAAACTTTCGGGAAATATGTGCATTCATTACCTCCTCAGTGAATGGAGGGGTCGGATCATCCAGATCTCCTTGTAGCATCAAATCTCTAGGATTATTCTTGGGGGGTTCCACCCTGGTAGTTCCTCTGGTTGGGACTTCAGCCCTTCGGTGTCTCCTTGAAGACCTCTCCATATCTATGAAGGGAATCCCTCCTGAAGTCGGAGGAGGTCGAGTCTGATTAGGGTTCTGTCTCTCTAGTTCCCTTGCTTGGTCGTCCTTCAGCTTCTGAATCTCGGCTTCATAAGCCTTAATTTTCTCTGCGATTGTTAAAGGACCATCTCGGTTCGATGGATTCCTCCCTAGAGGTTCCTTACTAGCGCGTCGCCTCCTTGGGGCTTCGTCTCGATCATCGTCTTCAGACGACGAGTCTCCGGTATAAGGACCAGAGTAATCATAGTATCCTGGTTCAGGAGGAACCGGGCCTCTAAGATAAGGGGATTGTTGTTGCCCATGGATCAACCGAGCATGACCGCTTGGTCCTGGATCCCTTGGATCTTGGGGGTAATTAGGTAGCCCATACATTGGGTTAGTGTTGACAGGGAGCGAAGAAGTGGAGAGACTGTGAAGCGGCGGGCGGCTACTCAGAGGGAGAGGAGAGACCACCATCTGGAGCGGGTTAGTCTCCTGTCCTAGAGGGACGAGAGGTCTTTCAGCGGGGGGATCCGTCCCTTGTGGTTGAGAGGCCTGACTACGAGGGTTTGTTTCCGTCAATGGGGGTACAGACCCTGGTCCTGTACCAACAGGAGGAGCAGTGATTGGTGGAACGATGGTTCCGGAGGTAGCCTCGGTTGAGATCGGTGTTGTTCTTCGAGTGGTAACCATGGTTGATGTCTTGGTCCCACAGACGGCGCCAAATGTTGTGGAATAAAAACTAGGTTGAAAATATTGCGGCTAGGGTTTGTATATTTAATGCTAAGGTTCGTGAGCTTCGTGCTTTAATGGCTGCTTCTGCGTTCGAGACTTAAACGGTCCTCACAGAATGCCTACGTATCTCTGTAAATTAGAGAATCAAGCCAATAAAACGTAGTTCTGAGAATGAGGGGTCAGGCCCTTTATATAGGCTGAGAAGCCTTAGAATTATGGTAGGATTCGGAGACTTAATGGACAAGTCTTTGAGGAATGTTCTAGATCTATTCCTTGTAGGAATCAGTTTCCATATTGAATTGGATGCCTTATTGGATAAGTTTGAAAGGGATATTATCCTTATCCAACTCTTATTTGCTGAGCTGTTTATTACCCTTAATATTAATTACGAAATTAATATTATATTTAGGGTTTTGGGCCCAGCTGGTGGGCCCCACGTTTGGACTATTCTCGGCCTAATTAATGCCACATTAAATGTGTCTTTAGGGCTTATTTTCAGCCCATATCAAATGAGAAGAAACTTGTTCTCAATAATCCACACAACTTACTCACACAAAAATATATAAAAACTCACATTTGTATATCACTCAAATGATTAGATAATTGTTGATTGATAATACAAAGCTTGGAAGATTGTCCTATTTATAGGACTAAACAAATCTTGAAATGTAAAAAATCATAAATTCAAGAGACCCTTCTAAGTATTTTCAAGAACATTCTAAAGAATAAAATAAGTTTAGCTTATTATATTTTAACAGGTATCTGGTATTGTTTTTGATATTTTGATTTTGTAAATAGAATATAAGAACATACAAGAGTTAACTTTAATATGATTATTAGTGAAATAGGAATTATTGCATTATTGTATTAGTATCTGTTATTAATGATAAGAGATTTGCTATATAAACACTTATAATATTGTAAAACACTTAAGGTTTGATGATAAAAGAATTTGAAAAACTACGTTATCATGGTATCAAGAGTTGTGATGAAAAGAAATTTCACGAGATTGAGTTCGTGATTGAGAAAATGATCCTAAAAGAATTTGTGTTGGGTTTCAACCCAATAGGATGTTATGGGCTTGGGTGGTCCAAGATATATATGTGTAAGATAATGATTATATGTTTTGACAAATATTATATACTAGCCGATAACCCGTGCGAAGCACGAATCGTAATAAATTATCTTAAATTTTTAATTTTTAACTTTTTTTAATAAAATAAAATCTTGAAGCACCAAGTTGTAATATAATATTTAATATTAAATTAATATTTAATATTGTTATTTTAATTAATTAAATTTACATAACTTTATTCTGGTAATATAATATAAGAGTAGCTATATTATTAATTGAATTTATTATTAATCTATTATAGATACTTTTAAATATTAATTAAAGGAGTCCTAAGTTCTATTTAATACTAATTTTCATTAATTAAAATAATTAATATTTAGTGGCATACCGTGCATACCGCGATATACATGGCATACCATTTAAAAGGGGTTTCTGCTTTTAATAAAGAGTATAGGTGGGTGTCGAGAATTGGAAGACTTGTAGAACAAGTACATATGGTAAGACTTGTAGAACAAGTATGGTAAGTCTTGGTGGCTTAGTTTTGGGTGGCTATATATACATAGTCATATTATATTTGTTTGATGTGGTGAATATTTAAGAGAAGTAGTTTTAGGTATTGTTTGGGAGGTGCTTGAGCGTTGTTGGCTCAAGTATCAGGTTTGGGACACCATTGAGGTGTTATTATTTTGATGTATTATTGATAATTGTTTTGATTAATAATACGAGTTAGGAAGTGGGTGTTTCCACGTCAAATATTTGTGTGTTCTTATTTTACTTTTACTTATTGATTTGATGGAAGTAGAAGTGATACTTGAATAACGTGTGACCGCGTTTTGGTGGATCATTTTAACTAATCGATTGGTTGTGTGTGTTCTGTATTGGTGTTTGTGAATCTCGGATTTTGTAAGTTCCCTAACCTGACAATTTGTTGGTTTGAAAAGAAGATCGATGTAAGAAAAAAAAAAGATACTTCTAGAGTTTGTGGGTGAAAAAAAAAAGAAAAAATATTGCAATAGTTCGCGGGTGTGGATGAAAAAATCTTGAGATCGAAGTTGACGACAAGACGAAAACACAACAAAGGTAATGATGAATTTTTGGAAGAGATTGTATTGACGATGAGGACACTACTGTTGTTTTTTAATATCTTCGTAATAATGAAAAGTTTTTTAATATCTTTGCAATAATGACAATGCTATTCTTTAATATCTATGCAAGGTATGTACTCTATCTGTAACATCACACATCAATTAGATTGAGAGTATTCAATTCTTTTATAGAGACAAGTATATAATTATTGTATACCAATTTGATAACACTTTTGGACTGACATGTGGTGAATTGTTGGTCTGGTATGCATTTGGTTATGCGTTTGGATGTTATAAATGATATCAGAGCTCTGGCCGATCGAAAATGCATGATCTGGTTTCATAATTGAGTTTGTGGGCTCAACGAGGATGTCAACCTAATAAGAGGGGGTATTTGTTACATCCACGTTGATTATAGATTGAGAGCATTCAGTTCTTTTACCGAGACAAATTTAAAATTATTGTATATCAATTTGTTAGTATTTTTGGACTGATCTGTAATGAATTTTTAAATTTAATATGTATTTAGTTGTGAGTTTGGATGTTATACTATCTCTAAGGCCAATTTGAGTGCATTAGAAGATTTGATTAAGCAATTTGGCTGCATTAGAGTTTAAGAATCATTACAAGAAAAACTGGCTTTTCCCACCGTTTATTTCCTACCGACGCATTTCCTACCGATCAATTCCTACCGATTTTCAAGTCAAACGACTATTTCCTACCGGACCACTAGTCGGTAGGAAATGCTGAGGTATATCTTACCGAAGTAAGTAGGAAATGAGTCGAATGGGCCCCAACTGACTAGGTCAGTATCATTTCCTACCAAAGTTATTTCCCACTTAAATATTTCCTACCGGAGGGGGTCGGTAGGAAATGCCACATTTCCTACCGATTTTGGGCCTTTTCCTACCGATAGGAAAAGCCCGTTTTTCTTGTAGTGAATGTAGATTCGATTAAGCAATTGCCTGCTAGTCTACGTTTTGATAGTGTTAATGTTGAAACTGATGAGGGTTTACATTTGTTTGTCAAAGTTTGTATTTTTTTCAACTAAAAAATAATATTGGTTTAATAGATATTAGATCAATGAAAATGGCGTTTTTTTAAAAAAATTTATGTTTCACAAAGTAATTTGGTATATGAACTTGGACAATTTTGTCGGATGTAATTTGGTATGAACTTGGACATTATTGTCTAATCATGTTGTTGATATAACTTGAACTATCCCCTTGATGAGGGTAATTTCTCCTATATATTATCAACTAGCATAAAACCCCGTGCGAGGCACGGGTCACTAGCTTAAATTATATTTTTTAATTAAACTATTCGTGATCAGTATCGTTTGAAACATGTGATTGATTTTCAAAGATTTCATCTTGTTACTGGACTATGTGGTTATTGTGTACATACTTAAATATGTTCAAAATTGTACTTTGAAAACTAATATGAGTAATATTGATAGCAATCATGTCAGATTTTAATTTTGTTTTGGGTCATAGAATATAATTTGAGTGTTTTATGGGTGTTTAATTATTAATTAAGACAATTTTTCATAGCACCTACATTCCTAAATTTTCTTCAAAAATGATGCATCCATTTAGCTGGATCTCCAATAATATTCAAGGTAGAAACTTAACAGTCTTCAAGATGCTGCATTCTGAGAATGTAGGTTTCAGTCCTGATTCCAATAAAAAACCTTCGTAAATTTTCTAAAACTTCTCAAGTCTTGCGCTTTTACTTCTTAAAACTACATTTTTAATTCTTTTATTTGTTTTCTTCTAATTTCTTCATTTTAAGAATTCTTTGCCTTTATTTCTCTTCCGATTTCCGTCTGACTTTCATTGAGTTACCTCCATAAATAATATATAATATATGGTCCTTTTTTCCCGTAAAATGTCATATTTTAAATTGAACATTAACTAATTTGTATATAAAAGGTAATGTGTTATTTGTAGAATTCGTCTTTTTGAAGCCAAATATTTTTATGACCCAAATAGTTTGACTAATAAATTATTGTATCTTATTTAGTAATATAATAATTTCATTTTACGTTAACACCTAAATATTTTTTACTCTAATATATTGTTAGATAATATCCATCATACTAATTATAATATCGGTTTATAACCTAATTGTGTATTTTACGTAATTATTTTATCGATAATACATATTGTGTGTATAATTTAAAATACATGTGAATATGTGATCTAATGGTATGAAGATGCAGAATTTAACTCGGTGATCCACGTTCGATTATCACTAAAAATAGTACTTCTATACAATATGAACTTAGGAGTAAATTGGTGCTTTCAAATCAGTAATAAAGTACTTTAGTTATTGACTTAATCATATATGTAATATTTTTCATAAAAAATACATTATGCATTTCATATTGTTTCTTTATATTAGACCAAATCTTGCCCCGCTTAAGCGATATAGATAGAGATATTATGTGTATTATTAAAAACACGTATAGATGAGTGCTTAGGTTGCTTAAGAGAATAATTATATAGTAATTTTTTTATTATTATGTTGATTATTATTGTTATTACAATTTTATAATATTATCAAACCATATATTATGTATCAATAATTTATATTTTAATTTAATATGTTATAGTTCAAATCAATAAATATAAACGCAACATGACAAAAAATTATTAATATGTCGCAATATTATAATATTAGAAAAAAAATTCAATAAAACAGTACACATACATCTTTTATGTGTATGATTTAAAACACATGTGATTGAGTGGTGTAGTGGTAAAAAGATTTGTTAATTAACTCGGGGGCCCAAGTTCAATTCCCACCAACCACAACTTTTTCAAAAAATTGAAAATAGAGAGATAAATTAATAATCATACTACATAAAAAGTCGCACAACACCCACATATATCTATTATAATGTGTATGTTTTAAAACATATGTGATTGAGTGGTGTAGTGGTAGAAGGATTTGCTAAATAACTTGAAGACCTAAGTTCAATCTCCAACAACCACAATACATTAAATTACAATACATTACAATACATTAAAAAATCTCACTATTTTTATCTTGTGTTGGCCTATTATATATATAATAGATATAATAATTAATTAACAAAAAATAGTGCAAAAAAATTTATGAAATTTTACGGTATTCGATGTGACAATGGTGTCAACGAAGGACCATGTATTACATACGTTTCCTAGTTTGTGCATTTCATTCTTAAAAAAATATTTAAGCAAGTAAATATTTTGGTTTTAAAAATGAGCTTTTCGTGTGCCATACCTATCATTTTTGTGTTATTAGAGCATTCACATCCCATCCCCCATCCCCATCCCCATCCCCATCCCCGTCCCCATCCCTATAATTTGAGGATTTGTCCAACTTTTCTTCTAAAACACTCCTCCATCCCATTCCCCATTTTGGGGTTTGATTTAGGGACCAAAGTTTGAGTCCCCATATTTAGGGACCAAAGTTGATGCCTCATCCCCATCCTCATACACTCTCTCTCCTCATATAATAATATTAAATTGTATTTATAATAGTGGGTGAGTTTTGGTAGTTAAAATTATAAGTGAAAGAGAGAGAAAGAAGTAATATAAAAAAGAATATAGGGATAGGGGAATGGAAAATGGGGAATGAGATGTAGAAACTTTTTGATAATTTTGGGGATTTACTATTTTTATTTGGGGATTTACTATTTTTAGTAAGTTTTTGGGGTTGGGGATGGGGAATGGGATGTGAATGCTCTTAGACCATCTCCAACCCATTATACCAAAATAGTGTAATTTTTACATTATTTTAGTGTCAAAATTACACTATTTACAAAATCAACTCCAATCTATTGACACTATATTTTACACTAAAAGGAATCTTTTATCTAAAACAAGTCATAAAATTTTCACTTTATCAAAAGTATGTGTTTTGCTGACATTAATCAAGCTATAAATGGGACATAAAGGGAATGAATTTGTTTTGTTCTGAAAACACAAGGATATAATTGAAATTATGAAAGACACCAAATTTGGTGTCACACTAACACTAAATGTACTTTTGACACCAAATTTGGTGTCACACTATTCATTTGGTGTCATTGTGACACCATTATAGTATTGGATTGGAGTGAAATTTACATTATAATTGACACTATTTTGATTTTTTGGTGTTGTGTTGGAGATGCTCTTAGAGCAACTCCAATGGCATTAGCTAAGTTGATTGGTTAAATTTTAAAAATTAATAATTGGGTAAAATTTACCGATCTTGTAGGGTGTTTTGCTCCAACGGGAATTGTCTATAATGGTTAGTTATATTTCAAAAAAGTTATTATTATTATTATTATTATTATTATTATTATTATTAATTTTTTTTGTCAAATTATGGGAAGAAAACAGGCAGAAAATGACATGGCATTTACTACAGATATGAATTTTTAACTTATTATGTATAATTTTCAATTTTGGTAAGTCATTTAAAATTTTAACTAAGGGATTTGCCCTATTGGAGATGCTCTTATTAATTATCACATGATTGACATAAAATGAGTGTATTTGGATGATTTTGTTTAATATCTTCTTTAATTATATCCTTATATATAATAAGCATAAAAGTGATCTTATCTATAATTTTGGTCACTGTACTACTAAAATTATTTCCGTAAAATCTAATATTTTTTAAAATAGACGATCAAGATTATATCATATCTTAAAAAGAAAATTATATATAAACATGATATAATTAAAAAAGGGTATTAGAATTGAATTTTAAAAAGAAAATTATAATATGAAAAGAATATAATTAAAAAGGGATACATTTGAATTTTATTTATTATTTATTAATATTAAAAAAAGTTCATATTTACTATTTACGCTCTATCTCGAGTTTATAAATCAGATTTGGATGATTTTACAGCCCACGCGAAGCTTATAAAATTATATTTAATTTAGTAATGATTTAACAATTATTATCGAAATTGAAACACTCGGAATCTCAAGAGAAAAAATATAATTACTAATTTTTACATTAATCTTATTCAGTATAGAAGACCTACATTGGTAATCCTATTCAATGTGTGAAACCAAATTATATATGATTTAAATCATTAACATACACTTTTTCGTATTTCAATATAAATAGACTTTTTAGTTTACGTGTTAAAATATAAAATATTTATTATGTTAGATCTAACCTTTTTCATCTATTTATTTTATGATTTAATGGTTCTTATTTATTTTGTCATACTCAAAACCAGATTACCGACTAACAAAGTTTTGGACAAAATCACTCTAATACTTATTATTAAAACTATATTTTCAAAATTATATCATAGTAAAAAAAATTATAATCTAAAATGAATACAATTAAAAAAGATTGTATTAGAATTGAATTTTAGAAAAAAATATAACATGAAAATGATATAATTAAAATGGGATACAAGTGAATTTTATTTATTTATTCATTAATAATTAAAAAAAGTTTTTATTTAATATTTGGGCTTGCTCTCGAGATCTAGAAATCAGATTTGGATGATTTTACAGCCCACGCGATGCTTATAAAATTATCTTTAATTTAGTGATGATTTAACAATTATTATCAAAATGGAAACACTCAGAATCTCAAAAGAAAATATAATTACGAATTTTTACATTAATCATATTCAGTGTAGAAGACCTACCTTGATAATCCTATTAAATGTAGAAAACCAAATTATATATGTTTTAAATCGTTGACATATACTTTTTCGTATTTCAATATAAATATACTTATTGGTTTACATATTAAAATATAAATTTTTTATTATGCTAGATCCAACTTTTTTCATCTATTTATTTTATGATCTAATGGTTCTTATTTAATTTGTCGTACTGAATACCAGATTACCGACTACCAAAGTTTCGGACAAAATCACTCTTATACTTATAACTAAAAATGTATTTGGTTGTTAGCAAAACTATTTAAATAATAAAAGGGTATTTTGATAATCAAAACAAAATATAAGTTGATTTCATAAATCAAATAATTTTAAACATAAAAAATCGTAAGTTTTTTTCTCTTTTGTTTTCGCCTGGTTTTAATTGGAAAATAATTGTTAAACCATCACTAAATTAAAGATTTTTTTGTTAATTTCACGTGGTCAGTAAAATCGTCCAAATTAAATTTTAAAAATTAAAGATAGAGCACATATATTAAATTCAACGTGCAAAATCTTATATATATCCAATGCCCCTTGCGGGGCCACCCAATACAAAAAGTTGTTATTTTTTTATCCTCTATTCATCCATCAAAATTTTTTTTTTTTGAAAAGTTATCGTTCATGATGACGTCATCAATGACGTCATCATGAACAGTAAATTTTTGGATTTTTTTGCTGGATGGATAGAGGGTAAAAAAATAACAACTTTTTGTATTGGGTGCTCCTGGCGGGGCCAATGGATCTATTAGATCTAAGGTGTTCTTTATTGTTTGTTATATAAGGGTGTTCTGTATGGAGCAATGACCTATATATATATATATATATATATATATATCAATTTTCAACAACAATTTGATATGTAAATTAATATCATATATAATATATATAAAAATTAATATAACTGTAAATATTAAAAAGGGAACCGTGCATTACACGAATTATAAGCTAGTATCTTCGTAAAAATGACGTTGTTGTTCTTTAATATTAACTAGCATAAAAACCCGTGCGAGGCACGGGTCGCTATTTTAATTTTTATTTTTAAATTAAATTGTGCATGATCAATGTCTTTTAAATTATGTGATTGATTTTAATGGAATTTTCCTTGTTAATGGCATATACGACTATTGTGTACTTATTTACGTATGTTCAAGTTTGTAATCTAAAAAATAATATGAGTAATATTGATTGTAGTCATGTCAGTTTTTTTTATGAGTCATAGAATAGAATTCGAGTGTTTTATGGGTATCGTCTAATTAAGATGATTTTTCAGAGTACTTACAATACTAAACTGTTCTTCCACTTTTTTGAAAATGATACATCTATTTAGTTCGATCTCCAATAATATTCAAGATACAAACTAAATAGCCTTCAAGATATTGCATAATATTCAAGATACAAACTAAATAGCCTTCAAGATATTGAATTCTGAGAGTTTAGGTTTTATTCTTGATTTTAATCAAAAACTTTGTAAATATTCTAATACTCTGCTCAGGCCTTACACTTTCCTTTCTTAAAACTATCTTTCTAACTTTTTCATATATTTTCTTCTAATTTCTTCATTTTAAGCATCCTTTGCCCATTACTCTCCCTCTGTTTGTTAGACTTTTAAAACACCAGATAATTCTAATTGACTAAGTGAATATATCTTGTGTAACTACAGGCTTATCACACTTTAGAATATTTTTTCGTACTTCTATCATCATAAGTTGATGTTGCTCATATGCCTTATGTTCGTGCTTTGATAATGAATTCATCATTTCTTTTTTCAAATACAGCTTCATCTAGAGATCCTAATTGGAGTGAACATATAGACCAAAAACTTGAATGAGTTTGTTGTTTCTCTTAGCGAATTACGAGACTCTAGCTTTACTTATTTTCTAAAATTTATTATAATTTTTTATTGATATTTTAATTATTTAAAAAATTCTAAAAATTTATCTTTTAATCAAGTGTGTCTTGGTAAATAAATATTTGATAAATCAATAAATTCGTCAAATAAATAATTTGTATAGTTCTAAATATTGACATCGATAGAGAATAATATTAATAAATTATATAACATAATATACTATAATCCGAATCAATAAATGTAAAAATAAAATATAGCCAAAAATTGTTAATATGTTATAATAATTAAAAATATCAAAGTTTGTTTCACTCAAGTAACATGCACACACATCTATAATGTGTATGATTTAAAACACATGTGACTAGTGGTCTAGTAATAGAAAGATGTGTGAATTAAATCGGTGGCCCTACAATTATTATTATTATTATTATTATTATTATTATTATTATTATTATTATTATTATTATTATTATTATTATTATTATTTTAAAATGTATAAACAAACTATATTTTATGTATCACTAATTGATATTTTGATATAATATAATTTATTATGATCCAAATCAATAAATATAAAAATAAAATATGACCAAAGACTGCTAATATATCGTAATAATTATAGTATTATATTTTGTTTCACTCAAGCAACATACACGCATCTATAATGTGTAGATTTAAAATACATGTGATTGATTGGTCTAGTATAACCAAACCAAAATTTATATATCATTAATTTATTTTTTAATATAATATAATATATCATAATTCGAATCAATGAATGTAAGAATAAATTGATGACTAAAATTTGTTAATACCCCGCAATAGCTAAAGTATCTAAAATTTGTTAATATGTCACACTAACTAAAATATCATATTTTTTTAATCACACGACACACATATAATGTGTATTATACAAAAACACATAAGAGTGAGTTGTGTGGTGGTAAGAAGCTTTCTATACATTGTAGAGACCTAGGTTTAATTCCCACCAATATCATTATTTTTTAAAAATAATGAATAAAAGGGTAAATCAATCATTTGAAATGGAATAAAATGTATAAGGATTTAAGATGGAAAAAAATGTCTCATCAATTATAGCCCCTTGTTGGACTATTATATATATATAATACATAGATTGAATACTCGATATAAATATTAAATGACTATGTATATTACGTGACTTGTCTGCACTACTGATTAAGCAGGTGGTTCGTGTACTTTCATATTTTTATGTATTCATAGCCAAAATCAAAATCGATCCGAAATTATTTCGTGTACTCATAGCTAAAACCGAACCCGAAACATTTCATTTCGTGTCAACATGAAAGTACACGAAAAGTATGCGAAATTTTCGTGTACCTTTTGTTTATATGAAACGATCTGAAATAACACGAAATGATTATATCTGAATACTGCTGAATATGTAAAATGAGTGATTAAAAATACACGAAATATTAATGAATACGTACAATAAAATACATATATAATATTTATTATGATATAAAAAAAAAGAAAAAAAATATAAATATTTCGTGCACCGAAAATGAAAATCCATATATACCGACATTAAATATTTCGTGTAATTTCGTATTAGTGTACTTTCGTGTTTTGTATACCAAAAACCAAAACTCAAAACCATATTTTCGTATCGTTTCATGTCATGTTCAGTGTCACGTGTCAAATTGCCAGATCTAGTCGTATTCCATCACATTTATAAATAACTATTCAAAGTAAGGAGACAAAACTAAATGGATGAGTATCTATTTAAATTTTGAATTTAAGAGATTATTGATATTTTATAAATTTTAAGAGATTATAATTTCTTTACGATCGATCTATATATACTACAAGATTAGTATACATAGAACCCTTAAAATTTAGCTTGAGATACTATTAAAAAAAAATTGAGCTAGAGTTGAAATTTTTTTAACTATCGTTCCGTTCATGATCAAATAATATAGTAAAATCACATTTCTATGGGACGAAAATACGGAATGTATAAAATTCAGATATAATAATTTTCGTCAAATCAACAATACGATTTTTTAGACATGCACCAAATTTTTAATAGTATATATAGATCGATCTTAACTGACTTAAATTTATAAGAATATTTCAAATTATACCAAATTTCCAAAATCTTAAAAGATATCATAATCTCAACAAAAATTACTGAGTTATAAATTTTTGTAAATCAATTTGTTCCGGTTATCATTAGATATTAAAAGATTTTTTTGTAAATATATAAGATTTTCGTATATAAGAATAGAATTTAACTAGATATTTAAAAAAAAAAAAAAAATCCTTCCCTGAAGAAACAAAAAAGAAAGAAAATCTAGAACATACCAAACCATTCTTTGCCCACGGTGCTATATACACACTGCCATTCGCCCTAATCTCTTCGCCGCTTTTTATCCTTTTGCACCTAAAAACCCTAATTTTCTCATTTCATTCGTCTCCGATGAATCCCAGCCCAATTGCCTATCTCAGATCAAAGGTAAAACAAGTACCCATCAACTTTTAACTCTCAGATTGAATTGAGTCCTTTAAACCGTATATATATACACTGCAATATGCCCTAATTTCTGGCGGCTGTGTTTTACCCTTTCGCACTGAAAAAGTACCCTAATTCTCTCATTCCATTTGTCTCACTCTCTCATCTCCGATAAAGCTCAAAGCCAACTGCCATCAACTTTTAGTTTTCAGTTTGAATTTAATCTAATAAATCGTTTTGTGATTAGTTTTCTAAAACTTATCACATCCCTTTATGTTTTAGTACTGAGAAACTGGGGAGATGCATTCATACATAGGGGTTTCACCAAGAACTAAAGCACCAATATGGCATAGGTCTCGGAACCAAGTGATGTAAGAGACAAAGATTGAGATTTGGAAACTATGTACAGGGACTGATATATAAATACACAAGCAAAACCAATGTGTACATATATCAATTACCATAGACCATGCCAATGTGTCCCAAATCTCATTCTTCGTCTCTTCCTTCCAAGACTTATGCCATTTATATTGCTGTTCTTGCAAAAACTCCTATGTATGATTGCATCTCCACGGCTTCTGGACAAGCTTTCACATCCCTACACAAGTTTCTTTAGTTCTATGTACTCTATGATTTCATCAAGATTTACATTTTAGTCTTGTATTTGTTATATGTGCCTCAATTTGGTGCTTTTGTGTGTATTTTATGTGAAATACACATGTTAATGATGATTCCTGGGTGGAATACTGGAATAGCTTGTTTAAGATTATTGCTGATATGGAGATCATTAATGTTCACATTCATGTTGTTTGAAAGGAAAATAGTGAATACAATTTATAATTATTTGTAAACGTAATTTCTTTTTTAAGCTTTTATTGTTTTCAAAATACGCTTGATATAAGTTGGTGTTCGGTATTGTTTTTGGTTCTATGTTGTTGATGTGAATTAAATTAAATTGGAGAATATGTGCACATGAAGACAATACCTTGCCTCCTTACCTATTATGCTTGCCCATGTAAGAACATGAAGCTATACCTAGCTTGTCCATGTTAACACTCCAATAGATGCTAGTTAGGATGCTATATAAAGATGTATTAAGTCATTGTAATAAATACACCCAACAAAATACACAACAAATTGGTATCAGAGCAGGTGTCGTGTTCATTCGCACAAATGGCCGGAAACCTTCTTGGACAGCTGCCCGTACTGAAGTTACAAAAAGGAGAGTACGAGCGATGGAGCATTTAGATGCGGACGCTCCTTGGTGCACAAGGCGTCTGAGACGTCGTTCAAGAAGGGTTCGAGGAACCCGCCGAAGGAGCAGTGCAGACCATCGCACAACGCAAAGAGTTGAAGGAGACGAAGCAGCGTGACAAGATGGCGCTGCTATGGATGTTCCAAGGCCTGGACAGTGCTGGTTTTGAAAAAATCGCCGACAGCAAGTCCGCAAAGGAGGCCTGGGCAACTTTGGAGAACACATATAAAGGCGCCAACCGTGTAAAACAGGTGCGGCTACAAACGCTCAGAGGCGAGCTTGAAGGTATGCGAATGAAGGAGACAGAGACCGTCACCGACTACATCGGTCGGGTGACATTTGTTACAAATCAAATAAAGAGGAACGGTGAGACACTCACCGAGAGCCGAGTATGCGAGAAGATACTTCGGTCATTGACGGACAGGTTTGAGAACGTGGTGTGTGCGATCGAGGAAAACAAAACCATCGATGAACTCACGTTGGACGAGCTCACGGGTTCGTTGGAAGCCCACGAAAAGCGAAAGATGAAACGACAGGAGGCGCTCGAGGAAGCCATGCAGAAACAAGTAGTCATCAAGGATGACACTGTGTTGATGGCTCAGCAATCACGAGGCCGAGGTCGTGGTCGAGGACGAGGCCGAGGCAGAGGTCGTGTCCAAGTAGAACAACGGTATAATGATGGAGCTGATCAACAACGGCTGACCAACAGAGGTCGGGGCCGAGGACGAGGACGAGGTCGAGGTGGTCATGGAGACCGGGCTGATGAGTGCTTTAATTGTGGAAAACATGGTCACTTTGCGCTTGATTGCTGGTCTCCTAGAAGGACGGACGAGCAAGTCAATGTTGCCGAGCACGTGGTCGACAGACACGAAGAGGGTGTTCTGTTATTGGTAAACAACGATGGCAGTCCAACATCGGATGCCACGTGGTACATGGACACGGGTGCAAGCAACCACATAACTGGTTACAAGCATCTATTCACAGAAATGACTGAGTTCCAGGGAGGAAGCATTGCATTCGGAGACGGATCGAAGATCGACGTGAAGGGAAAAGGCAAAGTTCGGTTCTTACAGAAGAACGGACAAGAAGGCGTGATCGAAGATGTTTATTATGTTCCAGACATAAAGACAAACATAATCTGCATGGGTCAACTAATGGAGAAGGACTACACAGTTGACATGCAAGAGAAGGTGATGAGCTTGAAGGATAAAGCAGGCCGAACAGTTGCACGAGTACAAATGGCAAGCAACCGCATGTTCAAACTCGACCTAAGGACGGTAAACCACAAATGTTTGAAAATCGACCTGACAGACAAGTCCGATCTGTGGCACCAACGGTTCGGCCACTTGCACTACGGAGGATTGACCGAGCTGAGCAAGAAGGGGATGGTGCACGGGTTGCCTGAAATGGACTACCCGAAGAAGTTTTGTGAAGGATGTGTGCTGGGAAAGCACGCAAGGCAAAGCTTTCCCAAGAAAGCCAAGTACCGAGCGAAGGCACCGCTAGAGACAGTTCACACAGATATCTGTGGACCGGTCACACCAGGGTCCTTCAGTGGTCGGCGTTACTTCATGACATTCATTGACGACTACACGAGAAAGACCTGGATATATTTTTTGAAGGAGAAATCGGAAGCGCTGAGCACATTCCGAGCATGGAAGGCAGAAGTGGAGAAGAGGACCGAACACAAGGTGAAGGCGTTAAGGTCTGACAGAGGTGGTGAGTACACCTCACAACTGTTTAAACTCTTTTGCACGAACGAAGGAGTAAGAAGGTTCATGACTGCCCCCTATTCACCGCAACAGAATGGGGTTGCGGAGCGAAAAAACCGAAGCATTATGGACATGGTGAGGTCCATGCTCGTCAGCAAAGGGGTGCCGAAAGAATTCTGGGCTGAAGCGGCTCGATGTGCCGTGTATGTGCAGAACAGGTGTCCACATGCGGCGTTGGAGGAGAAAACACCTCAGGAGGCATGGACAGGTCAGAAGCCGACCGTGTCACACATGAGGATCTTTGGAAGTCTTGCTTATGCCCACGTTCCCGACCAGAGGAGAACGAAGCTTGAGGACAAAAGCAAAAAGATGGTGCTGGTCGGCTATGATGAGAATACGAAAGGCTATCGACTCTACGATCCAAGTGCAAAGCAGATTATTGTGAGTCGAGACGTAGAGATCGACGAGGGAAGGAGCTGGGACTGGAAAGAGGCCGAGCATGAACTGGCCGAACAAAATCAGCCCGAACAAATGAATGCCGAGCACGCATTGTCCCTGCCAATCACCTCAACCTCAAGGTCGGAAGAAACATCCGGGCGACCTACTAGGCCAAGCACCACTTACGATAACTTAGGAGATGAACGCAGAGTGACAAAATACAGAAGTTTGAATGAGATCTATGATGAGGCTCCAGAGATGCACTTGGTGTGCCTCCTTGCAGAAGGAGAAACCATTAGTTTTGAAGAAGCCATCCACGACGAACAGTGGAGGTCTGCGATGGATGACGAGATCAATGCCATCGAGAGAAATCAGACCTGGGAGTTGGTCGACCTCCCAAAGAATCATAAACCCATCGGAGTCAAATGGGTATACAAGAAGAAATGCAACGTAGAGGGTGAAGTCGAGCGATACAAAGCTCGGCTCGTTGCAAAGGGATACAGGCAGAAGGCCGGGATCGACTACGATGAAGTCTTCGCACCAGTTGCTCGGATGGACACAATCCGACTTCTGATTACGCAAGGCGCTCAGCAAAGATGGCCAATCCACCAGATGGATGTGAAGTCAGCATTTCTGAATGGGACCCTGGAGGAAGAGGTTTACGTGGAGCAGCCGCCCGGCTATGCCAAGGACGGAAAGGAGCACCTGGTGCTCAGACTAAGGAAAGCTTTGTATGGGCTTAAGCAGGCGCCGAGGGCGTGGAACAACCGCATAGACAATTACCTCAAACAAAAGGGGTTCGTGCAATGCCCGTTCGAGCATGCACTATACGTGCAGAAAAGTGAGGTCGGTATACTATTTGTGGCATTGTACGTCGACGACCTCATCTTCATGGGGAGTAGAGGTCGACTTGTGCAGGAGTTCAAGAAGGCCATGAAAGCAGAATTCGAGATGACCGACCTGGGAGTCATGAAATACTTCCTAGGTTTGGAAGTCACACAGGACGAGCAGGGCTCATTTGTATGTCAGGAGGCATACGCGAAGGAGATCTTGAAAAGGTTCAAGATGGAGGATTGCAATCCGGTTGCAATCCCGATGGAGACAGGTTCGAAGCTCTCCAGATTTGACGAAGGCGAAAAGGTAGACGCAGAGCTCTACAGGAGTTTGGTCGGTTGTTTGAGGTACCTGACTTGCACAAGACCAGACATCACCTACAGTGTAGGAGTGGTGAGCAGGTACATGGAAAATCCCCGACAAACGCATTGGAAGGCAATCAAGAGGATCCTCAGATATGTCCAAGGCACCAAGTCGGTCGGCTTATTCTATGAGAGGTCAGCCGAGCCGAGCTTGGTGGGCTATTCGGACAGTGACTGGTGTGGAGACGTTGATGACCGGAAGAGCACTACTGGATATGTGTTTACACTTGGAAGCTCAGCGTTCACATGGATGAGCAAGAAGCAGCCGATCGTAACGCTCTCAACCTGCGAGGCAGAGTACGTGGCTGCATGCTACGGAGTTAGACATGCAGTGTGGCTAAGGAGAATGATGACCGAGCTGGAGCTCGGCCAGGACGAGCCGACCGTGATCAATGTTGACAACAAATCAGCGATCGAACTCGCCAAGAATCCGGTGCATCACGAGCGGAGCAAGCACATAGACGTGCGTTTTCATTTCATCAGAGAGCAAGTGAAGAAAGGAGAGGTGGAGCTGAGTTATATCCCAACCAAGGAGCAGAAGGCGGATATTTTCACAAAGGCATTACCAAGCAACTTGTTCGAGCACGGCAAGTTTGAGCTCGGACTCAGAGATAAAACGCCAATTGAATCTTAAGGGAGGAATTTGTGAATTAAATTAAATTGGAGAATATGTGCACATGAAGACAATACCTTGCCTCCTTACCCATTATGCTTGCCCATGTAAGAACATGAAGCTATACCTAGCTTGTCCATGTTAACACTCCAATAGATGCTAGTTAGGATGCTATATAAAGATGTATTAAGTCATTGTAATAAATACACCCAACAAAATACACAACAGTTGAAAGCTAGATCCACATAAGGTGTGAAATGTTTTCTGAAAACAGTTATCTGTCAGAAAAAACACTGGTTTACACCATGTTAAGGCAATTAACCTGTTTTGCAAAGAGAAAAAAAAACAAGCTGAAATGGCTGTCATTTTGTTACTTTTATTTAAAACAACGATTCGAAAGCTTCTTATCATGGCTTTTGATTGCGCTAAACGTGGTATAAGGCCCCCGTCGTTGTGAAATCTGTATCTGCCACCGTGTTCCTGATCATGAATTCATGATGTACAATGTATATGTATATGCTGTTCGGAATATTCAGAGCCGTCCGATTGAATTACTCAATCCTACTGATTAGATACCCTTGGCTGACTACATGCTCCAAGCTTCTCTCGCGTGTAACACAATTTTGTACACGCAATTTTATGTATTTCACGTTTAAATCGTAAGAGAGAGATGAAATGCTGATTTTCTTGATTAGTTTGGTCTGAATGTGTTCATTTTAGGGTGTTTATGTTATTCTATCTATTAATTTCTTTTTGGGTTAATAATCAAGTGAGTCACTCGAATGAGCTCAATGTATCAAGTTGGTCACTGATTTAAAACCGGTATCAAGCAGGTCATTTTAATCACATATATAAGAGTATCTACCTGGTTTGCCACAATGACAATTTCTGAGTTTTTCAATTACTTAAAGACGGAAAATGCTGACGTGTTAAGAAATATCTGATGTGGCATGTACGTTATTGGGTAACGGATCTATTTGGCCATATTAGTAAGGTAACGGCCTCTGTCTCTTAAATAATATGTATATATAGCATTTGTATGCATGTAAATTAGGGTTCATATATATCCTCTTAAAATTCTCCCCCAAATCAATCAATTCCTTCAACCACAATAATCTAAATATGTTCAAATATGGAAGCCCTAATCCCAACAGTTCATCAGGTTCTTCCGTTGGTTCAGAGCTCAAAAATTGTCATTGGGGCAAACCAGGTAGATACTCTTATGTGATTAAAGTGACCTGCTTGATACTGGTTTTAAATCAGTGACCAACTTGATATATTGAGCTCACTCGAGTGACTTACTTGATTATTAACCCATTTCTTTTTTCTGTTTTCGTGTTAAATTGTAGATTTTTCTTTGTTGAATTTACTTAAAAAATGTAATTGTGTTATTGTCTGTTGTGCTTAATTAATTACTCAATCTGTCCCTCTCATTTCTTAATTACACTTTTCTTTTTGAGATGTCTCTCTCAATTCTTTACATTCCAAAACTTACCAAAAATTGTAAAGTTTTATAATAAAAACATTAACTACATCCACTAATTTCCTCTACTATACTCACTTTTATACATTAAATATTGATTGGTGCCACCACTTTACTCACTTTTATTACTTTTATCTACTATATACTTTACATTTTTTCTTAACCTCCGTGCACAACTCATTTGTAAACAAATGAGAAGTACGAAGGGAGTACTTGTTATCCTTACACCAAAAATAAGTACTTGATATCCCGGTATGGGCAACTCCATACCGACTAAATCATGAAGGTAATGCTTAGAGTTGTTTAAGGCTAACCTGTATTTTTTTAAAACAACTGCTCCTTCCGTACTATCGTAAAGAAAGTTTTGGAGGAGCTTAACATGCCACAAAATAAGTCCACGGAAATATTGGTTGATAACAAGTTGGCTATTACTTTGGCAAAAAATTTGGTGTTCTATGAATGGAGCAAGCATACTGACACAAAATATCATTATATCCGAGAGTGCATTGGAATGAATGAAGTGGAGGTCAATTATGTGAAGTCGCAAGATCAAATTGTGACTCAAAATCAACAAATTTCGAAGTCTACTTGGGATAGTCAAAATTGGGAGGGGGATTTGAAAAAAAAAATTTACTTTTGACTCTAAAATTATTAATATATGGGTGTTTCTCGATTATTCTTTCCAAGCACATTTCATCCCCCAATTTTTATACATATTCGTTCGCCAGCATTGATCACAGGCCCTAGTGCAGTACAGAGTCGATTGTAATTATGAGCTATAGTGCAAAATTGAAGACACTAATTATGAAGAGTGCAAAACGGAAGACTGCCAGACAGAAATATTACCTTTAAACCTTTAAAAATATATATAAATTATATAAATCTATATAATTTATTTATTTATTTTAATAATTGGTTTGATTCGATTTTAGTCGGTTCGGTTTTAACTTATAACCGGAACCGAACCCATTTAAACGGTTCGGTTTTTTATTTTTCAGTTCAGTTTTATATAGTTCAGTTTTTACTGGTTTTGATTCGGTTTCGTTTTCAAATCAATTTTTTGCTCGGCCCTAGTAAGTACCAAATCCTCAATGTCTTAAGTCCTGAGTTAATAATGATAATTGAAATTGCAAATTTACATAGGTAATTCTAGGTACTTTCTGTTTCAGTAATAGTAATTGTTTCACTCTCTGCTAAATAGTAAATACTAATCAAATGTAACCTGACAATCTTACAAATAAATTGATCCATCATATAGAACATTCAGCTTCAATATTGACTCAAAAAGAAGTGTGCCCCATTTATTGAAAATAACTCGCTAGTAAATAAGTATGACCTTCAAATCTATGAAATTTATAAAAATTTATGGTGCAGAAGAAAATCTTCAATCAGATGCATGAATCATTTGAAACTCCATTTAGATGCACAGATTCTTGGAACCAAGTACTATCGTATGTACAATTCTCCCCTTAGCATGAAAAAACATGAGCTTTGAAGTGTCATTTTCTCAAATGCTGTGTATGTACAGTCTTTTTATGGTTGATACGTAGCCACGGTCACCAAATTTGTGAGGCCGTACCACTTGCATTCCGTAAACACTCTCAACAACAGATATTTTTCAACGATAAAACTCTATTCCCTCTGAACAAGGTTACCTCTGCATGAAACACATTGCCCAGCACGCATTATTATCGGCTTAATTTTATATAAATTAGCAAAAGCAAGAACTCACATGTAATCAAACAATCATGTTAACCAATGAATATTACCTAATTCTCGGATCGGAGAATTAGTTACTCATAGCTAATGAAAAAACAAGAATATATTAATAAATAAAACCACAGTTACAAGAGTTTAGAGTTATGAAAATACAACTTGAAAAAGAGGCCGTTTGGGATTGCTTAAAATAAGTTACTTTTGACTTAATGGAGGTGTTTTTAACTTAAATGAGAAAGTAAAATTGTTTACTTTAAGTTGAATGAATGTGTTTGGATAATTTTACTTAAAGTTAAATGGGGGTTTAATAATTTTGACTTAAAAGTGAAATTTGACTTAAAAAATATTTAAAATTCATAATATTTAAACTTTACAAGAATTGAGAAAAAAAAAAGAAAAAAAAACTCAATAAGTCATAAGTCATAAGTCAAAAGTACCTAAATGGAACTTATGACTTAAATCAGTTTTTTAACTTAAAATCGACTTAAAGCCATGGTACACAAACAGAGCAAAAACGAATTAGCTTTAAGCCGTCGTTGCCAAACGGCCTCAAAATCTCTTGAAACTTGGAATCATGAATCCCTTCAATCCTTGCCAAATCTCTCTCTCTCTCTTTAAGTTTCTCTCTATCTCTCGATAATACACGTCTTATTCTCAAGAAAACCTAATAATGCGATGTACATGTTTGAATGGGCTTCTCAAGAGTCATACAAAGTATAGAAAAAAAACAAAATAAGAAAGCAATTTAAAATCTAATTCCCATTAGGCACTGAGCATCAGACTTTAGGTCCTGAGCTCACTTCAATATCAGCCCTGCTGCCCTCCGGCCCTGACCTCAACTGCTCAAGTCCAGAGCTTCCTTTATTTGCCTTCTATCATCATGTCTTCTTCTCCTTTGCACATTGCTCTTTCATAATTTTCTATAAACATAGAAAATCAATCCATCCAAGCTATATAACTACTAACAATAATTATCTAGGACTAAAACATTATAAAACAAGGTTAAATGAGGTAGAATATGATGCAAAAATATCTATAATTTAACCATGTGTTACAAAACTCAGTCAACTAAACAATAGCTAAAACAATAGCTGAACGGCTGTTGTTTGGTACAAAACTATTTAAAAATTCTGCACAATAATACTACAAGCATAGTTGCAGTAAACAAAAAAGATATAATACATAAACATCAAGCTTAACCATAGCAAGTTTCTATTTATACACAGGCAATCAAATCTAAGACGAACAAGCCATCCCCACTACAAAAAATCTGGCCATTTACGACGGCCAACTTACGACGGAAATTTTTTGCGCGCCATATTTACGACGGAAACCGTAAACCGTCGTAAGTAATTACAACGGAACTGAAATTCGTCGCAAGTTTGGTGTTAACAGCAAACTTACGACAGAATTTTCGTCGTAAAGTGATTTTTTTCAATTAAATTTATTTTCAAAATGAATTAATTTTACTGATGCCGAAACGACATCGTTTTTGAAAGAAACTTACGACGGAATTTCCGACGTAAATTAGATTATTATAATTAAAATTATTTGTAGAATGAATTAATTTTTCTACTAGTGAACTTATGACGGCAAACTACGACGAATTTTTTTTTCGCGCCAATGTCGTCGTAATTTAGCCAACTTGCGACGATTTTTTGTCGTAAGTTTAGTGGGCCCCCTTCGCTTAAGTTACGACGAAAAACTAATTTGTGACGAAAATTGAAACTTACGACGAAAAACGAATTTGCGACGAAAATTATAATTTGTGACGGAAATCTGAACTTCCTACTCGAGCAAAAACGACGGAACGATTCCGTCGTAATTGACCTCATTTACGACGATTTCAGTACAAAAAAATCGTCGTAAATAGCCAGATTTCTTGTAGTGCCCTTTTCTTGGCAGGCACAATTAAAAAGACTGATATAATAAATAAAAGTTCGAACAACTAGAAGTTAATAATCTATGACTGTTTCGAATCAAATTCAAGTTTAAACCAAAAGAAACAAAAGGATTAAGGAAAATTAATACTAACATCCCTAAACTATTAGAATTTTTTTTCCAAGTCCCGGAACAAAAAATATGAATTTCTATGTAATCAAACTTTTGAAATTTTCCCATCGCAGTCCTTTCGTCCGCATTTGACTAATTGACGTTAGTGTGGAAGTGATGTGGCAATCGAAAATCACGGATTGAAGGAAAATTTTGATTTGTTAATCTAGAAGTGATTACTAGAATACTGGTGGTAAAATTTTTCGATTTTGAGTTCACTAACATATGAAAATCTGCAGATTTTAGTAAGTTTTTTTTGGTTTTCTTGAAATTAAAGTGCAGATTTCTATATGTTAGTGAACTCGAAATTAAAAATTTTCACGGTCCGTATTCTTGTAATCACTTCTCTGGATTAACGTATCAAATTTTACTTCAATCCGTGATTTTCGATTGCCACGTCACTGCCACATCTGCATTGACTAACGTCCGTTAGTCAAATTTGGACGGAAGGACTGCTATGGGAAAAGTTCAAAAGTTTGATTACCTTTTTTTTGAAGAACAATAGAATTAACTCATAGAATAAAAGTCATACGGCATCTACAAAGATAGTCGAGTCGAACAAATATAAAATAGAAACAATTGCCTATCATCATAAAGAGATAGTCTAGCAATTTGTTGAAAATGATGTATTTACAAATACCGCTCACTTAACCCGCTTCTTCGTAACCTGTTTGAGCTACCGACCATGATTGCAATTCCATACAAAACTTCATCCATAAATCAAAACTAGCTCTCACAATAAAGGAGAGAAAAACAATACTGTCGCTCACAATTAAGAAACGAATAACAAATCTCTCACAAAGGAGAGAAATCATACTGAAAAACACAAGCCGAAAATCGATATAAGAACAAACTGAAAATGCAAAAAATCCAAAAAAAACTTAGATCTGACAAACGAAACCACAAGATAAGCGGTTAATTCTCGAATCCAACAAGCTCCGCTTGAATCGAAGAAGAAAGAAAACCGGAAGCTCCGATAATGTAGATCTAGAAAACCCAAATCAAAGTAAGAGGATGGAAATCCTTACCCAAAAGGGGAGATTATTGAAAAAAACAAATCAAACAAAATAAAAGAAAGAAATCGGGACTTTCCACCGGAAATTAAAACCGGTGGAAGCCCCTCCAGTTGAAGAAGGTGGCGGCTGCTTGAAACAAGAGAGGAAAAGAGAGTTGGGGACGAGAGAGTTTTTTTAGTCAAATTAAGTTATTACTATTATTAAGTTTGATTACCTTGAAATTCATATTTTTTGTTCAGGGACTTAGAAAAAAAATACTAATAATTTAGGGACGTTAGAATTAATTTTCCCAAGTAATTATAAATACAAGGACAATCCCCAATCAAAGCAGGTAACTTTAAATTAGAATCCACTATCCATAGGCATCATTCTAAATATCTCCAATTTGATCGATTAATGTACCAGATTTTTTAGTGATTTGATGTTTTAATCCTGATTATTGCTACAAAGTTTATATTAAACTATATGCTATATTATAAATTGTAAGGTATCCAGCAATTAAAAATATAATTTTGGAATGACTAATAAATTAGTATTAAGATACTTTACTAACCATAAGAGCATCTCCAAGGATACACTCTTTCCTTAGCCCTTAAAATAAGGATTATTAATAATATATGAAATCAAAATGATATTTCACTCCAATGATAATCCCTATATAGATACCCTATATTTTAAAAGTTAAAATTTTAAAATTTAAAAGTTTGAAATTTAAATAAATCAACCAATGGGAAGGGGAGCAGATGACGTGTAGAAAGATAGGGGCTGATATTTGGATCCTCACATGTAAGGATCTATTTTCTCTCCCCTAAAATATATTGGGAAGGGGAGAAGTGGTTGGAAAGTGTTTTTTGGAAGAAAATCCCTAAAATTTGTAAGGGGTGTGCATCCTTGGAGATGCTCTAAGTCCGTAACATACATTTTAAAGTATTTAAGGGATGCGGCCCAATTCTGTCAATTAAGTAAAAGTCTGTTAAAGTGTACAAGGACAATTTCATCTCTAAATATTCCAACGATGTAATTCCAATTTTCTGTATCGTAATTTAGAAAATAAGAAGAATTTCATAAAATCAGCTCCTGTATGTCCAACAATGGCTTATAATTAGGACTGCACATGGATAGGGTAGGGTTGGGTTGGGTCGGGTTTTCGTCAAATTCCGACCCAACCCAATTAGTTCGGTTTTATAAGAAATCAACCCATTAACTGAAAAAAAAAATTTGTAACCCAACCCCGACCCAACCCATTAGTTCGGTTTGATTCGGGTTGGGCCAGGTTAAATTTGTTAATCGGAAAAATATTGCAGAAAATCCCGCACATTGCAGAAAATTCTGTACTTCATAGGAAATGTTGCATAAAGTGTGTTGCAAAAGCCAGAAAGTGTTGAAGAAAATTTGTATAGTGCAGAAAATTTATAGAATGCAGAAATTTGTAAAATATACGTAGAAAATATACAAAATATGCAAAAAATTCTGCATTTTATGTAAAGGGGTTGGGTTGGGTTGAGTTAGGGTTAAAATTTGTTAAACCCTTACCCAATCCAATTAATTCGGGTTTTTTAAAAATTAACCCATTTAACCCGCGATTTTGGATGATTCGGTTTGATCGGTTAAAAATAGGGTCGGTTTGAGTCGATTTGGTCGGTTTTTGGAACCCATGTGCCGCCCTACTTACAATCATGCTTACCCTCGATTTTTAAATACAAAATAACTTTAAATTTTACTGTGCCTCTAGGGTTAATTAAAAAATTCTGAATTTACTAAAATGCCCACCCCATTTTTACATATAAAAAATAGGTATCTCAGGGCACTTACCTGAGATATATCTCTGGCTACCTAATCTCTTGTTCTAGTACCAACAACTACACATAACGAACATATTATGTATACATATATCACACATGTATATATGTATCGTGCCAAAATAACCATTTTTGGTGTTGTCATCGCCACCAACACTCGACACTGAAATTTTGTCAATAATACCAATTTAAGGATTCTTGGAATTGGGTTTACCCGTTAGGGTTGTTTGGATAGGGAAAGGGAGGAAGGGACTAGGGAGAGTAACAGACAAATTATACAACACTATTAAAAATAAATAAAACGGGCATGTCAAATTACGTAATTATCCAATTTGTATACTTACATGAAAAAAAATACGACGTTAGCAACCGATTGATGGAAGTCCCTGTAGCACTTTTATAATTTGTTCATTTTTATAAAATAGTCATCATTATGCCAGGCTATTAAATTGCAATTTTCTAATATTTTTATTAAATATAAATAATGTGGAACACATAGTTAAAATATTAGTTTGAGTTTATTTATGCTATATAATTTAAAAATAAAGTTGAATTTTAGATATTAATTTTATTAGATATATAAACATATTATTTATATAGAATATTAAAAGGGTTTGTTTATTGTAAGGAATGTAGTCTAGCTAGTGAACTATAAATAAATACATTCTGTTAATAAGGGCCTTTGGTCATTTCAGTTGTAATTCGAGTTAGTACTATAAATACTGCTACTCTTTGTATTTTCCACATTATGAAATGAAAAGATTATTTCCACAACTGCTTTCTCTCGCTATAACAAACATAACAAACTCTCTCTAGGGTTTGAAATTTCTCATCGATTCTACCTCCCTTTGTCTGTTTCTTCTCTCATATATGCCTCTGAATGTCATGCCTTGACAAGTAGATTTTCTAGTTTTTGTATGTTTTTGTGTTTTTCAGTGTTTATGGAAGCAAATAACAGAAGATCAGATAGAATAACAAGAGATAACAGAAGATTAGAGCTAAGAACAGAGATAGAACAGCAGAGAAAGGTAGAAATCAGAGAGATTCTAGAGAGAGATAGAAACCCTAGGAGAGAGAAAGCTATAACAAAATAACAGAATTAGAGATAGAGAGAGAACTGGTGGAAAATGATTTCCTTTTCTGAATATTTCATACATACCCACACTACAGGTCTGTTGGTCTATTTATAGACCTCCACAACAATTACAGTAAAAGACTATTATACCCTTACTTCTAGACTCCAGTAATACTACTAATACTACTGTCCTGACAATCCTCCCCCCTTGAATTCAATCCTGTTCTCAGGATTGCCACTGAAACATTATTTACTGCCTTGGGCCAACCTTCATACCTCCTGGATAATGGCTCAATCCCTGTTCTTTCTTTGCCTTTAGTGTAGCAGTTCTTTTCCTTGAAAACATCTTGTAGCAGTTGTTCAAATTTTGGAATTCCAGCAGAAACAACTAGTAGAACACCATGATGACAAACTAAATCTCCTCCAGAATCAAATATGTATACTATAATACTTTTCCTTGATCCTTCATAGTATTCAGGTGTCACTGAATTGTCGAATTCAGGTCTGCCTTGTTCCAGCATCATGTATTTGTACTTGTAAGGCAGTACAATCATTCCAGTTCTCACAGAATCAACATATTGTTGATTAATCTCACTAAAAATCTTATCAAACCCGTCACTCTCCTTTTGAACATTCTGGCTTTCTAGTACTCTAGCAGAATTTCCAATCTCATTAATAAAACCCTTCCTTTGCAGCTGAGATGTTTCCTTCAATAGCTGCTGCTCCATTTCCAGGAAATCAAAATCCTGCCAGTGCCTAAGTTTGCTACAAATAGAGTCTTTCATGACATCTTCTTCTAGTTGCATCTCACTGCTGGTCATGTATTTGAAGTTATGATTCACGCCTTTTGAATGATCTTTTTGCACAAGACCACCTGGATCAAAGACAATCATGCTCTTCTTAGCAAGACTAGACTTCTTTTCCAACCCAAAAGAATTTACAGGTGTTGGAATTTCTTTGCAAGGGTCATTCCCAGTCACTTCTCTCATGTTGATAGGGACAACTGAAGACTCTTCTTTAAAAACACCTTCTATCTCTTCACCTTTGTACTCCCCAAACTTGGCCACCTCAATAGGATCCACACAATTTTTAGCTTTCTGGTTAGCCTCCTCAACAGTTGTAAGGACTAGAATCTCCTCTGGAATTAAAAATTCCTTCTGAATCTTGAGATCCTCATTTTTGGAACCTTCATGTACTTGTCCTTCATTGGCTATGGTAACCCTTGTGCTAGAAGGTTGAGCTTCTGTTGTCATCATGAATTGATTAACTTTTTCGTAACAATGATGCGGCCTCTCCTTTGTGCAAAGTTCATACTGTGAAGGGTCAGATGATTTTGATTTATCTCCTCTTAATGCTGCTAAGATGAACTCATGCTCAGGCCAACACTCCTGGTCCTCTCCTGGTTCTTCAACGGAGAGTTGCTGCTGAGTACTTCCAACTGCTTTGCCAGACACTTCTTCTGTTGAAACCCTATCCTGACTTACTGAAATTAAGCAAGAATCACATTGCAGCCTTGGTCCATCCACCTGTATAGTCAAGTATTTTGAAGCTTGAAACTCTGGTTTTAGCTCTTTTGTTTGGTCCAGCCCTTCTTTGATAACAGATATAATCTCAATTGGTGTTCTTCTCAACTCAGTTTCACCTACTTTTTCAACATGTATCTTCTTTAGCACATGTGCAACCACTGCATTAGGAACAGATGCAAATGGTTTCCTAACATCAGTTGTACAATCCAATCCCTCAACAACACTAGAATTGTGTTCTCCAAGGTTCTGCTTCTGTTGAGAAAGGGCCTCCAGTCCCAAAACTGTCAAGAAAATTCCCTCCGATTGCCAATCCTCTTTGTCCTCCCCAGGTTCTTCATCGTACCTTGGATGCTCTTGATAATCTTCTAGCTCCTCTGATCTTTTACTATATTGCAGATTTTAGATTGCAGGGGATTAGGTGCTTCCAGGTTACCTCCGTTTAGTGCTGCTAAGATGAATGCCTGCTCTGGCCAGCACTCTTGGCCCTCACCTTGTTCTTCATCATAGACAGGTTTCCTTGTACAACTTTCCAAAGCAGCATCATAGATAGGTTCCCCTATAAACTCCTGATGCTGAGAATCCTCTGAACATTTAAAGACTTCTGTTACTCTAGACTTTGGAAGCCATGACTCAAAATGATGTAACGCATCTGGTGTAACATCTGGTTGTCGCATAGTTCCATCATTGCTGACTCTGGCCTTCCAACCAAAAAGATTTACACATCTTTTCCCTCTTTTCTTAGCTTGCATTTGCCTCAGGAGGTTCATTTTTTCCATAGCAACTTCAACCAATTCCTCAACTTTCTGAAGTTTCTTATTAGTACACTCCTTGTACAACAGAATTTGTTGTTGCACTTCTTGCATTAGTGCATTATTGGCTTTATCTCCTTGCCTTAATGTATCCACATCTCCTGGATCACTTATATAGGTCATACCTTTCCAGATACAAAGTACTCAAGCAGATGCTAAAAAATTTCTCAAGTCTGTTCAAAAAACAGATCAATCCAGCTTCTCCTAGTCAATTTATCAAACATTTGTAGTGCACATTGCTTCTACTACTAGCACTAAAAAAATACACTAAGACACCACAATCCAACACACTCACCTCCAATATTTCTCAATTCAAACCACAAAACTCCAACACAACAGTATTCACACCATAATTACCACAATTACTGCACAATTCAAGTAATTTCCACTACACAACTCCTATACTTCTGCACAAGCAACAATCAACACAAAATTGTCACAACTTCTTCTGACAGACAATTACTCAAACACCTTATGTCCACAAATCACTTCTACCTTCAAATTTACACTAACTCCTAACAGTCACTCCAGATTACAAACACCATCACTTCACCAAACCACAGATCAACTCAAATTCAACAATCACAGTGAAATCAACAGTAAATTCAGAATTCTACTTCGAACATATACTGAAACATATTTTTATACTGCTAACACCACCAAAACAGAAGTATACTTGCTATTTTTTGTACTTTTCTTCAATATTCTCAACTGAGTTTAACTACTTAACAAGTAAACGAACTCAAAGCAGCTAACAACTTCAAAACTACCTAATTATCAAAGTAAATCAACAGATCTGTAAGTATAAGAACAAAACAGAGCACCTGAACTGATTCTAACAAATCTCAGGACTTTGAGATGCGATTACTGCAGTTCTAAGCTCGTTCAACTCGTACAGAGATGCACAACATGATTAAGTAGTGGTTGATCGAATTTGAAGAGCTCTGATACCAATTTGTCATGCCTTGACAAGTAGATTTTCTAGTTTTTGTATGTTTTTTTGTTTTTCAGTGTTTATGGAAGCAAATAACAGAAGATCAGATAGAATAACAAGAGATAACAGAAGATTAGAGCTAAGAACAGAGATAGAACAGCAGAGAAAGGTAGAAATCAGAGAGATTCTAGAGAGAGATAGAAACCCTAAGAGAGAGAAAGCTATAACAGAATAACAGAATTAGAGATAGAGAGAGAACTGGTGGAAAATGATTTCCTTTTCTGAATATTTCATACATACCCACACTACAGGTCTGTTGGTCTATTTAAAGACCTCCACAACAATTACAGTAAAAGACAATTATACCCTTACTTCTAGACTTTAGTAATACTACTAATACTACTGTCCTGACACTGAATCTCTCTAATCTCTCTTACAGTCTCTACAAATATCTATCTTACTTGTTAATTGTTGCAATTAACAAGTAAATTGTTCAGGAATCCCTTGATTCCTGACAAATTGGTATCAAAGCTCTTCAAAACGATCAGCCACGTTTTTGTTTCGGTTGTACAGTGCAAATCGAGCCGTCCGAGCTTCAGTTCCTAGTAATCGCAGCTCTAGTCATCGAGTTATGGCCATAACGACTCAGGTGCTTATTTCCTACTTTTTGATCTCTCTTAGATCTGTGCTTAATTCTCTCTTAGATCTGTGCTGTAGCTTTGAGTTTTAGTGATTAATGTGTTATTCTGCTTGTTTCTTACTCGGTTTCAGTAGTTAGTTTAGCTTGTTATTCAACAGAAAAGTACGTACAAAATAGTTGTTATACTGTTGAATTGGTGATTACCGAGTTGACTCAGTAATTTTGGAAGTTCGACTTATGCGTCTGAGTTGTGTTGAAGATTTGTTTAGTAATTGATTCAGAGAGAACTAATGGCTTCTCGAACCATGAAGGAGCTTGCATAGCGCTTTTTTTAAGCTTGCATAGCGCTTTTGAGCGCTGTATAAGCCACCGCTATTGAAGTGCAAATAACTTAGATAGCGTGTTTTTTGCAGCTCTCTAAGTGCTGCTCTTCGATAGCGTTTTCAGAAGTGCTATTGAAGCAAGTGTTTTCTAAGTGCATAATCACTTAGATAGCGCTTTGTAAAATGCTATGCAAGTATATTTTCATTTTTTTTAAAATTTTAATTTTATATATTCTCTGCCATTTTGTTCACCCTGATGTGTCCCTAAAAATCAAATACAAACAAAAAAAACTGGCCAAACAGTCAAAAATAAAATCATTCATACTATTACCATTACATAAAAATCCATTACAAACCACAGAAGTGAACCTTAATAAAATATAATTAATTTTTCAGTAATTAAACAAGTTTACCATTACATAAAAATCCATTACAAACCACAGAAGTGATCCTTAATAAAATATAATTATCACATTCTAAAAAGAATGTGATAATTATTCTGGCCATTTGGAAGGAAGCCATCTTGTTGCTGCAGTTTGTTACATTGATTTTCATCATCGCGGAGTTGGTTACTAGACACACAGCACAAGTCCACTCCCTCTGTACATTCTCTTCCAGGGGTGATGGCATATTTTTAACCTCGACATTAGCATTCAGTTTCGCTGTGGTCTGAGAAAAAAATTGGCAAGGATGAGATAAGTTAAGCACAAAATGGAAGAAGATAATGAAGAAAGGCAACCAAAATCAAACTACTATAGAGAGATAAAACTGCATTAATATGTGTACATCATTTAAGAATTTTGGTACTTTCATTCGGGTATTTCCACAATCACTCCCACGGAATTTTAAGCCAATCAGTTACACTAACAAACTTTACAAAGGTTGTTCAGGCCTTTCCATTCCTCATTTCAAAGACCTTAACTATACATAGTTACCAGCACACATTCCGCAGAAAAACATATAAGTAATTTTAAAAAGTATTGTTCAGAAGCAAGGAGAGAATAATCCAAACAAATGGCATCAGATTTTCACTTTTATTTCATTAGTGCCAGGCTGCCAGCAGCAGAGTAATAGACAGCTGCAACAAGGCATTACAATTTGCATATAAAACTTATTTGTAGTATACTGCATGTGTAAGACTAGAAAGCGATATAAGATTGGCAATAAGAAAACACTGGAAACTATACACACACAAACTGAGAGGTCTACAGATAGTGAAATAGCTCATGCACACCATTTAGTAAAATTATTTATAAAATGTAAAAAAATCAATTAAGTGATATATCCATGCATACCTTTAGCCAAAATGGGACATTGCTCTTGTTGCCTGTAGCCAAAACTATTTAATCAAATTCTTTCTCTTGGCCATCCATGAATTTGGCCCCATTCCTTGTTATTTCTCTTCTTCCATCACCTGCAAAAAACCCAATTTTTAATCACAACTTAATAGCTTACTACGCCGTAATGGAAGACAAACCAGCAACAAATTATAATTTATCATAAATCCAAATTAACTCTTTGAAAAAAAAATCAATTTTTACAAATTAAGGGCAGGTTTGGCATTAAGGCTTATTGCTTACCTTGATATTACTGGATTTAATCTGATTCAGGGCATCTCCGTTGAGGAATGGTGTCTTTCCGGTAGTGTTTTTGAGCAGCCAAATATCTCCCTAGCGAGAACATGAACCTGAACAATTTGCAAATACCATAATTACATTCAATTTAATCTTATCTAGTTCAAAAATGTTGGAATATTACCAAACATACAGGAAAAGCTACCAAACATGAAAAAGTTATACCCTGAACCCAAATCAAAACTTCAATTGCAGAACTAATTTGTACAGTAAATTGACAAAATAAGGACTATGTCTACAAAGATCCAAACTAACTTCCATGCCAGAATTCCCATAGCCCACAACCAAAACCTTCTGTTTTTGAAACTCAACGGAGATTTGTTCTTCAACGGAGATTTTCGCCACATCTATAGAATTAATCGGAATAAATTCGAGAAAATCAATTGATTGAGACACACAAATACACGCACAGAAATACACACAGACACACACTTAGTATCATATGATTGAGAAAGAGAGGGAGAGTGAGAGAGAAAGAGAGAAGAGAGACAGAGAAAAGAGAGAGAGAGACCTAGATAATACTTTTATTGATAGCTTGACGGAGACAGCTGATGGAGAGGTATAGGTATTGAGAGGAGAGGGAGAGGGAGAGATTGAGAGCGGCGGCGAGGGAGAGGGAGTATTAGGGCATTTGAGATGAAGCGTAATAGCGTATTATTGGATTGTACGGGTAGTATAGATAATACTTAAAATATATTAACTACGATAGCCCTTTCAAAAGCGCTATAGAAGAGTAAATGAATATTCATAAATTTACGAAAATTTAAAAAATATCACTTAAAATACGGAATCTAACATATCGTGTCTCAAAAACGCTATCTAAGTGTACTTTTACATAGCGCTTCCTAATAAAACGCTATGTAAGTATTTTATTTTTATTTTATTGTATTGCATAAATGATTGCATAACACTTTCTCCAAAAATGCTATGTAAATGTATTCTTTCATAGCGCTTCCAAAAAAACGATATGTAAGTGGTATCTCCTAAGTTCAAATGTGTAGTAGTGCACACTCAGAGTTAGATGATAGAGAATGCTCTCATGTTGGAAGTACAGCAAAAGTTCTCAGGCACAGAGTGCAAACTAGTTTGAGATTACAGAAGATTGAAGATCTGATGGAATTAGGAGAAGTTAAGAAGAAACGAGAGAAGGATGAGGACTTTGTCAATCCTTTTGGTTGCAAGGAGAGTGTGTCACCACAGACTGAGAGCAAGACTGTGATTAACAGTCCTGATACTCTGTATCATCTCAAACTGAAGTTGCCAAGGTTTCAAGAATATTCACATGTGGTTTAGTGGTTAGAAGATTGTGCACATTATTTTTCAATTTATAAATTGGAGGACAGTAAGAAAGTAAGTATAGCAGGGATGCACTTGGAGGGTTTGTGATTTCTCTCTCTCTAGGGTTTGTGATTTCTCATCTATTCTACCTCCATTTGCCTGTTTCTTCTCTCATCATCTCTCTAATCTCTCCTACAGTCTCTACAAATCTCTATCTTGTTATTTGTTACAAAAACACCTAGAAAACACCAAAAATATCTATAAATTGTTCATCTCATGATAATGTTCATCTCATCTGCAATTACAAAATCCCAAGGTAGCCACTTTACTTGAGTAATCACCGAAGCTTATGTCCCCTTTATTCTTATTCTACATGAGTCATGACTTATGTCCAGTCCACTCTGTTTTACAAAAGGATTTGACAACCCCTCATAATCTACAACAATTAAATAATTAAAACAATTTAGATTACCAACATATGTATATATAAAAAAAACATAGCAACAAGGACGGAAAACAAGATGGATATGCTATAAGTCATGTAACTTCAAAAATAAACATATATAGTTAACAAAATGAATAAGATTACTCGATAGTTTACCTTGATTGCCTGAGGAGGAGCGGATGCAAGGAGTTTTAACCAATAAGCTGAGAGTATACGTGTATCTGGAATACCATCGTAATTATACTTGTATTCAGGTAACTCACCCCCACCATCCTCCAACAAGTTTGAATTTATAGACTTAAACCGAACTAAGTTACCGTCCTCCAAGGAGTAAACATGGCACCCACCATTGACAAAATGGTATATGTAATACTCCGTTATTTTTTCTACCCTTTGTATTAATTAGCAAAACATTATAAATCTTTTGGCCGAAAAATAATGTGTAACCCAGCAAGGTGGTTGTAGGAATCCAAACCTTGCGTGACCGATCATACCTTTTTATACATTGTGGAGGAGTGAAATCCTTTGTTCCATCCGAGTCATAATATAGTATCATCGGCTCTTCATTCAACACAAACACTCTCCAATTCCTGTATAAACGATCATTCTGAACAAGAAGCGCGTCCACAGACAAACAGTCAAAGTTGAATTCTCCGCTATGGATATTATAGGACGCTACTTGCCCAAAACGAGAAACAATGTAGATAATTCCATCAAGGATGAGAGGATGGAAAGTACAAGACCGACAACCAGGAACTTTGTTGAATTCTCTAGCAGTCCATTCTTTATCACCATTACGATATGTTCTAACTGAAATTTTGTCAGTGTAGTGAGCATCTATCACACAGTAGACGCAATCTGGTGAATAGGGTTTGGTGGAAAACGTTGTAAATTTTATATGAGGTGGATTGTCAAATTTAGGGAGGGTGATGACTTTTTTAGTCAAGGGGGAGAACATTAAAAAGTATCTACTAGTAGGCCAGGAAAACAATCGTGGTTTTTTAAAGGAGAGAAGTAACCAATTGTGCTGGATATAACATATACCTACAGTTCAAGGAGGAGGAGAAGGAATACCTAAATTACACCACGATATATTCTGAATTGAAGTAGGGTGGTTGGGAGTCGACGATAATGGGTCAAAGATTTGGAATTCAGGGCTACCGGGAATTATACGACCAAGCCATGGTAATGATGATGATGATTTAGTAGTAACCTTAGCAGCCGCCAACCAGTTCTTGTAAACAAGAAGAAAATGAGCCTGATCAGTGAGACAGAGTCTGCTCACAATTTCACCCAATACATCTGTAGCAAGTTCAGACCATGACACGTTGACGTTGATGATTACTTCTTCTTCTTCTTGTTCAGACCATGACACGTTGATAATTACTTCTTCTTCTTCTTGTTCAGATTTCTTCTTCTTCTGCTTATCTTTTGAGTAATAATGATGAGTAACAATGATAAATAAAGGAATAGAGAGGGTCACCAAACCAAACACTTTAACGCCATTCATTCTTCTTGCTAATTCACTGGCACTCTGTTCTTTCAACCAAAATAACTTATTACATCTGTATAAATATTAGTTTTTATCATATTACATAATTTGTTTATAAATTTTAATTTTGATTTTAGTTACTTTTTCTTTTATTTTTAAAAATATTTTTTTCCAATTATATTACGTAGGTGATTTATAATTAAAGTTAACTTTGAGTACGGATCTATGAGATACTCGAATTGCATCACACATATTAAAATTCGTGCAAAGCACGGATTATTTTTAGTTTTTTTTATTCACAGATTACCAACTTATTACGCATTTTCAAATTGGGTATTATTATTACGCATTTAAGAAATGCGTATTTTGTAAAAAAAAAATAGAAAATAATCAGACAGAAAATTATATACGAGACACGCATTTTATTTTTTTTAAATTAAAAATTATTTTTAATTTTTTTTCTCTCTTTCTTTGAATGCGTAACAGCACCAATTTTTTTTTTCTTTTTTGTGTCTGATTTCAATGCAATACCCATTTGTGAAATGTGTATTAGTGTTACCCATTTTTAAAATGCGTAATAGGTTAGTAATTTTGGCCGAAAAACTCAAAATTGGTATTGGTGTCAAAAATTCAAAAAAAAGGTATTTTTGTCAATTTTTCACCTTTCTATATAACATCTATTAGTATTAATTTTAAATTAAAATGTTGTTGGCGGGATTCGAATTTTAGACCTCTATATATAACAATTTTTAGTATTGTATCCAACGATCATAATCTATTTGAGATACGACCTAACGGTTGTGGATGAAAGGGATAACCAAAAATAAGGATTAACCAAACTATAAAAAATACCTCTTTTGTATTATAATATAGTATAGATATAAATATAAGTCTAAATAATAGAGTATTGTATAAACATACAAGTTTTCTTTTTGATTTTTATCTACCAACTATAGTTTCTACTTAAATTAAATTTTTAGTGAACTTTATCCAGCGGGATATTTATTACTATCTAATATTAATGTGCGTGAATCACTTCAAATTAAAATCAAGTTCTTTTAAGGATTCAGTACGAGTATATAAAATTTTATAAATCACATAAATTAAAACAAAAAAAAATCACATAAATCACATAAGATGAGTTTTCTGGTTAATTTTCTTCTTCATGCTAGTTAGATTTTTCTTGGGTAAAAATTGATATATTTTGATTTTAAATGCTGACTTTGGTTGGGTTTTTCTATTGTTATTCTCTAGTTCATTGGTAAACTTATTGTTGGAGGTCCATCTATGTAGCCCATTTATTTGGGCCCAAGGTGAAGCCTGACTGCCCGAACGATGCAAGCCCAAAGGGGAAGGCCTGACATTTATGAGGACGATGAGCCCAAATAGGACGAAGGCCCAAGCAATTAGGATTACTATACACACTGAATGATCCAGGCCCAAATGAGGATGAAGGCCCATTCCAACAATACCCCGTTCGAAGCCCATTAGGGCGCACGATCACCATCTCTGGGAGTTCACCCACGATCTCAGCACGACTATGGAGAAGTGGGAAAGAGTAACATAAGTTAACACAGGTTCTATTACTCATTCATTCATTCACAATTACACACAAGACAAGTTATTCTACGTTCATTCTTACCTTAAGACCAGTTAACTGATTCTCACACCGGAGGTGAATCGGGGGGCCAATCCCTCTCATTCTTCTCACTTGCAGGTCCGATCGAAGTGAGGATCGTCAGAAATCTGGTTCCAACACTTATTTTTCTTTATTTTTCTTCTCTTACCCTTTTTCTCTCTCATGTTCTATGATGAGAGTAGCCCATTGTTTAGGATTGGTTTCTTAGTTATAATTGGAATTATGATTGAGAGGAATTGTGATGCAAAAGAATTAGTTTTCTACCAAGATTCTTCATTTTTGGACTTGATTCCCTAATCCCTGCACAATGTGTGGTGATAATTTTACAAGATCTATTTTTTTATATCTGATTTTCATGAAGAAGACACATGTTCTTTGAGACCCAAATATTTTGTGTCTCGAAGTTCAGTGTGTACAGTTGGATGGATCTATGACTATATACTCCCATGGAGTTCTCGGTCACATTTATTCTTTGTGAAGGTAGTGATAAATGCATAAGTAAGTTGAGGGAACTAGCACAATGCTCAGCCAAGGACGTACAATATTAGTATTGCACTTATCAAACTAATTACTTATCACGTCTTTAGTCGAGCTGATCACTCACTTATCATAACAGTTTTGTCTTATATATATATATAAGCCTTATGTTGTAGTGGTAGATTTCACTTTTCTTTTCGAAAATTTCTGTAACAAACATTGTCTTATTTGTAATGTGGATACAAGCAATGTATATACAGTTTTCTGTATGAGCATGAATTTCCATTAACGTACTGTTATTTTATAATCTTAAGATGGTATCAGAGCATTTTTCTTCCGCTTCTTCATTGTTTTTCATCTCTTCTATAAGCATGTTCTTGTATCTACATCCTGATTAATTCATTTCTTTAATCGCCTTTACGATTCTTCACTTTTGTGCGTATGTTCTCTTAATTCTTCATCATTTGGTGCATATCTGGTGTATATCATTTCCTGTATATTGATCGATGTGTTTTTTGTGCTACTTTCTCTCTGTATCTTTTCGATCTTAATTTTTCTACAAATCTCTCTTGATCTCTCTCGATTTGTCTCGATCTCTCTCACACATTATTCTTTGAATGTCTCATCATTTTGCATATGCTAATGTTGTTCTAAGTAATACTGTTATGGCTAATCCACAAATTACTTCTCGATCTACGATTCCCACTCCTATATCTCCAGCTAATACTGAGATTCCAATCACCAATAATGATATACATGATGATTGTTATAGGGAGATTTTGTAATAACAATATTTTGGAGGTTTGATGGATTAACGGAGCAAAATACGGATATTTCGCTAATAAAAGAAGAACAAGGATTAGGGTTTTTGTGTGTTGGTGTGGCTGAACTTGATAGGTGTTTTCAGGGGCGAACTGTTTCTCATCCATATCAAGGTGCCTACGTACCCTATTTATAGGGATCAATCCATACGTAGTTCTTGGAGAAGAAGTTACCTAGACGGGCTAGGGCTGACGTGGCAATGAGTCATCAATTCTACCTATGATCCATGGTCCAAAGAAGGAAACCCATGGTCTCGCATGGCTAGAAACGAGGCCTCTCAAGCGAAGCTAGTAAAGTAGCAGGGGCCTAACATGTGACCTCGAGGGGTCTGGACATGCGAAGCAGACCCAAGCGCCCAGATACTCATGCGACCTCGAGGGGTCTGACCATGAGCCTTCCAGTAAAGAATGAGATAGCGATCCCGTTTTAGTCTGTAGATGTGATGATAGAAATGAAGCGATCCCTTGATGGACATCATAAGCGAGGTGTCCCTGTAGCGAGGTGGCCCTGTAATAGATATATTATCACAAAGGCATGTTGGGCTGATTCTAGTAGTGGGTTTTAATAACACAATCTTCATCCGCTAGGCCCATCATAGATTATGAACCGTTAATTTAGCTAATCAAATCAATTTAGCTATTATTCCAAATTCGGGTATAACAACTACCCCCCGAGTCCATATTGCCATTGAAGATGGGATGTGGACACAAGAATTAACCAGTTAATGCCACGATGCGATGCCTTGGTTCGCTATTTGTATAGACATGACCATTGGGAACGTCGTGACCCCAAGAATTTGAAGAGGTTTGACAGCTGTCGGGTCTCGAGATGTGTATTCAACGGTTGAGATCTTTACACGTGTCCCATGTCTTTCTCTCTCCTGATGACTATATATACTCCTATCACTATCATTTCCTTTTTCATCTTTACAAACACATTGTCGAAGTGCTGCCAGTTTGCTCCTGGATCAAACAACGAAAATTTGCAGGCTCTAAGAACAGCGACCCCAACTTTTTCAGATTTTCTTCAACATTCTTTAAGAAAAAGTAAGTCTTCATTCCTTCTTAATATGTAGATTATTGTTCTTCATTATATATGCATAATTAGATGACTTTAATTGTATGCGATGCGATCCCATATAACTGCGATCCCATACTGCTAATTTCGCTTTACGATTCTCCCCTCGCTTAAGTAGATTAACGACCCTTCACTTAAGAGAATAGATCCTTCTTTTTTACTTAGAATAGCGATCCTTGACACGCCTCGTGAGCGAAGTGAATACAATTAGAGCCTTTCTATTTATTTACTCTTTTCTTCCTTTACTCCTTTTTACTTTCTGTAAGGGCACACACTTAATTCTTCACATTCTTTTTTAGATGTCAAACAATGATAGCTCAAGGATGCCTTCCCCCATGCCTCACATTGAGATCAGTAAGAACGCCGCTGCCAATATTGCAAAGGCAGCGAGCACAAGTGAGTGTTCCTTTAGATTATACTTTGACTCACAATGGTCCCATGAAGAATACACCAGAGAGGTACCACTGATCTCGTGGCGATCCAAACAACCTTCAAGCTCGCGAGACCAATCCCTTGAAGTTTTTCCTGCTCAGAACGAGCCCCAAGTTGTAATGACAGATGCCGCACGAGAAATAGAGGCATTGAAGAAGAAAGGAGAGGAATTTAGCTCGTAAGCAGCACAAATCCTTGCTAGAATACCCCCTCCTCAAGCCATGTCACCCATCCACATAAATGACTCTCCGATAGATTCATTAGGCGAGGCATACTATGACGTTGAAGGAGGTGCAGACAACGAAGCTGACTCCGATGATACTAATTACGAGGAACCGTCTTCAGATGATGGTGGTCTTGACGAGGTGTCAAGAGTTGTAAATTCTAAAGACTACGACTATGTTCCTGAGGATTCGCCCAATCCTTACATTCCAACCCCTTAACCCGAGCTCGAGGGGGTCATATATGTGGGTGGACCTCGTCTTGAAGACATCGAGCCTGGTTCAAAGGTAAAACCAGGTGAGCGTCGTATCCTTGTCTACCGAGATTTATCTTCTACATTAACTGTGAAAACGATCACAGAGGGGGTTGAGAAATTCCGTCCCGAAGGTAAAATTATCCTCCCCAAGAAAAAGATGCGATGTTATCGCTTTAATCATGAAGAGAATGGAGGCAGGGTTCCACGAATGGTGCTAACGGTCCCTTTAATGAAAATTGGTGTCTCATCCCCTCTTCATCCATTTATCAGGGATGTTTGCGAAGTCTACCACCTAGCCCCCATCCAGATAAGCACCAATGGATATAGATCCATGATCGCTCTCTACACCGTCTATCATAAACTCGGCTACCCCCCACTTGATGCGAGAACCATGGGCTATTTCTTACAACTCAAGCGATGCGGGGCCAAGGATTTCGGCTATTTATATTTTTCTGTGTGGCCGGAGTTTAATAAGAAAAACCTTCTTTCTGGTGGAATAAGCAATGCAGGCTCATGGAAAGAGCCATTCCTTTATATTCACGAGGTCCCCAGAGTTAAAACAAGTTTTAACTATCTTCCTGGTAAGTTACCCATCGAGGCCGTAGTTCTTTTATCTTTTTTATTTTCGTTTCTTCCGAACTAACTGTTTCAGCATCGCAGTTGGTCCAGTTCGCACCGTCTTGAAGGACGAGGAAAAACGACGAGCCGATGAAGTTTTGACCAAATCAACTCGCGAGGAGAGAAACATTAGAACTCTTCTTTCTTTAGAAAACTTAATAGAATGCGGATTCCTCAAGGAAGGAGTAGGTTCCTCCCCTGAAGTGGGGCCTTTGTTTGCGAAGCGGTCCTCGAAGAAAAGAAAGTTAAGAGAAGAGGCCTCGTCCTCGCATATAGAGATTGTAGATGAGGGTATTCTTTGATATAATTTAGATCCAAACATCGCACACTTTTATGCATTATTTCCATGTTATCTGTCCTTGCATTTTTGCTATTACGATTTGCTAAACTTTCTGACTTATTTCCTCTTTTTCCTTTTGCAGAGATGTCAAATTTAAATGGCCAAGTTCCTCCCTTTCTCCAACAGGGAACTAATAAGGGTACTGCCTCCAAAGGTGTACTGAAAGTTCCTCCTCCCATCAAACCTCAGCTCCCTCTTCAAAAATCGTTAGCGATCCTCCAGCTCAATCAGACGTCGTCGAGGGTCAAACTCGGAACTCTCCTGAACAAATCTCGCTAAAGCGATCTAATACAGATGGGCCAAAGGATGGGACCCTCCGACCATCTTCAAGGGTCATTACTGCCACGGCCTCTCAACATCTCTTTGCCACATTTGGGTCTAAATATTCTGATGAGGCTAAAACTTCTAGCTGGTGGAAAGCGACTCCTGAGGAAAATGCCACCGCCTTGACTAAGTGTCTGGCTGAGGCCTTCATCCGTCGGGCCGCTCATACCAAACATTTCTTTCAATTAGACAAGAAGAACAAGGTGCTTAAGTTCCAAAAGGTGGAGGACAGGCGGTCCCTGGAGGAGACTTTCAAGAAGAAACTCTCTCACGAAACTGCGCAGATCCGTACAGACTTGAAGGCTGCTCGCAGGGAGAGGAATGAATTTGAAAAATCTTTGAAGAAGCTGCAGCAGTCTAGCGAGCAGTCTATCAAGAAGAAGGATGAAGAGATCACAAACTCTCACGCGACCTGGACGCTGCGAAAACCTCGTTGGCTACTGCTGAGGAGACATTTCTGGCCCAGGGTCAGGTCTCTTTCATGAAGGGCACCTTATTTTGCTGCAATATTGGAGGCTTCAAAGGCAAAGTGCACTGAATTTTTATCCTACGACCTTCTCGAGTTACCAGCTCGATGCCAGCCCCGGCTCCTTCCTTTTTAGATGCCCCATCTACGTATAGCTCCCACCACGAGGTTGAATTTTCTTTTTTGGCCTCGCTAGCTGTTATTTCTAGAGTTGCTATGATAGCCCAGTCATATCCCTCAGATTGGGGAGGAAACTCCAAAATAAAATCTGCAAGTGCTTTCCCTTTTATAGGGCCACGAGGCTTGATCTCAATATCAAATTGACTAAGTTCCACTGTCCATTTTAGTAGTCTCCCTGAAGATTCAGGCTTGTGCATTACTTGCCTCAGTGGGTAGGCTGAGCGAACCTCAATCTTGTGGGCCTGAAAATATGGCCTTAACTTTCGCGGGGCCAAAATCAAAGCATAAGTGAGCTTCTCCATGTTGGTGTAGCGAGTTTCTACATCTAACATTCTTTTGCTAATGTAATACACTGGATACTGAATTTTCTCCTCCTCGCGTACCAGTACTGCACTGATCGCGTGCTTAGACACAGCGAGGTAGATGATGAGGACCTCGCCATTAAGAGGCTTCAAAAGAAGGGGTGGCGAGCCCAGATGCTCCTTTATCTTCTGGAAGGCCTCCTCGCACTGAGGGCCACTCAAAATTTTTTCCAACTTTCTTAATTGCCTTGAAGAACTCATGGCATTTGTCTGATGACTTTGAAATGAACCGATTGAGAGCCGCGATCCTTCCTGTTACACTCTGAACTTCTTTCACGCTTCTTGGGGATCGCATGTCCATCAAAGCCTTTATTTTTGCAGGGTTCACCTTGATTCCTCTGTGGTTGACAATGAACCCTAAGAACTTCCCAGATTCGGCCCCAAACACACTTTTTTGGGGATTGAGCTTCATCCTATACTTTCTCAAGATATTGAACATTTCAGCTAGCTGAGAGATGTGGTCCCCAGCTTCCTTGGATTTTACCAGCATGTCAACCACATACACTTCCATTATTTTTCTGATCTGCTTTTCGAACATCATATTAACCAGCTTTTGATAAGTTGACCCAGCATTGAGGAGGCCGAAGGGCATCCCTATGTAATAATAGAGCCCTCTATTTGTGATGAACGAGATTTGTTCCTGATCAGGGCCATACATGGGTATTTGGTTGTACCCAGAATAACCATACATGAAAGAAAGAAGTGCGTGCCTGATAAGTGGATATTGTATCCACTTGGATCGCTTCATATTGGCTTAAATTGATTGACTTGAACTCAAGTTTGTTGTATTTTTGATGTGTTTTCTGTAGTTGTGCAGGATTGCAATTATCGGCTAAGGATTGGTGGTTTTTATTGGTCTTGGAGTTGAAATTGAGCAAAGGAATGAAGGATGGCATATTTCCCTAGGCTATCATGAAGATCATAACGCTCAAGAATTGAAGAACGGGAAGTTGCAAAAGAATCGGAAGAGAAATGAGAAAATTGTGGAAAATTTGGATTTTCAGGTAGGTTGCGAAGTCTCCACTGTCATGGCCATATCTGGAGTTCTACAAGTCCGTTTGAGGCCCGTAAGTAGTCCACACGAAGCTTGGAGAATTTTCTTGAAGTTGGAAGAATGGCCAGAATTTGAAGGAGCGCGGGCATGACTGAAATACACTAAAATGAAGTGCGGGCGCGCTTGGCAGATTGGTCAGAATTTGAAGTAGCGCGGGGGCACCCGATTTACACTAAAATGGAGCGCGGCCGTGCTTGACACCGCCAGAAAACTCCCAGAACCTACAGAATTCAATTTTAACAAGGAAATTACCACAATTCCTACTTCTAATACATATGGTAATTGCTCTGGGCAGCTGGTACTTTCTAGAATCAGTCCTACGCATGGAAATTGTAATTCTTATCTCATTCAAAGACGGAAATTTCCAATCTTCTATTCCCACTCTAATACGGTAATTGCTTGATGGAGAGGCAACTTGGGGCTGTAAATACACATCTTGGGGGGACATAAAAAAGAACACTTACCACAACACATAAAGAGAGCTGAAAGACGGAGATTCAGACTTGAAGGATTCCAACGCTCGTGACAAGCAACGGAGATCTTGATCTACTTTTTGTTTTCTTCTATTAGGCAAACTTTTGGATGTTTTGGGATTTGTTTTCTTAAACTCTTACTCTAGTTCATTTATAATCTTTAATACTTTGTTTACTATCATGGTTTCATCAGATCCCATGATGACGAGCGGTTCGATTATGAACTAATCGTTGTCATGGGATTCTAACGGATTTATCTATGTAGTTTAGTAGTTTAATTACTTTAAAGATTTATGTGTGGTGAATTCTTTATATCCTTGTATGATTGTGTTTCATGTATTTAGGTGCGTCGCGAACATCTAATATGTTAATCTCTTGCGAAACGAGAGTGGATCTTCAGATTTAGAACTTGCCATGCTAGCATAGGATAGGTTGATGTTTTAACATCATGATTTATGGCGTAAATAGAGATATTTGCTGCCCTATGTGATCTATGTGGATAACTTATGCTTCAACCGTTATGTTTTCAAATTCTATAGAGATATAGGGTCTAAGCATAATTGGTGTCTACCCATCTTCTATCTCTTTTGTGGATGTATGCGTAGTTTGGTATTAGTATACCGAGAGGTAACGTTTACTTGTTTCGTGTTATCCGATCAGATATCAAAACCTTCTAAGGCCTTTTCTTAACCAAAGATCAATGACATCCAATCTAGTATCGTCAGGCCGGTTATTGCAGTGAATAACTTTGAAATCAAGCCTAGCATGATTCAGATGGTGTAGAACTCAGTTCAGTTTGGGGGTGCTTCTACGGAGGATCCTAATATGCACATAAGGGATTTCATCGAGATTTGTGACACCTTCAAGTTCAATGGTGTGTCAGATGATGCTATCAAATTGAGACTTTCCCATTCTCTTTGAGGGATAAAGCTAAGGGCTGGTTACATTCTCTACCAGCCGGTTCCATTTCTACGTGGGAGGATCTTGCTCAGAAGTTTTTTACTAAATTCTTCCCTATGGCGAAAACTACAGCATTAAGGAACGCGCCAACTCAATTTGCATAACATTCTGGAGAATCTTTGTGTGAATCTTGGGAACGTTACAAGGAGATGCTTCGAAAGTGTCCTCATCATGGGATGCCTGACTGGATGGTGATCAATGGTTTCTATAATGGGCTGGGAGCACAATCTAGACCATTGCTAGATGCAGCATCAGGTGGAGCTTTATGGGCAAAAAGCTACGAGGAAGCTTATGATCTTATCGAGATGATGGCAGTAAATGAATATCAGAATTCAACTCAGAGAATGCCAAAGCAGAAGATGGCAGGACTTCTTGATGTTAATGTAGTCACAGCTCTAGCAGCTCAGCTAGAGGCAATGAATAGGAAAATAGATTATTTGGCAAATAATGGGATTCGACAGGTAGCTAGTGTTTGTGAGCTATGTGCAGGCGCACATGAGACGAATCAATGTGCCATCTCTACGGAATTAGTGCAGTTTGTGAGCAACTTTCAGAATCAGCAACAGCCAGCCCCGAATACTTATCATCCGGGCAACAGAAATCATCCTAATTTCATCTGGGGCAATAATCAGGGTTTTCAGCAGCAGTATGCTCCAAAGCAACCATATCAACCTCCGGGATTTTAGCAATAGTCTCAGGCTACTGTGAGGCAATCTTCTAATGAAAAATCAGAATTGGAGGAGTTAAGGTTGATGGTTAAAAGCCAGGCAGTTTCTCTTAAGACCTTGGAGAACCAGATGGGACAGTAAGTGCGTTGCTGTATAGGCCACAAGGAACTCTACCGAGTGATATAGAGGCTAATCCAGGCAGGAGGGATAGCAAGGAACAGGTCAATGCAGTTACTTTGAGATCTGGAAAAGTCACGAGGGATCAAAAATCAGCAGTTGAGGAAGATGAAGAAATCAAGAAACATCAGATGGAGGCTTATGCAGATAAAGAAAAGGCAAAATATAATTTGGTGGCTGATCAGCTAGATGGTGAAAAGAGCTAGGAAACTGTTGAAAAATCTACTCCAAAGCAGTCTATAGAGAGCAATCAGATCTATCCACCCCCTCCATTCCCAAAAAGACTCCAAAAGCAAAATTCTGCTGAAAACCCTCCTCCGAAGCAGAAGTGGGTAAATCAGATCTATCCTCCTCCTTCATATCCTCAACGCTTGCAGAAACAAGATCAAGAAAAACAGTTTCAGAAGTTTATGGATGTCTTCAAGAAACTGTCCATTAACATTCCTTTTGTTGAAGCATTGGAGCAGATGCCGAGATATGTAAAGTTCATGAAGGATATTTTTTCGCGAAAGAGAAGGTTGGAAGAATTTGAAATAGTGGCATTGACAGAGGAGTGCAGTGCGGTGTTGCAACAGAAATTGCCTCCTAAACTTAAGGATCCAGGAAACTTTATAATTCCATGCACCCTTGGAAAGTTGTCTTTTGACAAATGCTTATGTGATTTGGGAGCTAGCATTAATCTCATGCCCTTGTCTATTTTCAAGCAACTTGGTCTGCCAGAGCCAAAGCCAACCAACATCTCTTTGCAGTTGGCTGATAGGACGATCACTTATCCGAGGGGTATAGTAGAGGATGTCCTAGTGAAGGTTGATAAGCTCATATTTCCTGCCGATTTTGTGATTCTAGATTTCGAAGAAGACAAGAAGATTCCCATAATCTTGGGAAGGCCTTTTCTAGCTAAGGGCCGTACTTTGATCGATGTGCAAAAAAGAGAGCTTACAATGAGGGTGCAAGATCAGAATGTCACCTTTAATGTGTTCAAGGCCATGAAATTTTTGATAGAGGATGAAGAGTGTTGCAATGTGGAAATAGTTGATACGGGTCAGAGAAAGAAGTTTGATTAGTTGTTGAGCGAAAAGTCGGACACGCACATGCTAAAGCATCACATCAGTGAGTCCACTGACAATTCTTCAATTCGAGATCTCTCGAATGTCAAGCTCGGAAAACTTCCATCCCAGTTGAAGTATGTCATTCTGAATGATGAGTTGGTGATTTTTAAAGTGTGTCCAGATAATGTGTTAAGAAGGTGGATCATGGATGATGAAGTAGAAGAGTGTTCTTATCAATCAACTGTGAAGCATAAACACCTTAGAGGTATGAAGAAGAAAAAGAAAAAATTGATTGGAGGAAAAGTCAAAGTGAAGTTTGTTTTAGAAAAGATGTGGGAAGATAGCAAGAAGGTTGTCACACAATGGGTGAATGGTCCTTCTGTTAAGGATAAGTCGAATGCGATCTTCGAGCCACCATGATTTGAATCATATTTGTCCGGCTAAATGACGTTAACGATAGCACTTCGTGGGAGGCAACCCATGTGTTAGGTATGTTTTCTACTTTCCCTTGTATTACCTTTCCATTCAATGAGGGCATTGAAAATTTTAAGTTTGGGGGTTGTTTGGGGGATATGTAGTTATTTGTGATTGTGAGTCATTGTGTTCATGTAGGAACCATGCCTTGCATATTAGGTAGTTCATGCATGTATGTTCGTATTATCTACGTGTGTTTCATATAGGACATTCTATTTTTATTTTTGTTTTACCATGTGAGTCCATTGTAGTTGCATTTCATAGTATGCATTTTTCATGACCCCTTATGACGAGCTGATTCTGATTGGTAGGTAGGTGTTTTATTGAGTGTAATAATGATGAGTAGAGGGTTGATTTATAGTCTTTAAGAAATTGACTTGTATGTTACAGAAACAAAACTTTTACACGGTCTCATCGTTTGCTTTTGGGCTAGGTTGAGGTCATGCTTGTTTGGTTGTTTTAGATTTAATCACTTGTTTATATTTAGAATTTTCGTTATTCCATTGATGGCGTAGGCACATTTAAGTCTAAGTTTGGGGAAAAACAGGGATTTCATGCTATTTGTTAATATGGTTAATAATGGCTAGTAGCCGGCTCATATTTATATGAGTAGTCTAGGGTTGGAAATGAGAATTCTCATTCCAGATTGCATATATGCAAAAAAAACAGAAAAAAAAAAAAGTCATGTAAATGTTTTTATGCAAAATTAACTAGGGTGAGCTCTTTAATACTCGAGCAATTAAGTTCGCGGGGACTTTGTGCCTAGTGACCTAAGGTTTTTTATAGTATGGGATCCACTAACCCAACGCTCGCTACATGGGTATTATTGTATAAGCCTTTTGGGGTCTCATCCATTGCACGGTTAAATAAGCATGTTTGTATATTATGTGTCGTAGATGTTAGTAATAAAGCATGAATTCCTGGATAACTTGAATAAGGATGGAGGTGTTTCTAGGTTATGAAGTGTCTACAGTCTATTCTATTTATAAACTTGTGATTGTCTTGGCGAAGAATGAGTATGGTTTTGATCTAGTTTTAGGAGTATTTCTGATTAGCATCGCACACACGCACGTTTCTGTCATGTATTGTTAGTATACGGGGACTTAGTCGAGCTCTATTTGGATTTAGTTGCATTCTCTAAGATATTTGCTTGCTCGTTGGTTTTGGTTAGTTTAAAGAGGATCGTTGCATTTTCATATTAGTTGCATTCATGCATTACATTGCATTCATGGATCACTTCATATCGGCTTAAATTGATTGACTTGGACTCAAGTTTGTTGTATTTTTGATGTGTTTTGTGTAGTTGTACAGGATTGCAATTATCGGCTAAGGATTGGTGGTTTTTATTGGTCTTGGAGTTGAAATTGAGCAAAGGAATGAAGGATGGCATATTTCCCTAGGCTATCATGAAGATCATAACGCTCAAGAATTGAAGAACGGGAAGTTGCAAAAGAATCGGAAGAGAAATGAGAAAATTGTGGAAAATTTGGATTTTCAGGTAGGTTGCGAAGTCTCCACTGTCATGGCCATATCTGGAGTTCTACAAGTCCGTTTGAGGCCCGTAAGTAGTCCACGCGAATCTTGGAGAATTTTCTTGAAGCTGGCAGAATGGTCAGAATTTGAAGGAGCGCGGGGGCGCCTGAAATGCACTAAAATGAAGCGCGGGCGCGCTTGGCAGATTGGTCAGAATTTGAAGGAGCGCGGGGGCGCCCGATTTACACTAAAATGGAGCGCGGCCGTGCTTGACACCGCCAGAAAACTCCCAGAACCTGCAGAATTCAATTTTAACAAGGAAATTACCACAATTCCTACTTCTAATACATATGGTAATTGCTCTGGGCAGCTGGTACTTTCTAGAATCAGTCCTACGCATGGAAATTGTAATTCTTATCTCATTCAAAGACGGAAATTTCCAATCTTCTATTCCCACTCTAATACGGTAATTGCTTGATGGAGAGGCAACTTGGGGCTGTAAATACACATCTTGGGGGGACATAAAAAAGAACACTTACCACAACACATAAAGAGAGCTGAAAGACGGAGATTCAGACTTGAAGGATTCCAACGCTCGTGACAAGCAACGGAGATCTTGATCTACTTTTTGTTTTCTTCTATTAGGCAAACTTTTGGATGTTTTGGGATTTGTTTTCTTAAACTCTTACTCTAGTTCATTTATAATCTTTAATACTTTGTTTACTATCATGGTTTCATCAGATCCCATGATGACGAGCGGTTCGATTATGAACTAATCGTTGTCATGGGATTCTAACGGATTTATCTATGTAGTTTAGTAGTTTAATTGCTTTAAAGATTTATGTGTGGTGAATTCTTGATATCCTTGTATGATTTTGTTTCATGTATTTAGGTGCGTCGCGAACATCTAATATGTTAATCTCTTGCGAAACGAGAGTGGATCTTCAGATTTAGAACTTGCCATGCTAGCATAGGATAGGTTGATGTTTTAACATCATGATTTATGGCGTAAATAGAGATATTTGCTGCCCTATGTGATCTATGTGGATAACTTATGCTTCAACCGTTATGTTTTCAAATTCTATAGAGATATAGGGTCTAAGCATAATTGGTGTCTACCCATCTTCTATCTCTTTTGTGGATGTATGCGTAGTTTGGTATTAGTATACCAAGAGGTAACGTTTACTTGTTTCGTGTTATCCGATCAGATATCAAAACCTTCTAAGGCCTTTTCTTAACCAAAGATCAATGACATCCAATCTAGTATCGTCAGGCCGGTTATTGCAGTGAATAACTTTGAAATCAAGCCTAGCATGATTCAGATGGTGTAGAACTCAGTTCAGTTTGGGGGTGCTTCTACGGAGGATCCTAATATGCACATAAGGGATTTCATCGAGATTTGTGACACCTTCAAGTTCAATGGTGTGTCAGATGATGCTATCAAATTGAGACTTTCCCATTCTCTTTGAGGGATAAAGCTAAGGGCTGGTTACATTCTCTACCAGCCGGTTCCATTTCTACGTGGGAGGATCTTGCTCAGAAGTTTTTTACTAAATTCTTCCCTATGGCGAAAACTACAGCATTAAGGAACGCGCCAACTCAATTTGCATAACATTCTGGAGAATCTTTGTGTGAATCTTGGGAACGTTACAAGGAGATGCTTCGAAAGTGTCCTCATCATGGGATGCCTGACTGGATGGTGATCAATGGTTTCTATAATGGGCTGGGAGCACAATCTAGACCATTGCTAGATGCAGCATCAGGTGGAGCTTTATGGGCAAAAAGCTACGAGGAAGCTTATGATCTTATCGAGATGATGGCAGTAAATGAATATCAGAATTCAACTCAGAGAATGCCAAAGCAGAAGATGGCAGGACTTCTTGATGTTAATGTAGTCACAGCTCTAGCAGCTCAGCTAGAGGCAATGAATAGGAAAATAGATTATTTGGCAAATAATGGGATTCGACAGGTAGCTAGTGTTTGTGAGCTATGTGCAGGCGCACATGAGACGAATCTATGTGCCATCTCTACGGAATTAGTGCAGTTTGTGAGCAACTTTCAGAATCAGCAACAGCCAGCCCCGAATACTTATCATCCGGGCAACAGAAATCATCCTAATTTCATCTGGGGCAATAATCAGGGTTTTCAGCAGCAATATGCTCCAAGGCAACCATATCAACCTCCGGGATTTTAGCAATAGTCTCAGGCTACTGTGAGGCAATCTTCTAATGAAAAATCAGAATTGGAGGAGTTAAGGTTGATGGTTAAAAGCCAGGCAGTTTCTCTTAAGACCTTGGAGAACCAGATGGGACAGCAAGTGCGTTGCTGTATAGGCCACAAGGAACTCTACCGAGTGATATAGAGGCTAATCCAGGCAGGAGGGATAGCAAGGAACAGGTCAATGCAGTTACTTTGAGATCTGGAAAAGTCACGAGGGATCAAAAATCAGCAGTTGAGGAAGATGAAGAAATCAAGAAACATCAGATGGAGGCTTATGCAGATAAAGAAAAGGCAAAATATAATTTGGTGGCTGATCAGCTAGATGGTGAAAAGAGCTAGGAAACTGTTGAAAAATCTACTCTAAAGCAGTCTATAGAGAGCAATCAGATCTATCCACCCCCTCCATTCCCAAAAAGACTCCAAAAGCAAAATTCTGCTGAAAACCCTCCTCCGAAGCAGAAGTGGGTAAATCAGATCTATCCTCCTCCTTCATATCCTCAACGCTTGCAGAAACAAGATCAAGAAAAACAGTTTCAGAAGTTTATGGATGTCTTCAAGAAACTGTCCATTAACATTCCTTTTGTTGAAGCATTGGAGCAGATGCCGAGATATGTAAAGTTCATGAAGGATATTTTTTCGCGAAAGAGAAGGTTGGAAGAATTTGAAATAGTGGCATTGACAGAGGAGTGCAGTGCGGTGTTGCAACAGAAATTGCCTCCTAAACTTAAGGATCCAGGAAACTTTATAATTCCATGCACCCTTGGAAAGTTGTCTTTTGACAAATGCTTATGTGATTTGGGAGCTAGCATTAATCTCATGCCCTTGTCTATTTTCAAGCAACTTGGTCTGCCAGAGCCAAAGCCAACCAACATCTCTTTGCAGTTGGCTGATAGGACGATCACTTATCCGAGGGGTATAGTAGAGGATGTCCTAGTGAAGGTTGATAAGCTCATATTTCCTGCCGATTTTGTGATTCTAGATTTCGAAGAAGACAAGAAGATTCCCATAATCTTGGGAAGGCCTTTTCTAGCTAAGGGCCGTACTTTGATCGATGTGCAAAAAAGAGAGCTTACAATGAGGGTGCAAGATCAGAATGTCACCTTTAATGTGTTCAAGGCCATGAAATTTTTGATAGAGGATGAAGAGTGTTGCAATGTGGAAATAGTTGATACGGGTCAGAGAAAGAAGTTTGATTAGTTGTTGAGCGAAAAGTCGGACACGCACATGCTAAAGCATCACATCAGTGAGTCCACTGACAATTCTTCAATTCGAGATCTCTCGAATGTCAAGCTCGGAAAACTTTCATCCCAGTTGAAGTATGTCATTCTGAATGATGAGTTGGTGATTTTTAAAGTGTGTCCAGATAATGTGTTAAGAAGGTGGATCATGGATGATGAAGTAGAAGAGTGTTCTTATCAATCAACTGTGAAGCATAAACACCTTAGAGGTATGAAGAAGAAAAAGAAAAAATTGATTGGAGGAAAAGTCAAAGTGAAGTTTGTTTTAGAAAAGATGTGGGAAGATAGCAAGAAGGTTGTCACACAATGGGTGAATGGTCCTTCTGTTAAGGATAAGTCGAATGCGATCTTCGAGCCACCATGATTTGAATCATATTTGTCCGGCTAAATGACGTTAACGACAGCACTTCGTGGGAGGCAACCCATGTGTTAGGTATGTTTTCTACTTTCCCTTGTATTACCTTTCCATTCAATGAGGGCATTGAATATTTTAAGTTTGGGGGTTGTTTGGGGGATATGTAGTTATTTGTGATTGTGAGTCATTGTGTTCATGTAGGAACCATGCCTTGCATATTAGGTAGTTCATGCATGTATGTTCGTATTATCTACGTGTGTTTCATATAGGACATTCTATTTTTATTTTTGTTTTACCATGTGAGTCCATTGTAGTTGCATTTCATAGTATGCATTTTTCATGACCCCTTATGACGAGCTGATTCTGATTGGTAGGTAGGTGTTTTATTGAGTGTAATAATGATGAGTAGAGGGTTGATTTATAGTCTTTAAGAAATTGACTTGTATGTTACAGAAACAAAACTTTTACACGGTCTCATCGTTTGCTTTTGGGCTAGGTTGAGGTCATGCTTGTTTGGTTGTTTTAGATTTAATCACTTGTTTATATTTAGAATTTTCGTTATTCCATTGATGGCGTAGGCACATTTAAGTCTAAGTTTGGGGGAAAACAGGGATTTCATGCTATTTGTTAATATGGTTAATAATGGCTAGTAGCCGGCTCATATTTATATGAGTAGTCTAGGGTTGGAAATGAGAATTCTCATTCCAGATTGCATATATGCAAAAAAAAAACAGAAAAAAAAAAGTCATGTAAATGTTTTTATGCAAAATTAACTAGGGTGAGCTCTTTAATACTCGAGCAATTAAGTTCGCGGGGACTTTGTGCCTAGTGACCTAAGGTTTTTTATAGTATGGGATCCACTAACCCAACGCTCGCTACATGGGTATTATTGTATAAGCCTTTTGGGGTCTCATCCATTGCACGGTTAAATAAGCATGTTTGTATATTATGTGTCGTAGATGTTAGTAATAAAGCATGAATTCCTGGCTAACTTGAATAAGGATGGAGGTGTTTCTAGGTTATGAAGTGTCTACAGTCTATTCTATTTATAAACTTGTGATTGTCTTGGCGAAGAATGAGTATGGTTTTGATCTAGTTTTAGGAGTATTTCTGATTAGCATCGCACACACGCACGTTTCTGTCATGTATTGTTAGTATACGGGGACTTAGTCGAGCTCTATTTGGATTTAGTTGCATTCTCTAAGATATTTGCTTGCTCGTTGGTTTTGGTTAGTTTAAAGAGGATCGTTGCATTTTCATATTAGTTGCATTCATGCATTACATTGCATTCATGGATCACTTCATATCGGCTTAAATTGATTGACTTGGACTCAAGTTTGTTGTATTTTTGATGTGTTTTGTGTAGTTGTACAGGATTGCAATTATCGGCTAAGGATTGGTGGTTTTTATTGGTCTTGGAGTTGAAATTGAGCAAAGGAATGAAGGATGGCATATTTCCCTAGGCTATCATGAAGATCATAACGCTCAAGAATTGAAGAACGGGAAGTTGCAAAAGAATCGGAAGAGAAATGAGAAAATTGTGGAAAATTTGGATTTTCAGGTAGGTTGCGAAGTCTCCACTGTCATGGCCATATCTGGAGTTCTACAAGTCCGTTTGAGGCCCGTAAGTAGTCCACGCGAATCTTGGAGAATTTTCTTGAAGCTGGCAGAATGGTCAGAATTTGAAGGAGCGCGGGGGCGCCTGAAATGCACTAAAATGAAGCGCGGGCGCGCTTGGCAGATTGGTCAGAATTTGAAGGAGCGCGGGGGCACCCGATTTACACTAAAATGGAGCGCGGCCGCGCTTGACACTGCCAGAAAACTCCCAGAACCTGCAGAATTCAATTTTAACAAGGAAATTACCACAATTCCTACTTCTAATACGTATGGTAATTGCTCTGGGCAGCTGGTACTTTCTAGAATCAGTCCTACGCATGGAAATTGTAATTCTTATCTCATTCAAAGACGGAAATTTCCAATCTTCTATTCCCACTCTAATACGGTAATTGCTTGATGGAGAGGCAACTTGGGGCTATAAATACACATCTTGGGGGACATAAAAAAAGAACACTTACCACAACACATAAAGAGAGCCGAAAGACGGAGATTCAGACTTGAAGGATTCTAACGCTCGTGACAAGCAACGGAGATCTAGATCTACTTTTTGTTTTCTTCTATTAGGCGAACTCTTGGATGTTTTTGGGATTTGTTTTCTTAAACTCTTACTCTAGTTCATTCATAATCTTTAATACTTTTTTTACTATCATGGTTTCATCAGATCCCATGATGACGAGCGGTTCGATTATGAACTAATCGTTGTCATGGGATTCTAACGGATTTATCTATGTAGTTTAGTAGTTTAATTGCTTTAAAGATTTATGTGTGGTGAATTCTTGATATCCTTGTATGGTTGTGCTTCATGTATTTAGGTGCGTCGCGAACATCTAATATGTTAATCTCTTGCGAAACGAGAGTGGATCTTGAGATTTAGAACTTGCCATGCTAGCATAGGATAGGTTGATGTTTTAACATCATGATTTGTGGCGTAAATAGAGATATTATGCTGCCCTATGTGATCTATGTGGATAACTTATGCTTCAACCGTTATGTTTTCAAATTCTATAGAGATATAGGGTCTAAGCATAATTGGTGTCTACCCATCTTCTATCTCTTTTGTGGATGTATGCGTAGTTTGGTATTAGTATACCGAGAGGTAACGTTTACTTGTTTTGTGTTATCCGATCAGATATCAAAACCATCACATGCATTGATTAAAGGCATCAACTCTAAGCGAAATAGTTAATGAAGTTAGGATCCCATGTTTATTCTCATATAAGTAATTCGTCTTCAATTCTCATTAGTTAATTAATTGTTAGTTAATTTAGTTAATCAAAACCCAATCTTGTTAGTTGTCTTAGCAGTGAATAATAATCATACATTGTTGCATAGGTGCATTAACTGATGTAAAACCTAAAGATCTCTGTGGGAACGAACTTGACTTCTATCTGTATTACTTGTGACCACGTATACTTGCGTGATATTGTGTTAACAGTGCCTCGCTGTTGCATCCACTAATTGATCAATCCTTGGTAGAGGAAAACTATCCTTAGTACAATGTTTATTAAGATCAGTGAAGTCTACACACGTTCTCCATTTTCCATTTGGCTTTTTAACGAGGACAGGGTTCGCGAGCCAGTTAGGGTAGAATGATTCCCTAACGTGCCCGACCTTGAGGAGTCTATCCACTTTTTCTTTGAGAGCTTCGGCTCATTCTTCACTTATAGGTCACCTTTTTTGTCTGACTCCTTTCTTGTTTGGATCCAAGTTTAGCCGATGACACATCACACTAGGATCGGTCCTAACCATATCTTTATGAGACCAGGCGAACACATCAAGGCTGGCCTTCAGAAAAGTGACAAGCCTTTCCCTTAAGCCAGGATTGAGCTGCGACCCTATCTTTAACACCTTAGAAGGGTCCTGCACATTGACGAGGATAGGGATAGTATCTTCAACTGCTCCAGCTCGCTCCACATGCTCTGGGATGCGAGGATCAAGGTCTAGATCGTACTCGCGATCTTGGCTTGATTCCGCCTCGCACTGACTAATGTTCTCATTTTGAAGTGGGGTGACCCCAGCACCAGGACTTTGGGCGCGTCCACATGTCCATATTCATTGATAACAGTTGTTTCTCGTGTGATTCCATTTGGCAGCTCTGTTAATGTGGAGGTTTCTTTGCGAACCCACTTTCCTTTTCGGGCTCGCACAGCTGCTTGCTCTGGGCTTTCCTCATTATCACTATCCGTAGTTTCTTCAACGATTCTTTCTTGCAAAACCATTACTGGCTGGGAGGTTTCCATCATTAGGGCCCCTGGTCTAGGCTCTACCTGAATACCCAAATTATCATAATAACCTTCAGGAAGTTCCTCGATAGAGATTATATTACATTCAGTTGAGGGTTGCGAGGCTGTCTTGCGAGCCCTATCTTCCTCTTCGCTTTCCGTCCTGTCAATCATAGATACACTTCCCTTTTCTGCGGACCTAAGGGCCTTGTTGTAGCATTCGCGTGACTCATGCTGCGCCCTCTTGATACATCCAACTCCATTGGGGGTAGGGAACTTCATAGAGAGATGATATATGGAAGTAACTACCCTCATTTCCTTAAGGATTGGCCTTCTCACAATGGCATTGTATGTCGAAGGTTGATCAACTACCATGAAGTCTGCAATCTGTGTAGTGATACAGGGCTCGTCCACTAAGGTGACGGGGAGCCTTATGAGCCCCTTGACATTTAATGAATCTCCAGTAAAACCATAAAGATGTCCCACAGTAGGGATAAGGTCTTTGTCCACATACCCCATTTTTTGGTAGACCTCGTACGTCAGAATATTCACTGCACTCCCATTGTCAACCAGGACCCTGTAAACATTCTGCGATCCAATTCGAATTCGTACAACGAGGGCATCAGAATGGGGGTGGTGAACCCACTTTGCATCTTCTTCAGTAAACATGATGTTTGTATCCTCCCCCTTAAAGAGCTTCGGGGGTCGCTCCTGTAGGTGATGAACATTAGTGAGGGGTCACTCTTTAGCCTCGTGAGCATACCTCTCTCTGGCCTTGTTGCTATCTCCCCCGATATGGGGTCCTCCAATAATTACATGAATGCTTCCGCCTCGCGTTTCCCTTTCTTTGTGGGGCTCTTCATTTTGTCTAGGTGCTGGAACATCATTGTAACCGAGACCTGACTTCGCATTATGTTTCTTCACTTCGTGAACTACCCATTCAGTCAAATTTCCATCTCGAATTAATTGATCTACTTGCTGTTTGAGCTGCTAGCAATTCGTTGTATCATGCCCTGTTTGTTCATGGAAGGCGCAATATTTGCTAGTGTCTGCAGTTCCTTTTGGACCCATTTGTGTAGGTCTCTTGAATACCCCCTTGTTCGCATTGACAGCATAAATGTGATCAATTGGGGTGACCAGAGGGATAAATTTGTCTTCACTCCTTGTAGGGTGAGCTCGAGGAGGGGATCGCCTTGGTGGATCGCGTTCCCTTCTCTTTGGGCTAGGGCTTTGATCCCGTCTTCGCCTCGGACTTTGAGAATCCTTCCTTTTCACTCCCCTACTTCTACTTCCACTGCTGCTCCTTTCACTATTCTTCTTGAGATCTGCAAGTGATTTTTCAACACGCTTGAAGGGCTCAGCGACCATATGCAACTCTGAAAGTGTGCTAGGGGTTTGCTCTTGCAGTTTCTTCCAGAATTCAGTCCCTTCCCTCACTCCAGCAATAAGGAAAATTTTCACAGCCTCATCATTTGCACCTCACACGCGAGGCACTTCAGCATTGAATCTCTTGAAATAGTCATGAAGAGTTTCTCCTTCCTTCTGTTTTATGTTTGCCAGCCTAGATACCGGGGGTGCATAGAGCATTGAAGATTGGAACTGTTTGATAAAGATATCTACAAATTGTTCCCAGGAATCGATAATAACCAGTGCTCCTAGCTTTGAAAACCACTGATGAGCACTTCCCCTTAACGAGGTTGCGAGCAACCTACACCTCGCAAGCTGCGACACCTGGTATACATCCATTTCATTGTTGAATCGAATCACGAACTCACCTGGATCGGTATCTCCATTATAGGTCATATCTGAATGATGCCCTCGAAACACTACAGAAAGTGGAGAAGTTCGAATTTCGTAAGTAAAGGGTGAAGAAGAGCCCATAGTATTAAAGATCCCTTTCTCATTGTTCATCGCATCCAAGGCCCTTTTCAATTCTTCCAGTTTATAGTCTCCCACTTTGGCCTCCTTGTCCCCCTCCTTTTTCTCTCCAGTACTTCTGTGGTGTGACTGAGTCTTTTTTGGGACGCTAGACTCCTCCTGGTCATTCCTGCGATCCTTCTTTTTACGATCCTCTTCATTGTGTTGGGATCATTCTCGATCTCGATCAGATGGGGGTCTGTCATCGTGACGATAGGACTGCTCACGCTCTTTTTGAGAGGGGGGTCTGTCATCGTGACGATATGACCGCTCGCGATCTTGATGAGTAGACAATGGTCGATGAGGGCCCTTGTTTTTATTCTTATTCTTCATTCCGAGGTGCATCAATCTTTTCAAATTGGAGACGGAGGTCGTGTTCAGTTAGCTTCTTTCCGAGACGGTCAAAAACACTAACCGATCTCCCCTCAGATGAAGTGACCTTGTCACGCGATCCACCTTTCTTCTCGAGCGAATACTCCTCCTCATTCCAATCAGGGTTCGTTTGATCTATTAGAACATCCTCGAAATCATCAATAAGTTTTTTGACAGGGCCTTTGCTTCCTTCCCCTTGATAGGTTCGATCACCTGTCCTCGCATTCCTCTTCGATCCTCTAGAGCTATAACGCTTCTCCACTTTTGCAATCCTATCATGTACAGCGGTCACTTGGTCGCCGAGGCCTTTTAGAAAAGACATAACCTCGCTGGTCAATGCCACCTTCTGGACAAGGGGTGTTTGCTCCTTTTTGTACCCAGTCTTAGAGTTGTCCTTGGACACATCGTCCTCTGAGGGGTCCCTCGTCAGGGGATCATCCCTGTTAACCTTATACGACCCATGAGTCTCTCCATCGTTCTTCTTTTTATGTGATTTAGTCATTGCTTCTCCAAATTCAATGACTAGCCCCTCCTTCTAGCGCTAGATGTTATAGGGAGATTTTGGTATAACAATGTTTTGGAGGTTTGCTGGATTAACGGAGCAAAATATGGATATTTCGCTAATAAAAGAAGAACAAGGATTATGGTTTTTGTGTGTTGGTGTGGCTGAACTTGATAGGTGTTTTCAGGGGTGAACTGTTTCACATCCATATCAAGGTGCCTACGTACCCTATTTTAGGGATCAAGCCATACGTAGTTCTTGGAGAAGAAGTTACCTAGACGGGCTAGGGTTTTAAGAGATAAGCCACAGTCCAAGCCCACTCGTTTAGGGCTGATGTGGCAATGAGTCATCAATTCTACCCATGATCCATGGTCCAAAGAAGGAAACCCATGGTCTCGCATGGCTAGAAATGAGGCCTCTCAAGCGAAGCTAGTAAAGAAGTAGCAGGGGCCTAACATGCGACCTCGAGGGGTCTGGACATGCGAAGCGGACCCAAGCGCCCAGATACTCATGCGACCTCGAAGGGTCTGGCCATGAGCCTTCCAGTAAAAAATGAGATAGCGATCCCGTTTTAGTCTGTAGATGTGATGATAGAAATGAAGCGATCCCTTGGTGGAGATCATAAGCGAGGTGGCCCTGTAATAGAGATATTATCGCAAAGGCATGTTGGGCTGATTCTAGTAGTGGGTTTTAACAACTCAATCTTCATCCGCTAGGCCCATCATATATTATGAACCGTTAATTTAGCTAATCAAATCAATTTAGCTATCATGACAGATTCGGGCATAACAATGATCATACATGTATTCAAACAAACTCTTTGTCTATCGACAACAACACACATCCTCTATTTTTTCTTAACAATGATCGGCCTGATATGATTCTTATCTTTAAGAATTCTAGGTTCTGAAAATTACGCCTCATGGAAGCGTTATTTACAAATTGCACTTTTCGCCAGGAATAAGCTTGTCATTGTTAATGGTGATTACCTTGCTCCTATTGCAACTTCACCATTGTTTGTGCATTGGAAACGTGTAAATGACATGATTATTACCTTGATTCTAAACACTGTCTCTGATGACACTAGCAACATTATGAACTATATGGATAGTGCTCAGGCAGTTTGGAATGAACTTAATGAGTATTTCTCTGCTGTTACTGGCCAAAAATTCTATGAAACTCATTGTGCTTTGTTCCAATTGGAGCAAGGGAATGATTCTATCGAATTTTACTATCACAAATTTAAAGGATTTTGGGATGAGCTTCGAGCTCTCCTATTACTTGTACTTGTGGAGCTATTGCAGAATGGGAATCACAGACATAAAAAACTCACTTGATATAGTTTTTGATGGGTTTACACTCAAGCTATACAGCTGCTCGTGGTCAACTACTCATGATGAATCATTGGCCAACTGTGAATCAAGCTTTTATGCTTCTTAAACAAGTGGAAAAACAACACCAAACGCATTTTCCTTCTATTTCCCCTGTTGCAATGATGGTTAACATGTCTACTAGTGCTCATCCTAGATATGCATCTAATAGTTTTAGTGACAGGGCTTTAAATCCAGCTCAAGAGTGTTCTCATTGCCATTTCAAAGGCCATACTAAGGAGAAATGTTACAAATTACATGGTTAGCCTCTTGATCACCCAAACCATCCAAACATTAAAGGCAAATGCAGATTTACTCCTAAGACTGGTGTGTCTAAACCATCTAATGTTATGCAAGTTTCTGTACAACCTCAAGCTTCTCAGGGTTCCTCTGATGTTCAATCTACTGATCATACTTTGACAACAAAAATGGATGCTCTACAATCTCAGCTTAACAATTTAATGTAGTGTTTAAACTTTAAAGGTGCTGGCACTTCTTATGTTGTACCTACTACTGGTCAGTATAGTTTAGGTACCATGCTCTCTCTCTTTTCTTCCACACATATACCTGACAATGCTTGGGTACTTGATACGGGGGTCACTAATCATATGTGCTGTAATATAATTAACCCATCTGACTAATATTCAACCTCTGTCTTAGTCCTTAACTATATCTAAATGGACAAAAAACTACTGTCACTCACATGGGTTCAGTTTATCATCATCCATTGTCCACATTAATTACTGATGTGTTATACATTCCTACTTTCACTTTCAAATTACTTTCTGTAAGTAAATTTTCTTTTCAACTTTGATCTACTATTCACTTTACCCCTCAAAATTGTTATCTGCAGGGCCAATGCCAGATGACGGGATGGTTCTTGGAAACATGATTGGAGGTCTCTATCAACTTTTCAATATACCACCTTCTTCGACTGTTTTTGCTGCTTCTCACAACTCAAATTTTACTGTTTGGCATCAATGCCTTGGTCATATTCCTTCTTCTATTTTGTCAAAAATTAATGATTAAATTGTTCATTGTTCAACTAGTAGTATTTCTTCTTGTACTGTATGTCCTTTAATTAGCAAAACAATGTAAGCTTCCTTTTGTTTTGAGTCAGTCACGTGGGAGTTTACCTTTTGAACTTGTACATTGTGATATATGGGGACCATATCGAACTCTAACTCATAACGGATGTAAATACTTCTTGAAAATAGTTGATGATTGTACTCGAGGTTTATGGACTATACTTCTCCCTACTAAATAGCATGTTTATCGGTCTTTGAAGGACTTTTTTACCTATGTGCATACACAATTTTCCACTTCCATTAAGTGTCTTAGGATAAACAATGGAGGAGAGTTTCTTAGCCATGATTCACTACTTTTCTTTCATCACAAGGCACAATACATCAAATATCTTGTCCCTACACTCCCCAAAAAAATGGGCGAGTCGAACGTAAACACAGAAAGTTACTTAAAATGTCATGAGCCTTATTATTTCAAGCTCACTTGCCTTCATCTTTTTGGGGTGAATGCATTCTCACTTCCACTTATCATTTTGTTTATTTATTTAATCGATAACTTATATAGAGTCTAAATCTAGCATATCAGCTAATTCTGATTTATTTGTATATATATATATATATATATATATATATATAATATACTTAGTATCAATTATATTAAGGGTCTGTATGGTATTGATGTTTCAGACCACAACAACAGTTTTTTTTTAAAAAAAATTAGTTCAAAACAGCTTAGTAATCTAAAAGCAATATTTCAACAACATTTTTTATAAGAAAAACTGCTTTAGGAATAACATTAATTTTTCACAATATCAATTTTTGTAAACAATTTTAGGTAAAGGTTGTTGGGTTTCAACCCAATATGATGTTATGGGTTTGGGTGGTTTAAGATATATATGGGTAAGATAATAATTGTATGTGTAGACAATTATTATATATGGTATGTCTTGATCACTAAGTTGGGTAATTAGGTGCCAAGAAATTGGAAGACTTGTATAACAAGTATGGTAAGACTTGTAGAACAAGTATGGTATGTCTTGGTGGCTAAGTTTTGGAAGGCTATACATACATAGTCGTATTGTATTTGTTTGAGATGTGTGAAAGCTTAAGAGATGTAGTCTTAAGTATTGTTTGGGAGGTGCTTGAGCATTGTTGGCTCAAGTATCGGGTTTGGGACACCATTGAGGTGTTATTATTTTGATGTATTATTGATAACTGTTTTGATTAATAATACGGGTTGGGACGTGGGTGTTTCCACGTCAAATATTGTGTGTGTTCTTGTTTTACTTTTACTTATTGATGATAGAAGTAGAAGTAATACTTGAATATTGTTTGATCGTGGTTTAGTGGATCTTGTCAACTAATCGATTGGTTGTGTATGTGCTCTGTATTGGTGTTTGTGAATTTGGATTGTGTAAGTCCCCTAACCTAACAAAGGCATCAAACCCCAACAATTTCCCTATAAAATAGGATATAAATAAAAACTAAAAAAGACATAATTTATCAATGATTGTGAATTTAATTCCATTTGCATTTTAGAGGTTATAAATTCAATTTCTTTGATAAGACCAAAAAATCTGGTCTTGTTTTCCTATATTCTGTATCATATGTCCTAATTCGATGGTAGATAAACTCATGTTGTCTTGTGTACCACGTGAATGCATATCTTGTTTTCATGGCATATTCATAATATAGATAAAAATATTATTGTATTATAATTTCATAAAACTATCATTCAAATTTCAGAACAAATTTTTTTCGATAACAAATTTCTTTTGCAGTTGTTAAAACACTTCTATCTTAAAATTTTAAAAGTGAAATTATTGTGATGGCATGATAGTCGTCTAATACACGACCTGCATTTTAACTATGATAATTTTACATACACATATTCTTATGAAATTATCATTATTATGATTTTGAGCTAATTAGGTATAAAAATCTTTAATTGCCATATCTTTTGTACAATAATCTTATACATATATTTTGAATGTCACTGTGTCAACACCATATTTTTTAAAATTGTATTATAATATATCCAATATTTGTCGACGGATTAGATTAACATAGTATTGTCAAACTAATGTATCAAAATTTGTATTTATTTGACTGAAAATTGATTTACCTATTTTTAATATATTTTATTAATAGTTAGAATATATGGTGTGATTGCAAGATTAGTTTTAAATTAAAAGGTAACATGTTTTAATTAAAAAGGAAATATTAATGATTGGAAGATATACAACTGATTTTTGAGCTATTTATAAAAGATAATATCTTCAACTAAAAGTAAACGCGAAAAAGATAATTAGTTAATTACCATTAATTATATTATATTATTATTTATTTTAATAATTAGGATAACCGTGTAGAAAATAAAATCACCAAAACTTTTAATGTTTCGGTTTTAATATAATAGTATAGATCCGTAGTGGTCATTTTGTGTTAAATAACATAAATAACATAAATAACATAACATAATATTATATAAAATTATATAATATTACATATCATTAAAATAATATGTATTAAGTGAGTAGTTAAGAGATTTACTAAATAACACGAAAATCCATAACAAATTTATAAGTTTTTGAAATGGTTGAAATTTTGATAATTTTAAGTTCATTAAATCTCGAAAAAATAGTAAAAAATTATAGGAAGCGGGTTTTTTTACATGTGATCGATGATTTTCAAAAAGGTACCAAAAAATTGATGTATTGTATTTATTGTGTATGTGAACATAAGCCACTTGTATTTTGAAGGTCATGAGTTCAATTTAAATAATACGAAAATCCACAACAAATTTATAGGTTTTTTAAAGGGTTGAAATTTTGATAATTATAAGTCAAGTAAATCTAAAAAAAAGTAAAAAATTATAGGAAGCGAATTTTTTACATGTGATTAATGATTTTCAAAATGCCTTGTTATGTATGTAAACATAAGCCACTTGTATCTTTAAGGTCATGAGTTCAATTTAACCTAAGTAAATCTAAAAAAATATTAATTATAGGAAGCGAGTTTTTATATACATGTGATTGATGATTTTCAAAATGATACAAAACAATTGATGTTAGTGGTGTATATGTGAACATAGGTCATTTGTATCTTGAAGGTCATCAGTTCAATTCCCAAGGAAAACATCTTTTTTTATATTTTAATATAGTAAAGGATATACTTGTAATTTACTAAATAGGCTTGAAACACCTTATTAACCTATAATATATATAATGGATGGATATATAAGTTTCTAATTTTGTCAAAAATAATCTTTCTAAATTAATATTCTCCCTCTAACAAGTGAATGCTTACTTCCATAACTTAGACATGATTTCGGTGTTCAATCAGCATAGATTAATATTGGGAGATTAGGCTCTATTGCTGCTAAAAATTGTTGTGCTATTAGAAAATGAGTTAGGTGAAAAAATTGTTGTCGCAAAAATCATATGATTGTTCGGTAAAATTTTTGATTTGTGCATGTTTAGATGTAAAAAAATAAAAATAAAAAAGTAATGTTTTTGTTGATATTTGATGGTGAGATCAGCCCATCTTTCAAAAAATAGCTTTTAAATTTTACCAAACAATTTTCCGGTTGCTCTTGAGCAAAAAACTGCTGTTGAACATACCTTAAAAACGTTAAAAGAATTTAATTAAAAAAAGAATGCTAAAAGAAGAATTAGAATAAGATAAGAATGCTGGAAATCAATTAATATGATAAATATTTATTATATAAAACTAAAATATCACATATTCAAAATAAATGGGACATAATATGAAATTGAATGAAAATAGTAAGTAAACTTCATGCTCATTTAAACTCTGATTCTTATTTTTAAATCATGTAAATTACATCATAATCCTTATTACATATTAAAAAAATGCATAAAAAATTTGGGTAAATGTGATACAAATATAATAATTGAAGTGTCACTAATAATAATTGAAATTTATTCATTGATTTCCTTTAAAATTTGTATTAAAAAATCTAGTTCGCATAATGCATGAATTTAACGAATCAATTTGGATTGATATTGAGACAATTACTCTAATAATTTGATTTAATTATTGCAAAAATCATTTCATTACTCATGTTTAATTAATTATAATAAAATACTTTATCATGCTCAAGAGACGGAGATAAGGAATGTGTATGTGTTTGACATTTAAGCACTTATTATTTATAAGTAACTTAATTTAATAGCATCTTTCTCTTTTTTCTTCTTCGGAAAATTTAAATTTTATATATAGGGGATATCATCAACTTTTTTGGTTGGTGATAAACCCTTTTACTGTTTCTTTTCTTAATTTTCATTATTATTTGATAAATTTTTCTATTTATGAGAGTAGTTCTACCCATATTTTGGGTTTGTTTGTCTTTTGAGTGTTTAGTTGCTTGTAGGGATGGGTATTTCACCCGCCCCGCCCAACCCCGATTCGATCCCCGCTCCATTCGGGTTGAGAATTCGGGGAATTTTTCGGGTTAGGAACGGGGAGCGGAGAATATTTTATAAAACAATCGAGGATCAGGACGGAGTCGGGGAATAGGAGATCCCCGTCCCGATCCCCGATTTTAATATTATTTAAAAATATATTTATATATGTATACAATTAAATTATTATAAGTAACTATATATATATATATATATATATATTATTTAAAATTTAAATTCATATCATAGATTCATAGTTTTAAGAGTAAAATTAAATTTAATTATAATTATTTAATTATTTTTTTAATATAAATAAATATTAATTCGAAATGTTTTTTAGAATAAGTAATTGAATTTAAAATATGTATTATATATTATGCTTTAGAAAATTAATTTAATTAAAAAATTATTAGAGAATGAATAAAATTTACTATTGAAAAAATATTAAAATCCTTGATTCCCTACGGGGATCCCCGTTTCCCATTTGGGGCGGGATCCCCGTTTCCCGTTCGAGCCGGGTGATGTGCTAAAAATAAATAATTAAAATCGTAAGCGCACGATCATCATTTTAATATTTAAGATTCGATCCACAGGGACTAATATTTATTTTGCAAAACCTTAATTCTTAACTTAGGCGAATTAGAACAATTTGGGATTTTTGTAAATTTGGATTTATGCTTTTTAATTCCTAAAAGAAAATTTTAAAAAAAAAGAATTTAATTTAATCTGATTTTAATTTAACGAATTAAAATTTAAAAGAATAGAAAAATTAGCCACTCTTAATTTCTAATTTAATCGGACTATAACAAATGATTTTTTTTTCGGAAAATTTAGATTAAAAGAAAAATTAAATCACTATTTTTAGAAAAAGATTGATCATTATTCTAATTTTAAACCAATTAATTAAAAGTGACAATAACAAAAATTAACATATTCTAAAATTCTAAATTTGGATTAAAACTAAATTTTATTTCTAAAAATTATTATTATTATTATTATTATTATTTTTCGAATTGAAATTATTTACAAGAAATTTTAGACCAGAAATTTATTCGAAACAAGCCGTTCAACAAACCAACAGGATTCAAACTCACGATTAACACTACACAACACGATTATCACTCTATTAACACTGCAAGTGAAACAAACGTATTAAAATAACGACTCAGGAACTCAATAAAACTCCACGAATACAGACACGAGGGACACAGTGAAAACAGGAACAAAACGACTCAGTAGCCAATCGAACAAAGAAACCAGCAACACGGACTCGGTAACTCGGAAAACATAACTCGAAACACACACAATCCTCACAAAATGAACTCAAAGACACCCAAACAACAAATCGTACTTAGCGTAACTCAGACTCGTGGACTAGAAAATTCAGAAAACCCAGTCAACTCGGCCAGAAATGCAGTAGTATAAAAAAGAACGAAAATAAATAGGTGGCAGCGAACTCAGCAACGGACTCGCAAAAACAAAGCATGATTAGAAAATACATGATAAATAAATTCGAACAACAGAGAAAAAACACATTTGAGCCAAGGGCGGAGCCAGAAAATTTTTTCCCACTGGGCTAAGAAAAAAATTGCAGATATCAGGGATCGAACTTGTACATTTTGTGAAAACTTCCAAAGCTTCAACCACTGGGGCAACAACAATTTATCAATGAAAATGAACAACTTACTAATAAAATTGTATTTTCCTCGGTTTTTTGTTTTATGTAAGTGAAAAATGCAGCAGAAAGGAGTCGAACCTATACCTTCTCTGAAAAATTCTAGCCTCTCAACCATATGGGCTACAGAAGTTTAATGCCAAGCATGTAGTAGTAATATATAGATACTAAAAATTTTGCCCTGGGCTACAACCCACCACAGCCTTCAACGTGGCTCCGCCCCTGATTTGAGCGACTTTGATAATCAACTCAAACGCAGGAATCGCAAAACTCCGACATCAATTTTCAAATACTACAACCACGAACAACACAATTCTACAAATTAATCCATTACAATCGAACTCAAAAACAAACAAACTCAGTCAGCGATTTACACAATCGAACAAACAGTGTACTGGGCAATTGAATTAAAGGAAAACTCAGAACTAAAACTCAACAGCAAACTCGCCCAAAAACTCAACAACGCAAACAATCTAATCGAACTTAGTAACTCAAATGAACACAGTGGCTCGAAACAACGAAAAATAACAACTCGATGAACAAAACTCAGCTGCAAACTCGCTAATTAACTCAGCTACACATCAACAAAACAACAGAAAATAGGGGAAAGGGATTGGTTCGAATAAGAAGAAAAGAAACTTGGGGAGTATTTGTATGTATTGTAATCGAAGTAAGGAAGGTGAACTCGCAAAACAGCGGACAACAAATTACGAATAAATATCATACCAAAAACTCAACTCTAAATTAAAGTTTGCGATTTAAAAAACTAAATTAAAGTAGAAGAATTGGGGGAAGTGGCTTGGTTTGATGAAGGAGAAGGAAGAAAATGAGAAGAAGGAGGGGGGAGAGTCGAACGAGAGCAAGAGAAGGAGAGGGAAGCTGGGTTTCGATCGGTGAAGATAAGAGAGTAGGCTGGGTTTGTGAGGCTTTGAATCATATAAAAAACAGGGGATTGAGAGAAAATGGGCTGGGTTTTAAACTTTGTTCGATAAAAAAACTAGAGATTTGGACTGTGTAAATCAGGAAACAGGGGAGCTCAATTGAATTAAAAAGTGATTTTTTTGCTTCGAATAAACAAATTAAAAACAGGAAAAATATGTACTAAAAATTAAAATGTTTACAAGAACTGCAAATAAAAATTACAACAATAAATTTAGGAGTGTTCTAATACTAATAGTTGTTCTAAAACTAAGGGGTTGTGTTTTTTTTTAACAAGAGAAAAAATGAGGCTATTTATAGGAAAAAATTTGGGATTTTGGTTGGTGTGGATTAATCCCCACCATTCATTTTGTTTGGTGTGGTTCAATCCTAGCTATCCATTTTTCTAAAATTGGTTTTGCACCACACCCCCTTCTCTTTCCTTTTCTTCTATTTTGGTCCTTTTTTTCTTTTTCTCTTCCTTGACGTTTATTTCTTTATTTTGCCATTTCTTCATTTTTTTTCTTGAATTTCCTGAAATGCAACAAAATAATTTATTAAAATACAAATTCAAACAATAAATAGGTAATAAAAATATGCAAAAATATGCACTTATCAGCGGGAATCAGGGAGCAAAATATTCCCCATTCGGTTATCGGGGCGGGTTCGGGATCGGGGACGGGGAGTGCACTCTCCAATCCCAAAGTGACCCAACGCCCATCTTTATTTGCTTGTCTTTCCTTGTGAGAGTTTTGAGTGTTTTATGTTCAGGATCGTAGATCTACGTACAATATTGATTCGTTGATGAGGGTCTACATGGTATTGCAATTATGGTCAACTTTTCGTATACGTTACCACAAAACATGCATACATATTTTTTATGATGATTACACCAAATCGTTAGATTGTATATCCAAAAAAGTTGTATATCTCAGCGATATGGGAGAAGGATGCTCTAAAATGCAAGATTTACTCAACGATTGTTGTTTTAACAAATAAATTTTTGATTTGATCGTTATTATGTGTTTATTAAATTTGATTATTTTTGTAGATGACGTATGGCTAATCATTGATGGAGTATTTTACCTTTTAAAAAAATGTACTTAAAATTTATAAAAATGACTTGTTGATTTTGATACACTAAAAATATTAAAGGGATGTATTCAGTTTAGATTCTTTATGATTTTTTTGGATTTCAAAATTTTGGGAGTAATTAATCTGGATTTTAAAATATTCATTAAATTGTGGGTGTATTCAACAAAAATTTAAACAATTTTTTAAGATATATGATATATTCAATTTAGATTTTAAAAAATTTTTGGTATTTAATCCATATTTCAAATAATCTTTTAAAATCTAGAGGCATTCAATGTAGATTATAAACAATCCACTAAAATCTAGTGATATTTAAAAACTTATTGACTATGAAATTTTTTTAAAAATTCTTGAATTTTGTAAAATTTCACAGTGTATTTTAAATTTAAAAAAACTCAACTAATTCTGAGAGATTCGATAGAATTTAAGCTCAACTCTAGACTTCGAATTCTCCGTGGACTATACCAATTCTAGATGGAATCTACATAATTAGCGACAATCTATTAAATTATTAAGGGGTGTATTCAATTTAGATTGTATAGGATATTTTTGTATTTCAAAATTTTGAAAATATTTAATTTTGATTTAAAAAATTTCATTTTAATGTGTGTGTATTCAACAAACAATTTAAACAATTCATTAAAATCTATGATATTCAATTCAGATTTTAAAACGTTTGAGGATATTTAGTCCATATTTCAAATTATCTTTTAAATCTAGAGTCATTAAATACGGATTATAAACTATGCATTAAAATTTAATGATATTTAAAAACTTTTTGACTTTAAGAAATTTAAAGAAATCCGAAAATTTTATAAAATATCACAATATATTTTAATTTTTTAAAATCTCATCAAAATCCAAAAAATTCTATTAAATTTAGACTCTACAATCAGCGAGAATTTATTAAAATTATTGAATTAATTATAATTTGTTAAAATCTAAAAGAAATATTAAACGCATAAATTTTGGGCCAATGGCCCATTCAAGTGAAAACCCAAATTTAGGGATGTTTATCAAAGCGCAAAAATCGCCCGCAGCGTACCATACCGCACCGCGGAACATGATTTTTATTTTTCGTGGTGCGGTTATGATTGAAAATTTGACAAATTGTGCGGTGCGGATCGCGATTTTGAATTTTAGTTATACAGTTCAAATTACATTACACCACAATATTTAATATATTTATATATTTTATATAATATATATACATATATATATATATATTGTATATTTTTTTATTCTACTATTTGTGATGTTTTCACTAAGAATTATTGTAATTGTGTTTTTCTAATCGAATATTGAATTGTATTAAATATTTATAATTGTCAATGTACTATTTACCTTTTGCCAAAATGTTAATATTTGTCAATATACTATTTGACTTTTGTTAAAACTTTATAAAATTATGTCATTGTAATAAAGTCTTATGATTTGGGACAAAATTTTACATGACTTTTACATTATTATTTTATTTTCTTCAATTCCTTTTATTTCAGAATTTTGTCATTTTTCTCTCACACAAAAAACTTCTCTTTTACGTACACAAGCTCTAACTCGGGAATAAAATAACAACAAATCATCTTACATACACAAATCATCTTTTTACCTATACAAACAGTTGATTTAAAAATTAATAAATTAATAATTATTTTATATTACTCTTGTAAATGATAAATTTTATAAGTGATATTATTAATATACCTTCTTATTATAAAATTTTTAATAAACTTATAATTTATGATTTTTTTTTCTTATGTTACTTATTTATTATATTTTATATTCATATTACTATAAGTTAGGGCTGTAAACGAATAGAGTTGAGTTTCGTTTCAGCCGAGCCGAGCTGAGCTTAATTTTTTTTTAAAATGAACCAAGTCAAGCCGATTTTGCTAACTGAATGAAAAGTGATGTTCAAGATCGACTCGCTAATAAACGACTCAAAGACGAATTTGGTCACGAATAATTCGAGTCGAACCGAATCGAGTTGTTACTAATAGTTCGTATATTTTAAACTCATTCAAATTCGATTTTTAAAATGACTCTTGCGATTTATATTCTCACAACCAAATTACATTTTAAGATTTATGATTTTATCGATCAATGATGTATTTCTAGGGATGACAATATACAGAGTTTGGATCTGTTCAATTACATTTTAAATTCATGATATGTAAGTTACATTCATATTAATATAAGTTATCGATCAAAAGTCATTATATGTAAGTAAAATTCCTCAAAAGTCAAAATAAAAAAGTCTATAAAAGTAATGATGAAATATACGAATTCTATAAAATCATTAAAAGTTTATCAAATCAGTAAAAATCATTGACTTTTATAATATCAATTAAAATCATTTGAAATCCTATTACAATCAATGTTCTAAAAAGCGCATTAAGCGGCCGCCTAAGCGGAATTGGCACAAAAACGCTTCGCTTTGAACAAAATCGGGTTGTTAATCGTTTAAAAGGTTTAGGCGACTTAATCGGGTCAAAAGCGGATTAAGCGGAAAAATTAAAAAAAATTGTATTTTCTATGTCCATTTTGACTAATATTGTATGTGACTAATTTATAATTTTATATTTCTAAATGTCACGTTTCTAAATGTTATGTTACGTTTGATAATATGTCATATATGAATGTTATCTTTTAAAAAAAATTAGTATTATATTTATTTATATAAATATATATTTATTTATAATCCGATTAATGATCCATTTTTAAAACCGCTTAAGCGTCTATTTAACGCTTAAGCGGTGGAAGTTCTCTATCAACCAAAAATGTGGGACCGCGCTAGATGGTCCTTCCACCGCTTAGGTCCGATTTGCGCTTTTTACAACACTGACTACAATATTAATTTGATTGTGATTTGGACAAAAAAACCGCACAGCCAGCACCCTACCCAAATTAACATTTTCCCGCTCTCACTCGTTTTCCTGTACTACCCCTACTCCTCTCTACAATAAGCCACGTCTCAAACCCTCACTCACTCTTGTATTTTAGTATTTTCCCCCTTCCGTACCGAAAAACCCTAATTCTCTCATTTCATTCCTTTCACTCTCTTATCTCTGATGGACCCCAAGCCTGATTCTCAATCTCCGGTGATAGGTAAAACAACTCCATCAACTTTTAATTTATCATTTTTAATTTTTTCTTTTCAATCGCCTAGTAAATTATTTGTTTTAAGATCATTTCTAGAATTTTTTTGATTGTGTAAATCGTAATCTAGATTATTATAACACGAGATTGCTATGTATGTAACTTTAGTTGCATGCTTACTAAATTGAGTGTACATATATATGCTAAGTTTGTAATTGAGATATGTATCCTCGAAAAATTCAAGATTTGTATGTTTTTGTTGTCATTTGTATAGATTTACTTTCATCGAACATTTGGCGAGGAGTTTTGTTTCGTTTTTGTTGTTTGCATGTGTATGTGAGTATTTTTTTAGGCGAATAATATTTTTCGAGGGTTTGTTGAATTTGTAGATGTCTTTCGTATGAGATTAGTTTGATACAACTGACAAAAGGACAATTTTGATCACCTTTCTAGCTTGTTTTAAATGTTTTATGTATTTTTTCGTTTTTTTTTGTGAAGTCTTTTGTCGTTATTGATTAAGTAATTAATATGTAAAATGTTGAGCAGGAAATGATGATCATGAAATTCCGGCTTCTGATTATGATGGTAAAGGCAAAGAAGGTATATGTACAATTATGTAACAATTGTATTTTATTATATTTTTAAAAATTCCCTATATCTGTATTAAAATGTTTGACTCTTTTTAAATTTTTATTTTAATTATGATTGTGCAAAGTAAGAAATTGATGTATGGGACGAAATAAGCTTTAAGTGATATGTTTGTTTATGTGTAGTATTTAATCTGTCCCGTATTCCCTGAATGCAGGTCAAGATGTTTTGAGGATGACCGAGGAGAATGGTGGTCAGAGCGATTTAATATTTGATTTAGAATCGAAAAATGATTTTGAATCAAGTGATGATGAAAGCTTTGAAAGCGATTCTGATCAAGAAAGACAGGCGACGAGTAAGAAAGCAGCAGAAGACAATTTGGCGGAGAGAGTTAATTTTGGGGTTCAAGAAGTTCCTGAGCTTGAAATCGATGGATCTGTTGAGATGAATGTAAAAAAGATGAGGAAGAGGAAAAAGGATAGGCCAATATTGATGTGGGAAGTTTGGGAAGAAGAACATGATAGATGGTTAACATCTCACCAGGATGCAGACATAGATGTAGGTAATCAGAACGAAGTTGTGGCTGAAACAGCTGAAGCGCCACCTAGTTTGATTATGCCTCTGCTGAGATATCAGAAGGAATGGTTAGCTTGGGCGCTACAGCAAGAGGAATCTGCAGCAAGAGGAGGCATCCTTGCAGATGAGATGGGAATGGGGAAGACTGTTCAAGCTATTGCACTTGTACTGGCTAAGCAGGAATTTAATCGAGCAGTGGATGGAGCTATATCCCCAAGTAGTTCATCTTCCAGGTTGCCACAAGTTAAAGCTACACTTGTAATATGTCCTTTGGTTGCTGTGATTCAATGGGTGAATGAGATTAGCCGCTTTACCTTACAAGGTAGCAACAAGGTGCTGGTGTACCATGGAGCCAAGAGGGGCAAAAATCTTCATGAATTCTCTGATTATGATTTTGTTATAACTACATATTCAATTGTCGAATCTGAATACAGGAAATATGTATTACCACCAAAAGAAAAATGCAATTGGTGTGGAAAGTCGTTCAATGAACAGAAGATGTCTGTTCACCAAATTTATTATTGTGGTCCAAATGCTATTAAAACTCATAAGCAGTCGAAACAGAGGAAGAGTAAGAATGCTGGAGTTGATGCTGATGTTGATGACAGAAAGAGTAAGTTGATGTCGTTCAATGTTGATGATGATAAGGATAAGGTGTGTGGATCTGGTTCCTGTTCTTTCACTAATGATTCAGGAGCTGAAAAAGGATTGTGTGATAGAAATTGTAATTTGCACTCCTTGAACTGGAATCGTATCATATTGGATGAGGTGCGTTTCTAGTGACTATACTAGTACTGTTAGAAAATGTTTCGGACTTGGCTGCTTTAGTTGATGACTTGATGTGTCTTATTCTTATGTGTGCTCGCACATATTTTAAATTATTATACCTCTTCATTATATTTTTTCGCACCGTATGTCCATATTGAATTCAGATGTTAAGCAATGATTACTTAGTAAAGAAGATCAATGATCAGTGGGAATGATTATTATTCTCTGCATAATGCTAATCTCTAAGCATTAGCCAAGTAAATAATCTCTAACTGTGTTTTGAATTGGAAGTGGGAACCATTACGGTGGTGAACGGTTATGCACCTGCATCTGTGGAAGGGTGAGGATCAGATTGTTTTCGCAACTTATTTGATGTCATTTAGTAGCCAATAAAATCTATGTCCATTTATAAATAGCTTGACACTGAAATATGGCTTACAGACACTGAAATATGCGTTGGAAAACTTTGACGTATATGTCGACCAACCATTGCCATAGTAAACATCAGTAAACATCAACCCTAAGTAGTAACCCTGTCCCCTGATTAACTTGTTTAACGATTCCATTAAATATGATAAGTTTGTATTGATGATTTCCAGATTAATAGTTTATTTGTTGGTAACTAAATTTGGGTTTCATTAAAAAATTTCATCTGCGCTTAAAAAGCCTCTAGTACTTGTTCACATTTGACCTTGTAGTTTGAAAATCGGATGCTTACAGTTCATAGATATTGGATCAAGTTAAACTGTTAAAGTAGTAAATCTACTCTACAGGTCTTTTAAGCGCCTTTTAGTATTTGACTTGAAAAATTATTATCTATATTTACTGGATGACTTTTAACTTTTTTTATAGGCTCACTATATCAAAGATCGGCGTGGTAACACTACGAAAGCTGTTCTTGCCTTAAACTCTTCCTACAAATGGGCCTTAAGTGGCACTCCCCTTCAAAATCGTGTCGGAGAACTTTACTCGCTTGTAAGATTTATGTACATGAATTAGATTGATGTGATATGCAGTTTAATATTTATCGTTTAAATGTAATTATTTTTCTGATTTCTTTGGCACAGATCCGCTTCCTGCAGATTAGTCCGTATTCTTATTACTTCTGTAAGGACTGTGATTGCAAAACACTTGATTATAGGTATTGTTCAGGGTTAAACCATCTTTCTGAAAGATGATATGTATGTGCTTTTGTACTCCACCGGTACATATACTTTGTGTCAATTTATCTACCTCTGAATTTATAGCCTAACATATACTCCCTCCGTCTCAACAGGTTCTTTACAGTTATTATTTTGGGTCGTCCCATCCATTTCTTTACATTCCAAAAATAGTAACTTTTAACAATAAAATACATTATTACATCCACTACTTCATTCCACTTTTTCAACACTTTACACTGTTACACCCACTATTTCACTTATTTTAACAATAAAATCACTATTACACCCACTAATTCACTATTACACTCACTACTTCACTATTACATCCACTATTTAAATTATAATTCTTGGTCTCCGTGTCCCAGCCGTCTGTAAAGAACCGGCTGGGACGGAGGGAGTACAAGTTATTGATAACTGCCTGACAAATCTGATTCTTTTTGGAAATTGCAAGAGATGTAATTTAATATGCCAGACTCTGTCCGTCATTTCTTCATGTGTCCATTCGGCTTCCAGTGCTGCACTTTTATTTAATATGTTGATGCACTTATAAATAATGGCATGTTTGTTGACCGTTTCGTGAGACGTGGATAATATTTTGTACATAGTATTTGGGTGATAAATGTGCAGGCGTTGTCTAGGCGAAACAGCAATAAAGTATTGGTAGATGTTCAGCCCAGCCTATTTTTTTGCTAGGGTAGGCAAGCCCTTGTGGATTCTGGGTATCCATAGGCCTATAGGCTAAGCATTTATTACACATTTGAATATATATACTGGCTATTTTGCGATGCAGATATGTAAAATCTGTTAATCTAGCTATATTTCTTAGTCAACTAAGAAGACCTCAAATGGTTGTGTATCTTGTGTGTTTTTTATTTGTAATTTAAATACGCTCTTGTTCCAATGTTTGCACTAGTAATTCCTATCTTTCAGTTAGATAGTGTATGAGATGAATTTCTTGATTAAGATGAAATTAAACTTCTTGCCCTTTTGATCTTGTATGCTTTACATATAAATAATATAATAAACTGTTTGGTATCTAATATTTTTATGTCATTACCTTGCAGCTCTAAAACTGAATGTTCAAACTGCCCGCATGCCTCTGTAAGACACTTTTGCTGGTGGAACAAGGTGAGTCGCAAAAGTTCAATTAAATTTCTCATATTGTGTCTTTAGATTTGAGTATGTACTGAAAAGTTGAAGCAAACTTCATGTGACATTGTAACTATGAAGCATATTGCCACACCAATTCAATCACGAGGAAATTCGGGGTCTGGCAGAAATGCAATGATCTTGCTCAAGCACAAGATCTTGAAAAGCATACTTCTTAGACGTACTAAAAAGGGTAGATCTGCTGATCTTGCACTTCCTCCCAAAATTGTAAGTATAATACTTTCTTATGCTGCAAGGCACCAAGATTTGCATATTTACGTCATGCAATGTTATTTTTTGTCAGATGTCATTACGACGGGAGTCACTGGATATTAAGGAAGAAGATTACTACACCTCATTGTACAATGAAAGTCGGGCACAATTTAACACGTGAGTCAACTAATTTATTCTCATTTTGGTTTAAAATTGTAAGTTGTGTGGTCTGTTTCATCTGACATATCTGTAAAGCCTTGAAGTTCTTCCCCACTGCGCGTTTGTATATTTTGGGATCGCTATATTGTGATACCAGTGCTTGAATTTATGCTTAAATTGATGACTGATAATGCCCAGAGTCACATAGATCTTTGTGTCATGACAATTCTCCTTCATCCATATAAGTATGTAACTAACTTATCTCATGTGCAGATATGTCATAGAAGGAACTGTTATGAATAACTATGCCCACATCTTTGATCTCCTCACACGTTTGCGACAGGTGAAGGATTCACTTACTATTTACAAGCATCTTTGAATTATACAATTTTCTTAAAATATTGCATATATAATTGCAATAACCAAGAACTTTGAGTTTAGGTACTTAATAGCTGTTTTTAGTATGATTATCAGTTAGAAGAAAACTACTTAAGTAAAGAATATTGATAAATAAAATTGCATATGTATTTTGGTTGAATTATTTCTCATATGATGTACTCCCTATTTGATTTGATTGCTTATTTAAGTTGTTAGTGTAGTCAAGCTTTTGTGCAGCAATAGTTCATCATTTTAGCAGTATATTTTCTTTTGTCCTTGATACTGATTTTGGTATCATCAACGAGTAATATATAGTAAGCATGATGGCTTAATAATCTTTTGCTTTTGGTTTAAGGTACACAATTGATGATTTCCACTGCTGAGATAATTAGTATGTATAAACACCTGTTTATAGTTTCTATTTTGGGAACCATATGGATGGTTTTTTTTTTTTTTTTTTGGGGGGGGGGGGGGGGGGACGGGGGTGAATCACATTGTCTACTATATTGATGATAGTGTTATCTTGTTTGTTATATGTGAGTGACTTTTAACTGTGATATTATATGGATAACTTTTAGCATGCGTATCTGCTCAATTGATTATGAGATTTTGTTATATTCATTGAACTCTAACCATACTTTTTGATTATATAAAAGGCTGTGGATCATCCATACCTTGTGGTATACTCTAAAGCTGCCATGAACAGAAACTCAAGTGTGGTGGATGCTAACAATGGTGAAGTGATATGTGGGTTGTGTCATGAATCTGTAGAAGAGCCTGTGGTGAGTGCATAATGAATTGTTTTTCGAGTATTACTTTCTTGTATAATGTGTCTATTCTCCCAAGCTATATGTAAGAAAGATATTGGAAGTCTTTTAGCTCTCTTCCGTTGAAAGACGTTTCTAATGTCAAATATACTAGAGTGTCAAGATATGAGAATGAAAATAATACCTTCTTGTTGCAACTCTATGTCAAATTTTATATTGTTTTACTCTTTCTAGTAAAGATATATATAAAGTGAAATGGTTATTTTTAGTAAAAGAGTAAGAGACTATTTGGAGCACCGTGGAAGACAGGAAAGCCTTTCAAATATTATTCAGACTATTATTTGCAGTTTAACACGTTAGTTGAAGATAATATCAGATTGACACATTAGGAAAAATGTATAAAGCATGAGAATTTAATAATAATTTAGTTGATAGAAGAATAGTACTATTTTTACTATTTTATTTTAGTTAAATTGAAGTCAAACAAGGGATAATTAGAATTTTCAGTAGTAATCAGCTTTGCTGTAAAAAGTATTTGAGATCTTTCTCTTTAATCTGCAACAGGTTTTATGGATAGGAAGTTTGGAATTATCTCTCTGTAATATTTCGATATAATTATGATTGCTCCTTGTTTGGTTTTCTTAATATAATCTTCTGCCTACTTGTAAAGCTTCTGTAATAATCACTCATAATCACTCCAGGTTAATGCATGTGCACATGTATTTTGTAAATCATGTTTGATCGACTTCTCAGCTACCTCTGGACAAGTCTCATGTCCTACATGTAAGGAGCCACTTACTGCAGATTTTAGTACAAAGAAAGACCAAGGAGATGAGGATACCAAGACGAACATTAAAGGATTTAAGCGCTCAAGTATTCTCAACAGAGTACGGCTTGATGACTTCCAGACTAGTACAAAAATAGAAGCTCTGGTAAATTGTCGATTATTTTTTTAAAAATTTTCAAATTTTTCCTTTGCTGTATTTTCGCCTATAATCTATTTTTACTCTTATATAGGTTTTGGTTGTTAATGACCTTTTTGAAAAAATGACAGGAATCTGCGAAACCACTTAAATTCACTTAGTCTGCAGTATGATCTTGTTTTATTTAAACTCAGTATTCATAATAAACTGCTACTTCCTAAATCAATGGTTCAACACACCCTTGAAATCAGTTAGAACTCCTGATTTTAAAAACATATTGTCTATTTCCCAGATCATTAGTAGCGCTCTGACTGATATTGAATTGATTTGATCGTATAGAGGGAAGAAATCAGGTTTATGGTTGAGAGGGATGGTTCTGCAAAAGGAATCGTTTTCAGCCAATTCACATCATTCCTGGACTTGATTCACTATTCTCTGCAGAATGTGGGTGGTAAATTTGCAAGCTACAGTTTTTAATATCTGCTTCTTCATCAAGCAGACTAATATTGTTTGATGTTATAACATTTTGTAGTCCGGAGTTCAGTGTGTTCAGTTGGATGGATCTATGACTATGAAGGCAAGAGATGCTGCAATCACAAGATTTACTGAGGACCCAGATTGCAGATTATTTCTCATGAGCTTGAAAGCGGGAGGGGTTGCACTTAATCTCACAGTGGCATCACATGTAAGATATTAATATATTATTAAATCATTAAACTAGGTGCAACCATATAGAGGCTTTTTTTTCTTTTTTGGCTATGATCCTACTGAAAGGGAAGGTCAATGATGTTGCAAAGGAAAGACTTAGTGTGTTTTGGTCTGACCTGTGCAGGTATTTTTGATGGACCCCTGGTGGAATCCTGCTGTTGAGCGACAGGCCCAAGACAGAATACACAGAATTGGGCAGTTTAAACCTATAAGGCAAGTCCCTTGGCTACGTGGTTGCTTGTATCAGTCTTCTAGTATTATATTGTGCAACTCTTCTCCTAAATCGTGAAAATTTGTAGGGTTGTGAGGTTCGTAATAGAAGGTACAGTCGAAGAAAGGATTTTGATGCTGCAAGAGAAAAAGGAACTAGTATTTGAAGGGTATTTATAATTCACCGAATACTCCAATGTTAAAAATTATAGCTCCATCTAAATCAGGCAATCAGCTGATCTTTTGCCCTGCCTTTTTTACAGGACTGTTGGTGGCTCGGTCGATGCACTGGGAAAGTTAACAGAGAATGACATGAAATTCCTGTTTGTAACATAAATGCTGCAATCACATACAAGGCTTGTTGTACATTGCCTGAATGTTACCAGTATATCTAGATGGAAAGTCTAGTGTTGTAATGTTACCTTTCGCTTTTTGGTTGATACCCTGCCACAGTCAAAGTGCAGGAGGTTTCCAAATGATAAGAGATTATCGAAAGGTGTAGAATTTTATTTATTTTTTTGAGGGAAAATGGTGTAGAAATTTGTAACTCGGTTTTTGGATTTTTCTAAAACTTATCGATATTCACATCTAAACTTTTCTTTAATCCTATGTGCTGTGTACTATCATCAAGATTTACATTTTAGTCTAGTATTTATTATATTTGCCTCGACTTGCTTCTGTGTGTTTTTTTTTTGCACATTTAATACTGGAATTACTCGTTTCAGAAGGAGATCTTCCATGAGAATACCTATTTCTGATGGAGACATGTTGGTTTAGAGGAAAATAGTGAATACCATATTATTATTTTTAAATGTAATTTCTTTTCTTTAAACTTTTAAGTTTGTTTCCAATATACATATAATGTAGGGTTGTGTTTGGTATTATTTCTGGGATCGTGTTTTCGAAACAAAAATAAGAAATTGTTATTTGTAATTTTTTAAAAATGTAGTGTTTGTCTAATATTTTCTGAAACACTTTTTTGGTTTGGTTTTACTATTCTAATACAAAATATCTACAACTTTTGGTCGTATTTTTGAAGAAAAAAAATCCAAAAGTTGAGTATTTTTGATAATTTTCCTACAAAATATTATGGTGCAAAGTAGTTTATTCGAGAAAGGGTCGAAGAATTACTTTATACTAAGAAAAGAATTATACATTTCAAGAAAACAAAAAAAAATATATAACTTGCAAACATCTAGTTGTTTAAAAAAACAAACACAGCAGATATTTTCTGAAAATTATTTTGTATCTATTTTAAAAATAAAAATAATTTTTTAATTTTCAAAACACAAGTGAAAGATAAAAAGTTATTTCAAATTTCATGACAACTTAAATTTCAAGATTCCCGAAAAACATGCTTTATCAATTCAAAGTATCTCCGTAAAAAATTAGATTTTAATAATCTTGTTTAATTATAATAATTTATAAAAGTAAAAAAGAAAAGATACGTATTAATGGGTGAAAGACAAAAATACCCGTTTTTTTAGGTAACAGTAACAAAAATGTCCATTCCCAGAATTTTTGATAAAAATACCCTGTGAAATACGCATTTGCCATATGGGTACCTGGGATATACATTTGGCAAATGAATATCTTTCACAAATTTTTTTTTTTAAAAATTATGGTTGGGTTACGCATCTACCAAATGCGTGTTTACTGAATACGCATTTGACAAATGCGTAACCGAACCAGAATTTAAAAAAAAAAAAAAAATTTTACAAGATACGCATTTGCCAAATATGTATCCCATATACCCATTTGACAAATGCATATTCGTACGGGTATTTTTACGCACTTTTTAGGAATCGGGTATTTTCGTCAAATTTTTTTCAAAAATCAGTCATTTTTTCTGAATTAATCGAGGTGCTCGAAACTGGCCCGTACACCGTATTATCAAAAAAAAATATTGAGCCTCCATATTTCCCAGACAGAACACAAAAACTCTTACACTAGCGAATCAAACCCTGTTTTGCAAGAGAAATTAAAAAAACAATAAGAGATGATTCATTTGTTGTTCATGTTAGTGTTGTCTGAAATGGCTGCAATTTTGTTACTTTTATTTAAAACACCGCTTAGAAAGCTTCTTATCATGGCTTTTGATCGCGCTAAACGTGGTAAGGCCCCGCTGGTTGTGAAATCTGTAGCTTCCACTGTTTTCGTGATCATGATGTACAATGTATATGCTGTGAGGGATATTCAGAGCCGTCCGATCGAATCGCATAATCCTACTGATCAGATACTCTTGGCTGATTACATGCTCCAAGCTTCTCTCATGGGTAACACACTTTTTATATACAATCTCAACTTTCTTGATTAAATTAGTCTGAATGTGTTCATTTTACGGTGTTTACGTTTTTCTTTTATCGATTAATTATTTTTTGCTGTTTTCGTGTTTGATTATAGATTTTTTCGTGGAATTTACTTGATATGTTCATAATTGTGTTATCTGTTGTGCTTAGTACTTGGTATCCTGGTAGGGGAAACTCGATACTGAGTAAATCATTAAGGTATCGCTTTAAGATTCCTGAGGCTAGCAATAGCATTTATTTTGATGAACTATTTGAATTAAGGATTAAAAGATTGGGTTGATCGTGTCACACAAGGGTGGAAACAGGAAGGGGCTAACTGAGGTTGAGGCCCTGGCCGAGGTGATTTTATTTAACCTCTGTGTGGTCATTTAAATTCATAGAAGTTTTACTTTAATTGAAAATCAGTACAAATCCATTATAGAGTTTTTCAGCCACGGATCAACTCGATTCCTGGTTCTGTGTTAGATGACTATCGATAAAATGTATTCATTTAGGTACTTTTTGTAAGGACATGAACGTGAAACAGTAAGTAGACTCCCGTTCAGGCTCAGACGAGAACAATTTTATTGTGAGAATACATGAGAAAAGTGGGAACACGCACTGAGCGCGACCAGTAGAAAGTAATAATAAGCGTTAACCCATTTCTTATCCAACACCATAAAGAGGAAAAGAATTGATGATAGAAAGATAAACCTTACCTTATGGATTTCCAGTGATCGTGTTTGTGGTTATATCATTCCTCCAATGCGAGCACCTTTTGCACAAGTGGTTTAATGATTGAAGGTGGACAACATATAAACTATAATTCCCCCTTTTTTAGGGGAAAAAACTGTGTCTGTGTAGTGTAGTTGTGTAGTTTAATGATTGAAGGTGGACAACATATGAACTATAATTCCCCCTTTTTTAGGGGAAAAAACTGTGTCTGTGTAGTGTAGTTGTGTTATTGCTACTTTGATGAGGAATAGAAGTGGAAGTAATATGATAAGGAATAGAAGTGGAAGTAATATAGAAACTCTATATTACTTCCACTTCTATTCCTCATCAAACTTAGACACCTGAACTGGCGTCCCAGGCAACTTAGACACCTCCCAGGGGCTACGCCGTTCCTTCACTGCCGAGGTCATTTATCGTTCTTTTTTTTCTCATGAAGCTTTTCTTGTTAAAGGACTCTTAATCTGAAAGAGCATGTATACTATTAAAAGTTAACTATAGTAGTATACTTGTGATGTTTAAATATTGTTTATTGTTCAATCTGTTTGTGATCTCTGTGCTCGACAATTGTCGTCAATGTATACAACCGAAGTCACAATTTTAAGTTTGAATAAGTTTACATGTATAGTTCTCTCGATCTTTTGCTGCGTATAAAGAATACTTCAAAATGCAACGTCCATCGTCCCTCTTTACTTTCATTTTATTTGAAAAGAACTATGGTTTCCTTTGAGCTGGTTTGCACTTCCTACTTGGACCCTACCTTATCCTGTACTAGGTTCAGGACAGTAGAACGAAGAATGAAGACCTATTTTTCTTAAGCTTACAGAGGCATATAGATATCATCATGACAGTATTTCTGGTGAAGTGTAAATGATTCATATTGGTTTTCTGCATAAATTTTGTTTACGCATTAGCTTACAACTGGACTGAGCTGATTAATTACCGATCTGGATCCTTTGTGATGTTTATGTACATATGTTAGGTGAGCATATCACCACAGCTAAATTTTCAGGGTGACTTGAAGAAATAAATCCTCACACCAAGTTACCTGCAAATGACCTAGTCTTAACTTCAAACTTCTTATCGGAGAAAAACATGTAAATACATTGTGTGTAAAAGAATTGTAACTGTAATTGTTTCAATTCCGGATAATGTTTCAAGCACTTCAGAGTTTTCGAGATGGGAATTTGGACCAATGATGGAGCAGGACATAGCATAAATTAGGATATCTTGTAGCATAAACACGAAAACTTATCGATTTTCCTCTGCTAATAACATAATCCTAGTTGATAAACTTTTGTTATTCTTTTTGCTCAAATAGTTACTGGGTAATTGCTTTCCGCAGATAGTTGATCAATCGGGCCTCAGACCATTTATCAAATTATTCTGTTAGTGTGATGTCAGAATCCTTTTCTAATTTTCAATATACTATAATTTGTTCATTTATCAAATTCCAAACTTGGTACAAGTGTACAGCATACTATTCAAGAAAATTTGTTGCAATTTCACTTTCCAGTGATGCCTATATTTACCCGGGAAAAGACTTAGGTGATTGATTTATTGAGTTTCGCCAAATTGTGTGCTTCACCTTATTAACCTAGAATTTTCCATTTATGCAGGATTCTCGCTATTTTTATCTTTTATGATAGATAAACTGCACCATTATATTAGGGAACTTCGCCTGCTTAGAAAGGCCATGGAGACTGCAAAGATACAGAGTCATGGTTTCGAGGATAGCAAAATTGGTGGTGCAGATGAACTGAAAGACTTAGGTGACGAGGTTTCTAGTTTGAGGACAAAGATCAAAGGGTTAGAATGTGATTGCGAATCAAAAGACAATGAGAAAAAATCTGCTGAAACCAGTTTAGTAGCATTTAAAAGTCAGTCCGAAGGCTACGTGGAAGAAATTTCTCGCTTGCAGCAAGAAAATCAAAACTTTCGAAACCAGCTGCAGTCTATAGACGAAAGTTTATGGCATTCCGATGGCAAGAAGAACATGTGAGGTAAAGTAATACCTGGTAGCCAAAAGCCAAGTTCCCTTTATAAATCTATCAGATCCTTAGAACTTGTATTTTGTGTCCCCTGTTTATTCAGAATCTCAGTTTAGAGATACATGACTAGCTTTCCAGTAAAGATCTGTCTTCTTGTGAAAAGGGAATGTAGTAGATGGAGCATAATGCCTTTCTGAGTTGTTTATCAAATTTTCAAGTGACATATACCAGTTGAGGTATTATTACATGATTAGCATTCTGATTTCGATCTACTTTCAGTTAATTCTTTCGATTTTCTTTGGCATATTTTTTTAGTTGATCAATATGAGTCGTTTGTTGATTGCAAGTTTCACTTAGCTTCAGACCGTATTTTATTGAACAATACATCAATAATATTACATTCTCCAGTGTACGATTATTTTTTGTAAAATTAAGAAACTAACAAACAAACATGATATTGATTGTTGCTCTAGAACCAAACCTTCACGTTTCATATGTAACTAGCAGCCAGAGCAATAGATGAAAATATACCAACTATCTTCATTCACACCTAATATATATAATATTTACACAATTCAAAGTTGGCAGCTCAAGGCAAACAGTATCATTCCAGACAATAGTTTAGGATATTTCAGGAGCATATTCTTCACCTTTCTTTTTTAATGTTTATTTACTATACAGTTTTTTAGCTAGCTAATGTTTGTTCCAATCAGTCTCCGGTAATTTTATCAAACATTTTTTTGTTGCATTATGTTCGAATTCGACCCATGATCCCTGTGACTTCTGGAGGAGAGTTTTTGACGCTAGTTAATCATGGATCATCATTTTACTAATACTTTCCGTTTGTTATGCGAGAATTTTCTTTATTTTCGTTATTGTGTTTCGTCACTGTTGCGAAATAGGTTCAGGTCTGTGACTTATGGCGTAAAGCAAGAATTTAGCATACATTTACCCATTTACTTCAGTTTCATTCTTATCTCTGACTCACATTAGTCTACTTTTATACCCTACCTGTAATAGGGTATTTGATCAGTGGCCCCTTCATCTTGACAATGCGCGTCTCTCCAGTTTTATAAATAGCTCTCATGTTATATCTTAACATCACACAACTTAATCCTTTAAATTAATTTCTCCACTCCTATCCTCTGCATCTCATCTTGGTTACTGAAAAAGCCTCAATGATGAAAAATGTCCTGATCTGTAGCGCTAAACTATCCCTATCGATATTTTTCTTAACCATTTTCGTTACATCAGCACAATCCAAGCTCGGTAATCTGAAAGAAACCTCACTTACAGTCTATTTCCAGAACCGACCGTCAGGTCCCCAGGCCACTTCAATGGCCATTGCTGGAATCCCCGGACAGGACTGGACGTACGGAAAATTTGGAACTGCCTTTGCAACCGATGCAACAATGACGGAAGGGTTTGATATGAAAACAGCTGAAATTGGTAGGGGTCAAGGTATGTTTTTGACCTCGGCTAAAGATGGAACTAGTTTAACACTATTGTTATCAATTGTGTTCACTGGAAAGGAGTACAAAGGAAGCACGCTGCAGATTCAAGGAGCTGATCATCAGTTTGAAAACCCGAGAGAGGTTGCGGTGGTTGGTGGTACTGGACAATTTCGCTCTGCTAGGGGATATGCCACTTTTGAATCTTTCCGTGTTAGCAAGTCCCATGTTGTCTCTCGTTGTAATGTTACAGTTGAACATTACTAGGAGAAATGTATCCCGTAACATTCTATTCTATACTATCAATAAACTAGGGATGTTTGACCAGTTCTGCTACTTTTCGTGCTAAAGCACATGAAACGCATTGGATTTTCTTACTTGTTTTATTCATATCTAAATAGTTGTTGATTAATAGTTACAGTAATACCTTGTTTAATTAATACTCGATAGGGGTGAGCATTCGATCCGTTTAACCGCAAACCGAACCGAATAATCTAAATAATTTCGGTTTGGTAACCGAAATTAATATTTCGATTCGGTTTTCGGTTTTCCTTTTTCAGACATTTCGGTTTTTCGGTTTTTAACCACAATTAACCGAATAACCGGAATAAATAACCGATTTTTTAATATAATAATAAAATATTATTAATAAGTAAAAGTAATAAGTTATTACTTATATTTGTAAATTGTTAATGGAGTAGTACACTACTTGCTGCCTCTTGGATACATAGATTGCTTTCTTGTATTTCAGCTTTGATAACTTCCTGCAATCTTGATAGAATACGTCAGTTGCTAAAAGGAGCAAATGTGATAAGTTGTCTTATTTTGTGAGATGTGTTGAATAGCAGTAAGCATGCTTCTAGTATATTATGAAGGCTAAATATTGGCCTATACAACAGTAGTCCAGAGAGATAGGGTGTTGTATAATCTCATTGGGCATGCACTATATCCATCTCCTCTGCAAGTTAGGCAGAAATAATCAAATAATAGGCTAAGAGCAACTCCAATCCATCACTAAATCATTATAATAGTGATGGATATAGTGTCAAACTCACTCCAATGCAACACTAAAATGGTGATCCAAGATCACCAAATGAGTTTTGGATCACCAAATTTGATGACAAAAGTACATTTGGTGATCCTTGGTCACCAAATTTGGTGACTTTCAAAATTCCAACAATACCCCTATATTTGTTAACAAAACAACTTTTTTCTATCTATGTCATACTATTTGTTTTTGTAATTTTTTTCCAACTTATTTATTCTCATAATTTTTAACTTTAAATTTTTATCAATTGAAACTTCTTTTCTTCTTAGTTCTTGTTAAATTTTTATCTATGTCCTACTATTTATTCCTAGCTCTTGTTAATTCTAAAATGTCGTAATTCTAAAATATCATTTTTCAACAAAATTTGGATATTGATTTTTTTTTATAAATAATTTTTATTTTAATAAATTTAATATTATGCGACCATAACATTACAATTTAAAATATAATAGATATTAATAATGTAAATTGAACAAAGTTAGAATATTCTATTTTATTGGTGAAAGATTCCTTTTAGTGTCAAGTATAGTGATCATGGGTTGGAGTGTATTTTGTGAATGGTGTAATTTTGTCACCAAAATAGTGTCCCTAGAACACTATTTTAGTGTCTTGGGTTGGAGATGGTCTAATAGCAGCAGATATTATGTTTCCATATTCAGCACCACCTTTGTAATCTTGAAAGAATGCCCAAAATATCCATTCTGAAATGTGTATTTATCCAAAATACCTATTTTCAGAAACAATTGTCCAAAATACCTACACATGTCAGATATTCTTTATCAGTGGAGTATGATACTCCTTACCCAGTGAAGTAATGGAGTATCAGCTGTGATACTCCTTACCCAATGGAGTATCACGTGTGATACTCCTTACCCACTGGGTGATACTCTTTACCCAGTGGAATATCACCTCTGATACTCCTTACCAGTGGAGTATCACCCTGACATTGGCGTATCATCTTAATACTCCTCTGATAGTGGAGTATCTAGTGGGTATTTAGAGCACTGTTTATTCAATATGAGTATTTTGGTTAAATGTTATTGAAAAATGGATATTTTGAACACCCACCATGTAATCTTTATATGTAGAAGCTTGCATATGCCGTATTTATTTTTATTTGACTACCTTAATGCCTTTGATATTATCTAACTTGCAATCTCAAAATTTCTCACTGTTTTTTGCACTGAATTTAAATTTCCATTTTTTATATCGATTTTTGGTAATAACCGAAATTAATATTTCGGTTCGGTTAAAAACCGAATTTAAATTGATTCGGTTTTCGGTTGTGATTTTTTAAGAATTTCGGTTTCAGTTAACAGAATTAAAATTCGGTTCGGTTCGGTTTTAACCGAATACTCATCGATAAATTAATATTTTCAATGTAATTTTTTGGTCCCAACATAATAACAGAGGTATAAATTTAACCTCGATTAATTAATAACCTCTATAAATTAATAAAATTCGAAAGGGGTTGAGTTGGCACAGTGGTTAAGTGCCCAATCCATGAACCGAGAGTGCGTACAACCTACCCCCTCAGACCCTGCTCATGCGGGATATACTGAGTACGTTGAGTTTTTTTATAAATTAATAAAATTCGTCCATCCCAATAGAGGTTTTACTGTATATAGAGAGGCTATTCCACATTTTAGATTCTTTATTTAGACATGTGGAACATTAGCATGAGTCGGTGACTGCGTGAATTAATCAATACTGATTAGTGTAATCAATTACTTTCTGTGCCATAAGATATTTTCTTGAATGTTACTGAACAACAGAGCCAATAATCTTTTGCATGTTGCTGATAACATATTTCGATTTGTTCTGGGCCACTGTTGCCCTTTCCATGCCCAAATGAGAATCAGCAATCGATAATAAGAGCACTGTTGGTGTTTAGATCCTTGTTTTTAACTTGTATGTGGTTCTCTTTTTAAGCAGCTGTGTACATCATAGAATTTTTCTATATCCTTCCCGTATACTGTACTCAACCAGGTTGTCGATCTTCCTTGGTGTAATACTAAAATTATCAATTGTTTCTTCACCTTCCCCTCATTCTTCTATCGTATAGGAATAAAAGATGATAAACTTTAGTCATCCCCGGATGTTTGCTAGTTCAAGATTCATCGATGTATTTAGAGTGGAAAGCATTTCAATTCTTAAAATTGCCCGTTACAAAATTTAAATAAATTAAATTTAGTTTGCTATATCGTAGACCGATTAGGCATTTCTGAAAAATTAGAGATTGATCGAGCAATGTTCTGTACATTGTGCAATTACGAGTACTACCCCTATTACTATCGTTCCTACCTAAGAAAATTAGTAATAACATCTCTTTGCCACCAACACTACAACTACTTTCCACCCTAATTTCATCACCAGCCATAATTTTCATTGATTGACAAGCTCTCTTGTCTTCTCTTCATTGTTACCATTTCCCTGATTGTAATCCACGTTTCCTCAAATGTCCAATTTGGCACTCTTGAATTCGACAACAACCGTGTGATTCTCTGATCTGGACATGAACTCAAATACTTTGCCTGGAGATCAGAAACATCACTCGAAACCTCGGATTCTTCTTCAAGTGAGTTCCATACCCCTTGATCAAGAATGCTTGTCGGAGAATTATTATCCAAAAAATTCTGGTTCTTGACATAACTGAATTCTGCAAGAAATGGGTGTTTGAGAAGTTGCTTAACCGTCCACCGCTCTTTCGGATCTCTCTTTAGACACTTGCTAACAAAGTCTTTTGCTTGGTGTGACAAATATTCTGGGACATCCGGTGTTTTCCCAGAATAAGAAATTTGATAAAGAATTGACATTGGGTCACTAATATTAGGCCATGGGGACCCCCCAGTGGCCATTTCGATAACTGTACATCCAAGTGCCCATATATCAGCTGCAAAACTCTGTTCTTCCCCACGTGCCACCTCCGGTGCCATAAACATTGGCGTGCCACCAATTATCACTGTCGAATCACTGGTAGCTACCACCGGATTGACCCACTTGGCGCAACCTAAATCAGCAATTTTAGCACCAGTGTCACCTATTAAAATGTTGGCACCCTTGATGTCACAATGTGCTACGCCACTTGAATGAAGGTACTCTAGGCCTTGTAATATTTGTTGCGTGTAACATTTGATCATTGCCTCATCTAATCCGCCACCCTTCTTCCGAATCACGTCGATAAGCGTGCCAGCTGCGACATATTCCATCTTAAGATTGTACATCAACTTATTGTTCTCCCTAGTAATATCACACCCTTTGTAGCTAACAATGTAAGGACTTGATAAACTACACAAAAACTTCTCCTCTCTCTGCAACAACTCTGAATGAGATAACTCCGCGGATTTAACAGCAAAAATCTCTCCAGAACTGCAACAAGTCGCGATGGAGACGGCGGCAGAGGATCCCCGGCCTATAGTTTGGCCTCTCCTCCACTCCATTTTTCAGTTTATGTGCAGTAAAGAGAACTTTTGCTACCTTTTTATTTTTGAATGTGTTGTGTTTTAGTAGTTGGTTAGTTTGAGTCTTGATTTATATATAACAAATTTGTTAAGTTTGGTTGGTTAGGAAATGTATAGGTGGCCACACTCTCTGCTTTCTCTTTTCTTGATGATTCCTTTAACGGGACTTCGAAGACGTGGCAACCTGTGGTTGGTTGTTAGTTAGAAATTTAGAGAGGAACCATTTGGCATAATGAGAAGTGGACAAGTGGTAACATAAATTTAAATGTGTTGCATTTATATGTTGATTTGGTTTAGTGTAAGGAGGTTAGGTTTTGTTGATTGGATTAGATTGCACAACTATTAAATGGAAATATACACATTCGTGGACTCTTTAACTTTGGATCCTTAGTTTTGTATCCGAGCAAGTATCACTTGGTAAGGATGGCATAAGAATCAATGTTGCGGATTGAAGTAGGTAAAATTTATTTATTTAATCACAGGTGCAAGTCTCGAACCACTTACCACTATATTGGTTGATTTTTAATATTCTCCGATTTGGTTGATGTATAAGATTTAATCTAACGGATATCTCTCTCGTTTTTAAAAATCGAAAGTTCGAGTTATAATGTAATCGAGTGTAAATATTTAAGTAGCTCGTTAAGACGGTAGAATTGGGTGTGTTATGGCTTGGAAACAAATGAAGGTATATTCCAATAGGATAAGATAAGGGTGATTAGTAAAACGCACGCATGACGATTAATAAGGTCCAACACAATAATTATACGAAAGGAAAAGCAACTGTAAGTTTGTATACAAATGGTCCAAATCTGCGGTTAAACTATTTCTTTCTTCCTTGCGTTATAATTTTTGGTTGCTCTAATTGGAGTAGTTTTCTTTGCGTTTCATTATGGTTTCCAAACAATCATCGGAAGGCCAATAAGTCAAACAAAGATATGATGTTGTTATTTGGGCGGTAAAATATAAAAATCTATGAAGATAATTCGAAAACACATCCAGAAATTTGTTTTTAGTTATATAATTATTTTTGCTAAAATCCTTCATCAATGGTCGTGAAAGAAATCTATTTTTCTGTTTCGATTTGTTTTCTTGAATTCTATTTTTATAATTACACACACTCACACATCCACTTTATCTTTGATAAGATTCGAATTCTCAGATATCTCATGAAGGTATGGAGGAAGCTTAAATTTGTTTATATGCTATTAAGTGTCATTATATGATAAAACATTGCACAAATTAATTGTAAATATGAATTTATGATTCATCATTTAAAAAGAAAAAAACCAAGAAAAGTAATTAGGAAACCATGTTTATGGTAGGGATAGTAGGTTTGTTAGAGAAGCAAAGTGACTGGGAGGTGTACCAAAGAAGTAAGTTGTAACCACTAATCTCAATCGAAACTATTTAAGTCACTTCATTTATGTTACATTGTTTATTTGCACACGCACAATAACAACTGTTATCAAACACTAAAACGACTAATGATTTATAAATACCATTACAAGTAGGGTAGAGTTTAGGTGTCAAGCAAACGGCAAAGGAAAGGGTCTCGCTAAAATATGTTTTATACTCAATGATTCGGGTCTCGCTAAAATATGTTTTATATTGAATGATTCGGGTGAGAACATTTTTTATCGTGATAACAATTGTTCCGCATCATCAAAAATCCGAAATAAATTGTTGTTCTAGAGGGACTTTGGGAGATTATCTTCGGACATAGCAATGCTTCGAGAGAGTCTCAGACTGATGCGTGGCTTGTAAGGTAGCTAATCATCAGTAAGGGATTAACTCACGTGTCCATTTTTTGGCCTAGGCATCTTCGTTTTACGTAATGAACTTTCTTCAATCATTTGATTCTTCATTGCAATTCGGAGCTTTGTATTATTCCATCATCGACATTTGTTGAACTGACACTTGCTTATAAAAACATACCAACCTCTGCTTCACACGTAATCGATCACTATACATTTGTTGCCGTGGCTGTACAAAACTTATCGACTTTACATATATCCGAATATTTCCGTATAAATCCGTAGCAACCTGAGTGTCATTTCACCTGTGCTGGTCAGAATTTGTCATGCTAACCAAATTATCGAAAGGTTAATCGGGTTTTATATCAAACTGACCACTCGTTTCACTCAAAACTATCAATTTGACCACTCGTTTTTCAAAAACGATATCATTTGAATTAGAAATGCACAAAAAGCCTTCCAGACCGGGCTTTATCCGGGCTTTAAAAAGCTCGGACTTTTTAAGAATCGGGTCAGGCCGGGCTTTTTCAAAAATCGGGCCGGGTTGGGCTTTCTTCAAAATATGAGGCCCACTTTAGGCCCTCGGGCCGGATCGGGTCAGACATGCTTTTTTTGGGCTTTTTTTTAAATTTTATATTTGTAATTTTTGTCTATTTTTGCAAAGCTAATATATTAATATACAAAAAAAAATTACAAAAGAAACAACCTCTAAAGAGCTACGCCTTGAACTTCTATAATCCAGAATACATAAGAAGAGACATCACGAAACTTAATACTAAAAAACTACTAGCATAATACTTGTTTTATCATAAAACATCATTGCAACTCAAGAAATTTTTACTAATAATTTGCGTTATGACTTAAGGCGACGGTAATCCATATAAATCTTTTCGCATATGACCATTTCGTGAAGTACATCATCTACACTCAATTAGTCTTTTTGGAGGAAGAGTTTGTCTTGTATATTGTTTATTCTTCCTAGTTTCGTGATTCTTCACATCCCCTCCATTGTTAAGTTTAATATTCTTGATATTTATTAAAAATATTATATATTTTTAGATTTTATATAAAAATTCAAATTCTTATCCGAATTTCTTAAAAATCAAATTCTTGAATGCTTCAATAACCAAACGAAATGTTAATAATTCTAGTATTTCTGATAATATATTTAGATTTTTAAAAATTCATTTACTATTTATTTTTTATTTTATTGTCATTTTCCTTTTTTTAATTAAAAATAAATAGTAAATAAACTTTTTAAATCCTAAATATATTATCAAAAATACTAGAATTATTAACTTTTCGTTTAGTTATGGAAGCAATTAAGCAAAATGTGTAGAACTTGATGAAAAATTAATTTTACTTCCCAAGTACTATAATGGGTGGCCACTTTGATATTTATTATGATTTTAATGATTCAAATGATATCGTTTATGAATGGGTGGTCTAATTGATAATTTTGAGGGAAACGGGTGGCCAGTTTGATATAAAACCCAAGGTTATTATCAAAAATAAATTTTGGAGGACAAGGAAAATAATTACATCATTATTAATTTTGTTTGGGTTTGATGTTCCTGAGGTTACCTCAGAAAAATTATATGAGGTAACTAAGATTCTCCGTATTAATGCACGAGGGTATAATTGTAATTATAGGATTTTTTTTAGAAAGTTTCAATATTTACAAAAATACAACAATATATTTACATTACAACCTTAGGTAATTCTCCTGAGATAACCTGAGGGCTTTTTCTCATTTTGTTTTGTGACACAATTTGTTGCTCGTTTAACACATACATCTATAACTTAAACTTTAATGATTAAATATATTTCGAAAAACAGGAATATGAACGTTTCGAAATTGTAGAGGGTAACTTAAAGTGAGAGTTATGGTAGATAGTATGATGTAGATGATAAGATGATTGTAAAGGGTAGAAGAACAAAAGGGGCAATCTCGTAGGGGCTTTGCTTTAGCGTTCCGTTATAGAAATTTGAGTGTGTCGAAGTGATGGTTCAACTCTACTTTTCAATGCCCTGTTTTAATTTATTGAGGAAACTCTTTTTATCTATATCTTTACTCTTTAATTAGTTCTTCGGAATAATGCTCATTCGGCCTTTTGACACCTCATTGTTTAGTTGGCCAATATCTAGTTATGCAATGGATTATGGATCCATTGTTAGGCTCCGAGGGACGAACCTAGAAAGGGATAGTGAAGATGTTTTTGAATTATTGTAAAATTATAAAATATTTACAATCGAAAATATCAAAATATCAAAATATTAAAAATTTGGTTCCTTATCAAAAGTTGGTGTAAACCTGCTAAGCTTCACTGCCTTGCAGAGTATTTTCTAACCGGTAACTATCTACGTGAACCAGTGGCCGAACTAAAGAAGAGCGGACACAAGGTTGAAATCGAAAAATCAGTGAATTTTGTATTTAGGGTCATGTGTTATCCTTAAAAAACAGTAGAACACTACAAGAAAACACATTTTTGTCAACGGAATTTGCCAACGGAAATGTTTCCGTTGGTATTTACCAACGGATTGGTAATCAGTGCTATACCAATGAATTTCCAACGGATCACTAACACATATTTACCAACGAAATTTTCCGTTGGTAAATATAACTATCTTCATATTAGTAACGGAATAACAACCATTTATCGATGTCTTACTAACGGAATACTAGCGAAATTATTTGTTGTTAATTCGGTTGGTAGTTCGTTGGTAATTTGTTGGCAATCCGTTACTATCATTCCGTTACTAATCCATTACAAAAGTAGATTGGTTAGTTTTTCATTCCGTTACGAATCCATTGCAATTGCTGATCGGTTAAAGTTATATCCTTGGTAGTAAGTTAAAATTAATTGGTAACAGATTGCCAACAGATTGATTTATTCCGTTGGTAATCCGTTGGCAAGCCGATCTCCAACCAAATTAGTTTTTTATTTTTTGAAAATTTGGGAATATCATTATATTAGATATCTCTTGACCTCCGTACAGTTGGATCATCGAGAAATATTTTTTAAAAAATATAAATAAAAATCAGTGACAAAGCACTAGGGTAACTAGTCAATACAGTGGTTTTCTAATAAGATCTCCAACCAATTTAATTTTTTATTTTTTAAAAATTTGAGAATATCATTATATTAGATATATCTTGACCTCCGTACGGTTGGATCGTTGAGAAATATTTTTAAAAAAATAGAAACAACAATCAGTGACAAAGCACTAGTTACGAGTACTAGCCAATACAGTAGTGATCTACAAAGATTTCCAACCAATTTAATTTTTTATTTTTTAAAAATTTGGGAATATCATTATATTAGATATATCTTGACCTCCGTATGGTTCGATCGTCGAGAAATATTTTTAAAAAAAATAGAAACAACAATCAGTGACAAAGCACTAGTTACGGATACTAGTCAATACAGTAGTGATCTACAAAGATCTCCAACCAAATTAGTTTTTATTTTTTGAAAATTTGGGAATATCATTATATTAGATATCTCATGACCTCCGTACAGTTGGATCATCGAGAAATATTTTTTAAAAAAATATAAATAATAATCAGTGACAAAGCACTAGGGTAACTAGTCAATACAGTGGTTTTCTAATAAGATCTCCATGCGTGAGCTAATTGTTACTTCTAATTTTTGTTCATTCTGTTGCAGCTTATTGAGCGGTGCGGAGCTGATTGGGACTTTAAGATTACTTGCTTGTAGCATGTCTTCCGATATTTGAGAGATCTTATGGAACAGAAGTGGCATGTTATGTATTAAGAAGCTGCCAACTATATAAGTTTTTCTCGAGTTTTAGTCATAGCCTACTATAATGGATAATGGATAATGATATGTATCTACTATATTTGATATATTTCTACCGGGAGGAATGTGTATTACATTTTTACTTTTTGTCATGAGATTATTGCTGGTCATCTTGTAAGCTAATCCTCTAGTTTCTCCCTTGTATTGACTTGTATCTCAAGACCTCCGTTGGTAAATGCTAATGGTCAAGTTAGATCTTGATTTAATCAGCCGTATCTCTGTATTTTTCATTAGCATGTGTATATAAAAATTGGTATATTAGTTTATCAAAATTCATTCATAAATGTAAATTAGATTTTTTTTTTTTTGCTAAATAAATGTAAATTAGATTTCCAGTAACAAAATTGTGTCTGTTGCTAATTTACAACTTGCCAACAGCATGTTCCGTTGGGAACTTGTTATTATTTTAACAATAGAATTCTGTTGGCAAAGTGTTACTAAATTTAACAACGGATCATTTCCGTTGGTGGGGTGCTTTTTTTTCTTTACTTTGAGAACTGTTATTAGTTCGTTGTTATTCCGTTGGTAAAATTAGTAACGGAAACAATTCCGTTGGTAAGGTCCTTCCCAACGACGTTTGTACCAATCCTTCTCTTCCGTTGTCATTCCGTTGGCAAACTGTTTTCCCAACGGATTTGCTTACTTTGCCAACGGAATTTTCTGTTATTAAAACTGAAAATTCTTGTAGTGGAACTTTTCAGTTGGCCCAAGCTAATTTCGTATAATCAGTAAAAAAAAATTACGTATTATTTTAAATTTTAGTCGGGGTCTTTTCGATTCTTAATTACGCTACTGTTTGCAACCTGCAGAGTTAGGCTGAGGCAGTTTGTGTTATATTAATGCTAATCTCCCGTGTATGAACCCACTTATTAGAGACAGATCGATGCCCTATGTAAAATGACATTTCAACAAGCAACCTAAAGTCTAAACATACTTGTCAAAGTTCTTAAATTATTCGACTACAAAAATCAAACATGCATTGACAAAAATCAGAAGAATATTAACTGAAATAAATTATAATTTTGTAGACTTATTCAATACTAGCAATCAAATCATCAACCCTCAGTTCCCGGAGTTGGTTACTTTGATGTTTCCATTGTTAGTATTGTTGCTAGTTATTACACTCCCATTGTTAGTAGTTGTTGGTGTAACATTCGCATTATTGGGATTAGATCCTCCACCCATAACAGAGGAGATGGCCGCGGCCAGGGCTGCAGTAAAATTTGGATCAGCAGTAAGTGCGTTGACAGTGTCAGCCAACGAGCCTGCCTGGTGGCCTAACTGCAAAGTAGCTGCTGCTTCTATATCCTGTGACATTTGTAGGCCGGAGAATTTTGATTGATTATGTAATGCATGGGAAAAAATCTGAGGTAGGAGAGCAGCCGATGAGGAGAAATTTTGTTGAGGATTCTGGAAAGGTAGTTGGAATTGATTTTGTGGTGGCCTTTGAGAATCCAAGGGGTTTGGAGATTGTGTTAAGTCTAGAGTGACTGTTGGAAATGGAGCTGAGGCGGAAATGGTGGCCATGTTATTAGAACAAGGTAGGAAACTTCTGGCTAGTACATTAGAATTTATGATACCATCCGCGCTTGGCATTGATCCAGAAAGTAGCATTCGAGCTGCTGATGACGTTGAGGATGCCATTGCCATAGCAGCAGGTGGCAAAGGGTGGTTGTGATTGCCTTCGTATGTTGTTATGAGAATGCTTCTATCATCGGCACATCTTTGTACCTGCTTTCTAACTGGACAACCAGTGGCCATGGTACATCTATAATATGCTCGTGGGCATGGATTTCCTTTAGCAATCTTTTGTCCATATTTTCTCCATTGACATCCATCTGTTATCTGATGTTACTCAGAAAAAATTAGGATCATGAATGTACTTAAATATGTCACATTATAATTAAATTTTAGTAGTCGATGTACATAACAAACTGATTTTGATTACAGCCTAACGTACCATGGGTGCTTCTGATCGTGCTCTAACAGAGACTCTAGCTTTTCTTATAGTGGCCTCGGTGGCTTGATCAACACTCTTGGAAGGATTTAGCCTCGAGACTTTGTTACTACCCATCCACGCGTTCTGTGATCCCTGATCTACATCATCTTCCTTAGACAAATGATCCATGTTACTCACCGGAGACCTTCTGGGATCGCCTCCCTCAGGCGAAGACAAAGAAGGTTCAGCATCTGTTTCGGAACTAATTTGACCTCCAAGTCCCAGGTTGATGAATTGTCTAGGTACCTCACTCGTACCACTGTTCTTTCTTGCATGAAGATCGCTGAATTGCTCTAGTTCATGATCAGCTGCTTTGTGACTTTGCTGTTGCATAACTGTGACTAGATGCATTTGGAGAGTGTTATAATTATTTGTAGCTTGATTCAGCAAGTCTTTCAGTCGATGGTTTTCGATGTTGGTTCGTTCTAGATCTGCTTGAAGTGCCACTAGCTGCAACATCAAAAATATGTGCTTAAAATTCATGCATATACTCATAAACTTCAAGATATGTAACTGTATATTACTGGCTGGTTTACATATAATTTACTCATAAATTACCTCATTTTTGGCTCTTTTATCTTCGGAATTTGGAGATATTCCATCGTCCACTATCGAATGATCACTACAAGTGTTTGCCGTGAGAAGATGCAGACCAGTCTGTACAATAAAGATTTGTTAATTCGTTACAAATTGGAATCCCTCAAGCTATAATAATAGGAATGTAAATAAATTTAGCAAAATTACATTAACATTAAAATCCAAGTCGGCGGATCGAGAGAAGCCTCTACGATCATCACCATCACTAGCGTTATCCGTCACCTTGGACTGATCATGATCAAGATCATCACTTTTACATGCAAAAAAATCCATCTCATCAGGCCTTTTATGGTCAAGATCATGTATGTTACTAAGCTGAAACTGGAAATTTCCGCGCGGTGGTGATGAGTCCATTAGTGACGATGGTTCAACCTTCCACTGATAAAAAAACTGATCATAGAGCTGTTGGTGGTCTTGTTGTGGTGGAAAAGAGTTGATAATAAAAGACTTAGCCATAGAATTTATAAATAAAATGGTGTGGTATGATTGAGTGAAGGATTGATAGGAAAGGGGAGACTTGAAACGGTAGTGCAATGGACTCGGCTAAGAAGGTGGAGACCAAGGAGAAGAGAAGACCAAATACAAGGTGAGTGTTTAGATTTGTTTCAACAGAAATAACTGGGATTTGGCATCATATTTATGAAGAAACTGACTTGGCTTGGTCTGATCATCCTTTTTTCAAGTCTTCCTTCCTTTATTTTCTACTTGTAGTGGTCTGTTTTACACTACTTGGTCTATGTATTATTAACTGGGACGACTGCCTGCCTTGTCAATCTCTCTCCCTTTACCTTTGACTCTCAAAACATAACATAACTTCATATTTTTTCTAAAAAAACAAAGATATGCATATATTACTTTTATATTCTGTTATTGAAATCGGCCGATTTCTGAAAAATGGACGATAAATCGGCCAAAAATCGGTCAAAATTTTGGAACCGCTTCGGCCGATTTTGCAAAAATCGCCGATAAATTGCCGATTTTTTAACCTAATCACCGGTAAATCGTAAATCGGTACCTTTACCGAATAGTTCCGATTCCGAAATCTGCAACACTGCTTTTATATAAGTATTTTTTGAATAATTAGATTTATATTTCTTAAAAATAAATATATATTTTAATAAATCTCGGAATTGAACGATAATCGAACCCAGTACATAAACAACAAGGAATAAGCCTTGTGTTAGTAATTTATAACATTGACACATTAAATCTTTTTATCTATTTTTTTGTAATCATTATTTCTGTTTAATGGTATACGTGTGATGTAACAAAACTCAATTATTCAGACGGAAATAAAATTGCATAAATTTTATACTAGAGATACAATAAAAGACTAGTTGGATTGATACATGAATTACTATATTTTAAAGCAATATATATGTGAGTATGCCGGGAAATTAAATGGGGATATTGTTAGTAGTATCAAATAACTCCGAGAAATTAAATGGGGATATTTTAAAGCAATATATAAATGGGGATATTTTTAGTAGTACCAAATAACTGTAACAATTAGTAATTAAAGTATATTATTAATTAAATTATTTAAATTTTAAGATAAATCTTGTTGTGGAAGTCATTTAGCATAAATCTTTTCTATATATTGCTAAACAATTAAAAAAATGTATATAAAAAAACCAGGAACTAGTTGCAGTGTGGGGTTGACAAAGGGGCTAGTGAAACCCACAAGTGTTGGTCTTAAATGTTTGTAGTCAAAGGATTAGAGAGATTTGACTCCTTCCCAAAAAGATTCACCACCTCAAAAAGCCCGATAACTCCTCCTGACACGCCCTCGACTTTTATATCACACTTTCCTTTTCCGTCAACCAATTTCGGAATCTCACTCACACTTATCGGTGAATTTTGGATAATTATCGTTCTTCTTTTATATGTAGTTTAAGCATTCAAATACTCATATCTTTCCCAAGGAAATGAAGGACTTGGGATTGAATCGGACCGGACCAAAAAATTCCGATCAGATCGAAACTAGAGACCGGTATGGATCGATTAATTAATTTTTATATAAAAAATTGACTTTTTATAATTTAATATTTGTTTTTTTAAAAGTTTAAATACATAAAATAAAATAAATTATTTTGCAGATTAATCTAAGTTTAAAATGAAGTTCGTATCTTATTTTTTGTAAAATAATTGTAATTTCTAAACATGTGAGTGTCAAATTATTTATTATAAGTAGTATGACATTTAGTTATTTAGATTGTAATGTTGATTTCTTCTATTTCATCATTTTATTATTTATTAATCTGACTTGTCGAATTATGATGTTTTAAAATTTTAATTTCTATATTAAATAATTTAAGAAGTAAAGATATAAAAATAACTATACACATAAACACAAAATTCGATTCGGAACGGATTTTTTTAGGACTTGGATCAAATCGGATCGAATACCAAATTTTTATAGTTTTGCAGACCGGCTATACACGGTTCGATCCAAATCTTGGATCGATAGACCTAATTCGGTATAATTTATCAATTCGGTCCGAAATATTATACTGTACAATCCTAGGAAGGTGTACCACACTACTACATCAAAAGCTGAGAGGTGTAATTATCATTCTATTCACAAAAATTCATTAATAAATTAATGTGACGGTTGTATCTATACTAATTTATACTATTATATAAATTCCGAAACATTGAAAGTTTTGATACTTGTTTTTTGGTACGTAGTGAATTTATTTATTTATTTTTTATTATAAAGAAAAATATATATGACATCTAAACTATTAAAACTCCTAAAAAAAATGTACAAAAATATAATTAATGGTAAGTAGTCGATTGCCTTTTTTCACATTTACTTTTAATCGAAAATATTACCTTTTATAAACACCTAAATCTATACTATGTTATATAAAAGTTGAGATTAAAAGTTTTGGGATATTACCTTTTATAAACACCTAAAAACATCAATCGTATCATATCTTTCAATCATTAATATTTCCTTTCGAATATCATATCTTACAATAATTAATATATACCAGAAAAATATCACATCATATTTTTCAATTATTAATAAAAGATATTAAAAATCTATATACATTGTTTATAATAAAAAAAAACATTAGTATAATTCGTAAACATGAGTATATTAAATTATATTAAATTAAAATTAATTAATTTTATAATAGCCGAAACATTAAATATTTTGTTACCTATTTTTTGGTATATATTTTTTAGTATTTCGTGAATTTACTTATTTAACCTTCATTATTAAAAAAAATATACGATATTTATACTATTAAAATACCTAGAATAAATAATAACATAATATAATTAATGGTAATTAGACTATTGCCTTTTTCACATTTACTTTTAGTTGAAGATATTACCTTTCATGAACACCTAAAAATATCAATCATATCGTATCTTCCAATCATATCATATCTAGCAATAATTAACATATACCCAAAAATATCACATTATATCTTCTAATCACTAACAAAATATAATAGAAATCCGTGTACTATGAATAATGATCATTAATTTTTAGTAAAAAATCAGAAACGTTAGATCTAATGATTAAATATATTATATAATTAAATTAATTTACTAAAATTTCAAGGTTCGAATTCTGTCAACGACATATTTATTTTAAAATTTTATAATATAAGTTTTAAACCATGCATATCATTAATTAAATTTATATTAAATTATTAATATTAAAATTATATGATATCTAAATTATTAAAACTCCTAAAAAATGTAAAAGAATATAATTAATGCCTTTTTTCATATTTACTTTTCTTCAAATATATTACCTTTTATAAACACCTAAATCTATACTATGTTATATAAAAATTGAGATTAAAAGTTTTGGGATATTACATTTTACAAACAACTAAAAACATCAATAGTATCATATCTTTCAATCATTAATATTTCCTTTCGAATATCATATCTTACAATAAATAATATATACCAGAAAATATCACATCGTATTTTTCAATTATTAATAAAAGATATTAAAAATATATATACGATATTTATACTATTAAAACACCTAAAATAAATAATAACATAATATAATTAATGGTAATTAGACGATTGCCTTTTTCATATTTACTTTTAGTTGAAGATATTACCTTTCATGAACACCTAAAAATATCAATCACACGTATCTTCCAATCATATCATATCTAGCAATAATTAATATATACCCAAAAATATCACATTATATATTCTAATCACTAACAAAATATAATAGAAATCCGGGTATTATGAATAATGATCATTAAATTTTTAGTAAAAAATCAGAATCGTTAGATCTAATAATTAAATATATTATATAATGAAATTAATTTACTAAAATTTCAAGGTTCTAATTCTATCAACGACATATTTATTTTAAAATTTTATAATATAAGTTTTAAACCATGCATATCATTAATTAAATTATATTAAATTATTAATATTAAAATTAAAATAAAATATTTTAAATAATGATTTATCAAAATAAAATTGTAACATAAAATTAAATTTGTTATATATCAAAAAAATCCGTGCATCGCACGGGTTATAAGCTAGTATATAATAACAAGCAAATGAGAGGATAATTGGTAATTTTATTGTTTGTTGTAACCAACCATTAAAAGAATAATAACCGTTAAATATTTAGCAACTAGATGATAATCGTTTGATCTAATAATAAGAAATATTCTATAAATCCATTTTCTAAAGATTCAAGATTCGAATCCCGTCAACAACAAATTTATATTAAAATTTTTTATTATTAGTTTTAAACAATACATGTCATTTATTAAATAACTATTATTATTAATTTTATTAATTAATATTACAAAGTTAAATTATATCCATAATAAATTATTATACTCTACTTTATTTAATCATACAATTTTAAAAATATTTGATACTAACCCGTGGTTTGCACGGACTATAAACTAGTATTATTAAATCTCAATTCGAAATTATTTTTCAAAATTAATAACCGGGGCTCGTAAAATAAGAGCACTCTTACAATTCTTAAAATATTTTACAAGTGAATAGATAAATATTAAGATATGATAATTTTTAGAACTTGAGGATCCCGAGAACTGTCATAGAAAATGTGGAAATTTAATTAATCTCTGTTTTCTCGTGTTTTTTATAGGTGAGGTCCATACATTGTTGTCAACACTCTTTAACTACTTTTTTATTGGATCCGTTATCTGATCTAATACCATAATCATTTCACAGATATGCTATCATAAATAATACAGTATTAATTATTAACGAAAGATCTCGCATTTGTCAAGTCGAAACTAATTTCTTTGAAGATTCAAGGTCAGGTTAACGACCAATAGAACAATCACAGCTGTGACAATATACAATACGTTGATGGAGAGATAGAAGAGGAGAATGCAGAATAAAAATAATGGGATAGGCACTCTGTTCTAAAAGTCGGCGATTAATCGGGATTAATAGAACAAAAATCGGATTAATCGCTGTTCGGTAGGTCACCGAACTGATTTTATAAAAATCGGCTAAAAAATCGTTTTTTCGAAAACGATTATTTATGTGAATAACTATGGATAATCCCACTGAAACCGGCGTGTCAAATGCTATCAATAGAAAATAGTTTTCAATACTTCATCAACCTTTTACACCTAAAAGTATTATCTCTTTCATGCCGTTCAATAAAGGAACTAAAAAATCGTGGCAGTGCACAAGACTCTGCATCAAATATGGAAAATCTTGATAACAATTATGAAGAGAGTACTCCAGTCTCCATATGAGGATAGCAAAGAGACATTTGAAAATACACAGATCTTTGTATGGACTATGAAGAGAGAATGCACCACCAGAAAATCACTAGCTCCAACTAGATGCTTTACTTAGCTTTAATAAGGGCTAGGGCACAAATTTGACAGATTGAACTCTAAATTTGGACATACAGCATATACAATTACAGGAAATGTGAAGGCTGCCACTGCCAGACCCAGAATGTATGCCCAACGGACATATCTTCAAGGAGTGACATACCAGAGCTACAAAGTAGAACGATTAGCCGATTCGGCCACACACCGAGACATACAAGCGAAACACCAACATGTTTACGCGAATTTCAGAGTTTTATGATCATGTATTCATGTGTCACAACTTATCAGCATTAGATTCAACTCCCAAAATCCAAAGGCAGCACACCAGATTATTATAACATAATAACAATATGCACACACAACTACAGAAGACTTCATTGGGAATACAGATAAAGGGGAATCCAGTATCCAGTCATAGAACACATTGTTTAGGAAGACAAGTAACGAGACATCCATGATTGGAAGCGAGACCATGCTAGCTCAGCGGCCGCTTCATTATCATCAGTCATTCCCATATCCTTCCTCCGCTTCACACCATCAGGAGACCTATTCATGAACGCATGTGCAACACCTGGATACAAATGTATCTCATGTGGCACTCCGGCTGCCTTCAGCTTTTCCTCCAGAGCTTTGCCAGTCTGGAGAAAGGAGAATAAGAAAACACATATACATACATTCTTTATTCCAAGGTTCTTCTAAGGTTCAAAGATGTTCAAATCACCAATTGTATGTTTCTACTATACAAGTGCATCACCGAATCACTGATATTCAATAAAGTACGTTATGACTTGAGAGCATCTTTGCCAGCTTTGTACTCCCTCGGTTACAATCCAGTTGTCTCAATTTCTTCTAGCATTCTATAGATGTACTTGCACATTATAATTTTTGTATAGATTTGGTTTGAATAAAAAATAAACTAAATTTCCCCCTATTTAGATTTCACAATAAACAGTATTATGTTTATGTACTTTTTAGAAACCATGAAATATGCTAAAAAAGTCAACGAAGATACGTGAATGGTAGTGGAGGGAATATTATTCTACAAGATAACATTTCAGCTGCAGCAGAAGAAAGGATTTGACTTAATACCTTTTCCGCATGCATTATTTCATAAACAAGTCTATGATTCATATATGGTTCCATATAACAACTAACGGACATAGGCATACAATATAATACAAGGATTTCAAGAGTTTCATTATACTGACAACTGTCAACTTTATTACTATTACGGTATTACCTTGACATCTGAAAACCCAACAAAATTATCCAGCTCCCCAAAATGAGCCTGCACAGGAGCCTTGGATTGGGCAGGGTCTGCAAGTTCTGGTGGAGGAACTCCATAGAAGGCTACAGCAGCATCAACCCCAGGTGACAAAACAGAACTTGCAATAGTGAGAGCACCACCCATACAGAATCCTGTTACGCCAACCTGTGCCCCAAAAGAATTCAGAGAAAAATTGTTGCATTTAGAACATATTCTCTGATGATAATGAAGGACATACGTATTTTCATTTAATTGTGTTAGATTGTGTTGAATTATTTAAGCACTATGATGAAGTGCTAGTAGATTATGTCTCGAGGTCTGCGAATGTAGTGGCTCATGAGCTAGCTCGTGCTACTTATTCTATGTCAGGCGTCCATGAGTGGGTAGATACCCCTCCTGATTGTATTCGTGATGCGTTGATCATTGATTCGTTTGAATAGAAGCAAGTACGTTTATTTCAAAAAAAAAAAAACTAAATTTATACTATGTTCCATTAAAAGAGACTTTCATCTTTTAAGAACAAAAGTTAATCAAACGTTGATATTTAGATATACATTACCATTTTAGCAATATATATAAATATTGGGTTATGGCAAATAAAGTTGGAACATATATAACTTCCATCATGCACTTTATATCTTGTCATATCTCATCCATATTTTATGTTACAATAAACACAATATATGCATGAGTAAGATTATATAAAAATTAAAACCTATGGAAAACCAATTATTGACCTACTTTATAGCACGATATAATGTTTTTACTTATTTATAAATGATTGGATATAAGAGTAAACTAAATATGTTAAAAATTAGATTTCAATGAGAGTGTTGTTTTAAATTATATCCTATATATAGTTGGCATAATGGAGTTAATGTGGTTTAGTCATCTGGCACAAATCTGTAACCTGTTATTCCAGAAGTATTATTAGTAATTATAATTTAAAAATTATTTATTTCAAAATTAGTAAAACATGAAATTTTATTCAAAGAATACAATTACAACTAAAATAATAAATAATAACGTTAATAAAACAAGTATCATCAACTTACTAGAATTAGCAGACTATATATTGTAATTTTTTCAAATGAAAATTAGAAATTAATTTCATTTAATAAAAAATATTCATAAAGTATATTAATAAAGTATCCCTTGCACAGGTATTAAACTAGTATAAATAATAATAGTATAAGGCTTAAGTGAAAAATATACCAACAAATAATTCTAACTGAATAATCAAAATTATGAACCACTTGTCCCTTGAGCAAGTTAATCAGCCAGCCTTATGATTACCTCACAAAACAACCTTCATAAAAAAACATAACCAATTTCCTAGTTGTTATGTGACCTATGAGGCACAACATATACAATGAATATAAAATATATTTTAATTAAAAAATTATTATTTTAGAATGGTATTTTGAACCTTATTTTAAAAGCTCGTCCCATTTCTAACTCAACTATACATATTGAAAGCTATTGTAAAACTCATTCTTTTTCAAACCACTCAAAATATTTTCATTAATTACCTGGGCATGAGTAGATCCACCACAAATCTCTGGTTTGGATTCAAATAGTATTAAATAGATAATATAATTTTCAAAATTTTGATTGAGCCCAAATATTTTAAGTCACAAAGTAAGCGACAACAATGTAAGTAACAGGGATCAAAATAATGATTAATAACTAAGTTTGCACAGATTGGTAGACACACAAATTAAATCTAAAATTATTCTGATTATCAACTATTCATCATAGGGTAAAATGTTTTTCTACAGATAAATTCCTAAAGTTAATGTACTTAAAATACTTAAACTACGTAGTTCTTGAATCTCATACCCTAGTTCAGAAGATGCCAATACAATTTCGAAAGAATGAAGGTTTGGGCACTTCCGAAACAATTACGAAAATGAGAGCAATTGAGCAAACCAGCAATAAGTGTTAATGAAGCAAAAAAAATTATGTGCACTTCTATGATATGGTTAACTTCATTCACTTATAACGAGGTTGAGAGGTTGTACATGTAGACTTGTGACAACTAATACCCACACCCTGAAAGATGATAATGAATACAAGGACATCAGAGATTGGCATAGTGAATATGTTTGGGTTTCCGAGTAAAATATGTTAATTGCTAAAATATGTTAATTGCTGCCAAACGACGTAGTTAGAGGACATTAAGTTTAGATATTATAGACAATTAACTGTGGATGAATTTGACACTTAGTCATATTCAAAGTATAGTAGTCGGAAAAGAGCCATATTATTCTACTACTCTAATCTAGAATATTCCGAATCATCTACTCATATAATATAACCAAAATACCCTAATCAATTACAATTCATTAATACTTATAGACTGGTAACATATCAAATCAATGTATTAATATCTTAATTCGCATCATTCTCCTCTCCTTTGGAAAAAACTCAACCACAAATTTCATAATGAGTTCTATAATAGAAGAATCCCCAATTCTCGAACGGGTCTCCACTCTCTACATGAGAGTTGGACAAATCTTTTTTAGCCATTGAGATATATCAACTACATGCTTGACGAAAATACAAAGTCAATATGAACTATTCAGCAAGTCCCATTCATATCTTCACAAGTCCCTTTCATATCTTCAAGAAGTGACTTTAAATTATTGATATGATGACATCCTCTTTTACCATCTCCACCACATCAACTAGTAGCTCGCCAAATATTTGAAGAACCAGAGTATCAATTTGAGGAGAGGCAAGTTCGTCGTCACCAACTTGTACATCAGAAATCATCTCCAAAAGTGTTCTCACTACTAAAAATAATTGGAGTTGACACATTTGGTTCTTTCTCAATACAAGGCTTTATGGGATTTGTCAACTTGATGTTTAACTCTTCAGCTTGATTCTTCTTAAATTTTTCATACGCTAGCTTCAGTTCTTTGTTCGTATCATGGTTGCCCTCTAATAAGAATCATATGGATAATGTTGTCTAAGGACACCTTCAAGAGAGCACAAATTAATTTATCGAGTTGCGAAACATGAACCTTCACTAATACAGGACCGAGATCTACATGAGTGGGATTTACACAAGGAACACATTTTCATTTTGTAGATAGGAGACTAGGCAATGATGATCTGTGCTACAGATTGTCTTTGTGTCTCACTTTAGGTTTCAATAACGAACACTTACAAATGGGTTAAGCTATTAAACTGTGTAAAAAGAAAATAAGTAAATCAAAAAGTACCACAAATTATGGCTCACTTAATGTACGACAAGGTTCAAAAACCTGTCACTGCATCACGGTGACCTAGCCTATTAAATCAAAGGAACTGTGGCCACCTTCCCAAACTTGGTTCTGGCATTTCCAGGAAAACTACTATGCTCCACTGCGAGCATTCCCACATCAGCTTTCAACACCACCATCAGCACCTCCTCCTCCTCTACAACCACCTAAAGCACTGTAAGCCACCATCCCCGCTAGGAGGCCCACAACCTATGCTACACATCAACCACCAAAACCACTTCAGAGATGTACACCACCAGCACCCCTTACACCACCAATACCACCTATTTTATGCTATCGAAAAGTAAATACAAAATCGAACAACTATACCAATCACCTCTTGGTCAAGAGGTATCTCCCTCGCTCCCTCAAAGGGGTGTCAAGGGTTCAAACCTTGTCAAAGACAAGGTGGGTGTATTTAACTATCAACAAAATTAAGAAATCGAACTATCCAAACCAAATATAAAGGAATGCATATGCAAATTCTGTTGTATGCATGCCAATGATCCTATCAGTTAGTTTTCACAGCAAAATAAAAAGCGACACACACCTTCTGGGAACCATTTGCCTTAAGCCACTGAACCGAAGCTTGGATATCCTTCACCGCACCTTGCCAATCAAGACCATCCATCAAATGCTGCGCTTCCGCAACATCCAAACCAACCTTTCCTCGATACAAGCTACCAAACCCAAAACAAAATAAATCAAAACCAATCACAAACAAACAACTATTTCAAACAAAACCACTAAATCACAACATACTCGGGAATAAGCGCTCGATAACCCGAACCAAACTGCGAAATAGCAACAGCATGATTCTTAATCTCAAAGTCAACCCCCCACCATTCTTGAAGCACAACTATCCCAGGTGCATTTTCTTTACCAACAACATATGCATCAAATGTCTGTTACACAATACACATACCCATTCATCAATATATATAAAAACCCATTTGTTTCATTTAATCATATGCACAATAAAAATAACAAAGAATCATGTTAATTTTTAAGGTGATAATAATCATATTGTATTTGAAATAAAAATAAATATGATGTAAATTAAGTGTGAAATGATACTGACAGTGTCATCGCGGTGAATCTGAACTTTCTGGAACTGGGAAGAAGCTGAGGCCGCCATGGATCGAACCCTCGTGAGACCAAAAGGGGTGGAAATATTGGGGATTAGGGTTTTAGCTTTAGGGGTTGCAAAGAAAAGTCTGGAAACGAAAGCTACCATTTTCTATAACTTATGTACTCCCGGCTGAATTGTTGACTGATGCCACCCGGTTACCTTAAAAAAAAAAAAAATCAAATTACAATTACTTTTGAGTTTTGATTTATAACTAGCATGATAACCCGTGCTTACAAATGATTCATAGAATTTTTTCGTGTCAGTCTACTTCACTTATTTTGATCTATTTAACATGTTATAGTTTTAAAATTTTATTAGATTTTGAATCGTAAGAGTTATATTTTTAGTTGTGTTTGATCAATGTGAGAAGAATGAATGACTAAAATCAGTAAGTATGAGTTAATTGTAACTGTCAAGTATTACCACAATAATCTTGGTGTATTGAAATGCGTGAAAAAACAATTGGCTTATTTATTTTGGGATGGAGGAAGAATTAAATATTATATTATTTCTAATTTTATTTTGTAAGAGATAATGTAATGTAACGGAAAAATAAAAATTATAGAGTCACTGCTTAGAAAATTTCAGCACATTTTTCCAATTTTGGATCCTTTTCTCCGACCAATTTCGGTGAACAACAAATTTATTCTAATAGTTGTGCACTTCCAAAATAAATATATGATGTGTGCTTTTCTAGGATCATGGTATTTAACCATCTCAAATGTATCCTTTCAACAGCAAATTGACCATAACAAAATCTTTTCTTCAAATACATTGTACCATCCATTGTCATAAGTGAACTTTCAAAAACCCAAGATAATATCTCAAATTTCAAGACTAAACATATTTAGACATGTACAAATTCAACCAAATACACGAGTAACTAAAATAAAAGGGTCAAATCTCATAACGAATTTTTAAATGAGATGTGTTAATGTATACATCGAATGAATTATGTTGTAAAAGTTCATGTGTACAATAAAATTCAATCTATAAAGAAGATAAACATAACTACGATAATGAAACATCCAAGAAATATCATTTTAATTTGAGGTAACACAAAAATGATAGGCGGGAAATAAAAAATACACATACCACAGTCGTGATCGTAAGACATTGTACATATCAGTAATTTTCGAGTTTATTAGTCTCATACCGGGATGAAACTCGCATTGGAGTTTAAAATTCAAGTGCAATTGGTATATTACTATTTAAGTATTTGATTGTAAAACTCATTTTATATGAAATTAATAACATTGCATATTACGAAAATGCTGCAAAAATATAGTGCGAGAGACTAAAGATATCAAAATCATATTGACATTTTTTTTACCAAATCCAAATCCCATATGTAAATTATTTCTTATTTTTATTTTTTAATTTTTTTTATTAATCAATCTATATATAACCCGAAGATAATACGATTAATCGATATAGTGCAAATATACTTAAAATAAAATATTATACTGATATCAAGTAAAAATATGTTATACACTTCATTTATCATTTTTGTATTAATTTAATAATAAAATATTCCGGCCATTCGACTAATATAGACATATTGTTAAATATATTATGGTCATTCGACTAATATAGACATAATATAAACATAAATGTTATAAATTTTTATGTATCTATTTTTACTTCCGCCCGTTTACCAACTTGAGAATTGAGATAGACTTCAACTAATTTTCCGTCACCTACCTCCTCACTTCGATTTTTTTTTTGACCAATTTGTCGGCCACCTCGGTACCTTTCATACTTAAAAAAAATGTTATACTGATATCGAGTCGAACTATATTATACACTTCTTTCATCAATTTTTATAATGTTTTAATAATAAACATATTCTAGTCATTTGACTAATATATAGACATAATCGTTAAAAACGAGAAATATTGTACTAAATTTTTATAGATCTATTTTCACTTTCGCCCGTTTACCTACTTGAGATAGACTTCTACTTACTTTCCTTCACCTACAACCTCACTTTGATTTTTTTTTTTGACCAATTTTTGGTCACTCGGTACCTTTCTTAATTTTGACTTCGATGACATCATATCTCTCAATTTATATTTTCTCTCCTCGACTACCATTTTTTACTATTATATAAGAAAAATATTTTAATGATATTATCCCTAATAAAATATAAAAATAAACGTGTGCATAAATTTCTGAGTATATGAAAGTCATAAGTTTAATTCTTATCAACATTCAAATTATTAAAGTTAGTAGAATTATGTAAGCACTTTTATCATGAATAAATTATAAAACAAATATTGGTAATAAGTGGGTTATTTGAGCATGTAGTGAATGAGTTTAAACTTTAAAGTGTGGTACAAAAAAGTGACTTGGTTTAGTGGTAGTAAATGTAAACACAAAATTATAGGTGTTAGAAGGTTAATGGTTCAATTCCTTTTAACTCCAAATTTTTTAACATTAATATAAATCTAAGGATAAATTCGTAATTTACTAAATAGAATAGAAACCCATGTTAACATATAATAGATATAATGGATGGATTATAATAATAAAATTTTAGTTTTGGAAAACTAGCTTTTTAAATAATATTATGAAAAAAATATGTTCGTAAACAAAATTTTTAAAAAGTTCATGAACATAGTTCGGGAAGTGATTGTAATTATTTGAAATTGAAAATGTAAAAAATTAATTGTTAGCTCGTTATTTTGAGTTTGGAATTGTAATTTATCTATTGCTTTGCAATTTTTTTACTTAAATATGCTATTTTTTGTTCATCAAAGAAAGAAACAAGCAAAAACTATCAGAAGTCATAAGTATAGTTGTTTTTGAATTATGTACATTAGCTTAAAATATAAATGAGCAGTTTGGAGATAATAATTTATGATTCCCTCATTTAAAAGTCCTATATTTGAGTCAAATAATGTCACTAGGTTTTTCTTGTCTTTTTGATCCTAACGTCTCAATATTAGGTGAGGTTCTAATCTCGAACATGAGACACAACACATAACATGTTAAGTAACCAATTCTTCAATGATAGGGAAGCGGACACATAACATGTTAAGTAACCAATTCTTCAATGATAGGGAAGCGAACTTACTAGATCTATATATATAATAAAAGCAGACATCGATCCACGTCTAACACCCCTTTTTTATATTATTTTATTATCCTGCTAACTATAACATGTATCTTGGTCCTTGGTCTAAACGTGTATTTCAGGACACGCAAACCTACCTGGAATTCTACTAGGACCGGCCGACCAGTTCCATGGTCAACACCGGCATGTAAATCATGCTAACCGTGCGGTAAGACCCAGTGGCTGGGCTTCCCTGCAATACGCAAGATACACCACACCCTGTCTTGGTCAAAGTTTTCACTGTCTCTCCAACACGGCTACACGCAGGGGGCGGGTGAGGTTCGAACCTGTGACCCTTTGGATCAACGCTAGGCCTCGTTTCCACTGAGGCAGCTATAACATGTATCTTTATTTATTATAATAAACTTACCTGGTAGTTTTGGTGTTTTTTTTCCAAAAAAGAATGCTACTTCACGGCTCTCGAACTCATGTTCATGCTTTTTTATGAATACCAGCTACCAGGTTCCATTTCACTATGTAACTTTTTTCGTTCAAATTTCTTCTTCTTTCTTTTTGATTTTCAGGTTATTTTATTTATTTTATTACATGTTCTAAAAATGGATCGATCATTTTAGTACTAATTGGAATTTATTTATTTGATCTGGGATTCGTCATCCATAAGCACGTTCCAGAAACATAAGACTTTCCTAATCAAATAATGTAAATTCAAAGTCTATAAATTACACACAAAATCTTCGGTTACTAACCTCTTCTTTTTATTTTATCAAAAATAATTTTTTATAAATAAATTGCATCAAGATATAATATTTGGATTAAGACGAATTTCTCTAATTTAATTTTTATAAAAGCATACAAGTTGCCTCCATCTCTGGACACATATAATTTTCAAATTCTAATATAAAAGCAATTACTAAAAGAGCAATGTTAGGGATCCCGAAATGGTATCCGAAATTATTCCCGAATGCCAAGTGTCATATTTTCATTCGTACAGCGCATATTAATACATGGAGGATCATTTTATTTTTAAAATACATATCCAATCACACATATTGCCAACTAAGCATTTGAGAACGGTTTTGTGAATTTTTTTGGGGACCCTAACTAGCATTTCTCTTACTAAAATATCTGTGTATTAGATGTAACACATATATAGGGCCCGTTTGGAAAATCTTATTTTTCAGAAATAAGTTATTTATTTTGGGAAAAAATTAGGAAATATGTACTTTTTTCTGAAATAAATAACTTATTTTTGCAAGATAACGAATATTAAACTCCTCATATACATTTTTTTCTAAAAAAAAATATGTAAATAAGAATTTTTTTCCGAAATAAGCAACTTATAAGTTCAAAATTAAAATTGCCAAACTGGTTATATTATGTTGAAATTGTTTCTACATTTGAATGAATGTTAGTGATATGTACCCTGTTACATCGCCTCCTATTCGTGTGACAGGTGTTAGCCCATAGCGGTCGTCCTCCCATGACCGCGGGCCGCGACAGTGACCACGGCATTCAAGCACTTGCGTTATATTTTAATAGATGAAGAAAAAATTAAAGTAAAAATTTATGTTTTGTCAAGTATTTAATACATTATACATATATACAGTTACATTTTTAAAAGAATATTTTAGAACAATAAAAAATATTATTATAATACTTTATTTTTCATAAAAATTGATTAATTAAGTTCATCATATCAAATTTAAAGTAGAATCTCATCTAAATTTAAAAATCAAATATTTCGTAGAAGTTATTAGAGATACCAGTATAGAATCTTATATATATATATATATTAATAACAAGAAATTATGTGTAATCATGTTACATTTTGACCTAATTTTTTGTTAGACTCAATATTTATCTATAAAAAAAATTGATGTGAAAATTAGAATATAAATACAATTTTATGTAAGATTATATACATATTTTTTTTATTATTTTTTATAATATTTCTTATAAAATAATGATCCATATATACATACATTGTACATATTTTTCAATATAAACTAAGTTACATTACGACTTTTCTTTTTACATTATTGCGATTTGACATTTTGTTAAACAAAAATTGTATATTCAATCGGTTACATTTGTGTTTGAAAAACTCACCATATTTTATATTAATTTATACTTTATAGTAAGTGCTAAGGTAGATTGTGTCTCTAAAATGAAACTTGTACTTTTTTCTAAAAGATAAATAAGACTTATAGGAAGTAATTTTAAAGATTTAAATTTTGATTGTATCTGTAGTATAATTTTTATTAAATTATTCGACATTTATATTTTTATAATTTTGAAAAAAGTAGTCTTACTTAAAATAAATGATATCTAGTATAATTTTTCTATACCAATTTTTTTAAAAAATTAAGAATGAATTTATTTGTACCAATTAAATAACTCATAAAAATTATAAAATTTAAACTAAGTAGTGAGAGGGTGTCGGCTTAATGAAGTGTGTTTAATTTATATTTTTTAAACTTTTGAGCAGTTTATATATTTTAATAAAAGTCATTATAAAATCTTATAAATATTTTAGTAACAAGAAATTATGTGTAATCATGATGTATTTTGACCTCATTTTTTGTCAAATTTTATTTTTATTTATAAAAAAATTATGATCTAAAAATTATAATCTAAATATAATTTTATATAAAATTATATAATTTTTTTTATTATTCTTTATAATATTCTTTATAAAGTAATGACCTACATATATACACTATATACACTATACATATAATTTCAATATAAATTAGGATAGATTTGGACTTTCATTTTTACATTGTTGTGATGTAGCCTTCTGTTAAACAAAAAATATATATCCAGTCGGCTAGATTTGTATTAGAAAAACTCATCATAGTTTAGATTAACTTTTATTTTTTTTGATAAAATCGTACTTGCATTAATATTTCTCAGAATATCCGGAGCAGAAACATTCACCTGACATATATGTCGCCCTCGCTAAGCTATGAGCTACAATATTCGCAGACCTATGTGTGTAACATACTAACATTTCATCAAAGTGTTTATCCATAATCGTACAATCCTCCAAGATTATATGATCAAGCACCAACTCACACAATCGGTGAGACAATAGCAAACTCACACAAAACGGTGAGACAATAACAAAACTCACACAAACGGTGAGACAACAAAAACAAATCGATCTAACAATTTTAAAAATGAGATTACAAAATAAAGCTACAGACTAAAACCAAACTAGAACCTTAGCAATCCTTATCTGGGAACAAACCCACAAGAACAAGATAACTCGGACCACTTACGAGAACAAGATCAACTGGAAGAACGAGAAATCCGGAGCTCCGTGGAATTGAGATCTAATAAATTGAAGGCCAAATCGGAAAAGGCTTTGAAGCCTTAGATCCGAAAATACAAAGATTTATTAAAAGAAGAAAGAAAAATAAAGAAAATGGAATATTTTGGGACTTTCCACCAGTCCCGACGGCTATTAGCAAACGACGAGGAGCATGGAGAGAAAGAGAGAAAAATGCTCTTTTTATTTTTTTGCCAGAAAAGTCGAATATATTAGAAATTCAAATCGTTCAACAATACATAATGGAAATCGGAGTGGACATCTCCCACTCTCCAAACACGGTCGGCTAAGGAACAAGATTGTCGCGCTAGGAAATGAGCGACATTGTTCGCGGACCGTTTCACAAACTTAAACTTCACGTTTTTGCAAGATAAGATCGTAAGCAGTGCTCGGCATTCCTGAACTACTCTCCCCAAGTATGAGAGACATGGGAGCGAGCTACGAATGGCCTGCACTATCTGCAAACAATCGGACTCGATGATGGTGTTGCTCTGATTTTCCTTGTGAATCCAGCTCAACACTTCCCTTATTCCTAAAGCTTCCGCCAAATCTGGACTAGGGGTTCCTTGTGCACACTTTGATCTAGCTTGGACTAAGGAGCCTGTATGATCTCGGACAACAAACGCATGGCTATAGCAGCCCTGGTCATCGAAGATGGCGGCATCTGTGTTAATCTTAACGCTATTAAACGGGGGCAAAGTCCAGTGTTCATCCCCGTCTTCTGGGGTCATGAATCCCATGAAACGATCGAAAGTTCGATCTTGAACACTTCTCCAATGGTTAAGAATCGAATACGCAGAGTTTACCACTTCTGAAACTGCCAGGCTACGATGATTCCAAGTGAGATTGTTCCTACTCTTCCATAACATCCAACAGATCATTGCTATAACTTCACTCTCTTCCTTATTCTGCTGCTGAAAAACCAGGTGTAGCCATTCTGAAAACGAGATGTAGCCTCCTACTATGTGGAGTTTACTAAACCTATCCCAGGTAGTAACAGCGTGGGCACACTGCACCAATATGTGAAGAACAGATTCAGTTTGGTTGTTGCAAACCGAGCAAATCACATTCACTGGAACTCGTCTTATGGCAAGCATGTCTTTTGTTGGGAGGCAGTTCGAACACGCTCTCCATAGGAAGTTTTTTACTTTGGGAGGAATTTTTAAGTTCCATAGTTTCCTCCAGAAGCCCGAATTATCTGAAGTGCTTGAATCATTGTTAACTTCCTCTAGCAACAAGTAAGCGGATTTGACTGAATAATTTCCCAGCTTCTCTCGACGCCGATACCATGAATCGTTTACCTCTTTATCCATTGGAATTGAAAGAATGATACTTGTTTCTCTGTTGTCAAAGATATCCCTAACTAGGTCAGTATCCCAACTGTTGCTATCCATGCTGATTAAAGAGGAGACTTTTTGACCTTTAATGGCTTCGGAGATGGTGTGAATATAAGGATCGTTCTCCATAGGTAACCGGGGATCAAGGTCGATGATTATTGATTGACCATTGCCAACTCTACATCCAATGCCTCTTTTGATAACAGACTGAGATTCAAGGATACTCCTCCAAATGTAGCTAGGATTGCTACCAATCCTTGCAGAAAGAAAGGTACCCTGAGGATAGTAGCGTGCCTTAAAGATCCTACTGACTAACTTCTCTAGGAATCTAATCAGTCTCCAACCTTGATTTCCGAGGAGAGCTATGTTGTAATCTCTTATGCTCCTAAATCCCATGCCTCCTTGAGATTTTCGTTTGCACATTCTTTTCCAGCTTTGCCAATGGATGTTCTTATCCTTCTTCGGGTCTGTCTTCCACCAATAATTACACATTAAAGACTCTAACTGATGGCAAACTTCTAGAGGCATAAGAAAGACACTCTTGGCGTAATTCGGGAGAGTTTGTGCAACTGTTTTCAGGAGAATTTCTTTACCTCCTTTCGAGAGGGATTTCTTATCCCACCCCTGAACACGATCTTGCATCCTTTCCTTAATAAACCTGAAAATCACCGATTTATTTCTGCCTATGATATTTGGCAATCCCAAGTAATTACTGTGATCAGAAGCTTCTTTGATGCCCAATTTGTGACAAATATCTCTCCTGTGATAATGATGGGTATTGCTGCTGAAAAAAACCGAAGATTTGTCCACATTGATCTTTTGACCTGAAGCTCTTTCAAAGATATCTAACACGTTCAACACACTATCAGCACAGTCCATGTTTGCCTTGCAAAAAATATAGGAATCATCCGCAAAGAACATATGCGTTATAGGAGGAGCTGATCTTGCCACTTTGATTCCTGCTATGAGTTTTCGTTTCTCGAAATCATGCAACAATGCTGAAAGGCCTTCCATGCACAGGAGAAACATATAAGAAGATAATGGATCTCCTTGCCTGAGCCCCCTCTCCGGATGAATGGAGCCAAAAGTTCTGCCAGCATGAGAAACTTTATAGTCAACACTTGATATGTAACTCATGAACAAGTTTATAGCTCTGTGGTCGAACCCTAATTTTGACAGAATTGCTTTCAAGTAGTTCCACTCCACACGGTCGTAAGCTTTAGACATGTCTAGTTTCAGAGCCATCCAGCAATCCTTCCCTCTCTTTTTCCTCTTCATATAATGCATTACTTCGAACGCAATCATGATATTGTCAGTAATTAACCTTCCAGGGATAAAAGCAGATTGAGATTCAGAGACTATGTCGTCAATGACCTCTTTCAACCTATTTGCCAATACTTTGGATATGATTTTGTAGAGAACGTTGCAGAGAGATATAGGCCTGATGTCGGACATGTGAATAGGGTTTGGTCTTTTAGGAATTAAAGAAATATTAGTACCTTTCAACTGATCATCTAGCTCTCCAGTTTGGAAAAATTGCTGAACTGCTGAGGTAACATCTACTTTCACAATCTTCCAACATTTCTGGTAAAAACCCGGAGTCATGCCATCTGGGCCTGGGGACTTATCAGGATGCATATTAAAGAGAGCTGTTTTTACTTCTTTTTCCTGGACTTCATCAAGAATTGCTTCGTTTTGTCTTGTTGTAACTTTCCTTTCTATGCAATCTGTTACTCTATCCCATTCTGTGGTCGTGGTTGTGAAAATATTTTTGAAATACTCCTCCACAATTTCTTCCAAACCAGCACCCCATTCCACCTTGTTACCTTGGCTATCGTTTAGAGAGATAATTTGGTTGATCCTTCTTCTGTTTTTTGAGGCCACATGGAAGAATCTACTGTTTTGATCTCCTTCGCGAAGCCACAGTTGTTTTGATCGTTGACGCCAAAAAACCTCTTGTTGGGCGTAGGTTTCAGTCAATTTCTTCTTCTCCTCCTGGTATACTTTTAATGACTGCGGGTCTCCGTTCCCCTTCATGGTTTTCATGATCTTTTTACTTGTGCTAATACGCTCCTTGAAGTTGCCTGTGATTTCCTTACCCCAAATGGATAAAATGTCGGCACACGTGGACAGTTTGTCATACATATAACCCGTATTTGTACTCCAAATATCCTCAACAATCTGGTAGCACATAGGCTTTCTGAGCCAAGCATTCTCGAATCTGAAGGCTTTTGTTCTAATGACTTTGTTGCTTGTTTTAGGCTCCAGTAAAATCGGGCTGTGGTATGAAGTTGACACTTCTAGGTTGGTGAGCCTTGCTTCCTTAAAGGTACTAAGGGACTGGAGGTTAACTAGAGCTCTATCCAGGCGAACTTCTATGTGGTTTTCTGTCCCTGCACCTCTGTCCCAAGTGTATTGATAACCACATAAATTCATGTCCACTAACTCACAGTCCGTAAGGACTTCTTGAAAGCCCCTCAACAGACGAGCGGGATAGGGTCTACCCCCTCTTTTGTCCTCTTGATGTAAAACATTATTCATGTCACCAATTAAGCACCAAGGAATCGAGTTTTGAGTTACCAGATTTCTTATCATAGACCACGTTTCCTCCCTTTTTGATATGTCCGGCTCTCCGTAAACTCCTGTCAACCTGTATTTCGTACTGTCCTTAGGAGTCACAATAACGTCTATATGATTCTTACTATACGAGCATAAAGTGACTTCCTCTTTATTACGCCATAAAAAGGCTAGACCTCCACTATGACCAAGGGCTTCGACTGCTATCATGCCTTCAAAATCCAAAGCTGTACGAACTCTTTCTACTGTTGCTTGTCTGCATATTGTCTCACACAAAAAAATGAAGTTGGGAAGCTTTTGGAATACCATTTCCTTAAGGAATTGTAAAGCCCATGGGGTCCCAAGCCCATGGCAATTCCAGCTGATGATACTCATGATTCTAGGCGAGCACCTTTTTGGGCACTCGCCTCTTGTCCGTTTTTTGAAAGCGTGTTGTTTAATGGGCTTACTTGTTCCATGGTCATGTTCTCGTCTGTGTTGCTATCCAGAGTGCAGTCATTTTCTGAGCCCATGTAGATATCCAGGCCCACATCACTGGTTGTTCTACGTTTTTTTGACTCAATGACCGTCAAAGATTCTTCGAATGTGGGAAGCATGTTATTTGCACTTGGACTTTGCACCATTCCATTTTTTTGATTACTTTTGGGTTGGCTTTCTATTGGAATCTCTTCTGTCTTGTCTTGTGTCTGCTTTTGCAGAAAAGAACATGGAACGTGATTGCTACTCTGACCTGCGTGCTGTTTTTGAATCTCTGTATTAGGCGGAATCCAGTCGCCTCCTTCTAAGCCACTTCGAAGCCATTTTGCGCCTATGGATTTGATCTGTCTCCTGGATGGTGCCCTCATCCATGGTCCATATGGCTTCACTATTTCTGATTCTGTAACTTGGAATAACGTGCTACAAAATTTCTCCGAGTGTCCTAACAGACCACATATGAAACAGAATGTCGGAACGTTTTCATACTTGAAGTTTATCCAGAACCAATCGTCCGTCGACTTCTTGATTTTCATTCTTCGTTTGAGGGGCTTTGTGACATCTATAGTAATGCGCACTCGAAGGTAATCTCTCCAGATTCCTTTGAAGTTGCTAGGACATGATGCTACAAACTTGCCCACGTAATTGCCCACTTCTATAAGAACTCTTTCTGTCATGAAACCTGGTGTAAGGTCGTACACTTGGACCCAAAGATCTATACAATTCAGCTCTAAGGTTCTAGGAACTTCACCTTCTTCCAAATGACGCATTACCAGAGCTCTCCTATTGAAGGACCAAGGGCAACCTTCCATGACCCTCTTAATATCCACTTCGTGATAGAACTGGAATAGAAAAAGATTTTCCTCCAGCTCCTTCATGTAAACCCCCATGCCTGGCTTCCATAGGGCTGCCATAGTTTGTTGGAAGGCCGGGAAATCAACATGACTTTCTGCTAGGAATCGAGCTACCACACATAACTTAGCGTTGAAACCATTTGCACTTTGTTCCTCATCCTGTACCACTGCTAGGTCTATTGATAGACCTCCATCCTCTTCCTCTTCTAATGATATGTTGTTGACTGCGTGAATCAGGTTCTCTGTTGATGACATTATGATGAGAAAATGAACTTGTTGACGAGACTTAGGACTTTGAGACGATAGAACAAGCAAACATGTCACATAGACAAGACAGAGCAAACCATGTCACATAGACAAGACCATATGCGATGTCCAATATTTAAGATGCTCTCTTTATTCAACACAATTTAGATTAACTTATACTTTATAGTAGAGTGCTAAGGTAGACGTCTCCAAAATGAAACTTATACTTTATTTTTGAAAATAAAATGAAACTTTTAGGAAGCAGTTTTAAAGTTTTAAGTTTTGATTGCATTTGTAGTATAATTTTATTAAATTATTCAATATTTATATTTTTATAATTCTAAAAAAAAGTAGTCCTATTTAAAATTAATGACATCTAAATTTAATATTTTTATACCAATTTTTTTCCAATAAAGAATAAATTTACCTATACCAATTGAATAATTCATGAACACTCTAAAATTTAACCTAATTAGTGAGAGGATGTCGGTTTAATGAAGTGCGTTTAATTTTTTTTTTTTTGAGCAATTTCATATATTTTAAATAACAACTTTTTAATAATAATAACACTAATATTATTTAAAATAACTTTTTCAAAAAAAGTGCGAAAAAGTGCAAAGTCAGCTAATTTTTTTTATACATTTAATTTTTTATTATTTAATAATTTAAATTTAAATTATTAATATTAACATAATAAAAAATATAGAAATATTAATTCAAATTAATTATGTATATAATTAATATAGCCGCGCAAAGCGCGGCTTATTTACCTAGTTCATATTAAATATTCAAGTGGGCTTACTAGAATCATATTACATATTCAAGCGAATTTACCAGGATCATATCATATATTCAAAATTTTCAATTTACGAAAATATTCTCGAATACTATTTTTTCTAAATTAACAAAACTTAAGTAAATGGTTTACTAAAGTTAAAATTCGATAAATTATGAACAAGTACAAAAATGAATAATCAATCGTTCAATTTTAGTGTACTGCAATTGTCAATATTATTATATAAATAAAAATTATATTGTTATGCATTATTTGTACTAAAAAATACGTTATTATGTACCCTTTTTTTTTTAAAATAACCTTATTATGTACTATTTGTACCGAGTGATCTAACTGATCAAAAATTTAAGTAGTTTCTATTAAACATTTGTCTATTATATAAATAGATAATAAGTTTTATATATAGTTGGGAAAATAACATTTTTTCAAAAAAAATTATTATTATTATTTTATTATTATTATTATTATTATTATTATTATTTATTGTAATACATGAGTCTACCACAATATGCAATTAACAAAATGGAATTATTTTAGGACCAATCAGAGTTAATTCCTAAATTTTAGACCAATCATATTATATTAAAAGTTTTCATTATATGCACCATCTAGTTAACTAATCAGATTTGAGGAATTATTTTAGGATCAATCAGAATTCATTCATAAATTTTAGTCCACTCATCTTCTACTAAAAGTTTTCCTTATTTACATTTTTCCAACTAATTTATTAACCATGGTTACTTAATAATTCTAATTTTAAATATAATAAAATATTTTGATATACAATTTACGTACAAAAAATTGTTAAGGAAACACTATCCTATTTTTAAGTTACCAAAATAACAATGATAAATATAATTATGATTTCAAAAATTAACATGTCAAAATATAAATATATTTTAAATTTGTAGTAATTTTTTTAAATTATACATTTAAACAAAGATTTATTTTAATACTAAAATTAATTTTATTAAATTCTAATATAACAATTATACATATTTCAAAACATGTTACCGTAAATTGATTGCTAAATCGGTCCTCGCCCACTCTTAATATTTGAACCGAAGCTACCATGACGTGTGGGTCTAGCACTCTAGCTTCACTTTTTGGCATCTTCTTATTCAACTAATATATGGACCAGGATTATTGCCCGCCTCGCATGATGAATTAATTTTTTTATTTCTAAAAATTACTTGTAAAATATTACATTTCATTGATGTCAAAAAATATTTTATCCAAAAAATTATTTTAAGTTAATGATATAATTGATAAAACGATTTTACGAATTATTGAGACACAAATATCAAATACTTTCACATTTTTGTTACTTTATTCGATGATATTAACAATTGAATTATGTCAACAACTATTCCATGATGTCCATAATGTATTTGTATACTTGTAAGAATATGGCAAAAACGTTTATTTTGTGAAATATATATATATATATATATATATATATATATATAATACAAATACAAAAATTTAAACAATAATTTTATTTTGGAAATTTAGTAAAAAAGTTTGTTATTTTGGATGAGTTTAATATTTTGTTATGACGAATAATTCATTTTATGCCCAGACTTCTCGGTGTCGCCTTGGACGACGCCTCTAGTTTAATTTAAATGCCGACTTGATTTGTATAATTAAATATTATAAAATTAGATAATTGGTTATCATAATATTGATTTTTTTTAGTATTATAACATTTAATTAGTATTGCAGCACTTAAAGTTTTAAACATTATATTTATAGTAAAAAATATTTTTAAATAGAAAAGAAATTTAATTTTTCATAAAACACTATTTTTTAGCATTATATCTATTTTTTTAAGACCAAGAATGAAAAACATAATCAGTCTCTTATATGTGGATTAACATAGTAATCAATGCAAATAGTCTGTAATTAGTCTCTTAAAATAATCACCTTTAACATAATTGTTAAGCTACACAGGGCTCATCATGTAAAACTGAAGTTGAAAACACATTTCATACTTAAGTGTAGGCTCAGGATGTTTGCTATACTTATAGGGTATTTTACATGACATAAAATTAGGAAAAGAAAAAAAAAGGCAAATAAGAAAAAAAAAAAGGGAGAATATTTGAAGAACCATAGAGACAATCAGTTGTCAATTAAAATTTATCATTTTAAAATAAAATAAAGTACAGGGAAGAACCTCGATATCTCGATGTGCTTCAAAAAAATGAATGAATAACTTACTTCATTCATGTAAATGGAGACAATTTCGGAAATAAAAAAAATCAATTTCATACCATAGCATTACGTAAGAAACAACAAACAAAGATTTAAGGTTCAACTACTTTATATACAAAGTATAGTTTGTTGTATTGCATGAAAAAACAAGTGCTTTATAAGTCTAGCCAAACTTTTGATATTTGAACTTGGAAGTCTTCTTACATTTCTGCTTAGTAAGCTCCTGATTAAAAAAAAATATATCACAACATTCTATACTCAAAAGGTTAGAACCTCTACAACTGTAAATGCAATTTAGAAGGATTAAAACCTAAAAAAGTAATTAAAACTCTGTGGAGCTTTTATCAAACGGCTGGAATGCAAAAAACTTATTATCATCTTCAAACAAATATATTTTGTAATTATAAACAACGTTAAAGTATATCATCATACCTTATTCTGTCCAGAAAAAACTCACACACAACCTGCAGAAAAAAATGACACTCATCTTGACATCTTGTAAACATTCAAGTTGCACACTTGAGAGGTCAAACCAATAGTAGGTGCAACCAATCTTATAAACACTAATTATTCCAACAATCAACAAAAAAGATAACCGGAGTGTTATATGAACATTTTCATTACTTATACAAACTCTAATCTGGGTTGTAAATCATATTCACATTCATCCGAAATATTTTAAAAATGAGTTAGAGTATGAATAATCAAAATTTTGTAAATATAAGAATACGAAATCAAGTTACAAATGGTACAACCTCTTCAACAGTCATAATCCGAAATTCTAGCAATATGAATATAAGATATAAGTATTGATTGTATATAATTTATTATAGGTTTACATACTAAAAATCAATTAAAAACTCTCTTAGAATTATAATCAAACATATGCAAACATTTAAAAGCTGGATACAACATAGAAACTATAAAATTAGCTACTAACTATAAGGTAATCGAAATCAACAATGATGTAATAAAATAACGACCCAAAACTCTTTGTATGAATCGCATACCTTATTAGGTTGTAATAACTTCTTAAACATCGTACTTGATATCATGAACAATACAATTTACGTAACTTGCAAATCAAAGGATATCATAGTTATACATTTATGATTGAAAATGTATTACGAAACAAATATACAACTGATATATAAAAGAGAGAAAGAAGTATTTTTTTAGTTTGAAAACTTAATTAACTTTCATGTATCATGTATGTAAGATAAGAGGGATATTTGAAATTCAAAGGATTCTGGATTGGGGGGGAGTTTTGATACAAATGAAGATTTTGAATTCTTGAGAATGGTGTTCACTGATGTAATGTATAATGATGTGAATGTACGTACGTGTGTGATTATAATAAGAATAAATACGTAACTTATACATGTATAAAGATATAATACACTTACAATGTGCGTACAATACATAAAGTAATGGCAAATTGATGTAAATACGGAAAATTGCGAAGGATTGTATGGTAAAAATGCAATCAAAAATCCTTCAGGCTTTATAATTTAAATAGATATTTTAAATCAAGTACTATATATAAATTAGAATTTATTACATATTTGTATAATCATATTTGATGTCAATTTAAAATGCTAATTTATTACAATTGTTTTTTAACATTTAAAATATGTAATATATAGATATTTTAAATCAAGTAACCACTATATTTAAATAAGAATTGTTAACTAAGTATGGTTAATATAATAGGATGAGAATGGTAAATAAAGAAAATTTTAAACATAATATGATTGGTCTAGAATTTTGAAATGACCTCTAATTACTCCTAAAATAATTTATAATTTTCTGATTGGCTAACTGCATCTAACTGTATAATTGGTAGATTCATGTATATATTATTATAAAAGATATTACGAGAAAAATTACATAAATATCAACTGTTGAGTATTGAATACAGTAAAAGAATACAGAGGGGGGGGTGAATGGATTCTTGAACTTTTCTTTGTTCTTGAATTTTTTGCAACAAGATATGTGTTGAGTGTGTGAGATATGTAAGTGCAGATAACAAAGACAAACACAACACAATATCACTTTAATCTAATATTTTATTAGATAAAGATTTTGCTACAATCTGTGAATACAAATGATATTATTCTCAGCTTCGTTTTTCTCAGAGAGATATTTCTTCTGTATATAAAAATCTTATCTCCAAAAACTTCTTACTTCTAAGGAAGTGAGGCTGTATCCTTATAGACATGGATACACCTACTTACTACAAATAAGGTAGGTAAACAAACTACTTTCCAGTCTGTCTATCTCATTTGAGTAAGAGTCCAAACGGCTACAGATTTGACTTTGCAAAGCCTGTTCAGATCCACTTCTTTAGCTCCTTGTCCCTTTGTCTTATCTCTCCAAGCTTCTTTGTAGGCTTTCCAATGTGCTTTATAGTACATAGTCAAATAAAGCGTCTTGGCTTGTTGCAGGTTTCTGACTTGTACAATTCTTCAGTATTTTGTCTCCAAGAATGTATTCGAGAAGTGGCTAAGTGATTGATTCGAGAACTCGAATTGACTTAATCGATAACTCTGAGTTCTCGAATAGTGTTATATTGACATATCGAATCACTTCTCGAATAGCTCTTTTCATTGGGACTCCTTGAGAAATCGAATAGAGTATTTTGACATATCGAATCCCTGAGATGTCAAATAGCTTCTTTAGTCCTTGAGATATCGAATAGGGCATTGACTTGTTGACTCTTAGAGAACTCGAATGATGCTTTGACTTGTTGACTCCATGAGTTCTCGAATAGAGTAATAGACATATCGAATCTCTGAGATATCGAATGAGATATCGAACAGTGTATTCAGAGATATCGAATAGTGTCTTCTGAGATATCGAATCTCTGACTTCTTGAATGCTAGACTTCTCGAATAGACAAATGTACTTCTCGAATTGGTACTTAGGCAAATTCTTCATTTCTTCAAATCCCAACTGTGATTATTTGGCAATCTTTATCTCTTTGCTTGAGGCATGAACCTTGGAACTTCTTTCAAGCATTATTCTTGACTTTATAAGTACAGTTACACAACTAGGATTTGATGCCTATTACAAGTACAGAATAAATAGAAACTCTACAACTAGAGGTTCCCTTAGTTAAGAGGTCATGTAGGTAATGCATAGCATTACACATACTTAGGCTTGTTATTAGATGTATTCAGGCATGCCTCTGTGACTAACAATCTCCCCCAAATTGTGAGTAAGACCCTTAGTCACAATTTCATGTCTCATAACAAGCCTAACATACATAAAGATAAAAATTGACAGTACATGTATGAATTTTGATTAGCAATGTGGATAGAACTACAGGGTAAGTAATCTTACAGCCTATGATGAAGTACTAGCCATTGTCATTTTGTTTCCCTTTCCATAGCTTTGGCTTGCAAATCATCATATGCTTTCTGTCTTCTTTCTTTCTCCTTCCTTGTATTCTCATCCATAGCTTTTATTATTTTTGTCATAGAATCCAATTCTTCAAGCAAAATTGAGTCTTTGAAATCTTCAAGTACTGGTTTCAGAATGTTTGCAGGATAGTGGTTGAGTAGATTCATTCTGATGTGGACCTAATCCTCATTTCTCCTCTTATACTTCACCACATAGGGGTTAAACTGAACTCTACACAATCCCTTTGCCCTTAGCTTTTCTGCTTCAATCTCCAGTCTCTCAATTTCTTTCTCCCTTGCTAGCCATTTCTCAAGACACTCTTTTCTGATTCTCTCCTCATGATCTCTCTTCATCTTCACAAAATCAATTAGCTCCAGCTTCCATACTCTTTCCGCTTTATCTTCTGAGCTCAACGATGCAATGATTCTTTCTATGTCATGTAGCTTGCCCCAGTGTTGACATCCTCCTTGTTTGAATTTCTCCTCCCTTCCATCAGTATATTTGATCTCAAGGCAGTTATCAACAATGACAACATGGTAGATTCTTTGAGCTTGTAAGAATTGCAGTTGCTCTTCATCAAAATCTTCATCTAGTGGTTGGATTTTTAAGCCTGGATAGATTGTCAGAGTCCTTGATTTGGATAACTTTGGTTTCCTTGCAGCTTGTTTGAATTTGATCCTTTTTACATGGTTGCCTGGCAGTAGCATGTGACCTTTGTTTGTAGACCATTGTAGTATTCCATTAGCAGTTTGCTTTTTGAAATATACAGATGGTTTCTTGACTTGAATCTTCTTCTCTTCTTGAGGTGGCAAGACAGTTACAGAAGCCATAGATGTAGATTTTGGTAGGTCACTACTAACAGTATTCACCCTAGACTTAGAGTCTTGTGTTGTGGTGAGGTTACTGTCAGCAATGCCTAAGGCTTGCTGTCTTCCACTTTTCCTCTCAAAGACTTTACCTTGGTCATCATCAGTCTTCTTCTCCTTACCATCCTTCTTCTTCTTTTATCTTCATCATCCTTATCACTCTTGTGATGCCTTCTCCTTCCATCACTTTTGTCTCCATCCTTGTCTTGATCACCATCCTTGCTAGGGTTGAACTTAGCAGATTCAGGTACAATACCAGTTGCAATGTATGACCTGAGATAAGATATAGCTTCCAATTCTTCTGCTGTTCTTAAACCCTTCTTCTTGTTCAGCTGCTCAATGATGGCAATAATGAGAGATTTGTTCTGAGGAATTAGATGCTTAGGGATGACCAGCTGCTTGATATCATCAATTCTTGTTGCAGCCTGATAGATGATGGTTCTAGGATTTGTGAATACTTCAGGTAGCCTTGCTGGTTGACCATCCCTTAACTCTTCAAAGAGACTCTTGCAGTTTTCATCCTTCTTTTCAATCATTCCAAGGAACACATCCACTTCTGAGTGCTTTAGACCCTGTAGAGTGTTGATGGTTAAGTGCCATATCTTATTCTTTCCTACCATCATTATCTCTTTGAGCCATAGGCCGTCAACTCTCCTTGGTACTACAGTGAGAAAGTCAATCTGACTCTTCAAACTCCTATGATATGACAAAGCATCACCAGCTTGTTCTCTTGAGACTTTCAGAAACTCCAAGAATGCATCATCATGATAGACATTTGAGTTTGCAATTTCTTGTAGCTTGGCCTCAGTGACCACCTTCACTTCTACTGGCTTGGCACTCTTAGATATGGAGATTTGAGGTTTGTCAGATAGCATACTCCCTGCAACCACTGTGGTTGTAATAAATTGCTTTTGACCACTGGAAGTAGTGATGTGCATAGTTGGTAGAGTGACAACTGGCAGAGAAATAGGAGGCTCATCAACTTTGTCTTTTCCTTTGCCAGGCACATGAGTTAAATATTTAGTTCTTTGATGACCACCTTCAATGATTTTGATGCCTTTTACTGGTGGTTTCTCCCCCTTTGTATTTGAGTTTCTTGATGTCCTCTTCTCCCCCTTAGGCTTATTGTCAGGCACAGAGGCTGTAGGAGTGACCTTTGGGGTTGAAGATTCGTCAGGTAGAGGGAGACCCATGTGCTTCATCATTGCAGACAACATTGATTGTTGATGCAGAAGAACATCAGCTGTGGTGGTGGCTTGAGTGTTCAACTGCTCAGTAAGAGTTTGTACCTTGTCTGTAAGATGAACATTAGATTGAGTGAGAGTAGCTACCTCCTTTTCAAGTGCATCTACCTTGCTGAACAATGCAGAGGATTTGAAGCCAGACATGGATTGTTCTTTGAGTCTCTGCACCTCAAACCTAGACATCTCATGCACAGGGACCTCAGTGACCAACTTGTCTCCATATTGATTTGCAAAAAGGGTCCTGAGCATGGCATTGGCTTCAGTTGTCTGATCAGTGAGATTTTGGAATTTGTGCCCTAGGCCTGTGACAGCATCCTTGAGAATAGCCAAACCATTTTCCATCTTGGTGCAGGTAGACTTACAGGCTAGAATGTCCTTGACTACAGTCTCCAATTGAGGGAATTTGGAATCAAAAGTCCTCTTTATCTCATGCATCTCCTTGATTGTGGCTGAACACACTTCATTAACTTCTATCTTTAGACCTTTGCCAAGGTAGTGTGCAGCCTTGAGAATGCCCTTGTAGCTGTCATTCACTGCTTCATACACATCAGTAGGGGTGAGAGATTTGGCATTGGACCCTAGTGAAGTGATGTATTCTTCTCTGAGGTACTGGAAACCTTCTGAGAGAGAGATGTCATTCTTTCCTTGTAGCCAAGCATCTACGTTTCCATCCTTCTCAGTTTCATCTATGATCTTAGCCTTCTGTATTTCTACATCATCTCTGTGGCATAAGAGGATAGCTTCATAGTTTGGATTGGGCATGTCTGCAGTGAGAAGGTGCTGAGCAATCTTTGTGAACTCAGGGATTTGATCCACAATTAAGCTTTGGAGTGCTTCAACCGTCAATTGTGGTGGAACAGACCCTGATCCTGAAGCACTGTCATGTTGCACAGGCTTCAGCCATTGAGACATATAGTTAGAGCTAGAGCCAGGCAAGCTAGACTCCTCAGTTACAGATACAACTTCTGTAACCGGATGGAAAGGCTCTACTACTGTTGTCTCCACAGGAGTGGGATGAGTTACAACAGTAGTTGACACAGGCACAGAGTCTCTAGTTAAAACTAGTGAATCCTTTGTGTTTGTGATGGTGTCATTAGGAGATGCCCCAGCATGCATTCCCTGACCATCTAAATTTGGTACCTGGGTGGTGAGCAAGGTGTCTTGCACCAAGTCACTTGAATCCATTGGCTCATCAAGAGAAAAGAATTCTTGATGATCAATACCTTGCTCCTCAATTGCTTGAGATGCAGGCTCCAAAGAAATATGAGTGGTAGATTCTGGAAGAGAAGTGTGTTGTAGATTAGATTTTGGCAACTCCCCCTAAGAGATAGAGGGAGTTTCAATTGTGATGTGCTCTCCACTCAGTGTTGTTCCAGCCTTATCACTCCCTTGTGCTGACTCTTTACAGATAGGTGCATTGGGGAGGATGCTTGATTCTATAGATGCACCCTGTTGAGAGGATACATCTAGTGAGCTGTGTGCCCCTGATTTTACAACTTCAGCCATTTGGGTGACTGAAGAGGTGGTTTTAGACTTCTTCTTCTTCTTCTTTAGGCTAATGATAGGTGACTCAGGTTCCTCACCTTCTAAACCTAGTTCTACAGCCAAGGCTGCTTCAGTTAAGATGGTTAAAGGTTCAGAAGCAACCTGTTTTCTCTTCTTTTTACTAACATCACCCTTTGAGAGGATGATGCAGTTGGCTCTGTGTTTGGTAGAATGTTTGTCTGAGAGGGTTGGTTAGCAAGCCTTGGGTTAGCATTATGTTCTTCTTGCTTAGGCTGTGCTAACTGAGACTTAGACTCAAATATTGGCATGTTGTGGGGGTAAGACCTAAACAAACCCTCCATGTGGGGAGTTATCTTAAGCCTTACATCCACATCATTCATAGTCTCCAAGTTACCAAAAATAAGTTTGGTCATGGACCTAGGATAGCCTATTTTACTTTTATCTAATCCAGGCAATTCAATCAATGAAGCATTTTTAAAATTAAGTACTGATTGAATAAAGCGGGGAAAGAAAATTTCAGTACCTCTCTTGGCTGTGTTCTTACCAAGTCTCCCATATAGCTCTTGTATGATGAGATGTCCAACATCTATCTTTCTCCCATGAGCCAAGGCATAGGCAAGCTGCTGAACAGGTGTACTAATCTGATCAAAGCTCGATTTCCTGGCAGTGAATACATGAAGGAGTGTAGCAAAAACATAGCTCCATTCCTTTCTCAAGTACTTCCTATTCAGCTTTCCAAGTTTAATAGCCTCTGAGTAGTTGATAAATTCAAAGAATTCTTCCAACTCAGCATCTGTGGCCAGGGAGTCATATGCCTCTTGCTGTAAATCCAAGGCTTGATTCATGTCTGCGGTAGTGATAGTAATATCCACGCCTTGAATCTTGCAGTAGACAACATATGAGGTAATAGCATTCTCAAGGGCGATGACCTCCACTGTAGCTATCCTCCAGAATTGTTCTAATAAGTATATGTACAGGGTTGGGTTGGCTGATAGTGCACCCTTGATGTAAGATTCAGACAACCATCGAACAAACCACTTGAAATTAGCATTTGGTGCTTCCACATCACTGGTAATTGCGATGAAATTGGTTTGGGATGGTATGGTGAGTTGAGTGTTTGCCATTTGGGTAGAGAAGAAAAGAGAATTGAGGTTGAAGAAGAAATTCACAGTTAGGGTTTTCAGAGGTTTTAAGAGTTTAGATGCTTGAGAAATCGAACGAAATGAGTTGAACAGTTGTGAAATTGTATATATATGAATAACTTGAGTTGTCGATTAGATATAAGTTTTGTGTCGACAAGACAGTCATTCGAGAAGTATAAAACAACTATTCGATAAGTCAAGAAAGGCTTATTCGATATCTCAAGCAGTTTGTAACTCACAACTGGCAGTTATTTAACTCAGAAAATAATTCTAAGCTAAATAAAATGTGTTTTTATGAGCGAAATGAAATTTTGAATATAAATCCAAAAAGTGATTAAGTGTCAGCGAAAAATCAGCTTTTTCAAATGATTCGATAACTCCAATACAGTATTCGAGATCTCCATCACTTGAGAACTAAAATACTCTATTCGAGAACTCAGAGTGTGCTATTCGATTTCTCCAAAAGACACTATTCGAGAACTCAAGAGGGTTCTAGATAGGCCTATTCGAGAACTCGAGCCATGACAAAACAATGAACCATTCGAGAAGCCTGACTTATCGAACTATACTTTTCACTCATAAAATTCAATTTTCACTATCTTTTAAAATTTACCAGAAATATTCAATGAAGAATATTCTACCAAATTAAATAGTGATTCTCTCAAAATTTCACAGAAATTTCAAGCTAAAGATGTATGATTTTCAACATATGCAGCATTGTGGAATATTTATAAATCATACTCCAGTCAATACTTACTTCAAAACTATTGAGCATTTGATAAAGTAAGTATTTACTGCTGCAACAATCTAGTTGATATATTCACTTAGCCAGAATTTGAAGAATTCAACATTCCAATCTCACTAACCAACCTTGTGAAGCTGGCTTCATCTAATGGCTTAGTGAATATGTCAGCTAGTTGTTTCTCTATGGGAACATAATGTAACTCAATGGTTCCATTAGTTGCATGCTCCCTTATGAAGTGATATCTGATGTCAATGTGCTTTGTCCTAGAATGATTGACAGGATTGGAAACTATAGAGATTGCACTTGTGTTGTCACACATGATTGGAATTCTTTCCAACACAAGTCCATAATCTCTAAGTTGGTTTCTGATCCAAAGCACTTGAGCACAGCAACTTCCAGCAGCTATGTACTCAGCTTCAGCTGTGGAAGTTGACACAGATTGTTGTTTCTTGCTGTACCAAGAGACTAACCTTTGTCTAAGAAACTGGCAGCTACCTGAGGTGCTTTTCCTATCCACTCTGCATCCAGCATAATCAGCATCAGAATAACCAACCAGATTGAACCCTGTGTCCTTAGGATACCATAACCCCAAGTTTGGTGTGCCCTTCAGATATCTGAAAATCCTCTTTATTGCTATCATATGTGATTCCTTTGGATTTGATTGAAACTTTGCACACAAGCATGTTGCAAACATGATGTCTGGCCTACTAGCAGTGAGGTAGAGTAGAGAACCAACCATGCCTCTGTAGATTGAGATATCTACCTTCTTGCCTTTAACATCTTCATCTAACTTGGTGGCAGTGGCCATGGGTGTCTTTGCAGGCGAGCATTCTTCTAAGTCAAATTTCTTCAATAGATCCTTGATGTATTTGGTTTGACTTATAAAAATGCCATCCTTCCTTTGACTCACTTGCAGCCCAAGAAAGAATGTTAATTCTCCCATCATACTCATCTCATATCTGCTCTGCATGAGCTTAGAGAATTTCTCACACAGCTTCTCATTTGTAGAACCAAATATGATATCATCCACATAGATTTGAACTAAGATAATATCATCACCATGTTTCTTGTAAAACATTGTCTTGTCTAGTGTGCCTCTAGTGAATTGATTCTCCAGTAGAAATTGTGACAATGTGTCATACCATGCCCTAGGAGCTTGCTTAAGTCCATACAATTCTTTAACAATCTGTAGACAAAGTGAGGGAATTGTAGATCCTCAAAGCCAGGTGGCTATTGCACATATACTTCTTCTTCCAACTCCCCATTCAGAAATGCACTCTTGACATCCATTTGATAAACCTTGAAATTAGAATGTGCAGCAAATGCCAAGAAAATTCTGATGGCCTCTAGTCTAGCAACAGGGGCAAAAGTCTCATCATAGTCAATGCCTTCTTGTTGAGAGTATCCTTTTGCAACCAACCTTGCTTTGTTTCTTATGACTACACCATTTTCATCCATCTTATTCCTTAGAACCCATTTTGTTCCAACAATGGTTCTATCCTTTGGTGCAAGCACAAGTTCCCATACTTTGCTTCTTTCAAATTGGTTTAGCTCCTCTTGCATAGCAATTATCCAATCAGGATCCAACAATGCATCATCAAGTTTCTTAGGCCCAACTTGGAATAGAAAGCAACCATAGAGACATTCATTTAGAGTTGCTCTCCTTGTCCTCACTCCTGTATTTGGATCTCCAATTATCTGATCTGCAGTATGTGATCTATCCCATTTCCTTGTATGTTCAGATTGATTTCTCAGCCTTGATGTTGCTTCATCATCCAGAACATGATCATTTACATTTCCTCCCTCTGTGAAGTTGCCACTAATCACAGGTGTGTCTTGGATGCTTGTTTCTTCCTTGTTGGTTGACACAGGTTCTTCATTCACTTGAGTTTGTTGGATTGTGGGCTCAAATTCAGTTTCAATCTCCTCATCAGAATCATCTAGATTATCAAACTTCAAAGGATCTTTATCTTCATCATTGGCTTCTTCTAATCCAGGTAGTTTGCTGTCATCAAATGTCACATCTGTGCTTTCCATAACTTTCAATGCGCACAGTTAATTAGACACAATCAATGCGAACACCCATAAAGAAGAATTTACCACGAGGAACACCGTCAGAGATCAACTTATTTCACAAACTCAACAGCGATGGAAAGAGAATACTTCATCTTTCAAAAGCTTTTGCATGATAAATTTGCCTATTTTTTTTCCATTTGCACGATAAACTGGTGGTTATGTTTGTGGATGTTGGTTTTAGGCATACAATTGAGTAAGAAAAAGGGAGGCAAATATTAGTTCAAAAGCGGTATGGAGGTCATTTAAGCTTACCTTAACATTTCATTGAAGTTTTGAGTAAAAATAAATGTATCATACATATTCAAAATCATACTCCCTCTGTCCAGGAATAAATGACCTGGTCAATAATGCACGCAATTTAAGTAATGTTCATTTGACCAAAATTATTTCCAGTACTACCTTGTTGGAGGTAAAACACAACAGCTTTTAAAATTGAAAGTATAATTGGATGAAATAAATAGGCGGCATTAGAGCATCTCTAAGAGGCTCTTTATTGTAGCTCTTAATTCAAAAAATGAGGAGAGAGAATAAAAATCAAGCTCCAAAAGACTCTTAGAGACTCTTTAAAAAGTTAAGAGCTTCTTCTCTCTCCTCTATTTTAGGAGCAACTAGTAGCTCTTAACTTAATATTTTATTAGTAAAATAGCGGTTCTTCTCTCATCTATTGATTGTTTGTCCAAGTGGAATTGAAATATGAATAAAATATAAAATAAAGAGCCATAATAGAGAGCATTGTTGGAGTTGACACACAAATCAATGTAATAACTTGCTAAGAGTTTAATTGTTTATAATATATTTAGGAGTGAGCTAAGAGACTCTTGGAGATGCTCTTATTCCCTCTAATTTTACAAATGGGCGCCATTCTTCAAGAATAATGGCACAGAATATGAACAAGTTTGACTCATATATCCCATGTTTTTGAAGTTGCACCAGGATTCTGCTTTCAAAACAACTTAATTACACTTGTGTAACAGTGGCTGGCTGGCATGTTACCGAGGTTTTGCGAGTTCAAATGGAAGTTCAGAGACGGATGCACGGCCAAATAGAGGTTAGTTCTTTTGTTTTTCAGTTTTAAAAATGAGCACTTCCGGTTTCATGCATAAAACACCTTGCTCTCTGACCTATCTCATTTGCGCTGATGCTCAATTTATAGTTATTAAGTAAACATTGTTGATGATTGACAATACACAACTAATATGAGAAAAGACTTGACTCTAACGTGATTGTTCTAATCAGGGAAACTTTAACCTTTTTGTGTGCAAACTTACATTTTGGCAATCACAACATAGTTTATTCTGATTGTAGGGCAAGTTTATGGACATCATTACTTTAGGAAGGTATGGGTTCCACATATTTTTCTTAGTCTTCTAGATTGTACAACAATGCAATGAATCCGCAAAAGCTTGTGGACAAGGATGAACGTGTTCTTAATGTAGCACATAAGATGCAGTTTTTGGTTCTTATTTTAAGGCTAATTGCCTTATCTAGAAGTAAAATACTATGAAAAATGTCCCCACTATTCCATGATTGCTTGCATTATGTTACTGAAGTTTTGATTAGCTTAGTTTTAAACTTTTAATTGGTGCTGAAATGGGTCATGCCATCTATAGTATTATATTTATGTTTACATGGGGTCTTGAATTAAAGGTCATTTTTTTTTCTATAATAGTGCCGATCCAAAGATCATTTGTTAACTACAATTAGGGGTGAGCAAAAAACCGAATTGAAACCGAAACCGAACCGAAACCGGTCAAAACCGAACCGAAAAAACCGAAACCGAAACTGAACCGGCGGTTGCTGTTTTTAATTTTTAAAAACCGAGACTTTCGGTTCCGGTTATAGGTTAAAACCGAACCGGCTAAAACCGAACCGAACCGATTATTAAAATAAATAAATAAATATACTATAATTTATATAAATTTATAAGCATTTAGGATAAAACCTTGCACCTCCTCTTTTAGCTGTTTTTAACAATTAATTCTTTCACCCGAGGATTTTGTCACATAGTCCTCTCCTCATCAAAACAAGTCACCAGGTTCACGAAAAAAACTGAATACTTTGTGCCACTCAAAGGCTCCTGGTGGAGTTTCTCAGCTGCAACCTCAGACTAGCTATTTCATGTACACTTACATTAAAATAAAAGTTGTACTCACCATGTCACGTATAAGTTTTTAGTCACATTAACCGAATTGATATGTTAGTTTTTAGCACTAACATATACAGAGTACTTATTCAACAGCTAGTTATTTTGTTTAAAAGTAAAAAACGTTATAATTTATAAATTTAAAGTCTTGTAATATAGTTATGATTTTTTCGTTCGGTTTTATAACCGAAACCGAACCGTTAAAATCCGAACCGAGCTTTTTAAAACCGAAACCGAAACCGACGGTTCGGTTGCGGTTGCGGTTTTCAATTTTTAAAACCGAAGATATGCGGTTTCGGGTTCGGTTTCGGGGAAAAACCGCCCCGAACCGAACCGTGCTCTCCCCTAACTACTATCAAGAAGGTAAACAGCCGAGCATGTGGAAACTAGGGGTGTCAATCGGATAAAACGGATACGGATACAGCTATATCCGAATTCGAATCCGGGAATTCGAAACCGTATCCGAATCCGTATCCGAATTCGGAAATATTCGAGAAAAATAATCCGTATCCGAATCCGCCGGATATTATCCGGATACGGATAATATCCGGATCCGAATTCATTTCTCAAAACCGAACAACTCCGGCGACAACCAAAAATTCCGGCAACTAAAAACATGCCCAGAAAATTCAAATAAAAATATATGTTAATCCATATGCAACGATCTATACAACCATACAAATCAAATTATAAACCGAATACAAATGGAAATTTTCCGGCCAAAACCAAGAATTCCGGTGAATCAAAAATATGCCCAGAAATTAATGAAATTAACAAATATCGCATGGTTTGCAACGATTGGATGGTATCAATGGATAGAGGAGGAGAAAAGATGATTTTTGACTACTCATATCATGGATTTGGAGTCCAAAATCATGCAAAACGAGTGATTTAATTTTGAAGAACAAGAGAGAGAGTGTAAAAAAAGATGAGAGATAGAGAGATACGTAGAGAGTGTAGAATTTTTTTTGAAAAAATTGAATCCATCAATAATAGTAAGTAAGGCGATGGTTTGACAGCCCTAACCGTAGGTGCAAGGAAGTGTTTTTTTTTTTTTTGCTAAAGATGCGAGGAAGTGTTATCTGTGAACTCCTCCAATCCTACTCAGAAAAAGATTCTGGTGAGCACTAACTAAATAAAATATTCAAGCTTTCTTTTTATATGATGCTTTGTTGAATTTTTTATTTTTTATGTTAAAGCTCAAAAAAAATTAAAATTAAAATTTTTTATTTTTTTATCTCTATCCAAATTAATTTTTTATTTTTTGAAAATTTTGGAAATATCACTAAATTAGATATATCTTAACATCCGTACGGTTAGATTGTCGAGAAATATTTTTTAAAAAATAGAAACAACAATGGGTGACAAAACACTAGTTACTGGTACAAGTTAGAATATTAGTGATCTACTAAGATCTCCAACCAAATTAATTTTTTATTTTTTGAAAATTTGGAATATCACTAAATTAGATATATCTTGACATCCGTACGGTTGGATCATCGAGAAATATTTTTTAAAAAATTAAAAAAGAGAAACAACAATGCGTGACAAATCACTAGTTACTAGTACTAGTTAGAATATTAGTGATCTATTAAGATCTCCAACCAAATTAATTTTTTATTTTTTGAAAATATGGGAATATCACTAAATTATATATATCTTGACATCCGTACAGTTGGATCGTCGAGAAATATTTTTTAAAACATAGAAACAACAATGCGTGACAAATCACTAGTTACTAGTACCAGTTAGAATATTAGTGATCTACTAAGATCTCCAACCAAATTAATTTTTAATTTTTTGAAAATTTGGGAATATCAATAAATTAGATATATCTTGACATCCGTACGGTTAGATCGTCGAGAAATATTTTTTAAAAAATAGAAACAACAATGTGTTAATTAATAAATATAAATTAAAATATTGTTTGATAATATAACTTATGTAATTGTAAATATTAAAAAAGAATACTGTATTGCACGGGGTTATATGCTTGTATATTTAAAACTGAATAAAATGTATAATTATATATTTATATATCATATATACTTAATTTCGGATTCGGATATTTTCGGATACGAATACGGATAATATCCGTCGGATATTGAAAGATTCGAATTCGAATACGGATAATATCCGCTTTAAATCGGATACGGATAATATCCGCTTTTTTCCGAATACGAATACAGATATTTCGAACGAATATCGGATTTTTCGAATTTTTTTGACAGCCCTAGACTGGGAACCAATAGACATCCAAAGTCATCCCTGACTACAAATACTTTTAAAGTCGCAAATTGAGCAGGTAAAGATCATTTGGTAACTATGCTGAAGCGCGATTTTTACTCAAATAACAGTACTTCTTCACATCTGAAAAAAGGAGATAATGCTTCGTAATTAGTTAAGTGCTCACAAAGATCTACTCAGGCTCCTTACAGCAACTTAGGCAACAATTGTGTCAAGCCAGTTTTCCATGCAAGAGAACAAAAGGTATACATGCCTACGTCAAGGCCCCTGCTCTCACTTAATATTTGTTTTCCAGAAGAACTTACATTCTATTTATGGCATCAGTAGCTCGGGTAAATCTAATAACGTGGAGACGTTCCAGTTTTTAACCAATTCTCTAATGGAGATTCCATGAAGTATATGACAAAAATAAGCACACGAAAAGGTCTTAGATTCAGAAATAAATATGTATGTTCATAATCATGCAAGGTAAATTATTTGCGATTCGTGGTGGAATAGAGAAGAGATTTTGACACAGTTTTGGGTAGAAACTTGTTCTCTGCTTTTCAGTTGTGTGACTAGCTTAGTGGATCTTTCACTCTTTAATCGGGGAAAGCCCCCGTCTCTTGTGTCGCTGATTTTGCAATATAACAAATATGTAGTTAGCAAAAGAGGAAAAAATATTGGCAGAGCTGAATGACAAAAGAATGAGATGTAAAGCAAAACAATATACCTTTTTCGCAATGTAATATGCTCCATATCAAAAGGTTAAGTACATATGAGTATCTGTAAACAGCTAACATTTAGTGCCTAAACTTTCACCCAGAACTAGGTGCTTCCGGTGGCATTTGATTCGGTCCGTACATTTCAATTCACTGACAAGGAACTCAGATATTTCTTTTCCTAACTAAACATGACAATCAGAAAACTCAAATCCTAGCCACTTTGCATTTCTGCACATTGCTAGAAATTGGCCCGTGCCTTGCACGGGCTATTATGCTAGTATCCGATTAGTTGTCCGAGACGTACTTTCCCGATTTCAGAATACTCATTTTTCTAGAATTGAATCAAGTTGAACCGATTTCCGATTTTTAAAACATTTTCCAAAACCAAAACATGAATGTAGAGTTTAGTTTTTACATTAATCATTGTTCTTGTCAGGACATTAATCATTGTTCTAAATGTTTAAAAGTTATTGTGGAAATAACATTTTTCAAAATTATTAGTTCGACTGAAATCTCCCAATAACAGTCAAAGACTTTGGACTCAACTTGGATTCTTGGAATCCAACGAAAACGACAGACAGATATGTACCCAGTGACCCACCTTCGTTTTTTGTGATGTGCAGTTGTGCACCATCAAGTGGGCCTGCAACTATGATGCGTGACGAGAAATGGGCCACTGGGCTTCTAGAAGTTCTAGTTAGAGCCTTAGAGGTATTTTCTTCGTTACTCACCACAACTTTTTTTCATACTAACCTTATTATTCTGCTTATCTGCCATGTTTTATAAATTGTAATTGAATAAATAATACTAGGGAATCCAAATTAATTCCCAAAAAATTTCCCAAATGCCACGTGTTTTTGTATGCATAGTACATGTTCGTTAGATTGTCCAACCCACTTGTACTTTATTACAGTTCATCAAACACATTTTGCACAAACCTTATTACTAAAAAGTTAAAGGAGAAGATCTGTTTTCTCCAGTGCAATCTAGTTATGAATGACTGTACTGCCGTGTACATAACAATCAAATGAAGTTCATTAGTTCACTTGGACATCTGCATTGTCAAGGTGGGTACATAATTATTGCCTATGCAAAGTACTTGTACGTAATTCGCACATGCCTTGATTGATCATCCACTTTTGCGTATTCATATGTCTCAGTCTCTCTTATTTTGCATACCCTTTCGGCATTGGTCATTTTTACATCGCTACATTAGTATTGCTGCTGCACATCCTGAGCTGTGTGTTTACTACGATTGTGCCAGTGTTCGACTTTTGTTTACTATATATGAATGTGTTAGGTTTCGCTTATGCATAGATGCTTAAAAACTATTCACCATAATTCATCAACTAGTTCTAATTGATTACTTCAGTTCGGCTACTTCTAATTGATTACTTCAGTTCAGCTAGTACTAATTGATTACTTCAGTTCAGCTAGTTCTAAATGATTACTTCAGTTCAGCTAGTTCTAAATGATTACTTCAATGTAGACATGCATTTATTATCAAATTATTGCATCATTGTAAAGTTTGTTTTTTATGATCACTGCATGTAACTGTCTTACTGAATGCTTCAAATAATTTTCTGTTGGAATGATGTGTGGAATGTCCTTATTCAAAAAGGCAGACATCATTGCTTACATCCTTTTAATTCATAATGTATGTCTATCCTAAAATTTGAACCTTTAGTTTCGTCTTAACCACAAATATTTGCAAATCTCTATCTTCACAGCGGTCCATAATCATTTTTGGGGATATATATAACTTTTACTTATTGGGATAAGTATCAAGATCATCACTCATTTCATCCAAATATACAAATGAGTCTTTCATTGTAAAAATGACTCAATTTAGTCACCAGTTTGAAAATTTGTATCGTCTTAATCATTTAAAAGTTGAAAATTATTATCATTTTAGTCATTTCTAGACGATCTTCTTGATACAAATTTTAAGAATAGTGACTAAATCGAGAGACTCACTTGATATACTTGGATGAAATGAGTGATGACATTGATATTTATCCCTTTACTTATTTGAGTCCAAAAATATTCTACATTATTTGCACATTAAGATACTGCTCATATACAAATTGATTATCTATAAAACTCCATCACCTCCAGCTCCAGGTTCAGTACTCTAACTTTAGTTCTCCTTGAAAGTTTGAGTGACCCTCGTATAAACAACAACGAGGTCTGAGTGACCCTCTTATAAACAACAACGAGATAGGGTCGAAGAATGACTAATAAAAGCACTCCACCACTCTATGAAAGGATTCATCTTAAAAACAGCATACCTCGAGCAGTGGAACTCCTAATCCTCTTCCTTCTCATCTTTCTCCTTGCCTATCATCTCATCACTCTTAAACACCATGGAATCCCTTCCCTTCTCGCCTTCCTATGCGAGTCCTGCTTCACATTCTCTTGGATTCTTGTTATCAACTGCAAATGGAATCAAGTCAAATACATACAATATCCCGATCGACTCTCAAATTTGTTAGTTATTACTTCTCCTAATGCATGTTACACTTTCTAGTAGACTTTCTTTAAATACACTGCGCTGGTCATAGGCACACACACTGATGCACAGAATATGGATGCATGTTTGTGTATATATTTGCCGTTTCGTGATAATGGACATAATTTTTAACCATCTTATTACATAATTTAATATGAAGTTATTTATGTGTGATTAACGTTTGTAGGGTGTCCGAGCTTCCAGCAGTAGACATGTTTGTTACCACTGCTGATGCTGAACTAGAACCGCCTATACTGACCATGAACACCGTGTTATCACTGTTGGCAATTGATTATCCACCTCAGAAATTATCTTGTTACTTGTCGGACGATGGTGCATCTCCTCTCACATACTACTCTCTGGTTGAAACCTCTAAATTTGCTAGAATTTGGGTTCCTTTTTGTAAGAAATATGAAATTAGTATCAGAGCTCCTTTTAGATATTTTACTAGCTGCTCCAAACCATCTGAAGACGATCCCTTCGAATTTCAACAAGAATGGAAAACAGTCAAGGTACCATCTCAATTTATTACAACTTACAGAGAGGTGCGTGTTACGTCGATTTTCTGTCTTCATACCGATCAATTAAATCATGTGTATGTATTCTTTCATATGATAAGTACGACATGCTATGCCAAAAGATTGAAGATGCGTCACAAACTTGTGTTCCTTCTGAAGTTTTCTCAAAGGTGGACAAAAAGAATCATCCCACCATTTTAAAGGTACCTGCTCTATGTGTGTGTAATATGAAGCTTTTTGTACTGATTGATGCCTACATTATATAATACATCGAAAACATAGTAATGTCTAAAGTGATCACTACACATTTTGCAGGTAGTAGTTGATGAAGGAGTAGGTCTTCCCCACCTAGTCTACATCTCAAGAGAGAAGCGTCCAAAGCATCCACATAATTACAAAGCTGGCGCTATGAATGTTCTAGTATATAAACACAATTTCGAGGGATATGAATTACATCTGAACTTATATATTGAGTTATTGATTTATTTGTCTTTTTTAGGCATTCACTGATATTGTCTAATTAAATTATTATCTAAATTAGCTGTCTTTCTAAAATTGTCAATTACTTAGTTGATGGCAAAATAAAATAAAAATTAGTTAATAGAGCTAATTTATTTTATGTAACATTGTAATAGTATATTTTTTATTTTTCTATTTATCTGTGATATTACGGTATGATGTGTTGATGAATGATTATAACTTTTTTACTGAACAGACAAGAGTATCAGGATTGATGACAAATGCACCTTTCATTCTGAACGTGGACTGTGATATGCACGTGAACAATCCACAAGTTATTCTCCTTGCAATGTGCATGTTTCTTGGTGTAGAAAATGAAAAAGTTTGTGGCTTTGTTCAGTTCCCTCAACACTTTTACGACGGCTTAAATGATGACCCTTTTGGAAACCAAATGGTCGTCATATTTAAAGTCAGTAGCAATTGATTTTATCCTAGTTCATCTCATTTAAATATTAAATGGTTTCCATATGCAGTTAATTGAAGTTTATGTTTATCTTGTATTCCTGTTTCAGTTATTGAGTAGTTGGACATTAAATAATCGTTATGTAAATTATATAGTACTTTGCGCAAGGACTAGCGGGAATTCAAGGACCTTTCTACGCAGGAACAAATTGTTTCCATAGAAGAAAAGTTATCTACGGATTATTGCCTGTTCTCAAAGCTACCACAGGTATGAATATTACTTTGTATGATTCCTTCAATCATTACATATTCTTGTCCTGTGTTTCCAAAATGTATAAGATTAATAATATTGTATTTCTAAGTTGTGTAGATACTTACGTATGTTCATCTCTTACTGGTAGGAAAACTTACTGATGAGAACTTGGAAAGAAGGTTTGGGAAATCGAATAAATTAAAGGAATCAGTTGTGCAAAGTTTATCAGCATTCCCATGTAGTCAGAGTCAGGGTGGACTTTCCAGCTCTATGAAAGCTGCAAACCTAGTTGCGGGCTGTGCCTATGAACACGGTACCTTCTGGGGAATAGAGGTAATTTTCCCTTGAACAAATTTCCTTTCGCCATCCTAACTAGAACAAAATTATAGGAACTATGCATACACATATGATGGTTCTTCTAAAAGCGACAAAATAATTACAAAATTTCAGTAAAACAACCATCTTGCAATAGGTTGACACATTTAAATTTATTTAATCTATTGATTCACTTTCCTAAAATCCACATGGGATAACGTGTTAAATCAGGTTGGATGGAAATATGGATCTGCAACTGAAGATATCCTCACTGGACTTGGAATCCAAGAAAAAGGATGGAGATCTATATTATGCAGGCCAGAACCTCCAGCATTTATGGGATGTGCTCCATAATGTGGACCCTCCACAATGATCCAAACCAAGAGATGGGCTATTGGGCTTCTTGAAATTCTATTTAGCTTTAAAAGTCCAGTTATCTCCACCATTAATGGGAATCTCCGGTTCAGGCAATGCCTGGCCTACATGTATATCTCAATTTAAGGTTTACGCTCCATTCCTGAGTTGGTCTATTCTCTTCTGCCTGCCTATTGTATCATTACCCGCTCACACTTTTTGCCCAAGGTAAAATAAATCTTACAGTATCTATTTTGATCTGATACCCTGTAGTTGTTTATTCAAAAATTTAACTCAGATAATGCATATTGGTAATTATTTAGGTGAACGAACCAGCTATTCTTGTTCCTGTCACAATTTTCATGATTTACAATTTATACACGCTATCAGAGTACCTTAGAACTGGTTTATCTGCTCGTGCCTGGTGGAACAACCAAAGAATGGCAAGAATAAATTGCACGTCATCATGGCTATTTGCCTGTTTCAGATTATTCTAAAGCTCATAGGTTTATCTGACACGGCTTTTGAAGTAATACAAAAGAACCAAGCCACAGATGATGCAGATGACCAGAAGAATGTAGATTCTGGCAAGTTCACATTTAATGAGTCTCCAATCTTCATACCAGGTACCACTATTGTGCTAGTTAACTTGACAGCTTTGGCAGTCGGAATGGTAGGTTTTCAACGTACCAATTTCTATGAGAGTGAAGTGGGAGTAGCAGAAATGATATGTTGTTTATGGGTAGTGTTGTATTTTTCTATATTTTTCAACTGTTCGGGAGAGGGAAATATGGAATTCCGTCTGCAACTATCTTCAAGTCCGGAGTATTGGCACTAAGGTTCACGCACTTCTGCAAATGGTCTGTCAAGGCTTGAGGTATAAAGAAATATTTTTAGGGAATAAATTGAAGGAACAGGAGTGAGACCGTTCCTGCGATGGCCTAGGACAGTGGATATAGTTTTACAAGTCGATGTACCTGCAAGTGAAATTATGCTTGTTTTGCTTTGGTTAGTAATCAGAAGTAGCGTTACAACTTACAACCATATGAAAAATGCGGGCCTCAACCCGGGTTATGACAATTTGGTCAGATTTGCACATTAAAACCGCCAACAACCCTGGTTGGTTTGAACCATTTGTAATCAGTTATTGTGGGTTCATCTGAAGTACATGCTCATCCTCGTGTGAGGCCATTTCACTGTATCAGATAGAAGTAGATGTTGGAGTAATTTCATTTTTTTATAAAGAATGTGAATAAATGATCAGTGGAGTTATGCGAAATTATATAATTGTATGTGAAGAGTAATCTCTCGCTCCTCTCTCTGTAATCTCTCTCATTCTCGCTCCTCTCTCTCATTCTCTTTGTAATCTCTCTCTCTCTCTCTCTCTCTCTCTCTCTCTCTCTCTCTCTCTCTCTCTCTCTCTCTCTCTCTCTCTCTCTCTCTCTCTCCCTCCCTCCCTCCCTCCCTCCCTGTAATCTCTCTTTCTTTCTCTTTCAATCTCCCTGTAATCTACCCTTCTTCCTTTCCCCACAATCCCCTTATCCCCTTTTTTCTCCTCATTCGAATAACAAACAAACATCCCCCTCCCCTCTTCTTTTCGATTTCTTTTGTTTTCTTGTTTCCATTTAGTTTTTTCGTTTTGGTTCCAAATCCATCAATTGAGTTTACTGATTAGGTTGATAGATTTGTAATTCGCGTGTATTTGTTGTTGATCATTCAGTTTTTTTGTTTTTGGTTTCGTTGGGCTGCTGTGTTTAACGGGTCGCTATTTTGTTGTTCGAGTTTTCATGTCTGTTTTTATTACAAATCGCTGTTGTGTAGTTCTGTTTGCGGCTGAGTCGATGTTCACCAAGTTGTGTTGTTTGCATTGAGTTTGCAGCGTTTGTTTATTGGATTCGTTTGGTTTGGTTTACTGTGAAGTGAGTTTGGTTTACTGTGAAGTGGTTTGTGTGCTGCGTTTTTAATGTCATTTCGGATTCTAGTGAGATTTGCAAAATGATGTTACGCTATTGTAATGAATCCTTTGTATTTCTTGTGTTCATGTCTTCTTTTAGTTTAAGTCTTGGTCGAGTCTTGAGTTTTCTGCGTTTTGCTTGTGTGTGAGTTTCGTTTTCTGAGTTGACTCGTTTTATTAAAGTATATAGTTTTGAGTTCCTGGTTCAAGTTTTTGGTTTGTTGTTTGCTGTTTGTTTGGTTTTATATAGTGATCTTAGTTGGTTAAATTGTTGCTGTTTGTTTTCTTCTTGACTGGGTTTTCTTAGAACTTTCCGGCTATGTCTTGTTTAATTTTGATAGCAGGGTAGTAATAATTGGTTATGGTTGTTTTCATTTTTTTGGTTGTTTCCATTCTCAATTAATTATTGTTTTATTCTTGTTTTTCTTTTATTTTATTAGTTGATAACCTTCGATTAATTTGATTCGGTGTCTAGAGTATCATTTATGGCTTGAGTTACTTTTTAGAATGTTTAGGGTTCAATTTGTTTTGGTGATTAATGCATAATTAAAAGGTTAGTAATTTGTGTTAGTAATTTTGTACCATGATTTTATAATTTGATTGACGGTCATAAATGGTGGCTTGTTTTGTGCCTCTAAAAGGTAATGTTGGATCATAATTATTGGTGTGTTTGGAGTGTTACATAATTTACGAGTTAAAATGGCCTTTTCAAACTGAGTAATGCTAGTGCTAGGTATTCCAAATTGGTACCTAAAAAATGTTCCCACATGATGTGGCATGGATGAGTTGACATATGATCCTGGCGGGTCCATTATAGTTATAACCAATCAGATAGTGACACGTGTAATTTGAGAAAAAATTTGGGATCCAATTCGGGATATCTAGCATTATTTTTTCAAACTTATAATTATAGTGTACCAATTACTTGCTAAATTTAAGTTTTATTTATATTAATGATACTTTGATTACTTATTAGTGTATGTAAGTTACATATCCATTTTTTATCATTTCTTTCATAATAAAGAAAGCTACTGATTCTTGACTTTTAAAAGCATTTTATTGTTTTTTGTACCATTTTTGGGTGGCCGTGATTGATGACTTAGTATTTAGACCTTTAAGAGGTATTAATGTGTCATTTTGTTGGCTTGCTTATCCATAAATTATTTTAAACTTAGTTATTCAATTATGTTAGTTATTCATTATTGTGTTAGATGTCTAACCAAAGGGTCCCCTTTGGTTGGAAGTGAGCATCTATTTTTGTCAAATTTCAAAATAATGTTTAATATTTTATTATATCCTTTAAGTGATTATTTGATTTTATTATTTTCTTGACGGGTGTGTTTGGTAACGTGCAGTTTTATTAGCAATAAAGAAGTATAAAGAAGATTAAGTTTTGTCTTTCAAAATAAAGTTATGGAGCAGTCAAGGTGCAGAGTAAATCTTTGGCAAAAGAGAAGGAAATTCTTTGGAAATAACTGATGGCAATGAGGACATACAAAGCTATTGGTTCAAGTCATTTAGTAGCTAATTTGTATAACGATGTATTCTTTTCTTTGTGGGCACTCTTTTTCCCCTGTTAGAATATTTTCCCATAGGATTTTGCTTTTGTGGGGTTTTTTAACGAGACTCTTCGTTGTGGGATTCATCCTTTCAGACTTAAAGGTACAGTCTAACAGTGTGTTCCCGAACCATTTTTTAGAAAGAAAAGAAAAGAAAGAGGGGGAATCATCAATATACATTTTCTGCAAGCTATTCCCTAACTTTTTGATAGATAGAAAGGTAAAGGAAGTTGAGGAAAATATGGATCATTTTCTTCAGGACATTTTCTTCCCAAAATTGGGAAGATTTGGAGAGAAGCAAAAACTGCGGAAGATGAGATAATCTCAAAATATCTATATTAACCTTTTTCACGAACCCATTATTCTCTCCCACCTATATTCATTTTATAATAACAAGGATAAAATTGTAAATTTATAAACTTTCTTTTATTTTCTCTACCATTAAGGAACAGACGAAAGAAATATTAATTGATCTCTTTCTTTTCTTTTCAACGTGGTTCAGGAACACAAGAGAGAAATTTGTGAATATCAATTTCTATTCTTTCCCCTCATATTCTTTAACATCCTTTTCTTTTCTTTTCTTTCAAAATTCCGGAACACAGTGTAAATGTTCGGGAACAGCATACGTGCCCTTCGATAAAATGATGTACGTTTCTTAATCGAAGAAACCTCGTAAACATGTTACTCAGGTATTCTATAAATATGGGTATGTTCTTCTACATTATATTTATGCAGAAGTCTGGTTGAATCGAAAATTTCAATATAAATTTATTTCGTGACCATGAATTTTAGTTAAAAATCAGTAAAATCCTAACCTACGGATACATACGGGGAAGCTTTCAAAATTGCTCTTAGAAGAACTTAACCTGACATAAAATTCCAGAGAATGGTCACTTAACATTATGAATTTTATTTAAAATATCATTGCTACTATGAATTAGTATAACTGACATCAGCAATCAAAGACTTTAGTCTCAACATGAATTCCGGAAATCCCACAAAAATTAAAGGATTGACATGTACGGTAAACGAGCCAGTGACCTACCCATCATCATCAAGTGGGCCTGCAACAATGACAGTATATCAAGAAATGGACCGCTGGCCTTCTCAAACTTTTTTATTTAGGCACATGATAAACGTTTTCTACATATACCGCGAAAACCTTTTTGGATACATATACAGTATGCTTTGTTAGTGACAACCGGTGTTGTAAAAATCGGTGTAGTGCCTAGGTGCTAGGCGCCCCCAAAACGCCCTGATTCGGGTCTAGGCGGTTAAAAAAAAACGTTTTTTGTGTAAATTGGGAAAAAATCGGTCTAGGCGGTCAAAAATCGGCCTAGGCAGTCAAAAGGCGGTCAAAAATCGGTCTAGGCGATTAAAAATCGGTAAAAAATCGGCCTAGGCGGTCAAAAATCGACAAAAATTAGCAAAATATGTTGAAAAATTCAAAAATCGACAAAATATTTGGTAAAAATATTTAATAAATAAAAATATTAAAAATAATATTTAAATACAAACGATTAATGTTCCGATTAATCCATCCGATTAATCCCCGCCTACCTGATTAGGTGCTAAGCGGTACCCCGACTGTCCTGGACCGCCTAGCGATTTCTGGAACACCGGTGACAACTAGCCTTCTATTTACAGGTTTCATTTGTTATTGAGCATAAAATTGTTTGGAATTTTGTTATAATTATAATTCTTTTACTATAATTTTATTGAATTGTACAAATAACGTATCTATTAGAATCAGAACAATATATGTATGTTATGTTTTCTTGATTGTTTAAAACATAATCTTACATAATAAATAAATAAAATATATATATATATATATGACCTCTATTAATAAGCAAAACCTCTTTTTAATGTATTACTTTGTACCAAATTTGATTCGCACCATATTTTGGTTTCACCACAAGATTCCTATTTCTCCTAGAATTCTATGTTATTTTATAAAATAAATAAATAAATTCTATTACAATTATAATTCTTTTATTACAATTTAATTAAAAAAAAGACTACGAATATAAATGTTGATCTACGGTGACATGCTTATTTATAACAAACGAAATACATTTTTAATGGTACTTCGGTACCAAAATTTGGTTTCATCCCTAAGATTCCTATTTCTACGGGATTTTATATTATTTATTAATAAAGTATAAAAATTGTTAATACTATTATAATTGTAATTTTTTATTATAACTATATTCAGTTCACAAATAACGTATTTATCATAGTCATGTACATTTTAATGTATATATCCGAATTATTTAGTTCTTTTTCTCTATATTCTTAAATAAATAATATATAAAATGATCTTTATTAATAAACAAATTCTTTGTAAATAACGTATTTTTTATAATAAATTAATGATTAATTTAATTAAATTTTCTCGAGCCCTTATCATCTAATAATATCTCATTAGTGAGTGAAATCCCGTTTTAATGGTACTTCCTTTTAAATTCGTGTCCCTAAAATTATTGGAATTCTAGTGTAATTACAATTCTTTTAGTATAAAGTACTGAATTGCATAAATATTATAATTTTCTTTTGTACTTTTATCATTTTTTAAAGTATTTTTAATAATAAATATAATAATTTTTACAAAATTTAATGAAAAATTGATCAATTTCAATAAATTATCTTGACCCGTGCAATCATCTAGTGAAAATTAATTGATAATTTATTATTTCACATGCTCATTGACAATGCCACAGTTGTCATTTAAACATGCCTTAATTGCTCACCCACCCTTGCGTTTTCATGTGTCCAAGTCAAGCTCTCTTATTTTGCATACACTTTAGACCTCGTTGGTTGCATCATTTTAATTGTGAGTAGTGTTAGGTGCACTGAAAATATGCACAGAAAAATTTATGTGATGAATTGAATTTCACAAATTAAAGTTTTTATTGGTTAATATATTAATGTGAATGTACGGGAAATTTTTTATAACCAATCACATTGAAACATATACCATTTTGTAAATTTTTTTTTGAAATTTTATGTAACTCTAACATATTCTTTAATCACAATGCATGTGTATCCCAAAATCTGAACCACCACAAACAATGACAGTATATCAAGAAATGGACCGCTGGCCTTCTCAAACTTTTTTATTTAGGCACCTGGCAAACGTTTTCTACATACACCGCGAAAACTTTTTGGATACATATACAGTATGCTTTGTTAGTGACATAGAAGGCTAGTGCCTTCTATTTACAGGTTTCATTTGTTACTGAGCACAATTTATTTGCCTTTTTATACCCAAACAATTCATTTGTTACATGTTCGTTGAATTATCCAACCCACTTGAAGTTTTATTACCTAACCTTTTTAAAATTATTTTCTTCAGTGTGATCTAGTTATGAAGGACTGTACTGCCGTGTGCATTTATAAGCATTATTAATAAATATAATCCTATTTTAATGGCACCTAAAATTTGGTTCGCACTATATTTCAGTTTCACTGCTAAAATCCTGTTTTACTAAAATTTAATTTGTACTATATTTTGATTTCACCCCTAAAATATATTTTTCCTAGAATTCTATGTTGTTTTTTTTTAAAAAAAAATAGAATAAAAATTCTATTATAACTTTAATTCCTTTATTTGTAATTTTTTTAATAGAATCATATATATTTCCCCTAGAATATTGTGTTCCTTGAAATAGAATTAAATGTAGAATTTTTATCATAATTATAATTCTTTTGTTTATAATTTTTTTTTACAAGAAAAAGTCAACGATCAAAAACCACAAATAAATAGACGGTAAAACATAAACGAATACAATTTAAAATCTAGGGTTACTTGATATAATTTTTTGTAAAACACTTACGAATACCTGATCGTATAACATTTTATGAAATACTAACGAATCTATAACCTCTATTAATAAATCTCTAGTTAATGGTACTTTCGTAACAAATTTGGTTACACCATTATTTTGGTTTCATCACAGATTCCTACTCCCCTAAAACTCATATTATTTTCTAAAAAATTTGTTTGGAATTTTGTTATAATTATAATTCTTTTACTATAATCTTACTGAATTGTACAAATAACGTATCTATTAGAACCAGAACCATGTATGTGATGTTTTCTTGATTGTTTAAAATATAATCTTACATAAAAATAAATAAAATCTATATCTATGACCTTTATTAATAAGTAAAACCTCTTTTTAATGTACTATTTTGTACCAAATTTGATTCGCACCAAATTTTGGTTTCCCCACAAGACTCCTATTTCCCCTAGATATCTATGTTATTTTATAAAATAAATAAATAAATAAATCATATTACAATTATAATTCTTTTATTACAATTTAATTAAAAAAGATTACAAATACATATGTTGATCTACGGTGACATGCTTATCTATAACAAACGAAATACATTTTTAATGGTACTTCGGTACCAAAATTTGGTTCCATCCCTAAGATTCCTATTTCTCCAGGATTCTATATTATTTTTTAATAAATAGTAAAATTGTTAATACTATTATAATTGTATTTTTTTTATTAAACTATATTCAGTTCACAAATAACGTATTTATCATCATGTACATTTTAACATATCATCATGTACACAGTTCATTTAATTTTTTTCTCGATTTTCTTAAATTAACTTAAATAAATAATATATAAAATGACCTTTATTAATAAACAAATTCTTTGTAAATAACGTAATTTTTTATAATAAATTAATGATCAGTTTAATTAAATTTTCTCGGGTCCTTATCATTTAATATCTTATTAGTAATTGAAATTTCGTTTTAATGGTACTTCCATCTAGATTCGTGTCCTTAAAATTATTCGAATTCTGATGTAATTACAATTTTTTTAATATAAATTACTGAATTGCTCCTGATATGGACCGCTGGCCTTCTCAAACTTTTTTATTTAGGCACCTGGCAAACTTTTTCTACATATACCGCGAAAACTTTTTGGATACATATACCGTATGCTTTGTTAGTGACAACTAGCTAGGGATGGCAACGGGTTGGATCGGGTTGGATACCTGTGATATCCAAATCCAAACCCGAATCTGAAATCCAAATCCAAACCCGATCCAAATCCAATCGGATCTGGAAATTCAAAATCCAAACCCGATGGATCGGGTTTGGATCGGGTTCGGGTTTATCCAAACCCGAATTACATAAAAATTTCATAAAAAATAAAATTACAATTACAAATAAATATTCAGATTCCAAAAACATAAAAATAAATATGTCCAAGTTACACCACTCTAAATATCACTATCCAGGGACATATTACTTAGTGTAACTAAGTAATATGTATTTTTTTTAAGATTATATATGTATATATATATATATATATATATATCGGGTTTTTTTCGGGTTTCGGGTTTGGATCGGGTTTTCCGGTTTTGGGTTTGGATCGGGTTGGATATAGTTAATATCCAAATCCAAATCCAAACTCTTTCGGGTTTAAAAATCAAATCCAAATCCAAATCCAAAAAATCGGGTTCGGTAAGATCCAATCGGGTCGAATTGGATCGGGTATCCATCGGATCGGTTTTTTTTGCCATCCCTACAACTAGCCTTCTATTTACACGTTTCATCTCTTACCAGGGGCGGACGCAGGATTTTTATCTTACGGGGGCTGGAGTAATTTTTTTTTCACGTACTTAACAAAAATGATAAAAACGCAAACTAACTTAAAATATAAACTGAATATTAGAAGCTCAACCATGCTATTAACTAGAAATCCAACATATGCATGTAATAAGTAATAAAAGTACTAGTTCACAATTAAAATAGAAAAAAAAATTTACTTACATTATTTTAGTTGTACTCGACGATCCTTTTGAGCATAAAATTTATCTATCACTTCATCGTGATCAATATCTTCAGCAAACTCCCTTTCAATGTTGATAACCATAGAATCTCTTAAGTACTCTTCATCCATTTTATTTCGAAGAATAGTCTTCACTAATTTTATAGCTGAAAAAACCCTTTCTGTAGTTGCTTTAGAAACAGGGAGAGTCAACACAAGACAAATCAACCTATAAATCAAACTGTAATGTTCAGCCTTTCCTGTATCAACCAGTCGTAGACATAACTTAGAAATAGTTGACAAATTCTAAAATTTAGCATGCTTAACCACATCAATGCTGTAATGATCAAGTTGGAGTTGAAGATGGTACATTAGGAGTAGGTGTAGGGGTAGCCGTACCACTAGGAGTAGCACTAGGAGTATGTGTAGGAGCAATATTAGGAGTAGATATAGGTGTAGCCGTACCACTAAGAAAATAAGATAACAATGTCTTCCTTTTTTTATCTTGACTCCTGCAACAAATCAAATTGAATTAAATCAAATATATAATGTATAGAAAAGAATTAATGACAAAAATTTAAAATCTGTATTCAATTTGTAATTTAGCTTTCACATCCGTCTTCTAGAGGTATTGGCCTTGATGTTTGTAAATCCTTGGTCAGATTCGTCTTTGTTTAGATAACAAAATCTTAAAATTCTAAACTTAATACCCAAAAAAGTGCCAGTAAATAAAAATTTGACGCAAGAAAAAGCTCTCATGTACTGTATTTGAATGGGCTATTTTTAATTTCTTACATATCACATATGGGTCCTTTAAGAACAATTCAACTTTCACAAACACATATCTATAGACTTGGCTTAAATGTAAACAATCCCTTAATTTCTCGAAAACAAATCATAGAACATAAGCATATCATCAATCAAAAAAAAAAATTCAAAACAAATCATAGAATATAAGCATATCATCAATCAAAAAAAAAAAAATTCAACATCACCACTCAAATTAAGTAACAAAATGTAAGACCCCAAAATGTAATAAAATACTCACATTTTTGAGACGAATCGCTGCAAGCTTGCAAACAAAATGGACACGCTCTTAAATCCCTAATTGGCTAATTGCTTTTTTAAATTGGGGTTTTCTTTTTCTACTCAAAAATGAAAGTTGAGAGACACACAAAGACGTATATAATTTTAGATTTGATGGGCTGGGTCAATTAGCAAATAAAAAGATATGGGCTGGGCATCAGGGCTGAATTTTATGAAACATTATATGTTACATGGGCTCACAAATTTTGACCTGGGCTGGAACCAACCCTAGCCCATCCCAAGGTCCGCCCATGTCTCTTACTGAGCACAATTTATTTGCCTTTTTATACGCAAACAATTCATGTGTACTCTCATTCTATGACATCTTTCTATGATTGTTGTTCCAAGGAGTTAAACCCATGAACTTTCATAATGAAACTAAACTCACCAACCAATTTAGCTAGATGAACATTTATACTTATAATGGAATTCATTAACTACATACATAAATACTTTTTGGGTTTTATTATGTTTAATATATATTAACCTATTCATTTAAGATAAAATTTCTTATATTGTAACTTGTGCGCATTATTTTTTTTATAATTATTTATAGACCTACCTATCTAAATAAATTTTATAGAAAATTTTCTTATATTTTTTAAATGGAGAAAATAATTATTATTTTGAGATAAATTATTTTGTTCATAATCTCATATATGAAATGCATAGATAAAATAATTATTCTTTGAGATAAACTATTTTGTCAACTATATCACATATGAAGTGCTCGTGATTAATTTTGTTGTGAAATTTAATAAAAAATGTGCTAAATTAAAATTGGTTGGTCAAATTTGAAGCAATTAAACTATAGGCATACTAAAAATATGAATTTTAAGAAAATTTATAAAAAAAATATACAAATGCGATTTGGATTACATATCAATTATTGGTTAATAATTACATATAATATATAGTTTATTTATAAGACGGTATGATAAATACAATACAAATATAGCAAATTAATTAGCGAAATAAGAAATATATGGAGTTTTGAAAGGAAATTTTAAACATCTTTATTATTTATTTATTATTTTATGTAAAGGAAATTCCCCGGGCGTTTGGTGGAGCTTTATAATCACTCGAAAACTATTTATCTAATTTTCTAAATTATCTCAATTTTCAAATATAAAATATGCAATCAAGGAAATAATTGTTGTTATTAAGGGCAAGTCTTAACTATATCATAATTAGGATATAAGAAACAAGTTCTAACCTTTTTTTTTACAACAAAATCTTCCAATTTTAATTAAATCATAAGAAAATCTTAACAGCGTGCACACCGAAATCAAAGTCAAAGAGGATTTAGTATTTAATTTTTTATTATTGTGTACGTTTAGTATTTTTATAATATAGACAACGGGTATCGACCTAAAAAATAGTTAGACAAAATCGGTATAAAAAAATATATGAATAATTTTTATCTTATTATCATGTATACAATATTGTGTTCACAATCTATATTGATATTATAGATATATTTTTGTAGAGTTTTTAAAAACTCGAAAGCCATTTATCTAATTTTCTAAATTATCTCAATTTTAAAACTTAAATATGCAATCAAGGAAATAATTGATGTACATCAAATATGCAATCAAGGAAATAATGGATGTTAAAGGTAAGTCTCGCCTCTAAATTATATTATAGTTTGGATATAAAAAGGAAATTCTAACCTTTTTTTTTACAACAATATCTCCCAATTCTAATTGACTCCTAAGAAAATCTCACCGACGTGCAAATCAAAATCAAAATCAAACAGAATTTTTGTATTTAAATTTTTATTAGTGCGTACGCGTTTTATAATATATACAACGGGTGTCGGATTAAAAAATTATGAGACAAAATCGATACAGAAAAATATATGAATAATACATCTTATTATCTATGTATATATAATTTATACAATATTTTGTTCATCAATCTATATTGGTATTACACATATATTTTTATCGATTTTTTCTTGGATAATCTTTATTTAAAATTTTTAAAAAAATGTTACAAAACTGCCGTAAAGCGCGGCTTAGTCGATAAAAATTAACAAAAACAAATTCAACAAAAAGTAACTCGCATTATGATATCACGAAATATGATGTGATATACAAATCATTATTTTAGAGAAAACCGTAAAACTTAAAACTACACAGAATTTATATCAATTGCTAGAAGATGACCCGTGACTCGCACGGGTTATTATGCCAGTATAGATAATAGGAGAACAGATACTTGTCAAACCTGCATACAGAGCAAATAAATTAGCTCCCGAACCTAACTCAATTACAATATTTAAAATATATTGTTGTTCCAAGGAGTTGAACACATGACCTCTCATAATGAAACTAAACTCACCAACCAATTTGGCTAGATGGACATTTATACTTATAATGGAATTCATTAACTACATACATAAATACTTTTTGGGTTATATTATGTTTAATATAAATTAGAGTATTCATTTAAGATAAAATTACTTATATTATAACTTGTGCGCATTATTTTTTTATAATTATTTATAGATCTACCCAGCTAAATAAATTTTATAGAAAATTTTCTAATATTTTTTAAATGGAGAAAATAATTATTATTTTGAGATAAATTGTTTTGGTCATAATCTCATATATGAAATGCATAGATAAAATATTTATTCTCTGAGATCAACTATTTTGTTAACAATATCACATATGAAGTGCTCGTGGTTAATTTTGTTGTGAAATTTAATAAAAAATGCATTAAATTCAAATTGGTTGGTCAAATTAGAATGAATTAAACTATAGGCATACTAAAAATATGAATTTTAATAAAATTTATAAAAAAAATATACAAATGCGATTTGGATTATATATCGATTATTGGTTAATAATTACATATAATATATAGTTTATTTATAAGACGATATGATAAATACTATACAAAATATAGCAAATTAATTAGCAATATTTATTATTATTATTAGACAAAATGACAGTTTATAACCCCTATGTATTTGGGTTTTGTCAAATTGGTCCAGATTTACATTTTTTAGCACTTTGCAACCCCTATCCTTAAATCTCGCTTCATATTACAACCCCTCCCGTCTAATTGACCTATTTTACAAACAAAAATGAGTCAAAAACTTCTATACATAAGGGGTAAAAACTGTCATTTTTGAAGATAGGGGTTGTAATATGAAGCGAGATTTGAAGATAGGGGTTGCAAAGTGCTAAAAAACGTAAATCTGGACCAATTTGACAAAACCCATATATATAGGGGTTACAAACTGTCATTTTGTCTTATTATTATTATCTTTATTATTATTATTATCTATTATATAAAGGAAATTCCCCTAGCGTTTGGTGGAGCTTTGTAATCACTCGAAAACAATTTATCTAATTTTCTAAATTATCTCAATTTTCAAATATAAAATATGCAATCAAGGAAATAATTGTTGTTATTAAAGGCAAGTCTCAACTATATTATAGTTAGGATATAAAAAAGGGTGTCGGCTTAAAAATATGTGAGAAAATCGATATAGAAAAATATATGAATAATACATCTTATTATCTATGTATACTAGCTTATAACCCATCACTCATGTGATGCACGGGTTTTTTTTATATGGAATAAATTTATTTATGTTACTATTATGTATATAAATTTAATAAATGATATCCATGGTTTAAAACTTGTAAAGCATAATGGAATGTAATATGTAATAGAGGACATATATAACTCAACTAGGATAAAAGATAAATAATATTAACTCTATACAGGGATCGTGAAATTTGAAGAACAGGCATCAACAAGGATCAAGTCGATGAAAGAAGTTCATTAACATGATCAAGTCTCAGTGACAGAATAAGATGTACAGATGATTCAGTGGAAGGGCAAAAAAGATTCCATGTATTTATATTATTTGAAGACACTGCTGCAGGCTAATCAATTGGAATGTAACGAAGGTGTGAAGATCAAGATCAGTGCTAGTCACTTATGAACCAGACCAGTGCATTAAGTGTCAGCACATACGAGAAGGATAAACACATTAATTCATATAAAGAATTGCCAAAGCCTATTGACGATCAAGGACAGACGTAATATCTCAAGCAGAATATTTGAAACAGAAGAGAGAAGCCCAAAAGAAGCAGCCAAAAATAGTAATACTATGGAAAGTTACTATGCACGATTACTATGGAAGGTTACTATGCGTCGTTACTATGCAGGTACTGTGCAAATAGTGGTTATTGTGCAAATAGTGATTACTGTGCAAATAGTGGTACTGTGCAAATAGTGGCTGGTACTGTGCAAATAGTGATTGGTGGGGCCCACGTGAAATGAAAATTTTCAGCAGACGCGGTTTGGTTGGTGGAATAGTGTTACTATGCTGGTGGGGCCCACTGGAATAGTACAGCATAGTGATTTTCTAAAACCTATAAATAGGCCTGTTATATTTCATTTCAAAACACACCTCAACACACAACTTTCTCTTATCTCTCTTATATACTCTCTGTGTAAGCTGCTAGACAGTCCATCTAGTAGGGAAGCCGACTTAGCCCGCTTTTAGGAAGTGTCGGGTAGAAGGTCCTCGTGCCTAAACTATCCTTAGGAGTGTTCTGGTTTTGAAGCTAATCCATGTGATTAGAAGTTGTAACACCCCTTCGAGTTTATTATCAATAAAGATATGTTCTCGGAATTTTTTTTTGGTAGTATCGTATTCAACCCCCCCTTCTACGATGCTTCGGGACCTAACAATTGGTATCAAAGCAAACGTCTAGCATATAAGAAGTCTAAAGATCAAAACCATGGGAAGGAAGGATACAGGTGTGAAGATTCTAATGCTTTACAAAGATAATTACTTTCACTGGAAAGTAAAAATGCACCTTCATCTCTCAGCCATCGATGAAGGCTCTGTAGATTGCATAGAGAAAGGACATCATGTTCCAATGAAGGCCAACTCTGGGATTGGTCAAGATGCTGGCACTGTAGCTACTGGAAGGCCTATTCCAAAGAATCAAGCTGAGTACACAGATGAAGACTTGGAGGAGATTGACAAAGATAAGAAAACCATGAACATACTGTTCAATGGAATTGATCAAGACATGTTCTTTAATGTCATAAACTGCACCACTGCCAAGCAAGTGTGGGACACTATACGAATACTCTGTGAATGGAATGAGCAAGTTAGAGAGAATAAGATGCAACTCCTTGTACAACAGTATGAACATTTTCACTTTAATTCAGGTGAAAGTTTAACTGATATATTTAGCAGATTTCAGAAACTGTTAAATGGGCTAAAGCTGTATGGGAGAGTATATGAAACCAAAGATTCCAACCTAAAATTTCTGAGATCTTTACCTAAAGAATGGAAGCCAGTGACAGTCTCATTGAGAAATTCTCAAGATTACAAAGATTTTATACTTGAGAGACTGTATGGAATTTTAAAGACCTATGAGCTCGAGTTGCAACAAGATGAAGAAGTTGAGAAGAGCCAGAAGAAAAGTGGAAGTGTAGCTTTGGTGGCCAATATTCCAACAAACCAAGATGGAGAAAAGATGAAGAATGTGGAAGCCATACCAAGTCAAAGAACTTGTGAAGGTGTAGCTGCAACTAGCAAAGGTAAAAGCAAGATGATTGAAGAACCTGATGCATTAAGTGAGGATGAAGCTGAAGATCTAGATGAGTATTTGGAATTTCTGTCAAAGAGATTTTCGAAGCTAAGATTCAAGAAGAATCCAGCAGGAGCCGGACAATTCAAGAAAAGCTATCAACCGAACAAGGATGTGGTTGAAAGATCAAAGATCAAATGCTATAGCTGTGGAATTGCTGGTCACTTTACCAATGAATGCAGAAAATCAAAAGCTGAGAAAGAGAAGAAACAGTTCGGGACCGTTGATTACAAAAAGAAATACTTTGATCTTCTCAAGCAAAAGGAAAGAACATTTGTATCTAGAGATGATGATTGGGCAGCTGGAGGAGACTCAGATGCAGAAGAGGAGTTTGTCAATCTTGCACTCATGGCAAATGAAACTGATGAAGAGGCTAGTTCAGTAAGCAACCAGGTATACTCTACAAACCTAACTGAACTTTCCAAAGATGAATGTCATAATGTTGTTAATGAAATGTCTAATGAATTGTATAACATGCATGTCACATTAAAATCGCTTAACAAGGAGAACAAAAGGATTAAAGATCTTAATGGTAAGATAGGTGATAGGAATACTCTGTTAGAGACTCAACTAATTGAGTTTGAAACAATGAAAAGAGATTGCCAGGATGCTAAGAATGAGTTACTTGAGGCTCTGAAAAGAGAAGAGTGTTTAATAAAACAGTTAAAAGAGGAAAAAGACTTAATTGCTAAGTCGAAGGGATCAAAGGCTAAAACTGAAGAAATTTATAATATACAAGGAGTTGATTCTTTTCACAAATTAGTAGAAGTAAAGTTAGGAGTTGATGGGGAAACTGCTTCAGACAGTGACTCAATGGATGTGGTATGTCCATTGAAGTTGGAACCTGTCAGCAAAGGAACCTTGATTAAACTAAATAACCAATATGGACCTGTCAGCAAAAACTTTGTAGTTGGAGAGTGCAGCAAAACTAAATCTGTTGAACAAGGAAACATAGGCCGTTTATCCATTAAGAAATTGAAGGATAAATTATAAAAGACAGAACCAAAGGCTAAGGCTAAAAAGAAGAATAGAAATGATAAAGTAGAAATTAACAAACACAACAATTACACACCTGATAAGTATGCTCCTAGGAAAGAATGTGTAAAATGTGGTAATGTTAATCATTTGTCTGTCAACTGTAAAACTGTTAAAGATGCTTCTGTGCCTAGTATGCCTATATCTGTGCCTATGCCTGCTATGAATGTTACACCTAACATGTTTGTCCAACCTGCTCATGCATCTAGTCAGTATGCTAACATTCCATTCATGCATAATCCATATTACAATACTTTTTACATGCCTCAGTTGCCATGGATGATGAATAACATGTTTGCACAGACTATGCCAAATTATACATCTAGTTTTAATGCATGTGAACAAGTGAATTAACCTATTTTTCATAAACCTACACCAAGAGTTAAGGTTGATTTAACTCAATCAGAACCCCTGGGTAGTAAGGGCTTGAAAAATAAGAAAAAGGCTAACAAGGCAGGACCCAAGAAAACTTGGGTACCAAAATCAACTTGATTTTGTTTTGATGTGTGCAGGGAAACAGAAAGAATCTTTGGTATCTGGACAGTGATTGTTCTAGGCATATGACTGGAGATTCTACCCTGCTCACTAAGTTTGAAGAGAAAGTTGGCCCTAGCATTTCCTTTGGAGACAACAACAAAGGATATACTAGAGGATATGGCTTGATTTCACAAGGGAATGTTGTCATTGAAGAAGTAGCACTGGTTGATGGACTTAAGCATAACTTGCTAAGTGTCTGTCAACTGTGTGATAAAGGCCAGAATGTCTCGTTCACATCTGAAGCTTGTGTCATTTTCAAGAAAAGTGATAACAAGGTAGTGTTGACAGGAGATAGAAGAGGAAATGTGTACATTGCTGACTTCAATCCAACAAATGCAAACATGACCACATGTCTTCTCAGCAAGGCAAGTGTAGATGCAGGTTGGCTTTGGCAAAAAAGATTGTCACACTTAAGTTTTAAAGCAATGATGAGTTGGTAAAGAAGGATTTGGTTAGACGTATTCCAAAATTGGATTACTCTAAGGATGGATTGTGTGATGCATGCCAGAAAGGGAAGCAGAAGAAGGTCTCTTTCAAATCAAAGTCAATGTCATCAATTGATCAACCCTTGCAACTACTTTACATGGATCTCTTTGGACCAGTCAATGTGTTGTCAATCTCAAAGAAGAAATACTGTGATTATTGATGATTTCTCAAAATTCTCTTGGACATTCTTTCTGCACTCTAAGGATAAGGCAGGTGAAGTCATTATAAATCACATCAAGATAGTCAACAACAATCCTTTACTCAATGTAAGGAGAATCAGAAGTGACAATGGAACTTAGTTCAAGAATTCTATAATAAGATAGTTTTGTGAAGAAGAAGGAATTATCCAAGAATTCTATGCACCAAGAACTCCTCAACAAAATGGTGTAGTGGAAAGAAAGAACAGAACTCTAATTGAAGCTGCAAGAACAATGCTTGAAGAGTCTAAGCTACCAACACACTTCTGGGCAGAAGCTATAAACACTGCATGCTACACTCAGAATATTTCTTTGGCCAATCAAGCAAAAGGCATGACACCTTATCAAATTTTTAAAGGCAAGAAACCAACAATCAACTTTTTGCATGTCTTTGGATGCAAATGCTTTGTACTAAAAAATCATGGTGAGCATCTTGGAAAATTTGATACAAAGGCAGATGAAGCTATCTTTGTTGGATACTCAGCTGGAAAATCCTATAGAGTCTACAACCTAAGACTAAACATTATAATGGAGTCAATACATGTTGTCTTTAATGACAAGAAAATATCTGGTCTAGTAGATGAAGGTTTTCATGAGTCTCTCTCATTTGAGAATGAGAGAAGTGGTGAAGAAAGTGAAGATGATGATGAAGAATGGAGATCAAATGGTGTGAGAAACAGACAAGGATCATCAGTTGAAGTGCAGAATGAACCACCTGTTGAAGAGCAACTTACACCATTAGTTGGAAATCAATTTGAAGTATCTGTAGAAAATCAAAGAGAAGCATCTGTTGCTGAATCTGCAAGAACTCCATCAATCTCGAGGGCCATACACTCAGGGGGAGTTTCTCACAGTCAAAACTCAACAACAAGTCACAGTGATCAATACAGAGAAAATGAAGCCACTTCATCAAGGTAAAACTTACCACCACAAAGAAAATGGACCAGGGATCATCCATTTGAGCTTATCGTTGGAGATCCTAATGCAAAGGTCCAAACCAGAAGATCAACTCAAGAAGAATGCTTGTATAGCAGTTTTCTATCCAAAGAGGAACCTAAGAGAGTTGAAGATGCTCTTCTGGATCCAGACTGGGTTTAGCAATACAAGAAGAGCTAAACCAGTTTGAAAGAAATAAAGTATGGAAACTTGTACCCAAACCTAAAGACAAATCAGTGATTGACACTAAGTGGGTATTCAAGAACAAGATGGATGAGAATGGCATAGTCACAAGGAATAAAGCTAGATTAGTTACTAAAGGCTACTGTCAAGAGGAAGGAATTGACTTTGAAGAAACCTTTGCACCAGTGGCAAGGTTAGAAGCAATAAGGATCTTCCTGGCCTATGCAGCGCATGCCAATTTCAAAGTCTATCAAATGGATGTCAAGAGTGCATTTCTGAATGGTATTCTGGAGGAGGAGGTGTATGTTAGTCAACCGCCTGGTTCTGAAGATCCAGACTTTCCAGAATATGTGTTCTTTCAACTCAAAACACTCTATGGCCTGAAGCAAGCACCTAGAGCCTGGTATGACACACTCTCACAGTTCCTTATAGAGAATCACTTCATTCGAGGTACTGTTGATAAAACTCTCTTTTATAGAAATGTCAATGGCTCTATGATACTTGTCCAAATTTATGTAGATGATATAATATTTGGGTCTACAGATGAGAAACTTTGCAAGAGGTTTGCCAAACTCATGCAAAGTAGATATGAAATGAGTATGATGGGTGAATTAACTTATTTTCATGGTTTACAAGTTAAACAAGTGAATGAGGGAATTTTTATAAGTCAAACAAAATACATTATGATCTTTTAAAAAGGTTTGATTTAGCAGATTGCTCTTCTGCAAAAACACCCATGGCCACTTCCACCAAGCTTGAACTGAATACTAAGGAAAAGAAGGTGGACATGACAAGCTATAGGGGCATGGTTGGATCTCTTTTATACTTAACAGCTAGTAGACCTGATATTATGTTTGCTACATGTTTATGTGCTAGATTTTAAGCTGATCCTAGGAAATCTCACTTAGCAGCTTTTAAAAGGATTTTCAGATATCTCAAGGGAACACCAAACCTTGGCATTTGGTACCCTAGAGATTCTGGTTTTGATCTAACTGGTTACACAGATGCAAATTATGTAGGTTTCAAAATGGATAGAAAAAGTACCACAGGTCAATTCTTGGGAAATAAGCTGGTCTCATGGTTCAGTAAGAAGCAGAACTCAGTATCTACCTCAACTGCAGAGGCTGAATACATAGCAGTTGGGAGTTGTTGTGAATAGATTCTATGGATGAGAAATCAACTACTTGACTATGGAGTTAAAGTTGAAAAGATCCCAATTTTCTGTGACAACACTAGTGCAATTCACTACTAGAAAAACGTCAATAGACATCGGTTAAAAACCGATGTCTATGTAAAACCAGAACCGATGTCTTTGCATGTGTAGAGAAAGGTATGGGTCTTTGCATGATTGATGTCTATGTTTCAATTTTACATTGGTTTTTTAGTTAAAAACTGATGTCTATGGTTCTCATATACATCGATTTCGAAGTAAGGAACTGATGTATATGTCTATATTTTACATCTGTTTCTTACTAAGGAATAGATGTCTGTGTTCCTCTTTTACATCATTTTATTAATATCTAGCTGTTGTGTTTCTATTCTTTTTACATCATTGCATGTGTGTGCTGTTGTTACTTTGTCAAAAAGCTAAACCAAAACCAAATATCGACATTAAAATGTCAATATATAACCAAAACCAAGCATAAAATTCAATCGACCAACTACATTATCCAATTCATACCGAAACTAAATACATAATCCAAACAATCCAAATATCGAAACTACATTGATATAATATCGATACCATCTAATTCATCCAAAATCCAATTCATCAAATATCAGTCATACTGCTAGCTACATAATCCATCCAGCTGAGCATACTGCCATACTCAATAATACTACTACACCAAAACCATATCCTAGGCCCTGTTTACACGAACTTTTCAATATGTCTAAGAGTCTCTATCTGGATATCATCAAGCTCGGCCCTGGAACTAACCTTTGCACGCAACTACTTGTGAAATTTTTTATGTACCCGAAAGTTCCAATGACTCGAGTAGAAATATGGAGACTTCATTCTGTTGCTTCCCTTGCCAGCCCAAAATCTGAGACCTTAGGGGTGAAGATAGGCTAATCCTCTTGCTGCACCAAGAGCAATCTTTAAACGTGTATCCCAGTTAGAGGCCTTGTTCTCTTGTCTACACCTGCAAGACAGACATGTCCAGATTTTTAGAGCTAATGAACTTTTTAATCTTAACTTGAAACGGTTAAAATTGCACAGGAAGGGAAACGAAAAAAGAAAACAGATGGTTTAACTCTACTAAGGATTTGTTCAGTTGAATGATCGCTCTAACTGAACTGAACTCAATTATAACAAACTTAACTCATATTACAGCTGCACCCATTTTACGCTCTGGCATACCACGGGGACATGAAAAATTGATCTCAATGGCATCTTACAAAAAATTCATAGCTTTAGACAGAGAACTGATCAACAACTAAGAAAACCATGTCCATATGGAAAATAGTAAAGACAACTGTTAACTTACAATTCCAGATTGCTCAACTCTATCCATAGCAACAAGTGTATAACTGAAAAGGGATCAAAGTTATATCCCCAATATAATTTCCGAGAATATAAACAAGAGAGTGTGCATTAGAATTTAATATACAACACAAATTAGTGGCCCATAAGCGGGTTAGGGTTCTTGAAGAAAAGAGGGACATAACGGCGAGGGGGGTGTTTTGCATTTCCTGCAATCGTTCACCAGCAGCATTCAATTAGAGCAACTGATAAACAAAATGCTTCATTCTGATACGAGATCAGAATATCATGACTCCTTTTTGTTTAATTATAGCAGTTTTACAAGCTTGTGCATATTCTCTTTTATGGACCAATTCTGCTCATGCAGTAGATCATATATTTTAACTTGATAACATATTCCTAAAATTAAATTGCTTATAATTAGTATAGTATGATTATGACAACTTAGAAAAAAGTGTGATTTTATTTAATCTGAGTTATAACATATTGAAATGCACGATGAACCTTGAATCCTTGACAGTTGTCCACTATGTGGTATATATATACCACATTAATGTGCTGCTTTCTCCACTTTTTCTAGTCAACCAGGTGCATATTACAAACAAAAATATAGTGCATTTCCTTATAATAAAAATCTCAAGATAACATGTAATTAACAATAATAAAATTAAGACTTTGTACTTTGTAGTGCAAAATACTCTCAAGACAATATGTGTAGCAAAGTTTCAGGTCTACACAGGTTCCTAAGATTGGTCACAGTTGCCAGTTAGCGAGAAACAAATTATGATGCTATGTAAACCAGCAATAATTTTAGCTTGGCTGAGTTTCAACCTCTTTCTTCATGTCCTTGATAAATATCAATGCAATTTATAGTTGGAGAGATATGTTTACAGACCTCATTATATAAACTTCTTGGGCAAACTCTTGCTGCATCTCAGCATTTACACGTTCAACCTTAAGGATTTTAATAGCCACTTCTTGACTACGGTATGTACCTTTATATCCACGGACAAATTAACTAAAACATTTAGAGCATGACCAACAAAGTTAATTGATCTTAAATAGTTACAACTTGCAAGCACAAAATAAAGATTTAGAACTTTAGCAATCCAGAGAATTAGATATATCATTCAAACAAATAAAGTTCCGGAAATCGAGTGGGGAAACACAATGTAACATCATTATCAATCTTGTTATCTTAATTTCTAGAGATGGTCAACTGTGCATCCAGTGAGGCTTAAGCCCCTCTAATTACAACAGAAGACAGGTACAATGTATCAGCTAGCATCTAATAACAAGAGATCATTGCAATTTTATCACACGATAATTATGTCTGATTAGACCATTAATTCTTGTTTTAATGTTCTATAAATTAGTTCAGTGTACAAATGAATCACTGTTACGAATACATGTTCATCTACATTTTACTTCTGGAAACACTTCCTGCACACACATTTTCTGCATCAACCTGTAAAATACCATTCCCATGTCTCTACTACTACTGCTCCTGGACTGATTGAAACACCACTGAAAGATAAAAAAAAAATCACATAATGTGTTTAATGTAGCCACGCCAAACTGAAAATTTGTTTGAGTAATTTTAACAAACAGTTGGTGGGTAAAAAAATGAAGGTAGGAAGCTTGAAGCTCGAACACAAACACAAATAGTACAAATTGAACAATAACATATATACATACATACATATAACAAAATTGTAAAAATCGAACACAAACACAAATCCTCGAACAATAACATATATACATACATATAAAAGGATAAACCGAGCCGAACAAACCTTAGAGCCTGATATGCAGTTACAAAACATACAATAAAAAACAAAGAAAAGATTCGAGCAATGTACCAAATCGAGCAAAAAACGATTACTCCAAGATACTTCTTGAACAGGCTCCAAGCTACTTTTTGAACAAGTTCCAAGTTCCAAGCTCCAAGATCTGTTAACAAATCGAACGAAAAAGGATTAATTGACCTAATATTGAAAGGGGGTTCAACGGAGTATAGAAAAAATTGAATTAATCGACCTAATATTGAAAGGGGGTTTAACGATTAGCGCAATTTGAGCTGGGGTTATGTTAATTTGAGTTGGGGGTGTGTTAATTTGAGCTAATTGAAGAAAAGAGGGGTTAGGGTTCTTCAGCGAGAGAGAGGGGAGGGGGTCGTGTTTTTTGTTTTAATTGATGTTTTTGAGGGGAGATGGGGTTTTTTAGATAATATGTGTTTTGTTTTTATATTTTAACGATAAAAGAGCCTGAGCGGGAGTTGAATTTTGGCTAAGGGGGAAATATTTTGCATAAGGGGGGAAAGGAAAAGGGGGAAGCACGGCTATATTTTTTTAAAAATAAACTCCAGACATCGTTTTTATGAAGAAGTGATGTATTTACTACTATTAGACATCGGTTTAGTCTTTACTGATGTTAAAGAGACTTTTAACATCAGTGACTTTTCTAACCGATGTCTAAACTGTGATGTCTATTGCAGTTTTTCTAGTAGTGATTGCAATATCACAGAATCCAGTGCAGCATTCTAGAACCAAGCACATAGACATCAGATACCATTTCATCAGGGAGCATGTGATGGAAGGCACTGTGGAACTGCATTTTGTTCCTAATGAAAAACAGTTGGCAGACATTTTCACTAAAGCTTTGGATGAAGCAACCTTTTCAAGGTTAGTAAGTGAGCTTGGTATGTTAAATTTCACATGATCTTTTAAAATGTCTGTTCAATTAGTTGCAGCCAGTGAATTTCATTCTCTAGATTTTGTTTGTTTTATTTACTTATCTGCATGATTATTCTGGAGATATCATTGTAGCATAATTAAATAAGTATTTTATTGACATATATCAATTAATGATATTTTGTTAATTTTATGTCTATTTAATTATGAGTTTATCTGATTATTGTGGACTAATTCTTGATTTACTGCGTGATTATTTTTAAATCCATAATAATTAGAAGTATTAAATATGTGTATATGTGTATAGGCTGATAGGTTTCGGTGATAAGATGTTTTTCGGCTGACAGGTTTCGGTGATAAGATGTTTTTCGGCTAATTAGGTTGTTAGGTGAGAAATTATTTAGCGGTGTTATTTTTTCAACATAACCTGTCACTATCACACCTAACCCACTAATGCTTGAAACCTTATAAATGATGAGTTTTTGTTTGTGTTTAACATCATCATTTTTCATATATACATACAGAGCATATACACACAATTGCTGAAAGTTTCAAACTTTAACCGGAAGGATCTCACAATCTAGCTGGTGGTTTTTAGAGCGGATTTCATATTCGTGTTATACGCATCATCCTTTATAAAAACTAACCCTTGTTGTTGAATTTCCTCAAAGGTTTGAAAATGGCATTGTAGGGAAGCTTTTTAATTTCTAAAGTTAATCCTATTTCCATTCAGCAAATCGAAACCATTCTGGATGAGCAATTTCGGGCTTGGACACAATTTCTGAATGAACATTCATTAATTCACTATGCTTTAGTTACACAGGTGCATCTTAACCATGATGCATTGCGTGAACTATATTGCAGTGCGGTTAACACTTCTGGACAGGACGGGTGTGCAATCACATATCGACTATTTGGTAGGTCGATTAGGGTCACTGAACGGGATGTTAATCGAATTTTTTCTGATCCTACACCTGAACAGATTGAAATGTTCTTTCATTTTATAAGGTACCAAGATGGAAATTTCAATACTGGTAATCTTTCTAGAACGTTTCTAACCTAGTACTGGAATTTCTTTTTTCACATTCTTAACCATGTTTTTTTCTCAGATAGAACAAATCCAGATCGAATACCTGAATTTATTCAAAAAATAGGGTATGCGGTCACCAATAATTTGAGGATTAATTTTAGAAAAATAGTGCTTGGTCAAATCATTTTAAAGATGAAACATTCGGGAAGAAGAGATGTTCGGACTCAAAATGTCAAATGTCTATATCCAAGGTTTCTATAGCTAATATTAAATGATTTTTTTAATGATGAAGACAGGGTACGCTTGGAAAATGGTCAAAAAGTGGAATGTTCTTACATTAAGACGAATGTAATTAATTACATAAGCAAACTCCTACACCTCAATTGTCACTTAAACGACCAGCCATCAACACTTTTGAGGGAGATAGTGCCTCAGCAGCACCACATAAGGAGTTAGTTACATCAGCAGCTCTACCTCATTCTAAAAGAAGTAAACCAAATGAACCTGAGGTAACTGCAACTGTTATTGAAACAATTCTTCCTTGTCAAATGAGTGAAAATGTAAATAAGGTTGAATTGACGGGAGCAACTTTCTTGAGTTCCATTTCACGGAACATAAGAGTAGTTGATGATCTTTCTAAAGATCAAATGCCTTCATAGGCATCCGAGGTGGAATTACCTACCTCAATAACTACTGGTGAATCTTTCATTTTACGGAAAGATCCATCGGTAGGTGGTTCTTTTATGAACCAAGTGTCTTCACAGACATACGAGGGAAACTTGGGTTTTGTGCCATTTAATCGATTCAAGTTAAACCTCCCAGAGGGAAAATCTCTGGATCTCTTTCGAGATTTACCACTCTTTACCAGTGGTCGGGAACTCGCTTCACGCGAGGACGGAAGCTCACGAACTTTCATTGCACCATCCGTGACCTCTAAAAAAGGGGCTAGGATGATTTCATTTGCAGGTACACATATCGGTGGAAGCTCTGGAGGAGAGTTGAGGGAAACACGAACAGAACATGTAAGTGTAACCCAAACCACTAAACCGAGTGAATATATAGTGTTGAGTGAAACACCTGCAGAATGTACGAGTGAGCAACCTACTCAACCACATGCACCTGTAACCAGAAAGGAATACAGCAGACTCCTTACATGGGTCCAAACAATGGAGAAAGAGTTGCCAAATATCTGTAAGTCCATTACAGAAATCAAAAATTTGCAACTTATTCAACATGATGTATTCCAGGTTCAATTGAATATCATGGCAACCCAGTTAAATGATGCAATCAACTCCTTGGTAAAGCCATCTTCGTCTAATTTACCAACTCCACATCCTACTACTCTGGAGGATAACCAACTGAGGGGGAGAAGGTGGATGACCAAGAAAAATCTACTAGGCGTAAGGGCAAGGAAAAGGTTGTTGACACGGAATTAACTTTATTTTGGGAACGGAAAAGCTAATGGGAGTATTCGTGCTATGTGGAAAAAAATCAGAGGCAAACTTGAAGATTTGTTCAGTCTAAAGAAACAATTGTCTTGCACTTGGTTAATTTTAGAAATCTGGAAAATGTATATATATGATCCAGAATGCACTTTAATATTATTTATCTTTGAACTTTATTTTTTTGTTGTTGTATCAGTTGAGTTATCCTCTTGGAATTTGCTTGTCAAACCCTAACAATCAAATAGGGGAGATTGTAAAGCATAATGGAATGTAATATGTAATTGAGGACATATATAACTTAACTAGGATAAAAGATAAATAATATTAACTCTATACAGGGATCGTGAAATTTGAAGAACATGCATCAACAAGGATCAAGTCGTTGAAAGAAGTTCATTAACATGATCAAGCCTCAGTGACAGAATAAGATGTACAGATGATTCAGTTGAAGGGCCAAAAAGATTCCATGTATTTATATTATTTGAAGATACTGCTGCAGGCTAATCAATTGGAATGTAACTGATAAGTGGATTTTATATCCATTTGGAGCGTTCCATATCGGCTTAAATTGATTGTCTTGGACTCAAGTTTATTGTAGTTTTGATGTGTTTTGCTTATTTGTACAGAATTACGAGAATGTTGACTAAGGTGGATGCGTCTATAATTTTTGGGGAATTAATTGATTAAAATTCGAATTTCTGAGAAGGGTTGCGCAGTCTACACTGTTGTGGCCATATCTTGAGTTCTAGAAGTCCGTTTGAGGCCCGTAAGCAGTCCACGCGAAGATAACGAGATTCTCCATCATTTTAAGGTAGTACAGAGGTCCAATTACGTTGGGAACGTTCCAGAAATCTGAAGAAAAGTCAGCCACGAATTTTCCTTAAAAACAGAATCAATTTAGGAAACGTATCTTGCAGAAATTCTATTATAATTCTGTTTTTGTATTTTCTTGCTGGGGAAGACTTTTAGAGCCTATTTAAACACATCATACCATTGTAATAGAGATAGACATATTATTAGTTATTATTATTTGTATCATAGCTTAGATCTGCAAGGGAGAAAAGAAGAGAAGGATTCAACGCTCGTGACAAGCAACGGATCTAGATCTACTTCATCTTTTGTGTTATTCTGGATTCCAGATTTGTTTTCTTAACTCTTTGTTTATTAATATAATTACTTCTTTTATTCATATCTTGTTTTATATCATGTTTTCATCTAATCCCATGGTGACGAACGATTCAATTATGAGCTAATCGTTGTCATGGGATTCTAACGGAGTTAACTATGTAGCTTAGTAGTTTGCATGCTTTAAAGATTTATGTGTGGTGAATTCTTGATATCCTCGTATGGTTGTGTTTCATGTATTTAGATGCGTCGCGAACATCTAATTTGTTAATCTCTTGCTAAACGAGAGTGGATCTTGAGATTTAGAACTTGCCATGCTAGCATAGGATAGGTTGATGTTTTAACATCATGATTTGTGGCGTAAATAGAGATATTATGCTGCCCTATGTGATCTATGTGGATAACTTGTGCTTAAACCTTTATGTTTTCAAATTCTATAGAGATATAGGGTCTAAACATAATTGGTGTCTATCCATCTTCTATCTCTTTTGTGGATGCATGCGTAGTTTGGTACTATATACCGAGAGGTAGCTTTTACTTGTTTAGTGTTGTCCAATCAGATATCAAAACCATCACATGTATTGATTAAAGGCTGCGACTCTAAGTGAAGTAGATAATGAAGTTAGGATCCCATGTTTTTATTCTTATAAGAAATTCAGATTTAATTCTCATTAGTTAATTAGTTTTTACTTTGCATCTTAGTTTAATTTAGTTAATTAAAACCTCAATTTCTTATTTGTCTTAGCAGTGAATTAAGATCATACATTGTTGAATAGGTGCATTTACTGAAAAGAACCATAACTTGATCCCTGTGGGAACGAATTTGGACTTAACCTTATATATTACTTGTGACCACGTACGCTTGCGTGATTTAGTGCAAACAAGTTTTTGGCACCGCTGCCGGGGATCATCGGTGTTTTGTTTAGTTTATGTGCTTGTCATCAGTGGTCGTTAGCGTTCACTGACTCGGATTTCTTATTTAGTTTGTTTGTTTCGTGGTGTTTTCAGGTACTTGAACGTGTATGCGAACACGTTTGCAAACTCGTAAACTGGTAGAAGAAGAACTTGCAGCAGCAAAAGAGATGGCAGACTTACCAGCAGCAGTCAAGGCTTTGAAGGACTATTCGCAGCCAAAGATCAATGACATACAATCTAGTATTGTCAGACCAGCTATTGCAGCAAACAACTTTGAGATCAAGCCGATCATAATTCAGATGGTGCAGAATTCGGTTCAGTTTGGGGGTGCTTCGACAGAGGATCCTAACATGCACATCTGGGACTTTATCGAGATCTGCGACACTTTCAAATTTAATGGTGTGTTGGAGGATGCTATCAAGTTGAGGCTTTTCCCATTCTCTCTAAGGGATAAGGCTAAGGGCTGGTTACACTCTCTACCAGCTGGTTCCATTACTACATGGGGGGATCTTGCTCAGAAGTTTCTTACTAAATTCTTCCCTATGGCAAAAACTGCAGTAATACGGAACCAGTTAACTCAATTTCAACAGCAATCTGGAGAGTCTTTGTGTGAGGCTTTGGAACGTTACAAGGAGATGCTTCGTAGATGTCCACATCATGGCATGCCTGATTGGATGGTTATCAACGGTTTTTACAATGGGCTGGGAGCACAGTCTAGACCTTTGCTAGATGCAGCATCAGGTGGAGCTCTGTGGGCTAAGAGCTATGAGGAGGCTTATGATCTTATAGAGACGATGACTGCTAATGAATATCAAAATCCAACCCAGAGGCTTTCTCAAGGCAAGGTAGCAGGTGTTCTTGATGTTAATGCAGTCTCAGCTCTAGCAGCTCAGCTAGAGGGAATGAATAGGAAAATAGATTTTTGGCAAATCATGGGATGCAGCAGGTTGCTAGTATTTGTGAGCTATGTGCGGGCGCACATGAGACGAATCAGTGTGCTATCTCTTCTGAATTAGCACAGTTCGTGAGTAATTTTCAGAGACCTACTGCACCAGTTCCAGCCACTTATCATCCTAATAATCGGAATCATCCAAATTTCAGCTGGAGCAATAATCAAGGTGTTCAGCAACCTTATCAGCAGCAGTTTCAGGGTCAGCAAGCAAAGCCATTCAATCTAGGCTATCAACAGCCATATGCTCCAAGGCCACCATATCAACCTCCGGGATTTTAGCAGCAACAGCCCCAGGCTCATGCGGGGCAATCATCTAATGAAAAATCAGAAGGGGATGATTTGTGGATGATGGTGAAGAACCTGCAAGCTTCTCAAAAGGTCTTGGAAAACTAGATAGGACAGATTGTTAGTGCTTTACATAGTAGACCACAAGGAACTCTTCCTAGTGATACGGAGGTAAATCCAGGCAGAAGGGAAAGCAAAGAACAGGTCAATGCAGTTTCTTTGAGATCTGGAAAAGTCACGAGGGATCCTAAATCAGCAGCTAAGGAAGATGAAGATGTTCAGAATCAGTAGGTTGAAAAATCTGCAGTGCCAGAAATTGAGAAATCTGATTTAGTGGCTGATCAGCTTGATGGTGAGAAGAGCAAGAAACTTGTTGAAAAGTCTACTCCGGAGCAATCTTCAAAGAATAATCAGATCTATCCTCCTCCTCCATATCCTGGACGTTTGCAGAAAAGTCAAGAGAAACAGTTTCAGAAGTTTATGGATGTCTTCAAGAAATTGTCCATTAACATTCCTTTTGTTGAAGCATTGGAGAAGATGTCGAGGTATGCAAAGTTCATGAAGGATATTTTGTCACGAAAGAGAAGGTTGGAAGAATTTGAAACAGTGGCATTAACGGAGGAGTGTAGTGCAGTTCTGCAGCAGAAGTTGCCACCTAAACTTAAAGATCCGGGGAGTTTCACTATCCCTTACACTATTGGCAACCTTTCTTTTAGCAAGTGCTTGTGTGACTTGGGAGCTAGCATCAATCTCATGCCTTTATCTGTGTTCAAGAAACTTGGTCTGCCGGAGTCAAAGCCAACCAATATCTCTTTGCAGTTGGCTGATCGATCTATCACATATCCAAGGGGCATAGTGGAGGACGTTTTGGTGAAAGTTGATAAGCTTATCTTCCCAGCTGATTTTGTTATATTGGATTTTGAAGAAGACAAGAAGATTCCCATAATCTTGGGAAGTCTTTTCTAGCTACATGCCATACTTTGATTGATGTGCAAAAAGGAGAGCTTACAATGAGGGTGCAAGATCAGAATGTCACCTTTAACGTTTTCAAGGCCATGAAATTTCCGACAGAGGATGAAGAGTGTTGCAGTGTGGAAATAGTTGATACGGGTTAGAGAAAGAAGTTTGATCAATTGTTGAGCGAAAAGTCGGACACACACGTGCTACAGCATCATATCAGTGATTTCATTGACAGTTCTTCTCGAGATCTCTCGAGTGTAAAGCTTAGGAAACTTCCACCACATTTGAGGTATGTTCTTTTAAATAATGAGCTAGTGATTTTTGAAGAGGGGCATGATAACGTGTTGTGAAGGTGGAAACACGATGATAAGGAAGAAGAAAGTTTTGTTCAGCCGTTCGAGTTGGAGAAGCACATTAGAGGTGTGAAGAAGAAAAAGAAGAAGATTAAGCTGTTGGATAGTAAAATCAGGTTGAAGTCCGAGGGAAGAGATTTGTGGAAAGCTAGTGAACAAGAGGTCAACGTTCGTATGAATGGTCTATCTGTTGAGGACGGTTCAGTTATTCTTTTGAAACCTCCATGAGTTGAGGAAGTAACGTCAAGCTATTGACGTTAAAGAAGCGCTTCGTGGGAGGCAACCCACGCCTTCGTGAAAAAAAAAAGAAAAAAAATGAGTGTTGTGAAAAAAAAAGAGTGAAAAAAAGTGAGTGTTGTGAAAAAAAAAACTGTTGTGAAAAAAAAAAAATATTGGTCGCGCAGGTTGCGCCTGCGTAACGCAGGCTGCGCCTGCGTTTCTGTATGTGAGCGCAGTCTGCCCCTCTTACACGCAGATTGCAGTTTTTTGTATATAAAAAAAAAATTTCTGTCTCCTCAATTTTTTTTCTCCTCCTATATTAATATCCCTACACCTAATTCTTTTCCTATTTTATTTCCAAAACCCCCCATCGCTCTTCCAAAATTCTAAACCTATATTTATTCTAATTTTTTTAATTCATTAAATCCTTTTTCTATCTTACCTCAAATTCATACCCACTCAAAATTTCTCCCTTACACGTTCAAATTTTATTCACCCAATCCCTCAATTATATATACACACCCATACATACAAATCCAATTCCTCTTCTATTTATTTAAATTCAATTCTAAAGAGGAATTAATTACAAGTTCACCTCTTTGATTCGTAATTGGTTTATCTTTTTCTCTAATATTATTTTTATTACGAATTTGTGTTCTTGTAATTGGGGGTTTTGTAGTATTCTTGTTATTTGGGAAGTGGCCAGTCTATGGAGCTCGTACGGATTGTCCTCCACCAGATTCATTCGAGGAGGGTTATGATTCAGCTGGTTAGGTATGTTTTCTACTTTCCCTCGTATTTACTTCCATTCAATGCGGACATTGAATATTTTAAGTTTGGGGGTGGTTTGAGGGATTAGTAGTTGTTGTTGTATTATGTGTTCATGTAGGATTTCATGCTTTGTATGTTATTAGTAGTAATTCATGCACGTATGTTCGTAATAATTATGTTTGTTTCATATAGGACATTCTGTTTTTATTTTTCGTATACCATGTGAGTTCATATTAGTTGCATTTCATGGCATGCATATTTCATGATCCCTTAGAACAAGCTAATTTTGATTGGTAGGTAGGTGTCTATTTGGGTGTGGTAATGATGAGTAGAGGGTTAGTTTATAGTTTCTATGAAATTGACTTATGTGTTTCAGAAACAAAACTAATTACACAGTCTCATTGGGTGCTTTTGGGCTAGGTTAGGGTCATGCTTGTTTGGATGTTTTGAGATTTAATCACTTGTTTATATTTAGAATTTTCGTTATTCCCTTGATAGTGTAGGAGCACTTAAGTCTAAGTTTGGGGGAAACCAGGAATTTCATGTTTAATTGTAAATAATTGTGAATAATGGCTAGATGTCAAATGGCTAGTAGCCGGCTCATATTTATATGAGTAGTCTAGGGTTGGAATTGAGAATTCTCATTCCAGATTGCATAGAAAAAAAAAAGAAAAAAAAGCAGAAAAAGAAAAAAAAAGAAAAGAAAAAAAAGTCAAAAGTGTCAATTGTTTATATGCAAAATTAACTAGGGTGAGCTCTTTAATACTCGAGCTATTAAGTTCGCGGGGACTTTGTGCCTAGTGACCTAAGGTTTTTATAATCTGGGATCCACTAACCTAACGCTCGCTACATGGGTATTACTGTATAAGACTTTCGGGGTCTCATCCATTGCACGGTTAAATAAGCATGATTGTATATATGTGTCGTAGTAGTTAGTAATAAAGCATGAATTTCTGTCTACCTTGGATAAGGATGGAGGTGTTCCTAGGTTATGAATTGTTTACAGTCTATTCTATTTATAAACCTATGATTGTCTTGACGATGAGCATGTATGATCTTGATCTAGTGTTGGGAGTATTTCTGATGAGAATTGCACACACGCACGTTTCTGTTCATGTATTGTTAGTATACGGGAACTTGGTCGAGCTCTATTTGGATTTAGTTGCATTCTCTAAGATATTTGCTTACTAGTTGGTTTTGGTTAGTTTGAAGGGGATCGTTGCATTTATCATATTAGTTGCATTCATGCATTGCATTGCATTAGGTTAAATGGATTTTGTGGGTACATTCGCTATAGGCCCTCACGAGACCTTACTCGTCCACTGGGGCTGCCTAGGGGTTTAAAGGGCTTGTTGTATATGCCAAATGCAACCGTGATTACCTACGGAAGTGGTACTAGTTAGTTAGTTAGTTGTAATTGTTATGCTTGAGGACAAGCATCGGTTTAAGTTGGGGGGTGTGATAAGTGGATTTTATATCCACTTGGAGCGTTCCATATCGGCTTAAATTGATTGTCTTGGACTCAAGTTTATTGTAGTTTTGATGTGTTTTGATTAGTTGTGCAGAATTACGAGAATATTGACTAAGGTGGATGCTTCTATAATTTTTGGGGAATTAATTGATTAAAATTTGAATTTCTGAGAAGGGTTGCGCAGTCTACACTATTGTGGCCATATCTTGAGTTCTAGAAGTCCGTTTGAGGCCCGTAAGCAGTCCACGCGAAGATAACGAGATTCTCTATCATTCTAAGGTAGTCCAGAGGTCCAATTACGTTGGGAACATTCCAGAAAATCTGAAGAAAAGTCAGCCACGAATTTTCCTTAAAAACAGAATCAATTTAGGAAACGTATCTTGCAGAAATTCTATTATAATTTTGTTTTTGTATTTTCTTGTTGGGGAAGACTTTTAGAGCCTATTTAAACACATCATACCATTGTAATAGATATAGACATATTATTAGTTATTATTATTTGTATCATAGCTTAGATCTGCAAGGGAGAAAAGGAGAGAAGGATTCAACGCTCGTGACAAGCAACGGATCTAGATCTACTTCATCTTTTATGTTATTCTGGATTCCAGATTTGTTTTCTTAACTCTTTGTTTATTAATATAATTACTTCTTTTATTCATATCTTGTTTTATATCATGTTTTCATCTAATCCCATGGTGACGAACGGTTCAATTATGAGCTAATCGTTGTCATGGGATTCTAACGGAGTTAACTATGTAACTTAGTAGTTTGCATGTTTTAAAGATTTATGTGTGGTGAATTCTTGATATCCTCGTATGGTTGTGTTTCATGTATTTAGATGCGTCGCGAACATCTAATTTGTTAATCTCTTGCTAAACGAGAGTGGATCTTGAGATTTAGAACTTGCCATGCTAGCATAGGATAGGTTGATGTTTTAACATCATGATTTGTGGCGTAAATAGAGATATTATGCTGCCCTATGTGATCTATGTGGATAACTTGTGTTTAAACCTTTATGTTTTCAAATTCTATAGAGATATAGGGTCTAAACATAATTGGTGTCTACCAATCTTCTATCTCTTTTGTGGATGCATGTGTAGTTTGGTACTAGTATACCGAGAGGTAGCTTTTACTTGTTTAGTGTTGTCCGATCAGATATCAAAACCATCACATGTATTGATTAAAGGCTGCGACTCTAAGTGAAGTAGATAATGAAGTTAGGATCCCATGTTTTTATTCTTATAAGAATTTCAGATTTAATTCTCATTATTTAATTAGTTTTTACTTTGCATCTTAGTTTAATTTAGTTAATTAAAAGCTCAATTTCTTATTTGTCTTAGGAGTGAATTAAGATCATACATCGTTGAATAGGTGCATTTACTGAAAAGAACCATAACTTGATCCTTGTGGGAACGAATTTGGACTTAACCTTATATATTACTTGTGACCACGTACGCTTGCATGATTTAGTGCAAACAGTAACGAAGGTGTGAAGATCAAGATCAGTGCTAGTCACTTGTGAACTAGACCAGTGTACTAACTGTCAGCACATACGAGAAGGATCAACACATTAATTCATAGAAAGAATTGCCAAAGCCTATTGACGATCAAGGACAGACATAATATCTCAAGCAGAATATTTGAAACAGAAGAGAGAAGCCCAAAAGAAGCAGCCAAAAATAGTGATACTATGAAAAGTTACTATGCACACTTACTATGCAAGGTTACTATACGCGGTTACTATGCAAGTACTGTGCAAATAGTGGTTACTATGTAAATAGTGGTACTGTGCAAATAGTGGCTGGTACTTTGCAAATAGTGGCTGGTGGGGCCAACATGAAATGAAAATTTTCAGCAGCCGCGGTTTGGTTGGTGGAATAGTGTTACTATGCAGGTAGGGCCCACTGGAATAGTACAACATAGTGACTTTCTAAAACCTATAATAGACCTGTTGTATTTCATTTCAAAACACACCTCAACACACAACTTTCTCTTCTCTCTCTTATATCCTCTCTATGTAAGCCGCTAGACGGTCCATCTAGTAGGGAAGCCGGCTTAGCCCGCTTTCAGGAAGTGTCGGGTAGAAGGTCCTCGTGCCTAAACTATCCTTAGGAGTGTTCTGGTTTTGAAGCTAATCCATTATATTAGAAGTTGTAACATCCCTTCGAGTTTATTATCAATAAAGATATATTCTCGAAATTTTTTTTGGTAGTATCGTATTCAACCCCCTTCTACGATACTTCGGGACCTAACAAAACTTATATTATGAAATTTTGAATTAAATACGTAGTTGACGAAATTCGAATCTTGAATGTTTTGTAAGTAAATTAATCATATAAAATATTTAATCATCAGATCTAACAGTTCTGATTTTTTGAAAAATCTAACGGTAATTATTCGTTGAATACGGATTTCTATTATTTATTTTTATTAGTGATTGAAAGATATGATGTGATTTTTTTGGGTATATAATAATAATTGTAAGATTATGTTTTAAATTAAAAGGTAACATGTTTTAATTAGAAAAGAAATATCAGTGATTGTAAGATACGATATTTTTGGTGTGTCTAAAGGGTATTATATTTAATTAAAAGTAAACGTCTTTTAAATTGATTGAAAGATACGATATTTTAGGTATTTATTAAAATTTATTAATTATTACTATTTTGTTTTTATATAATTATTTTTTAATTTTAATTTAATATATTTTAATATACTTGTTGTGGAATAAAAACTAGGCTACTAGTATTGCGGCTAGGGTTTATGTATTTAATGCAAAGGTGTGTGAGCTTCGTGCTTTAATGGCTGCTCTTGTGCTCGTGGCTGACTCTGCCTTCACAAGATGCCTACGTACTTTGATGAATATCAAAGATCAAGCCAAAAAACGTAGTTCTGAGGTGAGGGGTCTGTTTATATAGACTGAGAAGCCTTAGAATTAAGGTAGGAGTTGGAGACTTAATAGATAAGTCACCTCCTTGAGGAAAGTTCTAGACTCCTTCCTTGTAGGAGTCTGTTGCCATATCGAATTGGATGCCTTGGAGGCTAAGTCTTGTAGAGATAATGTCCTTATCTGACACTTATTGCTGAGCTGTTTATTACCCCTAATATTAATTACGAAATTAATATTATAATTGGGGTTTTGGGCCCACCTGGTGGGCCCCACGTTTGGACCATTCTTGGCCTAATTAATGCCACATTAAATGTGTCTTTAGGGATTATTTTCAGCCCATATCATTTGCCCCCCAACTTCTAGGAAAACTGATCAGGTTTTCGTAGAAGTTATATTTGTCTTAATCGAGACTCGGAGTCATTTTTATCCCTTACCTGGGACTTCTTAATTTTCCTACCCTTACATGGGGGTTTTGGTTTACACTAGTGTTTCACATATATCGCCTTATTGTAAAGTGTGGAGCGACCGACACATTTACGATGATTGACCTTATTCGAGGCTTTAACTTGTGCTTGCTTTTAGCAATTTTGGCACTTTTATAGAGCTTTTATGCATTATTAGCATAAAGTATTGCTCAATTTGTCGAGAAAATACTTCTATAATTTTCCTCGTATTTTTCTGTACATTTCCTAACATTTTAGGAATTTTTATGTACTCACAGGTATTTTCCGTAATTTTTCCTAATAATTTAGGAATTTTTATGTACCAGCAGGTATTTTCCTTAATTATTCCTAATAATTTAGGAATTTTTATGTACCCACAAGTATTTTCCGTAATTTTTCCTAATAATTTAGGAATTTTTATGTACCAGCAGGTATTTTCCTAAATTATTCCTAATAATTTAGGAATTTTTATGTACACACAGGTATTTTTCTTAATTATTCCTAATAATTTAGGAATTTTTATGTACCCACAGGTATTTTTCGTAATTATTCCTAATAATTTAAGAATTTTTATGTACCCATAGGTATTTTTCTAAATTATTCCTAATAATTTATGAATTTTTATGTACCCACAGGTATTTTTCTTAATTATTCTTAATAATTTAGGAATTTTTATGTACCCACAGGTATTTTTCTTAATTATTCCTAATAATTTAGGAATTTTTATGTACCCACAGGTATTTTTCGTAATTTTTCCTAATAATTTAGGAATTTTTATGTACCCACGGGTATTTTCCTTAATTATTCCTAATAATTTAGGAATGTTTATGTACCAACAGGTATTTTTTGTAATTTTTCCTAATAATTTAGGAATTTTTATGTACCCACAGGTATTTTTCTTAATTATTCCTAATAATTTAGGAATTTTTAATGTACCAACAGGTATTTTCCTAATAATTTAGGAATTTTTATGTACCCACGGGTATTTTTCGTAATTATTCCTAATAATTTAGGAATTTTTATGTACCAGCAGGTATTTTCCTTAATTATTTCTAATAATTTAGGAATTTTTATGTACCAACAGGTATTTTTCTAAATTATTCCTAATAATTTAGGAATTTTTATGTCAACTTACAAAGTTCAGGGGCTGAATTATAAATATATAAACTAGAGGATCAACTCGTAATTCAGCAGAACTTCAGGTACTAAACAACACTTTGCCATAAAAATATTAACCTGGTCATTCGACCAGGTTTCTCGTCGAAATAAGGTCGTTGATTTCTTTTGGTCGAACTGTTTCTCGAACAGAAATCCTGCTCGTTTCGAGCAGGAATGAGGTCGCCCTTTTTTTTTTCTTCATCTCTTTTATTTTAAAATATTATTATTCAATAATAATATTTTCTTTGTCCGAATCCCGGATAATTTCGATCACGAATCGGAAGTGTCCCACTTAGATAAAATTTCACTCGAATAAAATTCGACCCGAATTTTATTATTATTATTTTTAATAATAATAATTATAATTTTTGTAATTTTAGAGGGGTCCTCAGCCCTAATATTTTCGTAATTTAAGATCGCATTTTGGCCTCATTGGCTCCCAAATCTTTAAAATTCGTCCCGAATTGAGGTCATTCATGATTCTAGGCACATAAAAATTTTCATCATCTAGCCCCTTTTTTTTGTACCAGAATTCGTGGTATTTTAGATCAGGATTTTGATCAGGAATGCTGACCCTAGGTCAGGATCTTCGATCAGGATGCTGACCCCTAGGTCAGGATTTTCGACCAGGAATGCTGACTCTTAGGTTAGGAGTTTCGATCAGGATACTGACCCTGACCCCTAGGTCAGGATTTTCGATCAGGAATGCTGACCCCTAGGTCAGGATTTTCGATCAGGATGCTGACCCCTAGGTCAGGATTTTCGATCAGGAATGCTGACCCTGACCCTTAGGTCAGGATTCTGATCGAAATAAGGGCATTCCTAGCTTCTTGGTCGAACAGATTTTCGATCAGGATTCCTAGTCGTTTCGACCAGGATCTTGGTCGAAATAAAGGCCAACTTTGGCTTAGTCGAACGGACTTTCGATCAGGAATCCTGACCCTTAGGACAGGATTTTCGATCAGGAATGCTAACCCTGACCCTTAGGTCAGGATTTTCGATCAGGATGCTGACCCCTAGGTCAGGATTTTCGATCAGGAATGCTAACCCTGACCCTTAGGTCAGGATTTTCGATCAGGATGCTGACCCCTAGGTCAGGATTTTCGATCAGGAATGCTGACCCTGACCCTTAGGTCAGGATTCTGATCAAAATAAGGGCCTTCCTAGCTTCTTGGTCGAACAGATTTTCGATCAGGATTCCTAGTCGTTTCGACCAGGATCTTGGTCGAAATAAAGGCCAACTTTGGCTTAGTCGAACGGACTTTCGATCAGGAATGCTGACCCTTAGGTCAGGATTTTTGATCAGGGTGCTGACCCTTAGGTCAGGATTTTCGATCAGGAATGCTGACCCTTAGGTCAGGATTTTTTGATCAGGATGCTGACCCTTAGGTCAGGATTTTCGATCAGGAATCCCTTAGGTCAGGATTCTGATCGAAATAAGGGCCTTCCCAGCCTCTTGGTCGAAAGGATTTTCGATCAGGATTCCTGGTCGTTTCGACCAGGATCTTGGTCGAAGTAAGGGCCAATTTTTCGCTTGGTCGAATGATTTTTCGACTAGGATTCTTGGTCGTCTCGACCAGGATTTTGGTCGAAATAAGGGCCTCTTAATGGCTTTCAGGTGTCTTCGACTGTGTGACTTCGGCCTATGGCCTTTCGGGAGGTGCTCGGTCGGGCGAGCTCGGCTGTTGCCCTTCGCGAGGGACTTCGGTTAGGGCTACTCGGCCTTGAGGCTTCCTTGAGGTGCCTCGACCTTGTGGCCTCGGTTAGATCGAATTAAATTTCTTAAGTTCCCGAGTTCCTTGTTTTTGAGCCCAAATTCTTTGCATTGGAGTCAAGCTAGAGTTCTTGGAAACCTTGTTTGGCACCGTGGCTTTCATATTTTTTACTACTTGTTGTTCTTGATTTAAAAAGGAGAACTCGTTCGGTGTTGGAGTCCCTTAGTTCTTGCCCCCCTTGCTTCATATAGTGGAGGTCTTGCTTCTCGGTTGATCGCTCAAGAAGTTCATTTGCCACTAAGCACTCAACTTTAAGTCTGGTGTGCCTTGGCTGGTTGCCAATCCTCTATCTTACTTCTAGGTTTCCAACCTTCTTCTTATACTTGTAGAACCTTGGCTAGGTTTTAAGTAGCCTGATGCCTCTTGTCAGGTTCGTTTGGAGGCAGATAACCTTGTTGGCCATCAAGGCTTGAATCTTGAGATTTGAAGTTCAAGACCTCAAGTGTGGAATTGTAAAGGACCTCTTATCTCAACACTATCATTAACAGTTTCTGTACCTTGAAGGCATTATCAAGGGGCCAACCAGTCTCAAGATGAGCTTTAGGGTCTATCCTTCAGCTTACATCAGCTGGTGCTACCAACTTCGAATTGATGGTCGGGTCTTCAGGACCTGGAAGTATCCTTGAATATTTGAACATATTCTTTTCTAGCCTCAAACTCTTCATTGACTTGTGAGACTACCAGCTTTGAGTCTCCACAGACTTTCAAGTTTTTGACCCCCGGGGCTCTTATCAGTCCAAGGTCGGCTATCAGAGCTTCATACTCCGCCTCATTGTAGGTTGTTTGGAAGTCCAACTTCAAGGCATACTCGAGTGTGAACCCATCGGGGCTTTGCAGAACTTAACCTGCACCACTGGTTTTTGTTTTTGATGCTCCATGAAAATAGAGCTTTTTGTTTTTGATGCCCCATCAAAATAGAGAATCTAATACTCCTTCTTCTCTTCCATGGGTTTCTCACCTTGCTGACCTTCCTGGTCTATTACCTCCTGCCCCCCGAATTCTTGGTTGTTAATGGTATATTCAACCACAAAGTCAGCTAGAGCCTGGGTTTTGATGGTCGTCCCTGCTTGTACTTAACATCAAATTTTTCTAGTTTGATTGCCCACTTGATGAGCCTTCCATTGGCTTTCGGGCTATGCAATATGTTTCTTCAGCGGGTGTTCCATCAGGACTTCAACGTTTGTCTTTATCCCGGGTCCTTCAAGGACTTAAACTCTTATCTGCTGTAACCTAACTCTACCATTCGGGGTATGCATTCGTTTGTTTTCATTCGTGTATTCTTTTATTTTCGGTACTTGGTCTTCTTTGACTCACACATCAGGTGCTTGGCACATAAATAAAATCACAATCAATGAATGGAAAACAAACTTGCATTAATAACTTGAAATGGGTTCAACCCTTACATAGAGTACTACTGTCCTACTCGGAGCAACATGCTCTGTAATGGTTTTAATGAACCTTATTTCTACTTCTACTATATAAATATGAAGCTAAGTCCTACTAGGATAACTTAAGCCCAATCGGGGTTTTGCAAGACTAGGCCTGCACCACTTGATTTTGTTTTTGATGCTCCATCAAAATAGAGCACCCACCACTCCTTCTGGTCTCCTCATTCTTATTCTGCAATTCACTTTCTGCTCAGGGTACTACCTCCTGCCCCCCGACTTATTGGTTGCCAATGGTACACTCAACCACAAAGTCAGTTAACGCCTTAACCTCAATGGCCGTCCGAGGCTTCTGTGTGATGTCCTCTGCTGACCTTTCTTTGTGTTCCTTACCACTGTGGGCATCCATGTCTTCAATCGGAAGGACCTGCCCCCCGAATCCATCAGGCCTTAACGAGGCTACATAACAGCTTCGTGCCATTTTCTGATCACCTTTATGTTCTCCAACACCATTCCTGGTAGGGAACTTGATCTTCACATGATAGGTTGAGGCAACAGCCTTGAATGCATGAAGTCCAGTCCTTCCAAGGATAGCGTTGTACGTTGAATCCGCCTTGATTACCAGGAAGTTCAACATCTGAATGGCCTCCTTGGGCTCTTGCCCAATAGTTACAGGCAGCTGAATAGTCCCTTCAACTTTGGATTTTACTCCATTAAATCCGTATATAGGCATGTTATTGGGGGTCAACTGAGAATCAGTGTATCCCATCTTCACAAACGCATCATGAAACAGAATGTCAACGGAAGCTCCATTGTCTATCAAGACTCGCTTCACCTCTGAGTTTCCAATCACAGGAGTTATGACCAACGGGTCGTCATGGGGGAACTTCACCCCTTCCAAGTCTGAGTCATCAAAACTAACCGCTACCTCAGTTTTTGCACGCTTCGGGGCCTCTCCCACGATGTGCAACACCTCTCGGGCATAAGCCTTTCGAGAGTTCCTAGTTGTCCCGGACGCAGTTGGGCCTCCTGAGATCATGTTGATTACTGGCCCTCGGGGCTGTGGGTTGCGATCTTGATCGTCATCCCTTCTATTATAGTCTTTTCTCTGATTAGCACGGTCTTCACCCTTAGTGAAGTGCCTCAGCTTCCCTCTACGGATCAGAAACTCAATCTCATCTTTGAGTTGCTTACAATCGTCAGTGTCATGCCCCACGTCTCTATGGAATCTGCAATACTGATTCTGGTTTCTCTTTGCGGGATCACCCCTGAGTGGCTTCGGCCATCTGAAATCCTTATCATTCTCAATGTCCAACAAGATTCGACTCCTAGGAGTATTCAACCTTGCATACTCAGTGAACCTTGACCCTTGGTTCTTCTTAGGGGCAGAGTCGGAGTCCTCGCTAGTTCGGGGATATTTGTCCCTAGCATCATACTCTTGATCATCATAGTCCTGGTATTGCTTTCGCTTCTTGGAGTCATTGTTACCTCCTCCTCCACCTACGGTGGTTTCTTTCTTCAAGCTATCCTCAGCTTTAATATACTTATCAGCCCTTCGTTGGAGCTCAGCCATGTTCTCAGGGGGATGCTTCGCCAATGATCTCTTGAAGAAGAGGTCAGTGGTTCCGTGTTCCAGGGCTACCATTCCCACCTTATTTTCGAAATCAGTGATATTCAGGGTCTCCTTAGTGAATCGCTTGAGGTAATCCCTCAGATTTTCATTCTTTCCTTGCACTACATACATAAGAGATGCAGAGCTCTTCTCATGCACCCTTCCGCTAATGAATTGGCTAACGAAAACGGCACTCAACTCCTTAAAAGAGCCAATAGAGTTCGCAGGCAATCGGCTATACCATCTCTGAGCCATGCCCGACAGGGTTTGGGGGAACGCTCTGCACTTTAGGGCATCACTTGCAGGCTGCAGCAGCAGTGCGTTCGAGAACGTCCTGACGTGATTTGCGGGATCACCCGTTCCATCATAAGCCTTAATTGTCGGCATCTTAAACTTCCTAGAAATATGAGCATTCATCACCTCCTCAGTAAACGGGGGTGTGGGATCATCAGGATCTCTAAGTGGCATGAGATCCTTGGGGTTACTCCTGGGGGTTTCCACCCTTATAGCTTCTCTTGTTGGGACATCAGCCCTCTTCTGTCTTCTTGAGGACCTCTCCAAATCTATAACGGGAATCCTTCCTGAGATTGGAGGGGGTCGAGTCAGACTTTGTCTTGCCTGTTCCCTTGCTATATCATCCTTTAGCCTTTGGATCTCAGCCTCATGAGCCTTAATCCTCTCCTCAGCCGTTTGTGGAGGTCCATCATGGATTCCTTGGGTCCTCGCTCGAGGTTCTCTGCTAACACGTCGCCTCCTTGGATGTTCATCACGATCATCATCCTCAGATGATGAATCATCAGAATAGGGGCCAGAGTAGTCGTCCTGATAAAGACCCAATCCTCTAATATAGGATGGATCCTGTATTTGCATGGTTTGTCCGCTTGGCCCTGCTCCCTGAGCAGCTAGAGGGTGGTTAGGCAGACCATACCTCGGGTTAGTATTCAAGGGGAGATCCGTGGTGTGGATCTGTACCCCTGGTGGTGGGTTGTCAGGATTAAAAAGAGGAGAGACCACCATCGGAAGAGGGTTGCCTCGTCCTGCTTGGTCGATCAGAGGCAGCGTACTCTCAACGTGGGGAATCGCCCCTGATTGTTGAGAAACTTGAGACTGGGTGATCACCCCTGATGCTGGGGGAGCCTGTTGGATGATCGCCCCTGATGCCGGGGGAGCCTGTTGGATGATCGCCCCTGATGCTGGGGGAGCCTGTTCGGTCAGGGGTGGAGCAGAGTTGAGTGGCACGGCCTCAGTTACAACTGGTGTCGTTCTTCGTGTTTGAACCATGGTTGATGTTGTCTTCCCACAGACGGCGCCAAATGTTGTGGAATAAAAACTAGGCTACTAGTATTGCGGCTAGGGTTTATGTATTTAATGCAAAGGTGTGTGAGCTTCGTACTTTAATGGCTGCTCTTGTGCTCGTGGCTGACTCTGCCTTCACAAGATGCCTACGTACTTTGATGAATATCAAAGATCAAGCCAAAAAACGTAGTTCTGAGGTGAGGGGTCTGACCCTTTATATAGACTGAGAAGCCTTAGAATTAAGGTAGGAGTTGGAGACTTAATAGATAAGTCACCTCCTTGAGGAAAGTTCTAGACTCCTTCCTTGTAGGAGTCTGTTGCCATATCGAATTGGATGCCTTGGAGGCTAAGTCTTGTAGAGATAATGTCCTTATCTGACACTTATTGCTGAGCTGTTTATTACCCCTAATATTAATTACGAAATTAATATTATAATTGGGGTTTTGGGCCCACCTGGTGGGCCCCACGTTTGGACCATTCTTGGCCTAATTAATGCCACATTAAATGTGTCTTTAGGCCTTATTTTCAGCCCATATCAATACTCATATTTACGGATTATACTAATGTTCCCTTATTATAAGCAACGTATAGGAATTTTTAATATATTTTACTAATAACTGAAAATATGGTGTGATATTTTTGGGTATATATTAATGATTGTAACATTAGGTTTAAATAAAAAAGGTAACGTATTTTAATTAGAAAGAAAATATTAATGATTTGAAAATATGGTACGATTGATGTTTTTATAAAAGTAATATCTTCAACTAAAAGTAAATGTGAAAATGCTAATGACTAATTACCATTAATTATATTATGTCATTATTTATTTTAATAATTAGGATAACCAAACCAACAAACTTTCAATCTTTCGGCTTTTATATAATAGTACTAGCTTAAAACCCGTGCGATGCACAGATTCTTTTTAATATTACAAGAATTTTTTTCATTAATTTATATTATTTTTAAAAAAAATGAATTTTGGAGGCTTAAATTCTTTTTTGATATGATTTGATAATAAACATATGTGTTATCTGTGATATTATAGAAAATGAGGGATTTTAGTTAGAAAATATTGAAAAGATGATAAGTTTTAGTTGAAAAAGGTATTCGGTTAATTGATATTAATTATAAAATTATTATTTTATTTTATTAAATAGAATGCCCGTGATATGATTGGAAAAATAGAGAATTTAGTTAGATAAAATTAAAAAGATAACATGTTCTAGGTGAAAAAGGTAATTGATTAGTTTATAGCAATTATAATTAAATTATGTTACTTTACTAATTACAATTACTCGTAATATTTTTAGAAAAGGACAAATTAATATTGTCAGTGATATTTCTATTAAAAGAGAGATTTTAGTTAGAAAATATAAAAAAATGACATGTATTAGCTGAAAAAGGCAATTGGTTAATTATTAATATTATAATATTATTAGTTTATTGTATTAAATAGAACCGCTTGTGATATAATTGAAAAAATAGAGATTTTAGTTAGAGAAAATAGAAAGGTAACATGAAAATTAAAAAAGTGATATGACTTATGTGAAAAAGGTAATTGATTAGTTTATAGTAATTATAATTTAATTATGTTACTTTACTAAATAAAATTGCTCATAATGTTTTGAGAAAATGAGATATTAATGTTGCCCCTGATATTTATAGAAAAAAAGGGAATTTAATTTGGGAAAAATATAAAAGATGATATGTTTTAGTTGAAAAGGTAATCGTCAACAGGTACTGTACCGATCGACCGATCAAACTTTTAATGTTTCGGTTTTTATATAATAGTATAGATATATTTAATTTATACAAGATTTTGTTCATCAATCTAATATTACACATATATTTTTATCGATTTTTTCTTAAATAATCTAGAGTCAAAGCTAGTGTTTTATAATAATGCATACAACATGTTCGTTGAATTATCCAACCCCACTTGAAATTTCATTACCTAACCTTTTTAAAATTATTTTCTTCAGTGTGATCTAGATGGACTGTACTGCCGTGTGCATTTATAATCTTTATTAATAAACAAAATTCTTTTTTAATGGTATCTAAAAATTTAGTTTGCACTATATTTTGGTTTCACTCTTAAAATCCTATTTTCCTATAATTTAGTTCGTATATTTTGATTTTACCCCTAAAATCCTATTTTTCCTAGAATTCTATGTTGTCTTTTTAAAAAATAGAATAAAAATTCTATTATAATTATAATTCTTTTATTTGTAATTTTTTTAATAGAATCATATTTCCCCTAGAATTTTCCTTCAAATAGAATTAAACATAGAATTCTTATCATAATTATTATTCTTTTGTTTATAATTTTTTTTACTAGAAAAAGCCAACGATCAAAAGTCACCAACAAATAGAGGGTAAAACATAAACGAATACAATTTACAATCTAGGGTTACTTGATATAATTTTTTGTAAAACACCAACGAATACATAGCCTGATCGTATGACATTTTATAAAATACTAACGAATCTATAAACTTTATTAATAACCATTATTAATAAATCCCTATTTAACGGTACCTTCGTAACAAATTTGGTTACACCCTTATTTTAGTTTCATCACAGATTCCTACTCCCCTAAAATTCATATTATTTTCTAAAAAATTGTTTGAAATTTGTTATAATTATAATTCTTTTACTAAAATTTTACTGAATTGTACAAATAACGTATCTATTAGAACTAGAATCATGTATGTTATGTTTTCTTGATTATTTAAAATATAATCTTACATAGAAAGTAAATAAAATCTATATCTGTGACCTTTATTAATAAACAAAACCTCTTTTTAATGTACTACTTTGTACCACATTTGATTCGCACCATATTCTGGTTTCACCACAAGACTCCCATTTCCCCTATGTTATTTTCTAAAATAAATAAATCCTATTACAATTATACTTCTTTTATTACAATTTAATTAAAAAAAGATTACGAATACATATGTTGATCTACGGTGACATGCTTATCTATAACAAACGAAATACATTTTTAATGGTACTTCGGTACCAAAATTTGGTTCCATCCCTAAGATTCCTATTTATCCAGGATTGGATATTATTTTTCAATAAAATATTAAAATTGCTAATACTATTATATTTGTAATTTTTTATTATAACTATATTCATTTGACAAATAACGTATTTATCATAATCATGTACATTTTTACGTATATATCCGAATCATTTAGTTTTTTCCTCGATTTTCTTAAATAAACTTAAATAAATAATATATAAAATGACCTTTATTAATAAACTAATTCTTTGTAAATAACGTAATTTTTTATAATAAATTAATGATCAATTTAATTAAATTTTCTCGGGCCCATATCATCTAATATCTTATTATTAAGTGAAATTCTGTTTTAATGGTACTTCCTTCTATATTCGTGTCCCTAGAATTATTGAAATTCTGATGTAATTACAATTCTTTTAGTATAAACTACTGAATTGCATAAATATTGTAGTTTTCTTTTGTACTTTTATCATTTTTTAAAGTATTTTTTAATGATAAATAAAATAATTTTTATAAAAAATTAATGAAAAATTGATCAATTATAATAAATTATCTTGACCTGTGCAATCATCTAGTGAAAATTAATTGATAATTTATTATTTCACATGCTCATTCGCAATGCCAAGATGGGTGTATGCAAAGTAGTTGTCATTTAAACATGCCTTTAGTTGCTCACCCACCAGGCCACCATTGCGTTTTCATCTGTCCTAGTCTCTCTTATTTTGTATACACTTTAGACCTCAATGCTTGCATCATTTTAATCATAATGCATGTAGGGCTGACAAAATCGGACCCAATCCGTCAATCCGACACGAATTCAACCCGCAAAATACAAATTTGGGTTGGAGTTTTTCGGATTGACCCAAAATTTACCCGAAAAATCGGATCATTTCGGGTTGATTTCGATTGGGTTACCCAAAATTGACCCAAATTACCTGAATGTATGTGTATATAGTATAAAATGTAATATATAATAAAAACATACCAATATTTATATTATTTATGCATTATCTATTGTTTAAATTAATGAATTTTTTTTAATATAATTATAAATTAATTTATACGATTAAAATAGTTTTAATATATTTATTTACTATTTAAAATATATATTTATTAATGAATTACTATTATTTCGAGTAGGGTTCGGATGGATAGCCCAGGTCGGGTTCGGGTTGGATATTCTGATCCATTAACATTTCGGATCGGATTCGGATTGAGTCAAATTTCTAACCCGAGTCTGTCAATCCAACTCGAACTCGATCCAATACCCGAAATTGCCGGCCCTAAATGTATGTGTATCATAAAATCTGAACCACAAATATTTGCAAGTCTTTCTGTTGACGTTGGTCTATAATCATTACTCCTTCCTTCCCATTTTATATGTCCTTTTTGTAAAAAATACACATATTAAAATAAATGTTGGTTGGATAAAATTTTCCAACTAAGACCTTAATTAACACATTGAAAAAATAAGAATGGTGTTAAGTTTGAAAAAAGTCAAATATTAGATGCAATAAATTTAGGGATAGTTTTAGAAAATTATCCTTAAATTTGTATTTAAAGAAGAAAAAGACATGTAAAATGAGAGTAGTGCTAGAGGTACCAAAATTTGTTACCAAAGGACATAACACTAATTATTTGGCATTTTGATATGTTTTAATTGGATGGCCCGGCCCTAGCGGGTCCACTACAATTATAACCAATCAAAACAATGTCACGTCTGATAACAATTGATATCTTAACATATTTCTTTTTCAAAAGGAACATGTATTATGGGACAAGTATTTGCTAAAATTACATTATTTGCGCATAAAGATTAATCTACAAAATTCCATCACCTCCAGCACCAGGTTCAGTACTCTAAACTTCAATTCTCCTTGAAATTTTAAGTGACGAGTCGAATAATGGCCAACAAGAGCACTGCACCACTGTATGAAAGGATTCATCTTAAAAACAGCATATCTCGAGCAGTGGAACTCCTGATCCTCTTCCTTCTCATCTTTCTCCTAGCCTATCATGTTATCTCTCTTAAACATCACCGAATCCCTTCTCTTCTCGCCTTCCTATGCGAGTCCTGCTTCGCATTCACTTGGATTCTTGTTATCAACATGAAATGGAATCAAGTCAAATACATACAATATCCCGATCGACTCTCAGAATTGTTAGTTATTACTCCTCCTACTGCATGTTACACTTTCTAGTGGACTGGGTTTTTTTTTACACAGCTTCTGTTTATAGGCACACAACATGGATGCATGCATGTTTGTGTATATATATATATATGCCATTTTATGACAATGTGCATACTTTTTAACTATTTTATGTACATAATTTAATGTAAAGTTAATTCTGTGTAATTGATGGTTGTAGGATGTCTGAGCTTCCAGCAGTAGACCTATTTGTTACCACTGCTGATGCTGAACTAGAACCGCCTATACTGACCATGAACACCGTGTTATCACTGCTGGCAGTTGATTATCCACCTCAGAAATTGTCATGTTACTTGTCGGACGATGGTGCATCTCCTCTCACATATTATTCTCTGGTTGAAACCTCTAAATTTGCTAGGATTTGGGTTCCTTTCTGTAAGAAATATGAGATTAGTACCAGAGCTCCTTTTCGATATTTTACCAGCTGCTCCAAACCATCTAAAGATGATCCCTCGGAATTTCAACAAGAATGGAAAACAGTCAAGGTAACTCCTTAATTGCTCATCGATCAACCTGCTTTTAAATATACATGTGCTGTTAGACCAACTTTAATCATTGATTAGCTTCCCGTGTACCATGAGTCCATAACCTTCACTATCACAACTTATAGAAATTTGCGAGGTCTATTTTTTGACTTCGTAAAGATCAATTTAATCATTTGTATGTATTTTTTCGAAGGATAAGTACGACATCCTATGCCAAAAGATTGAAGATGCCTCACAAACTTGTGTTCCTTGTGAAGTTTTTTCAAAGGTGGACAAAAAGAATCATCCCACAATATTAAAGGTAATTACCTACTCTGTGTGTGAATGTTATGGAATATTTTTTTACTAATAAAAGTCTAAATCATTATTAACCACCCCAGATAACGTAATTATTCTATAAGCCTAAATAATGATGCAAATTAAGCAACTTTTTTTAGCAGTATATGTTTGTAGTACAATACTAGCAAACTCTCTGTTATGGATTTGAATATATATGTTCGTGAGTACTTAAATTTACTATGGTATATATGGACTATATCTAACGCCTACTGGCTGATTAAGAGCTTAGTAAGCTAAGAGCTTAGTAATTCATTATACATTTTGCAGGTGGTAGTTGATGAAGAGGAAGGTCTTCCGCACCTAGTCTACATCTCAAGAGAGAAGCGTCCACAGCATCCACATAATTTCAAAGCAGGCGCTATGAATGTTCTGGTACATAATCACAATATATGAATAGCCTTTGAACTTACTTTATTATTTATCTTTTTTAGGCACGCACATGATCTCCGTTTAAAAATTATGCCATAAACATTGGAGTATATCACCTTACAACTTTAGCAAATTTTACATAATTATTATTTTATCTTATTTTAGTCAACTATCATAACCAACCCGGAAAATATCTAGAATAAAATATATTGTAGTTACTTTTATATCACTTTGTGATATTACGATTTGATATGTTGATAATTGATTTTTTTACTGAACAGACAAGAGTATCAGGATTGATGACAAATGCACCTTTCATTCTGAACGTGGACTGTGATATGCACGTGAACAATCCACAAGTTATTGTCCATGCAATGTGCTTGTTTCTTGGTGTAGAAAATGAAAAAGATTGTGGCTTTGTTCAATTCCCTCAACACTTTTACGATGGCTTAATTGATGATCCTTTTGGAAACCAAATGGTCGTTATGTCTAAAGTCAGTACCATTCTATTTTATCTTAGTTAACTATAATTAAGTTATGACTGGTTTCTATGTGCAATAAATTAAGCTTATATTCATCCCGTTTCATTTATCAAATAGATGGACAGTAACCGATTGTTATGTGAACTTTATAGTATATGTCACCAGGACTAGCGGGAATTCAAGGACCTATCTACGGAGGAACAAATTGTTTCCATAGAAGAAAAGTTATTTATGGATTATCACCCATTCACAAAGCTAACACAGGTATGGAAGTTAGGTTGTATGATTCCTTCGATCAATGCAGATGTATATGATTAACACACTCTATTTTCTAGGTCGTATATAGATATTTACGTTTATTCATCTTCGATCTTTAGGAAAACTTAGTGATGAGGACTTGGAAAAACAGTTTGGGAAATCAAATGAATTTAAGAAATCAGCTGTGAAAATTTTATCAGCATCTCCAAGCAGTCACAGTCAGGGTGGACTTTCCAGCTCAATGGAGGCTGCAAACCAAGTTGCAGCTTGTACCTATGAACATGGTACCTGTTGGGGAACAGAGGTAATTTCCCCGTTTGAACAAATTTCCTCTCGCCATTCTAACCAGAACAAAATTATTCCATATGTTTAAGTACCTGTTGTACCTAAACATATGCATTTTATAGCAGGTTTAAAGGCAAAAAGTAATTCACAAATTAAAATTCACCTAAAACAAGCTTCTTGCGATATTTTGACTCACTTAATTTAATTTAATCTAGTAAAATAATATTCTAAAATCCACATGGAATAATGTGTTATATCAGGTTGGATGGAAATATGGATCCGCAGCCGAAGATGCCCTCACTGGACTTGGAATCCAAGAAAAAGGATGGAGATCTGCATATTGTACGCCAGAACCTCCAGCCTTTTTGGGATGTGCTCCATCATGTGGACCCTCCACAATGATGCAAGCCAAGAGATGGGCTACTGGGCTTCTTGAAATTCTATTTAGCTTTAAAAGTCCAGTTATCTCTACCATTAATGGGAATCTCCAGTTCAGGCAATGCCTAGCCTACATGTGGATCTTTATTTGGGGTTTACGCTCCATACCTGAGTTGGTCTATTCTCTTCTGCCAGCCTATTGTATCATTACAGGCTCACACTTTTTGCCCAAGGTAAAAATAAATCACATCTATTTGATTTGATACCCTGTAGTCTTTTATTAAAAATATTAACTCTGATATCCAGGTGAACGAACCAGCTATTCTTGTCCCTGTCGCAATTTTCTTGATTTATAATCTGTACACACATTCGGAGTACCATAGAGCTGGTTTATCTGCTCGTGCATGGTGGAACAACCAACGAATGGCAAGAATAAATTGCACGTCATCATGGCTATTTGCCTGTTTCAGCGTTATTCTAAAGCTCATAGGTTTATCTGAAATGGCTTTTGAAGTAACACGAAAGAACCAAGCCACAAATGTTGGAGATGACCAGAAGAATATAGATTCTGGCAAGTTCACATTTAATGACTCTCCAATCTTTATACCAGGTACCACTATTGTGCTAGTTAACTTGACAGCTTTGGCAGTCGGAATGGTAGGTTTTCAACATATCAATTTCTATGAGAGTGAAGTGGGAGTAGCAGAAATGATATGTTGTTTATGGGTAATGTTAAATTTTTCAACATTTTTCAAAGGGCTGTTTAGGAAAAGAAAATATGGAATTCCATCTGCAACTATCTTCAAGTCCGGAGTATTGGCACTAGGGTTCGTGCACTTCTGCATATGGTTTGTCAAGGCTTGAGGTATAAAGAAAATTTTTAGGGTTACTATAGTAGTTGGATTTAGAGGTGGATCCGGGGGTCCAGAGGGGTCCATGGCCCCCCTAAGATTTTTAGGGTTGCTATTATGTTCATCTAACACTTCGTCACTGCAGTTTAGCTGGTTGCTACTCAAGTTTTCCACCCAGCAGACCAGGGTTCGATACTACACAAGCAGCCCAACTTTTTCCTCTTTTTGTTATGCTATTTTGTTTATGTAATTTAATTGTCTTTATATTTATGCTTCTTTTTTTGTTATGCTATTTTGTTTATGTAATTTAATTGTCTTTATATTTATGCTTCTTTTTTTGTTATTCTATTTTGTTTATGTAATTTAATTGTCTTTGTAATTTAATTGTCTTTATGTTTATGCTTCTTTTTTTGTTATTCTATTTTGTTTATAGCTATTTTGTTTATAAAATTTAATTGTCTTTATATTCATCTTTACGATTATAATAACTAATACTTTAACAGTACAAATTTATTTTTAATATTTTTCGGTCCCCTTAAAATAATTTTCAAAGCTCTGGTTTGGTAGGGGTCTCAAGTTCAACCCTCTGTCACCCCCAATATTCTCATAATTTATTATGGACACGAACGAAGGCAATTATTGTCCCAAAAAATGGGCGTCCGTGATCCACTCTTCAATTCAAAAATGGGATTTCGAGTGAGGGGGAGTGTTGAAATATATACTATCTATACTATAATAAGCGAAAGGGGGTATAATTTGTAGTTCGGTTAACCCTTTTTTTTGTTATCCCCATTTTTGGTTATCCCTCATTCACAACCGTTAAATCTTCAAATCAAATAGATCATGACCGTTGATGCAACAATGCTAAAAATTGTTATATACAAAGATCTAAGGTTCGATTCCCGCCAACAACATATTATTTTATATTTAATACTAAAAATTATTATATACAAAGATGTAAGTTTCAAATTCTTCCAATAACATATTAAAATTCGTATTTATAATATTATATTATACTATAAACAAATTATAAAAAAAATTAAAAGTAACTCGTGCTTTGCACGGGCTATAAAAGCCAGTATAATATAAAGATCCAGTTGGGCCTTCCTTTAACACCTTAAGATTTTAGATTGACTGGTTACTTAACATGGTATCAGAGCTCAGGCACGTAGAGGTCCCTGGTTCGACTCTCTGCGACCCCCAATATTCTCAATATTTAATATGGACACGAAGGCAATTTATGCTCCAAAGATGAGCGCCCGTGATCCACTCTTCGGCCCAAAAATGGGCTTTCGAGTGAGGGGGAGTGTTAGAATATAATATAAGATCCATATAAAGCCTCCCTCTAACACCTTAAGGTTTTAGATGAGTTGATTACTTAACAGGACTCAACCCTGGTTATGACATTTTGGTCAGGCTTGCATATTAAAACCGACCACAACTTCCGTTAGTTTTAACCATTTGTAACATTAAAAAACGACCACAACTCCGGTTAGTTTTAACCATTTATAATCAATTATTGTGGGTTAATCTGAAATAAGTTATTGTGGGTTAATCTGAAATAGGTGCCCATTCTTTTGTCATGCCATTTCAATGTATCAGATAGAATTGTAAAGGTTGGAGTAATTTCATTTTTATATAGAAAGTGTGTTAAAAAATAATATAAGATCTATGTAAGACCTCTCTCTTGAGGTTTTAGAGCAACTGCTTACTTGATATGAGATAAGAGCCAGGTTTGCAGAGGAATCGGGTTGACTCCCTGTCACACACAAGATTCTCACAATTTATTATAGGCACGGAGGTTTCAAGTTCTACTTTTTGCCGCCTCCAAGATTCTCAATATTTATTATGAACACGAAAGACAAATTATGCTTCAAATTATATTGTTGGTTTTTTAAGCCTTATAGATAAACAAATAGAGAGGCATAATAGGAGAAGACATGAGCATGAATATTGATATATGTTTGATATAGGTTTGATATTTCTTATTGCCTAAGGATCAAGTCCTTTATATAGGCTTACAAAATAAGAATTGAATTATATAATTAAATGATAACATAATTGGAATTCATTTTTTGACTGATTCCTGCCACCAAATCAGTTTCTAATAAATATTGAAATATAACTCCAACACTCCTCGTTGCTTCAATAATTTTTATTGCCTTGTCCACATCAACATTAAAAATATCATCTTCATCTTCATGGTATAGTGCATTGCCTTTTTTTGTGTGTGTTTCCTTGCAATTTCTTTTCATGTTTACCGGGCACAAATTATAGTCGTCTCCATCATATAATTTTGGAGAAAACTTTCAAATTTTTGTGGAACCAGCTTCCATGACTTAGAATATAGACAAGGTTTATGGTTATGGTTATGGGGTTATGGTTGGTTATGCTTTATGTTTATGGTTTATGGGGCATTGTTTTTGTATATGATTATGGGTCATGGTATTTTTATCAAAAGCATAGGTCCCTTAAGAAAAAAGCTCTGACACCATGTTGGTTTTTTAAGGCTTATAGATAAGCAAATAGAGAGACATAGTAGGAGAAGACATGAGCATGAAGATTGATATATGTTTGATAATTCTTATTGCCTAAGGATCAAGTCCTTTATATAGGCTTACAAAATAAAAACTGAAATATATAATTAAATGATAACTTAATTGGAATTTATTTCTTGAATGATTATTGCCACCAAATCAGCTTCCAATAAATATTGAAACCTAACTCCAACATATATTACAAGGCAAATCTTTTATTATATTCTAAGATCATCTCCAAAAGACTCTCTCTTAACTTAAAAAACAAGGAGAGAAAATAAAAATGTTGCTCCAAGAAACTCTTAATGGCTCTTAAAAATACTAGGAGCCTCTCTCTCTTCTCATTTCTAAGAGCCACTAATAGCTCTAACCTTATATTTTAATAATAAAATATTCATGTCCACCAATTTTTGCACAACTTTTGGTTACAGTGAGATTGATTTATGAATAAATTATAAATAAAGAACTAATGTAAAGAGTATTGTTGAAGTTTGACACATAAACCAATGTATTAACTTGCTAAAATCCATTTATTTATATTATTTTTAAGAGTGAATTTAAGAGTCTCTTGGAGATGCTCTAACAAAATGAATAAATGATCCATGGAGTTATGCAAAATTATTTGATTGCGCTCTTCAAATTTATTTAATCTTTTCGAAAATGTTTGCCCCGGATTTGGATTGGTTAGAAAATCTTATATATTATCCAGTATTTTATAAAGAGTATCATGTTCCTGAGATTTACCTCATGGAAATTATTATAATTTCAAATGATTTACATATTTATAAAATTATCATCACGTTTTTGTACTAAAAAAAAATGCTAACCTCATATAATCTTTTTGAGGTAATCTCATGATCTTTTCTCTTTTTTATAAATTTATCCATTCATATATTTGTAGTTTATTATTGTAAAACCCCACAAGAACGACCATTCACTCTGAATTTCGAATGTAGCCAACTAAATCATTTATAGGTATCTGGATCTATTGGTATTGAAGAAAAAACAAACATAGAATTTCATATTTATTTTTTGTGTTAAAAATTGATAGACAATTTCATATAATTTGCTTTTTGTGTTAAGTATTGATAAACTTTGGTGAGAGTCAAAACCAAAATTTTAGAACCAAAGGGAAAACATATAACTACTATCTTGGGTTTTTATATTACATGTAATTTTATTATCATGATTGATTTTTGGCATGTTTAACCTTGAGTTTTCGAGGTTTTTACATGCTGGTTTCATTTGCCTAGGAAGAAGTAAAATCGGGAAAAAGAAGTAGAACGGTAGAAAAAACGATAATGGTTTCAATAATGTTACTAAAAAACTCCCAAAGTTAAGTATCAACGATCTTTGAATGATCGACAAATAGTATAGCGTATTATCCCGAACACAAAAGATTCCATACAAAAAAAAAATATTAATAATAGGGTTCAAATTTTGGACCTCTGGCATTTTTTAATATTGATATGTTTCCCCACAATATGTTTTTGTCTAATGAATCATTCATTTGCCTGATAATTATATCTATCTATGCTGAAGTCCCGGCTCAATTGAAAATTTTAATAACAAGGAAGCTTTGGACTTATTCTTAGAACTTGACCTCCAATTTAGGATTACTTCAATGCACCACCAAAATTTAGGATTTGTGATAATAACATGCATTTTGTATCCAATTAATGCATCATTTTAGTGTTTTTTTATGATCACTGCATTTAACTGTGATATTGTATGTTTCCGATAATTGTGTGTTCAAATGATGTGGAATGCTCTTGTTCAAAAAGCTAGACTTCATTGCTTGCATCATTTTAATCATAATGCATGTATAACCTAAAACCTGAACCTTTCGTCTTGCCCACAAATATTTGAAATTCTCTCTCTTGACGTTGGTCTATAATCATTATTTGCTAAAATTGCATAATTTGCACATAAAGAGTAATCTACAAAATTCCATCACCTCCAGCACCAGGTTCAGTACTCTAACTTCAATTCTCCTAGAAAGTTTCAGTGATGCTCGTGTAAACAACAACGAGATAGAGTCGAGTAATGGCCAACAAAAGCACTGCACCACTGTATGAGAGGATTCTCAAAAACAGCATACCTCGAGCAGTGGAACTCCAAATCCTCTTCCTTCTCATATTTCTCCTCGTCTATCATGTCACCTCTCTTAAACACCGTGGAATCCCTTCCCTTCTCGCCTTCCTATGCGATTCCTGCTTCACATTCTCTTGGATTCTTGTTATCAACATGAAATGGAATAAAGTCAAATACATATAATATCCCGATCGACTCTCAGAATTGTTAGTTACTTTGCCTACTTCATGTTACACTTTCTAGTGGACTGGTATTTTTTACACAGCTTCTGTTTATAGGCACACAATACGGATGCATGTTTGTGTATATATATGCCATTTTATGACAATGTGTATACTTTTTAACTATTGTATGTACATAATTTAATGTAAAGTTAATTATTTGTAATTGATGGTTGTAAGATGTATGAGCTTCCAGCAGTAGACATATTTGTTAGCACTGTTGATGCTGACCTAGAACCGCTTATACTGACCATGAACATGGTGTTATCACTGCTGGCAGTTGATTATCCACCTCAGAAATTATCTTGTTACTTGTCAGACGATGGTGCATCTCCTCTCACATTATTCTCTAGTTGAAATCTCTAAATTTGCACTAGATATGTAAAAGCTTTATATAACACAAACACACACCTGTATATATTAATAATAATAATAATAAGCTATAACATTGATACACAACAACAAGGCTTCAGCCTTTTTCTTTCACTCAGAGCTTCAGCTCTCTTTTCTCTCTAATTTACAAACTCACTTTTGGTGAGTTTCTTTAACACATATAGAAGCTGTATTTATAGGCCATACTTGCATGTTGAATGATCTCATCCCTTACCTCATTGTCCAGCTATTTTAATGTAGCCACCTTACTTTGAACAAATACCAACCACCATTTCTGAATTTTTGTTCACTGATCCAACTTTCATACCATCCAGAAGCTTTGACATTCATCTGTTCCATGCATGCACCATTTATTTATTTCATCCATATTACTACTTCTATTCACATACATACAAACCCAGCTGTATTTTTTGACCTAGCTGTTGATAAAAGAACGGGGTTGAATTTTAACACTCCCCCTCAAACCCGACTTTGAATTCCGAGCTTTCTTTTCATATTTTGAAACATATCCGGCTTCAACGTCTTCGTGAAAATATCTATTAAGTTGTCTTCGGTTTTGCAGTGCACCAGTTCCACAATTTTGTCGTTCACCTATTCTCGAATAAATGATATTTTATGTTGATACTTGCTTCGACTGTGTGACACTGGATTTTTCGCAAGTGAAATAGCAGATTTATTATCCACATAAATTCTAACTGGATCCTTCTTCGCAAGATTTAATTCACCCAATATGTAGCCTAGCCACATAGCTTGACATGCGCACGCTGCTGCTGTCATATATTCTGCCTCACATATTGAGAGAGCAACTGTCTGTTGCTTCTTTTATGACCATGAAAATATTGCTGAACCGATATGAAAAGCATATCCTGAAGTGCTTTTCCCGTCATCCAAATCTCCACCATAATCACTGTCTGAGTAGCCAACTAATTTTGAATTCTGAGAATGAGTGTAAAACAATCCATGATCAAGTGTACCTTTAATGTATCTCAAAATTCTTTTAGCTACCATGAAGTGATCTTGATTCGGCTTCTCCATGTACCTACTAACCAGTCCAACTGCATACATAATATCTGGATGAGTGAAAGTTAGGTACCTCAGACTTCCGACCAAACTTTTGAATAATGTCGAATTTACCGACTCCCTTGTTGAATCATTTCTGAGCTTTATGCTCGTATTTGCTGGAGTGCTCACCGGTTTGCAATCTTCCATTCTGAACTTGCTTAAAATATGCTGGCATATTTTTTCGGAGACATAAAAATCCCGTCTTTGCTTTGCTTGACTTCGACTCCAAGAAAGTACGACATTTGACCAACATCTGTCATCTCAAATTCGTTAGTCATGACTTTCTTAAAATCATCAAACATACCAGGATTGTTTCCGGTAAAGATCATGTCATCTACGTATAAGCACACGATCATAATATCTCCCCCTGAATTTGTTTTGGTGTAGAGTGCATGCTCGTATGGACTCTTCCCAAAACCATTCTTCTGAAAGTATTCATCAACCCTTGTGTTCCATGCTCTTGGGGCTTGCTTCAACCCGTACAGTGCTTTCTTTAGCCTGTAGACTTTATTTTCCTGGCCTTCCTGAACATATCCAGGTGGTTGCTCGATGTAGACTTCTTCTTCAAGATAACCATTTAGGAATGCGGACTTCACATCCATCTGGTAGATCTTCCACTGGTTCTGAGCTGCAATTGCTGTAAGAAGTCGTATGGTATCAACTCTTGCAACTGGAGCAAATACCTCATCATAGTCAATCCCGTATCTCTGCTTGTAGCCTTTAGCCACTAGCCTTGCTTTGTATTTTTCAACTCCACCATCCTGATTGGTCTTTGTCTTGTAGACCCATTTGACACCAATTGCTTTGTGTCCTTCTGGAAGACTTGTAAGCTCCCAAGTATCATTCTTCTTGATTGCACCAATTTCTTCATCCATGGCCTTGTTCCATTTGCTTTCTTCAGAAGCTTCCTCAAATGTAACTGGATCACATTCAACCATCAAACAAAATAAAGAATAATCAAAGGATGTTTGTACCAGACTAGTTTCCTCATAAATATTATCCAGACTCCGCATTTTTCTGGGTGCTCCCCCTGAACTGCTGCTTCCTGAACTCGATGGTGTCGAGGCAGGAGTTTGTTGATTTGGGCTTTGTGGAGGAGTTGGATCATCTTCTCCGCCATCTTCTACGTTGGAGTTAGCACCATCATCATCATCATCATCATCATCATCATTGAAGAATAAGCCTGCAACTTTTCTTTCTTCCTCGCTCCATCTCCAATAATCAGATTCATCGAACTCAACATCTCGAGAAATGATTAATTTCTTCGTCAGGGGATTATAGAGTCTGTACGCCTTGCTTCTTTTGTCATATCCGGTAAAGATACACTTCTCGCCTTTGTCATCAAACTTCTTTCTTTTATGATCGGGAACATGGGCATATGCAATACACCCAAATATTCTGAGATGCCCAACTGATGGTTTGCTACCACTCCATGCTTCATTTGGAGTTTTGTTTCTGACACTTTTAGTTGGACAATGATTCAACAAATAAACTGCACATAGAACGGCTTCAGCCCAGAAAGTTCTTGGCATGTGCTTTGCTTTCACAATACTCATTGCCATGTCTAGAATAGTGTGGTTTGTTCTTTCTGCAACGCCATTCCGTTGTGGCGTATAGGCTGTTGTCAACTGATGATTGATTCCATGTGCTCTGCAAAAACTTCTGAACAAGTTTGAAGCGTACTCGCCTCCTCTGTCTGATCGGAGTACCTTCAAATAATGACCACTCTGTTTTTCTGCCAAAGCTTTGAACTCCTTGAATTTATCAAGAGCCTCTGCCTTTTCTTTAATGAGATACACCAAACTTTTCCTGCTAAAATCATCAATAAAGTTAGGTAATACATATTTCCGCCAAATGATACAATATCAAATGGACCAGCAATATCAGTGTGAACAATCTCCAATGGCCTTTTAGCTCTCCATGATTTTCCGACTTGAAAGCTTTGTCGATGTTGCTTTCCTTTGACACATGCATCACACAAATTTTCTGGTTCGTTGATTTCTGACAAACCGTCCACCATCTTTGTTTTTGACAATAGTTTCAAGCCAAAAAATCCTAGATGACCAAATCTCAAGTGCCATAACCACGAGTCATTTTTAATGACTGACTTCAAACACTTCTGCACCTCCGTCTGCATATCAAGAGTGAAGAGACGATTCTTTGACATCTGCACGTTTGCAATTAATTCTCGAATTTGATTTCTGATGATCAGAGAATTATCCTGCATCTGAATATTATATCCTTTTTCCACAAGTTGGCCAAGACTGATGATATTACTTTTCAAAGCAGGTATATAATAAACATCATTTATATACTTCTTATCACCTTTCTTTGACACATTCGTAACAGTGCCTTTTCCTTTGACTGGAATCTTCGATGAGTCACTAAAATTAACTTCTCCACTGATGGTGTTGTCTATCTCCGTAAATAATTCCTTATGGCCACACATGTGATTGCTAGCTCCTGAATCAAGATACCAGGTATTTTTCTTACCTTCGTCATCTCCTTTGTAAGTGAGGAACATAGCAGACCCCACATCTTTATCTTCTATTGGTGCTGCAAAATGACTTTGTTCTTCTACCTTCGGTGATCTACACTCGTAACTGAAGTGACCATATTTGTTACAATTATAACATTAAAACTGAGACTTATCACCTCGTTGTTGGAATCCGCCTCTTCCTCGGCCTCTAAAATTTTGACCACGACCAGATGGTTGATAACCTTCATTATTCTGGCCTCTACTGAACGTCTATCTTCCACATCCTTGTCCACCTCGGTAGCCACCTCTATAGCCATCTCTGCCACGTACAGAACTGCTAGTGCCAGAATTTTCACCGATAGACATGCTGCTTTGCAAAGCATTCTCCAAAATGGCTTGTATCATCATACTGGCTCATCCGCTGCTCATACGCTTGAAGTGAACCAACTAGCTCATCGATAGAAATTGTGGACAAATCTTTCGACTCCTCGATGGCACTAACAACAAAATCAAATTTTCTTGTTAGCGAGGGAAGGAGCTTTTCCATGACCCGAACATCATCGAGACTTTCACCATTTCTTTTTATTTCGTTTGTCACCTTTTTCAAACATGTAACATATTCACCGATATTTTCCGAGCTCTTCATTTTTTAATTCTCAAACTCGCCACATAATACTTGAAGCCGCACCTTTTTTTACCTTTTCAACACCTTGGCATGATTTTTGCAAAATCTTCCATGCCTCTTTCGCTTTTTGCATTTAAAATTTTTTCGAAGGTGGATTCGTCGACACCTTGAAAAATTATGTATAACGCCTTGTTGTCTTTTTTTCAAAATTCTTTTAACGCCGTCTTCTCGGCATTAGAAAGTGCTGCTTCAGCGGTAGCATCTTCGGGCTCGCTATAGCCGCTTTCAACGATATCCCAATTACCGTACGAACCGAGTAACACCTTCATTTGGATAATCCAGTTTCCATAATTTGTAGCCGTCAACTTTGAAAAATTTGCAGAATTTTCAGGATTTAACAACCAAGCTCTTGATACCACTTGTTGGAAACGTAGATGAGCCTTGCACCAAATATATAAAAGCTTTGTATAACACAAACACACACCTGTATATATTAATAATAATAAGCTATAACTTTGATACATAAACAAGGTTTCAGCCTTTTTCTTTCACTCAGAGCTTCAGCTCTCTTTTCTCTCTAACTTACAAACTCACTTTTGGTCTGTTTCTTTAACACATACAGAAGCTGTATTTATAGGCCATACTTGCATGTTGAATGATCTTATCCCTTACCTCATTGTTCAGCTATTTTAATGTAGCCACCTTACTGTGAACAAATACCAGTCACCATTTCTGAATTTTTGTTCACTGGTCCAACTTTCATACCATCACATTCATCTGTTCCATGCATGCACCATTTATTTATTTCATCCATATTACTACTTCTATTCACATACATACAAACCCAGCTGTATTATTTGACCTAGCTGTTGATAAAAGTACGGGGTTGAATTCTAACAATTTTTATATAGACATTGGAACGATCCACGACTTTATGAAGCCATTTGGCAGCTTCCACAGTCCATTCAGTATCATTAGCAAGTCTAGGGGAAACTTCAACAGAAACATAACCATCACCGCCATCTGTCTGATCATAAATTGACTCAAAAAGTTTGCAAGCATCCTGAATGTCCTTCACAACAAGTTCCCAGTATGAACTTTCAGTATCTTTTCCTGCTTGTACAAGTTCCCTATAAGATGACAACAGTCAAAGTAAATGTAATTGAGTCCAACAATAGAAAACATAAGCTATGAAGGATTTGGACCACTAAGTTTTGAGTTGCAAAATTAACAAAAGCAGCACACCGTCTCTAGGGAACAAAGCCATCATAATAAACAAAAAGTCAACCACATTATCACTAATCAGATCTTATAGCAAAAAATGGGAGGTATTCTAACTAATATGACAGGTTTGTATTATGTATTTAGATAGGAAGTAGTGCACTGTTATACTGGAAATGAAGTGTACTAACACTTGAAGCAGACATAAACCAGGGAAAGGAGCATGAGCGACATGAACGCCTTAGGTAAGAGGAAGGCTAAAACCTCTAAAGCATGCTTGCAAAAGTCACCCAAGCATCCAAACAGACAAAAAAGAAAATACTATACATCATCAATTGACATCAAAAAGCAGAACGATTTAGAGTACCTGAATTGAAGTTGAAATAGCTTTGTGGAAAATCTGTAATAATACAAAACAAATATCAGCAAAAGGTCATTTAAATCATTTAAATTATTTATTAAATTTACTATAAATTTTATTAAATTAATATTAAAATAATTTTAAAATTAATGATTATATAAAAATATAATTATAGAATAAAATAAAATTTATAACATATCAAAAGAAACCCGTGCGTCGCACTGGTTATAAGCTAGTTTACATGATACATTAAACTAGTAGAACAATAAAAAGAGAATGTATTGTATTTCATGATTAATAATTTATAATTTTTAACTTACAATTAATGTATCAATACTATCTTTTAATTTTACATAAGTCTTAAATGTAAACTTATAGAATTTGGTAAATATTTTATTTAAAATTTAAAAGTAATTTTTCAATCAAATATTTCAATATATCTAAATAGCATATTTTTATCTGATTTTTATAAAAAAATAGTAAATTTACCAAAAACTTCACTAACTTATTAACTTATAAGTACATTCAACCAAACACCTAAATAACTTATAAGTAATAATTTACTTATCACTTAAATGATACTTGTTCGTTTTAAGTAAAAAGTTATTTTTTTAAGATATCCCAAACAGCCCCGAAATTCGAGAGAATGGTCACTTATAGCATCTTCAATGGTATTGGTTAAAAATGATTGACCTACATAAAATATTGATTATGTAAAATTTGTTGAACAAATTTGTCGAACCAGTAAGACATTGTGCTCCGTTGGCTATAATAATTGGTTATATTTTAAAATATTTCAAGTTGTTATTAAAGAAATATATTATTTTAATATAGAAATAATTGATGTGGCAATTCACTACAGGTATCTAGAGATTCGACAAATATAGCTAACATCAAGAGATTATCTATAATTATAGAAAAGGATTTTGTCATGTATAAATTTTATTTTTGAAATCAACAAATATAGATAATATCAAGAGATTATCTATAATTATTAAAAAAAGGGTTTGTCATGTATAAATTTTATTTTTTAAAAGTGTAGACTTTTAACTAAAAGATTGATAGGGTTGAAGATGCTCTTAACATTATAAATTTTATCTAAAAAATCATTACAATTATGAATTATAACTGACATCATCGATCAATCAAAGACTTTAGACTCAACTTGAATTCCGGAAATCCCACAAAAAATAAAGGATTGACATGTACCGTAAACCACCCAGTGACCCACCCATTATCATTGTAGTGACCCACTAATCATCATCAAGTGGGCCTGAAACAATGACGTATATCAAGAAATGGACCGCTGGCCTTCTCAAACTTTTTTATTTAGGCACCTGATATGGACCGCTGGCCTTCTCAAACTTTTTTATTTAGGCACCTGGCAAACGTTTTCTTTAATAGGGTTTTTGTGTAAAAACAGGGGACTCATCTCTGAAACTTTCTGCGATACGGGTATGCGGTACGATATATTACAACATACATATGCAATTGACCGCCAACCTTTGTACATATGGCGCGAAAACTTTGTTAGTGACAACTAGCCTTCTATTTACACGTTTCATCTGTTACTGAGCACAATTTATTTGCCTTTTTATACGCAAACAATTCATGTGTACTCTCATTCTATGACATCTTTCTATATACTAGATTATAGCCTCACGATAGTTTAAATTTAAATTTTATAATAATTCTGATATATAATAATAATAATTAAATAAAGAAAATAATTTTATATTTAAGATCAAATAAATTAATATTGAAAGAAATAATATTGATAAAATATTACTTTTCTATATTATAACAAATGCAATCAAAGATAAAATTATTTAGATTTGTGATAATATGTATTAATAAGCTTACCAAAATTAAAAGATTTATTCAAATTTTCATTAATAATCTTACCATAAATATTAAGAGAATATATTAATAGTATTTAAATTTGTATACAAACTTTCTTTAATTAACAATGGGTCATATAATGAATTTGGATCTTTCCCAAACGTATGGATACCAAACCTAAAAATGGATTATCCAGTGGGTCAAAATAACCTAAAAATGCCAAACTTTAGGTAAGGGCTATCCACTAAAATCTTTCTATATAGGAGAACAGATACTTGTCAAACCTGCATTTGTGCTCCCGAACCTAACTCAATTATAATATTTAAAAAATATTGTTGTTCCAAGGAGTTGAACCCATGAACTTTCATAATGAAATTAAACTCAACAACCAATTTAGCTAGATGGATATTTATACTTATAATGGAATTCATTAACTACATACATAAATACTTTCTGGGTTATATTATATTTAATATATATTTACCTATTCATTTAAGATAAAATTTCTTAAATTGTAACTTGTGCGCATTATTTTTTTATAATTATTTATAGACCTACCCATCTAAATAAATTTTATAGAAAATTTTATTATATTTTTTAAATGGAGAAAATAATTATTATTTTGAGATAAATTGTTTTGTTCATAATCTCATATATGAAATGCATAGATAAAATAATTATTCTTTGAGATCAATTATTTTGTCAACAATATCACATATGAAGTGTTCGTGGTTAATTTTGTTGTAAAATTTAATAAAAAATGTACTAAATTAAAATTGGTTGGTCAAATTTGAAGCAATTAAACTATAGGCATACTAAAAATATGAATTTTAAGAAAATTTATAAAAAAATATACAAATGCGATTTGGATTACATATCAATTATTGGTTAATAATTATATATAATATACAGTTTATTTATAAGAGGGTATGATAAATCAATACAAATATAGCAAATTAATTAGCGAAATATTAAAGATATGGAGTTTTGAAAGGAAATTTTAAGCATCTTTATTATTTATTTATCTATCTATCTATTATACATATAAAGGAAATTCCCTAGGAGTTTGATGGAGCTCTACAATCGCTCGATTTATATTTATCTATTTTTCTTGAGCTCTTCTATTTTAAATATGTAAAATAAAAATTTCCTTCTTTAAATCCTATTTTTTAGAAAAGAAATCAAAACTTTTTCTTTTAACATTAATATAAACGTTAACATAAATATATTTGAAATAGAAAAGGAAATTCCCCACGAGTTTGATGGAGCTCTAGAATCGCTCGATTTATATTTATCTATTTTTCCAGAGCTCCTCTATTTTAAATATGTAAAATTAAAATTTCCTTATTTAAATCCTATTTTTTAGAAAAGAAATCAAAACTTCCACTTTTAACATTAATATAAACGTTAACATAAACATATTTGAAATAGAAAAGGTTCTCGAATTTGTAGGGAAGAAGAATTCAAATTACATATTCGAAATTGAAAAGGTTTTCGAATTTGTTGGGAAGAAAAAATTATATATTCGAAATAGAAAAAAAATTATATTCTTATAGTATAATCAAAACTTCCTCTTTTAACATTAAACATATTTGAAATAGAATAGAAAATTCCCCAAGAATTTGATGGAGCTCTAGAATCGCTCGATTTATATTTATCTATTTTTCTAGAGCTCCTCTATTTTAAATATGTAAAATTAAAATTTCCTTCTTTAAATCTTATTTTTTAGAAAAGAAATCAAAACTTCCACTTTTAACATTAATATAAACGTTAACATAAACATATTTGAAATAGAAAAGGTTCTCGAAATTTGTAGGGAAGAAGAATTAAAATTACATATTCGAAATTGAAAAGGTTTTCGAATTTGTTGCGAAGAAAAAATTATATATTTGAAATAGAAAAAAAAATATTGTATTCTTATAGTATATATTATATTCTTATAACGAGACTCTCTCATATTTCTTGTATTCTAAAGGGCCCCACCAGAGGCACCTAATACGAAAAAGGCTTATAATTCTACCCTCTATCCATTCATCAAAAAAAATAAAAAAATAAAAAAAATGATGACGTGGCAACCGCTTTTTAAATTTTTTTTTAAATTTTTTTTTTTATGAATGAATAGAGGGTAGAATTATAAGACTTTTTCGTATTGGGTGCCCCTGGCGGGGCCCTTTAGAATAGATGAAATATGAGGGGGACTCATTATAAGAGAGGTCTCATTTGAGCACCTCCTTATATATATATATTTCTCGATTTTTTACTAAATAATTTTTATTTAAAATTAAAACAAAAATATATTTATAAGGCCGCCGCGAAGCGCGGTTTGGTAGAGCTCTAGAATCGCTCGATTCATATTTATCGATTTTTCTAGAGCTCCTCTATTTTAAATAACTAAAATAAAATTTTCTTCTTTAAAACCTATTTTATAGAAAAGAAATCAAAACTTCCTTTTTTAACATTAATATAAACATTAACATAAACACCTTTGAAATAGAAAAGGTTCTCGAATTTGTAGGGTACAAAAATTCAAATTACATATTAGAAATAGAAAAGGTTTTCGAATTTGTTAGGATATTTATCTAATTTTCTAGAGCTCCTCTATTTTAAATAACTAAAATAAAATTTCCTTCTTTAAAACCTATTTTTTAGAAAATAAATCAAAACTTCCTTTTTCAACATTAATATAAACATTAACATAAACATCTTTGAAATAAAAAAAGGTTCTTGAATTTGTAGGGTAGAAGAATTCAAATTACATATTCGAAATAGAAAATGTTTTCGAATTTGTTGGGAAGAAAAAAATTATATATTCGAAATAGAAAAAAAATTATATTAAAATTTTCTTCTTTAAACCCTATTTTTTAGGAAAAAAAATGAAAACTTCCTTTTTTAACATTAATATAAACATTAAAATAAACATATTTGAAATAGAAAAGGTTCTCGAATTTATAAGAAAGAAGAATTCAAATTACATATTCGAAATAGAAAGGGTTTTCGAATTTGTTGGGAAGAAAAAATTATATATTCAAAATAGAAAAAAAAATTATATTCTTATATTATATATACGAAATAGAAAAGAAATTTTATATTTTTATATATATACAATCATTACTTCTAATAATCAAATTTTATCACCATGTTTGTAATCTTATTTACTCGATTTATAAATAAATAATTTTCTGTACTCCAAGTCCAAAAATATTAATTTCTTTATATTTATGTTTGCGTTTAGAGTATCTGTATCTTCTTGAACATAAACAATTAGCCATGATTTTGACTGTTCTATTTTTTGTAAGATGCAGGAATAGATGCCAAAGTTTTGTCGCAGTACAGAAAAGATGGATATAATTTGATGATATTTGTATTATCAAATAAAGAAGCTGTATGCATGATGATGATATGTACCTATCAATTCTGGTTCAGGAGTTTCCTCAAGTCCTACTACGCACTACAGGTTAAGAATTTACGACCTCATTTTTTTTATATATTGTTATGACAAAAGTTTTGGTTTGAATTTCTGTGAGAAACTACTTATATAATTTTATATATAATTTTATTTATGCATTAGAATTTTATGTTTGACCAATACAGTTTTCACCATGTCCACCTTCACGTAGACAGAGAAGAGAGACCGTGCCAAGTGATAATGATCAATTGATATCTGTATGTTTGCTTTTTGTCTTTCTTTTTAACCACTCTTCATCTCTTTGTCTATTTGGATCTTAAATTTGATTTATATGTATACGTTTGTGGAAAGAATTTTGGTGATACAAACATCAAAATAGTTATTATATATTTATTTTTCTTTAAACACTGTTAGCATCATACTTTATTATGATTTTGCACTTTCAAATTCTAATTACACTTATTCTCTTATAGATTTTTATGTTTTTTAAACCGGAATTAAAGTAAAAAAGATTTTAATATTTAAATTTTTATTATTATATATACTTGGTATTTTTAAAATATATGCAACGGGCGTAGGCCAAAAAATTGTGAGGAAAAATCGATAAATCAAAGTCAAAGAGTATTTTAGTATTCAAATTTTTATTAATTGTGTATGCTTAGTATTTTTATAATATATACAAACGGGTGTTGGCCTAAAAAATTGTGAGACAAAATCGGTATAAAAAATATATGAATAATATATCTTATTATCTATGTATATTTAATTTATACAATATTGTAATCACCAGTTTATATTGATATTTTAGATATATTTAAAATTTTAAAAAAGAATTGTGAGATAAAATCGACAAATCAAAGTCAAAGAGCATTTTAATATTTAAATTTTTATTGTTGTGTATGCTTAGTATTTTTATAATATATACAACGGGTGTCGGCCTAAAAAATCGGAAGACAAAATCTATATAGAAAAATATATGAATAATTTATCTTATCATCTATGTATATTTAATTTATACAATATTGTGTTCACCAATTTATATTGATATTATAAAAATATTTTTGTCATTTTTTTCTTAAATGATCTTTATTTAAAAAAAATTTAAAAAAATTATAAGGTCGCCGCGAAGCGCGGCTTAGTCAACTAGTTATTTTATATAAAGGAAATTCCCCGGGCGTTTGGTGGAGCTTTATAATCACTCGAAAACAATTTATCTAATTTTCTAAATTATCTCAATTTTCAAATATAAAATATGCAATCAAGGAAATAATTGTTGTTATTAAAGGCAAGTCTCAACTATATTATAGTTAGGATATAAGAAACAAGTTCTAACCATTTTTTTACAACAAAATCTTCCAATTCTAATTGAATCATAAGAAAATCTCAACAGCGTGCACACCGAAATCAAAGTCAAAGAGGATTTTAGTATATAATTTTTTATTATTATGTACGTTTAGTATTTTTATAATATAGACAACAGGTATCGGCCTAAAAAATAGTTAGACAAAATCGGTATAAAAAAATATATGAATAATTTTTATCTTATTATCATGTATACAATATTTTGTTCACAATCTATATTGATATTATAGATATATTTTTGTAGATTTTTTAAAAACTCGAAAGCCATTTATCTAATTTTCTAAATTATCTCAATTTTTAAACTGAAATATGCAATCAAGGAAATAATTGATGTACATCAAATATGCAATCAAGGAAATAATTGATGTTAAAGGTAAGCCTCGCCTCTAAATTATATTATATTTTGGATATAAAAAGGAAATTCTAATTGAATCCTAAGAAAATCTCACCGACGTGCAAATCTAAATCAAAATCAAAGAGAATTTTTGTATTTAAATTTTTATTAATGCGTACGCTTTTTATAATATATAAAACGGGTGTCGGCTTAAAAAATTATGAGACAAAATCGATACAGAAAAATATATTAATAATACATCTTATTATCTATGTATATATAATTTATACAATATTTTGTTCATCAATCTATATTGGTATTACACATATATTTTTATCGATTTTTTCTTGAATAATCTTTATTTAAAATTTTTAAAAAAATGTTACAAGACCGCCGCAAAGCGGGGCTTAGTCGATAAAAATTAACAAAAACTAATTCAACAAAAAGTAACTCGCATTATGAGATCACGAAATATGATGTGATATTCAAATCATTATTTTAGTGAAAACCGTAAAACTTAAAACTACACAGAATTTATATCAATTTCTAGAAGATGACCCGTGACTCGCACGGGTTATTATGCCAGTATAGATAATAGGAGAACAGGTATTTGTCAAACCTGCATCCTGAGCAAATAAATTAGCTCCCGAACCTAACTCCGAACATAACTCAATTACAATATTTAAAAAATATTGTTGTTCCAAGGAGTTGAACACATTACCTCTCATAATGAAACTAAACTCACCAACCAATTTGGCTAGATGGACATTTATACTTATAATGGAATTCATTAACTATATACATAAATACTTTTTGGGTTATATTATGTTTAATATATATTAGAGTATTCATTTAAGATAAAATTACTTATATTATAACTTGTGCGCATTATTTTTTTATAATCATTTATAGATCCACCCAGCTAAATAAATTTTATAGAAAATTTTATTATATTTTTTAAATGGAGAAAATAATTATTATTTTGAGATAAATTGTTTTGTTCATAATCTCATATATGAAATGCATAGATAAAATATTTATTCTTTGAGATCAACTATTTTGTTAACAATATCACATATGAAGTGCTCGTGGTTAATTTTACTGTGAAATTTAATAAAAAATGCACTAAATTCAAATTGGTTGGTCAAAGTAGAATGAATTAAACTATAGGCATACTAAAAATATGAATTTTAATAAAATTTATAAAAAAATATACAAATGCGATTTGGATTACATATCGATTATTGGTTAATAATTACATATTATATATAGTTTATTTATAAGACGATATGATAAATACTATACAAAATATAGCAAATTAATTAGCTATATTTACTATTATTATTATTATTATTATTATTATTATTATTATTATTATTATTATTATTTTTATTATTATTATTATTATTATTATTATTATTATTATTATTACTATTATTATTATTATTATTATTATTATTATCTTTATTATTATTATTATATATTATATAAAGGAAATGCCTCTGGCGTTTGGTGGAGCTTTGTAATCACTCGAAAACTATTTATCTAATTTTCTAAATTTTCTAAATTATTTCAATTTTTAAATATAAAATATGCAATCAAGGAAATAATTGTTGTTATTAAAGGCAAGTCTCAACTATATTATAGTTAGGATATAAAAAAGGGTGTCGGCTTAAAAATATGTGACAAAATCGATATAGAAAAATATATGAATAATACATCTTATTATCTATGTATACTAGCTTATAACCCATGTGATGCACGGGTTTTTTTATATGGAATAAATTTATTTATGTTACAATTATATATATAATTTAATTAATGATATCCATGGTTTAAAACTTGTAAAGCATAATGGAATGTAATATGTAATAGAGGACATATTTAACTCAACTAGGATAAAAGATAAATAATATTAACTCTATACAGGGATCGTGAAATTTGAATAACAAGCATCAACAAGGATCAAGTCGCTGAAAGAAGTTCATTAACATGATCAAGCCTCAGTGACAGAATAAGATGTATAGATGATTCAGTTAAAGGGCCAAAAAGATTCCATGTATTTATATTATTTGAAGATACTGCTGTAGGCTAATCAATTGGAATGTAACGAAGGTGTGAAGATCAAGATCAGTGCTAGTCACTTGTGAACCAGACCAGTGCACTAAGTGTCAGCACATACGAGAAGGATCAACACATTAATTCATAGAAAGAATTGCCAAAGCCTATTGACGATGAAGGACAGACATAATATCTCAAGCAGAATATTTGAAACAGAAGAGAGAAGCCCAAAAGAAGCAGCCAAAAATAGTAATACTATGGAAAGTTACTATGCACGATTACTATGCAAGGTTACTATGCATGGTTACTGTGCAAATAGTGGCTGGTGGGGCCCACGTGAAATGAAAATTTTCAGCAGACGCGGTTTGGTTGGTGGAATAGTGTTACTATGCAGGTGGGGCCCACTGGAGTAGTACAGCATAGTGACTTTCTAAAACCTATAAATAGGCATGTTGTATTCCATTTCAAATCACACCTCAACACACAACTTTCTCTTCTCTGTCTTATATCCTCTCTATGTAAGCTGCTAGACAGTCCATCTAGTAGGGAAGCCGGCTTAGCCCGCTTTCAGGAAGTGTCGGGTAGAAGGTCCTCGTGCCTAAACTATCCTTAGGAGTGTTTTGGTTTTGAAGCTAATCCATTGGATTAGAAGTTGTAACACCCCTTCGAGTTTATTATCAATAAAGATATATTCTCGAAATTTTTTTTTTTGGTAGTATCGTATTCAACCCCCCCTTCTACGATACTTCGGGACCTAACAATTGGTATCAAAGCAAACTTCTAGCTTACAAGAAGTCTAAAGATCAAAACCATGGGAAGGAAGGATACAGGTATGAATATTCCAATGCTTGACCAAGATAATTACTTTCACTGGAAAGTAAAACTACACCTTCATCTCTCAGCCATCGATGAAGGCTATGTAGATTGCATAGAGAAAGGACCTCATGTTCCAATGAAGGCCAACTCTGGGATTGGTCAAGATGCTGGCACTGTAGCTGCTGGAAGTCCTATTTCAAAAAATTAAGATGAGTACACAGATGAAGACTTGGAGGAGATTGACAAAGATAAGAAAACCATGAACATACTGTTCAATGGAATTGATCAAGACATGTTCGATAATGTCAAAAACTTCACCAATGCCAAGCAAGTGTGGACACTATACGAACACTCTATGAAGGGACTGAGCAAGTTAGAGAGAATAAGATGCAACTCCTCATACAGCAGTATGAACATTTTCACTTTAATTCAGGTGAAAGTTTAACCGATATATTTATCAGATTTTAGAAACTATTAAATGGGCTAAAGCTGTATGGGAGAGTATATGAAACCAAAGATTCCAACCTAAAATTTCTGAGGTATTTACCTAAAGAATGGAAGCCAGTGACAGTCTCATTGAAAAATTCTCAAGATTACAAAGATTTTACACTTGAGAGACTGTATGGAATTTTAAAGACCAATGAGCTCGAGTTGCAACAAGATGAAGAAGTTGAGAAGAGCCAGAAGAAAAGTGGAAGTGGTCACAAGTAATATTCGATAAGTTAAGTTCGTTCCCACAGAGACTGGCTATTTCTATGTAAATATGCTCAAGCAACAATGTATGATCAATTTCAATTGCTTAGACAAGTAACAAATTTGGGTTTGTAATTATCTAAATTAATTAAGAAACAAATTAACAAACTAAGAATTAACTAACTAACAAGAATTGGAATCGAATTACTTCTACAAGAGTAAACATGGGATCCTAACTTCACTAAATACTTCGCTTAGATCTGATGCCTTTAATCACTATATGCAATGGTTATGATATCTGATCGGACAACACGAAACAAGTATACGCTACTTCTCAGTATACGAATACCAAACTAAACATACATCCACAAAAGAGATAGAAGATGAATAGACACCAATTATGCTTAGACCCTATATGTCTATAGAATTTAAAAACATAACGGTTGAAGAACAAGTTATCCATTATGATCACACAGGGCAATATAAATATTTTCATCTCATACTACGAATCATGTTGATAAACAATCATGAACCTATGCTAGCATGGCAAGTTCTAAATCTCAAGATCCACTTTCACTTCACAAGAGATTAACAAATTAGATGTTAGCTACGCATCTAACAATAAAGCATAACCATACGAGGATATCAGATATACATCACACACAGATCTTTAAAGCAATCAGAATACTAAAGCTCCATAAATAAATCAGTTAGAATCCCATGACAACGATTAGTTCATAATCGAACCTCTCGTCATCATGGGATCTGATGAAACCATGATAAAAACAAAGTATGAAAAGATACAAATAAACCTAAGTAATTGATATGTAATGATGTGTTTTTTTTCTGTCCCCCAAGATGTGTATTTATAGCCTCAATTTACCTCTCCATCAAGCAATTGCCGTTTTAGAGTTGGAATAGGAGTATGACAATTTCCGTTCTTAAATGAGAATAGAATTGCAAATTCCATGTGTATATCTGATTCTGGAATGTTCTAGCCGGCCAGAGCAATTACCATACTTATTAGAAGTAGGAATTATAGCAATTTCCTTGTCAAAGTTGAATTTCTGCAGTTCGGCACATAATACGTTTCCTAAACTGATTCGGTTTTGAAAGAAAATTCGTAACTGACTTTTCTTCAGTATTTCTGAGCCGTTACATTTGTATTTGGACATCTGAACCACTTTAGAATGATATAGAATCTCGTTATCTTCGCGTGGACAGTAAGATCGTCCAAAACGGACTTGTAGAACTCAAGATATGGCCAAAACTGTAATTTTTCTGCAACGCGCGCGTGCAACTTGCCCCTCAGGCGCGCAGCCTGCGCCTCTCCTACTGCATTCCGCACAGCCTGTGCCTATAATCTGTCCAATGTTGTAGAAAATCACCCAGGCTTCGCGTGAGCTGTAAGATCACTGAAAACGGACTTCTAGAAATCCAGATATGGCCAAAACAGTGAAGACTGCGCAACCTATTCAGAAAATCCGAATTTTACACAAATTTGCTCCTTTCTCCTCCGATTCTTTTGTCACTTCCCGTTCTTCAATTTCCTTGGCTTATAATCAGCAAGGTAGCATAAGTAAAGCTTCCATTCTTCATTCTAAGCTCAAATTACAATTCCAAAATCAATGGAAATCTTCAACCCTAACCGATGGAAACAATCCTGCACAACTACACAAAACACATTAAAACTACCACAAACTTGAGACCAAGTCAGTCAATTTAAGCCGATATGGAATGTTCCAAGTGGATATAAAATCCACTTATCAGGAAGTGTAGCTTTGGTGGCCAATATTCCAACAAACCAAGATGGAGAGAAGATGAAGAATGTGGAACCCATACCAAGTCAAAGAACTTGTGAAGGTGGAGCTGCAACTAGCAAAGGTAAAAGCAAGATGATTGAAGAACCTGATGCATTAAGTGAGGATGAAGCTGAAGTTCTAGATGAGTATTTAGCATTTCTGTCAAAGAGATTTTCGAAGCTAAGATTCAAGAAGAATCCAGCAGGAGCCGGACAACTCAAGAAAAGCTATCAACGAACAAGGATGTGGTTGAAAGATCAAAGATCAAATGCTATAGCTGTGGAATTGCTGGTCACTTTACCAATGAATGCAGAAAATCCAAAGCTGAGAAAGAGAAGAAACAGTTCGAGAATGTTGATTACAAAAAGAAATACTTTGATCTTCTCAAGCAAAAGGAAAGAGCATTTGTATCTAGAGATGATGATTGGGCAGCTGGAGGAGACTCAGATGCAGAAGAGGAGTTTGTCAATCTTGCACTCATGGCAAATGAAACTGATGAAGAGGCTAGTTCAGCAAGCAAGCAGGTATACTATAAAAATCTAACTGAACTTTCCAAAGATGAATGTCATAATGTTGTTAATGAAATGTCTAATGAATTGTATAACATGCATGTCACATTAAAATCGCTTAACAAGGAGAACAAAAGGATTAAAGATATTAATACTAAGATAGGTAATAGGAATACTCTGTTATAGACTCAACTGATTGAGTTTGAAACAATGAAAAGAGATTGCTAGGATGCTAAGAATGAGTTACTTGAGGCTCTGAAAAGAGAAGAGTGTTTAATAAAACAGTTAAAAGAGGAACAAGACTTAATTGCTAAGTGGAAGGGATCAAATGCTAAAACTGAAGAAATTTATAATATACAAGGAGTTGATTCTTTTCACAAATTAGCAGAAGTAAATTTAGGAGTTGATGGAGAGACTGCTTCAAACAGTGACTCAATGGATGTGGTATGTCCATTGAAGTTGGAACCTGTCAGCAAAGCAACCTTGATTAAACTAAATAACCAATATGGACCTGTCAGCAAAAACTTTGTAGTTGGAGAGTGCAGCAAAACCAAATCTATTGAACAAGGAAACATAGGCCATTTATCCATCAAGAAATTGAAGGACAAATTAGAAAAGACAGAACCAAAGGCTTAGGCTAAAAAGAAGAATAGAAATGGCAAAGTAGAAATTAACAAACACAGCAATTACACACCTGATAAGTATGCTCCTAGGAAAGAATGTGTAAAATGTGGTAGTGTTAATCATTTGTCTATCAACTGTAAAACTGTTAAAGATGTTTCTGTGCCTAGTATGCCTATATCTATGCCTATGCCTGCTATGAATGTTACACCTAACATGTTTGTCCAACCTGCTCATGCATCTAGTAAGTATGCTAACATGTCATTCATGCATAATCCGTATTACAATACTTTTTACATGCCTCAGTTGCCATGGATGATGAATAACATGTTTGCACAGACTATGCCAAATTATACATCTAGTTTTAATGCATGTGAGCGAGTGAAACAACCTATTTTTCAGAAACCTACACCAAGAGTTAAGGTTGATTTAACTCAATCAGAACCCCTGGGTAGTAAGGGCTTGAAAAATAAGAAAAAGGCTAACAAGGCAGGACCCAAGAAAAATTGGGTACCAAAATTAACTTGATTTTGTTTTGATGTGTGCAGGGAAACAGAAAGAATCTTTGGTATTTGGACAGTGGTTGTTCTAGGCATATGACTGGAGATTCTACCCTGCTCACTAAGTTTGAGGAGAGAGCTGGCCCTAGCATTACCTTTGGAGAGAACAGCAAAGGATATACTAGAGGATATGGCTTGATTTCACAAGGGAATGTTGTCATTGAAGAAGTAGCACTGGTTGATGGACTTAAGCATAACTTGCTAAGTGTCAGTCAACTGTGTGATAAAGGCCAGAATGTCTGGTTCACATCTGAAGCTTGTGTCATTTTCAAGAAAAGTGACAACAAGTCAGTGTTGACAGGAGATAGAAGAGGAAATGTGTACATTGCTGACTTCAATTCAACAAATGCAAACATGACTACATGTCTTCTCAGCAAGGCAAGTGTAGATGAAGGTTGGCTTTGGCACAAAAGATTGTCACACTTGAGTTTTAAAGCAATGAATGAGTTGGTAAAGAGGGATTTGGTTAGAGGTATTCCAAAATTAGATTACACCAAGGATGGATTGTGTGATGCATGCCAGAAAGGGAAGCAGAATAAGGCCTCTTTCAAATCAAAATCAATATCATCAATTGATCAACCCTTGCAACTACTTTACATGGATCTCCTTGGACCAGTCAATGTGTTGTCAATCTTAAAGAAGAAATACCATCTTGTGATTATTGATGATTTCTCAAAATTCTCTTGGACATTCTTTCTGCATTCTAAGGATGAGGCAGGTAAAGTCATTATAAATCACATCAAGATAGTCAACAACAATCCTTTACTCAATGTAAGGAGAATCAGAAGTGACAATGGAACTGAGTTCAAGAATTCTGTAATAAGAGAGTTTTGTGAAGAAGAAGGAATTATCCAAGAATTCTCTGCACCAAGAACTCCTCAACAAAATGGTGTAGTGGAAAGAAAGAACAGAACTCTAATTGAAGTTGTAAGAACAATGCTTGAAGAGTCTAAGCTACCAATACACTTCTGGGCAGAAGCTATAAACAATGCATGCTACACTCAGAATATTTTTTTGGTCAATCAAGCAAAAGGAATGACACCATATCAACTTTTCAAAGGCAAGAAACCAACAATCAACTTTCTGCATGTCTTTGGATGCAAATGCTTTGTACTGAAAAATCATGGTGAGCATCTTGGAAAATTTGATACAAAGGCAGATGAAGCTATCTTTGTTGGATACTCAGCTGGAAAATCCTACAGAGTCTACAACGTAAGACTAAACATTATAATGAAGTGCATACATGTTGTCTTTGATGACAAGAAAATATCTGGTCTAGTAGATGAAGGTTTTCATGAGTCTCTCTCATTTGAGAATGAGAGAAGTGGTGAAGAAAGTGAAGATGATGATGAAGAATGGAGATCAAATGGTGTGAGAAACAGACAAGGATCATCAGTTGAAGTGCAGAATGAACCACCTGTTGAAGAGCAACTTACACCATTAGTTGGAAATCAATTTGAAGCATCTATAGAAAATCAAAGAGAAGCATCTGTTGATGAATCTGCAAGAACTCCATCAATCTCGAAGGCCATACACTCAGAGGGAGTTTCTCACAGTCAAAACTCAACAACAAGTCACAATGATCAATACAGAGAAAATGAAGCCACTTCATCAAGGTAAAACTTACCACCACAAAGAAAATGGACCAGGGATCATCCATTTGAGCTTATCATTGGAGATCCTAATGCAAAGGTCCAAACTACAAGAGCAACTCAAGAAGAATGCTTGTATAGCAGTTTTCTATCCAAAAAGGAACCTAAGAGAGTTGAAGATGCTCTTGTGGATCTAGACTGGGTTTTAGCAATGCAAGAAGAGCTAAACCAGTTTGAAAGAAATGAAGTATGGAAACTTGTACCCAAACCTAAAGACAAATCAGTGATTGACACTAATTGGGTATTCAAGAACAAGATGGATGAGAATGGCATAGTCACAAGGAATAAAGCTAGATTAGTTGGTAAAGGCTACTGTCAAGAGGAAGGAATTGACTTTGAAGAAACCTTTGCACCAGTGGCAAGGTTAGAAGCAATAAGGATCTTCCTGGCCTATGCAGCACATGCCAATTTCAAAGTCTATCAAATGGATGTCAAGAGTGCATTTCTGAATGGTATTCTGGAGGAGGAGGTGTATGTTAGTCAACCGCCTGGTTTTGAAGATCCAGACTTTCCAGAATATGTGTTCTTTTTACTCAAAGCACTCTATGGCCTGAAGCAAGCACCTAGAGCCTGGTATGACACACTCTCACTGTTCCTTATAGAGAATAACTTTATTCGAGGTATTGTTGATAAAACTCTCTTTTATAGAAATGTCAATGGCTCTATGATACTTGTCCAAATTTATGTTGATGATATAATATTTGGGTCTACAGATGAGAAACTTTGCAAGAGGTTTGCCAAACTCATGCAAAGTAGATATGAAATGAGTATGATGGGTGAATTAACTTATTTTCTTGGTTTACAAGTTAAACAAGTGAATGAGGGAATATTTATAAGTCAAACAAAATACATTTATGATCTTTTAAAAAGGTTTGATTTAGCAGATTGCTCTTCTGCAAAAACATCCATGGCCACTGCCACTAAGCTTGAACTGAATACTAAAGAAAATAAGGTGGAAATGACAATTTATAGGGGCATGGTTGGATCTCTTTTATACTTAACAGCTAGTAGACCTGATATTATGTTTGCTACATGTTTATGTGCTAGATTTCAAGCTAATCCTAGAGAATCTCACTTAGTAGCTATTAAAAGGATTTTCAGATATCTTAAGGGAACACCAAACCTTGGCATTTTGTACCCTAGAGATTCTGGTTTTGATCTAACTGGTTACTCAAATGCAGATTATGCAGGTTGAAAAATTGATAGAAAAAGTACCACAGGAACCTGTCAATTCTTGGGAAATAAGCTGGTCTCATGGTTCAGTAAGAAGCAGAACTCAGTATCTATCTCAACTGCAGAGGCTAAATACATAGCAGCTGGGAGTTGTTGTGCATAGATTCTATGGATCAGAAATTAACTACTTGACTATGGAGTTAAAGTTGAAAAGATCCCAATTTTCTGTGACAACACTAGTGCAATTGCAATATCACAGAATCCAGTGCAGCATTCTAGAACCAAGCACATAGACATTAGATACCATTTCATCAGGGAGCATGTGATGGAAGGCACTGTGAAACTGCATTTTGTTCCTAGTGAAAAACAGTTTGCAGACATTTTCACTAAAGCTTTGGATGAAGCAACCTTTACAAGGTTGGTAAGTGAGTTTGGTATGTTAAATTTCACATGATCTTTTGAAATGTCTATTCAATTAGTTGCAGCCAGTGAATTTCATTCTCTGGATTTTGTTTGTTTTATTTGCTTATCTGCATGATTATTCTGGAGATATCATTGTAGCATAATTAAATAAATATTTTATTGACATATATCAATTAATGATATTTTGTTAATTTTATGTCTATTTAATTATGAGTTTATCTGATTATTGTGGATTAATTCTTGATTTACTGCGTGATTATTTTTAAATCCATAATAATTAGAAGTATTAAATATGTGTATATGTGTATAGGCTGATAGGTTTCGGTGATAAGATGTTTTTCGGCTGACAGGTTTCGGTGATAAGATGTTTTTCAGCTAATTAGGTTGTTAGGTGAGAAATTATTGAGCGGTGTTATTTTTTCAACATAACCTGTCACTATCACACCTAACCCACTAATCCTTGAAACCTTATAAATGATGAGTTTTTGTTTTTGTTTAACATCATCATTTTTCAGATATACATATAGAGCATATACACAAAATTGCTGAAAATTTCAAGCTTTGACCGGAAAGATCACACAATATAGCTGGTGGTTTTTAGAGCGGATTTCATATTCGTGTTATACGCATCATCCTTTATAAAAACTAACCCTTGTTGTTGAATTTCCTCGAAGTTTTGAAAATGGCATTGTATGGAAGCTTTTTAATTGCTAAAGTTAATCCTATTTCCATTCAGCAAATCGAAACCATTCTGGATGAGCAATTTCGGGCTTGGACACAATTTCTGAATGAACATTCATTAATTCACTATGCTTTAGTTACACAGGTGCAGCTTAACCATGATGCATTGCGTGAACTATATTGTAGTGCGGTTAACACTTCTGGACAGGACGGGTGTGCAATCACATATCGACTGTTTGGTAGGTCGATTAGGGTCACTGAACGAGATGTTAATCGAATTCTTCATTTTCCTATGGAAAATCTCGTTTCTGATCCTACACCTGAACATATTGAAATGTTCTTTCATTTTATAAGGTACCAAGATTGCAATTTCAATACTGGTAATCTTTCTAGAACGTTTCTAACCTAGTACTGGAATTTCTTCTTTCACATTTTTAACCATGTTTTTTCTCATATAGAACAAATTCAGATCGAATACCTGAATTTATTCAAAAAATAGGGTATGCGGTCGCCAATAATTTGAGTATTAATTTTGGAAAAATAGTACTTGGTCAAATCATTTTAAAGATGAAACCCTTGGGAACAAGAGATGTTCGGACTCAAAATGTCAAATGTCTATATCCAAGGTTTTTACAGCTAATATTAAATGATTTTTTGAATGATGACAGGGTATGCTTGGAAAATGGTCGAAAGGTGGAATTTTCTTACATGAAGACGAATGTAATTAATTACATAAGCAAAAAGAACTATACGGATGTGCCTACAGTCCTAACTGAATATCTAAAGACTGTCCCACTTTCGTTGTTACCAAGACCAATGAGAGCAGGTATACGATAAGGTAATATTTCAATCCCTGCTATTCCAACCTCTGTATTCCCAGTTGTGTCACAGGAAATACAGTTTCTACAGCCCCTAGTGGCCATCTTATCGACAAACTCCCACCTCAATTGTCACTTAAACGACCAGCCATCAACACTTTTGAGGGAGATAGTGCATCAGCAGCAGCACATAAGGAGTTAGTTACATCAGCAGCTCTACCTCATTCTAAAAGAAGTAAACCAAATGAACCTGAGGTAACTGCAACTGTTATTGAAACAATTCTTCCTTGTCAAATGAGTGAAAATGTAAATAAGGTTGAATTGACGGGAGCAACTTTCTTGAGTTCCATTTCACGGAACATAAGAGTCGTTGATGATCTTTCTAAAGATCAAATGCCTTCACAGGCATCCGAGGTGGAATTACCTACCTCAATAACTGCTGGTGAATCTTTCATTTTACGAAAAGATCCATCGGTAGGTGGTTCTTTTATGAACCAAGTGTCTTCACAGACGTACGAGGGAAACTTGGGTTTTGTGCCATTTAATCGATTCAAGTTTAACCTCCCAGAGGAAAAATCTCTGGATCTCTTTCGAGATTTACCACTCTTTACCAGTGGTCGGCAACTCGCTTCACGCGAGGAAGGAAGCTCACGAACTTTCATAGCACCATCCGTGACCTCTAAAAAACGGGCTAGGATGATTTCATTTGCAGGTACACATATCGGTGGAAGCTCTGTAGGAGAGTTGAGGGAAACACGAACAGAACATGTAAGTGTAACCCAAACCACTAAACCGAGTGAATATAGAGTGTTGAGTGAAACACCTACAGAATGTACAAGTGAGCAACCTACTCAACCACATGCACCTGTAACCAGAAAGGAATACAGCAGACTCCTTACATGGGTCCAAACAAAGGAGAAAGAGTTGCCAAATATCTGTAAGTCCATTGCAGAAATCAAAAATTGCAACTTATTCAACATGATGTATTCCAGGTTCAATTGAATACCATGGCAACCCAGTTAAATGATGCAATCAACTCCTTGGTAAAGCCATCTTCGTCTAATTTATCCTAATGGAATGTAATATGTAATAGAGGACATATATAACTCAACTAGGATAAAAGATAAATAATATTAACTTTATATAAGGATCGTGAAATTTGAAGAACAGGCATCAACAAGGATCAAGTCGCTGAAAGAAGTTCATTAACATGATCAAGCCTCAGTGATAGAATAAGATGTACAGATGATTCAGTTGAAGGGCCAAAAAGATTCAATGTATTTATATTATTTAAAGATACTGTTGTAGGCTAATCAATTGGAATGTAACGAAGGTGTGAAGATCAAGATTAATGCTAGTCACTTGTGAACCAGACCAGTGCACTAACTGTCAGCACATACGAGAAGGATCAACACATTAATTCATAGAAAGAATTTCCAAAGCCTATTGACGATCAAGGACAGACATAATATCTCAAACAGAATATTTGAAACAGAAGAGAGAAGCCCAAAAAAAGCAGCCAAAAATAGTAATACTATGGAAAGTTACTATGCATGATTACTATGCAAGGTTACTATGCGTGGTTACTATGCAAGTACTGTGCAAATAGTGGGTACTATGCAAATAGTGGTTACTGTGCAAATAGTGGTACTGTGCAAATAGTGGCTGGTACTGTGCAAATAGTGGCTGGTGGGGCCCGCGTGAAATGAAAATTTTCAGCAGACGCGGTTTGGTTGGTGGAATAATGTTACTATGCAGGTGGGGCCCACTGGAATAGTACAGCATAGTGACTTTCTAAAACCTATAAATAGGCCTGTTGTATTTCATTTCAAACCACACCTTAACACACAACTTTCTCTTCTCTCGCTTATATCCTCTCTGTGTAAGCTGCTAGACAGTCCATCTAGTAGGGAAGCCGGCTTAGCCCGCTTTCAGGAAGTGTCGAGTATAAGGTCCTCGTGCCTAAACTATCCATAGGAGTGTTCTGATTTTGAAGCTAATTCATTGGATTAGAAGTTATACTTCGAGTTTATTATCAATAAAGATATATTCTAGGAATTTTTTTTTGGTAGTATCGTATTCAACCCCCCTTCTACGATACTTCGGGGCCTAACAAAACTTATATTATGAAATTTTGAATTAAATACGTCGTTGACGAAATTCGAATCTTGAATGTTTTGTAAGTAACTTGATCATAGAAAATATTTAATCATCAGATCTAACAGTTCTGATTTTTTTGAAAAATCTAACGGTAATTATTCGTTGTATACGGATTTCTATTTTTTATTTTTATTAGTGATTGAAAGATATGATGTGATATTTTTGGGTATATATTAATAATTGTAAGATTATGTTTTACATTAAAAGGTAACATGTTTTAATTAGAAAAGAAATATCAATGATTGTAAGATACGATATTTTAGGTGTGTATAAAGGGTATTATATTTAATTAAAAGTAAACGTCTTTTAAATTGATTGAAAGATACGATATTTTATGTATTTATTAATTATTACAATTTTGTTTTTATATAATTATTACAAATTCTTTTTAATATTATAAGAATTTTTTTATTGATTTAAATTATTTTTTAAAAAAAATGAATTTTGGAAGCTTAAATTCTTTTTTGAGATGATTTTATAATAAATATATATATGTTATCCGTGATATTTATAGAAAATGAGGGATTTTAGTTAGAAAATATAGAAAAGATGATAAGTTTTAGTTGAAAAAGGTATTCGGTTAATTGATAGTAATTTTAAAATTATTATTTTATTTTATTAAATAGAATGTCCGTGATATGATTGGAAAAATAGAGAATTTAGTTAGATAAAATTAAAAAGATAACGTGTTTTAGGTGAAAAAGGTAATTGATTAGTTTATAGCAATTACGATTAAATTATGTTATTTTACTAATTACCATTACTCGTAATATTTTTAGAAAAGGAGAAATTAATATTGTTCGTGATATTCTTATTAAAAGAGGGATTTTAGTTAGAAAATATAAAAAAAAATGATATGTTTTAGCTGAAAAAGGTAATAGGTTAATTATTAATATTATAATATTATTAGTTTATTGTATTAAATAGAACCGCTTGTGATAATTGAAAAAATAGAGATTTTAGTTAAACAAAATAGAAAGCTAACATAAAAATTAAAAAAGTGACTTGACTTATGTGAAAAAGGTAATTTATGTTACTTTACTAAATAAAATTGCTCATAGTGTTTTTAGAAAATGAGATATTAATGTTGCCCGTAATATTTCTAGAAAAAAAGGGAATTTAATTTGGGAAAAGTATAAAAGATGATATGTTTTAGTTGAAAAGGTAATCGGTTAATAATTAGTATTATGATATTTTTATTTTATTTTTATTAAATAGAAACGTCCGTGATATAATTGGAAAAATAGAGGTTTTAGTAAAAGAAAATTAAAAATTAACGTGTTTTGGCTGAAAAAGGTAATTGTCTATGATATAATTGAAAAAAGAGATATTTTAGTTAGAGAAAAGAGAAAAGGTAACGTGGCTAAAAAGGTAATTGATTAGTTAATAGTATTTATAAAATATTTACGTTATTTGATTAAACAAAATTGTTCGTAGTGTTTTAAAAAAAAAGAGAAATTTTAGTTAGATAGAATGCAAAAGATATTGTATTTTACCTGAAAAAGGAAATTATTTTATTTTTGAAAGAAAAGGTAATATGTTTAACCTGAAAAAGAAAATTGATTAATAAAAGAGAAATTTTAGTTAGATAAAATATATAAGATATTATATTTTACCGGAAAAGTAAATTATTTAGTTATTGAAAAATAGAAAAGATAATATGTTAAACCTGAAAAAAGAAATTGATTAGTTAGTAGGATGAGTAAGGGTAAAATAGTAACATCAACAGGTACTGTACCGACCGACCGACCAACCAACCGATCAAACTTTTAATGTTTCGGCTTTTATATAATAGTATAGATATATTTAATTTATATAATATTTTATTCATCAATCTATATTGATATTATACATATATTTTTATCGATTTTTTCTTAAATAATCTAGGGTATACCTGTGCCGGACTACGTGTTTTATAATAATGCATACACCATGTTCGTTGAATTATCCGACCCACTTGAAATTTCATTACCTAACCTTTTTAAAATTATTTTCTTCAGTGTGATCTAGATGAAGGACTGTACTGCCGTGTGCATTTATAAACTTTATTAATAAACAAAATCCTTTTTTAGTGGTATCTAAAATTTGGTTCGCACTATATTTTGGTTTCACTCTTAAAATCCTATTTTCCTAAAATTTAATTCGTACTATATTTTGATTTTAAAATCATATTTTCCCTATAATTCTATGTTGTTGTTTTAAAAAATAGAATAAAAATTCTATTATAATTATAATTCTTTTATTTGTAATTTTTTTAATAGAATCATATTTCCCCTAGAATACTATGCTTTTTTGTTTATAATTTTTTTTACTAGAAAAAGAAACGATTAAAAGTCACCAACAAATAGAGGGTAAAACATAAACGAATACAATTTACAATCTAGGGTTACTTGATATAATTTTTTGTAAAACACCAACGAATACATAGTCTGATCGTATGACATTTTATAAAATACTAACGGATATATAACCTTTATTAATAACTTAATAAATCCCTATTTAACGGTACTTTCGTAACAAATTTGGTTACACCCTTATTTTAGTTTCATCACTTATTCCTACACCCCTAAAATTCATGTTATTTTCTAAAAAATTGTTTGAATTTGTTATAATTATAATTCTTTTACTAAAATTTTACTGAATTGTACAAATAACATATCTATTAAAACCATAATCATGTATGTTATGTTTTCTTGATTGTTTAAAATATAATCTTACATACAAAGTAAATAAAATCTATATATGTGACCTTTACTAATAAACAAAACCACTTTTTAATGTACTACTTTGTACCACATTTGATTCGCACCATATTCTGGTTTCACCACAAGACTCCTATTTCCCCTAGAATTCTATGTTATTTTATAAAATAAATAAATAAATCCTATTACAATTGTACTTCTTTTATTACAATTTAATTAAAATAAAGATTACGAATACATATGTTGATCTACGGTGACATGGTTATCTATAACAAACGAAATACATTTTTAATGGTACTTCGGTACCAAAATTTGGTTCCATCCCTAAGATTCCTATTTATCCAGGATTGTATATTATTTTTCAATAAAATATTAAAATTGTTAATATTATTATAATTGTAATTTTTTATTATAACTATATTCAGTTCACAAATAATGTATTTATCATAATCATGTACATTTTTACGTATATATCCGAATCATTTAGTTTTTTTTCTCGATTTTCTTAAATAAACTTAAATAAATAATATATAAAATGACCTTTATTAATAAACAAATTCTTTGTAAATAACGTAATTTTTTTATAATAAATTAATGATCAATTTAATTAAATTTTTTCGGGCCCATATCATCTAATATCTTATTAGTAAGTGAAATTCCGTTTTAATGGTACTTCCTTCTAGATTCGTATCCCTAGAATTATTGAAATTCTGATGTAATTGCAATTCTTTTAGTATAAACTACTGAATTGCATAAATATCGTATTTTTCTTTTGCACTTTTATCATTTTTTTAAGTATTTTTTAATGATAAATAAAATAACTTTTATAAAAATTTAATAAAAAATTGATCAATTATAATAAATTATCTTGACCTGTGCAATCATCCAGTGAAAATTAATTGATAATTTATTATTTCACATGCTCATTCGCAATGCCAAGATGGGTGTATGCAAAGTAGTTGTCATTTAAACATGCATTTTAGTTGCTCACCCACCAGGCCACCATTGCGTTTTCATCTGTCCAAGTCTCTCTTATTTTGCATACACTCTAGACCTCATTGCTTGCATCATTTTAATCATAATGCATGTAGGGCTGGCACAATCGGACCCAATCCGTCAATCAGACATGAATTCAACCCACAAAATACAAATTTGGGTTGGAGTTTTTTGGGTTGACCAGAAAAATCGGATCATTTCGGGTTGATTTCGATCGAGTACCCAAAATTGACCCGAAATTACCTGAATGTATGTGTATATAGTATAAAATGTAATATATAATAAAAACATACCAATATTTATATTATTTATGCATTATCTATTGTTTAAATTAATGAATATTTTATTTTAATATAATTATAAATAAATTTATACGATTAAAATAGAATTAATATATTTATTTACTATTTAAAATATATATTTATTAATGAATTACTATTATTTCGAGTAGGGTTCGGATGGATAGCCCAGGTCGGGTTCGGGTTGGATATTCTGATCCATTAACATTTCGGATCGGATTCGGATTGAGTCAAATTTCTAACTCGAGTCTGTCAACCCAACTCGAACCCGATCCAATACCCGAAATTGCCAGCCCTAAATGTATGTGTATCATAAAATCTGAACCACAAATATTTGCAAGTCTCTCTCTCTCTTGACGTTGGTCTATAATCATTACTCCTTCCTTCCCATTTTATATGTCCTTTTTGTAAAAAATACACATATTAAAATAAATGTTGGTTGGATAAAATTTTCCAACCAAGACCTTAATTAACACATTGAAAAAATAAGAATGGTGTTAAGTTTGAAAAAAGTCAAATATTAGATGCAATAAATTTAGGGATAGTTTTAGAAAATTACCCTTAAATTTGTATCTAAAGAAGAAAAAGACATGTAAAATGAGAGTAGTGCTAGAAGTACCAAAATTTGATACCAAATGACATAGCACTAATTATTTGGCATTTTGGTATGTTTTAATTGGATTACCCTAGCTGGTCCACTACAATTATAAACAATTAAAACAAGTATTTGCTAAAATTACATTATTTGCGCATAAAGAGTAATCTACAAAATTCCATCACCTCCAGCACCAGGTTCAGTACTCTAAACTTCCATTCTCCTTGAAAGTTTAAGTGACGAGTCGAATAATGGCCAACAAGAGCACTGCACCACTGTATGAAAGGATTCATCTTAAAAACAGCATATCTCGAGCAGTGGAACTCCTGATCCTCTTCCTTCTCATCTTTCTCCTTGCCTATCATGTTATCTCTCTTAAACATCACCGAATCCCTTCTCTTCTCGCCTTCCTATGCGAGTCCTGCTTCGCATTCACTTGGATTCTTGTTATCAACATGAAATGGAATCAAGTCAAATACATACAATATCCCGATCGACTCTCAGAATTGTTAGTTATTACTCCTCCAACTGCATGTTACACTTTCTAGTGGACTGGTTTTTATTTTTTTTACACAGCTGCTGTTTATAGGCATACAATTAACATGGATGCATGTTTGTGTATATATATGCCATTTTATGACAATGTGCATACTTTTTAACTATTGTATGTACATAATTTAATGTAAAGTTAATTCTGTGTAATTGATGGTTGTAGGATGTCTGAGCTTCCAGCAGTAGACATATTTGTTACCACTGCTGATGCTGAACTAGAACCGCCTATACTGACCATGAACACCGTGTTATCACTGCTGGCAGTTGATTATCCACCTCAGAAATTGTCTTGTTATTTGTCGGACGATGGTGCATCTCCTCTCACATATTATTCTCTGGTTGAAACCTCTAAATTTGCTAGGATTTGGGTTCCTTTCTGTAAGAAATATGAGATTAGTACCAGAGCTCCTTTTCGATATTTTACCAGCTGCTTCAAACCATCTAAAGATGATCCCTTGGAATTTCAACAAGAATGGAAAACAATCAAGGTAACTCCTCGACTGATCATCGATCAACCTGCTTTTAAAATACATGTGCTGTTAGACCAACTTTAATCATTGATTAGCTTCCTATCACAACTTATAGAAATTTGCGAGGTCTGTTTTGGTAGGATAAGTACGACATCCTATGCCAAAAGATTGAAGATGCCTCACAAACTTGTGTTCCTTGTGAAGTTTTTTCAAAGGTGGACAAAAAGAATCATCCCACAATATTAAAGGTAATTACTGACTATGTTTGTGAGTGTTATGGAACATTTTGTACTCATATATGCCTACATAATTAATTACAACAACAGTAACATAATTATTTCTAAAAGCTTCAATATGTTTGTGACTACTGACTGAAATATAAATTAAGCAACTTTTTTTAGCAGTATATGTTTGTAGTACAGTACTAGCAAACTCTCTGTTATGGACTTCAATATGTTTGTGACTACTGACTGAAATATCATATACAATTAGTAATTACAATTAGTATTCATTATACATTTCGCAGGTGGTAGTTGATGAAGAGGATGGTCTGCCCCACCTAGTCTACATCTCAAGAGAGAAGCGTCCAAAGCATCCACAAAATTTCAAAGCAGGCGCTATGAATGTTCTGGTATATAATCACAATTTCAAGCAGTAACAGCAACATATATGAATTATATTTGAACTTATTTATTTATTTATCTATTTTAGGCACACGCATGATCTCCGTTAAAAGATATTCCTGCCTTAACAGAGATCTGTTTGTAGTCTTCTAGGTGATACAATAGGGGAGTGGGGAATCAGCTTCAGTTTCAGGAAATAATATTATCTGTTTGTAGATCAAGGTTCAAGTATGATATTGTCTGATTATATTATACCAGAATCAGGTGTCGTTCTGAAACTGTTAGTTTCTTAACTAACAGTAAATACTATAGAAAAATTGTATAAATTTCATCTGTCCAATGGGCTCAGCCTCTTAAGTAAAATTTTAGCAAAACTTATCACGTTGACCATATTTATTGAATCTTACAAAAGCCGTAGCAAAGCCCTACACGACTTTCATACTAGTTTTAACATATAATTAACCAATTATTATAGCCACCCAATGCCCACATTGGAGTATACCACCTTTCACCTTCAACAAATTTTACATATTTATAATTTAATATTTATTCTAGTCAACTCCTTTGGAGATGCTCTTAGTTGGGGAAAAAATCTAAAAAAGACAATATTTGAAAATAGTATTAACTTCTTTTATCTAGAAATATAATATTATTGTTGTTATTTTTATATCAATATGTGATATTACGATATGATATGTTGATGATAAGTGATTACAATTTTTTACTGAACAGACAAGAGTATCAGGATTGATGACAAATGCACCTTTCATTCTGAACGTGGACTGTGATATGCACGTGAACAATCCACAAGTTATTGTCCATGCAATGTGCATGTTTCTTGGTGTAGAAAATGAAAAAGATTGTGGCTTTGTTCAATTCCCTCAACACTTTTACAATGGCTTAATTGATGATCCTTTTGGAAACCAAATGGTCGTTATGTTTAAAGTCAGTACCATTCTATTTTATCTTAGTTAACTATAATTAAGTTATGATTGGTTTTTATGTGCACTAAATTAAGCTTATATTCATCCCGTTTCATTATCAAATACATGGACAGTAATCGATTGTTATGTGAACTTTATAGTATATGTCAGCAGGACTAGCGGGAATTCAAGGACCTATCTACGAAGGAACAAATTGTTTCCATAGAAGAAAAGTTATTTATGGATTATCGCCCATTCACAAAGCTAACACAGGTATGGAAGTTAGGTTGTATGATTCCTTCGATCAATGCAGATGTATATGATTAACACACTCTATTTTCTAGGTCGTATATAGATATTTACGTTTATTCATCTTCGATCTTTAGGAAAACTTAGTGATGAGGACTTGGAAAAACAGTTTGGGAAATCAAATGAATTTAAGAAATCAGTTGTGAAAGTTTTATCAGCATCTCCAAGCAGTCACAGTCAGGGTGGACTTTCCAGCTCAATGGAGGCTGCAAACCTAGTTGCAGCTTGTACCTATGAACATGGTACCTGTTGGGGAACAGAGGTAATTTCCCCTTTTGAACAAATTTCCTCTCGCCATTCTAACCAGAACAAAATTATTCCATATGTTTAGGTACCTGTTGTACCTAAACATATGCATTTTATAGTAGGTTTAAAGGCAAAAAGTAATTCACAAATTAAAATTCACCTAAAACAAGCTTCTTGCGATATTTTGACTCACTTAATTTAATTTAATCTAGTAAAATAATATTCTAAAATCCACATGGAATAATGTGTTATATCAGGTTGGATGGAAATATGGATCCGCAGCCGAAGATGCCCTCACTGGACTTGGAATCCAAGAAAAAGGATGGAGATCTGCATATTGTACGCCAGAACCTCCAGCCTTTTTGGGATGTGCTCCATCATGTGGACCCTCCACAATGATGCAAGCCAAGAGATGGGCTACTGGGCTTCTTGAAATTCTATTTAGCTTTAAAAGTCCAGTTATCTCTACCATTAATGGGAATCTCCAGTTCAGGCAATGCCTAGCCTACATGTGGATCTTTATTTGGGGTTTACGCTCCATACCTGAGTTGGTCTATTCTCTTCTGCCTGCCTATTGTACCATTACAGGCTCACACTTTTTGCCCAAGGTAAAAATAAATCACATCTATTGGATTTGATACCCTGTAGTCTTTTATTAAAAATATTAACTCTGATATCCCATATTTGTAATTATCCAGGTGAACGAACCAGCTATTCTTGTCCCTGTCGCAATTTTCTTGATTTATAATCTGTACACACATTCGGAGTACCATAGTGCTGGTTTATCTGCTCGTGCATGGTGGAACAACCAACGAATGGCAAGAATAAATTGCACGTCATCATGGCTATTTGCCTGTTTCAGCGTTATTCTAAAGCTCATAGGTTTATCTGAAACGGCTTTTGAAGTAACACGAAAGAACCAAGCCACAGATGTTGGAGATGACCAGAAGAATAAAGATTCTGGCAAGTTCACATTTAATGACTCTCCAATCTTCATACCAGGTACCACTATTGTGCTAGTTAACTTGACAGCTTTGGCAGTCGGAATGGTAGGTTTTCAACATATCAATTTCTATGAGAGAGAAGTGGGAGTAGCAGAAATGATATGTTGTTTATGGGTAGTGTTATATTTTTCTACATTTTTCAAAGGGCTGTTCAGGAAAGGAAAATATGGAATTCCATCTGCAACTATCTTCAAGTCCGGAGTATTGGCACTAGGGTTCGTGCACTTCTGCATATGGTTTGTCAAGGCTTGAGGTATAAAGAAAATTTTTAGGGTTACTATAGTAGTTGGATTTAGAGGTGGATCTGGGGGTCCAGAGGGGTCCATGGCCCCCCTAAGATTTTAATAAACATCAGCTATTATGTTCTTCCAACACCTTTTCACTGCAGTTTAGCTGGTTGCTACTCAAGTTTTCCACCCAGCAGACCTGGGTTCGATACTACACAAGCAGCACAACTTTTTCCTCTTTTTGTTATGCTATTTTGTTTATGTAATTTAATTGTCTTTATATTTATGTTTCTTTTTTTGTTATTATATTTTGTTTATATAATTTAATTGTATTTTAAATTTAATTGTCGTTATGTTTATGCTTGTTTTTTTGTTATTCTATTTTGTTTATAGCTATTTTGTTTATAAAATTTAATTGTCTTTATATTCATCTTTACGATTATAATAACGAATACTTAACAGTACAAATTTATTTTTAATTTTTTTCGATCCCCTTAAAATAATTTTCAGAGCTCTGGTTTGGTAGGGGTCTCAAGTTCGACCCTCTGCCACTCCCAATATTCTCACAATTTATTATGGACACGAACGAAGGCAATTATTGTCCCAAAAAATTGGCGTCCGTGATCCACTCTTCAACTCAAAAAATGGGATTTCGAGTGAGGGGGAGTGTTGAAATCTATACTATACTATAATAAGCGAAAGGGGATATAATTTGTAGTTTGGTTAACCCTTTTTTTTTTGTTATCCCCATTTTTGGTTATCCATCATTTACAACCGTTAAATCTTCAACTCAAATAGATCATGACCGTTAGATACAACAATGCTAAAAATTGTTATATACAGAGATCTAAGGTTCGATTCCCGCCAACAACATATTATTTAATATTTAATACTAAAAATTATTATATACAAAGATGGAAGTTATAATATTATATTATACTATAAACAAATTATAAAAAAATTAAAAGTAACTTGTGCTTTGTACGGGCTATAAAAGCTAGTATAATATAAAGATCCAGTTGGGCCTTCCTCTAACACCTGAATATTTTAGATGGACTGGTTACTTAACATGGTATCAGAGCTCAGGCACGTAGAGGTCCCTGGTTCGACTCTCCGCGACCCCCAATATTCTCAATATTTAATATGGACACGAAGGCAATTTATGCTCCAAAGATGAGCGCCCGTGATCCACTCTTCGGCCCAAAAATGGGCTTTCGAGTGAGGGGGAGTGTTATAATATAATATAAGATCCATATAAGGCCTCCCTCTAACACCTTAAGGTTTTAGATGAGTTGATTACTTAACAGGACTCAACCCTGGTTATGACATTTTGGTCAGGCTTGCATATTAAAACCGACCACAACTCCGGTTAGTTTTAACCATTTGTAACATTAAAAACCGACCATAACTCCGGTTAGTTTTAACCATTTATAATCAATTATTGTGGGTTAATCTGAAATAAGTTATTGTGGGTTAATCTAAAATAGGTGCCCATTCTTTTGTCATGCCATTTCAATGTATCAGATAGAATTGTAAAGGTTGGAGTAATTTCATTTTTATATAGAAATTATGTTAAAAAATAATAGAAGATCTATGTATGACCTCCCTCTTGAGGTTTTAGAGCAACTGCTTACTTGATATGAGATAAGAGCCAAGTTTGCAGAGGAATCGGGTTGACTCCCTGTCACACACAAGATTCTCACAATTTATTATAGACACGGAGGTTTCAAGTTCGACTCTTTGCCGCCTCCAAGGTTCTCAATATTTATTATGAACACGAAAGACAAATTATGCTTCAAATTATATTGCTTGGTTTTTAAGCATTATAGATAAACAAATAGAGAGGCATAATAGGAGAAGACATGAGCATGAATATTGATATATGTTTGATATAGGTTTGATATTTCTTATTGCCTAAGGATCAAGTCCGTTATATAGGCTTACAAAATAAGAATTGAAATATATAATTAAATGATAACATAATTGGAATTCGTTTCTTGACTGATTATTGCCACCAAATCAGTTTCTAATAAATATTGAAATATAACTCCAACACTCCTTGTTGCTTCAATAATTTTTATTGCCTTGTCCACATCAACATTAAAAATATCATCTTCATCTTCATGGTATAGTGCATTGCCTTTTTTGTGTGTGTTTCCTTGTAATTTCTTTTCATGTTTACCGAGCACAAATTATAGTCGTCTCCATCATATAATTCTGGAGAAAACTTTCAAATTTTTGTGAAACCAGCTTCCATGACTTAGAATATAGACAAGGTTTGTTGTTATGGCTATGGTTATGCTTTATGTTTATGGTTTATGGGGCATTGTTTTTGTATATGATTATGGGTCATGGTATTTTTATCAAAAGCATAGGTCCCTTAAGAAAAAAGCTCTGATATCATGTTCGTTTTTTAAGGCTTATTAATAAGCAAATAGAGAGACATATTAGGAGAAGGCATGAGCATGAAGATTGATATATGTTTGATAATTCTTATTGCCTAAGGATCAAGTCCTTTATATAGGATTACAAAATAAAAACTGAAATATATAATTAAATGATAACATAATTGGAATTTATTTCTTGAATGATTATTGCCACCAAATCAGCTTCCAATAAATATTGAAACATAACTCCAATATATATTACAAGGCAAATCTTTTATTATATTCTAAGATCATCTCCAAGAGACTCTCTCTTAACTTAAAAAACAAGGAGAGAAAATAAAAATGTTGCTTCAAGAAATTCTTAGTGGCTCTTAAATATACTAGGAGCCTCTCCCTCTTCTCATTTCTAAGAGCCACTAATAGCTCTAAACTTATATTTTAATAATAAAATATTCATGTCCACCAATTCTTGTACAACTTTTGGTTACAGTGAGATTGATTTATGAATAAATTATAAATAAAAAGCTAATGTAAAGAGTATTGTTCAAGTTTGACACATAAACCAATGTATTAACGTGCTAAAAGCCATTTATTTATATTATTTTTAAGAGTGAATGTAGGAGTCTCTTGGAGATGCTCTAACAAAATGAATAAATGATCCATGGAGTTATGCAAAATTATTTGATTGCGCTCTTCAAATTTATTTAATCTTTTCGAAAATGTTTGCCCCGGATTTGGATTGGTTAGAAAATCTTATATATTGTCCAGTATTTTATAAAGAGTATCATCACTACAAGAAAAACGGGCTTTTCCTACCGTCAAATCGGTAGGAAAAGGCCCTAAATCGGTAGGAAATGCCGCATTTCCTACCGGCCCTCTTCGGTAGGAAATGCTTAAGTGGGAAATGTCTTTGGTAGGAAATGATAGTGACCGGGTCAAACGTGGGTCCCACACGCTGACGTGGCCTTCCAAGTCAGCTTCCAAGTCATTTGCCACGTCATACGCCACGTGTATTTTTGTGACATGCTGGCAGGCCATTTCCTACTGACTATCCTTTAACAAGTTGGTAGGAATTATTTCAGAAGTCAAATAAAAAGCCATTTCCTACCGTTCATTTCCTACCGAGTTCCAATATTTCCTTCTAGACATTTCCTACCGTCCTTATGAATGCGGTAGGAAATGGCTTGAAGACGGTAGGAAATACTGGGTTTCGAATGGTAAAACGGTAGGAAATGGCTTGAAGACGATAGGAAATACTGGGTTTTAAAAAAAAAATTAGCCTTGTTGATTTTCATTTACAATAAAATGCTCAAATAGTAATAAAAACTACAAAAACGCAACCACAACAGAAACGCATTCCACATATAAAGAAATTCAAACATTTATCATAAGCATAAACAATCATTCTCTCTTATTACAATCATAATATTCAAAAGTTATAATTATTCTAAAATAACAACAAGAAATCAAGAACATTTTATACAAACTTAATTAACCATTGCGTTCAACATCTTTATCCTTATCTACAATGATCATTTATCTCCACCCACCATCATTGTTTTCACACCAATTTTCTTGGCCCATTTGTCTTTGGCTTCATCCATGAAGTTAGATTCATATATAATAGCCTTGTTATCCTCATCAAGTACCTACAATTTACATAAGAAGCAAAAATAATTAAGTAGTACTAGGATGTGAAATAATTAAACAACAAACTTAGTAGGGGATAAATTTTACCTAATAATCAAGATGTGAAAAATGAAAGAGATTATGTATGTGGTTGCTAATGATATATATTAGAGATTGAAACTAAAAATTTTCAGTGGTATAAGATGAAGAGGTGGAGAAGAGAGTTGGAATGAAGAAAGGTATTGTTTTATAATTCTGAATTAAACATTTCCTACCGCACTTTTTTATTTCCTACCAATTTGCGGTAGAAAATGACTTTGAGCGGCATTTTAAAATTTTGGTTTGGGCGGTCATTTCGAATTTTTGGTTTAGGCGCTCATTTTGAATTTTTCGTGAATTATCATTTCATACCGACTAGCGGTAGGAAATGACTTTGGGCGCCATTTTTGAATTTTAATTTGGGCGCTCATTTCAAATTTTTGGTTCAGACGCTCATTTTGAAATTTTCGTGAATTATCATTTCCTACCGCATGATACCATTTCCTACCGTAAACCGGTAGGAAATGGTAAAAATGAAAAATGAGATAGCGGGGATTCGAACCTCCATCTCCAACGAAATTTGTACTACCTCCAACCACTATGCCAAGGTGTTTTTTGTGTTTTAATGTTACTCTAAAATTATATAACCACAATACCTTGTTTATCACTTTTTCATTAAAAAGTCCTTACAAATGTACTTTAAAGATCACAATTTTTTTCAAATGTCACTAATTCATAGTGATCTTGAAATTCTAACGGTTGGATATATAAAAAATATAACTAGAAAAATGAATTAGTATAAATTATTCTTAAAATAAGGGTTTTTCCTTATAAAATCACGTCAAATGAATTTTAAAAATCACAATTTTTTTCACACATGACTAATTTGCAGGGATAATGAGATCTGTACGGTTTAATCGTTCAAAAAATATTTTAAAAAAAATAAAGTCCAACCCTATTAACCCTATATCTAACCCCTAAACTAGTTGACTGTTAAATTACATAATCAAATAAATTTATTATTTTTTTAGAATTTTGGAATAACATTTAAAAAGATTTATCTTGACTCCCGTACGGTTCGATCGTCGAAATTCTATTTCAAAATAATCGAATCAAGAATCGGGAACGAAAACTAGTTTAAGGGTTAAAGTCAAATTACTAGTTGACCGTTAAATTACCTAATCAAATAAATTTAATAGTTTTTTAAAATTTTGGATTAACATTTAAAAAGATTGATCTTGACTCCCTTACGGTTAGATCGTCGAAATTATATTTCAAAATAATCGAATCAAGAATCGGGAACGAAAACTAGTTTAATGGTTAAAGTCAAATTACTAGTTGACCGTTAAATTACTTAAACAAATAAATTTATTAGTTTTTTAAAATTTGAAATAACATTTAAAAATATTGATCTTGACTCCCGGACGGTTCGATCGTCGAAATTCTATTTCATAATAATCGAATCAAGAATCGGGAACGAAAACTAGTTTAGGGGTTAAAGTCAAATTACTAGTTGACCGTTAAATTACCTAAATAAATAAATTTATTATTTTTTTAAAATTTTGGAATAACATTTAAAAAGATTTATATTGACTCCTGTACGGTTCAATCGTCGAAATTATATTTCAAAATAATCGAATCAAGAATCGGGAACGAAAACTAGTTTAGGGGTTAAAGTCAAATTACTAGTTTACCGTTAAATTACATAATCAAATAAATTTATTCTTTTTTAAAAATTTTGGAATAACATTTAGAAAGATTGATCTTCACTCCCGTACAGTTCAATCGTCGAAATTCTATTTAAAATAATTGAATCAAGAATCGGGAACGAAAACTAGTTTAGGAGTTAAAGTCAAATTACTAGTTGACCGTTAAATTACCTAAACAAATAAATTTATTCTTTTTTAAAAATTTTGGAATAACATTTAAAAAGATTGATCTTGACTCCCGTACGGTTCAATCGTCGAAATTCTATTTCAAAATAATCGAATCAAGAATCGGGAACGAAAACTAGTTTTGGAGTAAAAGTCAAATTAATAATTGACTGTTAAATTATCTAATTAAATGAATTTATTATTTTTTTAAAATTTTTGAATAACATTTAAAAAGAATGATCTTTACTCCCGTACGGTTCGATCGTTGAAATTGTAATTCAAAATAATCGAATCAAGAATCGGGAACAGAAACTAGTTTAGGGTTTAAAGTCAAATTACTAGTTGACCGTTAAATTACATAATCAAATAAATTTATTATTTTTTTTAAACTTTTGCAATAACATTTAAAAATATTGATCTTGACTTCCGTATGGTTCGATCGTCGAAATTCTAATTCAAATAACCGAATCAAGAATCGGAAACGAAAACTAGTTTATGGTTTAAATTCAAAGTACTAGTTGACGGTTAAATTACATAATCAAATAAATTTATTATTTTTTTAAAATTTTGGAATAACATTTAAAAAGATTTATCTTGACTCTCGTATGGTTCAATCGTCGAAATTCTAATTCAAAATAATCGAATCAAGAATCGAAAACGAAAACTAGTTTAGGGGTTAAAGTCAAATTACTAGTTGACCGTTAAATTACCAAATCAAATAAATTTATTATTTTTTTAAAATTTTGGAATAACATTTAAAAAGATTGATCTTGACTCCCGTATGGTTCGATCGTCGAAATTCTAATTCCAAATAATCGAATCAAGAATCGGAAACGAAAACTAGTTTAGGGGTTAAAGTCCAAGTACTAGTTAACCGTTAAATTACCTAATCAAATAAATTTATTATATTTTTAAAATTTTGGAATCATATTTAAAATGATTGATCTTGACTCCCGTACGATTCGATCATCAAAATTCTAATTCAAAATAATCGAATCAAGAATCGGAAACGAAAATTAGTTTAGAGGTTAAAGTCAAAGCACTAGTTGACCATTAAATTACCGAATTAAATAAATTTATTATTATTTTTAAAATTTTGGAATAAAATTTAAAAATAAGTTTTTAAATAAGTTTTTTTATTAAAAATAAGTTAAAAATAAGTTTTTTATTAAAATTTAAAAATAAGTTTTGGAATCAAATAAGTTTTTTATTATTATTTTTATTTTTTTTATGTAATTCACAAACTTGTTAAAAATAGGGTGAAAAATCACAAAAATAGAAAATTAGTGAACCTAATGTAACCTGAATCACAGAATTAATGAGTATTAATATTTGAATTTTTATGAATTTTAATTCGAATTTTATCTTATTTTTTCTCTTTTTAATTAATTTAATAAACATATGACCGCCATAATACATGGCGGTTCATTTCCTACACAAACATTTCAGGCATAAACATATCTATTATCTTACATAAACATATCTATTATCTAACATATATAATCATTTTAAGCATAAATAATAATTCTGTTATCCAACATTTCAAATATATATATATATATATATATATATATATATATATATATATATACATTGAATATTAACAAAATAAAATTAAAAACTCGACACAGCTCATTTCCTACCGCTTGTCGGTAGGAAATGTCAACCTGACACGTCAACCAATTATAAGCCGCCAAGCTGTCATTTACTGGTGAAAAGGCGAGCCATTTCCTACCGCCTTAACGCGGTAGGAAATAATGAGCATAAAGCGACATAGCTACATGGCACTTGGGACCCACAAGATTCATTTCCTACCGTAGTCGGTAGGAAATAAATGTCTCATTTCCCACCGAGTTCATTCGGTAGGAAATGGTGTCAATGAAACGACGTCGTACCATTGTGGCCGGCCATTGACGTGGCGTTGTGGGTCCCGTTCTACTCATTTCCTACCGATTTCGGTAGGAAATGTGAAATGTCTACACATTTCCTACCGACTAGTGGTCCGATAGAAAATAGCCGTTTGACTTGAAAATCGGTAGGAATTGGTCGGTAGGAAATGCGTCGGTAGGAAAAAAACGGTAGGAAAAGCCCGTTTTTCTTGTAGTGCATGTTCCTGAAATTTACCTCTTGGAAATTAATATAATTTCAAATGATTTACATATTTATAAAATTATCATCACGTTTTTGTACTAAAAAAACGCTAACCTCATATTACACCCATTTTATGTGAACCTCTTTCCTTCTTGGGACGTCCCAAAAATAATGAACCTACTATAGTTACTATTTTTGAACATTACTTTTCACTATTACACCCACTACTTCTCTACTTTTTTTATTAAATAAACACTATTACACCCATTATTTTCCTCCACTATCTCAAATCTATTATTAAATATTGATAGGTCCCACCACTTTACCCACTTTTCAACTAACTTTATTCTTTTTTTACTACATTTTCTTAATCTCCGTGAAAGTCAAACAGGTTCATACAATTTGGAATGGAGGAAGTATTGTTAAACCCCACAAAAACGACCATTCACTTTGAATTCCGAATGTAGCCAACTAAATCACTTATAGGTATCTGGATCTATTGGTATTGCAGAAAAAACAAACATAGAATTTCATATTTGTTTTTTGAGTTAAATATTGATAGACAATTTCATATTTGCTTTTTGTGTTAAGTATTGATAAACTTTGTTGAGAGTCAAAACCAAAATTTTAGAACCAAAGGGAAAAAATATAACTACTATCTTGGGTTTTTATATTACATGTAATTTTATTATCATGATTGATTTTTGGCATGTTTAACCTTGAGTTTTCGAGGTTTTTACATGCTGGTTTCATTTGCCTAGGAAGAAGTAAAATCGGGAAAAAGAAGTAGAACGGTAGAAAAAACGATAATGGTTTCAATAATGTTACTAAAAAACTCCCAAAGTTAAGTATCAACGATCTTTGAATGATCGAATTAATGCATCATTTTAGTGTTTTTTTATGATCACTGCATTTAACTGTGATATTGTATGTTTCCGATAATTGTGTGTTCAAATGATGTGGAATGCTCTTGTTCAAAAAGCTAGACTTCATTGCTTGCATCATTTTAATCATAATGCATGTATAACCTAAAACCTGAACCTTTCGTCTTGCCCACAAATATTTGAAATTCTCTCTCTTGACGTTGGTCTATAATCATTATTTGCTAAAATTGCATAATTTGCACATAAAGAGTAATCTACAAAATTCCATCACCTCCAGCACCAGGTTCAGTACTCTAACTTCAATTCTCCTTGAAAGTTTAAGTGACGCTCGTATAAACAACAACGAGATAGAGTCGAGTAATGGCCAACAAGAGCACTACTTATCAGTCAAGGTAACTCCTCAATTGCTTATCAGTCAATCGGATTGATAAATGACGGAGAAAAAAGCGTGGAAAGGGAGAAGGGAAGAGAGGGTCTTAAGCACCAAGTAATTGTAATAATTGTGGTTGATCGTATCCTTCTAGTACTTGTAGTTTTTGCACGAGTACATTATGGAAAGCGTTGTCTAAGGCAAAATCAAGAAATAGATTCAGGGCGCCAGTGCCACACCAAATACAGCAGGATCCAGCGAGAGAGAGAGAGAGTACACATGGCCTTGTTGGAAAGGCTGCTCCAGCGAGACAAAGTACACAGGACCAAGTTGAAATGACTTTTGTTGATGTGCCTGCTGTTAATCCATTTTCACGGTTAAGCTATTGATAAAATTGAATGGGTGTTTTATGTTAATATTGTACTGTATATATTGTACACAGGACAAGGTTGTACAGTTGTACGTTTTAATATATGCAATACAATATTAATATAAAGCACACATTCAAATATTCAATTTTATCGATAGCTTAACTGTGAAAATGGAGTAACAGCAGGCACATCAACATAAGTCATTTTAACCTGGTCCTGTGTACTCTATATCGCTGGAGCAGCCATTCCAACAAGGCCATGTGTACTCTCTCTCGCTGGATCCTGCTGTATTTGGTGTGGCCCTGGTGCCCTGAACCTATCTTCTTGATTTTGCCTTAGGCAACGCTTTCCATAATGTACTCCTGCTAAAACTGTAAGTACTAGAAGGATACTACCAATCACAATTATTAAAATTACTTGGTGCTTATGACCCTCTCTTCCCTTCTCCTTTTCCACACTTTCTTCTCCGTCAACATGTTCAGAGCAAATTTTGTCGAAAAATCCCATTCTTGAATTCTTTTTATCATAAAAGAGGAGGATATCTCTAAACATCCGAGATGTCAAATGCATAAAAAGAATTATTAGTTTCAAATTAATACATGAATACTACAAATACACTTTAATTAAAATCAATCAATATTACCTCCCAGCACACTGAAATTGGCGTCGTAAGTTTCATAGATATCAAGGCAGTATACCCCTAGACTATCAATATTCTTTTCCAAAAAACAAAGTGAATTAGATACAGAAAAATGACAATAAAATTGTTTAAATTGCATGAAACTGAAAAAGTGCACATTGGATTGTTTAAAATGAAGAGGAAAAGTTTGCACTAGATATAAAAACGTGACGGTAATGAACAGTAACATTTACCTGCAACTCTGCAAGGCTTCAATAGATAGTTACTATGAGGGACAAAGAAAACAACTCCTTCCCAATTAACAAAATCCAAAGTTGGCCATGCAGAAAAAGTTTGACTGATCATAAAAGAAAATATTTTAGATAAATTTGACATAACATTCAACTAAATTTTTAAACAGATTAAAAAAGTCAATTCAATAATTCCAAATGTTACCTTTGAAAATTATAACAATATTCTTGTGGATTACCCACCTTGAATTGCGAGAACGTCTGCTCTACCTATTAATTTAAATAAAAAAATGTAATAAGGATAAAGATCATTAATCTTCTTTGTTTGCAAATATATTGGCAGGTGCATAAACAGATTGCATTATGCTGATGTACAGGGGTGAACTAATGTCCATAAACTAACATAACCCAAATTTAAATTTTTTCATTATCTTCCTCCGTTATTGAACCCAACCTAAGACTTCTAGAAGCAATCCCACCTGATATGGGCTGAAATAAGCCCTAAAGACACATTTAACGTGGCAATAAATAAACCTAGATTGGTCTGAGGTTAAAGTCCATTAATGGGGCCCAAACCATAATTAAATACTAAATTCGTAATTAAATATTCAGCCAATAAAAAGACTCCAATATTGAGTCCAAAAGGGTACCAACTCCTCTAAGGAGTAACCCCCAAGACATCCAAGTCCAATATAAAACAGCCCTCCTCATGGAAGGATCTAGAATTCTGCTTAGAGTAGGTGACTTGCCTACCAAGTTATCAAACCCTACTCCAACTCCAAGGCATCCAACGCCTATATAAAGGACCTGACTCCTCATTCTCAAAGGGGAACGTTTTGGACACCGCTCCATACGTCACTACGCCGTGAGGGCGCATCAAGCCACGTAGGCAACTCTAGAACTACGTTTTGGCTTGATTCTTGATATTCATGAAGGTACGTAGGCATCTTGCGAGGATCGACTAGTCCCAACAGCATGAGCAGCCACCATTAAAGCTCGAAGCTCTCAATCCCTAGCAATCAATATACGAATTAATTACACCCTACTTTTTATTCCACAACATTTGGCGCCGTCTGTGGAAAAAAGACATCAACCATGGTTACCACACAAAGAACATCAATCGCAAAAACTACTGAAACGCCCATCGGCACTTCCGCACCCTCAGTGACGGAACAGGTACCACCAGGAGCGGGGTCCCAACCTCAGATTACTCAGCCTCAAGGGACGGATCCCCCAAGGTCTGAAACTCAAAATCAGAGGTCGTTACCCCTAGTGACGAACCTCTTCAACCAAGGGACGAATCCCCTTCAGATGGTTGTCTCTCCCCTCGGAGGATGTCTACTTCACTGCCCTAGTGAACGAGTTTAAACTCTCCAGGGGCGGATCCCCAATCCTAGGCATGATTATGCCCATAATAGGAAATCATGATTACAAATCTCTACCATGGAGCTTCCACCACTAACAGCTTAGAACCTAAATTATGGGCTTCCACCCCAACGAGAGGATGATTTGCCCCGTATTCAAGGCCTGAAACCTCCGTATATATCAGGAGGGAGAAGTCTCAATCGTGCACTAAAGACGATAATCCACTTCCCTTGACTTTTATTCAGGGAACGACTCCCTCAAAGACGCGTCTCCAATGGGTGATCCCCAAGGGTGACCCAAAATCCACTAACTCAAGGAGTGAATCCCCAGTTACAGATGGTGGTCTTACATATGGCCAATGGAGCACAAGGAGCACAGATCGCCACCACCGTCACGCTAATCCCAATAACGTGAAGCCCTGTTTATGGGCTGTCACCATTCCCAATTGTTGATGGAACCATCGATTTACTCATGAGAAGTATATGCCTCAATACATTGAAGGCTTGGTCTTCTTGTTGGAAGAAACCAAAGTTTCTCCGGATCATACACCAAAGACGACTTCTCGTCTGAAGAAGATGAGGAAGAGGATGTCCGTTCTTGCAAGATATGTAAAGGCAAGGAGCCCACCGTAGGAGCAGGACGTTCTCAACCCCGAGGGACTCAAGGAATAGTTCTTCAGGCCATAGAAGAAAGGCTCAAATTACCAATCCGCAACAGCCGGGTGCGGGTTCAATGAATTCAGGGACGAATCCCCATCTCTGTCATTACAAAATGAACTTAGGTTCCCACCAAGGGGATGTTGTTCATCGATGGTAGAAGTGGCCAGCAACGCGAGGCATACGTGCCTCAACGCAATCAAGGCCTAGAACGCCCATGAATGAGTCATGATTTTTCCGGACCCTATACTATTGAAGATTCATTATCCACTAATGAGGATATCTTTCTTAAAAAGAGAAGACCAGGTAAGGAGCTTGAAGGAGGGTTAGGGCCTTCTCAGCCCCGTGGAACCAAAGAATTGGCTCCCAAGACTTTAGGAGAGAGTATGCTCGCTCATGAAGCGCATATCCGAAAATTGAATTAAGATCTGGATATACAATAGGCTAGGCAGCCCTAAGGGCTAGGGTCCCCAATGTTTTTAATTCAAGTGATACCCCTAGGAGGAGTAGGGTTGATACATAAAGGGCTGATCCCGATGACTTGATGTCTCTAGGAGGTCGTGATGATCCAATCCTATCATTCACCAACAAGATAATGAATGCTCATATCTCAAGGAAATTCAAGACACCCACCATCGAGGTATGTGATGGGTAGGAGATCCCACTAATCATGTGAGAACATCCCCCAATGCATTACAAATTGCAACCCGTGACTAACACAATCAAGTGTAGGGTGTTCCCTCAAACCCTGGGGGGGCATGACACAATGATAGTATTATCGGTTACCCTCGAATCCAATCGGCTCCTTTAAAGGACTAAGTAGGGCACCTATCGCCCCATTCATTGATGGAAGCTTTATGAGAAAAGTTTTGCATCCCCAATGAACATGGAGCAAGGAATGAATGAATCCTTGAGGCTTGAACCGAATCACAAAGGAAGCCTTGAAGGTCCCGAATTGGGATGATAGAGAAACCATAATAAATCCCCAAGCACTCACTTACTTCGTGGTTGAATACACCATTGACAACCAAGAAGTCGGGGGGCAGGAGGTAGTACCCTAGGAGGGCAAGAAAATAGATAAGGAGAATCCAGAAGCTGTACTCAAGGAGTATTGGATACTCAATTTTGATGGAGAATCAAAAACAAAATTAAGTGAGAACATACCCCGAAGGGTTTATGATTTCCCAACGACAAATAATGAGGCTGAACGCAAAGCCGTGATAGCCATACTTGGTATGGCCGGAGCCCCGAGGATCAAAACCTTAAAGTCTGTGGAGACTCAAGATCGGTAGAACCAAAAGTGAATGGTGGGTTTGAGGCTCGGCCTGGAACCGTGACAAAATACTTGAAACTTGACTCAATTCAATGAGAGTTATAAGGGAGGACAACATAAAGGCTGATGTCCTATATATGTTGGCCTCCTCAAAGATAGAGAAGTATGTTGGAAGTTTTTTACTTTCGAGTCTTGGAGACCCGAAGCATTGATAGAAAAGATGATAACACTTGAAGGTATGAAAAGCCGTTGGATATATCCTACAAAGGCTCACCAGGAAACCGGTTGGTTACCCGACAATGCCTTGGAGGCACGGAAGTTGTCAATAAGAACATAAAGGTGTCAAGATGTGAATTCAACCTTGAAAGAAACTCATGTGGAAATCTGGGGGCAGCACTCGGGGGGCAAAGCCCTTGCCCACAAGTTGACCCGATTAGGATTCTACTAGACAGAAATAATGGCTGATGCCAAGAGTTATGTGCGATCAATATCAAAAAACACGCCATTGTTGATCAATCCCCTGAAATGTTAAAAACCATAAGTTCCCCCATTCCCAACGGCAATGTGGGGATAAGTGTCCTTGGTTCATTCCCAGTGGCAAATGCCTAGAGGAAGTTCCTGATAGTTGCAATTGATTCCTTCATAAAATAGAGTAAGGCCAAACTCCAAGCCAAGATAACCACCATGTAAATGACTTAATTCCTGTGGGAAAGTGTGATACGTAGAGATGAACTTCCACCAATCCCGGTAGCCGGAAATGGATGACAATTCAAAAATGAGGCTCTTGTAAGCTGGAAACGTTTGGAAGAAATGTGATACCTAGAATTGGCACACCTCAAACCACAAGGTTTATCGTATCAGAGCATCCGATTAGGACACGCCACCTAATCAGACCAAGTAAAAATGAAGGCTCGAATAGGTTACGTTTCATTCAATCGAAGGCCCGAATAAGCCACGTTCCATTCAAATGAAGGCTCGAATAGGCCACGTTCCATACAACTGAAGGCTCGAATAGTCCGCATTCCATTCAATTGAAGGCTCGAAAAATACGAGCAATAATCAACAAGCTATCGCAAAAAGATAGACCTCGAAATGAGATTCAATTCGATATATTACAAAATCAAATCGGAGCAACGAGTAAAAAGTTATGAATATTTTCACGTTCCGACCTAAGGGATCAGGATCCCTGATTTACGGGGTCAGGATCCCAAGTCCAAAATCTTGAACTAAGGGGTTAGGATCCCTGATCTAGGGGGTCAGGATCCCTGATTTACGGGGTAAGGATCCCAAGTCCAAAATCCTGAACTAAGGGGTTAGGATCCCTGATCTAGGGGGTCAGGATCCCTGATTTACGGGGTCAGGATCTCAAGTCCAAAATCCTGAACTAAGGGGTTAGGATCCCTTATCTAAGGGGTCAGAAATCCTGATCTAAGGGTCAGGATCCCAAGTCAAAATTTCTAGTCTAAGGGGTCAGAAATCTTGGTCGAAATTCACAAGACCGGAAGGTTAAAATCGCCCATAATTCGACCAGGTCCTGATCGAAATCAACCAGGAATCCTGGTCGAAATTCATAAGACCAGAGTGTAAAAGCGGCCCTTAATTCGACCAGGATCCTGATCGAAATTTGACCAGGATCATGGTCGAAAAGCCATCGACCAGACCGCATTTGAAGCCCATAATTCGACCAGAATCCTGATCTAAAATGTCAAGATTCCTGGTCTAAGAGTCAGAATTCTAGGTTTAAGGGGTCAGGATTCATTTGAGGGGTCAGGATTCCTGATTTGAGGGATCAGGATTCCTGATCGAAATTACTACGATCAGACTGTAAAAATGGCCCTTAATTCGACCAGAATCCTGATCGAAATTCGACCAGGATCATGGTCGAAAAGCCATCGACCAGACCGCATTTTAAGCCCATAATTCGACCAGAATCCTGATCTAAACGTCAGGATTCCTGGTCTAAGGGTATGAATTCCAGGTTTAAGGGGTCAGGATTCCCGAACTAAGAGGTCAGGATTCATTTGAGGGGTCAGGATTCCTGATTTGAGGGATCAGGATTCCTGATCGAAATTGCTACGATCAGAGTGTAAAAACGGCCCTTAATTCGACCAGAATCCTGATCGAAATTCGACAAGGATCATGGTCGGAAAGCCATCGACAAGACCGCATTTGAAGCCAATAATTCGACCAGAATCCTGATCTGAGAGGTTAGGATTCCTAGTCTAAGGGGTAAGGATCCCTGATCGAGAATCCATTGATTAGGATGCGCAAAACACCCATAATTCGATCAGAATCCTGGTCTACGGGATCAGGATTCCTGTTCTAAAGGGTCAGGAACATTTTTGAAATAAACATATTTTGAAAAATGAGAATAATTTATAAAATTATTTCTATGTATTTTGCACAAAAAATAGGGTATATATTTAATGAAAATTTGTATGAGCCTAGAGTCATGAATGACCTCAATTTCGGGCGAATTTCGTAAATTTGGGAGCCAGCAAGGCCAAAAATACGATCTTAAATTACGAAAATATTAGGGTTGATAGCCCCTTCAAAATGGTGAAAAATTTATTATTTTTATTATTAAAAATAATAGTAATAAAATTCGGGTCGAATATTATCCGAGTGAAATTTTATCCGAGTGGGACACCTCCGATTTGGGGAACAAAATTATCCAATATTCGGACAAAACAAATATTCTTATTGAATAATAATATGTAAAAAAAAAAAAAAAGAAGAAGTGCAAAAAAAAATATATAGTTCGACCTCATTCCTGCTCGAAATCGAGCAGGATTCTTGGTCTAAAATGTGAAGACCAGACTGCAAAAAAGCCAGTTAATCCGACCAGCTGAACATTTATATGGCAATGTGCAGTTTAGTGCCCCGGGTTCTGCTAAGTCTACGGAAAGACCCCTGAACTTCATATTCTGACAAAATGAGCCCTACAGTTTACAAATCGACAAAAATGCCCCTGTTGTTTGTAAAATTACAAACCAACTCCTAAAATTCAAGTATTGACAAATCAGTCCCTGCATAATTACAAAATGAACCCTGGTGGGTAAAATTACAAAATGATCCCATAAAATGCATGTTTGCACAATTTAATATTTTTGATTAAAGTATTCGAAAATATTTTCAGAAAATTGTCCGACAACACAAAAAATTACGAGAATTTTAAATTTGTGGGATTGGGGTCCCATAAATTATTTTAAGTCTCGTATAAGACCAGATAATTCATGAATGACATATTTAAATTGTCGAAAATGATTAAAAATACCCGTGGGTACAAGAAAATTCCTCAAATATTAGGAATAAATAAGAAAAATACCTGTGGGTACATAAAAAATTCCTAAATTATTAGGAATAATTAAAAAAATACCTGTGAGTACGAAAAATTCCTAAAATATCAGGAATAGTTAAGAAAAATACCTGTGGGTACATAAAAATTCCTAAATTATTAGGAATAATTAAGAAAAATACATGTATCCCATAAATTACTTTAAGTCTCGTATAAGACCAGATAATTCATGAATGACATATTTAAATTGTCGAAAATGATTAAAAAATACCCGTGGGTACAAGAAAATTCCTCAAATATTAGGAATAAATAAGAAAAATACCTGTGGGTACATAAAAAATTCCTAAATTATTAGGAATAATTAAAAAAATACCTGTGAGTACGAAAAATTCCTAAAATATTAGGAATAGTTAAGAAAATACCTGTAGGTACATAAAAATTCCTAAATTATTAGGAATAATTAAGAAAAATACCTGTGGGTACATAAAAGTTCCTAAATTATTAGGAATAATTAAGAAAAATACCTGTGGGTACAAGAAAATTCCTATAATATTAGGAATAATTAAGAAAAATACCTGTGGGTACAAGAAAATTCCTATAATATTAGAAATAATTAAGGAAAATACCTGTGGGTACATAAAATTCCTCAAATATTAGGAAAGGTACAGAAAAGTATGAGGAAAATTATAGAAATATTTTCTTGACAAAGTGAGCAATAATTTATGCTAATAATGCATAAAAGCCCTTGAAAGTGCCGAAATTGCTAAAAGCAAGCACAAGTTAAAGCCTCCAATAAGGCAAATCACCGTAAATGTGTAGGTCGCTCCACACTTTACAATAAGACGATATATGTGAAACACTAGCGTAAACCAAAATCCCCATATAAGGGTAGGAAAATTAAGAAGTCCCAAGTAAGGGATAAAAACGACCCCGAGTCTCGAAAAAGACAATTATAACTTCTACGAAAACCTGATCAGTTTTCCTATAAGTTGGGGGGCAAATGATATGGGCTGAAAATAAGCCCTAAAGACATATTTAATGTGGCAATAAATAAACCAAGATTGGTCCGAGGTTAAAGTCCACTAATGGGGCCCAAAACCTTAATTAAAAACTAAATTCGTAATTAAATATTCAACCACTAAAAAGACTCCAATATTGAGTCCGAAAGGGAACCAACTCCTCTAAGGAGTAGCCCCCAAGACATCCAAGTCCAATATAAAACAGCCCTCCTCATGGAAGGATCTAGAATTCTGCCTAGAGTAGGTGACTTGCCCACCAAGTTATCAAACCCTACTCCAACTCCAAGGCATCTAACGCCTATATAAAGGACCTGACTCCTCATTCTCAAAGGGGAACGTTTTGGACACCGCTCCATACGTCACTACACCGCGAGGGCGCATCAAGCCACGTAGGCAACTCTAGAACTACGTTTTGGCTTGATTCTTGATATTCATGAAGGTACATAGGCATCTTACGAGGATCGGCTAGTCCCAACAGCAAGAGCAGCCACCATTAAAGCTCGAAGCTCTCAATCCCTAGCAATCAATACACGAATTAATTACACCATACTTTTTTATTCCACAACACCACCAAACCCTACATATCTAATGTTTGCATGAGATACCAGCATTAGAATAAAGAAAAAGCAGGCAGGGTTTTTATTTTTCACCAAACACTAAGACTTGATACTTTTTATTTTTTCTTATAATTAAATAAATTTAAAATTTAAATAAAACTTGGACAAGGAAATAACTAAAATTTTATCATAATTTAATAATAATAATTATTATTTAATAGTAATTAAATAAATAAATAAATAAATCTATACTATTATATAAAAGTCGAAACATTGAAAATTTTGGTACCTATTTTTTGGTACAAGTTTTTTGGTACCTATTTTTTGGTACTTCGTTAATTTACTTATTTACCCTTCATTATAAAGAAAAATATATATGATATATATACTATTAAAATACTTAAAATAAATAATAACATAATATAATTAATGGTAATTAGTCGATTGCCTTTTTCACATTTACTTTCAGTTGAAGATATTACATTTTATAAACACCTAAAACCATCAATCATATCATATCTTCCAATAATTAATATTTTTTCGAATTAAAACACGTTACCTTTTTGATTTAAAACTAATCTTTCAATCATTAATTTATACCCGAAAATATCACACCAAGATATTACCTTTTATAAACACCTAAAAACATAAATCATATCAAATCTTCCAATCATTAATATTTCTTTCGAATTAAAACACATTACCTTTTTATTTAAAACTAATCTTTCAATCATTAATATATACCCGAAAATATCACACCATACTTTTCAGTTATTAATAAAATATATTAAAAATTCGTATACGTTGTTTATAATAAGGAAACATTAGTATAATCCGTAAACATGAGTAAATTAAAATTTAAAAAATACCCTTCATTATAAATAAAAATATCGATATCTATAATATTAAAACACCTAAAATAAATAATAACATAATATAATTAATGATAATTAGTCGATTACCTTTTTCACATTTACTTTCAGTCGAAGATATTACCTTTTATAAACACCTAAAAACATCAATCGTATCATATCTTCCAATCATTAATATTTCTTTCGAATTAAAACACATTACCTTTTTGATTTGAAACTGATCTTACAATCATTAATATATACCCTAAAATATCACACCATACTTTTCAATTATTAATAAAATATATTAAAAATCCTACAATAAGGAAACATTAGTATAATCCGTAAACATGAGTATATTACTATTATATAAAAGCCGAAACATTAAAAGTTTTGGTACCTGTTTTTTGGTATTTCGTGAATTTATTTATTTACTCTTCATTATAAAGAAAAATATATATTATATATATACTATTAAAACACTAAAATAAATACTAACATAATATAGTTAATGGTAATTAGTCGATTGCATTTTTTACATTTACTTTCAGTTGAAAACATTACCTTTTATAAACACCTAAAACCATCAATCATATCGTATCTTCCAGTCATTAATATTTTTTTGAATTAAAACACGTTACCTTTTTGATTTAAAACTAATCTTTCAATCATTAATATATACCCGAAAATATCACACCAAAATATTACCTTTTATATCATATCTTCCAATCATTAATATTTCTTTCGAATTAAAAAATGTTACCTTTTCTATTTAAAACTAATTTTTCAATCATTAATATGTACCTAAAAATATCACACCATACTTTTCAATTATTAATAAAATATATTTAAAATCCGTATACGTTGTTTATAATAAGGAAACATTAGTATAATCCGTAAACATGAGTAAATTAAAATTTAAAAAATTATTATAAGCATTAAAAGTTTTGGTACCTATTTTTTGGTACTTCTTGAATTTACTTATTTACCCTTCATTATAAAGAAAAATATATACGATATCTATAATATTAAAACACCTAAAATAAATAATATAATTAATGATAATTAGTCGATTGCCATTTTCACATTTACTTTTAGTCGAAGATATTACCTTTTATAAACACCTAAAAACATCAATCGTATCATATCTTCCAATCATTAATATTTCTTTCGAATTAAAACACGTTACCTTTTTGATTTGAAACTAATCTTACAATCATTAATATATTCCCCAAAATATCAGACCATACATTTCAATTATTAATAAAATATATTAAAAATCAGTATACGTTGTCTATAATAAGGAAACATTAATATAATCCGTAAAAATGAGTATATTAAATTATATAAAATTAAAATTAAAAAATTATTAAAAATGATGATTGTATAAAAACATAATTGTAATATTAAATAAAATTTATAACATAATAAAGAAAACCCGTGCATCGAACGGTCGTTGAAAGTTTGTCGGTTCGATTTTCGGCATGGTCATCGTAATTGTTAAAATAAATAATAAAATAATATGATAAATGATAATTAGACGATTGCCTTTTTAATTAAAAAAAAGTTTACTTTTAATTGATGATATTACTTTTTTATAAGCAATTAAAATATCATATCTTGCAATCAATAATATTTTTTTCTAATTAAAACACATTAACTTTTAATTTAAAATAGAATCTTGAAATAATTAATATATACCAAAAATATCACACCATATCTTCTAATCACTAACAAAATTTAATATAAATCCATATACTACGAATAATTAGATTTTTAGTAAAAAAACAGAACCGTTAGATCCAATGATTAGATATATTATATGATTAAATTTATTTACTAAAATTTTAAGATTTGAATTCCGTCAATGACATACTTATTTTAAAATTTTATACTATAAGTTTCAAATCATGCATATCATTAATTACATTAATATTAAATTATGTAAATTAAAATTTACATAAAATATTGTAAATAATGATTATCTAAAAATATATTTGTAACACAAAATATAATTTAATATATATCAAAAGAAATCCTAAGCTAGTTATTATTAAATAATATACACAAATTTACCAATTACACATGGCAAGGAAAATTTTAAAACAATTTATATATCTCTAAAATATTCTTTCTAAAATTGCACCTGAACTATAATACTATGGAGTTAAAGATTGCCTAATCCAAGAGAATGAAGACATCTACTACAACAAATCAGGCCATTTACGACGGAATATTTACACTGAAATCGTCGCAATTGGTCCAATTACGACGGAAAAATTTCGTCACTTTTGCTCAAGTTTTAAGTTCGGATTTCGTCACAAATACAAATTTCGTCTTAAGTTCAAATTTCGTCACAAGTTCAAATTATTTCGTCGTAAGTTTGAGCCAGGGCCCACTGTCCATACGACGGAAAAGTCCATCGTAAGTTGGTTATTCCGGAAAAAAAATTCCATTTCTTTAATTTCTAGCCATGCCCAATCATTTGTAGCGCAATCTAGCACTCTAATTTTAATATGCACGCGACTAACAACGAAGGAAGCAACACTTGTAACTCTAGACAAGTCATCTAGCCCCGAAACAAACTGACAATTAGAATAGGTGGACAAAGTAGTAAATGAAAGTAATATGAGGACTTGGCAAAAAACAAACATGAAGCCACAAACTTTGATACTAAACATAAGGGTATAGTGTTACTCAGACGAATTTAAAACCACTTTTTACTTTGTCTAATTCAATCAATTGTACCTACAGTTATGTTTATATGATATGGGCTATACACTATTGAAGTGATGATAATGACTTACAGTAACATTGACACTAATGCCAAGTGAAATCACTCTCAATTGAAGGCACACACTCTACTGTGGCTGGGATTTTTATATAGACATTGGAATGATCCACGACTTTATGAAGCCATTTGGCAGCTTCCACAGTCCCTTCCGTATCATTAGCAAGTCTAGGGGAAACTTCAACAGAAACATAACCATCACCGCCATCTGTCTGATCATAAATTGACTCAAAAAGTTGACAAGCATCCTGAATGTCCTTCACAACAAGTTCCCAGTATGAACTTTCAGTATCTTTTCCTGCTTGTACAAGTTCCCTATAAGATGACAACAGTCAAAGTAAATGTAATTGAGTCCAACGATAGAAAACATAAGCTATGAAGGATTTGGACCACTAAGTTTTGACTTGCAAAATTAACAAAAGCAGCACACCATCTCCAGGGAACAAAGCCATCATAATAAACAAAAAGTTAACCACATTATCACTAATCAGATCTTACAGCAAAAAATGGGAGGTATTCTAACCAATATGACAGGTTTGTATTATGTATTTAGATAGGAAGTAGTGCACTGTTATACTGAAAATGAAGTGTACTAACTACTAACACTTGAAGCAGACATAAACCAGGGAAAGGAGCATGAGCGACATGAATGGCATAGGTAAGAGGAAGGCTAAAACCTCTAAAGCATGCTTGCAAAAGTCACCCAAGCATCCAAACAGACAAAAAAGAAAATACTATACATCATAAATTGACATCAAAAAGCAAAACGATTTAGAGTACCTGAATTGTTCATTGTAAGCATATGAAGTTGAAATAGCTTTATGGAAAATCTGTAATAATACAAAACAAATATCAGCAGAAGGTTAATGATAGTGAAGGAGCAATGAGCGGTAGCAGATCAGTTACAGGACGACAGAGGTTATCATACCATGGACTCTGTCCTTGTTTTTCGTAAAGATCGTGAAGAACTGTCCTCTTAACATGTCCTCTAATAGCTTCAGAAAATTCCATATAATTTCAGAGAATTTAACAATAGAACTAATAAACTAGTACTTAAATAATAATTAACACAAAGCTTTTAAATAAACATAGAATCACCATGTTCTAGATGCAGCCTTTAGAGAACACACACATAAACATACCATATATATCAAATTAACTCACACACATAATCATATTATTATATACTCACATACAAAGGCACACAGAGAAAAAATTAAATCAATTTAAAAATATCATTTTCAGTTTCCTGCCATTCATTTTCCGACATCCAAAATAAATCCTAAATCTCTCCGAACATATATTCTCATCTACAACCAATGTGTAGCACAATCTAAAGCCATTACAAAATACAAAATTCTAATATACACAATTAAACACACAATTAAATGAATCAAATTTAAAAATACAATTGTTCCATTAATATCATTGTAAATCCATATTCGTCCACATACAAAATATAAACTAATTACTAATTAATAAATATGGGTCACTTAACACCTCAAATATTCTAATTACTAAACACTGGGCGCCCTTTCAATGAACTTGAAAATGAGTTGCTGCACAGATGGAAAATTATTAATGCACAGTCTTCTCTGGTGATCTTTATCACTAATCAATATTACTCTAGATCTAAGCCGTCAATGGATAAAGCAGGGCTAATTCTATGTGATATAAGGCTCATCACCGTAGGAAAAAATGACAAGTTGTGAAGGACTGTATTAGAATCTTATTTACGCTTCTGTCATGCAGACATTCCATTTTTGTGGGGCTGCTCAACACAATTTACAAATATAGTAAGGCACTTAAATTATTTGACAAATAAAAAAGATTAGATACGATATAACACATGTTAACTGCTAATTACCTTTTTAAGACGCATCTTAGATGTGCCTGGCTTTTCAATTGGTTTCAAAAGCACACATTAAGGATTCATCTACACTCAACAGTACACCTGCATTGTCGAATTCGCCCCCACAGTTTGGAGCAGAAAATATTGTGACAAGCTTACGTTTAAGTATAATACAAGTATAATATAATTGTCATTCAAGTAAAATACAAGTTACTGTATTTGTTTCATCTAAAATACATCTTCCATTTCATCAGCCATGTATTCAGCATCGTCTGCTTGATAATAGGACATTTCCTGCTATACCAAAACAAATTTTACAAAAGTAGTAAAAACGGAAGTTACACTCATTTACGGGGGAAGGATAAAGATATCAAACTGACCCGCAATAAGAAGATAATTATGATGGTCTCCTAGTTAGTGCTATCAAGTACTCTATAACAAAGAAAATACCATATAACCAAGTAAAACTACAATAATTTGCACTTATGCAAGCTCATTCAATACCGGTTTCAACAATCCTCTTAATGATCAATATACTCGAAATACCCTAACTTTTCTTTCTTAAAGGCAAAACTGGACATCTTTACTCCTAATTTTCTAACAATTCACATAACCACAAGCCTGTAAGTGATTCCAACAGGACCATATAAAGCTTCAAACTTTGTTAAAAACCCAGGTGAACAATTCAATCAAAAATGCATACACAATCAAAACCAGAAACCCTGAATAAAAATTGAATCTTTCATCAAATAATCAACAACCCATAACACAAACACAAATATCACACACAAAAATATACATAAAACAAGCCCTAAATCATTTCATATAAACAAAACCAATCAAATTACAGCAAAAGTTATAGTAGACAGAGTTTACCTTTATGAAAATCTTGTTAGAAAGAATGAAAAATCTTGAAATGATTAAATTAGAAAATAAAAAAAAGTGAACAATTATAATTAACACGATAAGCTCAATGCTTAGCAAACAAAAAAACACGATAAGCTTAATTTGTGTACCTTCAATTTCAGAACCAGGAAACGCTGAGCCTGGTGCCCTACAGAAACGCTGAGCCAGAGAGAAGATACAAAATTGATAGGGATGGCAGAAATACGACCGGAGGATACCCGACCCGATCCGATCCGATCCGTTCGGGTCTACCCAAACCCGATTTTTTGGATTTGGATTTGAATCTTATTTTTGCACCCGAAAGAGTTTGGATCTGGATTTAGATCTTAGGTGTCCCGATCCGAAACCCGAAATTCGATCCAAACCCGAAACCCGATTAAAAACCTGATATACATATATATATATATAATGAATTATTAAATATATTAATATCTTACTTAATTTTATAACCATGATACATATTACATAATTTACATACATTTCTCTAATTATTGTATCATTTCATTATTAATATTTACATGCACTTAATCTAATTATTGTTTATTATATCATTTTATTATTAATATTTACAATTAATAGTTAAATAATCAATTTTTCTTTTAATTATAATATTTTAGTAATTCGGGTTCGGGTTCGGGTCTCGGATCTCGGGTAAAATCCAAACATTCGGGTTTCGGATAAAATCCGATCCGATCCGAAATCCGTTGGATCCGGGTCCGGGTCTTAGTTTTCGAGTATTTTTCGGGTTCGAATCGGGTCCGAGTCCTGTCAAAAAAATCGGGTCTGGGTCTAGATATTGAAAAACCCGACCTGACCCGTTGCTATCCCTGTTTATTGATATTGAAGTTTTTTATTCAATTATTTGATTTTTTATTGATCAATTTTTTTTTACAAAATATACTGATCAATTATTTAATTGTATTTTCACTTACAAAACGTTTTCCTTAGCGCTACAGTAGTTTTACAAAATTTTATAAATATTAAGAATATTACTTAAAAAACATTAATTACCGTAGCCATTTTAAAAGCGATATTGAAGAGCTTAAAATTTTTTTTAAAAAAACAAAAATCAAGTAAATCCATACTATACTATATTATAAGAGCCGAAACATTAAAAATTTGGTCGGTCGGTCAGTACGGTACTTCTTGTTTTTAAAAAATATTTCTTGATGATCCAACCGTACGGATGTAAAGATATATCTAATTTAGTGATGTTACCAAATTTTCGAAAAAAATTAATTATTTGGTTGGAGATCTCACTACTATATTGACTAGTACTCGTGCTTTGTCCCATATTATTATTTCTATTTTTTAAAATATACTAGTTGATAAAGCCGCGCTTCGCGGCGGCGTTACAATATTTTTAAAAAAATTCAATACATTTACGTTATATTATAATATTAATATTAAATTTTAATAATTGAATAATCTTTTTTAATGAATCAATTTCTTGTTAAATACGATTCTTTCGATTGAGCCGCTCTCTCGTTAAAACCGAAATACCAACTTTTTAACATATATTATAAAGACTGCATGAGATTGTTCTCTTACTCATTGTTCTTTTATTATGTTAACACATCAATTCTTTTCTTTTTAAATATGGTGACTTTTTTCATGACAATAGTATTTGATTTATGAATAAATTTTACTAATATAAGTATAATTAACTTATATAAAAAATATATAATTTAAGAAGATCGTACTTTCTATAAAAAATTTAATTATATGTTTGCTCAATATATTCAAACACCTATTCTAGTTCTAGTAGAACTTTTATTTATATATTTTTTCTATAAATTCAAACTCTTATTCTCTATAAATTCGAACTCCTATTCTGCTTCCAATAGAACTTTTAATCGTATGCTTTATAAATACTTATTATACTTCCAATAGAACTTCTAATCATATGTCTTCCCTATAAATTCGAACCCTTCTCCTTTATAAATTCGAACACCTATTCTACTTCTAATATGCTAATTGATATTTTCATATTTATTAGTGTTTAAAATTCTAGAAAATTAGAAAAATCGATTGAGACGATATTAGAACGCCACCTAAACTCCCGCTATCCTCCTTTATATATATATATATTGATTTCTCGACTATCCCACAGTACGGATGTCAAGATATATCTAATTTAATTATATTCCCAAATTTTCAAAAAATAAAAAATTAATTTGGTTTGAGATTTAGTAGATCACTACTATATTGACTAGTGTCATGTCCCATATTATTGATTATATTTTAAAAATATATTTCTCGACGATCCAACCATACGTATGTCAAGATATATCTAATTTAATGATGTTCCCAAATTTTCGAAAAATAAAAAATTAATTTGGTTGAAGATCTTACTAGATCATTACTATATTGACTAACACTCGTACTAGTGATCTGTCCCATATTATTGTTTCTATTTTTTAAATTATTTTCTTGACGATCCAATCGTACGGATGTCAAGATATATCTAATTTAATGATATTCCCAAAATTTCAAAAAATAAAAAATTATTTTGGTTGGAGATCTTAGTAGATCGCTACTATATTGACTAGTAATCGTACTAAGTCATTTGAACATTCATTCAAAGAGATTATCACATTGAAATTTACTTATTTTTAGTTGTATATATATTATGAATAGATAATATTTTAGATATATTTTGCATACTAAGCATTAACATGTTGCAAGCACCATTTAATTATAAAGTAACATAAATACATATTAACATGATTTTGCTAGCAAGCACGTGCTTTACACGGGCTATAAAGTTAGTTATTGCTAATATCAAGACGGTGTTGTGATGTGAGTAGTCTAATTAAATGTAAAAAAATTGAATTATACGGTAAACGTACCAGAATCAGTAGACTCTAAAAATTTCAACATGCATTACAACTACTAGGGTACTGAGCCCGCGCTACGCGAGCTACTTATACTTGTATTAAATTGAAACATGTATCCCAACCCACACGTATGTACGGATCCTTATATATTTTATCAAGACAAAATTGTAATTCTTAATCAATACACATCGTATGTGTGTGTATTTGTTTCAGTCCTCGAATAACAAAGAATAAAGAATGAGCTAAGGTAATTTTTTTTCCTTTACCAAATCAGGCACAACAATCAAGTAAGGATGCTAACTCACATCTAGAGCTCTTTTAGCTTCTCTCTATCCAAATAATGGCGTGATACAGGAAAGGACTATGTGTTCAAATCTGCCATCTACAAGTACTACTGTCCTCACAACTGGATGGAACCGTCTATATCTACAAACACAAAATGTGCATGAAACATTCAGATTACACAATGATAAAAAATTATAACATAATGGAATACTCTTACAACGCCACATGTTGTCACTCTTCAATGTTGGTAATCATCAACAACTTATCGAAAACACACACACATATACATACTTTCTTTAAGAAAACAAAGAATGACAGACATGTCTTTGCATATTTTCTGGTTTCCCTTGGTCTACATGACAAAAGCCTATCTAAAAGCCACCGTAAATTACCCATCTTGCCAAATAATAATCTCCTGCTGAAACACCAGATTCCCACCATTGAACATCCTCTGAACCAAAATCATACTCTTGTGTGAAGGAAAACTCTTGTGGTTAATCTTGTGTTTCTGTTAATGTTCCTAATATGCATTACTGGTACATGCTCACATATGTAAACAACAGCACATCCCTTGAACATTAGAGATTAACCACAACCTAGCAAGCGGAAGCAAGATGCATCAGAAAGGCAAATAAAGAATTAAGACTTCCTATGTCGCGACGCGCAACCACCAGATCTCACATTCACACACCACCAAGCCTTCCAACTTCGACCACTCGACTTGAGCTGAACAAAAAAAAAATAACAGGAGTACAAACCGTGACGAAGAGACTCGATAATCAGCATCAAAAACCTTACGCAGAAATAATGATACTCATATGGAAAATGGAATGAATGATAAGCAACTTACAACATCTGTTCAATCTGCTGTATTTCTGCCTCGATGAACTTTGACCACAACTTCGACACTCATATTTTAAGTTCCTCGTAAGTGATTGTACCACTTTTATCTTTGTCCATATTGTTGAACATCTACTTCAATCCTTTGGTTTCTTCTTCCGAAAGGTTCTCATCAATAACCTTCAAAGAATTCAACAATTTCAGCATAGCAAGAGGATTTGAATATATTATTTTTTTTCATTGTAGGCCACCAATCACCTCAAATAAGAAAGAGAGGATAAACATACCCTGAGAGCAAGCTTTTTCAGCTTGTTCACTGATCTAAACTGCTTCATTATGATTAATATAGCACTATCAATAAGTTTGCTTGATGTTTCACCAGCTTCTTTGAGCAATTTTTCATGGTACAGCAACCAATCACCTCAAATAAGTAAGAGAAGAGAAACACACCATGATGGCAATAGCATGGCTTTCTTTATAAGATCCTTTGCCACCGAAGATATAGATGTTTGAGGTGATCTCTCAAAATCAACACGACATTGCAAAATTGCATTAAATATGACTTTCTAAGGTCTGAGTGATAGAGAAACAACAAAAACCATAAGCTTGAATGGCAGTATATATTTTTAGGACAAAAGATAAGACGACATAAGTTGTGTAAAAAAATTACCAATACAGACATAGTTTCAAACTTCACCAACATAGGTTTTTTAATTAGATAGCGCTTGTGCAGCTGATATCCTCAATTTTGGATCCATTGTTAACATTTTATTTATAAAATTCTTTGACACTGTAATAACCGCAAATTTTCGATTAATATTTTTTTCTACTCGTTAATTTATTTTATTTAAAGGTCAATGCATTAATATATTTAATTAGCATATTTTTGGTTAAATTTTAAAATTTTATATTCGTATGTAAATAAATGTTTATTATATCTATTTATTTATATTTATTAGGTATTTATTTAAAAATTAGAAAATGTAGGAAAATAGGATTTTAATTTTTGGACGGATATTAATTTTTATCGCAGAATTTTATTTTTAGAAAACGAATTTGGGTCTCGTTATAATTATCCAGCAGGAAATCGACGATAATAATGTCACCGTTTTGACTGTGCGAATCGTTAAATACGAAGGAGGAGGCAGCAAATTCTATTTTCGGAACACAACATTTCTTTCACCAAACACAAAAATATTCTGTACAAAACACGATTTATACTATCACAAAACACCACACTCTTTTTATTAACCCAAGATGTCCCAGCACTTTCTTTTATTTTTCTAAAACTCCACGTTTTGTCTGCCATACTTGTTAAACACCGGATTTAAAACAGAATGGACCAAATACTGTATAAACAAAACAAAGCACAACACAAGTCTTATTTCTCTCTAGCAAAACAGAGCTTATACCCACAAGCATATACATTTTTTCCTCTCTACTCTACAAACCGATTATCAATCAGGTAGAATAACATTGGTTTTTCTTTCTTTTATTTCTTCATTATTCCTTTTCTTTCTTCTTCAATTCCTTTCGATCCCTCAACTCTTTTTCTGTTTATTTCCTTCGATTTATACATTATATCATAGTGCTGTGTTTTCGTTGGTGTGTTATACTTGTATTGTTTTGGCGACGTAAGAGAGCAAGAGAGGGGTCGATTGAGAGGATGAGATGAGAAGTTTGGTGTGGTATTTGTGTTAATTGTTGTAGTTGGTTGCTGGTGTGTGTCTCGCAGGGTGTGTGAGTATCATCGATTGGGGGTGTTAATCGTGTGTGTGTATCATCGAGCTATGGTGCCAAAAGTTTGGGTATTTGCTGGGATATGATTCGGTTTTCTGCAGGAATGGTTTCTTTGAGTTCCATTGAGTGTTGTAGAGATGATTACAGCTGGGTTCATTTGTGATTTTATCTATATGTGCGTATATATGCTGTATTGTTGAGCTGGCGATTTCCGTTGGTCGAGTGATTGAGTTCGCAGACTTCTGAGTAGTGCTGAGTTTGAAAATGCCGAGTGGATTGCTGTGATACTCTAGTTTTAGTTTCAATTCGTCGACTTTGTTAGTTGCTGGATTTGTATTTATTACTGTGATGCTTCCTTCGTTCTCTGGTTTCGATAGGATTGCACAGCCCAAATCTGCAGTATTTCATAATGTATCGTCGGGTTCAGATTCCGGGATTAAGAGAAGGAGACAGAGATAGAGACCGTGAGAGAGAAGGGGAAAACGGAGTTGTTTGTGGTTGTGGTGTCCGATTGGTTTGTTGTATGGGTTGATTGCTTGAGTGGTGGTTGGAGCATGATAGAAGTTGACAAGGTTATGTACAGTTTTGTGGCAGGTGAAAAGCGAAATAAGATCACAGGAGAGGTTTATGATAAGCTTGAGGAGATTATGTTGAAGTTAAAAGTAGGAGGATACATACCAGAGTCTGGTGGTGTTTTGCATGATGTGGAAGATGAAGAAAAGGAAGATGCGGTGTCGAAGCACAGTGAGAAGCTTGCTGTTGCATTTGGGATGACAAGGTTGTGTAAAGGGAGAGTGCTGAGGATTGTTAAGAACTTAAGAGTGTGTACGGATTGTCATACGGTGATGAAGTTGATATCCAAGGTATATGAAGTAGAGATAGTGCTGAGAGATAGAAGTCGTTTCCACTTTCCATTCTTTTAAAGATGGTTTGTGTTCGTGTATAGACTACTGGTGATCGAGAATTGATAGTTTGGAATGGCACATAGTAAAGAAACTAGACCACCACTGGTGCAAGATTGTATTGGTGGCGAGGAGGCATAGAAGGTAGTATCATCCTTCTTAAGAGGATTTCAGATCTGCAGAGGATGAATATAATAATTGAATATAAAGGGTATAATTGATTAATTAATTAAATAGAAATATTTTGTGATTTTTGGACGTAATTTAGAGATTTAATGATTCGTTGATAAAAATAGAGATTAATTGTGAATAAATAGAGTTAAATACGATTTTATTTTAGAACTGGTATTTAATATTTCCGGATTATTTTGATTAACCAGATCGGACCTTATTATTTTAGAGGTTAAAATTGGATTATTATTTAATTAATTACGAGATTAAAAATGGAAGGGAAAAATAGTTAGTGAGAGTAATAATAATAACTTTGGATTTAAAATTTGAATAAAAGTAGATTGTTGGACTATTTTGTTGTGAGAATAAATAGAGGTTATTATTATTATTTTATTTGCGAGTTTTAAAAATAGATATTTGCCGTTATTTTTGGTAACCCTATTTGTCGTCTTAAGCGAGACTTACGAGTATTAAAATATTATATTTTCGAGAGGTGATTTCTAAGTTTGAAAGAGAGTTATTACCCGGGGATTTAATTTCCGTTTAGTACGTTAGAGATTTTCGGGAAAATATTTTAGTATTTAAATAGTATATTATCGGATCAGGTATATTCCATTTTGACGATTCGCTCACGTATTTTCTGATTGACATTGTTAGTGCCTAATTCTCGAGCCGTAGACCGAAGTCGAGCCCGCGGGTAGAGTATAATTTTATCTGCATTTTTCTGCACTTCGAGATCGGGGCGTCGTATGAAGAAAGGCAAGTTACCTCCATGGAATTGCTGGGACAAGGTGCGAAGGATTTATTCGCGATTTTTCCGCTTTATGCTCAGGACCAGAGGCAAGTTTATCTATGCATACTCTATCGTTCAGAGTATTCGTATTTTAAAATATATGAAATGTGCGAACTAGATTTAAATCCATAATTGCAAATTATTTAATTTCTGCTCTATTGTTCAGAGTATGCATGTTTTTAAAATATCTATGATGAATGCTCTAGTGTAGTCTTATGCTTTCTTAAAAATGAAAGTTCTGCAAATGCCTTATTTTTAAAACTCTTAAATTCGTGAGTAATCGTTCAAGTCTTTTTAATCAGTTTTATAACTGCTTTCAATTTATCCCACTTATGATTTTATCCATTGTGTTATAAAGTTTACAATTGTTCTTTACCCTATAAGAACTGATTATATTCTGTCATGATTATGACACACCTCAATATCTGTTGGGAATGTGAATTCTTCTTTTTAAATATCCTTATCATATTGGAAGTCGTTCTTATTATTTCAAGACGACTCCACAAGATTTATTCTGATCCGCGAACCTTTATTGTTCAAGGTTGCTACTTTATTGTCTTGAATTGACATATAGTTTGTGTCAATACAATAATTAGTTCCTTTTGAGATTATTGTGACGGCCTATTGTCCAGGTCGGTTTTGTACAAAGTGTAGACTGGCGATCGGCCAGAAGTGAATATGAATCCAAATCAATCAATTTTATTCGGAGGAATAATCGTATAATCCACTGGTCAACATGGGAGATGGCCCATGGGTTTCTTTCAGATCAACACGGGGAAAATATAAACTCGTGGTATCGAAAGAGAATGTTTATATTTTGGCACAAATGTTGCCAGGTTGACTTTTCAACCACCTTTACGCTAGCAGAATGATATTGTGGTACTTGCGACATAGTAGTGATCGTGCTATGGGGTATCACGGGAGTGCGGTACTTGCGACACAGCGGTTGATCGCGCTGTGGGGTATCGTAGAGGCGGAAGACCAGTATCTCAAGCTTTTCAATTTCAACTTCTTTATTCTGAGATAGATTGTTATCGTCTATCAGTAAGTGTTATCTCTATCAAGACACATTGCCTGTAAAATCATATTTTCTTCGTTGAGAATCAAGCGTCAAATCTTTTTGATTTGTTCTAAACTAATTCGAGATTCAGACTGTCGTTGAAGCATTTGTTGCACAGTGACTGTCAAAAATCGAGAATGAATTGAGATCTTCTCAATTATTCAACTCATTATTGTCAGGCCGGTTCGGCAGCTAGGTATATGGGTGCCTAGTGGACAATAATGAGATTGTAATAGTTGCGAATTTCTTGAATGTTTGTTGATGTAGCATCGTGAATTTCTTAAATGTTGTCTCTTAGTAGCTGAAGCATCTGTTGCTCAGTTATTCAAAGTTTTTTATCGGAAATCGCTATACAAATTGTTGAGATAAATATCAAAATCGTTTATTATAAAATCCGTAATTTTTATTTTCATTTTTAAAATTAGATATTAGATTTTAAAATAATTTCTAGTTAGATATTTATTTCATTTAGAAAATTCTAGAATTCTAAAGGATAAGATACATTATGTTTGGAAAGAAGAGTAAGAATATTTTAGTGAATCGACATTTTTTTTATTTAAGTTAATTATGTGTAATAGAATATTATATTTAAGGAATTACTTGGAGGAGTAGTAAAATTATTAGAAGCAAGTATTATAGTTACCTTATTAAATTTAGGGTTAAACTGCCTATATAAAGACCCAATAGAATAACGTAAAAAGCCGTGCAACTTTAACGAACTCGCAGGTATGTTTTTTTTTTCCATCTCCAATTTTCAGAACTTGTTAGGTCGATCTTTTTACTTGTATATATGCAGCATGCTTTATACATGATTTGTATCTGCTTCTTTAATTTAGTACACATGTATATAACTTGTAGTATAATTTATTGATGAATTGTCAAGACCATGCATATAGTCTATGTACATACATTAATTTATATTATTGATTATGTGATGTTATTGTTAAAAATAGAATATAATAATTGATAATATTAAAACTACGTTCTTAAAGCATGATTAGTTATGGTTTATGTGTTTAGTATAATTTAAAACAAAAATTCATATTATGATTAGTTTGCTAGGTTTGTTTTTAATTTTAAATTACTAGTTTTATAGAATCTGGCAAATCAATATTTTATTAGTTCATATTTTGATTCGGTGTTAAGACTAGGCTTAGTGTTCAATTAGATATTAATTCAAATTGATACATCTGATTTGCATGCCTTGTTGTTTACTTGTTTTGACGCATGTATAGCATACCATGTATTTAAATTTTGTGATTTAAAAAGAAAACAAAAATCTGCATGTTAAAAAAATTAAAAAGAGTGGACATATAGGATTATGCAACTGTACAATTTAGTTGGACACTTGGACCATATATTTGTGTGCAATTTTGGGTTTAAGGCCCGAATTGTTTTGTTTAATATAGTGATCATGATTTTATTTTTCATGTGCCTGTGATTTAAAATGAGTATAAATGCCTCGTTATTATGCAAGCGTAAAAGTTATGTGTCGAATATATGATTAATGGTTTCGTATTTATTAATTATTTTATAGGACCAGTTCATATTAACTTTTGGTGTTTAGTGTCGCTTCGAGGTAAGTGACTTTTCGTTGCTCACTAATATTATAAAATCTATTTTATTCTGTTTCAAAATATCTGTTTGATTAATTTGGTTATCGAAAATTGATTTTAGAAAAAGAATTATTTTAGAATTCCCCAGTTTTAGTTGCGTATCGAATCATAGAATCCGGTCACTGGATAGTGTGGCATATAGAATCATAGAACTAGTTTACGCGCGTTCCGGAACACATAGATACGTAAACTGGCCCCATCGAACATAGAACCGTGTCACTGGTTTAGTGTGACCGTAATTTAGAACTGTGGGAATAAAATATGATTTTATTGTTTAGATTCTTTTATCGATTTAAAGTTTCAGAAATTTTGTTCACTTTTGAAAATATTATTTTTGAGCCGTTGGACGATAGTTACTTGCTGGGCTTCGCAGCTCATTGTTTTAATATGTTTCAGGTTCGGACTTTTGGAAGCTTAATAAGATAAAAGATTTGAACCGTGTGGATTTCGTGCTTCTTGATTTAGATGCCATTATAGAAAAAGACTTATCAGATTATTGAATAAATTTTCAGTACTTTATTAGATATTGAATATTGGATTTGTGGAGCTGCGTCTCCGATTTTATGTTCTTGAATTATTTGAGTTTGACCGCTGCTTTGACTTTTGTTAATTTTGGAGTATTTGAATAAAGAATTTCGTTTTTATTAAGTTTCGTATTTAGAATTAATAGTCCGAAAAGTCGGGCTGTTACAGTTGGCATCAGAGCCAGGTTTTCCTTCGGAGTGTATTAGGTATGGGACTAGTTCATTCCCTAGGATGCGATCCTACAGATTATTGTATAGGTTTTGACCTTTAAGTTTGTAAATTATTTTGAATTTAGGGCACTTATTTGTGTGATTATTTGACCTATTTGACTTTTGTGGTTTTTGATCATTGATTATATCTTTGAAAGTTTGTTGTTTTTAGAAAAGATGGACGGAGAAGGCAACAACAATGGCAATCAGGGCAACAACAATCAGAATGGCAACAACAATAACAATCAAGGCAACGACAATCAGAATGGCAACAACAATGGTGATGGTGGAAATGTATTCGACCAGCTAGCCGAGACTCTAGCTACACTCGTGAATCAGCAACCCAGACAGCAGAATATCGTCTCTCAGTTCAAGCGTTTGAACCCACCAACTTTCGATGGGGCAACTGATCCGGCCATAGTCGAGATGTGGATACAAGAGATGGAGAAAGCTTTCGGACTGCTAGGAAGCAATGAAGAACAGAAGGTCACCTTAGATGTGTATCAATTACAAGGCAGTGCTTATGACTGGTGGCTCATGGTGAAAAGGAAGAACGAGACCGCTGAAGGGGGAACCGGAACATACACCTGGGCAAAGTTCAAGAAGGCTCTAGAAGACAAGTACTTTCCTAGAACCATTCGTCTACAAAAGGAAAGGGACTTCATTCGGCTTGAGCAAGGTGGAAAGACTGTTACTGAATATGAAGCGGAATTTGCAAAGCTCTCGAAGTATGCGCCGACCTTAGTGGCAGATGAAAGCAGCCGAGCAAGGAGATTGGAAGAGGGACTTCGAACCGACATTAGGAATTCGGTGGCATCTTTTGAACTCCAGACGTACGAGGCTGTTCTTAACAAGGCTTTGGTAATCGAGAGAGGCCTAGCTGAATCTGAAAAGGCGACAAGCAACTGGAACAAGAAACGGTTCACTCCAACTGGTGGACAATCTTCTCAAGGGGGACCACTCAAGAAACCTTACGTGTATGACCGAATGGGAGGACAAGGAAATCAAGATAAGTGCACTAGGTGTGGCGGGAACCATGTTGATACAGAGTGTCGTTGGAACAAAGGTGCGTGCTTTCATTGCGGTGAAGTCGGACACAGGATTGCTCAATGCCCACATAATCCACCACCAAGGAAAGAAGCAGATAACAAGACCACTGGACGTGTATTTATGCTCACGGAAAATCGCGCGAACAATCGTAATTAAGGTATGATTTCTTTTTACTTGTAACTTATTTGATGTTATTTTGAGAATTTGGGGACCAAATTCTTTTAAGGAGGGGAGAATGTAAAATCCGTAATTTTTATTTTCATTTTTAAAATTAGATATTAGATTTTAAAATAATTTCTAGTTAGATATTTATTTCATTTAGAAAATTCTAGAATTCTAAAGGATAAGATACATTATGTTTGGAAAGAAGAGTAAGAATATTTTAGTGAATCGACATTTTTTTTTATTTAAGTTAATTATGTGTAATAGAATATTATATTTAAGGAATTACTTGGAGGAGTAGTAAAATTATTAGAAGCAAGTATTATAGTTACCTTATTAAATTTAGGGTTAAACTGCCTATATAAAGACCCAATAGAATAACGTAAAAAGCCGTGCAACTTTAACGAACTCGCAGGTATGTTTTTTTTTTCCATCTCCAATTTTCAGAACTTGTTAGGTCGATCTTTTTACTTGTATATATGCAGCATGCTTTATACATGATTTGTATCTGCTTCTTTAATTTAGTACACATGTATATAACTTGTAGTATAATTTATTGATGAATTGTCAAGACCATGCATATAGTCTATGTACATACATTAATTTATATTATTGATTATGTGATGTTATTGTTAAAAATAGAATATAATAATTGATAATATTAAAACTACGTTCTTAAAGCATGATTAGTTATGGTTTATGTGTTTAGTATAATTTAAAACAAAAATTCATATTATGATTAGTTTGCTAGGTTTGTTTTTAATTTTAAATTACTAGTTTTATAGAATCTGGCAAATCAATATTTTATTAGTTCATATTTTGATTCGGTGTTAAGACTAGGCTTAGTGTTCAATTAGATATTAATTCAAATTGATACATCTGATTTGCATGCCTTGTTGTTTACTTGTTTTGACGCATGTATAGCATACCATGTATTTAAATTTTGTGATTTAAAAAGAAAACAAAAATCTGCATGTTAAAAAAATTAAAAAGAGTGGACATATAGAATTATGCAACTGTACAATTTAGTTGGACACTTGGACCATATATTTGTGTGCAATTTTGGGTTTAAGGCCCGAATTGTTTTGTTTAATATAGTGATCATGATTTTATTTTTCATGTGCCTGTGATTTAAAATGAGTATAAATGCCTCGTTATTATGCAAGCGTAAAAGTTATGTGTCGAATATATGATTAATGGTTTCGTATTTATTAATTATTTTATAGGACCAGTTCATATTAACTTTTGGTGTTTAGTGTCGCTTCGAGGTAAGTGACTTTTCGTTGCTCACTAATATTATAAAATCTGTTTTATTCTGTTTCAAAATATCTGTTTGATTAGTTTGGTTATCGAAAATTGATTTTAGAAAAAGAATTATTTTAGAATTCCCCAGTTTTAGTTGCGTATCGAATCATAGAATCCGGTCACTGGATAGTGTGGCATATAGAATCATAGAACTAGTTTACGCGCGTTCCGGAACACATAGATACGTAAACTGGCCCCATCGAACATAGAACCGTGTCACTGGTTTAGTGTGACCGTAATTTAGAACTGTGGGAATAAAATATGATTTTATTGTTTAGATTCTTTTATCGATTTAAAGTTTCAGAAATTTTGTTCACTTTTGAAAATATTATTTTTGAGCCGTTGGACGATAGTTACTTGCTGGGCTTCGCAGCTCATTGTTTTAATATGTTTCAGGTTCGGACTTTTGGAAGCTTAATAAGATAAAAGATTTGAACCGTGTGGATTTCGTGCTTCTTGATTTAGATGCCATTATAGAAAAAGACTTATCAGATTATTGAATAAATTTTCAGTACTTTATCAGATATTGAATATTGGATTTGTGGAGCTGCGTCTCCGATTTTATGTTCTTGAATTATTTGAGTTTGACCGCTGCTTTGACTTTTGTTAATTTTGGAGTATTTGAATAAAGAATTTCGTTTTTATTAAGTTTCGTATTTAGAATTAATAGTCCGAAAAGTCGGGCTGTTACATTTATAAAGCTGTCGAGGTGAACTTCTTGTTGAATTCTATAAACCTCTTTCCTATTGAAAAATTATCGTTATGAATATTTCAAGAATGGTTTCATCCTCAAGTTGTATTTTTAAAATCTTCAAAGTTTTCCAAAAGTATCTTAGTATACTCTATTATATACTTGCTGAGCGCCTCTTTCGCTCATTCTTGCTTTTGTTTAAATCTTATTTTACGGAGTTAGATAGTGGATGCAGTTGACTTAGTTTAGCTCGAAGCAGGGCAAGTCATGGATCGAGTTGATGTTCGGCTCAGAGTGTTTCTGTATTTTGAGTTTGTCTACCAGATGTTTAGTTAGACTGGTATGGTATTCGTATTCCTGAGTTATAATATTTGTTGTATTAGAATATTGTGGTTGTTGTATACCTTATGTCAAGGTGATACTAATAACATAAGACTGTATAAGAGAATTTTGTACCAAGAGTTGTAAGTTATTATAAGCATTTTTGGATTTCTTGTTTCCAAGTCTATAACCTGAAAAGATTCTTGGTAGTTAGGGGTCGGATGTCTTGTTTTAGATTTAATTTTGGCAGTTGATTGTTTGGTTGTTAAGGTTTTCCGCGGTAGCGACCCATATCCCTGACCCCGGATTTGGGGGCGTTACAGAATGGTATCAGAGCAAGGGTTATAGAAACTAGAAACAAGTGAGAGCGTAGGATTATATATATAGTTATGTGAGGGTGTCTGAACTCACATAGAGTTCGTGTTGGATTATCGGATATATTCCAATGAGTAAGTCGAGATTAGGATTCTACCTTAGGATGATGGTTCCGAGCCGAGTAGAATTCCTTGCGATTGGAGATTGCGGCAGTAGAGTCTTTAGAGACTGCTATGAGTTGTTATCGATGTAGGGTATCGTGTATCTTAAGACGTTGCGAAGAGAGTTTAGAATTGATTGATCGTTCGTCAGAAAAGCCGACCGAGGATGCATCTGTGGAGATCGCAGCAATATTCTTTTTCATCTATAATTTATTTGATACTCCTTCATTGGAGGATTGTGTTAGAAGATATTTTCCGTCTTCTAAGTTATAGTTCTTTTAAACATTGTATTCACCCGAATGTTGGGTTTCGATTGTGTCAGAGGCTGTCATGATACCTATTTTTCAGGTTTTTCTGAAGCCCTGATAGGTTTGTTCAAATTGAAATTCCGCCTTAATTTTTCTAATGGTGGATAAATTTTATTCGTGGTACAGCACTACTTGCTCGTCATGTGCTAGTATCCTCCCCGTTAAATCTTTCTTTCGGGATTAACACCTTTGGAATTTGTTTAGTTTTGTCCAAGGTGTACGTTTGAAAGTTTCTTGCTATAAGATGCTATTTATTTGTTTAACCAGAAATTTCTTTCCAAAACTCCTTACTCTAGCTGAGACAAACAACCCAATTATATAGGGGACACAAGGACTATCTGTCTGTGTGATAGAAGTTGGATGGGACGCCATCACTTGTGTGTTGTGCAATACAAGAAGGCTAATTACCTTTAGTAATGTCTTAACTGAGACACGCAACGTTGAGTTTCTTGGATCATATTGATCTCTCAGTTATTCTTTTGTAACCTTTAATGGTTGCCTCAAGCTTTTTAATCATGATCACATTGTGTGACATTCAAATTGATAAGGAATCTATTTTATTCAAGGATTCCGTCATTTCAGTTGTTTTCATTATTCTTTTGTGTCTTAACGAATGGCGACATGGTGTCGTGTTCTAGCGTTGTTGCTCGGTAAACAGTTGAATAAGGAATAAATCGAGATCTTCCGATTGTTAGGTTCCTCGATCGACATTGTACGTTGAAAGTGGAATCATGGCTATTAGGGATTTCTCGAAATTCTTTTCGCGGTTTAACCCGAAGCACTACGGATCTGAAGAATTGGAAATGTGTGTACCGAATCGTCTGAGTCGCGAGATAGCGAAGTTGCGGGGATTGCCGTAGGCCTTGGGAATTTCAGTCGGAAGGAAGCGGTGCGTCTTAGAATCCCGTTCTTTCTTCTGCGGATTCCGGGGACGGAATCCTGTTAAGGAGGGAAGACTGTAATAACCGCAAATTTTCGATTAATATTTTTTTCTACTCATTAATTTATTTTATTTAAAGGTCAATGCATTAATATATTTAATTAGCATATTTTTGGTTAAATTTTAAAATTTTATATTCGTATGTAAATAAATGTTTATTATATCTATTTATTTATATTTATTAGGTATTTATTTAAAAATTAGAAAATGTAGGAAAATAGGATTTTAATTTTTGGACGGATATTAATTTATATCGCAGAATTTTATTTTTAGAAAACGAATTTGGGTCTCGTTATAATTATCCAGCAGGAAATCGACGATAATAATGTCACCGTTTTGACTGTGCGAATCGTTAAATACGAAGGAGGAGGCAGCAAATTCTATTTTCGGAACACAACATTTCTTTCACCAAACACAAAAATATTCTGTACAAAACACGATTTATACTATCACAAAACACCACACTCTTTTTATTAACCCAAGATGTCCCAGCACTTTCTTTTATTTTTCTAAAACTCCACGTTTTGTCTGCCATACTTGTTAAACACCGGATTTAAAACAGAATGGACCAAATACTGTATAAACAAAACAAAGCACAACACAAGTCTTATTTCTCTCTAGCAAAACAGAGCTTATACCCACAAGCATATACATTTTTTCCTCTCTACTCTACAAACCGATTATCAATCAGGTAGAATAACATTGGTTTTTCTTTCTTTTATTTCTTCATTATTCCTTTTCTTTCTTCTTCAATTCCTTTCGATCCCTCAACTCTTTTTCTGTTTATTTCCTTCGATTTATACATTATATCATAGTGCTGTGTTTTCGTTGGTGTGTTATACTTGTATTGTTTTGGCGACGTAAGAGAGCAAGAGAGGGGTCGATTGAGAGGATGAGATGAGAAGTTTGGTGTGGTATTTGTGTTAATTGTTGTAGTTGGTTGCTGGTGTGTGTCTCGCAGGGTGTGTGAGTATCATCGATTGGGGGTGTTAATCGTGTGTGTGTATCATCGAGCTATGGTGCCAAAAGTTTGGGTATTTGCTGGGATATGATTCGGTTTTCTGCAGGAATGGTTTCTTTGAGTTCCATTGAGTGTTGTAGAGATGATTACAGCTGGGTTCATTTGTGATTTTATCTATATGTGCGTATATATGCTGTATTGTTGAGCTGGCGATTTCCGTTGGTCGAGTGATTGAGTTCGCAGACTTCTGAGTAGTGCTGAGTTTGAAAATGCCGAGTGGATTGCTGTGATACTCTAGTTTTAGTTTCAATTCGTCGACTTTGTTAGTTGCTGGATTTGTATTTATTACTGTGATGCTTCCTTCGTTCTCTGGTTTCGATAGGATTGCACAGCCCAAATCTGCAGTATTTCATAATGTATCGTCGGGTTCAGATTCCGGGATTAAGAGAAGGAGACAGAGATAGAGACCGTGAGAGAGAAGGGGAAAACGGAGTTGTTTGTGGTTGTGGTGTCCGATTGGTTTGTTGTATGGGTTGATTGCTTGAGTGGTGGTTGGAGCATGATAGAAGTTGACAAGGTTATGTACAGTTTTGTGGCAGGTGAAAAGCGAAATAAGATCACAGGAGAGGTTTATGATAAGCTTGAGGAGATTATGTTGAAGTTAAAAGTAGGAGGATACATACCAGAGTCTGGTGGTGTTTTGCATGATGTGGAAGATGAAGAAAAGGAAGATGCGGTGTCGAAGCACAGTGAGAAGCTTGCTGTTGCATTTGGGATGACAAGGTTGTGTAAAGGGAGAGTGCTGAGGATTGTTAAGAACTTAAGAGTGTGTACGGATTGTCATACGGTGATGAAGTTGATATCCAAGGTATATGAAGTAGAGATAGTGCTGAGAGATAGAAGTCGTTTCCACTTTCCATTCTTTTAAAGATGGTTTGTGTTCGTGTATAGACTACTGGTGATCGAGAATTGATAGTTTGGAATGGCACATAGTAAAGAAACTAGACCACCACTGGTGCAAGATTGTATTGGTGGCGAGGAGGCATAGAAGGTAGTATCATCCTTCTTAAGAGGATTTCAGATCTGCAGAGGATGAATATAATAATTGAATATAAAGGGTATAATTGATTAATTAATTAAATAGAAATATTTTGTGATTTTTGGACGTAATTTAGAGATTTAATGATTCGTTGATAAGAATAGAGATTAATTGTGAATAAATAGAGTTAAATACGATTTTATTTTAGAACTGGTATTTAATATTTCCGGATTATTTTGATTAACCAGATCGGACCTTATTATTTTAGAGGTTAAAATTGGATTATTATTTAATTAATTACGAGATTAAAAATGGAAGGGAAAAATAGTTAGTGAGAGTAATAATAATAACTTTGGATTTAAAATTTGAATAAAAGTGGATTGTTGGACTATTTTGTTGTGAGAATAAATAGAGGTTATTATTATTATTTTATTTGCGAGTTTTAAAAATAGATATTTGCCGTTATTTTTGGTAACCCTATTTGTCGTCTTAAGCGAGACTTACGAGTATTAAAATATTATATTTTCGAGAGGTGATTTCTAAGTTTGAAAGAGAGTTATTACCCGGGGATTTAATTTCCGTTTAGTACGTTAGAGATTTTCGGGAAAATATTTTAGTATTTAAATAGTATATTATCGGATCAGGTATATTCCATTTTGACGATTCGCTCACGTATTTTCTGATTGACATTGTTAGTGCCTAATTCTCGAGCCGTAGACCGAAGTCGAGCCCGCGGGTAGAGTATAATTTTATCTGCATTTTTCTGCACTTCGAGATCGGGGCGTCGTATGAAGAAAGGCAAGTTACCTCCATGGAATTGCTGGGACAAGGTGCGAAGGATTTATTCGCGATTTTTCCGCTTTATGCTCAGGACCAGAGGCAAGTTTATCTATGCATACTCTATCGTTCAGAGTATTCGTATTTTAAAATATATGAAATGTGCGAACTAGATTTAAATCCATAATTGCAAATTATTTAATTTCTGCTCTATTGTTCAGAGTATGCATGTTTTTAAAATATCTATGATGAATGCTCTAGTGTAGTCTTATGCTTTCTTAAAAATGAAAGTTCTGCAAATGCCTTATTTTTAAAACTCTTAAATTCGTGAGTAATCGTTCAAGTCTTTTTAATCAGTTTTATAACTGCTTTCAATTTATCCCACTTATGATTTTATCCATTGTGTTATAAAGTTTACAATTGTTCTTTACCCTATAAGAACTGATTATATTCTGTCATGATTATGACACACCTCAATATCTGTTGGGAATGTGAATTCTTCTTTTTAAATATCCTTATCATATTGGAAGTCGTTCTTATTATTTCAAGACGACTCCACAAGATTTATTCTGATCCGCGAACCTTTATTGTTCAAGGTTGCTACTTTATTGTCTTGAATTGACATATAGTTTGTGTCAATACAATAATTAGTTCCTTTTGAGATTATTGTGACGGCCTATTGTCCAGGTCGGTTTTGTACAAAGTGTAGACTGGCGATCGGCCAGAAGTGAATATGAATCCAAATCAATCAATTTTATTCGGAGGAATAATCGTATAATCCACTGGTCAACATGGGAGATGGCCCATGGGTTTCTTTCAGATCAACACGGGGAAAATATAAACTCGTGGTATCGAAAGAGAATGTTTATATTTTGGCACAAATGTTGCCAGGTTGACTTTTCAACCACCTTTACGCTAGCAGAATGATATTGTGGTACTTGCGACATAGTAGTGATCGTGCTATGGGGTATCACGGGAGTGCGGTACTTGCGACACAGCGGTTGATCGCGCTGTGGGGTATCGTAGAGGCGGAAGACCAGTATCTCAAGCTTTTCAATTTCAACTTCTTTATTCTGAGATAAATTGTTATCGTCTATCAGTAAGTGTTATCTCTATCAAGACACATTGCCTGTAAAATCATATTTTCTTCGTTGAGAATCAAGCGTCAAATCTTTTTGATTTGTTCTAAATTAATTCGAGATTCAGACTGTCGTTGAAGCATTTGTTGCACAGTGACTGTCAAAAATCGAGAATGAATTGAGATCTTCTCAATTATTCAACTCATTATTGTCAGGCCGGTTCGGCAGCTAGGTATATGGGTGCCTAGTGGACAATAATGAGATTGTAATAGTTGCGAATTTCTTGAATGTTTGTTGATGTAGCTTCGTGAATTTCTTAAATGTTGTCTCTTAGTAGCTGAAGCATCTGTTGCTCAGTTATTCAAAGTTTTTTATCTGAAATCGCTATACAAATTGTTGAGATAAATATCAAAATCGTTTATAAAGCTGTCGAGGTGAACTTCTTGTTGAATTCTATAAACCTCTTTCCTATTGAAAAATTATCGTTATGAATATTTCAAGAATGGTTTCATCCTCAAGTAGTATTTTTAAAATCTTCAAAGTTTTCCAAAAGTATCTTAGTATACTCTATTATATACTTGCTGAGCGCCTCTTTCGCTCATTCTTGCTTTTGTTTAAATCTTATTTTACAGAGTTAGATAGTGGATGCAGTTGACTTAGTTTAGCTCGAAGCAGGGCAAGTCATGGATCGAGTTGATGTTCGGCTCAGAGTGTTTCTGTGTTTTGAGTTTGTCTACCAGATGTTTAGTTAGACTGGTATGGTATTCATATTCCTGAGTTATAATATTTGTTGTATTAGAATATTGTGGTTGTTGTATACCTTATGTCAAGGTGATACTAACAACATAAGACTGTATAAGAGAATTTTGTACCAAGAGTTGTAAGGTATTATAAGCATTTTTGGATTTCTTGTTTCCAAGTCTATAACCTGAAAAGATTCTTGGTAGTTAGGGGTCGGATGTCTTGTTTTAGATTTAATTTTGGCAGTTGATTGTTTGGTTGTTAAGGTTTTCCACGGTAGCGACCCATATCCCTGACCCCGGATTTGGGGGCGTTACAGACACCAAAGATATAGATGCCCAAGGTGAACGCTAAAACTCAACACGACCTTGAAAAATTGCATTAAACATGCCTTTCCCAGGTTCGAGTGACAGACAAACAAAAAAAACTATAAGCTTAAAACATTGTCTCAAAGTCTGACTGATCATGACGTAATTGTACAATCATATGTTTATCCATGAATCACAAATTATATAGGACTTGACAAACGATAGACACTTTTATATAAAATACCTCACATATGACCTTATGCAGATGTGTTTCGGTCTGAGCTAGAGTAAAATAATATTCATATAGTTTTAGCTAAAATTGTATCGCATTAATAAGTTACAGATCTATTTATCCGAGTATAAACATAATTAAGAGCATATAGGTTTATTGCTTTTAGCATAACTGTAGTTTCAAAAGTTGTTAGTCTTGGAAAACTTGAGAATTTTGTAGTTTGAACATTGCAAATTTGAGTTTTTGCACTCTCTTGCACAACTTTCAGTTATGTATGCACAATTTCACCTTCTCTTGCAATCTGGTCTGTCTACTTTGAATGGCTAAAACCATAAATATGTGTAATTGACAAAAATGAAACGGAATAAAAGCATGGATGATTCCAATTGTGACAAAAATAGATTACAGTAACTCATTCATAAATTGAAAGACCATATATTTAAAAAATATGATACCTGCAGCCTTGTTATTCTCTCTTCTTTCCGCTGAGCAAGGGCAACATAAACGGGTTTGGTCACTGGCTAAATGAGATATATAAATACAAAGCATCTAGATTTATAATCCTCGTCTTTCATCACTGTTGCACTATAATTATATAAATGACTGTCATTGAGTGTAAATGGAAGAAAGATTCAATGTCTCACCTCAATTTTGAATCCAGTGGAGACTTCCATTGCTAAGTATTAAAAAACTTTAACTCTTCAAACTTAAAGTTTAGTAACACCTCAAAATCAAAGACCACCTCCAATAACATGATCACCATTATCTGGCCATGAAGAAAAGGCCAACCAAGACCATTAACTGAATCTCGGCCTTATCTTCAGTGTTCTGCATCTATCCTCGGGTGATCTTCTAATCCTATAGAGAGTCAAAATAAGGAATACACATATAAACACGAATAAATACACATATAACGCACCATAGATTCATATATAATACTCCAATCGCCATAGAAGAGAACGCAAATCTCGGTTAGAAATTTCGTCAAACATGTAGATCGGTAAAAATATGATTTCATAATTGTCAAATCAAATAATTGATCATCAGTAAAAAACATATAACTCATCTGTTACAACCCATAGCTTTAAGAACAAACCCAACACATATATAATCAATGTGCTCGTTAAACTTAAAATATACCTGGATTATACCTAATAAATAGAGATTTGGGCGTGACACTGACAAATGCAATATATAACTCGTCTGCAAAAAATACGGATCACGAAAACATTGAGAAAAGAAAATAGAGAAGAAGACTTACCTGTTTGAGTCTTTTTCTTCGGACTTTTGAATTCAATTAACATATTCTTCAACGAAATTAGGTTAAGATGTGTGATGAAGATAACCATACATAAAGCTTGGATGCCCGTATATTTCAAAAAAAATAGGTTAAGATTTGTGGTGATGATAATGAAACGTAAACAAAAAATTTGAGAGAAAAGTATAATCAAGATCAGAGATAATGATGAGAATAATTGATTAGCATAATTTGTGATTTGATGGGAAATCTGATGGGTAAAAAAATTTGGAAATTTTGAACGTGTATTCATCTTTAATTAATTTTGGAACCAAATCTGATGATATAATTAACATTCACTCATTAATGAGATAAAATTTGAAATACATGGTCGTGTGATTTTGAGAAAGATGAGATGATTCTGTTGCTAAAATTAAGGAGCAGTTAGTTTAACATATTAATGTGGAGATATTGGAGATATTTTGAATAATAATGGATTACTAAATGGATAATCCATGGGTCATGATAAATATATGAGAATGTAGTACAAAAAATAGAAGTTGGGTAATTTTTTTTACCCATTGGGTAAAATGCTAAATGGGCAATACCATGCATTAAGAATATATAGATTTGATCATGTCTAGTAGAAAATTAAAACAATTAATAACACTGCAAAAGTTTTGCAAGGATATTCTATCTTATTATGATTATATAGTAACAAAAAATAGAGATATTCCTTTGGAAAAATAGTAAGAAAATAAAGTTAAATAAAGAAGAATATAGTACATTAATCACAACTAGCGTAAAAGCCCGTGCGAGGCACGGGCACTGAAATTTTTTTTCTCTTAAAAATGTATATATATTAAGATAATTTTGTAACTAAAAAAACTATAAATGATAAGATTTCAATTTTATCTCATATTCTTGTAGTTATTTTGTAATATTTTATACAAAATTTATGTACCAAATATTTTAATAATTTAATTATATTTCATAAAATTTGGATAAATATCAATAGGATAGTTTTTACATGTTCACTTTTAATTGCTGAAATATTAATTCAGTGTTAAAATGAAGTGAAAGCAGTTTTATCAAAATGAATATTTGAGTATAATATAAATAATTATATTAGTAAAATTGTCAATGAATAATATAGAGGTATGTAAATTCATGTGATTCTAACGTAGGCAGAAACATGTTACAAAATCACTTATTATTATGCAAAAGTCAATCTTTATCGTTCATATATACATACATATTGATACACATTTGAATTTAAATGTTTTGTTTTAGTCTAATGCTCATTACACAAATCAAAATTCTTTCTTAAAAATTTGGTAGTTTGAAAAAAAAATATCATAATTTTGAATTATTTTTTACATAAGTTTAATTTTTTTCAAATATTAAAATTGAAGTAAAATATGATTAAACGACCTTAATGACTTGTACATATATATGATTTTGGTTACATCTATAGTAATATAAGTATGTATTACAACTCTACCATTATATATTTTATTGATCAATTTATTATATTATAAGAAAATTCATATAACCATACTTTATAATTGAGTTATAATCTAATCAGTCATTGTCTATAATTATTGCAGTTTTGTAATATTTGTGATTCAAAAATCATATATTCTTTCATTCAATATTGAAAATTAGTTACGTTATTGTTTATACATATAACATAGAATCATTTTTAGAGTTCTCACCTTTTTAACATAAATTCAATTATTTTTCGCATTTTTTAAAATATTTGTGTTTTAACACCAATTATACATTTAAATTGCTGAAAGTTTAAATAGTATCTGGCCACGCCCGACGTCGACGCGCCAAATTGATGATGATTTATTTATGCTCTACTATGTTCGCACTTAACTATAAAATATAGCAAATGGGGCAAGTAGGGATCGAACCCAAGGGAATAGCGTTCAAAACTAGTGTAATGTAAAATGGTGGGGGGTTTTAAGTGATTGTGGTGTTTTATCAAACACCTTGCCTACAAGAAATAAATTGCTAGAGAACTATAACCAAATGAATTTACAATCATCCAATTTTACCAACACAACTAGGCACAATAAGTGAATTAGCAAGATTAAGAGATATTTGACCCAAGGATTAATGCAAATCAAGCACTTCAACCCAACAAATAAGCAAAATATATCCAACTCTACCTAACCAAGATAATTGGTGAAGCACACAATCACTTATTTCTCTTCTAAAAACACTAATTTAGTGAAGCACATAAATTAGCTCTCTTGACAATAGCAACCAATAATGAAGCACTATCAATTTAACCAAGTCAAGGAATTAAACAAAGAGAGGCTAGGACAAACCCAAGGATGAGAAGCTCAACCTAGGTATTTGCACTTGAATTTTGTGGATTTAGGTACACTAAATCTTGTGCTACTATAATGAATGAACTAACGATTACGTATTAGAACAAACAATTAGCAATTGAAGATACAATAAGAGTAAGGTGAAGCAACTTACAAATCTTCAAGCAAAATCATAGGCAATACAACACAAATATTCAAGATAGAGTGAAATAGATCTTACTTAAAATGGAGTGGGTGTAGTACAAGAAATGCTTCCTTGAGCCAAATATATGGAATTAGTTACTCATAATCAATGCTAGATTATGAGTAATTGATGTTTCTCTCTCAATTCTACTATCCCTAATTTTGTTCTTGAAGAGGCAAAGAAGAGAGGAAAAATAAGATGTAGGTTAAGATATTAGGTTAAGAGAGATGTTATGTTATTTTAATACACAGCAGCTCTGTACGGCCTGTTGAACGGCCGTACGGCTGCCCGTATAGAAAATCTGCTCCTTTGAACGGCCTGTTGAACGACCGTACAGCTGCCCGTACGAGATAAACTCTTCCAAAATAATGCATTAAACACCTCCCCGCATCACGAGTTTGCATCTTGGTCAAAAAAACGTGTTGTTCAGGACACGCTAGCCTGCCTGGATTATATACCAGGACCGGCCGACCAGCCCCATGGTCAACACCGGCATGTAAATCATGCTAACCGTGCGGTAAGACCCAGTGGCTGGGCTTCCCTGCGATACGCAAGATACACCGCGCCTTGTCTTGGTCAAAGTTTCCACTGTCTCTCCAACACGGCTACACGCAGGGGGCGGGTGAGGTTCGAACCCGTGACCCTTTGGATCAACGCTAGGCCTCGTTTCCACTGAGGCAGCTCTCACACTCTCACGAGTTTGCATCTTCTAACTTCCTTTTTGAATAATCTTCGCTTTCAAGCCCAAAATAATCCATCTTTTCAACAATTAGGCATGAGGCACTGAAAGATGAAAAACATAACAAATATTAATAAAACAACATTCGAAACTAACAAAAATGCAGAAGATTAAAAGACAAAACGTGTATAAAATACACGTTATCAGTATCAAAATTCTCTAATGACCCACATATTTAAAATTTTATATACCTAAAAATTATGTGATGCAACTGTTAATTATGTCTGATTTGATAAATAAGATTTACATATTTCTTAAAACTAAATTTTATTCTTTATTTTAATAATTTAATACCTACTTGGAGACGAATGTAAATAAATACATTTTTTTCCCGAACTCGGTTATATTTGTGTATAATTTAAAATTTTATCTTAAAATTTGATCTTAAAATTTTATTTTAAATTTCAATCATTTAAAATGGTAAAAGAGAATCGTAGAGTATACTCCATAGATGAAAATATTTTTTGTAATTATATTCTTAACAATATTCTAAAAATAACAAAAACCAATATATTATTTAGTCAAAATAAAAGAGAAATAATGGGACAAAATGAGAAGATGTGGTTTATCTAATAAGATTTTTAAAACATAGTTAAAACTAAGCATAGCATAATGGTTATGGCAAGAATTTGAGAGTGGAAGGTCAGGGGTTCGATCCTCGAGATTCGATCCTCTAGTGTAACATAATTATATACAATTTTTACATAATTTTTAAAAGGTTGGTGTTTTTTTATTTTTAGTAAATAAGGGTAAAATAGTAATTTCACAGCCATTAAAATGACATTTTTTACCCTTGTGTTGAATTATATTAAATTGTTAAAAGGCTAAATAGTAGGTCAACTAAAAATCTCTAATGTGACTCAAATATTTAGACTTTATATACCTAAAAATTATGTGATGCAATTTTATTTTATTTTTGACAGGAAATACATTTCATAAATGAAATATAATTAGATACAATCTAAAAGAGTTTCCTTCGATCAAGAAGCGTACATCATCTAACCGAAAGTCACGCATGTTGCCCCCAGACATTTAGACAATAATGTGATGCAATTATTAATTAATTATGTATGATTTGATAAACAAGATTTACATATTTCTCAAAACCAAATTTTTTTTTATAATTTAATACTTACTTGGAGAGGAATGTAAATAAATACATTTTTCCCCGAACTCAGTCATATTTTTGTGTAATCTAAAATTTTATCTTAAAATTTAATTTTAATTTCGATCATTTAAAATGGCAAAAGATAATCGTAGAGTATGCTCAATAGATGAAAATGTTTTTCGTAATTATATTCTTAGCAATATACTAAAAATATTAAAAACCAATATGTTATTTAGTCAAAATAAAAATAAAAAAATTGGGACAAAAGAAGAAGATGTGGTTTATCTAATAAGATTTTTAAAACATACTCAAAATTAAGTATAGCAGAATGGTTATGTCATGAGTTTGAGAATGAAAGGTCAAGGGTTCGATACTCGATGATAACATAATTATATCGAATTTTTACATAATTTTTAAAAGGGTGGTGTTTTTATTATTTTTTTCAATAAGGGTAAAGTAGTAATTTAACAGCCGTTAAAATGGTACTTTTTACCCTTGTGTTGAAGTATAATCTATCTATCAATACTATGCTATATGTGGTTGGTAGTTTGGTACACTCAATAGCAACTTTTGGATTTTGAGATGGATTAATAAAAACCATTGGATCTAATGCTAAAAGAACATTCTTTTTGAATTGAAGGCCTGGACTTGGCACTGAATGACTTATAATATATAAAATACTCATTTTTTGGTACACTCAGTAGCAATCGTTGGATTTTGAGACAGATTAATGAGAACCATTGGATGTAATGCTAAAAGAATATTCTTTTTATAACATATAAAATACTCTTATAGGTTCTAGGTTCGAATCCCATCAATAACATATTATTATTAAATATTTATATCATCTTATAAACTATCTCAATGTTCGATTCCCCTCAACAACATATTCAGTTAAAAATTTATATTATTTATTTTCACCATATTGTTATTAAAAATTTATATTACTCCTTCTGTCCCACTTATTGCATCCCATTTTGACTTTTCAAAGTCAAATTCATCGAAATTTGATTGTAAATTATAATTTATTGGTTTATATTTTTACAAATTTAAAAATCAATTTTAATAATACTTTACATAAATTTTCTTATGATCATTGTTTTGTAATTTATATGTTTATCAATATTTATTAATTATTAGTCAAAACTCGATCAGTTTGACTTTCAAAAGTCAAAATTGGGGACACAGGAAGTATATTATAAACTATTCCAAAAATTTCAAGATTCAATTTCCGTCAACAACCTATTAAATTTAAAAAGTCATTTATCAATTTTCAATATACAAGCAAAAAATTATCATTTAGAATACTATTAAATAAATATTATTATATTTTATTATCTTCTATAATTTATTTTCTTTCTAATTTAAAAACAAATATTAAATTATAAATAATAAGATAAAATTATTAAATATTAGAATAAAAATATTTAAAATCTTCCACGGGTTACAAGATAGATTTTTGTCACACATTAATCATTGTTCTAAATGTTAAAAAGTTATTGTGGAAATAACATTTTTCTAAATAATAATTGTTGTTTGACTGAAATCTCCCAATAACAGTCAAATTTGGACTCTAAGTACTCAATTTGGATTCTTGGAATCCAACGAAAATGACAGACAGATGTGTATTGTAAGTTTGTAACCGTCCCACGTCCCAGTGACCCACCTTCGTTTCTGCCCAACAAGTGGGCCTGTAACAATGATGTATGACGAGAAATGGGCCACTGGGCTTCTAGAAGTTCGAGTTTGAGCCTTAAGAGGTAAATTCTTTGTTACTCACCACAACTTTTTTCATACTAACTTGTGTATTCAGTATTTCGCTTATCTGCCATGTTTTGTAAATTGTAATTAAATAAATAATGCTATGGAACCCAAATTAATTCCAAAAAAAATTCCTAAATGACACGTGTTTTTGTATGCATAGTACATGTTCGTTAGATTGTCCAACCCACTTGTACCTTATTACAGTTCATCAAAAACATTTTGCACTAACCTTATTACTAAAGGTAAAGGAGAAGATCTGTTTTCTCCAGTGTAATCTAGTTATGAATGACTGAGCTAATAAGCCACTCGACTGCAAAGGTAGCTAAGCTAAGGGATTTCTTTCAAGTCAATTGCTAAGACCGGATACATTAACAGCTTGTTCCGTATACTTTCGTGAAAAGGAAATACAATACCCTTGATATACTGCCGTGTACATAACAATCAAATGAAGTTCATTAGTTCACTTGGACATCTGCATTGCCGTGTACATAACAATCAAATGAAGTTCATTAGTTCACTTGGACATCTGCATTGTCAAGGTGGGCACATATTTATTGCCTCTGCAAAGTACTTGCATGTAATTCGCACATGCCTTGATTGATCATCCACTTTTGCGTATTCATATGTCTCAGTCTCTCTTATTTTGCATACCCTTTCGGCATTGGTCATTTTTACATCGCTACATTAGTATTGCTGCTGCACATCCTGAGCTGTGTGTTTACTACGATTGTGCCAGTGTTCGACTTTTGTTTACTATATATGAATGTGTTAGGTTTCGCTTATGCATAGATGCTTAAAAACTATTCACCATAATCTTTCATCAACTAGTTCTAATTGATGATTACTTCTGTTCAGCTAGTACTAATTGATTACTTCAGTTCAGCTAGTTCTAATTGATTACTTCAATGTAGATGCCAAATTAATGATTAGTGATAATAACATGCATTTATTATCGAATTATTGCATCATTGTAAAGTTTCTTTTTCATGATCACTGAGATAATTTTCTGTTGGAATGATGTGTGGAATGTCCTTATTCAAAAAGCCATACATCATTGCTTACATCATTTTAATTCATAATGTATGTCTATCCTAGAATTCGAACCTTTCCGTCTTAACCACAAATATTTGCAAATCTCTCTCTTCACAGTGGTCCATAGTCATTTTTGGGGCTATATATAACTTTTGCTTATTAGGATAAGTATAAGATCATCACCCGTTTCATCCAAATATACAAATGAGTCACTCATTGTAAAAATGACTCAATTTAGTCACCAGTTTGAAAATTTGTATCATCTTAATCATTTAAAAGTTGAAAATTATTATCATTTTAGTCATTTCTAGACGATCTTCATGATACAAATTTTAAAAATAGTGACTAAATGGAATCATTTTTGTAATGAGTGTGATACGTTTGGATGAAACGAGTGATGACATTGATATTTATCCCTTTACTTATTTGAGTCCAAAAATATTCTAGAAGGCGCCAAAGTTACATTATTTGCACATTAAGATACTGCTCATATACAAATTGATTATCTATAAAACTCCATCACCTCCAGCTCCAGTTTCAGTACTCTAACTTCAGTTCTCCTTGAAAGTTTGAGTGACCCTCTTATAAACAACAACGAGGTTTGAGTGACCCTCATATAAACAACAACGAGATAGGGTCGAAGAATGACTAATAAGAGCACTCTGCCACTCTATGAAAGGATTCATCTTAGAAACAGCATACCTCGAGCAGTGGAACTCCTAATCCTCTTCCTTCTCATTATTCTCCTTGCCTATCATCTCATCTCTCTTAAACACCATGGAATCCCTTCCCTTCTCGCCTTCCTATGCGAGTCCTGCTTCACATTCTCTTGGATTCTTGTTATCAGCAGCAAATGGAATCAAATCAAATACATACAATATCCCGATCGACTCTCATATTTGTTAGTTATTACTTCTCCTACTGCATGTTACACTTTCTAGTTGACTTTTTTTAAATACACTGCGCTGGTCATAGGCGCACACACTGATGCACAGAATATGAATGCATGTTTGTGTATATATTTGCCGTTTCGTGATAATGGACATAATTTTTAACCATCTTATTACATAATTTAATATGAAGTTAATTATGTGTGATTAACGTTTGTAGGGTGTCTGAGCTTCCAGCAGTAGACATGTTTGTTACCACTGCTGATGCTGAACTAGAACCGCCTATACTGACCATGAACACTGTGTTATCACTGTTGGCAATTGATTATCCACCTCAGAAATTATCTTGTTACTTGTCGGACGATGGTGCATCTCCTCTCACATACTACTCTCTGGTTGAAACCTCTAAATTTGCTAGAATTTGGGTTCCTTTTTGTAAGAAATATGAAATTAGTATCAGAGCTCCTTTTAGATATTTTACTAGCTGCTCCAAACCATCTGAAGACGATCCCTTCGAATTTCAACAAGAATGGAAAACAGTCAAGGTACCATCTCAATTTATTACAACTTACAGAGAGGTGCGTGTTACGTCTATTTTCTGTCTTCATACCGATCAATTAAATCATGTGTATGTATTCTTTCATAGGATAAGTACAAAATGCTATGCCAAAAGATTGAAGATGCGTCACAAACTTGTGTTCCTTCTGAAGTTTTCTCAAAGGTGGACAAAAAGAATCATCCCACCATTTTAAAGGTACCTGCTCTATGTATGTGTAACATGAAGCTTTTTGTACTGATTGATGCCTACATTATATAATACAGCGAAAAGTCGAAAACATAATAATGTCTATAAACCTCTTTTGAGGCTACATAATTATGTAAATGTAGCAACTTCTTTTAGCAATATATGATTTTAGTACAATACTAGTGAACTTTTTGTCATGGACTAAAATATGTTTGCGACTACTTAAATTTACTATGGTGTATATGGACACGGGACTATATATAATGCCTACTGGCTGATATATCATATACAAAGAGAAGAAGAGAGATAGTTAATAATTTCAGCCGCCTTGCCTCTATGTATTGTAAGCTAGCAGATGAATATTGATCACTACACATTTTGCAGGTAGTAGTTGATGAAGAAGTAGGTCTTCCCCACCTAGTCTACATCTCAAGAGAGAAGCGTCCAAAGCATCCACATAATTACAAAGCTGGAGCTATGAATGTTCTGGTATATAAACACAATTTCGAGCGCTTTGAATTACATCTGAACTTATATATTGAGTTATTGAATTTTTTTTTTAGGCATTCACTGATATTGTCTAATTAAATTATTATCTAAATTAGCTGTCTTCCTAAAATTGTTAATTACTTAGTTGACGGTAAAATAAAATAAAAATTAGTTAATAGAACTAATTTATTTTATGTAACATTGTAATAGCATATTTTTATTTTTCTATTTATCTGTGATATTACGGTATGATATGTTGATGAATGACTACAACTTTTTTACTGAACAGACAAGAGTGTCAGGATTGATGACAAATGCACCTTTCATTCTGAACGTGGACTGTGATATGCACGTGAACAATCCACAAGTTATTCTCCTTGCAATGTGCATGTTTCTTGGTGTAGATAATGAAAAAGATTGTGGCTTTGTTCAGTTCCCTCAGCACTTTTACGACGGCTTAAATGATGACCCTTTTGGAAACCAAATGGTCGTCTTATTTAAAGTCAGTAGCAATTGATTTTATCCTAGTTCATCTCATTTAAATATTAAATGGTTTCCATATTCAGTTAATTAAAGTTTATGTTTATCCTGTTTCAGTTATTGAGTAGATGGACATTAACTAATCGTTATGTAAATTATATAGTACTTTGCGCAAGGACTAGCGGGAATTCAAGGACCTTTCTACGGAGGAACGAATTGTTTCCATAGAAGAAAAGTAATCTACGGGTTATCGCCCGTTCACAAAGCTACCACAGGTATGAATATTACTTTGTACGATTTTTTCAATCACTACATATTTGTGTCCTGTGTTTCCAAGATGTATAAGATTAATAAAATTGTATATCTAAGTTGTGTAGATATTTACGTATGTTCACCTCTGATTGTTAGGAAAACTTACTGATGAGAACTTGGAAAGAAGGTTTGGGAAATCGAATAAATTGAAGGAATCAGCTGTGCAAAGTTTATCAGCATCCCCATGTAGTCAGAGTCAGCGTGGACTATCCAGCTCTATGGAGGCTGCAAACCTAGTTGCTGGTTGTGCCTACGAACACGGTACCTGCTGGGGAACAGAGGTAATTTTCTCTTGAACAAATTTCCTTTCGCCATCCTAACTAGAACAAAATTATAGGAACTAGGCATACACATTTGATGGTTTGTCTAAAAGTGACCAATTGATTCACAAAATTTCATTAAAAAACAAACATCTTGCAATTGTTTGACCCATTTAATTTAATTTAAGTTATTGCTTCACTTTCCTAAAATCCACATGGGTAATGTGTTATATCAGGTTGGATGGAAATATGGATCTGCAACCGAAGATATCCTCACTGGACTTGGAATCCAAGAAAAAGGATGGAGATCTGTATATTGTACGCCAGAACCTCCAGCGTTTTTGGGATGTGCTCCATCATGTGGACCTTCCACAATGAACCAAAGCAAGAGATGGGCTACTGGGCTTCTTGAAATTCTATTTAGCTTTAAAAGTCCAGTTATCTCTACCATTAATGGGAATCTCCAGTTCAGGCAATGCCTAGCCTACATGTGGGTCTTAATTTGGGGTTTACGCTCCATTCCTGAGTTGGTCTACTCTCTTCTGCCTGCCTATTGTATCATTACCCGCTCACACTTTTTGCCCAAGGTAAAATAAATCACATCTATTTTGATCTGATACCCTGTAGTTGTTTATTCAAAAATTTAACTCAGATAATGCATATTGGTAATTATTTAGGTGAACGACCCAGCTATTCTTGTTCTTGTCGCAATTTTCATGATTTACAATTTATACACGCTATCAGAGTACCTTAGAACTGGTTTATCTGCTCGTGCCTGGTGGAACAACCAACGAATGGCAAGAATAAATTGCACGTCATCATGGCTTTTTGCCTGTTTCAGCATTATTCTAAAGCTCATAGGTTTATCTGAAACGGCTTTTGAAGTAACACAAAAGAACCAAGCCACAGATGATGGAGATGACCAGAAGAATATAGATTCTGGCAAGTTCACATTTAATGAGTCTCCAATCTTCATACCAGGTACCACTATTGTGCTAGTTAACTTGACAGCTTTGGCAGTAGGAATGGTAGGTTTTCAACGTACCAATTTCTATGAGAGTGAAGTGGGAGTAGCAGAAATGATATGTTGTTTATGGGTAGTGTTGTATTTTTCTATATTTTTCAAAGGGCTGTTCGGGAGAGGGAAATATGGGATTCCGTCTACTACTATCTTCAAGTCCGGAGTATTGGCACTTGGGTTCACGCACTTCTGCAAATGGTCTGTGAAGGCTTGAGGTATAAATAAATTTTTTAGGATTATTATAGTAGTTGGATTCATTGGTTAGAGAATAAATTGAAGGAACAAGAGTGAGGCTGTCCCTGCGATGGCCTAGGACAGTTGATATAGTTTTACAAGTTGATGTATCTGTAAATGAAATTATGCTTGTTTGCTTTGTTTAGTAATCAGAAGTAGCGTTACAACTTACAACCATATTAAAAATGCGGGCCTCAACCACGGTTATGACATTTTGGTCAGTTTTGCACATTAAAACCGACCACAACCCTGGTTAGTTGAAAGTTGTAACCATTTGTAATCAGTTATTGTTGGTTCATCTGAAATACGTGCTCATTCTCGTGTCAGGCCATTTCAGTGTATCAGATAGAAGTAAAGGTTGGAGTGATTTCATTTTCATAAAGAAAGTGAGTTAATGAGAATCAAATCAAATTTTTAGAATCGAAGAGGAATATAACTTCTATCTTGGGTTTTTATATTACATGTAATTTTATTATCATGATCGATTTTTGGCATGTTTAACTTGATTTTTTTGAGGTTTTCTACATGCTGGTTTCATGTGGAGAGATTCCCCAGGAAGAAGTTGAATCAGGAAAAAATAGTAGAACCGTAGAGAAAACGATAATGGTTTCAATAATTTTACTCAAAACCATAACAATGGTGTCCTTGAATGACCAACAAATAATAGAGTATAGTGGAGGGAGTAGAGTGTATCATTCTGAACACAAAGGATTCCATACAGGAAAAACAAATAAGGAAATTTGATGATAATGTTCAAATACGGATATGTTTCCCTACTGTATATTTTTGTCTGGTGAAATCAACTGGGGGCTAATTTATGCTGAAATCCGATTTAATCGAAATTTTCCATGTGGAAGTCTGATTCAATCGAAAAAAAATCAGTAGAATCCTAACTTAGGAATACATAAGAAAAGCTTTGGACTTGCTGTTAGAAGAACTTAACCTGATGTCAGATTTCGGTTGGCAGAGAATGATCACTCTAACATTGTGAATTTTATCCAAAATATCATTACTATTATCAGTTGAAATTGAAATCTCCCCTCCATTGTATTTTGTACGTCAGATATGAACAGTCCAAGAATTTGGACTCAACCTGATAGACATGTATATCAGGAAATGGCCCACTGGGCTTCTCGAACTTTTCTGTTTATAGGTATTTCATTTGTTACTAAGCACAATTTATTTGTCTTTTTTACACAGCAACTTTTGCAAAGTACAATCTATTCATTTGTAGTCTGATTTTATGATATGTTTTGTAATAATGCATATTACATGTTCGTTAGATTGTCCAACCCACTTGAAAGGACTGTCACTGCCTGGTAGATAAAAATTAAATGTTGTTCATTATTTCAAATGTTCATTTGCAGATGGGGATGGGCGATTGGGCGCAATTTATAGCATTTTCGTCCTTGTAATCTCTTATTTTGCAAGCACTTTCGGCCTTGCTAAGTTTTAACATCTTTAGATTCGTAATAAATCAATATTGCTGCTGCACTTCTTGAGCTGTGCGTTTACCATGAATGTGTTAGAGTTCTAATAGATTACATTAATTCAACTAGTTCTAATAGATTACTTCAATGTAAACACCAAAATTTATGATTAGTGATAATAACATGCATTTTGTATCGGATTAATGCATCATTTTAGTGTTTTGTTATGACACTGCATTTATCTATAATATGAATGCTTCCGATAATTGTCTGTTGAAATGATGTGGAATGTCCTTATTCAAAAGGCTAGACCTCATTGCTTACATCATTTTAATTCATAAATCATGTCTATCCTAAAATCCGAACCTTTCGTCTTAAACATACATATTTGCAAATTTCTCTCTTGACGGTGGTCTATAATCATTAATTGCCAAAATTACATTATTTGCACATAAAGATACTGCTCTGCTCGGCTAATACCTATAATCACCTCCCCTAGATTAAGTGCTCTAAGTTCAGTTCTCCTTGAAAGTTTAGGTGATGCTCAAATAAACGACGAGATTAAGTCGAATAATGGCCAACAAGAGCACTGCACCACTGTATGAAAGGATTTATCTTAAAAACAGCATAACTGGAGCAGTGGAACTCCTGATCCTCTTCCTTCTCATATTTCTCCTTGCCTATCATGTTATCTCTCTTAAACATCACGGAATCCCTTCCCTTCTCGCCTTCCTCCTGCTTCACATTCACTTGGATTCTTGTTATCAACATGAAATGGAATCAAGTCAAATACATACAATATCCCGATCGACTCTCAGAATTGTTAGTTACTTCGCCTGCTTCATGTTACACTTTCTGACCATCTGTCAGAGAAAAAATGACGAACGGATATTCGACTGGTTTTTTTTACACAGCTGCTGGTCGTAGGCACACACACCGATGCACACAATATGGATGCATGTTTATGTATATATATGCCATTTTATGACAATGGACATGCTTTATAACCATTTATGTATATAATTTAGTACTCCGTATAAAGTTAATTCTGTGTAATTGATGTTTGTAGGATGTCTGAGCTTCCAGCAGTAGACATATTTGTTACCACTGCTGATGCTGAACTAGAACCGCCAATAATGACCAGGAACACGGTGTTATCACTGCTGGCAGTTGATTATCCACCTCAGAAATTATCTTGTTACTTGTCGGACGATGGTGCATCTCCTCTCACATATTACTCTTTGGTTGAAACCTCTAAATTTGCTGGGATTTGGGTTCCTTTCTGTAAAAAATATGAGATTAGTACCAGAGCTCCTTTTCGTTATTTTACCAGCTGGTCCAAAATATCTGATGACGATCCCTTGGAATGTCAGCAAGATTGGAAAACAGTCAAGGTAACTGGGCTTGCTTGCATATCTAGTATACCTGAATACATTATTTTTATAACTGGTACACTTTAACCAAAGTTTTCAGAAATGGTATAGCTGGGAAGTTGATCAACAATTCGCCACTTAAAGTGGCGAAAGGTGTTGAATTTCATTTCAATAGCTTTCGCCACTTTAAGTGGCGAATTCTTTTGCATTTTTTTTTTTGCCCATTGGAAGATTTTTTTTATACTTTCGTAGTATTCATTTTAATAGGCTTAGTAAAGTAATAATAAATAATTTTCTTTTGTTTTTTTACTATGTATTGAAGAATTTACCTCCGACTTTGGTACAATACTAAAAATCTCCAAAAATTATTATGTCTAACTATGTTATTTTTTGTTCCGAACATGTCAACTTCACATAAAATTCCTAACAATTCTTTCGTGGAGTCATGTTTAGGGGCATAAAAAACATATTTGTACATGATATTTTTCATTCTTTTTGTTCCGTATTAAAGTATTGACGTTCTACTTTTGTATAAGCTCAAAACGATGAATAAATATAATGTGCAAATATATGTGAACATTAGTAAGAAAATTTGCACTTGTGGAAGATGGAAATGTCACCATATGCCTTGTTCTCATATAATGTGCAATTATTTTTTGGTGAATTTTGACTTACACAAAAGTAGAATGTCATTACTTTAATACAAAATAAAAAGAACGAAAAAAAAAACATTCAAATATATTTTTTATGCCCCTAAACATGCCTACGCAAAGAAATACTTAAGAATTTCATGTGGAGTTGCCATGTTCGGACCAAAAAATAACATAGTCAAATATAATATTTTTTACTATTTTTGGATTGTACAAAAGTAGGATATAAATTCTTCAATTTGGAGGAAAACAAAACAAAAAAAAATATTTATAAATACATTTTCTAAGCCTATTAAATGGCTAAAAAAAAGTATGAAAATGTGTCAAAATTTGGTTAAGTGCTGGAAAAAACAAAAAAAAAATATTAAAAGGATTCGCCACTTGAAATAGCGATTCCTATTGAAATAAAAATCAATAGAAATCGCCACTTCAAGTGGCGATTTCCTTTACCTTTTCTCATCTATACCATTTTTGAAAAGTTGCATTCAAGTGTACCATATTTGATAACAGGTACTGAAGGTATACTAGAAATGCAACTGAGCTAGGTAACTGCTCAATTGCTTATCAGTCAACCCGCTTTTAAAATATACTTGTGCTGTTAGACCAACTTTAATCATTGATTAGCTTTCCGTGTACCATAAGTCCATAACCTTCACTATCAAAACTTATAGAAATTTGTGAGGTCTATTTTTTGACCTCGTACAGATCAATTTAATCATTCGTATGTATTTTTTTGTAGGATAAGTACGACATCCTATGCCAAAAGATTGAAGATGTCTCACAAACTTGTGTTCCTTGTGAAGTTTTTTCAAAGGTGGACAAAAAGAATCATCCCACAATATTAAAGGTAATTACTGACTATGTTTGTGAGTGTTATGGAACATTTTGTACTCATATATGCCTACATAATTAATTACAACAACAGTAACATAATTATTTCTAAAAGCCTCATGAGGCTCCAAAACGATGTAAATTAAGCAACTTTTTTTAGCAGTATATGTTTGTAGTACAGTACTAGCAAACTCTCTGTTATGGACTTCAATATGTTTGTGACTACTGACTGAAATATCATATACAAGGAGGAGAAGAGAGATAATAATTAGTAATTACAAAATTAGTATTCATTATACATTTCGCAGGTGGTAGTTGATGAAGAGGATGGTCTGCCCCACCTAGTCTACATCTCAAGAGAGAAGCGTCCAAAGCATCCACAAAATTTCAAAGCAGGCGCTATGAATGTTCTGGTATATAATCACAATTTCAAGCGGTAACAGCAACATATATGAATTATATATGAATTTATTTATTTATTTATCTTTTTTAGGCACGCGCATGATCTCCGTTACAAGATATTCCTGCCTTAACAGATCTGTTTGTAGTCTTCTAGGTGATACAATAGGGGCGTGGGGAATCAGCTTCAATTTCATTATATTTTATCTCTCAGGAAACAATAATAGATCAAGGTTCAAGTATGATATTGTCTGATTATATTATACCAGAATCAGGTGTCTTTCTGAAACTGTTAGTTACTTAAAACTAACAGTAAATACTATAGAAAAATTGTATAAATTTCATCTGTCCTATGGGCTCAACCTCCTCATCACGTTGGCCATATTTATTGAATCTTACAAAAGCCGTAGCAAAGCAAAAGCCGTAGCAAAGCCCTACACGACTTTCGCATACTAGTTTTAACATATAACCAACTATTATAGCCACCCACTGCCCACATTGGAGTATACCACCTTTCTGCTCCAACATATTTTACATATTTATTATTTAATATTCATTCTAGCTATTCAACTATTATAGCCAACTCCTTTGGAGATGCTCTTAGTTGTGGAAAAAATCTAGAAAAAAATATATTTGAAAATAGTATTAACTTCTTTTATCTAGAAATACAATATTATTGTTGTTATTTTTATATCAATCTGTGATATTACGATATGATATGTTGATAAGTGATTACAATTTTTTTACTGAACAGACAAGAGTATCAGGATTTATGACAAATGCACCTTTCATTCTGAACGTGGACTGTGATATGCACGTGAACAATCCACAAGTTATTGTCCCTGCAATGTGCATGTTTCTTGGTGTAGAAAATGAAAAAGATTGTGGCTTTGTTTAATTCCCTCAACACTTTTACGATGGCTTAATTGATGATCCTTTTGGAAACCAAATGGTCGTTATGTTTAAAGTCAGAACCATTCTATTTTATCTTAGTTAACTATAATTAAGTTATGACTGGTTTCTATGTGCATTAAATTAAGCTTATATTCATCCCGTTTCATTTATCGAATAGATGGACATTAACCGATTGTTATGTGAACTTTATAGTATATGACACCAGGACTGGCGGAAATTCAAGGACCTATCTACGGAGGAACAAATTGTTTCCCTAGAAGAAAAGTTATTTATGGATTATCGCCCATTCACAAAGCTAACACAGGTATGGAAATTTGGTTGTATGATTCCTTCGATCACTGCAGATGTATGTGATTAACACACTCTATTTTCTAGGTCGAATAGATATTTACGTTTATTCATCTTCGATCTTTAGGAAAACTTAGTGATGAGGACTTGGAAAAACAGTTTGGGAAATCAAATGAATTTAGGAAATCAGCTGTGAAAATTTTATCAGCATCTCCACGCAGTCACAGTCAGGGTGGACTTTCCAGCTCAATGGAGGCTGCAAACCTAGTTGCAGCTTGTACCTATGAACATGGTACCTGTTGGGGAACAGAGGTAATTTCCCCTTTTGAACAAATTTCCTCTTACATATTATTCATTGTATTTTATCTTTTAGGAAATAATAGATCAAGGTTCAAGTATGCTTTTGTCTGATTATATTATACCAGAATCAGGTGTCTTTCTGAAACTGTTATTACTTAAAACTAACAGTAAATACTATAGAAAAATTGTATAAATTTCATCTGGCCTGTGGGCTCAACCTCTTAGGTAAAATTTTAGCCAAACTCATCACGTTGGCCATATTTATTGAGTCTTAGCCGTAGCAAAGCCCTACACAACTTTCATATTAGTTTTAACATATAACCAACTATTATAGCCACCCACTGTTCACATTGCAGTGTACCACCTTTCAGCTTCAACAAATTTTACATATTTATTATTTAATATTTATTTTAGTCGACTATTATAGCCAACTCCTTTGGAGATGCTCTTAGTTGGGAAAAAATCTATAAAACAAATATTTGAAAATATTTTTAACTTCTTTTAATCTAGAAATATAATCTTATTGTTGTTATTTTTATATCAATCTGTGATATTACGATATGAAATGTTGATAAGTGATTACAATTTTTTTACTGAACAGACAAGAGTATCAGGATTGATGACAAATGCACCTTTCATTCTGAACGTGGACTGTGATATGCATGTGAACGATCCACAAGTTATTCTCCGAGCAATGTGCATGTTTCTTGGTGTAGAAAATGAAAAAGATTGTGGCTTTGTTCAGTTCCCAAAATGCTTTTACGACGGCTTAAATGATGATCCTTTTGGAAACCAAATGGTCGTCATGTTTAAAGTCAGTGCCATTCTATTTTATCTTAGTTAATTATATTTAAGTTATAGCTGGTTTCTTTGTGCATTAAATTAAGCTTATATTCATCCCGTTTCATTTATCAAATAGATGGACATTAACCTATTGTTATTTGAACTTTATAGTATATGACAATAGGACTAGCAGGAATTCAAGGACCTATCTACGGAGGAAGAAATTGTTTATAGAAGAAAAGTTATGGGAAATTCTCAATGGTACACCTGTATAATTGTGTTTTCCCGATGGTAACCAAAATGTTTTTTGCTTCTCAGGGTACCATCGAAGTATCAACTCGTTCTCAGCCATGCCACTACCATTGGTATTTTGTTTGTATGATGTTGTTAGCAACAATCAGTACATTGGATGTTTATGGCTGTTTTTGTATAAGACTGATTATCTATATATTATGACATTGTTATTAGTTCTCATTTGGCTATTATTTTTGTCATTTTTGGTTGTTTGTATGGTCATAATTGCCTTAATAAACGTTTGTTTAATGTTTTGTTATCGGTAGTGGCATGACTGGGAACGAGTTGATACTTCGATGGTACCACTGAGAAGCCAAAAACATTTTGGTTACCATCGGGAAAATCCAATTCTACAGGTGTACCATTGAGAATTTCCCAAAGTTATTTATGGATTATCGCCTATTCACAAAGCTAACACATGCATGGAAGTTACTTTGTATGATTCCTTCGATCACTGCATATTTATGTCCTGCATTTTAAGATGTATATGATTAACACACTCTAATTTCTAGGTCGTATAGATATTTACGTTTATTCATCTTCGATCTTCAGGAAAATTTAGCAATGAGGACTTGGAAAAACAGTTTGGGAAATCAAATGAATTTAAGAAGTCGGCTGTGAAAATTTTATCAGCATCTCCACGTAATCACAGTCAGGGTAGACTTTCAAGCTCAATGGAGGCTGCAAACCTAGTTGCGGCTTGTACCTATGAACATGGTACATGTTGGGGAACAGAGGTAATTTCCCCTTTTTGAAGAAATTTCCTCTCGCCCTTCTAACCAGAACAAAATTAAAGGACCTAAACATATGCATTTTATAGTAGGTTTAAAGGCAAAAGAATAATTCACAAATTAAAATTCACTAAAACAAGCTTCTTAGGATATTTGGACTCATTTAATTTAATTTAATCTAATAAAATACTATTCTAAAATCCACATGGCATAATGTGTTATCAGGTTGGATGGAAATATGGATCCGCAACCGAAGATGTCCTCACTGGACTTGGAATCCAAGAAAGGGGATGGAGATCTGTATATTGTACGCTAGAACCTCCAGCCTTTTTGGGATGTGCTCCACCATGTGGACCCTCCACAATGATCCAAAATTCCAAACCAAGAGATGGGCTACTGGGCTTCTTGAAATTCTATTTAGCTTTAAAAGTCCAGTTATCTCTACCATTAATGGGAATCTCCAGTTCAGGCAATGCCTAGCCTACATGTGGATCTTAATTTGGGGTTTACGCTCCATTAAAGGCTCACACTTTTTGCCCAAGGTAAAAATAAATCACATCTATTTGATTTGATACCCTGTACTCTTTTATTAAAAATATTAACTCTCTGATATTCCATATTTGTAATTATCCAGGTGAACAAACCAGCTATTCTTGTCCCTGTCGCAATTTTCTTGATTTATAATCTGTACACACTGTTGTTATTATGTGTATAGAGTTTGTGAATATATTTTAGTATGTGTGTTGTGGAACAGAATAAGGAAACAAGAAGCTTAATTTTTTCTGTTATCTTATTGATCGAACTTTACCTCCTTATATAATGGGAGAATACAAACCAAATACATGAATGATAATAAAAGATACATGATCAGATACATCTCCTTGATTCTATGAACCATATTTAATGCACTCTTCAAACTTCTATGAGATTAGTTTATCCAACATATTCCTCCTTTAAACTAATTCCTTTCGATCCTTCATTCCCATCATCCTTTTGTAAGTATCTAGAAGAGCTTTGGACATTGGTTTAGTGAGCACATCTGCAACCTGGTCACGACTAGCAACATGACGTAAATGCACTTTCTTCTCCTTTACATGCTCTCGAATAAAATGGAATCGAACATCTATGTGTTTGCTCCTTTCATGATGTACTGGATTCTTGGCAAGCTCAATTGCAGACTTGTTGTCAATGCAAACTTCAGTTGATCTCTGTTGTGGGATTCTCAATTCACTAAGTAACCTTCTTAACCAAATAGCATGACAAACACAGTGAGAGGCTGCCACATATTCTGCCTCACAGGTTGATAATGCCACTATCGGCTGCTTCTTAGAATACCATGTAAATGCAGTGTCTCCCATAAAAAACAAGTAACCAGATGTGCTTTTTCGTTCATCCACATCTCCACACCAATCACTATCAGAATATCCCAGCAATTTGTAGTTCTCAGTTCTGGAATAAAATAATCCCAGAGATTTTGTTCCTTGGATATATCGCAGAATTCTTTTTATTGCCTTCCAATGTGCTTTTTCGTTCATCCACATCTCCACACCAATCACTATCAGAATATCCCATCAATTTGTAGTTCTCAGTTCTGGAATAAAATAATCCCAGAGATTTTGTTCCTTGGATATATCGCAGAATTCTTTTTATTGCCTTCCAATGTGACTGTTTTGGATCCTCCATGAATCTACTTAAAATCCCAAGACTATAAGCAATGTCAGGTCTTGTGCAAGTAAGATACCTCAAGCTTCCAACCAAACTCTGATATAAATTTGCTTCTACTGACTTTCCTCCCTCAAATTTTGAGAGTTTGACGCCCTGTTCCATCGGAGTTGCTACTGGATTGCAGTGCTCCATCCTGAATTTCTTCAAAATATTGTTTGCATATGCTTCTTGAGAAATAAAAATGCCTGACTTTTCTTGCTTCACCTCAATGCCAAGAAAATATCTCATTAAACCCAAATCTGTCATCTCGAATTCTTGAGTCATCTCCTTCTTAAATTCCTTAATCATCTCTTCATTGTTGACCATAAACATAAGATCATCGACATAAAGTGCAACAAATAGTAATTTACCTTGTTTTTCTTTGACATATAGAGCAGCCTCATAAGGACATTGAACAAATCCATTCTTCTTAAAGCAGGCATCAATTCGAGTGTTCCAAGCTCGTGGCGCCTGTTTTAAACCATATAGTGCTTTAAACAATCTCAACACCATTCCTTCTTTACCTGGTTTTGCATATCCAGGTGGCTGGTTCACATATACTTCTTCTTCGAGCATTCCATTTAAGAAAGCTGATTTTACGTCCATCTGGTAAATAGGCCATTTGTTTTGAGATGCTTGAGAGATTAACAACCTTATTGTCTCCATCCTTGCTACAGGTGCGAAAACCTCATCATAGTCTATTCCAGCCTTCTGTCGATAACCCTTTGCTACCAACCTCGCCTTATATCTTTCCACTTCTCCTTGAGCATTCAGTTTCTTCTTATAAACCCATTTAACATCGATGGGTTTACATCCTTCTAGAAGTTTCACCAGTTCCCAAGTTTTGTTCTTTTCAATAGCTTTGATTTCATCATCTATTGCATCTTTCCACATCTTATCTTTTACTGCTTCTCCAAAGTCTATGCTTTCTGCATCAGCCACCAAACATACTAAGTGTACTTCACCATGTTCATATATATCTTGTAAACTTCGAGTTCTAGGATTCCTGGGCTCATCCTCATCTGATTCTTCATTTTCAGCATCAGAATTTGTTGCTAAAATCTTAGAAATCTGAATATCATCTTCTGTTTTTTCTTTTCCATGTGCTTTACTCCAACTCCATGTATCATCTTCTTGTATCTTTACATCTCGACTCACAACAACCTTCTGTAGGCTTTTGTTTTCTCATCATAGCCAATAAAAATATATTTCTTGCTCTTATCATCCAACTTTGTTCTCCTTTGATCAGGAACATGTGAATATGCCACACTCCCAAAAACTTTCAAGTGTGAAACAGTAGGCTTCTTTCCACTCCATAATTCTTGAGGAGTTTCATCCGTCAAGTTTGAATGTGGACATCGATTCTGAATATAAACAGCACATTGCACTGCTTCCGCCCAGAATTCTTTTGGTAATTCCTTGCTCTTTAACATTGATCGAACCATGTCTAAGATTGTTCGATTTTTCCGTTCAGCCACGCCATTCTGCTGTGGTGAATAGGGGGTTGTTAAGAACCTTCTAATGCCATGTTCTTCACAGTATTCCGTAAAAGCCTTCGATGTATATTCTCCTCCTCTATCAGAACGCAATCCCATGATTTGTATTCCTGCCTTCTTTTCAACCAACACTTTGAATTTCTTGAATACTTTTAATGCCTCAGATTTTTCATTTAAGAAATAAACCCATGTTCTTCGAGAATAATCATCAATGAAAGTGATGAAATACCTCTTGGAACCATATGATCCAGGTGTGATAGGACCACATATATCTGTATGCACCAACTCGAGAGGCTTTGAAGCACGATAAGTTGCCTTTTTCTGGAATGAACTCCTTGTATGTTTTGCCAGCACACAATCTTCACAAAAACTGCCTGTATGATCCATGCTTGGTATTCCATGAACCATCCCTTTGTTTGTCAACTCCTTCAAACCACCATAGTGTAAGTGTCCAAGTCTCTTGTGCCATAAAGTTGCTTTATACTCTGACTTTGCTTGTAAGCATTTCTCCTGTATATTCTTCAGATTCAACTTGAACATTCGATTTTGAGACATTTCAGTTTTAGCAATTGTCCTGCCATTTTTGTCCTTTAATATCATGACTTTGTCACCCATAAAGATTGAGTAACCTTTTTCGAGTAGCTGTCCAAGACTCAGAATATTATTCTTCATGTTAGGGACATAGTATACATCTTCAATTCTTCCTTGTTTGCCATCTTTTTTAGTAAAACATATTTCACCCTTTCCTTTCACTTCTATCTTCGATGAATCTCCGAATGACACAACTCCATTATTTATTTCCTTTAAATCAGTAAAGAGATGCTTGAGACCAGACATATGGTTGCTGGCCCCACTATCAAGATACCACAAAACTTCATCTTCAGGAATCATACCTTTGCAGGCCATTAGTAGAACACCTTCATTTTGTTGTTCCTTTGTTTCGACTAGATTTGCATTTTCCTCAACCTTCTTGTTAAACCAGCAATCTTTGGCAAAGTGTCCAAATTTTCCACAATTGTAACATTCTACAGATCTGCTTCCTCTTCCAGAATATGATCTTCCACCTCTGCCACGATCACGACCACGTCCTTGGCCACGCCAATTTTGTTCATTTATCTGCATTTTTTCTTCAAATCTGTTGCTCACAGGACCACGTCCTCTGCCTCGAGTAAAACTCTGTCTTGTACGTCCACGTCCTCTTCCTCTACTTTATTGTGTATATAGTACTTTATCTTTGTCTTCAACTGAGACATCAGTTTTCAATACTTGAGATTCTGTCTCCACCTTCTTTAATAATCTTTCTGAATATGCTTGCAGAGATCCCATCAGTTGATCAACAGTCATGGTCTCTACATCATTTGACTCTTCAATAGTAATTCCAACAAGTTGCATTTTTGTATTTAAAGATCTTAATATCTTCTCATTTACCCGTGCATCTTCAATTTTTTCTCCATAATTCTTCATTTGATTCACAACAGAGGAAACCCTCGTGAAGTAATCCGGGACTGATTCCATATCTTTCATATGTAAAGACTCAAATTCACCACGTAGAGTTTGTAATCGTACCTTTTTTACTTTGTCAACACCTTTAAAATTGTTCTGCAAAATCTCCCAGGCCTCCTTTGCTTTTGTTGCAGATGCAACCTTCTCAAACATGCCTTCATCAAGGCCCATATGTATGATAGACAAAGCTTGTTGATCTTGTTTTCGTAACTTGGCAAGAGCGTTTTTCTGACCCTGATTTAAAGCTCTTTCATTCTCTGGTTCATCGTATCCTTTGTCAATGATTTCCCATGCCTCCTGTGAACCAAGCAACGCTTTCATTCGTAGACACCAGTGGCCATAGTTTTCTTTGGTAAGTTTTGGAACAACAAAAGAATTATTCATGTTTGTAAACTCTGATATGACCTAAACTCTAATCGTAAACTCTGATGGTTGTAAACTCTGATGGTAGGCTCGGGTTTGGTTAAGGCTTTGATACCAAACTACTATTATTATGTGTATAGAGTTTGTGAATATATTTTAGTATGTGTGTTGTGGAACAGAATAAGGAAACAAGAAGCTTAATTTTTTCTGTTATCTTATTGATCGAACTTTACCTCCTTATATAATGGGAGAATACAAACCAAATACATGAATGATAATAATAGATACATGATCAGATACATCTCCTTGATTCTATGAACCATATCTAATGCACTCTTCAAACTTCTATGAGATTAGTTTATCCAACACACACATTCGGAGTACCTTAGAGCTGGTTTATCTGCTCATGCATGGTGGAACAACCAACGAATGGCTAGAATAAATTGTACGTCATCATGGCTATTTGCCTGTTTGAGCATTATTCTAAAGCACGTCATCATGGCTATTTGCCTGTTTGAGCATTATTCTAAAGCTCATACGTTTATCTGAAACGGCTTTTGAAGTTACACAAAAGAACCAAACCACAGATGATGATGATGGAGATGACCAGAAGAATATGATATCTGGAATATTCACATTTAATGAGTCTTCAATTTTCATACCAGGTACAACTATTTTGCTAGTTAACTTGACAGCTCTGGCAGTCGTAATGGTAAGTTTTCGACAAACCAATTTCAGTGAGAGTGAAGTGGGGGTAGGAGAAATGATAGGTTGTTTATGGGTAGTGTTTTATTTTTCTATATTTTTTAAAGGGCTGTTCGGGAAAGGGAAATAATGGAATTCCATCTGCAACTATCTTCAAGTCCGGAGTATTGGCATTAGGGTTCACGCACTTCTGCAAGTGGTCTGTCAAGGCTTGAGGTATAATGAAATTTTTTTAGGGTTATTATAGTAGCTGGATTCGTTGGTTAGAGAACAAATTGAAGGAACAAGAGTGAGACCGTTCCTGCGATGGCCTAGGACAGTGGATATAGTTTTACAAGTTGATGTACCTGCAATTGAAATTATGCTTGTTTTGCTTTGGTTAGTAATCAGAAGTAGCGTTACAACTTACAGCCATATGAAAAATGCGGGCCTCAACCACGGTTATGACATTTTGGTCAGATTTGCACATTAAACCCGACCACAACCCTGGTTAGGTTTGAACCATTTGTAATCAGTTATTGTGGGTTCATCTGAAATACATGCTCATCCTCGTGTCAGGCCATTTCAATGTATCAGATAGAAGTAGAGGTTGGAGTAATTTCATTTTTTTTTTAAAGAAAGTGAATAAATGATCAGTGGAGTTATGCGAAATTATGTAAATGCGCTCTTCAAATTTGATTAATCTGTTCGAAAATGTTTGTCCGGAAGTTGGATTGGTTTGAAAATCATAAACATAACTCAGGTATTCTATAAATATGGGTATGTTCTACTACATTATATTTTATGCAAAAATCTGGTTGAATCGAAAATTTTAGTATAAATTTTTTTTAGTGACCATGAATTTTAGTTAAAAATCAGTAAAATCCTAACCTACGGATGCAGACAGGGAAGCTTTCAAAATTGCTCTTGGAAGAACTTAACCTGACATAAAATTCCAGAGAATGGTCACTTAACATCATGAATTTTATTTAAAACATCATTGCTACTATGAATTATACAGTAACTGACATCAACAATCCAAGACTTTAGACTCAACATGAATTCTGGAAATCCATCATCATTGTTGCATCGTCAAATGGGCCTGCAAACTTTTCTATTTAGGACTACCAGGGGCAAATGTTTGCTGGTGGAAACACACACGAAACGTTAATCCTAATAAACGGTGAAAACATGTATATTTGTTTACAGGTAGTATTTAGTTACTGAGCACAATTTATTTGTCTTTTTTTTACGCAAACAATTCATTTGTAATAATGCATACCTTTTTTAAATTATTTTCTTCAGTGTGATCTAGGACTGTACTGCCGTGTGCATAAAAATTAATTGATATTTATTATTTCACATGTCCATTCGCAATGTCGAGATGGGTGTATGCAACCCTTGCGTTTTCATCTGTCCAAGTCCAAGTCTCTCTTATTATAAGGCATAATGCATGTATTTTATATCCTAAAATCTCAACCACCACAAATATTTGCAATTCTCTCTCTTGACTTTGGTCTATAATCATTGTGAGTTTATTGCATTTCACATCTCTAACTTTACTCCAATTTCAATTATGTATATATAGTTTTATAAATTATATTTTACATTCTCAAACTTAAATTATAAATCGAATCACTCACAATCCCTTATACGTTTTCACTTTTCTATCAAAAATAATATTGGTTTTAACAAATTTATTGACAAATACGATATAAAATTGTTGCAGTGATGATATAGATTTTAGATTTTAAACATGTAACTAATTTTACACTTTTAAAAATTTTAAATTATAATTTAATATAATTTTTTGACCATTAATATTAAATAAATTATAATATATTTATAAAAAAATTGAACTAATATGTTTTCATTAAAGAAAGTTGTGACTACTATGATATATGAAACGTATAAAATCATTAAAATATATTTGTACCATTTTAAAATATAAATTATATAATCACTGCACAATTTTATATCGTATTTGTCAATACATTGGTTAAAAGCAATATTATTTTTGATAAAAAAACGTGTAAGGGGTTGTGATTAGAACAATGATTTAAAGTTTGGAGTTGCAAAGTGCAATTTATGAAACTACATATACATGATTGTAATTGGAATAAAACTAGGGGATGCGAACTGCAATTAGCTCATTGTATTTGCTAAATTTACAATATTTGCTCATAAAGTGTAATCTACAAAATTCCATCACCTCCACCACCAGGTTCAGTACTCTAACTTCAATTCTCCTTGAAAGTTTAGGTGACGCTCGCATAAACAACATCGAGATAGAGTCGAATAATGGCCAACAAGAGCACTGCATCACTGTATGAAAGGATTCATCTTAAAAACAGCATACCTCGAGCAGTGGAACTCCTGATCCTCTTCCTCCTCATCTTTCTCCTTGCCTATCATGTTATCTCTCTTGAACACCACGGAATCCCTTCGCTTCTTGCCTTCCTATGCGAGTCCTGCTTCGCATTCACTTGGATTCTTGTTATCAACATGAAATGGAATCAAGTCAAATACATACAATATCCCGATCGACTCTCAGAATTGTTGGTTACTTCTCCTACTTCATGTTACACTTTCTAGTGGACTTTTTTTTTTTTTACACAGCTGCTGTTTATAGGCACACAACATGGATGCATGCATGTTTATATATATATATATATATATAGAGGTTTGGTCCACAACCACCGTTGGTTGGACCAGCCACCAGCAGTACCGCAACCGTTCATTGCGGCAGTACTAGCCGCAACCTTACCGCAACCGTTCATTGCGACAGTAAGTCTTACCGCAATGGTTCATTGCGGCAGTATTTATTAGTTGTTTAATTAAAAATACATAGCATTAGTTTGGGGAGTCGAACTCTTGACCTTTTAGAAATTATACAAAACTTTTCCCACTCCACCAACTTTTCTATATCAATGTAAACAGTATTATCTTATTTATTATTTAAAATTATTAATTTGAAATATATTGATTTATAAATTTAATAAAAAATACAAAATTAAAACCATTCGTTTGGATTCAAACTCTTGACCTTTTCCAAATGATACAAACATTTTGCCGCACCACCAACTTCCACTCTTGCAAGTTTAAGCAAAATTATCTTACATATTATTTTACATTATTGTAATTTGATATATATATTTATAAATTAATAAAAAATAGTAAATTAATAGATAATAACATATGAAATGTGTATAGACGGGTTAATGAACATGGGAACAACTTCCAACCACGTGACATTTAAATTATTAATTAATTAATTTTTGAAACAAATTTAGGAAAAAAATGTTATGTAAAGTCAAAACTTGAAAATAATGAAATATATATTATTATAATCTAAAAAATGAAAAAAATAGCATAAAACATTAATGTAAGTTAAAATGAATGAAAGTGTTAAGAAAAAATTTATATTGAATATTTTAAATAGAAAAAATAACAAAAAATGTTACCATCCTGATTCATTTTTCAACAGTTATCTAAGATTGAGATGTACATGTCATTCCATCAATATTTAAACTACGTAACATGTAAAAAATATCCATAATACATTATTAAAGATACTTTTAAGTTAAAATTAATATAGTTTATTATTTTGATGCATATTTGAAGATTTAAAAATAAAACAAAAAAAAATAAAAAATCATAAATTACTGCCGCAATGACTCATTGCGGTAGTTTTTCCTGCCGCAATGTTTCATTGTGGCTCTGAAAAATTTTACGGCATTAATTATGGTTGGTGGTTGGTAATAAATGAACCACCTGCCGCAATGAAACAATGCGGCAGTTGGCATTTAAGGCTTTCTGCCGCAATGAAACAATGCGGCAGGCGTGAAATCTGTTTTCTTTAAGGTAACAGAATTTGTCTTCTTCTTCAATTTATTTTTTTCAAACAGCAGAAAAAACCAACGATTTTCAAGGTTTTGGAGCTCAAAAATTCATCCAAAATTAAGGTTAGTGCTCTATTCAATGGCTTCATTTTTATTTAGCTCTTCTAGTTCATCTAGTGAACATAATGGTGATGATTATGTTACGCCGCCCGTTAAAAAAAATCATGTTTCTCGTAAATTATTTCTTGATGATGTAGATATTGATAATTATTATAGTACTGTTCGTAAACGTAGAGTGAATTACAATGTTCATAAAGATAAAATGAATGTTGATGATGTTGGTGGGAAAAAAAATGATGGTGGAAAGGGTAAAAACAAGATAATTATTAGTGATGGTGATGATGAAACAGATGAGAAATTTGGGATGGGAAAAAATGATGTTGAAGGAGATGAGGATATTAGGATGGAAAAAATTGATGATGAGGAGGATGTTAGGATGGGAAAAAATGTTGATGAGGATGTTAGGATGGGAAAAAATGTTGATGATGAGGATGTTAAGATGGGAAAAAATCATGATGATGAGGATATTGGAAACGAAAATTGTGATTTTACATTTGCGGATGTTAATAAGATTGTGCCTTGTGTTGGAATGATTTTCGATACATTAGATGAGGCAGAAAGTTTTTATAGAAATTATGGTCGAAATGTCGGATTCGAGATAATCATTAGGAATACTCATAAACATCAACGGAGTCATGATCCATCATCCCGTTTGTTTATTTGTAAGAAGGGTGGAAGAGTAGCACCGGAATCGGATTATCTTGGTAAAGGAAAACGACGCATTAGGGATGTAGATCCACGAACGAATTGTCGTGCTCGAATGTACGTATGTCACCTAGTAAATGTAAACAAATGGAAGGTAACTTTGGTTGATTTGAAACACAATCATGCCATGGTAACACCGGATAAGAGACAATTTTTTCAAACATCACGCAATATCGATCCGATCACCCGATCATTAATTGAGTTGTTTAACAAATCGGGGATCGAGACGAGTAAAGTGATGAAATATCTAGGTGAGACATGTGGAGGAATTGAAAATTTAGGGTTTTCTAATCAAGATGTACGCAATGTCATACGGGATATTCGGCACCGAGTGTTTGATTCCGGTGATGCGGAGTGTGGCTTGGTCTTATTACGAAAGTTACAACAAGAGAATGCGTTTGGTCATTTCTTCTATCGAGTGGATGTGGATAACGAGAATCGTGTTAAAGGTTTGGTGTGGGTTGATCCTCGATGCATGAATGCTTACAAGAATTTTGGTGATGTGGTGACGTTCGATTCAACTTATCGAACGAATAGGTATTGTATGCCTTTCATACCTATTACGGGAGTGAACCACCATTACCAAAATATTTTGTTTGGATTTGCACTCATGAGAGATGAGACCGAGACTTCTTATCAATGGGTTTTAGAAACTTGGTTGGAAGCCGTTGACAACAAACCTCCCACTACAATAATTACCGATCAAGATATTGCTTTGGGAAATGCTATTGCCACGGTTATGCCCGAAACAAAACACTTATATTGTACATGGCATATAAGTAGTAAATTTCCCGAGAAGTTATCTAGTTTGTACACCATATATCCAGAATTCAAAACGGATTTTAATGCATGTGTGTACAAGTCGTTGTCACCCACGGAATTTGAAGGTAGATGGGTGGAATTGGTCGAGAAGTACAAACTTGAGGATCATGTTTGGTTAAATGAAATGTATCGCATTAGACATCAATGGATTGGTGCTTACACAAAGTCGCATTTTGCCGCCGGTATGACCACTACCTCTAGAAGCGAATCAATGAATGCCTTTTTTGATGAATATGTGCAAGCATCTACCGGTTTGAAAGAATTCATTGAGAATTCCCAAAAGGCTTTGGAGGCACAATATCTTAGGGAGGTTAAAAGTGACTACGAGAGCGAAGAAAGGGAAAGGAGACTAGTATTGCAATCATCCTTGGAAATTCATGCATCCGAAATTTACACGAAAGAGATGTTTAGGCGTTTTCAAAAGGAGCTTCTGAAAAGTACATCTTATGTCGTGACGAAAGCTAAAGGTGGGTGTCATTTATTTAAAATGTTCTTGGTTGAGAAGTCTACCATGTCGGAGGATCGTAGAAGAAGCTATCGGTTGACGGCCCATATTGATGGAAAGATTGAATGTGTTTGTAGGCAATTTGAACATTCCGGGATGATTTGTAAACACATGATCCGTTACCTAGACAAGAAACAAAAAATACGTATTCCGAATGATTACATCATGTCTAGGTGGACAAAAAATGGCAACAAAATTGCCGGACCTCTACCTTATACCCCTCCCGTTCTTGGTAATGTTGGTGAATCACAAGCATCAAGGTATAGTGCACTGTGCAAAGCATTTCAAAATTTAGGCGCTGTTGGTAGTTGTTCGGTCCCACGTTTCAATTACGTGATGAACTTGATTGAGCGAGAGAGGTGTCACGTGGAAAATGCTTTTCCACAAGAAGATAAGACCGAAAAAATCAATGAGTCGTTTCCTCAAGAAGATTGGGATCATGATCCGATATTCGATCCTCCAATGTCACAAACTAAGGGACGAAAGAAGGCGGCAAGATATAAAAGTGGTATTGAAACGTCAACTTCAACAACAAAACAACGAAAGTGCGGAAAATGTGGGTTGGTAGGAGCAAACCATGATAGAAGAAATTGTCCTGGCAATTAGTTTCAATTTTATTATGTAATATTTGATCAATGCAATTGTAATCTTAATTTTCAATGTAAGGTACAAATTTGCAATCCATGCAATATTGAAATATATTTTGATCTTGTTATTTGATTGTATTATTATTTTGTTAATTTTGCTCTGAAAGTAGTTAGTTGTATTGTTGTATTTATATTGGTTGAGATTGTGTTGATATGGTATTGCTGTGTTTATGTGGTTGAAACTCCATATTGCAGTTTATTTTGCTGTATGTTTCTTAGTTTATTCCAGTTTTTCGAATATTAGGAAAAAAACAGGGGAAAACAGGGGAGGAGAGAGAAAAGCTACTGCATAAACTCTATCCGCAACGCCTCATTGCGGATAGCCGCAACCCCTCATTGCGGATAGAGTTTATGCAGTAGCTTTTCTCCCTCCTCCCCTGTTTTCCCCTGTTCTGTTTTTTAATTTTTTTTTGGAAATGCAGTAGTTGAGAGAAAATCAGTTTTTTTTTTCTTTTTAGAAATGAAAAATAATATTTTTCTATTTTTCTGGAATTTTAGGATGAAACTATATTTTATTAAACTATATTTTATTTTTCAGGAATATCGTTAGATATATTTTTGTTAATTGAATTTGAGACACATTTTAAGCTAATAATACAAAATGTTTAGAATAAGCAACAAAACAAGATTTTAATTCATTAATAAATAATTTGGGAGGGGCTAAACCATCAAAATACAATTTTTTTATTTCCATGCCCGTGGTAGATTGGTAGCCTCCTTCTCCCTCTACGGATCTTCGTGCCCGTACAATTTCTTCAAATATGCAATCTCCATTTTAGCCTCTTCCAAGGTTTCTTGGAGATCTTCAACCTTCACCTCCAAATCAATAACTTGATCTTCAAGAACCAAGATCTTTACTTTAGCTTCTTTCAACTTCTTTTGTAAAATAGCCTCCTTTTCATTTTTTGCATCCATGACAAGTTAGGTTGATAAAGAAAATGAAAAACTTAGGTTGGAGAAAAAATTGAAGAAAATGAACTTAGGTGGTTGATAATGAATTAGAGTGAGTATTTATAGAAAAAAATTGAGAGTAAAAATCTTAAAATTCAAAACAAAATTTAATGAACTTGAAAATAACATTTGAATTTTTGGGAATGTAATTTGATGTCTCGTAAAAAGCTGAGAAAGCTAGCCGCAATGACTCAATGCGGCAGTAGATTCCCAGCCGCAATGCCTCAATGCGGCAGATAACGTCAGCTGGCGTCATTTTTGGGAATATAATTTTTGGGTCATTTTTGGGAATATAATTTTTGGGAATATAATTTTGACTAGAATAGACGGCCGCAATGTCTCATTGCGGCAGCGTCTACTCATATTCCCAGCCGCAATGCCTCAATGCGGCAGATAACGTCAGCTGGCGTCATTTTTGGGAATATAATTTTTGGGTCGGGAATATAATTTTTGGGAATATAATTTTGACTAGAATAGACGGCCGCAATGTCTCATTGCGGCAGCGTCTACTCATATTCCATTTAATATTTGGAAAAAACGAATAAAACGATACTTTTTTTTTCGTATTTTAATTTCATAATATTCCATTTAATCAGTCATTGCGGATAGGATGCAGATTTTTTTTTTTAATTTCATAATATTTTATGTGCAAATCTTAAAAACGAAAATGTAATTTTTATTCGTAATATTTAATTTAAAATTCGAACAAATTGAAAAAAAGTATTTTTCCAAATTTTGAATTTAAAATTGTCAAACATAATAATTAATTTATTTCTTTTTCCAAATATTCCTTTTAAATATTCGGAAAAAACGAATAAAATATAGTTTCATCCTAAAATTCCTGAAAAATATATTTGTCATTTTTAAAAATAATAAAATAGAGTTTAATCCTAAAATTTCCGAAAAATAGAAAAACACTCTTTTTATTTCCAAAAACAGGGAAAAATTTGATTTTTATGAGCAAAAGATAAAAAAAAAAATAGAATCGAGGAAAAAAAATGGGCTTCCCGGAAGGTCACCCATCCTAAGATTACTCCAGTTCAAGCACGTTTAACTACAGAGTTCCTATAAGCTCAAATCCACCCGGCCAGGAATGCCACATCTGCCGACTAAGGTACAGAAAATAATATATAAACTAAATCCACACTGCCGCAATGAGTCATTGCGGATAGGATTCAGATTTTTTTTTTTATTTTAACATAATATTTTATGTGCAAATCTTAGAAACGAAAATGTAATTTTTATTCGTAATATTTAATTTAAAATTCGAACAAATTGAAAAAAATTATTTTTCCAAATTTTGAATTTAAAATTGTCAAACATAATAATTAATTTATTTCTTTTTCCAAATATTCCTTTTAAATATTCGGAAAAAACGAATAAAATATAGTTTCATCCTAAAATTCCTGAAAAATATATTTGTCATTTTTAAAAATAATAAAATAGAGTTTAATCCTAAAATTTCCGAAAAATAGAAAAACACTCTTTTTATTTCCAAAAACAGGGAAAAATTTGATTTTTATGAGCAAAAGATAAAAAAAAAAAAATAGAATCGAGGAAAAAAAATGGGCCTCCCGGAAGGTCACCCATCCTAAGATTACTCCAGTTCAAGCACGTTTAACTACAGAGTTCCTATAAGCTCAAATCCACCCGGCCAGGAATGCCACATCTGCCGACTAAGGTACAGAAAACAATATATAAACTAAATCCACACTGCCGCAATGAGTCATTGCGGATAGGATTCAGATTTTTTTTTTATTTTAACATAATATTTTATGTGCAAATCTTAGAAACGAAAATGTAATTTTTATTCGTAATATTTAATTTAAAATTCGAACAAATTGAAAAAAAGTATTTTTCCAAATTTTGAATTTAAAATTGTCAAACATAATAATTAATTTATTTCTTTTTCCAAATATTCCTTTTAAATATTCGGAAAAAACGAATAAAATATAGTTTCATCCTAAAATTCCTGAAAAATATATTTGTCATTTTTAAAAATAATAAAATAGAGTTTAATCCTAAAATTTCCGAAAAATAGAAAAACACTCTTTTTATTTCCAAAAACAGGGAAAAATTTGATTTTTATGAGCAAAAGATAAAAAAAAAAATAGAATCGAGGAAAAAAAATGGGCTTCCCGGAAGGTCACCCATCCTAAGATTACTCCAGTTCAAGCACGTTTAACTACAGAGTTCCAATAAGCTCAAATCCACCCGGCCAGGAATGCCACATCTGCCGACTAAGGTACAGAAAACAATATATAAACTAAATCCACACTGCCGCAATGAGTCATTGCGGATAGGATTCAGATTTTTTTTTTATTTTAACATAATATTTTATGTGCAAATCTTAGAAACGAAAATGTAATTTTTATTCGTAATATTTAATTTAAAATTCGAATAAATTGAAAAAAAAATATTTTTCCAAATTTTGAATTTAAAATTGTCAAACATAATAATTAATTTATTTCTTTTTCCAAATATTCCATTTAAATATTCGGAAAAAACGAATAAAATATAGTTTCATCCTAAAATTCCTGAAAAATATATTTGTCATTTTTAAAAATAATAAAATAGAGTTTAATCCTAAAATTTCCGAAAAATAGAAAAACACTCTTTTTATTTCCAAAAACAGGGAAAAATTTGATTTTTATGAGCAAAAGATTAAAAAAAAAATAGAATCGAGGAAAAAAAATGGGCTTCCCGGAAGGTCACCCATCCTAAGATTACTCCAGTTCAAGCACGTTTAACTACAGAGTTCCAATAAGCTCAAATCCACACGGCCAGGAATGCCACATCTGCCGGCTAAGGTACAGAAAACAATATATAAACTAAATCCACACTGCCGCAATGACTCATTGCGGATAGGATTCAGATTTTTTTTTATTTTAACATAATATTTTATGTGCAAATCTTAGAAACGAAAATGTAATTTTTATTCGTAATATTTAATTTAAAATTCGAATAAATTGAAAAAAAAAATATTTTTCCAAATTTTGAATTTAAAATTGTCAAACATAATAATTAATTTATTTCTTTTTCCAAATATTCCATTTAAATATTCGGAAAAAACGAATAAAATATAGTTTAATCCTAAAATTCCTGAAAAATATATTTTTCATTTTTAAAAATAATAAAATAGAGTTTAATCCTAAAATTTCCGAAAAATAGGAAAACACTATTTTTATTTCCAAAAAGAGGGGAAAACAGGGGATAGCCGCAACCCCTCATTGCGGATAGAGAGAGAAAAACAGGGGAGGAGAGAGAAAAGCTACTGCCTAAACTCTATCCGCAATGAGGGATTGCGGCTATCCGCAATGAGGCGTTGCGGATAGAGTTTATGCAGTAGCTTTTCTCTCTCCTCCCCTGTTTTCCCCTGTTTTTTTCCTAATATTCGAAAAACTAGAATAAACTAAGAAACATACAGCAAAATAAACTGCAATATGGAGTTTCAACCACATAAACACAGCAATATCATATCAACACAATCCCAACCAATATAAATACAACAATACAACTAACTACTTTCAGAGCAAAATTAACAAAATAATAATACAATCAAATAAACAAGATCAAAATTAACTAAAGTCCTAGATTCCTCTGTTGTAACCCGGCATTAGTCATTCTCCGCGCTTCCCCTTTAAAAACCTCCCAAGCTATGCGATATCGAAAAGTCATAACATCATATACAGGGTCCCACCGTGCATCTTTCAATGATATGCCGCCAAGTATAGCATCCATATACTTGCAAACATACACACCACAATCAGAGCCGCCTTGTTGCTTCGGTCGATCCGTAATGAACTTCACATCCATGAAACCGTCTTCAACAAATCTCAAAGGTTCCAAGAAATGAAGCATGCACGGCAATAATTTTTCCTACAAATTTACCACAAAAAATTAAAAACATATTCAAAAAAGAACAAAGAAATAAGTAGGAAAGAAATAGATAACTATGAAGAGCATAGATTACCATGACATAAATCTCCTTGGCGTATGCCTTTCGTAAGTCACAATGTCGAGCATGGTCCCGGAGAGGATCAATTAAAAGCAATTTCATTCTTTCAAGGTTCACAACAAACAAAAACCAATGACTACCTGTGCATACGGGGAACAAAGCAACATCACACATGTGTATTGGTGGCCCAAAGTGCTGGTCTTGGTAGGTAAGATAGAACTGTTCCTGGTCTTTCATTTTCTCCGGAGTTTTACAAGTTGGATGCATCTGCAGATAGGAGAAAATTAGTTATGAAATGCAAGAATTATTTCAATTTCTTTATTTCTTGCATTTTATAACATTATTTCTATAATTTTGCATTTTAGACCTTCATTTCTATATTTCTTGCATTTTAGACCTTCATTTCTATATTTCTTGCATTTTATATCCTTATTTCTATAATTTTGCATTTTAGACCTTCATTTCTCTATTTCTTGCATTTTAGACCTTCATTTCTATATTTCTTGCATTTTAGAACCTCATTTCTATAATTTTGCATTTTAGACCTTCATTTTTCTATTTCTTGCATTTTATATCCTTATTTCTATAATTTTGCATTTTAGACCTTCATTTCTCTATTTCTTGCATTTTAGACCTTCATTTCTATATTTCTTGCATTTTATAACCTTATTTCTATAATTTTGCATTTTATACCTTCATTTCTCTATTTCTTGCATTTTAGACCTTCATTTCTATAATTTTGCATTTTTAAATGCAAAATGAGGCAATAAGTTATGAAATGCAATAATTAACCAAATTAAGGACTAAAATGCAAGAAATTTGAATTGATTTACCTACACGTCGGAGAAAATTAGTTATGAAATGCAAGAATTATTTCAATTTCTTTATTTCTTGCATTTTATAACATTATTTCTATAATTTTGCATTTTAGACCTTCATTTCTATATTTCTTGCATTTTAGACCTTCATTTCTATATTTCTTGCATTTTATATCCTTATTTCTATAATTTTGCATTTTAGACCTTCATTTCTCTATTTCTTGCATTTTAGACCTTCATTTCTATAATTTTGCATTTTAAAATGCAAAATGAGGCAATAAGTTATGAAATGCAATAATTAACCAAATTAAGGACTAAAATGCAAGAAATTTGAATTGATTTACCTCCACGTCGGAGAAAATTAGTTATGAAATGCAAGAATTATTTCAATTTCTTTATTTCTTGCATTTTATAACATTATTTCTATAATTTTGCATTTTAGACCTTCATTTCTATATTTCTTGCATTTTAGACCTTCATTTCTATATTTCTTGCATTTTATATCCTTATTTCTATAATTTTGCATTTTAGACCTTCATTTCTCTATTTCTTGCATTTTAGACCTTCATTTCTATATTTCTTGCATTTTAGAACCTCATTTCTATAATTTTGCATTTTAGACCTTCATTTTTCTATTTCTTGCATTTTATATCCTTATTTCTATAATTTTGCATTTTAGACCTTCATTTCTCTATTTCTTGCATTTTAGACCTTCATTTCTATATTTCTTGCATTTTATAACCTTATTTCTATAATTTTGCATTTTATACCTTCATTTCTCTATTTCTTGCATTTTAGACCTTCATTTCTATAATTTTGCATTTTAAAATGCAAAATGAGGCAATAAGTTATGAAATGCAATAATTAACCAAATTAAGGACTAAAATGCAAGAAATTTGAATTGATTTACCTACACGTCGGAGAAAATTAGTTATGAAATGCAAGAATTATTTCAATTTCTTTATTTCTTGCATTTTATAACATTATTTCTATAATTTTGCATTTTAGACCTTCATTTCTATATTTCTTGCATTTTAGACCTTCATTTCTATATTTCTTGCATTTTATATCCTTATTTCTATAATTTTGCATTTTAGACCTTCATTTCTCTATTTCTTGCATTTTAGACCTTCATTTCTATAATTTTGCATTTTAAAATGCAAAATGAGGCAATAAGTTATGAAATGCAATAATTAACCAAATTAAGGACTAAAATGCAAGAAATTTGAATTGATTTACCTCCACGTCGGAGAAAATTAGTTATGAAATGCAAGAATTATTTCAATTTCTTTATTTCTTGCATTTTATAACATTATTTCTATAATTTTGCATTTTAGACCTTCATTTCTATATTTCTTGCACTTTAGACCTTCATTTCTATATTTCTTGCATTTTATATCCTTATTTCTATAATTTTGCATTTTAGACCTTCATTTCTCTATTTCTTGCATTTTAGACCTTCATTTCTATATTTCTTGCATTTTAGAACCTCATTTCTATAATTTTGCATTTTAGACCTTCATTTTTCTATTTCTTGCATTTTATATCCTTATTTCTATAATTTTGCATTTTAGACCTTCATTTCTCTATTTCTTGCATTTTAGACCTTCATTTCTATATTTCTTGCATTTTATAACCTTATTTCTATAATTTTGCATTTTATACCTTCATTTCTCTATTTCTTGCATTTTAGACCTTCATTTCTATAATTTTGCATTTTAAAATGCAAAATGAGGCAATAAGTTATGAAATGCAATAATTAACCAAATTAAGGACTAAAATGCAAGAAATTTGAATTGATTTACCTCCACGTCGGTGCAATGTCCAGCTGCAATAGTCGTGAAATAACTCATGCCAAGGAAGAACCTCTTGCATTTTAGTCCTAGCACTTTATTCTGAAAATATGTGCTCTCCCTAAGCTTCAGCATCTCAACATATGCATCTAGAACTGACGACTCCATTTCATGATCGCGTTTTAGGCATTGGACATTTTCCCAAGCAAGCTCCGGAACCATCCCACCAACACTCCTAATAAAATTATGCTTTTCACCCCACCAATGCTTAAACAGCCAGTTGATTTTCCGATTTTTCAGTGGCTTCTTCATATCACCTGATTCATAACCAGTCCGCCTCTGCAGATCCTTGTATTTATCCTCATTTGTGTCCAACTGCAAATACATGTCAAGACCCCTATTCATGATGGATATTCATGGCATATGAGAAAAATAGCAAGCCAAAACGAATGTATGATTCAAGATACATACCCCAAGCATTTCTCTTAACCTATCAGGAATAATACCACTGATACTACCAAACTTCACAAGTCCACCCGCCATTGGGGTTAACTCTGAACCAAGAGTAGTGGTTTCAACCTGCCATTCGATGAAGATACAAAAATCATATACACATTTCAAATACAATACGTCAAGGTTATTTCAAAGTTAAAAATTATTACGTCAAGGTTGACACCAGGAGGGATGGGGCGGTCTGATAAAGGTGTTACCATGGGTGTAGAAGGAGAAGGAGCAACTGTAGTATGAACCTGTATCGGCTGTGAAGGAGGAGGGCTAACCTGCAACCACAATGTGATAAGAACATATTCAAAATTGGTATATAAGAAAGAAAATCACAAATAGGACATATTAGTACCTCAAGATGAGCATCAGGGGGGACAGACTTTGAAGGAGGAGGGCTAGATCCCAGGGTCGGCTGTGTAACAGGAGGAGCAGCTGCTGTAGTCTCAACTGTAGTCTCAACCTACAATTATGATAACAAAAATCAAATTACAACTACAATTATCAATGGTATATAAGAAGAAAATCACAAATAGGAGAGATTAGTACCTCAGTATGAGCATGATGGGGGACAGATGCCGGGGTAGGCTCTGTCACAGCAGGAATAGTGATAGCCTGCAACCACAATGAGATAAATACACGAAGAACATATAAAAAGTTGGTATATAAGAAGGAAATTACAGTAAGGAGAGATTAATATGAGCATGAGGGGGATAGATACCGGGGTAGACTGTGAAGGAGGAGAGCTAGATACCGGGGTCGTCTGTGTAACAGGAGGAGCAGCTGTAGTCTCAACCTACAAGATACACCGATCATATATACATATATTTCTCCACAAGTGACTCGAATTAAACCAGGCATTAAGAAGGGAATCACTATAAGTTGGAAAATTACACATCATGCACATAAAATGGCATTATATTATATTTATAGAAATACAAACCTCGGTATTTCGAGGTATGATCCATTCCTTAGGCCATGCGACATGAGATCCAATTGCTTGCTTGACCATCTCCATCTCACCAACTACCGGAACTGGAATCAAGGCTTCTAGTTTAATTCCTCCATCCACCGACACTCTCAGACATCCAGTAGGCATAGGCTTGCCATGTATTTTCATACTCATTTCTCCTCCATCTTGATAAGCCATGCCAAAGGCAACCTTGTTGTCTATGCTATCCACTGCCAACTCACATGGTATTGGAGCCTACAATTATGATAACAAAAGTCAAATTACAACTACAATTATCAATGGTAAATAAGAAGAAAATCACAAATAGGAGAGATTAGTACCACAATATGAGCATGAGGGGGGACAGATACCGGGGTCGACTCTGTCACAGGAGGAATAGTACTAACCTACAACCACAATGTGATAAAAACATGAAGAACATATTCAAAGTTGGTATATAAGAAGGAAATCACAATAAGGAGAGATTAGTACCTCAATATGAGCATGAGGGGGGACAGATACCGGGGTAGGCTGTGAAGGAGAAGGAGCAGTATTACTAACCTACCATTACATTAAAATACAAAATGAGTAACTAAACGCAAGATATAAAATATTCAGAAACATATTCATGCTAATATAGTGTTGATCCCAACATTAAAGATTAGTACCTCAATATGAACATGAGGAGAGCTAGAGACTGGGATAGGCTGTGTAGCAAGAGCTTCTGTAGTCTCAACCTGCAATTATATGTCAATGCACCGATCATATAGTTATATATATAATTCCTCCTAAGTGACTCGAATTAAACCTAGCATTAAGGATTACTACCTGACGAGGACGTTTATAAGAGACATGAGGTGTGGCATCGTGCGTAAGTGAAGCATGACAGTCAACAATCTCAACCTACAATAACATATACAACAATCATACATATATTCAATCCACTACATTCAAAGATAACAAGTATCAAAAGATTACTACCTCACGCAAACGTTTCTGAGAGACGGCTAGTGGAGGCTGCTGTGAAGATGAAGGACCGCTGGGATCAATATACATATCATGTGCACGAGAGGGTCTATCAAAACTAGGTCTGATAAATCCTGGACCCCTCCACTCAGTAGTGATCCGATCATAACGACCCAAAAACTCAGTGATCAAATCAAAGAACCACTCGGGGGGATCACGCTTGTAAATGGCATGTAATGTCCTCATTCCACAATCCAGCTGCATTGAAGTATTAAGATGCAGGAATTAGAGAAATAAAGGTCTAAAGTGCAAAAGTATATAAATAAAGGTCTAAAATGCAGAATTATACAAATAAATGTCTAAAATGCATGAATTGGAGAAATAAAGGTCTAAAATGCATGAATTAGAGAAATAACGGTATAAAATGCATACCGCATCAGCCATGTCCTGCTGGGGATACCAGTCACGAGGCACAATCTTAGCGCGATGCTCAGCCACAAATGGAGCAATCCTTAACTTACTGACGCGCCTGTACCAATACATGTACTCCTCTGTAGACACGTAATTACCCTCCTCAACAATGGGTATCATGCCATCATTAAAAGCATGCCACTCCTCAACGTAATCTGCCAAGGTCACGGTATGATTGTCCCGCACCCAACGAGATGCTCTCTCCGTCCGCAGTGAAGTCATGTCAACCGGGTCCTGTGGGATATGCTGTAGAATCCCAAACTGTCTCAAGACTCTGTCTGGCATGACATACTCAACAATATCCATGGAAATGAGAGGGACACGACCGAGGGCCATATAGTGAGCATCCATCAGATCGATATTATAATCCACAGAAACATCCTGGATGTCATAAAATCTCTGATAAGGTTGCCATGTCAGCCAACCAAGCTGAAAGCTGTCAAAGTCCCCCCGATAAAGACCTGTATGGTGGGGGGGGTTAACCCTCCTCTCAGCTATCGGCTCAGCCCATGCCAATGCCCTCGGCCAAACAAAATCCGTACGAGGTGCTATCTTCGGTGCCCCAGGCAACAACCTCTCGTAAGACCAAAGCTGCAAAAGCATGGTGCATCCATTAATAGCTTTGGCACCCTTCTGAGCAGCATTGGCCAAACCCCTGTACAAATAACTCAACACCGCAGCTCCCCAGGCATAGTCCTTAATCTCATGCACATTCTGGATTAACTGTAAATACCTGTAAAAAATTCAGGAAATGCAAATTAAGGTAAGAATTCAATAATTGGAGAAATTAAGGATGAACATGCAAGAAATGTGAAATTTAAGGTATAAATTTAAGGTATAAATTTAAGCATAAATTGCAAGGACTAGAGAGAGAAATGAAGTTAAGAAGTACCTAGGATGCACGACGTCTCTGTTCGATGAAGGAAAGAGCACACCCCCAATGATGTAAAAAAGATAAGCCCGGGTGTACACAAGGTCATCATGCTCAATAAACTCGGGAGAAGGATTCTCCGGTTTCTTTTTATAGATTTCCCTCAACCTATGAAGCTTCACCCCACCTAAATTGCAAAGAAATGAAAATTTAAGGTATAACATGCAAAAATTAAACAAATAAAGGATTAAAATGCAAGAAATTAGAATTTATGGATTAAAATGCAAACCTTTTTTATACATATCTTTGCGTTCCTTCTCATTCAACCTCAAATCATGCCACTGTCTTAGCCAATATGGCTTCGGTGTGGAAAGCTCTGTATGAGTAACAGCACGACCACGAACAGGCAAACCCAATATCATGTAAACATCTTCTAGAGTGATGGTAATCTCACCAAATGGGAAATGAAAGGTGTTGGTCTCTGGCCTAAACCTCTCCACCAATGCTGTGATCATTCGGATGTCATTCTGGGGAATCGAGCGTGGGTTAGTAAACGCTCGGAAACCCCAGTCTGACATCAAACTAACCTGGGTGTCATCAAATACCCAATCGTCGAGGTTGGCTGTCAACTGGCGGACATCCAACTTCTCCCGCTCACCCCCCTGCCATATGTGACTGCTAATATGATCATCCTGCATGGTCAAGAGGGACCTATCGAGAGGCCCGCACTGCATATCCATAGCATCTGCAATGTGCAAAATCAAAGAAATAAGGCACATTTCATAAACATGTACCAAAATTGGCTAAAATTATCATTCCATGAAGACATATTTAAAACAAGAATAAATTAACAATGAATATCATTTATCAAATAAAATGCAGTACTAATAACACTAATTAATCAAAATTCGAATTAATAAATCATATTAATTCATAAATTCGAATTTTAAACTCAAAAATTCAAATTAAAATTTCCACAACTCATAAAAAAATTTATAATTATAATTTCATAATTATAAGCCCTAATAATTCGAATTAATTCATAGTTTTAATAAAAATTTGGATAATAATTCGAAACCTAATTCTAAATTGGGCATTTCGAGCTAATAATTCGAACTATGAACCCTAATAATTCGATTTAATTCATGATTTCAACTAAAATGAAGTAAATAAACACCAACCACAGTTAAAAATGAATCAAACCATGTATATAGTAGTGCGTGTGTGTATGTATAACTACATGCGTATGTGTGTAAGTGTCAATTAGAAGATACCTTGAGGAGGAAGATCGCCTGACATTCGCAGCTCTTTGTGTAAATCGCCTGAAATCGCCTGAAATCGCCTGAAATCGCCTGACTCTGTGCTTAATTAGGGTTAGTTCATGTCGCGGAAGCCGCAATGGGTGGTTGTATACTTCTCGTTTCCGCATTGTATCATTGCGGCAGCAGATTTAAGGGTAAAAAAGTAATTCCGTATTTTAATATATCCGCAATGATTCATTGCGGCATTAATAAGGGTAAAAACGTAATTTCAGATTTTATTTCATCCGCTATGTATCATTGCGGCAGCAATTTGGAGGGTGAAAACGTAATTTCATTCTTTTACTTGTTTCTATATTTCAAATTAACAGCTTTTATTAATTTATTATTTTTTATTACTTTTATTAAATATAAAACTATAATAATTTATTTAAAATTTTATATAATAATTCAAATTTTATAAACATTTTTTATTTTATAATGTATTAATTTACCATTTTTTATTAATTTTAAATTAAAACGCTGCCGCAATCTTTCATTGCGGCAGGTGTCCTGCCGCAACCCTTCATTGCGGCAGTTGTCTTTTTTCTTGCCGCAATGAACACTTGCGGCATTGTACGAGTTGGTGGTTCTGGCCCTTTTTTCAACCAACGGTGGCTGTGGAAGGGCACCCATATATATATATATATATATATATATATATGAGGTTTGGTCCACAACCACCGTTGGTTGGACCAGCCACCAGCAGTACCGCAACCGTTCATTGCGGCAGTACTAGCCGCAACCTTACCGCAACCGTTCATTGCGACAGTAAGTCTTACCGCAATGGTTCATTGCGGCAGTATTTATTAGTTGTTTAATTAAAAATACATAGCATTAGTTTGGGGAGTCGAACTCTTGACCTTTTAGAAATTATACAAAACTTTTCCCACTCCACCAACTTTTCTATATCAATGTAAACAGTATTATCTTATTTATTATTTAAAATTATTAATTTGAAATATATTGATTTATAAATTTAATAAAAAATACAAAATTAAAACCATTCGTTTGGATTCAAACTCTTGACCTTTTCCAAATGATACAAACATTTTGCCGCACCACCAACTTCCACTCTTGCAAGTTTAAGCAAAATTATCTTACATATTATTTTACATTATTGTAATTTGATATATATATTTATAAATTAATAAAAAATAGTAAATTAATAGATAATAACATATGAAATGTGTATAGACGGGTTAATGAACATGGGAACAACTTCCAACCACGTGACATTTAAATTATTAATTAATTAATTTTTGAAACAAATTTAGGAAAAAAATGTTATGTAAAGTCAAAACTTGAAAATAATGAAATATATATTATTATAATCTAAAAAATGAAAAAAATAGCATAAAACATTAATGTAAGTTAAAATGAATGAAAGTGTTAAGAAAAAATTTATATTGAATATTTTAAATAGAAAAAATAACAAAAAATGTTACCATCCTGATTCATTTTTCAACAGTTATCTAAGATTGAGATGTACATGTCATTCCATCAATATTTAAACTACGTAACATGTAAAAAATATCCATAATACATTATTAAAGATACTTTTAAGTTAAAATTAATATAGTTTATTATTTTGATGCATATTTGAAGATTTAAAAATAAAACAAAAAAAAATAAAAAATCATAAATTACTGCCGCAATGACTCATTGCGGTAGTTTTTCCTGCCGCAATGTTTCATTGTGGCTCTGAAAAATTTTACGGCATTAATTATGGTTGGTGGTTGGTAATAAATGAACCACCTGCCGCAATGAAACAATGCGGCAGTTGGCATTTAAGGCTTTCTGCCGCAATGAAACAATGCGGCAGGCGTGAAATCTGTTTTCTTTAAGGTAACAGAATTTGTCTTCTTCTTCAATTTATTTTTTTCAAACAGCAGAAAAAACCAACGATTTTCAAGGTTTTGGAGCTCAAAAATTCATCCAAAATTAAGGTTAGTGCTCTATTCAATGGCTTCATTTTTATTTAGCTCTTCTAGTTCATCTAGTGAACATAATGGTGATGATTATGTTACGCCGCCCGTTAAAAAAATCATGTTTCTCGTAAATTATTTCTTGATGATGTAGATATTGATAATTATTATAGTACTGTTCGTAAACGTAGAGTGAATTACAATGTTCATAAAGATAAAATGAATGTTGATGATGTTGGTGGGAAAAAAAATGATGGTGGAAAGGGTAAAAACAAGATAATTATTAGTGATGGTGATGATGAAACAGATGAGAAATTTGGGATGGGAAAAAATGATGTTGAAGGAGATGAGGATATTAGGATGGAAAAAATTGATGATGAGGAGGATGTTAGGATGGGAAAAAATGTTGATGAGGATGTTAGGATGGGAAAAAATGTTGATGATGAGGATGTTAAGATGGGAAAAAATCATGATGATGAGGATATTGGAAACGAAAATTGTGATTTTACATTTGCGGATGTTAATAAGATTGTGCCTTGTGTTGGAATGATTTTCGATACATTAGATGAGGCAGAAAGTTTTTATAGAAATTATGGTCGAAATGTCGGATTCGAGATAATCATTAGGAATACTCATAAACATCAACGGAGTCATGATCCATCATCCCGTTTGTTTATTTGTAAGAAGGGTGGAAGAGTAGCACCGGAATCGGATTATCTTGGTAAAGGAAAACGACGCATTAGGGATGTAGATCCACGAACGAATTGTCGTGCTCGAATGTACGTATGTCACCTAGTAAATGTAAACAAATGGAAGGTAACTTTGGTTGATTTGAAACACAATCATGCCATGGTAACACCGGATAAGAGACAATTTTTTCAAACATCACGCAATATCGATCCGATCACCCGATCATTAATTGAGTTGTTTAACAAATCGGGGATCGAGACGAGTAAAGTGATGAAATATCTAGGTGAGACATGTGGAGGAATTGAAAATTTAGGGTTTTCTAATCAAGATGTACGCAATGTCATACGGGATATTCGGCACCGAGTGTTTGATTCCGGTGATGCGGAGTGTGGCTTGGTCTTATTACGAAAGTTACAACAAGAGAATGCGTTTGGTCATTTCTTCTATCGAGTGGATGTGGATAACGAGAATCGTGTTAAAGGTTTGGTGTGGGTTGATCCTCGATGCATGAATGCTTACAAGAATTTTGGTGATGTGGTGACGTTCGATTCAACTTATCGAACGAATAGGTATTGTATGCCTTTCATACCTATTACGGGAGTGAACCACCATTACCAAAATATTTTGTTTGGATTTGCACTCATGAGAGATGAGACCGAGACTTCTTATCAATGGGTTTTAGAAACTTGGTTGGAAGCCGTTGACAACAAACCTCCCAATACAATAATTACCGATCAAGATATTGCTTTGGGAAATGCTATTGCCACGGTTATGCCCGAAACAAAACACTTATATTGTACATGGCATATAAGTAGTAAATTTCCCGAGAAGTTATCTAGTTTGTACACCATATATCCAGAATTCAAAACGGATTTTAATGCATGTGTGTACAAGTCGTTGTCACCCACGGAATTTGAAGGTAGATGGGTGGAATTGGTCGAGAAGTACAAACTTGAGGATCATGTTTGGTTAAATGAAATGTATCGCATTAGACATCAATGGATTGGTGCTTACACAAAGTCGCATTTTGCCGCCGGTATGACCACTACCTCTAGAAGCGAATCAATGAATGCCTTTTTTGATGAATATGTGCAAGCATCTACCGGTTTGAAAGAATTCATTGAGAATTCCCAAAAGGCTTTGGAGGCACAATATCTTAGGGAGGTTAAAAGTGACTACGAGAGCGAAGAAAGGGAAAGGAGACTAGTATTGCAATCATCCTTGGAAATTCATGCATCCGAAATTTACACGAAAGAGATGTTTAGGCGTTTTCAAAAGGAGCTTCTGAAAAGTACATCTTATGTCGTGACGAAAGCTAAAGGTGGGTGTCATTTATTTAAAATGTTCTTGGTTGAGAAGTCTACCATGTCGGAGGATCGTAGAAGAAGCTATCGGTTGACGGCCCATATTGATGGAAAGATTGAATGTGTTTGTAGGCAATTTGAACATTCCGGGATGATTTGTAAACACATGATCCGTTACCTAGACAAGAAACAAAAAATACGTATTCCGAATGATTACATCATGTCTAGGTGGACAAAAAATGGCAACAAAATTGCCGGACCTCTACCTTATACCCCTCCCGTTCTTGGTAATGTTGGTGAATCACAAGCATCAAGGTATAGTGCACTGTGCAAAGCATTTCAAAATTTAGGCGCTGTTGGTAGTTGTTCGGTCCCACGTTTCAATTACGTGATGAACTTGATTGAGCGAGAGAGGTGTCACGTGGAAAATGCTTTTCCACAAGAAGATAAGACCGAAAAAATCAATGAGTCGTTTCCTCAAGAAGATTGGGATCATGATCCGATATTCGATCCTCCAATGTCACAAACTAAGGGACGAAAGAAGGCGGCAAGATATAAAAGTGGTATTGAAACGTCAACTTCAACAACAAAACAACGAAAGTGCGGAAAATGTGGGTTGGTAGGAGCAAACCATGATAGAAGAAATTGTCCTGGCAATTAGTTTCAATTTTATTATGTAATATTTGATCAATGCAATTGTAATCTTAATTTTCAATGTAAGGTACAAATTTGCAATCCATGCAATATTGAAATATATTTTGATCTTGTTATTTGATTGTATTATTATTTTGTTAATTTTGCTCTGAAAGTAGTTAGTTGTATTGTTGTATTTATATTGGTTGAGATTGTGTTGATATGGTATTGCTGTGTTTATGTGGTTGAAACTCCATATTGCAGTTTATTTTGCTGTATGTTTCTTAGTTTATTCCAGTTTTTCGAATATTAGGAAAAAAACAGGGGAAAACAGGGGAGGAGAGAGAAAAGCTACTGCATAAACTCTATCCGCAACGCCTCATTGCGGATAGCCGCAACCCCTCATTGCGGATAGAGTTTATGCAGTAGCTTTTCTCCCTCCTCCCCTGTTTTCCCCTGTTCTGTTTTTTAATTTTTTTTTTGGAAATGCAGTAGTTGAGAGAAAATCAGTTTTTTTTTTCTTTTTAGAAATGAAAAATAATATTTTTCTATTTTTCTGGAATTTTAGGATGAAACTATATTTTATTAAACTATATTTTATTTTTCAGGAATATCGTTAGATATATTTTTGTTAATTGAATTTGAGACACATTTTAAGCTAATAATACAAAATGTTTAGAATAAGCAACAAAACAAGATTTTAATTCATTAATAAATAATTTGGGAGGGGCTAAACCATCAAAATACAATTTTTTTATTTCCATGCCCGTGGTAGATTGGTAGCCTCCTTCTCCCTCTACGGATCTTCGTGCCCGTACAATTTCTTCAAATATGCAATCTCCATTTTAGCCTCTTCCAAGGTTTCTTGGAGATCTTCAACCTTCACCTCCAAATCAATAACTTGATCTTCAAGAACCAAGATCTTTACTTTAGCTTCTTTCAACTTCTTTTGTAAAATAGCCTCCTTTTCATTTTTTGCATCCATGACAAGTTAGGTTGATAAAGAAAATGAAGAACTTAGGTTGGAGAAAAAATTGAAGAAAATGAACTTAGGTGGTTGATAATGAATTAGAGTGAGTATTTATAGAAAAAAATTGAGAGTAAAAATCTTAAAATTCAAAACAAAATTTAATGAACTTGAAAATAACATTTGAATTTTTGGGAATTTAATTTGATGTCTCGTAAAAAGCTGAGAAAGCTAGCCGCAATGACTCAATGCGGCAGTAGATTCCCAGCCGCAATGCCTCAATGCGGCAGATAACGTCAGCTGGCGTCATTTTTGGGAATATAATTTTTGGGTCATTTTTGGGAATATAATTTTTGGGAATAAATGGCATGTAATGTCCTCATTCCACAATCCAGCTGCATTGAAGTATTAAGATGCAGGAATTAGAGAAATAAAGGTCTAAAGTGCAAAAGTATATAAATAAAGGTCTAAAATGCAGAATTATACAAATAAATGTCTAAAATGCATGAATTGGAGAAATAAAGGTCTAAAATGCATGAATTAGAGAAATAACGGTATAAAATGCATACCGCATCAGCCATGTCCTGCTGGGGATACCAGTCACGAGGCACAATCTTAGCGCGATGCTCAGCCACAAATGGAGCAATCCTTAACTTACTGACGCGCCTGTACCAATACATGTACTCCTCTGTAGACACGTAATTACCCTCCTCAACAATGGGTATCATGCCATCATTAAAAGCATGCCACTCCTCAACGTAATCTGCCAAGGTCACGGTATGATTGTCCCGCACCCAACGAGATGCTCTCTCCGTCCGCAGTGAAGTCATGTCAACCGGGTCCTGTGGGATATGCTGTAGAATCCCAAACTGTCTCAAGACTCTGTCTGGCATGACATACTCAACAATATCCATGGAAATGAGAGGGACACGACCGAGGGCCATATAGTGAGCATCCATCAGATCGATATTATAATCCACAGAAACATCCTGGATGTCATAAAATCTCTGATAAGGTTGCCATGTCAGCCAACCAAGCTGAAAGCTGTCAAAGTCCCCCCGATAAAGACCTGTATGGTGGTGGGGGTTAACCCTCCTCTCAGCTATCGGCTCAGCCCATGCCAATGCCCTCGGCCAAACAAAATCCGTACGAGGTGCTATCTTCGGTGCCCCAGGCAACAACCTCTCGTAAGACCAAAGCTGCAAAAGCATGGTGCATCCATTAATAGCTTTGGCACCCTTCTGAGCAGCATTGGCCAAACCCCTGTACAAATAACTCAACACCGCAGCTCCCCAGGCATAGTCCTTAATCTCATGCACATTCTGGATTAACTGTAAATACCTGTAAAAAATTCAGGAAATGCAAATTAAGGTAAGAATTCAATAATTGGAGAAATTAAGGATGAACATGCAAGAAATGTGAAATTTAAGGTATAAATTTAAGGTATAAATTTAAGCATAAATTGCAAGGACTAGAGAGAGAAATGAAGTTAAGAAGTACCTAGGATGCACGACGTCTCTGTTCGATGAAGGAAAGAGCACACCCCCAATGATGTAAAAAAGATAAGCCCGGGTGTACACAAGGTCATCATGCTCAATAAACTCGGGAGAAGGATTCTCCGGTTTCTTTTTATAGATTTCCCTCAACCTATGAAGCTTCACCCCACCTAAATTGCAAAGAAATGAAAATTTAAGGTATAACATGCAAAAATTAAACAAATAAAGGATTAAAATGCAAGAAATTAGAATTTATGGATTAAAATGCAAACCTTTTTTATACATATCTTTGCGTTCCTTCTCATTCAACCTCAAATCATGCCACTGTCTTAGCCAATATGGCTTCGGTGTGGAAAGCTCTGTATGAGTAACAGCACGACCACGAACAGGCAAACCCAATATCATGTAAACATCTTCTAGAGTGATGGTAATCTCACCAAATGGGAAATGAAAGGTGTTGGTCTCTGGCCTAAACCTCTCCACCAATGCTGTGATCATTCGGATGTCATTCTGGGGAATCGAGCGTGGGTTAGTAAACGCTCGGAAACCCCAGTCTGACATCAAACTAACCTGGGTGTCATCAAATACCCAATCGTCGAGGTTGGCTGTCAACTGGCGGACATCCAACTTCTCCCGCTCACCCCCCTGCCATATGTGACTGCTAATATGATCATCCTGCATGGTCAAGAGGGACCTATCGAGAGGCCCGCACTGCATATCCATAGCATCTGCAATGTGCAAAATCAAAGAAATAAGGCACATTTCATAAACATGTACCAAAATTGGCTAAAATTATCATTCCATGAAGACATATTTAAAACAAGAATAAATTAACAATGAATATCATTTATCAAATAAAATGCAGTACTAATAACACTAATTAATCAAAATTCGAATTAATAAATCATATTAATTCATAAATTCGAATTTTAAACTCAAAAATTCAAATTAAAATTTCCACAACTCATAAAAAAATTTATAATTATAATTTCATAATTATAAGCCCTAATAATTCGAATTAATTCATAGTTTTAATAAAAATTTGGATAATAATTCGAAACCTAATTCTAAATTGGGCATTTCGAGCTAATAATTCGAACTATGAACCCTAATAATTCGATTTAATTCATGATTTCAACTAAAATGAAGTAAATAAACACCAACCACAGTTAAAAATGAATCAAACCATGTATATAGTAGTGCGTGTGTGTATGTATAACTACATGCGTATGTGTGTAAGTGTCAATTAGAAGATACCTTGAGGAGGAAGATCGCCTGACATTCGCAGCTCTTTGTGTAAATCGCCTGAAATCGCCTGAAATCGCCTGAAATCGCCTGACTCTGTGCTTAATTAGGGTTAGTTCATGTCGCGGAAGCCGCAATGGGTGGTTGTATACTTCTCGTTTCCGCATTGTATCATTGCGGCAGCAGATTTAAGGGTAAAAAAGTAATTCCGTATTTTAATATATCCGCAATGATTCATTGCGGCATTAATAAGGGTAAAAACGTAATTTCAGATTTTATTTCATCCGCTATGTATCATTGCGGCAGCAATTTGGAGGGTGAAAACGTAATTTCATTCTTTTACTTGTTTCTATATTTCAAATTAACAGCTTTTATTAATTTATTATTTTTTATTACTTTTATTAAATATAAAACTATAATAATTTATTTAAAATTTTATATAATAATTCAAATTTTATAAACATTTTTTATTTTATAATGTATTAATTTACCATTTTTTATTAATTTTAAATTAAAACGCTGCCGCAATCTTTCATTGCGGCAGGTGTCCTGCCGCAACCCTTCATTGCGGCAGTTGTCTTTTTTCTTGCCGCAATGAACACTTGCGGCATTGTACGAGTTGGTGGTTCTGGCCCTTTTTTCAACCAACGGTGGCTGTGGAAGGGCACCCTATATATATATATATATATATATATATATATATATATATATATGCCATTTTATGATAATGTGCATACTTTTTAACTATTGTATGTACATAATTTAATGTAAAGTTAATTCTGTGTAATTGATGGTTGTAGGATGTCTGAGCTTCCAGCAGTAGACATATTTCTTACCACTGCTGATGCTGAACTAGAACCGCCTATACTGACCATGAACACCGTGTTATCACTGCTGGCAGTTGATTATCCACCTCAGAAATTGCCATGTTACTTGTCGGACGATGGTGCATCTCCTCTCACATATTATTCTCTGGTTGAAACCTCTAAATTTGCTAGGATTTGGGTTCCTTTCTGTAAGAAATATGAGATTAGTACCAGAGCTCCTTTTCGATATTTTACCAGCTGCTCCAAACCATCTAAAGATGATCCCTTGGAATTTCAACAAGAATGGAAAACAATCAAGGTAACTCCTCAACTGATCATCGATCAACCTGCTTTTGAAATACATGTGCTGTTAGACCAACTTTAATCACTCCTATCACAACTTATAGAAATTTTCGAGGTCTATTTTTTGACTTACGTAAAGATCAATTTAATCGAGTGTGAGAGCTGCCTCAGTGGAAACGAGGCCTAGCGTTGATCCAAAGGGTCACGGGTTCGAACCTCACATGCCCCCTGTGTGTAGCCGTATTGGAGAGACAGTGGAAACTTTGACCAAGACAAGGCGCGGTGTATCTTGCGTATCGCAGGGAAGCCCAGCCACTGGGTCTTATCGCACGGTTAGCATGATTTACATGCCGGTGTTGACCATGGGGCTGGTCGGCCGGTCCTGGTAAAGATTTGACCAAGATCAATTTAATCATTTGTATGCATTTTTTCGTAGGATAAGTACGACATCCTATGCCAAAAGATTGAAGATGCCTCACAAACTTGTGTCCCTTGTGAAGATTTTTCAAAGGTGGACAAAAAGAATCATCCCACAATATTAAAGGTAACTAGCATGATAGCCCGTGCAAAGCACGGACCATATCATAATTCATATAATTTTTTCGTGTTAGTCTATTTCACATATTTTGATCTATCTAAGATATTATACTTTCAAAATATTATCAAATTCTGAACCGTAAGAATTATATTTTTAGTTGTGTTTGGTCCGTGTGAGAAGAATGACTGACTGAAAGCAGTAGATAAGAGTTAATTGTAACTGTCACGTATTACCAAAATAATTTTGGTGTATTGAAATCCGTGAAAAAACAGCTGGTTTATTTATTTTGGGATGGAGGAAGAATTAAATTTTATATTATTTCTAATTTTGTAAGAAATAATGTAATGTGACGGAAAAATATAAATAATTGAGTCATATGTTATGCTTGGAAAAACTCAGCGCACATTTTCAATTTTGGATCTTTTTCTCCGACCAATTTCAGAGAATAAGGAGAATAACAAATTTATCCTAATAGTTGTGCACATCCAAAATATATATATGATGTGTGCTTTTCTAGGAACATGGTATTTGAACATTTCAGATGTATATTTTTAATAGTAAATTGACCATAACAAAATCTTTTCTTCAAATACATTGCACCATCCATTTTCATAAGTGAACTTTCAAAAATCCAAGGTAATATCTCAAATTTCAAGACAAAACATATTTAGACATGTCCAAATTCAGCCAAATACACGAGTAACTAAAATAAAAGTGTCATATCTCATAACGGGGTTTTAAAATGAGATGGGTTAATGTATACACCAAATGAATTATGTTGTAAAAGTTCACATGTACAATAAAATTCAATCTATGAAAATAATATAGACATAACTATGATAATGAAGCATCTACATCCGTAATAATAAGACATTATATATATCAGCGATTTTTTGAGTTTATTTGTCTCACAATGGGGTGAAACTCGCAATAATATCAAGGATAGAAATTACTATATTTAAGTATATAGTTGTAGAACTCATTTGGTATGAAATTAATAACATTAGCATATTACGAAAATGCTGCAAAAATATAGTGCGAGAGATTAAAGATATCAAAATCATATTGACATTTTTTTACCAGATCCAAATCCCATATGTAAATTATTATTTTTTAGTTTCAATATTTTAATATTTTTATTAGTCAATCTATAAATTATCCGATGCTAATAGTATTAACCGATATAATGCAAATATACTTTAAATAAAATAGAATATTATACAGATATCGAGTAAAACTATGTTATACACTTTATTTATCATTTTTGTATTATTTTAATAATAAACATATTCTAGCCATTCTAATATATAGACATAATTGTTAAAACAGAGAAATATTGTTATAAATTTTTGTATATCTATTTCACTTCCCCCCGTTTACCTACTTTAGATAGACTTCTACGTCCATCACCTACCTCCTTACTTCAATTTTTTTTAACAAATTTTCGGCAACGTCCATCTATAATACTTAAAATAGAATATTATACTGATATCGAGTAAAAATATGTTATACACTTTTTTTTATCATTTTTTGTATTAATTTAATACTCTTTTCGCCCCTCTCATTTTGGTACAATTTTTTCCACTAGGGGCACACATTTTAAGGTATATGTAAAGTATAATTCCATAACTTATTTTTAAAATTTTCTTTTTTTTGAATAAAACATTAAATTTTTATTCATAAGAAAAAAATTTAAAATAATTTATGAAACTATACTTTATATGAGTTTTAAAATGCGTGTCAAACTCTCTGTCCCAAATGTAAAGAATTTAGAACATATTCCGACCATTTGACTAATATATATATAATTTTAAAAGGGAGAAATATTGTGATAATTTTTTATAGATCTATTTTTACTTCCACCCGTTTACCTACTTGAGATAGACTTCAACTTATTTTCCGTCACCTACCTCCTCATTTTGATTTTTTTATACTATTTTTTGGCCACCTCGATACCTTTCTTAATTCTAACTTCTACGACATAATATCTGTCAATTTATATTTTCTCTCCCCAACTACTATTTTTAATTATTATATGAGAAAATTTTAATAATTTTATCCCGAATAAATCATAAAAATAAATGTGGATCTAAATTTATGAGTATATGTATGTCGTATCCAAGCCTACAACCGAATGCATACCATACCCAACAACCCACCACAGGTAGGGCTGCACATGGGTAGGGTTGGGTCGGATTTTTGTTAAACCCCGACCCAACCCAATTAGTTCGGTTTTATAAAAAATCAACCCATTAACTTAAAAAAATAATTGTAACCCAACCCCGACCCCGACCCAACCCAATTAATTCGGTTTGGTTCGGGTTGGGTTGGGTTAAATTTGTTAATCGGAAGAACTTTGTAGAAAATCCCGCATATCGTAGAAAATTTTGCGCTTCGCAGAAAATGTTGCAGAAAAAGTTGCAGAAGTAAGAAAGTGTTGCAGAATGTTGCAGAAAGTGTTGCAGAATGTTGTCGAAAGTGTTGCAGAATGTTGCAGAAACCAAAAAGTGTTGCAGAATGTTCTAGAAAGTGTTGCAGAAAATTTATATAGTGCAGAAAATTTATATAGTGCAGAAATTTATAGAAAATATGCAAAAAATATATAAAATATGCATAAAATATGCAAAAAATTTCGCATTTTATGTAAACGGGTTGGGTTGGGTTGGTTAAGGGTTAAAATTTGTTAAACCCTTACCCAACCCAATTAGTTCGGGTTTTTTAAAAATTAACCCATTTAACCCATGGTTTTGAATGGTTCGGTTTGATCGGTTAAAAAGAGGGTCGGTTTGGTCGGGTTTCGAAACCCATGTGCAGCCCTAACCACAGGTCAGTCCAAAAGAGCCAACAATTTGGTGCACATTAATTATTGACTTGTATAAAGGACCTGAATACTCTTGTTCTAATCGATGTGGGATGTTTCAAACACCCCTCTTATTGGGGCGACGTCCTCGTCGAGCCCAAAGACACACTTACAGAACCCGGGCAATGCCTCTGCACTTTCGACCGGGCAGCACTCTGATAACATTTACTAGTACTAGTTAGAATAGTAGTGATCTACTAAGATCTCCAACCAAATTAATTGTTCGCGAACAGCTCGAGCTCGGCTCGAGGCTATTTGTGAACAACTCGATTTCGACTTGGTTTGGTCAAAGCTCAGCTCGGTTCGTTAAGAAATCAGCTTGGTTCGTTAAGATCAAAGCTCGACTCAGTTTGTTAAGGTCAAAGCTCAGCTCGATTCGGTCAAATCTCGGCTCGGTTCACGAACAGCCCTACTTCTATGGGCCGTTTGGTTAGCCCGGAACAAAGTTGTTTGGCACAGTACTTACCTCATGTGGATGAGGTAGTTCGTGATTAACGTGTTACTCTTGATCAATGGAAAGATGCTCAGGCTAAAGTTTACAATCCCTCAAGAGCATTGGATTAAACCGAATGTAGACACAATTAAGATAAACGCGGACGCCGCCCTCTTTCATGGTGAGCACAGGTATGCATACTAGACCCAACAACCCACCACATGTCAATTCAAAATAGCTAACAATTTGGTACACGTTAATTGTTGACTTGTATCTATAAAGGATCTAAATACTCTTATTCTAATCGATGTGGGATGTTTAAAATTTTCTTTTTTTGAATAAAACATTAAATTTTATTCATAAGAAAAAAAATTAAAATAATTTATGAAACTGTAATTTATATGAGTTTTAAAATACGTGTCAGACCCTCTGTCCCAAATGTAAAGAACCTAGTGGGTCAGAGGGAGTAATAAACATATTCCAGCCATTTGACTAATATATATACATAATTTTAAAAGAGAGAAATATTGTAAAAAAAAATTTATAGATCTATTTTCACTTCCGCCGACGACATTATTTCTGTTAATTTATATTTTCTCTCCCCGACTACCATTTTTTACTATTATATGAGAAAAATATTTTAATGATTTTATCCCTAATAAATCATTAAAAATAAATGTGCACATAAATTTATGAGTATATGAATGTCGTAGGTTTAATTCTCATCAAAATTCAAATTATTAAAATTAGTGTAATTGTGTAAATGCTTCTATCCTGAATAAATTATAAAACAAATATTTCTAATAAGTGGGTTACTTGAGTATGTAGTGAATGAGTTTAAAATATTTCACAAATAAGTGATTTGTCTTAGTGGTTGTACATGTCAACATCAAGTTGTAGGTGCTGGATGGTCATGGGTTCAATGCCCCCAACTTCATATTTTTTAACATTAATATAATCTAAGGACAAATTCGTAATTTACTAAATGGAAACAAAACCCCTATAATAGAGTGTAAATGCTTCTATCCTGAATAAATTATAAAACAAATATTTCTAATAAGTGGGTTACTTGAGTATGTAGTAAATGAGTTTAAAATATTTCACAAATGAGTGATTAGTCTTAGTGGTTGTACATGTCAATATCAAGTTGTAGGCGCTGGATGGTCATGGGTTCAATTCCCCGCAACTTCAAATTTTTTAACATTAATATAATTTAAGGACAAATTCGTAATTTACTAAATGGAAACAAAACCCATGTTAAACTATAATAGATATAATGGATTACCTACTCTTTTTTTTGTCAAAAGGTAATTACCTACTCTGTGTGTGAATGTTATGGAACATTTTTTTACTAATAAAAGTCTAAATCATTATTAACCACCCCAGATAACATAATTATTTCTATAAGCCTAAATAATGATGCAAATTAAGCAACTTTTTTTAGCAGTATATGTTTTTAGTACAATACTAGCAAACTCTCTGTTATGGATTTGAATATATATGTGATAATACCCTCCTGAAGAAAACTCTTTTACCCTCCTGATATAACCATGTCCTGAAAACATCTTCCTTCCGGACAAAAGGCACATTCTTCCTCCAGCACATTCTTCCGGACAAAATGCACACTCTTCCTCCAGCACATTTTTCCGGACAAAAGGCACATTCTTCCTCCAGCACATTCTTCCGGACAAAAGGCACACTCTTCCTCCAGCACATTCTTCTGGAGAAAAGGCACATTCTTCCTCCAGCACATTCTTCCAGACAAAAGGCACGCTCTTCTTCCAGAACATTCTTCCGGAAAAAAGACACGCTCTTCCTTCAGAACATTCTTCCGGACAAGAGGAGGTAACACTAGGGTCGAGCAAAACCGGTCCGAACCCAAAAAACCGAACCTAACCGGTCCGGTCCGGTTTTTTGGACCGAACCGACCGGATGCTCAGCCCTCTATAAATACCAAGCTAAACTCACACATTTTGGGGGCGGAAAAATTCTCATATTCTCTCTCACACTCTCACACCTCACATTTTCTCTCTAAATCTCAGTCACTAGTACTTGCATTTTCCGATATTGTTTCTTGTATTCTCCACCACCAAGTTACTTACTCTCACGCCGGAGGTGCTTGACGGCCACCACCCCCGGTCAAGCATTGTTTTGCAGACTCCCTTCCGACAGCAACACCACATCTCCGTCCCAACACAGCCGGAAGAGGGACAGGTGCGACGACAACACCACATCTCCGCCCAAACACTGCCGGAAGAGGGAAAAACAACACCACATCTCCGTCCAAACACCGCCGGAAGAGGGAAAAGTGCGGTAGAGTGGAGCAAGAAGCATTATCATTTGGCACTAGAAGGAGGGGGTTTTCTCTTTGAAAGACCCTCCATCCTTTCCAGATTGCAAGAAGTAACAAGAGGTTATTAGTAACAAGTTGTCTCGGATGGGACCGTCTAAGAACACGAGGTTACAAGCCCGAACCACGGTTGATCCAAACAATCCAAACCAAATTGAAGAATTGATCCAAACAATCCAAACTAAATTGAAGAACAACTCCAAGGAACCCAACAAGAGATCGTCCACGGTACCTCCCATTGTAGTGAACCCATCCTCCAAAGGATTGGCACAAGGGATTAAGATACTCCTTTCAACTTGGACCTAACCCATTTCGCTCTTAACCAAATGGATTTTCTCCTCAGTGTTGTTGTGAATCTTCAACACCCCAACCAACAAAATATCCCTCCTCCGTCAAAAGGAAGGCGGGACCAACCTCCTCATGAGGAAGAAGAACATAATGCAATTTACAATCTCACCAAAAGGCCAAGGACAACCAAGTCAGTCTTTTCCCGCCTCGGCTCTTCCCAAAATACTCGACATGTCCGCCATGAAAAGTCTCACCACCATCCCGAGGCATGGAAGGAAAATAGAAGTATACAAGATGTAAGAATAAAATTGAGGCAAAAAACAAAAAACTGAATACAAAAGAGGGAAGAAGAGTTTGGTGGAATTGGTAGATTGCAACAAGAACTCCTCAATACTCCATGGAGTTAATGCACGAGGTTAAAGGAGAAGTTTTCGCTGGCATGGGAGAATCTCTCATCTCCAAAAGACTAGAAGATGGGAGCAAGCACACAATTAAAAGACCCCAACTTGGACTCATATGATGGTAATGGAGATTCGGAAGAGTACTTAAGTTATTCCGATCAGCTGGCTCTCTTCTATAGGGACCGAGATCTATCATGTTGTAGATTCTTTGCTTCTACCTTAAGAGGAAATGGTCAAAAAAAACCTTGTAGAGTTCCTCCAAGGACCATTGACACATGGGCCGATTTCAAAAAAGCTTTTTCTGAATAAGTTTAAGGCAAACCAACCACAAGAGGTGCACACTGTCTTCCTTGAAACCATCACGCAAAGAAGTGTAGAGACACTGGAAAACTATCTAAAGAGGTTCAAGGAGGCGGTAAACAAAGTGGTGTCAGTTAATGAGACAGAAGCATTGGTACACTTGAGAAGGGGTCTAGACCCTTACGATTGTGAAAAGTATATTTGCAAGCTCATGGAACACAAGCCAACCACATTGGCCAGGCATACGAGTTAGCTTCACATTTTATTATTGAGACAGAGGATATGAGAGTCATGAAGCAAACAAGAAATCTATATAAGGAGAAGCCTTACTTTCAGAAAGAACGTTTTACCTTTCACCATAGCCAAAGGCCAATCCGTGAACACCAAATACTCCTTTTCCCACCCTTGTCACCTCCTTGACGGGAGAGGAAGAATCATCTCAAAAAAAAAATATTTGCTATATCAGAAAATTTCTAACTCCTTTTCTCACCCCTGTCACCTTCTTGACGGGTGAAGAAGGGTCATCTCAAAACAAAAAAAAAAAAAATTACTCTCAAAATTTTCTAACTCCTTTTCTCACCCTTGTCACCTTCTTGACGGGAGAGAAAGAGTCATCTCAAAGCACAAACAATGTATCTCAAAAAATTTATAACTTTTTCCTCGCCCTTGTCGCCTCTTGGCGGGTGAGGAAGGTCACCTCAAAGCAAAAAAAAAAAAAAAATTACTCTCAAATATTTTCTAACTTCATTTCTCACCCTTATAACCATGTTGGTGGGTAAGTAAGGTTGTTCCATAGACATCTCTCAACATCAAGCAACATATGAACGGACACAAAGTTATCTTGCAACAATTCAGACACAAGTAATACTATCTCAGACACAATTTAATGCATCATATTATCTCATGAGATTTATTCAAACACAAGGCAATAACATCACCTCAGACAAAAAGAAATTTTATCTCAGACATAAGCAACATCATCTCAGACACAAGTAATCAAAGCCACCTCAGACACAAAGTAATACTATCTCAGATAAAATTGAAGGTTTTGTATTACCTTATGAGATTCATTCAGACAACAAGGCAGGCAAAGTCAAGTTACACTATCTCAAACACAAGTAATATTCTCTCGGACACAAGGCATGTAAAGCTGCCTCAGACACAAAGTAACATCATCTCAGACAAAATTAAAGGCTTTGTTTTACCTCATGAGATTCATTCAAACACAAAGAAAGCAAACTAAGTCACAATGCGAGTAAAATCGCTTCAGACACAAGTCACAAGGCGTCTCAAGTCACTAGATCATGCTATTAATTCCCATCTAACAAGATGCGGGAAAGAAGCCTAACGTTACGATTCATTCAAATTTAATTGCAAGTACAAGAGGAAATGACAAAGTATTAAAAGATGCTACAATACAAAAGAAATTTAACTCAAGCTATCAGCTAAGCCAGAAGAATAGCAATTCAAGGCTTTCTCCAAGAAAAATATCTCAAAAACATTTTAAGATCAATTTAGATCATTCTGAAGTGCCATCTCCCGCCATCTGTCAACATGTAACAAAAGACAAGTCAGTCAAGTGATTATTGATTTTTGAGGAGGAAGCAAATATGAAATGAAGAAAATATGAAATGAAGGTGGTGCAACAAAAATAAAAACACAAAGTTATTGATTTTTGTTCCCATTTGTTTGTTTTGACAATATAGAGGTAACACTTTTTCTGTGTCCTACTTAGGGCCGGCAATTTCGGGTTTCGGGTCGGGTTCGTGTCGGGTCAACAGTGGGTTTCGTGTACAGGTGCTCAACCCGAACCCGACCCGAAAATTTAATGGGTTCAGGTGCTCAACACGAACCCGACACGAATGGGTTTCGGGTGGGTTTCGGGTAACCCGACCCGAAAATAATTATATATATATATATATTAAAAAATATATTTATATATATTAAATAAATATATTTATATTAAAAATAATTATATATATTAATATATATATATATTAAAAATATATATTAAAAATAAATATATATATTAAAAATAAATATATATATATATATATATATATATATATATATATATATATATATATATATATATATATATATATATATATATATATATATATATATATATATTCGGGTCAGTTTCGGGTTACCCGAACCCAACCCGAACCCAACCCGATTTTTTCGGGTCAAGTTTGGGTCAACCCGAAACCGACCCGAACACGAAAAATGCAAACTCGAACCCGACCTATGCGGGTTGGGTTCGTGTCGGGTTCGTGTCGCGGGTCCAAAATTGCCAGCCCTAGTCCTACTATGTGAATCTAAAAAATAAAAATAAAAATAAAGAGACAAGCTCTTTTACCCGGTCCCGCCTTCCAGTTCAGCCACAAAATATGTGCAAATTCCCACATCAAAAACTGCAACTACTGCTGCCAACACAAGTACATTCCACCCCACCCCACGTGTGTACTCACCCGCCTTCCCGGTAGAAATACATACACACAAATCCATTCTCGCTTTCAAGTTTTGGACCCGCTTTCTTTACAAAGTCACTTCCTTTCTACTCCTATCACTACTCCCTCTCCCTCGTCTAGAGCTGGCAATTCGTTCGTTTCGTATACTTTCGTGTCGTGTACTTTCGTGTTTCGTGTACGTAATGCCAAATCCAAAACCGACCCGTTAAGAATTCGTTTCGTTTCGTGTTCGTGTACCTTTATTTCGTGTACATTTCGTGTCGTGTTTCGTGTAATTTATGAATAGAAATAAAAATATTTAAATAATAAATTTTTACTAGTCGAGTCCTAAGTCAATATGTCATAAAGAATCAAGTGTGCTCAAATCTTGTGAAATTAAAGTTTGAAACTATTTTGGAATTATCATATGTAAAAATTGTATATAAAATATTATTTTAAAATATGTATTCATATAATTTATATAAAATTATTTAAATATTTATTTATTTCGTGTATTTTCGTTTCGTATCGTGTATCCAAAGGTAAACCCAAAACCGACACTAAATTCATCCGTGTAATTTCGTGTTCGTTTACTTTCGTGTTCGTGTACCGCAAAGGTCAACCCAAACTCGTAATTTTCGTGTCGTTTTCGTGTCGTGTTTTCGTGTCGTGTACGAAATTGCCGGCTCTACGACCTCGCCCTGTATCCATATAGAAATATAATTATTCTGCTATTGAAGGACACTATTCTTCTCTCCTATTTATCAACTACTTCCGAATTATTCTTTATAGTACATTGCATATTTGCATCATTAGATATATCACCTCAGTTCCTATATAAATCTATCTCATCTTTTTAATAGAAAACACACACAAATCGTATTATCTCAAAGAAAAAACTCAGGCAGCTAGACCTTAAGCTACGATCGTATATCCAGAATAAATTTTCAGTCATATCAATTTCGTAGCTAGAATATTTTATTATTACTAACTTTGGGGGTGAGGAGTTAAATTCTTTTATGGGTGAACCTTTATATTTGCATCTATTTGAATATCAAATCTGATTTGTACAAGGGGTCAAATGTCTCAGTTTTTACACCTATTACATGACATTATTCAGTTAACTAACATAAAACACTCACTCAACACTGGACATTTTGTGTTTTTAGTATATAACCCTCGTGGCTTTACTGCACCTGTAAACAAGCAAGGATACACATCACCAACAAATACAAGTACTCCCTCTGTCCCAACCAATTGTTTACACTTTCCTTTTTGGGACGTCCCAACCAATTCTTTACGTTTCCTAAAATAGTAAGTTTTAACACTATTACACCTACTACTTTATTTATTTTAACAATACTTTACACTATTACACCCATTACTTCATTTATTTTAACAATAAAATTACTATTACATCCACTACTTCACTTATTTTAACAATAAATTACTATTACACCCACTACTTCACTTATTTTAATCATAATCCTTGGTCTCCGTGCAAAAAGCAAACGTAAACAATCTGTCGGGACGGAGGGAGTATACAACAAAAAACTAAGTCCTCAATATAATACAGTCCCGCCTCCACAAACTTCTTCCCGCTTCCTACATTTTCTCGCTCTCTCATTTAACACACTTTTGCAACACCCAGCTCACGTATGTGTACAAAATACCAAGTCACCAAACATAAATAGTAGCGGTCCCCATTGCACCTTTAGATATTAACACCAAATTTCTTCTCCCTCCTTTAAATTTTCTTCTTTCTCAAATAATCACCTAGTAACAATATAGAATTTTTCCTCCCTCTACACACTTCCTTCTCAAAAAAATAAAAAAATAAAAATAAATAAATAAAATAAAATAAAAAACTGAGTAAAATTTTGGTGGGGAACCAAATTACTTTTCTCTTCTATAAGTCTTCTTCTTTCTCACAAAGAAACACTTATGAAAATTTGAGTGGGGCACCAAATCCCTTCTTCTCACAAAAAAAAGAAAAAAAAGAAAGAAACACATGGACATTAATTTTTTCCATTCCAATTATCAACGTTTCCTATTTTATAAAATAGAGTAGGGAGCCTGAGATATTTATCTCAGGTAAGTTTCCTGAGATAACTATTTTTTATATATAAAATTGAGATGGGTATTTTCGTAATTTCAGATATTTTTAATTAACCCTGCGGGCCCAGCAAAATTTATAGATGATTTTATATGTATCTTAGAAAAAGTTCCCGAGATATATGTCAGGGTCCTTTTTCTCTTTATAAAAAGTACCCGTTTTCTATATTACACGACATCACTTACCCCGTTTCTTAAATTATCCCGCTACCTAAAAACACTCAACCCCACCCAGCATATTAGCAGTCTCATAAATACACACAAAACGGGAAAAAACACATACACACAATATATTGAAGTACAAAGGTAATACATGCTCTCCTCTATATCCCATGCTCACCAATTTCTCAACCAGTATATATGTCGTATACAAGTTGTAAGTGTGACCAAGCTACATCAAACAACGGTTCATCAGTTTCGGTCTCACCACGAACACGACAAATGGTATACTTGGGTAGGAATTCTCGGAACAAGTTGTTTGTACACATGACAGACATGCAAGTACAGAACCCATTTCCGGTGTATACCATTTACATGTTCCCGCTTCCCCGTTTTGGTTTCCACCCGCCACCTTTCTGCACCAACCACCTTATACATAAACACCTACACTTATAAATAATAATTCTATTCTATAAGTCGTCTTTCTCCTACCATCTTCTTTTCACAATCAGTCCCACCTCCAACGACCTCTCCCCGCTTCCTAACGACACACATGGGCTTCACAAGTTTATGTTAAATGATGAGATACAACTCACAAGAGGGACATCCTAGAAAAATAACACTACACAGTACATATGTATGGTTCTATACACGTATAGTACATAGACAAAACCAATACAATATTTAGTCCCTCCTCCTCACTTTCCCGCTTCCAAATGACCCGCCTTCCCGCCTCCTCCTTGCTCGCTATTATACGAACAAATAAATTACAATAGACACCTATCTTGGCCCGTTTCCGTCACTCACCTCACCTACACCTATATTCTCATCTTCAAATGCATGTCCAGTATGTACGAGCCCAAGACAATCGGCAACAGATGACATTGACTCAAACCTTCTTCCATCTGGGGCACAATAGATTGCAGATGTTTTGCATCTGACCGGGCAATAGTCAAATTCCACATGCCAACCATCACCTAATACACCACTCATTACAAAAATAAAATCTTTAAAAGCTTGTAAATACAAATAACTGTAGTAACCAGCACCTGTATCTATGTGTTTATTTATATGTGTAGTACTGAGACATCTACCGGTGAGCAAAACTGAGAAAGAAACACACTAATACTTGCTCGTCAAAAGCACTTATCTCTTTATTAATAATGCAGTTACAAGATATATATAGCTAAAGTACTGAACTAACACTAGCTAAAAATCAGCAACTACTTCCTACTTAGACTCCAACTCTCCCACTTATTCAAATGGCTCCTACAAAAACTGATCACACACAAAGACTAGTTCCTGTAAGCTTTATGTGGCATGACTAGAAAAACTAACTAGCAACAAATAAATACTAACAATTTAAATTAACTTTCAACATTTTCCCCCTTAATTTAAATTGGTTTCTGCAGATTCTTAACATAGCCCGTTTGGCTTTCTTTGCCCCCCATAATCTTAAACTTACGAAGCACTTCTCTTTGTCTTGTGATGCACTTCTCAACACCATCTTGTGATGCACTTCTCACCACCATCAATGTTGATGCACTTCTCATCAAAAACACATTTTGGAGCACTTCTCTCCATGGTGCACTTCTCACCCACAATAATACTAAAATTATAGGCCCGTGTGACCTATTCGACCGTCTCATTCACACCTCTTGTTACCCTTTTTCTTTGCCTCTTCCTTTGAAGCATATCTCCCTGTCAAGCACTCAATACTACTCGATTAAATCAAGAAACACAGCAGCCCCGTCTCCTGTTCTTCAACAACCACATGTCGTCGCCTCCTTCGGGAGCTTCCCTGCTCCGCTTGATGTTGCTTTCCTCCTGCTATCTGCAGCTTCTTCTTAGCTGGTTGCACATGGACAAACATCATCAACACATGCACAGCAGCTATGTTCCTTTCTTACTGCTGAAATCTCTCTCGACAGCCTCTCTGTTGCACCTTCTTATGCCTCAAGGATCGGAGGGAAGGCTGTTAAGCCTTGAACCCCCTTGAGCTCTGATACCAAATGTAGGAAAAGAAACTAAAAAAACACCTATATCTATAAGTGTATGTATACGTGAAGGAAATCTTTTTCTCTTATTTAAACTCTGAAAACAAATACATGTATAAATACTAGTGCACAAGCAGAGTGGTGGCACTAAAACTGGAGAGAAACAAGCAACGTGCTTAGACTAAATCAACTACACAAATAGCTCCACTCCTTTCCTAATTTTCCTCAACTACGCTCCTGACTAATTCTTCACTGTTATCTATTATAATTAATAACAATGATTTATTTTCTAAGTAACCAAAACATATAATAAACGTCTAAATAAACCCAACAGTAAGGCCCATCAACCTAAGCTAAGTAAAGCCCATCAGTTTAGATTAATCCAACATTCACTCCCTTAATTAGTACTGAGACATCTACCGGTGAGCAAAACTGAGAAAGAAACACACTAATACTTGCTCGTCAAAAGCACTTATCTCTTTATTAATAATGCAGTTACAAGATATATATAGCTAAAGTACTGAACTAACACTAGCTAAAAATCAGCAACTACTTCCTACTTAGACTCCAACTCTCCCACTTATTCAAATGGCTCCTACAAAAACTGATCACACACAAAGACTAGTTCCTGTAAGCTTTATGTGGCATGACTAGAAAAACTAACTAGCAACAAATAAATACTAACAATTTAAATTAACTTTCAACAATAACTTGCACTCGAAGGAGGCAGTTTTGGTGGTTCATAGTGACTACTTTGAAGTCTCATACCAGTCTTGAACCTCGTATCTGTCTCCCTTGGCATTCTGTCATGGTTCCATCTGCTACGAAGTGGAACTTCATACATTGACACTGCATCTTTTGTCGCATATTGAGAAGCCTTGTGAACATGACTCCCACTTCCAACGTGTTGCAATCGTGAATATGCAACAGGAATATTAAATAAATGGCGAAGAACTGAGGTATCAAACATAGCCTGCATCCCTCCGCCAGTCCTCCGTGCTCTCAAAAACTGAACCTCCTCATCCTCCTCAGGCGGAGGTGCATTTATATCCAAAAGCCGCGAATGATATGCTAAGGCCGGCATTATTGCTTAACAGGCCATCACACAAGTCAGAACAGTATACTCGTATGTTGGCGAAAGCAATGCTTTGGATTCATATTCAGATGCGATACAAAATACATTGAAGCTTGGGTACAAAGCTGGAAGGGCCAAAGGACTAGGACTAGGATGTACATATGGAATTGCATGTATGTCATGGGCACTTGTTTTCTGGTTTGCTGGCGTATTTATTAGAAATATACACGTCGGAGAAGCAAAATTCAAATACATGTAGTTGAAGAACATATACATGCAGATTGATATAATACTTATTGAACAAAGCTTCTCAGATTTCTCTCCTGAGCTCCATGTTTCTAATCATCCTCCATATGCAGCTATGATTCACATAGCAATTACAGAACTTGACAAGCAGGAGGTTCTACGGAAAAAGCTATATCAATTTTTATTAGGAAAGAGCAGAATGATTTGCCATGGACTCATGCTACATTACTACACACCATCTTCAAAAACTTTGTGAAAATGGTGATGTTGTTGTGACGGGAGATCACATAAGAATGTGCAACGGGGATTTTCACATACATGCAGCAGTTATAAAAAAAAAAAAAAGTGATGAGGTTGGTATATATACCTGGTTTTGAATGGACAAAACTTGGGAGGATGGAGTTAGAAACACGCGTGTTCTTGGACAGACCCTACGTTCATTGGTTGTTTTTTGCCGGAAAGACTGAAGAATGACGGAAAGAGACAACAATACTTAATTCCTTTTATGTTTACTGCGGGTTGAACATACAGACGCAAGGAAATTTTCAGATATGTATATTATATATGTTTGAAAAAGAGAGAAACCCACGGTTTTGTTATATAATACAACCCATCACCTTTCCCAAGTTCAAATTCTGATCATATATATACTGCGTTTACTATAATTACACACTACAATACAGTTCACTCAGTACATGTATTATATTACTAACAACTATAATTACACACTACAATACAGTTCACTCAGTACATGTATTATATTAGAGTTAATTGCATTTTGCATCCCCTAGCTTTACTGCAATTTCAATTATGTAAATGTAGTTTCATAAATTGCACTTTGCATCCCCAAATTTTAAATCATAAGTCGAATCATAACCCATTATACATTTTTTATCAAAAATAATATTACTTTTAACGAATATATTGACAAATGAGATATAAAATTGTTGCAGTGATGATATAAATTTTAGATTTTAAGCATAAAATTAATTTTACACTTTTAAAAATTTTAAATTATAATTTCATATTATTTTTTTTCCATTAATCAATTATAATATATTTATAAAAAATTGAACTAATATGTTTTCATTAAATAAAGTTGTGATTACTATGATACATGATACGTATAAAATCAATAAAATATATTTGTACAATCTTAAAATATAAATTATATAATCACTGCACAATTTTATATCGCATTTGTCAAAACATTCGTTAAAAACAATATTATTTTTGATAGAAAATGTATTAGGGGTTGTGATTCGAACTATGATTTATAGTTTGGAGATGCAAAATGCAATTTATGAAACTACATATACATGATTGAAATTAGAGTAAAGTTAGGGAATACAAAATGCAATTAACTCATTATATTACTAACACACCAGCTTTTTAGGTCACGCGGCTATACCTGAAGCAAGATGGTATACTCCTTTCCCCAATAACATGCCCATCACCTTCTAAAATAATATAGGTCTATATGGTTTTATTATTTGTAATCCCCTACTAGCACATGTACGTAGCAGTACTTTTTAATTTTCTATTATTTGACAAAGACATGCACATCATCTCTTATATTCTAAGCAAAACCCACCCGACAACAACTTTTGAGAACAATCAACAACTTTTGAGAACAATCATCAATTCTTAATACTACCCACACCTGCACTTAGAGGTGGCCAACCGTCCCGTTCGGCTCGGACCGCACGGGACTAGGGCTGAGCATTCGGTCGGTTCGGTCCAGAACTGGACCAAACCGAATAAACCGAAAACCGAAATGTCATTTTTTTTTTGACCGAACCGGACCGAAGTTTAATCATGGACCGAACCGGACCGAATCGAAATAATTCGGTTAGGTCCGGACCGAAAAAACCGATTTTTTTTTTGAAAAAAAAAACCTATATTATAAATAAAGCTAAAAATTCATCATTTATCACAAAAATAATAATCAATTAATCACCACTATTTCACCAACATAATTTAATTAGAATTTACAAATTAGATAATATAATTATATTTTATAAGATATATATAAAATGTATATAACATAAATATAAAAATTAAAGTATATATTATTCGGACTATTAGGTCTATTCGGTCCGGACCGAAATATTTTTCAAAGAACCGAACCGAACCGATTTTTATTTCGGTCTATTCGGTTTGGACCGAATAAACCGAATTTTCAAAAAATTAGAACCGAACCGAACCGAATTTGCACGGTTCGGTTCAGTTTTTCGGTTTCGGTTCGGTTTTGCTCAGCCCTACACGGGACCGGATCGGGAAATTAACCGAATTTATTCGGCCCGTAACGAACCGACACGAACCGGCACGAACCCGCTAAATTAATCGGTCCGAATACGGGTTTAGATATGCAAAACCGGGACCGGAACCGGCCCGGCCCGTAACCAACCGGCCCGCACGAGCCCAGGATGAATAAGTGAGACTGTTAATATTCATGAATCATATACATACATACAGCCCTTGTGTATGTATATAAATTCAACCAAACTTATAATTTGTAGATCTCTAAAACTCCTCTCTCTCCTCCTTATATTTAGATCCTCCCTCGCCGTCCCCCACACATTCATTTGATAAAAAAATATTGTATGTATATTATATGTATACATACTATACACTCAAAACTCATATGCCCGTATTTATATAAACACAAGGGATGGGGAGAAAACTAAGCCTTATATCTTTTCTTGGAATCTTATCTTAAAAAAGTAATAAAGTACTAAAGTAATAGCCAGAGTAATAAAGTAATAGCCTGCAAGGACATGAATCGCGTGCCGGTTCCGTGCTTGTGTTATGTGAACCGAGCCCGGCCCGCAGTACTTGAGTGCCGGCTACGAATTCTTCATCTGTGAATCGGAATCGTGCAAAGCCCGGCCCAGCTCGCACGGCCCGCACGAATGGCCAGCACTAGGCTGCACTACCTTATAAATTCTACAACATTATTATTAAATACAAATAATATTATTATTATTCCTGACTTCGTAATAATAATAATATTATAATAATAATCTTTAAAAAAAAACTTTGGGGTGCACAAAACTTCAATTATTTGAGACAAGAAAATTTGGTCATAATAAATTTTATTATACGCTATTACTTTAACTAGCTTCAATTCCCGTGCAAGGCACGGGATTGCTCTATTTTATAATTGGTATTGCAGTTTTTCTCGTTACGTTTTGATATTAATATTAGCAATTGATATTGTGATGATTAAAATTCTTTTTAGTTTATCGCGTTCTTTTTTAACCAACGTTTATTTTGTCCCCGATTTAAGATCTCCCATTATGGTTAAAACATTCAAATGTACCTTTTATTTTTCCAAAGTGCTCATAGTCATGTATTTCTTGTATTTGATATTACAGAATGTCAAGTAATGCACCAGAGCCAAGAAAGTATAAAAAAATATTGTATTAGACAAATTTCTATAAAGTAAAAATACTAAATTATAGTACACAAAATTACTTTATTCTGTAGATTGCATAGCAAAAATATGTAGTTAGCAATCTGAAGTTAATGTTCCAATATTATTTCTTCAATAATGTTAGATCATTTATAATGAGTTCCAAGGCTTCTATACTCGTGCAAGGCACAAACTTCTTCGAATGTTTAGTTAATTGCAATGTAACGAAAGTGTTATAATTAAGTAGATAGTATTAAATACACATATTAAATACGAATTTTAATTAATGTATATTAATGTATGCACATGTTAAATACGAATTTTAATTGATGTGTATTAATGAATGAGGGTCAAAATAGTAATTTACGATGGATTAAAATAGTACATGTTGTGGTATTATATATATAATAGATGGTAAAATTATCAAAAAATTCCTCCTTCTCACAAAAATGCATTCTTCCTCAAAATTCTTCCTTCTCACAAAATTCCTTCTACCCACAAAAAATTACTTCCTGCTCAACAAATTCCTCCTACCCAAAAAAAAAAAAACTTCCTCCTCTCAAAAAAAAAATTATTTCCTTCTCAAAATTCCTCCTCCCACAAAAATTACTTCCTTCTCAAAATTCCTCCTCCCACGAAAATTACTTCCTTCTCAAAATTCTTCCTCCCCACAAAGGTTACTTCCTTCTCACCAAAACCCTCCTCCCCACAAAGGTTACTTCCTTTTCACCAAATCCCTCCTCCCCTCAAAAATTACTTCCTTCTCACCAAATCCCTCCTCCCCACAAAAGATACTTCCTTCTCATGAAATCCCTCCTCCTCACAAAAATACTTCCTTCTCGTAAAATCCCTCCTCCTCACAAAGATACTTCTTTATCATAAAATCCCTCCTCCTCACAAAAAATAATTCCTTCTCATAAAATCCCTCTTCATCACAAAAAATATTTCCTTCTCATAAAATCCCTCTTCATCACAAAAAATATTTCCTTCTCATAAAATTCTCCCTTCCCACAAAAATTACCTCCTCCTCATCAAATTCCTCTTCCTCACAAAAGTTACTTCCTTCTCAAAAAATTCCTCCTCCTCACAAAAATCTCTTCCATTCTCACGAAAACATTCCAAAAAAAAATCAAAATTTATTTCTAAGGCCATTGCTAACGGGCATCATCCGATAGCAATGTCTGGGGGGCACCAAATTCAAATTTAGTCAATTTTCAGGGAAGCACAAAATTTCTTTCTCTTCTTCCACACCTTTTTCCTCCACCTCTATCACTTATGAAAAATTCTAAGGCCATCACTAGTGGACTTTACCCACAAGTGATGCCCGGGGGGAAACACAGCTCAAAACAACCAAAAATATACTTGCAGGCAGAGAAGAAAATCATGTTTCATTCATTAGGGAAAAGATTACAATGCAAAGAAGACAAGTGAAGGACAGACCCCTCAAGTCCTCATTAGGATGCAAAGAAAACATCTAAAACTAAGCAACGGAAGCATCTTCATCTTCGGGCTCCTCACGGTCCATCTCATCCTCCAACTCCCGCAGCTTCACCAACATAGCTTCCCGTTTGGCCATTTCCCAAGCCCTCAAGCGGTCAGTCTTCTGCATGTAGAAACGGTGTAAATGATTTTTCTCCCGAACCAGCTATTCAATGGCCTCACAAGCTCGGGCACAAAGAGGCTCATCTATCCAAATGTCTTAGTGACACTCCCTGGTGGCGCAACGCTCAAACCTCCGACTAGCATTGCTTCCGGCCCATATGGTTTCACAACCACGGGCATGTCACAGTAGCAAGTGTTCCTTATTCCCTCCATGAAGAATTGTTCAAGACCTACAACAAATGGAATAAGAGATGAAAGATTTTAAGAAAAGAAGATATCACAAGTCTTCAAGTAAACCCAAGTATTTATAGGCCTTCATCAACTAGCCGTTATAGAGAGCCGTTGAAGTTATAAATATCAAAAATCAAATCAGCATTATGCATTTACTCCTCCAACCCACTAAAGTAAGTTGAAGGATTGGGGGGCAATGATAATACCCTCCCGAAGAAAACTCTTTTACCCTCCTGATATAACCATGTCCTGAAAACATCTTCCTTCCGGACAAAAGGCACATTCTTCCTCCAGCACATTCTTCCGGACAAAAGGCACACTCTTCCTCCAGCACATTCGTCCGGACAAAAGGCACATTCTTCCGGACAAAAGGCACACTCTTCCTCCAGCACATTCTTCCGGAGAAAAGGCACATTCTTCCTCCAGCACATTCTTCCAGACAAAAGGCACGCTCTTCCTCCAGAACATTCTTCCGGACAAAAGGCACGCTCTTCCTCCAGAACATTCTTCCGGACAAGAGGAGGTAACACTAGGGTCGAGCAAAACCGGTCCGAACCCAAAAAACCGAACCTAACCGGTCCGGTCCGGTTTTTTGGACGGAACCGACCGGATGCTCAGCCCTCTATAAATACCAAGCTAAACTCACACATTTTGGGGGCGGAAAAATTCTCATATTCTCTCTCATACTCTCACATCTCACATTTTCTCTCTAAATCTCAGTCACTAGTACTTGCATTTTCCGATATTGTTTCTTGTATTCTTCACCACCAAGTTACTTACTCTGACGCCGGAGGTGCTTGATGGTCACCACCCCCGGTCAAACATTGTTTTGCAGACTCCCTTCCGACAGCAACACCACATCTCCGTCCCAACACAGCCGGAAGAGGGACAGGTGCGACGGCAACACCACATCTCCGCCCAAACACTGCTGGAAGAGGGAAAAGCAACACCACATCTCCGTCCAAACACCGCCGGAAGAGGGAAAAGTGCGGTATAGTGGAGCAAGAAGCATTATCAATATGTTCGTGAGTACTTAAATTTACTATGGTATATATGGACTATATCTAACGCTTACTGTCTGATTAAGAGCTTAGTAAGCTAAGAGCTTAGTAATTCATTATACATTTTGCAGGTGGTAGTTGAAGAAGAGGAAGGTCTTCCGCACCTAGTCTACATCTCAAGAGAGAAGCGTCCACAGCATCCACATAATTTCAAAGCAGGCGCTATGAATGTTCTAGTACATAATCACAATTTCAAGCAAAAACAAAAACATATATGAATAGCCTTTGAACTTATTTTATCATTTATCTTTTTTAGGCACGCACATGATCTCCGTTTAAAAATTATGCCGTAAACATTGGAGTATATCACCTTACAACTTTAGCAAATTTTACATAATTATTATTTTATCTTATTTTAGTCAACTATCATAACCAACCCGGAAAATATCTAGAATAAAATATATTGTAGTTATTTTTATATCACTCTGTGATATTACGATATGATATGTTTATAATTGATTTTTTTATTGAACAGACAAGAGTATCAGGATTGATGACAAATGCACCTTTCATTCTGAACGTGGACTGTGATATGCATGTGAACGATCCACAAGTTATTCTCCGAGCAATGTGCATGTTTCTTGGTGTAGAAAATGAAAAAGATTGTGGCTTTGTTCAGTTCCCAAAATGCTTTTACGATGGCTTAAATGATGATCCTTTTGGAAAGCAAATGGTCGTCATGTATAAAGTCAGTACCATTCTATTTTATCCTAATTAATTATATTTAAGTTACAAATGTTTTCTATATGCAGTTAAATAAGCTTATATTCATCCTGTTTCAATTATCGAATAGATGGACATTCACCCATTGTTATGTAAATGTTATAGTATGTGGCGCAAGGACTAGCGGGAATTCAAGGGACTGTCTACGGAGGAACAAATTGTTTCCATAGAAGAAAAATTATTTACGGATTATCGCCCGTTCACAAAGCTAACACCGGTACGGAAATTACTTTGTATTTGTTGGAATTTCATGCACTTGCATATTTATTTTCACATTCACAGTATCTATTTATTATATGTTCATGCACTTTGTAATCAAGATCATTTAAAGGTTCATTGTATCCACTTTCTGCATGTTCTCTAGAATGTTCTGTAGAATCTATATAAAGCTTGTCCTACATCATATGTAATTTAAAAAATTCAATAAGGGGAATCAAATTCAGAAATATATAAAAACAAGTTCTTCTATCTGTTCTTATTAGAGCTCTGCAGTAGCAACTCATTTAGATTCCTTCAAATTGGCATCAGAACAGGTTTCGTTTCTAATCTGGGATCGAAACAAGAAGTGATTACATGGCGTCAAATTCAGACTCTCAGTCATCTCTAATTCCTCTCTTTGATGGTGAAGATTATGAATACTGGAAGATCAAAATGAGAACGGTTCTAAGAGCAGAAGGCTTATGGAATATTGTGGAGAAAGGATTTACAGAACCTGATGATGAAACAACTTTGTCTGCAGCAGAATTAAAGAAAAGTGAATCGTCTCGTCGAGAAGATGCAAAAGCACTAAGCAAACTTCAGATGGGAGTCACAAAACCAATTTTTACCAGGATATCAACAGCTTCAACAGAAAAAGAAGCATGGGAAATTCTAGAAGGTGAATTCCATGGAGATGAAAAGGTACGAAGTATTAATCTCCAATCTCTTAGAAAGGATTTTCAGAATTTAAGAATGAAGGATTCTGAAAATATACAAAGTTATCATGCTCATGTAATGGAGATTGTGAATCAAATGAAAACCTATGGTGATAGTATTTCTGATCAACATGTTGTGGAGAAAATTTTGATCAGTTTAACAGATAATATGAATACATTGTTGCTGTCATTGAAGAAACGAAAGATCTCACCAAGCTGTCAATAAAAGAATTGATGGGCTCTCTTCAAGCACATGAAAAAAGAAGACTTAAACAGGCAGAGCAATCAGAGAATGCTTTTCTGTCTAAGGCAAAGATGAAGTCACAACAATTTGCAAAGAAAGGTGGTCACAATCAGGAGCAAAAGAAGTCAGACTGGGGAAACAAGAAAGAAAACTATACCAGCACTTACCAGAAGAATCAGAATGATAAAGACTGGAGAAACAAGAAAGAAAACTATACCAGCACTTACCAGAAGAATCAGAATGATAGAGGTACAAGTTCTAATCCAAAAGTTTTTTGCAATATTTGCAAAAGAACTAGTCATACATCAACTAAATGTTGGTTCAAGGGAAAGCCTCAGTGTAATTATTGTAGAAGATTTGGTCATATGGAAAAAGACTGCAGATTTAAAAATTACCAGAATGCAAATTCTATAGAAGAAAAGGAAGACATCAAAGAAGAACAAATATTTTATGCTTGTCATTCCAGCCTTCATGAAGACAATAAAGCCTGGTATATAGACAATGGTTGCAGCAATCATATGTGTGAAGATAAAGATATCTTTGTGCAAATTGATACAACAATAAACCCAAAGGTGAGGATGGGTAATGGAACTGTTGTAGAAGCAAAAGGCAAAGGAACAGTAGCTATCAACACAAAATCCGGTGTAAAATATATCCGTGATGTTCTTCTTGTTCCAGATTTAAAAGAAAATTTGTTAAGTGTTGGACAGCTCCAAGAGCATGGTTATTGTCTTGTATTTGAAGATAATATGTGCAGAATCTTTGAGAAAAAGAACAAGAATCAGGCCATTGCAGAAGTCAAGATGGAGAGGAACAGGAACTTTCCACTGATATTTAACTACAATGCTCTAAAGGCTGAAGTTGAAGACCAATCATGGTTGTGGCATAAAAGATATTGCCATCTGAATTTTCAGGGACTAAAGCTTCTCAAAGAAAGGAACATGGTGGATGGCCTGCCAGAATTACAAAATGAAAAGAACCCGTGTGAAGGATGCATCATGGGAAAACACCACAAAATGCCATATCCAAAAGGAAGATCATGGAGAGCAAGAAAACGCTTGGAACTTATACATACTGACATTTGTGGTCCAATGAAAACACATTCGTTGGGACAACAAAGGTATTTTATAATTTTCATTGATGACTTTTCAAGAATGACATGGATTTATTTTCTAAAAGAGAAATCGGAAGCGTTCATTACTTTCAAAAGATTTAAAGCCCTTGTTGAAAAACAAAGTGGCTGTGACATTAAGTGCATACGGAGTGATAGAGGAGGTGAATATACCTCAAAAGAATTTGAAGAATATTGCAAAGATGAAGGCATTTGGAAGCAGCTCACAGCAGGATACAGCCCGCAGTAGAACGGAGTTGCTGAACGCAAAAATAGGACAATTGTTGAAATGGCCAGGTCTATGATGAATGAAAAAGGACTACCAAAGAAGTTCTGGGCTGAAGCTACAAATACAGCAGTTTACATCCTTAACAGGTGTCCCACAAAAGTTGTAAGAAATATGACACCTATAGAAGCTTGGAGTGGAGAAAAACCATCTGTAAGTCATTTAAGAATATTTGGCTGCATTGGTTATGCTCATATACTTACTGAGAAACGTACTAAATTAGATGATAAAAGTACAAAGTGTATTTTTACTGGTTATACTCTGGAGACTAAAGGTTACAGGCTTTATAATGTCAAAACTAACAAATTGGTTGTTAGTAGCGATGTTCTATTTGATGAAAATGTAGCCTGGGATTGAAAAGAAAAGCATGTGGAACATGTCAATCAACCAAGTTTTCTGGAAGCAAATCAAGAAAATGAAGACACTCACACATCTGATGCAGAGGATAATCATGAACAAGATCAACACACTCACACATCTGAATCAGAGGATGAAACTCCACCAAGAAAATTCAGAAGATTGAGTGATATATATCAGTCTTGTAATTTTGTGGTTACTGAACCAGAAAGTTTTGAAGAAGCTGAGAAACATGAAGTTTGGCAACAAGCAATGGAAGAAGAAATGCATATGATTGACAAAAACAAAACATGGGAGCATGTAGACAAACCTGAAGGAAGAGAAATTATCGGGTTAAAATGGATCTACAAGACCAAAGTAAATCAAAATGGAGAAATTCAGAAGCATAAAGCGAGGCTAGTCGCTAAAGGCTTTACTCAAAAGCCTGGTGTTGATTTTTCAGAAACTTTCTCCCCAGTGGCAAGACTGGAAACTATAAGAACCTTGATTGCTCTTGCTGCACAGAAGAAGTGGAAAATTTTCCAGCTTGATGTTAAGTCAGCATTCTTAAACGGAAAGCTAGATGAAGAAATTTATGTGGAGCAGCCACAAGGGTTCTTGGTAGAAGGGGGAGAAAACAAGGTGTACAAACTCATAAAGGCTCTTTACGGACTTAAACAATCACCTCGTACATGGTACAAAGAGATTGACACATATTTTCTGAAAAATGGATTTCAAAGAAGCAAGAATGAAGCAACTTTGTATGTAAAGAAACAAGGAAGCAAGATTCTCATTGTTTGTCTCTATGTCGACGATCTCATTTTTACAGGAAATGATAAAGTGATGATTGAAAACTTTAAAGAACACATGATGAAGTCTTATGAGATGAGTGATCTGGGGCTACTACATTATTTCTTGGGCATTGAAGTATCACAAGGAGCAGACGGGATTTTTGTTTCACAAAAGAGGTATGCAAAAAGTATTCTTGACAAATTTAATATGTCAAATTGCAAGCCAGTTTCAACACCACTGGTTGTTAGTGAAAATTTGTCAAAAAATGATGGAACATCAAAGGTAGATTGCTCTCATTACAGAAGTTTAGTGGGTAGCTTGTTGTATCTTACAGCAACAAGGCCTGACATAATGTTTGCAGCAACTCTCCTATCAAGATTTATGCAAAACCCTAGTCAAACACATTTTGGAGCTGCAAAAAGAATTCTGAGATACTTGCAGTGGACAATTAACTATGGGATCTTTTACAAAGCTGGAGAAAATTTGAATCTTATTGCTTACTCAGACAGTGATTGGGCTGGAAGCATAGATGACATGAAGAGTACATCTGGCTATGCATTCTTGCTTGGAACAAACATCTGTTCTTGGCTGTCAAAGAAGCAGAAAGTTGTTGCACAATCATCAGCAGAAGCGGAATATGTGGCAGCTGCAAAAGCAACGTCTCAAGCAGTTTGGTTAAGGAGGATTCTTGAAGATATTGGAGAAAAACAAAAGGAAGCTGCAATTCTATCCTGTGACAATAAGTCAGCCATTTCTATAGCTAAAAATCCAGTGTGTCATGAGAGGACTAAGCACATTGCAATTAAATATCATTTTATCAGGGATGCAGTTGAACAAGGAGAGATACAACTACAATACTGCAAGACTCAAGAACAGCTGCATCCTTTTGGTCTATGTTGATGATTTGATAATTACTGGTGATGATCTAGAATCAATTGCAGAAGTAAAACAAATTCTGGATAAGGCTTTCTCCATCAAAGATCTTGGAAGTTTGAGATACTTCTTAGGTATTGAAGTGGCTCGAGGGAACAAAGGGACTATGCTTAATCAAAGAAAATATGCAATGGACATAGTGAAAGATGCAGGACTGGCAGATTGTGTAACTGCGAGCTTCCCTTTTCCAAAGGGAGTTAAACTGTCATCTGATGAAGGGGAATTATTAGATGATCCTGAGCAATATAGGAGAGTAATTGGACGATTACTCTACTTGAATTTAACAAGACCAGATTTAACTTTTTCGGTGCAGCAACTAAGTCAATATGTTCATCATCCAAGGAAGCCTCATTGGCAAGCTGCAATGCATGTAGTTCGGTATCTCAAAGGCACAGTTGATTTGGGACTGTTCTATTCGCAGCAGAGTGATCATTTGATCATAGGTTACAGCGATGCCGATTGGGGTAATTGCGTTTTTACTGGACGATCTCTCACATGGTTCTGTGTGTTTTTAGGATCATCCTTGGTTTCGTGGAAAACCAAGAAACAGAAGGTTGTATCTAAATCATCATGTGAGGCAGAACTTCGAAGCATGTCACAAACCACCAGTGAACTAGCATGGGTTGCAGGCTTGTTTGAAGACTTAAATGAAGATGTTCCCCAACCCATTACCTTGTTCTGTGACAGCAAATCTGCAGAACATATAGCTCAGAATCAAGTATATCATGAAAGAACGAAGCATCTCAAACTGGATTGTTACTATATCAGAGAAAACATTGATACTGGTTTTGTGTCCACTTCCCAAGTGAATTCCACTCTCCAACTCGCTGATATCCTCACAAAATCTTTGTCATCTCATCAGCATGCCTTTCTCAGTGCCAAGTTAGGACTTGTCGATCTCTCTCAAGTCCAACTTGACGGGGGGTGTAGAATTGTGTATATTAGTTTAGCTGTTTTCATGTAGCGTTATGTAGTTTATTTCTTTATGTAGCTTTGTGTAATTTATTCTTTCCATAAAGTAGACAGCATGGGCCTAGTATGGGAGCATGCTTTGTAAGTCTCATATATAAACTTTACTAAGCAGGAGCTTTAGGGCAAGAGTCCCAGAATTAAATCTTGCGCCTCCATTAAGTTCTCTTCAAAACTTTACATTCATTTTGATAACTTGAATGCTAGATTTCTCATAAATGATATGTTGTTTATGGGTAGTGTTATATTTTTCTACATTTTTCAAAGGGCTGTTCGGGAAAGGAAAATATGGAATTCCATCTACAACTATCTTCAACTCCGGAGTATTGGCCTTAGGGTTCTTGCTTTCTGCACGCAAATGGTCGGTCAAGGCTTGAGGTATAAAAGTTTGTAGGTTATTATAGTAGCCGGATTCATTGATTTGACTGTCCCTGCGATATCTAGGACAGCGGATATAGTTCTGCAAGTTGATGTAACTGCAATTGAAATAATGTTTGGGTGCTTTTCATTGGTTTGGACCATATTTAATTAATAATATGCATGTCTGTTTCCTTCAATAAACAAGATTTGTGAACGAAGGAAGGTGTTAACAAGTTCAGTCGCACACCTACACGAGCTCAGTTACGTTTATATAAACTCTGTTATCTTGTTAATTGTTATGACTTATGAGTACTTTGGAGTTCAACAGTAATGGAGATCAGTCAAGGTAATAACTGATTAATGTAAATATGTCGATAATATAGAAACGTACTTGTTCTGTTATCAATTGCACGTTATAAATTGCTAATGGTTGAATGAAACTTGTGAATGCATAATCAGGGGATGCGGTAGTTGAATGAATGAAAGTTAGCTGCAATCTGCATATTTCGGCAGAGAATGAAAAACGGGACATTGTCAAGTTACGGATAATATAAGATCGTACGACGAAGATAGTTGCAAGAAATAACAAATTATTTTAATATATTAGTTATGAAGATGTAAAAAAAATCGCCACAGCTAGCTCGACTTCCCAAACAATGTAGAGTTATGATTCTCGATCGAAATTTGACGAATGGTCTTGACTAAAAATCCAAAACCCTTCATAATATACCAAGAAGGCCAAACCGTCGCACTCCCAAGTAACCCTTGCATCAGGTACACACAAGAAACCCTCCAAAAAACAATCATAGTAATCCAGAAGCTATTAAAAATAAAAATTAATCCACAATTGATTTTCTCAGAACAGTGCAGCCTATGAGACGCGGGCTCAATTTGCTTGCCAGTACTGGTGCTCACCTCCACATCTTTCTGCACCAATAATGCATGTTTCTTGCTTTTCCTCCATGACCATGAGTGCTTAAATCTGACAGCAGTAACTAAATTCACACGTAAAACAATTTCGGACACATTCTTCGAAGCTTCTTCCCAAGAAATTCCTTGCGTCACTACGAAATCGAAGCGTTGAGTACCGCAGCAATGTTCATGATTCTTCTGGTAAAACCCAGGACATGTGTAGTTGGCTATAGGGATATTAATATTTGTTTTCGTTTCTACGTAATAAAATTCGAGGCTGATGTTTTCGTAGTAAATTCCCGTATCATGGTCTAAGAAGTGATCATGAATCCACAAGTGATCATATAGCCGCAGGTTGAAGAAGATAGCACTGGTGGAATTGTCGACAATGCCAGGAACCATTAAATTATTTACTGAGGCCTCCACCTGAGATTCGTTTGCAAGCATCAGCCTTAGCCAATCCATTATGAATACAATTGAAAAACAAACGAAATATATCCATTGTTTCTTCATGTTTATGTTTCTTTTTGGAATATCTATTGCTAATTCTTTGTCCATTGGTACAAACGAATGAATTTAAGTAGAGAGTTGGAGGATATATAAATCCTTAAGATTGTAATGTATTTATATCAACATGATACGATCAGGGTTGGCAGAAGTATGGTAAAATAAGGAATGATTGTAAATAGAGTAAACTTTTTGCTTATTAATTGAATAATTTTTGGTAAGCTATGCGTGCACATTCCAAATTTATAGATGTACAATTTATTTTCTTTAAAGAAAAATTAAATTGTTTTCACATGCATCTCAATTTCCAAATCTATCTATACTATATTATTATAAATAGAGTAAACTTTTTGCTTATAAGCGAAGAAATTGAATAATTTTTGGTAAGCTATGTGTGCACATTCCAAATTTATAGATGCATAATTTATTTTCTTTAAAGGAAAATTAAATTGTTTTCACATGCATCTCAATTTCCAAATTTATCTATATTATTATTATAAATAAATTAGAATTTTTTTGTAATTTATATATTATCAAATATCATACTTCAAATTCGGTTAACATATAACATATTACAATTAAATATTTAAGACGTAAAGGTAAAAGAAAGATATTTATACTCTTTATTAAAAGCAGAAACCCCCTTTAAATGGTATGCCATGTATACCGCGGTATGCACGGTATGCCACTAAATATTAATTAATTTAATTAATTAAAATTATAATATTATATAATAATTTAATAATGAAATTATATACTATGAGTTTATTAACTAAAAATTGAAATAAAAGTCATGAATATAGTATCAAATAGAAATTAGGACTCCTTTAATTAATAAAAAATCATGAATATAGTATTAAGTAGAACTTAGGACTCCTTTAATTAATATTTAAAAGTATCTATAATAGATTAATAATAAATTTAATTAATAATATAGCTACTCTTATATTATATTACCAGAATAAAGTTATGCAAATTTAATTAATTAAAATAACAATATTAAATGTTAATTTAATATTAAATATTAGATTACAACTTGGTGCTTCAAGATTTTATTTATTAAAAAAAGTTAAAAATTAAAAATTTAAGATAATTTATTACGATCCGTGCTTCGCACGGGTTATCGGCTAGTAAGATTAAAATTCAATTAATTTTAAAGTATTATATTTTTTCAACTTTTGTAACCTTTGCCAAAAAAAAAAATATATCTCACACGAATTGAAATTTTATGCAAAATTTTGGGGTTAAGAGAGAGAGAGAGAGTAAAAACAGCCCTGCGGAATTAGCTTTTGGCTGTGTAGATGCTTAGATCTTTGCATCAAGGCAAGATTCTAGTGTTAGGAATTCCCGTTTCCCGTTTTTGCGTAAATTAAATCTGAGGATTATAACAGTCAATAATAAAGACAGATGAATACCAAGATTTATACGTGGAAAACCCCCTTAAGTAAAGAGGTAAAAACCACGGGACCAGCTCCGAATGTTTCCACTATAATGAAACAATGGTTACAATATTCTCTCTCAAGTTTACGAAGTAACACACGAGGCACAACTGAATAGAAATACAACGATTCCCTACTCCTTCGGTACTTGACCGGATAACCTGGATGAACTCCCTTTGTAGCAACTACAATAGCTGGGCGAACTCCTAATGCTGCAGCGGGACAGATTCCGATGGCTGCAGCCTGACACTCACACAAACTCCCTCGAAACGAAAGAATAGAGTAGCACGAGGGCCCCCTATCCTGACCTGCTTGAAACTACCACAAGGTAAGTTTCCTAATAGACGGACTATCTAGCAGCTATATATACTAAGAAGTATAAGAGGAAGAAGAGATTTTGGTGTGTTTTAGAATGAAGGGGGATGGAGGTATTTATAAGAGAAAAGATGTAGTAGGTGGGGGGAAGGGGGTTGGTGAAGTTTGGCATGAGTTTGAAAATAAACTAGGCCAGCTGCCTAACAATATCCCCCTCTTTCCAAACTCACAGTTAATCACTTGCTGTCCATACCTGCGCCCCGTTTGCACAGCTCCAACTTTTCTCGCGGAACCTCCTTTGTCATCATATCAGACGGATTTTTATCCGTGTGTATCTTCTCTATCTGTATCACCCCATCTTCAACCTGTTCCTGTAGCCAATGGTAACGTACATTAATATGCTTAGTACGACTGTGACAAGTAGCATTCTTGCTCAAGTCAATAGCACTCTAGCTATCACAATACAACTCAAAGTTGTCTTGCTTCTGACCCAATTCTTGGAGAAACCGCTTTAACCAAACCAGCTCCTTGCCTGCTTCACAAGCAGCAATATACTCTGATTCAGTTGTTGACAACGCAACACACTTTTGCAACTTGGACTGCCATGCTACAGCTCCCCCCGCAAAAGTGAAAAGCATCCCTGACGTGGACTTCATCCCATCTGGATGTCCTGCCATGTCAGCATCTGTAAAACCTTCCAAGACTGGTTCACCGTGTCCATACTTCAAGCATAACCCGGAAGTGCCCTTGAGATATCTGAGAATCCATTTAACTGATTCCCAGTGCTTTCTTCCTGGATTTGACAGATATCTACTCACAACTCCAATAGCATGAGCAATATTTGGTCTTGTACAAACCAATGCATACATAAGACTCCCCACTACGGATGAGTAGGGAACTTCCTCCATATCCTCCTTCTCCTTATCTGTTGACGGACACATTTTCTTGTCCAGTTTAAAATGTCCCACCAATCCAGGAAGTTCCATGGAATTTTGAATACCATCAGATTTTAAAATGTCTTTTAAAATCTAAAACGAATACACTCAGATTTTAATGGACTTTTTAAAATCTTAAACAAATATACCCAGATTTTAATGGATTTTTTGAAATCCTTATTGAATACCACCAGATTTCAAAGGACTTTTTAAAATCCAAATTGAATACCGGGATTTTAGAAATCCAAAAATCCTTCAAAATCCGGATTGAATACACCCCTCTTAATCATTATCATCATCAATCATCTGAAAACAATATACCGAAATTTTTAAGATAATCGGAGCTAAAATAAAATTATTCACTTTATTTCACAACCTACCCGTCCAGGGTTCCTTGCTCTCTGTAACTCTTACATTGAACTCATTAACCGACAACATGGCCGAATCATGCATACTCCCCATCAACTTCGGCATCATAGGCTGTGCCGGGATCGCCAAGAAGCTTTCTCGGGCTATCAACCTCATCCCTGATGCCACTCTTGCTGCTGTCGGCAGCCGCTCTCATAAAAAAGCAACTCATTTTGCTGCAACCAACAACTTTCCTCTTACAGCCAAGGTGCTTAACAGCTACGAAGCTGTTTTGAACGATCCTGATATTGATGCTGTGTACATTCCGTTACCAACAAGTCTTCACCTCAAATATGCTGTTTTGGCTGCACAGAACAAGAAGCATGTGTTGTTAGAGAAGCCTGTGGCGATGAATGTAGGTGAGTTTGATAAGATTATCGGGGCGTGTGAGGATAATGGGTTGCAGTTCATGGATGGGACTATGTGGATGCATAATCCCAGGACGAGTGTTATGCGAGAGTTCTTATCTGATTCTCAACAGTTCGGTCAACTCAAATCGATATGCATTATTATATCTGCGAGTGTTTATTACACATATCTCTTAAATTTGATCTCACAACTCAATATTATGCATATACACAATCAAATGTTAGTTGATGCAGTAGCAGTTCTAACTCTTACTAGGTAACTAAGAAGCCCAAATGAGTGTTAGGAATTCCCGTTTCCTGTCTTTGTGTAAATTAAATACGGAGATTATAACAGTCAATAATAAAGACAGATGAACACCAAGATTTATACGTGGAAAACCCCCTTAAAGTAAAGAGGTAAAAATCATGGGACCAGCTCCGGATGTTTCCACAATAATGATAACAATGGTAACAATATTCTCTCTCAAGTTTACGAAGTAACACTTGAGGCACAACTGAATAGAAATACAACGATTCCCTACTCCTTCGATACTTGACCGGATAACCTGGACGAACTCCCTTTGTAGCAACTACAACAGCTGGACGAACTCCTAATGCTGCAGCGGGACAGATTCCGATGGCTGCAGCCTGACACTCACACAAACTCCCTCGAAACGAAAGTAGGTGGGGGGGTTGTTGTGAGTTTGAAAATAACAAAAGTAGGCAGGTTGGCTGCCTAACAATCTCCCCCTCTTTCCAAACTCACAGTTAATCACTTTTACTCCATACCTGCACCCCGCTTGCATAGCTCCAACTTTTCCCGTGGAACGACCTTCGTCATCATATCAGCCAGATTCTTATCCGTGTGTATTTTCTCTATCTGTATCACCCCATCTTCAACATGTTCCCGTAGCCAATGGTAACGTACATTAATATGCTTAGTACGACTGTGAAAAGTAGCATTCTTGCTCAAGTCAATAGCACTTTGACTATCACAGTATAACTCAAAGTTAACCTGTTTCAGACCCAATTCTTGGAGAAACCGCTTTAACCAAACCAGCTCCTTGCCTGCTTCACAAGCAGCAATATACTCTGATTCGGTTGTTGACAACGCAACACACTTTTGCAACTTGGACTGCCATGCTACAGCTCCCCCCGCAAAAGTGAAAAGCATCCCTGACGTGGACTTCATCCCAACTGGATGTCCTGCCATGTCAGCATCTGTAAAACCTTCCAAGACTGGTTCACCGTGTCCATACTTCAAGCATAACCCGGAAGTGCCCTTAAGATATCTGAGAATCCACTTAACAACTTCCCATTGCTTTCTTCCTGGATTTGACAGATATCTACTCACAACTCCAATAGCATGAGCAATATTTGGTCTTGTACAAACCAATGCATACATAAGACTCCCCACTGCGGATGAGTAGGGAACTTCCTCCATATCCTCCTTCTCCTTGTCTGTTGATGGACTCATTTTCTTGTCCAGTTTAAAATGTCCCGCCAATGGTATGCTAACAGGTTTAGCATCATCCATATTGAACCTTTTCAATACCCGTTCAATATATCCCTGTTGTGAAAGCCACAACCTCCGAGTTGTTCTGTCACGAACAATCTTCATCCCTAGGATTTGTTTTGCTGGACCCAAGTCTTTCATATCAAAGAACTTGGACAAATCTTCTTTCAGCTTGCAGATCATGTTAGCATCTTGGCCGACCACTAACATATCATCAACATAAAGCAACAGGAAAATGAAGTTACCGTTAGGAAACCTTTGCACATAAGCACAGTGATCGGATGCAGTTCTCTTGAACTTATGATTCCTCATGAATGAATCAAACTTTTTGTACCACTGTCTTGACGCATGCTTAAGCTCGTATAAACTTTTCTTGAGTTTCAAACCATGTGCTCCTTCCCTTTCACTTCAAATTAGCACGAGGGCCCCCTATCCTGACCTGCTTGAAACTACCACAAGGTAAGTTTCCTAATTGAAAGGCAGAGTGTATAAACTTGTAACACTATAACTAATGTAACTCAAACTAAAGGAAAAGATACTTAACCAGAAGACAATCAAGAACAGGAAGTCACAAGAAATCAACACTAAATGAAGACAAGGTAATTGATACAATTTAAACATGCTAACTATGATCAAGCCAAGAAGAAATCATTGAGAGAAGTTCAAGTTAAAGTTGTTCATGCCTCAGTGATTTGATAAATCAAGAATCAAGATCATAACTATCAGTATCAACAAGACCAATTGATTTCAAGTGAAGAAGAAGGAAAGCAAATATTGGAAAGCCAAGTTATTCAGTGAATATGGTAATTTATTCAAGAAGCAGAAACACTATCAAGACTAGTCACTTATGAACCAGACCAATGCATCAAGTGTCAGGACATTGATAGCAAGTTTATGTCAGTAATAAAGAACCATGTTCAAGAGCTTGTTGAAGAATAAAGAAGACATGAAGATATCACAAGTTCAAGATGTGCATTGAAGTTTCAAGTTGAAGACCAGAATATTTTCTAAGTACTAAATGTTCTGGATGGCTAAGTAGAAATTCTCAAGTAGAAGTTCTACTTAGGAATTTCGAGATAGCCAAGTAGAAGTTCCATTTAGGAATTTCGAGATAGCCAAGTAGAAATTCTCAAGTAGAAGTTCTACTTAGGTGCAGCTTCAACATGACACATGGCATCTTCTGATTGGCAGATTTCCAAGCTTTCAAGATAAGGCAAGAATTATGTGGACATCATTGGGCCACGTACATCTTAGTCTTTGAAGACTACAGGACATAGATTACATGTAGTATAAATAGAAGTACTTGTGTAATGTTTTAGTTAGTGAGCAATTCTAGAGAAAAACACAAGAGAAAAAGAGAGAGTGCATTCACAGAGCTTAGTATCATTCACTTCTCTCTCAACTTCTGTTATACTTTGTAATGAATGTTGTAGCAACCCTTTCAAGTTATATATAAAGAAATATATTCCTTGAATCTGTGTGTTCATTTATTGCATCGTTTTTATTGCCTCTCATATTCGAAAAGTTGTATTCACCCCCCCCCCCTCTACAACACATTTGGACCTAACAATTGGTATCAGAGCTATATGTTTAACATACAAAACATAGATCCTTGTGTTGAGTAGAAGAATCGTGAGTTTTCATTTTTCAGATCTACTTTTCATTTTTTCGAAAAGTGTGTTTTAATTCGTTGGTAGTGAAAACTCATCTGAAAAATTATTTAAATACTCCAGGTGTGATTATTTAGCTTGGGTGTATTTTAATTAATTTTTGGTGAATTTATCTGGGTTAGTTCATATTTGGTGTTCTTGAGTGTTCATCATCTGTTCTTATCAAAGAATACAACACAACAACTTTTTGATCTCCTTTTCAATAGTAAAAGAATAAAAAGGTGGTTTTTGGACTTTTTGATTTACTTTATTCAGCCGAAAGTAAAAGACATACTCAGTACCTAGCATGTGGGTTAGGTGGGTTTGGTGAGTAAAGCATTCAAAGTCAAAAAGTGTTAAAGTGATAATATTGTTTATTCAATATTTAAAGAAATCTGCAGAAAAATTATTCTAAGGCAAAAATTTCTACATAGAAGTTCTACTTGAGAATTTCTACATAGAATTTCGACTTGGACAATTTCTACTTGGTGATTTCGACTTGAGCAAAATTTCTACTTAGAGAAATTTCGACTTAGGCAAAAGTTCTACATAAATATTCTACATAGCCTAGTCTTGGGTACTTAGAAATTTTTAGTGACCAGAATTGAGATGGCTCCTAAAAATGCATTCAAGATCCCAATGTTCAACAAAGATCACTATGAAGAATGGGTTTTCAGAATGAGACTATATCTAGAGACTATTAACCCTGAATATCTGGAAGTCCTTGACAAGGGTAAATTTGTCCCAATGGCAGTTATTCCTTCACATACGGAAGGAGGAGTGGTTATACCACCCCGGTCTGAGCCCAAAAAGGCAGCGGACTTTTCGGATGCTGATAAAGAGCAAATAGCTTTGGATACTGCTGTACGACAAACCTTGATGGAATCTCTTGATCATGAAATGTTCAACATAGTCAAAGGTCTGACTACAGCGAAGAAGATTTGGGACAAGATAGAAGTTGTCATGGAAGGATCTGCAGAGGTCAGAAGCAACAAAACACTCATACTCAAGATGGAGTATGACACCTTTAGAATAAGGAAAGGAGAAGGCATAACAGATGTCTACCTACGATTCAGTCAGTTGGTATTGGATTTGAATCTGAGAGGTGTGACTCTCCCCATGGTTGAAACAAATACGAGATATCTGAGGAACCAGCCAAAAAGCATTGAGCATAGGGTCTACGCAATCAGAGAAACCAGAGATTTGCATACAACTTCTCTGGAAGAGTATTATGGAATATTGAAGACCTATGAGCTGGAAACGCTTCAAGATCAAGCATGGGACAATGATTCAAAGTCAAAAGAAAGTGCATCAGGATTAGTTGCTGATGAGGAAGAGTCTAAGAAGGCAATGGTTGCAGCAAAGCCTAAATCATCACTTGCACCACATCAAGTTGATAATGATGACGAGTGCGCATCTGACAGTGATGATGACTACTACACCCAAGAAGAGCTGGACAACATGGACGATAGTGTCGTGGCATACATGGCAAGGAAGTTCAGCAACATGAGATTTAGAAAGAGCAACCGACCACAGAGAAAATCTTCATCTTATTATCGGGCTGCTAAGGGTGGTGGTAGTTCGTCAGGCTACAAAGGAAAAGGCAAGAATACCAGCTACAAATCTCCTTTGGATTTCAAAATGAAGTTCAAATGCTATAATTGTGGTGAAGCTGGACACTTTGCCTCGGACTGCAAAAAGCCTAAACAGACTTATCCAAAAGAAACATTTGAAGCTCTCAAAAGCAACTATGAAGCACTGTTGAAGGAAAGACATGGAAAACGAGCTTTATTGGTGACAGAAGGAAGAGCTTGGGATGATTCAGATGAGGAAGATGTTACTCAAGTAGCAAACTTTGCGCTCATGGCTGAGACATCAGAGGAACCAGAGGTACCAGTTCTGACTCTTAAAGTAGAAATGTCTATTGATGATTATAAAGAACAGAACGGGGCTCTTAGTGAAGAGATCTATATGTTGTGCAAAAGCCTAGACTCTTCTCAAAAGGAACAGAAAACACTTGTTGCCAGATGCAGAATGCTTGAGGCAAAAGTGGAAGAGCTAGAGGCTGCTTGCACTGTAGATACTTCTCTAAGAGACTTTATTAAATCTCTGGAACACAAGCTTGTCCTTAAGGAAGAAGTAGAAGCATGTCTTAGGAACAATCTAGCTGAGTTAGAAACAAAATGCGAAGCTTACAAACTAGCTGCTAGTAAAGTGTATGTAGACAATGACGTATTTAAGAAGATAACTGGAGTAGGTGTAGGACTTGACTATTCTGACTTATCTAAGAAAGAAGGGAAGAGACCTATTGACCCTAGTTCCAGTGACCTTAAACAGGAAACACCTAGAATTCTTAAATCGGCTGTCAAACCTATCTACAAACATCTTGTTCCTAGAATAGAAGAAGAAGAGACTGAATTGATAGCTAGATATGAGATTGAGATGGAAGATCGCCAGAGAGAACAACCTGTAACTCCTATTAAACAAGTGAAAATCAATTTCCCTAGAGATGAATCTAGACTGGGATTAGGAGCTAAGGCTGTTAAACAACAAGGAAAGAAAGAAAAAGGCATAAAAGAGGTTAAGGCTGAACGAATAAAGAAAGCATGTTATCATTGTAAATCTACTGAACATCTTTCTTATGCATGCAAAGCTAACATGAATGTTCCTGCTGCACATGCCATGCCTACCACACATACAATGAATAATCTGCATCAGAATCATGCACCGTGTGGTCAACCTAACTGTATGCCATGCACTTTTAATATCATGCAAACTTTTGTGCATTTAATGAATGCATCTAGCCAGTCATGCTCAAATACTGTTGCTAGTTCAAATATCAAGAAAAAGTATGGTAGAGCCAAGACTGTCAGTCCTCCTAAAGTTAGGAGTGACAAACCTTCTCCTAAGACTGACAAATCTGTCAAGTCTGAGAAAGGAAAGGAGATAGTCGAAAGCTCTAGTAATGTGAAGAAAAGTGCATCTCCTGTTGTTAAATCTGTTGATTCTCGATCTTATCGAAAAGCCGGGCCCAATCAAAGTTGGGTTCCGAAGAATGTCTAACCAATCTGTCATTGCAGGGCATTAAGCAGAATAGAAATAAAGTTATATGGGTGCTAGACAGTGGAGCATCGAGGCATATGACGGGAAACAAGTCCCTGCTTACAGAGTTGGTTATGAAGGCTGGCCCTTATGTTACCTTTGGAGATGACAGCATAGGTGTGACTAAGGGATATGGCAAACTGAAAACTGGCAATGTCATCATTGAAGATATTTCCTATGTTGAGGGACTAAAGCACAATCTGTTGAGTATAAGTCAATTCTGTGACAAAGGTTACGAAATTGTCTTCAACAAGAAAGGTGTCTCAATCACTCACATCAAGGAAGGCTCACTAGCTTTAAGAGGAGTTCGAAAGGCAGATCTTTTTGTTGCAGATATGGATTCAGCAAATCAGGATGAGGTCACCTGTTTCTACAGCAAAGCCTCGGATGATGAAAGCTGGTTATGGCACAAAAAGCTATCTCACTTAAACTTCAAAACGATGAATTCTCTCGCGAGGCGAGAATTGGTGAGAGATCTACCTCAAATGGAGTTCGCTCCGAAAGGACTCTGTGAAGCTTGTGAAATGGGAAAGTCGAAGCGAGCATCGCATAAAAGCAAAGAAATTTCTAGTATTGCTGAGCCTCTACAACTTCTTCATATGGATTTGTTTGGCCCAGTGAATGTCCTATCTTTGTCTAGGAAAAGATATGCTTTGGTAATCGTGGATGACTTCTCCAAGTATACATGGGTATTGTTCGCAATGACGAAAGACGAAGTACCTTTCTTAATCATTGATCACATCACTCAAATTGAGAATGTTTCAACACTTACTGTGAAGACGATTAGATCAGACAATGGCACTGAATTCAAAAACGCAGTGCTAAATGACTTCTGTGTATCTAAGGGAATACGTCGTCAGTATTCAGCCCCGAGAACTCCACAGCAAAATGGAGTAGTTGAAAGGAAGAATAGAACTTTGGTTGAAGCAGCAAGAACTTTGTTGTATGATTCAAAACTTCCTTTGTATTTCTGGGCCGAAGCAGTGAGTACCGCTTGTTACACTCAAAATAGAACCTTGATCATAAAAGATAAAGAAAAGACACCATGTGAGCTAATGAACAACAGAAGACCAACAATCAAATACTTTCATGTCTTCGGAGCAAAATGCTATGTGCTTATAGATGATGAAAATCTAGGCAAGTTTGCAGCAAAAGCTCGTGAAGGAATCTTTGTTGGTTACTCTACAGACGTGGTGGCAGCTTATAGAGTGTTCTTGGTGAATGATCGAAAAGTGACTGAAAGTTACAACGTCAGATTCGACGATACCAAACTCTCATCAATTTCAAGAGATTCTAGTGAACCTGAGTCCCTAAAATTTCAGAATCTGGACTTAGAAGATCTTGAAGATGAACCTGAGTTGGTTGTTCCATTAAATGTTCCAAGCGTACATGAAGAACCTGAGTCTAGTGAACAAGCTAATTCTACAAGATCAGGAGAGACTTCTTCAGTACCAACCGGCAACAACTCAGGGGGAGTAAATAGCAGCTCAAGGACTACTGTTCAAGGCTCGAGTCGAGTTGACTCTAGTTCTGTAGGAGCTGGCACTAACTCAGGGGGAGTTAGTGAAAATATTCAAAGTAGTCAGCACCCCAACTCAGAAAGTCAAGCTGAATCATCTAGACAATTTCCAGGTGAACGAGTATGGAATAGAGACCATCCGTTTGAGTTAATTATTGGTGATCCAGATGCTGGTGTGACTACTAGAAGAACTGCAAGAGCTGACATGGCTAATATCTCCTTATATTCTGGGTTCTTATCCAAGCTTGAACCTAAAGAAATAGAAGAAGCTCTTGGCGATGCTGATTGGGTGATTGCAATGCAAGAGGAACTCAATCAGTTTGAAAGGCAGAAAGTTTGGAAACTGGTACCCCGACCAAAGAACACATCCGTAATTGGAGCTAGGTGGGTATTCAGAAATAAACTGGATGAAAACGGACTTGTAACACGAAACAAGGCTCGTTTGGTTGCAAAAGGTTATTCTCAGCGAGAAGGAATTGATTATGATGAAACCTATGCACCAGTTGCAAGACTTGAGGCAGTCAGGATGTTCTTGGCATTTGCAGCACATAAGAACTTCAAGGTATTCCAGATGGACGTGAAAAGTGCCTTCCTGAACGGAGAGTTAGAAGAAGAAGTGTATCTGGAACAGCCGCCCGGCTTCGTTGATTCAGAACATGCAGATTTTGTGTATCTACTCTTCAAATCTGTCTATGGCCTCAGGCAATCCCCAAGGCGATGGTATGAAACCCTATCTTTATTCTTAATTGAAAATGGTTTTGTTAGGGGAGTAATTGATAAAACATTGTTCTATAAAGTTGTGAGAAATGACTTAATACTTGTTCAAGTATATGTGGACGATATTATTTTTGGGTCATCAAATGAGCGCTTGTGCGAGAAATTTGCCAAGCTAATGCAGGAAAAATATGAGATGAGCATGATGGGAGAGCTGTCCTTCTTCCTTGGATTACAGATCAGTCAGAGAAAAGATGGTATCTTTATCTGTCAATCCAAGTACGTCAGAGATTTACTCAAGAAGTATAATCTAGAAGATGCATCAGCAGCTAAGACTCCCATGGCAACAGCCACGAAGCTTGATGAAGACAAATCAGGTAAATCAGTTGACATCACAAGCTATCGAGGTATGATTGGCTCACTCCTCTATTTAACTGCAAGTAGACCAGATATAATGTTCGCAACTTGTTTATGTGCAAGGTTCCAAGCGGATCCTAGAGAATCACATCTCGTAGCCGTCAAAAGAATTTTTAGGTATCTCAAGGGCACACCAAATCTAGGGATTTGGTACCCAAGAGATACAGGTTTTAATCTTATTGGCTATTCGGATTCAGACTATGCAGGTTGCAGGATTGATAGGAAAAGCACATCTGGTGCTTGCCAATTTCTTGGCAGAAGATTGGTGTCCTGGCAAAGTAAAAAGCAACATACAGTATCTACTTCTACTGCTGAAGCTGAGTACATTGCTGCTGGAAGCTGTGTAGCTCAAATACTGTGGATGAGGAACCAATTGAAGGATTATGGCATGGAGCACAAGAAAATTCCAATCATGTGTGACAACACAAGTGCCATTGCCATAACCAACAATCCTGTAGATCACTCAAGAACCAAGCATATTGACATCAGGTATCATTTCATAAGAGAACATGTCGAGGAGGGGACTGTGGAGCTACATTTTGTGCCCACAATGCAACAAATTGCAGATATATTCACCAAACCTCTTGATGAAGTAACATTCAATAGGTTGGTTGGTGAATTGGGAATGCTTAACACAAGTTAGTAAAGCCTTCTATCTGTAAAATCCATGTTTATGTTTGTATGTGCAAGCTAATCAATCATTATGTGCTTAGACTTTAATATGCCTAATTAATGATTGTTATAGGTTGCATATAGTGTGATTTTGCATGAATTCATTGTGTTCTAAGTGTCTTTTATAGCACAAATCTGTGAATTTATGCTTGTTAGATTGCATGATCATAAGGGGAGTTAAATTCATAATAGTCTAAATATTGCATGATTTTTAGATGAATTTACCTGTGTTTTTCATGTAATTAGAGGCCTTAGAATTATCAAGGAATGTTTTAATTATGTCATATATTAAAATCCTTGAATTGATATTTATATTAATTTGACAAAATTAATGTTGAGTTTTTCAAAGAAAAATTGTCAAATTATTCTAAGTATCTTCAAAATTTCGAGTTAGTCTCTATCTCGAAACTCATGTAGAAATTCGACTTGAATTTCGACTTGAGCTTCCAGGGTGAAGTTTTGAAAATTCTAAGTCTGGGAAGAATTTCGAGTTAGTACCTATCTCGAAATTCATCTCGAAATTCGACTTAGAGTTCGAGTTCGAGTTACCAGTGTGCCTAGTTCTATCTTCAAAATATTCGAGATAAAGTCTATCTCGAATTTTATCTCTAAGGTTGAGATGAGGTTTCCATTAAGGGAATATTTTGAAAAGAACTGAGAATTAACTTCGAGTTAGTCTATCTCGAACTTTATCTCGAAGTTCGACTTGATGTTCGAGATAGAGTTCTTAGTCTATCTCGAAACTCAACTCGAATTTCGACTTGGTGTTCGAGATAGAGTTCTCAGTTAAGCTAAAGGGAATTTTTCGAGTTACACTCCTAACTCGAAACATATCTTGAATTACCCTGGACTTTTTTTTTTGATTCAAGGAAGTATTTTGGAAAGAATTTGAGATTACTTCGAGTTAACTTCTATCTCGAACTTTATCTCGAAGTTCGACTTGATGTTCGAGATAGAGTACTTAGTCTATCTCGAAACTCAACTCGAATTTCGACTTGATGTTCGAGATAGACTCTAACTCGAAAAGTATCTTGAATTTTCTGTTTTTCCAAGTTTACTACAAATCAATAATGTTCAAGATAGTATTTCCCTATAGTTTCTGCTGTAATTTTGGTTAAAGTGCTTCTTTGTGCATAATTGTTCGAGTTAACTTCTATCTCGAACTTTATCTCGAAGTTCGACTTGATGTTCGAGATAGAAAAGTTCGAGATAGAAAAGTTCGAGATAGAGTTCGACTTAGATGTCCCCTGTATGGACTTAGTACTTTTCACATTTTTTAACAGGGACATTTTTGTCATTCCACATTAATGTCTATATATACTTCTCTAACTCGATCTATTCTTTCACTTTTACCTAATTGAGTTTTACAGCCGCCCCAAATACATACAGGCGATTTTGACTTACAACCACTGATTCGTAATCTTTGTGACTAATCTCATACGGACAACGAATTACTGCCCGATTTTTTACTGCCATTATCTGAGTGACCAGTAATATCTGAGTTTGTGTGTTTGTGAATTTGTTCTTCTTTCTCGACATATATATACATACGTATATACACACATCGTTTCACAGTCATATACACACGATTTCACTGGTGTGTACACACATAACTTCACTGATTTCACTAGTATCAGATTCTGTTAATTGGTTGTTGATTTTCGCCTCTCACAGTGATAATTATCTATAACCCGTAGTTTAATTTTTCAAGAGTGACTTTTGGTCTTTTTGTTAAATTAAAAGGGATATAACTGATAATTCCTAAATTAATTGTTTTTCAAAATAAAAATAAAAATTCACATCTTTTAAAAGAAAAACATTTAATCAAAATGGCTCACCAATTTTCACTTGCTAAAAACAATTTTTACAATATTTCTACGGAAATTGGTGATCAACTCCCGCGGTTTAAGTTTTGGATACGATTTCTCAATTTGTATTCCAAAGCTAGCCAAGCTTTTACTGCTAAACCTACACTAGTACATGATGCTTTACAGCAATTATGGACTAGTGCGGTTACTTTTGGGAGTAAATCAACCCCCTACGGTTTCAGGTTTACCTTAGCGGGTCAGGAATATGAGGTGACAGAACAAATTGTCAACAGAGTTCTAGGATTCCCCATTAAAGATGCCTATGATCCAGAACCTACTGCTGCAGAACGCCTCAGATTCTTTGAAGAAATTGGATGTTATCCTACAAAAGGCCCAATCACGGGAAATATCCAAAAGCAATTCTTCCATGCGGAATGGAATTACTTTTTCGAGGCCATCACAAGATGTTTTCGGGCACGCGAAAAAGACTTTCATCAAATTCCGATTCCCATGCAAACTTTTGCAGTAGCCCTAGCAAGAGAACTGGATATAAACTATGGACGTATAGTTCTCTCTGAGATAGTGGCCTCAATGGGATCCCTTGCAAGCAGGGACCTCTCTACCACTGATGTCGTCTGCTGGTTTCCTCGGTTTCTTCAAATGCTAATCAATGACTTAATACCGAAGGATGCTCTTGCTATTCGACAGGGATTTGCCAGAAGCCCCACATCTGAATCACTAGGGATGGGCACTAAGTCACTTGCAACTATTGCAAATCAGGATAAACATCAAGGTAAACCTATGTCTACTCCTGAAAATATACAAATGTGGCTTAGATATGATGCAGGAGTTACCAATTTGGAGGCATCATCACAAGTCTCATCACATGCTCAAAATCCATCTGTTCATGCTGAGGCATTTGATGAGATTCCGGATGAGGAAAGCGATGATGCACAAGGTAAGCAATCAGGTAATCTCTCTATGCATACTATTCATTCCTCCTCCTATGTTTCTGATTCCGCGGCCCGAGAGACTGCTAACCCGCAGGATCTATCCCAGGGTAAGAGCCATATTTCTGACTCTGAGTCTGATACACATTCCTATTCTTTATCACCCCTGTTAACGGAAGTCAGAAAACCAGCACGTATAATTATACAAGATGATGAGGAGAATGAACCCGAAGAGCAGCAACTTTTTCGCAAGAAAGCCAAACTTTTCCACGCTGCTACTTCACAACCACAGTCAAACCCTAGCGTGTCACACGCAACCACTCCACCTCACGCGAGTGGTTCACCCCTTGAACATTCTGCACATAGGGACTTTGATTTTGGTCAAGATGATGTGCCTCTTGATGATACTGTTGCTTCAAGAGGACATGAAGTATTAAGAACTTCAGCCGTACCTTCACCGGTACGTACTGATGCTGCAAAGAGGATCGGTTCTGATGTCGTACAAGGACACTTTGCAGCCTCTCAGACTGAGATTCCAACTCAGGAACAAACAGAATTTGATCCCATAACTGTCAACAACATTTCTTATCAAGCTTCTGCAGGTACTGCTTCACTTTTAGGATCAGTCATTGAAGACATACACGAGCGTGAGACAGGGAGTGTGTGTGAGAGGTTAGGGAGAGAGGGACCTTCATTTTTAAGGCCCGAAACCGAGCGCCAAATACCAACAGAACGCGTATTAGAGCGAGGTCACCTAAACCAAACACCGTCCCTTAATACAGAAAATTTTGATACTCGTATGACTTCAATGGAGAATAAAATGGAGCAGTTCGGGCAGTCGATGGGGCAGTTGGGGATTAATGTTGGAAACAATCAACGGGCTCTAGACGACTACGCAGCAAGAATGGCAAGTCAAGCTACAGCTTTTGATGATTTGACAAATAAGGTCAATGACTTGGGCCATGCTGGTGGTGTCTTGGGGAGCACTCTCAATGAGAGGATGGGGGCATTGGAGTCTACAATGCATACAATGATTGTGGAGATCAGTAGAATGATGTTCGCAGTCAGGAGTTTTGTGCCCCCGGAGTGCTTCGAGTCGGAACAACCTCCCCCCGATGCTGGAGCAGGTGGTGCAGGTGGTGCTAGTGGAGCGGGAGCCTCTGGTTCTGGTTTTGGAGGTTCCTATGCAGCTGGTGGATCTGAAGACCATGGTGGAGCTCAGGATAACTCACCTAAGGGGGAGAGTGGAAAGGAGACGAGACAGCAGGCAGTTCACATCGAAGAAATTGAAGAACCCGCTGATCTTGTTAAGGAACCAGAAATTGAGCCTGCTGTTGCTGAAGAGGCTCTGAGGAGGAGAAAGGGTAAGGCAATAATGGTTGAAGAAGATGAACCAGTTATTGACCTGAGTCATCAGGACACAGTACAGGAGGTACTAGACTCAGATTCTGATATGGAAGACGTACCTTTCGCACATGCTGTTAAGCGATCTTTGAAGGAACAAGGTGGAGGTGCTGGTATGTCTTTCGGAATGCCTGAAGAAGATCCTGTTGATGAAGAAACCCTGAAGTCTCAACAGTTAGCCTTGGAACAAGCTCAGTTCCATAAAATGAAGATGATGCAAGAACGTGCTGCGTTCCTAGAACAGAAGGTGGAGCTACAAGGGAAGCAGTATGAGTATGAGCTTGCAAGGCTAGCCAATCCTCAAGTTGATCTGGACAAAAGAAGGATAGGGCAGAAATGGGATGAAGCAAGGAAGATAATGATGGGACCATGTGCAAAAGGAGTTCATAACAAGGATGCAGATGATCTGTTCTACAACTTGAATTTGCAGAATCCAATGACTGGGGACTATATAAATGCTTTGAAGAGATTAATTTCTAAAGTCAGGGTTGGATACAATGCAAATCTTAAGGAGTGGCAGGTTATCTTGTCTTTGATAGAAGGAGTCCCAACATCTTTCCTATTCGTGGATGACCAATTCATAATGAGAAGATCTGCGTCAGAGTTGTTCTTGCTAGCGACTAAAATTCAGTACTCTCAATCTGAGGAGCTAAGCATTCTGTACAGGGATCAGTTAATGCAGCTAGCAGAGGACAAGGGTCCAGAATTCTCAGCTTATCCAAATTTTGTCCGGATGGTGGTTCAAGGAAAGATGAAGAGGGTGAGCATGGAGGAAAAAGACTTAATGGAACTTTCAGTGGAATCTCTTAAAGCAGTATGTAGACAAATGATGGGTAAGGGATTCGCCTCTGAGCTTAAAGATAAATCCGTGAGGATCATTGAAAGAGTCATATTCTTGAAGAGCAATGAGGTGTGGAAGTGTGATGTCATTGCTCCAAACCCTCTCGACAACGTGAAGATTGAGCCGGAGCTGATAGAACAGAAATGGAATATTCTTCAAGCAATGAAGAATGTAGATGAAGCTTTGACTCTTCCTTCTGGAGAACTGGAACAAGGAGAAATAAGGGAGGCAGTTGGCGTTCCAGGGAAAGATAGTGTATACTGGATACACTCTTATGCTGATGATACAGCTGATGCCTTAGCATACATAGATGCAGACCAGAAACAAACACTCTTGCATATGAGTAGACAATGGCTGCTACAGACTCAAGATGCTGCATTTCTAGAGAAAGTGTTATATGTGTTCAAATGGGGCGAAGTGGAAGACAAGTTTGTTGAAGAAAAGCAGAGACTCGTGAGTTACCTGTCTGAAGTAGTGGTGGAAAAGAAGCAAATGGAGCGAGATGCGGCTAGTGTCCACAATACTAACCGTGTCAAGGGCTACCCCAAGATGATCTATTGTCAGTTTAAAGCTGATAAAACTCATTGGAAATCTCAGCTCATCATGAAGAACTTTGAGGATATTCCAAAGATCAGGACTACTCAGGAGGTGGACAAACTCAGAAGGCTTTTCAAACATCCTTATCCAGAGCCCAAGAACCCTCTAGAAATGGAAGCTGTAAGTCTGTTGAATGCTAGGTGGAAGCAGCTTAAAGATCCAGTATACAAGAAAGAAAAGCAGCAGAAGGAGAAGCTCAAAAGGCAGAAAGAAGAAAGAGACCAAGCTGCTGAAGCTAGAAAGAGGAAACGGAATTAGGGTTAAAGGTCAGAGTGGTGTGAACTTGAAGTTGGAAAAACTTCATGTCTTTCGGTTGCTTTAACTCACTTGAGGAAAATTCACCTAAGAGTGAATCCAATAAGGTGATACAAGTTTGACCAAAAGGTATGAAATAATCCAGGTGATAGGAATCACTCAAATGATCTTTAATTCGAGGTTCGAATTCTGTTTCTAGTTTTTATGTTCATTGTATTGTTTTCAAGTTCTTTTCAATTGTATATTATTCAAGAATGTAATGTTAATTATCTTTTCTCGTCTCATTGTTTAGTTGAGTTATCCTTCATTAATTTGAATGTCATTGTTAGACAATCAAATTGGGGGAGATTGAAAGGCAGAGTGTATAAACTTGTAACACTATAACTAATGTAACTCAAACTAAAGGAAAAGATACTTAACCAGAAGACAATCAAGAACAGGAAGTCACAAGAAATCAACACTAAATGAAGACAAGGTAATTGATACAATTTAAACATGCTAACTATGATCAAGCCAAGAAGAAATCATTGAGAGAAGTTCAAGTTAAAGTTGTTCATGCCTCAGTGATTTGATAAATCAAGAATCAAGATCATAACTATCAGTATCAACAAGACCAATTGATTTCAAGTGAAGAAGAAGGAAAGCAAATATTGGAAAGCCAAGTTATTCAGTGAATATGGTAATTTATTCAAGAAGCAGAAACACTATCAAGACTAGTCACTTATGAACCAGACCAATGCATCAAGTGTCAGGACATTGATAGCAAGTTTATGTCAGTAATAAAGAACCATGTTCAAGAGCTTGTTGAAGAATAAAGAAGACATGAAGATATCACAAGTTCAAGATGTGCATTGAAGTTTCAAGTTGAAGACCAGAATATTTTCTAAGTACTAAATGTTCTGGATGGCTAAGTAGAAATTCTCAAGTAGAAGTTCTACTTAGGAATTTCGAGATAGCCAAGTAGAAGTTCCATTTAGGAATTTCGAGATAGCCAAGTAGAAATTCTCAAGTAGAAGTTCTACTTAGGTGCAGCTTCAACATGACACATGGCATCTTCTGATTGGCAGATTTCCAAGCTTTCAAGATAAGGCAAGAATTATGTGGACATCATTGGGCCACGTACATCTTAGTCTTTGAAGACTACAGGACATAGATTACATGTAGTATAAATAGAAGTACTTGTGTAATGTTTTAGTTAGTGAGCAATTCTAGAGAAAAACACAAGAGAAAAAGAGAGAGTGCATTCACAGAGCTTAGTATCATTCACTTCTCTCTCAACTTCTGTTATACTTTGTAATGAATGTTGTAGCAACCCTTTCAAGTTATATATAAAGAAATATATTCCTTGAATCTGTGTGTTCATTTATTGCATCGTTTTTATTGCCTCTCATATTCGAAAAGTTGTATTCACCCCCCCCTCTACAACACATTTGGACCTAACACTAATAGACGGACTATCTAGCAGCTATATATACTAAGAAGTATGAGAGGAAGAAGAGATTTTGGTGTGTTTTAGAATGAAGGGGACGGAGGTATTTATAAGAGAAAAGATGTAGTAGGTGGGGGGAAGGGGGTTGGTGAAGTTTGGCATGAGTTTGAAAATAAACTAGGCCAGCTGCCTAACAATATCCCCCTCTTTCCAAACTCACAGTTAATCACTTGCTGTCCATACCTGCGCCCCGTTTGCACAGCTCCAACTTTTCTCGCGGAACCTCCTTTGTCATTATATCAGACGGATTTTTATCCATATGTATCTTCTCTATCTGTATCACCCCATCTTCAACCTGTTCCTGTAGCCAATGGTAACGTACATTAATATGCTTAGTACGACTGTGACAAGTAGCATTCTTGCTCAAGTCAATAGCACTCTAGCTATCACAATACAACTCAAAGTTGTCTTGCTTCTGACCCAATTCTTGGAGAAACCGCTTTAACCAAACCAGCTCCTTGCCTGCTTCACAAGCAGCAATATACTCTGATTTAGTTGTTGACAACGCAACACACTTTTGCAACTTGGACTGCCATGCTACAGCTCCCCCCGCAAAAGTGAAAAGCATCCCTGACGTGGACTTCATCCCATCTGGATGTCCTGCCATGTCAGCATCTGTAAAACCTTCCAAGACTGGTTCACCGTGTCCATACTTCAAGCATAACCCGGAAGTGCCCTTGAGATATCTGAGAATCCATTTAACTGATTCCCAGTGCTTTCTTCCTGGATTTGACAGATATCTACTCACAACTCCAACAGCATGAGCAATATCTGGTCTTGTACAAACCAATGTATACATAAGACTCCCCACTGCGGATGAGTAGGGAACTTCCTCCATATCCTCCTTCTCCTTGTCTGTTGACGGACACATTTTCTTGTCCAGTTTAAAATGTCCCACCAATCCAGGAAGTTCCATGGAATTTTGAATACCATCAGATTTTAAAAAGTCTTTTAAAATCTAAAACGAATACACTCAGATTTTAATAGACTTTTTAAAATCTTAAACAAATATACCCAGATTTTAATGGATTTTTTGAAATCCTTATTGAATACCACCAGATTTCAAAGGACTTTTTAAAATCCAAATTGAATACCGGGATTTTGGAAATCCAAAAATCCTTCAAAATCCGGATTGAATACACCCCTCTTAATTATTATCATCATCAATCATCCGAAAACGATATACCGAAATTTTTAAGATAATCGGAGCTAAAATAAAATTATTCACTTTATTTCACAACCTACCCGTCCAGGGTTCCTTGCTCTCTGTAACTCTTACATTGAACTCATTAACCGACAACATGGCCGAATCATGCATACTCCCCATCAATTTCGGCATCCTAGGCTGTGCCGGGATCGCCAAGAAGCTTTCTCGGGCTATCAACCTCATCCCTGATGCCACTCTTGCTGCTATCGGCAGCCGCTCTCATGAAAAAGCAACTCATTTTGCTGTAACCAACAACTTTCCTCTTACAGCCAAGGTGCTTAACAGCTACGAAGCTGTTTTGAACGATCCTGATATTGATGCTGTGTACATTCCGTTACCAACAAGTCTTCACCTCAAATATATTGTTTTGGCTGCACAGAACAAGAAGCATGTGTTGTTAGAGAAGCCTGTGGCGATGAATGTAGGTGAGCTTGATAAGATTATCGGGGCGTGTGAGGATAATGGGTTGCAGTTCATGGATGGGACTATGTGGATGCATAATCCCAGGACGAGTGTTATGCGAGAGTTCTTATCTGATTCTCAACAGTTCGGTCAACTCAAATCGATATGCATTATTATATCTGCGAGTGTTGATTACACATATCTCTTAAATTTGATCTCACAACTCAATATTATGCATATACACAATCAAATGTTAGTTGATGCAGTAGCAGTTCTAACTCTTACTAGGTAACTAAGAAGCCCAAATGAGTGTTAGGAATTCCCGTTTCCTGTCTTTGTGTAAATTAAATACGGAGATTATAACAGTCAATAATAAAGACAGATGAACACCAAGATTTATACGTGGAAAACCCCCTTGAAGTAAAGAGGTAAAAATCATGGGACCAGCTTCGGATGTTTCCACTATAATGATAACAATGGTTACAATATTCTCTCTCAAGTTTACGAAGTAACACTTGAGGCACAACTGAATAGAAATACAACGATTCCCTACTCCTTTAGTACTTGACCGGATAAACTGGACGAACTCCCTTTGTAGCAACTACAATAGCTGGACGAACTCCTAATGCTGCAGCGGGACAGATTCCGATGGCTGCAGCCTGACACTCACACAAACTCCCTCGAAACGAAAGTAGGTGGGGGGGTTGTTGTGAGTTTGAAAATAACAAAAGTAGGCAGGTTGGCTGCCTAACAATCTCCCCCTCTTTCCAAACTCACAGTTAATCACTTTTACTCCATACCTGCACCCCGCTTGCATAGCTCCAACTTTTCCCGTGGAACGACCTTCGTCATCATATCAGCCAGATTCTTATCCGTGTGTATTTTCTCTATCTGTATCACCCCATCTTCAACATGTTCCCGTAGCCAATGGTAACGTACATTAATATGCTTAGTACGACTGTGAAAAGTAGCATTCTTGCTCAAGTCAGTAGCACTCTGACTATCACAGTATAACTCAAAGTTAACCTGTTTCAGACCCAATTCTTGGAGAAACCGCTTTAACAAAACCAGCTCCTTGCCTGCTTCACAAGCAGCAATATACTCTGATTCGGTTGTTGACAACGCAACACACTTTTGCAACTTGGACTGCCATGCTACAGCTCCCCCCGCAAAAGTGAAAAGCATCCCTGACGTGGACTTCATCCCATCTGGATGTCCTGCCATGTCAGCATCTGTAAAACCTTCCAAGACTGGTTCACCGTGTCCATACTTCAAGCATAACCCGGAAGTGCCCTTAAGATATCTGAGAATCCACTTAACAACTTCCCATTGCTTTCTTCCTGGATTTGACAGATATCTACTCACAACTCCAATAGCATGAGCAATATTTGGTCTTGTACAAACCAATGCATACATAAGACTCCCCACTACGGATGAGTAGGGAACTTCCTCCATATCCTCCTTCTCCTTGTCTGTTGACGGACTCATTTTCTTGTCCAGTTTAAAATGTCCCGCCAATGGTATGCTAACAGGTTTAGCATCATCCATATTGAACCTTTTCAATACCCGTTCAATATATCCCTGTTGTGAAAGCCACAACCTCCGAGTTGTTCTGTCACGAACAATCTTCATCCCTAGGATTTGTTTTTCTGGACCCAAGTCTTTCATATCAAAGAACTTGGACAAATCTTCTTTCAGCTTTCGGATCATGTTAGCATCTTGGCCGACCACTAACATATCATCAACATAAAGCAACATGATAATGAAGTTACCGTTAGGAAACCTTTGCACATAAGCACAGTGATCGGATGCAGTTCTCATGAACTTATGATTCCTCATGAATGAATCAAACTTTTTGTACCACTGTCTTGACGCATGCTTATGCTCGTATAAACTTTTCTTGAGTTTCAAACCATGTGCTCCTTCCCTTTCACTTCAAATCCTTCTAGCTGGTGCATGTAGATCTCTTCCTTCAAATCTCCATGAAGGAATTCAATTTTCACATCTAACTGCTCAAGTTCAGGATCCATGCTAGCCGCTAATCCGAGAGCTGTTCGGATTGATGTCATTTTTACAACCGGAGAAAAAAATTCATCGAAATCAATGCCTTCCTTCTGTGCAAAGCTTTTAACCACCAAGCGTGCTTTATACTTTACAAGCTTTTCATCATCCCTTTTTACTTTGAAGACCCATTTGTTCCTCAAAGCCTTCCGTCCTCTCGGAAGTGTAGTCAACTCATAAGTTTCATTCTTGTTTAAAGAATCCATCTCCTCTTGCATTGCTTTCAACCAGCAATTGCTTTCTTTATGAGTCTTGACTTCCTCAAAGGTCTCGGGCTCCCCCTCATCAGCAATTAAGATACACTCGAATGAAAGATATCTTCCTAATGGTCTCCGTTCTCTCGTAGAACGTCGTGGCTGAGTTTCTTCAGCTTCAGGCTGAGGTGGTAGCTCCCCCTGCTCAGCAGCCTCATCATATGCCATATCCTCTCCATCATTTTCTAATGTATCTGAATTTCTAGCTTGCCTTGGTTGTTGAGTGCTCCCAAAATTCTCATAATTTTGAGACTCATGGAAAACCACATCTCTGCTCCTGAATATCTTCTTCGATTCAGGATTCCACAACCGATACCCGAACTCTTGATCCCCGTAGCCAACGAGAATACACGGAGTTGTTTTATCTTCAAGCTTTGTTCTATGCTCCTTTGGGATGTGTGCAAAAGCCTTGCATCCAAACACCCGCAAGTAGGAATAGGAAACATCTTTTCCTAACCAGATCTTTTCTGGAATCTCAAAATTCAGAGGTGCCGATGGAAATCGATTGATCAAGTAGCAAGCTGTTCTTACAACTTCTCCCCAAAATGACTTCGGCAATTTAGCCATTTTCAACATGCATCTGACTCATTCAGCAATGGTGCAGTTCATTCTTTCCGCAACGCCATTCTGTTGTGAGGTGCCAGGAACTGTTCTTTCATGCCGGATACCATGCTTTGTAAGGTACTTTTGAAACTCTTTTGAAGTGTACTCCCCCCCGTTGTCACTACGCAGGCACTTCAATTGTTTCCCTATTGATCTTTCAACCATGGCATGAAACTTCTGGAAGTACTCAAACACTTGATCTTTGGATTTGAGTATCTCAACCCACACCTTTCGAGATGCTTCATCAATGAAGGTAACAAAGTACCTATTTCCGCCTAAGGACTCCACCTCAAACGGACCACATGCATCAGAATAAACTCTTTCTAACAGCCCCGACTTTTTCTTCAGTGGACTGCTAAAAGATACTCTATGTTGTTTCCCGAATAAACAATATTCGCACGGCTGCAATGCAGTTCCTTTAGCAAATGGAATGAGGGATTTCTTTGCTAGAATCTGCAGCCCTTTCTCGCTCATGTGACCAAGCCTCTTGTGCCACAAACTTACTGAATCTTCATCTTCAACTATATTCAAAGCATTTGAACACATCTTCACTTGTGTCTTGTACAAAGAGCCACAAGTGGATCCTCTTGCAACCACCAATGAACCCGTAGTAAACTTCCACCTTCCACCCTTGAAGGTATTTACGTACCCCTGCTTGTCTAGCGCCATTCCAGAAATCAAGTTGAGCCGTAAGTCCGAAACATGCCTGAAATCTTTCAAAGTCATTGAACAACCCGTCTTAGTCTCAATACAGATGTCACCAATTCCTGCGATCTTTGATTGATCTGAGTTACCCATTCTTACAGTACCAAAGTCCCCTGACTTGTACGTCGTAAAAAATTCCTGAGTGGGTGTTGCATGATACGTTGCTCCAGTATCTATCACCCATTCGACCTTCTGATCATCAACATGTAAGCATTCTTCTTCCCCAAAGGAAAGGATCACAACATCTTCTGTCATAGCAGCTGTTGTGTTCTTCTCGGCATGTTTCCCTTGTTCACCATTATTTTGTTTCTTGAGCCAGGCCCTACAATCCTTCTTGTAATGACCCTTCTTCTTACAATAGTAGCATTCAACATTGGCTTTAGACTTGCCACTAGAATTACCAAAATTCCTACTTTTACTACGTTCTCAGTTTGTCTCCCTGTAGTTGCTTCTGCCCCTGTTCTCAGTAACAAGAGCCTGGGAATCGTGGTTCTGCTCGCATATCCCCCACTCAGGCACAAACGTAGTTTTCATACTCCCATCCGAATTCCTGATCCTTTTTCCAGCTTTTGAGCAATGCTGAAGGAATTCAGGAACTGGAACGTCGTCAAGGTTGGCCTCTTTCTCTGCTTTTTTAATCATCCTTTTAGTAATCTGAGGAGCAGGACCCGGCAGGCTGTCAATCTCCTCAGCAACTGCAATAAAAGACAAAGAAAACAATGTTGGAATAAGAACAACTATGATGAGAATAAAGGAGTTAAAGTAAGGATTACCCTCGGGAGGGATACTACTAAGCCCGGTCTCTATCAAGTTATGCTCAGTCACGACTTCGCGATAGTGAGCATTTTGAAAGGTTGAAATAAGCCAATCTCGATGAGCTACTTCTTCACTTGAGATCTGGAGCTCACTAACACCCTCATCGTTTACGTGATTGAATTTAGACCTGAAAAATTCACCCCAGTCTCCTCCTTTCCATCTAAGGATGAAAAATTCGTGCCTCCAATTATGGTATGAATCAGGCACGGAGGCAGCGTTGATAATCATTCGGGACTTTGTATGATGTTGGATGCTTACCCATCCTTTCCTAGTAACAGGGCTATTTTTGAAAGCAAACAAATGTCTAAATAAAGGAATGCTAAGGCAGATGCCTCCCTTGATGCATTCAACCATAAAAATGAAGATAAATTTCCAGGAGTTGGGATATAGTTGGCACGGGTTGATTTTTACTTCAGCTAGAAACCTAACAACCCAAGGGTGAACTGGAAACCTAAGGCCAGCTGTGATAGCCCCTTTGTATACATATAAATTCTCAGGGTGCCAATTACAAGTTCTATCCCTCGATGAGGGGATTCTGAGTCTCAAACCAGATGGGAATTCATATTTGAGTAGGTCGTTAATATCTCCTACGTCTAGAGTGCTAGGGAATATGAAAGAATCAAATTCCGCATTGTTTGGAAACATGTCCCCGGGCTCATCTAAGAGTTGGGGTATATTAACTGATAACGAGGAGGAAACACCTTTCCTTTCCTATTCTTGTCTTTGGTCCTCCTGTTGATTGCTTGGAGAAGGCCCTTAGAAGGAACTACGGTGCTCTGACCACCTTCACTTGCCATCAGGTTTGTCTGAGATTGAAAGAAGTACTTCAATCTTGAGAGCTCTTCAGAGAGAAATTTTCTTTGAGAGAAGAGGGAAATGTGAAGAATGACTTCCGCCCCTACTCTTTTATAAGGAAATTGGCGACCCTTCATAGCGGGTCATCTTTCTGACGACCCGCGTTTACAGGTTAAATAGCCGAAAACATCAAGCAAAAGGTTTTATGAATTCGGAATTGGGTCAAATAAACGATCTAATTCGTAGAAATAAACGAAAGAAACGAATGGAAATGCAGGCTGGGGCAGCAACATAGTTAACAACCTAAGAGGTTGAACTAACTTATGCTTAATAAGCCTAAACAGAGGATTAAGCGAAAAATCCATGATTAAGGCACTAAACAGAAAGGTTAGCTAAAAAGCTAATACTTTAAAGAAATATGGAAGATAGACTCTAAGAAAAATGGTGGGAGTTTTGAAACCCTGCACAAAATATAAGCCCAGATGGCCAACGAGGTTGTATGCCCTGAATTAAGCTGGTTGATTGAATTTAAGGCCTAAAATTCAGGAACCGTTGAATAGAATCAAGCCAAGGCACGGTCTTACAAACAAGGTAGGAGTTTTAAAGTCCTTGAGTATGAAATCAAGGATAAAAACTGACCATAGTACCCTAGACTTGAAGTCAGATGTTGAAAACGAGAGAAATCCCTATACAAACAAATAAAGAAATAAAGACCTCCATGACAAGGGGGCAAGGCCAAGGTTGTTTAAAACACCCTATTGTAAGTATGAAAGGGTGTCAGCAAGCCAAGGACCATAGTATAACCCAAGGTTATTTGAAACCAAGAGTTCAAGAACAAGTTAAAACCCAGAAGGTCCTGAAAACTAAGAAGAAGGTTGTTTGTGATTAAGGATCACAAAATCAGCCATGGTGTTTTAAACTCACTCTAGAAACAAGGAAGGGAGTTCAAAACAAGATTTGGCTTTGGTCAAAGTCAAGGTCAAAAAGTCAAAGTCAACGGTCAAAGTCAACTAGTCAAAATTTGGCCAAAATTCAAAAAAAAAAAGGGTTTTTTTTCTAATATGTCCCATTTTAAAAGGTCAATTATAATTGTGTCCTAAATTTATTTATAATTATAAATATATCCCATTTTTCTAATATGTCCTATTTTCTATTGTAACCATGATTAACTAACTAACTACACATTTTTAAAAGACATTTTTGTCCTCTTAATTAAATGAAAATTGTACTAATTAATCTTAAATTTCATAACCATGGTGCATAACGCACAGCCAAACCGATTTGAACCTGATCGATTTTGTGAAACATCGCTAATTAACCAGGTTGCTCTGAGTTTTATTGTCATTACATTATTTTTCCCTTGCTATTAAGCATTTTGTAACATGTCAACTATGGGCTGCAATGATTTTGGATACGGCCTTTTTCGCTTTAATTTCTTTGGATCTGTCCAATTCAAAAATGCTACGATCATAAATAATTTCTAACTATACAGACACAACTTTGAACATGGTGGCCCGTGTGTATATTCTGCCCCTGCGGGGCCAGCAGAAGGAGTGAGGTGGATTGGAGAGAAAAAGAAGGGTACTCTAGTCTTATTTAATATAAATATATGTATAAATATATGTATATAAGTTATATATGAGTTAAATTTAACCATGGGACATATTTATAAATATTTAATAAAGAGGGACATATTTATAATTGATTTGTTAATTTGGGACATATCAAACTAATACCCAAAAAAAAAATCATGGGGCCCAGCCGACCAGGGGTGGCCGACCAGGCACCCTTGGCCGAATGGCCGACCAGGGTAGGCCGACCAGGCTACCTTGGTCAGTTGTTTTGAACACCTGAACCCCCTAGGTGTTTTCATGACCCTCCAGAATGCTAAAAAATGCTCCGTTTGCGCCCAAATTTGAGATTTGGAAACCTTGTAAGGTTCTCTACAAGCCTAGGTAGGTCTCTCAGTGATTTCAAGAAGTTGAAAAAAAGAAGGTGTTTGAAACAAGGTCTGGTTTGAAAACCAGCTTAAAATGAGGTATTTCGCCTCTAAAACGTTCAAAAATGCATATTTTCATGTGATTCTTGCTCATACTAGGAGATTATAAGAATCCTTATCATATAAGCTCAACTTCAAAATTTGAGTTTAGGAATGTCAGGGGTGTTCAAAACCAGAAGGGTGTTTGAAATCTGGAAGGTGTTTGAAACACCTTGCCCAGAAGGCCGTATTTCTCGCCTAGACAACTCAAAAATGAGAATTTTTACGTGATTCTTTCTACAACCATGAGGTTATAAGAATCTCTATTAGATTGGCTTGACTCCAAAATTTGGGATTAGGGTTTCGCTAATCGCAATTAGGGGGTGATTAACCTCGATTATCGACGTTTAAGGACTCCAACTCTAAAATTAACCTATCTCAAGGTTAAGGGTGGATATCCTAGTAGTAATCATGTTAAATACGAAATATTTAGCCTCGATTAAGGCCTTTGTAGCCCTGTTTAGGGTTGTTTAGCCCCGATTATGGCCGAATTAGTGTCTTTTGCTGAAAAATTAGCCCTTATTAAGGCTTACGAGTGATGACCGTCTGATACTAACCCTAACTTAGATAAGTTTAGGGAAATAAATCACTAATGAATCTATGATAAAGGATCCTATGCACGAATTGCACTTGGATTAGTGTCTACGAGCTCGAAATGGCACTAATCCTATTCCCGAAAGGCCCAGAAATCTTAAGAAAAAGGTTCGAGAGGCCAAGGAACGTTTAACTTTCTTAAGTATTAACTTGGGAGAGAATTTTAGTCGTTGTGAATGTGTAGGTCGCTCCACACTTCATTGTAAGATGATACCCTGGTAGGGCCGATGTGACCTTAAACTTCTACGAAATCAAGTTTTCCTAGAAGTTGGGGGGCAAATGATATGGGTGAAAAATAATCCCTAAAGACATAATTAATATAGTATTTATTGGCTCATAAATAAGGCCCGAAACCCTAGTTGGGCATTAAATTCGTGGTTAATGATTAAGCCCAAAAGAACAGCCCAAACCGGGGATGCCCGGTATAAGCTTGTTTATAACATAGGCCTGATCCACAAACCGGGAACGTTCTAGAAACCAGGAACGTTTTAGAATATCCCAGGGATATTAAGTAGCCTCCAAGGCACCTAATTCAACATGGAAACTAATTCCTATAAGGAAGGAGTCAGAACCTTCCTCAATAACGGTGACTTGTCCACCAAGTCTCCAAACCCAATTACGATTCTAAGGCTCCCACAGCCTATATAAAGGGTCAGACCCCTCATCTCAGAACTACGTCTTGGCTTGATTCTCAACTCTGAGATACGTAGGCATCTTGTGAGGACCCGAATTAGGTCACGATAACGCAAGCGCAACCATTAAAGCATGAAGCTCACGAACCCTAGTCGCAATTCGATAACCCTACTTTTTATTCCACAACAAATATAAATATAAATGGAAGTATCGCATATACTTACATTCAAATTTTTGTTGATATTATCATATTCAAATTATGATTCCATAATAATCCCTAATGTAATATTTATCTAAAATAGAATTTTTAAATAATAATCTTTTAATTATATGATATATTGTTCGAATAATGATTATATTTTGTCATAATAATATAAATATAAATGGAAGTATCATATATACTTACATTCAAATTTTTATTGATATTATCATATTCAAAATATGATTCCATAATAATCCCTAATGTAATATTTGTCTAAAATAGAATTTAATATTAATTTGTAATTGTGTGAAATTTTTATTGTTTATTATATAGTTTTAATTTGTTTTCACTTTCTAACTTTCTTGATTTATAATTTGTTGTAAATTTGTTAATAAATATGTGATATTAAAATTATTTAAATTGATTTTGAAAATATTGATTTTCAAGTAATTAAAAAAGTATAAAAAAGTTGGGTGTAGGTGAAGAATTTTAATTCAAATATAACTAAAAGAGTATGTAATATAATATTAATTGAAGTGTAATTAAAAGAATTTGTTATTAATTTAAATAAAATTTTATATGCATTTTAATTTATGTTTTCATTTTTGGAAGGTGTTAACATACTTTTTGGGAGGGTGTTAACAACCGACCAATCAACCAATTATATCTGTTTTGCTTATAAAAGTATAGTATAGATTTATTCTGCTTATAATAGTATAATATAGATTTGGATGATACATGCGTTTATTTAGAATTTAAATTTTTCTTGACATTTGATTAAATATATTGTTCTAGTTCATAAATTATTGTTTCAAAAACATATATTAATAAATAATTGTATAAATAAATTGAGTCCCGAATAAAAATCTGAACCGAACCGAACCGAACCGAAACCCAACAGATCGGATGTGAATCTTAAAATTTGAATTTCAGTTGAGCCTGGATCCGAATTTAAATCCAACATGCATATTTAGATTCGAATCTGATTTTTACAAAATCTGAACCCGCCAATCCATTTGCCTTCCTGCCCATTTCCTACAAACCAAATCAAACCAAACAAACCCAGTATATCCCGCTCGGAGCAGGGTCTGGGGAGGGTGAGATGTACGTAGACCTTACCTCTACTTTTTACGATAGAGAGGCTGTTTCCGTGAAGACCCCCGGCTTAGTGCTCAACAAAAATAGTGTGTGTTCTATACAAAGATGATTACGAATGTGAAAGTATTCAGCCGAACCTGGGCCCATGGCTTGGACCTCATGGGACTTACCTAAGCGGGCATTGGAAACTCATCTCCTGATATAGGTCGGCTCCGAGCAACACTCCCTGCCAAAAACTCTTCTCCTGCCAAACACTAAACCACAAGCATCAAACAGTCAAATATTAAAAGCTAAAAGAGACAACCCAACTCTAAGACAAAGCTAAACGGGACAACCCAACTCTCAGACTCTCAATAACAGAACCACTCCCTAGAAGAGAATCCACAACTCTGATACGACGCCTCCAAGTGGACCTGTCAGCTGTCATAGTCTCGCTAAGGTTTAAGTCCTTCAAATCTAACCTTATTTGCTCCTCCCAAGTTCTCCTCAGTCTACCTCTCCTTCTCACCCCTACGACCGAAATACTCTCTACCCTCCTCACTGGGGCCGTAGCCTGCCTCCTGCGGATGTGACCGAACCATCTCAGTCTCCCTTCCCCAACTTTCTCAGCAATAGGCGCAACTTCTAACTCATTCCGGAAAACAGCATTCGGTATTCTATCCAGTATAGTGCACCCACACGACCAACGCAACATTCTCATTTCAGCCGCTTCCAACTTGCTCTCCAACGCCTTCTTCCCCGCCCAACATTCGGAGCCATACAACGTCGCAGGTCTGATTGCTGCTCTATAGAATTTACCCTTCAATTTTAAAGAGATTTTTCTGTCAGCACTCCTGACGCTGCTCTCCGTCTAAGCCACCCAGCCTTGATACGATGAGTTACCTCACCCTCCACCTCTCCTTCCTTCATATTCCCATCTGTAACTATACCAGTGTGAGGAATACAAAATTATTGCAAAATTGTCAGTTTTTTCACATGGATGAGCTTTTAGATTTGTACAAGATCTTAACCGAAATGATGACAAAAGTTAAAAAATCACTCTCCTACTCTCTTTCACAAGAGAGAATCTACGATGCTGCTTTATTTTGCCAATAAAGACAACAGGAATAATATAAAAATCTATGTACTCAACTTCATTACACTGGTGCAACGTCAAATTGCTTCCCATATACTATTTCCATTATACAGGTGATTTTGCTGGAGGGGACTAATAATCAACCATATATTTAAAAATTTCGCTCATATTCGAAAATTTTCAAAAAACAAAAATTTAAGGTCCAAGTGATATCAAACAAGTTATTTGTACAAATTTTGGTCACCGATCAAATTAGTCATAAATCAACAAGTATATGAGTTGCCATGGATCTCCTTTCCATAGAGCAGTACTTGATCAACCGTTGTCACTGTCATAATAGGATGTCAGTTGACTCAGGGAAATTAAAACAATTCCTAATTATATGGCTGTTTGCATGTAAGTCACTAAAAAGGGCTCCGAGCGTAGCAATTTATCCATTGTTATTGAAAACGGTCAAAAATTGGTCAAAATTTTGAAACCAATTCAGACGATATTGCAAAAATCTTCGATAAATCGCTGATTTTTCAACCGAATCACCCGATAAATCGTAAATCGATACCTCAACTGAATAGTTCCGAATTCCGAAATCTGCAACACTTATTTTATGTGATTTATTTTTTTCAATGCATGCCGGAAAATTGTCAGGTTCTGCATGTGAAAAAGATAATGCATGTGAACATCACATGGTGATATACATTATTAGCATAAAAAATCTGCATACAACAGAGAATCATGCATAAGAGAAGAGTACGTATACCAGAGAAAGAAAAGGATAAAAGATGATGATGGTGAAGGGTGACAAATACCAAAAAATAGGGGTACGTTATTCTCTTTTACATTACCTCAGAAACTTAACCAATAAGATCTACAAGGAGAGAGGGGCGTGTTGGAACCATCATTGGATTATGTAATATTCTTAATTTCTTATTCTTGCAGATTCTGTTGTGTACTTCAAAAGATGAATTAATGAGCGTGCCAAGCCAAGTGCACTCATGATCATCACCATCACTAGACTAGATACCATTAATCGAGCTTCTCAACCAGGCCAAACCCAAAAACAAACAAATATCTTCTCCTATTTTCAACCCCACTATCATTAGTAGTACTTACTAAGAGCATCAAACCAACTTCATTACATATTATTCCCATGTCAAACTAAACCTCATTTTATACTATCTTAATTAAGTACCACGGGTCTAGCATTATATCGACAGTTCGACACATTCGCCCTGTTTTGACAATACTCATATGATAAAACTTTATGATCATTACTTAACAAAAAACAAAATCAAAACTTTACGATCATTGATTGATTTGTAAATCTCAAAATATATTCATTTTTATAAAATTTGATAAAGCCTTCGATCATCCATTTACAAATTTCAAACTATAACTATTATTTTAAAACGAGGCCTAGATGATAACCCGTGCGAATAATTTATTAAAATTCATAATTTTTTTATTAAATTTTTCTAAGAATTAATTTATTTATCATTAAAAAATACTTTAAAAATGAACAAAAGAAAACTACGTTATTTTGTAACTCAGTAGTTTATAATAAAAAGAATTATAATTATATCAAAATTCCAATAATTCTAGGAGACACGAATCTAGAAGGAAGTACCATTAAAACAGGATTTCACTTATTAATAAGATATTAGATGATAAGGGCCCGAAAAAATTTAATTAAAGTGATCATTAATTTATTATAAAAAATTACGTTATTTACAAAGAATTTGCTTATTAATAAAGGTCATTTTATATATTATTTATTTAAGTTAATTTAAGAAAATGTATTTCGTTTGTTATAGATAAACATGTCACCGTAGATCAACATATGTATTCGTAGTCTTTTTTTGATTGAATTGTAAAAAAAGAATTATAATAGTAATAGGATTTTTTTATTTATTTTATAAAATAACATTGAATTCTAGGGGAAATCGAATCTTCTTTTAATCAAACAAAACTCTTCAATCGCTTATCTCGAAAATCTTAAGAAATCGTGAAAGAGAAATGCTAGAATTCCCAAAGGGGTTCCCAAAACCATTCCCAAATGATAAGGTATCATTATACTATTGGTGGAGCGCCCCCGCGCTCCCTGAGACATGCAACACGCGTGCCCGCGCCCTAGTCAAGCGCGCTCGCGCTCTGTCCTTCTGGAAAAAATTCAGCTTTTTTCTGATTTAGCTTCTTTTCACTCCAAATCTCTCGCAAATTCTCGTCCTTCAATTCCTGAGCTCAAAACCACCAAATAATCACAGAAAACACAACATACTTGAGGTCAAGTAATCAATTGAAGCCGATACGAAGCATTCTAAGTGTATATAAAATCCACTTATCATGGACCATCCTGTATACATATGAATTCATAAATAAAAATAAGTCATGTGTTATTCGAGAATAAATTCGAAATTCATTTCAGGATACGTACATTGCTCATCGTGTAATATGTAAGAGCAGCTCCAACGCTGCCCATTTGAGCGCCTCGGTCCACGTAAAGTGACCTGGGTAGCTGAAAAAAGTGGAAAACATCAGTGAAGTGATTGGTAGTAAAGAGGGCACGCCCAGCTGGGTGGCCAACCCCAGTTGGTACCACTTTCTTTTTTTAATATTTCTTTTACTCACCACTTGATTTGAGTACTTTATTTAAGTTAAGATATATGAACATATGATTTGCTCTGGCCACCATAACTTGAAGGGATAAATGAGCTATTTGGTCACTGTACTATTCAAAAACTTTCAATTGGGTCACCAACTAAAAAGAATTTCAATCGCATAATAAAACACTCAAAAATTTCAATTGGGTTACTGCCGTTAACTTTAATTATTCATTGACGTTAACTTTAACGGAGAGATGTTAAACTATTTATCAACTTTCAATTAGGTCACTGGATAAAAAAAATTAAATTATTTGTTTAGAAATTAAAAAATTAAACTTTAGAATGGAAAAAATTAAAATATACTCATATCTTGAAAATTTTGAAATTTTTTCACTCGAAAAAATTTGAAATTTTTTAATTCGAAAAAATTTATATGCATTAATTCGAAAAAATTTGAAATTTTTAATTCCAAAATTTTAAAATTTTTTAATTCGAAAAAATTTCAAAATTTATTAAAAAATTCAATTCGAAAAAGTCAAAAAATCAAAAATTTGATGATAGAATGGCAGTTGAATTCGAAAAAATTCAAAAATTTAAATTCAAAAAAATTTAATTCAAAATTTTCAAAATTTAAAAATTTATTCAAAAATTTTCAAAATTTAAAAATTTATTCAAAAATTTTAAAATTTATTCAAAAATTCAATTCAAAAAATTCAAAAATTCAAAAATTCGGTGATAGATTAGCAGTTAAATTCAAAAATTTAAATTCAAAAATATTTAATTCATAATTTTTAAAAATTTAAAAATTTATTCAAAAATTCAAGAAAAATACCGATGACCTAATTGAAAAGTGATATAAAGTTCGGTGATAGATTAGTAGTTAAACTTGATACTGATGACCTAATTGAAAATTTATTCCGTTACCGCCGTTAACGGAGTTAATGGCAGTAACCCAATTGAAATTTTTGAATGTTTTAGCCCGCAAGGGTTGTCTCAGTTGGTTAAAGAGAGGCCATCTTACCTCTTGGTCACAGGTTCGACTCCCACGGGAGGCGGATTTGTGATTATGCCATTCTGGGGCAGAGCCTGTCGCACTTGTGCGGTTTGCCTTGGATCACGTGGTTTGCAGGCTATTGCGTGAACCCATGGTTTACCCAGAGCGCACCCGAATGGTAGCGGTTGCGGGTTCCCTTGTTAAAAAAAATTGAATGTTTTATTATGCGATTGAAAAAAATTTTAGATTGGTGACCCAATTGAAAGTTTTTGAATAGTACAGTGACCAAATAGCTCGTTTACCCTAACTTGAAGTTATAGCAGGTCACCATAACTCGAAGTTCGGTGCCACCCCGTAGTATATATTTATTATGAGAAGTGTCTTTATTTTAATAATATTTTTAAAAAACTAAAATTTTACTGATATTATATTAAACTAAAATTTTAATAATACAATTTTACTATTATTAAATTAAACTAAAACTGAATTGTAAATTACTATTTAAGTAAAAATGTAATATAAATTAACTAAATAGACTTGGCGTTGGAGGGTAGGGGTGAGCAAAAAACCGAATTGAAACTGAAATCGAACCGAAACCGGCGAAAACCGAAACCGAAATCGAACCAACGGTTGCGGTTTTTGATTTTAAAAACCGAGGCTTTCGGTTCCGGTTCCGATTATAGGTTAAAACCGAACCGGCTAAAACCGAACCGATTATTAAAAAAAATATTATATATATAAATATATATATATATATATATATATTTGTATTAAATTTTTTGAAATTTAAATACATATATTTGTTTTAGATTAAGCAGTAAACTATAACCTAATTTATGTAATGTAATGGAATTGGGCGGACTTATTAGTGCTGAGGTGCGGGCATATAACATCCGGGCTGCAGCTGTGGTGCTAGTATATATAGATTTTACTCACCAGGGCCAGGGGGATTCTGATTTCTGAACGACATTGTAATTTCGGTTCAAGTTCAAATTTTGATAGAACTTTTAACTTTACAAAAGCTAAAGTATTAAAAATAGTTTTAATTTTATTAGAGGTAAGAATCGACTCCTGATTAGTGTCCAAGTTACGGACCAGTTAGTTAGTTGACTAACATCCATAATTCCATGTTATTGTATGCTATAATATTTTGTAAACTCCGGTTCGATTTGGTTTTTGTAAACTTGGACCAAGTTATGTATGCTATAATATTTTGTCTACTTTATATATTATCCGGTTTTAAAATCGAAACCGAACCGTTAAAAACTGAATCGGGATTTTAAAACCAAAACCGATGGTTCGGTTGCGATTCCATTTTTCGATTTTTAAAATCGAGGACTTCTGGTTTCGGTTCCGATTTTACCCAAAAACCGAATCGAATCGGGGTTTGCTCTCCCCTATTGGAGGGGTTGGCCACTTTTTTCTGGAGCCCAGTTTTGTGTGATGTGGCATGGGGTGGGGGCCGGGAAAAAGAGAAATGGACGGATAAAAGAGGGGGATAAGGGTGTAGAATGTAGATGCCAAAATGGCAGCAACCACTAAAAGAATATCTTCCTTGCCTTTCTCATTCCCAAAATCTTCAAATATATACAACAGATAGTAGCCTCATCCTGGGCTATTTTACAGGAAACTAAATATACACAAAGAGAGATTTTAGGCATAGAATATGGAAACTAATTCTACGCTAAGACTAATTCTACGCTTATCAACTTACAAAGATATTTACAAGATATGTATACTATGTTTAACACTCCCCCGCAGTCGAAACGGGAGGTTTACCAACGCTGAGGCTGTCCCGAAATTCTTCAAATAGTACTCGAGGCAACCCCTTTGTGAAAATATCGGCTATTTGATACCGAGATGGAACATGCAAAATGCGAACCTGTCCCCTTGCAACCTTCTCTCTAACAAAATGGATATCCATCTCTATGTGTTTCGTACGTTGATGTTGAACTGGATTACCCGACAAATAAATGGCACTTACATTGTCACAATAGACCAACGTAGCTTTCTGTAATGGACAATGCAACTCGAGTAGAAGATTTCTTAACCAGCATGTTTCTGACACTGCCTTGGCCACCCCACGATACTCGGCCTCGGCACTAGATAAAGACAATGTGGGCTGTCGTTTTGAGGACCAAGAGAGTAAATTGTCCCCTAAAAACACACAGTAACCAGATGTAGATCTCCGTGTATCAGGGCACCCACCCCAATCTGCATCAGTGTACGAGACCAACGAAGAAATAGACGATGAGTACAAATGTAAGCCCTGGTCTATAGTACCTTGGACATACCGAAGAATCCGTTTGAGAGCAGACATATGGTCCGTCCTCGGATCATGCATATGAAGACAAATTTGTTGCACGGCATAAGAAATATCCGGCCTTGTGATAGTAAGATACTGGAGAGCCCCTGCAAGACTGCGATATAGAGTAGGATCATCAACAGGAGTACCTGATGTTGCACTAACCTTTGATTTGGTATCAACTGGAGTGGCTGAGGGTTTACAAGATGTCATTCCGGCACGTTTAATTATTTCACGGGCATAGCTGCGTTGAGATAGGAACATACCACCCTTATGTCGAGTGACTGCAATACCCAAAAAATAATTCAACGGTCCAAGATCTTTCATTGCAAATTCAGAATTAAGAAGATCCATAATAGAACGCCGTAGAGCATGTGAAGAAGCTGTCAGAATAATGTCGTCAACATATATCAAAATATAGGCCATATCTGCCCCCTGTTTGTAAATGAATAAAGAGTTGTCACAACGACTCTGAGTGAAACCGAGAGACAAAACATAATCACCAAAACGCTTATTCCAAGTTCGGGAAGCTTGTTTAAGCCCATATATTGATTTACGCAAGAGGCAAACAAAATCTGGATGGGTACGATCTCTATACCCCGGTGGTTGATGCATGTACACAGTTTCTTGAAGCTCGCCATGAAGAAAGGCGTTCTTGACATCTAACTGATGGATAGGCCATGCCTTAGAGAGAGAAATACTGAGAACTGTCCGAATAGTAGCCGGTTTAACAACTGGGCTAAAAGTTTCACCACAATCGATACCTATCCGTTGTGTTTTACCGTCACCAACAAGGCGGGCTTTATGCCTCTCAAAACCACCATTAGAGTTAAATTTATGAGAAAAAATCCACATTGAACGAATTACATTCACACCAGGAGGTCTGGGCACTAAATCCCATGTTTTATTTTTCATAAGTGCATGGTATTCGTCATCCATAGCCAATTTCCAGTTTGAATCATGAAGCGCATCAATTGGGTTACGAGGTAACGGTGACATGGAAATCTGAGTGTGTAGTGCATGGTATTTTGGGTTGGGTTTAAAAATACCACGCTGACTACGAGTAACCATACTAGGTTTAGGAAGTGGAGGATCAGGTGAGGGTGCCATGGCTGTTACTGGAGGTGATTGGGCCGTGGGTGAGGTATGAGGAGTGTGGGTGATGTGTGATGGGGAAGTAGGTGGTGTATAAATTGTGCTATGAAGAGCCGGTGGAGTAGCAGAGTGGTGGAGATGATCCACCACATAAGGAGACAAACCGTCATCTAAAAATTCATATGCATGTGATGAAAGAGTATGTAGTGAGGCAAATGGAAATACGGTCTCATCAAATATGACATGACGACTTATGATAATTTGACGGGAAGACAAATCATAGCATTTATAACCCCGATGATTAGGTGGAAAACCCAAAAATACACAAGGAGTAGATCGCGCTTGTAATTTATGGATTTTAGTGGAAGGAATAAGAGGATAACAAAGACACCCGAAAACCCGTAGATGAGAGTAGGAAGGGACCCTACGATATAGAATTTCTAATGGAGACTTATTATCCAAAATTTTGCTTGGAAGAATATTTAGGAGATATGTTGCCATCTGTAATGCATGATGCCAAAAAGAAGGTGGAATAGATGCATGAGTGAGAAGAGTACGTATGATATTATTAATAGATCGAATTTTTCGTTCGGCCTTCCCATTCTGAGGAGAAGTGTGAGGACACGACAGACGAAAAGACATTCCACTCTTTTTACAAAAATCCCAAAAAGATTTATTGTCATATTCCCTCCCATTATCACAGTGCATGTTTTTAATATTACGTTCAAATTGGGTGACAACATGATTTTTAAAAATCTCAAACTTCTCATAGACGTCAGATTTTTGACCCAAAGGAAAGGTCCACAAGAAGTTAGAAAAATCATCCAATAATAAAACATAATACTTATGCCCTGCAGAACTCAAAATAGGTGAAGTCCAAAGATCACTATGAATAATATCAAAAGGTAAAGAGGTACTTGAAACAGATGAAACAAATGGCAATTTAACATGTTTCCCAAACACACAAGAACGACAAACTGGAGATGTAGAAAAATTATTACAATCAATGCTTTTATTGACCTTAAGAGCTTGAAGAACCGGAGCACCTGGATGACCCAAACGATCATGCCAAAGCGAGGAAGAGATAGCTGCAAAGGCTGATGGAATAGCTTGATTGTTGATAGAATGAAAAGGATATAGGTCACCCTGACTATCACACCTCATTAGAGGTATCCCCGTTTGAAAATCCTTCACAAAAAAACCATAAGGATCAAATTCAACCGAAACAGAATTATCAGTAGTGAATTTCCTAACAGAAATCAGATTTTTGATAATGTTGGGAGCATGTAAAACATTCTGTAAGGATAAATGGGTATTCGGAGAAGGTAAAACAGTATGACCATAGCCACTGATAGGAATTGAATGACCATTTCCAACAATAATACCAGAATTATGACTACTCAAATTAAAATAAGGCGAAAGAGTACCATTTGATGAAGTCATATGGGATGTTGCGCCAGTGTCCATATACCAAGTAGAATCCGGTTGATTTAGAGTCATTGTATGCATGGCTGACTCAATGTCTGTAGGTACATATGAACTTGTCTGACCATGAACAGAGGGAGACATAAACGCAGTGTCAGCTTGGTACGCCTGATGCTGTGGACGTGAACCAAGCACACCAGGTCTATTGTTGGCAGTAGGAGGACGAGCCCATCCCTGGGTAGGCATAGGACACGGTGGAGCTGCCCATTGAGGCCAACCCCAATTTGCAGATGGACCCCAACCCCAATACGGCATCTGTTGCTGCTGATATCCTTGCGTGCCAGGTCTGTTTGAACGTCCATTCTTTCCGCCTCTATTTTGCTTGCCAGCATTACGACCTCCTGAATTTCTCCGGCCTTGCGAAGACTGTTTGCGACCTGTAGGCTGCTGACCCTTCCCTTGTCCAGAATGAGACGTAACAAAAGAGGGATTCTCATCGTGGTTCATAGCAGCAACCATGACAGATTCAAAATTCATAGTTGCCTCCTTAGCCAAGCCTGATTCCTCCAGGTTGAGCATGGACCTTGCTTGATAGAAAGGAGGTAGGGGATTACTTTGTCGGATCATAGTACCCACACCACGGTAAGGGGCAGTAAGACCCGAGACAAGCTGCAGTACCAATCGACTTTCAGAGACCGGAGCCCCAACATTCTTCAGTTGATCAGCCAAAGATTTGAGCCGTTGACAGTATGCTGAAGCATTGGAAAAATTTTCCATCCTGGTGGTAGAGAAATCATGTTCAAGTGTCACCGCACGAGAATGTTTATTGTCCTGAAATATGTCACGCAAACGGTTCCAAGCTTCCATGGCCGTAGCATCTGGCTCAATGATGGTGTGTAAAAGATCATTGGAAATTGTGGAATAGATCCACGATAAGACTGTGGCATCAAGAGTAGCCCACATGTCTTCATCTTCGACCGCCTGAGTTGCAGGCTGTTCCTTGGTCACAGGAGAGGCACTGGGAGTCTTCTCCTTGGTCGTAGAAGGGAGGATATGATGGAGAACCTTGTTTGAACGTGCATGAACTTTGAACAACTCCGCCCAAGTTGAGTATTGCACGGTTTCCATCTCAAGAATTATAGGAATATGATTCTTGATGTTAGAGACAGCAAGAGCAGGATGAAAAGTTTTAGATTGAGACATTATTGTTGAAGAAGAGAAAAGACAGAGAAAGAAAGAAGAAAGGAAGGGGGGCGGAGATCACAGCTAGGGTTCAACGGAAAGAGATTGAGAAACCCGCTCTGATACCATAAAAGAATATCTTCCTTGCCTTTCTCATTCCCAAAATCTTCAAATATATACAACAGATAGTAGCCTCATCCTGGGCTATTTTACAGGAAACTAAATATACACAAAGAGAGATTTTAGGCATAGAATATGGAAACTAATTCTACGCTAAGACTAATTCTACGCTTATCAACTTACAAAGATATTTACAAGATATGTATACTATGTTTAACAACCACGTGACCCAATAAAAAAGCAAACACAAAACACCAACATTACAAACCTAATGCTTGAGAGAGAGATACAGACATTTCAACCAACACTCGCCGAGAGAGATACAGAGAGAGAGGAGAGGAGAGGAGAGGAGAGAGATTCTTCAATGGCACCGAAGATAAGCAAGCCAAAAGCGAGCTGTAACCTGGTACTTGTCAAATCAAGCTTGATTGCTGCTATGGTTCATTATCTCAATTTTGACATCTACGACTTGGATTTGACAAAGTTGGAATCTAATTCAGATCATGCAGGTTTCAGCCCACTGACTAGGCGTGGCTCTGCAAATTTGTTTACCTGCATGAATTTGACGTGTCAGGGGTCCCACAAATTGTACTTATACCCAATCATAATCCGAAACGTGGACTAGTACTACATTTCTTTCGTTTCATTCCCTAATTATTGCTCCTCAGATTTTATTTTGCTTTTTAAGATTCTTCCATTACTCTATTTTTATTATTACAAAATTTCTTTTTCCTATTATTGATAACTGATAAGTAGTTTTAGGAGGTTAATTTGTGAATAATTGAATTTTATAGTTGATGCCTTCTAATTGTGACTTGTGTGGCGGTGACTATGCATATTCTATAGACAACTTTCATTTATAGTGGGGTGTAGAGCCGTAAACGAGTCGAGCCGAGCCGAACTTAAGTTTTTTTTTTTTTGACGAACCAAACCGAGCCGAGCTTTCTTATCAAACAAAATATGTGTTTGAGCTCATGCTCGTTAATGAACCGAGCCGAGCTCGAGCTTTTATCGAAAAAAACGAGCCGAACTCGAGCTCTTATCGAACAGCTCGTTAACAATTTTTTTAAAAAAAAATGTCAAAAAAATAAAAGAAATTAACCAAGAAAAAGACTTAAATCCACTAATAGCCCAAGTAAATATCATTCTATCATTTTTTAACTCATCCCAAGCTATATAAAATATATATTATATATAAAATAATATAAAAAAAATTTATACATAATATATAAAAATATAAAATGTATACAATTTTTTCGATATCTAGCGAGCCGAACCGAGCCGAACAAAATCGAGCCGAGCTCGAGCCGCACATGCTAAAAGCTCGGCTCAAGCTCGTTAGTTTAACGAACACTTTTTTGTGTTCGATCTCGAGTTCTTAACGAACCGAGCTGAATCGAGCCCTTAACGAGCCGAGCTCGAGCTTGTTCACGAACAGCTAGTTTCGTTAACAGCTCAAGTGGGGCAGGTTCTATGGGTATCTGTGAGCCCGTTTGGAATCGGCTTCGGCTTAAAATTATTTTTTATTTATGTTAAAAACTGTCTGTGTAATAAGTCAAAAATTGATTTAAAGTTAAAAAACAGCTTAAAATTAAAAGTTAACATGAGATTTTTTTAAATAACTAATTTTGTTTTGATAATTTATTATTTAATGTGAGTTACCAGAAAAAGAAAAAAAAAAACCTCTCTTTATCCATTTATTTGTATTGTTTATGGTCAAGATGGCCATTTTTTTTATTACAATTTATTATTATTTTACATAAAAAGTTTATATCAAGAAACTAATTTTAATATTTTCCAATTACAAAATTTGGAATTTAAGACACCATTGCGTTATTATTGTTTAATCAATTAAAAATGTGAGTTTTCAAAAAAAAAAAATTAAAAAATTGTCAAATTCTAACCCTGTACTTGAGTATACCTTTATGAACTCTGTTCAAACATGGACGGAGTACTATTTACTCCATGCTTGGCCTGGCACACCATGTTTATTTATTTAGGCTATTGAGGTAATAACTTCGCTTGAAACAAGTTTACACCCTTTAATGAAATAGTTTAATGGCATATTGTTTTACTCCGAAGTTATTCCTTGAATTGCAACACTTTCTGAGGTGTAGTTATGTACATTGCGACTGAGTTTGGGTACCTACTGCTGACGCATATGATCGTAATGTCCTGTGCGATCTTTTAATGCAGTAAAATTCTTCTCCATCACCTATTGTGTTTAACTCCACAAATGATTTCCCCTCTCTCAAAATTGGTTCTTCTATTAGTGAATCTTGCTAGACATTCTTGTTATTCATCTAAGTGAACACACACGCATGTGCACACCTGTGTGGCTACACACACATTGTATCACATAGAAATGAGCTGCTAAACCTTTGCATCAGCTAGGTAAGTTTGATTGTAAAATAAAGCATTAACATTAAAAAAAGAAAACATTAACAGTCATAGATGGCGCAGCGATTACTCATGTCTTTTGTAAAAAATTACATTTTGCAGCATCTTTATGAAGTTTGTTTGAAATTACTTTATCTTTGGAGACTAGAAATTGGTTGCTTGTTAGAAGCCCGTGATCAACTGTAGTTATTATTTATCTGATAACGTAATAACCTTTCAGGGGTGTTCCAGTCTGGCTTCGTGATGTACCTAGTATTGAATTTCGTACTAACAATGAGCCATTCAAGGTACAAGGCAGAAATTCTGAATAGAAATAACAGTTTGAAGATATAAAGTGTTTTGTTTTGTATGGTCCTCTTTGTTTATGTCTGGCAACTCCTACTCCTTTTTGGTCATGATATTTGTCACATGTACAATATAAGTGACTTGAGATATCTCAATCTTTTTTTATAGACGTGAGATATCTCAATCTTTTTATATATAAAAAAAAACTCTATATCATATAATTAGATGTATGTTAACGTTTAGTCACACTACAAGAAAATCCATTTTTACCAACGAAATTTGTCAACGGAAATGTTTCCGGTTGGCATTTGCCAAGGGATTTGCAACTAATGAGTAGTGCTACACCAACAGATTGCCAACGGATCACTAACAAATATTTATCAACGGAATTTTCCATTGGTAATATAGTTTATCAATGATTTACTAACGGAATACTAACGAAATTATTTGTTGTTCATCCTGTTGGTAGTTTGTTGGCAATCTGTTACTATACATTTCGTTACTAATCCGTTACAAAAGTAGATTGGTTTTATTTTCATTCCATTATGAATCCATTACGAATCCATTGCAAATCTATTGTTAATCCCTAGGTAATAAGCTAAAATTAATTGCCAAATAGATTGCCAACGGATTGCAGAAATCCATTGGCAATCCGTTAGTATCCATTGGTAATAAGTTAAGCATTTACAAAAATGATTAGATCTTCAATCAAATTAATTTTTTATTTTTTGAAAATTTGGGAATATCATTATATTAAATATATCTTGACATCCGTACGGTTGGATCGTCGAGAAATATTTTTAAAAAAATTTAACAACAATCCGTGACAAAGCACTGGTTACGAGTACTAGTCAATGTAGTAGTGTTCTACTAAGATCTGCAACCAAATTATTTTTTATTTTTTGAAAATTTAAGAATATCATTAAATTAGATGTATCTTATTTTTTATTTTTTGAAAATTTAAGAATATCATTAAATTAGATGTATCTTGACATCCGTACGGTTGGATCGTCGAGAAATATTTTTAAAAAATATAAACAACAATCCGTGACAAAGTACTAGTTACAAGTACTAGTCAATGTAGTAGTGTTCTACTAAGATCTGCAACCAAACTAATTTTTTATTTTTTGAAAATTTAGGAATATCATTAAATTAGATATATCTTGACATCCGTACGGTTGGATCGTCGGGAAATATTTTTTTAAAAAAAATATAAACACCAATCAGTGACAAAGCACTAGTTACGAGTACTAGTCAATACAGTAGTATTCTACTAAGATCTCCAACCAAATTAATTTTTTATATTTTAAAAATTTGGGAATATCATTATATTAGATATATCTTGACATCTGTACAGTTGGATCGTCAAGAAATATTTTATAAAAAATAGAAACAACAATCAGTGACAAAGCACTAGTTACGAGTACTAGTCAATACAGTAGTGTTCTACTTAGATCTCCAACTAAATTAATTTTTTAATTTTTGAAAATTTGGGAATTTATATCCTATATATAATAAGCATAAGGTGGATATTTGGTTGTCAGTACTACCGTGAAATTAATATTGATCGTTAGATCTAAACTTTAATTAACGGCCTAGATTATATCATATTATATCCTGTTTATTTTAATTTGTAAATAGTAATATAGTAATATTCTAAACAGACTCTGCCACACCCGCGTAGAAGCCTATTCTAATTGATATAGAAGAGAAAACCCATGTCCTAACTGATCTAGGTGAAATATAATTCCACATATATCAATAATCTAAATTTTGTAAAATAGTTTATATACTTGAACTAATTGAAATATAAATTTATTCACAAGTTTTATAAATTTTAGAAACATATTATACAAATTAAATAATTTTCAAAAATTTTGATACTCGCATGAGAGGAATATTTTTTAAATAATATAATCTTCATAAATCTTAATATTTATGTGATTAATGATTCTCAAATAGTCTAAATTGGATTCTTATTAATATCATATAAAAGAATAAATTTAATAAATATTAGAGGAATATAATTCAAATATATAAGTTGGTCAAAAAAATATAGAACTAAAACTAAAACTTATTTAACATAATAATTGCAAAAAAGCATTCAACAAAGATGAAATTAAAATCCAAATTTTAAATTTCGAACAAATGCATAATATTATATTATGATCATGTGACGTGTAAAAAATAATGTATTAAGATCTTGACATAAAATTACATAATTTTTTCTATTTAATCCAAGTCTAAAAGAATAACTTACCTATATTACTATGATACTCTTAAATTCTGTGTTAATACATGATTTTTATTAAACGAATTTGATGAAAGACTAAATTATACATAATATCATTATTATTTTTAAAAATTTGGTCCACATCAACCAAAGTATTTGATACATTTATTTTAATAAGTAATTATATGAATATGAATCGGGGATTAAGTATATTGTGAATATGTATGTAGGTGGGAATTAATTAAAATCATGTTCTTATGTGATATAATCCTAACAGTTTATTTTTTATTCAATGTACCATCCATTTAATTAAACCAATTTTTATTTTATAACACTCATTAATCAGTACATATCTACATCCTCAGCGTACAATCACCACATTCAACACAGTGATCACTATAATCAAATCATTACAATTAAGCAATAATCACGCAAATCAACACAATCATCACACAACAACCACATTCGGTCACGACCTCCCTTCACCACATCCGGCCATCACCTTTGGCATCTCCAATATCATACCAAAATCAATTGCTTTAAATAATAATTTAAAAAAATTGAATCAAAATTATCGGTAAATTCATGTTAGAATTGACCGGATCTGTTATCGTACAAAAATCATTGCTTTAAATAATAATTATCAAAATATTGAATCAAAATCACTGCTAAATTCATGTTAGAGTTGGCCTGATCTGAATTTGCTCTTCGTTAAAGTTAATAGCATCATCGTCACAATTGAATTTAGATTTCCAATAGATATTTACAGTTATATGTACATCAACCCATATGTGTATGTACCAAGAAAGAAAGAGATTAAAAATTTATAAAGAAGATTAGAGAGTGTAATTATAGGAAAATGAAACGGGTGATCGGAAAATAAATATAATATTAAAATAAAATAAAGTTTATTGAAAAAACAATAAATATAAAACATAAAATATTGAAAATAAGCGTGCATAACACGGGTCATAGGCTAGTATCATTATAGTGTTAATAAACACTCATTTTAGTGTTGGAAAAAAACAATCAAAAAATAAATTGTCGGGTTGTACGAGATTTTAACAAAAACGTAATAAAAGCTTTGCTTCCTATAACGAGACACTTCCCAGATTCACTGAATAATGTTTTAAGTGATTTTTTCGACGATCCAACCGTACGAATGTTAGTAAACACTCATTTAGTGTTGGGAAAAAATAATCAAAAAAATAAAAAGGTCGGGTTGTATGAGATTTTAACAAAAACGTAGTAAAAGTGCTAACCTTATAATGGGGCACATCCCAAATTCACTTAATAATTTTTGAAATGATTTCTTCGACGATTCAACCGTAAGGATGTTAATAAACACTCATTTATTGTTGGAAAAAATAATTAGAAATTTTCATATTTATCTTTAATGATATTTCAATAGTCAACTACTAAAAGTACTACTTAGTCAAACTAGTCAAATTTAGGATTATCTCTGTATTTTTTAATTTTTTCGACGATCCAACCGTACGGATGTTAATATATACTCCCTCCGTCCCGACCAAATGTTTACATTTGGTTTGGGCACGGAGACCAAGGAAAAATATAAAGAAGGAGGAGAGAAGTAAGAAAAATGAGTAAAGTGGTGGGACCCATCACTATATAATGTATAAAATGAGTTAGTGGAGGAAAGTAGTGGATGTAGTTGATTTTTATATTATAAAACTTTACTATTTTAGGAAAGTTTAGAAATGTAAAGAATTGGATGGGACATCCCAAAAAGGAAAGTGTAAACAAATGGATGGGACAGAGGGAGTAATGACTTTAGTGTTTGTGCACAAAAAAATAGAAATTTTCAAGTTCATCTTATATGATTTATAATATAAATCTCATAAAAGTACTACTCAATCTAACTAGTTTAGTCCTGATTGTACATAATATTTTTTTAAAAAAAAATATTTTTTCGACAATCCAACCGTACGGATGTTAAGATCTTATCATTTTAGTGATGTTAAAAAATAATTAGAAAATTTCAAATTTATCACAAATGAAATTTAAATTTGTAAAAATGAAATTATTTAAAAATGAAATTCATTTTCATTACCCTCTTTTCGTTTCCCACTTTATTCCAAACCCAAATTTTCATTTCCCACTCCCACTTACAGGCACTCAAAAAATATCATTTTGCCCCTTCAAATTTTCCCCCTTTCTCAAAATTTCCCACCACCATTCTACCTTGAGTAATATATTTCCTTTCTCATAGATATATACACTCTCTCCAAATCTATACTCCCTCACATCAACATCACGCTGAAACACTCTCTTACAATCTAGGGCTTCAATTTGGTGCATCAATTTAGAGATTTAGATTTAGGGATTGGGTAATTGAGGGTTTAATTTTGATTTGGTTTGGGTCCATATATTAAGCAGCTTTATTAAATGGAAATTGATTTCAGTTATTACACTGATTACAGTTATTACATTGATGTGTATGCGAGTAGTGACACAACAAGCTGAGTAGCCGAGTCTTTTAAACATGTTAAAAGAATCCTGACTCTAGCAAGGTAAACAGATCAGCTACTTCCTAGCACTTATGGAGGACCTTTGAAGAGTGTTACTCTACTTATTAGTATCATATTACAGACATGTCTTACGTAAATACACTGGTTGCATTCAGTCTACTCATTATGGTTTCATTCATATCACAGACATGTCTTGAATATTTACGTAAATACACATTATCTCATTTTCTTAACCCCTTCTCCTTTATTGCAGGTTAGGGTCTGCTAGAGCGGTAAATCGTCGCTATATTAGTGATTGTGTACCACTTAAAATCAGAATGCAAGCTTCAGCAGGGTTTGTTAGTGCCAGTGCTCTTGGAATGGCTTGTGGCCCTGCACTTGCTGGTTTACTACAAACTAATTTCAAATTCTACAAGCTCACCATCAATCAGAATACACTGCCTGGATGGGTTATGTCAGTGGCATGGTTGTTTTATTTGGTATCCTTCTTCTCGTTTAATGCTTTTATTAAGTTACAATTATCTGAAGAAGGGATTTGCGTAATACCTACAGGCCCGACAGAGAATGAAGAGCTTGAAAAGGGTCTTGTCCAACCATTGCTCTTGACTTCAGCTGACAATCAGCAAGAGAATGATGATGGAGACCAAGAATATGATGCAAGTGAGGAAGCTCCGGAGGACTCTCGTAGACCAGCCAATTCAATAGGATCAGCATATAGATTACTTACTCCTTCAGTAAAGGTACGTTTCTTCAGTAAAGGTATATGCTCTCCTATGGTTCACTTTGCCTTTTCTGGTTAAAACTGACCCATATCTCTTAAAGCTTAAACTTCTATTCTGTTGCAGGTATATAAGCTTAAACTTATATATTTATATTTGGGATTATTTGTTAGGGATTAAATGTTGTTGGTGTTTGTATTTGTCATTTAGATGCTTGTATTTCTATTTGTGTTTGTAACAGAGAGAGAGAGAGGGAAATGGGGAAGAAAGTAGATGAACAAGTGAGATTTAAGATGATGATGTTCCTCTGTTTTGGAGAAGTCAACATGGTAACAGGGTTCTTGTGAATGTTGATGGATTTGGTGCAGTTGGAGATGGAATTTCTGATGATACTCAGGTGATAACCTAGAATAATACTATTTGGTAGAAATGCATCTTTAATACTCAACTTTATAATGCCAAGTTTCCTCTTCCTGTTTTAATTAGCTTATATACTGGCAAATGATACAGGCACTTAATTTGTAACAATGCAGTTTTATATAAAATTTGCAATTTAAAAGAAGTGATAAGGCTTCACCATCTCCCTCAATATTTTCATTTTTAAGAATAAAATTCTGAGAGATATATGGTGAATAAACTCTCCTTTTATGTCTTAAAAAATTTAGATTTGCAAGTTAATACAATTTCATAGAATTACTGGACATGCCTTTGAGATCCATTACATTAGCCTGGGAAGGTGGGGAGCTGTTCTGTTGTGGTTTTGTATCATCAGAGATATGATGAATCTGGCTATAAACACTTTATATATGTACCTTATCTATTTTGTCTGTAAATGAATTATTAGTCACTCAACTTCAAGTTGTTGCTCTGTTTTTATGCTTAGATTTATATATATTATAATCTTATTTGCTTATTCAAAAAGCTGGTATGTTAGAAAATTTCTTTCAAAAGAATTGTAAGATTGCGAACTTTCTGTTGCTTGTTTTGTGGTCACATGAATTGATTATTTTTTTTGGTAATTTATTTAATTTGTTCAGTATATTTGTTTTTGTGGTTCTAGGTTTTTGCTATTATGTTTTTTTCAGCATATTTTAATGGACCGCTATATTCTCTTACAGAACTCGTATTGTGAAGGAAATCTTGACCATTGATATTAAGCCGGGTTGGAAGAAAGGCAGAAAAGTTACCTTCCCAGAGAAGGGCAACCAGGAGCTTGGTGTCATAGCAGCTGATCTTATATTTGTGATAGATGAGAAACCTCATGCAGTTTATACAGGGGATGGCAATGATCTGATAATGAATCAAGAAAATATCATTGTTGAGTAATTCATGATTTTGTAGTCCACACTCCAGTGAGGTAGTGTATATAAGTTGTTAAGATAGGTTTTAAGTTTAATGCTTAGGGACAATAACAACTTTTAACGAGATATGCATTTAATTTTTTCGTACAAATGTTGATTAATTGATTTCTATGTTGTCATACCTCATTTTTTCCAGGATGAGATGCAGCGGTTCATGAAGAAGTTAGTTGGAGCTTATGCGGGAGGAAAATCTCTTTAGCTGGCAAGGTGGCCCAATCATTATGTTTCAGGTTGTAGGAATGGTTTCTGTAAATTTATCTTATATTGACTACTTACTTGTAGATGCATTATACTTTATGAAATATATATGTTCTATCAGCCTAATGCAATGTGCCGTTTATATAAAGAGGGAAATGGAATTCATTTAAAACAAGTTGTGATTAGTGAATCATACAACCTCATATCACGTTTAATGCATCTCATTGTGTATGATAAGATACTGTAGTAAGGTGTACAAATAATAAACTACTTCCACGAAATCATACTATTCCTAAAATTTGTTCATATTTGCTTCATTGTCATCTTCAACCACTTGGGTAATTCCAACTTGATGAAGGTTCGCTTTTGCTTTTCCATTCTTGCCAATTATAGTACGGGTTTTATTCATCATAATATCACATATGATTCATAATGTCAAATTCATAGTGGAAGTAATGTTCGTTGTACAGTTGTGTATGATATATCAGGGTTAGGTGCAGTTGTTATTTAGTAGACAATTTTATTGTCTTGCAGTAGAAAATTTCAGAGAAGAAGTGAAGTCACTTTATTAAATCTATTTTGGTGCTAAAGTACAAGTCCCTTTTAGTTGGACTCCTTTGGTGTTTCTCTTTTTCTGTAGAAGTACTTGTATCTCTGGCATCCCATAATTGATTTGTTTATCAGATTGAGAATGAGTATGGGGGTATTGAAGGCTCTTATGGACAGAAAGGAAAGGACTATGTATGGTGCTGGTGTTCCATGGGTTATGTGCATGCAAGTAGATGCTCCAGAATTCATAGTAAACTCTTTCTACCTTGCTGTTTGCTTTTTACACGTTTTGATGCTATTACATTTGATTATGAGAAAAACAAGATTCTCATTTTTATAATATGACCCTTGTTTGAATTGAGAAGATTGATTAATTGAAATACTTGATGCTGTTACTCAAAATTGTAATATCTTGGTCATTTCGTTGCTTCTACTATGTTGCTTGCAGCTAGATGGCTGTAATGGATACTATTGCGACAGTTTTAGACCAAATTCAAAAAAGAAACCAATGCTTTGGACAGAAAATTGGGATGGATGGTAAGTACCAAGAAATCTTTGTTGATGAATACTTGATAGATGCTTTTGTCCATATCTGTTCATTGTATTTGCTTTTGGTTTTACATTTACCACTTAATAAATTACCATCATGTTTATAGAGTAGTAAATTTCAGTTGATCTGTTTACAATCTTTATTCTATTATTCAAGTAGTCTAGTACTGTTCTTATTTCCGTATCTAGTTGGTCATCTCAGGAATCAAAATGCTTGGAAATGAAAAAAAAATTCTTCATCTAATAATTACTAATCAACGATAAAAAAAATGTACATATTCCTTAACGATGTACAATTTTAAAAACTTTGACTTAATTACTATTTTTTAAGCAATATAATAGGTAGAAGCAAAATAAATTATGTTATTTCTTATAGATGTACAATTTAAAAAACTCTGACTTAATTATTATAAACTAATTATTATTAAATTATAATAAAATTTTAGTTATTTCCTTGTCCAAAATTTATTTAATTAATTATTATTAAATAATTATTATTATTTAATTGTAATAAAATTTTAGTTAATTCCTTGTCCAAATTTTATTTAAAATTATAAGTAAAAAATTATTATAGAAACTAAATTAATTATACGTAAAAAATTATTATAGAAACTAAATTAATTATAAGTAAAAAAATAAAAACCATTTAACAATTATTTCCCCATCGTTTCCTCAAATTATATATATTAACACTGTGCACACGTTCTACATCTACTTAACAAAATGAGTCCACACTTTATTTTATTATGAAAAAAATCTTTCACCCGGGCTTTAGCCCACCTCAGCCTAATGATGGTCCGTTGATTGCACGAGCTAGCCAACAACCCCGCCTTACGAACTACACGGGGAAGAGTTGGAAACAGGAACAAGGAGGGGGAATCATTCTTTCAGAACCTGCTTAGCCTGAACCACCTTCCTAAAGTTGTTCGGTCAGGACGGACAAAAGAGAGATGCTTTCTTTAAGTAAAAGCGGATACCGCCCCCATGCTCATATGCTCCCACGGTCTGAGTAAAGCTACTACTACCCTTCGGGAGACTACGGGGATACACTGATAAAGAAAAACAGTAAGAAGCTGAAAGTAGTCTTTCCGGTCCTACTCCCCATGGGGATTAGCATTATCCAGTTCTCTAGAACTGCCTACTCCCACCTCGATTTTATTCGATTATTCGAATCAACGGGTACTTAAGGAGTACCGGGTGATCCCGGATGCGAAAAGATCGTATCCAGGGGAGCTTTTCCTCTTTGTGACCTCCGTGGTTCCTTCAGTGCAGTCGCACAGAGGAATGCTTGCAGACCTTCTCCTCCTATCTTATTTGATTCAAAAAAGGATAAGTCGTGCAGAATTTTTCCTAGAGGCATTCATTTTCGCGGGATTTTATGCTGCAAGTCCATTTTCGCGCGTAGATGGGATCTCAAATCGGACAAGTTAGCGTTTTTCCGGCATATCCAACAAGGTATGAAGAGGTTGCAACGCTTAAGAACTGATGAGGGGGAGGCCCTCTCCAGGCTATGTGGGAGGAATGGCTTCCGCGATTGGTGGTGAAATTGTAGACACGGAAGACTTAAAATCTTGTGCTCAAGAGCGTGGAGGTCCTCTTTCCGCTGAGATGACCCCTGCATATAAGGTACATCGTGTTACCAGGTCTCAAGTAGTTCAACAAATCATCTTGGAGTTTGTATTCCACATTATTCTTTTATTTTCACTTGATTATTTAATGCTGTACATTACACTATAAATGCACTAAGTCTAAATGTCATGAATCAAATAGCTTGATTACAAAATCAATATTACTATTACTTATGCCAGAGAACTCGACAAAAACGGTAGTACTTGATTATGCAAACACTTTCTAGCTTGTAGAGCTCCAGAATGTGCATAAGCCAACAATATAGCAGATAAAGTTACAAATTACTATATTATAGCGAATATTCTTATCCCTAACAAGAGCATAAAACAATTCCAGATAAAGTTACAGTATTATAGCGAATATTCTTATCCCTTATAAGAGCATAAAACAGTTCCAATGCCTCAACTGACTTTCCAACTTGCGCATAGACAGCAATCATGGAATTCGAAGATATGATATCCTTCTCATTCAACCCATCAAACACTTTCCTAGAGACACCAACCTCGCCACACTTGGCGTATGCATCCATCAAAGTGTTTCCAACGCCTGTATCCCACATGCTTTGTTTCCCACATGCTTTGTTTCCCCTCCTACTACAACCGGAGGTTTAGCTTCGTTATCAATGAATGGCCTTTCAAAAAAAATTGAAACGGAATACAAGCATAATATTATTGTTGTAAGAATTTTAAACATTTCATGTTTTTTCCAGCTCTTTTTTAATATCTCCAAACAAAATTTATTTTATTTAAACTTATGTCACTAAATTTTATTAATTTCTGAATTTTATTAAAATTATTTTAAACATACCCTAAAGACTAAGCACAATCTGGAATTACTCATGTTTGTATGTACTAGATTCTTTTCTATTTGACTTTTACCTTTTTTTTACTTTTGAGTTTTACTATTTTTGCAAAAGAATATTTCTACTTTTAGTAGTAAATCATAAATAAAGTGAAATACTCTTAGCTTGCAAACTGCAATCAGTGTTATCATTTCTTTCGGACTACATGACATCACCTCTTTTGGAAGTTTGTAAACATTACTCACCAACCCAATGACGACCACCCTCTATAAATCAACAATAAAACATGAGCCTCATTCTCCCTCAATTCATCTCCTGCACTCTGAACTCAACACAACCGTCTTATACTGTCACATTTTGTGTATATTAGACTGAATATAGAGAGATATATTGATTGATAGTTATTACAGTAGGAGGAGAACTCCTCTTTTAATAGGAAATAAAACCTAGACATAATGATGAAATTGCTAGTGGTGTTTGTGGTGTGCTGTGCCATGTGCTTAATAAAGGAGACTTTACAGATAATTTAACACGCCCCCTCACTCGAAATCCCATCTTGGGATGAAATACCTATCTTGGGATTGAAGAGTGGAACACTTAGAAGCACTTGTGCATAACCTAAGCTTCCAACTAGATCCATCTCTAGAATTGAAATTGAGCATTTTGGAAATACCGGGACTTGACTTCGCGACCACGCAGTACATTTTAGACCATATCAAAAAATCCTTTAAGCTATTTTCTTATTAGCACTATAGCAGATATCCCACCTTATTAAAGGGGTTTCAACCCCTTTTCCACTGCCATGCATTTTGTTTGTCGCCTGATTTTGCATGAGCAGAATTGGTAGCTGAAGTTCCTAAATCACTCTCCATGCGAGATAATAGCTGACGGATAGTCTCGAGTTCAGTTGCACTCATTCCCCCCGTTGCTGAAGTAGCAGAGTCAACATGTTTTTCTGATGCCGTTAGATGAGCACTATAGTGAGTGCCTCTTCCTGAGCTCCTACCGGATGAACTACCTCGGCTGCGTCCTCCTCGACCACGATCTCGTAAGTGTGGGTGTAAGATATAGCATTCTTCACGAGAATGGTATAACTTATTACAATAGTCACACCGGAGAACATCTTTTTCACCCTTTGAAGCCTCAATCACCTGTTCTGCTTTGCCTTGATTCTGAACACTTCCCATAAAAAGTGCAGATTGATCAGGCACAGTATCAATTGGAGCCATGCTTTCTCTCCGACTCTCTTCGAGCTGCATACGGCCATGTGCTTCTTCAACTGTAGGAAAGGGAATCTGACCAATGAGTTGATTTTTAATTGAATCATACTCATTTGTCAGCCCAGCAAGAAACTTCATCACTCTTTCTTCTTGTACCAATTTTTGGTACTTCTCTTGGTCTGCAGCCTGTTTACACTCGAACACGGTGTAGTGGTCTGACTCCTGCCATAGAGATGTGAGCTCCGAATAATATTCGGTCAGTGTTATGCCCCCTTGAGTTAGAGACCATATTTTTTGCTTTACCTCGAAATGTTTAGCCATATGGCCCGAATATGAGTAGGTTCGGGTAATAGAATTCCAAACCGCTTCTGCGGTATCAAGAAAGAGATAGCTTTTACGAATTTGTAACTCCATAGAGTTAAACAACCATGACTTGACCAATGCGTTTTCGCAATCCCAATCATCAAAACTTGCATCACTCTCCAAGGGCTTCTTAGCCTTCCCATTGATATACTTCATCAACCGATGGGATTTAAGTACGAGTGTGCAAGACTCCGACCATTCTAAAAAATTCTTTCCATCAAATTTTGGACTTACATACGGAGTACCATGAAAAATATATTTACCACCTCCTTGAGTTGTATTTTTACTCGTAACCGAATCATCCACAATATCTGACATTATTTATATATTCGAACCAACAAGTATTATCTCAAACTGCAAACAAGACTGTTATATATATTAGAAAAGGACCAACAAATACCTTAGTATTCAGCAAGCCCAGCCCACCAATAACAGTCAGCAGAAACTACAGAACCAAGACTAGGCATAAACTGAAAGTTCTCAGATTGAAGAAAGAGTACTACAGATGGATTCGCAATGAAGAGGCGATCAAGAAGTCTAACTGGAGTGTCGCCAAAAAACAGCCGGAGGTGGGCCCACGTGCCGGCGCGTGCCGCGAGTGGGGCGGCGCGTGGAGGCACGTAAACTGCTGTTTCTGAGATCTGAAAAATTCTGGTGGCTTCTCTGTGTGTGTACTACTCTGTGGTATGTTTAGATTTCTGTTTCCATGTGTTTTGATTTTCGGGTTTGATTTGAAGAACTGGTTCCTGGTTTCTGGAGCTTCTGATTTTGATTTCTTTTCTTCTTTTATGTTACAACCTGCTCTGATACCATGTCACATTTTGTGTATATTAGACTGAATATAAAGAGATATATTGATTGATAGTTATTACAGTAGGAGGAGAACTCTTTTAATAGGAAATAAAACATAGACATAATGATGAAAGTACATAGATATAATGATGAAATTGCTAGTGGTGTTTGTGGTGTGCTGTGCCATGTGCTTAATAATGGAGACTTTACATATAATTTAACATATACCAATGGCAACATGCATTCAATTTCTTTTCTTTCTTGTCACTTTAGGTGTTAATTTTCTTAATGTTTCGACAAAACACTTTGTTTCCACTATTCCCATCAATGTGGTCATGGAATATAATAGAAGAGTCTATTATATTGAGGCTTTGGTTGGAACTCCTCCTTCAACATTCAAGATGTTGCTCAATACAACATCTAATTTAACGATAGTGACTTGTGTTGACTGTGTAAATTTTGTAACAACAAAGACCCGTTACCAATCAAATAAAACCGAAAAAGTTTGTCTTTCATGCACATATTCTCGTTCGTTTGTCGAATGATATTATAATATTTTTTCTACTTCGGGAATGCTCGATGGTTTTACAAGTGGCTTCATGGTGCAAGATATCATCTCCTTTGATGATAATATGCATGTTTTAGTTGCATTGGTTGTACTACTTCGGAGTTTGGTACACCGGATTCGTTGGATTGGATGCTGGGACTTTCGATAGGACCAGAAAATGTTGCTAGTGAAGCTATTGGAGAGGATAGTTTTTTTATATATTTTCCCGGTGATGCAGCTGACAAAGGTTATATGACCTTGGATCATATATATCCGGCCAAAAATTTGATGTATGTAAGGGTTAATGATTTTGGGGGGTAAGATGTTTTTGTGTTCCATTTTTAGTTTAACATACGATTGAAGTTACTGACTAAACTTTTCTTGAAACTGTTTCTAGCGCCTCACATTAAAGACATTAGGATTAATAAAATGCCTGTATTTGATAATGTTGCTCTTGGCGGTGTGGTGTGAACACCATGTGGCAACCCTCCTTTTTGCATCAAGACCTATATACATTGATGCGGGAAGGGGTTTGATTTTTATACTTTAAATTTTTCTCAATCATGTTTATGATTTAAGTTATTATTTTTTTTGTTTTACTAGTTTAAACAAAAATCCTAATTCGCCGAGTCATCTTGCTAAGTCGGATAATATATAGCAAGTTTCATTTGTTTAAAACATGCAATTTTTGTCTTCCCGGAATTAATATAAACACAGATTCTATACATTCACCACATGAATGAAGGGTACCTACCAGAAAAAATGACACTTACATTTAACTGTATTAATTACTTTAGTTGATGAGTTAATATAGGATCATCCTATATTCATATAGGGTGAAAACATGAAAGTACTAGAGTGACAATTGAAAACGGGTACAAACCAAAACTAGCATTAACAAAAGCTTGGAACTTCTCCATTGCGGCATCTCCTTCGAAGGAAGGAGGGGTAGGACCTCTAGGTTGTGCGAAACCTAGCTACTCGAGGGCCTCCTGGGTTAGCAAGCTGTCTCCATCGCCAAGCTTGGTGGCCAACTTTGCGGCCTTCTTGGCTCTCTTTTCCTCTACCAGGGCCGGTGATTAGCCGGTGCAAACAGCCCCTCAGCACAGGGCCCCAAATATTTAGGGGCCCCCAATTTAGTTAGGCCCCATTTTTTCCGGCTATGAACCTGCGATTTCCGGCTATTCCGAAGAAGATGACACTGCAGTTGCCTATTCTGAAGAAGAAGATGACACTGCATATGCTATAAAATATTATTTCTGAGTTACTTTTATGTTATTTTTATTTCTTTATTTTGCTTTACTGTCGGTACTTCACGAAAGTTGCATAAAAAGCAATGTTTTATAAACAATGTTGGGTAAAAAACAATGTTTTATAACCGGATGCTGCTCTACAAAGTCCACCCCTGAATATATTATTAGGAAAATGCTAGAATTACATAAACTTTCATAAAAAATTTATAAAATGGTAGATGTCTCAATGTGATTGTTTATAGTTCAGTGAACCCTCTGCATTCACATTAATACCAACTAATAAAAATATTAATTAGTGGAATCCAACTCATTAGGTAAATTTTTCTGTGCATATTTTTTGTACACCTAGCACTACTCATATTATTAATAATAAAAAAAATTCTCCATCAGAGCAAAGGGCCCAATTTTTACATTTGGCACAGGGCATCTTGATACATTGAGCCGGGCCTGTCCTCTACCCCAGTCAAAGTAGTAGGCTTTGGAAACCCTAAGCAATGTTACGGTAGGTAAAGCTACCTGGTGCTAGAAAAGCTAAATTTATTGCAATTAGGGGCATGACATTAGGGATGGCCTGCTCAGGTTAAAGACTATCAAAATTTTAATACAAAGAGATGTAGCAACTACCATCTCCCTATATTCTTAATTTATTGCACAAGAATATGCAAACCATACTGGCAAAAAATTTTCCCATATGCTCGCTCACCACAACTAGCTACAATTTCAGTTAGTTTTATATTAACTCATCAACTAGAGTAATTAATACGATTAAATGTAAGTTGTATGTCATTTTTTCTAGTAGGTACCCTTCATGTGGTGATTCTGTAGAATATGTGTTTATATTAATTCCGGGAAGACAAATATTGCAGGTTTAAAACAAGTGAAACTTGCGATATATTATCCGACTTGGCAAATGACTCAGCAAATCAGGATTGTTGTTTAAACTAGTAAAACAAAAAAAATAACTTAAACCTTAAACATGATTGAGAAAAATTTAAAGTATGAAAATCAAACCCCTTCCCGCATCGATGTATATAGGTCCTGATGAAAAAGGAGGGATGCCTCATGGTGTTCACCACCACACCGCCAAGAGCAACATTATCAAATGCAGGCATTTTATTAATCCTAATGTCTTTAACGTGAGGCGCTAGAAACAGTTTCAAGAAAAGTTTAGTCAGTAACTTCAATCGTATGTTAAACTAAAAATGAAACACAAAAACATCTTACCCCCCAAAATCATTAACCCCTGCATAAATCACATTTTCGGTCGGATATATATGACCCAAGGTCATATAACCTTTGTCAGCCGCATCACCGGGAAAACATATAAAAAAACTATCGTCCCCAATAGCTTCACTAGCAACATTTTCTGGTCCTAACGAAAGTCCCAGCATCCCATCCAACGAATCCGGTGTACCAAATTCCGAAGTAGTACAACCAATGTCAACTAAACCATACATATTATCATCAAAGGAGATGATATCTTGCACCATGAAGCCACTTGTAAAACCATCGAGCATTCCCGAAGTAGAAAAAATATTATTATATCCTTCGGTAAACGAACGTGAATATGTGCATGAAAGACAAACTTTTTCGGTTTTATTTGGTTGATAACGGGTTTTTGTTGGTACACAATTTACACAGTCAGCACAAGTCACTGTCATCAAATTAGATGTTGTATTGAGCAACATCTTGAATGTTGAAAGAGGAGTTCCAACCAAGGCCTCAATATAATAGACTCTTCTATTATTTTCCATGGCCACATTGATGGGAATAGTGGAAACAAAGTGTTTTGTCGAAACATTTAGGAAATTAACAACTAAAGTGACAAGAAAGAAAAGAAATTCAAAGATTGTTGTCATTGGTGTAAGACGGTTGTGTTGAGTTCAGAGAGCAGGAGATGAGTTGAGCGAGAATGAGGCTCATGTATTATTGTTTATTTATAGAGGGTGGTAGTCATTGGTTTGGTGATAATGTTTACAAACTTCCGAAAGAGGTGATGTCATGTAGTCCCAAAGAAATGATAACACTGTTTGCAGGCTAAAAGTATTTCACTTTATTTATGATTTATTACTAAAAATAAAAATATTCTTTTGCAAAAATAGTAAAACTCAAAAGTAAAAAAAGGTAAAGTCAAATAGAAAAAAAATCTAGTACATACAAACATGAGTAATGCGTTTAGTCTTTAGGTATGTTTTTCATTAGTTGTTTGTTTCCATTAAGTCCTTAATTATTTTTAGTTGTGTCTCTGCATGTTTGCACAAGTTTCTCTGTCTCGCCTGCTTTGTTTCCCCTTCTACTATCGGAGGTTTAGCTTCGTTATCAATGAATGGCCTTTCAAAAAAAATAAAATTGAAACGGAATACAGGCATAATAGTATTGTTGTAAGAATTTTAAATATTTCATATTTTTCCAGCTCTTTATTAATATCTCCAAACAAAATTTATTTTATTTATACTTATGTCACTAAATTTTATTAATTTCTGAATTTATTTATTTATTTTATTAAAATTTTATTAATTTTAAACATACCCTAAAGACTAAGCATGTACTAGATTTTTTTTATTTGACTTTTATCTTTTTTTACTTTTGAGTTTTACTATTTTTGCAAAAGAATATTTCTACTTTTATTAATAAATCATAAATAAAGTGAAATTTTCTTAGTCTACAAACTGCAAACAGTGTTATCATTTCTTTCGAACTACATGACACTGAGTGGTCAAATTAAATGTAGAAAACTGAATTAAACGTACCAGAATCAATGGACTCCAAGAATTTCAACATGCACTACAACTATTTGATCAATGTCTAGTTGAAAACTAAAACAATCAATAACACTGCAAAAGTTTTCCAAGCCAAGGATATTCTATGTTATTCATTATTTTGATTCGTAACCAAAAATGGAGAAATTTCTTTGCAAAAATAGTAAGAAAATAAAGTCAAATAAAGAAGAATCTAACAAAAATCTGAGAAAACTTATAAGACTGCTGACTTGAGATACATTATCAAGAAAATCACTAATGAGAAAAATTTGCTTGAAAGCTTAAATACCAGCAGTCTCTGTCAGCATCACTCTGATATGTTTCAAGCTTGATATTTAGGCTTTCAAACGAATCTTTCTCATTAGTGATTTTCTTGATAATGTATCTCAAGTGAGCAGTCTTTTAAGTTTTCTCAGATTTTTGTTAAGTATATTAGATTTTTCTTTATTTAACTTTATTTTCTTACTATATTTGCAAAGGAATATCTCCATTTTTTGTTACGAATCATAATAATGAATAAGATAGAATATTCTTGACTTGCAAAACTTTTGCAGTGTTATTGATTGTTTTAGTTTTCTACTAGACATTGATCAAATAGTTGGTTGTAGTGCATGTTTTTGTTTCCTTACTTTGCATCTGGCTTATGTCATTCAAAGATTCCACAATGAGCTTGACCAAGAACTTAAAATAAAGAACTATTTGCTCTGTAATTGTTGGAGGCATTTTACATAACCATTTCCTTGGTGGTACCGCTAGACGCTAATAGAAGTGTTCAAGCTAACTAGAGCACCATTTTTTTAGATGACCAACTCCTTTAAAAACAATTAGCTGTTGGGAAAGCCTTTAAATGTAGTCTCCCTCTTGTTTCTTCAACTCCTCTTCAGTTAATTGGTTAATCTTACCATACATTAAATTGTCAAGATCAACTTTGTTATATAGATCCATCCTCACCTGTACATAGAAGAGGCAGCTATTTGATTAAATATCACGATGATGAAACTGTATAACAACTTTGAAGGGATGACAGCAGACTGGGGAATAACAAGCTTAACAACAATTACCGTTAAATAGATATTAGAACATTGATAATGGCCTTCAGTATCTAATCTAAATAATGATCTGTGATTATGATAGTGATCACATTTACTATGTAACTTGTAGTTGTTTTATTAGTATCTGCCACACAATACCTTATCAAAGTTAACGATAAATATTGCACTTGGCGTAGTTCTGTCCATCTCTTCTGTAGGATCGCCTCCACTCTCAATGTCGAATAAGTAAGAGTATAACCTATTAAATTCAGGTTCCACTTTTGTCGTTTCAACTTCATACAAGGAGAACTCTCTACCAAAATCAACCTACATAAATACTACTCCCTCCATCCCTTTTGATTCTTAACACTTTTTTTTCACTTTCTGGCAAGCATTTTAAAGTGTATTTTTAAAATTTTCTTTTTTATATAAAAATTTTAAATTTTTTTATAAAGTTAGTATTATTCGCTGAATCAGAAAAATAAAAAGCCAGTGTAGTGATTTTGGATTTCTATTTATTGTGCTTTTGTTTCTGGTGATGTGAAGGTAGAAAAGTTGAATAAAACGTATTGACGAAGTTGTTTTCGTAAAAGGGAAAACTAGGGAATTTAAATACATAAATCACATCACTAGCTAGAAATATTGATCTATGTTAATATAAAAATGTAATAATATAAAATACATTGCATGGTAGTTGATTTTCAATTTAATAATAGAGAGGATTTTATCATTTATAATCATAATGACGAAAAGTGCAACGGAATGTAGTAGAATCTCTTTTTTTGGAAAGATGTAGAAAATTTGTTTTTTCACAAAATTTTTATAATGTTGTAAATCTTGTGTAGTAAATCTTGAATTATAGAATTAGAAAGCTTATCAAAATCTTAATGAAAGAATTGTATGTAGGGAGAAGAGCAATATAGAGAAAGAAAAGAACTTGTAGAAAGAAAGTTATAGTTTTCTAAAAGTGCTTTACGATACCTACATTCATTGTGAAAATTTACCTATGAGAAAAGAAACTAGCAACCCATGGTTATGTAATATAACACGTACGAAAGATAATAATGCTGTTTACCGTATATCATCACTGCATGTGAGGTCTTCTAAGAGAGCATCTCATTTCCTATAGAGGCACCCTTAAGGGGTGCCAAACATGTCCAATACAGTATAAAAATAGCTTTTGATTTCACATCCATCCATGTCATATTAGCACCCTCTAAGTTCAATAGTTGGCATCTAGCTACTCCGTTGCTCATACCAATCATTGTCCTCCAAAATCATAATCGATACAACATCATGGAAAGAGGTCATAACTACAGTATAAACGTTGAAGCTATTGAAGCTGAGGTGAGTTTATTTGTCATGAAATTTACAGTCCTTTTCTTTTTTACTTATGTTTGCGTGCAATTAATCATTGCTTAAACAATCACTAAACCTATTTCAGTGGCCTCAAATTTTGATATTTATTAACAAAACCCTCTTTGAAAGATTTAGAATTGTAGGGTTCCTTGAATTTTTTTGCATTTGTAGTGATTTATCTTGTCCTTTTTAGGTTAAAAAGATGGTACACAGTGGGCAAGAAGTAGTAATAGTAGCTAGGTGGTTCGCGTCCATTGCATCACCATGAGAAGTTGGCCATTGCTGTTTCCAAAGCAATGCGAAGTCATTCCCTTCAAGAAACAAAGAAGGATGACCGTTTTTTCATGTTAATATGACATTGAATAAAAATCTCATGGAAAATAGTAGGCTTTGAAGGTTTAGTATTTTGCCATCTGTAATGCAGGGAGCCTAATCCAAGTTGCTCTTCTTTTTATTTGCATTTTTTTAGAAATGAGTTAGGAAGTAACTTGCTACATGGCATCCTTATTACCAAACCACTGGCGAGGCATTTATAGTTATTTTCTCAACCAACTTGACACAGGATGTACATCTACTATTTATTCACCAATCAGATCGCTGCTCATATTTCGTGGTATACTTATCATATTTTACTCTTTTTAACAGAGGAACACAATATATGCACGTGTAGATTCTGCTCTTCATCGTATACGGGATACCTCAGAGGTGATTTGAGCTTTGAAAACAAATATTATGTGTCTTTGCTCAGATATATGCTCATTGATAGGGTTCTTTCTACAGGCTGTTCAATCGTTTGCTTCTGAGCATCTGAAGGCCCCTCTTGGTGAACCTGTGAATGGAAAAAAAGAACAAGTCAAGCACTGAGCTATGGTTGGAAAAGTTCTACAAGAAAACTACCAACCAGCACAGGGATGGCTATATTTCTGGGAGCGAACTCCGCCTGAACCATTTCCACATGAATTGGTAGAAGGATTAGTGAAATACTTGGATGTGAGTCTGTATATTTAAAGAATTTTCTGCATGGACAATCTATGGCTCGAGTTTCTCATTGAAAACAGGGCCTTGAGGAACAGCTGGTAGATCTCTCTTCCCTGCTATATGATCACAAGCTGGTTGACCTTGAACAGGTATACGCTTACAGAAGAGAAGCAATTAGAGCACCATCTGTTCCGGTTAATCGACTAAATGAGTGTAAAAGGGGATTCAGTGTCCCTGAATGCAATTTGCAACACCGTGCCTAGCGAAGAGAAAATGAAACAGTTTCTAGAAGTTCCCTGAAAATTTCAAGAGGCATGTTGTTATATGCTGCATAAATTTACTTAATTCTGAGCCAGGATTTTGTGTCTTAGGCTGATTTATGGCTCGCTTGACTGAGCTTGCATTGAAACAATAAGTTTTTTCGTAATAAAATTTTCCGATACAAGTTTAGTCAAACACTTTGCAAGTTTTCTCTAACAATTGAAAAGAAAATATATAAGATTAATTTACAATAACAACAGTACCAGAAAATATAATATGGAAACAGTCCCAAATATTATAAATTAATCTTATACTATTCAGATGGGTGGGTTTCAATCTGATTAAAAGAAAATCTCTTGACAATTAGGTTTTAAATACCAGATTTGAGATTGCATGAAAAGAAAACTGATATCTATTACATTATCATACAGTTCAATAGATCTCACAACCATTATTGAAAGATTGACTTTGATAGACTCTCAAAGTGCAATGAGAGTAAAGATAAGTGCAATGAACTTAGAATTATTGCTTCTTTTGACAGATCATTTCTGTTGCGGAAGATGAATGCTCAAATCGTCCAAACTCTCTTGGCCCTGGATACTCAGTCCGTGCTCATTTGCTAGGTGCAGCAAACATATAAAACATAAGTGCGGTGAGATGTCTTCGATGGTTTCAGCAGCACTGCAGTCATCAGGAAATGCAGCCAAGGCATCCTTGAAAGATATTGTTCCGCCCTGCTCCTTTACATTTAAAAAACAAGACAATGGCAACATGGAGATATCAGAATTTAAAAGCAACAGACTGACATTTAGTGTACCTATAATACAGCAAGTAAAGTTCATGGAAAGAAATATAAAGGAGATGGCCTTTGTGGTAACATGTTATATTTAAATCAATATAGGAGACTGAGGTAATTTCTTGTAATGAACATATACTACTGGCAGGCTGTCAGCATAATACCTCTACTTAAATAAGCTGCATTCAGAAAGCAGCATAATATCCCAAGCCATAGCAGCTAAATTGACGTAATACTACATTTTCAATCTTGTACATCTTAATATAGAATTTAATCTTAACATACTGTTCGGATAGAATTCTTTATTTCAAGGGAGCTTATACAAAAATAAGAAAATTTGATGTCCATATACACAATTGTCGAGAATGAGGAAATTAACTTACTTGAACAGACCGCCCTTGCGATTTTTGCAGAGACCCCCAAAGAGTTTCTTTTAGTGCCTGAACATCAACTTGTTTGGACTTTCTGTCATACTGGACTTCAATCTTATTTACCTGTGTTACTCAGGTAATAATATATATTTTATTAGAAAGAACTGGTGTCATTTGCATTATAATATTTGGGACTGTTTCCATATTATATTCTATTGATAGATTTTTGGTGGAAACCCAAATTTATGCCAATTGATTAAGATGGCTGAAGCAATGGTAGATTGGAATATATGAAAACAAACCTGGCGCGGCTGAGAGATAAGTGTATTTGATTCGTCCACATCGCTACAATCATTTCCATCATCAAAATGGTCAGCAAACCCATTATCATCATTCCATGATGGCATGTTATCGTAATCATCCGTTTCACGACTCATTTGAGCTGAAAAAATAGAATATAGGGATAGATATTAAATTTTTGCCAATATTATAGTACAGGTTTTTCACTCGAACTGCAGCAAAAGCCAGTTAAAGAGATAATATAGTTCATCCGCTAATTCAAAATGAAGCAATATGCTTTGCAGATGAGTTTTGAAGCCACAATCTAATAATGAGGATGTTCATCTAAAGATTTGGTTATCAACAGAGTGTATTCATTTTGTCAAATTAAAATGCCACCATATCTTAAATATGAAATACACTTCATAATAGAAGCATCTTTCTTCAATACTGAAATTTAACAGCAGACGAATTTGAATGTTGAACAGAAAACACAACTTGTGAATGCTAATTTATTTAACAAGGTATGTGTATATTATAGGAGTACAAAAGAAAGTATAAATCATAAGAGTGACTTTACCCGAGGATTTTCTTCTACTCCTTCCAAGGCACTAAAACCAGCACAAAAGCAACATTATATAAAATCTGTAAAAACAAAAACAGAAATAACAAACTGCAAAGCCAAGAACATATATTACCATCACATTAGGTAGAAGAAATAGCTTGACGAGATTTTCAGGTTGATAGTGACAATCTTCTGGAAGAGTTGTATTACAAGGTTCCTTGCTTGTAGGCAGCAGTAGAGTTTTAGGATTTTTAGGAGGGGCAAAAATATCGGACACATCTTTGTCCAAGCATGTTAAAAATTCGATATCAACCGTGGTTTGTTTCTTGTTCTTTGTTTTCTTACTTATTACTGGTGATCCATTATCCTCTAAAACATTCTGTGGACCTGCAAATTGTAAACTTGTTACCAATTCAATTGTTAATTGCTAAAGAAGCAAAATTATTGTTCATAGCAGGTAGGAATGGGAAAAAAAAATTCTGGTACCAACCCACGAAAGCTTACCTTTAACTTTTCGGAACTTCCAGTGATCAGGCCCAGCCCAGGCATTTATCTTTGAAGTGAACCCCAGATTTAAAAACAAATAGTCATCAATCTCACCCAATCTATCATCTGTGTCATGTTCATGAAAATTAGTTGGTTCTTGAACCTGTAAAAGATCAGTTGTAGAATATTAGAAAGCTTTATTTTGCCATTTGAAATAACATCAAAGGATGTGCTTGTTCTTAAAGAAGCTTTTGTTATGCCATTTGAAGTAACATCAAAGAATGTGCTTGCTTTCAAAGATTCACAAGGAGCTAAAGATATGAAAGAAGGCCTAGCACCTCGTATTCACTTGACATAATTGGGTCTCCGCCATAAGTTCCCTCATCAGCCACATTTGTTTGGTCATTGTGATCATCGTCCCATGTCCCCCCATTATCAAATGTATCAGCTTTGAACTCAGCAACATTGTCATAAGGTTCATCGATTTCTTCTGTTGGTTTTGTCCCAAAAGAAAATGTATCTGGAGGTCTTTTATTATCAACATCAAAGTGGTTGACTATTTCCCTCAGACTAGGTGAGATCTCAAATTTTTTTGACATGTTTACAACCATCTCTTCGATGCATTCTATCAAGAGAAGACAGGAATACCTATAAGTTCCCTCTGAAAGCAAACACAGAAAATAAAAATATCAAAGTTGTTAGATTTGACAAACCTTTGGCAAAAGAGAGATCAATTGTCTCTACTTTATCATGCTGATTAGAGCCTAATGAACACTTCGCTGGAACTTCTAGTGAATCAAAAAGTACCCGACAGCCACCATATACTCCCAGATTATTCAGTAAAAGACCCTTGGCCCCACCTTCATCAAACTGAGCAGACGTTTGATGATAGAGAGGATCAACAGCAAATGCAGCTAAAAAGAAAGAAAATCAAAGATACCCTTTTAATTGTTGCCTTGCAATAAAATTTTAACTATTAAGATACGATAAAGATAGATTGCTACCATCAAATTTCTTCACATTAAGGGCATCGAATGAAGATTCAAGTGTTGATAAAGGTGACAACTGCAGCAATGTCTCAATATTAGTTATGGTACATTTGTGAATATAAGATACATGAAATCATGAATCACTTAATAACTGACCTTTCGATCCTTTTCTTTTTTTGAATTGTCCTCCTCTTGCCCATTGCTGATATTTGAATCTTCCACAGTACCATCTAGCATAATAGAGCATCAAAAGTAAGATAATTTAACATATACTCATTTAATGCATTCAAAATTTGCCAATAACTACGATTTCCTTTCATCAGTAAACAAAGAAAATAAAATTGCAAAATTGGCACTTGTTAAGCGGCACCCTTCATTAACCGATGTAGTATAAGTAAAAAAAAACAATCTTCCCCTTCACAGGACTCGGCACCTACCAAGTTCAGCTTGCACCCTTTCCCTTCCACTACCCCAACATATATGGAATAACCCACCAATCTTCCCCTTCACCCATCGGACCTTGGCACCTACCAAGTTTAGCACATGTACCATTTGACTCACATATCGAGCTTGTCACCTACCGAGGCATTAGATTCTAACGAGTTCAACACATTTCCCCCGGTGACTTAAGAAAGAAAATATAGACGAACTGATATTTAGACTATTAGCATCATTTGGCAACTAACCTTCTTCAATTTCTTGACCCACTCGATTAATCCCTCCGAGGACCTTATATGCCTCTGAGTGCACAGAATCTACCCTCATCGAGTATATTTTGACACCAGCCTCAAGAGTGCAACTTGCCTGCGCAAATGCAAATTAAATAATTAACAGTATCCGTAGATTGACAATGAGCATATCAAGGTCCTAGAAATTTTAGAATCAGAATGCCAAGATCAAAGGAATATCTGTAGAAATTTCATCGAACTTCTGGAACTCTGTACTTTTCCCTTACAAGTCTAAAATGAGAATTTCTCCAAGGCAATGAATAATTTTTTTAAAAAAACTCCAAATCATGTAAAGAATTCATTAAACTTAACTACCGAGAACACGTATTAAGAAATGGACTGCACCGTTTTGATAAAATGAAATACCAAGCAGAGTCCATTTTCTCTGATAGGCAGGGTCATTCAAATTGGTTTTTATATATACTATCAACTAACCTGAAACACATACAATAAGGCATCTCATTCCTGCATTGAACCATCCTCTAGCTGATTGAAATAATTATATGACTCTAGCCTGGACATCGATTTTTAATTTTTTACAAGTACATCAACGAATGAGCTAAAGTTTGTCCTAACAGATAATTAAGGGTTAAACTTCTGAATAAAAATCTTGTATAAGTACTTAAACAGGATTGCAAAGACTACCAAGAAAACTTAAAGGAAGTCAAATCTCTAATTCTCTATCAAAAAATCCATAGCAACAAATCAGTTATCTATCATTGTCACAAATTCCAAATGAAACAAGAGATACAAGTTACCAAACTATAATCCACACAATTTCAAACGATAAAAATAGTACCTTTTGAAAATTAGTCTCCACATCATCTTCCTCATCGACCTTAATTATATCGCACAAATGATCAATCAAACTCAGCTCCCACGTATTCTTCTGATTAATTTTCTGTAACCACAAAATATTCAAATCAACAACTAAATACAACCGAAACAATCATACAACAAAACCTCGAAAAATAGATACACTGTATAAATTTATAATCTCGATAAATTAAAAAAAAATCTCCCTCACATAATAGATACAGTGTATAAATCAATAATCTCCATAAATGAATAAAATTCTCCGATCTCGATGAAATTAACAAGTAAACAAAGGAAAATAGAATAACCGACATTTTCGCTGGCGAGTTTGATGCAGTTCTGGAACAAATCGAGAATATGTTCCTTATCGAGACACGGAGCAGATTCAGGAGCGGTGGCGGCAGCAGCAGCGGTTGCTTTGCGGCGAGTAGCGGCGGCACGTGCGGCGGCACGTGCTTGAGCGCGTTCAAGTTTGTCATCGTTAGAGGCTAAGAGGAAAGGACTTGATGGAGAGAGAATCTGAGCTCTCTGCTTCGGATTAGGGCTCAAGTGTTCAGCCATCACAAATCTCTCTGTCTCTCTCGATCTCTCTCTCCCTCTCTCTCTCTCGATCTCTCTCTCTCTCTCTGTAGATATAGAGAATGAAAATGAAGAAAACAAGGAACAATTTTAAATTGGGGGAATATGAGATGGGGGAATTAAAGATATGAGATTTTTTTAATTTTTGCTTTTTCCCTCCTTTACATTTTTGAATTTCAGTGCAAAAAATTCGCTACGATGAGTTATCTTCAGAATCAGAACGATAGATGGGCCGTTTTTTACATTATCTTCATTCTTCAGCCGTCTGGCCCATCACCATTATGAGGATGAGTTATCACATGGGCCTTTGCCCAATTTCTAGCTTTTTTAAAACTCGGCCCTTTCCCCAACTTCTTTTTTCTTTTTTGAAGTGACCCTTTGCCCAACTAATAAGTTTGTTGGAGTATTTTTCAGAAAAGTAATTTCTAATTTATTAAATTAGCAAAAAATTGTGCAGCTCCCAAAAATTAAGATCAGATTATTCGTAAACTGACTTATTTATATTTAATCGAAAATTTTAATTTATCGGATTTATTTTACAAAATTGCTTTTTGCTTACTTTTGATAATAATTACATCAATCAATCATCAATATATATATATATATATATATATATATATATATATATCATCAATATCAATATATATATATATATATATATATAAAGGAGGATAGCGAGAGTTTATGTGGCGCTTTAAGATCGTTTTAATCTATTTTTCTAATTTTCTAGAATTTTAAACACTAATAAATATAAAAATATTTATTAACATATTAGAAGTAGAATAGGTGTTCGAATAGAAGAGTTCGAATTTATAGGGAAAACATATGATTCGAAGTTCTATTGGAAGTATAATAAGCATTTATAAGGCATACGATTAAAAGTTCTATTGGAAGTAGAATAGGAGTTCGAATTTATAGAGAATAAGAGAGTTCAAATTTATAGAGAATAAGAGTTCGAATTAGGAGGATAACGGGAGTTTAGGTGGCGCTCTAATATCGTCTCAATCGATTTTTCTAATTTTCTAGAATTTTAAACACTAATAAATATGAAAATATCAATTAGCATATTAGAAGTAGAATAGGTGTTCGAATTTATAAAGGAAAAGAGTTCGAATTTATAGGGAAGACATATGATTAGAAGTTCTACTGGAAGTATAATAAGTATTTATAAGGCATACGATTAAAAGTTATATTGGAAGCAGAATAGGAGTTCGAATTTATAGAGAATAAGAGTTTGAATTTATAGAAAAAATATATAAATAAAAGTTCTACTAGAACTAGAATAGGTGTTTGAATATATAGAGCAGACATATAATTAAATATTTTATAGAAAGTACGATATTCTTAAATTATATATTTTTTATATAAGTTAATTGTACTTATATTAGGAAAATTCATTCATAAATCAAATACTATTGTCATGAAAAAAGTCACCGTATTTAAAAAGAAAAAAATTGATGTCTTAACATAATAAAAGAACAATGAGTAAAGGAACAATCTCATGCAATCTTTATAATATATGTTAAAAAGTTGGGATTTCGGTTTTAACGAGAGAGCGGCTCAATCGAAAGAATTGTATTTAACAAGAAATTGATTCATTAGAGAAGATTATTTAATTATTAAAATTTAATATTAATATTATAATATAACGTAAATGTATTGAATTTTTTTAAAAATATTGTAACGCCGCCGCGAAGCGCGGCTTTATCAACTAGTATTATATATAAAGGAGGATAGCGGGAGTTTAGGTGGCGCTCTAATATCGTCTCAATCGATTTTTCTAATTTTTTAGAATTTTAAACACTAATAAATATAAAAATATCAATTAGCATATTTGAAGTAGAATAGGTGTTCGAATTTATAAAGGAGAAGAGTTCGAATTTATAGGAAAGATATATGATTAGAAGTTCTATTGGAAGTATAATAAATATTTATAAGGCATACGATTAAAAGTTCTATTGGAAGTAGAATAGGAGTTCGAAGTAGAATAGGAGTTCGAATTTATAGAGAATAAGAGTTCGAATTTATAGAAAAATTATATAAATAAAATTTCAAAATATCAATTAGCATATTTGAAGTATAATAGGTGTTCGAATTTATAAAGGAGAAGAGTTCGAATTTATAGGGAAGATATATGATTAGAAGTTCTATTGGAAGTATAATAAATATTTATAAGGCATACGATTAAAGTTCTATTGGAAGTAGAATAGGATTTCGAAGTAGAATAGGAGTTCGAATTTATAGAGAATAAGAGTTCGAATTTATAGAAAAATTATATAAATAAAATTTCTACTAGAACTAGAATAGGTGTTTGAATATATAGAGCAGACGTATAATTAAATATTTTTTAGAAAGTACGATCTTCTTAAATTATATATTTTTTATATAAGTTAATTATACTTACATTAGGAAAATTTATTCATAAATTCAATACTATTGTCATGAAAAAAGTCACCGTATTTAAAAAGAAAAGAATTGATGTGTTAACATAATAAAAGAACAATGAGTAAAAGAACAATCTCATGTAGGAATCCTAAATAAATACAGGAATATCTATAATATAAAGAGAAAATAAGATGTGTTTTCATTTTCTAAAACTCCAAAAATTTTAGAAAATCTAGAGAAAGTATAAATTGGAATTCACTCTATTTTTTAGGTTTTGATTTCAAGGAAAAAAATTGTTGTGTAAGATAAGTATCATCAATAATATGTAATGAAGTTAGAATTTCGATCCCAAACGAGAGCGGCTCGAAACGTGTTTAACGGGAAGACGACTCACTATAAAAGATTGTACTAGCTATTAAAATATCATATGATGTTATAAATTTTGTTTTATTTTTAGGATTTGATTTTTATGGATAAACATTATCATACAAGTAATATATGTAAATGTTAGGTTTTTGGTCTTAACGAGAGAGCGCATCAATAGTAAAAACTGTGCTTAACAAGAAAGCGGTTCATTACATAAGACCGTATAAAAGATGTTTAAATATATAATTAATACATAAAATAAAATGTTTTATTAGAAGTGGAATACGAGGACGGTGGAGACGTCTTATACGATTTTTGTAAACTATACATTTTTTTTCCTAGAAATCCTTTATTTTAACCTTTTTATACAAGTTAATTATACTTGCACTACAAAAATATATCCATAAATGTAATATTATTCCCGTAACGAAAAGTCTTCGTATTTTAATTTTTTTTGATATGTTAACATAACAGAAAGACATTCACATGCGGAAACTGTAAATAAATACAAGAATATCTATAATATACAGAAAATATAAGATGTATTTTTATCTTTTAAAACTCCATAAATATTAAAAAGTTTAAAGAATATAAATATTGGAATTTACTCTCTTTATATAATGAAGTTAGAATTTCGGTTTCAAATAAGAGCGGCTCGAAACGTATTTAACGGAAAGACGGCTCGCTAGAAAAGATTGTATTAGCTATTAGAATTTGATACTGAAGTCATAATTTTTTTTTTTATTTTTACGGTTCGATTTTATAGATAAAAAATATTATATTAGTCTTTATAATATATGTTAAAAAGTTGGGATTTCAGTTTTAACGAGAGAGCGGCTAAATCGAAAGAATCGTATTTAACAAGAAATTGATTCATTAGAGAAGATTATTATTATTATTATTTATTTTTTTGCTAAGCCATTAGAGAAGATTATTTAATTACTAAAATTTAATATTAATATTATAATATAACGTAAATGTATTGAATTTTTTTAAAAATATTGCAACGCCGCCGCGAAGCGCGGCTTTATCAACTAGTTTATAAATATAATGTCATCCTATGCTTCTGTAGGAACTATTATCAATCCAAGCTGTTGAGAAATGAAGTAATAATAGTGACTTGTTTGTGTAACACTTATAAGTAACTTATAAGTTCGAAAGTTATACAATTATAATTTAATTTTTAAGGTGAGGGAAATGGTGCTATTCCAAGTTCCAAACATTTTTTTTCCACATTTTTCATGGCTGACAGAAGATCAACCAAACTGACACTATACAACATGTCAGAACACGAAATTTTGTAATGCTACCTATCTATGCAGTCAATTTGCTGTTATCTACCATTGTTCATCTACAGTGTTTCCGCAACTAGCATTCTAAAACCTCATCGGCTACTAAGTATCATATTTTGCAGGTTTAAGGATTTGCAGATCCCTGAACATCGGATAATAAGGGTCCAGTAGAGCCTGAGCTCTTTATGCTAGGGACCGGAGTATTTTTGCGTGAAGTCCGTTTAGTGGGCACAAGAGTAGTCTTTAACTCCCATTCTTCAGCATCTGCATCACTATCACTATCATCTCCACCCTTGAAGACTGGGTGGATGTAAGCTCTTTGAAGGTATTCCTTTAAGTTTAGGTTTGGCTCTCGTGTACGTTCCAATGTATCCTTCATCTTCGCTTCCTGAACGGTCCCATAAAAAATTATAGTACGATAAAGAAGGAGAGATGATCTATGAAAAGAAAACTAATAGAAGAAAATATTGTAATTTTATGTTATTGTCATCTATGCAAATATTGGAGTACATGTTACAAGTACGTGAAACTCCAGCAGAATAACAAAGTGAAGCTAAATATCATGAAAATGATATAAAAAAAGTAGAATGTAGGAATAAAATTCAGACCTGTAATGGATATCTGAGAAAGGCTGGTTCATAACGACCTTTGCAGAATCTATGAAAACAAATTGTCAGTACTGGGAGTGCTATGAGCAAGGGGGTTGACTGAGCGGCTTCTTTTGTACTCAACAATCCCATAAGAAGTAACTGTGAGACGACCAATGCCACTATAATACGCCTATGGACATCAGGCCAGAATGCTGCAGCACTCTCATATTCCTGATTGTAGACATTTATAATCTACATGTTCAAAGAAAAAAAAAACACAAGTTATGCAAGACATTCATTAATTTTCTGACTTCTGACACAGATATTTCTTACAATGAAATGATACTTCTCAAACCCTAATTTTCAGTAATATAAAGTGTACAAAAAGAAAACAGAATGTTCGGTAAAAATTGATGCACAGAGTAGTATTTTTGTAGGAAATAGAGTAGTCCATGTCTCCCTGATTACTTTACATGTTACATGCAGTACCTTAGAGATCTAACAAGCAATGGCTGTAAACGTATTACCACATTTACAGATGTGCAATATATAACACAAATACAAATTTATCAACAGACTGTATGAAAACTAATTTCCATTCAAGAATTCACAATTATTTTTTGTCATACGACGAAATTTATCCTCTGAATCAGTTAGCCAGGCAAGCAATCAGCAAAGGCATCTGTGTGCAAAACACTGTTCCGTTTTAGAATAAACTCCCTCTTTAAAGACATATAATACCAAACCATTCATAACATATCTTACTCATTCAGCGACTATAAAGATGCTAGGAATTTTGTAGCGGAAAAGATGTTTAAAGGTACCTGATGGCGATATACAAGGAACGCCAGGCCAAAGAATACTATTATGAAGGGAAGTAGAATTGGGCTCACAACAGCATAGACAAGACCGAGTATGAAATAAAGTTGTATTTGAGGTTCCCCGGTATAAAATTCAATGCTTCCAGGATCCATGGCTTCTTTCCTATCCTTGTCAGTTTTCACTAAGAAGAAAATTTTTAAATGATACATTATCAGTGGTTTCAATCTCAGAATTTCCCCTGCAACTCCGGCCCATCCATCTACCATTATGTAAGTTATAAAAAATGTTGCTTTCATGGGGATAGAGACTCCAACAGTTCTTGGGATTCTGCACAACAATTCATCAAGTTGTAGGTAAAAAAATAATGATAAATGACAAGAAAATAAGTGAGATACAAAATAAATAAAATGTATACAGATAAAGCTACAATAGACCAAAAACACAGTCTCAAAACTTAATTTTGGGCGAAAAACAAGCAACAAAAATTCAAAATATTGTTGAGTCTGATTTTTTGGACATGTGTTTATGTGTGACACTTCCAGATGAGTCCATAACATAGGTCATAGTAAGACTACATTGGTAACTCGCAAAGAATTAAAGGCGTATCTGTAATTAACTTACTCATCTGCTGATTGGTGGATGAAATTATTTAGCTGTTGAAATGCAGTTCCTGCGATTATGCTCCCGAGAAAAACATTTACAAACTGAAAAACATAAAATCTACTAGCTGATCTTCTTTCTAGTTTTGATATAGAGCTAAAGCCTTCAAATTTGGACATCAGCATCAATATTGATGGTAGAAAAATAAGAAACAATTTCAAAGCAATTCCTGGAAGGAAACCTTGAAGAAATGCTTTGACAGCTTTCCTGCATGCAAAACAAAGGTTCTAATAAGCTGAAGAAAAAGTTACTAAAATAAGAAAACTCGTTACCTGGTAATTATTTGAAGCAATTAGGATTGATCATTACTTAATCGATTTGTAAGAGTGCAATATATATATATATATGAAGACAATCTCGACGATCTTCATAACTGGGAATTTTATCAACTTGGGCCAACCAAGACCAAGCGTACTTATTAGAAATCAGACATGTAGGGGTATTCACACAAAAGAAAAGGAAACTTACACTTCAATCACAGGCTTCAAAAAGGGCGCTGCTTTTACTATTCCCTCAAGGTTTGCAAGAGATTGTACAAGTGCAATAGGTATCATGAAGAAGAAAGTAAGAAAGAAGAAAGCAACAGAAACGACAAGTCTTCTTATTGTGAGAGATACAAATGGAATTGCCAGGCTATCCCAATACACATCACGGGGTTCAGGCGCCCACTCAGTTAACCAGACGGTTGGATTTCTGGATTGCTGAGTTTGTGCACAAACAGCAGCAGCCCATCGTGTCTTGAATGAAACAAATGCGGCTGGCATGATAAATTTTGGATCCTTGGCCATTTTTATTCTTTCTGCAAATATCTATAAATCATATGTTTGAAAAAAAAACAGTAAGCCGAAGCCATCAAAGATAAAACAAGTAAAGATACTTTTATTTAAGAACCAAAGTTTAGTCATGAAAATGATATTTTAATGGGCTGTACTAAGAAAACAGTTTTGTTTAATATTATCTGGAGGATCATAACCCTCGAAGCTTGATTTTATATGCTAAAACTCCAACTAATTGACCAGTTATACTATTTTCAGTGCTAGATTGTTATTATGCCTAAATGATATTTTGTGAACTATCAACTCAAACTGGATAAATGATATTGATAGGCTTGACCTTGATTACTTCTCCTAATGTTGTTGATGCCAGTGAAGGAAACAAAAATCCGATATAACAATTCCCATTACATACATTTGGTTAAAAACAACAAGAGTAGTGAAAATACAAATGACACTAGAAAAAAAAAGCCAAAAAATGAAAGAAGTGCAATAGTCCAAGTTCAGTTCTTACTTCATCAGAGAGTTTTTCGATTTTGGATGTATAATATTCAATTGCATCCACTTTCTTTCCCCAAAGGCCAAGTAATCCAGTCTGCATTGTAGGATAGTCATTTTATACATGCTTAAGGACGAGATTTAAGGAAGAAAGGAAGAAAAAATAACAATGTCTATCATTCTATTACAATATTAAAGCAGTTTATTCACCTTCATAGTTGGTTTTTTTGACTGATTTCTAGTATACTTTAGTTGATAATAATCTAGCCAATTTTTTCTTTTCTTCTTATCATCGACAAGTCCTGACAATTTGTTAGCATTGTATACAACCTGCACACAAGTTATCAAGCCAAGAAAAATATAATTAACACGTCAAAGAGGAAATTGTCTAGTATGGTTCCCTGCAAATCCCAAAATTGTCATAACACTCTTTAAACATGTGTCCTATCGTAAAAGACATTTGTATATATAGGGTCAAGTTCTGCTAAAAAATATCATCATCAGATTTACCATTTTTGCACAAACAGACACGCGTCGTGCTTGTTGGCTCAAAATGAGCAATGATAAAAACTGTTACTAAAACTAGCGTTTGTACAATTAAAATTGATCTCGATATCTGAATTTGAATTTGGATTCGAGTGCAGATAAGCAGTAGAAACCTGACTGCTGAGAAAGTGTTCTGGATGGTTGACCAAGAAGAAGTGCTCCACAAGCTGACCGACTGATTCATCAGGATCTGGTGGCACATTTCTAACAAGTACCTATTTAGAAACATATAAATTTTCACATCAGTAATATTCAGTGGCAAATAGATTGACAGGAGTAGACATGCATTGTAGAAGAAATAACCATTTTTTAACTATCATCCATACTTCCGATTTCTCAGACAGAGAGTGATAATTCTGCAACTCTCGAGATACTAAATAAGATGCTAAATAAACCAGTGAAAACCTTAAAACAGCATTGTAAGTCTCATATTTGATAATTAAAGCCAAGACTAGTGATCATGCGAGGGGGTCCATTAATTCTCATGAGAAAAAGAATAGAGAGATAGTAATACAGAAACTATCTTAGCGAAGATCCCTAAACACAAAACAGTGATACGTAATATCCTCTGTCATCTGGAAAAGCACTGCAAATCCAATGGAGTTTTTTACTAGCGTACAATCAACATATGACATGTAAAACTATTACATCATTGAATAAAAAATTCATCTTACGGTAAATTGATCTGGTCGACGCTGTTCTGATGCAAGAAAATGCAACCTCAGTGATGCAACTATTTCATACTCCTGCTTCAGCACATAGCATGTCCAGAGGGTAAAAACATATGCCATGACCAAATGTGTCCAGAATCTGCAAATAAATATGAAATTGAGAAGATTGACGTGTAATCAAGGAAAAATTTATTTTTCATGATAAATGCAGTTTTAGTGGAATCTGCAGAGATTTCTAAGTCCTAAAAATGGTCATTGTTGCAGTTGTGTAGGTCATTGGCTAACAGCTTCCCATTTAGCATGAGTTTTAGGTGAAATGTATATCAACGTATGTTGGTAAAAATTCTTCTAGCCAAATAAAAGATAAGGGTCTAATTTATCAGTTGCTAGATAGTGATTTGTTGCTGGTGCAGTACATGAGATTACAGTTGTTATCATCAGTAAACACTCACTAGGTATAAGAAAGTTCCGTCTATTGCTATAATTTAAGAGGGGAACTGGTACTGGAGGGAAGGAGATAAAGTAAAGAACCAATAGCAACCCAAGTAAGGTAAATGCTTACTATACCTGTTTGATCCTATTGGAATATTTGAAATAGATAGTTTATCTATGGCGCTGTAAGTTAGATTAGAGTGCTCAAGAGTGCTATTAGTCCAATTCACCGGAACCAGAATTGAAAAGGCAGCAATTGCAATTGGCACAAATATTTTAATCCTGCATGGATAAATAATGTTACGGTGAAGCAAATGAACAAAAAAAATAATTAAAATTAAAGTATTCATTTATCTGTTAGGGAACCCTCTTATTATCTTCTTGATATTTAAATCACTTATATGTGGGGGATGGGGGAGAGGGAGGGCTGGAGTGGGAGACGAAAATACACAAACTCGCTGGCACTTCAGTCACAATTTAAGAAATTTGTTGGTTTGATTCACAAGTAGAAAATATAGATTTTTGGCATGTTTTTAATCCAACTTTTCATCATCCAAATTGCTTAAGAAATTTCTTGCACACCCTAAATTTATTATAATTGAAAGTCCTTATCTTAATATGTATGCTAGTATCTAGACTATCTTAATATTGCCAATAAACAAACAAAGAAAAAAGTGAGAACTTGTCACAAGGATTTCTGAACTAGCAAAGTACGTGCTGAGTTGATGAATGCCTTATGTGTGCTTATAGAAAGGATAGCATGTCTAGTTAAGCATATGTTAGTTGTAATAGGCATGTCTATGCAGAGTACTAAATCGTCTCCATTAACTTTTAGTTGTTACCATGCTTAGATAAAAGAAAGAATTACCCGGTCCAGTAAATTCTCAAGTAAGCCACAGAATCCAATCCTGCATGATCAATAAGTTCAGGCTCTGGCATTTTCAGTGCAGCAGGCATCCAATTCAGGAAGCTCAAGTACGATCTCCAGTCCAAATTTACAATTTTTTTAGAAAGTGCACCTGAATGTAGTGGATCGTGTCTTAAACCCTTTAAATACCATTTAGGAAAATATACCCTATCATTAATCGGTTGAATCCGGAGAACTGAAAATGCTATAAAGAATGCTAATGCACTCAGGATATTTATAGATGCTGCAACCCCAATATCAGAAAGTGTAGCCATATATCCGCCCTAGAAAGATATTTAAACCTGCCATAGATGAAAATGAAATCACTTCCAATTTTTGTTACTAATTTTAATATCAGATACTGAGATACATGAAAGAGCATCTAAGTGCAGAACTGAAAACAAATGTATGGATCACATTCTGTTACATAGAGCACATCTATATATAGTCAAGGAATAGAATAAAATTCTTACAGTAATCGACCTTTATGTACAAGTCATGGTTACAAAGTTGGTTATGCATATTGTTCCAGAATAGGTGCATTGCCTGAAAGCCCTCACACACGATTAACATTACTCGTGAATTCTCATGCTGATAAAATTCTACAGTATAGGTTTCAAGTCATGGAGTAGACGATAGAAATAAATTCAGAAATCATTTGAAACTGAGAAACAATTTATCTATAGCAAAATGTATCATTTTAATCAGTCTTTGCTATTATCTTCGATAAGGCACCAGGTTAGCTGAAAGTCTATAAGCAAAATGCATTTTTAAAACCAGTCTTTACTATTAGCCCTGCCACTTTGTAACATCTCTCAACTATAAGCATGTATATGCAAACTATACTTGTGCAATTGACATCTTTCCTAGAAGTTCGAAGTTCAGATATATCACAAGAAGTGGCGATTAAGTATGACATTCAAAAGAGAAACCGAGTACTACATTCTAGTCTTGTACTGATTCAGTCAACATTTCGACATAAATCAGAGCATGAAAAGAGGGGAAATTATTGACTCAAGAATTAACTTCATCTATACTGTTTATGCCAGATATATACAAAAATCTACCTTAAAATCTGCAAAAACAGAAAATTTAAGTAGATGTACAAAAACAGAAAATTTAAGTGGATATACATATCCATGTTAAAAACTGCAACCCTCAACTTCAAAACTTCGATATTACCAATAAATTTACGAGATTTGAACAACATAAACAACATGAGGCAGACAGTGGTGAAGTTAAAGAGAACCTGCTGAGTCTTCAAGCTTGAAATTTGTTCAGAGGTTGATCACTGTCTGATGAGAACCCTTGTAGAAAATTCAAGAATCTTTGGATATTGTAATAATAAAAAATATCAAAGAGTTACCAAAGTTGTAGAACGCATGTGAAGCAATACAAGTATACAACCACGTTTGAGTCACTCTCTTTCCATTTACAACAAAAAAAAGGACTCCAAGATTTTGTTTTATTTTAATGACTTTCATAGGCTTCTTTCTTCTGGAATCTGGTAATGGCTACTTGAGCAACTCCACTCTGTATGCACAAAGTTGCTCTGTATGCGACATGTATTCCGTTTATCTCGTACATTTGTAACTTAAATTAATAACCATTGTTTTAGTTTTTGCGACTACTACGTGGATATCAGATGTTGATACTCGATGACAAGATATTACTATATGTTGAGAAAGGTTACAGATGGTGTTAAGTCACAGGAGGGAACTGAGATTGCAGTAAATTAACAAATATTAAAATGAGACAGCCGCTTAAATTTAGGGAAAATAAATTTAAATAAACTTGGATTGTTGGATACGTGGTATAATCCAAGGAAGAAGAAGCAGTTGGAAGACGTATCAAATTATGTTAAGTTAGATATATAAAGATCAAATTATACAAAGCATGACCTAATTATTTGATTATTTTATGTTGGCATTATGCAATAGTCAAATAACATGTGCTTCCACCGTCCCATATTACAAATACAATCAATTTACATAGGCTTATTTTAGCAAAAAAAAAAAAATTTTACATAGGCTTTTCTTTTTCACGTATTTCGATGTGTTTGATTGACATACTTATAAGTAATATTTTTTCAATTTTTTTATTTTTATAAAAATATAAGATTTATATTTTTATACAAAACATAAAAATTGAGAAAATATTATTTATAAGGTACCTCAACCGATCACATTGAAATGCATGAAAAAATCGTAGGACGAAGGTAACAAAGCTATTAGTCAAACAATTAGTTCACATTTCACAACAAATGGATCTAAATTACTGGTGCATGAAACAGTCCAAAAGGAATAGTAGGCAAGTTGCCCATTAAATATGCAAATACATTGTTTAGTGATCTAATTATCTAATATAGTGTGACCGACCATATAATTGATCTGTTTCATCGCTAATTAATAGTAACTAGTTAGTAAGATCGACTGCTCAGACGGTAATCCCTTGTAATTAGAATATTAAATACCCTATGTTCTTTTGTTATGATAATGAAAATAATGGTTGAAGTATGGTGAAAATATATGAGATTATCAGAGCCACTTTCAGATAACTAAAAAAGTCTGTAGATCCCAGACAGACAATCATTATGGGGCAACCACTGTTTTATTTAAGTACAAGTTCAGTGAAATAACATGTTCTCTGGTGAACGATTAGAAGACGATAGATAGTACGATTTCCAGTTTTCCACTTTTAAAAATAGGCAGAACACTTGCGTACATTGCATAATCTGCAAGAGTAGACACCATAGAACCCAGAAGTCCGTTGCAAGCTTTTTAGCTCATTCCCATAAACACATTCTGGTTATATTATCTTTACTCGAAGGATTAGCTCCTCTGATGAACAGCAATTTGATGAATGTCCATATCCTTTAGCATGACTGCACGACCACAAGAATCACATGGGGCAGTTCTGGAACCACAAACACTCTCATGCTCTGAAAGCCCTCTTAGTCGATCTCGTACATCTGTAGCATAAGTTCCAGCTTGAACCATGTCCCCACAGAACTTGCAAGTAACCAGGCGTAGTGGGCAGTCTGAGGACTGGTGTTGCACCTAAAGCCAGGAAAAGAGGGGGGGGGGGGGGGAATACTCAAAACGAGACACATGAGAAAGAATTCCTAGACTGTGTATTGTGACATTTCGCATATAGATTATTCATAAATCAGTCTATAAAACGGACAGCTAGAAAACACAGAATCTGCTGTAAGCACTAAAAAATATTAAGGCAAGGAGACGAGGACTGTATACTGTATACTTACCATCTGTTCCTTCTCGAGTACAACCCCACAGGGGCATTGAAGTGGCTCATGAAACACTTTCATGTGCTTGTCAATCTCTCCTCCATGAAAAGCTAGTCCACATTTTTCACAGTGAATATGGTTTTTTGCATCATCGATTCTGAGAACAACACCACAACCAGCATGCTGACAGATGAGATTATGTCTTATGCAGTAGGCTTCATGCAGTGCTATGGTTCTGGAAGGTATATAGTGCCGGCAGTTCGTGCACTCTACTGTATCAGCTTCCACAAACGTAGAGAACGCTGCAGCCGCCTGCTGACCAACCTTGCAATTGCTACTATCTTGAACACTTAAAGACAGTTGGTATTTTGTTTTCCCCTTAAATCCATATACACCTATACTGTAAGTACCTTGACTGAGGCTCTGGTCCTTGGAGCTAAGTACCAAAACTTTTGAGCCCACATCATGGGAAGACCATCCATGTTGGTGCCGATTTGGGAATAAGAGGGGATGCTTGGAAATGTACAAGTCCGTATCTCCATCTTGGGCCTCCATTTCTATCTTCACTTCAATTTCAGCATTCCCAGAAGAAATCACTGCCCATACGTCAATATCGATAGAAAATTTGTAGTACACATAATCCCCTTCATCCACTACTCCAGATTCTGACTTTCCAAACATGAGAGGTATAAGGACATGCTGGTCTGTTTTCTCCGTAGCAGATTCAGGGCCCACGATGTCAACCTCAATATCTGTGTCAAGGACAGATATACTAGAAGAAGGTTTTAACTCAAGAACACGTAAATGATATGTAAGTACACCATGATTGACTGTGAGCACATCATTTTGGGAGAGAGTTGCGTGCTGGCGAAGGCTTGTTTCAAGGACAGCTTTGTGATTGGGTATGTCAGAAAAACCAAATTCAATTGCTTGAAGTTTTGCGTACGTTCCTTTCGCCAGCCACACATACCGCACTTCAATCAAGGAAGTCTTTGGAGCATTTGTGTCAAATAAGTTACTCCATATATGAGGAGGAAGAGCAACAGAACCTTCTTCAGCTGTAAATTCCAGAACTCCGGCGTGAGTTGTTCTGTTGTGTTGACTTTCAGCACCTTCCGCATTTGAAAGATTCTCTTGATGTATTACAGAAAGACAAAAATGCAGAGGCCCCTTGTCAAAGGAACCTTGATCGGATAACTCTGTGAAGCAGGATGGGGGCAATTTAATCTTATCCCCAATGCCCTGATAGGGCACAGCTTCTAACACACGATTAAACATGATTCCTCTTCCGGCAAATAAATCTTCTTCCATATGCTGATCAGCCTGCAACGAAATATTCAACTTCCATGTAAATAAAAAACATTATGACCAGGTGACAAAATCATGTTCAAACAAACTCATTTAACCGGCGACAAAATCACGTTCAAACAAACTCGTTAACATGTTGGCATTGTGAAATGAAAACTTTAAAAGGTTGTTGGTACTTGGTATGCATTAATAAAATTATATTTCAGAAACCACTGAACGTTCTGATTACTCAGACTCTCGGAGATAAGATGGTAGTTAAACTAAATTAACCAATCCGTCAAATCAAAATTCCTTCGTACACGATAGATGAAAGTCTTGTGCAAGTACCTAACCATTAAGGACTACACATCTATGAAGTGTTAACCTACTAGAGTAAGCCTAATGGAGTTACAAAGATGCACACAAGATATTAAATAACTCAAAATGTCAATGCTAAAAATCAACTAACAAGCAAACCCAAAAAACCGAGCATGAATCAAGTTTAAGAAACAATAATCCTTGTAAATCGTAGGGGCAATAACCATCACTTCCATCACCAAGCTAGTAATGGGTATATTTCTATCTTGAGGTACTGTCTGATGTGCCAACCTAACCAACATTTACCTTCTCTATCTCATAATCAGTACTAGTATGAAGTCCGAAAAAAGAATAACAAAAAATTCATTAAAGTCTTTAAAATAAAGCTTTAGGGAAAAAAAACCTCGGTAACTTTAGCTGTAGCGAATACTAGCGATTATAGCCACCAATGCATTCAACTAAATCGTTTATGACTTAATTTTACAAATAATTTATGATCCAATTAAACCCGAGGTTTTACAAGAGCTTGTATCTTACCTCCAATTATGAGAGGTCTCGAATTAGATTCCCTCCTACACCAATATCTCTAACTATATGATTCAATTAAGAGCGGGTAACTTAACATTTATGATCTGAATTATTAAAATCCTTAAATAGTTTAACCCTGAATAAAAAAATTAAACACATTCAATTATTATAATTAGTACTCGTTTTTAAGCAGTTACCAGAGTGCACAATACAATTGGAAATTTTAAAATGAATTCACATAAAACTTGATAACGAAATGTTACAAATCAAACACGAGAGAGAGAGAGAGAGAGAGAGAGAGAGAGAGAGAGAGAGGGAGGAAGGGGGAGAGAGAGAGAGAGAGAGAGAGAGAGAGAGAGAGAGAGAGAGAGAGAGAGAGAGAGAGAGACCTTGAGCTGTGCATCCATAGCATCGATTCTTCGAGATCTTTGAGCGGTTTCAATAGCTTCTCTTTGTCGATTAGCCTCTTGTTTAGCTTTTCTCTCTCGTTCAAGTTTCAATTTCGCCTTCAGTTTTCGATCTTTTTGTTCTCTCTCTAGCTTCTCTCGCGCCATTCGTAGTTCAAAATCCATCCCCTCTCTCTCTCTCCCCCCGATGTCTTGAAGGGAAAGGTATGCTAGTCGGAGATGGAAGAAATTATATTTTGATATACGGCATTAAAAAATGGACATTTCGGTATAGAGTTACTCCCATTTGTTTATGTGTCAAATGTTTATCAAATATTTATAATATTTTTATATTTTCGATTGATTAAATCTTTTATATTTTAGCATTTGTTGTGCTAATACTATGATAAATATTTCTTACATGTATCATGATAAATTTAAATTTATAGAGTACAGAAAAGTATGAAATTCTAAAAATCTCCTCCACAAAATTACAATGAAATTCGAAGATTTTTGAAATATATTATGGGTGATTATCCTTTCTACCCATTTTTTATTATTTCTTATCCAAAATGCCCAGATCCGCGAACAGCCGTCCAAAATACCCACAGGATACGCCCATTACAGAGGAGTATCCTCGAATACACCTATGACAAATGAGTAATTCATTGGATACGCCCATGACAGAGGAGCAATTGATTGGATACGCCCACCCCAAAGTAGTATGCAACTGTGATACGCATTTTTGAACAGCGTATGAGGTGTTACGCATTTGCAAACTGCGTGATGACGTCATCTGACGTCATCATCACTTTTCTCAGAAGAGAAGATGGCGAGTTCTGGCAATTACGTGCGATTTCTGGCGATTTTCCGGCAATGCTCGTTCCAACACTATCAGTCAATTTCCCACATCGTTTTATACACCACTGGAATCGTCTTTCGACAATCTACATGACTATACCAATTTCAAAGCATTTGTTTTGCCAGATTTGCAACACCCAAGAGCTTCGTTTTTTCCGATTTGTTCGATAGTTTCCGATGAGTTTCGTTCGACCATTTCCGTTCATCCTCCGTTCACGTATTATACGTTAATAGAATCGCCTTACAACGATCTACACAACCATACCAGTCTTAAACCATTTCATTCGCTTGATTTAAAACCCTAAAAATTGATTGTCACCGGCGTGAACAATAGAAACGACAGGAACGACTGCTACAGTACTTGTGTGATACGCCTTCTGGACTTGCGTGTTCAGTGGGTAATTTGGGCACTGTTCACGCGCTTGGGTATTTTGGTCGGTGGGGAGTAAAAAAGTGGGTATTTTGGGCATTTATTCATATATTATTATGTGTTAAAAAACAAATAAATGATTGCATATTTAAAAAATATATTTATAAATACTAGTAATAATCTTTGCGAACGTGATAAGTATCTTAAATTTATTTTTTCTACATTTTTTAAATAAAATTATTTATTATATTATTTTAATAAATAATTTAATGACATTTACTTACTTTAATATTACTATTTTTAAAAAAATTCATGATTCAGTTTACTAAAATTTAATTATTAATCATATTTATAGGATCTAAATTAAAAGAGAACCAAACACAAATAGAAAAAATGAAGAACTATTATTAGTCGTTGGATTACTTCTAAATAAATTATCCAGATTTAATTCATTTTTAAATAATTTTTGTAAGAATATTGTTGGAATTAAAAATTACACTATTAGTTCAATTAATTGAAATAAGGAAATTTAATTTATAACTCATTTATTAAAATCTTTTATTTTTATTAAAAAAAATTATGTTACATAAATTTTGGCTAATTTTTCCAATCTTCTTTCTTTAAAATTTTAATGTACTTTATTAAACTTATTTTCCTAAATAATAATCCCCGGGGTAATAAAATTCTATTACAGAACCTATTTTGTTTCGTAATAAAAATACAGTGTTTTGTTACTGAATTTCAAAATTATGTATATGAACTTAAAAATTTTATGGCTGAACTTTTGTTTTTTTTACAAAGTTCTACCACTTTAATTTTTTAACAAAATTCTTTTGCTGAACACTATAATCTGATATTATATTTTTACCATAATTTTAATGTTATACCGTTGAACTTACAAGTTATGCACCCGAATCTTGAAATCAAACACATGAATTTTAAAGTTATGCAATTGAATTTACTTGTATTTAAAGGTTCTACTGTTGAACAGTTAATCTCATATTGTGTTTATATAGTAATTTGAGTATTTTCACAAAAATTGATGAAATATTGGAAAAATTTTGTATTGCTAAATGAAGGATTTTATCTATATATAATAAAATATATATTATTACGAAATACATGTAAGAGTTCTTAAATTCTCCGTTTATATTATGTGATATATGTAAGAGTTCTTAGGTTCTCCGTTTAAGATTTTTCAAGGATTATGATCCAATACGATAATTGATTATAATATATGTTAATCAGGATCACGTTCTATGGAGAACCAATTAAACGGAGAACTTGAGAACTCTAATAAGTTTAGTATCAGAAGAACTTTAGAATTCATGTGTTTGACTTCAAAATTCAGATGCATAACTTTTAAGTTCAGCAGCAGAATCTTTATTGAGAAAAGTAAGTTCAGTCGTAGAACTTTATAGAAAAAGCAAGTTCGGTTGTAGAACTTTTAATTTCATGTGCATAACTTTGAAATTCAGTAGTAGAACACTATATTTTTAGTACGAAATAAAATAGATTTGCAGTAGAACTCAATGGTAAGTAAGTTCGGTTATAGAATTTTGTTGAAGAAGCAAGTTCAGTTGTAGAAATTTTTATTTCATGTGCATAGCTTTGAAATTCAGTAGCATAATACTATATTTTTATTACGAAACAAAATAGGTCTTGCAGTAGAATCTAAAGGTTCTCCGGTTCTCTTTTAGATAGTGGTTCTCATTTGAATCAAACCCATGTTAACCATCTTAAAAAATAGAGGTCTACTATATTATTAATTGTATTTATTATTAATCTATATAAATACTTTAAAATATTAATTAATGGTCAATTTTCAAGTTTTAATTAATACTATATTCTCCACTTTTATTTTGATTTTTAGTTAATAGAATTCTAGTATATAATTTTACTACTAAATTAACTTCATTATTAAATTGAATTGATGGAGTATTTAATATTATTATTTTAATTAATTAAATAATTTAATATTTATTGACATATTGAGTATGCATGCATATCATACCGTTAGAGGGGTTTTGATTTATAGATTTAAAGAAAGATCGTACGATATTGAAATCTTATTACACCTATACAAAATTACTTAAGTATAAGTTGTTGGTACATTTTGCTAGAAGAGAGGTTACATGCCCCTCTTTGCTAATCAAAATTACCAACTGTGTTAACATTTGCTAATTTCAACGGTACCAGTGGAGTAAGTACACCCGTATTTGACTTTCACAATTTCAATGCCCGAAATGGCCCATAATCTAGATTTTGTGCCTCTTCCACCATTTCATGGGTTCTAGATTTTTACCTAAGATCATAATTTGAAAGCGTAAAAGGGTAGTTTTGAGTTTTCTCCCGCTTTAATCTCTGCACCCACAAAAGGACTTTGCCTTTAAAGTAAGCTCACCGCCCCAACCACATATATATTGCTTCTAACTGTTCTTATGAAAATTAATACTCTTACCTTAAAGGCAAATATTACTCTCTGCTAACATCAAATATTTCTTTTAATCATCTCGACTGTTTCGAAATCCTGATAGCTAAGTATTTCGGAATTCTGATAACGCTGCTAATCTATGATACATGCGTGGAATGATCCAACGGCCATGCATGCACTAACAATCAATTTGCACTTTATTACTTGTCCAAGTCCAACCATATATATCAATATTATGCCCCACGTATATACATGCATAGTAAAGTCCAATTTATCTATTTGTACACACAACCTTGTTGAGTTGTTCCTCCTTCTACAATATATTCACATATATATCAGAAAAAAAAAAAAAAAACAAGGAAACAAACAAGCATGGCTGGCTTTAAGTTGTTGTTTCTCTTTATATTTTGTCTACTTTTCATTGGGAGTACTACTCGGAGCAGAAGTGGAGGGCAGGTCTTTGTCAGCTCAGCTGAAAGCGTTGATCATCAAGAACAACAAGTGTTTGATCATCATGATCATCCTGTAAATGCTACTGCTACAGGTTTCGATACCGATAAACGAACAGTTCCAACCGGATCCAATCCACTACACAACAAGCGACGATAGTATTGAATATCTTGTACATACAATTAGTCTTCTTTTGATCAGTTAGTTTCTTGCATTTCATATATAAACGTGCAAGTGTGTGTATTTATACTAAAACAGTGAGTTATAGTTATACATATATAGTTATTGTTGATTTTAATGTTTTGAATTACCATTGCTAGAGAAATTTTGTATATGCAATGCTATCAATTCCCATTAGGAACAATTTTACCGATGAGGTCCTAGTCTAGTGGCGAAGGCTGCGGTATAGGTCACGGGTTGGATTCCCCTCTTTCTTTGTAATTTGTACCGTTCTTGAAAATAAACGGATGACCATGATTTCAGAACGGTGGAAGTAAAACAGAATTATCACTGATCTGGGATGCTTGAGGCAACTAATAGCCAGGCTCACTATATATTTTGAAGTTCGATCGGGGATGCAGTCTAGTTTATCTTTCTTGGTTCCGCATATATATGTATATAGTCAGATAAGCATATGTGTCTGAAGTTGACCATGTAATTTGAAGTTGACAATATTTTGATTTGTTTTTTTCCTGTACTTTTACATATTTTTGTACATGTGTGACTTGGAATTAAGCTTTAATTTTATAGCTAACGTATTTTAAAGTTCCAGTTACACCAGTGAAGTTTATAGATAATATAGTAGAAAAGATTGAGTTCCGTTTGTTTTCTAGGCCAGACATTTTTGAATGGTGCAGAAAGGTCAAAGACACAAATGGAAGAAGAAAAATGGCACATCGTGTATGTTACACATACACACAGGCACACCGATAATTTTCAACCTAGCTAGCTAGTCTTGGATACAGAACCTCCAACAACATTGGTTTGCTAATATAAGTGGTGGAACCAGGATTGCGAAAGAGTCGGGACCAAATATATGTATTGTTAACTTTTGGAAGTCACTCCAGATTTATAATAAATTTTCAATTGATTTTACTTCATAAGTACATTGATTTTTTTAGTTATGTTGAAAGTGTAGAGGTTAGTCCCCGTGGTTCCGTAATTGACTAATATAAGACATCATTGAATGTACTCCAATGAAATTGTATGGTGTGAATTAGCTGCGCGAAATTTCTAATTTTTTTGACGAAGAGTGAAATGTTTTTACGGAACTTCTCGATGTTCTAATTTTTTTTGACGAAGAGTGAAATGTTTTAACGGAACTTCTCGATGTTTGGTTTGGTTTGGTTTACTTTAATACTGTTTATGTTTTGGCTGGCAAGGAGTTTATATGCGTAATGTCCGTGGCACTCTGTTTGCTAGCTCCCATGCACACAAAAGCAATAGACATTTTTATTTGCAATGCAAGTATATGCATCCACAAACAATACGAATCAACAATATAATTCTTCTTCATAACAAGCACCGCAGAAACGATATCATCAAGTGGTATGAAGACTAGGGGATTTTGATGGAGTGAGTGCCAATACTTTGCACAGTAATCCCACTTGCTTTATATGCGTGCTGGTTTCTAATTATTCTTACCTTTTCCCTGTCCCTTTTTTTCTCTCTTTTTGAATTTGTTTTAACAACAGTTAAATTTGAGGTTAATGCTTACAATACATTCCGGAGTAGAAGAGTTGGTTATCTAACACGATATTACAATTCCTGTTTAACAATGTTAAATGCAAACATTATTAGACTTCAGGTTTAAGAATGTCCGGTCGAAACAGAGTTGGTAGTCACACATGGTTTCAGGTTAAGGACATGTTCCGAGTTTAAAAGCCAATACCCTCATATCAAGATCCATTTAATAGTTCTTACCAAGTCATTGTTTTGTTGCTAATGACCAAGTCTGCGAGTCATCTTTCTGACATTCTAATTGCGCAAATTAGTATAGTACTATAAACAAATCCATGTTTTAACATAACCGAAACATTGTTGTATCAAAAAAATTGTATATTTATAGACAATCAACCAATGTACAAAGACAGATCTCTAAATTTGTTTCCTTAGAGGCACTCAGTGTGTAGTCTAAACCAGCTCCATATTTCCAAGCCTCAAGTTGGCGCTTCCATTTAAACTTCGTTTTTTTCTGGAAATGTATATATGGATGGACTGTCAAAGCATGACACTGATTAGAAGTCTACTCTGCACTAATAATTCGTTTGGGAAGGGGATTGGGAAATTAAGGAATACGAAGTTCAATCCTTCATTCTAGGCAAAGAAGGAACGTTAGTGCCTGCAGATAATTAACTAATAATTAGGCCAATAAAGATTGACAAAAATGTGTAGTATCCCAGCATTGTGAAATGACCAAACCAATTGAGAAGAACTGGGATGCCAACCTGAAACATATAGCGACATGTTTAGAAATTTATCTTCTGGAAGATCAAAATATCAATGATGCAAACAGTACTTTTCGTGAAAGGATCAAGATATCTTAATAAAGATAATGAAGTCCAATGCCTCTATACATATTTAAAGCATAGACTTAAATGGCCTGGATGTTTAAAGTTCAACTGAGGATTCTCATAAATCCTGTAAAATTCATCATTATTTGGCAGCAGCTAGAGAGTCCAATAGAAAGGTGCTAATCATTTTACATCAGTAAAACCTATGGTTCGTCTCAGTTCCACGTTACAAAAACAGACACATTACATCCGTTTTAAAATCATAAAACTAGGGTAAGCAAATAGGAGAGAAAAGGTTTACAAAATAATTACCTATCTAAATATTGATGGAAGAAGTTGATGATTAGTCAGCATAACCAGCCCTAATGTCTTCACAAGAGGGCCAAACTGTATAACATCCTGTTCAGTGTCACACATCCAGAATTTAGTCAACGATTGTCCACAAGATGTCACTAGAGGACACAACAGAATATATATATATATATATATATATATATATATATATATATATATATATATATATATATATATATCTCCTAGTCTCTGGTGAAGTGCATATATGTCAAAAGCACATTCAAGTAAACAAGTGATATTAGTTTGGTTATAAACACTTTGTAACTTTTTACGCAGAAATGATGTTGTCAGCGACACACGTTACCTGCATACTCTGAAAGTTAGCACAAAGAAGCTGATTGATAAAATCAGGTGAAACTGAGGACTCGTTTCTTGCTGACTGCTCTTTGAAACAACCAAGATGTACTCAAGTTGGGCTGCACATAAATTTTTAATCATAAGGCATAACCAGAGGGATCTACGTTACTTTAATTATAAAAAAATCTAGGAAACACAAACCATATATGGGTTTAAGAGGGACAGACTGTCTGAGTCCAGAAGGTTGCCGGATATTGCTTCTTATATCCCTATATTCTCATAGGAAAAAATATACTGCTGTCATGCTAGAGCCTCAATGCAGACATTTCTATATGCAAAAGGTTCAGGCAGAATTAGTAAACCATATCCTGAAGCATTTGATCTGAAAATAGCATGGTTGTATTTTTACATGAGACACGTCAACATTTCCTGAAAATATGCGAAGACTTTTATACCAGTAGACCGAGTGATGGATCCAGTTGAGATGTTAAACAAAAAAACTTTCATAGTTACTCATAAATACTTAAAAATATTGCACATATTAGAAAAACATTATAAATGTGTGCAATCTTGTGCAAAACTATATACCATTTGTTAGTCTACCAAGCCTGGTCAAGATTCCAAAACCACCAAAGGAAACAGGGGACTGGATGCCACTAGCATCATCAAACTGCAGAAAGTAATGTGTAAGATTTGTGCAAGCCATATAACAATTGAGCCCATAAAAGCAGAGAGTTTAGTATAGAAGACCTGTATTACACGATCAAAAGTATAACACCCCTAGATCCGGGGTCGGGGATCCGGGCTGTCACTCTGTCCTTAATTCCCATTGTTAATAAACATTATTCTTAACCTTCTAAGTTATCATGCTGTGACCCCTCAATCAAACATAACATTCACAGATTATAGGCTCAGAGACGAAATTAAAGCATTCTAAGTTATTACAACCATCTTGAAATAGTTATTACAAACCCAAATTGTCATAGTCTCAAAAGTTCAAACTTAAAAGTGATTACCATCTAAGGCGGCATCTACGGCCAAAAAGCGGTTTAGTTTTCAGAAACTTACGCAAGTCATGCTTGTAAATAAACCTAACCAACCTAAGTTGTAAACCTATCCAACTTAGTCTGCTCACCTGTGGTAATGCTACCGAGTGCGTCCTCGTTGCCCTTTCGTATTAACTTTTTGGCTTGAGCAACAGTCAAGAATTTTTGAGTCTATCGCTGTCCTTTGAATATGACCTTTTTCTTTCCAGACACCTTTATCCTAACTTTTTGCTCTTGCAATCAATCTGGGCACCATTACTTGCCAACCAATCCATTCCTAAAATGACATCGAATCCGCCTAACTTAAACGGAATTAGGTCAACCCGAAAGTGGTGACCTCCTATTACTATATCGCAGTTAGGATATATCTGGCTTACATTAACCACGAACCACTTCGTGGTTAGCTATCTCTACTATTAGTCGTTCCTTTAACATTTCTGGTTTCAAGTTCAATTTACATACAAAATCTCGCGATATAAAAGACTTGGTAGCTCCAGAATCAAACAAAGTATTTGCACTCAAGGTGTTAAGGGAAAGGGTACCTGCGATGACATTCTCATCCCTCACTGCATCCTGCACTGTCATGTTGAAAGTCCTAGCGATGGGTGGTCGATTGGACGCAGTACCACTTTGATCCCGTCGATTTTAGTTTGGGACAATCTTTCTTCCAGTGGTCCGTTCCTCCACATTGGTAGCATTTCATGAGTGAGTTCCTCTGGGGGCAATTGTTGGAATAGTGTCCGGTCTGCCTACACTTAAAACATGTCGTACCCTGGAGACATACCTTTGAATGTTTCTTACCACAAGTCTTGCAACTAGGTAGGGGAGGGCGCGACTGTCTTGATGTGGGTGCCCTGGTTGGTCCACCTCCTTGGCCAACACTCTTGCTTTCTATCCTGTTAAACCCTGTACTTTTAGCTGGTTGGGACACCATCCCTCCAACCAACTTGCTGGGGAAATTTCCACTTACAGCACCTCCACTTCGGCTTTCAAACTTCCTTTTCTTCATGATCTTGTCCTTCTGGGACTGCTCAATTCCTGCCTCTACAATCGACGCCTTCTGTACTAGTGGCGTAATCCGTAATTTCCAACGCCGCGACGCAGTTCTGAATCCATTGTTTCAATCCCTGTTGAAACCTCCTTGTCTTCTTAATTTCGGTGTTCACATATTCTGGAACGAACCTTGACAGCTCAGTGAACCTAGCCTCATATTCAGCTACAGTCAGATTTTCCTGTTTAAGCTCTAGGAACTTGAGTTCCATCTGGGTCTCCATAAATCTTGGGAAGTACTTTTCCAAAAATAGTTTTGTGAATCTGTCCCATGTAACCACTCCAGCCGGTTCCATATTTTTCTTGGCCTCCCACCAGTAGTTGGCTTCTCCCTTAAGCAGGTATGTAGCAAAGATGGTTTTCTGGGCTTCCTCAGTGCCCATAATCTCAAAGGTCTTCTCTATCTCCTTCAATCAAACCCTGGCCTCAACGGGGTCTGCTGTCCCATGGAATTCTGGGGGTTTAAGTGACTTAAATGCCTTGCATTGGCTACTGCATTGTTGGGGCCGCGGGGTGGTGGCTGTGTCCGTAGCGGACGGTCCATATTTTGCCTCATCAGGCGCATAAATTGTTCCATAGGTTCCTCTTCTTCTTCCTCATAGTCCTCATCATCAAACTCATTGTACTCAGTTTCCTCGTCATCCGGTTCTAGGTGACGGCGTTCCTCTTGCTTGTGTTGGTTACTACCATGAGTGGCGGAATCGGCAGGGTGAGCTCTTGTGTTTCTTCTTGGTGACATTTATGCAACTTATGAATAGCTGTCAAATGACAATGACATCATATATATAACGACTTAAACGGAAACAATTGCTAAAGCCAAACGAAAATTACGTCATATTAATACTAGTGACTTCTCAGAGTCAAGGTTTCAAGTACAACATAAGACTGAAATATATAAAAAGTACATCAAAAGCCAGCTAACATGTCTTCCTATCCAGAGGGAATATACTACGCGACCGACATCACTACCAAAAGTAAAGCTACTACAACCTCCCTCTGTACTAGAACACTAAACTGGTCATCCATCAATCAATTTGCGTGGAAGCGCATCGCCTCCCTAACTCGGGTCATAGCCCCTCGAAAGGACTTTCTCAGCATCACTCCTGCGGATCCTCCCGCTGTGGTGGGAACGGGGAAGCGCTCTGAGTCGGGTGAGAGCCCTCCCCTCAATCCCCAGTACTGTCCTCCTCATCTGTCTAGCTATAGAGTCTCTCCGCTGGAAGTATAGCCTCGCTCGTCTCTCCTCAGCTAGCTGGTACCTCAACTCAGCCACTCGGGCCTCCATTGCCACCAGGTTGGCGGTCATACGGAACACCATCCAGTCATACTCAGTGGCTCTAACAACCTGTATGGGAGGACTAACAGGCTCGCTCTCCGGGGCCACCTCAGTCTCTGCATCCTCTGGAATAAACTCCTCAGAGTCATCATTTAAATCTGTGTCCCAATGAAATCCACTAGGGGGTGAATCCTCTCTGATGGGAAGGGGATGCATAGGGATATCAGTCCAAACCACCTCCTCCTCAGGGTCTGCATCTGGGGTAGGATCAACGGGATCATCCTCGGGGTCATCATCTCTGGGATCCTTCTCGGGATCATCATCTCTAGGATCCTCCTCCTGACCTGTCTCTCCTGCTGAGGGTCAGTCTATGTCTCAATGTCTGGCTCGTATACAGCTCTCAGAAGGGCATCATCGTGACGCTGCTTGTAATCCTCAAGCAGCTCTACATCCTCGGGTATCTACACAAAAAGGGAAAAATCTTACTATCCTTGAGGTTCTGATGAGTAGTTCCCTTATTGGCTTAAGGTTGTTAGGGCTATGTCCAATAGTCCGACCATGTTTCGGTAAGGGTTTGAGTCCTTACACCTTCCTATCGTCTCTGAGATTATAACCTAATGCTCTGATACCATTTCTGTAACACCCCTAGATCCGGGGTCGGGGATCCAGGCTGTCACTCTGTCCTTAATTCCCATTTTTAATAAACATTATTCTTAACCTTCAAGTTATCATGCTGTGACCCCTCAATCAAACATAACATTCACAAGTTATAGGCTCAGAGACGAAATTAAATCATTCTAAGTTATTACAACCAACCATCTTGAAATAGTTTTTACAAACCCAAATTGTCATAGTCTCAAAAGTTCAAACTTAAAAGGGATTACCATCTAAGGCGTCATTTATGACCAAAAAGCGGTTTGGTTTTCAGAAACTTACGCAAGTCATGCTTGTAAATAAACCTAACCAACCTAAGTTGTAAACCTATCCAACTTAGTCTGCTCACCTGTGGTAATGCTACCGAGTAAACCATCTTGAAATAGTTATTACAAACCCAAATTGTCATAGTCTCAAAAGTTCAAACTTAAAAGGGATTACCATCTAAGGCATCATCTACGACCAAAAAGCGGTTTGGTTTTCAGAAACTTACGCAAGTCATGCTTGTAAATAAACCTAACCAACCTAAGTTGTAAACCTATCCAACTTACTCTGCTCACCTGTGGTAATGCTACCGAGTGCGACCTCGTCACCTGCCTCGTAAATAGTCTCCTAAACTGCTGACCGGTTAGCATGCTTTTGCGGGGGGTCTGCCTTGTTCTTTCCATGCTTATCTGTTGTTGTGTGGTATATATATAAAAGAGATACGAGTACTATGACCAGTATAAGATGTCATATGGTTTACGATAACAAAAGTACTTTGAAAACTATTATTATATGGCTGAGTTGTATTGCTCACTCTTGCTTTTCTTTTATATATATACCACACAACAGATAAGCATGGCAAGAAAAAGGCAGACCCCCCGCAAAAGCATGCTAACCGGTCAGCAGTTTAGGAGACTATTTACGAGGCAGGTGATGAGGCCGCACTCGGTAGCATTACCACAAGTGAGTAGACTAAGTTGGATAGGTTTATTTACAAGCATCACTTGCATAAATTTCTGAAAACCAAACCGCTTTTTGGCCGTAGATGCCGTCTTAGATGGTAATCCCTTTTAAGTTTGAATTTTTGAGACTATGACAATTTGGGTTTGTAATAACTATTTCAAGATGGTTGTAATAACTTAGAATGATTTAATTTTGTCTCTGAGCCTATAATCTGTGAATGTTATGTTTGATTTGAGGGGTCACAGCATGATAAATTGAAGGTTAAGAAAAATGTTTATTAAAAATGGGAATTAAGGACAGAGTGACAGCCCGGATCCCCGACCCCATATCTAGGGGTGTTACAGAAATGGTATCAGAGCATTAGGTTATAATCTCAGAAACGATAGGAAGGTTTAAGGACTCAAACCCTTACTGAAACATGGTCGGACTATTCGACATAGCCCTAACAACCTTAAGCCCAATACTACTTATCAGAACCTCAAGGATAGTAACATTTTTCCTTTTTTGTGTAGATACCCGAGGATGTAGAGCTGCCATAGGATTACGAGCAGCGTCACGATGATGCCCTTCTGAGAGCTGTATACGAGCCAGACATTGAGATAGAGACTGACCCTCAGCAGGAGATGGAGAGAGAGATAGGTCAGGAGGAGGATCCCAGAGATGATGATCCCGAGGAGGATCCCAAAGATGATGACCCCGAGGATGATCCTGTTGATCCTACCCCAGATGCAGACCTTGAGGATGAGGAAGTGGTTTGGACTGATATCCCTATGCATCCCCTTCCCATCAGAGAGGATTCACCCCCTAGTGGAATTCATTGGTACACAGATTTAGATGATGACTCTGAGGAGCTTATTCCAGAGGATGCAGAGACTGAGGTGGCCCCGGAGAGCGAGCCTGTTAGTCCTCCCATACAGGTTGTTAGAGCCACTGAGTATGACTGGATGGTGTCCCGTATGACCGCCGACCTGGTGGCAGCGGAGGCCCGAGTGGCTGAGTTGAGGTTCCAGCTAGCTGAGGAGAGACGAGCGAGGCTATACTTCCAACGGAGAGACTCTAGAGCTAGACAGATGAGGAGGACAGTACTGGGGATTGAGGGGAGGGCTCTCACCCGACTCAGAGCGCTTCCCCGTTCCCACCACAGCAGGAGGATCCGCAGAAGTGATGCTGAGAGAGTCCTTTCGAGGGCTATGACCCGAGTTAGGGAGGCGATACGCTTCCACGCAGATTGATTGATGGATGACCAGTTTAGTCTTCTAGTACAGAGGGAGGTTGTAGTAGCTTTACTTTTGATAGTGATGTCGGTCGCGTAGTATATTCCCTCTGGATAGGAAGACATGTTAGCTGGCTTTTGATGTACTTTTTATATATTTCAGTCTTATGTTGTACTTGAAACCTTGACTCTGAGAAGTCACTAGTGTTAATATGACGTAATTTTCGTTTGGCTTTAGCAAAATACCAATGTTATTTTTTTTCCAACGTCTCTCACAAATGTTTCTAGATCCTTTCTACTCTGAAATGGATGCTCTGTCTGGAATAGATGACCAACATCCTCTAATTGACTTGAATTAATATTGAAATATACGTCCTACAATTTTAAGTCAAAATATAAGTTAAAAGTAAAATTTAGATTAACACATGTTACTATTGTTAATACTTACCGAAAATTCTTCTCCCGAATCCATGTGTAAAACTGAGATAATAAAAAATGATGACACGTCAATAGTGTAATTGTTTTATTCACTGAAAAACAAGATAATATAAATATGCTAAATGTTAAAAAAAACAATACATTAAGAAAAAAGAATGATGGAGAAAAAATAATATACATTAAAATAATGATGCGACGTTATCTGTTAACAAGAAAAATAAGAATGGTGGTACTTTGCAAAACAAAAATGACGGAGAATCATCATAATACAAATAAATTACAAGTTAAATTAATTGTACATTTAAATATAGATATGCACATTGTGGAGGAAAAAAATTTATTATTTTATTAAAATTATTCCATCACGACAGTATCTATTAATAAGGAAAAGAAAAGTATTGAAAAAAAATGCTTTTTTATTTAAAACTTACTTATAATGTATTAACATTATTCACTATACATACTAATATTTTGGACACTCCAAATTTGTTTTTGTTTTAGCTCAGTGTCATCACTCACCACTTGTTCGACTAAAATTTTATTTTAAATCACTTTGTACTACATACATACATGTCCTAGCAAATTAGGACTAAAATTATGCAAATACTACTTTTAAATTAATAAATATATACATATTTAATTCAACTAAAAACAAAAAATATATATATAAATTTAAATTAAGTTATTAATATAAAATTAAGTAATGTCACAAGACAAAAAAAAAAGTATTGAAAAACGATGTTTTTTATTTAAAACTTATTTATAATGTATTAACATTATTCACTATACATACTAATATTTTGGACACTCCAAATTTGTTTTTGTTTTAGTACAGTATCATCACTCACCACTTGTTCCACTAAATTTATTTTAAATCACTTTATACTACATACATACATGTCCTATCAAATTAGGACTAAAATTATGCAAATACTACTTTTAAAATAATAAATATATACATATTTAATTCAAATAAAAACAAAGTTAATTTAAGGAAAAAAATAATATATAAATTTAATTTAAAGTTATAAATATAAAATTAATTAATGTCACAAAAAAAAGTAATACTATACAGACTAATATTTTGGGCGGTATAACATGAGTGTAATAGGTAGAACATTAGTATATAAATAATATAAGTAGGTGCACGTAAAATTTGAAATAACATGTAGATGACGAAATATTAAGAATATTCATGCATACCTTGAACTCCGGCGATTGAAAGTCAGGATGAATAGATAACATATACTGGAAATATACTGCACACATGAATGAAAAGATTTAAAATATATAATATGACAGAGAGGAGATGGAAAAGATAGAAAAATATAATATTACTTTAGATTTTAGGTAGATGAGAATCTTTAACTCAACAAATAGCCTGTAAGTAGGACATAAAAAATTTAGAATATACACAGATGGTAGGTATGAAGGACAAAGGATTGAAAAATAAAAAATAATATAAGCTCACCTAAATATTAAGGATATATTATATCGGGAGTGAATGTGAATGGATAAGTCATTAATTCAACGTATCTGGAACAGCAGAAACATGTACCTAGTGAATACATGGCAGTCTCATCAATTTTGCACAGAAAATAAGGCAAGGATATTATAGTAATTTCTGATTACTGTGTGGAGTAAAATTTTACTACATCTGTAGGAAGGCAAAGCTGATCCTTGGAGTAAAAGTCCTGTAATCCTTGGGTATCCAAAGAACTAAACAATACACACAAACACACATGTAACGGAATAGGTGCACTTCCGAACATAAGAAGGAACCATAACTCCAGTTACCTTTGAAATATACGATTTCCTAACGAGTACAAATTTGTTAACCATCTATAATTGTAGTCTTCTTTCAGAATTCATTTAACGATCATCACAACACCCGAAAATGTTACATACCTGATAGGTATACAGTTTGACATATATTAAGGGCATCCGCTGGTTCAACCTACTGTAATGCATTGCCATACGATTAACAGTTTCAGGAACAAACTCGGGGACCAGATTAAGGTACACTTCTTTGTCTGTTGTTGAGAAAAAAGAATGCTTTAGCGCAACAATGTTTGGGTGGTCCAACATTTGCATAATTTGCAACTCCCTATTCTTGTAGCGCTTGTCTTGAAGAACCTTTTTGATAGTAAGCATCTCGCCGGTCTCTCTGCACTTTGCCTGTAAAAAACAATTCAGAATATCATCAAAAACCATAGCCACACTAAAGAACAGAAAGAGTTTCTTGTTCCTCATCTCTTCACAGAAAATGTTACGGTACAAAAGTACAAAACTGATCCAATTAGTATTTAATTAAAACATTACCTGGCAAACAACACCAAAGGAGCCCGTTCCAACTACATGCTCCGCTATGTAGCTGATAGCCTGTCAAATACACACATTTTCTAAAATAATGTAATATATATCATGATAAAGTAATTACATCCAAAAATTAAAAATATGGAAGCTCTGAAATTCACAAGTATAACATTTCATTTGTTTTTGCAACCTGCCTAGATTGACCATTTCGACCACCAAGACTAGTTCTTATCACATGTCCTGCTTCAGCTCCCACGCCATTGACTAACTCTGGTTCACTGTCCTGCAATGTGCGTATAATACATAAAACAACGTGCATAAATCTATATAGGTTTTTCTCAAGCTAGAATAGCATAGAATACAGTAGAAAACCAGATTTGACGTGAATTACCATAAAGTAGGCTTCATCGTTTTTGGCAAGCCTCCTTAAGAAATTTGCAATATAATTACAAATCATAGTGATCATAAAATAACTTACTCTCTCGTCATCATGGTCCACCTTGTCTTTGTCCCTCAATCTCATCTCAAGCATCTCCCTCCCCAGCCAGTCAACTGAACTGGATGACTCATTGAAGCCATTAACAGTTCTCGAACTGCCTACTTTCCTATGTCCTATGCTTGCCATGACTGATAGGTATCACAGATGCTAATATGTCTTACTGGCCATATGCAAATTGGAAATTCAAGAGTCCGCACCTCCAAAGCACCTGTCTTCCTAATCAATCAGAAGAAGTGCAAAGCACTTTATAAGTAATGAAACAAATTTCTAAAGCATAATGGTTGCACAATGACTATTTCCTACGGTGGCGTTTATTAACAATATAATGGATTGAAGAAAGTCTCACTTAATGACAAGTGACGACCAACTCCAAGTACAGAGCCAGTCTATTAGTAAATAAGGAATTTGTGAAAAGCATTAAGAGGCTGTTAAAATAGAAAGCACAGAAAACTGATCATTAAAGTTGCAGAGTATCAGTTTAAACTCCATGAACTCTGCAACCAGATGGAATAACAAACTTAAAATAATATAATGTTGGTTCAAGTCAATGTCTCAAGTTAATTGAGTGGAGAAGAAACGGGGCCAAACTTAATTAAGTTGAGTTGCATCTCTCAACTATAACTGATTTCAGAAGACACCAACTAGATGCCAATTTCTAGAATTACTCACAGAGTATTTAATACTTATAAAAAAGTTATATATTTTCTGCTCTGTAACCTCACATCTTGAAACACGACATCATCTACAGAGAATTAAACGTTCATTAACTGCTTAAAAGTGTGAAACCTCAGTTGATAACAATGATTGAGAGTGATGTATGTAACGAAACGCAAAATGAAATAAATCATGAGAATTAATTTTACACTCAACTTGGAAAAAGGATAGTCATAATAAATTACTAGTCAGATCTAAAGAATAATTACTTGAAATTATCAAAATGAAACCTTCAGTAAGAATTTTAGAGGTGATTAGACGTTATAGCCGTTGTGAATCATATATACAATCAAAAGACTGACATCAGAACGCAAACAGAATAGTACACACACTGGAACCGTGAGAGAGAGAGGAGAGAGGAGAGAGGGAGAGAGAGAGGGGAGAGAGAGAGAGAGAGAGAGAGAGAGAGAGAGAGTAACTACCTGGAAAAGAATAGCGGAAATGTTGTATCTTAATCACCGTGAAACCTCCGAGCACTTAAAAGTCTAAAATCAACAATATGCTCGAACCGATGAATTTAATTATTGTGTGCGTGTGTGTGTGTGATGAGATGATAAGATGAAAGAAGACATGAGGAATGAGAAAATGAGAAGTGAGAGAGAGAGAGAGAGAGAGAGAGAGAGAGATATGATTTGATTACTGTGGCGTGGCGGGTCACGGGTGGGGGTGGCTTTTTTCTCTTTTTCGTTTTTCTACCTTTTCCCTTTATTCTCCCCCTCCACCTTACCTTTTCCTCTTTTTCTAAGGATTCATTTTGAATTATTGGAATAGGGTAGGGATCAGATTTCCTTATTGATTTATGGGAATTACAAACTGTTTTAATTATGTTACAAAGAATATTAATTTATTGAAATATCGTTTGTTTTCATATAGACAAATGAATGAATAGGCAAAAGTTTGTAACATTTCTTTCAAGAAATATTCATTACTTATAAGTAGTCATTTACACATCACTAATTAACACTTATCCTATATAAGTAAAAAAAATAACTTATTTTAAGAGAAAAAGGGGCAAAGCAAAAGTGAAGCTAACCCTTCTCTGTTTGTTTACCTTTACTTGTTTTGTTCATCAAGACCTTCATTTCTCTTTAAGAATATCATAGCAGTTTTCACATCAATTAATATAGATACATTTGAAATTTCTGCTACCAAAAAAGATATTACTTGGCCCCTCCATGACAAGGGAACCAAATTACTATGACCAATATGATGCTAAACACCAATTCTAGAAGTAATGGCCTGCCAAGAAAAAAAAAAAAAAAAAACAGTCTCATATGGTTCTTTTTCATACTGATGAACATTCTTCAAAGTTGATATCTATACAGTCATCTAATTAAGTTGTTAAATATATCATATACACATTCATGCAAATTATACAGAGAGAGGATCATGTTTGTGGACAAGGGTGCAACTCCAGCAGTGTGCCCTGGTCGGAGGTGAAGCAAAAAGACAACACAAGTAATTGAAAATGAATGTGACAGGGATCTAAAATGCCCAAATGTTGGAGAAGAGAATGAGAAATGCATAAGCACGACTTGCAGCAACAAACAGATAAATCAGGAATTGAGATCTCATAGTGAAGCTAAATGGTGGAAATATTGGTTGCTACTAGATGGGTGAGGATATTCTGTCCCCTTCTTCGTGTCCCCTTTTGTATCCTCTATACAAAATGGATGCCCCTGGAAATAAAATATTTTATTTCCATTTTTCTTACAATGGACCTGCAGGGGCACCCATTTTGTACAGGGGATACAAAAGGGGGCATGAAGAAGGGGAGAGGATCCGGACTCTTGCTAGATAGATTTCTAAACTGTTGATAATCACAAACTTGGTAAATATGTTTCTCAATAACAGAAATAACACAAATTACAAGCCCCTTTGGCATCATTTTCAAATGAAGCTGAATGACCCATTATTTACTCTTAAATAGCTAAAATGATGCCAATATATAGTGGAAGCTGGTCCGTTACCATTTACCGTAGAAGTGGTGTATTTAAGGCGGATTAACGACGTACGTGCCAATAAATAGCTAAATGGTGTATTTATTCGATTTAGAAGCTGGTAAATTCATTACTTTGAATTTATAAGTAAGTAAAATAAATAATTTTTTTAGTTATTTGTAGTCATTTTTTTTATGAATAAATCGAGGTGTCGTCGAAGACAGTGCCGAGAAGTGTTTTTTTTTATCATTTAGCTTGATGTAGATATAAAATGTATTATTATTTCTTACCATTTAAATTTTACATTTTTTTACTATCTCGGATTTAATAATATTATAAGGACATGAATTTTTAAAGTCACTGTAGAAGATTTATTTAGAAAATTTTTTATTAATACCCCTCAAAAACACCTTATATAGTATTTTGGTTAAATATCTAATTTTATACTAAAAAGTAGTACCACTATAATGTCAATAATCTAAGATACATGGAGGGGAAGAACAATTGGAAACAATTTTACATAAATTGTCACACACCATTATTTTGACGTAATATTAACATCGTATGATCGAATTGTTAAAAAATATTGTTAATAATATTGAAAATTGCACTAAAACTTTATTTATCATTTGAGATTGTTAAATTTTATTTTTCCATTATATTTTAATTATTAATTATAAAATTAAAAAGTTTGTAACATTTCTTTCAAGAGATATACTAATATTGAAAGACATGACGACTTGTATTCTTTCTTTGACTACCATTCTTCAAATTATTTACATTTTTCATGGACAATATTATAATATTTCCTAATATATTATTGTATAAGTAATTATTTCTAAAATATTTTCTTTTATATATTTGAAATATTTTTAACTTATACTAGCTTATAACCCGTGCAAAACATGAGTTACTTTTAATTTTTTATAATTTGTTTATAATATAATATTATAAATATTAATTTAAATATGTTATTGGAAGAATTCGAACCTTACATCTTTGTATATAATAATTTTTAGTATTAAATATAAATTAATATGTTGTTGGTGTGAATTTGACATTTGTATATAACAGCTTTTAGTATTGTTATATCAAACGGTCATGTTCTATTTGAGTTGATGATCTAACGGAGTGAATCAGGGATAACCAAAAATGAGGGATAACCCAAAAAGGTTAACCAGACTACAAATTATACCCCTTTTCGCTTATTATAATATAGTATAGTATATACTATAGATTTCACATTGTTGTTAAAAAAATCATATATATAAAATTTTACACGTTCAATTTACCATATGTTTATCTTGAATTTTTTAAACTTGCAGATTTGGACGATTTTACAGCCCACGTGATATTAACAAAATAATCTTTAATGTAGTGATGGTTTAACAATTATTTTCCAATTAAAATTACCAAGAAACAAAATGGAGAAGAAATTGACAATTTTTCACTTTGAAAATTCTTGATTTAGGAAATCTACCTATATTTCGTTTTGATTATCAAAATAACCTTCTTATTATTTGAAAATAGTTGTGCTAACAACCAAATACATCATTAATAATAAGTGTAAGAGGAATTTTGTCTAAAATTTTGGTAGTCGATAGTCTGGTCCTCAGAACGACAAATTAAATAAGAATCGTTAGATCTTAAAATAAATAGATGAAAAACGTTGGATCTAGCATAAAAAATATTTTATATTTTAACACGTAAACTAAAATGTGTATTTATATTGAAATACGAAAAAGTTAATGTCAATGATTTAAATCATATATAATTAGATATTCTACATTGAATAGGATTATCAATATAGGTCTTCTACACTAAATATGATTAATGTAAAAAATCGTAATGATATTTTATCATGAGATTTTAAGTGTTTCCATTTGGATAATAATTGTTAAATCATCACTAAATTAAAGATAATTTTATGAGTTTCGCGTGGGCTGTAAAATCATCCAAATCTGATTTTTACATCTCGAAATAGAGACCAAATAGTAAATATGAACTTTTTTTAATATTAATTTAAAAAATTCAATTCTAATACAACCTTTTTTAAGTAAATCATTTTCAAATTATAATTTTTTTTTAATTCGATTATGTTATGCCCAAATCTTGGCATAAGCCCTAAGCAGACCTAATGGGCTAGAATAGCGGTCCATAACTCATAATGGGCCAGAATAGCGGTCCACAACTCATAATGGGCCAGAATAGCGGTCCACAACTCATAATGGGCCTAGAGATGAAGATTGGATCAATAAAACCCACCACCAGGAGTCAGTCCAATATACTATCAAACACAATGTGGAAGTTTGCTACCCCAAGCTGTGGGTCGAGTTCGCTAGCAGTCCCTAGTATGGGATAGCATCTATCACATCTCTCTGCAAGGTCCACCGAGGCCTAGAGGTCAAGCGAGGCCTGGAATACTCTTATGAAGGCCCATAGCTAAGCCCAGCGAGGTCGCATGAGTAGATATGAAGGCTCATAACTAAGCCTAGCGAGGTCGCATGAGTAGATATAGCTAAGCCCAGCGAGGTCGCATGAGTAGATATAGTTAAGCCCAATGTGGTCGCATGAGTTATGAGTATGATTATCTTCATAGCGTGGGATCACCTCGCATGACTAAGCCCAGTGAGGTCGCATGCGAGGCCACGTAGTTGTTCCATTAGCCTCGACAGTGAGGCCATGTGATTCTAGCATCATGTTAGCCATAGGTAACCTTTATTGGGCCATGGGTCATGAGCAGAATTAATGGACTATTAGCATCAGCCCAAAAGTGAGTGGACTTGGGCTAGTACACTATTAATATCAGGCCAAAAGTGAGTGAACTTTGGCCAAGACGAGCCCATAGAAACCCTAGCCCGTCTAGGTAACTTCTTCTCCAAGAACTACGTATGGCTTGATCCCTATAAATAGGGTACGTAGGCACCTTGTTATGGATGATTCAAAGTTGGCAGCAAGAGAGAATAAACAATTTTTCTCTGACATTCAACGAATCAACAAACAAGACCAGCCACAAAAATTATCAATCTCCCTCCGTGTTCTTTGTGTTCTTATCAAAATATCCGTATTTTGCTTCGTGATTCCAGCAAACCTCCAAAATATTGTTATACAATATTCTCCCTATAACATTTGGTGCTAGAAGGAGGTCCAGTCATCATATTGGGAGAAAGATGACTAACTCGAACAAGAAGATGAACGGAGGGCACAACAACGGGGAGGCCCCGGGGTCGCACAAGATACCCAAAGACGATCCCCCCAGGAGTGAGGATGGGCCCGAGAAGGTGTCAGTAGTGCAAGAAAGGGTGACTAGAGTGAGAAGCGGTATAACTCAAGGGGCGCGAAGAGGAATGCTAGGAAGGGGGCTAATTCCTATCAAGAGGAGAGCAGTAAGGGTCCCACCAAGAGACTCTTGGATGAATTTGATGATGTTGTTACGGATCAAACAAACCCTAATTTCTATGAAGACCTCGAGTGGGAGTAGGATATAAAGGCTACTTAGAAAAATGATGGGTTGCAGAATAAGGCCGCATCACCTAAGGGGAGGTTAGTTAGTGTCTTCTTTCGTCTTGGAAGGAAGTTAGCTGAGCATGATCTCCGCCTCAAGCTCGAAAAACTTACAGCTGACAAGAAGGATAAGCGATCCTAGGCTAGGAGCCAAGGTTCGGAACTACCCCCCTCTTCATCGAGAGCGCGAACGGTCCTATGAGTACAAACCTGACCCCCTGAATCACAAAAAAAAGGATCGTAAGGAGGACAAAGGGAGTCTAGTGCTCCCAAGAAGACCCAGTCCCACCATGACAGCACTGGAGAGGGACATAAAAAATTTGAAGATAAGGAGACCAAGGTTGGAGACTACAAGCTAGAGGAGCTAAAGAAGGCCTTGGATAAGAGGAATGCAGACAAGGGGATCCTTAACCCTATGGGTTCGGCCTCGCCTTTCACTCAAGAGATAAGGACCACTCCGCTACCCACTATATTCCGGAGTATTAACCCAGGCATGACTTATAATGGGGACACTGACCCTGCAGAGTTTGTTATTCGATTTAACAATGATATGGATGTGTTTTGGGTCTCGCTATTTGCTAGGTGCAGGTTATTTGCGGCCTCGTTGAGGGGTAGTGCCCAGCAGTGGTTCTCTAAGCTAGGGGCTCACATCACTATAGACTCTTGGGAGCAATTCGTGGACATTTTCATTAAGCAATTTCAGTCCTCCATGCTCTATGCACCTCTTGTGTCCACCCTGGCGAACATAAAGCAGTCACATCTCTTTACACAATGTGGAAGTTTGCGACCCCAAGCTATGGGTCAAGTTCGCTAGCAGTCCCTAGTATGGGATAGCATCTATCACATCTCTCTGCAAGGTCCAACGAGGCCTAGAATTCTCTTATGAAGGCTCATAGCTAAGCCCAGCGAGGTCGCATGAGTAGATATGAAGGCTCATAGCTAAGCCCATCGAGGTCGCATGAGTAGATGTAGCTAAGCCCAGCGAGGTCGCATGAGTAGATATAGTTAAGCCTAGTGTGGTCGCATGAGTATGATTATCTCCATAGCGTGGGATCACCTCGCATGAGTAAGCCCAGTGAGGTCGCATGCGAGGCCACGTAGTTGTTCCATTAGCCTCGCTAGTGAGGCCGTGTGATTCTAGCATCATGTTAGCCATAGGTAACCTTTATTTGGCCATGGATCATGAGCAGAATTAATGGATTATTAGCATCAGCCCAAAAGTGAGTGGACTTGGGCTAGTACACTATTAACATCAGGTCAAAAGTGAGTGAACTTGGGCCAAGACGAGCCTATAGAAACCCTAGCCCGTCTAGGTAACTTCTTCTCCAAGAACTACGTATGGCTTGATCCCTATAAATAGGGTACGTAGGCACCTTGTTATGGATGATTGACAGTTGGCAACAAAAGAGAATAAACAATTTTTCTCTGACATTCAACGAATCACCAAACAAGATCAGCCACAAAAATTATCAATCTCCCTCCGTGTTCTTCGAATTCTTAGCAAAATATCAGTATTTTGCTTCGTGATTCCAGCAAACCTCCAAAATATTGTTATACAATATTCTCCCAATAACAGATTCTACACAACCTTTTTTTAATTATATCGTTTTAGATTATAATTTTCTAATTAATATTATATAATCTTGATCGTCTATTTTTAAAATTATTATATTCGACGATTGAGATTATTTTGAGTTGGGTGATATACAAATTATGGGTAGGTAGAAAAATAAGTAACTGGTCAAATATTAGGTCCGTTTAGCTAATTTTATACATCTGAAATTAATTTTTACTTTCATGTAAAATTATACAAATACTGCCTTATATTGCGATGCACCAGTGTTATTTTATAATTTATACTTTAGTATTTTAATAATATTTGGTTAAAAATAATAAATTTGGTATTTTTAGATGTATTTAAGTAATATATTTTAAATTAAAGTTTTAATTATAGAGGACATATTAATGATTGAAAGATATAGTAAAATTGTTGTTTTTAGACTTTTATAAAAAGTAATGTCTTTTATAGAAAATAAAACGTGTTTTAATTTAAAAATAATTGATTAGTTACTATTAATTATATTGTTTTAATTATAAAATTTGGATAAATGACCAAAAATCGAAAAATAAAACTTTCAATGTTTCAACTATTATATAATAGTATAGATGTACTCTCTTTTTCTCGAAATGAATTCTTGTTTTCTATTTCATGAAAAAATTAAAGATATGTGTATATTAATATTATTTGTTACATATGTAACTAATATTATTTGTAACAAAGGAGTAAACAATACGTTTACCCAACACCTTTTGTGTAGTGATATCTAAGGGACCTGTTTGGCTAGACTTTATTTAAGTTCTTATGGACTTATTTTCGGGTAAAAATTTTATATTTTGATAATTTTTTTTATAAAAGTATTTAATATATGTTTAAGATTCTATAGTTCAAAAAAAAAAAAGTTAACTTTTTTCAGAAAAAAGTTAGGAATCTCTAACTTTGTCTTAAAATAAGTTAACTTATTCTGAAAATAATTTCCCCCAAACACCCCCAAGATTTCAACTTGAAAAAGTGGGGGTTTGAGTGTTATTAACTAGCAAATGAATAAAAAAGATTAAATATTATAGATAATCATATATTAAAATATTACATACGCTAGGATATTAGATTATTATGAGTTTATAATCAAGAACTAAATCATTTTACTTTTATGTAATGATGAAAAAATAAAAAAAAGAACATAATATATATATATATATATATATATTTAATTATTTATAAGTTATAATATTAAATTCGAACCATCTACTCAGAACTCAAAGGTGTGAATTATCATTTCAGTAAATATCTGTTGGAAAAACTTAGTATTTTAGACTAAGTAGTGGATCATTTTAAAACTCAATTTAAGTGATAAACACTATATGTTAGTGTTGTGTATTGGCTGGATTTTATTATAATTTGCGAGAGGGTTCCAACGCATATTTACATGGTCAAAATGGATAAAGGGTGAATGAGAACTGATGTTCCAAAATACGATCCTTTAAAGTGGTATTTAGAATTGTACCACATCGAGTGTAGTACAAACTAGGGGTGACAATTTCGGGTTCTGGATCGGGTTCGTGTCGGGTTTCAGGTCATTTCAGGTTTCACCACCTCAACTCTTTTTTAGAGTGATTGAAAATATACTCTTATATTATATTCTCCCTGTGTCCCGAATTTACAGAAATTTTAAGAAAAAATAGTTCATTTCTCTTTTATTGCACGTGAAAGTTACAATTCAAATGTATAATATGTACTGTACCCACTTTGTGAAGTGTAAAAAAGGGCATGACATATAGAAAATATTTTTATTATTATTAAATAATTATAAATCAACTAGCGAGTCTCTAACATTGCACGTGAAAGTTACTTTATTTTACTTAAATTTATTATTTTAAACATAAATTATTTCAAAAGCAAAGTTATAAAAGAGGGTTCATTAATTTTCGGGTCATTTTCGGGTTTCGGGTTCATGTCTGATTGTACCTGGTTGTTTCGGGTTGAATATTTGTTGACCCAAATTCGTATAAATTCGTATTTTCTTAGGTTGGGTCGGAAATTATCACCCCTAGTACAAACCTATTCCTTGAGTTTTAATATAAATACCTTATCCCACATCGAAAAGAAAAACAAATCCTTTCAAGTCTCTCTTTATAAATAGAGTCTTAGGGCATCAGTTTTATTTAGGGTGCTAATAAATGCACACCCTAAATTTATGGTTGCACTTGCACACCATATATAATATTTTGTCCAAACTACCCTCACATTTTCCTTCATCATTCATTTTGGATGTATGTTCCTACATTCTCTTTTATTCTCAAATATTTTTTCTGTACTTTTAACCTATTTTATATTTTATAATGCCAAGATTGAATTATTATGATTTATTAATTTTTGTTTTAATTTTATCTTTAAAAGTTTCAAATCTATAGGTTTAAAATTGTATAAATTGATTTCTTTATAAACGAACTACAAAAGAATGGTTCTTTATCACAATTCTAGGAGTAATAATATAATTTGAATTATATTATATAATTTTTAGCATATATATATATATATATAGGGCTGAATTTCAATAAAAACTTACAAACTTTTTTCAAAAAGTTTATATTAATGTTTATATTTTGAAAAACGAATATATTAATGTTTATATTTTAAAAAAATGATTACATAAATTATTTATTCATCATATTATGATGGAGATGCAAGGATAATTTAGGCAACATAATATAAAGGGTGTGCATATATCACGATCCTAGAAATGAAATATTAGCAATCTCATAATATGATGAATAAATAATCTATGTAATCATTTTTTTAAATATAAACTTTAATATATTTTTTGAGTAGTTAAGTTTACATGTCTTATAAATCAATATATATTCTAATAAAATCCGAGCATGAGCTAGAATTAAACCAAAAATTTGGCACGACAAAAAAAACTAAAATCTTACCGTCAGAGTTATTTTATCATGCTCAGAACATCAAAGAACCATTCTTTTGTTGTTCTTTTGTAAAGAAATCAATTTATACAATTTTAAACCTATAGATTTGAAAATTTTAGAGATAAAAAGCAAAAATTAATAAATCATAATAATTCAATCTTGGCATTTTAAAATATAAAATAGGTTAAAAGTACGAAAAAAGATTTGAGAATAAAAGAGAATGTAGCAACATACAGTAAAATCTCTATAAATTAATATAGTTGGGACCGGAGAATTATATTAATTTATAGAGGTATTAATTAATCGATAAATTAATAATTATTAATTTATATAGAATTTTTGACATCAAAAAAAAATTTTCAATTACATACATTTAAATAGAATGAATTATACAATTTATGTTTTATACTTAATTTATTTAATTCAATATATATTGTTTACAAATTTAATGAGTATTTGCGAGATTCAAAGTAAATATTCATGTATATTTAGATGATATCAAGATAAAACAACATTTTTTGAACCTTTTTTCACGTAAAAAAACACCCAAGACATCAAAAACATTTATTAATAAATTTTTAATGCTTTACGAAAACACCACATTTGAACTTTTGGATGCAACAAAGTTGGTTAAAGATGAGTTTCATATAGATTCAAATTTTAAGAATCCTAGAATCATATTTTACAAAAGGGCAATGAATATATTTTTATGATTATAAAGAAATTATTAATTTATAATATTATTGTGACCATATATTTATATAGGGTTTTTAAAAAAAATATTATCTTATTGTCTTATCGAAATTGATCATATTTTGAACAGGTCCAAGTTGGGACCGGGAAAAAATTATTAAGTTAAAGAGATTATTAATTTATCAAGTATTAATTTAACGAGATTTTACCGTACATCCAAAATGAATGATGAAGGAAAATGTGAGGGTAGTTTGGACAAAATATTATATAGGGGGTGTGCAACCATAAATTTAGGGTGTGCATTTATCAGCACCCTTTATTTAAGTCGTGAAAATTATAGCCACGTCTTTATAATTTCACTCTCCTCAGTTTTAAACTTTCAAAATATTCCGGTGATAGTTTGGGGCACGATTCAAGTTCGCTGAAAGTATTTTCCATTTATCGATTATACTAGTATCTCGTTTTATCCTAGGAGGCAGGTCGCTAAGCACAGACAGTGAGGGGAGAAACTGCTTTAAGGAGACAGGTTTCTGGACTCGAGATTAAATCCAATCTCTGTTTGTTTTCTCAAACCCTTCTCCTTTAATTATAATTAATTCTGTAATTGTATGTTCATATATATCGTTACGTGAATTAATTAGTTTCTTGCAATTTGTAATTATATATTTGATATATATAATTTGTCTATATCGTACAAGATTCACAACAATATCAGAACTCCAAATAGGTATTGTTATAGGGAGAAGTTAGTATAACAATATTTATGGAGGTTGATGGAATCACGGAGCAAAATACAGATATTTTGCTAAGAACATGAAGAACACGAAAGGAGATTGATGATTTTTTGTGGCTGATCTTGTTCGTTGATTCGTTGAATGTCAGAGAAAAACTGTTTATTCTCTCTTGCTGCCAACTGTCAATCATCCATAACAAGGTGCCTACGTACCCTATTTATAGGGATCAAGCCATACGTAGTTCTTGGAGAAGAAGTTACCTAGACGTGCTAGGGTTTCTGGAAATCCATCCTGGTCCAAGTCCACTCACTTTTGGGCTGATGCTAATAGTGCACTGACCAAAGTCCACTCACTTTTGGGCTAATAATCCATTAATTCTGCTCATGACACATGGCCCAATAAAGGTTACATATGGCTAACATGATGCTAGAATCACGAGGCCTCATTTACGAGGCTAATGGAGAGCTTACGAGGGCCTCACATGCTGTAAAACCCCGTATTTTATTATTATTATAATTAGATGTTAAGTAATTTTTAGTAGATATTTATTTCATTTAGAAAATTTTGGAATTTCTTTTTGTACAAATTATTCGATTAAAATAAGATTCGTTATTAATAGAAAGAAGCGTGAAAATATTTTAGTGAATCGATATCTTTTTAATTATGTTAATTATGTATGCTAGAATCTTTTAATTAAGGTATTACTTGGAGAGGTCATAGAAGTTTAACAAGAAGGTCTTAGGATTACCTTAATTAATTTATGGTTTTTGTGCCTATATAAGAAATCCATTAGAATAGTCGGAGACTCGTACAACTCTTATTCGTCTAAGCAAGGTATGTCCCGATTGTGTATTAAAATGTCGTGTGTGTTTTGTATATTAGTCTGTGTTTGCATTAATTGTATTTTGTCTACTTGATTGCTAAGGCTGTTTGTTTTCTGTATATATTTCGTTAGTGGTTGTTACTCAATTTCATTGCGGCAAGTGATACTCCCTCTGTCCCTTTCATTTCTTTACACTTTCCTTTTTGGGACGCCCCACCAATTCTTTACATTATTAAAAATAGTAACTTTTAACAATAAAATACATTATTGCATCCACTACTTCACTACACTTTTTCAATACTTTACACTATTACACCCACTATTTCACTTATTTTAAAATAAAATTACTATTACACACATTCTGCACCATCCCCTCGATCGAGAAGTGACAGCAGTTCCATTGTTGTGAGCATGCCACATCTTATATCCAGATTTCGCACTATATAAACCATCGGTTGATCTGGACCAAGCTATTCTATCAACAGCATCATGCTGAGGCACCCTAGTTGCCGAAATAGCTTTTGCATCATTTAATGTGAACATATTCTGCACCTTCTCGACGTCCCAGTTGTTAGTACCAGGTTCGAATAGTGTATTAACTCTCTCCACTCGACCCTCGTACCCATGGTAATCATCAACCTTAAAATTTGATTTAGAGCGTAACCACGGATCTTGAGTAGCTATAACCTCTCTTCCATCTCCAATAACCCAACGAAAGCCACTGCTCAAACATTCCTTTGCTTGCCAAATACCCATCCATATGAAGCTCGAATTTCTTCCCTTTGACGCATTAAGAATGTTCGAGTTAGGAAAGTAACGAGCTTTAAGAACTCGGGATACTAGCAACTGAGGATTATTCACACATCTCCACACATGTTTACCAAGCAAAGCGATATTAAAACCATGTAAAGTACGAAAACCTAGCCCCCCTTCGTTTCTGGTCATACTCATCGTCTCCCAAGCATGCCAGTTAATCCCTTTTCGACTATTTGATCCTGACTTCCACCAGTAGTTATTAAAGCTTCTTTCAATTTCCTGGCAATGCGTCTTGGGTAGAAGGAAGCACGACATACTATATGCAGGAATAGCTTGAGCTACATTCCTCAGTAATACTGTTTTGCCTGCTCTAGAGATAGACTTTGCGCTCCAAGCTTGGATGCTTTTATTTACTCTCTCTTTTAAAAAGCCAAAAACTCTCCTCTTTGAACGACTAACAAGCGAAGGCAGCCCCAGATAATTTGAATTCGCAATACTATTGTGCACTCCTATCGCAGCAGCTAGTTCACTCTGTTTGTCCCTCATAACATTTAAGCTAAAATAAATCCCTGACTTTTGATAATTGATGGCCTGACCCGACTTGAGAGTGTAATCATTCAAAATACACTTTACATGATCAATCTCTTCCTTTGTTGCCTTGAAAAATAGAAAACTGATAAGTGGATTTTATATCCACTTGGAGCATTACATATCGGCTTAAATTGATTGTCTTGGACTCAAGTTTGTTGTAGTTTTGATGTGTTTTGCTTAGTTGTGCAGAGTTTCAAGAATGTTGATTATGGTGGATGCTTTTATCGTGTTTGGAGGATTAATTGATTAAAATTCGGATTTTCCGGGAAGGTTGCGCAGTCTACACTGTTTTCGCCATATCTCGAGTTCTAGAATTCCGTTTTCAGCGATCTTACAGCTCACGCGAAGCTTGAGAGATTTTCTACAACCTGGGATAGAAATCAGGTGCAGGGAGCGTGTAGTTAAAATTCGCGCACGTGTTCTTTGTGAAGCAAGGGTGAAAGATTACTGTTTTGCCCTTTTTCTAATTCTAATTATATTTTGGGCAGGTTTTAGTACCTTAATCGAATTCTAATTGTAATAGAAGGTAATTTCCTGCTGGGCAAGAAATCTAGAGCCTATTTAAACACATCTTAGCATTGTAATTAGGGGAGTTATTATTGTTGTATCATAGTTTAGATCTGCAAGGGAGAAAAAGAGAGAAGGATTCAACGCTCGTGACAAGCAACGGATCTAGATCTACTTCATCTTTTGCGTTATTCTGGATTCTAGATTTGTTTTCTTAACTCTTTGTTATTAATATAATCACTTCTTTTATTCATATCTTGTTTTATATCATGTTTTCATAAAATCCCATGACGATGAACGGTTCAATTATGAGCTAATCGTTGTCATAGGATTCTAACGGAGTTATCTATGTAGCTTGGTAGTTTGTATGCTTTAAAGATTTATGTGTGGTGAATTCTTGATATCCTCGTATGGTTGTGTTTCATGTATTTAGATGCGTCGCGAACATCTAATTTGTTAATCTCTTGCTAAACGAGAGTGGATCTTGAGATTTAGAACTTGCCATGCTAGCATAGGATAGGTTGATGTTTTAACATCATGATTTGTGGCGTAAATAGAGATATTATGCTACCCTATGTGAATAATGTGGATAACTTGTGCTTAAACCTTTATGTTTTCAAATTCTATAGAGATATAGGGTCTAAACATATTTGGTGTCTACCCATCTTCTATCTCTTTTGTGGATGCATGCGTAGTTTGGTATTAGTATACAAAGAGGTAGCTTTTACTTGTTTCGTGTTATCCGATCAGATATCAAAACCATCACATGTATTGATTAAAGGCTGCATCTCTAAGTGAAGTAGATAATGAAGTTAGGATCCCATGTTTTTATTCTTATAAGTAATTCAGATTTAATTCTCATTAGTTAATTAGTTCTTGATTTGCATCTTAGCTTAATTTAGTTAATTAAAATCTCAATTTATTAATTGTCTTAGCAGTGAATTAAGATCATATATTGTTGAATAGGTCAATTTACTGAAAAGAACCATAACCTGATCCCTGTGGGAACGAATTTGGACTTAACCTTATATATTACTTGTGACCACGTACGCTTGCGTGATATTATGTAAACAAGTTTTTGGCGCCGCTGCCGGGGATCATCGGTGTTTAATTTAGTTTATGTGCTTGTCATCAGTGGTCATTAGCGTTCACTGACTCGGATTTCTTATTTAGTTTGTTTGTTTCGTGGTGTTTTTAGGTACTTGAACGTGTATGCGAACACGTTTGCAAACGCGTAAACTGGCAAAAGAAGAACTTGTAGCAGTAAAAGAGATGGCAGACTTACCAGCAGCAGTCAAAGCTTTGAAGGACTATTCGCAGCCAAAGATCAATGACATACTATTTTTCCATTAAAACAAAAGTCGTATGAAACCGTGGTGACACATCGCATAATCCAATCCACCCACTTCTTACAAAATCCCATAACTTGCATTCGATGCTTCAAAAAATTCCAATCAACTCTATCGTAGGCTTTGCTAATATCCAACTTCAAAGCTATCTCCCCTTCTTGGCCTCTGTGTTTATTTTTCATATCATGAATTGTCTAAAACGCCACTAAAACATTGTCTGTAATACTTCTTCCCGGCACAAAAGCTGATTGATTTTCAGATATTAGACCTGGCAGCATAATTTTGAATCTATTCGCGAGGACCTTGGCCATAATCTTATACAAGACGTTACATAGAGCAATGGGTCTAAAGTCTGTCATCAAGGTATCATTTTGTTTTTTTGGAATTAAGACAACATTGGTGTTATTTAAATCTGCAGGAAATTGGTTTCCTTGAAGCCACTGTTTACAACATTGGAAAATCTCGCCTCCCATAATCTTCCAGAAATTCTGATAAAATGCTGGGTTGAGTCCATCAGGTCCCGATGCCTTATCGGGATGCATTTCTTTGATGGCTGTTGTAAATTCCTCCATAGTAACTTCCTTCGCCAGCTCCCTATTTTGATTCACTGTTACACTTCTCGGAGAATCTGTTCGTGTATTAGTAGCATTTGTTTCCGACGCTGCGAAAACCTTCGTGAAATACTCTTGCACTATATCATCCATACCTCTAGGATCCTCCACACGCTCACCATTTTCCTTTTCTAAGTAGTTTATGTGGTTTGTTTTCTTCCTTGCAGACGCATTTGTGTGAAAGAAACGGGTGTTTTCATCTCCATCCTGCAGCCAAAATAGCTTAGCACGCTGTTTCCAATAGAGTTCTTCTTGAAATAGAAGTTCGTTTAATTCCTTTTTTCCTGCAAAAACTTTCTCACACTCAAATCATCTACTTTATCTTTTAACTTATCAATAATCTCTTTTTTAGTTTTTAGTTTCTCTCTGAACTTATTAAAGAAGATACGCCCCCACTTCTCCATATAAGTCGAGACTGCCTGTAACTTTGGGATTAAGTGCGTGATTGGAAGACTTCTCCAATACTCTATGGTTTCCTTAATAAAACCTGGTTCTTTAAGCCACATGTTTTCGAACCGAAATCTGAAAGTCTTCTTCGAGATAGCTGCTTCAAGAAACACAAGTTGCAACGGGTTATGATCTGACACAGGAATTGAGAGCAAATTCAACTTACAGAGGGGGAATTTGGACCACCAAACAAACGTACCAAAAGCTCTATCTAATCTCTCTTGAACCCAATTACTTGATCCTCGACTCTTTTCCCAAGTAAATAAACCCCCACTCAAATCCAACTCCATGAGATAACTGTCATCAATAGCTTTCATTGTACATGGTAGGCGTGCAGTAACAAGAAAAAAAAAAGATGATGCCCATGGTTATATCTGTAAGCTTGTTTTGTTAATAAATTATTATTATTATTACCCTGTGCATTGACAAATATGTCGTTTATTTCATACTATTTAATAAAATATATTGTACTATGTGTTCCTGTGGTTGATATACGAATCTATATTAATATGTTAATTATAATATGCTAGTTTGTACTATCCAATTTGAGCCGATATTATTTAGTTGTTAATTTTGATGGTTTTTATTATTATTAATTTTATAAGATTCTAATTTTGATTAATTGATAATATTAACTCTACCTAGCATGCATGATAAAGGGAGATAAAATTTTGGTTCTGTTTAGGATTTATTATTTTATTTGCATATGAATGCTTGTTTCGTGAATGCATGTTATTGGGTTACTATAAAATCAACATGTTTTCTACTTTGTTTAATTTAAATTGATTAAGTGGTCAACTTATACTTGTTTATTATAAAAATGGGCAAGGTTTATTTAAGAACAAGCATGTTAAGTTTGGGGTAACTTTTTATAGTTTTGCATATTATCTGAACATGTGCACATGTTTCTGTTATTGGGCTTTAAGGCCTCATTGGCTAATATATGTCTTAGTTAGTGGTAACATTATTTTAAGTGGGTGTTTATTTGTTTAAAGATAAGTGATTAACTGTGTTTTGTTTTGTTAATTAAATTTATAGGATTGTTCGTGCAATTATTTTCAGTCTTTAGTATCGATTTTGAGGTAAGTACTTTTGACTTACTTTTAATTTCCGAAAAGATATTTGATATTTGATAAGTGGATTTTATATCCACTTGGATCGCTTCAATTCGGCTTAAATTGATTGTCTTGGACTCAAGTTTATTGTAGTTTTGATGTGTTTTGCTTAGTTGTGCAGACTTACAAGAATGTCTATTATGGGTAATGCTTCTATCGTGTTTGGAGGATTAATTGATTAAAATTCGGATTTTCCGGGAAGGTTGCGCAGTCTACACTGTTTTGGCCATATCTGGAGTTCTAGAAGTCCGTTTTCAGCGATCTTACAGTTCACGCGAAGCTTGAGAGATTTTCTAAAACCTGGGATAGATAGCAGGTGCAGGGAGCGTGTAGTTAAAATTCACACACGTGTTCTTTGTGAAGCAAGGCTGAAAGATTACTGTTTTGCTCTTTTTCTAATTCTAATTATATTTTGTGCAGGTTTTAGTACCTTAATCGAATTCTAATTGTAATAGAAGGTAATTTCCTGCTGGGCAAGAAATCTAGAGCCTATTTAAACACATCTTAGCATTGTAATTAGGAGAGTTTTTATTATTGTAAAAGGGAGAAAAGGAGAGAAGGATTCAACGCTCGTGACAAGCAACGGATCTAGATCTACTTCATCTTTTGTGTTATTCTAGATTCTAAATTTGTTTTCTTAACTCTTTGTTTATTAATATAATTACTTCTTTTATTCATATCTTGTCTTATATCATGTTTTCATCAAAACCCATGACGATGAACGGTTCAATTATGAGCTAAACGTTGTCATGGGATTCTAACGGATTTATCTATGTAGCTTAGTAGTTTGTATGCTTTAAAGATTTATGTGTGGTGAATTCTTGATATCCTCGTATGGTTGTGTTTCATGTATTTAGATGCGTTGCGAACATCTAATTTGTTAATCTCTTGCGAAACGAGAGTGGATCTTGAGATTTAGAACTTACCATACTAGCATAGGATAGGTTGATGTTTTAACATCATGATTTGTGGCGTAAATAGAGATATTATGCTGCCCTATGTGATTTAAGTGGATAACTTGTGCTTAAACCTTTACGTTTTCAAATTCTATAGAGATATAGGGTCTAAACATATTTGGTGTCTACCCATCTTCTATCTCTTTTGTGGATGCATGCGTAGTTTTGTATTAGTATACCGAGAGGTAGCTTTTACTTGTTTCGTGTTATCCGATCAGATATCAAAACCATCACATGTATTGATTAAAGGCTGTGACTCTAAGTGAAGTAGATAATGAAGTTAGGATCCCATGTTTTTATTCTTATAAGAAATTAAAATTTAATTCTCATTAGTTAATTAGTTTTTACTTTGCATCTTAGTTTAATTTAAATAATTAAAACCCATATTTGTTAATTATCTTAGCAGTGAATTAAGATCATACATTGTTGAATAGGCACATTAGCTGAAAAGAACTTAACCAGATCTCAGTGGAACGAACTTAATTGTATTACTTGTGACCACGTATACTTGCGTGATTGTGATAACAAGTTTTTGGCACCGCTGCCGGGGATCATCGGTGTTTAATTTAGTTTATGTGCTTGTCATCAGTGGTCGTTAGCGTTCACTGACTCGGATTTCTTATTTAGTTTGTTTGTTTCGTGGTGTTTTCAGGTATTTGAACGTGTATGCGAACACGTTTGTAAACTCGTAAACTGGCAGAAGAAGAACTTGTAGCAGTAAAAGAAATGGCAGACTTACCAGCAGCAGTCAAGGCTTTGAAGGACTATTCGCATCCAAAGATCAATGACATACAATCTAGTATTGTCAGGCCAGCTATTGCAGCGAACAATTTTGAGATCAAGCCGAGCACAATTCAGATGGTGCAAAATTCGGTTCAGTTTGGGGGTGCTTCGACAGAGGATCCTAACATGCACATCCGGGACTTTATCGAGATCTGCGACACTTTCAAATTTAATGGTGTGTCAGAGGATGCTATCAAGTTGAGACTTTTCCCATTCTCTTTGAGGGATAAGGCTAAGGGTTGGTTACACTCTCTACCAGCTGGTTCCATTACTACATGGGAGGATCTTGCTCAAAAGTTTCTTACTAAATTCTTCCCTATGGCGAAAACTGCAGCAATACGGAACCAGTTAACCAATTTCAACAGCAATCTGGTGAGTCTTTGTGTGAGGCTTGGGAACGATACAAGGAGATGCTTCGTAGGTGTCCACATCATGGCATGCCTGATTGGATGGTCATTAACGGTTTCTACAATGGGTTGGGAGCACAGTCTAGACCTTTGCTAGATGCAGCATCAGGTGGAGCTCTGTGGGCTAAGAGCTACGAGGAAGCATATGATCTTATTGAGACGATGGATGCTAATGAATATCAAAATCCAACCCAGAGGCTTTCTCAAGGCAAGGTAGCAGGTGTTCTTGATGTTAATGCAGTCTCAGCTCTAGCAACTCAGCTAGAGGCAATGAATAGGAAAATAGATTCTTTGGCAAATCATGGGATGCAGCAGGTTGCTAGTATTTGTGAGCTATGTGCGGGCGCACATGAGACGAATCAGTGTGCTATCTATTCTGAATCAGCACAGTTCGTGAGTAATTTTCAGAGACCTACTGCACCAGTTCCAGCCACTTATCATCATAATAATCGGAATCATCCCAATTTCAGCTGGAGCAATAATCAAGGTGCTCAACAACAACAGCCTTATCAGCAGTTTCAGGGTCAGCAAGCGAAGCCATTCAATCAAGGCTATCAACAGCCTTATCCTCCAAGGGCACCATATCAACCTCCCGAATTTCAGCAGCAACAGCCCCAGGCTCATGCGGGGCAATCATCTAATTAAAAATTAGAAATGGATGATTTGAGGATGATGATGAAGAACTTGCAAGCTTCTCAAAAGGTCTTGGAAAACCAGATAGGACAGATTACAAGTGTCTTACTTAGTAGGCAACAAGGAACTCTTCCTGATGATACGAAGGTTAATCCAGGTAGAAGGGAAAGCAAAGAACAGGTAAATGCAGTTTCTTTGAGATCTGGAAAAGTCACGAGGGATCCTAAATCAGCAGCTAAGGAAGATGAAGATGTTCAGAATCAGCAGGTTGAAAATTCTGCAGTGCCAGAAATTGAGAAATCTGATTTAGTGGCTGATCAACTTGATGGTGAGAAGAGCAAGAAACCTGTTGAAAAGTCTACTCCGGAGCAATCTTCAAAGAATAATCAAGTCTATCCTCCTCCTCCATATCCTGGCCGCTTGCAGAAAAGTCAAGATAAACAGTTTCAGAAGTTTATGGATGTTTTCAAGAAATTGTCCATTAACATTCCTTTTGTTGAAGCATTGGAGCAGATGCCGAGGTATGCAAAGTTCATGAAGGATATTTTGTCACGAAAGAGAAGCTTGGAAGAATTTAAAACAGTGGCATTAACGGAGGAGTGTAGTGCAGTTCTGCAGCAGAAGTTGCCACCCAAACTTAAAGATCCGGGAAGTTTCACCATCCCTTGTACTATTGGAAATCTTTCTTTTAGCAAGTGCTTGTGTGACTTGGGAGCTAGCTTCAATCTCATGCCTTTATCTGTGTTCAAGCAACTTTGTCTGCCGGAGCCAAAGCCAACCAATATCTCTTTGCAGTTGGCTGATCGATCTATCACATATCCAAGGGGCATAGTGGAAGACGTTTTGGTGAAAGTTGATAAGCTTATCTTCCCAGCTGATTTTGTTATCTTGGATTTTGAAGAAGACAAGAAGATTCCCATAATCTTGGGAAGGCCTTTTCTAGCTACAGGCCATACTTTGATTGATGTGCAGAAAGGAGAGCTTACAATGAGGGTGCAAGATCAGAGTGTCACCTTTAATGTTTTCAAGGCCATGAAATTTTCGACAGAGGATGAAGAGTGTTGCAGTGTGGAAATAGTTGATACGGGTCAGAGAAAGAAGTTTGATCAGTTGTTGAGTGAAAAGTCGGACACACACGTGCTAAAGCATCACATCAGTGATTTCATTGACAGTTCTTCAATTCGAGATCTTTCGAATGTAAAGCTTGGGAAACTTCCACCACATTTGAGGTGGAAAGCCGATGATAAGGAAGATGAAAGTTTTGTTCAGCCGTTCGAGTTGGAGAAGCACCTTAGAGGTGTGAAGAAGAAAAAGAAGAGGATTAGGCCGTTGGGTGGTAAAATTAGGTTGAAGTCTAACGGAAGAGAATTGTGGAAAGCAAGCAAACAAGAGGTCAACGTTTGTATGAATGGTCTTTCTGTTGAGAACGGTTCAGTTATTCTTTTGAAACCGCCATGAGTTGAGGAAGTAACGTCAAGCTATTGACGTTAAAGGAGCGCTTTGTGGGAGGCAACCCACGTATTAATGTAGGAAAAAAAAATGAGTGTTGAAAAAACAAAATGAGTGTTGTGAAAAAAAAATGAGTGTTGAGAAAAAAGAAAAAAAAAATTGAGTGTTGTGAAAAAAAAGTCTTTTATTCAAAAAAAAAAATAAATTCGAACAGTGTTTTTCACGCAGGCTGCGCCTACGTGTCTGTATGTCACGCAGGCGCAGGCTGCACCTGCGTTACTGAGTGTCGTGCAGGCTGCGCCTGCGTGACGCAGGTTGCGCCTGCGTGACTGCTTTTTCTGCCAGAATTTTTTATCTGTTATATAAAAAAAAATTCTTTTTTTTCAATTCCTTTTCTACTCTTATTCTTTCATCCCTAAACCTATTCCTAATTTCATAACAATTCCAAAACCCCCCATCTCCTATTCAAATCTCTAATCCTATATCAATTCAAATTTTTTTCTCTAAATTATTAAATCCTTTTTCTATCCTACATCAAATTCTTACCCACTCGAAATTTCTCCCTTTCACATTCAAAGTTTTATTCATCCAGTCTCTCCATTATGTATATACACCTATTCATACAAACCCAATTCATTCTCTAAACCTCTACATCTCTACGTCTCTAAAAAATTCGAGTTCAAGAAGGATTCAAGTTTGGGGGAAGTTTAATTGCAAGTTCACCTCTTCGATTCGTATTGGGTAAATCTTTTTCTCTAATATTATTTTTATTACGAATTTTTGTTCTTGTAATTGGGGGTTTTGTAGTATTCTTGTTATTTGGGAAGTGGCCAGTCTATGGAGCTCGTACGCATTATCCTCCACCTGATTCATACGAGAAGAGTGATGACTCAGCTGGTTAGGTATGTTTTCTACTTTCCCTTGTATTTACTTCCATTCAATGTGGACATTGAATATTTTAAGTTTGTGGGTGGTTTGAGGGATTAGTAGTTGTTGTATTATGTGTTCATGTAGGATTTCATGCTTTGCATATTATTAGTAGTAATTCATGCATATATGTTCGTGTTATCTACGTTTGTTTCATATAGGACATTCTGTTTTTTTGTTTCGTATACCATATGAGTTCATATTAGTTGCATTTCATGGCATGCATATTTCGTGATCCCTTAGAACGAGCTAATTCTGATTGGTAGGTAGGTGTCTAATTGAGCGTGGTAATGATGAATAGAGGGTTGACTTATAGTTTCTAAGAAATTGACTTATGTGTTTCAGAAACAAAACTAATTACACAGTCTCATTGGGTGCTTTTGGGCTAGGTTAGGGTCATGCTTGTTTGGATGTTTTGAGATTTAATTACTTGTTTATATTTAGAATTTTCGTTATTCCCTTGATAGCGTAGGAACACTTAAGTCTAAGTTTGGGGGAAAACAGGGATTTCATGCTAAATTGTAAATAATTGTCAATAATTGCTAGATGTCAAATGGCTAGTAGCCGGCTCATATTTATATGAGTAGTCTAGGGTTGGAATTGAGAATTCTCATTCCAGATTGCATAGAAAAGAAAAAAAGAAAAAAAAAGTAGAAAAAAAAGAAAAGAAAAAAAAGTCAAAAGTTTCAAGTGTTTTTATGCAAAATTAGCCAGGGTGAGCTTTTTAATACTTGAGCTATTAAGTTCGCGGGGACTTTGTGCCTAGTGACCTAAGGCTTTTATAGTCTGGGATCCACTAACCCAACGCTCGTTACATGGGTATTATTGTATAAGCCTTTCGGGGTCTCATCCATTGCACGGTTAAATAAGCATGATTGTATATATGTGTCGTAGTAGTTAGTAATAAAGCATGAATTTCTGTCTACCTTGGATAAGGATGGAGGTGTTTCTAGGTTATGAAGTGTCTACAGTCTATTCTATTTATAAACTTGTGATTGTCTTGACGAAGAGCATGTATGATTTTGATCTAGTGTTGGGAGTATTTCTGATGAGCATTGCACACACGCACGTTTCTGTTCATGTATTGTTAGTATACGGGAACTTAGTCGAGCTCTATTTGGATTTAGTTGCATTCTTTGAGATATTTGCTTGTTAGTTGGTTTTGGTTAGTTTGAAGGGGATCGTTGCATTTTTCATTTTAGTTGCATTCATGCATTGCATTAGGTTAAATGGATTTTGTGGGTACATTCGCTATAGGCCCTCACGAGACCTTACTCGTCTACTAGGGCTGCCTAGGGGTTTAAAGGGCTTGTTGCATATGCCAAATGCAACCGTTATCACCTACGGAAGTGGTACTAATTAGTTAGTTAGTTAGTTGTAATTGTTATGCTTGAGGACAAGCATCGGTTTAAGTTTGGGGGTGTGATAAGTGGATTTTATATCCACTTGGATCGCTTCAATTCGGCTTAAATTGATTGTCTTGGACTCAAGTTTATTGTAGTTTTGATGTATTTTGCTTAGTTGTGCAGACTTACAAGAATGTCGATTATGGGTAATGCTTCTATCGTGTTTGGAGGATTAATTGATTAAAATTCGGATTTTCCGGGAAGGTTGCGCAGTCTACACTGTTTTGGCCATATCTGGAGTTCTAGAAGTCCGTTTTCAGCGATCTTACAGCTCACGCGAAGCTTGAGAGATTTTCTACAACCTGGGATAGATAGCAGGTGCATGGAGCGTGTAGTTAAAATTCACACACGTGTTCTTTGTGAAGCAAGGCTGAAAGATTACTGTTTTGCCCTCTTTCTAATTCTAATTATATTTTGGGCAGGTTTTAGTACCTTAATCGAATTCTAATTGTAGTAGAAGGTAATTTCCTGCTGGGCAAGAAATCTAGAGCCTATTTAAACACATCTTAGCATTGTAATTAGGATAGTTTTTATTATTTTAACATAGCTTAGATCTGCAAGGGAGAAAATGAGAGAAGGATTCAACGCTCGTGACAAGCAACGGATCTAGATCTATTTCATCTTTTGTGTTATTCTGGATTCTAGATTTGTTTTCTTAACTCTTTGTTTATTAATATAATTACTTCTTTTATTCATATCTTGTCTTATATCATGTTTTCATCAAAACCCATGACGATGAACGGTTAAATTATGAGCTAAACGTTGTCATGGGATTCTAACGGATTTATCTATGTAGCTTAGTAGTTTGTATGCTTTAAAGATTTATGTGTGGTGAATTCTTGATATCCTCGTATGGTTGTGTTTCATGTATTTAGATGCGTCGCGAACATCTAATTTGTTAATCTCTTGCGAAACGAGAGTGGATCTTGAGATTTAGAACTTGCCATGCTAGCATAGGATAGGTTGATGTTTTAACATCATGATTTATGGCGTAAATAGAGATATTATGCTGCCCTATGTGATTTAAGTGGATAACTTGTGCTTAAACCTTTATGTTTTCAAATTCTATAGAGATATAGGGTCTAAACATATTTGGTGTCTACCCATCTTCTATCTCTTTTGTGGATGCATGCGTAGTTTGGTATTAGTATACCGAGAGGTAGCTTTTACTTGTTTCGTGTTATCCGATCAGATATCAAAACCATCACATGTATTGATTAAAGGCTGCGACTCTAAGTGAAGTAGATAATGAAGTTAGGATCCCATGTTTTTATTCTTATAAGAAATTCAAATTTAATTCTCATTAGTTAATTAGTTTTTACATTGCATTTTAGTTTAATTTAGATAATTAAAACCCATATTTGTTAATTATCTTAGCAGTGAATTAAGATCATAAATTGTTGAATAGGCACATTAGCTGAAAAGAACTTAACCAGATCTCAGTGGAACGAACTTAATTGTATTACTTGTGACCACGTATACTTGCGTGATATTGTGATAACAAGTTTTTGGCACCGCTGCCGGGGATCATCGGTGTTTAATTTAGTTTACGTGCTTGTCATCAGTGGTCGTTAGCGTTCACTGACTCGGATTTATTATTTAGTTTGTTTGTTTCGTGGTGTTTTCAGGTACTTGAACGTGTATGCGAACACGTTTGCAAACTCGTAAACTGGCAGAAGAAGAACTCGTAGCAGTAAAAGAGATGGCAGACTTACTAGCAGCAGTCAAGGCTTTGAAGGACTATTCGCAGCCAAAGATCAATGACATAGAATCTAGTATTGTCAGGCCAGCTATTGCAGCGAACAATTTTGAGATCAAGCCGAGCACAATTCAGATGGTGCAGAATTCGGTTCAGTTTGGGGGTGCTTCGACAGAGGATCCTTACATGCACATCCGGGACTTTATCGAGATTTGCGACACTTTCAAATTTAATGGTGTGTCGGAGGATGCTATCAAGTTGAGACTTTTCCCATTCTCTTTGAGGATAAGGCTAAGGGCTGGTTACACTCTCTACCAGCTGGTTCCATTACTACATGGGAGGATCTTGCTCAGAAGTTTCTTACTAAATTCTTCCCTATGGCGAAAACTACAGCAATACGGAACCAGTTAACCCAGTTTCAACAGCAATATGGCGAGTCTTTGTGTGAGGCTTGGGAACGATACAAGGAGATGATTCGTAGGTGTCCACATCATGGCATGGCTGATTTGATGGTCATTAACGGTTTCTACAATGGGTTGGGAGCACAGCCTAGACCTTTGCTAGATGCAGCATCAGGTGGAGCTCTGTGGGCTAAGAGCTACGAGGAAGCATATGATCTTATTGAGACGATGGATGCTAATGAATATCAAAATCCAACCCAGAGGCTTTCTCAAGGCAAGGTAGCAGGTGTTCTTGATGTTAATGCAGTCTCAGCTCTAGCAGCTCAGCTAGAGGCAATGAATAGGAAAATAGACTCTTTGGCAAATCATGGGATGCAGCAGGTTGCTAGTATTTGTGAGCTATGTGCGGGCGCACATGAGACGAATCAGTGTGCTATCTATTCTGAATCAGCACAGTTCGTGAGTAATTTTCAGAGACCTACTGCACCAGTTCCAGCCACTTATCATCCTAATAATCGGAATCATCCCAATTTCAGCTGGAGCAATAATCAAGGTGCTCAACAACAACAGCCTTATCAGCAGTTTCAGGGTCAGCAAGCGAAGCCATTCAATCAAGGCTATCAACAGCCTTATGCTCCAAGGGCACCATATCAACCTCCTGGATTTCAGCAGCAACAGCCCCAGGCTCATGCGGGGCAATCATCTAATTAAAAATTAGAAATGGATGATTTGAGGATGATGATGAAGAACTTGCAAGTTTCTAAAAAGGTCTTGGAAAACCAGATAGGACAGATTACAAGTGCCTTACTTAGTAGGCAACAAGGAACTCTTCCTGATGATACGGAGGTTAATCCAGGCAGAAGGGAAAGCAAAGAACAGGTATATGCAGTTTCTTTGAGATCTGGAAATGTCACGAGGGATCCTAAATCAGCAGCTAAGGAAGATGAAGATGTTCAGAATCAGCAGGTTGAAAAATCTGCAGTGCCAGAAATTGAGAAATCTGATTTAGTGGCTGATCAGCTTGATGGTGAGAAGAGCAAGAAACATGTTGAAAAGTCTACTCCGGAGCAATCTTCAAAGAATAATCAGATCTATCCTCCTCCTCCATATCCTGGCCGCTTGGAGAAAAGTCAAGAGAAACAGTTTCAGAAGTTTGTGGATGTTTTCAAGAAATTGTCCATTAACATTCCTTTTGTTGAAGCATTGGAGCAGATGCCGAGGTATGCAAAGTTCATGAAGGATATTTTGTCACGAAAGAGAAGGTTGGAAGAATTTGAAACAGTGGCATTAACGGAGGAGTGTAGTGCAGTTCTGCAGCAGAAGTTGCCACCCAAACTTAAAGATCCGGGAAGTTTCACCATCCCTTGCACTATTGGAAATCTTTCTTTTATTAAGTGCTTGTGTGACTTGGGATTATTTCATCATCTGAAATAATCTCCGGGCTTACTTCTCTCCGGGTTCTTTTGGATTTGGATTTTCTTATTCTTTCCTCCTCTTCTTGGATCCTTCTTTGGATTCTAAACTCCAACATAGCCTGTTCCTCCTGCCTTATCCTTTCCCGGAGCGTTTCTAGTTTCTTGAGTTTATCGGCTTCGTCATTTCTGTCCTTACTACGGCCATTGTGGTCCTTTCTGTTTCCTTTGCCCCGGTCTCCAAAGCGGTCAAAGACTGAAGCCCGGGACTGATGGGAGTGGGCTGACCCCCCGGAATTTTTCGTTTGCTCGGGCTCAGGTTCCGGGAGGGGACGGTTTCGGTAGTTTCGGATTGCTTGGGCTAGCTCCTCGGGTGTCAAGTTCTCCATTTGCGCGGAGTCAAGAGGCACGTCTGTGTATTTGTATCGGTTTACCTCAACGGTTACCCGAGCATCATTGGGCCCGATTCCGAGCCTCTCATGGACTGGGATCTGAACAGGTGGGACTTGCTCCGGGATAGGTACCAGGGGTTCTTCTCTAGTGGCACTGGGTGCCTGACGTTGGGTGGAGGTAGTTTTTCGGGGCATGGTTGTGGTTTTGAGTGGTTCGGGTCTTTCTAGCTTGCCTGTTTAGTTCGGGGTTTTGGGGTTCGGAGGTTCAGCCCCTCCTTCTAGCGCCAATGATAACTCTGAATCTCGATCGGGTCCTTCCTCGCCAACTCCTGCCTCGGAAGGGGTGCAGCTGTGGTGAGGTGTCTGCAAAACAACACCGGAGGGGGGGTTTGGCCCCGAGGTGCATCCGGCGTGAGAATAATAGTTGGCTTTGGAAGATAATAATCAAGTAGAGTATCACAAGAGTAATAAATGTGTGTAGGTGTGTAATAATAGCTAACCCCTAAACCCTATTTCTTAGGGGTATTTATAGCCCTAGGCTTAGGATTTTAGGGGTAGGTTACCTCTTCCCCTGACCGTTGGATCGGGGGACCGGTCGCTGAATTCCTGGGATGTGGGATACGTGTCCCTAATTGTGGAGACCGTTGACCAGAGCGTGGCAGTACTGTGATAGACATGATTTGACACGTGTTGTTCTTTGGCTTTTAATGTTGGTCAGCGCCAGGTGTAGGGACGTTGGCTGAGCTGGGGTGCCACGTGTGCTGAGTGTCATCAATCTGGGGTCCCCTAGTCTGGGGTGGGACGACGCCACGTAGAGCTGGCTCCAGCCCATTACCCTGGGCTGAGCTGCTCTTATTCTCACGAAATGATTTTGCTTGTAGGTTTGGGTTTAAAGTTGGGACTAATTGGGCCTGGGCTATTTCTAGCCTATCAGATGTTGTGTTTAAACTTTAAAGCATGGCCTTGGTCTCATATATGGTGTTTGTAGGTTTAAGAGACTTCGTTTAGGGCCTCAGATTTTCGAATTTGATTTGCACGACCTGATATGATCCTGTAGTGTCGATCGTGCTAGTAGTTTTTGCTGGCTCATTTGTAGTTGTTTCCGATGGATTTAAGTTGAGAACTTTTTCCTGGTTAGTCCCTTGACTTTTCATTGTTGGTGCAGGGGAAGCTTTTGCTTAATCAAGGTTATGAAATGTCAAACATGCATGACATGTCATACTTTAACTATTTAAATGGAAAAATGTTCTGTAATTTTATTTATTATACAATGTATGCTACAAATAATTCTGAAAATAAAAAAAAGGGCTAGATCACACACTTGCATAAGTTAATCATTTACGGGTCATTTGTTAAATCTGAACAACATTTTCTGAATAATTAATATTTCTGAACGAGTGATAAATCTGAATAGGAATGAGTCATGTTATTTGATAAAAAAATTATTTCTGAATGACAATTTTTTATATCTAGAAAAAGAATTAATGAAAATTGATAAAAAAAATCCAAAATATGTCCAAACAAAAATAAACAAAATTTATAGAGGTTTTTTCGGAAACGTAATTTTAATAAGCAAAACGTGAAAATTGATTAAATACCAATTATAGTATTTTTGATAATTTCTCAATTTTATACAAGTCTATTATAATATAAAATTTTAAAAAGGCCATAAACAAAATACGAAAATCGATTAATTACCAATTTTTTAAACTAAAAGCACTGTAATAGAATAATACTTATGCAACTTTAAAATTCTCAAAGAAACAATCATGAACCATCCAGCTGAAAATTTGAGCTGTTATCGTCCAGAGCAAGTTTGTGTCGTTCAAAAATAAAAATTGAAAACCAAACAGTCTTAACAACAGTTATGTGAACGGTTCAGTCTGAATCCTCTAGTCCAGTTGTAAACAAATGACCCCTATAGTACAAAATAGATGGCCAACATAAGATGCTACGAAGAAGTCTTGGAGGCTTGATGGACTTGACCGTACCAACAGTCCAACACCACGTCAGGATCAAAGTGGTCAAATTAATTCAACAACCTCTACTAATTCTCTAGTTGGATAAATATAATATATAAAAATACAATATTAAGAATCGTGATTCTCAGCATGTTCGTTTTGTTTGTTAAATCCAAATATATGTTCAACATTTTTGTTATTTAAAACATTCATGTGGTCAATTTTTTTTAGAACATGTTTTGCACTAGAATGCAAGTATTTCAGGCTTGTACACAATAAAAATCTAGCCATAAACATATATTTACCGGTTTTATATCAAAGTGGTCATTCCGTTCATCAAAAACTATCACTTAACCCATAGTTTTTATCGGGATCTCATTTAAAACACTAAACTAAGAAAACATATCATTTGTCCCCCTGTATATCACTTAGACCACCATAATTATATTATTTTTGTGAATGCAAATGGGGTGCTAATGATATATTTTCTTAGTTTAGTGGTTTAAATGAGACCCCGATGAGAACGGTGGGTTAAGTGATAATTTTATACTCAGTGCTTGTAAATTTTTTAAATTATATTTTATTGTTAAAGTGTTAAGTTGTATATATATTTTTATTATTAATTTTTTTTTAAATTTTTAAATCTCATATTCAGATTTATTTTTTTAACTAGGAGGAAAATAAATTATAGAAGATAATAAAATATTATAATACATGTGTGATAGTATTTTTAACGATAGTGTTTTAATGAATAATATATTGTTGACGGGATTGATTTTTAAACTCGTTAGAGTAATTTATAAAATAATATATATATTTAATATATAAAATAATATACATGTTTAATAGAGATATGTTTTTGTTGGTATTCGAACTTGGAAACTATAAAGTATTTTAAATATTAGAAAAGAAATATATTTTTAGTATTAGATCTAACGATTCTCATTTATTTATCTTAAAATCTTATTAAGTGTACTTTATACCAACCTAATATTATAGTATAGATAGATTATCTCCATTTAAAATGCTTGTTTTGAGATGATCCAATTTTTCATAATACTTTTAAAAATAATAATCAATATTATAAGTATCTAATTAAATAAAAAAATGAGAATACATTTTTGGATCCAACTTCCAAGTTAAAAAGAGTATAGTTTGTTTTTAGGATTTCAAATGGAGTTGTGTTCGAGGAGAGCTAAAATCAAACCTGAACTTGAAACTTCTTCGAATTTTAAAATTAAAGTCAAATTCAAATATAAATTAGGGTTCAAAGTTTCAAATTCAATTAAATCAATTTGGGTTTAAATAATTCGTATATGGTATGTAGAAATTATTATCGGTGTACCTAATTAAGATTTTATAACATTTTTTGGGTTTTTAAAATTTGAAAATATTCAGTTTAGATTTAATTTTTTTTTAAAATTTGGATGTTTTTTAAAATCTGGATATATACAGGAAACAATTTAAACAATCTTTTAAAATTTAATTGTATTCAATTTGATCTTTTAAATGTTTGGCAATATTTAATTCAGATTATAAATAATTTTCAAAAATGTGGAGATACTGATTATAAACAATGTATTAAAATTAGGAGATTATCAATTGTTTTTGTCTTCAAAATATTTTAAAAATTATGAATTTTATTGAATTTCACATTATATTTTTGATTTTTTTAATCTTACCCAGATGTGTAGGTGATAAATTGAATTACTTTTTGAACTCACATTTCATTGGTTATATATATATATATAACTAGAAATGAATCATTTGCAAAAAAGGATAATAAGTCATATAAATTGTTTATTTGCGACTGAGACATTTGAAAATTTATTTATAATATATTTTATATATAGTAAAAACAAAAATTTACAAAAAGTAATCTCAAAAAATTATCAAGAAACTTACTCAGAGCATCTCCAAGAGTCTCTTAAATCACTCTTAAATATATTATAAAATAACAGCTCTTAGTGATTTAATGTGCATTCATCTCCAACAATGCTTCTTATATTGACTCCTTATTTCATTTTATATTATTAAAAGTAAGCTATATCCATAAAAGTACAAGAGCAAGTGGATAGAGAGAGAATGTTGTCTTATAAATTTATAATATAATATTAGTTAAGAGTTGCTAGTAGCTCTTAAAATTGAGGAGAGAGAATGAAATTTTAGTGAATTTAAGAGTCACTAAGAGTCTCTTGGAGTGGAAAAATTTCATCTCTCTCCTCAAATCTCAAATTAAGAGTCATTTTAAGAATCTCTTGGAGATGCTCTCAGAAGCTATGCTATGTAACTTGTTTTTCAACTGCTCAACAATGAAGGAAAAATAGATGACTAATTTTTACATAAATTGAGTTTTAGCCAAACATCAAAGCTGCAAAATACAACACTCTGTATTTTCATGTGTGTCTAATTGTTGTTGATAAATCCTGACAAAAAAAAAATTGTTGTTGATAAAGAAGGGTTCAAGATTTCAAACTCACATTATTAAGTCTAATAAAACAATATTGTTTACTGCTTAATAACTCCTTAACATCAATGTTCTAAAAATAGTCAATAAATCATCAATTTATTATTAAAAATATTTGATGAATTTAATTTTTAAAATCCAATTTATCATTATGAATTATTTTTAAATAGTATATTATATTTTAAATTAAACTAATATATTAAATATTATTAAAAAATTAAAATTTATCCGATTTATCACTTCGATATATTTCCAATCAATATATATATATATAAAGGAGGATAGCGGGAGTTTATGTGGCGCTCTAATATCGTCTCATTCAATTTTTCTAATTTTCTAGAATTTTAAACACTAATAAATATAAAAATATCAATTAGCATATTAGAAGTAGAAATAGAATAGGTGTTCAAATTTATAAATCAATTAGTATATTAGAAGTAAAAATAGAATAGGTGTTCAAATTTATAAAGGATAAGAGTTCGAATTTATAGGGAAGACATATGATTAGAAGTTCTATTGGAAGTATAATAAGTATTTATAAGGCATACGATTAAAAGTTCTATTGAAAGTAGAATAGGAGTTCGAATATATAGAGAATAAGAGTTCGAATTTATAGAAAATATATAAATAAAAGTTCTACTAGAACTAGAATAGGTGTTTGAATATATAGAGCAGACACATAATTAAATATTTTATAGAAAGTACGATCTTTATAAATTATATATTTTTTATATAAGTTAATTATACTTATATTAGGAAAATTTATTCATAAATCCAATACTATTGTCATGAAAAAAGTCACCGTATTTAAAAAGAAAAGAATTGATGTGTTAACATAATAAAAGAACAATCTCATGCAGGAATCCTAAATAAATACAGGAGTATCTATAATATAAAGAGAAAATAAGATGTGTTTTCATTTTCTAAAACTCCAAAAATTTTAGAAAATCTAGAAAGTATAAATTGGAATTCACTCTATTTTTTAGGCTTTGATTTCAAGGAAAAAAATTGTTGTGTAAGATAAGTATCATCAATAATATGTAATGAAGTTAGAATTTCGATCCCAAACGAGAGCGGCTCAAAATGTGTATAACCGGAAGACGGCTCACTATAAAATATTGTACTAGCTATTAAAATATCATATGATGTTATAAATTTTATTTTATTTTTAGGATTTAATTTTTATGGATAAACATTATCATACAAGTAATCAATATATATATATATATATATATATATATATATATATATATATATATATATATATATATATATATATATATATATATATATATATATATATATAAAGGAGGATACGCGGGAGCTTAGGTGGCGCCTCTTAGATTGTTACAATCTATTTTTCTAATTGTTTAAAATTTTAGGATTTAAATATTAATAAATAAAAAAAATATTCTTTCTACATATTAGATTGGAATTTTACTGAAAATATTTTAATCACATTTTCTAATTTTCTTACATGTTTTGTAATTTTAAACACGAATAATTGACTTAATTTTTTAAACATAATTAAAGTAGAAGAAATATTTTAGGTAGAAATGGAATTTGAATTATAGAGGAAAATTTGTAAAAAAATTAAAAAAAGAGTGTGCATTTATAGCGGAGATTGGAAAAGTAAGAAGTGTTCGTCGCGGATTCGGGGACTTGCAAATTACAAACATGAGTCAGATTGGAATTCTAATGGGTAAAGAAAGAAGAAGTTGAGTTTATAATAAATGCGTATGATTGTAAATTATATATTGACTTGATAGCTTTCCGAGTCCTCTATCCAGTGTTCTTCATATCTTTTTTATTCCTGTTGTGTTGGTATTTTTTTTCATTATTTTATATTTTGATCAATCTTGAATATGTGTGCATGCGTGATTCCTCTTCTATTTTTCACATTCTACTTAACATTTCGTTTTATATTTTGCAGGTTGTGCAGCATGATTCCTAGATCAATTCCATCCAATATAATTGGTCAATTCTCAAGATATGTCGTCTTTACAAGTTACAACATCTTGGATAATATATATTTGTGAAATTTGTATACTACTTTTGGTTAATAGTCTTCGGCCCTCATCTTGCTAATTTTATCATCAAGGGGGAGGTTAAGTGGCATCTCTCAGATCGCTCCAATCTATTTTTCTAATTCTGTGAGAATTTTAACATTAATAATTAATTTTTTTAACAAATTTAAATTAGAAAATACATTTGAAATTATAGATATAAATAGAATTCCGATTTACGTAGAAAATACATAATTTACATGAGTTGATAAGTTTTATACTAGGTTACATATCTACCATTTTAATGATTTGATGAGTATATATAAGCATATATGAAGATAACAAGGACTTATTTATTTTAAATACTAACAAATATAAAAATATTATTTAACATATTAAAAGTAGGATAGGTGTTCGAATTTATAGAGGAGAAGTGTTCGAATTTATTAGGAAGACATATGAGAGAAGTTCTATTGGAAGTAGAATAAGTATTTATAAGACATATGATTAAAAGTTCTATTGGAAGTAGAACAGGAGTTCGAATTTTATAGGAAAAAAAGGTTTGAATTTATAGAAAAAACATATAAATAAAGGTTCTATTAGAAGTAGAATAGTTGATTTAATATATATAGCAGACATATAATTAAATATTTTATAGAAAGTACGATCTCCTTAAATATTTTTTATATAAGTTAATTATATTTCTATTAGGAAAATTTATTCATAAATCCAATACCATTGTCATAAAAAATGTCATCATATTTAAGAATAAAAGAATTGATGTGTTAACATAATAAAAGAACATTCTCATGCAAGAATCCTAAATAAATACAGTAGTATCTGTAATATAAAGAAAAAATAAAATGTGTTTTCATTTTCTAAAACTCCATAAATTTTAGAAAGTCTAGAGAAAGTATAAATTGGAATTTCACTCTATTTTTTAGGTTTTGATTTTAATGAAAAAAGTTGTTGTGTATGATAAGTATCATCAATAATATGTAATGAAGTTGAAATTTTGATCCCAAACGAGAGCGGTTCGAAACGTGTTTAACGGGAAGACGACTCACTATAAAAGATTGTATTAGCTATTAAAATATCATATTGATGTTATGAATTTTATTTATTTTTAAGATTTGATTTTTATGAATAAACATTATTATACAAGTGATATATGTAAAAGTTAGGTTTTTGTTCTTAACGAGAAAAGCAGATCAATAGTAATAACCGTGTTTAACGAGAAAACGGTTCATTAGAGAAGACCGTATAAAAGATGATTGAATATATAGGGAATACATAAAATAAAATGTTTTAATGGAAGTAGAATACGAGGACAATGGAGACGTCTAACGTCTTATACCATTTTTTAAAACAATATATCTTTTTTCCTAGAAATACTCCTTTATTTTAGCTTTTTTATACAAGTTAATTATACTTGCATTAGAAAAATATATCCATAAATTTAATATTATTCCTGTAACGATTATTTTTTTTTGATATGTTAACATAACAAAAGAAATTCCCATGCGGAAGCTGTAAATAAATACAAGAATATCTATAATATGCAGAAAATATAAGATGTTGTTGTGGAATAAAAACTAGGCTACTAGTATTGCGGCTAGGGCGTATGTATTTAATGTAAGGGGTGTGAGCTTCGTGCTTTAATGGCTGCTCTTGTGCTCGTGGCTGATTCTGCCTTCACAAGATGCCTACGTACTTTGATGAATATCAAAGATCAAGCCAAAAAACGTAGTTCTGAGGTGAGGGGTCTGACCCTTTATATAGGCTGAGAAGCCTTAGAATTAAGGTAGGAGTTGGAGACTTAATAGATAAGTCACCTCCTTGAGGAAAGTTCTTGATCTATTCCTTATAGGAATCAGTTTCCATATAGAATTGGATGCTTTATAGGATAAGTCTGAAGGAGATATTATCCTTATCCAACTCTTATTTGCTGAGTTGTTTATTACCCTTAATATTAATTACGAAATTAATATTATAAATAGGGTTTGGGCCCAAATGGTGGGCCCCACGTTTGGACTATTCCGGGTATAATTAATACCATATTAAAGGTGTCTTTAAGGCTTACTTTTAGCCCATATCATTTGCCCCCCAACTTCTAGGAAAACTGATCAGGTTTTCCTTGAAGTTTTATCTGTCTTTCGTGAGACTTGGGTCAGGGCTTTGTACACTAGTGTTTCACGAATGTCGTCTTGATGTAAAGTGTGGAGCGACCGACACGTTTACGACGATATGCCTTATTCGAGGCTAAGCAATTTCCATAACTTTAGTTACAGAGTCTTTTTTTTTTCTTCAAGGAATTATCTATGAAATTCCTCGTATTTCCATTTTTATCCTATTATGGTACCTACAGGTATCAAAATTCCATGTCTGTGAAGATTAGCTGTCAGAAAATCAATTTTTATAGCAAATTTCGACCAGGACTGAGTATTTTCGATCAGAAATTCGACCAGGAATTCGACCAGGAATTCGACCAGGATTCTGGTCGAATTAAGGCCTTCTTTTTCTTCCTGATCGAAGAGATTTTCGACCAGGATTCCTGGTCGTTTCGACCAGGATTCTGGTCGAAATAAGGGTCCAATTTTGCTCTGGTCGAAGGGTTTTTCGACCAGGATTCCTGGTCATTTCGACCAGGATTCTGGTCGAAATAAGGGCCTCAGAATGGTTTTGGTCGAAAGGTTTTTCGACCAGGATTCCTGGTCGTTTCGACCAGGATTCTGGTCGAATTAAGGGCGTTTCCAACGCTTTGGTCGAAGGGTTTTTCGACCAGGATTCTTGGTCGTTTCGACCAGGATTCTGGTCGAATTAAGGGCGTTTCCAACGCTTTGGTCGAAGGGTTTTTCGACCAGGATTCTTGGTCGTTTCGACCAGGATTCTGGTCGAATTAAGGGCGTTTCCAACGCTTTGGTCGAAGGGTTTTTCGACCAGGATTCTTGGTCGTTTCGACCAGGATTCTGGTCGAATTAAGGGCGTTTCCAACGCTTTGGTCGAAGGGTTTTTCGACCAGGATTCTTGGTCGTTTCGACCAGGATTCTGGTCGAATTAAGGGCGTTTCCAACGCTTTGGTCGAAGGGTTTTTCGACCAGGATTCTTGGTCGTTTCGACCAGGATTCTGGTCGAATTAAGGGCCACTTTGGCTTTGGGCCTATTCTTATGGGGCCTGGTACTTTTCTTTTCAAAATGGGCTTATCCTCATAGTTGTTATTGGGCCCATCCGGGCTATTTGGATCCAAATCCAGGATTTATTGTCTATGACATTTTTTAAAAAATACCCATAATTTTCTTCAAAATATCTAAGATATTTTTCAAAGATATTTTCCTAAGAATGTCCTAGAATTGGGCCTTAATTTGGGCCGGTTTCATGGGCTTTTCTGACCTGTTACTGTAGGTTTCTTGACCGTTTGGAGGAATTTTAACCGGCTAAAAGATTGTATATAAGAGTGAGAGTGAAGTGTTCACTTTCTCATTCTTACTTCTACTCAAACACTTCACTAGAAATTCTCTCTGTAGTTATCTCTGTTTCAAGGCGATTTCCGGCGAAAGTTTTCTTTAAGCTCCTCCCCTTCACGGTGGTTTCTGGGTTTATTTCTTGAAGATACCTTCATTCCTTCATATTTTCTGGGTTTTCTTTGAAGATTTTCTTCAAATCTTCAAACTTTCTGGGTTTTTCAAGAGCTTCGAACCTTTCTTCAAGAGCATCAATGGAAGACAAAGCTAAGTCTCGCCTTGCAAAGATGAATTCTGCCTCCTCCAAAGGTACAATCACCATTCGCTCTTCTTACACATCTCTAGTAGATATGTTAAATCAACGTGGAGATGATTACCCCTCTTTGTCAGAATTAGATGCATATGACTGTTGTAGCTCTTATCATGATGTTGATGAAATCACTAGATATAACAAGCTTTTCAAAATTAAATCACCTTATAAACTTGTCCCAGCCGAGCCAGGTGACAGACCTTGTCACTGGAAACCCAATTCTTTGTGTGTTTATAGGGAGAGTCTAGTGGCTGGCCTTCGTTTTCCATTTCATGAATTCATTCCTAGACTCTTAGCTGATGTGCAAATTAGTCCATGTCAACTCCCGCCAAACGCGTGGAGAATTATATTATGTTTTATGGTTTTGTGTCTTCGACAACAACTCCCTTTATCAGTTGCTCTTTTTCGCAAACTTTTTCAATTTTACAATAGTCCTGCCACGAACCCTGGCTGGGTATATGTTAAGCTCCGTCCTAGAGTCCCCCCAATCTTTAATGGCAAGTCAATTCCTGATAATAATGCGGGCTGGAAAAATGAGTTCGCATACTTAGAATGGGATGGAGGTGATTGGGGCACTCTCTTTAGGCAGACATTCTCGAGAGTCTCAGATGGAAGTGCTAAGGGAATCGTCCTTAGTACCGAGGAACAGGCCGCTTATAATACTTTGACCGAGGCAGACGGTAGTTCTATTACCTGCCTAAGTCTTTTAAATGAGGAGTCTCTAAGGGGAGTAGGCCTTTCCAGAGTTTCTGAGCGGGGTAATTTTCTTACTGGTCTTTGCCATTTACTTTTTAATACTGAATTTATTCCAACTCTCTTTTTGGTCGTTCTTGCAGTTGCGAAATTGATTGTGGAGGCTGCACCCTCTCCTGATGAAGAGACGGCCAGGATGGTTCGGGCTAAGAGGGTTGCTGACCCTCGAGGGAAAAACACGGAGCCTCCTTTCCTGCGCCCCCACAAGGTCCATAAAGGGGAGTTGAGATATGGTGACATAGCTGGACTGGAGGGGAGCTCCCAGGTTAATGTCCAGTCGACGGTTTTCAGGCCTCCTTGGGGCTTTAGGAAGCAGGATTCTGTGGTGGGCTCTACGAAGCACTCCATGGATTGGTCTTTAAACTCGATCACCACCCCTGATTATAAGGACATGGTCCTTGGTGGAGGTATTGGGGAGTCAGAGGCACTCGGTGCTCAGGCTCTCGCTGTGGTAAGTCTCAAACTTTTTTCTTTCAATACCTTGACGGCTTTTAAGTTCATTACTTGATTTCAATGCTAACCTTTCATGCAGGCTAACGTCCATTTCCAAAGTTTGGTTCACAAAGCCAAAGCTTGGAAAGAGAAGTCTAAAGCTTTTGAGTCTGAATCTCAGAAGAAGACTCTCCATATTAATCGTCTGGAAGAGCAAATAAAGAAGAAAGATGAAGAGATGGTTGGGATGCATGCGGAGCTGGTCGCCCTGAGAGATGACAAGGAGAAGCATATTGATGAATATCTGGATTCAGATGAGTACAAGACTCTCATGGATCAGCATGATGAGATGCTCTTTCCTAGTCAGTTTTCTGATGGGTGGACCAAAGCCCTTGAAGCAGTTCTGAGGCAGCATCCAGGGTTATTCTTGCCTTCTGCTTTTCCTAGCCCTCACCTTCCCAATGCCTTGACACAGGGGCCTGGTTCCAGTGAAGAGCTGTTTGGGGAGGATGACGATTTGGTTAAGGAGCATGCTACTGCCACTACTTCAGCTTTGGATCCCGAGCCTACTCTAGCCCAGCCTGGTGCTGTTATCTCTGCCGACGAGGGGTCTACTACTGAGACTAGCTCTGAGGATGCTTCTCCTGCTAAGGAGGCCCCTAAGGCCCCTTAGGCTTTATTTATTTATCATTCGCCTTTCTGAACTCTGGATTTCAATCATTTGACTTAATAGCCTTCGGGCCTTTGTAATTTCTAACTTAACTATTTATGCAGTTTATTTCCGCTCATTTTTCTTGCCTTTGCTCATAGTTTGTTAATACTTTAGAACTTTTTGAGCACTTGGCCTCTTGGCTGGTACTTAAACTTATAAGTCGGTCCAACATTCGTCTTTCGTTTATTTTAGCAAGGAAGGATAACCAATAGGGAAAACAGAATAAATTCCATTATGCTGTCAAAGGACATTAATAAAATGGGTTCAACCCTTACATAGATACTCTATCAACTACTGGGAGCAACATGCTCTATAATGGTTTCATTCGAACCTTATTCCTAATAAATAGATAAAAGTTCAAGCCTTTATCAAAAGATCTCAAACATAATAAACTTTGAGGTTAACAGCATGCCAAGTCCGGGGCACCTCAACCCCATCCAAGGTTTCTAACTTGTAAGATCCTCGTCCTAACACCTTCCTGACCAGATACGGTCCTTCCCAGTTTGGTGCTAACTTTCCTTTTTGGCCAACTCCTGAGGCTTCAATCTTCCTTAGGACCATGTCGCCTTGTCGAAAAAATCTTTCTTTAACTCTTTGGTTGTAATGAAAAGAGGCTCTCTTCTGATACTCAGCATTCCTAGCATTAGCTTCATCTCTAACCTCGTCAATTAAATCCAGGGCAAGTCTCATCCCTTCTTCATTAGTTTCTGGCTCATATGCCTCGATTCGAGGTGATGCCTGCATGATCTCCAAGGGCACAACAGCCTCGGCTCCATAAGCCAGCAAAAATGGGGTTGCTCCAGTTGTTACCTTACAAGTGGTACGATACGCCCAGAGTATGGGCAGCAGTTCATCTACCCAAGTGTTCCTAGAGCGCTCGACCCTCTTCTTCAGTCCATCAAGGATAATTCGATTAGCTACCTCAGCTTGCCCATTGGCTTGTGGATGTGCCACTGAGGTAAAGCGGAGCTCAATCGCATTCTCTTCACAATACTTCTTAAACTCCTCATTATTGAACTGTGTCCCATTGTCTGTCACAAGGATTCGTGGGATTCCGTATCTGCAAATGATGTTCTCCCAGAAGAACTGGGAAACTTGCTTGGTGGTTATCTTGGCCAGGGGTTTAGCCTCAATCCACTTAGTGAAGTAATCAATGGCCACTATCAGGAATTTCCTCTGTGCTGAAGCCATGGGAAAGGGTCCAAGTATGTCCATCCCCCACATTGCAAACGGAATGGGAGAGTTGATAGAGGTCAACATCTCAGGCGGTTGCCTCACAATTGGGGCATGCTTCTGGCATCTCTCACATCTCTTGACATAGTTTTGTGCATCAGCCAACATCTCCGGCCAATAAAACCCTAAACGAATTATCTTGTGAGCTAGGGCTCTGCCCCCCAAATGTTGCCCACAGATCCCTTCATGAACTTCCTCTAATGCTTCCCTTGCCTCTAAAGGCCTTAGACATTTCAAGTACGGGATGACAAACGACCTTTTATACAGAATACCCTCAATCAAAGTATATCTCAACGCTCTTACTGAGAGTTTTCGTGCCTCCATGGCATTGTCTGGGAGCCAACCGGTCTCCAGGTGTGCCTTGATAGGATCAATCCAAGAGCCTCCTATATCAATCGGTGCCATTAGCTTTGCATTAATGGTTGGGGCCTTCAGGACCTGAAAGCAGACACTCCCAGCATAATTTTCTATTTCAGAAGAAGCAAACTTAGACAGGGCATCGGCCTTAACGTTTTCTTCTCTCGGGATGTGCTCAACATGACATTCCTCAAACTGAGACATAACAGCCTTCACCACTCTCAGGTATTTCGCCATAGTCTCATCCTTAGCTTCGAATTCACCGTTTACTTGGGATATCACAAGTCGTGAATCTCCACAAACTTTAAGGTTTTTGACCCGCATGATTCTAGCTAAACCCAAACCAGCTATTAATGCCTCATACTCTGCCTCATTGTTAGTAGTAGGAAAATCCAGCTTTAAAGCATACTCAACTGTGAACCCATCAGGGCTTTGCAAAACCAAACCTGCACCACTAGAATTTGTTTTTGATGCTCCATCAAAATAGAGCACCCAATATTCCTTTAGATCGGGTGTAAGTTCCTCTTCTTTTTTCTCTTGCCCAGGGGTAGTCATTATCTCTTGCCCCCCGACTTCTTGGTTGTTAATAGTACATTCAACCACGAAGTCAGCCAATGCCTGAGCCTTGATGGCTGTCCGAGGCTTGTATGTGATATCGAATTCTCCTAACTCAATCGCCCATTTAATTAGCCTTCCACTGGCCTTAGGGCTATGCAATATGTTCCTCAACTGTTGGTTCGTCAGAACTTGAATCTTGTGTGCCTGAAAGTAAGGTCGCAATTTCCTTGAGGCAGTTACTAAAGCCAAAGCAAACTTTTCTATGGGTGAGTAATTCAACTCAGCCCCATGCAACACTTTGCTTACATAGTAGATAGGTTTCTGGACTTTCTCCTCTTCCCGAATAAGGACAGCACTCAGGGCTTGCTCAGATACCGCCAGGTATAGATAAAGAGTCTCTCCAGGACTTGGTTTGGTCAATAATGGGGCTTCAACCATGTATTTCTTCAATTGCTCGAAGGCCTCTTGGCTCTCAGGAGTCCACTCAAAATTTTTCACTTTCTTCAGTGCTTGAAAGAAAGGCAAGCACTTGTCACCAGACTTGGAGATGAATCTTCCTAAAGCCGCTACCCGGCCCGTCAACTTCTGCACATCTCTTATAGAGCGCAGTGGTTCCATGTCTAAGATTGCCTTGATCTTGTCAGGGTTGGCCTCTATGCCTCTTTTAGAAACCATCAGACCCAAAAATTTGCCTGATCCAACGCCAAAGGCACACTTGGCTGGATTCAACATCATCTTGTGGTGCCTCAGCACTTCAAATGCCTCTCTGAGGTGCTTGATATGATCTGTCTTGACCAAGCTTTTAACCAGCATATCATCGACATAAACCTCCATGGTTTTTCCAATCAGATGGGCAAATATCTTATTCACCAATCGTTGGTAAGTAGCTCCTGCATTCTTTAAGCCAAACGCCATAACAAGATAGCAGAAAACACCAAAGTCGGTTATGAAAGATACCTTAGGGATGTCATCCTTGTGCATCTTAATCTGATTATAGCCGCTGAACCCATCCATGAAGCTCAGCATCTCATGTCCAGCTGTGGCATCTATCAACATATCTATCCTTGGCAGAGGGAAACAATCCTTTGGGCATGCATCATTCAGGTCAGTGAAGTCTATACACATCCTCCACTTCCCATTCGCTTTCTTGACCATCACTGGGTTTGCTAACCATTCGGGAAACTGAATTTCCTCAATAAAACCAGCCTCCAAGAGCTTATCCACTTCTTGCTTAATGGCTTCTTGCCTTTCCGGAGCAAAATTTCTCTTCTTCTGCTGTACTATCTTCCGATTAGGGTCAACATTCAATCTATGAGTTATAAGTTGAGGATCAATCCCTGGCATGTCAGCTGCTGTCCAAGCAAAAATGTCACTATTCCTTTGTAAGAACTCTATTAATTTCCCCTTCAGGGGTTCTTTCAAAGAGGCTCCAATATAAGTAACCTTCTCAGGGTCGCCTAGCTCCAGAGGGATAGGTATTAAGTCCTCCGCTGGCTTTCCCCGGTGTTCATCATCACGGACATCCATGTCTTCAATCGGGAGTACCTGCCCCCCGGTTCCGTCAGCTCTCAAAGCAGCCACATAGCAACTCCTGGCCATTTTCTGATCTCCTTTTTGTTCCCCAACACCATTCCTGGTTGGAAATTTGACCTTCATGTGATAAGTAGAGGCAACAGCCTTGAATGCATGAAGTCCGGTCCTCCCTAAGATTGCATTATACGTCGAGGCAGCCTTAATTACTAGAAAGTTTAGCATCTGGGTGGCCTCCTTAGGTTCTTGCCCTATTGTCATAGGCAGATGAATGGTCCCTTCAACCTTGGACTCAACTCCATTAAATCCGTAGATTGGCATGTTAGTCGGGGTTAGTTGAGAGTTAGTATACCCCATCCTCATAAAAGCATCATGAAACAAGATATCGACGGAAGCTCCATTGTCTATCAGGACTCGCTTTACTTCCGAGTTTCCAATTACTGGAGTTATGACCAACGGGTCATCATGGGGGAATTTCACCCCTTCAAGATCTGAATCATCAAAACCAATCACTGCCTCAGTCTTAGCACGCTTCGGGGCTTCTCCTGTGATGTGCATCACTTCCCTGGCATAAGCCTTTCGAGAGTTTCGGGTAGTGCCGGCCGCTGTTGGTCCTCCCCAAATCATATTAATTACTGGCCCTCGAGGCTGCGGGTTACGATTGCGATCGTTATCCCTCCTATCATTGTCTCTTCTTTCATAATCCCTCTTCTGGGTTCCACGGTCTTCACCTTTAGTGAACTTGTTTAACTTTCCCTTCCGGATTAAAAACTCAATTTCATCCTTCAACTGTCTGCAGTCATCTGTGTCATGCCCCACATCCTTATGGAATCTACAGTACATATCTTTGTTTCTCTTTTCGGGATCACTCCTGAGCGGTTTAGGCCAGCGGAAGTCCTTATCCTTCTCAATGTCCAACAAAATTTGGCTCCTAGGAGCGTTCAACCTTGCGTAATCAGAAAACCTTGACCCAAAACCCTTCTTAGGTGATGAATCAGAGTCCTTGCCAGTCCGGGGATACTTGTCCCTAGCGTCGTACTCTTGTTCTGATTTTCTTTTCTTCGAATCATTAGAGCCCTTGCCATTACCTACTGTGGTTTCCTTCTTAATGCTGTCCTCGGCCTTGATATATTTATCGGCTCTTCTTTGGAGTTCGGCCATGTTCTCAGGAGGATGTTTTGCCAAAGACCTTTTGAAGAAGAGGTCAGTGGTTCCGTGTTCCAGGGCTACCATGGCCACCTTATTTTCCAAATCGGTGATATTTAGCGTCTCCTTGGTGAATCGCTTGAGATAATCCCTTAAGTTCTCATTCTTCCCTTGCACCACATACATAAGGGATGCAGAACTTTTCTCATGAATTCTCCCACTGATGAACTGGCTGATGAAAGCAGCGCTTAACTCCTTAAAAGAGCCAATCGAATTTGCAGGTAGACGGCTATACCATCTTTGAGCCATTCCTGACAGAGTTTGAGGGAACGCCCTACACTTTAAGGCATCACTAGCAGGCTGTAGCAGCAGTGCGTTCGAGAAAGTCCTGACATGATTTGCGGGATCGCCCGTTCCATCATAGGCCTTAATGGTTGGCATCTTAAACTTCCTTGAGATGTGGGCATTCATCACCTCCTCAGTAAACGGAGGTGTGGGATCGTCAGGGTCCCCAAGTGGCATCAGATCTTTGGGGTTACCCCTGGGGGTTTCCACCCTCATAGCTTCTCTTGTTGGGACATCAGCCCTCTTTTGTCTTCTTGAAGACCTCTCCAAATCTATAACAGGAATCCTTTCTGAGATTGGAGGGGGTCGAATCAGACTCTGTCTTGCCTGTTCCCTTGCTATATCATCCTTCAACCTTTGGATCTCAGCCTCATGAGCCTTAATCCTCTCCTCAATCGTTTGTGGAGGCCCATCATGGATTCTCCGTGTTCTTCTTAGGGGTTCCTTGCTAGCTCGTCGCCTCCTTGGGGCTTCATCTCGATCATCATCCTCAGATGATGATGAATCATCAGTATAGGGACCCGAGTAGTCATCATATTCTCGATCCCGGATCTGTAAGGCGTGTCCGCTCGGTCCAGGTTCCCTTCGTCGAGGGGGATAGTTAGGCAGTCCATACATAGGGTTGGCGTTCAAAGGGAGATCCGTAGTGTGGATCTGTACCCCCGTGCGATCAACGTTACCAAGAGGAGAAACCACCATCTGGAGAGGGTTGGTTTCTTGGACGACCACAGAGTGAGTCCCCTCTACATGGGGAGTCGTCCCTGGGGGTTGAGTGGGCAGAGGTTGAACGACCGTCCCTGTTGATGGGAGTATTTGTCCTTCCTCAGTGACGATGAGCGAATCTGAAGTGGCTGGTTGAGCAGAGTTAAGGGGCACGGCCTCGGTTGACGTTGTCCTTCGTGTTTGAACCATGGTTGATGTTGTCTTCCCACAGACGGCGCCAAATGTTGTGGAATAAAAACTAGGCTACTAGTATTGCGGCTAGGGCATATGTATTTAATGTAAGGGGTGTGAGCTTCGTGCTTTAATGGCTGCTCTTGTGCTCGTGGCTGATTCTGCCTTCACAAGATGCCTACGTACTTTGATGAATATCAAAGATCAAGCCAAAAAACGTAGTTCTGAGGTGAGGGGTCTGACCCTTTATATAGGCTGAGAAGCCTTAGAATTAAGGTAGGAGTTGGAGACTTAATAGATAAGTCACCTCCTTGAGGAAAGTTCTTGATCTATTCCTTATAGGAATCAGTTTCCATATAGAATTGGATGCTTTATAGGATAAGTCTGAAGGAGATATTATCCTTATCCAACTCTTATTTGCTGAGTTGTTTATTACCCTTAATATTAATTACGAAATTAATATTATAAATAGGGTTTGGGCCCAAATGGTGGGCCCCACGTTTGGACTATTCCGGGTATAATTAATACCATATTAAAGGTGTCTTTAAGGCTTACTTTTAGCCCATATCAGATGTATTTTCATCTTTTAAAACTCCATAAATATTAGAAAGTTTAAAGAATATAAAAATGGGAATTTATTCTCTTTATATAATAAAGTTAGAATTTTGGTTCCAAATGAGAGCGGCTCAAAACGTATTTAACGGGAAGAAGGCTCACTAAAAAATATTGTATTAGCTATTATAATTTGATATTGATGTCATATTTTTTTTTTATCTTTACGGTTCGATTTTATGGATAAAAATTATTATTTAAGTCTTTATAATATATATTAAAGTTGGGATTTCGGTTTTAACTAGAGAGCGGCTCAATCGAAAGAATCGTGTTTAACAAGAAATCGATTCATTAGGAAAGAATATGTAATTAATAAAATTTAATATTAATATTATAATATAACGTAAATGTATTGAATTTTTTTAAAAAAATTGTAATGCCGCCGCGAAGCGCGGCTTTATCGACTAGATTTTTATGGATAAACATTATCATACAAGTAATATATGTAAAAGTTAGGTTTTTGGTCTTAACGAGAGAGCTAATCAATAGTAATAATTGTGTTTAACAAGAAAGCGGTTCATTAGATAAGACCGTATAAAAGATGTTTAAATATATAATTAATACATAATAAAATATTTTATTGGAAGTAGAATACGAGGACGGTGGAGACGTCTTATATGATTTTTTAAAACTATACATATTTTTTCCTAGAAATCCTTTATTTTAACTTTTTTATACAAGTTAATTATACTTGCATTACAAAAATATATCCATAAATGTAATATTATTCCTGTAACGAAAAGTCTTCGTATTTTAATTTTTTTTAATAAGTTAACATAACAGAATGACATTCCCAAGCAGAAACTGTAAATAAATACAAGAATATCTATAATATACAGAAAATATAATTAGAAAGTTTAAAGAATATAAAAATTGGAATTCACTCTCTTTATATAATGAAGTTAGAATTTCGGTTTCAAATAAGAGCGGCTAGAAACGTATTTAACGGGAAGACGGCTTGCTAGAAAATATTGTATTAGCTATTAGAATTTTATACTGAAGCCATAATTTTTTTTTTATTTTTACGGTTCGATTTTATAGATAAAAAATATTATATAAGTCTTTATAATATATGTTAAAAAGTTTGGATTTCGGTTTTAACGAGAGAGCGGCTCAATCGAAAGAATCGTATTTAACAAGAAATTGATTCATTAGAGAAGATTATTTAATTATTAAAATTTAATATTAATATTATAATATAACATAAATGTATTGAATTTTTTTAAAAATATTGTAACGCCGCCGCGAAGCGCGGCCTTATCAACTAGTTTATCAATAAATTGTTATTAGTTATCTAAATCAATTTATTCCGATTTTCGAAATTTGCACCTTGCTTAACATTAACAAATTCCTATTTTAGTAATTTAAGGTAAAATATTTAACACACACAAACACACTCTGGTGGGTGTTGAGAAGACTTTGGCAACGCGGCACAGCACAACTTTCCCTTTATTATACACACAACACAATTGTATATATATAAATCTCTCTCCTCTCTCTCTCTCTCTCTCTCTCTCTCTCTCTCTCTCAAGATTGAATCAAAAAATTGAATTAGGGTTGTTTTTTAACTCCCCCTCTACAGATCCTCATTGTAAGTGCTATCTTTCTTACTTTAAATCTCCCAAGTTTTAATTTTTCAATCACTTGTAAGATTCTTATACATATATGAAGTCTTGGGTAGTTTAAAGTTTTGATCTTTTTGAGTTCTTGAATTATTAATTAAAGATTTAATCTTGATTTGGGTCATTTCAAGATTTTTTTAGTGAATTCTTGATTTGGGTTTTTCTTGATTTTTGGTAAAGAATGTGTGTGATGTGATTTTAGTTTGAAGTGAATAATTTTTCAGTGTTTGACTTTGTGGGAAAATTTGATTAGGGTTGGATTAGGGTTTAGTGGATATGATTAAGCAGATATTTGGTAAACGAAAGACTTCGTCGTCTAAGTCATCTCCGCAGAATGATTCGAGTAGTGATGTTGCGTATTCGAGTATTAATACATTGAATTCAGCTGGTGGGGTTGTTGGTAATTCTACTAAGACTAGTTCTGTATCTGGGAAAGGTTCGAATTCTGCTTCTGTTGGTTCGAAATCGAGTAATGGGAATTATGCCCCACAGTTGTCGGGAGCTAGTGTTGTATTGAATCAAGGGAAGAAGGCAGGTCCTGGGGGTTCTCAAGGTGGTCAGGGGATGAATTTTGGTGTTTATGAAGCTTTGCCTAGTTTTCGGGATGTTCCTAGCTCTGAAAAGCAGAATTTGTTTGTTAGGAAGTTGGATATGTGTTGCGTGTTGTTTGACTTTAGCGATGCTTCTAAGAATCTTAAAGAGAAGGAGATAAAACGACAAACTTTGCTCGAACTTGTTGACTACATTTCGTCAGCAACTTCTAAGTTTAATGAGGTCACCATGCAGGAGATAACGAAAATGGTAGCCGCCAATCTTTTTCGAGCCTTTCCATCTAGTCATGATAACAAACTGCCAGATGTGTATGACCCAGAGGATGATGAACCGGCTATGGAACCGTCATGGCCTCATCTTCAAATTGTGTATGAGTTTCTTTTGAGATTTGTGGCTTCTACCGAAACAGATGCAAAACTTGCAAAAAGATATATTGACCATTCCTTTGTGTTGAGATTACTTGATCTTTTTGACTCGGACGATCAACGAGAGAGGGAGTACTTGAAGACAATTCTTCATCGTATATATGGGAAGTTCATGGTGCACCGGCCATTTATTAGGAAATCCATCAACAATATCTTTTACAATTTTATATCTGAGACTGTGCGACACAATGGGATTGCTGAATTGCTTGAAATCTTGGGTAGTATAATTAATGGGTTTGCTTTACCTTTAAAAGAAGAACACAAGCTTTTCCTTGTTCGTGCACTGATTCCCCTTCACAAACCTAAAAGTGTATCAATGTACCACCAGCAACTTTCATATTGTATTACCCAATTCGTGGAGAAGGATATTAAGCTAGCTGACACAGTAATTAGAGGTTTGTTGAAGTACTGGCCGATAACAAATAGTTCAAAAGAAGTCATGTTCCTTGGTGAGCTAGAGGAAGTTTTGGAAGCTACCCAGGCTGCAGAATTTCAAAGGTGCATGGTCCGTCTGTTCCGTCAGATAGGTCGCTGCCTCAACAGCTCACATTTCCAGGTATTCTGCAATATACTAGATTTTGGTCGGCCTCTATGCTTAAATCTAGATTCTTCAACTATGTTGTGGGTTCTTGTACATGACATCATATAGAGATCTTTCATATTTTATCTTATGTTTTTTGCCTTTCTCTTATAAGTGGGTTCCGAGTATGGAATTATTCTAGACGGTGACCACCATTATGTATGTTAATACTGAATCCTGTATAATATCCTTGCTAAACTGTCTTGTCTTATGTTCAGTTGCTGACTGTACTCTCAGTGAGCTATATTTCTTTCATTATTTAGTTAACGGCTGCTTTAGCTATGCGTATGATTAATGTTAAGAAATTTGATGGTCAGTGCATTAAATAATCTGTCACTATTTTTTCAATAGTACATCTCTTTTACCCGCCCATATCTAAAATGCATTGATAGTTTAAGCTTGTACTTTAAGTGGAGTTACATTTCTGTTAATGTAATATGATTTTGCATTGCACCACAAACTACCAACAGCGGGTCTTGAATTTAATATTGGAGATAAAAGGAAAGGGTTTTTCTGAAAGAACAGAAAGAGAAGAGAGAATTTTTAAAAGAAATTATTTTCCCAAATCAGATACCCCAAGTGGAAAATTTGGTGAGGAAAAGGAAAACAAGCTCATATATGCAGAAATCCCTTTTTCTTTTCTTTTTAGTATATGTGTCACTTCTTTCATATCCCCACTTTCTCTCATTCTTAAAAAATTGGGAACACGACAGAAAGTGTATTTAACCTTTACCACTCTTATTCTGTCAACTTCTTCCACCTTTCCTCTTTTCTCCGTGTGCTACTCAATCCAATAGTTTAACTGATGTTCTTTATTTCATTAATTAATTTGAATCAATTTTTATATGTATTTGATCACAAAATTCAAATATCCAGGCATATTTTGAGATAGATTATAAATTGATTATACTCTGATGCTTAGTAACTGGAGTGCGTCGAGCTCTCTTAATTGTGTGTTAGTGAAGTTTGGCCTCAGTCTCTGTGTGTGCGTGTTTGTACTTTTCTTGGACAGCTGTGAGCTTATTTTGTTATTAAAGCAACCTATTTAATTTTTTTAGCCCGAACATTTATTTTTTAGCTATGTAATACTGATTACCCTTCGAGCCTGTTTGGGGTAGCTTTAAGCTGCCCCAATCCGCTTTAAGTTGGCAATTGATGTGTTTGTGTACACTTAAATTTTTCAGCTTAAAGCAAGTTTTTGTTCAAAAAAATTAAGTACCTCCAAGGTACTTTTTTTCAACTTATTTTTTTTCTCATCACAAATTCTATATATATTTGAGTTACTTTTTAACTCGTATGTTATTCTTTGCAGATATTTATATTTTATACTTTTATTTTATGTTTAGAAAATATAAATTTCAATTTTTTTGGTCAATTTTTTTTAAATAAATTTACTTTTAAGTTAAATTAGCCAAACTATTACATTTAACTTAAAGTTAAAATTATCGCTTTTCACTTAAAGCGAATAAGTTACACTTTAAGTCATAAGTAACACTTTTTAAGTTAACCCAAACGGGAAAGTTGTGGGGGAGTGTCGTATTACGTCTGGTCAAATAAGGTTTTCGTTCATATCAAACTTCATCCGGATTATTATCTTGTTTCACCTAGAGCCGGCAATTTCGTACACGACACGAAAACACGACACGAAAACGACACGAAAATTACGGGTTTGGGTTGACCTTTACGGTACACGAACACGAAAGTACACGAACACGAAATTACACGGATGAATTTAGTGTCGGTTTTGGGTTTACCCTTGGGTACACGACACGAAACGAAAATACACGAAATAAATAAATATTTAAATAATTTTATTAAAATTATATGAATACATATTTTAAAATGATATTTTATATATAATTTTTACATAAGATAAATACAAAATAGTTTCAAATCTTAGTTTCACAATACTTAAGCACACTTCATTCCTTATGACATATTGACTTAAGACTGGACTAGTAAAAAATTAATATTTAAATATTTTTATTTTTATTCAAAAATTACACGAAATACGACACGAAACGTACACGAAATGAAGGTACACGAACACGAAACGAAACGAATCCTTAACGGGTCGGTTTTGGATTTAGCATTACGTACACGAAACACGAAAGTACACGACACGAAAGTACACGAAACGAACGAATTGCCAGGTCTAGTTTCACCACATATTCATGGGTAATTACATGATCCATAAATATATGTTGAAAATGTTTATTGTCATGACTTTCAAAGCTCAAAATAAAGTGCCATATTATGTAATTATGGTGTGGTAAATGACTGTCAAATGAAAGAGTTCGATAAAAATTGATAATAATTCTGATTAAATGGATATATAATTAGGCTGTCAATGGATTAGTAATTTAATATATCAGGTACTACAAACTGTTTAACAATGTTACCTGACTATTTTTTAATTATAAATTTATAATATATTTTTTTATTACCTTTATTATATCTGAGATGTGGTTGTACCTTCTTGTGCTGACCCTAAGCCTAATCAAATAAGTCCAGGGGTGTACAGGGGTCGGGTTGGCCGGGCTGGAATCAATTTTGTAACATAACCCGATTAATGCAACCTAGAAAATATCAATCCATTCAGTTACAAAATATACATATAACACATCCCTACTTAACATACAACCCATACCGACCCAACCTATTCAGATTGATATATTTTATTTTGACCCAGCTTGCCAATTTTTGTTATTCCTGTTAGATGGGCAAAAATAGGGCTGGGTTGGTTCGGTTTGATCAACCCATGGAGACCCCTAAATAAATCCATGCTTATTTTGTCGAATCACTGATGTGTGTCTGTAAGGTTTGAGATCACAATTTTTTGCACTTCTGCTTTTTCTATCAGAAGTATCTTGTATAAGCCTTTGCAAGTCCGTAATAATTTTTTTGTTCTATGCATTGGTTTTCGTTTTGTAGGTAGCTGAACGCACATTGTTTCTATGGAATAACGATCATATAAGGACTCTGATTACGCAGAATCGCAAGATCATATTGCCAATTATTTTCCCAGCTTTGGAGAACAATACCCGGAGTCACTGGAACCAAGCTGTTCATAGTTTGACGCTGAATGTGAGAAAAATATTTATAGATGCAGATCAAGCACTTTTTGATGAGTGCTTAGCCAAGTTCCAAGAAGAGGAAATGAAAGGAAAAGAAAAACTCGAGAAGCGCGAATTGACTTGGAAGCGCTTGGAAGATATGGCAGCGTCCAAGGCTGTAAGCAGTGAGGCAGTGCTTGTCTCAAAAATGTCTTCCGTGGCCATTGCCGCGAGCACAAATTCACCAAAGGCCACTAGTAGTTAAAGATGACGTCTCATGAAAATATGAGGAACCAAAATCTTCAGCTTATTGGTGACCATACAAGGTGTTCTGCAGGGTATGGAGTTCCAAGTTTTTAAGGTCCCCACTTCAGTTGTAACTTTCTAAATCTCTCTCCCTGGCAAACTTAACGATGAATGTGGGGTTCTGTGGATATATAAGCTACCTCTGTACTTTGTTTTTTACTCGGGTTCTTGGCCCATTCCCTTTTTGTCATGTCAGCAATGGAAGGTCTGTATTATAAGAAAACTGGTTCATAGAGGAAGCATCTTTTTGCGAAGTTCTGTTCTCTAATGTTGTTTTGTGTAATGTCACCGAAGGGGTTGCTCCTTTTTTTCCTAAAGCTTGTTCTGGCTTTAAATCCATTTCTAATGCTTGTATAATTCTTCATGCTCGATCTTGTCCATTATAACTTCAGAGTAATTTAAATATGGCATCCCAAAATGCTTACAAAAGAATGACCCAAATTGACTTCACAGCAAATTCCTAAATTTTGGGTATCTAATAAGTTCGTCTTTTAAAGTTTTTATAGAACTCTAATAATTTATGACCGATGAGAGAAGGGAAAAAAATATCCGACAATAATTTTATATTACTTTCCACAATCTTTCATAAGCATTAGCTTCTGCAACTTCATACAGAAGTATGTCTTCAACAAACATTTCCAATAACAGACAAGACTCCAGTGCAAACCAAGAAGTACAAACTATTCATCAGCCTTCACCGTATGCCAAAAACCGGTATTTCTCTTGGTAGAAATCATTGAAGAAGAGATCAGCCTCAAACCATTTAGGGTAACGAACCAGGTCACCAGCCACAAAACTCATGTAACGCTTACTTCCTTCAGGAACCACCCTCACCTCCCCTTCCTCTATGTAAACTAACTGGTCAACGTGCCAGTCCCAGGGTAACTTACACTTGCCAGTCTTCCACGTTGACCAACGAGACACCCCAAGTTCAGCCAGTCGTTTTGACGATACATTCTTTTCTACCCGTACATGGTAAAGTTCCTCCAATGGTCTCTCCATTTGCAGTGCTTTTACTCTATTACAGCGTGTGGAAGTAGTAGTAAATAATCTGTTATCTCTGCTACCTCCTTTTGTGGTAAAGGAGCTTAGTAATGGTTGCATGAACACACTTGCCATAGCTAGCTGCAATATCCTCGACCAGCCAAGACAATCTACAAAACAAACTTTTATAACCTCAGCACAATAAATATCTATAGTAACTTGTGATGTGTGAACCAATGCTTTCACGGTTCAAAATTATGCTATCTCACAACAGATACCAGAAAGTCTAATAAGTTACTCGCTGACAGATAAAACGTAATTAAAATGACGTGTTAATATCTTTCTAAAACAACTGGAAGTAGATACCAAATAAACTATCCTAACAACATTTATATTCAAGAAAAGGCTTTTTGTATCTGTTCCAAGAAAAATGCTTAGTTTCTAGACACTATCCTCTGTTACACAAGTAGTACATAATACAAGGTCAAAGATTTACCTGCAAAAGTCAGTAAATGACATGGTACACTATTTTAGCTGTTTTAAGGATGCCCAGTAGTTTAGACTTCTATTAAAAAGAAAACTACAGTCACTTACTTTGGAAGAAAATAAGCTAAATGGCCAGGGGACAAGTGCAACATGGCGCCGCTCCCATTTCAACTTTTACTTTCTTCTCACTATATGTATTGTCCATAATAGACTAATAAGGGTATGAAGCAGACCAAACAGACAGTATTTCAATCTTAAAGCTCAAATTTGTATTCGTAACAAAAGAGGAATCACACGAATCCACTACAGGGTATTTTTACTGGCCACACATGACATCTAACACTTAGTAATTTGCACAACAGATATTCTCTCACACACAAGCAGAGACCTTATGCTTTGCGCTACATTCACTAAAGAGATAAAACACAATAAACTTCATGTAGCTTGGGTATCTACTTACCCAGAAATCTATAGAGAATAATATCGTCTTCGCCCAAAAAAGACTACTCTGAAACCTCTCCCTAGTCTACATCAGTAAGAAAAGAGCTACCTCATATACAATGAGAACTACCTTCTTGCAGCTTAAGTGGCCACTGGCCAAGGCGGCCACAGTCTGCAAAGGCATCAGCAGAATTAAAAACAAACGAACTCTAAACTATTTCCGTGATATAAGTTCATCGTATTAACTATCTCCACCCCAAATTAGTTCACAATGACAGTTTACGTCGTATACATAGTTGTTGGTTTGTGAACTGACTGCATAGTCAGATGCATTAGCTCATAGCTACATCCAAATTTCTAGCATCAAGTTGATAGTAAAGATTAAATCATCAACCAGCCTACTGTAGTTACTTGAAACGCGGAGGTCTTTACAGAAACAACCTTTCCGCTTTTAAGAGTCAGGTAAAGTCTGCGTTGATCTTACAACCCTTAAGTGGGATAAACAAGATAAGTTTGGTTTAAATTTCGTATACCCATTTACTGTAATTGAGCATGAATTACATTTCTCTAATCATCAATCCCAAAACCCCTGTAAACTCAACAAGTAAAAGTTGTCTAGCAAGCTTACATATTTCAATACAATAAAATCTTGAAACATAAGGTACGATTATATACAGTTAATTTAATTTCAATCTTTATTATCAAATCAATACTTAAAATTAAAATTATCAAGCCGTTTACTGTACATAAACACCCTATCCAATTTTACAAGTGAGGTAAAGTCCGCGTACATCTTACGATCTACGAGTGGGATACACTAAATAAGTTTGGTTTGATTTAGTATATACCCATTTACTCTAATTTAGAGACAATCACATTTCTTTAATGCTCTATTCGAAAACAATATAAAGTATAAACTCAACATAAAAATTGATATAAGAAAATCTTGGAACATAAAGTATGAGTATACACAATTAATACAAAAATTAAAACATAAAGAAAGAGTAAAGATTGAAACTTTACCTCTTTGCAGTGAAATTGAGTGCTTTCTTGGGGTTTAATTTCACTAGAGAAATTGAGAAATGCTCTTAAAACCCTAGAACACTGAGGTTTATCCAAAAAAATCAACTGGGTTTGTGTGTGTATGTATTGGAGAAGATGATAGAGTCACAGGCAGTCACAGACAGACTGTCACTATACAGGGTAATTTTTATTAGTCAGTATAAATCTGAAAAAATCAAAATTCCTACTTGGTAGAATTTTTTTTTTAAAAAATATTAAAAAATTAACATATTTTTTTGATAACCCGATATCTAGACCAGTTTTCGAGCACCTAGTCCTCAATTTTTTTTTTTTTAACATATTTGTTAAAGTTTTTAAAAAAAGGGATAAACTTATAAGTTTGGACTTTGGAATGGACAATAGTGCTTAACGTGTCCAATATTTGTTCGCATGTTTCCCAAAACAATGATAAGCCCAGAGACATCCTCTTATGATCAAATGTTTGCCCAGAAAAAAGACCAACAATATTTATTTGTATTTAGCAATATTTTTCACTTAATTTATTATTCATCATGTTATTGAATCATCAGCTTCAACAATGCTCATTAAACAGAAATGGTGTTTTCCAGTACTATTCAGTTGCCACTTCACCTCTTCAGAAGAGACCAACCATCTTTTCTTTGCAAACAAAAGCCATTCCTTCAAGAACCCAAGTAATCATTTTTTTTTAACTCTATATGTTGTTGTTCTGTATTTTTAAATGTTTGTTTCAATTTTGCATGCGCGGAAATTTAAATACTCACACACCCTTGAGGCTCGGATTTTCAACCTCTTGTTTTCGGTTTGTGTGTATACTTATAAACTGATGAGTAGTTATTTCTAATGGTGTATAGAGGATAATGGAGAGTATACCTGTTAATGGAGAAGTTGGAGGTGCTGGCGGGGCTTACTCATATAATGCTTTGAAGAGATTGGATCAGCTCTGGTCTGGTATTTGCTCTGCTCAGACAGGTAAAATTTTGTAGTTCTAGTACTTTATCTTTGCTATTATACATAATGCTAGATAATGGTTGGTTTATGTAAATTCTCTATCTGTTTTCAGTAATTGATGAACCTAAGCAAGTAGTTTCACGTATCCCGGGTTTGTTTGGCCGGTCCGATTTGGCTGACAACGAAGTCGATACATTTGATGTGGTAGTTTGCGGTGGAACTTTGGGAATTTTTATTGCCACTGCATTGAGTTGCAAAGGTCTTCGAGTAGGCATTGTGGAGAAGAATGTACTGAAAGGGGTATAATGTAGTGAGAATATGTGACAAATTAACAATAATTGGATTTCGATGTCAGATGGTTGATGTTTTCGTACTTGCTAATCAGAGAGAACAAGAATGGAATATCTCGAGGAAAGAGATGTTGGAACTTGTAGAAGTTGGCATTCTTGAAGAGGAAGATATTGAAAATGCTACATCTGCAACATTTAATCCTGTATGTTTTTTAACTAAAACAAATTGTGAACTGTGTCTGAGACTCTGAGCGTAGACAATTGCATGTTCAGCATTAGACTCCTCTTTTTCTGAAATGTATGGTACGGTATCACTTCAATTATTAAAAAAATTCTTGGTGGTTAACATCTCAGAACAGATGCGGATTCGAGGGGAAGGGTGAGATTTGGGTCGAAAACATTCTTAACCTTGGTGTTTCGTAAGTCAACTATATGTGATGCATTTCTGTGCTTTATTTTCTTTAGTGCCGGAGTTTCTTTTAGAGGAATCTTGACTGCTCTTTTTGTTAATAGTTATGTAAGCAGTGTTTTGCACTTTCACATTTTTTTATGAGCCATTCCAGGAAATTTTCTCTTAACTTATGTAATTAACTTCCCTCTGCATGTCATTATAGGCCTTCCAAGCTAATCGAGATAATGAAGACACGTTTTAATTCATTTGATGGAGTAATATTAGAAGGTCTTGGCGTTTCTAGCATATGTGTTTACGATGACGCAGCTGTAAGTTACCTTCACCTACAAAACAAATACCTTCTACTGGTTGGTTTTATTATTCACTTGCAAAATTAGTGATACGTGGTAGAGTTGGAAAATGGTATCAAAAGAGATGAAGAATGAGTAAAATAGGACGGACAGAATCTATCCCTGCAATGCAAAGTAATAAAGCCCTGCAAATATAGCTGAAAGCCTTTGTGTTTTCCTTCGAAATAAGTAACACGGGTCAATAACTTTAAGATTACAGCATAACTAATGATCCTTTTGTAATAGTATTGTGTGAATATAAAAGGAGAAATTACAGTTATTTACATTCCTAAAACTTGGAAGTAATAAATCATAAAAAGAAATTCTCCTGCTTAGAGTACATTCCTAATAAACATATGTTTGATTTTTATGATGAAATTATAATTTACAGGATTATAATTCTTTGTTCCTTTTCAGTTAGTAATTCTGCATCAGATTCTGAGGATAATAATAAAGAATATGAGTCCTTTGATCATTAATATAAAGTATATGAATTTGGATGGGACTGTTTTAAATCTGAGCTCAATACAGTTGGTAACTCCATAGAAGCATCAGTCAAGATGTCTAACTAAGGCGAAGTAAGCCTATGAAGTTATGGAGTTCTTAAGTGCAAACCAAGTTATGTCCTAGTACATGGTTTAAGTTGGTACAATTGTTCATCTATGAACTTGTTCAATTGAACACCTTGATTTTATTAACAACCTTCAAAGAAGTTGGTGACACAAATTTTTAAATATAAATGAAGTAACTCGATATAACTTCAGTATCTGTTTCAGTGCCTTCTTTTATATTATGCATCTATAATACACTTTTTACCACAGATTTTGCAATTAGACAGTGGGAAGAAGTTGTCATCACGTCTCGTGATTGATGCAATGGGGAACTTTTCCCCAGTTGTGAAGCAGGTTAGTATTGTTAATTCTTTTTTTTTTCCCCGGTTATGATCTGTCAATTTTTTTGTGTAACATATATGATCTCTACAGATTAGAGGCGGAAGAAAGCCGGATGGTTTCTGCCTTGTTGTTGGTTCATGTTGTCGTGGTTTCATGGATAACAAGACAAGTGATGTTATATATGCTAGCGCTGAAGTAAAGCAGGTTGGGGGGTCACAAGTACAGTATTTCTGGGAGGTAATATTATACTTTAATATGTATTTTTCTGATCTATTTACAGGTGCGCTCTCAGTTTTTTAAAGCTAATTTGGTGTGCTATCAATTAATTTCCCAAGTGTAATTATTTACAATGGAAAAGCTTTTAATCCTTCATGCTAAATTTTCTGCCCACCCAAATGATTCCAGGCCTTCCCTGCTGGTTCAGGTCTTATGGACCGAACTACTTACATGTTTACCTATGTTGACCCTCAACCTGGATCCCCAAAGCTGGAAGAATTATTAGAAGACTACTGGAATCTTATGCCAGATTATCAGGTCATATGTTATCATTCAATCTACATTCCTCAATACTCAATCTCACATTACTCTTTAAAGTAATTGGTTTTATCTTTTTTTTTTTGTTCTATTATACTTATCTACTTATTTCTCATGTAGATCATTGGAAGTCATATTCTTTCGTAATAAAATATACAGGCAGAACTCATGTGTTGACAACATAAAGCCTAGTACTATTTTAGAGCCAAAGTAAGCAAGTAACTCTTGCCGGCTTGACCTGACTTTGCATAGCAACTTCATCCTACTAGCCAGTATAACTCTACTACTATGAATGAGTGTATAGAATTGATGGGAAAGTGTCTTTTATGTTATGTTAGTCAACTATGTTTAAACTACAATAGTGTAGCTTTTTTATTATCCTATGATATTACATTTTCTAATCACATTGTTCTCTCTTACTACACTTGTATATTTTTTCTTGTAATGGAAGAATATTCTTTCTCCTTTGGTAACACGAAATGAATGAAGAAGAGCACCAGTAAACCTTGTAATTTGGACTTTAGAGTCGGTACTAGTGATACTTAATTGAGAAGGTTTAACAATATGGGATTTTAATTACAGGGGGTGTCTCTTGATGATCTGGAGATTTTAAGAGTTATATATGGCATTTTCCCTACATACCGTGACAGGTGAAGATATAGTTTTTTTACGTTTCATAAAAACTCTTGTCCACAGACAAACTAAACAACACTTGCAATACTTGTCAAAAAAAAAAGGTACACTTGCAATAATTCACTTTGCAAGTTACATGTGTTATAAATCCTACAATACTAGCTATAATCTGTAGATGAATATTAGATTCTAGCTGTTCCTTGAACTGTCACTCACAAATACTCTCTGAATCTAACATATTCCTCTGTTTGCATTGGGGAGCATTCACTTGCAGCCCGTTGCCATCAGCTTTTGATCGTATAATACAGGTTTTCTATACTACACTCTCTGAAGCCTCTGCTTCTATTAGCTCAAATGCTATATGGCTTGCACAAATCTTACACATTACTTTCTGCAGTTTGGTGATGCTAGTGGCATACAGTCCCCAGTTTCCTTTGGTGGTTTTGGAAGCTTGACCAGGCATCTTGGTAGACTAACAAATGGTATATAGTTTTGCACAAGATTGCACACATTTATAATGTTTTTCTAATATATGCAATACTTTTAAGTATTTATGAGTAACTATGAAAGTTTTTTGTTTAACATCTCAACTGGATCCATCACTCGGGCTACTGGTATAAAAGTCTTCGTATATCTTCAAGAAATGTAGACATGTCACATGTAAAAACACAACCATGCTAATTTCAGATCAAATGCTTCAGGATATCGTTTACTAATTCTGCCTGAACCTTTTACATATAGAAGTTTCTGCATTGAGGCTCTCGCATGACAGCAGTATATTTTTTTCTATGAAAATATAGGGATATACGAAGCAATATCCAGCAGCCTTCTGGACTCAGACAGTCTTTCCCTCTTAAACCCATATATGGTTTGTGTTTCCTTGGTTTTTTTTTTATAATTAAAGTAACGTAGATCCCTCTGGTTATGCCTTGTGATTAAAATTTTATGTGCAGCCCAACTTGAGTGCATCTTGGTTGTTTCAAAGAGCAATGTCAGCAAGAAAGGAGTCCTCAGTTTCACCTGATTTTATCAATCAGCTTCTTTGTGCTAACTTTCAGAGTATGCAGGTAACGTGTGTCGCTGAGAACATCATTTCTGCGTAAAAAGTTACAAAGTGTTTATAACCAAACTAATATCACTCGTTTACTTGAATGTGCTTTTGACATATATGCACTTCACCAGAGACTAGGAGATCCAGTGCTTAAACCATTTCTTCAGGTCACTAATTCTTTCATGAATTTGTCTTTGCTCTTCTTTTTTTGACGAACTTAATTTTTTGAGTGGTTTTATGTATAAATATATATGTTCTGTTGTCTCCTCTAGTGACATCTTGTGCACAATCGTTGACTAAATTCTGAATGTGTGATACTGAACAGGATGTTATACAGTTTGGCCCTCTTGTGAAGACATTAGGGCTGGTTATGCTGACTAATCCTCAACTTCTTCCATCAATATTTAGACAGGTAATTATTTTGTAAACCTTTTCTCTCCTATTCCGTTTGTTTGCTTACCCTAGTTATATGATTTTAAAACGGATGTAATGTTTTGTAACGTAGAACTGAGACGAACCATAGGTTTACTGATGTAAAATTATTAGCACCTTTCTATTAATGCACTCTCTAGCTGCTGCCAAATAATGATGAATTTTACAGGATTTATGAGAACCCTCAGTTGAACTTTAAACATCCAGGCCATTTAAGTCGATTAAGATACCTTGATCCTTTCAAGAATAGTACTGTTTGCATCTATGATATTTTGATCCTCCAGAAGATAAATTTCTAAACATGTCGCTATATATTTCAGGTTGGCATCCCAGTTATTCTCGATTGGTTTGGTCATTTCACAATGCTGGGATACTACACATTTTTGTCAATCTTTATTGACCCAATTATTAGGTAATTATCTGCAGGCACTAACGTTCCTTCTTTGCCTAGAATGAAGGATTGAACTTCGTATACCTTAATTTCCCAATCCCCTACCCAAACGAATTATAGTGCATAGTAGACTTCTAATCAGTGTCATGCTTTGACAGTCCATCCATAGATACATTTCCAGAAAAAACGAAGTTTAAATGGAAGCGCCAACTTGAGGCTTGGAAATATGGAGCTGGTTTAGACTACACACTGAGTGCCTCTAAGGAAACAAAGAACTGAAGAAGCTATAAAGATGAATATGATGTAACTTCTAGCTAGCTTTATATTGGGAAAGGGAAGGAAACGAGACGCGTAGAATTTGCCCTGCTCTGTACTTGTCATTCGAAGGACACATAATTCGTGCAGGTGGAAAAGATGCTTTTTTGTATGAATCTAGATGATTATCAGTTTAATTATCGTAGTTGAGCTCAAATTTAGAAATCTGTCTTTGTACATTGGTTGATTGTCTATAAATATACAAATTTTTTGATACAACAATGTTTCTGTTATGTTAAAACATAGATTTAGTTTATAGTACTATACTAATTTGCGCAATTAGAATGTCGAAAGATGACTCGCAGACTTGGTCATTAGAAACAAAACAATGACTTGGTAAAAACTATTAAATGGATTCACTAGCAATGAAGTCAAAACGGTGGGAGTTATTGATATGCCGGTGTTGTTCGGATCGCCACCTTGCCAAAAATGGCTCATTGTTAAATTTCATATAGTAAATGCCATTTCAAGTTATAATGCCATTCGGGGGCTTTTAAACTCGGAACATGTCCTTAACCTGAAACCATGTGTGACTACCAACTCTGTTTCGAGTGGACATTCTTAAACCTGAAGTCTAATATCATGTTTGGTTAATGTCTGCATTTAACATTGTTAAACAGGAATTCTAATATCGTGTTAGATAACCAACTCTTCTGCTCCGGAATGGATTGTATACTAATTAAGCATTAACCTCAACTTTGACATTGAGCCACTATCGACTATTGTTAAAACAAATTCAAAAAAAGAGAAAAAAGGGACATTATACTTTACTTGCATTGCAAATAAAATGTCTATTGCTTTTGTGTGCGTGGGAGCTAGCAAACAGAGTGCCACAGACATTACGCATATAAACTCCTTGGATATTTTATCAAAATCAAATATCTTAAAAAATAAAATTTACATAATCTATTTTACCTTATTATTTTATTTCTTGCTAAATATACATATGAAATATAAAAAAGAAAATCTTAGCATTGAAAGATTTATTTTTCACAGGTTATTTTTCCACCCGTTGTTTTCCTAACGCTACAAAGCTGTTACAATTCTCAATTCTTAACTTATATGATTATGGGATCAATTATATTTGTATCAGTTATAAGTTTTTATCCCTATAAAAAGGAGGGCTGCAAAATCTTTTACTGAGTATGGATAGCCAGCAAAAGTAACAAATACATAGCTTCTGTTCTAATCAAAACTTGTCGTACCCAGCCTATTTCTCAACTAACTACATACACCTTTTACTTATACACATATTACTATTATCTGATTGATTGTTATTTGGAGCAACGGAAAATCTTTGTTGACATCTTCTATCGTTCGTGCACGAGAAAGGAATAATTTAATTGGTGTTGTACCGCTAAGAAGTTGCCGGAAAACCTTGCACGAGAAGGGGCACGATTCCTTAGACAGTGTGCTCACACGCCTCACTAGGCCATTTTCTAAACTCTCTTAATATAATCGATACTCTATACATTATTGCCTGCAACCTGTTTGTTAATTTGTTTGTAAGATTTTTTAAATTTTTGTAAATTAAAATTCCCCTGTTGCTTCTATCTTGTATGCTATCCTTGTTAATTTATACAACAATATAAGGAATCGTGATATCTTTTAAGTTCTTAATCTTTGTAATTATAAGTATAAGTTTTTTTTTTTGGTGTTTTGATTCTTGTTCTATAGCATATCAGAACTGAGTTAGTGCTTTATCGTTAACTTGCAAACAGTTAGTGTCATATAGTCTGGAACAAAACTTGTTGCCTGGTCTTCTTGTTAAACAAATCTGACCAGTAATACCTTAATGTTATTTGGTCACATATTAATTATTTAGTGCTTAGAATTGGTTGCGTTAAAAAAATTATTCATTGTTAACTTATTAAGTAGATTATTGAAGTTTGCATCTGATCTTATATAAACACATTCTGTCTTACTCTTTTTTAACATTTTGTAAATTTATTAAAATACAGTTTACATATTGATATGGCGGATACAAAAGATGATGTTCATTCGGTTAAACCAGAGAAATTTAGCGGCTTGAACTTTAGGCGTTGGCAAAAACAAATGAAATTTTGGTTAACCATTTTAGGCCTTACGAGTGTTTTGGAATATGAAAGTACTAATAAAACTTCAACTCCACCTACACAAACCGAAACTACAACACCGGCATCTTCTACTCCTACTAAGCCTACTAAAGATCAAGATTACCTTTGCCTTAATAGGATTCTTAGTGCTTTGTCGGATACCCTATATGATATATATTGTGAGTTTGATTCGGCCAAAGATTTATGGGAAGCCTTAGAAACTGAATATGGATTTGATGATGTGGGCATCCATAGGTTTAGTGCATCCTCCTTTTATAATTTTAAAATGGTAGATGATAAACCCAAAGGTGATCAACTCCACACTTTTCAAGATCATATTAGATATCTAGAATCCAAGGTTTCTAAATTTTTCGACGAATTTAAAGTCTCAAATCTTATTGATAAACTCCCTCCTAGTTGGTCTGATTTTGCTAGAGAGCTTCGTCACAACCAATCTTCAGTCATCCTTAATAATGCAATTGTGAAAGTCCGTATTGAAAATGAACATAGCCAAAACGAGAAGTCTAAAAATGAAATTGCTCCCAAAGTCAATCTTGCCGAGGAATCCAAAAATCCAAATCGTAGCAAACCTTTCTTTAAACCCAAAAATAGAAATTTCAAAAATAGTGGGAACAAATTTCATAATAAAGGCCCCTCAAACTTTTCTCAAAATAAAAACCGAAATCCTCCTAGGTCAAATGGTGGTTTTAAAAACAATCAAAGACATTGCTATGTTTGTGGAAAAACAAATCATCTAGCCGCTCAATGCTTCTACAAGAAAACTCAACCAACTCAAGCCAATAATCGGTCGAAATATGCTGCAAAGCATCAAGTCAACATGATCGAGGGAACTCCTTCTAATAATTCTTTTAGGTTAGAAAATTCTATTCCTTTAATAAATATGACAACCTATAATTCTAATGATTGGTGGTTAGATTCGGGTGCTAATACTCATGTGTGTAATGAACGCTCTTGGTTTTCTAATTATCAGGAATCAAGTGGAGGAGATGTAGTTCTTGGAAATGAATCGTTAGCTAAAGTCATTGGAAGAGGAAGAATAAATTTAGAATTTACATCCGGAAAAGTCTTAGTTCTCAATAATGTTCTTCATGTACATACAATAAGGAGAAATCTCATTAGTGGTTCAATTCTTATTAGTGTAGGCTATCGTATTGTTATGGATTCAAATAAAGTTGTAATTTCCAAGAATAATGTATTTATTGGAAAAGGTTATGTAAGTGAAGGATTAATAAAATTGAATGTTTCTCCCAATATTATTAATAAAGAAATCTCTCCAACTGTCTTAAATACCGAAAATTCATCTTTATGGCATGAAAGAATTGGACATGTAAATTATGGTACAATACAAATAATGATTAATAAAGGTTTACTCCCTAATCATAATATTAAAAAAAAAAATCTAAATGTGAAATATGTGCACAATGCAAACATACTAAGAAGGCTTTCTCTAATATAACTAGGGACTCTTCCTTATTAGATTTAATCCATAGTGACGTGTATGATAATGGTAAGGTTCTTACTAGGGGCGGTAGAAGATACTTTGTGACTTTTATTGATGATTACTCTAAGTATTGCTATGCATACCTTCTTAAAACTAAAGACGAGGTTCTAGGTTGTTTTAAGACTTATAAAGCCGAGGTTGAAAAACAAACTAGTAAAGATATTAAAATTCTGAGATCCGATAGAGGTGGAGAATATATGGATAATAAATTCACTCAATTTTGTCAAGAACATGGAATAATTCACGAAGTTACGACCCCTTTCACCCCACAATCTAACGGAGTTGCCGAGAGGAAAAATAGGACTTTATTAGATATGATAAATTGTATGCTTATTAGTTCTGGTGCTCTTGAAAATCTTTGGGGTGAAGCATTGCTCACTGTTTGTTATGTGTTAAATAGAATTCCTAATAAGACTACTAATATTACACCTTATGAATATTGGAAAAATAGAAGTCTAAAACTTGATTATTTCAAAGTTTGGGGTTGTTTAGCTAAAGTTGGAATTCTGGAACCAAAGAAAAGAAAATTAGGATCTAAAACAGTAGATGCTATTTTTGTTGGGTATACTCAAGGTACAACTAATAGGTTTCTTGTAATTAATTATGATAATCCCGATGTCTCCACTAATACTATTATCGAAGCTAGAGATGCAACTTATTTTGAGGATATTTTTCCCTACAAGACTAGGATACCAAAACAAGTTGATAGCTCTAGTTCTAATTCTACATTTGACATTCCCAGTACATCAACATCTTTAGATGAACCTAGAAGAAGTAAAAGAGGTAGGATAGAAAAAGATTATGGAGATGACTTTTTTGTTTATTTAGCTGAAGGTGAACCATCTTCTTATACGGAAGCTATGTCTTCACCTGATGCTCCTTTTTGGAAAGAAGCCATAGATAGTGAAAAGAAATCTATTTTAGAGAATAAATCTTGGTATTTAACTAACTTACCTTAAGGTTTTAAAACGGTAGGGTGTAGATGGATTTTTAAGAAAAAATTAAGACCTGATGGATCTGTAGATAAATATAAAGCTAGGTTAGTTGCTAAAGGGTATACACAAAAGAAAGGAATTGATTATTTTGATACATATTCCCTTGTAACTAGAATAACCACTATTAGGACTCTTTTGGCCTTAGCTTCAATTTATAAGTTACATATTCACCAAATGGACGTTAAAACAGCTTTCTTAAATGGTGATTTAGAAGAAGAAATTTATATGGATCAACCCGAAGGTTTCATAGTTAAAGGACTAGAAAACAAAGTATGTAGATTAATAAAATCTATATATGGTTTAAGGCAAGCCTCTAAAGACTGGTTTAAAAAGTTTCATTGTGTGATAACTGAATATGGATTTGTTTCGAATGAATTTGATAAATGTTTATATTATAAAGTGATTGGTGATGATTATATCATTATTTGCATATATGTGGATGATATTTTGATTTTTAGTAGAAGTATGTCCAACATTGTTGATGTTAAGAATTATCTTTATAGAAATTTTGATATGAAGGATTTAGGTGAGGCAAATGTAATTTTGGGAATGAAAATATTTAGAAGTGAAAAAGGAATTCATATATCTTTAAGTCATTCAATTGAAAAAATGCTTAAGAAATATAATATATGGATTTCAAACCTGTCTCTACACCTTATGACCCTAGCATAACTCTTAGTAAAAATAAAGACAACCCTATCTCACAACATAAATACTCCCAAATAATAGGTTCCCTTCTCTACATCTCAAATAGAACATGACATGATATATCTTACGCTGTAGGAAGACTTTGTAGATACACGAGTAACCCAAATCAGGAACACTGGACAGCTTTAGAGAGAGTACTTAAGTATTTAAAAGGCACCATAGATTATTCACTTATATATAATGGCTTTCCTGATTTGTTAGAAGGATATTCTGATGCAAATTGGGTAACAGATTCACATCAAGTAAAATCTACTTCTGGTTTTATATTCATGTTAGGTGGTGGTGCTATATCTTGGGGTTCTGTTAAACAAACTATAATTGCTAAAAGTACTTCTGATGCTGAGTTAATTGCTCTTGATACTACATGTATAGAAGCTGAATGGCTTCGTAATTTACTACTTGATTTATCATTTTTGTTTAAAACTGTTCCACCTGTTCATGTACATTGTGATTCTAGAGCTGTGCTTGACTTATTGGAACAGGAAACTGTTAATGTGAAGTTGAATAGGAATCTGCAGATACGTTACAAATCGATCAAGCGCTTGATGAGTGACTATGTGACCCTAAATTTTGTGAGGTCCGAAGAAAATTTATCTGATCCTTTGACAAAGGGTCTATCTAGGAAAAAGATCCTAGATTCATCGAGGGGAATGGGGCTAAACCCATAATTTGCATCATCGACAGTGGCAACCCTACTTGTTATATAAGTTCCAAGGGTAGAAACAAGCTGGATAGATGATTGCGTGAGAGCCTTCAATATATGGAGTCACACTCCTTAGAAGATGTACATTGATACATTCTTCTTCCCGATTCCTATGATGATGAAGTGCTCATATATTGAACGGTAAGGTTGAGTGTTTACACTCTTAATAAGTCTTAAGGCAGAATTTGCAAGGTACTTCTCCGTTCACTAGTACCTTTGAGGACTTACCTACGTGAGAGGAGTTGTGTGGCCGCAACTATGAGGTATGGGCTAATCTCTAAAACTCTCATGAGTCGGTCATTGCGTATGGCCATTATAGCGCAAGCCTTAACAATTGATTTTCTGTATTATGTGTGCTTTTGTCGAGGTTTGGTTAGAAGATTCAAGTTCCAGGCGTAGTCCACTTAGTTTCTTCAAACTGCGACAAATGTCACTAGGTGCGGGTTCCAAGCCGGAAGCTACTCGTATTGAATACATAATAAAAATAAGTTCCACATTATATTTATCATACTATATCTTTTATTAAATTTTATTTTTTTGGGGGGATTGTTGGATATTTTATCAAAATCAAATATCTTAAAAAATTAAATTTAGATAATCTATTTTACCTTATTATTTTATTTCTTGCTAAATATATATATGAAATATAAAAAAAAAATCTTAGCATTGAAAGATTTATTTTTCATCGGTTGTTTTTCCACCCGTTGTTTTCCTAACGTTGCAAAGCTGTTACAATTCTCAATTCTTAACTTACATAATTATGGGATCAATTATATTTGTATCAGTTATAAGTTTTTATCCCTATAAAAAAGAGGGCTGGAAAATCTTTTACAGAGCATCGATAGCCAACAAAAGTAACAAATACATAGCTTCTGTTCTAATCAAAACTTGTCGTACCCAGCCTATTTCTCAACTAACTACATACACCTTTTACTTACACACATATTACTATTCTCTGATTGATTGTTATTTGGAGCAACGGAAAATCTTTGTTGACATCCTCTATCGTTCGTGCACGAGAAAGGAATAACTGAATTGGTGTTGTACCGCTAAGGAGTTGCCGGAAAACCTTGCACGAGAAGGGGCACGATTCCTTAGGACAGTGTGTTCACACGCCTCACCAGGCCATTTTCTAAACTCTCTTAATACAATCGATACTCTATACATTATTGCCTGCAACCTGTTTGTTAATTTGTTTGTTAAGATTTTTTAAATTTTTGTAAATTAAAATTCCCAGAACTGTTGCTTCTATCTTGTATGCTATCCTTGTTAATTTATACAACACTCCTTGCCAATCAAAACATAATCAGTATTAAAGTAAACCAAACCAAACATGGAGAAGTTCCGGAGAAGCTTCTTAATCAGATCCTAGCACTTGCTGCGACAACATGGGTATATTCAAGTATTCAACTGGGAAACGTTTTTTGGGAAGCAGAAACAACAACAAGGAGAAGAACAAGAAGAAGAAGCGAAGAAGCAACATGTTATTCCTATTACTACTAAACAACAAGAACAAGAAGAAGAAGACGAAGAGAAGAAGAGGATGAGCCCCCGAAAAAGAAGAAGCGTGTTACTCAAGAAAAAGAAGAGGGCTTGAATTCCTCAGATAGGGGCCAGCATGTTACTCCAGAAAATGAAAAGCGAGTTTGGGGCCGGGGCTCTGACAAGGAGATAGAGATGAAGCGTATTACTCCACCTAATTTTCCACCTACTGGTGGTACTCAATGTGTGGTTTATGATTGTGATGATCCATTAAAATTTACTCGTGTTGATCCCAAACTTGTTGGTTTTTGTAACATGGCACTTGAAAACTACAATCACTACAATAACCACAAGTGTTGGTATTATTTACGTTTGCTAAAGGCTGAGACGACTACTATTAGTTACGTTTGTGATTACGAATTCATCTTCGATGTATCATTGTCCCATGAGGATGGTCATCATAAGGGACCGCCCTTCAGGGCAAGGGAAATCTTTTCTAGAACCATATTTGGTTATCATAGATATATTTAATGTTTAATCTCGTTATAGAAATCTTTGCCTTTTCTTTTATCAAACATTTTTTTTACCATTATCCAAAGAGTAAAATCAAACTAGACATTGCTCTATTTCCCATTAATTGCAGTGTTTAATTATAGTAATGAACACACAAGTTTCTACATTCTCAAAGCTTTTACATTCGTGCTAGACCAAACAATCCATGTCCGACTATAAACTTGTACAATTTCAATGTGTCATCCCCTTGCACAATTTGATCAAGATCTGTCCCTTTGTATGTTACAAAGGACGATTAATCAAGTCCAACAACGGGTTTTCCAACAAGCCTTACAAGGGGCTCTAGAAACTCTGAGCAGTTGTTTAAACAACGAGTTACATTTACGTACTATACGTGCCAATATTGGCATGTTGGGGGCAATAACCGATTAGTCTTCGATCCTAGGTATTTTTTTTTAATACTGACTTCCTGATTGTGTTGAACATAATTTGATAGAATATATTTTATATATATTTTAGATGATTTTATTCTCATATTTATTGTGTTTTGCATCGGAATTATTGGACTAGATGGGTTTATTACGTTGTTTGGGCCATAACTTGAGTTCCAGAGGTCTGTTTTCACCGATCTTACAGTCCACGCGAAGCTTGTGGAATTTTCTTTAATTAAGAGGTGGTCCAGTAAGCAAAATCCAACTGGAACATCCCGGAAACAGAGGAGAACAGACAGCTACGAATTTTTTATACAGAATCCTATTCGGTTTAGAAGATTGACTTGTAAATTTAATAAATTATGAAAAATACTTTTATTAAGAGATAGAGATCAGGTTTTATAAATAATTTTTTTTATTAGAACGGGGGAAGAGAGGGGGAGAGATATATGTACTTTTAACAAAAGCTAGGGTTCTTTTTCTTCCTCTCTTCAATTGTAAGCACTTGCTAAGCTTGAATTGATTGTTCTTCGTTAATACAAAGTTTAAGGTATTCTTTACCATCTTGTTTATTAGTATATGTTTTACATGGCTTGTTTCATTGCTTTTATTGTTTTTACTTCTAGTATGAGTGAGTAGTTTACATCTAGGGTGTAAAGGGGAGCCATGTTTGCACCATGATTATGCTTTAATTTGATTAGTAGTTTAATGGGTAAAGAGTAATTCTAATTGATATGTTTTAATACTTAATTTGTGTAATTGGCCAATATCATGAATTAATTCTATGCAAATAGGAGTAATAGATCGAGATTTTACTAATAGAGGCACACATACGATTAGCAGAATTGAAAGTGGGTGCGAGAGCATCATTGGATCTCTGAAAGTGTTAATACTTGAGAGAGATTAACAATTACTTTAATTACTTGACCCACTGAATTGCTATACTTTCATGATTTATTTGGTGTAAGCATGGTGAACCTGAATTGCCCTAGACCTTCAGTTAATTGATTTAAAACATATTTAATATGCATTGTTAATTAGTAAAAATCTTCAACACTCGTTTTTCTCTAGGAACAATTTATAATAATTAGATTGAAATTCTTGAAACTTTTCTCCTTGTGGATTCGACCCGTACTTCATCTACAAAGGTTTCAACAACTCTGCACTACTATTAAACATCAGGGAGTCACCACAGACCAGCTGAAAGTCATGTTGTTCGGATTTTCTCTTCGTGACAAAGCTCAAAAATGGTTGAATGATATCAACTTAACCGAGTGGGATGTAATTGCTCAAGCCTTCTTAACTGAGTTCTTCCCTCCCAACAGAACTGACGAATTGATTGACAAGATGACGGGTTTTAAACAAGAGTATGGAGAGTCTCTTAGAGATGCGTGGGAAAGGTTTAAAGATCTTCAACGTGCATGCCCTCACCATGGTCTTGAGAAGTGGTTTCTCCTTAAACGCTTCTACAATGGTCTTGACCATGAAACAAAAGGTACAGTTGATAATGCTGCAGGTGGTGTATTTTTAGATAAAGGAGTTGATGATGCACATACTTTTCTTGCAAATTTGGATGCCTATCACTTCAATAGCCCGAGAGCACCCAAGAAGGAGGGTAAACTTGAGGTGGATGCTTATTCTCTTTTATCATCTCAACTCGCTGCATTGACTCAGGAGATTCATTCATTGAAGACTACGCAAACGTCTCAGTCCTCTACTCCTCCTATGAGCATTAATGCATTGTCATCCATGGCTCCTATGAATACTCTTGTTTGTGAAGTCTGTGGCATTCAAGGCCACTTCGTTAATGGTTTTACTATATTACCAATACATTGGTGGTTACAATAGTTCTACTCATGTAAACACAGGATGGAATTCTGCAAAATTTTGGCGATAGACATTCACTCCTAGGGCTTGCTTTTCCCGAGGTTACCTTAGGTAGTATTCCCGAGGTTATAAAAAAATAATGTAAAATAGGGCTATTTTTATAAATACAAGGGGGCATATTCAATTATTACAAAATTGCCATTAAAATATTGTATTGAAAACTAACATTATCGCAGGTAAGTTTTCTGAGGTAACCTCAGGAACATTATTCTCTTCGCTCCTAAGCTTCATAAATTTCTCGTTTTTTAATTTTCGTTAATTTTTTAATTGGCTATTACATCACATGTACAAAAAAACTTATGTATTTTTATCTTGTTTTTGCTTGTTCTTCTAATTACGTGATCCCTCTTATATATTTGAGACAGAGCATCTTCTTTTCTGTTTTACTGCAGTGCTAGTAGAATTAACCGGTTAAAATAAAATTTAACATTATATGTATTGTTAACGTTCAGATAAAAGTAAAAAAAAAGAGCTTTTTTATAAATATATTGAAAAAAGTTTTTTTTGCAATTTTACTTTTGTTAAGAAAATCTATTTGTAAATTTACGATCTTAAATGCAAAAATAACTATTTTATTGCAAAAATAATTGATATGGGTGAAAAATAATCCCTAAAGACATAATTAATATAATATTTATTGGCTCATAAATAAGGCCCGAAACCATAGTTGGGCATTAAATTCATAATTAATGATTAAGCCCAAAGAACAGCCCAAACCGGGGACGCCCGATATAAGCTTGTTTCTAACATGGGCCTGATCCATAAATAAGGAACGTTCTAGAATATCCCAGGGATAAGATGTAGCCTCCAAGACACCTAATTCGTTATGAAAATAGACTCCTACAAGGAAGGAGTCTAGAACCTTCTTCAAAGGCAGTGGCTTGCCCATCAAGTCTCCGAATCCTACTATAATTCTAAGGCTCTCGCAGCCTATATAAAGGGCCTGACCCCTCATTCTCAGAACTACGTCTTGGCTTCATTCTCAACTATGAGATACGTAGGCATCTTATAAGGACCCGAATTAGGTCAGGAAAACGCAAGCGCAGCCATTAAAGCACGAAGCTCACGAACCCTAGCCGCAATTTAACAACCCTAATTTTTATTCCACAATATTTGGCACCGTCTGTGGGAATACAACATCTAACACACGAAGAACAACAACCGAGGCTGCTCTTGTTACTTCCGATCCACTAGTCATCTCTTCCGCTCCACCCGTTGTTACGGAGCAAGGGTATGTACCCCCACCAACAGAGACAACCACTCAAACTCAAGTTTCTCAACATATAGGGACGAATCTCCATGTTGAGAGAACCTTACCAGCAGACGTCCACCCGGGACAGGAGACTAATCAACTTCAGATGGTAGTCTCTCCACTAACTAGCCGTCCCCCGCTCTCAGGAGTTCAGATCTCCACCACTACGCTCCCCGTAAGTACCAATCCGATATACGGGTTGCCTAACTATCCCCCAAATCGAAGGGATCCTGGACCAAGCGGTCACGCCCTGCAAATACCTGAGTCGTATCAACCACCCTATATTAGGGGTTTAGCCCCTCCTGAGCAAAAACTGAGATTGCTAACAGGAATGGCTAAATGTCTTCCATTTTCACACTCTTAGTATTAGTGTCAATGAAGGCCACTCAGTTTACTGAGCAGGTGCTATATAAACACATAGTCACTAGGATCACAAGATAAAGCCTTAAGGTCATTACTTTACATTTTACACACATGTGCATTTGTCATAATTTAATGTAATATTATTGGAATATTTCATCCATAAACCAGTGTCTAAACTTTATGAAGGTGATATGGTGATAACAATAAAAGGTTTGACTGCAAGTCTGCACATTTTTGGTGTGCTAACAATAATACTCTAGACTTGAATGCTTTAAGAGTGTGATTACCAATGGTGATATAGTGAACTCCACATAAATGCTATTCTGCTCTGTCTTGGCAGTGAGTATTAGGCTTTTTCAACGGGTCGCGGTAGATTAGAGTTCTGATTTTCAGGCTGAAACTTAAGCACATGAGTGCAAAAATAAATAGCAAATGCACGAGTTGAAGAGTTGTTCTCCTCTGTTAAAATCAGTGTTCTGAAAAGCGCATTAAGCGACCGACTAAGCGGAAGCGGGTCTTAAACGCCTCGATTATTGTATAATCGGATTTTTAAGCGTTTCATGCGGATCTATGCGGATTTAAGCGGATTTAAGCGGGTTTAAGCGAAATTAAGCGGGATTAAGCGGACTAATTTAAAAAAATTAAATTTTTATTTATATATAATTTTGTAATTGCGTTTATTATTGCGATATTATTTATTTTAATATTTATGTCGTTATAATTGGTACAAGATTGCATAATCATTATATAATTATATATGATTATATATAAATTCTATGGAGTACTCAATTAATTGGAGTACATATACATTTTGCATTCAAAATTTTATAAACTTTATTATTTTGCAAAGCTTATTACATTAATATCACTATTTCATCGAAAATCTTGAAAATTTTGTATGTTTTGCCAACAAAGTATTGCAAAACTAATTGTTCTGCGAAACACATTTAGGTTGCCAAACATATATGTTTTGATTGCAAAACATAAAGGATTTTCAAGATGAATATATTGCAAAATATACATGATTTTCATGATTATCAATGAAATTATGATATTCATATAATAAGGTTTGTAAAATAATAAATTTTAAAATATTTTGAATGCAGAACATATATGTACATCAAGTACTCCAATTAAATGAGTACTCAATATAACTTTTCTCTACACACATGCATATAATTATATATATATATAGGGTGTGGCTCAAAAGAGAACTCTTTTTTTGAAGAAAACTAAGGTACTAATCCTAACCATTGGATGTATTATAATCAATGGCCCCGCCAGGGGCACCCACACACTAATCAAATACACCCTCACACACACAATCCCACCTAATCCCCTCCGTTTTTAATTTGATTTTTCCCGTCAATCGATGATATTTTTTTAAAATCTAATTTCACCACATTTTTCTCCATCTCCCAACGATTAGTTTGCATACCATATGTGCTATATTTTAATTTAGTTTTCTAAGTTTTCTTTTTAAAGGTGTTTTCTATATTTTAATATAGCACATATTTTAATATGTGCTGTATTTTAATTTAGTAAGTATATATATATATATATATATATATATATATATATATATATATATATATATATATATATATATATATATATATTTACTTATTTATTTACGGTCAGCTTAATAATCCGCTTTTAAAACCGCTTAAGCACCAGAAGGTGGTCTTCCCACTTAGGTCCGATTTACGCTTTTCACAATATTGGTTAAAATAGATGACCAGTATAGAAGTCTCCGCTAACAACTTAAGATTATCGTAGAGTTGATCTTCTAATGTGATACCAATTTATTTATTTTTATGAATAAGATCTCGAGTTCATTTCTCAAGGGTGATATTATACACTTTATTTAAGACATGTCATTAGATGAGAACGTCGGAATTTCAAAATTTATTTAGTGGTTTCTTCTAGTATTTCTCTTGCTAAAATATCTTTATTAGGGGTGATCATAAACCGCACCAAACCGCCCGCACCGCACCGCACCAATCCGCACCACACCGCGCGGTTTTTATTTTCTGTGGTGTGGTTGCAGTTTCAAATTTTGACAAACCGCGCGTTGCGGTGCGGGTTGCGGTTTTAATTTTCTGAAATGCGGTTCAAACCGCACCGCACCGCAATATTATATAATTATATATATATATATATACATATATTAATTAATTATATATATATATATATATATATTAATTATATATATTATGTTAGTATTTTGTTAATGATTTAAGGAATAGTTTGCAAGCTATTTGCTTCGTTAGTGCCTACTGCCTAGTAGTAGTTTATTTTAGTGGCTTATGATGGGATTGTACTGATCAATTACATCTTTCTCTAGTTTAGTATCATAATATATTTCATACTACAGTGTTTGTATTTAATTAAGTGTTTGTATTTAATTAAGTCTGTAGTGATCATAGTGTTCTATAAGAATTAAGAAATGTGGTTGAGTAAGAACTTTAAAAATTAATTTCACATGCATGAAAATTAAAATTTTATATTTATAATTATTTTTATCGAAGTTGCAAACCGCAATAAACCGCACCACACCGCACCGCATTTTCGCGGTGTGGTTTATGTGGTTTTAAAATTTTGCGGTGCGGTTGCGGTTTGGAAATTTGACCAAACCGCATGCGCGGTTTAGTTCGCGATTTTGGGGAAAAACCGCACCGCCCGCACCGCGATCACCCCTAATCTTTATGATCTTGGAGGATTGCCGCTCAACACTCCCATCTAATTTCAAAATCTCAAGAAGACAACCTTGTAATAACACTTAAACACACATTCTACTACCTTTAACCGGATTGCTCATTCTTGCAATGAGACGGACAAGATAAACAGAGACGAAAAGAACATACACAAAGAAGACAGCATTTCTTTCCTCTCTCTTAAGCTTTCACTGCTTTAGTTTTTAAAAAGTTTCATTAATCTTGTGGGTTTCTTTTTGAATCTTCACCTGACAGCACAATCAAAAATACTGTTAAAAATGCAAGTTATAATATATTTGTAGTTTTCTTTTTATTCTTGATTACTTACAAGTTACACGCATTATTTAAGATTAAACAATCCAAACGACCAAACCGACAATGATATTCAAGTACAAGTGAACATTAAGAATCAAACATGTGGTGTGGCAACCACCAAGAGAGGGGATTTTCGACGAAGACTAATGCCAAATACACCAGTCATGTCCAAATCCTCAAATCTTTCCCCATCAGGCAATTCGATATCAAACTTGTGCACAACATTTGCTAGTGCAAGCTCATTAACAGCCATTGCAAACTGGATCCCAGGACAACCCCTTCGACCGGCTCCAAAGGGAAGATACTCATAGTGAAGGCCTTTGTAATCAATAGGACTATTCAAGAACCTCTCAGGCCGGAACTCCTCTGGGTTGTCCCACAATGAAGGGTCTCTTGCAATTGCCCATGCATTTATCAGTACTTGTGTCCCTGATCTTATGTCATACCCCATTAATTTCAGATCCTGCCTTGCTTCTCTAGGAACTAGTAATGGAAGTGTAAAGTACAATCGCATACTCTCTTTCATTACTGCTTTCAGGTAGTACATTTTGACTAGATCACCCTCTAAAATCTTTGATTTGCCTTTGCCTATTTCTCTGACCTCGTTCTGCAATTTGAACATGACTTCCGGATTTTTTATCAGGGCTGCTATTGTCCACTCCAAAGTTGTAGATGTTGTTTCAGTTCCAGCAGCGAACATGTCCTACAAAATGTTGTAAACGACTAAACTAGTTCTAAATTTTGGATGCAGGAATTAGTATTCACTTATTTAGAAGTAATGTGTAAGTGATGAAGGTTAGGTTACGAAATTAGAAATGTTATTCTCTTAGTGACATGAATAAGTGGTGGAATCAGATGGCAAGGAAAATTTTGCATATATAATTAAGTGCATAACAAATTTTGACTAGTTTCTAAGACTAGTTATTGTGGAAGAAAGTGTGAGAGCAACATGCACTTTCAAAATCTCGGCAGGAAGGATATTTTTGAAGCAAGTGTGAGCCCAAACACTATGCAGGAAGGAAAATTCTGCAATAAGACATCTAAGCTACATAAATTTTAGATGAAATCTACAACATTTAGCACGAACAATAACATATTTTAGATAAAATTTACATAGTACTAACAATAACATCAAGCGGTTGTAGACAATTCAATTTTTATCAGAATTTAGTACTAACTACAACATCCAAAGGGTGTCAAGACTGCCTTCAGTTATATCTAAGTAAGAGAGAGATATTGTTACTTACCAGGATGATAGCTTTAATACATTCTCTATCAATAGAAGAACCAGCATCTGTATTCTGAATCTCAAGCAAAATGGATACAAAGTCTTTGTTTACACTACCATTATTCGATGCAGTAGTACTTGGCTGATCTCTAAGAACACCTTCCAGAAAAGTATCAATCTCATTGGCTGCTTTCTCCACTTCTCCCTTCAATCCACTGAACCAATCAACCCAACCGAGCAATGGAAAATTATCTCCCATGCTGCGGGAATAACCTAACAACTTCATTATTTCCTCAAGTAATATCTTGTATGAATTCCCTTTATGACCACTTTCATATTTCCTTCCTAATGCAACCCTGCAGACTACATTGTTTGTTAGTTCAGCTAACAGATCGCTCAAATTTACTAATTTTGAATGAGGACATTCAATATTTTGGATTAAGAGTGCAACTTCTTCTTCTCGGACATTGTGAAATGAATGAACCCTTCTGCTACTTAAGAGCTGAGTAACACATGCACTCTTTACTTGTCTCCAATATTCACTATAACGAGCAAACGCCACGTCCCTTCCGTTATAGAAGATTCTACTGGCGACACTTGAAATAGGTCGGTCAGAAAAAACGAGATCATTGGTTTTCAAAATCTCCCGAGCCGCATCAGCTGAGGAAACAACAAGAACAGGTACACTTCCAAACTTAAGTAGCATTAATGGACCATACTTTTGAGCCAAGGCTCTAAGTGAAATGTGCGGGTCTGGACCAATTTGATGAAGGTTTCCAATTATAGGAAGTTTTGGTGGAGAAGGTGGCAAATTTTTTAGAGCTGTTTTTTTAAGTGTTAACCATTTGTAGAGCAAAATTGTGACAAAAGACAATGAAAGAAAATATAGGAATAGGGGACATTGCTCCAGCATCTTCATTGCTATTGTTTGCCCATTAAAAGAGCTAAACGCTACATATATATAGAGCATATTAGCAAGAATATGTGGTCTCATTTAATCTGTATATATACAAGAGGATAATTCTTTTTTAAATATAAAAGGGTCCAATACTAATACTTATTTCAAACTTTTTTTTTAAGTTGCTTGTACGCTCATACTCTCTGTGGTGGAAGGATTTTAAAAGAGGTGGAAGTGGAACCAAAGATATGTATAGCTAATATTTAAAAGTCAGTCGAGACTTATAATAAAATTTCCCCTAAATTTTACCTCAAAATCAACAGTTGGAAAAAGGAAATGAGCTGCAGCTAGCCTAGGCTAGCTAGTCTTCATCTGGTTCTGTCGCTGCACACTACGGTTTGATGAACAAAGCTAAGATGCTGAAACATCCCAGATTTTCGGGATATCAATCTAAAAATGAAACTAAAATAAACCGAATTTTTATTTTAAATAATCCAAAATTTCTCGAAAGTTGTCAAATTCAATATTTTAAAATTATCAAATTGAAAACGCGGTTCCTTAAATACAATCAATAATTGTCTAACAAATAATCAAATTTATCTCCATATAAAATGATAAATTTTATTGCATAATCAAATCACACCAATTCTACGACCAAAACTGAATCTGAGCACAGCAGTAACAAGGGCAGAGGGATAAAACTGTAACATGCGACGTGGCTTGAGTTGTCTAGAAACATGCCTTTCCAATCAAATCGTCCCTAATAATGTTCAGTCGTTAATGTTGTAAGACTCAAACTCTAGCCTGACGTACAAGAATATGATTTTACATGCACATCCGGAACAGCATTTTTAGAAGAAACTTAAAATAAAAAAAATTAGTTCACCGATTAAAACGTTATTAATGCAGAGTTGTAAATAAATCTGGAGTGAAAAATCAAAATATCCACCATTTAATTTCAGTTGCCCAAAATACCTACCGGGGGAAACCTCCGTCTTTTTTACTCACGGAACATGCATGTGTCACATGCGTACACCATACACGCATATGAGACATGCGTGTCCACGCATTGTACCAATGCGTATAGCTCATTGGTAATTTTCTTTGTCAAATGGACAACGCATTGGTAGCATGTGTATGGTTCAATAATTTTGAATTTCACTTTTTTTTAGCAAAATTTTGAATTTTACTTATCTTTTTATTTACAAATAAAATTTTTTTAAAAAAATGGAACTGTTGAACCACAAAGGTTAACCGTTGAAACCCTGAGGGAATACAGATAAAATTTAAAATTTTAATAAAAAAAATGAATCCGGTGGCCTGTTTTTTAAACGCTAACGGGTTTAAAAATCAGGGTAAGTTAGGGTTTAGGGTCTAGGGTTTAGGGTTGTAAACAACCCTAAATCCTAAACCCTAAATCCTAAGTTCGTATACGGTTTATTCGTTATTTCAAATATTTCTAAACCCAAAATGTAAACGTTGAACCCCAAAGTTAATTATTGAAACCGTAAGTTTAATTAAAATTTTAATTTTAAACTTTTAATAAAAAAATTGAATCCGACCCCTAAACCCTAAACTCTAAACCCTAAGTTCGTATACGGTTTATTCGTTGTTTCAAATATTTCTAAATCCAAAATGGAAACGTTGAACCATCCGATACTTAGTTTAATTAAATGACCATCGGATACTCAGCATTTTTTTTAAAAATAAAAAGCTATACGCATTAGTATCATGCGTACACCATAGTAAAAGAAAAAAGAAAAAACTATATGCATTAACTTAATGCGTAGACAGTGGAGATTAAAAATAAAAAAACAAAAAAAAACTATGCGCATTATTATAATGCGCATATCATAGACATTTAGGATGACTGCTCACACTAAACGATATTTTGGTCGATAGGATGCTGAAAAAAAAAGTATTTTGGGCATTTTCTCATAAACGTGAGTCTCGACTCTTGCTCGACTTATGCCGACTTGATATTAGTTAAAAACAACTTGAATCGACCTGAATTTTGAAATCGGGCGAAATGTAATTTTCATCAATAATTTTAGTGGAGCCCAACTAAAAATGGAATAAAATTGTTCCCCCAAAGATTTTTTTATATATTTTATTCAACCAAATTCAAATTGTGAAATAATTCAAATGTTTCGCACACAAGAAGAATAATAGGAGTAAAACTTACACGTAAATCACAAACATTTGTTCTTTCGTTCTACACCATTTCATATCAAATTATAAAAATAATATCATTATTATCTTAAACTAGTCGATAATCCGTGCAAAATACGGATCGTGATCAATTATTTTAAATTTATAATTTTTAACTTTTTTAATTAAATTATTTATCATATTATTTTGATTAAATAATTTAATGACATTTACTTACTTTGATACTATTTTTTTTAAAAAACCCATGTTTCTGTTGATCATATTTTAATTATCAATAATATTTATAGGGTCTGGATTAAGAAAGAATCAAATACTAAAAGAGAACCGAAGAACCATTATTAGTCATTGGATTACTTTTAAATTAACTATCTAGATTCAGTTCATTTTAAATAATTTTTGTAAGAATATTTGTTGGAAATAAAATCTACACTATTAGTTCAATTAATTAAAATAAAGAAATTTAATTAGGACTCATTTATTAAAATATTGTAATTTTATTAATATTTTTTTTTCTCACTTTACTTTTAGATGATTTTTTCAATGTTTTCAATTTTCTTTCTTCAAAAATTATAATTATTTTATTAAACTTATTTTACAAAAAAATACTCCCCGAAATAATAGGGTTCCACTGCAGTTGCTATTTTATTTCGTAGTAAAAATACAATATTTTGCTACTGAATTTCAAAGTTTTGCACACAAACTTAAAAGTTTTACAACAGAACTTGTTTTTTTTACAAAATTCTACGACTAAACTTACCTTTTTAACAATATTCTGTTGCTGAACATTATTATCTCATATTATATTTATTTTTAATGTTTTACGATTGAATTAAAAATTATGCATCAGAATTTTAAAGTTAAACACATGAATTCTAAAGTTGTGCAAGTGAACTTACTTGTATTTGAATATTCTATTGTTGACCATTTAGTCTCATATATTTTATTTATATCATAACCTGAGTATTTGGTGTATGATTATAACTGTCAATCAAATATGAATTATCTATAAATTATATATCTTGTGTTTTTGGACAATTTTGCCCCTGATCTATATAAAATAAAATATTGAAGCCCAAGTTGTATATAGTACTACATTCTCGATTTTTATTTCAATTGTTAGTTAATAAACTCTTAATATATATGAAAGGCAGAGTGTATAAACTTGTAACACTATAACTAATGTAACTCAAACTAAAGGAAAAGATACTTAACCAGAAGACAATCAAGAACAGGAAGTCACAAGAAATCAACACTAAATGAAGACAAGGTAATTGATACAATTTAACATGCTAACTATGATCAAGCCAAGAAGAAATCATTGAGAGAAGTTCAAGTCAAAGTTGTTCATGCCTCGATGATTTGATTAATCAAGAATCAAGATCATAACTATCAGTATCAACAAGACCAATTGATTTCAAGTGAAGAAGAAGGAAAGCAAATATTGGAAAGCCAAGTTATTCAGTGAATATGGTAATTTATTCAAGAAGCAGAAACACTATCAAGACTAGTCACTTATGAACCAGACCAGTGCATCAAGTGTCAGGACATTGATAGCAAGTTTATGTCAGTAATAAAGAACCATGTTCAAGAGCTTGTTGAAGAATAAAGAAGACATGAAGATATCACAAGTTCAAGATGTGCATTGAAGTTTCAAGTTGAAGACCAGAATATTTTCTAAGTACTAAATGTTCTGGATGGCTAAGTAGAAATTCTCAAGTAGAAGTTCTACTTAGGAATTTCGAGATAGCCAAGTAGAAGTTCCACTTAGGAATTTCGAGATAGCCAAGTAGAAATTCTCAAGTAGAAGTTCTACTTAGGTGCAGCTTCAACATGACACATGGCATCTTCTGATTGGCAGATTTCCAAGCTTTCAAGATAAGGCAAGAACTATGTGGACATCATTGGGCCACGTACATCTTAGTCTTTGAAGACTACAGGACATAGATTACATGTAGTATAAATAGAAGTACTAGTGTAATGTTTTAGTTAGAGAGCAATTCTAGAGAAAAACACAAGAGAAAAAGAGAGAGTGCATTCACAGAGCTTAGTATCATTCACTTCTCTCTCAACTTCTGTTATACTTTGTAATGAATGTTGTAGCAACCCTTTCAAGTTATATATAAAGAAATATATTCCTTGAATCTGTGTGTTCATTTATTGCATCGTTTTTATTGCCTCTCATATTCGAAAAGTTGTATTCACCCCCCCTCTACAACACATTTGGACCTAACAATTGGTATCAAAGCTATATGTTTAACATACAAAACATAGATCCTTGTGTTGAGTAGAAGAATCGTGAGTTTTCATTTTTCAGATCTACTTTTCATTTTCTCGAAAAGTGTGTTTTAATTCGTTGGTAGTGAAAACTCATCTGAAAAATTATTTAAATACTCCAGGTGTGATTATTTAGCTTGGGTGTATTTTAATTAATTTTTGTGAATTTATCTGGGTTAGTTCATATTTGGTGTTCTTGAGTGTTCATCATCTGTTCTTATCAAAGAATACAACCCAACAACTTTTTGATCTCCTTTTCAATAGTAAAAGAATAAAAAGGTGGTTTTTGGACTTGTTGATTTATTTTATTCGGCCGAAAGTAAAAGACATACTCAGTACCTAGCATGTGGGTTAGGTGGGTTTGGTGAGTAAAGCATTCAAAGTCAAAAAGTGTTAAAGTGATAATATTGTTTATTCAATATTTAAAGAAATCTGCAGAAAAATTATTCTAAGGCAAAAATTTCTACATAGAAGTTCTACTTGAGAATTTCTACATAGAATTTCGACTTGGACAATTTCTACTTGGTGATTTCGACTTGAGCAAAATTTCTACTTAGAGAAATTTCGACTTAGGCAAAAGTTCTACATAAATATTCTACATAGCCTAGTCTTGGGTACTTAGAAATTTTTAGTGACCAGAATTGAGATGGCTCCTAAAAATGCATTCAAGATCCCAATGTTCAACAAAGATCACTATGAAGAATGGGTTTTCAGAATGAGACTATATCTAGAGACTATTAACCCTGAATATCTGGAAGTCCTTGACAAGGGTAAATTTGTCCCAATGGCAGTTATTCCTTCACATACGGAAGGAGGAGTGGTTATACCACCCCGGTCTGAGCCCAAAAAGGCAGCGGACTTTTCGGATGCTGATAAAGAGCAAATAGCTTTGGATACTGCCGTACGACAAACCTTGATGGAATCTCTTGATCATGAAATGTTCAACATAGTCAAAGGTTTGACTACAGCGAAGAAGATTTGGGACAAGATAGAAGTTGTCATGGAAGGATCTGCAGAGGTCAGAAGCAACAAAACACTCATACTCAAGATGGAGTATGACACCTTTAGAATAAGGAAAGGAGAAGGCATAACAGATGTCTACCTACGATTCAGTCAGTTGGTATTGGATTTGAATCTGAGAGGTGTGACTCTCCCCATGGTTGAAACAAATACGAGATATCTGAGGAACCAGCCAAAAAGCATTGAGCATAGGGTCTACGCAATCAGAGAAACCAGAGATTTGCATACAACTTCTCTGGAAGAGTATTATGGAATATTAAAGACCTATGAGCTGGAAACGCTTCAAGATCAAGCATGGGACAATGATTCAAAGTCAAAAGAAAGTGCATCAGGATTAGTTGCTGATGAGGAAGAGTCTAAGAAGGCAATGGTTGCAGCAAAGCCTAAATCATCACTTGCACCACATCAAGTTGATAATGATGACGAGTGCGCATCTGACAGTGATGATGACTACTACACCCAAGAAGAGCTGGACAACATGGACGATAGTGTCGTGGCATACATGGCAAGGAAGTTCAGCAACATGAGATTTAGAAAAAGCAACCGACCACAGAGAAAATCTTCATCTTATTATCGGGCTGCTAAGGGTGGTGGTAGTTCGTCAGGCTACAAAGGAAAAGGCAAGAATACTAGCTACAAATCTCCTTTGGATTTCAAAATGAAATTCAAATGCTACAATTGTGGTGAAGCTGGACACTTTGCCTCGGACTGCAAAAAGCCTAAACAGACTTATCCAAAAGAAACATTTGAAGCTCTCAAAAGCAACTATGAAGCACTGTTGAAGGAAAGACATGGAAAACGAGCTTTATTGGTGACAGAAGGAAGAGCTTGGGATGATTCAGATGAGGAAGACGTTACTCATGTAGCGAACTTTGCGCTCATGGCTGAGACATCAGAGGAACCAGAGGTACCAGTTCTGACTCTTAAAGTAGAAATGTCTATTGATGATTATAAAGAACAGAACGGGGCTCTTAGTGAAGAGATCTATATGTTGTGCAAAAGCCTAGACTCTTCTCAAAAGGAACAGAAAACACTTGTTGCCAAATGCAGAATGCTTGAGGCAAAAGTGGAAGAGCTAGAGGCTGCTTGCACTGTAGATACTTCTCTAAGAGACTTTATTAAATCTCTGGAACATAAGCTTGTCCTTAAGGAAGAAGTAGAAGCATGTCTTAGGAACAATCTAGCTGAGTTAGAAACTAAATGCGAAGCTTACAAACTAGCTGCTAGTAAAGTGTATGTAGATAATGACACATTTAAGAAGATAACTGGAGTAGGTATAGGGCTTGATTATTCTGACCTTCCTAAGAAAGAAGGAAAGAGACCTATTGACCCTAGTTCCAGTGACCTTAAACAGGAAACACCTAGAATTCTTAAATCGGCTGTCAAACCTATCTACAAACATCTTGTTCCTAGAATAGAAGAAGAAGAGACTGAATTGATAGCTAGATATGAGATTGAGATGGAAGATCGCCAGAAAGAACAACCTGTAACTCCTATTAAACAAGTGAAAATCAATTTCCCTAGAGATGAATCTAGACTGGGATTAGGAGCTAAGGCTGTTAAACAACAAGGAAAGAAAGAAAAAGGCATAAAAGAGGTTAAGGCTGAACGAATAAAGAAAGCATGTTATCATTGTAAATCTACTGAACATCTTTCTTATGCATGCAAAGCTAACATGAATGTTCCTGTTGCACATGCCATGCCTACCACACATACAATGAATAATCTGCATCAGAATCATGCACAGTGTGGTCAACCTAACTGTATGCCATGCACTTTTAATATCATGCAAACTTTTGTGCATTTAATGAATGCATCTAGCCAGTCATGCTCAAATACTGTTGCTAGTTCAAATATCAAGAAAAAGTATGGTAGAGCCAAGACTGTCAGTCCTCCTAAAGTTAGGAGTGACAAACCTTCTCCTAAGACTGACAAATCTGTCAAGTCTGAGAAAGGAAAGGAGATAGTCGAAAGCTCTAGTAATATGAAGAAAAGTGCATCTCCTGTTGTTAAATCTGTTGATTCTCGATCTTATCGAAAAGCCGGGCCCAATCAAAGTTGGGTTCCGAAGAATGTCTAACCAATCTGTCATTGCAGGGCATTAAGCAGAATAGAAATAAAGTTATATGGGTGCTAGACAGTGGAGCATCGAGGCATATGACTGGAAATAAGTCCCTGCTTACAGAGTTGGTTATGAAGGCTGGCCCTTATGTTACCTTTGGAGATGACAGCATAGGTGTGACTAAGGGATATGGCAAACTGAAAACTGGCAATGTCATCATTGAAGATATTTCCTATGTTGAGGGACTAAAGCACAATCTGTTGAGTATAAGTCAATTCTGTGACAAAGGTTACGAAATTGTCTTCAACAAGAAAGGTGTCTCAATCACTCACATCAAGGAAGGCTCACTAGCTTTAAGAGGAGTTCGAAAGGCAGATCTTTTTGTTGCAGATATGGATTCAGCAAATCAGGATGAGGTCACCTGTTTCTACAGCAAAGCCTCGGATGATGAAAGCTGGTTATGGCACAAAAAGCTATCTCACTTAAACTTCAAAACGATGAATGCTCTCGCAAGGCGAGAATTGGTGAGAGATCTACCTCAAATGGAGTTCGCTCCGAAAGGACTCTGTGAAGCTTGTGAAATGGGAAAGTCGAAGCGAGCATCGCATAAAAGCAAAGAAATTTCTAGTATTACTGAGCCTCTACAACTTCTTCATATGGATTTGTTTGGCCCAGTGAATGTCCTATCTTTGTCTAGGAAAAGATATGCTTTGGTAATCGTGGATGACTTCTCCAAGTATACATGGGTATTGTTCGCAATGACGAAAGACGAAGTACCTTTCTTAATCATTGATCACATCACTCAAATTGAGAATGTTTCAACACTTACTGTGAAGACGATTAGATCAGACAATGGCACTGAATTCAAAAACGCAGTGCTAAATGACTTCTGTGTATCTAAGGGAATACGTCGTCAGTATTCAGCCCCGAGAACTCCACAGCAAAATGGAGTAGTTGAAAGGAAGAACAGAACTTTGGTTGAAGCAGCAAGAACTTTGTTGTATGATTCAAAACTTCCTTTGTATTTCTGGGCCGAAGCAGTGAGTACCGCTTGTTACACTCAAAATAGAACCTTGATCATAAAAGATAAAGAAAAGACACCATGTGAGCTAATGAACAACAGACGACCAACAATCAAATACTTTCATGTCTTCGGAGCAAAATGCTATGTGCTTATAGATGATGAAAATCTAGGCAAGTTTGCAGCAAAAGCTCGTGAAGGAATCTTTGTTGGTTACTCTACAGACGTGGTGGCAGCTTATAGAGTGTTCTTGGTGAATGATCGAAAAGTGACGGAAAGCTACAACGTCAGATTCGACGATACCAAACTCTCATCAATTTCAAGAGATTCTAGTGAACCTGAGTCCCTAAAATTTCAGAATCTGGACTTAGAAGATCTTGAAGATGAACCTGAGTTGGTTGTTCCATTAAATGTTCCAAGCGTACATGAAGAACCTGAGTCTAGTGAACAAGCTAATTCTACAAGATCAGGAGAGACTTCTTCAGTACCAACCGGCAACAACTCAGGGGGAGTAAATAGCAGCTCAAGGACTACTGTTCAAGGCTCGAGTCGAGTTGACTCTAGTTCTGTAGGAGCTGGCACTAACTCAGGGGGAGTTAGTGAAAATATTCAAAGTAGTCAGCACCCCAACTCAGAAAGTCAAGCTGAATCATCTAGACAATTTCCAGGTGAACGGGTATGGAATAGAGACCATCCGTTTGAGTTAATTATTGGTGATCCAGATGCTGGTGTGACTACTAGAAGAACTGCAAGAGCTGACATGGCTAATATCTCCTTATATTCTGGGTTCTTATCCAAGCTTGAACCTAAAGAAATAGAAGAAGCTCTTGGCGATGCTGATTGGGTGATTGCAATGCAAGAGGAACTCAATCAGTTTGAAAGGCAGAAAGTTTGGAAACTGGTACCCCGACCAAAGAACAAATCCGTAATTGGAGCTAGGTGGGTATTCAGAAATAAACTGGATGAAAACGGACTTGTAACACGAAACAAGGCTCGTTTGGTTGCAAAAGGTTATTCTCAGCGAGAAGGAATTGATTATGATGAAACCTATGCACCAGTTGCAAGACTTGAGGCAGTCAGGATGTTCTTGGCATTTGCAGCACATAAGAACTTCAAGGTATTCCAGATGGACGTGAAAAGTGCCTTCCTGAACGGAGAGTTAGAAGAAGAAGTGTATCTGGAACAGCCGCCCGGCTTCGTTGATCCAGAACATGCAGATTTTGTGTATCTACTCTTCAAATCTGTCTATGGCCTCAGGCAATCCCCAAGGCGATGATCAGTCAGAGAAAAGATGGTATCTTTATCTGTCAATCCAAGTACGTCAGAGATTTACTCAAGAAGTATAATCTAGAAGATGCATCAGCAGCTAAGACTCCTATGGCAACAGCCACGAAGCTTGATGAAGACAAATCAGGTAAATCAGTTGACATCACAAGCTATCGAGGTATGATTGGCTCACTCCTCTATTTAACTGCAAGTAGACCAGATATAATGTTCGCAACTTGTTTATGTGCAAGGTTCCAAGCGGATCCTAGAGAATCACATCTCGTAGCCGTCAAAAGAATTTTTAGGTATCTCAAGGGCACACCAAATCTAGGGATTTGGTACCCAAGAGATACAGGTTTTAATCTTATTGGCTATTCGGATTCAGACTATGCAGGTTGCAGGATTGATAGGAAAAGCACATCTGGTGCTTGCCAATTTCTTGGCAGAAGATTGGTGTCCTGGCAAAGTAAAAAGCAACATACAGTATCTACTTCTACTGCTGAAGCTGAGTACATTGCTGCTGGAAGCTGTGTAGCTCAAATACTGTGGATGAGGAACCAATTGAAGGATTATGGCATGGAGCACAAGAAAATTCCAATCATGTGTGACAACACAAGTGCCATTGCCATAACCAACAATCCTGTAGATCACTCAAGAACCAAGCATATTGACATCAGGTATCATTTCATAAGAGAACATGTCGAGGAGGGGACTGTGGAGCTACATTTTGTGCCCACAATGCAACAAATTGCAGATATATTCACCAAACCTCTTGATGAAGTAACATTCAATAGGTTGGTTGGTGAATTGGGAATGCTTAACACAAGTTAGTAAAGCCTTCTATCTGTAAAATCCATGTTTATGTTTGTATGTGCAAGCTAATCAATCATTATGTGCTTAGACTTTAATATGCCTAATTAATGATTGTTATAGGTTGCATATAGTGTGATTTTGCATGAATTCATTGTGTTTTAAGTGTCTTTTATAGCACAAATCTGTGAATTTATGCTTGTTAGATTGCATGATCATAGGGGGAGTTAAATTCATAATAGTCTAAATATTGCATGATTTTTAGATGAATTTACCTGTGTTTTTTTTTTCATGTAATTAGAGGCCTTAGAATTATCAAGGAATGTTTTAATTATGTCATATATTAAAATCCTTGAATTGATATTTATATTAATTTGGCAAAATTAATTGTTGAGTTTTTCAAAGAAAAATTGTCAAATTATTCTAAGTATCTTCAAAATTTCGAGTTAGTCTCTATCTCGAAACTCATGTAGAAATTCGACGAATTTCGACTTGAGCTTCCAGGGTGAAGTTTTGAAAATTCTAAGTCTGGGAAGAATTTCGAGTTAGTACCTATCTCGAAATTCATCTCGAAATTCGACTTAGAGTTCGAGTTCGAGTTACCAGTGTGCCTAGTTCTATCTTCAAAATATTCGAGATAAAGTCTATCTTGAATTTTATCTCTAAGGTTGAGATGAGGTTTCCATAAAGGGAATATTTTGAAAAGAACTGAGAATTAACTTCGAGTTAGTCTATCTCGAAATTTATCTCGAAGTTCGACTTGATGTTCGAGATAGAGTTCTTAGTCTATCTCGAAACTCAACTCGAATTTCGACTTGGTGTTCGAGATAGAGTTCTCAGTTAAGCTAAAGGGAATTTTTCGAGTTACACTCGTAACTCGAAACATATCTTGAATTACCCTGGACTTTTTGATTCAAGGAAGTATTTTGGAAAGAATTTGAGATTAACTTCGAGTTAACTTCTATCTCGAACTTTATCTCGAAGTTCGACTTGATGTTCGAGATAGAGTACTTAGTCTATCTCGAAACTCAACTCGAATTTCGACTTGATGTTCGAGATAGACTCTAACTCGAAAAGTATCTTGAATTTTCTGTTTTTCCAAGTTTACTACAAATCAATAATGTTCAAGATAGTATTTCCCTATAGTTTCTGCTGTAATTTTGGTTAAAGTGCTTCTTTGTGCATAATTGTTCGAGTTAACTTCTATCTCGAACTTTATCTCGAAGTTCGACTTGATGTTCGAGATAGAAAAATTCGAGATAGAAAAGTTCGAGATAGAGTTCGACTTAGATGTCCCCTGTATGGACTTGGTACTTTTCACATTTTTTAACAGGGACATTTTTGTCATTTCCCATTCACCTATATATACATCTCTAACTCGATGCCTAATTCACTTTACCTAATTCTAATTTTCAGCAGCCGTTTCACAAGAACAGTGCGATTCTACTAATTACATACCTTTGATCCTTGTTTTTGTGATTAAACTCGTACTAATCACGAATTACTGCCGATTTGTTGACTGCTATTATCTGTGTTAACCTTAATCTTTGTGTTACTGTGTTTTGTGAACATTCATACACGCGCATATACATACACACGAACACATATTGTTTGTGTACTGTTCATAAACACGATTCCATTTTCTCCATCTATAAACACACACGATTCCACTGGTATACACAAGAAATAGTAATTGGTTGTTGAATTGAATCCCGTAGTTTGATTTCTCAGATTCCATTTGGTGTTCTTGAAAAATTAAAAGGGTTACAATTCTCTTTTGTAATTCGGAAAATTAATTGTTTTTCAAAATAAAAATAAAAATTCACATCTTTAAAAGAAAAACATTTAATTAAAATGGCTCACCAATTTTCCCTTGCTAAAAACAATTTTTACAATATTTCTACGGAAATTGGTGATCAACTCCCGCGGTTTAAGTTTTGGATACGATTTCTCAATTTGTATTCCAAAGCTAGCCAAGCTTTTACTGCTAAACCTACACTAGTACATGATGCTTTACAGCAATTATGGACTAGTGCGGTTACTTTTGGGAGTAAATCAACCCCCTACGGTTTCAGGTTTACCTTAGCGGGTCAGGAATATGAGGTGACAGAACAAATTGTCAACAGAGTTCTAGGATTCCCCATTAAAGATGCCTATGATCCAGAACCTACTGCTGCAGAACGCCTCAGATTCTTTGAAGAAATTGGATGTTATCCTACAAAAGGCCCAATCACGGGAAATATCCAAAAGCAATTCTTCCATGCGGAATGGAATTACTTTTTCGAGGCCATCACAAGATGTTTTCGGGCACGCGAAAAAGACTTTCATCAAATTCCGATTCCCATGCAAACCTTTGCAGTAGCCCTAGCAAGAGAACTGGATATAAACTATGGACGCATAGTTCTCTCTGAGATAGTGGCCTCAATGGGATCCCTTGCAAGCAGAGACCTCTCTACCACTGATGTCGTCTGCTGGTTTCCTCGGTTTCTTCAAATGCTAATCAATGACTTAATACCGAAGGATGCCCTTGCTATTAGACAGGGATTTGCCAGAAGCCCCACATCTGAATCGCTGGGGATGGGCACTAAGTCACTTGCAACCATTGCTAATCAGGATAAACATCAAGGTAAACCAATGTCTACTCCTGAAAATATTCAAATGTGGCTTAGATATGATGCAGGAGTTACCAATTTGGAGGCATCATCACAAGTCTCATCACATGCTCAAAATCCATCTGTTCATGCTGAGGCATTTGATGAGATTCCGGATGAGGAAAGCGATGATGCACAAGGTAATCAAACAGGTAATCTCTCTATGCATACTATTCATTCCTCCTCCTACGTTTCTGATTCCGCGACCCATGAGCCTGCTAACCCGCAGGATCTATCCCAGGGTAAGAGCCATATTTCTGACTCTGAGTCTGATACACATTCCTATTCTTTATCACCCCTGTTAACGGAAGTCAGAAAACCAGCCCGTATATTTATACAAGATGATGAGGAGAATGAACCCGAAGAGCAGCAACTTTTTCGCAAGAAAGCCAAACTTTTCCACGCTGCTACTTCACAACCACAGTCAAACCCTAGCGTGTCACACGCAACCACTCCACCTCACGCGAGTGGTTCACCCCTTGAACATTCTGCACATAGGGATTTTGATTTTGGTCAGGATGATGTGCCTCTTGATGATACTGTTGCTTCAAGAGGACATGAAGTATTAAGAACTTCAGCCGTACCTTCACCGGTACGTACTGATGCTGCAAAGAGGATCGGTTCTGATGTCGTACAAGGACACTTTGCAGCCTCTCAGACTGAGATTCCAACTCAGGAACAAACAGAATTTGATCCCATAACTGTCAACAACATTTCTTATCAAGCTTCTGCAGGTACTGCTTCACTTTTAGGATCAGTCATTGAAGACATACACGAGCGTGAGACAGGGAGTGTGTGTGAGAGGTTAGGGAGAGAGGGACCTTCATTTTTAAGGCCCGAAACCGAGCGCCAAATACCAACAGAACGCGTATTAGAGCGAGGTCACCTAAACCAAACACCGTCCCTTAATACTGAAAATTTTGATACTCGTATGACTTCAATGGAGAATAAAATGGAGCAGTTCGGGCAGTCGATGGGGCAGTTCGGGATCAATATTGGAAACAATCAAAGGGCTCTAGACGACTACGCAGCAAGAATGGCAAGTCAAGCTACAGCTTTTGATGATTTGACAAATAAGGTCAATGACTTGGGCCATGCTGGTGGTGTCTTGGGAAGCACTCTCAATGAGAGGATGGGGGCATTGGAGTCTACAATGCATACAATGATTGTGGAGATCAGTAGAATGATGTTCGCAGTCAGGAGTTTTGTGCCCCCGGAGTGCTTCGAGTCGGAACAACCTCCCCCCGATGCTGGAGCAGGTGGTGCAGGTGGTGCTAGTGGAGCGGGAGCCTCTGGTTCTGGTTTTGGAGGTTCCTATGCAGCTGGTGGATCTGAAGACCATGGTGGAGCTCAGGATAACTCACCTAAGGGGGAGAGTGGAAAGGAGACGAGACAGCAGGCAGTTCACATCGAAGAAATTGAAGAACCCGCTGATCTTGTTAAGGAACCAGAAATTGAGCCTGCTGTTGCTGAAGAGGCTCTGAGGAGGAGAAAGGGTAAGGCAATAATGGTTGAAGAAGATGAACCAGTTATTGACCTGAGTCATCAGGACACAGTACAGGAGGTACTAGACTCAGATTCTGATATGGAAGACGTACCTTTCGCACATGCTGTAAAGCGATCTTTGAAGGAACAAGGTGGAGGTGCTGGTATGTCTTTCGGAATGCCTGAAGAAGATCCTGTTGATGAAGAAACCCTGCAGTCTCAACAGTTAGCCTTGGAACAAGCTCAGTTCCATAAAATGAAGATGATGCAAGAACATGCTGCGTTCCTAGAACAGAAGGTGGAGCTACAAGGGAAGCAGTATGAGTATGAGCTTGCAAGGCTAGCCAATCCTCAAGTTGATCTGGACAAAAGAAGGATAGGGCAGAAATGGGATGAAGCAAGGAAGATAATGATGGGACCATGTGCAAAAGGAGTTCATAACAAGGATGCAGATGATCTGTTCTACAACTTGAATTTGCAGAATCCAATGACTGGGGACTATATAAATGCTTTGAAGAGATTAATTTCTAAAGTCAGGGTTGGATACAATGCAAATCTTAAGGAGTGGCAGGTTATCTTGTCTTTGGTAGAAGGAGTCCCAACATCTTTCCTATTTGTGGATGATCAATTCATAATGAGAAGATCTGCGTCAGAGTTGTTCTTGCTAGCGACTAAAATTCAGTACTCTCAATCTGAGGAGCTAAGCATTCTGTACAGGGATCAGTTAATGCAGCTAGCAGAGGACAAGGGTCCAGAATTCTCAGCTTATCCAAATTTTGTCCGGATGGTGGTTCAAGGAAAGATGAAGAGGGTGAGCATGGAGGAAAAGGACTTAATGGAACTTTCAGTGGAATCTCTTAAAGCTGTATGTAGACAAATGATGGGTAAGGGATTCGCCTCTGAGCTTAAAGATAAATCCGTGAGGATCATTGAAAGAGTCATATTCTTGAAGAGCAATGAGGTGTGGAAGTGTGATGTCATTGCTCCAAACCCTCTCGACAACGTGAAGATTGAGCCGGAGCTGATAGAACAGAAATGGAATATTCTTCAAGCAATGAAGAATGTAGATGAAGCTTTGACTCTTCCTTCTGGAGAACTGGAACAAGGAGAAATAAGGGAGGCAGTTGGCGTTCCAGGGAAAGATAGTGTATACTGGATACACTCTTATGCTGATGATACAGCTGATGCCTTAGCATACATAGATGCAGACCAGAAACAAACACTCTTGCATATGAGTAGACAATGGCTGCTACAGACTCAAGATGCTGCATTTCTAGAGAAAGTGTTATATGTGTTCAAATGGGGCGAAGTGGAAGACAAGTTTGTTGAAGAAAAGCAGAGACTCGTGAGTTACCTGTCTGAAGTAGTGGTGGAAAAGAAGCAAATGGAGCGAGATGCGGCTAGTGTCCACAATACTAACCGTGTCAAGGGCTACCCCAAGATGATCTATTGTCAGTTTAAAGCTGATAAAACTCATTGGAAATCTCAGCTCATCATGAAGAACTTTGAGGATATTCCAAAGATCAGGACTACTCAGGAGGTGGACAAACTCAGAAGGCTTTTCAAACATCCTTATCCAGAGCCCAAGAACCCTCTAGAAATGGAAGCTGTAAGTCTGTTGAATGCTAGGTGGAAGCAGCTTAAAGATCCAGTATACAAGAAAGAAAAGCAGCAGAAGGAGAAGCTCAAAAGGCAGAAAGAAGAAAGAGACCAAGCTGCTGAAGCTAGAAAGAGGAAACGGAATTAGGGTTAAAGGTCAGAGTGGTGTGAACTTGAAGTTGGAAAAACTTCATGTCTTTCGGTTGCTTTAACTCACTTGAGGAAAATTCACCTTAGAGTGAATCCAATAAGGTGATACAAGTTTGACCAAAAGGTATGAAATAATCCAGGTGATAGGAATCACTCAAATGATCTTTAATTCGAGGTTCGAATTCTGTTTCTAGTTTTTATGTTCATTGTATTGTTTTCAAGTTCTTTTCAATTGTATATTATTCAAGACTGTAATGTTAATTATCTTTTCTCGTCTCATTGTTTAGTTGAGTTATCCTTCATTAATTTGAATGTCATTGTTAGACAATCAAATTGGGGGAGATTGAAAGGCAGAGTGTATAAACTTGTAACACTATAACTAATGTAACTCAAACTAAAGGAAAAGATACTTAACCAGAAGACAATCAAGAACAGGAAGTCACAAGAAATCAACACTAAATGAAGACAAGGTAATTGATACAATTTAACATGCTAACTATGATCAAGCCAAGAAGAAATCATTGAGAGAAGTTCAAGTCAAAGTTGTTCATGCCTCGATGATTTGATTAATCAAGAATCAAGATCATAACTATCAGTATCAACAAGACCAATTGATTTCAAGTGAAGAAGAAGGAAAGCAAATATTGGAAAGCCAAGTTATTCAGTGAATATGGTAATTTATTCAAGAAGCAGAAACACTATCAAGACTAGTCACTTATGAACCAGACCAGTGCATCAAGTGTCAGGACATTGATAGCAAGTTTATGTCAGTAATAAAGAACCATGTTCAAGAGCTTGTTGAAGAATAAAGAAGACATGAAGATATCACAAGTTCAAGATGTGCATTGAAGTTTCAAGTTGAAGACCAGAATATTTTCTAAGTACTAAATGTTCTGGATGGCTAAGTAGAAATTCTCAAGTAGAAGTTCTACTTAGGAATTTCGAGATAGCCAAGTAGAAGTTCCACTTAGGAATTTCGAGATAGCCAAGTAGAAATTCTCAAGTAGAAGTTCTACTTAGGTGCAGCTTCAACATGACACATGGCATCTTCTGATTGGCAGATTTCCAAGCTTTCAAGATAAGGCAAGAACTATGTGGACATCATTGAGCCACGTACATCTTAGTCTTTGAAGACTACAGGACATAGATTACATGTAGTATAAATAGAAGTACTAGTGTAATGTTTTAGTTAGAGAGCAATTCTAGAGAAAAACACAAGAGAAAAAGAGAGAGTGCATTCACAGAGCTTAGTATCATTCACTTCTCTCTCAACTTCTGTTATACTTTGTAATGAATGTTGTAGCAACCCTTTCAAGTTATATATAAAGAAATATATTCCTTGAATCTGTGTGTTCATTTATTGCATCGTTTTTATTGCCTCTCATATTCGAAAAGTTGTATTCACCCCCCCTCTACAACACATTTGGACCTAACAATATAACATCACTATTAAATTAAATTAATATTTTAATACTATTATTTTAATTAATTAAATTTATATAACTTCACTCTAGTAATATAAGAGTAACTATATTATTAATTGTATTTATTAAATTAATATATAAAATCATGATTATAATTAATTAAATTAATATATAATATTACAATTTTAATTAATTAAATTAATTAATATTTAGTGGCATATCATGGTATACATGGCATTCCATTAAAATTATGGAGGAGTTTATGATTTTAATAAAGATTATAGGTATAAAGGAGTTTTTGATTTGTGGTGCACTCCTTCGCTGTTACTATCTTCAAGAAGGTGTGAATTATACAATTTTATCACTTTAAAGGCTTTGTTAATTTTATAAGATAGTGCGATACACAAATATCACAATAATATTAAATATCACAATAATATTAAATAACTTGTAGCATTATCGTTCTAGAACTTTGTTATTGTTGCTTATTTTGTCCGTCATGATTTGGGTGTTAGATTCAAAATATTCATATTTATTTCATTTTTTAAAATAACTTAATTATATTATGTATTTTTTTAAATTAATATATATTTTTCACTGTTTGTATATATTTGATCTTTGATTTGTTGATATAGATTTTTATGAGTTTTGATTATATTGTTAGAATTATTGGTTTTGAAAAAAAAAATTTGAATACAAAACTACATTAATAGTTTATTAATAATTTAAGAACAATATTTTTAGTTATGTGATCAAAATTTTTAAAAAATATATTTAAAAAGTCAAATTTCAATTTTTATTTTAAATAATTAAATTTAAATGCTTTATAATTGAATACTTCCTGATCAATTAAATCGAGTAAATACTTAAAATTGATAGCAGAATCGTATAAATACTAAATATTGATATAGGCCTCAATATTAGAAAAGTAGGTAAAAGATATTTTTTGTTCACCTAAAATCATGGTTGTAGATTTTTAAAATCGGAATAAATCAATTTAAGTATATATCGATAAATCGGGGATTTATCGATATATCGGGTATTTATCGGAATGATAAATCGGAACAAAAATTGAATAAATTTTAATATTTTAATAATATTTAATATGTTAATCTAATTATAATATAATATACCATTTAAAAATATTTTATAACGATAAATTAAATTTTAAAAATTAAATCGATTAATTACTTTTTTAACAATAAATCAATAATTTATCAACAATTTTTAAAAAATTGAACTAATTTTAGATCACTACCCAAAACTATAATTTAGATTATGTCAATGTCAAGATCCTGAGTGGATTAGCTTTGGGTTAACTAAAATCAAAGTAAGTTATCACTTATCATTACAGCTACTACAACTAATTACTGAATTACAAGTCTCCCAAGTCCCAACATAGAAGTTTCCATTAACATATATTAATAGGACTACGAGTCTGTTTGGCTGGACTTATTATTTTCGGGTAAAATTTTCATCTTTTGATAAAAAAAATTCATACAAGTATTTAATGTATGTTTGAGATTCTATAAGTTGCAAAAATAAGTTGGAAAGTTAGGAATCTCTAACTTTGTCTTAAAATAAATTACTTATTCTGGAAAAAAGTTTCCCAAACACCCCCTACATCAAACGAGCTGTTTATTTCACTTTGTACATCACGACCAAATTCAACCTAAAGTATTTGGTATTAGTATTATACTAGCCTATAACATGTGCACCATGATTAATTATTTTAAATTTCTAATTTTTAACTTTTTTAAATTAAATTATTTATTATATTATTTTAATTAAATAATTTAATGATATTTACTTACTTTAATACTAATATTTAAAAAAAACTGTTGATCATAATTTAATTATCAATAATATTTATAGGGTCTGGATCCAGTAAAAACCAAATACTAAAAGAGAATCGAAGAATCATTATTAGTCGTTGGATTACTTTTAAATCAACTATCTAGATTTAGTTCATTTTAAATAATTTTTGTAAGGATATTGTTGGAAATAAAAGCTACACTATTAGTTCAATTAAATAAAATAAAGAAATTTAATTAGGACTCATTTATTAAAGTATTTTAATTTTATTAATATTTTTTTATCTCACTTTACTTTTGGCTGATTTTTTCAATGTTTTCAATCTTCTTTTTTCAAAAATTGTAATTATTTTATTAAACTTATTTTACAAAAAACACTCCCCGAAATAATAGGGTTCCACTCCAGTTGCTATTTTATTTCGTAGTAAAAATACAATATTTTGCTAATGAATTTCAAAATTGTGCACGCGAACTTAAAAATTTTACAACTGAACTTGCTTTTTTTACAAAATTCTACGATCGAATTTACTTTTTTAACAATATTCCGTTGCTGAACATTATTATCTCACATTATATTTATACCATAGTTTTAATGTTTTACAACTGAATTAAAAATTATGCATCCAAATTTTAAAATCAAACACATGAATTCTAAAGTTGTACAAGTGAACTTACTTGTATTTGAATATTATCTTGTTAACCATTTAGTCTCATATATTGTATTTATACTATAAATCGAGTATTTTCGCAGAAGTTGATGAAAATATTGGAAAATTTTTATGATGTCAATGAAAGATTTTGTGATTAATGTTGGTGTATGATTATAACTGTCAATCAAATATGAATTATCTATAAATTATATATCTTGTATTTTTGAACAATTTTGCCCCTAATCTATATAAAATAAAATCTTGAACCCCAAGTTGTATATAGTACAATATTCTCGAATAAACTCTTAGTATATAATATCACTATTAAATTAAATTAATATTTTAATACTATTATTTTAATTAATTAAATTTATATAACTTCATCCCGGTAATATAAAAGTAACTATATTGGTAATTGTATTTATTAAATTAATATATAATATCATAATTTTAATTAATTAAATTAATATATAATATTATAATTTTAATTAACTAAATTAATTAATATTTAGTAACATACCCCAATATACATGGCATATCATTAAAAAGGAATTTCTTATTTTAATAAAGAGTATAGATTCTCAAAATGCACGTAGGCACTGTATCAGAAGTCATAAGATCTAAAAAACTGAATAAGATTAAATTTTAAGGAAGAGTTGATTAGTTATAATGTGTTAGACTATTGATATTTATTTAATTATATATTCAAAGTTTTCAAAGTAATTAATTTTACTTATATTTTATCTCAATAAGCAGTTTTAGAATTATTGCAACAAAATTAAATATGTAATATATGAGAGTACATTTTATTTTCTTTCTTTTTCCGTCAGGAAAAGTGTAATTTAGTTTTTGGATTAATGTAACAATATAAAATATATCTATAAACTAAAGTTTTAAAATATTAGTTGTAAATGTAATATTGAGAAAAGTGTATTGATTTGTATGTTTAAATGTCGGAATGTTTAATAAGTTAATAATTTAGTTGTGGAGATTGAAATTTAATTATAATTAAATAATAGCAAACAAGTGGAAGAAAAAAAAAGAGGAAGAAAAAAAAATTAAGATTATGAAAATGATGAAAACATCAAACCAAAACGTGAATATAACCTTATTAAGGTCATCTTGGTAAGGTGGGGAAGAAAAAGAATACAAACAGCTAGAATGGGCCAAATTCCAGATGTGGTCATAAAAGTGGACACCCTGATTGGGTCAAGCAGACAATTGGGCTAAACACTGTTGTTTTCTTATAGATTTTTCTGATTTTGTTTTCTTGGATGTGTACGGTAAGTCTGTAAGCCAATAACATGAACATCAATTTTATGTCATTTCAGTTTTATGTATTAAACTTAATTTTATTATTCTTGGATTTTTCTAATTCTTGCTATTTCTTTATTCTTAATTAACAAGATTACAGAAACTTAATTATAGTATCATATTCAGTGCATGTGTACAAGCATGAAGCCCGAAAATATTATTTTCGCAGAATAATTCGTATCATATGCTGCTATGCATTTACATAATTCTGGTAATTATCTCTTAAAACAATGCTCTTACAAGACTTCCAGCCTTTTAATTTCAAGTAATTATAGTTTTTCGAAGGTCACTATGTGTGATCCTGAATTTTCTGCGTTCATAAACCTAAGAAGTCTTATTCAAGAAGCTTATCTAATGAGGAAAATAAACTTTTTTCATGTCTCCTCGCTGGTCCTGGTAATCTCGACCATAGCCATGTAGATACCATGTAGAGTGGGTATCAACCCAAGTCTCACGTCGATAAGATCATGTGCGGTTCTGATCCAGTGCGAACCGTGCTATCGCACAGGACCCACTGGGTTCAGGGGCCCAAAAGTTTATAAAATCCAGTTTATGTGTATATATGTAACTAATTTGAGATTAAATTTTATGCAAGCATTCATAGTATGATCCAAAACATTATAAGCAAACCATCAGTTAGTGATTGCTAGAAAATTTTTAGTAACTGCTATATTTAGAGGAGGCCCCTGGATAAATCTTCGCATATAAGCGGGAACTCTTTATTTTGTAGTTAAACTTTGATTTATAAATTTGTAAATATTTAAAAATGAAAAATACGAGAGAAAATTTAGTACATTATTCGGTTCTAAGGTTTTATATTTTTATTTTAGTAAAACTTAAGCATCAAGTTTAGTTATGTATGATTAGATTTATAATAGGTTGATTTTCACATTTGAAATTAAATTTTATTTTACTCAAAAAAATTATATGAAGGGCCTAATTTTTTTTCGCACTGGCCCCCGAAAGTTTAGGACCGACCCTAGATAAGATAAAGAAGAATTATATTAAATATAAGTGTTGGAACCAGTTTTCGCCGTGTGGATCCTTCGATCGGATCTGCAAGTGAAGAAGAATGCGAGGGTGTTGCCCCTCGATTCACCTCCGGTGTGAGAATAAGTAAACTGGTTTTGAGAGAGTAACATGAATGTAAAGTGTTTGTGTTGTGTGTAAAAATGTGATTGAATGTCCTTACTCAAACCTGACCAGTGTATATTATGTTCGACCGGGGCAGTTGCCCGAAGAAAGGGGTGAGTGGTGGACATGTCCCACGTTCTGAGGGATTCACAACCAACCTGACCGTTATAGGAAAATGGACTGGACAAGCCTTGGGCTTCCTTCGGTATTCTGTGATCAAGAATTGTCTACGTTCATAAACCTAAGAAGTCTTATTCAAGAAGCTTATCTAATGAGGAAAATCAGCCTTTTTCATGTCTTCTGGCCGGTCATGGTAATCTCGACCATAGCCATATAGATACCATGCATATGGGAGAGTGGTAGTACACCATTTCGGGTATGCACAATGTAGCATAAAGGTATTAAAAATCGAAATTAATATATATGTTTAAACCTGTTATATTGTGTTTGGTTGGGGTGAACGGAATGTAATAAAATGGAATAAAAGTTCAATATTCATTCATTTTATACTTCAAATCTCATTTTATTCCATTCCATTCATCCCAACCATACCCAACATTAAGGTAATAGATATGATTCAATCAAGACCTTTTCCTAATATCTCGAGGGTTACTAAATCTGAATATAAATGCATAAAAATTGAATTATTGTGATGGAGGACACACAAGCACGTGTGGGGCTTTAATTAAGAGCATATGCAAATCCAACGACATTTGATCGACCGAAAAGAAATGCTGAACCTCTATATATTGTAATAGAGGGGAGTTGAGGGCTTTAGAAATGATCGAGCTAAAATGTCTTACTCGAGAAACCTATCTAAAGAGGGAACTCGACCTTTTTCAAGTCTCCTGCACGGCTGCACCTGTCCCTAACAATATGGGACCATTTAACGATGTAGATACCACACACATTAATACGTATACTATATTTCGGATCTGCATAATGTAGCATATTCATGAAATCAGTTATCTAACTATCTATATATTCAGTACCTTCTCCTAACATTTTGCGTCTTACGCTCAATCCAAAATAAAATGCTAGCTCCGCCATTAGTGAAGTAAAAAGTTACTATATTATTGTGAGGGCTGATCCGAGGCAATATGTTGTTATAGCTCCGCCATAACAACAAGTAATTGTTGCAGCATATTATATCACAAAAAATTTTGCGATATGTGTACAATAAGATTTTTGGTGTGCATACATGGGTGCCATCTTTTATACGTGTCACGGAATTTTTCGCAATATCATATGCTGCAAACAATTGTTTGCTGGTGAGCATCTCTCATTATTGTGATAGAGGACACACATGCACATGTGTGGGATATATTAAGAGTAGATGCAAATCCTAAGACATGTGATCGACCGATAAAGAAATGTTGAAGATGCGTATGTGGTAGAGGAGAGTTGAGGGCTTTAGAAGTGATCAAGATAAGGAGAAAGTTGAGGGTCATGCAAACAAACAACTTGTCTTGCCACCAGTACTAAGGCATCACAAACTGACAATGGTGTCTTATATTAGTCAATTACAGAACCAGAGGGATTAACCTCTACAATTTCAACATAACTACAAAAATCAATGTACTTATGAAGTAAAATCAATTGAAACTTTATAGTGCACAACTACAATACGTTCACTCATATCCATAATAAATAAGAATGGATTGGCAAGCCCTCATTACAGAGATAAACAAACCAACTGAAAAGGTGAAAACTTTCTCACAAACTAAGAAAGTTGTACAAGTTACAAATATGTACCTTCATTCAAATATACTTTGGTATCTTCTTCCTCCAATTGTGATGATGACAAAAGTCTAAAATAAATAAATAAAGCCTACTAATTGGTGGAGCTAGGATTTGCATTTGGAGAATCAAATTTTTTTTAAGTGTATTAGATTCTTCTTTATTAAACTTTATTTTTCTTACTATTTTTGCAAAGGAATATCACTATTTTTGGTTACGAATCATAATAATGAATAACATAAAATAACCTTGGCTTGCAAAACTTTTACAGTGTTATTGATTGTTTCAAATAGTTGTAGTGCATGTTGAAATTCTTGGAATCCAGTGATTCTGGAACGTCTATCGTCAGTTTTCTACATTTAATTCGATCACTCACAACACCGTCTTGATATTAGCAATAATTAAACTGGTTTAATTTTTTTTATTAAGCACCAGCATCTTCAAATGCTTGATTTAGAAACTTCATTTTGTTTCTTGACCTTTTCTTTATTGTTAGTATAAGGGAACACAAAATGCACAGATGTCTTTATTTTTTTGGATTACGCAATCTTTAACTCCATAGTATTATAGATCAAGTGTAATTTCAGAAAGAAAATCTTAGAGATATATAAATTGTTTCAAAATTTTATGTGTCATGTGTGTAATTGGTAATTTTTTTAGCAATAATGCGAAATTTGTGTATATGCATCATTCATATAATAAGATCCTCTACATTTCATGGCCGGATGTCATTTGAAGAAAAATTAAATATCCTATTATTGTTTATTTTAGAAAGAAAAATGGTAAAGACCCGAAAAATTATGGGTGTGTATTTTATCATTCTCTTCAGTTACTTATTTTTCTAACTACCCGTAACTTGTATATCACCCAACCATATTTATTAAATATACATAAGAAATGACATGTATGGGGTTATGTCATATTTTTATAACAATAATTTTGACAAATGAGACTAGATTTATGCCCCCTGTACATCAACGACGAGCTGATCGTAAAGAAGACACTAGTATTTGCCTTATAATGTTGGTTATGACATTCCCAATGTCAAGTTCAGAAATTAATAAAATTTAGTGACTTAAGTTTAAATAAAATAAATTTTGTTTGGAGATATTAAAGAAGAGTTGGAAAAAATATGAAATATTTAAAATTCTTACATGGCCACGCCCGTCGTCGACGCGCCAAATTGATAATAATTTGTTTATGCTCTACTATGTTCGCACTTAACTATAAAATATAGCAATTGGCAAGTAGGGATCGAACCCAAGGGAATAGTGTTCAATACTAGAGTGAAGTAAAATGGTGGGGGGTTTTAAGTTGGTTGTGCTATTTTATCAAACACCTTGACTACAAGAAATAAATTGCTAGAGAAATATGATTAATTAACTTTCAATCATCCAATTTTTCCAACACAACAAGGCACATTGTTTAAATTAGCAAGATAAAGAGATATTTGACCCAAGGATTATGGAAACTCAAGCACTTCACCCACACACATATGAGCAAGAAATAATCAACTCTACCTAACCAAGATAATTGGTGAAACACACAATCACTTAATTCTCTTCTATAAACACTAATTTAGTGAAGCACATAAATTAGTTCTCTTGATTATAGCAACCAATAATGAAGCACTACTAGTTTAACCAAATCAAGGAATCAAACAAAGAGAGGCTAGGACAAACCCAAGGATGAGGAGCTCAACCTAGGTATTTGCAATTGAATTTTGAGGATTTAGGTAAACTAAACCTTGTGCTACTACAATGAATGTACTAAAAATTACGGATTAGCACAAACAATTAGCAATTGAATTCACAAGAGAAGCAAATTGAAGCAACTTACAATTCTCCAAGCAAAATCATAAACAATACAACTCAAGAATTCAAGATAGAATGAAATAGATCTTACTTAAAATGAAATGGGTTTTGATACAAGAGATCCTCCTTGAGCCAAATGTATGAAGTTAGTTACTCATAATCAATGCTAGATTATGAGTAATTAATGTTTTCTTAACTCCTACTAACCCTAGGTTTTTGTTCTTGAAGAGGCTAAGAAGAGAGGAAAATAAGATGTAGGTTAAGATGATATGTTATGTTATGTTTACATCTCTTTTAATACACAGCAGGTCCTGTATGGCCTGTTGAACGGCCGTACAACTGTCCGTACAGAAAATCTGCTCCTTTGAACGGCCTGTCGAACGGCCGTACAGTAGCCCATACAAATAAAATCTTCAATATAATGCATTAAACGCCTCCCGGCATCCCGAGCTTGCAACTTCTAACTTCCTCTTGAATAATCTTTGCTTTCAAGCCCAAAATAATCCATCTTTTCAACAATTAAGCATGAGGCACTGAAAGATGAAAAACATAATTAATATCGATAAAACTAAATTCGAAACGAACAAAAATGCAAGAGAATAAAAGACAAAATGTGTATAAAATACACATTATCATTACAACAATACTATTATGCTTGTTTTCCGTTTCAAATTTTTTTTTCGAAAGGTCATTCATTGATAACGAAGCTAAACCTCCGGTTGTAGTAGGAGGGGAAACAAAGCAGGTGAAACAAGACTACAACACAGTACAAGATAGAAAAACTTGTGCATACATGCATAGACACAATTGAAAATAATAAAGGAATTAATGGAAACAAACGACTAACGAAAAACATACCTAAAAGCATTACTCATGTTTGTATGTACCAGATTCTTTTTACTTCAGAAACCGCCATGAGTTGAGGAAGTAACGTCATGAGTTGAGGAACCTAGCTCCCAAGTCACACAAGCACTTGCTCCGGGAGGAAGCCTCCCTTGTGTGACTTGACGTTAAAGTAAAAATTGGGGCTGGCTTGGAGGAAGCCTTCAGAGAAGAACTTATCCAATTACTCCGGGAGTATGCAGATGTTTTCGCCTGGAGCCCATCCGACATGCCCGGGCTCCGAGAATCCTTGGCCATTCATAGCCTGGACGTTGACCCCAAAAAGAAGCCCGTCAAACAGAAAAGAAGAAACTTCGCCCCGGATAGACAGAAGGCTACAGAAGAAGAAATCGACAAACTCCTCAAGGCAGAAATCAAATACCCAGAGTGGCTGGCCAATGTGGTGCTAGTCAAAAAACCTAATGGGAAGTGGAGAATGTGTGTTGACTATACAGACTTAAATGAGGCCTACCCCAAAGACCCCTACCTGTTGCCGAGTATAGACCAGCTCATCGACGCAACCTCCGGACATCTGATGCTCAGCTTTATGGATGCCTTCTCCGGATATAATAAGATTAAGATGAACCCGGCGGACATAGCAAAAACAGCCTTCATCACCCACAGAGCTGTATATGCCTACAAATTCATGCCTTTTGGACTCCGGAACTCCGGGGCCACATATCAAAGGGCCATGGTTGAAGTTTTCAAGGACCAGATGGGCCGGAACTTAGAATCCTATGTCGATGACATAATCGCCAAATCTGAAACTGTTATAGGACACATCCCCGACCTGTGGGAATGTTTTGAAAATCTGAGAAAACATGAGATGAAGCTTAATCCGGAGAAGTGCACCTTTGGGGTAAGGGCCGGGAAGTTCTTGGGTTTCATGATCAGCCAAAGGGGAATTGAAGCCAACCCTGAGAAAATAAAAACCATCTTAGACATGCAACTGCCCCAGACTCAGAAGGATATTCAGAAACTAGCCGTATCGTTGGCAGCACTGAGAAGGTTCATATCCAAGTTGGCAGAAAAATGCTTGCCCTTCTTCAACTTGCTTAAAGGGGCAAACAACAAAAAAGAAATAATATGGAGCCCGGAGTGTCAACAAGCCCTGGACACGATCAAGGAATATCTCTCATCACCACCTCTTTTAACCAAGCCTGAGCCCGGAGAATCCCTACACCTTTACCTCTCCACCGGGCCTCGGGCTGTGGCCGCAGCTTTAGTCCGGGAAGTCGAGGGAAACCAACGGCCTGTGTATTACATAAGCCAAGTCCTAAAAGATGCAGAAACCAGATACCCCAATCTCGAGAAGTTTGCCTTCGCCTTGGTCACGGCCTCAAGAAAACTCAGGCATTATTTCCAGGGCAGAGAGATCAAGGTGATAACAGACCAGCCACTAAGACGAATAATTCATAAGCTAGATGCATCCGGGAGATTGATAAATTAGGCGATTGAGTTAAGCCAATTCCATTTGACTTTCGTGCCCCGAACAGCTATCAAGGCACAAGCTCTGGAAGACTTTATAGTGGAATGCTCCTTCCCTGAGCCCTAGCAAACTCCTGAAGTAACGGGACATGCGGCAACCCCGGACCAAAATCCGGAGTCGTGGACTCTTCACGTAGACGGATCCTCCACAACAGACAGGTCCGGGGCAGGTATTATCATGAAAAGCCCGGAAGGCTTCCAGATCAAACAGGCCATAACATTCAAATTCCCAGCAACCAACAACCAAGCAGAATATGAAGCTCTTCTTTTCGGGCTACGGTTAGCACGAACTTTAAAAACCAACAGCCTGATCATCTATAGTGATTCCCAAATCGTGGTGCGGCAAACCAAGCGTGAATATTTAGCCAAGGATCCCAAACTAGCCCAATACCAAGCCCTTGTCAAAAGCCACCTGGCCACCATTCCAGAGTACCAAATCAGCCAAGTCAACAGAGAAGATAACTCTGAAGCATATGAGCTTTCTAAGCTAGTTCAGAACTCGGCCGAACTAGATAGCTCAGTCTATTTTGAAGAATTGGGAACCCCGGCCATTGAACAAGACGAGGTAATGGAGATAGACGACAGCCTGAATTGGATGACCCCCTTCATCCTCTATCTAGAGAAAGGGTAGTTGCCCGAAGATAAGAATGAAGCCAGAAGGTTGAAAAATAAAGCTTCGAAATACTTCATTGAAGACAATCAACTCTATCGCCAGACTTTCTCATCTCCAATACTGAAGTGTGTCGGCCCGGAGGAAGCCAGTTACTATTTACAAGAAGTACATGAAGGGATTTGTGGGGACCATATGTCCGCAAAGGCCCTTGCATACAAAATCATAAGGCAAGGCTACTACTGGCCAACCATCCACTCAGATGCAGTAGAATTTGTCAAGAAATGTAGAAACTGCCAGCTGTTCAGCAATGTGCCGAGGCAGAGCCCGGTCCTACCATCTTCAGTCCTGTCACCTATTCCCTTTGCTGTGTGGGGCATCGACATAGTGGGACCCTTCCCCCAGGCTAAAGGCGACCTGAGGTACCTCCTTGTAGTCATTGACTACATGACTAAGTGGGCCGAAGCAAAAGCAATAAGGACAATAAATCAGCAAGATTGCATCAAGTTCATGGACAACATTTTAATGCGATTTGGCCTACCCAGGGTCCTGGTTTCAGACAATGGCCCCCAGTTCATTGGCTCAGACTTCGAAAACTATTTGAAGGAATGGGGAATCAAACACAAGAAATCTTCAGTGGCCTATCCACAGGGAAATGGACAAGTCGAAGTAATAAACAGAATTTTGCTAAGGGGAATCGAGAAAAGGCTGAAGGAAAGTAAGAACAAATGGCCCGAAGAGCTACCACATGTGCTATAGGCATACAGAACTAGCCCAAGGTCCGGAACAGGGGAAACTCCGTTCAAACTAGCATATGGAACCGAAGAAATGTTGCCAATCGAAGTGGGTTCCCCTTCCCACAGAGTAATTAACTTTGATGAAATTGCAAATGAGGGCTACGGGCCAATCTGGAGCTAGTTGATGAGGTAAGGGACAAAGAAGTGCAAAGAATGGAGAAGTATAAAGAAAAAACAAGAGAGTACTTTGGAAAGAAATCAAGGGTCAAGAACTTCCAAATCGGTGACCTAGTACTCCGGGACACGGAGGCATCAGACCCCACAAACACGGGCAAACTCATGCCCAAGTGGGAAGGTCCCTAAAAAATTAAAGAAGTACTCCGCCCCGGGACCTATAAGCTCAGCCACATGGACAACACTGAGGTCCCCAACACCTGGCACGGCCTCAAGATCTGGAAGTACTACCAGTAAAGGAAGAAGGCTCAGGCTCACATATGAGCACGTTTTGGGTTGTAATTCGAAAGCATGTAATTATTCTGTTATTAATGAAAAAGAGCTCTTCTCCTTACTTAGCATTTCAATTCTATAATTACTACCACACCCGGGACCTTAGCTGTGCCTTGGCCCGGGGCGCCATAGGCAAATTCAAATACCTGCTTGGAAAGTTTGCATAGTTTCCAAGCAGGGCCACACCCGGGACCTTAGCTGTGCCTTGGCCCGGGACGCCATAGGCAAATTCAAATACCTGCTTGGAAAGTTTGCATACTTTCCAAGTAGGGCCACACCCGGGACCTTAGCTGTGCTTTGGCCCGGGGCGCCATAGGCAAATTCAAATACCTGCTTGGAAAGTTTGCATACTTTCCAAGTAGGACCACACCCGGGACCTTAGCTGTGCTTTGGCCCGGGGCGCCATAGGCAAATTCAAATACCTGCTTGGAGAGTTTGCATACTTTCCAAGTAGGACCACACCCGGGACCTTAGCTGTGCTTAGGCCCGGGGCGCCGTAGGCAAAATTCAGATTCCTACTTGGAAAGTTTACACCTTTTCCAAGTATGGCCATACCCGGGGACAAACCACTACTCCCCCATCCGGGCTACCCGAATAAGGGAGTGGGGGGAATACAAACTACAAACAAGCAACAGCAAAAGAACAAGGCAAAACTTGGAACTTGCGAAGCAAAAGTAACAATACAATAAAAAGTAATAAACAGGTCGGGCTGAGCGACAGCCCGAAACACCTGACAGTTATACAGCAACAACACAATAGCATTCAAAATTATACATCAAAGTTTGAAGAGTACATCAACAAATTAAAAAGTTACATGGGCATAGCTCGGATTATGGACGCAGCCAGGGTCGATATTCAAGCTTCCGGAGAGGGGAGGGGCTGGGAGCGGCATAAGGAGTTGGCTCACCCTCGCCCCGGGCCAGTTTGTCCTCGGCGTCCATATAGGCCGCAACGAAGCTCTCCCAATCCGCAGATCCTGGGGTAGTCTTGCACAACTTCTCTGCAACTAACCAGCATCGACGAATCTTCGCCGCGGCGGCATTTGCAAGATCAGTGGCATAGACGTCCGAAGCCCGAAACTCGGAGATCACCTGCTCCTCGGGCTTTTTACCCTTTAGCTCCTCCCGAAGCTTCCGTACATCTTCCTTGGCGTCCCTGTACTTAGTCCGAACCAGGTCCAGCTCATCAGCAATGGTCCTAGCCGCATCCTTGAATTTTTGAATCCGGGCCTCAGATGACTCCTTCAAATCTTCAAGCTCCTTTTTCACAGCAGCTAGATCCGCTTCATGTGCCTCCCTCGTCTCAGCTGCCGAGCGTAGCACACCTCGGTCATCCTTAATCGTCTCTATCTCCCGGCGAGCAGCGGCGCAAGCTCCGGCCATACGAACCCCCAGCTGACAAAACGAAGGCAACAATCAGTAAACAAAAGATAAAAAATAAAGCAACTGAAGGAAAGCCCGGCAGAAGGTTTACCTGACCTTAAACTCCCATCATATCCTCAAAGAGAGAGATGGCCGAATCTTTGCTCATCTCCTCCCACTCCTTCTTGCTAGGGAGATCGGCAAGGAAACCAATGAAGTTCCGATCCTCCGGGGTGAGAGGGGCCGGGATATGGGGCCCGAATTGTTCAACCTTTTCTGAAGGCATATCGGAAGGGCGCTCATGCTCGACTTCGCAATCGGACTGCATGGCCCCGAACTTCTCCTGCTGCACTGCGGAGCGAGGCCTCTTCCTTGGAATCAAGGACACTCCATTACCCTCTACCTCAAGAGTCTCCACCCCCGGAGCCCTGGTCTCACTCCCTCCCTCCTTTTGAGACTTCGTACCACTACCCTCTCCGGGGGCCTTGGTATTGTCACGAACGTGACCCAGCCCCAGCAAGGCAGCATGAAGAGCAGCATTAGCCTTGGTCATCTTCGCAAACTTTTCAAAATCCGGGTTATAACCGGGAAGACCTGAGAAAAAAAAAAGAGCTACATTAGTTCGGAGATTCAGCAAGTAATCACATGGAGATTAAGGCGAAGTAAAATATAACCCGGACTTACATCCTATCCCGTAAAGGTACTCGTGACTCATGAGATCCTCCCTAGTCACCTGCCTCCCAAGACCCCGGCAGAAGCCATGTACCCGGTCCAACGCCGCCTCCTGGAGATCGTACACTTCGAAGTGCATAGCCAGAGGCTCCTCATTGAAGGTATGTATGAACCGGATATCCAAGCCCCGGAGAAATACAAACTCGCCGTTCCAACCCTTCAGAGAAGGCAGTATGCCAAGGGGCTTGGAGGCAGAAGAGGGATATCCACATGCCTTACCCCGGAATCTAAACTCATACATGGGCACGTTGTTGGAGTGCACCAACTGAAAGAGATGGTGAAAAAGCTTGAAGGTCGGCAGTACTTGGGCAACCTCGCAACACCCCAGGAAGTAAGAAATCCACTTCACTGCATTCGGGGTCAACTGGGTAATGGGAATCCCGTACTCAAACAAGCACAGTGACTTGACAAATTGATGACACCTAGGCCCATACCCCGACCTCAGGTGCTCCAACCAAACTCCAACCCAACCACCCTCCGGTCTGTGATATATTTTCTCCCCGGGCTCCGGCCACCTCCACTCCACATCACTATCCAAGTGGAACGTAGCCCGGAATATCAGATCCTAATCAACCGGTGTCTCCAATTACTCTGCCCTAAACGGACCGACATCCATACCAGAACCCGGCCTATGCCCAAACTTAGAATCGAGAAAAGCTTTATCATACTTGGTCATATCCGCCACGTCCGGATTCTGCGAAAACTTCGTACTAAGATCCCTAAAGAAATAGCCTGAGGAATCCCCGGATCCTTTCTTACGAAATAGTATTTGGAATGACTCCAGCTACCGTCCGGCTCACTAAGACTATACCCCGGTCCCATATCTTTGGTCGCAATACTCGTAAGCACAGAGAGGCGACTCTTCTTCTTACCCATTATACACCAATCTAGGTCTATCAAATCTAAATTGCTATCCGAAGAGCTAACACTACCGGGAGAGGTGCTGGGATCGAACAAAGGAATTAATACTCGGTTAGCAGTTACACGTCGCCTAACCATACAAGAATACTACCTCGGGCTACCCAACAAAAGATGAAAGCCTAAGTCAGTGTATCTACCCAAGACACAAAGCAAAACAGGAAAAGAAAAGTGAAAGGAATTCAAAGACCGGAGCAAGAAAACTTACAATTAGTCCGGAGAGAAGGTTGCGAGGATCACTTGAAATCAGATTGCGCCTTTAGCCCGGAGTGCAGGTCTTCAGAGAAGCAGAGTAACAACAGCAAATCGAAAATTCGTAAAAGACAAGAGTGAGGGGGGAAGCCACTATTTATAGGCAAACCCTGAATCTCAACCGCCAGAGACACGTGGCAGCCCAAGAAACTCGGCCCACTATCTCCAAAACCCGGAGATAGTGGATGACAGCTGTTTTTCCAAAAAAAAAACCCCAAAACCTCATAAAATACATTTATATGCGAATCATTATCTACAAGTATATATTTATGAATATATACACGCATAAGGTTCCAAACTCCAACCAACCCTGGCCCCGGGCATGCGTACTTCAGCACACACCCCGGACCGGGGGGCAACCAAGCAAAAACAACAAAGAATCCTCCCCGAAGCAACAAAGCCTCAATCTTCCTACTACTCCCTCATCCGGAGAATCCACATAAGGGAGTGGGGGGCAAATGATAGGCTAGAAATAGCCCAGGCCCAACTTTAAGCCCAAAGCTACAAGTAAAATCATCTCGTGAGAATAAGAGCAGCCCAGCCCAGGGTAATGGGCCTGAGCCCGGAGCCAGCTCTACGTGGCGTGGTCCCCACCCCTGACTAGGGGACCCCAGATTGATGACACTCAGCACACGTGGCACCCCAGCTCAGCCAACGTCCCTACACCTGGTGCTGACCAACATTAAAAGCCAAAGAACAACACGTGTCAAATCATGTCTACCACAGTACTGCCACGCTCTGGTCAACGGTCTCCACAATTAGGGACACGTGTCCCACATCTCGGGAATTCAGCGGCCGGTCCCCCGATCCAACGGTCAGGGGAAGAGGTAACCTACCCCTAAAATCCTAAGCCTAGGGCTATAAATACCCCTAGGAAATAGGGTTTAGGGGTTAGCCATTATTACACACCTACACACATTTATTACTCTTGTGATACTCTACTTGATTATTATCTTCCAAAGCCAACTCTTATTCTCACGCCGGAGGCACCTCGGGGCCAAACCCCCCTCCGGTGTTGTTTTGCAGACACCCCACCATAGCTTCACCCCTTCCGAGGCAGGAGTTGGCGAGGAAGGACCCGATCGAGATTCAGAGTTAGACAATAGTTAGACTTAGGGTTTCCAGAGTAAAGAACCTTGTAGCTTTAAGAGACATTTTTGGCTTCAGATTTAAAAAAAAAACCATTTGAAGCATCACAAAAGTGCCAGCAAAAAAAGCTAGAACATTTTAAGTTTACAGGATAGATCAGTCTTTAAACTGATTTTAAGCATCTGGTGAATGATATTAATTCCCCAAGTCGGATTCCAAGACCAGAAATCAACACAGAAAAAACAACTGATCAGACACAAGGACGAGAAAAGTTAAGATGAGTTTGAACACATGCACTGCAAGATAGAATTTCTGCCCTTTTACACCAATAATACCAGGTCAGAAAGAAATTTACATTAACCTCCCAATAAACATAATATGAGTTGATGCCCAGGAACTACAAACATAACTCTGCATTTTTCCGCCAATAGGACCCAAATTAAAGCCCAGCCACGATTGAAAAGATAACCACATTCCCTGATCAAAGACTTTCTATCTGGTACTCCTATATTGAGGTCAAGGAAATTAAATAATAAGATTACGCTAAAACCAACCACATCTGATTTTGACAAAGAAACTTGTATAACCATCCGATTTGATGAAACTACAGTAATAAGACAAAACATGTGAATGTAACACTTGATTGTGGCGAATGAACCAGGAGCCTGGCTAGTCCTTGTCAATATGGCCACACAATGGACAATTACACAATCACATTCTAGTGCCTAAGACAAATAAATTTTGCAGTCGAAATTGAATCATAACTAACCGAATCAAGAATTTAAAAAACGAAATCTTGAAGCGCGATTACAATTTTCAATTTTTACTTGAGCTTTAGTTATGTTAACCAAACAATAAATCTTCAACAATAGGAACCAAAAAAGGGAACAAAATCATTGTAAAAAAAAAAACAGATATGTCTTAAATTTAAGTACAATAAATGGGTAGAGATATCTCCTACAAAAGAATACCTAATAATCTATAAATTCCTACTTTCAAAACCAAGAATATCAGGTCCAACATCTTTCATCCTCTCCTGGTTGGATACTCGCACTTGCTGAACTCTGTAAAAAACAAACAAATAGATCCCATTAGTTGTTATTGAATTATACACCAACGTGCAAAAGTAAATTATATGCACACAAACTTACTAGGAACTTGAGTAACAACATGGGCAGCTCCACCAAAAGAACACGTTCCGCTAGCACGAGACATCTTCTGATAATAACTGTTGAACGCGTATGAAGCATGGGCCTCAAGAGTATCCGGATGAAAACATGTTTCACCTGACTGAATTGGCCTACAATCAGCCCCGCCTTCACCACAAGCATAATCTAGCGCACTTTGTAGTTTCTCCTGCCCAGCCTGCACATTCGCTATGCACCAAGTCTGTCCAGTTCTGCTTGGACCCTGATTCACTGGTGGTGATGCTACGGGCACCTTTGTTTTGCTTCTAGTTGTCGGATTTGACATTGTACCATTCAATGCATCTAGTGACAATGGAATGTCGTAAACTTTCTGCGTGTCAGGATAAAATAGGCCATAATTCCTTTCGGAAACAGGTCCGCCTTTCTGATTTTCGTTGAACAGTGCAAATAAAAAGACGTTGAGTTTATCATTAGGCCTCAAGGGAGTGCCACCACCCGTAAGTACTCTCTTCACTAGGTTCCCATTATAAGCTGCTGCATTGTCAGCTCCAGCACCAAATTCCGTCTCACCACCTGCAGAAGGCCATCCAGTCTCGGAAACAACAACTTTAATGTCATTGAAATTCAAGGCATCGAGAGCTGCAAAAGCAGCATCAAGTTGGGCATCAAAAAGGCTCGTATAAAGATTCCCATTGGCAGAGTCTTTTACGCCTTCATTGGGACGAAGCAAAGCATAATCTAAAGAGATAGTATCAGTATTGGCTTCATAAGCAAAAAACGGGTAAGAATTGACCATAAGATACGACCCTGTTCGTCGAAGAAAAGTGAGCATAGGCTTGATAAAAGGCTCGATCAATTCAGCTTTAAACGATCCAGATGATGGCGGGTAAGAACTTTGTAGTGCACTAAGAGCAACAGGGGAGGAAACTTTAATATCAGCACTAAAATTAAGTTTTCGAAGAGAAGCATACATGTTTCTCATCGCAGGCACGAGGTAAGGAGTGATCTGAGGGTCTACAAACACTTCGTTCCCAACCGCGATGGCCTCAACCATGGTTTCAGGATAGAACGGAACAATATTCGACTTCAGCCAAGCATCAGTAAATAAGTGATCATTAGCAGCTGAGGAGAGGAGTCCATTAGGCATTGCCACGGTGACACTAATATTCGAATTTTTCAGAGCAGACAGGACAGAAGAATCAGCATCAAAGATCTTGACACGGGTAATGCCATTAGATTTGAGAAGCTCCACCACTTGAGCAGGCTCTGGAAGATTATCCGCGATTCGACCATAATTCACACCGATGGAACCGTAATTATTAATGGAATGGGCAGTTCCAAAAACCAGGAATAAACAGAACAGAAAATTTTTAAGCATAGACATTGTATGAGTTATCAATGAGAGGTACTAAAACTGTGCGTGCATGGGTGTTTATATAGGGAGGGGGAGAAGGGTACGTGGGAAGTGGAGCTTCCGAATTTCAATTCCAACTTGAAACTGGACACTAATCGTGGCCTTTTTCTATTTTTTTAAATTCTGGGTCAGAATAGTAAAATTCTTAAATATCGAATTTGTTTTTGTTTTTGTTTTTTCATAATATGTAAACTATATCTTCTTTCTCCTTGGTGTTATAAATTTGGTTTTGAATGGAATAAGACTCGTTAAAATTTGAATATAAATTGTATACGTAATAATTAGCCGTTCCCATTCAAATTTCATAATTTGAAAGAAAATCGAATTGAATCTCATTTTAATATTCAATCATATATAATTTTTTAATATTCAGTTATTGCTAATAATTTTACTTGAACGGTGGATGCAATTCGATCGGATTATCTTTCACAAGATATCAATTAATTTTTAAAAATTTATATGGTGATTTTTAGAAAGGGTTTTTTTTTCTAATATGTCTCATTTTAAAAGTTCAATTATAATTGTGTCCCATATTTATTTGTAATTATAAATATACTAGATGATAACCCATGCGAAGCACGGGTTCGGGAATTTATGTTAATTAATTACTAATTTTTTATTTAATTAAATATTTATAAAAATATATTATAAAATTATAAAAAGAACTATATTATTTGCATAAAAAAGTTATGCGATTAACAAACTGTAAACTTAGATTGTTTAATTGAAGTGCATGGAAACACTTTTTAGTTGTTTTCATTAAAAAATATTTAAAATAATTGATCGTAATTTTTTTTATTCTAAGTTATAAAAAAAATGGCTAATACAATATAAGAATTATAATAATAATAAAATTTCAATTTTATTATTTTTTTTTTAAAATAACATATAATCGCAGGGAAGATTGTTCTAGAGTAGTGTATAGAAACATGTTCTAATTGTTTTCCTTGAAAAATCTTTCGAAGAATTGATCGTATTATATTTTGATTCTAAATTATGATAAAAAAATTGTATTATAATTATAATAGGATTTCAATTTTATTATTTTCTTTAAAAAATAACATAGAATTATAAGGGAAATATGATTATAGGGATAAAACTTTTTTTTGTTTAAAGTTTTAATAAAAGAATTATAATTATAATTGGATTTCTATTTTATTAAAAAAAACAACATAGAAATAGAATTATATTAGAAATAGGATTGTAAAGGTGAAATCAAATTACAGTACGAACCAAAAACTGGTATATGTATGTAAATTATATATAAATTAAATTTAATTATAGGATATATTTATAATTATTCAATAAAGAATGACATATTTATAATTGACTTGTTAATTTGGGACGTATCAAACCAAGCCCAATGAAGTAGGTACACAGAAGTCCAGCAAGCTTTGAAGACTTCTTCGTAACATCCATCTATTTGTAAATGATTAATTTATGCAAGTGTGCAATTTAAATAGTTAAAGAGAGTAGGGAGACTGAAATATATTCAGGTAAGTTTTCTGAGATAACTGCTTTTTTATATATAAAAATGGGGTGAGTATTTTAGTAATTTTAGAGATTTTTAATTAGCCCTGCAGGCACAACAAAATTTAAAGATGATTTTATATGTATCTTAGGAAAAGTTCCATCCTTTTTCTCGTAGTTAAATTATGATATGTAATGTCATGCATATTTGACATTTCTTAAGTTTAATCAATCAACCAAAAACCACTTCTCTTTATTGTTTCTTTCTTCTTGCAAAGTTCCTCTATATCATTTCAAGTTGTCACGCTTAAAAACCGAATCGATAAGGAAAGATGTAAGCGGACCTTATTTTATTTCAAAATTTAGGAGGTTATCTCGTAACAATCTTTTGGTTTTCTTGTTTAAAGGTGCTGTCTTTTCATAATGTATGAATCTGATTGCTTAAAATTTGTTAAGTTGTTATTTCTTTTCTTGTAGCACAGTAAATTTGCATTGAGAACGAGGTACTTGAGATTACCTCAGATATTTTCCCTGAAATACTTGCATAAAATTAAAAGAAATCTTATGAATAATTTAATTTTTATACAAAAATATTCTTGTAGGACCACTTATTTTATAAAGATTTAAGGAAAGTATCTCATTTAAGTTCCTGAAATAATCGCAGAAACATTATTCTCATTTGCATTAACCTTTCAATAAACATATTACAGTTGAAGGCCAGGCTACAAACAAAATCTGCATTATTCCGCCAATAGGACACGAAATATAGCCCAGGAAAATATTCACATTTCCCTGATCAAAGACTTTCATTACTAGTTGTCGCTAAAACCGACCACATCTGATTATGGCGGACCCGGCTTTCATTATTCACATGGGCTAAAATTTTTTTAACCAATCTAAGCAAAAAAAAATTATGTTATTTCTTATCGGTGTACAATTTAAAAAACCTTGACTTAGTTATTATTAAATGTTTATTATTATTAAATTATAATAAATTTTAGTTATTTCCTTGTCCAAATTTTACTTAAAATTCTAGTCTATTTAAGTATAAGTAAAAAAATATTATAGAAACTAAATTAATTATAAGTAAAAAAATAAAAACCATATAACAATTATTTCCCCACCGTTTCCTCAAATTATATAGATTAACACTGTACACACGTTATACGTCTACTTAGGAAAATGAGACAACAATTTATTTTATTTTATTTCCCTGAGATTGATCTCGGGGAAGATACTTAAAAAATACACTTTAAATTTTATTGGGTCCGCAAGACTAATTAAAAAATTCTGATTTTACAAAAATGTCCATTCATATTTACATATAAATCCTATGTATCTCATGGAACTTACCTGAGATACATCTCAAGCTTCCTAATATCATTATATATTAAGAAATAGAATCCACAATTTCAAAAATAGTAATTATTTAATTAAAAAAGTTGAATATATATATTAAAATTTAGCAAACATTAATTACGGCCGTTAAATAACCACCGCCTACATATTATTAATATACACAAAAGTACTGACAAAATTCAAAAATAATGAAAAGTAAATTTATTGTTTATGAAATATTATATACAGAAATCTTGAATGTTGCAACTAAAACTTTATCCTATTTATTTAATTTTTTAGTTCTTTCAGTTTTGCAAAATGAAACTTGACGCTGTTTCTTTTCATTTTTCTTTCTTAACTTTGTAATTATAACTGACAAAAATGCATGGTAACAAATTTTTTAACCCCCACGATATAGCTTTAGATCACTAATAAACCATCACTTTTAACTAAGTTCCGTAATTAGTAGGTAAGCTATTTTCATTATCTCTTTTTAATCATTAACCAAACAAAAAAATTTCAGGTAAAAATAGTTGAATTCTAATAAATTAGAACAAGTTATCAATATTTTCTTGTTAACACTAACAAATTCACTAACACGTTTCACAACTCAAGAATTTCAGTATCAAAAAAAAATTTTATACAATTTTCTATGACATATTAATAGAAAATTTTGAAAAAAAAATCTTTCACCCGGATTTTAGCCCACCCTAATGATGGTCCCCGACTATCACTATACATTCTTATTGTCACTGTGGTCCCTCGACTATCATTGCGCATTCTTATTGTCACTGCTACCTGAGCTATTGCTATTATCATTACTTCCATTAGAAATGCGCTTTAGATCAATAATAAACAATCACTTTTAACTTAGTTACCTAATTAGTAGGTAAGTTATTTTCATTATCTTTTTTTAATCATTAACCAAACAAAAATTTTCAGGTAAAAATAGTTGTATTCTAATAAATTAGAATAAGTTATCAATATTTTTCTTGTTAACACTAACAAATTCACTAACACGTTTCACAACTCAAGTATTTAAGTATCAATAGAAAATTTTATACCTTGGCTAAGAACAATTTTTCATGACATATTAATAGAAAATTTTGAAAAAACAAAATCTTTCACCCGTGCTTTAGCCCACCCTAATGATGGTCCCCCGACTATACTGTATCACTGCGCATTCTTATTGTCACTGCTATCTGAGCTATTGCTATTATCATTGCTTCCATTAGAACTGTCGTAGCCAGGACTAGAGAGCTATCAGATTCTAAAAGAATGCCTGATCTATTAGATTCTGTGTTAGCATCACTCTGATATGTTTCAAGCGTGGTATTTAGAATTTCAAACGAATTTTTCTCATTAATGATTTTCATGATATTGTATCTCAAGTCAGCAGTCTTTTAAGCTTTCTCATATTTTTGTTAAGTGTACTAGATTCGTCTTTATTTAACTTTATTTTATTACTATTTTTGCAAAGGAATATCTCCATTTTTGGTTCTGAATCATAATAATGAATAAGATAGAATATCATTGGCTTGCAAAACTTTTTCCGTGTTATTGATTGGTTTAGTTTTCTACTAGACATTATCAAATTGTAGTGCATGTTGAAATTCTTGGAATCCAGTGATTCTGGTATGTTTATTGTGAAATTCAATTTTATACATTTAATTCGTCCACTCACATCACAACACCGTCTTGATATTAATTAACAATAATTAAACTGGTTTAATCTTTTTATAAGCACCAGCAACTACAAATGCTTGATTCAGATCTTCATTTTGTTTCTTGACCTGTTCTTCATTGTTGGTGGAAGGGAACACAAATTGCTCAGATGTCTTCATTCTCTTGGATTACGTAATCTTTAACTTCATAGTATTATAGGTCATGTGCAATTTTAGAAAGAAAATCTTAGAGATATATAAATTATTTCAATATTTTTCGTGTCATATGGGTAATTGGTAAATTTTTTTAACAATAATACGAAATTTGTGTATATACATCATTCATATATTCAAATTCTCTACATTTCATGGCCTGTCATTTGAAAAAATATTAAATTTCCTAGAGGATACCTCAACTAATCCAACTTAACCAAATGAAAGATAAAACTTTAAATACTAAGTAAATATGAAAAAAAGTTCTGGTTTATATTTAACATTTGCCAGATTCAAACATGAAAGATAAATACAAGATAGATGATCCTCTAGACTGATCATATGATATAAATTCCTATCAAGATTTATCTAGGCTCTAAAGATATAACACGTAGAGCAAATCTTTATCTTCAATTGTCTTCCCTTCTGAATTCTCCTTCTTCTGGCTCATCTGTGACTTGAAGTTTCATATGTAGATCAGAATCAACAAGACGTTCTCTTCTAGACGACAATCCTTGAGGTAAGACTAAAGGAATTCCAAGCTTCTTTCTAAGTTCACCTTGAAATTTCTTGTAATCTTTTATGTTCGTTTGTGCATAGGAACGAATGTGATCTGCAGCTATTACCTTTTCTTCAGTCAAGTATCCATGATTTCTGAGAGCATATTCAGCATATACCAAGTGCTTTGCATGATGTTCGTATAGCTCATCTGTCTGAAGATTGATTGTGTGAAGTACCTCTCCCTTAAGAAATTTTACTTGTGGAGGTTCCTTAATCACTTCTGGTCCAGCTCTTTCAGCAAATTCTTTGAACTTTTCATGTAACAATACACCTAGCTCAGAAGATGTTCTTACCTTAGGCCTAAGTACCCATATCTCTGTCAGTGATCTGTCATAAAAGAACTGAATATATACTCTGAATGTTCCAACTTTATGACAATCTACAAATATTACTAGCTCATCAGATTTGGGTTCAAATGCAGTAGTTATCCTGATGACTTCTACCTGTAAGGCCTTTATATACATTTCGTGAATTGGATTTGCCAGTTTGAATTCCTCGAGAATTTGTCCAAGACGACGATCTTCATAATCAGAACTCTGAGGTGAATCAATTGCTCTTTGAGCACGTTCCCATTTGTCACCGCTCTTTAGTCTGATGTATGTTTTTCTCTTCTCAACATTTATAGCATGTAGTCTTTGTAATGCTTGCTGTTCAGCTTTATGAAGTTCTTCATTTCGTGCAATTTGCTCTAAAGATTTTTGAAGTTTTTCTTCTCTCAGTTGCAAATTTGCTTCTCTTTGAGCAAATAACTCTTCAGATTCTTTCTCAGCTTGTTGAGCTTCAAATTCAGATATCACTGGTCCTTCATCTTCCCAGTGACTAAGATCAGGTTCAGGAAGTTCTTCACCTTGATCAGGGAATTCAAGATCAGCAAAAACATCGAAGTTATCCGGTTCACCCGTGTAATAATAACCTGTGTTCTTGTCTTGAATATCTTCTACAGTTTGTTCAACTACTTTCTTCCTCTTATCTTCACCTTGGTCAGATATACCAGATTTATCAGATTTACCTTCTCCTCCCTCTCTTTCTTTAGATTTATCTTGTGACCCCTTTGATTTCTCCCCCTTAGTTGAGGAATCCTCTACAGACTTATCAGTTGCTCCAGCTTCAGGATCCTGTTCATCATCATCACCACCCTTACTTGTAAAGAATTCAATTTCTTCATTTGTAGGTTTGCGACTTTGACTTACAAGATTAAACAAATGTCTTAACCCTTTAGCCTGGTGTGCATTTTGCTTTTCGATCTGGTCCAGACGAGAATCAGTAGATTCTTGATTGTGCTGTACCTCTGACTGTAGATTATCAACTTTCAAGGAAATCTCAGAAATTAACATGTCTTGAGCAACAGTAATATCTCCAGAGTCATCAAGTGCCTTTTCATGAGAGAGTTCGAGAGATTCTATCTTCTTGGTGAATGATGTCTTTAAGTAGTTTATGTCCTTCTTCATTACAGCAAGCTGACTGTTGACAGAGGAGGATGTAGAAGATCGCTCACCCACTTGTGCTCTAAGAATTTCTGTTTCAGCTTTGCTGACTGCAAGTTCTTTCTCTAAAGCAGTTATCTTTTCTAATAATGAGAGAGTGTATGTGTCAGTGTGTGCGCTCACCTGACGTTCACTTTGAGATCCACTCACCTGAAGTGCATGTGTTTCACTCAATTTTAAGGTATTCCTTACATCACTCCTCTCAGATTCCTTAGCTGCTTCCAGATTTGTACCTGCATGTAAAATCACCCTAGCCTCCTCTGGGAAGGTCAGTGGTGGTGCAATGGGAGTTCGCAAATCCCTGTCCTTAATCAAATCTACTTGAACATTTGAAATTGTTGACTGAATTGCTTCAGTAGTAAATTGATCAAGTTGCCTTCCACCTTCTCCAGTCGAAACTGCGAGTGGAAAATCCCTTGAGGGAGCCAGGAGTGTTTGTCCTGGGAGGGGAGATGATGGTTCTATTAAAGTTGGCTGATAACCAAGATTTCCCTCTAAAGCCTGTGAACACTCTTCTACTGTAACTATGGTAGGCACTGTCACATTTTCTACGTGCTCTCCTTGCAGTGTGTCCTGAGACTCATTTAAAGGTATGTCTTCCCCCATTGTGAGTAATAGGGGAGGTGTGCTTGACTCACTACAAGGTGCCACGGCCCTATGGCGAATTTCAATAGAATCATCCTGTTGAGATGATGATTCTAGTAACTGTGTAACGGCCATATCAATTTCCATATCCTGTTGGGAGGATACAGACGGGCTTACAGTTGCCTCAGGTTGAGTTCTACTTTTTTTTTCTAGAGGCAGAGCTGTGGGTTCACTCATACTGCCACTACTGATTCGACTTCTTTTTACTTGCAATTTCTTTCTGGAGTGAAAAGATATGAGTTTTGGTGGTTGAGTGTTTGGCTCTACGACCTTGGTTAGAGATTGTGGTACTACAACCCCTTGGTCAGACCTACCAACCACTTGGGTTCCAGAAATAGATTGAGAAGTAGTAGTTTGAGGAACAGAAGGCAATACCTGGTCAGCTGATTCCGCAACAGTCTCTGATAAGATAGGTTGATCCAATTCAGGTTCAGGGACAGATGCAGTTTCTTGCACTGGATGTTCAACAGCAAGAGCAGCTGGCTGAGGAACAATTTGCTGAGCAGGTTCAACTTGTTGATTGCCTTGATTTTCATTATCAACAAGCATGTTTTCCACTGGTGGTTCAGGGTTTTGTTCTGGTTCTTCAGGTTCTGGTACAGGTTCAATAACTGGTAGTTGTATATAGTTTGACATATATTGGGTGACAACTACAGGTATATTTGTGAATTTTGGCTTGTTGCTGTACTCAGTGAACAATCTGGTAGTAGGTTTACCTGACGCCAGTGACTCTCCATTCAGGAATTGGGCTTGGTTTTCTAGTTCCACAAGATGATTAAAAATCAATGATAAGAATCTTGGATAATAACATGAAACTTTATGTCCATTATCAAAATTCTTCTTTGCATTAATGATTCTTCTAACCATCGGAACACACAGTAGTCTGCCAAAATTAATCCTTCGGTTGTGTGCAACTGCATATCCAATATGCTGCAAGAAAGATGGTAATACCCCGAAGTTCCCTTTTGTAGTGTTGGCAAAGACTCTACCTAGTGTGTCAAACAGATAATCCCATTCCTGAACGAAGTTCTTTTTATTCCAGACAGTTTGATCAGGACTGTCTTGATAGAATACACCATTTAAAAAATTTATCATTTCTTGATCTGATGGTAATTCTTCGAAATTATCAGTTGGAAAATTTAAGACCGTATTTATTGTATTTTCATTCACTGTGTACTGATTATCTCCCACAGAGAAGACAAAAGATCTGTTATCATTAGAAATGACAGCAGTAGTACACATGATTCGCAAAGGTTCAATTTTCAGAGGAGCATCCAATCTCAAAGCATTGCGAACCAGTGAATTTTCATTTAAAAAGCGAATCCACGGTCGAAAACGTTCAACTGAACATTTTTCTGGATCAAAATAACCGATTAAATTATGTTTAATAATTTCAAATCGATCAGCCATTTTAATCAAGATTTTATTTCCTTGAAAATTTCAGATTTTACAAATTTTTAATTTAAAAATTAATTTTTCGAATTAATAATTAATTAAAAATTCGAAATAATTAAAAGTTCTTCAAAAATTCTGAAAAATTCACACAACAATCCTTGTATACACACAAACACAAATGTATTTTTAGTTTTTCAAGAATCAAGCTCAATTTTTCACAAAAACAGATCTAAGAATCGATTTTTCGAAAATGAACTCTTAAAAAACTGAACAAAATCGCGATATTAACCACTCAAAACACAGATAATCAAGCAAGGAGTCTAGATATGTGGTTAATTCGTGATTTAGTTGAGAGAAATCGGTCGAAAATTGGGCATGAATTCGACAGATATGTGTGTGTATTGTATGTATCAATATTGTTCTATAAGACTTAACTTGATAGAATATGAAATAAGACTTAAAAACAACTTAACTGTTATATATATACTAGTAGACTGATTAAGACTTAAAACTAGCATTAAGACATAACTGTTATTTATATATATATATATACATACCTACTTAACTCGATTATGACTTAATTTAAAACTATTAAGACATAACTAATATGACTTAACTAAGACTCGAATAAGACTTAACTATATTAAGACATAACTAATTATGTATATATATTCGAATATGACTTAATATTAACAAGACTTAACTGACTGTTATGAATAAGACTTAACTTAAAAAATTACTGAAAAGACTTAAACTAAACACTTGAATAAGACTAAACTAATAAAATTAAGACTTAACTAAATACATGTGATTAAGACTTAATATATACTGACCTGCAAATATGACTTAAATTTAAAATCTCGGTAAGACTTAACCTGTTTAAGTCATACCGATTTTAAATTAAGTCATATTGACTGTTTTTCCTATTTTTAAGTCATATTAACTTTTAAATAAACATTAAAAACACTATAAAATATACAAATAACTTATAAAAAAATAATAAAAATATTATATAAAATTAAACAAATAATAAAAATAATTAGACATACCATATGCTAACCTATTAACGAAAACAAAGCAATATTAACAGGACAAACATTACAAAACACATGATAAATTAATTACTAAAATAGAAATAAATATCTACAATTATTCTAAAAATACAGAAGTATGAAGTATTAAATAATATGAATAAACAAAGTGAAAAATAATTAAACAAGCAAGAAAATCAGATGGTAAAATAATTATACAAGTGATTTCAAACAACAAATATTCACAGAATAATCACTTGTAAAATTATTAAAGATCAAATTTCAGATATTAACAGTATTAATTACTAGGACTGTTTAACATACCCAATTCACTAACAATTCTAGTGAATGAGGATTCATTAAGCGACTTAGTAAAAATATCTGCTGTTTGATCTCCAGATCCTACAAATAGTAGTTCCACTGTACCATTCATTACATGCTCTCTTATAAAATGATACCTTATGTCAATGTGCTTTGTCCTTGACTGCTGCACAGGATTGCTTGCGATTGCTATGGCACTTGTATTATCACATAAAATAGGAATATTTTCCAATACAATGCCATAGTCCATTAATTGATTCCTTATCCATAAGATCTGAGCACAACAGCTTCCAGCAGCTATATATTCAGCTTCGGCTGTAGAGTTGGAAACTGTTTGCTATTTCTTACTGAACCAGGATACCAACCTTCCACCTAGGTATTGACAACTCCCAGATGTACTTTTCCTGTCTACAACACTTCCTGCATAGTCAGAATCTGTATATCCAATTAAAGTAAAACCAGATTCATTAGGGTACCAGATGCCTAAATTAGGCGTACCCTTTAGATATCTTAAGATTCTTTTGACAGCAGTGAGATGGATTTCTTTAGGGTTCGCTTGGAACCTTGCACACAAGCATGTGGCAAACATTATATCTGGTCTACTAGCAGTTAGGTAAAGCAATGAACCAATCATACCTCTATAGCCTGTGATATCTACCTTGGCAGAACTTTCACATAAACCAATTTTGACAGCTATAGTTGATGGTGTCTTTGCTGATGAGCACTCCTCCATGTGATATTTCTTGAGTAGCTCCTTGATGTACTTAGATTGACAAATAAATATTCCATCTTGTCTTTGACTTATTTGTAATCCAAGAAAGAATTTCAGTTCTCCCATCATGCTCATTTCAAACCTACCCTGCATTAACTTAGAAAACTTCTTGCACAGAAGCTCATTAGTAGACCCAAATATAATATCATCCACATAGACTTGGACTAGTATTATATCATTCTTATGTCTTTTAGTGAAGAGCGTTTTGTCTATGACACCTGTTATAAAACCATTTTCTAATAGAAATTCAGAAAGAATGTCATACGATTTTCTTGGGGCTTGCTTAAGACCATAGATAGCTTTGTAAAGAAAGTAGACATAGTCCAGATGATCTTGATCTTCAAAACCAGGAGGCTGTTCTACATACACTTCTTCATCTAGCTTACCATTCAGAAAGGCACTCTTGACATCCATTTGATAAACTTTGAATCTTGAATAGGATGCATATGCCAAGAATATTCTGATGGCCTCAAGTCTTGCCACTGGAGCATAGGTCTCGTCATAATCAATGCCTTCAGCTTGAGAATAACCTTTAGCTACCAGTCTTGCTTTGTTTCTTATCACAGTGCCATCTTCATCTAGTTTGTTTCTGAATACCCATCTTGTGTCCACCATTTTTCTATCTTTAGGTCTGGGCACTAGCTTCCATACTTCTAGTTGCTTAAATTGATTGAGTTCATCTTGCATAGCAATCACCCAATCAGGATCAGATAGAGCTTCTTCTACTTTCTTAGGTTCCATAACAGACAGAAACCAAGAATAATTACATTGATTCTGATAAGCTCTTCTTGTTTTCACACCAACATCTGGATCACCAAGAATCAACTCAAAAGGATGAGCTTTATTCCAAACAGTTTGTCTGGGAAGAATTGATCTTGACGATTCGCCTTGATCTTCAGTATGATGTTGAGTATGACTTGTTGACCCTTCATTATCTCCCCCTGAGTTGTTGCCAGTTTGACTTGTTGATGGTTCAAGAGTATCAGTGGTGTCTTGAAAATTATCATTGTTTTCACCAGCATCACCTTGATCATTACCACCAACATTTGGATTATTATCAGCAACAACGTCAGGTTGATTGTCATCATCTGAATCTGAGTCTGACATATCATCAAACTTAAGCTTTTCAGATGGATCTTCATTTTGGATATTTGGGAGTTTTGTGTCATCAAATGTAACATTGACACTTTCCAAAGTTTTCTGTTGATCAATAAGATACACCTTGTAGGCTCTTCTAGTATAACCAATAAATATTGCTTCATGTGCTTTTTCTTCAAATTTACCACCTTGATCATCTCCTTCTTTCAGCACAAAGCATTTTGTCCCAAATACATGGAAGTACTTGAGAGTTGGTTTCTTGTCATGTAGAGCTTCATACGGTGTCTTCATTAAGTCTTTATTGATAAGTGTTCGATTCTGGGTATAGCATGCAGTGTTGACAGCTTCAGCCCAAAAGCTCAATGGAAGCCTTGATTCACTTAGCATTGTACGTGCAGCTTCAATCAAGGTTCTATTCTTTCTTTCAACTACCCCATTTTGTTGAGGAGTTCTGGGAGCCGAGTACTGTCTAGTTATACCCTTTTCAATGCAAAAGTCATTCAGAACTGCATTCTTGAACTCAGTTCCGTTGTCTGACCTTATAGCCCTTACTGGACGATTAGAATCCAGCTCAATTAACTTAATGTGATCAACTACCAGTTGTGGAGTTTCATCTTTTGAGTTCAGAAATAGTACCCATGTGAATTTTGAGAAATCATCAACAATCACTAGAGCATATCTTTTCCTTGACATAGACATTACACTGACTGGACCAAACAAATCCATATGGAGAAGTTGTAATGGTTCAGTTATTGATGATATGTTAGTGCTCCTGTGAATTGCCCTTTTTAACTTCCCTTTTTGACAAGCATCACATAGACCTTCCTGAGTAAATTCAATTGAAGGTAAACCTCTCACCAACTCTCTTTTCACTAGAGAATTCATTGTTTTGAAGTTTAGGTGAGAAAGTCTCTTGTGCCATAACCAACTTTCATCAGTGGATGCCTTTGAATAAAAACATCTAATTTCTTCTGAGCTTCCAGAGTTCATATTGGCTATGTATAAGTTTCCTTTTCTCACTCCAGTCAACTGCGGCCTTTCATTTCTCTTGTATGATATTAGACAATTCTTCTTGTTGAAATGAACTTCATAACCTTTGTCACAGAATTGACTAATACTGAGCAAATTGTGCTCAAGGCCGTTCACATAAGAGACATCTTCAACGATAACATTTCCAGCTTCTAATCTGCCATATCCATCAGTTTTACCTTTGCTGTTATCTCCAAAGGTAACGACTGGGCCGGCCTTCTCCACCACATTTGTCAGCAGGGCTTTATCTCCGGTCATATGCCTTGAACATCCACTGTCCAGAATCCACATGACTCGATCAACCTGTTTCAAACCCTGCAATGACAAATTGGTTAGACTTTCTTCGGAACCCAAATTTGATTGGGTCCGGAGTACTTAAAGAATTGACCTTTATCAGGTAAAGCAACACTTTTTATCTTAACAACATTTTCTACAGGTACTGGACATTTAACCCTGTAAACAGCTTTAACTTGTTTTGGTTTTAGCTTGGGTAACCATGTCTTTACCAAATCCTGAGAAGGACTTTTTGGAGTCCTAATATTAGAATTAGGTGATGTTACAGTCCTGGATCTAACATATTTATTTGTGCTCATTTGCTGTCTAGGAGCATTCTTATTAACACATGCATGATTACCGTTAAAGTAAGCAGACATTATATTAAAAGCACAAGACATGCAATTAACAGCATCACATTTCTTATGAGCAGTATCAATAACAGGAATAGCATGCATGGTAGATTTGTTATTGCATTTATTCATGTTGTTACTTCTGCTACTAGTTTTCAATGAACTAGTAGACTCACCAACTCTTTCTGCTTTTACAAACACAGTCTTTCTATCTTTATCATTTTTAACAACTTGATTACTTTCTAAGACTACGCCATTAGCTACATCCTCAATGCGCATCTCTTCCTTAATGATTAAAGATGTTGTATCCAAAGGTTCTGCTATGGATTTCTTAAAGAGTGGATTACTAACACTCTTAAGCACTAATGGTATACCCCTATCTACAGCACTGACACGATTAGGGGTAATAATGCTTTTTCGACCAACAGCCTCATTATAGTCAAACCCAATTCCTACGGTTTGATTTATAGTTTGTTGGTTAAACAACTCTTTAGCTATTTTACATGAATTAGAAGTAGCATTAGCCCTTATTTCTAGCTCGGCTATTGTATCACGTTGTTGAGCCACTATCACCGCTAAAGATCTCTCAATTTCTTTTAGAATTCTTATTTCTGATTTTTGTTTATCATGGCAATTTTGTACATCATGCAATTCTGATAATTGATTACTAAGATCTGTAATTACCAAATTTAGTCTTTCAATCTCTCTATTAGCATTACCTAGTGTATCACTAAGTTGATAGATATATTGACTATCAGTACATGATACCTCAGATGAAGTACCACTGGAGTTATCAGATTTTTCCATCAGGTCAAGATTGCCATATTCTTCATCTTCAGAGTCTGTATCATCCCAACTCTTTCCAGCAGCCACATAGGCTCTACCTGTCTTCTTCTTCTCAGATCCAAAGTCTTTTCTTTGGTTTTGTTTTGGCTTCTGACATTCAGTAGCGAAATGTCCAAGTTCATTACAGTTGTAGCATCTAATTTTACTTCTTTCAACTGTTCCAGTTTTGTAACCTCCTCTGTTACTTGAGGATGAAGAACCTCCTCTCTGGAACCTGTTATTGTTAGATTTGTACCTGAACTTGGGATTCTTCCTGAATCTGAAGTTGCTGAATTTCCTTACCAACAAAGCCATGGACTCATCTTCCAACTGATCTAGCTCTTCTAACGAATAGAAGTCACCTTCATCTGGACTAGCATTCGTTTGACCAACTTCAACTTCAAGCTTACCACTGTCAACTTTACAAGGTTGGATAACCTTATCTTCAACTTCCTGTTTGTTCTCAACAATAAGAGCTGTAGAAGTATTAGCAACTCTTCCTTTTCCATAAATCTCCTTTTGTTGAGATTGTTCCAGTTCATAGGTTTTTAAAACACCAAAGAGTCTTTCTACAGTTATTTCACTTAGATTCCTTGACTCTCTGATAGCTGTAATTCTATGTTCTAGATGAACAGGCATTGACAGTAGAAATTTTCTGTTGATCTCTTTCTGAGTGTAGTACTTGCCATGCATCTGTAAATTGTTGACAAGTTTGTTATATCTTTCAAACACATCTTGAATACTTTCATTGTATGCTGATCGAAAGTGTTCATACTCAGATGTCAGAATTTCTAGTCGATTCTCCCTAACTTCCTCTGTTCCTTCATTCACAATTTCAATGGTTTCGCACATTTGCTTTGCAGTTTTGCAGTTAATCACATGACTGTACATTACAGAGTCTAGAGAGTCTATTAAGATCAGTCTCAAATTAATGTCAAGTGCAGCTTCCTCTCTTTCAGCAAGAGTGTAATCAGAAGAGTCTTTGTATACATACCTTGCAGGAGTAATAACTATTCCATCAGTAACAACTTCAGGAATTACTCCAAAAGGTATTATTGGTCCTTCTGATAAGACTTTCATGTATTTAGGATTTGCAACCTCGAGGAACATTAACATTTTATTCTTCCACATATCATAACTATTTTTGTCATATATGGGTATTTTCACAGTTCCAACTTTAGAAGACATGATGAATTTTTTAAGAGAGTTAAAAAATTCGGGGATGATTTTTAATCGAGTAAAATGGGATCGTTGATTTGTGTATCAATCAATCGGCTCTGATACCAATTGTTAGGTCCGATAAGATTGTAGAAGGGGGGGTTGAATACAATCTTTACCTTTTTATCGAAATTTGTCCTTTAAATTAAATTTGATAAAGACAAATTTATCTGCGGAATTATTTAACACAATTTTTCAAGTTGAATATAACTGTATATTAACTTGATGTGGTGTTACAAAATCAGTATAACAACTTATCAAGATGTTAATAACTAATTAGAAAATTCGACATGAACTTTTCTAATTTAGTTAATAATAATCAAGATAAGAACTAGGAAACTTAATTCGCTAGTAGTACAAGAATCACAAATAAGCAAGTTCTATCGGATAGAATATCACAAAGATGAAGAACTTGATTTTCTGGGAATTGTTTAAGCTTTGGTGTTCTTGGTGTTCTTGAGAGAGAAAATTCTGGTCTTGATGATATGTTTTCTGCTGTGTTTTTTCCGTTATGACTTAATCTGGTCTGTTCTGATCTTTTATATCAACAACAGGTCTTGCTGGCTTTCTGTAGGATATTTAATTGCTTCAGCATGACTTAAACAGCTTCCAAGACTTGATTTTCCTTCAATAAGACTTACACAAACCTCCATTATGACCTAAAATGTGTCGGTAAGACTTACCAGAATTTCGGTAAGACTTATAACAGCTGGCAGAGGTCGGTAGGACTTAAATCAGGTCGGTAAGACTTAATCCTGAAAAGGCTTCTGTCGGTAAGACTTAAATTAAGTCTTACCGAATTTTATCTCCTTCAAGACTTAATCAACTTTCTTTCTTTAAGTCTTATTGATCCATTAAATTAGTTAATGTTTTAACTAATTCATATTTAATTGATACAATAATTAATTTAATTAATAAATTAATTCTATCAGAATTAATTCATTTAATTAAATCAACTAAATTAATTTATATCAATTATAAATGAATTTAATTAAATCAATAAATAATTAATTTAATTCTTACAAACCACTAAAGGTAGTAAAGAATTACCACTGATTTGTGTTGACGTTCGATGTACTGTCTGGTTCATGAACGACTAACTTCAATGATGCTTCTTCACCTTTGACTTTAGGTTGTGGTTTATTTCTTCTCTCAATTCTCTTGTACTGTAACTGATCTTCAAACTATCACTCGAAAAATCTCTGTCACTGTTCAAATGAATCCATTAACTTCAATGCTGTACTGGGCTTGATCAGATAACTGAATCGTCTTCCAGTGTATGACATCAAAACTATAGATTGACTTTTCTTCTTTCTTCTGACAGATAATACTTCTTGAGATTCCTGTGACAGTTCATATGTATATTTACTTATTACAATTTGGTTTAAGTTGATTAGGATCCTCTAACTACAAATAGGCTGAGTCATATGCCTTTCAATAACTAACCGAATCAAGAATTAAAAAAACGAAATCTTGAAGCGCGATTACAATTTTCAATTTTCAATTTTTACTTGAGCTTTAGTTATGTTAACCAAACAATAAATCTTCAACAGTAGGAACCAAAAAAGGGAACAAAAACGTTGTAAAAAAAAACAGATCTGTCTTAAATTTAAGTACAATAAATGGGTAGAGATATCTCCTACAAAAGAATACCTAACAATCTATAAATTCCTACTTTCAAAACCAAGAATACCAGGTCCAACATCTTTCATCCTCTCTTGGTTGGATACTCGCACTTGCTGAACTCTGTAAAAAACAAACAAATAGATCCCATTAGTTGTTACTGAATTATACACCAACGTGCAAAAGTAAATTATATGCACACAAACTTACTAGGAACTTGAGTAACAACATAGGCAGCTCCACCAAAAGAACACGTTCCGCTAGCACGAGACATCTTCTGATAATAACTGTTGAACGCGTATGAAGCATGGGCCTCAAGCGTATCCGGATGAAAACATGTTTCACCTGACTGAATTGGCCTACAATCAGCCCCGCCTTCACCACAAGCATAATCTAGCGCACTTTGTAGTTTCTCCTGCCCTGCCTGCACGTTAGCTACACACCAAGTCTGTCCGTTTGTTCTTGGACCCTGATTCACTGGTGGTGATGCTACGGGCACCTTTGTCTTGCTTCTGTTTGTCGGATTTGACATTGTACCATTCAAATAAAAAGACAATGGAATGTCGTAAACTTTCTGCGTGTTTGGATAAAATAGGCCATAATTCCTTTCGGAAACAGGTCCGCCTTTCTGATTTTCGTTGAACAGTGCAAATAAAAAGACGTTGAGTTTATCATTAGGCCTCAAGGGAGTGCCACCACCCGTAAGTACTCTCTTCACTAGGTTCCCATTATAAGCTGCTGCATTGTCAGCTCCAGCACCAAATTCCGTCTCACCACCTGCAGAAGGCCATCCAGTCTCGGAAACAACAACTTTAATGTCATTGAAATTCAAGGCATCGAGAGCTGCAAAAGCAACATCAAGTTGGGCTTCAAAAAGGCTCGTATAAAGATTCCCATTGGCAGAGTCTTTTACGCCTTCATTGGGACGAAGCAAAGCATAATCTAAAGAGATAACTATTAGTTATTGGCTGAAGTCTTTTACGACTTCAGCCAAGCATCAGTAAATGAGTGATCATTAGCAGCTGAGGAGAGGAGTCCATTAGGCATTGCCACGGTCACACTAATATTCGAATTTTTCAGAGCAGACAGGACAGAAGAATCAGCATCAAAGATCTTGACACGGGTAATGCCATTAGATTTGAGAAGCTCCACCACTTGAGAAGGCTCTGGAAGATTATCCGCGATTCGACCATAATTCACACCGATGGAACCGTAATTATTAATGGAATGGGCAGTTCCAAAAACCAGGAATAAACAGAACAGAAAATTTTTAAGCATAGACATTGTATGAGTTATCAATGAGAGGTACCAAAACTGTGCGTGCATGGGTGTTTATATAGGGAGGGGGAGAAGGGTACGTGGGAAGTGGAGCTTCCGAATTTCAATTCCAACTTGAAACTGGACACTAATCGTGGCCTTTTTCTATGTTTTTTTTATTTTTAGAACTATTTGTAGCATATAGTATCGTAAATAAAATTACAGAACATTTTTCCATTTAAATAGTTAAAGTATGACATGTCATGCATGTTTGACATTTCATAACCTTGATTAAGCAAAAGCTTCCCTGCACCAACAATGAAAAGTCAAGGGACTAACCAGAAAGAAATTCTCAACTTAAATCCATCTGAGCCAGCAAAAAACTACTAGCATGATTGACACTACAAAATCATATCAGGCCCTGCAACAAATCAAATTCGAAAATCTGAAGCCCAAAACTAATGGCCTGTTTCGCACAGCTTATTTATGCCGACTTAAGATTTATTTTTGGGTAAAAATTTTATATTTTGATAATTTTTTTTATAAAAGTGTTTAATGTATCTTTGAGATTCAATAAGTTGCAAAAATAAATTGGAAATTTATGAATCTTAACTTTCAACTTAAAATAAGTTGACTTATTCTAGAAAATAAGTTCTCCTAAACACCCCCTAAGTCTCTTAAACCTACAATCACCATATATGAGACCAAGGCCATGCTTTAAAGTTTAAGCACAACATCCAACTACAGAGAAAATAAATAGCTCATTTTAAGACAATATAGTTAGACTTAAGGTTTCCAGACTAAAGAACCTTGTAGCTTTAAGAGACTTTTCTGGCTTCAGATTTAAAAAAAAAAACATTTGAAGCATCACAAAAGTGCCAGCAAAAAAAGCTAGAACATTTGAAGTTTACAGGACAGATCAGCCTCTTTAAACTGATTTTAACAGACCAGAAATCAGCACAGAAAAAACAACTGATCAGACACAAGGACCAGAAAAGTTAAGATGAGTTTTGAACACCATGACATTACACTAATAACATTTGTAGTTGTCCAGGCACTGCAAGATAATATTTCTGCCCTTTTACGCCAATAATACCAGGTCTGTAAGAAATTTACATTAACCTCCCAAGTCCCAATAAACATAATATGAGTTGATGCCCAGGAACTACAAACATAACTCTGCATTATTCCCTGATCAAAGACTTTCTATCTGGTACTCCTATATTGAGGTCCAGGATATTTGAATAATAAGATTACTAGTTGTCGCTAAAACCAACCACATCTGATTTTGACAAAGAAACTTGTATAACCATCCGATTTGATGAAACTACAGTAATAAGACAAAACATGTGAATGTAACACTTGATTGTGGCGAATGAACCAGGAGCCTGGCTAGTCCTTGTCAATATGGCCACACAATGGACAATTACACAATCACATTCTAGTGCCTAAGACAAATAAATTTTGCAGTCGAAATTGAATCATAACTAACCGAATCAAGAATTTAGAAAACGAAATCTTAAAGCGCGATTACAATTTTCAATTTTTACTTGAGCTTTAGTTAAGTTAACCAAACAATAAATCTTCAACAGTAGGAACCAAAAAAGGGAACAAAATCATTGGAAAAAAAACAGACATGTCTTAAATTTAAGTACAATAAATGGGTAGAGATATCTCCTACAAAAGAATACCTAACAATCTATAAATTCCTACTTTCAAAACCAAGAATACCAGGTCCAACATCTTTCATCCTCTCCTGGTTGGATACTCGCACTTGCTGAACTCTGTAAAAAACAAACAAATAGATGCCATTAGTTGTTATTGAATTATACACCAACGTGCAAAAGTAAATTATATGCACACAAACTTACTAGGAACTTGAGTAACAACATGGGCAGCTCCACCAAAAGAACACGTTCCGCTAGCACGAGACATCTTCTGATAATAACTGTTGAACGCGTATGAAGCATGGGCCTCAAGAGTATCCGGATGAAAACATGTTTCACCTGACTGAATTGGCCTACAATCAGCCCCGCCTTCACCACAAGCATAATCTAGCGCACTTTGTAGTTTCTCCTGCCCAGCCTGCACATTCGCTATGCACCAAGTCTGTCCAGTTCTGCTTGGACCCTGATTCACTGGTGGTGATGCTACGGGCACCTTTGTTTTGCTTCTAGTTGTCGTATTTGACATTGTACCATTCAATGCATCAAGTGACAATGGAATGTCGTAAACTTTCTGCGTGTCAGGATAAAATAGGCCATAATTCCTTTCGGAAACAGGTCCGCCTTTCTGATTTTCGTTGAACAGTGCAAATAAAAAGACGTTGAGTTTATCATTAGGCCTCAAGGGAGTGCCACCACCCGTAAGTACTCTCTTCACTAGGTTCCCATTATAAGCTGCTGCATTGTCAGCTCCAGCACCAAATTCCGTCTCACCACCTGCAGAAGGCCATCCAGTCTCGGAAACAACAACTTTAATGTCATTGAAATTCAAGGCATCGAGAGCTGCAAAAGCAGCATCAAGTTGGGCATCAAAAAGGCTCGTATAAAGATTCCCATTGGCAGAGTCTTTTACGCCTTCATTGGGACGAAGCAAAGCATAATCTAAAGAGATAGTATCAGTATTGGCTTCATAAGCAAAAAACGGGTAAGAATTGACCATAAGATACGACCCTGTTCGTCGAAGAAAAGTGAGCATAGGCTTGATAAAAGGCTCGATCAATTCAGCTTTAAACGATCCAGATGATGGCGGGTAAGAACTTTGTAGTGCACTAAGAGCAACAGGGGAGGAAACTTTAATATCAGCACTAAAATTAAGTTTTCGAAGAGAAGCATACATGTTTCTCATCGCAGGCACGAGGTAAGGAGTGATCTGAGGGTCTACAAACACTTCGTTCCCAACCGCGATGGCCTCAACCATGGTTTCAGGATAGAACGGAACAATATTCGACTTCAGCCAAGCATCAGTAAATAAGTGATCATTAGCAGCTGAGGAGAGGAGTCCATTAGGCATTGCCACGGTGACACTAATATTCGAATTTTTCAGAGCAGACAGGACAGAAGAATCAGCATCAAAGATCTTGACACGGGTAATGCCATTAGATTTGAGAAGCTCCACCACTTGAGCAGGCTCTGGAAGATTATCCGCGATTCGACCATAATTCACACCGATGGAACCGTAATTATTAATGGAATGGGCAGTTCCAAAAACCAGGAATAAACAGAACAGAAAATTTTTAAGCATAGACATTGTATGAGTTATATTTTCGAGCTATGAAAACTTATCAATGAGAGGTACCAAAACTGTGCGTGCATGGGTGTTTATATAGGGAGGGGGAGAAGGGTACGTGGGAAGTGGAGCTTCCGAATTTCAATTCCAACTTGAAACTGGACACTAATCGTGGCCTTTTTCTATGTTTTTAAATTCTGGGTCAGAATAGTAAAATTCTTAAATATCGAATTTGTTTTTGTTTTTGTTTTTTCATAATATGCAAACTATATCTTCTTTCTCCTTGGTGTTATAAATTTGGTTTTGAATGGAATAAGACTCGTTAAAATTTGAATATAAATTGTATCTGTATACGTAATAATTAGCCGTTCCCATTCAAATTTCATAATTTGAAAGAAAATCGAATTGAATCTCATTTTAATATTCAATCATATATAATTTTTTAATATTCAGTTATTGCTAATAATTTTACTTGAACGGTGGATGCAATTCGATCGGATTATCTTTCACAAGATATCAATTAATTTTTAAAAATTTATATGGTGATTTTTAGAAAGGGTTTTTTTTTCTAATATGTCTCATTTTAAAAGTTCAATTATAATTGTGTCCCATATTTATTTGTAATTATAAATATACTAGATGATAACCCCTGCGAAGCACGGGCTCGGGGATTTATGTTAATTAATTACTAATTTTTTATTTAATTAAATATTTATAAAAATATATTATAAAATTATAAAAAGAACTATATTACTTGCATAAAAAATTTATGCGATTAATAAACTGTAAACTTAGATTGTTTAATAGAAGTGCATGGAAACACGTTTTAGTTGTTTTCATTAAAAAATATTTAAAATAATTGATCGTAATTTTTTTTATTCTAAGTTATAAAAAAAATGGTTAATACAATATAAGAATTATAATAATAATAAGAAGATTTCAATTTTATTATGTTTTTTTAAAAAAATAACATATAATCGCAGGGAAGATTGTTCTAGAGTAGTGTATAGAAACATGTTTTAGTTGTTTTCCTTGAAAAATCTTTCGGAGAATTGATCGTATTATATTTTGATTCTAAATTATGATAAAAAAAATTGTATTATAATTATAATAGGATTTCAATTTTATTATTTTCTTTACAAAATAACATAGAATTATACCCACTATTTTAGTTTCTCTCACCAAAATGCCCAGATTTGGGAAATACCGCCCAAAATACCCAGCATATACGCCTCTTACAGAGGCGTAGCTTCTGTCACGCCTTCCCTACCACCGTATCAGGCGGATATGCCTTTGCAGTGTTTGCTAATTGTATCGCATACGCCTAACCACGCATCCTGGGATACGTATTCTGAAATGGCGTAACTGACGTCAGCATGGACGTCAGCATACGCATCTGCAACATGAGTATCAGCTAATACGCATGCTGCAGATGCGTATGCTGACGTCAGCTTCGTCGTCTCCAGCCTCGCGACGTCACCGATTCCGATCAGTTTTTTCTTTCTCTTAATCCATCCATACCACAAACTTCCCAACTACGTTCTATATACCAATAAAATCACAATTCGATTCTCTACACATCCATATCAATTTTATTACATTTGTCTTGTCGGATTAAAAACACCCAATTTGTTTCCATTTTCCGATTTGTTTTTCGTCGACGTTCATACACTCCCCTGCGGGGCCGGATGAGAGAAACTGAGCTCGGGAGGATGAAGGAGAGGACCAGGCGATCATGTTGTTGTGCTTTGGAGTGTGGAGATCGACCAAAGACAGAGATCGAGGGAGGCGAATATATCGACCAAAGTCGCCGGCGGAAACACAGCTCTCATTCTCGATGAGTTATTTATTTTTCTAGCATGAACAGTACATTGGACACGCCGATTGGAATGGCGTAACCCATGGGTAGCTCGGTCGAAATTTTGGAAATCGGGTATTTGGGAAGTGGGTATAGGAAAATGGGATATTTTAGGCATTCTTTCTAGAATTATAAGGGAAATATGATTATAGGGATGAAACTTTTTTTGTTTAAAGTTTTAATAAAAGAATTATAATTATAATAGGATTTCTATTTATTAAAAAAAAACATAGAAATAGAATTATAGTAGAAATAGGATTGTAAAGGTGAAACCAAAATACAGTGCGAACCAAAAAATTGTACCGTTAAAAGGGTGGTTATAGATTCCATTTTTCTAATATGTCCTATTTTTTATTTATCTATACTATAATCTATGTAAATAATAAATCCTGAATACTTTTTGCCACATTCTTCCTTTTATGACCTTCTTCTCACTTTGTAAAGTACTCTCTATTATGGACATAAATGTAAAATCACTTACAAAAAATAAAAGACACGTCAGAAATCAATCTTAACTGATTCTCCCTTGATAGGTGCTAACCCTATTCTCTATCATTAATTCAAAATCAAACTACGTACACTATTCTCTATCATCATTATTTCAAAATCAAACCACAAACAATACTAAATACAATGATTCGTCATTTCAAAACTAAACTTCGATCATCTACACCAAAATTAAAACCACAATCAGTTTTGTATTTTCAAAATCAGGTTTGTATTTTCCTTTGAACTATCAATTGATTATTCATTGTACAAAGTCTGTTAGTTTAATTTTATAAAATCATAATTTGGTTTGTGATTTTGTAGCTTGCAAATATATATCTCCACATCATTCAGGTTAGATCTGGAAAATTGAAATTATTCGTGTTTGGTTGTGTGTACTACATGGAAATCTGGATCTTGATATACATGTCGATTGCTGTAATTTATATAGTACAATGTGATTCGAGTAATTCTATTCCAAATTTTGTGTTTTATATTATTCGGGGAAGTGTTAACAGAACAGGGCACTACGTGTTTGTTATAATGTCTAAACAAAAAATTGTCTTATGTCAACATGAATTGCTATGAAAAATTGTCTTTTTAAAGCGAGGTTTGGATTGCTCTCTGTAAGTCGCAATGGTGTTGAATGAATTATTCTTGAGCTGTTTTGGCTTTACTTTACGTTATTTGCTCAGAACTCACCCATTCAGGTTCCCTTCGCTTCTTTACTTCGTTAATAACATGATTTTCTTTGTTGGCTAGGAAATTTGGGGTTCGTACTGCAATGACCGGTTTTATAGCACGTAAATTATGCCCGGGGTTGATTTTTGTTCCGGTTGATTTAAAAAAATACACACATTACAGTGATTTAACTAGAAAAGGTCAGTTGATACTTTGATATATTATATATCTATGCATCTTTGATTCGTTAGCATTTACTTATGGAATTCATTGTAGTACTGAAATATTTTTGTTGAAGCAGTGTTTCAGAGGTATCACCAGAATTTCATGGCTTCCAGTCTGGATGAAGCCTACTTGGACATAAAGAAGTCTGCATCCAAAGGGGCATAACTGGTGGAGAAGTAAGGTGTAACACAACTTAAACAAATGACTTGCTGCTCATACCATCGTTTCTCAAGAAAAGAAAAGTTGTTTTTGTGTGTTAAAAATATTTTAAGACCCTTACATTGTTCTTATGAAGGGTGCTGAAGAAATTAGGGAACTGATATATTTGGAGACTGGTCTTACATGTAGTGCTGGAGTGGCACCAAATCGCTTACTTGCTAAGGTGTATACTTTATGCTAACATTACAGCATTACCATTAAGCACGTTTGCACCAATTTACATAAAAAGAACAAATGATGGCTGTTTTGTGACTTTTGTCCTTCAACATTAGTTAGAGCTGTTTGACCTGTTCCATATATAATATACGCTTTATATTAGCATATGCTGGATGATTATATTTTGATTCTCTGCCTTTTCGAAAAAGTAACTTTTGATTTTTAACGTGGTACATCTGTAAAATATGGAATTTAATTTTTGTATGAAGTTAAGTTGTTTTAAAATTGTATGAGTTCCAACCTAATAAATTTACTCAAAAGTCAGAATAGTTATTGTTCGGGATGCAGTTTTACTAGGTGAGTGTACCAGAAGTTCTAATCTTTGTATACGTACTGTTTTTGTTTGATCTCCATTTTGAAATCTTTTTCCAACTTAGAATACATGATCCTGAATCATAGACTAAGAAACGTTTTCATGTTGTAATTGTCTTAGCTTAGCTAATTAAGTTATTAATTAATATCTTTATATTCTTTTATTCCGTTTGCACATATTTTCAATAAATTCATATTGACAATGCTTGGCTTTAACCTTTTTCATATTGACATTGCTTTATTTTAAGCTTCTGGAGTTTACTTTTGTCTTTCTTGGAATTCCATGATGGTACTGAAGCAATGGAGATGTGCTTTGACATTTTTTGTGATTGACATAAATTTATATTTGTTGTTTTTTTATTTGTGTTTTTGGTAGACCCAAAATATGAAGAAAGGGCAATCCAATACCATACTGCAAGACTTAGTGAATGGAGGACACTCCGGAGATCAGAGCAACACTCCCCTGTTGTCCACTTCCACATCCAACTGTTGTCGTCGTTGCAAAAGGAGTCTGATTCAAGGTACCACTATATATTTCTTTTCACGGAATTTCGTCAATAATTGAATTTTAAGTTGCTATGCTTTTAAGTTGAATTTTTAATTGAATCAGCTTATGAACTTGCTATATCACAGGCACAACAATTTTGTCCCGTTGAAGCTCACTTGCTATGCTTTTAAGTTGAATTCTTAATTTAAAAGAGAAACTTCTTATCTTATGCTTTTCAATGTTTGTGTATCACTAATTGAATCAGCTTATGAGAAGCTTATTGCATCAGCTTATGAACTATAAATTATTATTTCAAATTATTTATGTATTTCAGTATTTTCTAATTGAACTTGCAATAGGAATATATAGGTAGTATTACATGCGTAAGCTAACATGTTATAATTTTTACCTACTTTTGAAGGATTGCTATGTTGGTGATCAAGGTTTAGGTGCTGTAATGGGGAGTGTTGTAAGAAACTTGAAGATCTTAATTTGTGATTTTCTGAAGGTTTAACTGATACGGGTTTGGTTGAGTTAGCAATTGGATGCGAAGGCACTTTAAAATCATTGGTGTTGCTGTCTATGCAAAAATAACTGATATCTCATTGGAGGCTGTTGGATCCCATTGCAAATGTCTTGAAATTATGGCATTAGACTCATAGTTCATTAACAATAAATGGGTACTGGCTGTGGCTAAAGGATGTCTAAAATTGAAAGTTGCATTAATGTCACAGATGAGGCTTTGCAAGCTGTTGGCCTGTTTTGTTTGTCTCTGAAACTATTATCTTTATACCGTTTCCAGAGATTTACTGACAAGTAAGTTACTCTCCTCTCCGTATTTCCCATCAGTATGTTATTAATCTCTTTTAAATCTATCTAGCATGCTTACTTGACCATTTTTAAGTCCATCCTCAGCAATCTTCAGCATTGTAATATCTTTGAATCAGAATTGTATGCTATTAACATTGGTAATATTTAGTACATTATCTTTATCATGTTAATTGGATTAGTAGACTGCAGTTCGTCACCTTTGATTTTCTATGTCTATAATTTATTTGATGTGTGATATTTGGGCTCTCCGGCTCGATGTTTGCAAAATTAATACACCAGGAAAGTAAATTTTAAATTGAGGGTCTAAGAATTTATATTCTCTTATATAATTAGATGATTTTTAATAGTATACACAGTCCCAATTAGTATTCTCTTATATATATTCTCTTAAATGATTTTTAATAGTATTCTCTTATATAATTTTAATTCCATATTGTTTAATTCACGTTCTTAATAGTCATAATCACAAGATCCCAATCAGTAAAAGATGGCCGTTATTCAAACTATTAAATTACATATAATTATTGTGTTGTATTGTATGAAAATATAGTTAAAAATTAAAGTTTTAGTAGCAGCAATAGCCATTACTTTGTAGTCTGTATTTTTATTGATTTGTTAATACTCGGTCCATTTTATGGAACTATTTTTTGCTGCTTTGATCTTTATTCTCCGAACTGTCCTCAACCTTGATTTAGCATGTCGTTGCATAGCTTTAAAAAAATGAATCAAAACAAACCTGCTCATTTAATCTGATATTAACTTATATGTTGTAATTTATGTTTTTGACTCAAAATTACCATAAATTGTCGTTCTTTAAAGTTCTAAATTTGTTGGATTCTGGAAAACTTAGGATTTGCGGCATTACTTATTAGATAACCTTAAACTTGAAAGTATTGTAAAAGCGTTAACACAGTAAGAGAACAATTTTACAAATAAATATTTAATTGGTTATTAGTTGCTTGCTTAAATTAAAAAAGAATTATATATCGTGGGTTTTGGCATGTTATACAATTCTGTTGTCAACATAAAACAACTTTTTTGCAGGGACTTTCAAGTTTCCCTTTTTAAAGATACGTGTCTGATTTCATTTGTAAGAGATATAGAGAATGTTAATGACACAACAGAGAAAGCAAAATTTCCTACTGCTGACTTTCTTTAGAACTTGAAAACAGGAAGGAAATTACGGTTTGTTTAAGCTTCATGTTTTATTAGTCATCTCCAAGACAAGATGTGCAATGTCTCAGAGCCCAGCCTCTATTTTGTTTCGCAAATCAATTATGATCCAGTCAGCATTAATAAGCTTTCTGGTCAATTCACAAGGTCAGACTTACACATTCTATGCTTATAACTCATATTATCACAACGTTGCCATATGTTCATGTAAAAGGGTGCATTGCTATAATTTATGTTCAAAATTGCTAGAAATCAAGGGGTGAATATGCATTCTAAACCATGCCGTGCATTTTTTCCAGTTTTTGATAAGTGGCTGTGTCAATTACTGAATCTTTTGCTTTATTCATCAGTTTAGATGTATTATGGGCAAGTGGTCAAGTTGTTGTGATCAAGTTGTAATATGAACGATATTCCTGCTCCGACATATTTTGCAATGGTACTGCCTTTCTATAAATGATATTTCCTTGGTCTAGGTGTCCATGGAGCAATATATTTGACTTATTTGTTTAGATTTATTAAAGGAATTGGACAACTGACTATGCTTTAAATACCATTTTGATAACCAATAATTGTTCATATAGTGTCTCCATGTGTTTGGACTGAGTTCTAAATTTTCATTACTACAATGTAGCGCAGGGTGAGTTTCAGTTGTTTCATAATATTAGTGGCCAGAAAGCTTTCATATTTGCTCATACTAACAATTTCACAAGAGTAATTTTGCCACCATTGATAGGACTATTATTATATGGCGAAGTTCATCAGTTCTATGTTGCATTGCAGTACTCCCAAAGAACCACCAAAGGAGGCCTTTTGATATCTAAAGCAACTGGAGTTTCTAACACTGTCCAAGGTAAATATTTGATATTTCAAGGCATTGTATTTTCTGTGATTCTTTTTAGTTGGTTAGGTATTCAATATTCTGGATAATATAGAAAATTGTGAATGCATATAGTATTCAGATAGACTTGGATATGGACAAAAGGAATAAGTTGAATACGGTAAATGTTTTGTTGGTCTTTAGAAGTTTGCTCGCAGTATTGGAGAATTAGAGACTAATACTACATTCAGTAGGAAAGTACTCTGGCATATCCAAGAACTGAATGGTAAAATTTGTGAACAAGATTTGAGTTCTAATGTTTGAACAATATGCTCTCAGTTGTACAAACTGTTAGGCTTAAGTGCTAAATTGTACAAAGTCCAAAATTATTTAAATATAATGCTATTTCCTTAGGAGTTTGGATTCTGATGATCGATTTGTGTCCTTCTGTTTGTAAGCGGCTTAACTTGCGGATAAATTAAGCTGACAGTTTAAACAATTAAACTTGCCAATTATATAAGTAATTATTTGATAAATTACTTTACTTTTTGTTTTTACAAAAACAAAAGGCATGACAAGCATCGCTAGCTTCATTAATAAAGCTACCCATATGATTTTTTAGACCGTCAATTTCTTGACTGTTCCAAATATAGAACCTACCATGTTGTTCTTTCATCGTTTCTAGACTGACGTAGAATTCTCTAAGTCGATCTATTCTGTTGTTATTGATATCTAGACATGCTAGATCTCTTATCCTAGTGAAGAAGTCTTCATCACTAAGTCTAATGGTTTCACCATTAATGGTTAAGCTCCAAGGGAACATTACTGACCTTCGATTATTGCTAATCATGATCAAATTTAAATATATAAAAGATTTATATAAATTTATTTAAAACAGGGTTTTGAGTTTTACCAGGCCTTTCAAATGATCTGTATCTGTTCAGTGATTATCTGATCTCTAAAACTTCGATTCTTCTTTTAAATCTTCTGGCTTTTTATTCTTTGTCTTCAATCCTACGAGCGGTGTTTCCCTAACGGCCACCTGCCTCAGCGGTACTCCCTGTGCTCCATGCGGACTCCAGAATAACAAGAATATAACCAAGATTTATAAAAAGAAAAGACTTTTTATTGATTAAGATAATATGTACAGATATAGACTCATTATGAGCCTGTTTACACTCATAACCCCGTAGGGTTTTTACTCACATGACTATAAGGACTCTTGATTTTGCATACAGGGTAGTTTGTATGAAAATTTTCGATGTCCCAAACTGAAATGGAACTCTTCCTTTTATAGATCAAGGAAAGAGGATCTGTACAAATATTCTTACGTCACTGCATGCGCAAGATGTACATTATTGTTCTACTTTATTAAAGTAGATTCCTCTTAAAGCAGATGCCTTCTTCTTTTGATAAAGCTAAAGTAGATGCTTTTACCCAAAGTAAATGCTTTTTCTCTTTTGCTTTTGATAAAGCAGATTCCTTCCGCTTTAATTCTCCTCCACAGCTTTTCCTTTATCATTGCTAGTGGTGGGGTCATTCTGGCAGTATTGACAGAGATAACTCTCGTCGGTACCTGTCCTTTTAATTATTTGTGCACTAGCTTTACAAAATTTCACGTAGTGGCAACCGAATATTAGCTGGCTTTTAGTCATGCGCCTCTTGCATGCTTCTAAAGTTGCTTTATCTTCTTGGCTCATTGTGGTGTGAGTCATTGAAGTCATGATGCGATTTGAAGACGAATAATTAATCTTCACCTTGTCATTTTCCTTTATGCAGAGAATCTTTTCTAGAATAGCTGCATACTTGTGGATGACTACTTGCTTCAAGTCTTTCTTTTCCAGAGTGACTGGTTTTGACTCGCTTGGAGCGTAGCTTCTTTCCTTGACAATTCCTAGCTGAACATAATGAAATGGTTTAGCCAGACTGTCGTTATAGTCTTCATCCCAGAACGGTAGTGTTGATTGAACCTTGATGAAAATTTCTTTCGCTGGATTCTGAACACACTTTGTCCTGAATTTTTTGACTGCTTCTCTGAAAGCCTTTGGAAAACTTCCAATTTCTAACAGATTATTGGATGGGTAAATTAGACTAACTAACCCATTGACATAAGCTTCATAAATTAACTCAGGATCTGAGTTAGGATAAAAGTTGAAATAGCTTATGTTGGTCTTATCCGTGGTGAAAAACCTCTGTTTCACGAATTCATGTTCCGTAGCACTTCTTCCAAGTTCATAGAAAAAGCTGAAACTGTCGTAGATGGTGTCTCCACTATCGTCTTCAAAATCTATGATTAGATTTTCTGACTTAACTTTTCCCAACACCTTCTGTGAAGTTGCTGTCTTTTTCAGAGCTTGTTTGAAGGTTGGCTTCAAAGCTTCTGTAGAATTGATGAGACACAGTGGTGGCTTCATCATTTCTTTAGTGTAGAGATCAGCGGATACTCTAGCTTCTTGGAAATCTTTGAACTTCTTGTGAGAAACTCCTGAGATTCCTGTGACTGCCAAACTTACAATTGCCCAGTTGTTGTAGATTCCTGGATTGGGACCATTGTAAACAACATAGTAATTTTTGCTGGTAGTACTGATCGGTATTACAAAAGATTGCTCTTTTGATTTCTGTGGGAGTTGAATTCCCCCATTGGGTCTCAGATTTAAATCTGAAGATTCTCCCAATGTTTTGGAGGTCTGAACCTCAGTTATGCTTTTTACCAAAGCATCAGGTTTCAACGGATTCGTTGTATCTTTACCAGGAGCCGTTTGCTCTGGATTAGTCTGTACTTCACTTATTGCTAAGGAAGGTGTACAAATAACCTTTTGTTGCAAGGAATAATCCTTGGTTTTGATTTTTGCCAAATCCACAGGCGTTAACGGATTTGACGTGCCTTTACCGGTAGCCGTTTGCTCCGGGCTAGTTTCAGATATGTTCATTGATGAAGAAGGTTCTAAAATTACCTTTTGCTGTTCGGGAAGGGAATACTTCCTTACATATTCTAGCTCTGCACGAACTAGTTGTAATTCTTCTTGAACAAGTTTGAATTTCTTCAAGAGGATGACTTCTTTTAGCTCTAGTTGTTCTATGGAAGTGTCCATAGTTTTTCTCAAAGAAAGAGATTATATATATATATATATATATATATATATAGAGCAAACAAGGCTCTTTGATCTATTAAGAGATCGTTGGTATATAGAGAGGTGTTTGGGTGTTATTGTAGTTTGGTGTGTTTTTTCTTCTCCCAACCCTCTCGTATTTATAGCCAAAATTCAGGCTTTGGATTCCTGCAAAAGTAAAGATAACCAGAAATGTCATGTCATAAACTTTACACCTGTTTTTGCTGGAATTCTCTTGTTAAAAAATCTGCTAAGCAGTTTTTAACTCCTTCGATATGTTGAACATCGAAACTGTAGCGGGATAGCCATTGTTGCCATCTCACCAATCTTCCTTGCTTATTGTCTCCCTGTAACTTAATACGAAGAAAATAAGAGAAATTTCTATTATCAGTTCTAACCAGAAATTTAACTGGAGTTAGATAAATAGAAAATTTGTTAATTACTCTAATGACGGCTAAGTATTCCTTTTCATTGGAATGATAATTTTTCTCAGCGTCCTTAAAGCTTCCTGAAGCATATCTGCATATTAATTCTTTATCAGAATTAACAGCTTTGAGCACTCCTCCCCAATATTCTCCTGAGGCGTCCGTCTCAATGATAAGCTTGTCATCCGGTTCTGGATGATAGAGTTTTGGAAAACTCTTTAGATTCTTCTTGACTTTGACCATGTAGCTGGTGTCTGAATCTTTACATTCCCAAGGAACATCTTTCTTGAGCTTCGCCTGCAAAGGAGCACGTATAGCTGCAAGTTTGGGAATATAATCAGAAGCATAAGTTAATATACCTAAAAACCTTTGCAACTGTTTTTTGTCTTCAATTTTATCCGGGAACTTATGAATATGTTCTAGGATGTGCGACTGAGGACAATGAGTTCCTTGATCAATTTCTAATCCTAAGAAATTAATCTTTGTCTTGAAGAGCTGAGCTTTCTTCTTTGATAATATAATACCAAGTTGTTGGCATTTCTTTAACACTACTGCTAAATGTCTGAGATGATCCTGTTCATTATCACTAAAAATAAGAATATCATCTACATATACACAACAGAATTTTTCAAAAGACCTGAATGCATTTTGCATATGTCTTTGGAATATAGAGGGCGCTTGTTTGAATCCAAAAGGTAGCACCTTCCATTGGTAATGTCCTTGAGGACATGTGAATGCTGTCAATAGCTATGATTCTTCGTCTAGCAATACCTGCCAAAAACCAGATTTACAGTCTAGTGAACTAAACATTTTCTTACCTCTGATAAGGGTGAGTAATTCATCCTTGTTTGGTAAATTATGGCTGTCTCCTATGGTGGCATCATTAACCGCCTTGTAGTTGACTACCATTCTCTATTTGCCTCTTCTCCTTTCTGCTTCGTTCTCTACTAGAAATGCTGGAGACATATGAGGTGATTTGCTGGGTATGATGATATTCATATCCAGTAGCTCCTAAATTTGTTTGCCAAATTCTTCTCGATCTTGTGGACTGTACTTCATGGGTTTGACCTTGATTACCGTCTTTGGATCTCTGAGCTTGATGCTTCCTTTCATCCATTGCTTAGTCTTTTTAGGATCTAAGGGATTTTCAGAGCATACTGATTCTAATAATCTCTCGATTATAGATTTCTTTTCTATGTCTAGAATCAAATTTTTACGAATAAAATTCAATTCTTTAAATTTTTCTAAACTCTCCTTCCCCCTTTTTAAAAGTTGAATTTTATTAGGGCTGATGTTTATAGCTTCTGGCTGACGAGTCTTAGACTTTTTCTTCATTGATTCAAGGAAGTCTTTAACTCCAAATTTTTTAGCTATAATCAATTTTTTGACATATACTTTTTCACCTGAAAGAGTTAAAATAATATGATCCGGGTGTTGAGTAAATGGTCCATATAAGTTTAGAAAGTTATTGCCTAGAATAAGGTCTACACCTGATTCCTGTTGATAGATTGTAGGAATATGAAATATTTCTCCTGCAATCATTATATCAAGGTTTTTACATACCTTTGTAATAGTAATGGAACTATTATCTGCTATACTTACCTGTATAGGCTTTTCTGCATTAACCCAATGTTCTTCTGGGATAACGTATTTGCTTGCTAAGCACAGACTTGCACCTGTATCAACATAGCAATGTAATTCTATCTTTTTATATCCTGCAAAATTTAAGATACCAGGGATATAAATAGAATTAGGATTGGTGATATTAGATATCGCCAGATCTTTTACTTCTTCAGTCTGAATCTGATGAAGTATATTCATTAGTCTCTGACTCTTCCGGTCCGGGATCTAATTCTTCTTCTAAGATATACACTTCCTGTATATCTTCGTAAGGTTCTTCGATAGGAATATATCCTAGTGAATATACCTGTTCAAGCATGCGAGCTTTATTCTCATGCTTCTGCCTGTTTGGGCATTCATTTGCATAGTGTCCTTCTTCATTGCAAATCCAACACCTGCATTTTTTCTTGCCTTTTGGGCAAAACTTTTGTTTATCGTTAGAAAACTTCTTTGAAGATTTTTTCTTAACATATTTTCCTGATTTGAAGGACTTCTTTTTCCTAACAAATCGATATTTTTTCGTATATTTCTTATACGATTTTTTCCTGTGGAAACTTCTAGATGTCTTACTACATCCATACTCAAATGGTTGTTCTACCACTTTTTCACAGCATTTTTTACTAAACTGTTTTAGCTGTTTTTGCTTTTTAGTTAAATCACAAATCTTACTGATTTCTTCTTTAACTATTCTATGAGCATAGCCCAAACTATTTTCAGCAGCTCCTGTTGCTTCAAGATTAAAACGTTCAAGAGCCTTCTCACCTACTAGAGGTATTTTAAGAAGATAATCTCTGATAAACTTCTTATAATCTGCTAGCTCAACTAATTGATATAAGTATTTCTCATAATCATTATAAAATCGATCAAGAAAACATATATCGCAAAGTTGCATTTTAGTAAGCATGGATTTTGCCTTACTAACTATCTTAGCCAATTCTTGAATTTTATTGGTCTGAAGATCTATTCCTGGGAACAATGTATAGATTGCATCCATGACATTTTCATAGGCAGTTATGGGATTCATTACTGGAACCCATGTGGTGTTTTTAATCATGCTATTAACAACACCTGTAGTCTTATGTTCCATCAATAACAAGACTGTCCCTTGATCATCATAAGCTTCGCTATTAGTCTGTATTATTAGACTAATTTCTTGAGACCATTTATCAATGAGCTCTTTTCTATTGGTTTTTCCGTCAATATTTAAAATATTACTACCATAGATGTTAGTAACATTTTTAGAATCTGGAATAGAATAAAAATTACCTTGAAATCCTTTTTCTATTACCTGAGGTTTTGCCTTCATGCTCTTCCTCCTTTTTGACTCCCGAGTGTTCTCCTTGTTCTGGAGAAGTCTGTTTGTCCATTCTGAAGTTTTCTGGAAAAACTTCTTCTTCTGATTTTTCAGCTTGAAATGATTCTTCCGAACCTTCCCAAGGGTCTGATCCCTCTTCGTCAGTACTGAAAGATTCAATAATGTTTAGAGTTTCATGAGGATTAAAACCAAATAAAGATTTTAACTCACTGCTTGACTCTATTTCTTGGTTGGCGATAGAGTCATCCTCTATTTCCATTAACCTGATTGCTTGTTCCAATTGACCGTAATTGTCATCTGTAACCTGCAATTCTTCATCTTCTAGATTATTCCAGAAGAATTCTTCTACCATTTGCATGTAGTTCATGATGATTCTTTATCAAATGGCCAGGTTAAGCTTCCTGAATTCTTTCCAGAACCCATTTCTTCGTTACCAACGTTGAAGTTAGGATAATTGTATTTCAAAGGTTTCTTGAATTTCTCATCTGCTAAGACGATTTCTCTGTTTGATGTACCTGTCTTAAGAACATCAAGAATTTCTTTATTGCAAGGACAATCATGAATAACTAATTTTATTTCATTGATAATCTTTGCTGCTGCCGCCTCAATGTTATCGGCATTCTGCTGATTCTTAAGCAACTCTAGAATTTCTTCTAATTGTGGCTTAATAATCTTAGTGAAATCTTCTTGTAATTCCTTAAGACTCATCCTAGAATCTTTTTAAGGTATTCCTCGATTTCTATGAGTTTAGAAGTAAAGTCTAATACTTGTTTTCTCGAGATAGGTATGTCATGCTTATTGTTACTAAGCTTTTCTACCTGTTCTGTAAGCATCTTAATCTCTTCGTTATTTTTAACCAAAAGATTCATAGCTTTGTTATTAATCTCATTTACGAGATTTTTTTATATCTTCTAGCCTGCTACTACTGCTAGATCCACTTCCCCCTTTCTGAAAATATGTGGTTCCATATTTGCCAAAAAGGCTCGAAGCTTTTGAGAATTTTTCGCTTGGATCCTTACTAAGCCCAAAATAGGATAGCATTTTATAAACTCCTAGCAAAATTCTTCCTGTAATCTGATTAAGATTATTAGTAGATGCAATTATTGTAGTGATTCTTGCACTACCAGAGTGACTACTGAAGGTGTAATTCTTCAGTTCTTGTCCCTCTACTTCGCTTAATCTTTTGAGATTAAGAACTTTTCCTTTCTTGTAAATATGTGGGTGTACAGGTAAGGAAAAAGAAGCCCTTCAAATCAGGAAAATATGTTAAGAAAAAATCTTCAAAGAAGTTTTCTAACGATAAACAAAAGTTTTGCCCAAAAGGCAAGAAAAAATGCAGGTGTTGCTGAATATATTAGGTGTTGGTTAAGATGGTTACAGAACAGGTAGAAAAGCTTAGTAACAATAAGCATGACATACCTATCTCGAGAAAAGGAGTCCTGTAGAGTTGTTACCTTAGGAGCGAACCTTTTTGGCAGTGATCGAAGAATCTTTTGATTGATCTCTGCCTGGGGTATATTTCTTTCCAGAAGAGATATAGAGTTCATGAGTGTAAGAAACCTTCCCTGTGCTTCTTTTATGCTTTCATCCTTTTCTAATTTAAAACTTTCGTAGTCACTCATATGGAGATCAAGCTTGATTTCACGAACTTTTAAGGTACCTTCATGACTTACTACAAGGGTATCCCAGACCTGTTTTGCTGATGTGCAAGCTGAGACTTTTCGAAGTTCAGTAGCACAAAGTCCGTTGAGTAGGGAATTCATAGCTCGAGCATTATAATTCAGGGAATTCACTTCATCAACTGTAAGATTTTTTACTGGTTTGGGCTTGCCATCTTTCATAGGAATGGTGATGCCATTTTCAACTGCATCCCATTCGTAGGTATCCCTCTGGAGAAATATCTTCATCAAGAACTTCCAGTCATTGTAGTTTTCAGTTCCAAGTAAGAGTGGTGGAGCATTGATTGATCGACGATCATTCCAACCTGATTGTGCCATGGATCTTGCAAAAATAAACACTTAAACAAGGATTAAATGCACCTACTTTGATACAAAATGTAATTTCAAGTAGCACAATATGTTGGAATATTGATTAAATGAGACTGTCTCTTTTATGAATGTGACTGTCTCTTTTGCAAATGAGACTGTCTCTTTTAGGAATGAGACTGTCTCCTTTGTTGAACAGATTATAAGTTGCGGTAAGTAAATAACAGAATCAATGTAAAACACACCACGAGTTTTCACTTGGTTCGGCCCCTATCTTCGTCTATGGCCTACATCCAAGTCCCTATGCCAACTAGCACAGAGATTATATTATTATCACAATAATATAAAGCTTACACAATATCCGATTACAAGATTGAAGCCCCTGGAAGAACTCTTCCCCTTGACACACTTGTCACCTAGCAATCTCTGCTACTTAGCCCACTGGCTACCTTGGCTTACAACTTGCAATCCTAACTATTTGCCACAACCCGGCACAAGTAAACTCAGAATTTGTAAAATATGAATACAACTTCTTAAGCAAAATGTATATGACTGTATATGACTGTGTAGAAGTTGTATATCTTGAAGTGTCTATCTCAGTTGTGTATCGCTTCCAGTTGAGATGGGTTGTATTTATAGACACTCTGAATGTTATAGCCGTTGTCTTGAATCCAACTTAAGCTGATAGATCTTGACTTCTGAGCATGAATCCGTTGAGAATAATCTTGAGTGGTGAAGTGCTGGATTCGAAGTAAAGCTGTTGGGATAATAATTAGGGGTGTTCATCAAACCGCACAAACCGCATAAACCGCCCGCCCCGCACCACACCGCACCGCTCCGCGTGGTTTAAATTTTTCGTGGAGCGGTCGTGGTTTGCATTTTAGTCAAACCGCGCGGTGCGGTGCGGTTTGTGGTTTGGGGATTCATTCTCGGGGTTCAAACCGCACCGCACCGCATATTATATAATATATAATATTAATAATATATTTATAAATATATACGTATATATGATTTTTTTGTCGCAGTCCATATATTACGTATGTATAATTTTTTGGGCCAGCCCACCTAATTAACCCTAATTCTATGCGAAGTTGTGCGCCTCTCACTCTCCCAGTCTCTCATCCGAATATCATCTGAATGTCATCCGATTCCTTTTTCCTTAATCATCAGAATTTCTGATTCTTTTTTCTACTTTTAGTCTTTTACAATTCGTTGGTGTTCACTCTCGTAAAGGACTGAAGGTAATCAAATATTATTAATGCATATAGTAATACACTTACTTATTATCTTAGATTGTGTTTCTTATATTATGATTTTGTGTTTTTACTTTTTAGATGGAGCAAGATTCACAATCTCCATCAGTTGGAATTGGGAGCACTCCATTGAGCAAAACTCAGTTGGAATCTCATCCTGGTGGTTTAAATACACCCAATACGGTACCTAAATCTTTACCTAGTAAAAAAACAGGTAGATCATCTGATGTTTGGGATCATTTTAAGGTATATAAAGATGATAAAAACAATTCTAGGGCTATTTGCAATTATCGTGACAAAGATTATGCAGGTGGTACTAGATTACAAGGAACTAGTACTCTTAGGAATCATTTGATGACTCAATGTCCCAAATATCCATATAGGTTGGAGGATAAAAGACAAAAAATTTTGTGCTTTAAAAAGACAACTAACGTTGGGTCCGAAAGCAGCGGAAGTAGTAATTTAGTGGCTGTGGGATTTAATCATGATGCTTGTAGGCTTGCTTGCACAAAAATGATTATTATTGATGAATTATCGTTTAGGTTTGTGGAGCAAGAGGGTTTTAAATTATTTTGTAGTGTTGCTTGTCCTAGGTTTGTTATTCCCTCTCGAATTACAATTGCAAGGGATATTATGAAATTGTATTACGATGAGAAGAAACAATTAAAAGATTATCTTGTGAAAAGTTCACAAAGGGTTTCATTAACTACCGACACTTGGACTTCTATTCAAAATGTTTGTTATATGGTATTAACATCACATTTTATAGATTGTGAATGGAAAATGCAAAAAAGAATCTTGAATTTTATTCAAATTGCTAATCACAAAGGAGAGACGATAGGTAAAGCAATCGAGGCATGCCTAAAAGATTGGGGTATTGATAGGTTATTTACTATTACGGTTGATAATGCAGCCTCTAATGGCCTGGCTATTTCTCACATTAAAAAAAGGCTGCATAGTTGGAAAACCGTTGTTTGTGATGGGGAGTTTTTGCATATGAGATGCTCAGCTCATATTCTTAACTTAGTTGTTAATGATGGATTGAAGGAATTAGACGATTCCATTGCAGCTGTTCGTAATGCAATCAGATATGTAAGAGCCTCTCCTTCTCGACTTGCAAGATTCCAAAGTTGTGTCAAGAATACTACTAAACAAGAAAAGGCTCTTGTTTGTTTGGATGTGGCAACAAGGTGGAACTCCACCTTTTTAATGTTGGATTCTGCACTAAAATTTGTTGAGGGTTTTAAACTGTTAGAGGAAGAAGATGGATTTTATATGCAATATTTTATTGATGAAGATAGGAACGGAAAGAGCTTAGTGAGGCCACCAAATTCCATAGATTGGGATAATTGTATTATTTTTTGTAGGTTTTTGAAGGTATTTTATGAAGCCACTTTGAGATTTAGTGCATCTTTATTTGTAACTTCAAATACCTACTTTCATGAAGTGTGCGCAATATGTGGAAAGCTGATAAAATGGTGTTCAAGCGATAAATCACTTTTACAAGATATGGCTGTTAAGATGAAGCTAAAGTTTGACAAATATTGGGGTAACGTTGAAAAGCAAAACATGTTGCTTTATCTTGCTGTAATTCTGGATCCTCGGTATAAGCTGAAATTTGTACTCCTCTGTTTGAATAAATTATATACCGAGAAAGAAGTTGATGGTATGATTGCTCGTGTCAAAGATTGTTTATCAAAGCTTGTGAGTCACTATTCCAATGAACAGAGGCAGAAAAATCCAGAATGTAACAATTCTGCAATGATTCCTGCTATTTTTTCTGCTATAAAAATCTGCTATGATTCCTGCTATTTTTTCTGCTGAGTTTGAAAAGTGAGCTGCGTTTTTTCTGCTGTTATTTTTAATTAAAAAAAGCTGGTTGATTTTCTACTTCTTTAGCTCAGATTCTGCTATTTTAAACCATAATCTGCTATAATTTTCTGCTGTATTTTTAATCAAAATCTGGTTACTTTTATGCTTGCTATTACTTTTGCTCAAAATATGCACTTCCTGAACCTATATTTATTGCTTTGCTATGGAATACAAATTGCAGGGACACGAATGTCTTCTTATAAGGTCTACGTGAAGAAATACAAGCTAGAAGATGCACTGATGCAGCAATGGAGTAGTCAAATTGATTAACAAAAAGCTTGATTTAATTATTTCTTTTTGTTAAGCCTTGTCCTTGAGAACTTAGAGATAATTGAAGATGTATTTCAAACTGTTACCTTTTAAAGTTTTAATTCATTTTGGTTTAGAACTTTATTATTATGGATTTATTTATTTTTAAGATACTTTATTATTAAAATTTGAAATTGGTAAACCGCCCGCACCGCACCACACCGCCCGCATTACCGCACCGCCCGCACCGCGAACACCCCTAATAATAATGATAATGGGTGTGGCTTGGGATAATCTATTAAAGCTTACAGAAAGGGATACAATGTATGTGTGTCTGTTAGAGCTTTGCAGATAGACATATTAAATAGAATGCAGAAAGAATATATGTCAGAGAATGTGGAAGACCAACTGCAATATTCCAATTAGTGGAGGAAACACATGGTGTGCAGAGACAACACATGTGTGTATCATTATACTCAGTGGAGGATAAAATATATACCTGACAAGCATGTTCTATTTACTTAACAATATATCTCAGTGAGCATGTGCAAAGAATAGTCAGAATTAAGTAAGATATAATTCAAAAATACATCATCTTAAAATCATGGGAATAACAGTAACATCTTATGTTGGCCATCTATTTTGTACTATAAATGATTAACTTATGCAAGTGTGTGATCTAGCCCTTTTTTTTTATTTTCAGAAGTATTTGTAGCATATATTGTATCGTAAATAAAATTACAGAACATTTTTCCATTTAAATAGTTAAAGTATGACATGTCATGATGTAGCACGGTTCGGTTCGGTTCGGTTTTGTCCCGAAACCGCATGTCTTCGATTTTTAAAATTGAAAACCGCAACTGAACCGTCGGTTTCGGTTTTAAAAAGCTCGGTTCGGTTTCGGTTATAAAACCGAACGAAAAAATCATAAATATATTACAAGACTTTAAATTATATAAATTATAAATTTATATATAGAAGTTACCAGCCGGAGCAGTCATCAGAAAGTTTTATAAATTTATATAAATTATATATTTATTTTAATAATAGGTTCGGTTTTAGTCGGTTTGGTTTTAACCTAAAACCGAAACCGAAAACGAAAATTTCGGTTTTTAAAAATCAAAAACCGCAACCGCCGGTTCGGCTTTGGTTTTGGTCGGTTTCAGTTCGGTTTCGGTTTTATTTCTGTTTCTTGCTCACCCCTACCTGCACCAACAATGAAAAGTCATGGGACTATCCAGAAAGAAGTTCTCAACTTAAATCCATCGGAAACAACTACAAATGAGCCAGCAAAAACAATTAGCACGATCGACACTACAAAATCATATCAGGCCCTGCAAATCAAATTCGAAAATCTGAGGCCCGAAACGAAGTCTCTTAAACCTACAATCACCATATATGAGACCAAGGCCGTGCTTTAAAGTTTAAACACAACATCCAACTATAAAGAAAATAAATAGCTCATTTTAAGACAATAGTTAGACTTAGGGTTTCCAGAGTAAAGAACCTTGTAGCTTTAAGAGACTTTTCTGGCTTCAGATTTAAAAAAAAAAACCATTTGAAGCATCACAAAAGTGCCAGGAAAAAAAGCTAGAACATTTTAAGTTTACAGGACAGATCAGCCTCTTTAAACTGATTTTAAGCATCTGGTGCCTGATATTAATTCCCCTCAAGATCCAGTCAACAATTTATTCCATCTATCCAAAAAAAATCCAAAGTCGGATTCCAAGACCAGAAATCAGCACAGAAAAAACAACTGATCAGACACAAGGACCAGAAAAGTTAAGATGAGTTTGAACACCATGACATTACAGTAATAACATTTGTAGTTGTCCAGGCACTGCAAGATAATATTTCTGCCCTTTTACGCCAATAATACCAGGTCTGTAAGAAATTTACATTAACCTCCCAAGTCCCAATAAACATAATATGAGTTGATGCCCAGGAACTACAAACAAAACTCTGCATTATTCCCTAATCAAAGACTTTCTATCTGGTACTCCTATATTGAGGTCCAGGAAATTGAATAATAAGATTACTAGTTGTCGCTAAAACCAACCACATCTGATTTTGACAAAGAAACTTGTATAACCATCCGATTTGATGAAACTACAGTAATAAGACAAAACATGTGAATGTAACACTTGATTGTGGCGAATGAACCAGGAGCCTGGCTAGTCCTTGTCAAAATGGCCACACAATGGACAATTACACAATCACATTCTAGTGCCTAAGACAAATAAATTTTGCAGTCGAAATTGAATCATAACTAACCGAATCAAGAATTTAAAAAACAAAATCTTGAAGCGCGATTACAATTTTCAATTTTTACTTGAGCTTTAGTTAAGTTAACCAAACAATAAATCTTCAACAGCAGGAACCAAAAAAGGGAACAAAATCATTGTAAAAAAAACAGATCTGTCTTAAATTTAAGTACAATAAATGGGTAGAGATATCTCCTACAAAAGAATACCTAACAATCTATAAATTCCTACTTTCAAAACCAAGAATACCAGGTCCAACATCTTTCATCCTCTCTTGGTTGGATACTCGCACTTGCTGAACTCTGTAAAAAACAAACAAATAGATCCCATTAGTTGTTATTGAATTATACACCAACGTGCAAAAGTAAATTATATGCACACAAACTTACTAGGAACTTGAGTAACAACATGGGCAGCTCCACCAAAAGAACACGTTCCGCTAGCACGAGACATCTTCTGATAATAACTGTTGAACGCGTATGAAGCATGGGCCTCAAGAGTATCCGGATGAAAACATGTTTCACCTGACTGAATTGGCCTACAATCAGCCCCGCCTTCACCACAAGCATAATCTAGCGCACTTTGTAGTTTCTCCTGCCCAGCCTGCACATTCGCTATGCACCAAGTCTGTCCAGTTCTGCTTGGACCCTGATTCACTGGCGGTGATGCTACGGGCACCTTTGTCTTGCTTCTAGTTGTCGTATTTGACATTGTACCATTCAATGCATCAAGTGACAATGGAATGTCGTAAACTTTTTGTGTGTCAGGATAAAATAGGCCATAATTCCTTTCGGAAACAGGTCCGCCTTTCTGATTTTCGTTGAACAGTGCAAATAAAAAGACGTTGAGTTTATCATTAGGCCTCAAGGGAGTGCCACCACCCGTAAGTACTCTCTTCACTAGGTTCCCATTATAAGCTGCTGCATTGTCAGCTCCAGCACCAAATTCCGTCTCACCACCTGCAGAAGGCCATCCAGTCTCGGAAACAACAACTTTAATGTCATTGAAATTCAAGGCATCGAGAGCTGCAAAAGCAGCATCAAGTTGGGCATCAAAAAGGCTCGTATAAAGATTCCCATTGGCAGAGTCTTTTACGCCTTCATTGGGACGAAGCAAAGCATAATCTAAAGAGATAGTATCAGTATTGGCTTCATAAGCAAAAAACGGGTAAGAATTGACCATAAGATACGACCCTGTTCGTCGAAGAAAAGTGAGCATAGGCTTGATAAAAGGCTCGATCAATTCAGCCTTAAACGATCCAGATGATGGTGGGTAAGAACTTTGTAGTGCACTAAGAGCAACAGGGGAGGAAACTTTAATATCGGCACTAAAATTAAGTTTTCGAAGAGAAGCATACATGTTTCTCATCGCAGGCACGAGGTAAGGAGTGATCTGAGGGTCTACAAACACTTCGTTCCCAACCGCGATGGCCTCAACCATGGTTTCAGGATAGAACGGAACAATATTCGACTTCAGCCAAGCATCAGTAAATAACTGATCATTAGCAGCTGAGGAGAGGAGTCCATTAGGCATTGCCACGGTCACACTAATATTCGAATTTTTCAGAGCAGACAGGACAGAAGAATCAGCATCAAAGATCTTGACACGGGTAATGCCATTAGATTTGAGAAGCTCCACCACTTGAGAAGGCTCTGGAAGATTATCCGCGATTCGACCATAATTCACACCGATGGAACCGTAATTATTAATGGAATGGGCAGTTCCAAAAACCAGGAATAAACAGAACAGAAAATTTTTAAGCATAGACATTGTATGAGTTATCAATGAGAGGTACTAAAACTGTGCGTGCATGGGTGTTTATATAGGGAGGGGGAGAAGGGTACGTGGGAAGTGGAGCTTCCGAATTTCAATTCCAACTTGAAACTGGACACTAATCGTGGCCTTTTTCTATGTTTTTAAATTCTGGGTCAGAATAGTAAAATTCTTAAATATCGAATTTGTTTTTGTTTTTGTTTTTTCATAATATGTAAACTATATCTTCTTTCTCCTTGGTGTTATAAATTTGGTTTTGAATGGAATAAGACTCGTTAAAATTTGAATATAAATTGTATCTGTATACGTAATATTCATAATTTGAAAGAAAATCGAATTGAATCTCATTATAATATTCAATCATATATAATTTTTTAATATTCAGTTATTGCTAATAATTTTACTTGAACGGTGGATGCAATTCGATCGGATAATCTTTCACAAGATATCAACTAATTTTTAAAAATTTATATGATGATTTTTAGAAAGGGCTTTTTTCTAATATGTCCCGTTTTAAAAGTTCAATTATAATTGTGTCCCATATTTATTTGTAATTATAAATATACTAGATGATAACCCCTGCGAAGTACGGGCTCGGGGATTTATGTTAATTAATTATTAACTTTTTATTTAATTAAATATTTATAAAAATGTATTATAAAATTAGAAAAAGAACTATATTATTTGCATAAAAAATTTATGCGATTAACAAACTGGAAACTTAGATTGTTTAATAGAAGTGCATGGAAACATGTTTTAGTTGTTTTCATTAAAAAATATTTAAAATAATTGATCGTAATTTTTTTTATTCTAAGTTATAAAAAAAGTGGCTAATACAATATAAGAATTATAATAATAATAAGATTTCAATTTAATTATGTTTTTTTAAAAAATAACATATAATCGTAAAGAAGACTGTTCTAGAGTAGTGTATAGAAACATGTTCTAGTTGTTTTCCTTAAAAAATCTTTCGGAAAATTGATCGTATTATATTTTAATTCTAAATTATGATAAAAAATTGTATTATAATTATAATTATAATAGGATTTCAATTTTATTATTTTCTTTAAAAAATAACATAGAATTATAAGGGAAATATGATTATAGGGATGAAACTTTTGTTTTATTTAAAGTTGTAATAAAAGAATTATAATTATAATAGGATTTCTATTTTATTAAAAAAACAACATAGAAATAGAATTATAGTAGAAATAGGATTTTAAGGGTGAAACCAAAATACACTGCGAACCAAAAAGTGGTACCGTTAAAAGGGTGTTTCGTTTATTAATAAAGGTTATAGATTCCATTTTTCTAATATATCCTATTTTTTATTGTAACCATGATTAACTAACTAACTACACATTTTTAAAAGACCTTTTTATCCTCTTACTTAAATGAATATTGTACTAATTACTAATTACTACTAACTACAATATATATATATATATATATTAATGCCAGGAGATCGGAAATGCACCAGAATCGTTTAAGATAATTTTCTTGAATTTTTGTTTTTTTTGATTTTTCTTATTAAAATTCTTTTCTTGCATTAAATAACTATTAATGACAATTTAATTAGGCATTAATTACACCTATTAAACATCTATTCAATTTATTCTATTTAATTTGTTTAAAAATTAGCAAACTTTATTTGAACATTATAATTATTATTTCAATATTAAATATTAATTATATACAGTTAAGTTTATTTTTAGGTAAAATGACGACTAACAATTGTTTATATTGCGTTATTTTTTATTCCCTATTCAAGATCATTATATTTTCTTTTCGAATGATTATAGGGTAGACAGCCTTAACTTCTGAAGCAATTTTTATTATCAATGATTGTGAAAGTCGTAATAAATTATGAAAGTACAAGATATTTACTTAATTTCTCGAATTGTATACAAACAATACAGACAAATTTTTAATTTTGCACATGAATAAATTATACATGAATTATGATCAAATCAATTAAATTTAACAAACACAGCCATTTATCGGAAGAAAAATTGATAAAAAAGCTATACACCCATTGTTTCATTACATTGTGTCGAAATAAAATTGTATTCTAATTAAACAAATTTTTACACTATTATTGAATATGTATATTATGAGAGAGGTGTCGGCTTTAAAAAATGTTATTAACCTGAACTTCCCAAGTATTCTTTAGTATCAATGATTGTGTGGACGTAATAAACCAGGAGATTGAGAGGCTTTCACTCAGAAGTTTCAAAATATTTTTCTTAATTTTCACATTTTTTATTTTTCTTATTAAAATAATTTTCTTGCATTTAATAGCATTTTAATTAGTCATTAATTGTACCTAAACTTATATTACATACACTTTATTTTATACTTAATATAAAATTTTAGCAATCTTTATTAGAACATTATAATTATTATATTAATATAAAATATTAATTATCTATCTAAAAGTACAATTATTTCAAGGTAAAACGATAAAATAAACTTATTTATATCGTCCATTTCTAATCCTTATTCAAAATTGATGCAATTTTTTTCGACAATAATAAATATACGATTTTTACTTTTCGATTAATTCGTAATCAGTGATCGTGAGAATCATGATAAGATACGGAAGCATATAAATTTTCTAATTAATATCCACAATTTAAAAATAAGCAATATTGTATTTACTTTTAAACATGAACAATTTACACATGGGGTGTGATCAACTCGATTAAATTGAACCAATCCAACTTTTTTCTTTAATGATTAAATCAATGAAAAGGTTATACATTCGTTGTTTCATTATGTTGTGTTGGATTAAATTAATATTTTAACTACACAAATTCTTATACCATTACCAATCAATTAATCATGCATGTATGCTATGAGACGGGAATTAATTATGCATGTAAGTTATGAGACAAGCGTAAGCCAATCACATCTCTTATCACATTTACATTTTGATTCTTTTTTCATCATACAAACAAATTTGTCAACAAACTAAGCAATCACGTCTCTCATAATGCCACTGACAGCAAAAATGATACAAAAATGTTACTTTTAGTTATCCATTGTTGAACTTTACAAATGTTAATCAATATTGGATTTCAAAAGCATTTTTTATGTAACAAAATAGGTGCCGTCAATATTTTCGAAAATATCATTATTAATACTTAAGAGTTTAACTGAAACATGTTTTTTTTCTGCTCTATAATTCTTTAACATTCAAATTTAGTTACACTTTACACAAGTTTCAATTCATCATATAAATTTCTAATAATAAAACTCAACAAACAACAATATTATATATACGATTTTAAAAAATATTTTAAAATATTTTTCTATACTCATAGTTTCGATCAGGAGATTAATGTATATATATTATGTTGTATTTATATACATGATTTATTGTAACATAAGAGACTTTTCTGGCTTCAGATTAAAAAAAAAAAACCATTTGAAGCATCACAAAAGTGCCAGCAAAAAAAGCTAGAACATTTTAAGTTTACAGGACAGATCAGCCTCTTTTAACTGATTTTAAGCATCTGGTGCCTGATATTAATTCCCCTCAAGATCCAGTCAAAAATTAGACTACTCAACAATTTATTCCCTCTATCCAAAAAAATCCAAAGTCGGATTCCAAGACCAGAAATTAGCACAGAAAAAACAACTGATCAGACACAAGGACCAGAAAAGTTAAGATGAGTTTTGAACACCATGACATTACAGTAATAACATTTGTAGTTGTCCAGGCACTGCAAGATAATATTTCTGCCCTTTTACGCCAATAATACCAGGTCCGAAAGAAATTTACATTAACCTCCCAAGTCCCAATAAACATAATATGAGTTGATGCCCAGGAACTACAAACATAACTCTGCATTATTCCCTGATCAAAGACTTTCTGTCTGGTATTCCTATATTGAGGTCCAGGAAATTGAATAATAAGATTACTAGTTGTCGCTAAAACCAGGAGCCTGGCTAGTCCTTGTCAATATGGCCACACAATGGACAATTACACAATCACATTCTAGTGCCTAAGACAAATAAATTTTGCAGTCGAAATTGAACCATAACTGTTAGGTCCGATAAGATTGTAGAAGGGGGGGTTGAATACAATCTTTACCTTTTTATCGAAATTTGTCCTTTAAATTAAATTTGATAAAGACAAATTTATCTGCGGAATTATTTAACACAATTTTTCAAGTTGAATATAACTGTATATTAACTTGATGTGGTGTTACAAAATCAGTATAACAACTTATCAAGATGTTAATAACTAATTAGAAAATTCGACATGAACTTTTCTAATTTAGTTAATAATAATCAAGATAAGAACTAGGAAACTTAATTCGCTAGTAGTACAAGAATCACAAATAAGCAAGTTCTATCGGATAGAATATCACAAAGATGAAGAACTTGATTTTCTGGGAATTGTTTAAGCTTTGGTGTTCTTGGTGTTCTTGAGAGAGAAAATTCTGGTCTTGATGATATGTTTTCTGCTGTGTTTTTTCCGTTATGACTTAATCTGGTCTGTTATGATCTTTTATATCAACAACAGGTCTTGCTGGCTTTCTGTAGGATATTTAATTGCTTCAGCATGACTTAAACAGCTTCCAAGACTTGATTTTCCTTCAATAAGACTTACACAAACCTCCATTATGACCTAAAATGTGTCGGTAAGACTTACCAGAATTTCGGTAAGACTTATAACAGCTGGCAGAGGTCGGTAGGACTTAAATCAGGTCGGTAAGACTTAATCCTGAAAAGGCTTCTGTCGGTAAGACTTAAATTAAGTCTTACCGAATTTTATCTCCTTCAAGACTTAATCAACTTTCTTTCTTTAAGTCTTATTGATCCATTTAATTAGTTAATGTTTTAACTAATTCATATTTAATTGATACAATAATTAATTTAATTAATAAATTAATTCTACCAGAATTAATTCATTTAATTAAATCAACTAAATTAATTTATATCAATTATAAATGAATTTAATTAAATCAATAAATAATTAATTTAATTCTTACAAACCACTAAAGGTAGTAAAGAATTACCACTGATTTGTGTTGACGTTCGATGTACTGTCTGGTTCATGAACGACTAACTTCAATGATGCTTCTTCACCTTTGACTTTAGGTTGTGGTTTATTTCTTCTCTCAATTCTCTTGTACTGTAACTGATCTTCAAACTATCACTCGAAAAATCTCTGTCACTGTTCAAATGAATCCATTAACTTCAATGCTGTACTGGGGCTTGATCAGATAACTGAATCGTCTTCCAGTGTATGAAATCAAAACTATAGATTGACTTTTCTTCTTTCTTCTAACAGATAATACTTCTTGAGATTCCTGTGACAGTTCATATGTATATTTACTTATTACAATTTGGTTTAAGTTGATTAGGATCCTCTAACTACAAATAGGCTGAGTCATATGCCTTTCAATCTCCCCCTATTTGTTTGTTAGATAATAACAAGCAAATTCCTAGAGGATACCTCAACTAATCCAACTTAACCAAATGAAAGATAAAACTTTAAATACTAAGTAAATATGAAAAAAAGTTCTGGTTTATATTTAACATTTGCCAGATTCAAACATGAAAGATAAATACAAGATAGATGATCCTCTAGACTGATCATATGATATAAATTCCTATCAAGATTTATCTAGGCTCTAAAGATATAACACGTAGAGCAAATCTTTATCTTCAATTGTCTTCCCTTCTGAATTCTCCTTCTTCTGGCTCATCTGTGACTTGAAGTTTCATATGTAGATCAGAATCAACAAGACGTTCTCTTCTAGACGACAATCCTTGAGGTAAGACTAAAGGAATTCCAAGCTTCTTTCTAAGTTCACCTTGAAATTTCTTGTAATCTTTTATGTTCGTTTGTGCATAGGAACGAATGTGATCTGCAGCTATTACCTTTTCTTCAGTCAAGTATCCATGATTTCTGAGAGCATATTCAGCATATACCAAGTGCTTTGCATGATGTTCGTATAGCTCATCTGTCTGAAGATTGATTGTGTGAAGTACCTCTCCCTTAAGAAATTTTACTTGTGGAGGTTCCTTAATCACTTCTGGTCCAGCTCTTTCAGCAAATTCTTTGAACTTTTCATGTAACAATACACCTAGCTCAGAAGATGTTCTTACCTTAGGCCTAAGTACCCATATCTCTGTCAGTGATCTGTCATAAAAGAATTGAATAGATACTCTGAATGTTCCAACTTTATGACAATCTACAAATATTACTAGCTCATCAGATTTGGGTTCAAATGCAGTAGTTATCCTGATGACTTCTACCTGTAAGGCCTTTATATACATTTCGTGAATTGGATTTGCCAGTTTGAATTCCTCGAGAATTTGTCCAAGACGACGATCTTCATAATCAGAACTCTGAGGTGAATCAATTGCTCTTTGAGCACGTTCCCATTTGTCACCGCTCTTTAGTCTGATGTATGTTTTTCTCTTCTCAACATTTATAGCATGTAGTCTTTGTAATGCTTGCTGTTCAGCTTTATGAAGTTCTTCATTTCGTGCAATTTGCTCTAAAGATTTTTGAAGTTTTTCTTCTCTCAGTTGCAAATTTGCTTCTCTTTGAGCAAATAACTCTTCAGATTCTTTCTCAGCTTGTTGAGCTTCAAATTCAGATATCACTGGTCCTTAATCTTCCCAGTGACTAAGATCAGGTTCAGGAAGTTCTTCACCTTGATCAGGGAATTCAAGATCAGCAAAAACATCGAAGTTATCCGGTTCACCCGTGTAATAATAACCCGTGTTCTTGTCTTGAATATCTTCTACAGTTTGTTCAACTACTTTCTTCCTCTTATCTTCACCTTGGTCAGATTTACCAGATTTATCAGATTTATCTTCTCCTCCCTCTCTTTCTTTAGATTTATCTTGTGACCCCTTTGATTTCTCCCCCTTAGTTGAGGAATCCTCTACAGACTTATCAGTTGCTCCAGCTTCAAGATCCTGTTCATCATCATCACCACCCTTACTTGTAAAGAATTCAATTTCTTCATTTGTAGGTTTGCGACTTTGACTTACAAGATTAAACAAATGTCTTAACCCTTTAGCCTGGTGTGCATTTTGCTTTTCGATCTGGTCCAGACGAGAATCAGTAGATTCTTGATTGTGGTGTACCTCTGACTGTAGATTATCAACTTTCAAGGAAATCTCAGAAATTAACATGTCTTGAGCAACAGTAATATCTCCAGAGTCATCATGTGCCTTTTCATGAGAGAGTTCGAGAGATTCTATCTTCTTGGTGAATGATGTCTTTAAGTAGTTTATGTCCTTCTTCATTACAGCAAGCTGACTGTTGACAGAGGAGGATGTAGAAGATCGCTCACCCACTTGTGCTCTAAGAATTTCTGTTTCAGCTTTGCTGACTGCAAGTTCTTTCTCTAAAGCAGTTATCTTTTCTAATAATGAGAGAGTGTATGTGTCAGTGTGTGCGCTCACCTGATGTTCACTTTGAGATCCACTCACCTGAAGTGCATGTGTTTCACTCAATTTTAAGGTATTCCTCACATCACTCCTCTCAGATTCCTTAGCTGCTTCCAGATTTGTACCTGCATGTAAAATCACCCTAGCCTCCTCTGGGAAGGTCAGTGGTGGTGCAATGGGAGTTCGCAAATCCCTGTCCTTAATCAAATCTACTTGAACATTTGAAATTGTTGACTGAATTGCTTCAGTAGTAGATTGATCAAGTTGCCTTCCACCTTCTCCAGTCGAAACTGCGAGTGGAAAATCCCTTGAGGGAGCCAGGAGTGTTTGTCCTGGGAGGGGAGATGATGGTTCTATTAAAGTTGGCTGATAACCAAGATTTCCCTCTAAAGCCTGTGAAGACTCTTCTACTGTAACTATGGTAGGCACTGTCACATTTTCTACGTGCTCTCCTTGCAGTGTGTCCTGAGACTCATTTAAAGGTATGTCTTCCCCCATTGTGAGTAATAGGGGAGGTGTGCTTGACTCACTACAAGGTGCCACGACCCTATGGCGAATTTCAATAGAATCATCCTGTTGAGAAGATGATTCTAGTAACTGTGTAACGGCCATATCAATTTCCATATCCTGTTGGGAGGATACAGACGGGCTTACAGTTACCTCAGGTTGAGTTCTACTTTTCTTTTCTAGAGGCAGAGCTGTGGGTTCATTCATACTGCCACTACTGATTCGACTTCTTTTTACTTGCAATTTCTTTCTGGAGTGAAAAGATATGAGTTTTGGTGGTTGAGTGTTTGGCTCTACGACCTTGGTTAGAGATTGTGGTACTACAACCCCTTGGTCAGACCTACCAACCACTTGGGTTCCAGAAATAGATTGAGAAGTAGTATTTTGAGGAACAGAAGGCAATACCTGGTCAGCTGATTCCGCAACAGTCTCTGATAAGATAGGTTGATCCAATTCAGGTTCAGGGACAGATGCAGTTTCTTGCACTGGATGTTCAATAGCAAGAGCAGCTGGCTGAGGAACAATTTGCTGAGCAGGTTCAACTTGTTGATTGCCTTGATTTTCATTATCAACAAGCATGTTTTCCACTGGTGGTTCAGGGTTTTGTTCTGGTTCTTCAGGTTCTGGTACAGGTTCAATAACTGGTAGTTGTATATAGTTTGACATATATTGGGTGACAACTACAGGTATATTTGTGAATTTTGGCTTGTTGCTGTACTCAGTGAACAATCTGGTAGTAGGTTTACCTGACGCCAGTGACTCTCCATTCAGGAATTGGGCTTGGTTTTCTAGTTCCACAAGATGATTAAAAATCAATGATAAGAATCTTGGATAATAACATGAAACTTTATGTCCATTATCAAAATTCTTCTTTGCATTAATGATTCTTCTAACCATCGGAACACACAGTAGTCTGCCAAAATTAATCCTTCGGTTGTGTGCAACTGCATATCCAATATGCTGCAAGAAAGATGGTAATACCCCGAAGTTCCCTTTTGTAGTGTTGGCAAAGACTCTACCTAGTGTGTCAAACAGATAATCCCATTCCTGAACGAAGTTCTTTTTATTCCAGACAGTTTGATCAGGACTGTCTTGATAGAATACACCATTTAAAAAATTTATCATTTCTTGATCTGATGGTAATTCTTCGAAATTATCAGTTGGAAAATTTAAGACCGTATTTATTGTATTTTCATTCACTGTGTACTGATTATCTCCCACAGAGAAGACAAAAGATCTGTTATCATTAGAAATGACAGCAGTAGTACACATGATTCGCAAAGGTTCAATTTTCAGAGGAGCATCCAATCTCAAAGCATTGCGAACCAGTGAATTTTCATTTAAAAAGCGAATCCACGGTCGAAAACGTTCAACTGAACATTTTTCTGGATCAAAATAACCGATTAAATTATGTTTAATAATTTCAAATCGATCAGCCATTTTAATCAAGATTTTATTTCCTTGAAAATTTCAGATTTTACAAATTTTTAATTTAAAAATTAATTTTTCGAATTAATAATTAATTAAAAATTCGAAATAATTAAAAGTTCTTCAAAAATTCTGAAAAATTCACACAACAATCCTTGTATACACACAAACACAAGTGTATTTTTAGTTTTTCAAGAATCAAGCTCAATTTTTCACAAAAACAGATCTAAGAATCGATTTTTCGAAAATGAACTCTTAAAAAACTGAACAAAATCGCGATATTAACCACTCAATACACAGATAATCAAGCAAGGAGTCTAGATATGTGGTTAATTCGTGATTTAGTTGAGAGAAATCGGTCGAAAATTGGGCATGAATTCGACAGATATGTGTGTGTATTGTATGTATCAATATTGTTCTATAAGACTTAACTTGATAGAATATGAAATAAGACTTAAAAACAACTTAACTGTTATATATATACTAGTAGACTGATTAAGACTTAAAACTAGCATTAAGACATAACTGTTATTTATATATATATATACATACCTACTTAACTCGATTATGACTTAATTTAAAACTATTAAGACATAACTAATATGACTTAACTAAGACTCGGATAAGACTTAACTATATTAAGACATAACTAATTATGTATATATATTTGAATATGACTTAATATTAACAAGACTTAACTGACTGTCATGAATAAGACTTAACTTAAAAAATTACTGAAAAGACTTAAACTAAACACTTGAATAAGACTAAACTAATAAAATTAAGACTTAACTAAATACATGTGATTAAGACTTAATATATACTGACCTGCAAATATGACTTAAATTTAAAATCTCGGTAAGACTTAACCTGTTTAAGTCATACCGATTTTAAATTAAGTCATATTGACTGTTTTTCCTATTTTTAAGTCATATTAACTTTTAAATAAACATTAAAAACACTATAAAATATACAAATAACTTATAAAAAAATAATAAAAATATTATATAAAATTAAACAAATAATAAAAATAATTAGACATACCATATGCTAACCTATTAACGAAAACAAAGCAATATTAACAGGACAAACATTACAAAACACATGATAAATTAATTACTAAAATAGAAATAAATATCTACAATTATTCTAAAAATACAGAAGTATGAAGTATTAAATAATATGAATAAACAAAGTGAAAAATAATTAAACAAGCAAGAAAATCAGATGGTAAAATAATTATACAAGTGATTTCAAACAACAAATATTCACAGAATAATCACTTGTAAAATTATTAAAGATCAAATTTCAGATATTAACAATATTAATTACTAGGACTGTTTAACATACCCAATTCACTAACAATTCTAGTGAATGAGGATTCATTAAGCGACTTAGTAAAAATATCTGCTGTTTGATCTCCAGATCCTACAAATAGTAGTTCCACTGTACCATTCATTACATGCTCTCTTATAAAATGATACCTTATGTCAATGTGCTTTGTCCTTGAGTGCTGCACAGGATTGCTTGCGATTGCTATGGCACTTGTATTATCACATAAAATAGGAATATTTTCCAATACAATGCCATAGTCCATTAATTGATTCCTTATCCATAAGATCTGAGCACAACAGCTTCCAGCAGCTATATATTCAGCTTCGGCTGTAGAGTTGGAAACTGTTTGCTGTTTCTTACTGAACCAGGATACCAACCTTCCACCTAGGTATTGACAACTCCCAGATGTACTTTTCCTGTCTACAACACTTCCTTCATAGTCAGAATCTGTATATCCAATTAAAGTAAAACCAGATTCATTAGGGTACCAGATGCCTAAATTAGGCGTACCCTTTAGATATCTTAAGATTCTTTTGACAACAGTGAGATGGATTTCTTTAGGGTTCGCTTGGAACCTTGCACACAAGCATGTGGCAAACATTATATCTGGTCTACTAGCAGTTAGGTAAAGCAATGAACCAATCATACCTCTATAGCCTGTGATATCTACCTTGGCAGAACTTTCACATAAACCAATTTTGACAGCTATAGTTGATGGTGTCTTTGCTGATGAGCACTCCTCCATGTGATATTTCTTGAGGAGCTCCTTGATGTACTTAGATTGACAAATAAATATTCCATCTTGTCTTTGACTTATTTGTAATCCAAGAAAGAATTTCAGTTCTCCCATCATGCTCATTTCAAACCTACCCTGCATTAACTTAGAAAACTTCTTGCACAGAAGCTCATTAGTAGACCCAAATATAATATCATCCACATAGACTTGGACTAGTATTATATCATTCTTATGTCTTTTAGTGAAGAGCGTTTTGTCTATGACACCTCTTATAAAACCATTTTCTAATAGAAATTCAGAAAGAATGTCATACGATTTTCTTGGGGCTTGCTTAAGACCATAGATAGCTTTGTAAAGAAAGTAGACATAGTCCAGATGATCTTGATCTTCAAAACCAGGAGGCTGTTCTACATACACTTCTTCATCTAGCTTACCATTCAGAAAGGCACTCTTGACATCCATTTGATAAACTTTGAATCTTGAATAGGATGCATATGCCAAGAATATTCTGATGGCCTCAAGTCTTGCCACTGGAGCATAGGTCTCGTCATAATCAATGCCTTCAGCTTGAGAATAACCTTTAGCTATCAGTCTTGCTTTGTTTCTTATCACAGTGCCATCTTCATCTAGTTTGTTTCTGAATACCCATCTTGTGTCCACCACTTTTCTATCTTTAGGTCTGGGCACTAGCTTCCATACTTCTAGTTGCTTAAATTGATTGAGTTCATCTTGCATAGCAATCACCCAATCAGGATCAGATAGAGCTTCTTCTACTTTCTTAGGTTCCATAACAGACAGAAACCAAGAATAATTACATTGATTCTGATAAGCTCTTCTTGTTTTCACACCAACATCTGGATCACCAAGAATCAACTCAAAAGGATGAGCTCTATTCCAAACAGTTTGTCTGGGAAGAATTGATCTTGACGATTCGCCTTGATCTTCAGTATGATGTTGAGTATGACTTGTTGACCCTTCATTATCTCCCCCTGAGTTGTTGCCAGTTTGACTTGTTGATGGTTCAAGAGTATCAGTGTTGTCTTGAAAATTATCATTGTTTTCACCAGCATCACCTTGATCATTACCACCAACATTTGGATTATTATCAGCAACAACGTCAGGTTGATTGTCATCATCTGAATCTGAGTCTGACATATCATCAAACTTAAGCTTTTCAGATGGATCTTCATTTTGGATATTTGGGAGTTTTGTGTCATCAAATGTAACATTGACACTTTCCAAAGTTTTCTGTTGATCAATAAGATACACCTTGTAGGCTCTTCTAGTATAACCAATAAATATTGCTTCATGTGCTTTTTCTTCAAATTTACCACCTTGATCATCTCCTTCTTTCAGCACAAAGCATTTTGTCCCAAATACATGGAAGTACTTGAGAGTTGGTTTCTTGTCATGTAGAGCTTCATACGGTGTCTTCATTAAGTCTTTATTGATAAGTGTTCGATTCTGGGTATAGCATGCAGTGTTGACAGCTTCAGCCCAAAAGCTCAATGGAAGCCTTGATTCACTTAGCATTGTACGTGCAGCTTCAATCAAGGTTCTATTCTTTCTTTCAACTACCCCATTTTGTTGAGGAGTTCTGGGAGCCGAGTACTGTCTAGTTATACCCTTTTCAATGCAAAAGTCATTCAGAACTGCATTCTTGAACTCAGTTCCGTTGTCTGACCTTATAGCCCTTACTGGACGATTAGAATCCAGCTCAATTAACTTAATGTGATCAACTACCAGTTGTGGAGTTTCATCTTTTGAGTTCAGAAATAGTATCCATGTGAATTTTGAGAAATCATCAACAATCACTAGAGCATATCTTTTCCTTGACATAGACATTACACTGACTGGACCAAACAAATCCATATGGAGAAGTTGTAATGGTTCAGTTATTGATGATATGTTAGTGCTCCTGTGAATTGCCCTTTTTAACTTCCCTTTTTGACAAGCATCACATAGACCTTCCTGAGTAAATTCAATTGAAGGTAAACCTCTCACCAACTCTCTTTTCACTAGAGAATTCATTGTTTTGAAGTTTAGGTGAGAAAGTCTCTTGTGCCATAACCAACTTTCATCAGTGGATGCCTTTGAATAAAAACATCTAATTTCTTCTGAGCTTCCAGAGTTCATATTGGCTATGTACAAGTTTCCTTTTCTTACTCCAGTCAACTGCGGATTTTCATTTCTCTTGTATGATATTAGACAATTCTTCTTGTTGAAATGAACTTCATAACCTTTGTCACAGAATTGACTAATACTGAGCAAATTGTGCTCAAGGCCGTTCACATAAGAGACAACTTCAACGATAACATTTCCAGCTTCTAATCTGCCATATCCATCAGTTTTACCTTTGCTGTTATCTCCAAAGGTAACGACTGGGCCGGCCTTCTCCACCACATTTGTCAACAGGGCTTTATCTCCGGTCATATGCCTTGAACATCCACTGTCCAGAATCCACATGACTCGATCAACCTGTTTCAAACCCTGCAATGACAAATTGGTTAGACTTTCTTCGGAACCCAAATTTGATTGGGTCCGGAGTACTTAAAGAATTGACCTTTATCAGGTAAAGCAACACTTTTTATCTTAACAACATTTTCTACAGGTACTGGACATTTAACCCTGTAAACAGCTTTAACTTGTTTTGGTTTTAGCTTGGGTAACCATGTCTTTACCAAATCCTGAGAAGGACTTTTTGGAGTCCTAATCTTAGAATTAGGTGATGTTACAGTCCTGGATCTAACATATTTATTTGTGCTCATTTGCTGTCTAGGAGCATTCTTATTAACACATGCATGATTACTGTTAAAGTAAGCAGACATTATATTAAAAGCACAAGACATGCAATTAACAGCATCACATTTCTTATGAGCAGTATCAATAACAGGAATAGCATGCATGGTAGATTTGTTATTGCATTTATTCATGTTGTTACTTCTGCTACTAGTTTTCAATGAACTAGTAGACTCACCAACTCTTTCTGCTTTTACAAACACAGTCTTTCTATCTTTATCATTTTTAACAACTTGATTACTTTCTAAGACTACGCCATTAGCTACATCCTCAATGCGCATCTCTTCCTTAATGATTAAAGATGTTGTATCCAAAGGTTCTGCTATGGATTTCTTAAAGAGTGGATTACTAACACTCTTAAGCACTAATGGTATACCCCTATCTACAGCACTGACACGATTAGGGGTAATAATGCTTTTTCGACCAACAGCCTCATTATAGTCAAACCCAATTCCTACGGTTTGATTTATAGTTTGTTGGTTAAACAACTCTTTAGCTATTTTACATGAATTAGAAGTAGCATTAGCCCTTATTTCTAGCTCGGCTATTGTATCACGTTGTTGAGCCACTATCACCGCTAAAGATCTCTCAATTTCTTTTATAATTCTTATTTCTGATTTTTGTTTATCATGGCAATTTTGTACATCATGCAATTCTGATAATTGATTACTAAGATCTGTAATTACCAAATTTAGTCTTTCAATCTCTCTATTAGCATTACCTAGTGTATCACTAAGTTGATAGATATATTGACTATCAGTACATGATACCTCAGATGAAGTACCACTGGAGTTATCAGATTTTTCCATCAGGTCAAGATTGCCATATTCTTCATCTTCAGAGTCTGTATCATCCCAACTCTTTCCAGCAGCCACATAGGCTCTACCTGTCTTCTTCTTCTCAGATCCAAAGTCTTTTCTTTGGTTTTGTTTTGGCTTCTGACATTCAGTAGCGAAATGTCCAAGTTCATTACAGTTGTAGCATCTAATTTTACTTCTTTCAACTGTTCCAGTTTTGTAACCTCCTCTGTTACTTGAGGATGAAGAACCTCCTCTCTGGAACCTGTTATTGTTAGATTTGTACCTGAACTTGGGATTCTTCCTGAATCTGAAGTTGCTGAATTTCCTTACCAACAAAGCCATGGACTCATCTTCCAACTGATCTAGCTCTTCTAACGAATAGAAGTCACCTTCATCTGGACTAGCATTCGTTTGACCAACTTCAACTTCAAGCTTACCACTGTCAGCTTTACAAGGTTGGATAACCTTATCTTCAACTTCCTGTTTGTTCTCAACAATAAGAGCTGTAGAAGTATTAGCAACTCTTCCTTTTCCATAAATCTCCTTTTGTTGAGATTGTTCCAGTTCATAGGTTTTTAAAACACCAAAGAGTCTTTCTACAGTTATTTCACTTAGATTCCTTGACTCTCTGATAGCTGTAATTCTATGTTCTAGATGAACAGGCATTGACAGTAGAAATTTTCTGTTGATCTCTTTCTGAGTGTAGTACTTGCCATGCATCTGTAAATTGTTGACAAGTTTGTTATATCTTTCAAACACATCTTGAATACTTTCATTGTATGCTGATCGAAAGTGTTCATACTCAGATGTCAGAATTTCTAGTCGATTCTCCCTAACTTCCTCTGTTCCTTCATTCACAATTTCAATGGTTTCCCACATTTGCTTTGCAGTTTTGCAGTTAATCACACGACTGTACATTACAGAGTCTAGAGAGTCTATTAAGATCAGTCTCAAATTAATGTCAAGTGCAGCTTCCTCTCTTTCAGCAAGAGTGTAATCAGAAGAGTCTTTGTATACATACCTTGCAGGGGTAATAACTATTCCATCAGTAACAACTTCAGGAATTACTCCAAAAGGTATTATTGGTCCTTCTGATAAGACTTTCATGTATTTAGGATTTGCAACCTCGAGGAACATTAACATTTTATTCTTCCACATATCATAACTATTTTTGTCATATATGGGTATTTTCACAGTTCCAACTTTAGAAGACATGATGAATTTTTTAAGAGAGTTAAAAAATTCGGGGATGATTTTTAATCGAGTAAAATCGGATCGTTGATTTGTGTATCAATCAATCGGCTCTGATACCAATTGTTAGGTCCGATAAGATTGTAGAAGGGGGGGTTGAATACAATCTTTACCTTTTTATCGAAATTTGTCCTTTAAATTAAATTTGATACAGACAAATTTATCTGCGGAATTATTTAACACAATTTTTCAAGTTGAATATAACTGTATATTAACTTGATGTGGTGTTACAAAATCAGTATAACAACTTATCAAGATGTTAATAACTAATTAGAAAATTCGACATGAACTTTTCTAATTTAGTTAATAATAATCAAGATAAGAACTAGGAAACTTAATTCGCTAGTAGTACAAGAATCACAAATAAGCAAGTTCTATCGGATAGAATATCACAAAGATGAAGAACTTGATTTTCTGGGAATTGTTTAAGCTTTGGTGTTCTTGGTGTTCTTGAGAGAGAAAATTCTGGTCTTGATGATATGTTTTCTGCTGTGTTTTTTTCGTTATGACTTAATCTGGTCTGTTCTGATCTTTTATATCAACAACAGGTCTTGCTGGCTTTCTGTAGGATATTTAATTGCTTCAGCATGACTTAAACAGCTTCCAAGACTTGATTTTCCTTCAATAAGACTTACACAAACCTCCATTATGACCTAAAATGTGTCGGTAAGACTTACCAGAATTTCGGTAAGACTTATAACAGCTGGCAGAGGTCGGTAGGACTTAAATCAGGTCGGTAAGACTTAATCCTGAAAAGGCTTCTGTCGGTAAGACTTAAATTAAGTCTTACCGAATTTTATCTCCTTCAAGACTTAATCAACTTTCTTTCTTTAAGTCTTATTGATCCATTAAATTAGTTAATGTTTTAACTAATTCATATTTAATTGATACAATAATTAATTTAATTAATAAATTAATTCTACCAGAATTAATTCATTTAATTAAATCAACTAAATTAATTTATATCAATTATAAATGAATTTAATTAAATCAATAAATAATTAATTTAATTCTTACAAACCACTAAAGGTAGTAAAGAATTACCACTGATTTGTGTTGACGTTCGATGTACTGTCTGGTTCATGAACGACTAACTTCAATGATGCTTCTTCACCTTTGACTTTAGGTTGTGGTTTATTTCTTCTCTCAATTCTCTTGTACTGTAACTGATCTTCAAACTATCACTCGAAAAATCTCTGTCACTGTTCAAATGAATCCATTAACTTCAATGCTGTACTGGGGCTTGATCAGATAACTGAATCGTCTTCCAGTGTATGAAATCAAAACTATAGATTGACTTTTCTTCTTTCTTCTGACAGATAATACTTCTTGAGATTCCTGTGACAGTTCATATGTATATTTACTTATTACAATTTGGTTTAAGTTGATTAGGATCCTCTAACTACAAATAGGCTGAGTCATATGCCTTTCAATAACTAACCGAATCAAGAATTAAAAAAACGAAATCTTGAAGCGCGATTACAATTTTCAATTTTCAATTTTTACTTGAGCTTTAGTTATGTTAACCAAACAATAAATCTTCAACAGTAGGAACCAAAAAAGGGAACAAAAACGTTGTAAAAAAAAAACAGATCTGTCTTAAATTTAAGTACAATAAATGGGTAGAGATATCTCCTACAAAAGAATACCTAACAATCTATAAATTCCTACTTTCAAAACCAAGAATACCAGGTCCAACATCTTTCATCCTCTCTTGGTTGGATACTCGCACTTGCTGAACTCTGTAAAAAACAAACAAATAGATCCCATTAGTTGTTATTGAATTATACACCAACGTGCAAAAGTAAATTATATGCACACAAACTTACTAGGAACTTGAGTAACAACATGGGCAGCTCCACCAAAAGAACACGTTCCGCTAGCACGAGACATCTTCTGATAATAACTGTTGAACGCGTATGAAGCATGGGCCTCAAGAGTATCCGGATGAAAACATGTTTCACCTGACTGAATTGGCCTACAATCAGCCCCGCCTTCACCACAAGCATAATCTAGCGCACTTTGTAGTTTCTCCTGCCCAGCCTGCACATTCGCTATGCACCAAGTCTGTCCAGTTCTGCTTGGACCCTGATTCACTGGCGGTGATGCTACGGGCACCTTTGTCTTGCTTCTAGTTGTCGTATTTGACATTGTACCATTCAATGCATCAAGTGACAATGGAATGTCGTAAACTTTTTGTGTGTCAGGATAAAATAGGCCATAATTCCTTTCGGAAACAGGTCCGCCTTTCTGATTTTCGTTGAACAGTGCAAATAAAAAGACGTTGAGTTTATCATTAGGCCTCAAGGGAGTGCCACCACCCGTAAGTACTCTCTTCACTAGGTTCCCATTATAAGCTGCTGCATTGTCAGCTCCAGCACCAAATTCCGTCTCACCACCTGCAGAAGGCCATCCAGTCTCGGAAACAACAACTTTAATGTCATTGAAATTCAAGGCATCGAGAGCTGCAAAAGCAGCATCAAGTTGGGCATCAAAAAGGCTCGTATAAAGATTCCCATTGGCAGAGTCTTTTACGCCTTCATTGGGACGAAGCAAAGCATAATCTAAAGAGATAGTATCAGTATTGGCTTCATAAGCAAAAAACGGGTAAGAATTGACCATAAGATACGACCCTGTTCGTCGAAGAAAAGTGAGCATAGGCTTGATAAAAGGCTCGATCAATTCAGCTTTAAACGATCCAGATGATGGCGGGTAAGAACTTTGTAGTGCACTAAGAGCAACAGGGGAGGAAACTTTAATATCAGCACTAAAATTAAGTTTTCGAAGAGAAGCATACATGTTTCTCATCGCAGGCACGAGGTAAGGAGTGATCTGAGGGTCTACAAACACTTCGTTCCCAACCGCGATGGCCTCAACCATGGTTTCAGGATAGAACGGAACAATATTCGACTTCAGCCAAGCATCAGTAAATAAGTGATCATTAGCAGCTGAGGAGAGGAGTCCATTAGGCATTGCCACGGTGACACTAATATTCGAATTTTTCAGAGCAGACAGGACAGAAGAATCAGCATCAAAGATCTTGACACGGGTAATGCCATTAGATTTGAGAAGCTCCACCACTTGAGCAGGCTCTGGAAGATTATCCGCGATTCGACCATAATTCACACCGATGGAACCGTAATTATTAATGGAATGGGCAGTTCCAAAAACCAGGAATAAACAGAACAGAAAATTTTTAAGCATAGACATTGTATGAGTTATCAATGAGAGGTACTAAAACTGTGCGTGCATGGGTGTTTATATAGGGAGGGGGAGAAGGGTACGTGGGAAGTGGAGCTTCCGAATTTCAATTCCAACTTGAAACTGGACACTAATCGTGGCCTTTTTCTATGTTTTTAAATTCTGGGTCAGAATAGTAAAATTCTTAAATATCGAATTTGTTTTTGTTTTTGTTTTTTCATAATATGTAAACTATATCTTCTTTCTCCTTGGTGTTATAAATTTGGTTTTGAATGGAATAAGACTCGTTAAAATTTGAATATAAATTGTATACGTAATAATTAGCCGTTCCCATTCAAATTTCATAATTTGAAAGAAAATCGAATTGAATCTCATTTTAATATTCAATCATATATAATTTTTTAATATTCAGTTATTGCTAATAATTTTACTTGAACGGTGGATGCAATTCGATCGGATAATCTTTCACAAGATATCAACTAATTTTTAAAAATTTATATGGTGATTTTTAGAAAGAGCTTTTTTCTAATATGTCCCGTTTTAAAAGTTCAATTATAATTGTGTCCCATATTTATTTGTAATTATAAATGGGTTAAATCTCAAAGTGCTCATTGAAGTGGAGGGCTGGTATCAAATTGCTCACTCTAGTTATCGGCATCTCATTTGAATCATTAAAGTCATAATAAATATCAAATAATACCTTCAAAATATACTCGAAAAATAAAAATAATTTTTCATTGATTTCTACTTATTTTTCTTGAATGCTTCCATAACCAAACGAAAGGTTAATAATTCTAGTATTTCTTGATAATATATTTAGATTTTTAAAAATTCACTTACTATTTATTTTTAATTTTATTGTCAATTTTCTTGTTTTAATTAAAAATAAATAGTAAATAAACTTTTTAAATTCTAAATATATTATCAAAAATACTAGAATTATTAACCTTTCGTTTGGTTATGGAACCATTCAAGAAAAATGTGCAGAAATCAATGAAAAATTATTTTTATTTTTTGAGTATATTTTAAAGGTATCCATTTGATATTTATTATGACTTTAATGATTCAAATGAGATGCCGATAACTAGGGTGAGCAATTTGATACTAGCCCTCCACTTTAGTGAGCACTTTGAGATTTAACCCAATTATAAATATACTAGATGATAACCCCTGCGAAGCACGGGCTCGGGGATTTATGTTAATTAATTATTAATTTTTTATTTAATTAAATATTTCTAAAAATATATTATAAAATTATAAAAAGAACTATATTATTTGCATAAAAAATTTATGTGTAATAACCATGAATTTTCGAATTAATTTTCCTACTCGATATTTAAATTTTATTTAAGAGCGATGCATTATTATATTTTCATTAGCGCGTTTTTTTTTTTAAAGATTGTGAAATTTTATATTTTCGTTTTATATTTAGTTATTCATATTTATTATTGTCTACTAAAGTTAGGAAAATAGAATTTTTATGTTTATCTTTATTCTGGGTCGAATTTATTTTTTTGGGAACGATATTAGAGTCTCGTTTTAACTAGCCGGGGGCAACAAAATTATTGATGAGACAGCATTTCATAAAAAACGGGGGACTTTCTTTTTCTTAGCCCACGTTTGTTGATCTCTTAGCCCAATGTTTTTGACTTTTGTTCTTTTTAAATTATATAAACAGAAAACAAACCAGCCTATCCTTATTTTTAAGACAGGACACCAACCCATAAACACAAAAACAAGCTCTCTCTTGTTTTCTCTCAAAAACAATACAGCTTCATTATAACACCCGAGTAATATACACAGCCGGCCTATTTTGGAACCAAACAAACTCAAGTATTTATAAAAAAAAACCCAGTCTTTTGTTACAAAACAAAACCCACCCTATATACTTTCCTCTCCACAAACTCAGACCAAAACAGAGACAGCAGGTAGTTCACTTCTAGTTCTGTAAATTCTTTTTTTTCGATTGTGAGTGTTATTACCGATTTGTTCGATTCCTTCTCTGTTAGTCATGATTCGTTTTGTTTTCGATTGATTTGAAATTGTGTTTCGGGTTTGGTTCGGGACTGTTGTGTTTGCAGTCCGTATGGTTGTCGGGAGAGAAGAAGAGAAAAAGAGAGGAGTGGAGGGAGGCCGAGAGAGAATTGTTGTTGTTATGATTGTGTTTGGCCAGAGTTATAAGGGTGGTGGTGTACTCGGCGGTGTTGTTTAGTCGAAGGGGGATAAGGGAGATGGAGAACAGAGAGATTTGAGGGAGAGAGATAGAGAAGAGAGAGAGAGAGAGAGAGAGAGAGAGAGAGAGAGGGGTCGTGGGAGAGAGACGGTGCAGAGAGAGAGGTTACAGGGGAAAGAGATTGGCGCAGGAGAGAGGCGGCGGTGGTGGTGTCGAGTGGGACCCACGCGCCGCCTTGGTCGTTAATAACATAATAATAAAATATTAACGTATCAATAAAGATTAATGTTCGGATTTTATAATCGGGATTTTGTTATAAACGAATAAAAGAGGATTCAAATAGTTTCGTTAAAATTGAAATATTAATTAAAATGGTTAGAAATAAATAGTTTATTAAAAATGGTTTAGTTAATTAATTATTAAATAGAAGGATTTTGTGATTATTTGGATGTAATTTAGAATTTATTAATTGAGTAATTAAGTAGTAATATTTTGTAATTTTGAAAATAATTTAGAGATTTGAAATAAAAGAGGTTAAATATTTTTAAAATTTGGTTTTAATAATTGAGATAATATTATTAAAAATTATGAGAATAAATCGAGTTTAATAAAATGGTGATAGATTTATTATTTAATTAAATATTTTGTGACGTAAATTAGAGATTTATTGTTTCGTTAATAAAAGAGTAAATATTAATGAATAATAGCATAAAATATGGTTTTTATTTAAAAAGAGTTAATTTGTGATATTTGGACGGAAATTAGAGATTTAATAATTTGTTGATAAAAAGAGAATAATTGTGAATAAATGGGATTAAAATACGATATGATTTTAGGGGATTTATAATTATCGTTTCCGGATTATTTAATTAACCGGATAGAGTTAGATTATTCTAGAGATTAAAATCGGAATATTATTTAATTATTTACGAGATTAAAAATAGAGTATTGTCGTTAATTTCCGTAACCCTATTTTCGTTTTAAGTCGGATTTACGGATAATTAATAGGATTTATTTTCGAGATTTAATCCCTGAGTTTGAGCAGAGATTTATTTATCCGGGAATTATTTTCCGTTAATTATCATATTGATTTTCGAGAGATATTTTATTTAAATATTATATTAGCGGTTGAGAAGTATTCTATTTTTGACGAAGCGCTCACGTATTTCTGGTTGCCATTTTTTAGAGAATAAATTTCGAGCCGTAGACCGAAGCCAAGTTCACGGGTAGAGTATAATTTTTTTTATCTGCACTTATTTGCACTCCGAGATCGAGGCAAGTTCATTCCTACCCTAACTCTTAGAGATTTGAATTTCTGTTCGTATTATTTCATTCCTTATTTAATTTCGAGCTGTCAATTATGAGATTTAATTATCCTTTTGAGCATTATTTTCTCGTTGCGATATTTTGTTACTGTTAAAATTAGTTTATTTGTGAATTATATCCCTTATAAGCGTGGAATTAATTTCGTTGCTATCGGGTCGATCTCATTAATTCGAGACGACTATTATTATGATTCAGTGAAACTATTCTCATTCATTCGAGATAGTTAAATTTATTCCTTTCAGTCGAATTTATTGTACAAATTCGACAATAATTATTGATTATCTTTTAGTTGGTTCGTCTCTCGAATCAATAAATAAAGGTTATAAAAATTAGGATCGTTAGAGTTTTACTCGTTGATCAAGTGAAAAATATTCTATTTAACGTTCATCAATTATGGGTATTATAAATATTCGAGGAGTACTATTTGTACAGTACGACTCCAAATTACTTCATTTTAAGACTATCCTCAATATTTCGAGATGGTCGACTTTATTGTCGAGGGTTGGCATCTTGTTCGTGTCAACCAATAAAATATTATTATTGAGAATTTACCTCAGTCCATTGATCGGATTGGTGGAACAATTGAGTCGGTCTGGCAGTTCGCCAGATTTGTAATTGTTTTCATGGAAGAATTATTTCGAGTTATCTGTTCATCAAATATTCGGGAATTCTGTATTCTACTGGTCAAATTTTGGGAAAGAGGCCCATTTTTGAGAAAGAGAGACTTGTGTACCGTTATGCGGACACGAGATATATTGGCACTATGATGCCAGGGTTTAATTAATAGCCCCTATGATGCTAGCATTCATATTTTTATATTACATTGTTGATAGCGTATTGTAGCCGTGATCGGGCGAAGTGCGATATCATTGGAGGACGGTATTCCCGGTCGGATAGTTGATCGCCCCACCGAGATACCGAGAGGTGGAAGACCAGTTTATTTTTAAATCATGAGTCAACAGAGTTATATCAATCGAGTCTTTCGAGAATTCTATTTTTGAGATGAGTAATGAGTTTTTCGAGTATTCTGCTTTCAAAATGAGTACTGAGTCAGAATCCAGATTTGTGATATTCAATTAATTTTGGGAAATCTTATTATATTTATATACCGAGTAAGAAGAGAACTTGCTCAGCACTGTAGTTGCTCATTCTTGCTTTACAACATTTTTATTCAGCTATCAAGAGGGAAAAAGGCGAGACGTCCAACCAGAGATCCAAGGGAAAGGAGAAAGCTCCAGGCTATGCTGACGAGAACTAGAATGTCTAGCTGGAATCTACCTACTTCTGTAAACATATGTAAAATATTATCCCGAGATGTATTATGTCGTATGATAATAATGTGTGAGACTGATCTTGGATTTGCGGAGTGGGACACTTATGCTCCGTTGTATTATATATTTGTTGTATTACTGTGTAACTTGTGCTACAGGATATTGAGACAATGTGACGACCCGGGTCTCCGGTCAGGGTGAATCTGGGGGCGTCACAAAGTTGGTATCAGAGCATTAGTTATATTTTTAGGAATCGTACGAGCCTTAGAGTATAACCGGATGCGAGAATTTAGAGATGTAATACGAGCCTAGAACTATAACGCGACGTGAGAATTTAGAGATATATTATACGATGTTGAGATTTTGGCACAAAGCGCCTTACGCCTTTTTATATATATATTTACAGGCATATCTAGTCGATTGAAACCCGACCGAGGTTTTTCGTACTTTTGTAGATGTCTACTTCCAGACCAATTGACTTTCGTTCTACTCGAGATAGACTTCCTACACCTTATTCACATGGACCCCTCGTTCCCAATTAATTTAAGATAGGATGCCTAATTTCCCATTATAAATGAGATCGGATGATACCTTACAGAGTTTCCACATTTTGTAAATGTTGTCAATACCTTTACCGGAGTCTACGAGTGTCACTTTTATTCGAAAATCGATAGTCGATCCTAAGAGCTTATTGTGTGCTAGGAAATCGTTCCTTAAGTAACTTCCTTAACAATGATTATCGGTGATTTTTATCATTCAAATTTACTCAGGCAATATCTATCCTGTTTGAAAAGACCTATATTGTTCAAAGGTTCATTTACAGAGCGTCATGTACTTCTCTAAATATAAAACTCTTTCATATCCCTTCTATATTTGTCACCCTTTGTGATACTGAGATGAACAACCCTACTTATACAGGGGAAGACTATCTGTCTCTGTGATAGAAGTCTGGTGGGACGCCACCATTTGTACTGTTGTTTGTTAATTAGAGTACTAAAGGCTGGCCACCTTGTGTACTATGACGGTTGTCCTAATGATACATGCAACAAAACAAATGTTCGATGATCATAATGATCTCTCAGCTAATCCTTTCATAAAAGATTCTCACCATCAAGAATTGAGTGTGCACATGTGTTGTTTAACATCTATTCCTGATGAGTTATCTCTATTCAATGTTCTTATGGATCCTATAATGATTGGGGCCTAAGAATTCTAAAAGTGGTATACGAAAATTTGTAAGTGATGAAACTTCTCTTCCAGAAATGGAAATTTCAACAACTCAAGTCGGAGTGACAATTTCTAAATAGAAATAGACCTGATGCCCAGCCTGTTTGGTAGTAACCTTTATTATCTCTACTAGACTAGTAGGTTGGTTAGATACTTTTACGATGTACTTATTATCAGCGACCAGTTTGTATTCAGTACCATGACCTGGACTTTACCAGTATGGAACCTTATCAGTATTATATTGTGATCTGCTATAGTACCGTTATCTCATTTTGTTTATGATTGATCTGTGTTATATTAGAATAGCATGTTAGAATAATTTCCATATTACCCCTGAATTAGTTAACAATTTCTTTTCCGATACTACGACTTAAAAAGAATTTTCGAGAACCAGAGATTTATGATGTTTGAGTTTTTGAGAACCGCCATTTAAGTTGAGATAAATCTTCACGAGTATCTAAAATCTTTTTAAATCGAGAAATAAGAGTAACTGCTTTTAAAGAGACAAGAGAGAGTCGTGATTTTGAGTATTGTGAGGAACCATAAATTTTGACCGAGTAGATATTTATGAATACCAATTTTAATTGTGCCAGCAATGGTGTTTGAGAATTGCATACCTTATTGTTTTCGCTATTATAGAAAAAGATGCCACCAAAGAGAGGAAGACCCGCAAGAAATCCTCGTCCTCAACCCGAGGTGAATCCAGAGAATGAGGTTCCACCTCAGAACCAAGTTCCAAACCTGGAACCACAACTCGCTCGAGATCCTAACCAAGAAAATAACCCGATGAGTCTACTTATGAACTTTCTTATTCAGCATACCCAGAACCCTCAGCCTCAGCCGTACCAAAATGTAGGAGGGAATCCACCTCCAGCTCAACTGACCCAAACTACTGTGAGTTTCAAATCATTTAAATCCTTGAGTCCACCTGAGTTTAAAGGTACCACTAACCCAGTGGAAGCTAGAATCTGGTTACGTGAAATAGAGAAGACCTTTGAGATAGTGGGAGTGAAAGAGGATAAGAAGACGGTATTTGCAGCTTATATGTTGAAAGGTGAAGCTAATTATTGGTGGGAAGCGAAGAGAGCCATGGAAGGTGATACGATTATACCGTGGGCTAGATTTACAATGTTGTTTCTAGAGAGGTATTTCCCCAAATATCTGGAGAACCAGATGGAGATAAAGTTTTTAGAGCTCAAGCAAGGAACGATGACTGTTGCAGACTACGAGGCCAAGTTTACAGAACTCTCGAGGTTTGTACCCTATCATGTAGACACTGAAGAGAAGAGAGCAAAACGCTTTCAACAAGGATTGAAACCATGGATACAAAATCGCGTTACAGTATTTGAGATCGCCAATTATGCAACTTTAGTTCAGAAAGCGGCGATGGTGGAAAGTGGAAGTGAACTATACCCGAAAGATGGAAATAAGAGGAAGTTTCAGGAGCAGTGGAAGTAACTTTGCGAGGAGATTTGATAATCGGAGTGATAAGAAACCGTTTGTGAAAAGGGAAGATAAGAGTGCTGGTACAAGAAGGTTTGGGAACTTTGACACCAGAGGAAGCAATCAGAGGATCAGACAGCCACAGACAGTTAATGTGATGCAAGGAAGACCACCTTTGCCAGAATGCAAGACATGTGGGAAGAAACACCCCGGACCCTGTCATCTAGCGACCGTGAATTGTTATAACTGTGGACAGAAGGGTCATTATGCTTCTAGTTGCAAGGATAAATCTGTCACCTGCTTCAACTATGGAAGGAAAGGTCACGTGTCCCGAGACTGCCGACAACCTGCGAAGGAAAATTCGGTGCCTCGACTCACAGCACCTCCCAGCAACAAGCCAACCGCGAGAACCTTCAACATGACAGTAAGAGATGCCATTGATAACAGCAATGTGATCACAGGTACGCTTCTAGTAAATTCTGAGGATGCGTGTGTTCTAGTTGATTCTGGAGCTACCAAATCTTTTATTTCTGAAAACTTCATGAATAAGTTGAATCTTGAGTTTATGCCCTTAGAGGGAATTCTGAATATAGAAGTAGCTAATCAGGAAGTTATACCAGTGAATCGATTGTGTCCGAATTATTCCATAGAGATATATGGGCAACGTTTTGATGCAGACCTCATTCCTTTTAAGTTAGGGGAATTTGACGTAATCCTAGGGATGGATTGGTTATCACGTTATGATGCGCTAATAGATTGTCACCGTAAGAAGGTCAGCTTGAGCGGACCTAACGGTATAAGTATTTCATTTCGCGGACGGAAACCGACTAAGGATTTCCTGTCAATAATTCAAGCCAAAAGATTACTTCGGCAAAGATGTCAAGCCTATCTAGCTTATGTGATAGATACCGAGAAACAGACCCCTATGATCGAGGAGGTCCCTGTAGTTACCCAGTTTAGAGACGTTTTTCCCGACGAGTTACCTGGAATTCCACCAGATCGAGAGATAGAGTTTACGATTGATCTGGAACCAGGAACCGCACCAATCACAAAGGCGCCGTACAGAATGGCACCAATAGAAATGAAGGAATTGGCAACACAGCTGCAAGAGTTACTTGACAAAGGTGTAATTAGACCAAGTGTATCCCCATGGGGAGCTCCAGTATTGTTCGTGAAGAAGAAGGACGGAACTATGCGATTATGTATTGATTACCGTGAACTGAACAAGATGACTATCAAGAATAGGTACCCTCTACCTCGGATCGACGATTTGTTTGACCAACTTAAGGGAGCTATATATTTTTTCGAAGATCGATTTGAGATCCGGCTATCATCAACTAAAGATCAAGCCTGAGGATATTCCTAAGACTGCCTTTAGGACCCGATATGGACATTACGAGTTCCTAGTCATGTCTTTTGGATTGACGAATGCGCCAGCTGCTTTTATGGATTTAATGAATCGTGTGTTCAAGAGGTACTTGGATAAGTTCGTAATTGTATTTATTGATGACATCTTGATATACTCGAAGTCTCCTGAGGAACATGCTGAACACCTCCGTTTGGTTTTGGAAGCATTGAGAAAGGAAAAGTTATATGCAAAGTTTTCAAAGTGTGAATTTTGGTTGAAGGAAGTTCAATTTTTGGGACACATTGTGAGCGGCGAAGGGATTTCTGTAGACCCCGCAAAGATAGAAGCAGTAGCAAATTGGGAGAGACCCAAGACTCCAACAGAGGTTAGAAGTTTTCTTGGATTGGCCGGATACTATCGTAGATTTGTGAAGGATTTCTCAAAGATAGCTACGCCACAGACTCGACTTACCAGAAAGAGTGAAAAGTTTGAATGGACCCCCAAATGCGAAGACAGCTTTCAGGAATTGAAGAAGAGATTGACTACTGCCCCAGTGTTGACCTTACCTGATGAGAAAGGCGATTTCGTGATTTTCAGCGATGCCTCTCACAAAGGTTTAGGTTGTGTTATGATGCAACACGGTAAAGTAATAGCTTACGCCTCTCGACAATTGAAGGAATATGAGTCTCGTTACCCTACTCACGATTTAGAACTTACTGCTATTGTTTTTGCCCTCAAGATTTGGAGACATTACCTTTATGGAGAAAAATGTGAGATTTACACGGATCACAAGAGCTTAGAGTATATATTCACACAGAAGGAATTAAACATGAGACAGAGAAGATGGTTAGAACTGATCATAGACTAGGATTGTTCGATAAATTACCACCAAGGGAAGGCTAATGTTGTAGCTGACAACCTCAGTAGAATTAGTCAGATAATTTGAGAAAATGGATTTAGAGATTAGGGTCCCAGACCCAAAACAATGAAAGAGTTTACAGTATTTAGTTTCAACCGGAGTTACGCGAGAAGATTCGCCGTTGTCAGGAACAAGTAATGGAAGAAAGAAGATCAGTGTTGACCGGAGAAGAATTTCTGAGTTCAATGGATGAAATTATGAGTAAAGCACATAACTCGAGATATTTTATTCACTAGGGAGCACAAAAATCTATCAAGACATCAAGCAAAACTATTGGTGGCCTAACATGAAGAGAGAGATTGCAGAATGGGTAAGCAAGTGCTTGACCTGTCAGAAAGTGAAAGCCGAACATCAACGACCAAGTGAACTTCTACAACCTTTAGAGATACCCGAGTGGAAATGGGAGCATATTACCATGGATTTTGTCGTAGGATTTCCCCGAACTAGAGCCAGCCACGATGCTATTTGGGTTATTGTCGACCGACTCACTAAATCTGCGCATTTTCTACCAATTATCGATAAGTATTCCGTTGAGAGATTGGTGATTATATACCTAAAGGAGATTGTAGTTTGTCACAGAGTACCTGTTCAATTGTATCTGATAGAGATGCCCGTTTTACTTCTCGGTTTTGGAATAATTTTCAAGAATGTCTTGGCACGAAGTTAAATCTGAGCACTGCATATCATCTACAGATCGACGAATAAAGTGAAAGGACACTATTTAAACCTCGGAAAAGCACGGGAGCAACTTCATTTCTTTCCTCTTCGTAATATTAAGATTTTGTGCACTTGATTTCAAAGAAAGTTGGGATGATCATTTGCCCCTAATTGAGTTTTCTTACAATAATAGTTATCACTCCAGCATAGGTATGGCACCATATGAGGCATTCGAGGTGGAAGGTAGAGCGATACTGGAAATTTCACCTTGGAAGGGAAATATGAGATTTAGAAGGAAAAGCAAGTTGAGTCCCAGATATATAGGACCTTTTGAGATTCTTAAGAAGATAGGACCACTAGCTTATCAGTTGGCCCTGCCTCCAGACCTTCAGCATATTCACGATGTGTTTCATGTTTCTGCATTAAGAGAATACCATTCTGATTTCAGACATGTTATAACCTACTAGCCAGTGGAGATTCGTCCCGATTTGACATACGAAGAAAAGCCAGTGGAGATCCTAGATTACAAAGTGCAAGAGTTAAGAACTAATAAAGTAAATTTAGTGAAAGTACTTTGGAGAAACCACCAAGTTAAGGAAGCCACGTGGGAATTAGAAAACGAAATGCGGAATAAATATCCTGAATTGTTTAGTGCATAGTTTTGATTCCGAGGACGGAATCCTATAAGGGGGGAAGACTGTAATAACCATGAATTTTCGAATTAATTTTCCTACTCGATATTTAAATTTTATTTAAGAGCGATGCATTATTATATTTTCATTAGCGCGTTTTTTTTTTAAAGATTGTGAAATTTTATATATTCGTTTTATATTTAGTTATTCATATTTATTATTGTCTACTAAAGTTAGGAAAATAGAATTTTTATGTTTATCTTTATTCTGGGTCGAATTTATTTTTTTGGGAACAATATTAGAGTCTCGTTTTAACTAGCCGGGGGCAACAAAATTATTGATGAGACAGCATTTCATAAAAAACGGGGGACTTTCTTTTTCTTAGCCCACGTTTGTTGATCTCTTAGCCCAATGTTTTTGACTTTTGTTCTTTTTAAATTATATAAACAGAAAACAAACCAGCCTATCCTTATTTTTAAGACAGGACACCAACCCATAAACACAAAAACAAGCTCTCTCTTGTTTTCTCTCAAAAACAATACAGCTTCATTATAACACCCGAGTAATATACACAGCCGGCCTATTTTGGAACCAAACAAACTCAAGTATTTATAAAAAAAAAACCCAGTCTTTTGTTACAAAACAAAACCCACCCTATATACTTTCCTCTCCACAAACTCAGACCAAAACAGAGACAGCAGGTAGTTCACTTCTAGTTCTGTAAATTCTTTTTTTTCGATTGTGAGTGTTATTACCGATTTGTTCGATTCCTTCTCTGTTAGTCATGATTCGTTTTATTTTCGATTGATTTGAAATTGTGTTTCGGGTTTGGTTCGGGACTGTTGTGTTTGCAGTCCGTATGGTTGTCGGGAGAGAAGAAGAGAAAAAGAGAGGAGTGGAGGGAGGCCGAGAGAGAATTGTTGTTGTTATGATTGTGTTTGGCCGGAGTTATAAGGGTGGTGGTGTACTCGTCGGTGTTGTTTAGTCGAAGGGGGATAAGGGGGATGGAGAACAGAGAGATTTGAGGGAGAGAGATAGAGAAGAGAGAGAGAGAGAGAGAGAGAGGGGTCGTGGGAGAGAGACAGTGCAGAGAGAGAGAGGTTACAGGGGAAAGAGACTGGCGCAGGAGAGAGGCGGCGGTGGTGGTGTCGAGTGGGACCCACGCGCCGCCTTGGTCGTTAATAACATAATAATAAAATATTAACGTATCAATAAAGATTAATGTTCGGATTTTATAATCGGGATTTTGTTATAAACGAATAAAAGAGGATTCAAATAGTTTCGTTAAAATTGAAATATTAATTAAAATGGTTAGAAATAAATAGTTTATTAAAAATGGTTTAGTTAATTAATTATTAAATAGAAGGATTTTGTGATTATTTGGATGTAATTTAGAATTTATTAATTGAGTAATTAAGTAGTAATATTTTGTAATTTTGAAAATAATTTAGAGATTTGAAATAAAAGAGGTTAAATATTTTTAAAATTTGGTTTTAATAATTGAGATAATATTATTAAAAATTATGAGAATAAATCGAGTTTAATAAAATGGTGATAGATTTATTATTTAATTAAATATTTTGTGACGTAAATTAGAGATTTATTGTTTCGTTAATAAAAGAGTAAATATTAATGAATAATAGCATAAAATATGGTTTTTATTTAAAAAGAGTTAATTTGTGATATCTGGACGGAAATTAGAGATTTAATAATTTGTTGATAAAAAGAGAATAATTGTGAATAAATGGGATTAAAATACGATATGATTTTAGGGGATTTATAATTATCGTTTCCGGATTATTTAATTAACCGGATAGAGTTAGATTATTCTAGAGATTAAAATCGGAATATTATTTAATTATTTACGAGATTAAAAATAGAGTATTGTCGTTAATTTCCGTAACCCTATTTTCGTTTTAAGTCGGATTTACGGATAATTAATAGGATTTATTTTCGAGATTTAATCCCTGAGTTTGAGCAGAGATTTATTTATCCGGGAATTATTTTCCGTTAATTATCATATTGATTTTCGAGAGATATTTTATTTAAATATTATATTAGCGGTTGAGAAGTATTCTATTTTTGACGAAGCGCTCACGTATTTCTGGTTGCCATTTTTTAGAGAATAAATTTCGAGCCGTAGACCGAAGCCAAGTTCACGGGTAGAGTATAATTTTTTTTATCTGCACTTATTTGCACTCCGAGATCGAGGCAAGTTCATTCTTACCCTAACTCTTAGAGATTTGAATTTCTGTTCGTATTATTTCATTCCTTATTTAATTTCGAGCTGTCAATTATGAGATTTAATTATCCTTTTGAGCATTATTTTCTCGTTGCGATATTTTGTTACTGTTAAAATTAGTTTATTTGTGAATTATATCCCTTATAAGCGTGGAATTAATTTCGTTGCTATCGGGTCGATCTCATTAATTCGAGACGACTATTATTATGATTCAGTGAAACTATTCTCATTCATTCGAGATAGTTAAATTTATTCCTTTCAGTCGAATTTATTGTACAAATTCGACAATAATTATTGATTATCTTTTAGTTGGTTCGTCTCTCGAATCAATAAATAAAGGTTATAAAAATTAGGATCGTTAGAGTTTTACTCGTTGATCAAGTGAAAAATATTCTATTTAACGTTCATCAATTATGGGTATTATAAATATTCGAGGAGTACTATTTGTACAGTACGACTCCAAATTACTTCATTTTTAGACTATCCTCAATATTTCGAGATGGTCGACTTTATTGTCGAGGGTTGGCATCTTGTTCGTGTCAACCAATAAAATATTATTATTGAGAATTTACCTCAGTCCATTGATCGGATTGGTGGAACAATTGAGTCGGTCTGGCAGTTCGCCAGATTTGTAATTGTTTTCATGGAAGAATTATTTCGAGTTATCTGTTCATCAAATATTCGGGAATTCTGTATTCTACTGGTCAAATTTTGGGAAAGAGGCCCATTTTTTAGAAAGAGAGACTTGTGTACCGTTATGCGGACACGAGATATATTGGCACTATGATGCCAGGGTTTAATTAATAACCCCTATGATGCTAGCATTCATATTTTTATATTACATTGTTGATAGCGTATTGTAGCCGTGATCGGGCGAAGTGCGATATCATTGGAGGACGGTATTCCCGGTCGGATAGTTGATCGCCCCACCGAGATACCGAGAGGTGGAAGACCAATTTATTCTTAAATCATGAGTCAACAGAGTTATATCAATCGAGTCTTTCGAGAATTCTATTTTTGAGATGAGTAATGAGTTTTTCGAGTATTCTGCTTTCAAAATGAGTACTGAGTCAGAATCCAGATTTGTGATATTCAATTAATTTTGGGAAATCTTATTATATTTATATACCGAGTAAGAAGAGAACTTGCTGAGCACTGTAGTTGCTCATTCTTGCTTTACAACATTTTTATTCAGCTATCAAGAGGGAAAAAGGCGAGACGTCCAACCAAAGATCCAAGGGAAAGGAGAAAGCTCCAGGCTATGCTGACGAGAACTAGAATGTCTAGCTGGAATCTACCTACTTCTGTAAACATATGTAAAATATTATCCCGAGATGTATTATGTCGTATGATAATAATGTGTGAGACTGATCTTGGATTTGCGGAGTGGGACACTTATGCTCCGTTGTATTATATATTTGTTGTATTACTGTGTAACTTGTGCTACAGGATATTGAGACAATGTGACGACCCGGGTCTCCGGTCAGGGTGAATCTGGGGGCGTCACATTATGCGATTAACAAACTGTAAACTTAGATTGTTTAATAGAAGTGCATGGAAACACGTTTTAGCTGTTTTCATTAAAAAATATTTAAAATGATTGATCGTAATTTTTTTTATTCTAAGTTATAAAAAATGGCTAATACAATATAAGAATTATAATAATAATCAGATTTCAATTTTATTATGTTTTTTTTTAAAAAAATAACATATATTCGCAGGGAAGATTGTTCTAGAGTAGTGTATAGAAACATGTTCTAGTTGTTTTCCTTGAAAAATATTTCGGAGAATTGATCGTATTATATTTTGATTCTAAATTATGATAAAAAAATTGTATTATAATTATAATAGGATTTCAATTTTATTATTTTCTTTAGAAAATAACATAGAATTATAAGGGAAATATGATTATAGGGATGAAACTTTTTTTTTGTTTAAAGTTTTAATAAAAAAATTATAATTATAATAGGATTTCTATTTTATTAAAAAAACAACATAGAAATAGAATTATAGTAGAAATAGGATTGTAAGGGTGAAACCAAAATACAATGCGAACCAAAAAGTGGTACCGTTAAAAGAGTGTTTCGTTTATTAATAAAGGATATAGATTCCATTTTTCTAATATGTCCTATTTTTTATTGTAACCATGATTAACTAAATAACTACACATTTTTAAAAGATATTTTTGTCCTCTTACTTAAATGAATATTGTACTAAACAATAATATAAATGAAAATATACAATTAACAAAATAAAATGAAAAAATTTCTTGGCATTTTTATTCCTCCCAAATCCCATATTAGATACATATTGGGAATCCATATAATGAGCAATAGAACGAAGGACATAGAAAATATAAGATTCTCTCCACCTCAATCAAACGAATGAAAGTGCTCCTGCGGAGCCATGAGGATGAGGAAGAGGAAGATGGGTGGGAGAAAAAAAGAAGGGGTATTTTAGTCCTATTTAGTATAAATATATGTATATAAGTTATGTATAAATTAAATTCAATTATAGAATATATTTATAATTATTCAATAAAGAATGACATATTTATAATTGACTTTTTAATTTGGGACGGATCAAACCAAGTCCAATGAAGTAGGTACACTGACGTCCAGCAAGCTTTGAAGACTTCTCCGTAACATCCATCTATTTGTAAATGATTAATTTATGCAAGTGTGCAATTTAAATAGTTAAATTATGATATGTAATGACATGCATATTTGACATTTCTTAAGTTTAATCAATCAACCAAAAACCACTTCTCTCTATTGTTTCTTTCTTCTTGCAAAGTTCCTCTATATCATTTCAAGTTGTCACGCTTAAAAACGGAATCGATAAGGTAAGATGTAAGCTGGCCATATTTTATTTCAAAATTTAGGAGGTTATCTCGTAACAATCTTTTGGTTTTCTTGTTTAAAGGTACTGTCTTTTCATAATGTATGATTTTTTTTTGCTTAAAATTTGTTAAGTTGTTATTTCATTTCTTGTAGCACAGTAAATTTGCATTGAGAATGAGGTACCTCCTTGATACTTGCATAAAATCAAAAGAAATCTTATGAATAATCTAATTTTTACAAAAATATTCTTATAGGGCCATATAATTTATAATGATTTAAGGAAAGTATCTCATGTAAGTTCTTGAGATAATCGCAGAAACATTATTCTCATTTACATTAACTTTTCAATAAACATATTAAGACCATTATTCTAGAGAGGACCTCCTTATATAGAGAATATAAGAGAATTACTAATTTTATATGATTCTATAGTAGAATCAAAATTTTAATTTTTGGTTCTATAAAAAAAAAGATCAATTTTTTTTTTGGTTCTATTAAAAAAATCTGATTCTGTAACAGAACCACATCATTGCTGAAGTGGCAGTGCCAGTCATCAATGATGACATCACTGATGATGCGACACGGTCACGTCAACAGTGATGATGTGGCGGTTGACGTGGCTCTGTCACGTGTCATTGCCACGACAGCAGTGATGACGTGGCAGTGCCACGTCAGCAGTGGTGACGTCAGCAGTGATGTTGCGATATCGAATTTTTTTATATTTGAAAAACAATTTTTGAAAAAAAATTAAAAAAAAATTGATTCTATTGTAGAATCAGAAAAAATATATTGTTACGAGTACAAACAAAATCTGCATTATTCCGCCAATAGGACACGAAATATAGCCCAGGAAAATATTCACATTTCCCTGATCAAGGACTTTCATTACTAGTTGTCGCTAAAACCGACCACATCTGATTATGGCGGACCCGGTTTTCATTATTCACATGGGCTAAAAATTTTTTTAACCAATCTAAGCAAAAAAAATTATGTTTTTTCTTATCGATGTACAATTTAAAAACCTTGATTTAGTTATTAATAAATATTTATTATTATCAAATTATATTAAATTTTAGTTATTTCCTTGTCCAAATTTTACTTAAAATTCTAGTTTATTTAAGTATAAGTAAAAAAATATTATAGAAACTAAATTAATTAATTAATTATAAGTAAAAAAATAAAAACCATTTAACAATTATTTCCCCATCGTTTTCTCAAATTATATAGATTAACACTGTGCACACGTTCTACATCTACTTAAGAAAATGTGACCACACTTTATTTTATTTTATTTCCGTGAGATTGATTTCGGAGAACTTTTTTCGAGATACTTAAAAAATACATTTTAAATTTAGGTCCGCAGGACTAATTAAAAAATTCTGATTTTACAAAAATGTCCATCCATATTTACATATAAATCCTATGTATCTCAGGGAACTTACCTGAGATACATCTCAGGCTCCCTAATCTCATTATATATTAAGAAATAGAATCCACAATTTCAAAAATAGTAATTATTTAATTAAAAAGTTGAATATATATATATATATATATATTAAAATTTAGCAAACATTAATTACGGCCGTTAAATAACCACCACCTACATATTATTAATATACACAAAAGTACTGACAAAATTCAAAAATAACGAAAAGTAAATTTATTGTTTATGAAATATTATATAGAGAAATCTTGAATGTTGCAACTAAAACTTTATCCTATTTATTTAATTTCTTTAGTTCTTTCAGTTTTGCAAAAATGAAACTTGACGCTGTTTCTTATCATTTTTCTTTCTTAACTTTGTAATTATAACTGACAAAAATGCATGGTAACAAATTTTTAAACCCCCACGATATAGCTTTAGATCACTAATAAACCATCACTTTTAACTAAGTTCCCTAATTAGTAGGTAAGCTATATATTTTCATTATCTTTTTTTTTTTTTTTGAAACTGGAAGATTTTATTAATCCGTCAAATTGTCGCTTACAAGATACTCCAACACTGACTGTGGAGGAGTCGAAAAATCAATAAAGCAGTTAACATTACAAGGAACTCTAGCAACTGAATGAGCTACCTTGTTAGCTTGCTTTTTAACAAATGAAAGCACGATACATCACGACACTCTTGGAACACCGTACCTGCTTCTAAGTAGTTCTCCGAAGCTTTGTTAATAGCTTGGACTGAACTCAGCGAGTCACTTTCTACGTCCACCCGCTGCAAGTTCAACCATGTAACCCATCTGGTAGCTTCGTAAATGGCAGTGGCCTCCGCTTCCACAACTGGCACAACCCCTGCAAATTTGCGCGTTCTAGCTGCGATAAACCTGCCTCCATGATCCCTCAAAACCAGACCACAAGAAAACCACAGATTATCCGGCACAATGTGAGCATCGACGTTGATTTTCCACCTGCCTTCGTCTGGTGGATGCCACTTAATCACTGAACCTCTACTAACCTGACTAGCCTTGTTACTCCGTGCCAGTTTCAATTTCTGACTGTCACGCCATTGTTTAACCTGCATAACACTCGACTGCATGGCCATCTGGGTTGACAAACTCTTGTTCTGCCACACCTTCAGATTTCGAGCTGACCAAATCCCCCATAAAATAGTTGCAATCTGCGCCAACTTTTCAAGAGGCTCCTCTGCCAGTGTATTGAGCAGCCATTCTGTACAAGACGTAATCTGGGAAGTATCAAACCCCAACCCTAGCTCATTCCAACAGCCTTCTGCATACTGACATTCAAGACAGATGTGCCGTAGATGCTCTATATCCACACCACACAGAGGACGTAGGATAGGGGTATTCACTCCTCTACCTTTCAACAGCACACGGACTGGAACAAAGTTTCTGCAGACCCTCCATAGAAATACTTTAATCTTCTGCGGAACTTGAATCTGCCAAAGTCTCCCCCACCCCTTACTATCCTGAAGCTGACTGCATTTACTGAAGTGTTGTTGCCAGAACTTATACCCTGATTTAGCACTGTATTTCCCATCTACTGAATGACTCCAAGCTATACGATCATTGACCTGACTATTAGGGACAGGTATTGCTAAAATATAATTAGCATCACTGCTTGAAAACAAGCTATGTACCTTGCTAACATCCCACTCACGACTGCCAGGAGCAAACAAATCACATACTTTTAAGCCACTCACGACATGGCGATACTGCTCATCTATTCTATAACCAGCCTTACCCCTCAACCAAGCATCTGTACTTACCCTTATGGACCTCCCATCACCAACAACCCACCTGAACCCTTGCCTTAGGGTTTCTTTCGCTTGCCACAGGCCTGACCAAACAAAGCTAACACCACCACCTCTTCCTGCCTCAAACAAGTTAGACTCCGGAAAATATTTAGCTTTGAATACCCTAGCCACTAAGGAACTTGGGTTATTCAAAAAATTCCAGCACTGTTTGCCCAGTAGTGCCAGATTGAACCCATGCAGGTCACGAAAAGCTAACCCGCCTGATTCTTTTGCCATGCTCATATTCATCCAAGAAGCCCAATGTATACCTTTCCTATTATTGTTCTGTGAACCCCACCAGTAACTGTTCATCATCTTCTCAAGTTCACTGCACAAGGATTTCGGTAGCAAAAAACATGACATAGCATAGGAGGGGATTGCTTGAGCTACCGTACGAAGTAAGATTGCCTTACCAGCTTTAGACAAACATTTAGCACTCCAACTCTGAATCCTACTCCACATACGATCCTTTAGAAAACTAAAAACCATCTTCCTGGACCTACCTATCAACGACGGGAGACCCAGATAATTCCCCGTGCTTAGATCACCATAAATACCCAACACATTTTTTAGCTCAACCTGCTTGTCCAACCTCACATTCGTACTGAAATAAATGCCAGACTTCTGGAGATTAATTGCCTGCCCCGAATATAATTCATAACTCTGAAGAATCGACTTGACCTCCACAACCTCTTCAACTGTAGCTTTACAAAAGAGGAAGCTGTCATCTGCAAAAAGCAGATGCGATATTGCCGGAGCCTGCGGACAGATTTTACACCCTTTAATCCTACCTTCCTCAGATGCGTTCTTTAACATACGGGAAAGCCCCTCTACACAAAAAAGGAATAGGTAAGGCGATAAGGGATCACCTTGACGTAAGCCCCTAGTAGGATTTATAGGGCCTAGCTGAGATCCATTGAAGTTAATAGAGTACGACACCGTTGTAACACATAGCTGAATCCAAGCAATCCATCTACTGTCAAAACCTAGCTGACCCATCTGATGAAACAAAAAGCTCCAATCTACTCTGTCATAAGCTTTACTCACATCCAACTTCAAAGCAACCTCACCTTCTACCCCTTTCTTTTTCTGCTTCATGAAGTGCAACAGTTCAAAGGCTACTAAAACGTTATAATCATTAACCAAACAAAAAATTTCAGGTAAAAATAGTTGAATTCTAATAAATTAGAACAAGTTATCAATATTTTCTTGTTAACACTAACAAATTCACTAACACGTTTCACAACTCAAGTATTTCAGTATCAAAAAAACTTTTTATACAATTTTCTATGACATATTAATAGAAAATTTTTAAAAAAATAATCTTTCACCCGAATTTTAGCCCACCCTAATGATGGTCCCCGACTATCACTATACATTCTTATTGTCACTGCGGTCCCTCGACTATCACTGCGCATTCTTATTGTCACTGCTACCTGAGCTATTGCTATTATCATTGCTTCCATTAGAAATGCGCTTTAGATCAATAATAAACAATCACTTTTAACTTAGTTACCTAATTAGTAGGTAAGTTATTTTCATTATCTTTTTTTAATCATTAACCAAACAAAAATTTTCAGGTAAAAATAGTTGTATTCTAATAAATTAGAATATGTTATCAATATTTTTCTTGTTAACACTAACAAATTCACTAACACGTTTCATAACTCAAGTATTTAAGTATCAATAGAAAATTTTATACCTTGGCTAAGAACAATTTTCCATGACATATTAATAGAAAATTTTGAAAAAACAAAATCTTTCACCCGTGCTTTAGCCCACCCTAATGATGGTCCCCCGACTATTGTATCACCGCGCATTCTTATTGTCACTGCTATCTGAGCTATTGCTATTATCATTGCTTTCATTAGAACTGTCGTAGCCAGGGCTAGAGAGCTATCAGATTCTGAAAGAATGCCTATCTATTAGATTCTGTGTCAGCATCACTCTGATATGTTTCAAGCGTGGTATTTAGAATTTCTCATTAATAATTTTCTTGATATTGTATCACAAGTCAACAATCTTTTAATCTTTCTCAGATTTTTGTTAAGTGTACTTGATTCGTCTTTATTTTTATTTTATTACTATTTTTGCAAAGGAATATCTCCATTTTTGGTTCTGAATCATAATAATGAATAAGATAGAATATCATTGGCTTGCAAAACTTTTGTCGTGTTATTGATTGGTTTAGTTTTCTAGTAGACATTATCAAATTGTAGTGCATGTTGAAATTCTTGGAATCCAGTGATTCTGGTACGTTTATTGTGGAATTCAATTTTCTACATTTAATTCATCCACTCACATCACAACATCGTCTTGATATTAATTAACAATAATTAAACTGGTTTAATCTTTTTATAAGCACCAGCAACTACAAATGCTTGATTCAAATCTTCATTTTGTTTCTTGACCTGTTCTTCATTGTTGGTGGAAGGGAACACAAATTGCTCAGATGTCTTCATTCTCTTGGATTACGTCATCTTTAACTCCATAGCAGGGCCGGTCCTGAACTTTCGGGGGCCTAGTGCAAAAAAAAAAAAATTTAGGCCCTTCATATATTTTTTTTGAGTAAAATAAAATTTAATTTCAAATGTGAAATTCAACCAAGTATAAATGTGATCATAATTCATACATAACTAAACTTGATTCTTACGTTTTACTAAAATAAAAATGTAAAACCTTAGAACCGAATAATGTATTAAAAACTCTCTCGTATATTTCATTTTTTAAACATATTCACAAATTTATAAATCAAAGTTGTTTTATAAATCAAAGTTTAAATACAAAATAAAGAGTTCCTTTTTATATATATGCGAAAATTTATATATGGACCTCTACTAAATATAGCAGTTACTAAAAATTTTCTTGCAATCACTAACTGATGGTTTGCTTATAATGTTCTGGATCGTTAACTATGAATGCATGCATAAAATTTAATCTCAAATTAGTTAGATATACACACATAAACTGGATTTTATAAATTTTTGGGCCCCTAAACCTAGTGGGCCCTGTGCGGTCGCACGGTCCGCACTGGGTCAGGACCGCCCATGCTCCATAGTATTATAGGTCATGTGCAATTTTAGAAAGAAAATCTTAGAGATATATAAATTATTTCAATATTTTTCGTGTCATATGGGTAATTGGTAAATTTTTTTAACAATAATACGATATTTGTGTATATACATCATTCATATATTCAAATTCTCTACATTTCATGGCCCGTCATTTGGAAAAATATTAAATTTCCTATTATTGTTTATTTTAGAAAGGAAAATGATAAAGGCCCGAAAAATTATGGGTGTATATTTTATCATTCTCTTCGGTTACTTATTTTTCTAGCTACCCGTAACTTGTATGTCATGTCACTTCATATTTTTATAACAATATTATTACAAATGAGGCTAGATTTATGCATGCCCCCTGTAGATCAACGTCGAGCTGATTGTAAAGAAGACACTAGTATTTGCCTTAAAAGGTTGATTACCATCTTTGTCATTCCCAATGCCAAATTCAGAAATTAAAAAAATTCAGTGACATAAATTTAAATAAAATAAATTTTGTTTGGACATATAAAAAAAAGAGCTGGAAAAAATATGAACTATTCAATATTCTTACAACAATACTATTATTCTTGTATTCCGTTTCAATTTTTTTATTTTAAAAGACATTCATTGATAACGAAGCTAAACCTCTGGTTGTAGTAGGTGGGGAAACAAAGCAGGCGAAACAAGACTACAACACACTACAAGACAGAGAAACTTGTGCATACATGCAAAGACACAACTGAAAATAATTAAGGACCTAATGGAAACAAACAACTAACGAAAAACATACCTAAAGACTAAGCACGCATTACTCATGTTTGTATATACTAGATTATTTTCTATTTGACTTTTATCTTCTTTTTTTTTTTTTACTTTTGAGTTTTACTATTTTTACAAAAGAATATTTCTACTTTTAGTAATAAATCATAAATAAAGTGAAATATTCTTAGCTACAAACTGCAAACAGTGTTATCATTTCTTTCAGACTACATGACATCACCTCATTCGGAAGTTTGTAAACATTACTCACCAACCCAATGATGACCACCCTCAATAAATAAACAATACAACATGAGCCTCATTCTCGCTCAACTCATCTCCTGCTCCCTAAACTCAACACAACGTCTTACACAAATGACAACAAGCTTTCAATTTCTTTTCTTTCTTATCACTTTAGGTGTTAATTTCCTAAATGTTTCGGCAAAACACTTTGTTTTCTATTATTCACATCAATGTGGCCATGGAAAATAATAGACGAGTCTATTATAATGAGGCCTTGGTTGGAACTCCTCCTTCAACATTCAAGATGTTGCTCAATACAGCATCAATACATCATCTCGCTCTCTCTCTCTCTCTCTCCCTCCCTCTCCCTCCCTCTCTCTTCCACCCTCTCTCTATCCATCTTCCCTCTTCCTCTTTGTGTCCATTGTTTGTTTATCTTAAAATTTGATTCATTGTTTGTTTATTAATTTGTTACTGTTAGTCTATCATATATAATTTGTTTATGCAATGAAAGTGTTGTAATTAACTTATACATTAGTTGAGTATATGATAAGTTTCCATGTGAAACCAACTCTTGAATCGATTGATTTATGAATTAGTTGAGTGTATGTAGAACATTTATTTGTATCATATAATTAACTGAGTGCAAGTAGAACATTTGTATGTGTTTAATTAGGATTCAAAATTATATGCAATACAATATTAACATAAAACACACATTAAATTTTATCAATAGCTTAACTGTGAAAATGGATTAACAACAGGCACATCAACAGAAGCCAATTCTCTGTCTCGCTGGAGCAGCCATTCCAACAAGGTCCTGTGTACTCTATCTCGCTGGATCTGCTGTATTTGGTGTGGCACTAGCGCCCTGAACCTATCTTCTTGATTTTGCCTTAGACAACGCTTTCCATATTGTACTCCTGCTAAAACTATAAGTACAAGAAAGATATTACCAATCACAATATTCAAAATTACTTGGTGCTTAAGACCCTTTCTTCCATTCTTCTTTTCCACGCCTTCTTCTCCATCACCGTCAACACGTTCAGAGCAAATTTTGTCGAAAAATCCCATTCTTGAATTCTTTTTATCATAAAAGAGGAGGATATCTCTAAACATCCTAGCTGTCAAATGCATAAAAAGAATTATTAGTTGCAAGTTAATACATGAATACTACAAATACACTTTATTAATTAAAATCAATCAATATTACCTCCCAAGCACACTGAAATTGGCGTCGTAAGTTTCATAGAAATCAAGGCAGTATACCCCTGGACTATCAATATTCTTTTTCAAAAAACAAAGTGAATTAGATACAATAAAAGTGACAATAAAATTGTTTAAAATGCATGAAGCTGAAAAAGTGCACATTGAATTGTTTAAAATGAAGAGAAAAAGTGTCCATTGGATATAAAAAAGGTGACGGCACTATGCCAAAACTGTTAAAAGACATCACCCCTTTAACATCGGTTACGTTTATGACCGATGTTAAAGGTGTGTTTTACATCGGTTTTACTATAACTGATGTTAAAGTAAGTTTTAGACATCAGTTTCACTTTAAACCGATGTCTTAACTACTTTTTAAAAAAACAAAAAAAACGTAGATCCTTTTTTTAGCCCGCTAATATGTAAAATTTCAGTTCCCTCTAATATGTAAAATTTCAGCCCGCTCACTTAGAAACATATTCCCCCCTTCAGCTCATTTCCCTCCTCTCACTGAAACCACACTCCCCGCTCCTCACACTCAAATCTCACAAATCTCAGTCAAATCTCACTAATTTCACTCTCAGAAACCCCCAAATTAGAAGAACCCTAGATTAAAATCCTAGATTACAAACCCCCAAATTAAAACCCTAGATTTCAAAACCCCCCATTTCGAATCCAAATTATGTCGAACCCTACCTTTCGATTTATGTTAATTGGTGCTCTTGGAGGCTATTAATTAGGTCGAATCTTAATTAGTAAGTATTTTCGATTTCGATTTCGTAGTTGTTCTGTATGTACGTGTATCGAAGTAATTTATATGTATCGAAGTGTTGTTCTCGTAGTTGTTGTATGTATTCGGTTTGGAGTCGTAGTTATTTTGTATGTATTCGATTTGGAGTCGTAGTTATTCTATATGTATTCGGTTTGGAGTCTAATACAGACGATCAAGTATCTTAAGTAAGGTGGAGCATTTGATTATATGCCAATTTTGAATATTATATGTTTTCGGTGAAATTTAACCAGTTCTCAGTTATGTGTTTTGGAAAGAAAATTGGCATTTCGAAGCTTATTTTTAATTATCTTTGCAATTTGTACTTGAATTACGTAGTGAGATACATTACAGTGTTAAATTTTAAGTATTTTTTAATTTTGCTGCTTTTTCTCTTGTTTTGATTGTGTTGGTGCTGAATTTCCTTGTAATTTTTTGTTTAACATTTTTACGTGTATATGTTAATATTTGTCTTGTGGAGTGTTGCTTGTTCTGATTATTGTTTTTTGTTGGGAAAAATTATTTTGAACAACCGAAGCAAATACACGAGATCAAGGATTTTCCTCCTCACTGCCAGAAGGAAGGATGCTCGTTCAGTGAAGATTAAGAAGAACAAGGATGTCGTTAAGTTCAAGGTTCGTTGCTCAAAGTACTTGGACACACTCTGTGTGTTTGATACTGAGAAGGCCGAGAAGTTGAAGCAGTCTCTCCCCCCAGGTCAGTTGTAGTTTATTGAATGTTCTGTTAGTCATTAAAGTTTTTTTTGCTTATTACGACTTTGTAGTGTTTGTCATGAGGTGGTTTACTGGATAGAGCATAAAATTGAATGATAAGAGCACGTATATAGTGGGATATATGCATTTTGTTTGTGATTCATATAAACGATAAAGTTGTATTAGTATGATCATCATTGTACTGTGTTGTGAATTATGCTTGAAGATGAATTTGTTGTGTTGCAACATTATAGTCTTGATATTGGACCTAGATTAGATTTAATATATTCCAAGATATCATGTTATTCTATTAAATGTGTTTCTATAGTCATTACTTGCATTATTGCTCTATTCTAAATGACCTTGTATGGACATGAGTAATGTTTTTTTCTTGTTTGAGTCATTGTGAAAAGCCCACTTAAGATTCCACTTCCAAAGACCAATTAAGTGATAATTTTTTGCTGTGCTTTGGACATGATCCACCACTTCAAGAAGTGCCAAAGGCTATTTACTTACTCCTTCCATTTTAAGGGATGTTTTTTTGTGCCTTTTCATTTGTTTTGCAGGTTTGAGCGTTCAAGACCTTTGAGAAGATTTAAGAAAGTTCCCTTTGCATTAGTTGTCATTTTATCTCATTAAGTACTTTTGATTATCATTAAGTAAAACTGCTTCAAATTTAGACCGAAACTTGTACTTTTATATTAGTGCGACATTGTTACATTGTCTGTTTGAATGGAAGTTTGTGGGACCATCTTTCACTTGAACCCATCTGGTCGCTTTGTCATTGGTGGACCTCATGGTGATGCTGGTCTAACTGGATGCAAGATCATCATTGACACTTATGGAGGATGGGGTGCACATAGTGGTGGTGCCTTCTCTGGCAAAGACCCAACTAAGGTGGACAGGAGTGGTGCCTACATTGATTGGCAAGCTGCAAAGAGTGTCATTGCTAGTGGACTTGCACGTAGGTGCATTGTACAGGTTTCATATGCCATTGGTGTTCCAGACCCTTTATCTGTCTTTGTAGACACATATGGAACCGGAAAGATCCTTGACAAAGAGATTCTCAAGATTATGAAGGAGACCTTCGACTTCAGGCCTGGAATGATCTATATCAACCTTGATCTCAAGAGAGGTGGGAATGGTAGGTTCTTGAAGACTGCTGCCTATGGCCATTTCGGAAGAGAGGACCCTGACTTTACATGGGAAGTGGTGAAGCCACTCAAATGGGAGAAAGCTTAAGTTAGAACATTAATTTGGAGAAACAGAAGTTTGGTTTTTATCTGGTGCTACCTAGTAGTTTATAGTGTTTCCCAATTGGCCTATTATGTTATCAGTTTGGTTTCCTTTATTGCAACTATTTCATCATGTTTGACATGAAAGGATTTTACTTTTAATGTTGCTAGAAAAAGCAAGTGGTGATTTTGATGATGTTATACAAACTGAAACCTGTTATTTGTCTCTATACTGTTATCGTGCATGGCTTCTGTCATAATGCTTTGGTGAATGATATTCTTCATATTTACATTCAGTCATCTGTTTCTTGTATTCAAAATGGTAGTCACAAAAAAAAATAACCATTGAAGCACCCAGCTATTTTACATCGGTTAATAACCGATGTAGTATATAGTTTACAACATCGGTTCTACCTAAAACCGATGTAGTACAGGGGTTGAGACATCGGTTCTGTTTTGAAAACTGATGTTGTTGATAAGTATTTACATCGGTTAATAACCGATGTAATAAGTCCTTTTTAACATCGGCCCAGAACCGATGTAAAACACATGGACTTTTAACAACACCCACCTAGACATCGGGTTTGAAACGTTTTTACATCGGCCCAGAACCGATGTCTAATCCAGTTTTTCTAGTAGTGTGGTAATGAATAGTAACATTTACCTGCAAAAGATAATTACTAGGAGGGACAGAAAAAACAACTCCTTCCTAATTAGCAATATCCAAAGTTGGTCATGCAGGTTAATATCCAAAGTTGGCCATGCAGGAAATGTTTGACTGATCATAACAGAAAATATTTAAGATAAATTTGACATAACATTCAACTAAATTTTTAAACAGATTAAAAAATTCAATTCAATAATTTTAATTGTTACCTTCGATAATTATAACAATATTCTCCTGGATTACCCACCTTGAATTGCAAGAACGATTGCTCTACCTATTAATTCAAATAAAAATATGTAATAAGGATAAAGATCATTAATATTCTTTGTTTGCAAATATATAAGATGTGCATGCTTAAAAGTGTAAACAGATTGCATTATGCTGATGTACATGGGATGAACTAATGTCCATAAACTAACATAACCCTACTTTAATTTGTTTTCATTATCTTCATCCATTATAGAACCCAATAAGCACCATGTAATTTTGATTATTGTGATTGGTAGTAACTTCAATTGTATGTTAAACTAAAAATGAAACACAAAAACATCTTACCCCCAAAATCATTAACCGTTGCATACATCACGTTTTCGGTCGGATATATATGATCCAAGATCATATAATCTTTGTCAGCCGCATCACCGGTTAAACATATCGTCTCCAATAGCTTCACTAGCAACATTTTCTGGTCCTAATGAAAGTCCCAACATCCCATCCAATGAATTCGGTGTACAAAACTCCGAAGTAGTACAACCAATGTCTACTAAACTATGCATATCATCTTCAAAGGAGATAATATATTGCACCATGAAGCCACTTGTAAACCATCGAGTATTGCCGAAGTAGAAGAAATATTATTATATCATTCGGTAAATGAACGAGAATATAAGCATGAAAGACAAAATTTTCCGGTTTTATTTGGTTGATAACGGGCCTTTGTTGGTACATAATTTATACAGTCAGCACAAGTCACTGTCGTCAAATTAGATGATGTATTGAGCAACATCTTGAATGTTGAAGGAGGAGTTCCAACCAAGGCCTCAATATAATAGACTCTTCTATTATTTTCCATGACCTTATTGATGGGAATGGTGGAAACAAAGTACTTTATCGAAACATTTAGGAAATTAACACCTAAACTGACAAGAAAGAAAAGAAATTGAAAGTTTGTTGTCATTGATGTAAGACGGTTGTGTTGAGTTCAGAGAGCGAGAATGAGGCTCATGTTGTATTGTTTATTTATAAAGGGTGGTCATCATTGGGCTGATGAGTAATATTTACAAACTTCTGAATGACGTGATGTCATGTGGTCTAAAAGAAATGATAACTCTGTTTGCAATTTGCAGGCTAAGAATATTTCACTTTACTTATGATAAGAAAAGTATGCTTTGATCGTATTATTAATAAATAAGCAAGGTGTTTTGAATATTACTAATGGAGCATGGAAAACCATATCTCCTTTTACCATAAATCCGTGAGTAAAAATCACTACTTTTTTTCTTCTCCAATAAAAAAGATAAAGCAAAAATAATTGAAGAAGGCCCATGGTCAATTATGGGAAATTTTCTCTCACTTGTACCTTAGAACCCAAATGTGACTTTGAGTGAAATAAAATTTTCCATCTTTCCTTGTTGGGTACAAGCTTATGGTTTGCCTTTACGAAAGATGTACAAAGTTTATGCAGAACAACTAGCTACAAGAATAAGGGATTTATTATTAAACTAGTCAATAAAGCCGCGATTTGCGGCGACATTACATTTTTTTTAAAAAAAATTCAATACATATTTATGTTATATTACATTATCAATATTAAATTTTAATAGTTACATAATCTTCTTTAATGAACCGATTTTTTGGTAAACACGATTATTTTGATTGAGTCGCCCTCACGTTAAAATTTCCAACTTTAACATATATTATAAAGAATTATATAATAATTTTTATCTATGAAAATCGAACCCTAAAAATTAAAAAAAAAAACATGACATCAGTATCAAATTTTAATAGCTAATACAATCCTTTCTGGTGAGCCGTATTCTCGTTAAACACGTTTCGAGTCGTTCTTATTTGAAACTGAAATTCTAACTTTATTACATATCATTGATGACACTTATCTTATAAAACAACTTTTTTTCTTAAAAATTAAAACCTTGAAAGAGAGTAAATTCCAATTTTTACATTTTTTAAACTTTAATATTTATGGAGTTTTAAAAGATGAAAATACAATTTATATTTTCTGTATATTATAGATATTCCTGTACTTATTTACGGATTCCACATGGGAATGTCTTTGTGTTATGTTAACACATCAATTTTTTTTTAAGTACGAAGACTTTTTGCTACGGGAATAATACCGAATTTATGGATATATTTTTGTAATGCAAGTATAATTAACTTGTATAAAAAATTAAAATGAAGGATTTCTAGGAAAAAAGATATTAAAAATCGTATCAAATGTCTCCACCGCCCTCGTATTCTACTTCCAATAAAACATTTTATTATTCGTATTCTTTATATATTCAAACATCTTTTCTACCTCCAATAATTTTTTTAATTATATGTATTTTCTGTAAATTAAAACTTTTATTCTTTATAAATTATAACTACTATTTTACTTACAATAAAACTCTTAATTATATGTCTTACAAATACCAATTTTACTTCCAATAGAAATTTTAATTAAGTGTTTTCCTTATTATGCTTTTAATATGTTAAAAGATAATTATTTAGTTATTAATATTTAAAATCCTAGAATTCTAAAAAATTCTATATTTATCTTCTATTATATCATTAAGATTAAATTTTAATATTCAACACGGTCTTTTCTAATGAACTGCTTTCTCGTTAAACACAGTTATTTCTATTAACCCACTCTCTCGTTAAGACCAAAACCCTAAATTTTACATATATTACTTGTATAACAATGTTTATGAATAAAAATCGGATCCTACAAATAAAATAAACTTATAACACCCATATAAAATTCTAATAATTAACTAATACAATCTTTTATAGTGAGCCGTTTTCCCGTTAAACACGTTTCGAGCCGCTCTCGTTTGAGATCAAAATTCCAACTTTATTATATATTATTGATGATACTTATCTTATAGAACACTTTTTTCCCATAAAATCAAAATCTAAAAATAGAGGGAATTCCAAATTTTACTTTCTCTAAACTTTTCAAAAAATTTGGAGTTTTAAAAAATGAAAATACATCTGATTTTCTCTTTATATTATAGATACTCCTGTATTTATATAGGATTCTCGCATGAAAATGTTCTGTTATTATGTTAACACATCAATTCTTTTTCTTTTTGAATATGAAGACTTTTTTTTATGAGAATAGTACTGGATTTATGAATAAATTTTCCTAATAGAAGTATAATTAACTTATATAAAAAATATATAATTTTAGAAGATCGTAAAATATGTCACCACCGTCCTTGTATTCTACTTCCAATAAAATATATAATTATATGTCTCCTTTATATATTCAAACACCTATTCTACTTCGATAGAATTTTTAATTGTATGTTTTGTTCTATAAATTCGAACCCTTATTCTCTATAGATTCGAACTCCTATTCTACATCCAATAGAACTTTTATTCATATTTCTATTAATACATTTAATTATATGTTTTTTTATAAATTCGAATTCTTATTCTCTATAGATTCGAACTCATATCCTATATTAGAACCTTTAATTATATGTTTTTCTATAAATTCGAACTTTTATTCTCTATAGATTCGAATTCCTATCCTACTTCCGATATAACTTTTAATCATATGCCTTATAAATACCTATTCTACTTCCAATAGAACTTCTAATTATATGTTTTTTCTATAAATTCGAACTCTTATTCTCTATAAATTCGAACTTTTATTCTTCTTCCAATAAAACTTTTAATCATATCCATTATAAATACCTATTCTACTTCCAATAGAACTTCCAATTATATGTCTTCCCTATAAATTCGAACTATTCTCATCTATAAATTCGAACACCTATTCTACTTCTAATACGATAAAAGATATTTTCTTATTTATTATTGTTTAAAATTCTAAAATTCTAAAAAAAAAATAGATTGAGACGATCTTAGAGCGTCACCTAAACTCGCGTGTATCCTCATTTATATATAAATAGATATTGATGATTTGTTTTATACTAGACATTATTATTTTATTATTAAATTATAATAAAATTTTAGTTATTGCCTTGTACAATTTTATTTAAAATTTAATTTATTTAACTATAAGTCAAAAAATATTATAGAAACTAAATTAATTTATTAATTATAAGTAAAATATAACAACCATTTAACAATTATTCACCCACTATTTCCTCAAATTATATATATTAACATTGTGCACACGTTCTACATCTACTTAACAAAATGAGTCCATACTTTATTTTATTTCACTAAACTATTACTAACAAAATAGATAATCCACAATTTTGAAAATAATAATTATTTAATTAAAAAAGTTGAATATATATATATATATATATATATATATATATATATATATATATATATATATATATATATATATATATATATATCAAAACCTAACAAACATTAATTACGACGGTTAAATAACCACCACCTACATATTACTAATTGTTGTGAAACGAAAAGTAGGGTGTATTTAATGCTAGGGTTTATGGAAGCTTCGAGCTTTAATGGCTGATCAAGTGTTTCGTAACTTAATTCGGGTCCTCAAAAGATGCCTACTTATCTTGCAAATATGAAGAATCAAGCCAAAAAATGTAGTTTTGTATGTGAAGGAGCAGGTCCTTATATAGGTGTTGAAAACCCTAGAATTAGAGTTGGAATAGGAGACTTGGTGGGCAAGTTATTCAGTTAGCCCAATTCTAGAACCTTCTAGGATAAGTGTTGAAGTTATATGGCTTGGAGGTTACTCCAAAACTGATTTGGTTTCCTTCTAAGACTCAATCTTGGAGTTTGAAATAGGCTGATATATTAATTACGAATTTTAATCCCATCATTAGGGTTTTTAGGCCCCACGGCTAAGCTTTGCTTTTAGGCCAATCTAGGTTCATTTAATGCAATATTGATTGTGTCTTTAGGGCTTACTTTCAGCCCATATCATTTGCCCCCCAACTTCTAAGAAAACTGATCAGGTTTTCATTGAAGTTAAAAGGTTTATATACACTAGTGTTTCACAGGTATCGTCTTGAGTGCAAAGTGTGGAGCGACCTACACATTCACGACGAATTACCTTATTCGAAGCTAAACAATTATATTTGTGCTATAAGTAGTTTCCTTAATCTTTTTCTTGTTGGCATGAATGACAACAAGTCTGATCAATGTGTTAACCTTCTTGGTCTGAATGTCATACATCTTCTTGACAGCATCCTTACTTTCTTGTCCCCGTAGATATTTTATCATCATTATTATCATTATATATATATATATATATATATATATATATATATATATATATATATATATATATATATATATTATATCTTCGGCCTGGATCGAGGTCGTGGAGGGGAGTCCAGGTCGTGAGGCCTATGACCTCACCCTTCGACCAGGATCGAGGTCGTACAAGGTCTCTAAAGCAGCCTGGTCGTATGGTCTTCGACCTCAATCCACGAGGTGGATTGAGTTCGTGCAAGGACACCAGGGGGGCAGCTCGTGATGCTTGCGACCTCATCCTACGACGTGGATGGAGGTCGTGTAAGGTCACTAGACAAAGCACGTCGTGCATGCTACGACCTCAGTCCATGAGGTGGATCGAGGTCGTGTAAGGTCCATTAACTGGGCTCGTCGTTTGACCTACGACCTCAACTTACGAGGTGGTTCGAGGTCGCCTAAGGGCCGATAAAAGGGTAGCTCGCGAGGCCTACGAACTCATATTTCGACCTAAATTGAGGTCGTGTAAGGGCGTTATAAGAGGCACGTCGTGAGCCTTACAACCTCATCCTTTGATGTGGACCGAGGTCGTGTAAGGTCCCTTCACAGGCCTCCTCGAGTTGCCTGCGACCTTAACCTACGATGTGATTTGAGGTCGTGTATGGTCAAATAAATCGCCTGGTCGCATGATTTACGATCTCAATTTTCGACCTGGATCGAGGTCGTGTAAGGACCAAGGGAAGGCCTTGTTGTGTTAACTCGACCTCACTTCACGAGGTGGATCGACATCGTGGAGTTATATCACTTTTATTTCAGTTTTAATTTTATTTATTTAGGAATTTCTCGATCCTTCTGGATCCTTCTATAAGCTTCAAGATTCTGGGCCTTGGTTTGGGCCTGTGGGCCGTAACTGGTTATAACCGGTTCCATAGCATTTTAACCGGTTAAATGACCGGTCGTACTTTGTATAAAAGAGTAGGAGGTAAATCTCATTTCTCACTTCACTTTCAACATTTCACCAAAAATTTCTCTCTAGAGCACGTAGTTCTCAAGCATTTTCCAGCAGAAAATTCCGGCCAAAGTTCTCCCCAAGGCGGTTTTCTGGGTTTCTTTGAAGATCATTTCTTGAAGCTTTCATCCCAAGCATATCAATGGCGGATGACAGAGAAGCCAGGAGACTCAGCAAGATGAGTGCATCATCACGAGGTACCTCTTTCCCTCCTATTCGTTCGAAGTATACTTCCTTGATCGACATGATTAATCAAAAAGGAGATGAATATCCCTCTGTTTCTGCATTAGATTCATATAATCATCATTCGAAGTTTTTTTATGCTGAAAAAATCAAAAAATTCAACAAACTCTTCAATGTTCATTCCCCTTTAAAATTAGTCCCAGCTGAACCAAGAGATCATTCTTGTCATTGGAAACCCCATGCCCTTTGCATATAAAAGGATGCTATCATGGCTGGGCTACGTTTCCTTTTTCATAATTTCATTCCCACCTTGTTGGCGGATGTCCAAATAAACCCTTGCCAGCTAGTCCCAAATGCTTGTAGAGCCATTCTTTGTTTCATGGTTCTTTGTTTGAAAAACAACTTTCCACTATATGTTCCTCTTTTTAGGAAGATTTTTCAATTTAAAAATAGTGCAATCACTTATCCTGGCCGGGTATATATCAGCCTTCGTGCTACGATCCCAAATATCTACGATCCCTCTTCAATTCCTGATAGTAATCCTAAATGGAAAGAGGAGTTCATGTACCTTGTGTGGGAGGGGGTGATTGGGGCACCCTCTTTCGTAGCTCCTTTGGGAAGGTAACTGATGGAAATTCAGATGATATCGAGCTAAATGATGCCGAAAGAGCTGCTTTCAACACCCTTATTGCAGACAAAGGGGAAACTCACTTCTTCACTCTTCTTAAGGAATTTTCCCTCAAGTCTGTGGGTCTTTCTTCTGTCACTGATAAGGGTAAACCCCACCATTCTTTCATTTATCTTTTCATTCATTTACATGTTATATTTTATTTGTTACTAACTTTGCCTTTGATTTTTCAACTGCTAGAGCCATAAATGAGCTCCAAGAGCACTTGGTTGGGGAAACTCCCCGTATGAAGAGGAAAAGAGCTGCGAAGGACCCTAGGGGGAAGCCTACAGAGCCTGCCTTTTTAAAGCCTCATGATGCTATTGATGTAGAAGAGGGCAGTGGGGCTGCCTCCTCTACTAAGAGTTCTATTTTTCGACCTGCTTGGGGCATCAGAAAACAGGATTCGGTTGTAGGAAGCACCAAGCATTCCAAGGATTGGTCCTACCACTCAATCACCCATGTTGATTATAGCGATATTGTTGTTTCTCGCGATTTGGAGGCGGTTGAGCTAATGGGTGCTTAGGCTCTTGCTACCGTAAGTATTTTTTTATCTCGTTACCTTAAAATTTTACTTCTTGCTTGTTTTTAACTTGTTGTTTTTCAGGGCAACACCTATTTCCAGGCTGCCATGCATCATGCCAAGTCTTGGCGAACTCAGGCTAGAACTCACAAGAAGGATCTTGACCAGTCGAAGGCCCAAGTTACAAGCTTGGAAGAGAAGTTGAAGGCGAAAGAGGAGGAGCTGGAGAAAGCCTATGGCAGCATTGCTGAGCTTCGCCAAGGCAAGGAGGATATCATTGATGATTATATGGATTCCGAGGACTTTCAGAGGCTTATGGTTAAGCATGATGATCTTATCTATCCAGCCAACTACTTTAGTGGCTGGAAGGGGGCACTAGATGTTGTTTCTGAGAGGTACCCCGGGCTGTTCCAGATTGGTGATATTCCTTGCCCTGAGGCCCCGTTGGAGCTGGCAAAGTTGTTGGAGTCTCAGAGGATTACTCCCATGGAGGAGGATGAGGAGGAAGAGGAGGAATGGGAGGATGCTGCTGATAGGATCTTAAACCCTGATCGCTCCCCTCTCCATGCTAGATCTGGTGGTTCATTTGCTGGGGATTCAACTACCCATACCAGCACTTACAGAGATTCTCCTGCTAGGAGCACTGGCAAGACTAAGGCACCTTGATTTTATTTACCTTGGCCCTTCGTGGCATGACTTTTAATGTTTTTCTTTCTTTAAATTTGCAAACTTGAAACTATAGCCTCCGGGCTTTGCTTATTTGTTATATGCATTTTCTGGTTTTTCCTTCCACTTAGTTGCTTTGCCTTTTTTATTTTGGCTTACTTTAGCTAGAAATTTTAAATATGCTTTTGACACATAACAGCCATAAAACAACAACTAAAGGAGGAGAAAACCAAATTGCATAAAACCTAAAATGGGCCTAGCCCTTACATAATACTCTACTTCCTACTCAGAGTTTAAAAAAAACTCCAAAATGGTTTCGTCGACCTTATTTCTACTTTCCTAATAGATATATGCTACGTCCTTCTTAGGATAATCAAACATAATAGATCTTGAGATTCGATGCGTGCCAAGTGCGAGGCACCTCGTTTCCTTCCAGAGTCTCCAACTTGTATGATCCTCGACCCAGTGTGCTTTTGACCCGATATGGGCCTTCCCAATTTAGTGCTAGCTTTCCTTTTTGTCCAACTCCGGATGCTTCAATCTTTCTGAGCACTAAGTCTCCCTGACGGAAGAACCTTTCTGTCACCCTTAGGTTGTAGTAGAAGGAAGCTTTCTTCTGATGCTCCATATTCCTAGCATGGGCTTCGTCCCTTACTTCGTCGATCAGATCGAGGGCTAGTCTCATCCCTTCCTCATTGGTGTCTGGTTCAAAGGCCTCCACTCGTGGAGATGCATGCATGATTTCCACGGGTACTACAGCTTCAGCCCCGTAGGCTAACATGAATGGAGTTGCTCCAGTAGTCACCTTGCATGTGGTTCGGTATGCCCAGAGTATGGGTAGTAACTCATCCACCCAAGTATTTCTAGAGCGTTCCACTCTTTTCTTCAGTCCATCGATGATGATTCGATTGGCAACCTCAGCTTGACCATTAGCTTGAGGGTGGGCAACTGAGGTGAATTGAAGCTCAATCCTATTCTCATCACAATATTCCTTGAACTCTTTGTTGTTAAATTGTAAACCATTGTCCGTAACAAGGATTCGTGGTATTCCATATCTACACATGACGTTCTCCTAGAAGAATTGCATGATTTGCCTGGTTGTGATTTTAGGCAAAGGTTTGGCCTCAATCCACTTTGTGAAGTAGTCAATAGCTACAACTAGAAACTTCCTTTGAGCAGTGTCCATAGGAAAGGGCCCAAGAATGTCCATCCCCCACATAGCAAACGGGATGGGGGAGCTAACGGATGTCAACATCTCTGATGGTTGTCTAACCACTGGTGCATGTTTCTAGCACTGATCACACTTTTTCACATACTCTTTGGCATCAGCCATCATCTCAGGCCAATAGAATCCAAGCCTGGCTATCTTGTGAGCTAGGGCCCTGCCCCCCAAGTGTTGTCCGCAAATTCCCTCATGGACCTCCTCAATAGCTGATTTGGCCTCTTCGGGCCTTAAACACTTTAGATACGGAATCAAAAAAGACTTTTTGTAGAGTATCCCTTCAATCAGAGCATACCTCAACGCTCTCACAGATAATTTTCGTGCCTCAATGGCATTAGTCGGGAGCCAACCAGTCTTGAGGTGTGCTTTTATGGGATCTATCCAACATTTCCTCACTCCAATAGGTGCGACTAACTTTGAATTGATGGTAGGGGTTCTCAGAATTTGGAAGTAGACACTTCCAGAGTAATTCTCTATCTCAGAGGAGGCAAACTTGGATAAGGCATCAGCCTTTGTGTTTTCCTCCCTCGGAATGTGCTCAATGTAGCACTCATCAAATTGAGTCATTATTGCCTTCACAAGCCTTAAGTATTTAGCCATGGTTTCATCCCTCGCCTCAAACTCTCTATTGACTTGAGCCACAACCAGCCTTGAATCTCCACAAACTTTAAGGTTTTTGACCCTTAGGGCTCCTGCTAAGCCAAGTCCAGCTATCAGAGCTTCATATTCTGCCTCATTATTGGTTGTTGGAAAGTCCAACTTCAGGGCATATTCAATCATGAATCCATCGGGACTTTGTAAGACAAGACCTGCGCCACTTGCTTTTGTTTTTGTTGCCCCATCAAAATAGAGCATCCAGAATTCCTTCTCCTCTATTATGGGTTCCTTGTCTTTCTCCTCTATTATGGGTTCCTTATCTTCCTTATTGCCTTCCTGAGGTATCTCCTGCCCCCCCACTTCTTGGTTGTCAATGGTGCATTCAACCACGAAGTCAGCAAGTGCCTGAGCTTTGATGGTCGTCATTGGCTTGTACTTAATATCGAATTCTCCCAACTCAATTGCCCACTTGATGAGCCTACCACTGGCCTTAGGGCTGTGAAAAATATTCCTCAATGGTTGTCCTGTAAGGACCTCAATCTTATGTGCCTGAAAATAGGGCCTTAGTTTCCTAGAGGCAGTTACCAATGCTAAGGCAAACTTCTCAATAGTGGAGTAGTTCAACTCTACTCCGCGTAAAACTTTGCTCACATAGTATACGGGTTTCTGAACCTTGTTTTCCTCCTTCGCCAGCACCGCACTCACAGCTTGACCTGAAATTGCCAAGTAAAGATAGAGGATTTCTCCCGTACTTGGCTTGGCCAACAGCGGGGCCTCAGACATATACTTCTTCAATTGCTCAAAGGCCTCTTGGCTTTCTTCTGTCCACTCAAAGTTTTTTACCTTCTTCAAGGTTTTAAAGAACGACAAACAATTGTCCCCGGATTTGGAGATGAACCTCCCTAACGCAACAATCCTTCCGGTTAACTTCTATACATTCCTTATAGAACGTGGTGGTTCCATGTCCAAAATAGCCTTGATTTTGTCGGGGTTGGCCTCAATTCCTCGTTTCGAGACCATGAGACCTAAAAATTTTCCAGACCCAACACCAAAAGCACACTTGGCCGGATTCAACATCATCTTATGGTGCCTCAGCACTCCAAAATCCTCGCGTAGGTGTTCAATGTGATCTGCCTTGTGTAGGCTTTTCACCAGCATATCATCCACATAAACCTCCATAGTCTTTCCAATGAGATGAGCGAAAATCTTGTTTACCAACCTCTGATAGGTAGCTCCTGCATTTTTCAGTCCAAAAGCCATGACCAGGTAACAATACACACCGAAGTCGGTGATGAACGATACCTTAGGAATATCATCCTTATGCATCTTAATTTGATTATAGCCACTAAAGCCATCCATGAAGCTCAACATCTCGTGCCCAGCCGTAGCATCTATCAACGTATCGATCCTTGGCAAGGGAAAACAGTCCTTTGGGCATGCGTCGTTCAGATCAGTGAAGTCTATACACATCCTCCACTTTCCATTAGCCTTCTTGACCATCACAGGATTGGCCAACCATTCCGGGAACTGGATTTCCTCAATGAATACTGCCTCTAGCAGTTTGTCAACTTCCTGTTTTATGGCTTCTTGCCTCTCAAGTTCAAACTTTCTTTTTTTTGTTTCACCGTCTTCTGGTTTGGATCCACATTCAGGCTATGTGTTATCAATTGGGGATCTATCCCTGGCATGTCAACTGCTGTCCACGTGAAGACGTCACTATTGTCTTGCAAGAAGGAGATCAATTTGCTCTTCAAGGGGTCTTTCAAAGATGCCCCGATGTAAGTAACCTTCACAGAATCTCCCAACTCCAAAGGTATGGGAACCAAGTCCTCTGCTGGTTTTCCTATCCGCTCTTCATTCTCTCGAACATCCGTATCCTCGATTGGGAGGACCTGCCCCCCGGTTCCATCCGGCCTCAGTGCGGCCACATAACAACTCCCATCTTTTGATCCCCTTTCTCTTCCCCTACTCCATTTCTGGTTGGGAACTTAACCTTTAAATGATAGGTAGAGGCAACCGCCTTAAAAGCATGTAGTCCCGTCCTACCTAGGATAGCATTGTATGTGGATGTAGCTTTGATAACCAAGAAATTTAACATCTGAGTAGCCTCCCGTGGCTCCTGCCCTATAGTCATGGGTAGCTGAATTGTCCCTTCAACTTTCGACTCTACTCCGTTGAACCCATATATGGGAATGTTTGACGGTGTCAACTGAGACTCAGTATATCCCATCTTCAAGAAGGCATCATGAAACAGAATGTCCACCGATGCTCCATTGTCAATCAAGACTCTCTTCACTTGGGAGTTGCCTATCACAGATGAGATAACCAGTGGGTCATCGTGGGGAAACTTCACCCCTTCAAGGTCCGAATCATCGAATCCAATTGAGACTTCCGTCTTTGCACGTTTTGGTGCTTCCCCTACGATGTGCATCACTTCTGGTGCATACGCCTTTCTGGAATTTCTACTTATCTCGGCCGCTGTTGGGCCACCAAAGATCATGTTGATCACTGGCCCCCGGGGCTGCTGATTGGGGTTACGGTCCTCATCTTTCCTATCATAATCCCGCCTTGGGTTTCCTCGATCCCCATCTTTGCAGAATTTATTCAATTTTCCCCTGCGGATCAAGAACTCAATCTCATCTTTCAATTTTCTACAATCATCGATATCGTGTCCCACATCTTTATGGAACCGGAAGTACTGATTCTTGTTTCTTTTCTCAGGACCAGTCCTTAGTGGCTTCGACCATCTCACGTCCCTGTCTTTTTCTATCTCCATCAGGATTTGACTTCTTGGAGTGTTCAACCTTGCGTAATCCGTAAACCTTTGCCCGGGACTCCCCTTCTTAGGGGCTGAATCAGAATCCCTGCCCGTGCACGGGTACTTATCTCTAGCATCATATTCCTGTTCCGACTTTCGCTTCTTAGAGTTGTCACCGTTTCCAGTGTTCCCCGTTCCTGACTATTTCTTCAGACTATCTTCCGCCTTGATGTACTTGCTCGCCCTTTGCTGGAGCTCAACCATATTTTCAGGGCGATGCTTAGCCAACGACATTTTAAAGTAAACATTCGAAGTTCCATTCTGCAACGCCACCATGGCTACCTTGTTCTCCAGGTTTGTAATGTTGAGCGTCTCCTTTGTGAATTGTTTGAGATAATCTCTGAGATTTTCATTCTTTCCTTGTATCACAGTCATGAGGGATGCAGAATCTTTCTCATGAATCCTCCCTCCTATGAACTGGCTGATAAAAGCATTGCTTAGCTCTTTGAAAGAGGCAATGGAGTTTGGTGGTAGGCAACTGTACCAACGTTGTGCCATGCCTGCTAATGTTTGGGGAAACGCCCTACACATCAAAGCATCGCTAGCAGGTTGTAGTAGTAGTGCATTAGAGAACGTCCTTACATGATTGGCAGGGTCTCCCGTTCCATCGTAAGCCTTTATGGTAGGCATCTTGAATTTTTGTGATATGCGCGCATTCATCACCTCCTCAGTGAATGGAGGAGTTGGATCATCAGGATTTCCAAGTTGCATCAGGTCTTTAGGGTCGCCTCTGGGGGTTTCGACCCTCATGCTTCCTCTTCTAGGGACCTCAGCCCTCCTCTCTCTCCTTGGGGTTCCTTCCAAATCAACAAAAGGAATTTCTCCTCCTGTTGTTGGTGGGGGTCGGCCCTGATTCTGTCTTTGTTGTTCCCGTTCTATGTCTTCCTTCAGTTTCTGGATCTGGGCCTCATAAGCCTTAATTTTTTCAGCAGCTGTTAGAGGGGGTCCATCATAAATTCTTCGCCGACCTTGCCCGATAGGTTCCTTACTTGGACGACGCCTCCTCGGGGGTTTCTCTCTATCCTCATCTTCCGAGGTATGGTTTATGGAAGTTAAATGTTGTAGAACGAAAAGTATGGTGTATTTAATGCTAGGGTTTATGGAAGTTTCGAGCTTTAATGGCTGATCAAGTGTTTCGTGACTTAATTCGGATCCTCACAAGATGCCTACGTATCTTGCAAATATCAAGAATCACGCCAAAAAATGTAGTTCTGTATGTGAAGGAGCAGGTCCTTATATAGGTGTTGAAAACCCTAGAATTAGAGTTGGAATAGGAGACTTGGTGGGCAAGTTATTCAGTTAGCCCAATTCTAGAACCTTCTAGCTTGGAGGTTACTCCAAAACTGATTTGGTTTCCTTCTAAGACTCAATCTTGGAGTCTGAAATAGGCTGATTTATTAATTACGAATTTTAATCCCATCATTAGGGTTTTTGGGCCCCACGGCTAAGCTTTGCTTTTAGGCCAATCTAAGTTCATTTAATGCAATATTAATTGTATCTTTAGGGCTTACTTTCAGCCCATATCACTAATATACACAAAAATATTGATAAAAATTCAAATAATAAAAAATAAATATAATGTTTAAGAAATAGTATGTAGGGAAATCTTGAATGCTACAACTAAAGGTTTATCTTATTTATTTAATTTTTAGTTCTTTGAGTTTTGCAAAAATGAAACTTGACGCTGTTTCTTATTATTATTTTTTCTTAACTTTGTAATTATAAATGACAAAAATGCATTGTAACAAGTTTTTAAACCCCCACTATATACATTTGTTAGCTTTAGATTACTAATAAACCATCACTTTTAACTAAGTTCCTTAATTAGTAGGTAAATTATTTTCATTATCTTTTTTTTAATCCTTATGCAAACAAAAAATTTCAAGTAAAAATAATTGTAATTTAATAAATTAGAATAACTTATCAATTTTTTAAAAAAAATTCTTATTAATACTAACAAATTCACTAAAAAAAAGTATAACATATTTCACAACTCAAGCATTTAAGTTTCAATAAAAAAATTTATATTTGGGCTAAGAACAATTTTCTATAACATATTAATAAAAATTTTGAACTTTTTTTATCCGGACTTTAGTCCACCTCAACCATAATGATGGTCCGCCGCCATTGACACAGAAACTTATATACCCTTCCACTTGATTGTGGGGAATAAACCAGAAGCCTGGCTAGTCCATGTCAATATGACCAAACAATAGACAATTACACGACCACATTCCAGGCCTAAGACAAATTAATTTGGAAGATCAAAAGTACAGCAGCACCTTTGAATCATAAAACCATCCATAAAAATATGCAGCAATCCACTCCCCTAAAATTTTAACCATACCAAAAGTTCCAATCTCAAGACACACAATAGTAATCCTCATAAAAACATCAGAGTAGAGAAAAATCGGGTGTTGACTCCCTATATCACAATTTGAAAGAAAATGACCTCAAATATTGAAAAGTTGGTCCCATACATCACTCTAAAACACTACATCGTGTAGCGTTTTCATTTTTTTTGTGAAAAACGCTACATCGTGTAGCGTTTTGACTTTTTTTTTTCTTTTCTTTTTCTTTACTATAAACGCTACTTAAGTTTGGTTTTGGGCTAGTAACGCCACTTTAAGTTTGGTTTTGGGCTAGTAACGCCACTTTAAGTTTGGTTTTGGGTCCTAAACGTTAGATGCAATTTTGTTTATAGAGTAGAAGTGCGCACCTCTACTAAAAAAAACCAAAACGCTACACGCAAATGTGTTTTGGAGTGATATTTGGGGCCAAGTTCTTGAGCTGTGGTTTTTTGGACCATTTCCTTTCAAATTGTGATATTTAGTTTTTTCCAGAAAAACCAAGACAAAAAAATTATTCTTCCCTGCTCCACAACTACTTGTTATAATATTTATCAATTTTGCAGTTGAAATTGAATCATAACTAACGGAATCAAGAATTTAAAAAACGTAATCTTGAAGCGCGATTACAATTTTCAATTTTCACTTGAGCTTTAGTTAAGTTAACCAAACAATAAATCTTCAAAAGTAGGAACCAAGAAAGGGATCAAAAACATTGTAAGAAAACAAACAAATAGATCTGTCTTAAATTTATTACAATGAATGGGTGGAGATACCTCCTACAAAAGAATACCTAACAATCTACAAATTCCTACTTTCAACATCTTTCATCCTCTCGTGGTTGGATACTCGCACTTGCTGAACTCTGTAAAAAACAAACAAATAGATCCCATTAGCCGTGTGTGAAGTATACTTCTCATTTACATAAAACTAAAAACCCTCTTCTCTTTCATTTGTTTTACCCCTAGAAACAAAAAACTCTCTCTCGCCTCTTTATCCCTCCGCACCGGAGCTTCAAGATTCACCTCAATTTCCGGCGATTCTCAATGAACAAGTATAAACAGGCATTCACATAAACATTGCAATGAACTAGGATCAATTTAGAAAGGAAAAAAAAGAATAAACAATTATAAGATTAAGATCAACTTACAAGATCCATTAGGGATTGACGGCGGATTAAGAAAACGGGTGATTTAAGAAAATGGCGGATTAAGAAATAATGATTGATGGCATTTTTTTAAAAAATATATGTGTATGTAATGAAAGGGAAAGAAAACGGGTGCTTTTAATATAAATATGCGAATACAATACCGATCGAATAGGCGGTCATAAGATCGATCGGTAATATCTGACATGAATCACAGTTTAAAAACGGACCCACTCAATACCGACCGAATAAGTGGTCGTAAGGTAAGAACCGACGTGGACGCCATGTAAACGGTCATAGTTAAAAAACGGGCTCACTTTGACTAGCGATCGTACGACCGTTTGGACCGGTCATTGTTTACTTAAGCAATTTTGACGGGACTTATTTTACGATCGATATTGTCCACTGTTTCATTTTGATCGGTATTGTGACGGTCGGAAAACCCCCTATTTTTTGTAGTTATAGTCGAACTTTCTTCGTGTACGCAAATTAAAGAGTAGCTTGTCAAATATTATATTAATATTTTTTAATGTGTAGTTGAGCTTCCAAACAATTATCAGTACAGTATATATCAAATGTGAATGTAAATCAAAAGTTGGACCTTATGTATTTTTATTTGAATAATATAAAATTATAAAGACGATAAAAAATATATACAAATATAAAATTATAAATTAAAGACGATAAAAAATATATGCAAGTTTATGTATATAGAGGATGTTGTATTTATTTCAATAACACGATGGTTTTTAAAATGAATACTGTTTTTATGAACTAAATTGTTCTTCTACCAAACTTTGACAATAAAAAAATTTGAAAGTTAATCTAAAAAATTAACACATCTTAAAGATCACATATTCTATTCTAGTAGAAGGCACCGGAAAAATAGGGTCACTTTCTCATTCTGCACGTTGTCTATATATATACCTGTTAGTCAACGATAGTAACATATCAGTAGCAAAGTCTCATTATTTATATTGAGATAGGTAAAATGTCCAATAATTGCAGCTAAGTTGACTTTCTCTCAAGTAAGCTTCCTTAGCCATTGTATATAAATAATATCTAATTATTGCCATGGAAAGAGATCGGTCGAAGGCTGCCATGGAAAGAGATCGGTTGTATACTGCTGCCATGTCTGGAGATACTGATGCCATAAGTAAGTTAAGGTTGTACGCTGGCCGACTGACGGCATACGAAAGATCTATCCTGCACATCGAATCTATGGATGGAAATGCAGAACGCGTGCAATTTATCGTAACTCAGTTTGCTGATCAAAATTTGTTGGTCAAGCTGGATTCAGGTAATGAAACTGCACTTCACCATGCGGTATATTATGGACACACTGAAGTGGTCAAAGTCCTGATTGATGCTGCGAAGAATTTGCCTTCTACGGCTGATGCTGTTGCTATTGATGATGATGATGGTCGGAACAGGATGATTAGTTTCGAAGCTTTTCTTAGACATGCTAATGACAGTTTGAACACAGCCTTACATGTAGCAGTGAGCATTGGTAATCTTGATATTGTTACGCTGTTAGTACTTGCAGATCCATATGATGGACATGTTCAAAACTGCAACGGTGAAACTCCGATCTACCTTGCTGCCAAATTAGGATACTATGAAATGGTAGCCGAGATGTGTTCTAAGTGCAAAACACCAAGTCTGGATGGTCCTCAAGGTACAACTGCTTTGCATGCTGCTATCCTGGCTTTAACCCTAGGTATGCACTTTTTCTATTTGCTGCTTCTATAATATCTACTAGCTTAAAACAGATGGAGAGATTTTCTTTAATATTAGATGATTTTTTCAATACTTTGAATGAGTTTTTTATGATATGAATTTTATAAGTTATATATACTAGCCTATAATCCGTGAGATGCACGGATGATTTTTAATATTTTTATCTTATTTTTTAATATTTTTATATTATTATTTATAATTTTAATATATGTTTTCAATTAGTAGAAAAATAAATTATAGAAGATACTAAAATATAAAAATAAATATTTGATAGTATTCTAAATATAGTGTTTTTCTTCTATATTAAAAATAGATGATATAACTTTTTAAATTTAATATAATTTTATTGAAATTTATATTACATTTTTATATAAAAATTATTTTCAATATTTTTTTTATTTAATAATTTGATATATTCATATTTAAGGATTATATTTATGTTCTTATTATAAACAATGTATACTGATTTTTAATATATTTTATTAATGATTGAAAGATATGGTGTGATATTTTGAATTTATATTAATGATTGCAACTAAAAGTAAAAATGTGAAAAAGGCAATTAGTTAATTATCATTAACAACATTATGTTATTATTTATTTTAATAATTAGGATACTCAAACCGAAAACCAAATCGACAAACTTTCATTACAAATGCAAGTTTTATCAGAATGCTAATAAAATTTGTGAATGTGGCCAGAAAACTTGGGGTACTTTGCACTGAATGAATTATACGCAAATTTAAAATTTTTAATTAAAAAAGGATATGGGGTTTAAGATTCAATAATTTTGTTAGATAAACCACTTCAAAAAAATTAAAAGAACTGAGCTTGGAAAATAAAAAGATATAATTGGGCCTTGAAGGTCTTGGACATCTATTCGGACTCTGATTTAGCAGCCTAATTCGATCATGACTGTTTTGGTGTGTGTTGTATGACCAAAAAATGAATGATCAAAAAAAGAGTACCAAACCGAAAACCAAAATATACCATATTTCGCTTATAATAGTATAGTATAGATATAACACATATTAAGAAAAAATTAATTACGTAATGTTTTTCCATATTTACCCTTAATCTTGACATTAAATGATGAGTTATGAGTGTGTATATTAAATAAGGTTTCATGTGCGTGAGGATGACCTCACCTGAGGTTAAAACATTTCCAATACAAATTTAAGGGTATTTAAGTAAATTACAGATAAAAAATTAATATTTACAAAAATGCGCAGGTCTATTACTTTATAAGTACATATTTGTTATAACCTTATGGGAGATCCCTGCCCAGTTTTCTCTATTAAATACAGAGTCAAATATTGGTATTAGAAATAAAGAGGTATATATGGAAAAATTGGTTAAAAAATGTATTGGAACAAAGAATGTGACAAATATTTAGGAACACTTTTTTTTCAAATGTGCCAACTAAAAAGGGATGGAGGGAGTAGAAACTGCACCACACACAATCCACCTAATCCCCTCTATTCTTAATTAAATTTTCCCGTCATTCAACGAGTTTTTTTCGAAATCTGACTTCACTATATTTTTCTCCATCTCACAACAATGAGTATGCATACCACATGTGCAACATTTCGACGATAAATCACTGTTTATGCTTACGAGAATCACTAAAATATTTATTGATTTCTATAAGAATAAATAGTGATTTCGGCATAAATCTAGTGATTTATTCTCCATATATATATATATATATATATATATATATATATATATATATATGTAAATCACAAATTTTATACCGCAAAATCACTAAATCTATATGCATATAGGAATAAATAGCTAGATCTATGTTGAAATGACTATTTGTTCTTATAGAAATCATGCATGTTGTGAGATGGTGAAAAATACAGTGAGGTCAGATTTCAAAAAAAGCTCACCGATTGACGGGAAAAATCAAATTAAAAACGGAGGGGATTATGTAGGATTATGTACTAGAGAGCCATTATATTAGATTGATCTAAGGATTTAATTTAGTTTCTAGTTTCTATTTTAACAAGTGTTTCTATATATATATATATATATATATATATATAGGGTTTTGCTTAAATATAGGGTTTTGCTTAAATGAAAACTCCCACTATGGTGAGATATGAGATCTAATCCTATCCACTCATTTAAATACATTATATTCATCTCTTACATTCATTTAATATTTTAATATTTTATATTTGGGATTTCACCATCTTCTTTCTAATTTAACCACCCACCACCACCTCCGGCGATCACCAAAAAATCACCACCGGCAAACATAAAATCACCATCGCCAAACCAGAAATCACCACCAGAATCACAAAAATCACCACTCCGTTTACGTGTAAACAAAAAAACATCAACAGAAAACGAAAAATCACCACCGAAAAATGAAAAACGACCATCAACAACATCACTACACCGGCACCACAACAATCACCATCTACATCTCCAATTTTATATAATCACTGGATACCAAAACCACCAACAAACCACTCTTCGCCGCCACCACCAACAAATCACGAACGGAGCCCGAAAAACACCACAAATTCAGAAATTCTAAAACCAACAACAACAATTTCAACATCACAGCTAAAATAGTATCATCACACCCTCGCGATCACCAATGTCGCCATACCATCACCACTCTAAAATTACCAAATTCTGATCGGAATCACACAAATTTTAACTATACAACAACGCCATCACACCAGAATCATTAAAATAAAATTTAAATCACCAAAATAAAACTCAAATTACTGAAATTTATAAGCAAATCACTAATTTTTTAGCACAAATCACTAAAATGTAGAGATTAATTAGGGTTTGGGTTTACCCATGGGTATATAGGGTTCTAATGGATTTGGGGATTTTTAATTCATGATTTGGTTGAGTGATTGGGTGATAATAAAACGTAGAGAGTGAAGAGACAAATCGATTCATGATGGTTTGGAGTTTGGGGGATGACCGGAGGTGTATGAACCACCATCGCGGCTTGGTCGTCGGAGGTGGGGTTTGTTCACGGTGGTAACAAGAAAGCAAGAGAGAGAGAGAGAGAGAGAGAGAGAGAGAGAGAGAGAGAGAGAGAGAGAGAGAGAGAGAGAGAGAGTTGGTGGAGATGATAAAGGAGGTCGAGAGGAAGGTGATGGTGAGTCATGTTTGTGAGTGTGTGTTTTGGTGTTGATCGGAGAAGCCACCACCGAACGGTGATGGGTGGTGGCGATGGAAATTGATGGCATCGGGCATACAGAGAACAGAGGGGCAGAGAGATGGTGAACAAAAGGAAATTATTAGATTTTTATTTTGTGTGGTTTAGATTAAAAGGCTCTATTTTAAATAGAGGGTTGAGATTAGATCTCAGTTCTTACCATAATATTGGGTTCTCACTTGAGCAAGACCCTATATATATGCCATTGCTACATGAAGAACACCTTTATATAAAGAACAATAAAAAATATCATAGAATCTTACATAAAATCGCATTTAGATTCTAATTTTCACATAAAAAATGATGCTTTCTGAACAAAAATAGAATCTAACAAAAAATTAGGATAAAATATAACAAGATTATACATAATTTTATTGTTATAAAAATATATATAAGATTCTACACTAAATTCTATGTAACATTTGATTTCTAAATTTAGTGATTCTATGTTAGATTCGATATGTTATGTTTAATTATCGTTAAAATTTGTGATTGTAATCATAACAAATCAATTTTATGAAAAATAAAGTTTTATGATGGTGTTCTTTATTGTTCTTTATATAAGGTGTTATTTCTAGAGTGCAACTCATATATATATATATATATATATATATATATATATATATATATATATAGAGAAAAATGTTTCTACAGTTAACTTTAGGAGAATTTCCTAAAGTTAACATTTAAAAACATTTGAGTGTTACCTTTTATTTATATGGGCCCCGCAGAGGCATTAAAGGTGTGTATTTTTATTTAGGAAACTATATTATGTGTCATTATTTGAGTGGTTAACTGTAGAAAATTCTCCTATAGTTAACTATAGGATCATTAAGCCCATATATATGTATATATATATATATATATATATATATATATATATATGCCACTATTCTACAGAGAACCATCTTATATGAAGAACCGGAGAGAACCACTAATTTTTGATTCTATGGTAGAATCAAAATTTTAATTTTGGATTTCATAAAAAAAAAGGACCATTTTTTTTGGTTCTATGGTAGAACCTAATGTGACACTGTTGCTGCTGCTGTCGTCACTGTAACGCCATCATTGCTGACGCGTCAATGCCACGTCATCAATTATGACGTCATTGATGTCGTGACACTACTGACAGCAGTGATGACATGGCACTGCCACGTGGAAATGCCACGTCGATAGTAATGACGTGACAACGGTGATTACGTGGTAGTGCCACATCAGCAGTATTGGCGTGATAGTGGTGACGTGGCCGCGACAGTTTTTTTTAAAAAAAAAAAAATTGAAAACAAAATTGATTCTGCTATAGAATCAGAAAAAATTAAATGATTCTCCCCGATTCTCTATATAAGATAATTCTTTCTAGAGTGCTACTATACACACACACACACACATATATATATATGTTTTAGTTAAAAATGTAATTTGTTAATTATTAGTAATCATAATAATATTATTTTATTTTATTAAATATAATTGCCCGTAGTATTTTTAGAATATAAAAAGAGAACGTGTTTTACCTAAAAATGAAATTAATTAATTATTAAAAAATAGAAAAAATAATAATAATTTCAATATATACTATATAAATTTGTCAGCTGAATCTTTCAACTTTTTATAAAAATAGTTGTAAATGCTATTTTCTTGTAAGTTCCTATTATTTTATGGAACCAATATTGTTAGAATAATAATTATTAATGTTGGAATAATATTTTTGCTAAATTCCCGAAATAGTAATTTATGTTGGAATAGTATGTTTGCTCTTGGACATCAAATCAAATAATTTTTGTAAGTAAAGTAAATGTACAATTAATAAATAATACACCTATATGATTAAATTAAATAATTTGCACTAGTAAAGTAAATGTACAATTAATAAATAAAATACATATATGATTATTATACCTACGGTATTACATGACTTGCAGTAACATACCAATCTTGGACCGGCGAAGTCGAAGGCCAACAAATGCGTTCGAGGTGCATTGAGAAAATTTTTGGTGCAGCCAGTCGTTCACCACAGGAGGATACAGCATGTAGCAGTTTAGAAACTTTTTTTAATAAAAGTAACAAGAACGATAAGGACACTGCCCTACACCTGGCAGTACGAGGAAATCACATGGACGTGGTTAAGCTAATTTTACAGTATGATCCAGGATATCGATGTAAAAGTGAAGTTGATGAATATGGAGGTGTAAGTAAAAATAGGGATCTGAAGACTGTCATCTACATGGCGGCTGAGCAAGGGTACACACACAGTAAAATGGTCAAACTACTCTGCCAGTGGTACGAATATGACAATACCTTTGGTCATCAAGGTCAGATCGCTTTGCACGCCGCAATTATAGGACGGGATCCAGGTATGCAGACTGTATATATATATACGCCCATTTAATTTTTTATTAAAATTAAAATAATAATCCTGCCCAAAAAAAATAATTATATACTGTACCTATATGGTAAAGGGATTTTGTGACATGGTATGGTACGGTCATTCGTAATCCTTGGTAATCCTATACTAGCTAAAATTTAGGAAAAATTATAAACATCATTTCAAAATAGATATACAAAAGTAATATAATACATTTTATAATAAAATGATGATAAAATATAGTAGTTGTTTTCCTAAATATTTTGAAATAGAAATTATTATTTTTTTCTTATATATAGCTAAAACAAAACAATTAGTATTGTCTGATAAAAACATACAAGGAATGTATGAAATTGTACTTTTAAGGAAAAAAAGGTACAAATAAATTAAAAATAATAATACATGTTAGCATATAACAATAATAATAATAAAAAATAACATCGTAATACTGAAAATAAATAAGAATAAAAAATCTTAAAAATTTAACTAAATTAAAAAATGATATTTTAAGAAAGAACAAAAATATTAAAAGAAATTATAAAATTGCATAGATTTAAAGTTAGTAATGATAATTAGTATTATCATTATTGAAAAAGGTAATATTAATTAAAATAAAAACAACCATCATCCACATTTCATGTATTCGAAAATCATTTCAAATCATTGATTTATATTGGATCTTAAAATAAATGAGTAAAAATGATTTTGGATATTTTAATTGTATTCAGTAGTGCTAGATTTACCAAGTATTTTCCTAAAAAAAAAAAATTCAAATGACACTACAGGATACATGACTAATATTAATTTATGAATTCATATTAATATACACAGATATTATTATCCAAAAGTTACCAATTATACATCTAATTTCTAAAATATTTAGGAACGGTTTGAGGATATCTAGCACATTCCTATTTTATTTTTGTACTACACAAATTATAAATCTTTTAGATTCCTTTGATTTGGGCCAATTTTTAATTATTACTCCCTTCATTTCTAGGTAATAAGTACTTTGATTTTTTGCACATAATTTTAGTTGTAAAGAAATGTATTTATATATACATATTATTTTTCAAATTTTATTTTTATAAATAAAACAATGTTAAATTTTAATTTAAAAAAAGAAAATTTCAAGAATAGTACGTACAGATACGATTTTTTACAAGATATGTGCAAAAAGTCAAAACAATTATTGTTTAAGAATGGAGTAAGTAATATTATATTTTATTGTCTCCAATGTTTATTTTTACATCATAAAAATTTATCCAATAAAGAATTTTATTAATTTATAAGCTAAACTTAAAAACTAAACTGAGTTTAATATATGTAATTTAAACCTAACATATATACTATAATATTATAAGGGTAGAGAAAAGTTGTATGAGTACTAGTACTACATGCACATTTTGCATTCAAAATTTGCAAACTTTATTATTTTGCAAAGCTTATTACATATATATCATTATTTCATCGAAAATATTGAAAAAAAATTATGTTTTGCTAACAAAATATTGCAAAACAAATTGTTCATTGATTGCAAAATATAAAAGATTTTCAAGATACATATTGCAAAACTTACATTATTTTCAAGATTATCAATGAAATTAGGGAAATTCTCAATGGTACCATTGTACTTTTGGCTTTTTCCGGTGGTACCATTACATTTTTGACTCCTCTTAACGGTATCCTTAACAAATTGACTTTCTACCAGAAATACCATTCTGTTAGAAAAAAGTTATAGAAACGTTAAGTAGGGTAAAAAGAACATGGTACCACTAGCAAAAACCAAAAGCACGGTGGTATTATTGAGAATTTCCTTAAAATATATTTGAAGAATACTGGTTGGTCCCAAACCTATTGAAAAAATATAAGAACAATCTTGGCCATACGCTACAGTATGCAATAAGAAAATAGGTTGAATATTGGCCCCAAACCCTAGTTAACGTTTCTATAACATTTTTCAAATAGAATGGTATTTCTGTTAAGAAGTCAATTTGTTAAGGGTACCGTTTAGAGGAGTCAAAAAAGTAATGGTATCACTGGCAAAAGCCAAAAGTACAGTGGTACCATTGAGAATTTCCCATGAAATTATGATATTCATATAACAAGGTTTGTAAAATAATAATTTTTAAAATATTTTGAATGCAAAACGTATATGTACTCCATAAAACTTTTCTCTCTATAAGGGTATATTAAATTTGGTACACTTTAGATTTTAAGATAGATAAAAAAGAAGTTGGATTTAATGTTAAAATAATATTCTTTTTATTATATTTGAAATATTTTCATAGGTTTCAGGTTCGAATGTCGTCAATAACATATTATTATTATACATTTATATTATCTTATAAACAACATGGTTCGATTCACGTTAACAACATATTTTAATTAAATATTTATATTATCTATTTTCACAAACATTTATATTATCTTATAAAACACTCCAAAAAATTAAAGGTTCAATTACCGTTAACAATATATTAAATTTAAAAAATTATATTATATATTTTCAATATAGAATAAAAACACTACTATCATTTAGAATATGTATTATTATATTTTAGTATCTTCTATAATTTATTTTTCTACTAATTAAAAACCATATATTAAAATTATGAATAATATGATAAAAATATTAAGAAATAAAAATATTAGAAATGCATCAAATATTATGAGGACCTATCAAATATAATTATTGGAAGGTACATAATTGTATCAACACTTTTTTCTTCTCAGAATCTGCACAAGGTGTCTTAGAAGATTCCGAACGTCTTGTAACCTATAGAGATGATCTAGGGTGGACTCCACTTCACTATGCAGCATATTACAATTCTGATGAAGTGCTGGAGTTAATTGTTAAAGCTCAAGCATCGGTTGGGTATCAATCTATGGATAGAGATACGGTACCAACACCACTTTTTATTGCAGTCAAGGAAGGACATGTTTTCATAGTAAAACAACTAATGAAAATGTTGCCAGATTCGTCATGTGTTGCTCTAAATCACGAGGCTCGAAATGTATTACACTTGGCGGTTCTTCAAAGCGATAAAAAGATGATACGATGTATTGTACAATATTGTCCAACAAAATATATTGAAAAGATTTTGAATGACAAGGATCTGAATGGCCATACACCTATCCATCTGCTTTTTCGCGAGGGTTGCTTCGTCCCCGAACTCCTGAAACATGAAAAGATTAAAAAAAAGGCAGTAGACAAACAAGGCTGGGCTCCTTTAGACATGTTATATCTACAAGACGAAATCGTAGCAGATCAGGTACTTTCAGAAGCTATATATAATACTCTTCCATATAATTACAACTATACCGTTAACCGGGGAAGATGAATAGATGTTACGTACGTAGTTGTCTGCTTTGGTCACTGATACTAAGAACTGTTTTTTAGTCATTTTATGGTTGGACACTAACAGATACTACCTCCATCCCGAATTATATGAACACTTTCACGGAAATTAAGAAAATGTAGTTAAAAAAAAAAAAGTAAAGTTACTTGAAAAGTTGGTAAAGTGGTGATAACTATCAATATTTAATAATAGATTTGAGATAATATAAAAAAGAGAATAAAATGGAGAAGCAGGGTGTAATAGTGAAAGTAGTGAAAGTAGTGTTAAAAAATAGTAAGTATAGTAGGTTAATTCTTTTTGAGACGTCCCAAATAATGGTCATATAAAATGGGATGTAGGGAGTATTTAAAAATACTAGGTTAGATTTAATTTTTTATAATTTATTTATAATGTAGTATGATATTATAAATTTAATTTTAATATGTTATTGGAAGAATTCGAACCTTAAATCTTTGTATATAATAATTTTTAGTATTAAATATAAATTAATATATTATTGGCGTGAATCGAACCTTAAATTAACTTCTGTATATAACAACTTTTAGTATTATTGTATGTTATTGAATTGAAGATCTAATTGTGAATGAGAGATAACCAAAAATGATAATCAAAAATAGGAATTAATCCAATTACAAATTATACCCCTTCCTTTTATTATTATAGTATAGATAGTATGTCTTACCAATATAGCATCTATATTCGAACCAATTATTGGAGTAAAGCTGTTAAATGGGCATTTATATTCGAACCAATTATTGGAGTAAAGTTTTTTTTTTTTTTTTTGAATAATTATTGGAGTAAAGCTGTTAAATGAGTTTATTTATGTAATCTATACTCTTTATTAATGTAGAAAACATGTTTTAATGGTATACAACAATATCAAATTTTGTTATCATTAAATTCGAGATTCGATTCTTTACAATTACATAATTATACAAGATTTGTTTACTTTAATTTTTTTAGCTTCACCTCGGATTCCCGATTCCTTACAATTGCATAATTATAAAGATTTATTTATTTTAATTTTTTTAGCTTTATCTCGGATTCGATACTCTATAATTACATAATTAAATAGTTTTTATTAATTTACTAATATTAATATTTTAACCATACTTTGCACGGGTTATTACTTGTTAATGTAACTTCATTTGTTCTTTCTACATTTATTTGAATCGGTACTTAATTATACAAAATTTCATCTATTTAGATGCTAATCAAGAAAACAGTGAATGAATTGGATGCTAATAGGCGTTGGCATGAGACGTGGCGTAGAAGCCTTTTGCGGAATTTCAACGGGAAGGCCAGCGTTGTACCCTTAAGTAAACGGTTTACAAAAGATGCTAAATTTAAGAGAGTTGAGAAAAACTTGATGAAACAAGAGCTTGAAAGGTACACCATGAGGACGAATACCCCGATAATAGTTACTGCGCTCATAACAACAGTAACTTTTACAGTGGGATTCACCATGCCAGGTGGATACTACCAAAGTGGTGACGATGATGAAGGAATGGCAATTCTTTCTAACAAGAAAGCTTTCCGTATATTTGTGGTAGCGGATGCAGTAGCTCTGGTACTCTCAATATCTTCTTTGTTTCTCTACTTTGTTTCATCCATGTATCAAGACCCCTACAAAGTGGTAAAATTCAACGTTGCATCAAGTGGGCTCAACATTGTTTCTGTTATCGCAATGATGTTGACTTTTATCACAGGAACATATGTGGTGCTGTCCCATTCACCAGCCCTGGCCATTACAGTTTGCTTCATTAGTTGCTTTTTCTTTCTTCTCATCATTGGTCTATTGATCAAGATGATGATTGATCGTAAAGTAGAAAGGTTTGTAGAAAGGTTTAAAGTTTGAGCATATTCATCCTTTTCCCACTTTTTTAATGTGTTTTTAATTTCCATAATGTATTGTTTTTGACCATTTTTATTACATTATTCTTTGGGAACAAATCATGTGTCCCTTCAATTTACTTAATTATTTTGCTCGTTTGATTTGATGATATCGACAAGGCTTTGAAATCAAAATTTTGGAGAAATTCTGCACATAATTAATGACTAGCTTCTAATTAGTAACTATTAATCAATGTAGGTCAAGAAAAATTACTGGGATGATTCAATATCTTTGCAAACAACCTTGTTCCTAATATAAATTGTATCTATATATTATTCAGCGATTCCGATTCAAATTTTACAATTTGAAAGAAAATCGAATTGAATCTCATTTTAATATTCAATCATATTTAATTTTTAAATATTCATTTATTGCTAATATTTTTTCTTGAACGGTGGATGCAATTCGACCTGCTAATCTATATATCTATATAAATTAGTGGATAACCTATACCTTAGGTTCGGTATCCATATTTAGGTTTGGATTAAATTTTTTAACTTTATTTAGATCCATGGACTATCCATATATTTGGTTTGGTATCCAATTTTGGTTTGTAAAAGATCCATATGACTGTTGACCCATTTTTTATTCTGGAAAGTTTGTATATCAAATTTAAATATAATTAATACAATATATATATATATATATATATATATATATATATATATATATATATATATAGTTGCACTCCATGAAGAACACCTCATATTTAATTCAATATAAGAGTTCCGTCATGACACCCAATACAAAAAGTTCTTATTTTTTTATCTTTTATCCATTTAGCAAAAAAAAAATTAAAAATTATTTTTTGGAAAAATCACTGTTCATGATGACATCAGCAGTGACGTCATCATGAATAGTGATTTTTTTTTTGTTGAATGGATAGAAGATAAAAAAAATAAGAACTTTTTGTACCCCTGGCGGGGCCAATGGATCTATTGGAATAAATGATTTTATAGTATTCTTTATTGTTTGCTATATAAGAGTGTTCTGTATGGAGCAAAGGCCTATATATATATATATTATCTATGGTAAGTTTATTAATATAGATTTGAATTAATCTTTAAATTTTGGTAACTTAATTAATGCAAATGATCTCATAGCATATATAATAAAATATTATTAATTCAAATAATCTCATAACATATATAAAAAATATAATAAAATATATACTTTAAAGTAATTTTGAAATAAATTTATTACAATATATAAAGAAATGCACTTATTGTATTAATTTTATTTTTTTCATAACTAAATTATTCAATTTGTAAATATTAAATTATATAATTTATTATAATTATTAATTAATTTTTAAAACACCCCTAGCATGGGCTATAAACTAGTCTCTCACAAGATATCAATTAATTTTTAAAAATTTATATGGCAATTTTTAGAAACTCCAAGCCCAATGAAGTAGGTACAGTGAAGTCCAGCAAGCTTTGAAGACTTCTTCGTAGCATCCATCTATTTGTAAATGATTAATTTATGCAAGTGTGCAATTTAAATAGTTAAATTATGATATGTAATGTCATGCATATTTGACATTTCTTAAGCTTAATCAATCAACCAAAAACCACTTCTCTCTATTGTCTTCTTTCTTCTTGCAAAGTTCCTCTATATCATTTCTAAGTTGTCACGCTTAAAAGCCGAATCGATAAGGTGAGATGTAAGCGGTCCATCTTTTATTTCAAAATTTCAGAGGTTATCACGTAATAATCTTTTGGTTTTTTTGTTTAAAGGTATTGTCTATTCATAATTGTATGAATATGGTTATCCAAGTACCAAATCGAGAAGATAAGAGATAGTTCTCTTGTATATAGAGCAGTCGGTTTACTATATAAAATTTGTTAAGTTTTTATTTCATTTCTTGTAGGCTGTAGCACAGTAAAATTGCTTATATGCGAGAGTTCCTTTTCCTGATCATTACTCATTTGCAGGATCTTCAGATTTGTTCCTAAGCCAACTTTTCCCAGTTGCAGCAAATACTAAAGTCACTAACAAATTACTAACAAAGTATCCCATTGCTAGAGTGCTTAGAAATAGTCCGGTGCCCCGTTGATTTCATCCTTTACGGTACTCTTCTGATGAAAAATTTAAGCTTGCCAACATAAGCAAAAGCTTCCCCTGGACCAACAATGAAAAACTGAGGGTACTAACCAGAAAGAAGTTTTCTCAACTTGAATCCATCTGAAACAACTACAAATGAGCCAGCAAAAACTACTAGCACCATTGACACTACAAAATCATATCGGGCCCTATAAATCAAATTCGAACATCTGAAGCCCGAAACTAAGTCTCTTAAAGCTACAGTCACCATATATGAGACCAAGGCCATGCTTTAAACACAACATTCAGCTACAGAGGAAACTATAGCTCCTTTTAAGACAATAATTAAACTACAGCTTTCCAGTATGAAGAACCTTGTTACGTCTCCGCAAAGCCATGTAAATTCTCTACCAGACTCGATGATTCCAAAGAATTTGTGACGATAAAAGCTCGTAAAAAACCCATCTGAAGCATTATAAAAAACCAGCAAAAAAACTAGGACAATATAAATTAGACAATTGAATATATTATTCCAATTATGAAAACAATCCACAATCAGATTCCCAGACAAGAAATTAGCACAGAGAAAACAACGGATCAGACACAAAGGACTAGAAAAATTAAAACAAATCTGAAGTCTGAACACCATAACTAGACAGTAATAACATTTGTAGTTGCCAAGGCACTGCAAGATAGTATTTCTGACCTTTTACACCAATAATACCTGGTCTAAAAAATCTGCATTAACCTTCCAATAAACATAATATAAGTTGATGCCCCAGGAACTACAAACATAACTCTGCATTATTCTGCCAATAGGACTCGGAATAATGCCCAAACACCATCGAAAAAGTAACCACATGTCCCTGATCAAAGACTTCTATCTGGTACTCCTACATCGAGGTCCAGGAAATTGAATAATAAGATTACTAGTTGGTTGCTAAAACCAACCACATCTGATTTTGACAAAGAAACTCATATAACCTTCCATCCAATTTGACGAAACTACAGTTATGAGACACAAACATACGATAACACTTGATTATTGGGAATAAACCAGAAGCCTGGCTAGTCCATGTCAATATAGCCACACAATAGACAATTATACAACCACATTCCAGGCCCAAGACAAATTAGAATTTTGGAAAAATTTAAGCTGGCCAACATAAGCAAAAGCTTCCCCTGCACCAACAATAAAAAACTGAGGGGACTAACCAGAAAGAAGTTTTCTCAACTTAAATCCATCTGAAACAACTACAAATGGGCCAGCAAAAACTACTAGCACAATTGACACCACAAAATTCGTAAATCTGAAGCCCAAAACTAAGTCTCTTAAAGCTACAGTCACCATATACAAGACCAAGGCCTGTTAGATTATATTTTATAATCTAATAATAATTATGGGCTTACAAATTAAAGACAATTATATTTAATGTTTATTCTATTTGGACTAATTAAGTGGTCTAAAATAAAGGGTCCAATAACATCTTATTCGGTATGGGCTTTGTAATGTGTAATACCCAATAGTAATCTAATTAGGGTTAATGGGGTCTAATTAGAGTACTATATAAAGAACATAATAGGGTCTTGGTCCCCAAGGCTAATTCACAACCTCTACTCTCCTATTCCCATCAGTCAGAGAGAGATACGGCTAGAGGCGAATCAAGTCTGTGGAAGATCAAGTCCCATAATCCGTATTCATATCTACTGTCATGGAATCAGGTACGCTTTCGCACTACAGTTTTTTCGTGTAACCTTGATATTATCACATAAGATGATCCGTGATTATTTATTTAGATCTAACAATTAGTATCCGAGCCTATCTTATGTTGAATTATTAGGGTTGATCATATTTTTTTTATGATTGTTATACATTCATATATGATTATATATCGTTCTCGGTTCTTGTTTCGAGGTTATGTATGTGTATGTATGCCTCATATTTTTTTTTGAAAGCTTCTGGTTGCAAGATTTGTTATACATGCGATTGAAAGAATTGTACATATTATACATGTTTAACTATTCATGCTTACATGATTGTTATATACATAACATGGCAATTTTGTTTTCATATTAGTATATGGGGCTAAAAGTTTCATTTTTGTTATACCATGTGAGAACATAAATTGTATCATACAGCGGAGTCAATTATTAACTTCAATTCATGTTCTGGTTCGTGAATGACGTGTTTGGTTAATATGTTTATTCGCGTTAATACATGTGAGGGATGAGAAGAATTGTTTTTTGCTTGGTCGTTGTCATGGCATGATTGTATTATCAGTTTGTGATGCAAATTATCTCATGCAAATTTAATTGTAAAAATATTAAAATATCAGGTGTTTTTTTTTAATGCTTTTACAATTATAAGGATTTGGGCACATTTTTTTTGAAAAATAATGATTATTTATTTTTTGTCCTTTTATTTCGCGAATAAGTGAGTTGAAGCAAAATATTGCCAAAGTGATATTTATGTGTAGATTTATTTATTTTGAAATAATAGGATGTGTATGTTTATTATTTATGCGTTACAATAATTGGCCCAAAGGAAGGTTATTTAATGGCCAAATAATGAATATACATGCTGGAATAAATATGTAATAATTATAAATTTTTCATGTGAGTAATAAACCAGCCTAAAGGAAGGTTATTGCTTGACCGAATTTATTATTAATATTTGATTTCTGCGTGGAGAGTACCGCTTGCAAGTTAATATTTCTGTCCAAAGACTAAATATTAATGTTGTACTAGGTATCTTGTTTGAATGGGCCCACACACACTATAGTATTTAAATTCATGTATTTTTGTGTGTGCTATTATGTATGCATATGACATGAATTTCCATTATGCGAGCTTATATGTTTTTTGTTCTAAAAGAACAACCTCCTTCTCTTACGGATAAAAGTTCTGATACTGAGAAATTGAACTTTGAGAAGTGGGAGCGTTCGAATCGCTTAAGTCTAATGATGATAAAGTGCAGCATTCCTGAAGCATTCAGGGGCGGTATGTAAAGACTCCGATGAGGTATCTGTTAAAGATTTCCTTGATGAACTTGAAAAGCATCTTGCTCTAGATTTCTTGAGGATGTTGAGTTTGAGGGGGAAGATAAAGTCAGGGATGTTGTCTTTGAGGAAGAATTAGTTTCTTTGTAATCAATGCCTTCTCTTTGAGTAAAACCCTTTGCGACTAGACGCGCTTTATATCTTTCAATATTGCCATTTGAATCCCTTTTGGTTTTAAATATCCACTTACATTCAATTGCTTTCGCACCTTCAGGCAACTTGACAAGATCCCAAACGTCATTGTCCTTCATGGATTTCATCTCATCATTCATGGCTTCAATCCACTTTTGACTATTAGCACTTCGTTTGGCTTGTTGGAAGTTGATAGGATAATCTTCCATAATCCCTATGTCAAACTCATGCTCTTGAAGAAATACAATATAATCATCTGAAATTGCACTTCTTCTGTCTCTAGTGGATCGCCTAAGTGGCACTTCATAATATTTCCTTTAGCTTTATACCTCATCTGAACAAGATCAGCCAAAAGCTTACTTGTCTCAGCCTTTTCGTTTTTCTTTGCCTCATGTAGTTCACGATAACAATGTGGATATACCTGTACAGTTTCCTACTCAAAATCAAGATGATGCTCAAGAAGAGCAAACTCAACAAACTCAAGAGGAAGTGTCACTTAGTAGATCCACTAGTGACAATAATGGCACTTGTGGCTATGTCATAAGTTCAGTGGGAGTTTTATGTATGGTCAAGTTTAGTACCCTGCCGGTTTTGGCATTCGCTATGGGTATGTTAAGCAGATATTCGAGTAAACCTATAATGGATCATTGGATTGTAATTAAATGGGTTATAAGGTACTTGCAAGGAACAAAATATTACATGCTTGTTTATTAGAATTTGGAAAATTTGGAGATCATTATGTATTCCAATTCTGATTTTGTTGGTTGTGTAGATACAAGAAAATCTACTTCTGGTTAAGTTTTTTTTATGTCTAAACAGATAGACATTAAATATCAAGTTATTGTAGAGAGAATGAAATATTAATTAGTGTCTATTGAGTATATAAGAACAAATTCTATGCTAGCAGACCCACTTACTTACTAAATTTTTTGACACCATAAAGTTTTTTTTTGGGCATACTGCTCATATGGGTGTTGTCTCATTGGAGAATATTCAGTTTTAGTGGGAGTTTTTTTGTTTTGTTCTTATATTAGGTACTCAGTTTTTATTGACACTATGGTGATATTTGTGTTTTTGAGTATTCAGCAGAATAAAGTTATTTTATTTATATCTCTCTATTGCTCTATATGATCTATCTCTTTCAATTGTGGTTTTGACATAAAGTTTGAAAGAATAAAGATTGATCTCACTAAGGTATTAAGGACCAATTGGAAATAGGCATGATTGAGATCACATTGCATGTAATTTCCAGTTACACATCCATACTTGATCTATGTCATTGAATGTATTAATGTGGTGATCATTGAGGATCGAGTTACGACAATGTGACGAAGGTCGCTTTGGTTCCATGTTTATATATGAGATGGACCAGATTGACTAAGGAAGATGTTTTCTAAAGAATAAACAATTTTGTGCGCACTTATGGTTATTGAATGTAATTGTTGTTTGGAACAATTTGTAGCCCAAGTGGGAGATTGTTAGATTATATTTTATAATCTAATAATAATTATGGGCTTACAAATTAAAGACAATTATATTTAATGTTTATTCTATTTGGACTAATTAAGTGGTCTAAAATAAAGGGTCCAATAACATCTTATTCGGTATGGGCTTTGTAATGTGTGATACCCAATAGTAATCTAATTAGGGTTAATGGGGTTTAATTAGAGTACTATATAAAGAACATAATAGGGTCTTGGTCCCCAAGGCTAATTCACAACCTCTACTCTCCTATTCCCATCAGTCAGAGAGAGATACGGCTAGAGGCGAATCAAGTCTGTGGAAGATCAAGTCCCATAATCCGTATTCATATCTACTGTCATGGAATCAGGTACGCTTTCGCACTACAGTTTTTTCGTGTAACCTTGATATTATCACATAAGATGATCCGTGGTTATTTATTTAGATCTAACAATGCCATGCTTTAAAGTTTAAACACAACATCTAGCTACAGAGAAATAAATAGCTCCTTTTAAGACAATAATTAGACTTAAGGTTTCCAGACAAAAGAACCTTGTTACGTGTCCCCAAAGCCATGTTAAATTCTGTACCAGACTCCACAAGTACAAAGATTTGTGACGAGCAATGCTAATATAAAAAACCATCTGAAGCATCACAAAAGAGCTAGCAAAACAACTAGCACAGTTTAAATTTCCAGGACAGATCAGCCTCTCCAAACCGATTATAAACATCTGGTGCCTGATATTAATTCCCCTCGAGATCCAGTCAACCATTAGACTTTTCAATAATTTATTTCAAATATCAAAAAAATCCAAAATCAGATTTCCAGACCAGAAATCAGCACAGAAAAACAATGGATCTGGTATAGAGGACCAGATGAGTTAAGATGAGTCTGAACACCATGACATAACAGTAATAACATTTGTAGTTGTCCAGGCACTGCAAGATTATATTTCTGCCCTTGTAACACTAATAATATCAGTCTGAAAGAAATTTGCATTAACCTTCCAATAAGCATAATATAGTTGAAGCCCAGGCTACAAACATAAATCTGCATTATCCACCAATAGGACTCGAAATATAGCCCAGGCAGCTTTGAAAAAATATTCACATTTCCCTGATCAAAGACTTCCATTACTAGTTGTCGCTAAAACCGACCACATCTGATTATTACACAAAAACTTATATACCCTTGCATCTGATTTGATGAAACTACAATAATGAGACAAAAGATGTGAATAACACTTGATTGTGGGCCAGTGGGGAATAAATCAGAAGCCTGGCTAGTCCATGTCAATATGGCCAGACAATAGACAATTACACAACCACATTCCAAGCCCAAGACAAATTAATTTTGAAGATCAAAAGTACAGCAGCACCTTCGAATCATAGAGAGAATTACCAAAATACTGATTTTTGGGATGAAGTTGCCCAAAATACTGATTCTGGAAAAAATGGCCCGAAATACCGACGGGATACGGAGTTTCGGCCTCCGTATTAGCTGGATACGGTACATGGTGTTCCGTATCACCTCTATCACGGTACATGGTGTTCCGTATCATCTCCTATCACGGTACACGAAGTACCGTATTACCCCTCCTATCACGGTACACGATTTAACGGGGCCCGTCAGTAAAAAAAGGCCAGCATGACTCCTATATGAATATTTTGGGCCATCACCCCGAATCATAAAACCCTCCATAAAAATGTGCAGCAATCCACTCTCCTTAAATTTAACCATACCAAGAGTTCCAATCTCAAGACACACAATGGTAATCCTCGTAAAAACAGCGAAGCAGAGAAAAACCAAGGCAAACAAATAATTCTTCCCTGTCCAACTACTGGTTAAGTCTTGTTTTAAATTTTTTATTTGAAATTTTTTATATTTATCAATTTTGTAGTCATAACAAACCGAATCAAGAATTTAAAAATAGAAATCCTGAAGTGCGATTACAATTTTCAATTTTTACTTACCAAACACTAAATCTTCAACAACAAGGAACTAAAAAAGAGATAAAAAAACATTGTAAGAAAACAAAGAAATGGATCTGTCTTAAATTTATTACAATAAATGGGTGGAGATATCTCCTACAAAAGAATACCTAACAATCTACAAATTCCTACTTTCAAAACCAAAAATATCAGGTCCAACATCTTTCATCCTCTCATGGTTGGATACTCGCACAGTCGCACTTGCTGAACTCTGTAAAAAACAGACAAATAGATCCCATTAGTCGTTATTGAATTATAAGCCAACATGCAAAAGTAAATTATATGCACACAAACTTACTAGTTACTAGGAACTTGAGTAACAACATAGGCAGCTCCACCAAAATAACACAGCTAGCACGAGACATCTTCTGATAATAACTGTTGTATGAAGAATGGGCCTCAAGAGTATCAGAATGATGAAATTAATGGATGAGTGTAAAATATTAAGCACCCAACACTATTGCATTTGTATATACTAGCTGTTGGAAGCCATTTACCCATGATGGGCCGGACCGAAGGCCCAACAAGTAAAGCCCAATTGGCTAACGGTCTCCTCTTTCTTGAACAGTATTCATTTGCTTTCGGTGGTGGAAAACACAATAATGCCTATGGGACCCTTTTAAGGTAACGGACATAATTTCTAAGGTATAAATATAGATTGAATCCACAAGAGAAGACACATGCTCATAATTTACTACACACACACTCTCTTTACGTTCAAAGTACTCAAAAAACACGACTTACTTATTCTCACACCGGAGGTGAATTGGGGGGGCAATCCCTCGCATTCTTCTCACTTTTCAGGATAAACCCGAAGGCCGACCCGGTGGAACTTCAGTCGTAACATTTGGCGCCGTCTGTGGGAACGTAGAGATACAAACTGTGTTAAAATCTATCAGCAACTATGACAATCGAAGAAACACCCAGAAATAACGAAAGCACCGTGATCGGGAACAGTCCCGCCACGCAAAAGACAACTCCGACCGCCCAAAGAATGCTCGATTTCAATGAAGAGGACATGCCCTCCCCCGAAGAACAACAAGAAATGCTCGCGAAATGGAGAGAAGAGAAAGCCCGAGGAAAGGAAATAGAGAAGGCGAAAAGCCAGAACGAAGCAGCAAGGTAAACCGAGCTAAGGGAAGCCGACCGAGTAAAGCTACAAACCTTGAAACTCCAAAGAGAGGAAATCGAACGACAGGAGAAGACATTGCGAGAAGCCCTGGAGGCCGAAGGCCGGACACCCAAAGATAACCAAAGGGATAAAAGGGTCAGAGACGACGAAGATGAGTCATGGAACTCAGAATTACAGTCTAAGAAAACCAAGTCGAAGGTTGTAGATTCCTCAGACTCGGAAGAAGAAGGTCCGCACACGGACGATCGTATTCGCAGACTGGAGAAGGTTATGTTCGGAGATAGGATGATTAGCCACGAGCCTGTCGTGATCGAAGAGATAGAACAATACCGACCGCCACCAGGAAGGCAGTTCCCAAAGATGAACGAGTTCAACGGAAAGGGCGATCCCGAAGACCATTGTGAGAAGTACGAATCCCTCATGACTGGTATGGGGCATTGCGATATCATGCTGTGCAAGATGTTCAAAACTTACCTAAAAGGGCCAGCGTCCATGTGGTATCGTTCGCTAAGACCACGGTCAATTGATTCTTATGGACAGATTAAAATGAAGTTCTTGAGAAATTACTCCCATTTATGCCGAAGGGAGAAAGACACTGAAGCCCTAATTCACTGCAGACAAAGACCGAACGAGGAATTGGGGTACTACCTAGCAAGATTCAAGGAGGAAGCCGGAATGGTCACGAGTCTCGATAAGATCAAAGCCGTTGGATTCCTTTCAGCCGGTCTCGACCCTGTGAAAGGCAAGAAGCTCCGGTCATCTCTCTATGACGTTCCCCCAAAATCATTAAACGATATACGTTCGGGGAGAGGCAATACGAAGGAAGTTGGAAACAATTGGAGGGTACAAAGAAAGTCGGAAGAACGACAGAGACGATAGAAGAGGCGAACGCAGGGACGACCGAAGGAATCATAACGACACACGAGGAAGGATGAACGATCCAAAAACAACAGGACGAAGGCAAGACAAAGATAGTACTGTGTTCACCCGCCTCAACACACCCATCTCCAAGATCCTCCATGAAATCAAAGGAAAACCGGGGTTCGTTCGACCGCCTCGAATAAAAACCCCTGAATCCAGAAGAAACGAAAACAAGTACTGCGAATATCATCGGGACAAGGGCCACAACACAGATGAATGCTACCACCTAAAGAAGTTGATCGAAAAGATGATCAAAGGCGGAGGGTTATCCCAGTTCGTGGGCGACTTAAGAGAAAAGCTCGATGCGAAGGAAAGAAAAGATCCCGGAGAAGCCGAAAGACCGGAAAAGTATAGAGGCGAGGTCCGAACAATCTTTGGCGGCACAATACTTGATCGGGACAGTAAGACGGCCCGAAAGAAATACACCAGGCAAATATACAGCCTTTACCAATCGAGAACAGCCAAACAACCATTACCGATCAGCTTTACGGAGAATGATTACGAGGACGTCATATGGCCACACGAAGATCCCCTGGTTATTAATCCGGTAATCGGAGATAACAAAATCTGGAAGGTGTTAATCGATGAAGGGAGCTCGGTCAATATCCTATACCACAAGACGTACTGTAAAATGAATCTAGGAGGAGAACATCTCGAACCATGCCACGAGGCACCCTTATATGGCTTCGGTAATCAACCAGTGCCGATCGAAGGTACCATCAGATTAAATGTGCTCCTAGGAAAAGCGCCATATACCGTGGAAAAGGAAGCTAAATTTTACGTCGTTCGGGTAGACAGCCCATACAACGGCATCCTGGGCAGACCCGTTTTATCCCTATTCCAAGCCGTATCATCCATACCGCACTTGAAGATAAAATTCCTTACCGAGCAAGGGATTGGAGAAATGAAGGGTGATCAAAAAGCAGCAAGAATCATCATGTTAGAAGATTTTGACAAAGATAAAGACGCAGAAATGGTCGAATCCGGAAAAAGGAAAAGAGATGAAGACGCCGGGAGCAACCATCAAATGTTGAACATAGAAATCGAGAAGTTTGGGACCGATCTCTCCTGTCCAATTGCCGAACCAGCAGCCGAAACCGAAGAAATCGAATTATATGTGGGCCAATCCGGGAAAATGATCCAAATAGGCAAGGGGATGGAGCCAAAGCTGAAGGAGAGGGTCATTGCCGTCATCAGGGAATTCCACGACGTATTCGCTTGGAACCCCGAAGACATGCCTGGATTAGACCCTTCAATCGCGAAGCACTGTCTAAACGTCGAACCCGACGCCCAACCTGTAAAACAGAAGAAGAGAAATTTGGCCATGGAAAGACAAAGGGTTATCCAGACCGAAGTTGAGAAACTACTAGAGGCCAAATTTATCGAAGAAATTGATTACCCCGAATGGTTGGCGAACGTAGTTGTCGTCAAAAAATCAAACGGCAAATGGAGAATGTGCGTCGATTACACCGACCTAAATAAACACTGTCCGAAAGACCACTATCCCCTACCCAACATCGATCAGCTAATAGACGCCACATCGGGACATCAGATTCTCAGTTTTTTGGACGCTTTTTCAGGATATCACCAAATCGCCATGAATGCCGAAGACATTCCGAAGACAGCATTCATTACCCCGAACGGCACTTACGCATACATAAAAATGCCCTTCGGGCTAAAGAACGCGGGGGAAACTTTCCAGAAAATGGTTAACAAGCTCTTCAAAAAACAAATAGGACGAAGCATGGAATGTTACGTCGACGACATGATCGTAAAGTCACTTTTCCAGGATCATGCAAACGACCTGAAGGAATGCTTCGAAACGTTAAGGGAGAACAATATGAGGATCAACCCGAACAAGTGCACGTTCGGGGTTAACAGCGGAAAATTCCTTGGATACATGGTAAGTGCCCGAGGGATTGAGGCAAACCCAGAGAAAATCAAGGCCGTCATGGATATGGAAGCACCCAAAACAATAAGAGATATTCAGAAACTAACTGGACGAATGGCAGCTCTCCGGAGATTCATTTCCAGGTCTTCTGAAAAAGCGCTACCATTCTTCGAGGTGCTTCGAGGAAAAAAGAATTTCGATTGGGGACCAAATTGTCAAAAGGCATTCGAAGAAATAAAGGAGTACCTGGTGAACACCCCTCTCTTGATGAGACCGAGACCAAACGAAACTCTACAGTTATACCTGGCTGTGAACGACCGAACGCTTGGAGCTGTACTGGTCAAACAACACAAAGGAAATCAACATCCGGTATTTTACGTATCTCACATACTGAAGGACGCCGAAACTAGATATCCAAATGCGGAAAAATTCGCCTATGGGTTGGTGATGGCATCGAGAAAATTACGGCACTACTTCCAAGGCCGAACGATTCAGGTTGTAACCAACCAACCCCTGAAGAAAATCATGCGCAGGCCCGAGGCTTCGACAAGGATAATCGCCTGGTCGGTCGAATTGGGAGAATACGATCTAGAGTTCATTCCCAGAACAGCAGTCAAGGCACAAGCTTTAGCCGACTTCATGGTGGAATGCACTTTCTCCAGTCCGAAGGATTTGGTCTCAGAAGAACAATCGATCCGTTCTCCAGGTAAATGGAAAATATTTGTAGATGGTTATGTGGCCGGATCCAAGTGCGGAGCAGGCCTGATTCTAACCAGCCCCGAAGGATTCGAAATATGTCAGGCAATTAGGTTCACCTTCTCCTTAACCAATAACGAAGCCGAATATGAGGCCCTGCTAGCAGGCCTAAACTTGGCAAGAAATTTGGAAGTGAAACACTTAAGAGCCTTCAGCGATTCAATGTTAGTCGTCAAACAGTTCTCCGGCGAATACGGACAGAAAGATCCGCGAACGAAGGCCTACGCCACCAAGGTGTACGAGAACTCCGTAATATTTGAGTCATTCGAACTAAGCCAAGTAGCCAGGGAAGATAATAGCCGAGCCGACGCTCTATCAAGGCTGGCTTCGGCAGAAACCCAAAACCTCACAGGTTCTATCTACTTGACCGAAGTAAAATCGCTTCGATAGACAGAAAACAATGCCTGGAAATACACCAAGGAATTAATTGGATGACACCGATCAGAGCCTTCTTAGAAAAAGATACCCTCCCACTCGATAAGAAACAAGCCCAAAAAATAAAATACCGATCCGCTAGTTACTCAAAAACTTGTTTACACTAAAACACGCAAGCGTACGCGGTCACAAGTAATATAGAATAAAGTTGAGTTCGTTCCCACAGAGATCTGGATATGGTTTTAATTCAGTTATTGTACCTATGCAACAATGTATGGTTATTACTCACTGCTAAGACAAATAACAAATTGGGTTTAATTAACTAAATTAACTAAGAAGTAAATTAACAACTAAGAATTAACTAACTAACGAGAATTGAAATCGAATTACGTCTACAAGAGTAACATGGGATCCTAACTTCATTAAATACTTCGCTTAGATCTGACGCCTTTAATCACTATATGCAATGGTTATGATATCTGATCGGATAACACGAAATAAGTACACGCTACCTGTCAGCATACGTATACCAAACTAAACATACATCCACAAAAGAGATAGAAGATGAATAGACACCAATTATGCTTAGACCCTATATGTCTATAGAATTTGAAAACATAACGGTTGAAGAACAAGTTATCCATTAAGATCACACAGGGCAATATAAGTATTTTCATCTCATACTACGAATCATGTTGATAAACAATCATGAACCTATGCTAGCATGGCAAGTTCTAAATCTCAAGATCCACTTTCACTTCACAAGAGATTAACAAATTAGATGTTAGCTACGCATCTAGCAATTAAGCACAATCATACGAGGATATCAGATATACATCACACACAGATCTTTAAAGCATCAAAATACTAAAGTTCCATAAATAAATCCGTTAGAATCCCATGACAACAATTAGTTCATAATCGAACCTCTCGTCATCATGGGATCTGATGAAACCATGATAAAAACAAAGTAAAAAGAATACAAATAAACTAGAATAATTGATATGTAATGGTGTATTTTTTCTGTCCCCCAAGATGTGTATTTATAGCCCCAATTTGCCTCTCCATCAAGCAATTGTCGTTTTAGAGTTGGAATAGGAGTATGGCAATTTCCGTTCTTGAATGAGAATAGAATTGAAAATTCCATGTGTAGATCTGATTCTGGAATGTTCTAGCAGTCCAGAGCAATTACCATACTTATAGAAGTAGGAATTATAGCAATTTCCTTGTCAAAGTTGAATTTCTGCAGTTCGGCACATAATACGTTTCCTAAACTGATTCGGTTTTGAAGGAAAATTCGTAACTGACTTTTCTTCCGTATTTCTGGGCCATTCCAGTTGTATTTGGACATCTGAACCACTTTAGAATGATAGAGAATCTCGTTAGCTTCGCGTGGACAGTAAGATCGTCCAAAACGGACTTGTAGAACTCAAGATATGGCCAAAACAATGAATCAGCATCTGGCAGAATGATCTCCGCGCCGTAGCGCCCAATCCACGCCGCAGCGCGCCCTGGGGTCTGTCCAAGATTGAAGAAAATTGCTTTGTCTTCGCGTGAGCTGTAAGATCGCTGAATTCGGACTTGTAGAACTCCAGATATGGTCAAAACAGTGTAAACTGCGCAGCCGTCCCGAAAAATCCGAATTTTGATCAAATTAACCTCTAACTCTCTTAGCTCTGCAAAACTCAATGAAAACACATTAAACACACCACATACTTGAGGCCAAGTAATCAATTTAAGCCGATATGAAACGCTCCAAGTGGATATAAAATCTACTTATCACACCCCCAAACTTAAACCGATGCTTGTCCTCAAGCATAAACAACTAACACTAACTAGTACCACTTCCGTAGGTGATCACGGTTGCATTTGGCATATGCAACAAGCCCTTTAAACCCCTAGGCAGCCCTAGTGGACGAGTAAGGTCTCGTGAGGGTCTATAGCGAATGTACCCACAAAATCCAATGCAATGCAATGCATAAATGCAACTAATATGAAAATACAAAGATCCCCTTCAAACTAACCAAAACCAACTAGCAAGCACATATCTCAAGGAATGCAAATAACTCCAAGTAGAGCTCGACTAAGTCCCCGTATACTAACAATACATGAACAGAACGTGCGTGTGTGCGATGCTCATCAGAAATACTTCCAAAACTAGATCAAAATCATACATGTTCTTTGCCAAGACAATCACAGGTTTATAAATAGAATAGACTGTAAACACTTCATAACTTAAGAACACCTCCATCATCATTCAAGTTAGACAAGAATTCATGATTTATTACTACGACACATAATAATATACACAACAACGCATGCTTATTTAACCGTGCAATGGATGAGACCCCAAAAGGCTTATACAATAATACCCATGTAGCGAGCGTTGGGTTAGTGGATCCCAGACTATAAAAGCCTTAGGTCACTAGGCACAAAGTCCCCGCGAACTTAATAGCTCGAGTATTAAAGAGCTCACCCTGGTTAATTTTACATATAAACAATTGACACTTTTGACTTTTTTTTTTCTTTTTTTTTTTCCTTTCTTGTTTTCTGTTTTTTTTATGCAATCTGGAATGAGAATTCTCAATTCCAACCCTAGACTACTCATATAAATATGAGCCGGCTACTAGCCATTTGACACCTATCCAACAACTAGCATGAAATCCCTGTTTTCCCCCAAACTTAGACTTAAATGTTCTAGGCTATCAAGGGAATAACGAAAATTCTAAATATAATCAAGTGAATAAATCTCAAAACATCCAAACAAGCATGACCTCAACCTAGCTCAAAAGCACCCAATGAGACTATGTAATTAGTTTTGTTCCCGTAACACATAAGTCAATTTCATAGAAACTATAAATCAACCCTCTATTCATCATTACCACACTCAATTAGACACCTACCTACCAATCATAATTAGCTCGTCTTAAGGGATCATGAAATATGCATGCTATGCAAATGCAACTAATTTGAACTCACATGGTATACGAAAAATAAAAACAGAATGTCCTATATGAAACAAACATAATTATTACGAACATACATGCATGAATTACTACTACTAATATGCAAAACATGAAATCCTACATGAACACATAATACAACAACAACTACTAATCCCTCAAACCACCCCCAAACTTAAAATATTCAATGTCCGCATTGAATGGAAGTAAATACGAGGGAAAGTAGAAAACATACCTACAAAGCGCTTCACATATCCTTCCCCATCGCAACTCAACATACTTGTTCGGCAAAAATCCCCTTTCTGTAGCAATACCCAGCTCACAAGAAGCTCCACTAATAATCTCCAAGCAATATCACACCAAAAATAGCCCAAATTCCTAGAATAATACAAAATCCCAAATTTACAAGATCACAAATTCGTAATAAAAATAAGATTAGAGAAGAGATAAACCAATTACGAATCAAAGAGGTGAACTTGCAATTAATTCCTCTTTAGAATTGAATTTTTAGAGATTTAAAGAATTAGAAAAGGAATTGGATTTGTATGTATAGGTGGGTATATATATAAGATGATGGATAAGATGAATAAAGATTTAAGTGTGTAGGAGAGATTTGGAGAGGTTAGGATTTGATTTGAAATAGATATAGGAATTAGGGATTGAAAGAATTTGAGTTAGGAAAAAAAATTTGGGAAATTTTGGAGTGAAAAACACCAAAAATTCGGGCAGGAAAAAAAATCTGGAAGGTATAACGCATGGGAAAGCTACGTTACAGGGTGAAAAAAACACGCCAGGAGTGGTAACGCATGAGCTACCTGCGTTTCAGGGTGTAACGCAGGTGTGGCCTGCGTTACTCTTTTTTTTTTTTTATTGGCAGAACGCTGCTGCTGTGCTTTGAACTATCCTGGACAGACACCATGCTACGATCCTGCGCCAACTTGGCGCTACTGCGCCAAAAACATTCTGCTAATAATTTTTTTTTCTTTTTTTTTTCCTTCTCAATACACTCAATCTTTTTTTTTCACCACACTTTTTTTTTTCCACAACACTCAAAATTTTTTTTTTCTAAACTAATGCATGGGTTGCCTCCCACGAAGTGCTTCTTTAACGTCAATAGCTTGACGTTACTTCCAAGCCTCCATTAAGGATGATAATAGTTTGCCTGGTCCTCTCTTCGCGAGACTTCATCGTCATCACGGCGGCACACTTTCTGCCCCTTCTCCTCGCTTAGCATATTCGTATAACAAATATGTCCTGTTCCAATGCCTTCTTCTGTTGACCCAAAATCTGTCAATTTGTAGAACAACACACATTCGCGGGCTTCGCTTGAATATAATGGAGGAGGGTAAATGTAAGTTGCTGAAGCCTTTGGTTCCTCAACGAGAACTTCCTCCATTGGCTCTAATGCGCTACGTCCATCTTCACACTTTGAGACAAGTAGAAGACCTGCATCTTTCCCATGTTCTTCAGCCTCTTGGTACGCACATACCAATTCTTGAAATTTGTGCAGCTCATCAGTGTCTGTCCCAAATAGTGCCCTTTCCAAAGCATCCACCTCACCAGCATGATCAAATTCCTCACATGGCTTGCGAATGCTCACCTCACCTTGGAATTTGTCTTCTTCAATTAAGCATGCAGTACCCTGCTCCAATTCACCATTATTTTCTGGAATTGCCTCTGGTGTGAATTGCTGATTCTCTTGTTCCAAGGCACTCCTAACTTGAGCAACTATTGTTTCCAAAGATTTGATAGACGCCTCGTTACTCTTAACACGCATCCTAATCTCCTCCAGAGTCTCTTGTTCCAATGATCTCACAACTTGAGCAACTAGTGTCTCCAAAGATTTTAAAGACTCCTCGTTACTCTTTACAAGACTCCTAAGCTCCTCCATAGCATCAACCTCATCTGATTGAAAAGTAGGAGTAGGTTGCTGATGTTGAAACTCTTCACTTCCAAAGAAATATGACATATCTGGAACATCTTGCTGGTACTGTTGAGGATGGTATTGAAAATATGGTTGTTCCTCATAAGTGACATATGGATCAACTCCTTCGTAGTAACAATATTGTGAGGGATCATGAACGCCAAAACACCGCTCACATTGATAAGGCATGGATGTCTTCGAATATGCCCACCATGGAAACTCCTCACCTGCCATCTGAAACACACAAAACTAAACAAGATAGGTGAGAAAAATCTGAGTCAGTGAACTCTAATGACCACTATTGACAAGCACATAAACCAAAAATAAAACACCGATGATCCCCGGCAGCGGCGCCAAAAACTTGTTTACACTAAAACACGCAAGCGTACGCGGTCACAAGTAATATAGAATAAAGTTGAGTTCGTTCCCACAGAGATCTGGATATGGTTTTAATTCAGTTATTGTACCTATGCAACAATGTATGGTTATTACTCACTGCTAAGACAAATAACAAATTGGGTTTAATTAACTAAATTAACTAAGAAGTAAATTAACAACTAAGAATTAACTAACTAACGAGAATTGAAATCGAATTACGTCTACAAGAGTAACATGGGATCCTAACTTCATTAAATACTTCGCTTAGATCTGACGCCTTTAATCACTATATGCAATGGTTATGATATCTGATCGGATAACACGAAACAAGTACACGCTACCTGTCAGCATACGTATACCAAACTAAACATACATCCACAAAAGAGATAGAAGATGAATAGACACCAATTATGCTTAGACCCTATATGTCTATAGAATTTGAAAACATAACGGTTGAAGAACAAGTTATCCATTAAGATCACACAGGGCAATATAAGTATTTTCATCTCATACTACGAATCATGTTGATAAACAATCATGAACCTATGCTAGCATGGTAAGTTTTAAATCTCAAGATCCACTTTCACTTCACAAGAGATTAACAAATTAGATGTTAGCTACGCATCTAGCAATTAAGCACAACCATACGAGGATATCAGATATACATCACACACAGATCTTTAAAGCATCAAAATACTAAAGTTCCATAAATAAATCCGTTAGAATCCCATGACAACAATTAGTTCATAATCGAACCTCTCGTCATCATGGGATCTGATGAAACCATGATAAAAACAAAGTAAAAAGAATACAAATAAACTAGAATAATTGATATGTAATGGTGTGTTTTTTCTGTCCCCCAAGATGTGTATTTATAGCCCCAATTTGCCTCTCCATCAAGCAATTACCGTTTTAGAGTTGGAATAGGAGTATGGCAATTTCCGTTCTTGAATGAGAATAGAATTGCAAATTCCATGTGTAGATCTGATTCTGGAATGTTCTAGCAGCCCAGAGCAATTACCATACTTATAAGAAGTAGGAATTATAGCAATTTCCTTGTCAAAGTTGAATTTCTGCAGTTCGGCACATAATACGTTTCCTAAACTGATTCGGTTTTGAAGGAAAATTCGTAACTGACTTTTCTCCAGTATTTCTGGGCCATTCCAGTTGTATTTGGACATCTGAACCACTTTAGAATGATAGAGAATCTCGTTAGCTTCGCGTGGACAGTAAGATCGTCCAAAACGGACTTGTAGAACTCAAGATATGGCCAAAACAATGAATCAGCATCTGGCAGAATGATCTCCGCGCCGTAGCGCCCAATCCACGCCGCAGCGCGCCCTGGGGTCTGTCCAAGATTGAAGAAAACTGCTTTGTCTTCGTGTGAGCTATAAGATCGCTGAATTCGGACTTGTAGAACTCCAGATATGGTCAAAACAGTGTAAACTTCGCAGCCGACCCGGAAAATCCGAATTTTAATCAAATTAACCTCTAACTCTCTTAGCTCTGCAAAACTCAATGAAAACACATTAAACACACCACATACTTGAGGCCAAGTAATCAATTTAAGTCGATATGGAACGCTCCAAGTGGATATAAAATCCACTTATCAGGAAGGCTATACAGAAGGTCGGTCACCCAACCGATGCTACGATGCCTGGACCCTGAAGAACAATTGATGGCATTGGAAAGCATTCACGAAGGTATCTGCGGGGAACATCTAGCCGGACGGTCACTTGCCTTCAAAATCCTCAGGCAAGGATTCTTCTGGCCAACATTGAGGGAGGATGCTTTGAACTACGCGAAAAAATGCAGACAATGCCAGTTATTCAGCAACGTTCCGAAACAACCCCCGGAGGAAATGACATCGGTGCTCAATCCCATTCCCTTCGCTATGTGGGCGGTAGATATTGTCGGCATCTTACCCACAAGCACTAAGCAGGCTAAATATTGCATCGTAGCCATCGACTACATGACTAAATGGGTCGAAGCCAGACCACTTTCCGCCATCACCGAAGAAGCAGCTAAGAAGTTCGTGTTGGAACAAATAATATTAAGGTTCGGCATTCCAATGATATGTGTCTCATACAATGGAACCCAATTTATTGGAAGCAAATTTCGGAAATTCTTATTCGAGTTCGGAATACAACAAAAATTCAGCTCAGTCGGCCACCCACGGGCAAACGGGGCGATCGAAGCAGCCAACAAAATCATATTCGACGGAATTAAGAAAAGATTGGGAGATTCCAAGGGCCTTTGGGCTAAAGAGTTGCCATACGTCCTTTGGGCCTACCGAACAACACCGAGATCATCTACCGGCGAAACTCCTTTCAAGCTTGCCTTCGGCACTAACGCCCTCATGCCAACCGAAGTGGGTCTAGAATCATACCGAACACAGGTGTTCAACATTGAAATGAATGAATATGGGCTTCGGGCAAATATAGATTTGGTTGAAGAAGAAAGAGAGGCTGCCCACCAAAGAAATTCGAGATATCAGCTTCGAGCAGCCCAGTACTACGATTCTGGAATAAAGAAAAGATCCTTCCGTATAGGGGACCTAGTACTTCGAGAGTTAGCAACTTCAATGCCAACCAAACAAGGCAAACTTATGCCAAATTGGGAAGGTCCTTACGTGGTAATTGAAGTGGTCCGTCCAGGAACATACAAGCTAGCTCATTCGGACGGGAGCCACATCAAGAACACGTGGCATGCTTCACGCCTTCGCCGTTTTTATCAGTAAGCTTTCATATATATATTTCCAATGTATACCCCATTACTTTTTACCCTTGAAATAAACAGAATTAAGGACTCATATTTTTAGTATTTAAGCTACTTTGACATAATTAAGGAGGGAGGATACATTTCCAACAAATCAAAGGACCTTAATTATTCACAAACTCCTTAAATACTGGGGAAATGCTAGGCCGAAAGGCCAAAGACGCATAAATAAAAATTATGCTAGGCCGAAAGGCCAAAGACGCATAAATAAAAATTATGCTAGGCCGAAAGGCCAAAGACGCATAAAAATAAAAATTATGCTAGGCCGAAAGGCCAAAGACGCATAAAAATAAAAATTATGCTAGGCCGAAGGCCAGAGATGCATAAATAAAAATTATGCTAGGCCGAAGGCCAAAGATGCATAAAAATAAAAATTATGCTAGGCCGAAAGGCCAAAGACGCATAAAAATAAAAATTATGCTAGGCCGAAGGCCAAAGACGCATAAAAATAAAAATTATGCTAGGCCGAAGGCCAGAGATGCATAAATAAAAATTATGCTAGGCCGAAGGCTAGAGATGCATAAATAAAAATTATGCTAGGCCGAAAGGCCAAAGACGCATAAAAATAAAAATTATGCTAGGCCGAAGGCCAAAGATGCATAAAAATAAAAATTATGCTAGGCCGAAAGGCCAAAGACGCATAAAAATAAAAATTATGCTAGGCCGAAGGCCAGAGATGCATAAATAAAAATTATGATAGGCCGAAAGGCCAAAGATGCATAAAAATAAAAACTTATGCTAGGCCGAAAGGCCAAAAATGCATAAACGCGAAAGATATGCTAAGGCAAAACGTCGAAGATGCATTATGCTAAGGCAAAAAACAAAACGCCGAAGATGCGTAAATATAAATTATGCTAAGGCAAAAACAAAAAGGCGAAGATGCAAGACAGAATCAAACTACAATATTTATACAATAAATAAATTCAAAGGCCCGAAGGCACGAATATCACGCCCGAAGGCAACGTTAAATGTTACAGCAAAAGTTGTTGAAAGATAAACTACACTACTCATCAGAAAGCTCTTGATATTCGCCCGAAGAAACATCCAGCGGCTGATCGGATTTCTCCCTGCCGACTGGATCGGACATACCTAGCTCGGTATCAATCAGCTGGGTATGATCGAAGCCTAAGGCATTTGCCTTAATGACAGCATCATCATAACCCATCTGATAACACCGCTCTTCGGTACGCTCGAGCTTTTTCACCAACTTCCGAGAACCCTTTCTCGTGGTCTTCAGCTGCTTGTTTCTCCATTCCAAGCGCTTTTGCAAAACATCCAGCTTCTCCTGGAGCAGATCATTCACCGCCTTCAAGGATTCCGACTGACCCGTAACTCTTTCGAACTCGATCGTCGAATTCCGAAGGTCCTCTTCAGCCTTGACCGCCCTCGACTCCAGCTGGTCAACCCTTTTCAGCTTTTCCTGCATCCCTTCGACCCCCTCGGTCACCACAGCGGACCAAGAAGCACCCTGTAAATAAACAAAGGCAAAGATCAAAAGCTGAAGACAAAAAGACGAATGACGGACAAAACCTATATTACCATGGAGAGAAGGGCCATCATCTCAGTGCAAGCCTGAAGGTCAGTAGCCTGATCGTAAGTCGGTCTGTCGGCCGGAAGGACGAGACCTCTGCACAGATCGGGGCCTATAATGGTCGAGGCTGGAGGAGCGGGGACAATAATCTTATCGGTCTCCAGAACGCCCCATTGGGGTGCATACACCTTTAAGCCCGAATCTTCCGACCGAATCCTCTTCCTAGGTTCGTTCGGAGTAGTAGGGTCAACATCATTCCCCAGCTCCAAATTCTGAATCGGATTTGAGGTTGGGTTAACCTTCACCAAAGCCCTATCCCCTTCGTCATCGACCGAACCGCGCGTATCTTCAGCCTCCTTATTAGCTTCGGCCGCCAGAGCTGCGGCTGCAAGGTCGGCCGCCTTTCTACGCTTCCTCTCGATAATCTCATCATGGGAAGACACTGCAAAAAACAAAGAGAAAGGTTAAGGCATAAATAACCGAACAACTACATAAAGATGTTTGGACAGAGTATGGACACAGGCTTATCACGAAAAACAAATACAAGATACAAAAAAAACGGAAAGACAAGAGAAAGTTACCACTACCCCAAAGACCGACCAACCAGTCGTTATCCCGACTGAGGGACAACGGAACTTTACCCATCTCTAGGCCGCAGAGCAAGCGATAATCATGCTTATCCGCCTCCGAAAGCGTGGTACGAAAATTCAACCTCGAAGGATCGACATCCTTCCAGACGCCAAACTTTTCCATCCTCGGGCCAGAGACGAAAGCCCACTTCAAATGAGTCTCTTTGTTGCTGGAATTCGTAAACGCCCAATCCGCCCTACCTACCCGGCGAGCGATAGTATAAAAACCATTACTCTTCGAATTCCGCCGAAATTCAAAATGATGCCAAAAAAGATTGGTCCTTGGTATCATCTTCACGGCCAAGCACCGAGCCTGGAAGACGTTAATCTGAATAAAGTTGTTCGGGTCCAACTGACCGATGGTTACCCCTGTCTGCTTGAGGATGCTCCTTAAAATGCACAGCATCGGCAGGCGAAATCCACACTTGAAAGCAGCTTCAGAAATACCCGTAGCTAAACCTCCTCCGTACGCCGCCGGCACTTCGGGGTTGTGCCAAATCCTGTCGTTCTTCCTTGGAGTGTAAAAATACCAAACATGCTTCTCCACGACATATTCCGAAGAAAACTTAGTGATTGTACCTTCGGTCAATCTCGACCGATGGTTGGCTGCCGGAAACTCTTCGGCGTTGCTGAAAGGGGACACTTCCGAAGGACCCGCACCTTCTGTCAATCGATCCATATCCCTGCATTCGGAAATGTAGAGATTAGCCGTGTACTCGGGCCGAAGTAAGGAAATATTTAACAAGAAAGAGAAAACCGAGTACAGTGGGCCAGGATCGATCGAAAGTTTCCCATTCCCCGAAACAAAATTAAAAGACCAATCCCATACAATCCCCTAAAACTCATCTTAACCCTGAATGAAATTCTAATCAATCCCCTAAAATCCTATGGGAAGCTTTTCGAAGATTAACAAGATTCAAGGCCCTCTCTTTTTGTTCAAGAAAAGACGCAAAAAAGAAGCATACATATACATACAATCATACATATATACACGACGGTTTTCACGAAAAAGGGCAAAGAGAAGCTTACTTGTTCGAAGATTCTCGAGAAGATCGTACTCCTGAGGATAAAATGCTTGAACGTGGGACTCCAACGAAGTCGGAGAACTCAAGTTTTCCGGGGAAGAAGCGACGGTTCCAATTGTCGATATAGATTCTCTTTAAAGAAAGATGTGTTTGGAAACTTTTGTGAGATGGTGTACGCATAAAATGAGAGGGATGTGGGTCGCGTAGGTTTTTAAATAAAAGATATGTGACGCTTGGAAATCTTTCGAAATTCAACGGCCCAGATTAAGGCGCAAATCTCAAAATCAGACAGTTGTCCCTCATAAAGGAACACGACTCCCCAAGAGAAAACTCGACCCTTGTCCATCGCCGTGCGACCGAACGAATGATCAAATCAACTCAACAGACGCGACCGAACGGAACGTGTCAAATGAAAAACATGGGTTCTTTAGCCTTCGTCCTAAACACATTACCGAACGAAGCCTAGGGACATGTTGGAAGCCATTTACCCATGATGGGCCGGACCGAAGGCCCAACAAGTAAAGCCCAATTGGCTAACGGTCTCCTCTTTCTTGAACGGTATTCATTTGCTTTCGGTGGTGGAAAACACAATAATGCCTATGGTACCCTTTTAAGGTAACGGACATAATTTCTAAGGTATAAATATAGATTGAATCCACAAGAGAAGACACATGCTCATAATTTACTACACACACACTCTCTTTACGTTCAAAGTACTCAAAAAACACGACTTACTTATTCTCACACCGGAGGTGAATCGGGGGGACAATCCCTCGCATTCTTCTCACTTTTCAGGATAAACCCGAAGGCCGACCCGGTGGAACTTCAGTCGTAACACTAGCTTTAAAACCGTGCGATGCACGGGTGTTGTGGAATAAAAACTAGGTTGAAAATATTGCGGCTAGGGTTCGTGAGCTTCGTGCTTTAATGGCTGCTTCTGCGTTCGAGACTTAAACGGTCCTCACAGAATGCCTACGTATCTCTGTAAATTAGAGAATCAAGCCAAAAAAAACGTAGTTCTGAGAATGAGGGGTCAGGCCCTTTATATAGGCTGAGAAGCCTTAGAATTATGGTAGGATTCGGAGACTTGGAGGGCAAGTCTTTGAGGAATGTTCTAGATCTATTCCTTGTAGGAATCAATTTCCATATTGAATTGGATGCCTTATTGGATAAGTTTGAAAGGGATATTATCCTTATCCAACTCTTATTTGCTGAGCTGTTTATTACCCTTAATATTAATTACGAAATTAATATTATATTTAGGGTTTTGGGCCCAGCTGGTGGGCCCCACGTTTGGACTATTCTTGGCCTAATTAATGCCACATTAAATGTGTCTTTAGGGCTTATTTTCAGCCCATATCATTTGCCCCCCAACTTCTTAGGAAAACTGATCAGGTTTTCGTAGAAGTTATATTTGCCTTAATCGAGACTTGGGGTCGTTTTTATCCCTTACCTGGGACTTCTTAATTTTCCTACCCTTATATGGGAGTTTTGGTTTACACTAGTGTTTCACGAGTATCGTCTTGCTTGTAAAGTGTGGAGCGACCTACACATTTACGACGATTTGCCTTATTCGAGGCTTTAATTTGTGCTTGCTTTTAGCAATTTCGGCACTTTCATAGAGTTTTTATGCATTATTAGCATATATTATTGCTCAACTTGTCAAGAAAATATTTTTATAATTTTCCTCGTATTTTTCTGTACTTTTCCTAATATTTTAGGAATTTTTATGTACCAACAGGTATTTTTTGTAATTTTTCCTAATAATTTAGGAATTTTTATGTACCAACAGGTATTTTTTGTAATTTTTCCTAATAATTTAGGAATTTTTAAAGGATTAACTTTTAAAAAAGTCACCTTGGCAAGAAATGCCTCCTGGGCGTGGGTACCCCCGCCAAGGAGACACCCTCCTTAGGCACGCCTAGGGGGTTTGGTCTCCTGGGCGTGGGTGACCTTTGTCCCTGGAAATGCTTCCTGGGCGTGGGTACCCCCGCCAAGGAGACACCCTCCTTAGGCACGCCTAGGGGGTTTGGTCTCCTGGGCGTGGGTGACCTTTGTCCCTGGAAATGCTTCCTGGGCGTGGGTACCCCCGCCAAGGAGACACCCTCCTTAGACACGCCTAGGGGGTTTGGTCTCCTGGGCGTGGGTATAGCCTTCGTTAGAGAAAATCGAGCTAGGCGTGGGTACCCCCGCCAAGGAGACACCTTCCTTAGGCACGCCTAGGAGGTTTGGTCTCCTGGGCGTGGGTATACCCTTCTTTAGAGAAAATCGAGCTAGGCGTGGGTACCCCCGCCAAGGAGACACCTTCCTTAGGCACGCCTAGGAGGTTTGGTCTCCTGGGCGTGGGTATACCCTTCTTTAGAGAAAATCGAGCTAGGCGTGGGTACCCCCGCCAAGGAGACACCTTCCTTAGGCACGCCTAGGAGGTTTGGTCTCCTGGGCGTGGGTATACCCTTCTTTAGAGAAAATCGAGCTAGGCGTGGGTACCCCCGCCAAGGAGACACCTTCCTTAGGCACGCCTAGGAGGTTTGGTCTCCTGGGCGTGGGTATACCCTTCTTTAGAGAAAATCGAGCTAGGCGTGGGTACCCCCGCCAAGGAGACACCTTCCTTAGGCACGCCTAGGAGGTTTGGTCTCCTGGGCGTGGGTATAGCCTTTTGATTGGGCTTCCTGCCTTTAAATTCTAACGGGATTTTATCCTATTTTCTAAAAATGTCGTAGAACATTCTAGAATTATTTTAAAATTTGAATTTCATGGGCTTCCCGCCTATTCAAAGGCCCAGTCACCTGTTGGCAGCCCATTTACTGGATATAACCGGTTGAATGACCAACCATGAACTCTATAAAAGAGTAGTGTGCATCCCTCATTTCTCATTTCACTATTCAGCAAAAACTATCATTCCCTTATCACAAATATTTTCCAAAAAAGCTCTGCTAGGGTTCTGTCGTGAGGCGATTTCCGGCGTTTTTACTCCGCCCTACTTTCCAGTTTCCGTTTGAAGATCGTTGAATCTTCATCTTCTTCAACCTCTTTTTTTCAACTTTTCTGGGTTTCAAGCCTTCAAGAGAAGCATACCAATGGAGGATTCTAGCTCTTCAGGCCAGTCACAGCTCGCTAACACTTCCACCACCGCTCCACGGCTTTCAAGGGGTAAGAACCCTAAAACATCTCTTGTCCATGCCAGTGTTTTTTCCCTTAGGGATCTTTTAAATGAGTTTGGTCAAGCTTTTCCAAACATGCTTCATTTAGATGCTTATGAATATAAATCGAAATATAAACAACATAGGGTAGACATTCTAGCCCAACTTTTTCATATTAATGGGCCTTATAGGGCCGTTGCTCCGGCCTCAAACGAAAGGGCTTGTCACCCAAAGCCTGGGGCCATTAGGATTTATAAAGAAACTTTTTATGCTGGTTTTCGCCTTCCTCCTCCTCCTTTTGTTTACCGTCTTTTGGCCGAAGCCCGGGTTTGTCCAACCCAACTTATGCCAAATGCATGGCGTTTTATCTATTGTTTCTTGGTCCAATGTAAGAAACATGGGCTTGAGCCCAGCATCTCTGTTTTTCGATATCTATTCAAATTTGTCAATTCTTCTGATAATTCGGGCTGGGTCAAAATCCAACACCGTTCCTTGGCCCGTTCTTGTTTTGTTTCGGACTCCGCTCCTGATTCCCTTCCTAATTGGAAAAGGGAATGGTTTTATATCTTTTTGGATGGGGATGACTGGGACAACTATTTTCGGCCCAACTTCTGCAGAGCCGTTGATGGGCCTGTTAGGAGTTTAAAATTGGGCGTGGAAGAAGAGGCCGCCATAAATTTATTAACATCGGATAATTTGCATCAATGTGCAAATTTGATTTCTGAAGATTCGTTGCAGGCCTATGGGCTAAGCGATTTGGGCCCTGAGGGTAATTCTCACCTCTTGCTTTGTTAATATTTCATGCTAGATATAATTATCTAACTTTCTTGTAATCATTTTGCAGCCAAAACTGCCCTGGGAGCAATTTTTAAACAGAGGGAGACTGCTGCCACTGCTAGGGTGGTAACAGAGAACCCTAGGGCCAAAAGGGCCAGGACAGATGAGGCCTCTGCCGCGGTGGAGCGTGTTCCTGCTTTCCTTCAGGAAAAGCCAGTTCCTATTGAGGAAGACCTCACTCCCTTTACAGTGGGATGGGGTTTATGCAATAGGGACACAGCTGTAGGTGACTCCAGGGCTGCAGCTGAGTGGTCCAGGAGCGTGGTTACTCCACGGGACAGGGTCCACATTGTGGAGTCCTCTGATGACTTGCAGATTGAGCTTCTCGGGGCTCAAGCTGTTGCTTCAGTAATTTCTTATTCAACTTCTTTAATTTAATTGCATTTACTTTTCCCTTATTTACTTGTTTCCTTTGCAGATGAACGCCTACCTTCAGGCCGCTGTTCATAACCTGAAGGAGGTGCGTGCTGAAAAGACCATTGCTGAGAGGGATAGAGACAGATACTTTGATGCCTCCGAGGCAAACTTTGCTCGTTTTAGGGAGGTGGAGAAGGAGCTGGCTGCTGAGAAGGAGAAGAACAGGAAGCTTCAGCTGGAGGTGCAGCAGAACAGGGAACACATCATTGCTGATTACAAGGCTTCTAAGGACTTTCAGGATGTCCTGAATGCCGAGTATGATGCAAACTTTCCTGGCACCTTCAAGGAGTGTTGGGAAGGGATCATCGAGGAGCTGAGTGGGAAGATTGAGGGGGTGTCCTTGGAGAAGTTCCCGGTACCTGCTATCCCTGGATTGACAGATACCCTGGAAATTGCCACAGAGACAGCAGTGGATGGGGACTCTCAGCCCACTCAGGATCCACCTTCTTCTCCTGGGGTAGAGACAGCAGATCCTTCTTCCACTCAGGGAGATGTAGTTATTGAGGACTTAGATGAGTAGATGGCCCTGCGTGGCTTATTTCTGTTTATCTTTATTTATTCTGAACTTTTGCCCTTCGGGGCTTATGACTTAACTTATTTATGCAGTAGTTCCTTTTGTTTCCATGTTCTTATTTTTTGCTTATTGTTCGTTAAACTTTAGAATTTCTCAAGTACTTGGCCTCCTGGCTGGTACTAAACTCACAAGTTAGTTCAACGTTTGCCTTTCGTGTTTATTTTAACAAAGAGAAGTAACTCATAAAGAAAACAATATAAATTCCATTATGCTGTCAATGGATATCAATAGAATGGGTTCAACCCTTACATAAATACTCTATCTTCTACTGGGAGCAACATGCTCTAAAATGGTTTCATTCGAACCTTATTCCTAATAAATAGATAAAAGTCCAAGCCTTTGTCAAAAGAACTTAGATATAATAAACTTTGAGGTTCACAGCGTGCCAAGTTCGGGGCACCTCAACCCCATCCAAGGTTTCTAACTTGTAGGATCCTTGCCCTAACACCTTTCTGACTAGATATGGTCCTTCCCAGTTTGGTGCTAACTTTCCTTTCTGGCCAACTCCTGAGGCTTCAATCTTCCTTAAAACCATGTCACCTTGTCGAAAGAATCTTTCTTTAACTCTCTGGTTGTAGTGAAAAGATGCTCTCTTCTGATATTCAGCATTCTTCACATTAGCTCCATCTCTAACCTCATCAATTAAGTCAAGGGCGAGTCTCATTCCTTCGTCATTAGTTTCTGGCTCATATGCCTCAACTCGAGGTGATGCTTGCATGATCTCTAAAGGCACAACTGCCTCGGCTCCGTAAGCCAGCAAAAATGGGGTTGCTCCAGTCGTTACCTTACAAGTGGTACGATATGCCCAAAGTATGGGCAACAACTCATCTACCCAAGTATTCCTAGAGCGTTCGACCCTCTTTCTCAGTCCATCAAGGATAATTCGATTAGCTACCTCAGCTTGCCCATTGGCCTGAGGGTGTGCCACCGAGGTAAAACGGAGCTCAATTGCATTCTCTTCACAATACTTCTTAAACTCCTCATTGTTGAACTGTGTCCCATTGTCTGTCACAAGGATTCGTGGGATTCCGTATCTGCAGATGATGTTCTCCAAAAGAACTGGGAAACTTGCTTGGTGGTTATCTTGGCCAGGGGTTTAGCCTCAATCCACTTAGTGAAATAATCAATTGCTACTATTAGGAATTTCCTCTGTGCTGAAGCCATGGGAAAGGGTCCAAGTATATCCATCCCCCACATTGCAAATGGAATGGGAGAGTTAATCGAGGTCAACACCTCAGGCGGTTGCCTCACAATTGGAGCATGTTTTTGACATCTCTCACATCTCTTGACATAGTTTTGTGCATCAGCCAACATCTCCGGCCAATAAAACCCTAAACGAATTATCTTGTGAGCTAGGGCTCTGCCCCCCAAGTGTTGCCCACAGATTCCTTCATGAACTTCCTCCAATGCTTCCCTTGCCTCTATAGGCCTTAGACACTTCAAGTACGGGATTACAAACGACCTTTTGTACAGAATACCCTCAATCAAAGTATATCTCAACGCTCTTACTGAGAGTTTTCGTGCCTCCATGGCATTGTCTGGGAGTCAACCGGTCTCCAGGTGTGCCTTGATAGGATCTATCCAAGAGCCTCCGATATCAATTGGTGCCACTAACTTTGCATTAACGGTCGGGGCCTTCAAGACCTGAAAGTAGACACTCCCGGCATAATTTTCTATTTCAGAAGAAGCAAACTTAGATAGGGCATCGGCCTTAATGTTTTCCTCTCTTGGAATGTGCTCAACATAGCACTCCTCAAACTGGGACATAACAGCCTTTACTACTCTCAAGTATTTTGCCATAGTCTCATCTTTAGCCTCGAATTCACCATTTACTTGTGCTACCACAAGCCTTGAATCTCCACAAACTTTGAGATTCTTGACCCTCATGATTCTGGCCAAGCCCAAACCAGCTATCAATGCCTCATACTCCGCCTCGTTGTTGGTAGTAGGGAAATCCAACTTTAAAGCGTACTCAACTGTGAACCCATCGGGGCTTTGCAAAACCAAACCTGCACCACTAGATTTTGTTTTTGATGCTCCATCAAAATAGAGCACCCAATATTCCTTCAGATCGGGTGCAAGTTTCTCTTCTTTATCCTCTTGCCCAGGGGTAGTCATTATCTCTTGCCCCCCGACTTCTTGGTTGTTAATAGTACATTCAACCACGAAGTCAGCTAATGCCTGAGCTTTGATAGCTGTCCGAGGCTTGTATGTGATGTCAAACTCTCCTAACTCAATCGCCCATTTGATTAGCCTTCCACTGGCCTTAGGGCTATGCAATATGTTCCTCAATTGCTGGTTTGTCAGAACTTGAATCTTATGTGCCTGAAAGTAAGGCCGCAGCTTTCTTGAGGCAGTTACTAATGCCAAAGCAAACTTTTCTATGGGTGAGTAATTCAACTCAGCCCCATGCAACACTTTACTCACATAGTAGATAGGTTTCTGGACCTTCTCCTCTTCCCGAATAAGGACGACACTCAGGGCTTGTTCGGATACCGCCAGGTATAAACTAAGAATCTCCCCAGGACTTGGTTTAGTCAACAACGGGGCTTCAACCATGTACTTCTTCAGTTGCTCAAAGGCCTCTTGGCTTTCAGGTGTCCACTCAAAATTTTTCACCTTTTTTAACGCTTGGAAGAAAGGCAAGCATTTGTCTCCAGACTTGGAGATGAATCTTCCTAAGGCTGCAACTCGACCTGTCAACCTCTGCACTTCTCTTATAGAGCGTGGTGGCTCCATGTCTAAAATCGCCTTGATCTTGTCAGGATTGGCCTCAATGCCTCTTTTTGAAACCATCAGCCCTAAAAACTTCCCCGATCCAACGCCAAAAGCACACTTGGCGGGATTCAACATCATCTTGTGGTGCCTCAGCACTTCAAATGCCTCTCCAAGGTGCTTGATATGATCAGCCTTAAGTAGGCTCTTGACTAACATGTCATCAACATATACCTCCATGGTTCTTCCAATCAGATGGGCGAATATCTTATTCACCAATCGTTGGTAAGTAGCTCCTGCATTCTTTAGACCAAAAGCCATGACAAGATAACAGAAGACACCAAAGTCAGTTATGAAAGATACCTTAGGTATGTCATCCTTGTGCATCTTAATCTGATTATAGCCGCTGAATCCATCCATGAAGCTTAACATCTCATGTCCAGCTGTAGCATCTATCAACATATCAATCCTCGGCAAGGGAAAACAATCTTTTGGGCATGCATCATTCAGGTCAGTGAAGTCTATACACATTCTCCACTTCCCATTTGCTTTCTTGACCATGACTGGGTTCGCTAACCATTCAGGAAACTGAATCTCTTCAATAAAACCAGCTTCCAAGAGCTTATTCACTTCTTGCCTAATGGCCTCTTGCCTCTCCGGAGCAAAGTTTCTCTTCTTCTGCTTTATTGTCTTTCTTTTGGGATCAACATTTAACCTATGAGTTATGAGTCGGGGGTCAATCCCTGGCATATCAGCTGCTGTCCAAGCGAACACGTCGCTATTCTTCTGTAAGAATTCTATTAACTCGCCCTTCAGGGGTTCTTTCAGAGATGCTCCAACATAAGTAACTTTTTCAGGGTCATTAGGTTCTAGAGGTACGGGAATCAAATCCTCTGCTGGCTTCCCTCTATGCTCTTCATCATTGCGGACATCCATGTCTTCAATCGGAAGGACCTGCCCCCCGACTCCATCGGCCCTCAGTGCGGCCACATAGCAACTTCTTGCCATCTTCTGATCACCCTTTTGTTCTCCGACACCATTCCGTGTCGGAAACTTAATTTTCATATGGTAGGAAGAGGCCACAGCCTTAAACGCATGAAGTCCAGTCCTTCCAAGGATTGCGTTGTATGTTGATGCTGCCTTGATCACCAAAAAATTCAACATCTGAGTCGCCTCTTTAGGCTCCTGCCCAATAGTCACAGGTAGCTGAATAGTCCCTTCAACGTTGGACTCCACTCCGTTAAACCCGTATATAGGCATGTTTGTAGGGGTCAGTTGAGAGTCGTTGTAACCCATCTTTACAAATGCATCATGAAATAAAATATCCACAGAAGCCCCATTATCTATCAAGACTCGTTTTACTTCGGAGTTTCCAATCACGGGAGTTATGACCAGCGGGTCGTCATGGGGGAATTTCACCCCTTCCAAGTCTGAATCATCGAAACCAATTACCATCTCGGTTTTAGCACGCTTCGGGGCTTCTCCCACAATGTGCATTACTTCTCTAGCATAAGCCTTTCGAGAATTCTTAGTCGTGCCAGCTGCTGTCGGGCCTCCCCAGATCATATTGATAACTGCCCTTCGGGGTTGGGGATTGCGATCATGGTTGTCATCCCTCCTATTATTATCTCTCCTTTCATTGTCCCTTCTGTCATTGTCCCTTCTCTGGTTCCCACGGTCATCACCCTTGGTGAACTGACTTAGTTTTCCTCTTCGTATCAAGAACTCAATCTCATCCTTGAGTTGCCTACAATCGTCAGTGTCATGTCCCACATCTTTGTGGAACCTGCAGTATTGCTCCTTATTTCGCTTAGCTGGGTCTCCTCTAAGTGGCTTCGGCCATCGGAAATCCTTTTCCTTTTCAATGTCCAACAGGATCTGGCTTCTTGGAGCATTAAGTCTGGCATACTCTGAAAACCTTGGACCCGAGTTCTTTTTTGGAGCAGATTCAGAGTCTCTGCTAGCTCGGGGATACTTGTCCCTAGCATCGTACTCTTGTTCTTGCTTCCGCTTGTTCCCTCCATTGCCCAACGTGGCTTCTTTCTTGATGCTGTCCTCAGCTTTTATATACTTGTCCGCCCTTCGTTGAAGTTCATCCATGCTTTCAGGGGGGTGTTTTGCCAACGATCTCTTAAAAAAGAGATCCGTGGTTCCATGCTGCAAGGCTACCATGGCCACCTTATTTTCCAAATCGGTTATATTCAGAGTTTCCTTAGTGAATCGCTTGATGTAATCTCTTAAGTTCTCATTCTTTCCCTGTGTCACATACATAAGGGATGCAGAGCTTTTCTCATGAATTCTTCCGCTAATGAATTGACTGACAAAAGCGGTACTCAACTCCTTGAAAGAGCTAATAGAGTTTGGAGGTAAACGACTATACCAACGTTGCGCCATGCCCGACAGGGTTTGGGGAAACGCCCTACACTTAAGGGCATCGTTAGCAGGCTGCAGCAACAAGGCGCTCGTAAACGTTCTCACATGAGTTGCGGGATCCCCCGTTCCATCGTAAGCTTTGATCGTGGGCATCTTAAACTTTCGGGAGATATGTGCATTCATTACCTCCTCAGTGAATGGAGGGGTCGGATCATCCAGATCTCCTTGTAGCATCAAATCTCTGGGATTATTCTTGGGGGGTTCCACCCTGGTAGTTCCTCTGGTTGGGGCTTCAGCCCTTCGGTGTCTCCTTGAAGACCTCTCCAGATCTATGAAGGGAATCCCTCCTGAAGTCGGAGGAGGTCGAGTCTGATTAGGGTTCTGTCTCTCTAGTTCCCTTGCTTGGTCGTCCTTCAGCTTCTGAATCTCGGCTTCATAAGCCTTAATTTTCTCTGCGATTGTTAAAGGACCATCTCGGTTCGATGGATTCCTCCCTAGAGGTTCCTTACTAGCGCGTCGCCTCCTTGGGGCTTCGTCTCGATCATCGTCTTCAGACGACGAGTCTCCGGTATAAGGACCAGAGTAATCATAGTATCCTGGTTCAGGAGGAGCCGGGCCTCTAAGATGAGGGGATTGTTGTTGCCCATGGATCAACCGAGCATGACCGCTTGGTCCTGGATCCCTTGGATCTTGGGGGTAATTAGGTAGCCCATACATTGGGTTAGTGTTGACAGGGAGCGAAGAAGTGGAGAGACTGTGAAGCGGCGGGCGGCTACTCAGAGGGAGAGGAGAGACCACCATCTGGAGCGGGTTAGTCTCCTGTCCTAGAGGGACGATTTCAGGTTGAGATCTTTCAGCGGGGGGATCCGTCCCTTGTGGTTGAGAGGCCTGACTACGAGGGTTTGTTTCCGTCAATGGGGGTACAGACCCTGGCCCTGTACCAACAGGAGGAGCAGTGATTGGTGGAACGATGGTTCCGGAGGTAGCCTCGGTTGAGATCGGTGTTGTTCTTCGAGTGGTAACCATGGTTGATGTCTTCTTCCCACAGACGGCGCCAAATGTTGTGGAATAAAAACTAGGTTGAAAATATTGCGGCTAGGGTTCGTGAGCTTCGTGCTTTAATGGCTGCTTCTGCGTTCGAGACTTAAACGGTCCTCACAGAATGCCTACGTATCTCTGTAAATTAGAGAATCAAGCCAAAAAAAACGTAGTTCTGAGAATGAGGGGTCAGGCACTTTATATAGGCTGAGAAGCCTTAGAATTATGGTAGGATTCGGAGACTTGGAGGGCAAGTCTTTGAGGAATGTTCTAGATCTATTCCTTGTAGGAATCAATTGCCATATTGAATTGGATGCCTTATTGGATAAGTTTGAAAGGGATATTATCCTTATCCAACTCTTATTTGCTGAGCTGTTTATTACCCTTAATATTAATTACGAAATTAATATTATATTTAGGGTTTTGGGCCCAGCTGGTGGGCCCCACGTTTGGACTATTCTTGGCCTAATTAATGCCACATTAAATGTGTCTTTAGGGCTTATTTTCAGCCCATATCAACGGGTTGCTTTTATAATTTTTTATTACATTTTATTTTAAATGTTATTATAAATATTTTATATTATATTTGAAGTTTTTTTTTTCACATATTTTAATAATAAAGCATTGTGTTATAATATGTTATTAATTTTCTAAAGGATATAAGTGATTTAATAATAATTATTAATAAATTTGTTGATGAGTATTTTCTTAATATTATTATTTTTTTATATTTTTTGTTTGAAAGTGATTTTTAAAAGGAGATTTTTTTAAAAAAAATTGGATGGTATTACGTGATATTGTGGTGTGTTTTGATTGTTAGTTATTTTTGTTTTATATTATTTTTGTTTATGTATAAAATTATTTAAATTGTATATTAAATTATTATTTTGGGTTTATAGTTTTATTTATTTATTTTTTGGTGTTTAATAATATATATATATATATATTAAATATATGCAAACTTATCTTGTTAAAAAAATTATGTGAACTTTTAAAAATAATTATTGAGGTTTTATTTTAAACATTTAAGTTTTTATTGTTTTTTTTTATTTTAGTACATTATATATTATATATGATGTTATATTATATTTGTGTAATAATTCTTTTTATCTTTTTGATTTTTACATGCGTGGTAGAATTAAGGTATTTTTGAATTTTTTGAAAATATGTGAGGTATTAAATTTTTTATTTATTTAAATATTGTTTTTTGTTTATGTTTATTTTATATTTTTTCCATGTGTGGTGTTTATTATGTGTTTTTGTTAGAGTAAGTTTACGATGTTTTTGTTGTTTTATATTCAGACACTATATAATTTTATTTTTTGGGTTGTTTTCTTAAATTTTAGAAACATGTTTGTTGTAAATGATTTTCTTGTAAATTACATATATTTTTTGGATTTGTGCTAGGGTTTGGTTATTACAACTATCTTCCCCATACATTTTTTTAGGTATCTTTTCTTTTTTAGTTGTCTTGAATTTACTATAATAGCCACGATGATCAAACCATACCATCATCAAAATCTCATTACGCCAATTATATATAGAATATAATATAATTCTAAAGATTGTATTTATTTCTTATATTAAAAGATCGTATAATGCAATAATATAAAGATGAACGTATTTTTTTGGTAAGCAAAGTATGAAAAACCGTACTTTAAACAATTTCCATAGACAAAAATTGTTCTTTATTCGAGAACGCCCAAACCCACATGATAAGGCCTTTAGCCATAAATACCCCAAAATGCATCCCACCGTTACAAGAATACCCAAAATGATGATGGTGGCCATAAATACCCCGCTATTACGCATTTAAAATAGGGGTAATAGATTTTATACTAATTACGCATTTTAAAAAGGGGTAATAGGTGAAACAGTACTTCCCTATTACGCATTTTGAAAAAGGGTAAATGCTATTACGAATTTTAAAAAGGGGTAATAGGAGAAAATTTTCTATTAATTACCCACATCAGAAATGCGTAACATGATTTTTTTTGTATTACCCTTTTGTGAAATGCGTAAATCCGGGGTACTTTTGGCCACCAATTTCAAAAAGTGTTATTTTCGTACAAATTGTTTGATTTTGGTGTATTATTGTCATTCTTTCTCATGATAATCACAATCAACACAAAAACCCAGCTACTATCCAACCCACTAATACGAGAGAGGGGGGGGGGTGGTTTTCTAATTTGACAGAGATTTAATTTGGTGACAGGATAAGTAGTTATCTTAGGGTTGAAAGAACAGAGTGGCAGTGAATTAGCAAGAAGGATGATGAATGGCGTTAAAGTGTTTGGTTTGGTGACCCTCTCAGTTCCTTTGTTTGTAATTGTTACTCATCGTTATTACTCAAAAGATAAGCAGAAGCAGAAGAAATCTGAACAAGTACAATTAGAAGAAGAAGAAGAACAAGTAATCATCAACGTGTCATCAAAAGATAAGAAGAAGAAATCTGATCAACAAGTGATCACCAACGTGCCATGGTCTGAACTTGCTCCGGATGTATTGGGTGAAATTGTGAGCAGACTCTGTCTCACTGATCAGGTTCGTTTTCTTCTTGTTTGCAAAAACTGGTTGGCGGCTGCGGTCACTACTAATTCATCATCATCAGCATCATCATTACCATGGCTTGGTCGTATAATTCCCGGTAGCCCCACTCAATTCCAAATCTTTGACCCATTATCATCGACTCCCAACCACCCTGCTTCAATTCAGAATATATCGTGGTCTAATTTAGGTTTTCCATCTCCTCCTGTTTCAACTGTAGGTATATTATGTATCCAGCACAATTGGTTATTTCTCTCCTTTAAAAAACCACCACGATTGTTTAACAATTTGACTCGTAGATACCTTTAAATGTTCTCCCCCTTGACTAAAAAAGTCATCACCCTCCCTGGATTTTACCATCCGCCTCATATAAAATTTACAGCAACTTTTTCCACCCAACCCGATTCACCAGATTGCGTCTACTGTATGATAGACACTTGCTACACTGACAAAATTTCTGTTAGAACATATCGCAATGGTGATAAAGAATGGACTGCTACACAATTCAATAAAGTTCCTGGTTTTCGGTCTTGTGCTTTCGATCCTCGCATCGTTGATGGAATTATTATCTACTTTGTTTCTCGTTTTGGGCAAGTAGCGTCCTATAATATCCTTAGCGGAGAATTCAACTTTGACTGTTTGTCTGAGGACACGCTTCTTGTTCAGAATGATCGTTTATATAGGAATTGGAAAGTGTTTGTGTTGAATGAAGAGCCGATGATACTATATTATGACCCGGATGGAACAAAGGATGTCACTCGTCCACAATGTATAAAAAGGTATGATCGGTCACGCAAGATTTGGATTCCTGCAACTACCTTGCTGGGTTACACATTATTTTTTAGCCAAAAGATTTTTAATGTTTCGTTATTTAATACAAAGGGTAGGAGAAATAACGGAGTATTATCAAACAAGATATACCGTTTTGTCAATGGCGGGTGCCATGTTTACTCCTTAGAGAACGGCAACTTAGTTCAGTTTGAGTCTGTAAATTCAAACTTGTTGTTGGAGGATGGTGGGGGTGAGTTACGTGAATACAAGTATAATTATGATGGTATTCCAGATACAGATGAAATCTCAGCTTATTGGTTAAAAACTCCTTGCGTCCGCTCCTCCTCAAACAGACAATCAAGGTAAGCTATCGAGTAATCTTATTCATTTTGTTAACTATATATGTTTATTTTTGAAGTTACATGAATATCCATCTCGTTTTCCGTCCTTGCTATGTTGTTTTATATATATATATATGTTGGTAAGCTAAATTGTTTTAATTACTTTATTGCTGTAGATTATGAGGGATTGTCAAATCCTTTTATAATATCTAGACAGAGTGGACTGGACATAAGTCATGACTCATGTAAATATGAAAGGGGACATAGGCTTCGGTGATTACTCAAGTAAAGTGGCTACCTTGGGGTTTTGTAATTGCAGATGAGATGAACATTATCATGAAAGCGACCTATATAATAAGAATAATTGCATGATTTAATTAGGACGCAAAACTTAGCGTAGCGGTAACTCCCCTCTTCTTCTTGGTAATAAGAGTTCGAGTAGTCATGTTTGTGTTAAGTATTTAAAGTTTTTGTAATTGACCATAACCCCAAAAAAGAGTCTACTAAATCAATTTAATGAGCCAAAAATTAAGTAAACACATAACGATCACTTGGGGTATATTGGGAGAAGAAATACTTTAAGATAAGATTTATAGCTATTAGTGGATAGCTTCTAATTTACTCCCTCCTGAAGTTGTTGCCCCTCTTAGGTTGATTGAAATGTGTTTGCTCATAGAACCTGGCTAATCTCAAAGCTTGCTTCAATGACTTGGGTTATAAAAGCCTAAGCATCCCCCTTATTTCACCCTGCAAGTCACCAGTGAAGTTCTCTAAAAAATATTCACGAAAACTTGGAATATTACCGGGTAGTTGGCCTCTACATTTCTCAAACTCATCAAAGTAGGCCTCCACAGTGGTAACTTGTTGCAATTTTTTGAATATGTGAAAGACTAACTTAGTTACCAGTTTCTTGTTTTCCAAACCTAGCCAAGAAGGCTTGAGCAAACTGCTGCCGAGCCATCCTTCCTCTTCCTACTCTATAAATGACATGTGCCTAGATCTTAGAGTACCACTCATATGCCTGGTTGCAATAGCAGCCTTCTTGATGTCACTTACTTCAAATAGAGAAATTTTCTTCACAATCTCTCAACCATTCTATTGCATCTTCGCCTTCCTTGAAACTTGAGTGAAGAAAAGGTCAACTTTAAAATGCTTCAAGCTTTGAGTTTCTGTGACATCTCCTGTATCATCCCAATTCTTTGTCGTATAGGCTTCTTTCCTTGGTCCTTTGTTCTGAAAGCTATTTCCTTGTCTTAGCATAGCAGCATGTGCTGGAGTCCTAAACACTCCTCTTTGTTTTGTTCCTTGTTCCATGCCATTCTCCTCATTTTTGAAAAAAACTCTACCACGAGTTTTATAATGAAGAAGAATCCATAATCCTTGAATAGGACTCGATGCGTGTTGAACATGATCTTTTGGAAACCATTGAGATACCGTTGAGGAATAATAAAGTCAATGTGAATTGTTTGCTATCTTACATCTTCAAGAATTGACTTTTAATTATTAATATCGTCATGTATGATCTTCGCATCATCTTGTACTTCGTGTATTAGTTATATCAATTTGAGGACAAACAAGTTCTTTATCATCAATACATCTGAATCATCTCCATAAGTGTTCTTATATATAATGACACTTGGGTTTTCACATTCGATTCCTCCACAATACAAGGTTTTATGGACTGTCAACATCAGCATGACTCTTCAAAGAGCTTTGTTTGATTCCTCATAGATCTTTCGTACTCGTCATATGATTGTTCTCGTTTTATCTTCAATTCTATACTTCTATGTATCTATCAACGACTGCCCAATAGTCAGAATCATTTAGATTGATCGTTAAGGATGGCACGAAGTAATCCATCAAGTTGTGAAACTTGTAGATTTTGACAAACTTATAGATCCATCGAAGTAATCCATCAAGTTCTATCAACGATTGCCAGAATCATTTAGATATGATCCATCGAATGATCGAAGTAATCCATCAAGTTCTATCAGCGATTGCCAGAATCATTTAGATGGAACTTTTGTCCAGTCTCCGTTTCCCTCAAATCCTGACCATCCTCCAAATACTACTACCAGAACCTCAATCACAGCAAGCAAACCTGTTTCATAAACTCTAACAGATCTTAGCCTAACATATCGGAACTGACAGGATATCGACGGTGCCACACCATCAACGAACACAAGTAAAATTTCTGGTTACAAAGTTATACCTATCATAGAAACAGACTTGATCAGTGGTACGTGTTTCGCCAACAGGTATGAGAGTCCTGAAGATAGCAGTAAACAAGAAGACTGAAACTGACTCGGGGATATTTAATAAATGGTAAAGGATCTCCCCAGACTTAGAACTGTAAGCAATCATAGAAGTGTAACCTAAGAAAACATAGGTGACAGTAGCCAAGGAACCACCACACTCTCCAAGTGATTCTTGTGCCATTGTTCTGATGGAGATTACCTCTAATTCGTTCTCTTCTACACTCTGATTCTTCTTCTTTTTCTTTAGTAACCCCACATTAACTTCAACCAGCAGAAGTGCTTCAATTAAAAGAAATGCCCAACATACAGTAATGGATATCGCACTCGGAACTAACCCCTGTTTGTCAAAGTAAACTAATCATATAAATGCGTATACAAACATAATGATATATTTACAATCCATACGGAGTGAGGGATTACAGCAGCAGAAGTTTTCTTAGGGAGGCTAAGTATTCCAGAACCGATGCTGGTGCCAATAATCAAAGCAACTGCACCAGCTGTAGTTCCCTTCTTCGAAGAACCATATGGAGTCTTCTTTCAGTTGTGCAAGCCATTTAAACTTTTTCTGTGACTGCACGGCACAAACTTTCAAACAATGTGTTGATTCTTCTCGTCGTAAACTGCAGTAGACAAAAGAATCTACGCAGGCACTGCAACAGTACACCAAAATCATATAAGCATCAGAGTTACTAGTAAATCTTAAGCAAGGTGAATTGAACAAGATTGTAAGAGTGAGGAGTTACATCATACATCCTGAAACTTGACTGATCTTTTATGTTCGGCACATAACATATCGCCCATGAATCCGATATTTTCTTCAAATTTATATGATTCTTTAAATGATAATGCAGAGAGGAAGGAATATACTACAAATTCATGAAGGCAAACAAGAATTCAGGTGTCTGAAGGTATGGCTAAATGGAATATTCAAGATTTCCAAATATCTTGGAAGTGGGGTCCTTTAAAGAAAATATGACTGGTGAGAATGAGCTTTCAAATAAAAGTAAGCAATGCCAAAGTGGTAGGACTGGGATTACTTAAAGTAATGTCAATACCTGGACTCTATTCTTGATATTTTTTTCTCAACAGATACAAATAACAAGATTGTTTTCTTTATGACTACTTGCTGTAGCTGTTTTCTGTTACAGTGCATAATGCACAACAAGCTCAATGTAGTATAGCTTTGATTTTACTACTTTCCGAAATCCAAGCGTTGTAATTTTTTTAAAACGGCGCTAGAATTTGCAAGGAAAAAAGAAAATCACATTCAGTACTTTGACAATTTTATTATTGGCCCGTAGCTTAGGTACTCGGCATTTTTACTTGGTCTATAGTTGATATATTGAGTTTAGAAACAAAATATATAGTGTTTAGAGTAATTATAATTTCAGTTCCACCACAAAATATGACAGATCTTCAAACTGTTTAGCTTAATTTCCAGCACCAAGTAGAATCAAGGAATAATCAACTACTTAAAATATTTTTTGTTGTGCCAATGAGCTCTAACTCTTGTGAAATGATGTTTACAAAACGATTTCATACCATATGGTATGAAATATGTACGATTTGTTCCACTTGATATAACAAATTTTGTACGATTTTTTTTTTTTTGGTGGATTCTTCAATTTAAACATGCACAAAGCCACAAATAAGTAATATATATATATGAATCATCAAACACATGAATATTGCAATAATTGCAAAATAAATTGATTCGATACTCTTCTTCTTTTCTTTTTTTTTTTGTAGTTTTTTGGCTTTTGTTTTATTTATTATGTAAATTCAAAAATTTTGTCATGTTTTATAATTTGTTTTTGCATATTTCTTTTTGCACATGAATATATCGTATTTTTTTGATTTTCTTAAAATAATCTTAAATTAATAATGAATTATACAATCTTTATTAATAAATGAAATATTTGTTCTAATGATATTTCAGTCTTCAAATTTGATTTCATTCCAAGATTCGTATCCATCGAAATTATTGAAATTTTATTGTAAATATAATTGTTTTTTTATTATAATCTATTGAGATGTATAAATAACATAATTTATTTTAAGATCATTTAAAATTAAAAATTAAAAATTAAAAATTATTTTATATTAATTTTATCGGGCTCGTGCTTCGTGCTTCGCACGAGTTATCCTATAGTATAACTTAAATATTTAATTGATTTGAGTGTGAGTTTTGTGATTTTAGGATGTGATTATGATTGCGTGACTTATTTTGTCAACAAGATTTTGTAGAGTAAGAGACATACGCATTATTATCGAACGTAAAAAAACATACGCATTATTATAGAGTGTAACTTGAATATCGATTTTTATTGGCTTAAAAAACTTCACTCCATCTGAAAAAAAAATTCGCTCCACTTGATTTGTTTTTCAATGTCAAGTGGGGTTTAACTCCAATAAAACTCTACTTAAATTAAATCATGCACATAAATAATCAATGAGATTGGGGAGCCTGAAAGAGATACCTATTTTTTATATGTAAAAATGGGATGGATGTTTTACTAAATTCAAAAGAAATTAATTAGCCCTACGGATCCAGTAAAATTTAAAGTTATTTTATATGCATTTTAGTAAAAGTTCCATGACATCTATCGGAGGATCCTTTTTCTCATAATCAATTTTACCTTGAAATTACGTATTTGCAAGAAATAAAGATTTCAATCACATTTATCACTACACAAATAAATCTCTCAGAGGATGTATACTAGCCTCCTAAGGTACTTCCTTTGCCTCAACTACTGCTTTCTTCTCAATATCAACAATTGCCTCGTCCTGCCAATGTGCGAGTTCCTTTTCCTGATCATTAGCAGGACCTTCAGATTCCTGAACCTTGTATTGATGGTTTCTTGCAAATGCAAGAAATATTAAGAAGTTGATCACTCCCAACACTGCAAGCATCCAATAGAAATTTTCCAACTTACCCTTATTGAGATTGTTCCTAAGCCAACTTTTCCCAGTTGCAGCAACTACTAAAGTCACTAACAAACTACTGACAAAGTATCCCATTGCCAAAGTGCTTAGAAATAGTCCGGTGCTCATCGATTTCATCCTTACAGGTGCTTCTCTGATGAAAAATTCAAGCTGGCCAACATAGGCAAAAGCTTCCCCTGCACCAACAATGAAAAACTGAGGGACCAACCAGAAAGCAGTTATCTGATTGTTCTCTTGGACTGCCATTTCTCTCCTTTTCTTTTCGACGATACCAGAGGCTATCATACCAGCTACTGAGAAAACAAGTCCGATACCTACTCGTTGAAGGCTTGTGAGCCCCTGAGGTTTATGTGTGATTTTTCGAGCCATAGGGACAAAGAGTTTCTCGTTTAAGGAAGTAAAAAGAAGAATTGACAGGAAAAGAAAGACAGAGAAAGAGCCTGCAGGAACTTTAAAGGAGCCAATGTTTTGGTTCATGAAAGTGGCTTGCTCAATCGTGAATGTGTTCATTTGAGAGTATATCGTCCAAAATAGGATACACGTAGACCATATGGGGATGAGTTGTAGTACCATTTTTACTTCTTCAACTTGCATCACAGTAGAAACTAACCACGGATTGTTTGTATTACCACTTGAAACCACTTGGTGATCATCAAGGATGGCCGCCCTGTCAAGGCACCTGAACCTCTGTGTATGTGCAATTTTTGAAGTGTTGTACTCGTTTAAAAAGCTGTCATGAGAAGGAAAAGATACACTCCTCTTCTTCCAAGCCAAATACACTACTCTCCATATTGTAGTAAGTGGACTACCTTGAGGTTTCCTAAATCGATAAAACTTTGTTCCTGCTAGCAAAACGGCCACTGCTATTATCATTGTCCCTGCTGATATTCCATAGCCCCAATCTCTTCCCACATTATCTTGTATATACACCAAAACAGTCACGGAGAACAGTGACCCGAGGCTGATGCAAAAATAAAACCTATTGAAGAAGTATACCATGGCCTTCTGTTCTTTGGGATTTGATGCATTAAACTGATCCGACCCAAAACCAGAGACATTTGATTTTATTCCGCCACCTCCCAGTGCAATTATGTAGAGTGAGAGGTAAAGCATTGCTAGCTGGTCACCATTTGCCTGCACGCAGGTATTCTTTCTTGAATCGTCGCAGGGAGGGGGTCTTAAGCTCGAAATACTTGTGGACACTGTCAACAATGCTACTCCCTGATTGACAAGGCAAATGAATAAAAGTTACACTGTGAATACTCTGCTTTTTATGATTTTACAAATTCTAATTTGCCTTGCTGCATATTTGGAGAGTGAATTAACATGTAGTAGTGAAGTGGATTCAAATTTTATTACGAAAATATGAACCTATAGATGAACTTTAATCATTGAATCTGCTTGTAAAACGACCGAAGCAGCTTGATACACACCTAACTAGAATTACACATACTGTTGAGAGTCAATATGTTTACTCGACTGGGGGAATATATTACTGATAATCAAATATTATTGCCTTGGGGAATCTTACCAGAGCAGTGATAGATGCAAAGGTTGCAACAGTTAAATAACGGCCAAGTTTAGCGTCTGCCAAGAAGCCACCAAGGAGTCCAAGGATATTAAGAGTGCCCATGAAGTTTGTCACTATATTTGCAGATTTTGACGAAGACAGATGCATATCTCCAACCAAATACGTAACCATGTTCATAGATATTCCCATCACGCATATCCTCTCAGAAAGTTCAGTTCCTGCACCAGCCCAAAGTTAAACTATGTACTAGTTTTTTTAACTTTTTAAGTTCTATTTGTTTACGAATTGTTGCAAATGCATCATACTTTTCTCAAGTAGGATTCTTACCTAGGATGAGGCCTGCAGCAAGCCATCCACCAGTCCGCGAGTTGTCAACAGGATTTCCTTGATAGTCCACTAGTGCTGAACTATCTTTGTCTCCACTACTCTCAACCAAAACCTGTCAACAGAATCATATCAGACATGAAATCCAGTGTAAAAAGCATAGTACAGCAGTCCAGATATGAGTCGAAAAAACAAAAGACTAACCATATTTTAGAGACTTGGAGAGAGTTGTAGTAAGTTACAGGGTAGCTGCGGATAAGAGGCTATGAGAATTATAAATGTTGGGATGTTCTTGTTGATAGGATTGCGCGGGAATTATAATATCTCCACAAGATATGGGAGGCAGGGGAAAAGGTGGTAAATATATGAGTGACTCATTGCATCTTTTGTAGTATGCAAATCAAGTTAAATGCAAGGAGTATCATTATGTGGCTCTTGTGCTTCCAGCCACAAATGGTCTCAAATATATATTGGAACAATTCTGATATTGGATTTATTATATTGATGGGACAATTAGATTATCTTGGTTGATACGAAACTTTCGCAATTTACAGAAAGCTAATGATTCTGGACTTCTTCCTAGATTCATGTATATCTGGTAAGTGCTGTCAGCTAGTGGTTGTGCTGTTGTTAATCAAAATTAGGTACTTTAATAATGCTTGGTTTTGCCTTAATATATTTGTTTATGTTATTATATTCAGGGTGATAAAAGAACCACGAAGAAAAATATATCGAACATTTTTTGAAAAAACTGTGCTTCACATGTCTTGGCCTTATTTTCAGCTCGTTGTACTCGTGAGATTAAGCAATAAAAGGAGCAGTTTGGTTTTGAATTGTCATCACAGATTTCTCTGATATGCTCAACCACACAATTGTTTCCGAGATAACTAAAGACCGGGCATGTACTGGTTGAACTTCTGGTTTAGACTGCTTGATGACAGTACCACACATATACTCTGGTTTTTTTTTTTTTTTGTAACATGGAACCCGCAGCCGCTACAATCAGGTTTTATTTGCTCCTCCGAATAATTATATTCTTCCTATAGGAAGCGATAATCTTGAAACTATAATGTATTCGTTCTGCAAATTAATATCAATCGAAGATCTTTTACACCTTTCAAATCTAGTGTGATACTTTGTTCACTTTGAGAGTTTGATTAGATGGTTGATTATTCTTTTGGGTGCATGTTACTTTCAGGCATCTTGCTGTTCATTGATTAACCAAATTGTATGATTTCTTAAGCAATGTTTGCAACCACATGCCGTGGTCCCTGAATTTTTGGTTTTTTTCACAAACAAAGACCACACAATGACACAAGCATCTTGATGAACAGCATTCATCTCAGAACTTCTTAAGGTCGGTGTGATGATCAAATGTCTACTTGCTAACTGCTATCTGATAGGTTACGTGTTCAGACCCTTCAACTTATATTATATTATTTTTATTATAAAACATAATACTAAGGACCAGAATGCTACAAATGCAAGTGCAGAACAAAATTCACTTTACTTTCTGTGTGAACAAAAGTGTTTTACTATATCATATGATACATGGTAGGGCTGTTATTCACATTACAGCTCTAACAAATGTTCACAAGCACATACAATTGAATTTGAAACTCAATGCATAGTAATATAGTATCTATGTACCACTGATATGTGTTATATCTACCTGTATGAAGCGATTAATCGTAAATCAGACAACTGATTTAACTTTGCAAATAAACCAACTAGCGGCGCTGTATTATATGTGCAGGCCTCAGTCTGCATATAATTTCCTCTATCATCTCTAAAATTATCTTCCCTATCAGGTCCTCCAACCAATGCTCCGGTCACTACATTCGGATTTGGCTTAGAGTGGCTGTACCAGTCATCGTACCCTTGAGTGCACCCAATGAACCCTTTGTTTAGTCTATACGAAACAATAGATGCACCTCTATGGTGCACCTTAGTGGGGTATTTAGAACCATATCCAACTAAGTAGCTCATATTGTTTGGGTTTGATCCCAAAATATAATCAACTTGTGATTTTGCAAATGCAAAAAGTTCCTCAGGAGTCACTATTATTCCGTGACAGCTGAGGTTTTGGTTTGTGTTTGACAGAAAATCTGAGTATACTGTTAGCAGAAACGCAGCAGAAGAAACATATTGCATATTATTCCACTGGCGAATGAACAAGAGGCCTCCAGGAGTACGTTCAACGTTAGTGCCGTTGTTTTTGCTCATGCATGAACAAATATAGAATTCAGCCTTAGATCTGTACTGTTCGAGTATTTCTTTCTGTTTTTTGTGCTTTACTTCAGGGAGTAGCTGCAGGTGAAGAATGATCATATCAGTATACACCAATGGACAGTTCAAACTAAAAAACCTGGACAAACATACAGAGTATATCCCGCTCGTAGAACACGGTCTAGGGGGTTGGTAAGATTTACGCAGACTTTATCTCTACACTCAGGAGTAGAGAGTTTGTTTAAGTGACAACCCCTCGACCTTGATCTGGCGAAAAATGATGAGGACAGTTTAAACTACCCTACTTAATTTGGAAACTAAATGCATACAGTGAAGTTCATAATGCATCATGTCTTGTATCAAATAGGCATTCATCTGTGCAGGTCCAAGTGTAATAAGTTCAAGAAAAGTGGGACACATAAGGTTTCAGTTAGAATAAAACTTGATTCAATAAGAAAATATGGAATGAAACCAATATAGGTGGAAAATTAAAGGTAATCCCACCCTCTTTTCATGGTCTACCAGTTCATCAGAATCTTGTCTAGCCTCTCCCTTATTTAGATCCAAGAAAGTGGGCTCTTAAAGTGGGACAAACAAAGTTCAAATACCACTAACTTCACCAATCTAATTAAGCCTTGTGTTTTTAGTGTATGATTGTCCATGAGATACTTCCTGGGAACATCATATCTTGAATTTAGATACAGGTGAGGTGCCTTGAGCCCACAAAATTAAACCCCATAAAACATCTCTTCATTACATAATAAACCTTTGTTTAGGAAAGATTACTTACCCATCCCTTGTAATTTTTGAAGCTCTGTTACTATTGTTTTACACACAGTAAAAATGGGTGAGGTATTCTGCCTAAATAGTAGACACAGGTAATAAATAAGAGAATACTAAATATTCGAGTCATATAATTTCTCAATTCTGACTTATTAGATCAAATAAGTACATTCGATCTAATAGAATTATTTTACCGTATCCGGACTAATACCAATCCAACCCATTTCATGAATAACATGTGACACCAATTAACCAACCACCAAAACGCACAAATTCTGCAACAATTAAGGAATGATATACCTTAATTTCAACTTACTCATTCCTTCCACTAACTTCATAAAGTAAAAGGTATGACATAAAGCAAGTGTACAAACATTAATCATAAATCAAGGAAATGCCAAATTTTCAGTAAAGTGTTTATTTCAAAATTTCAAAATGAGATGGAGAGAATTTGCATATCATGATAAAAGTATCAAATCCCTTATAGCATCTCCAATAAAAATATCTATATTGATTGGTTAAAAAATTTTAAAATAGAAAATAGTTAAAATTTTGCATAAAGAGAATGGGGAGAACTCCAATGAATGTATAATTTTGCTAAGGGGAAATAGATGTTTGACAAATATGGCCAACGAAGATTGATTGTCTATAATTTTTGCTAAAGGTTTTGATGCATTGGAGTGCTTAATAAGTTACATATTATCCATATCGTTTGCCACCTAAATTTTATAGTTAAGCGCTCTCTCCCGTTGGAGATGCTCTTAGCTCGTCCTATCATCTCCTATCTAAAAAAAGGCGAAGAAAGGTAAGTTTTAGCCGAGAGACATGACTTGTGTGAGTATTTAAATTTGTGCCATTGACAATTTCCAAAAGAGAAGTAATATATTATGTAATAACATCAAAAGTATTGGAGAGGGAAGGTTGATATCAGAAAAAATTACCATTGCAGCTATAATTTGAATTCCAGCATATTTTACATCCCAGCTAAATTCAGAAATAGACCAGCCAGTTCCACCCAAATTTTCGGCATTATTGATGACATAATCCAAGTAAACCTCATTGTCGGTGGCCTTGTATAGCCACAGAGCTGCCCACAACAACTCATCCTTGTAGCCACTCACTGATGCATAGTAACTCTTCGCTACCCCCACACTCGTATCATACTTTCCTCTAAATTTATCTCCAAATTCAAACAGCTACACAAATTTAAAACCACATTAATCATCGCATATTTAAAATTAACGTTGAATAAATACAACTGTACAAGTAGTTATAGTACCTGTTGGGCATGGAGCAGCAGTAGATGAGAATAATGTGGGTTAGTTTCCTTAAACACAATAGAAGCTGCTGCCATAGCCGCAGCAGTCTCTCCAGCAAGATCGGAACCTGGATTCTTCTCGTCAATCTTATGAGCTTGTCGCGATGTGGTCATGTCCTCCGGACGTTGCCAGCAGTAGTGATCAGTGTCTCCATCACCTACCTGTTTATCATTAATTAAAGACATGTATAAGAAACCCATAATACATTAGTTAAGGTACATAATTTAAACCCATAATATATATTAGTTAAGGTACCTACCTCTGCCCATAACACATTAGGACTAGTGTGTGCTTTAATGAAGTAATCAGTCCCCCATTTTATAGCCTCTAGAGCATGCTCGAACTCTCTTGCCCTGGCAATTTCTTCACCGTATTCAATAACACCCCATGACAGCATTGTCACCGTAAATGCCATTGGAAGCCCAAATTTTACATGATCACCAGCATCATGGTATCCTCCAACCAAATCAACCTAAAAAACAAGCACTTAATTTAAAAAAAACAGACTAAACATATCCAATATATCCCGCTCTAATTTTAAATAAAAATGTACGCAGAATCACTAGGCACTAGAGAGCACATGTATATGTATGACATCGAATCAAATGCATTGCTGCTTGTACAAATTCAACTTCATCATGATAAATGAAAAAATGATCTCACCCCTTGCTCTAAGCCATCAGTGAGACCGGAATGATCACGCCAAGTGACTCGTTGATTATAAGGTAAGCGACCGGAACGTTGAGCTTCAAAGTACAAGAGTGATTTGGTAAGTGCATCTGCATAATCCGGAGCTTGAGCACTAGTTCCGATTATAATGAGCAACAGAGATATCGAAATGATCAAGCAATGTGGAAGCTTCCTTTTCATCTCCATTGTTCTTATAATCTTCCAAGGGACCAAGGACCAAGGAGAGTGAGCTAATTAGCTCTTATTGTGTTTTGTTGGAATATATGCAGCTAATCAATAACTTTAGAGGCTGCTATGTATTTATAGGAGCTAGCTATCTTAGAGGAGGCTACTTCAGTGCATGTGTTCTTAGCTTTTTAAATGTAAAAAATTTAATTTTATTAGAAGGGCTTTATGGTTTTCAAGAAAAGAATCAAATGGTGGTTGATGAAAATTAACATGACAAGAGTGGTACAAATGGTTAGTATAATTCAAAGTTCGAATCCTTATTTTTTTTAATCCTAGGCGATAAGGGTGGCACAAATTACAAAGAGGAAGGGAAATCGAACATGTGACTTATCGTCAACAGGACCTCAACTTTTGTCACTAGGTTAAAATTTCATCGCTAAAATTCGAGTTCTTTGTTACAAGTACGTTTAAAAAAGTTTCAGTGTATCCGAATAAATTTTGAAATTTTGAAATTTTGAATGACCTCCAAAATTTTGAAATAAATTCTTTTGATTTGGGTTATTTCAAAACTTTCATTCCTCTGCTATTTAGATATATGCAAAGTAATGGTTCAAATTATAAAAATTACCATGTAATACTAGAAAATGACAAAACAGATGGTGAAATGTTTGTCCCATGGCCGAAATTAAGATTTGCTTAATTGGCGGAAACAAGTTCTTTATGTGCAAGAAAATCAGTTGTGTTATTCACTGAAAAATGACGTACACGAATACTTATTTCTTTTTTAAATATGTCATAAATACAAATAACTTAAATTGGTAAATTTATTCTGTTGGATTTATAAACTACTAGTCTACGACAAGTGTCCTTAAAAAAATAGCATATTCTTGAGTGCAATTGTGCAATAGTCAATAAGCCTAATCAGTCTAGTTGTTCTCACAATTTTCCAATATTTTACAAATTAATTTAAACGGTTTATCTTGTAACGATTAATCTAATTAATCTTTTTTCGTTATTATAACGAAAAGTGTTAAATTTTCAATTTGACAAAAGAGGCAGGGGTGTGATGGAGTATATTGTTTTTGTTTCCCCTGCATGTGTAGCAGTGCAGGTACAGTCTAATGAATCCCATCAAAATGTCTAATCATACCGTCATTACTACTAATTAATCATGTATTCTTGTATTAATCATAGTCTTCCTAGTTGAGGACACATTTTCATGTGTACAAAACCTTTGAACTATCCATTCATTCATTAAATCAAAAATTAGTCGTCTTTTTAGACTTTTAAGTTGACCTCGGTAATATCGGTTATGTTTCTGTTATATATGATCAACTGCTAATCATCCATCATCGGACTGTCGTTAGAATTTCATAGCTTAAAATCCGTGTGATGCACGGATTTTTTTTAATATTATATGATTTTTTTTTTCATTAATTTAAATTATTTTTTTAAAATATGATAGGTTTTAGTTGAAAAAGGTAATCGGTTAATTATTAGTAATTATAAAATTATTATTTTATTTTATTAAATAGAATGTCCGTGATATTATTAGAAAAAGAGATGATTTAGTTAGAGAAATTAAAAATGTAATATGTTCTAGGTGCAAAAGTTAATTGATTAGTTTATAATAATTCTAATTTAATTACTTTATTTTATATTTCTAGGAAAAAAGTGAATTTAATTAGAAAAAATAGAAAAGATGATACATTTTAGCTAAAAAGGTACTCGATTAATTATTTGTATTATTATATTATTATTTTATTTTTAATAAATAAAAACGCCCGTAATATAATTGAAAAAAGAGAGATTTTAGTAAGAGAAAAGAAAAAAGTTAATGTGTTTTGGCTGAAAAATGTAACCATCTACGATATAATTGGAAAAAGAGAGAATTTAGTTAGAGAAAAGGTAACGTGTTTTGGCTAAATAAGGTAATTAATTAGTTAATAGTAATTATAATATAATTCTGTTATTTTATTAAACAAAATTGCTCGTAGTATTTTTTAAAAAGGGGAAATTTTAGTTAGATAAAATGTAAAAGATATTGTATTTTACCTTTAAAAGAGGAATTTTAGTTAGAAAATATAGAAAAGATGATATGTTTTAGCTAATAAGGTAATCAGTTAATTATTAATATTATAATATTATTAGTTTATTGTATTAAATAGAACCGCCCGTGATATAATTGAAAAAAGAGGGATTTTAGTTAGAAAAAGTAGAATGGTAACGTGAAAATTAAAAATATGACATGATTTATGTTAAAAAGATAATTGATTAGTTTATATTATTTATAATTTCATTATGTTATTTTAATACATAAAATTGTTCATAGTTTTAAAAAAATGAGAATTAATGTTTCTCGTGATATTTTTTGGAAAAAAGAGAATTTAAATAGAAAAGATGATACATTTTAGCTAAAAAAGGTATTCGGTTAATTATTAGTATTATAATATTATTATTTTAATTTTATTAAATAGAAATGCCCATGATATAATTGAAAAAATAAAGGTTTTAGTAAGAGAAAAGAAAGAATGTAACGTGTTTTGGCTGAAAAAGGTAACCATCCATGATATAATTGGAAAAGGAGAAATTTTAGTTAGAGAAAAGAGAAAAAGATAACGTGTTTTGGCTGAAAAAGGTAATTGATTAGTTAATAGTAATTATAATATAATTATGTTATTTTATTAAACAAAATTACTTGTAGTGTTTTTAAAAAAGGAGAAATTTTAGTTAGATAAAATGTAAAAGATATTGTATTATACCTTAAAAAGGAAAGTATTTAGTTATTGAAAAATAGAAAAGACAATATATTTAACTTGAAAAAGAAAATTGATTAATAAAGGAGAAGTTTTAGTTAGATAAAATATAAAATATATTGTATTTTACCTAAAAAAAAGAAATTATTTAGTTATTGAAAAATATAAAAGATAGTATGTTTAACCTGAAAAAGGAAATTGATTAGAATGAATTTTATCTGTAATTGAGTACGGGTAAATAAATAAAATCACCAGGTACCGTACCGACCGACCGACCGACCAACCGACCGACTAAACTTTTAATGTTTCGGCTTTTATATAATAGTATATATTAACGTTCAGGGGTTTGAATAAGACACCAATATTATAAATGTTTACTCTTATGTTATAAGTAAATAAATAAACCCGCATTAAGAAATTTTATTTTAGTATTATTATATAAGGTCTTATTTAGTGAAAACCATTTTTGCTGTGTGAGATTTTACTTTTTAAAATAATAAAACGATAATTGATATTTTTTGTTTTATAATTTGTTTTTCATAAATAGCAGCCCTTGAAATGTATTTTATAAAAGTGTTACACTTATGAAATATTAATAATAAAACAATCATTGCTATTTTTTTGCTATTTTAGTAATATTTTTTAGAGGACTTATTTGAAAAATGCATTTTGCTTATTTTTGGCTAATCCATTGAATATCAAAATCAGTTAATGCATGTATTATTTATATCATGTAGATGTTAGGACTTAGGAGTGTACTAAAATTCTCAAAATATGCTAATTTTGACTTTTATTTTATGACACAATTTAATAAAGAATTTAGAGTGACCCAATACAAAGTAGTACTAATTGTATGAAAATCTCAAAATATATGAAATATTAAAGGGAATCGGGTGGTGTGGGTCTGAAGAAATATCTGGATCGGACGCACCGACGATACGGTGGATACGGTGGACCGCCTTGTTGTTCCTTTACCGTCTTACCGACACAACGTTGCCTAATTATTTTATGTTTTTCTTGAAAGCTTATGTAGTTTGATTACTACATTTGTCTTTAATTACCATAATTAGCGGTAACTTGGACTTTGTAATTTTGTATCAAAGTAATTATATTACGAAAAAATGTTAGAGAAACTTACAAATTTGTTTCGTCGTTTAATTAATAAAAATATGAGATCTAACGCATATTTATATACTTTACATGTCATGTGATGTACAAAATTTTTGGGTTATAAATTTAAACTAGATAATACCCGTGCATATACACAATTTTAAAGATAAATTTTGGTATTTATTTACTTACATTTGAGTTGGCTATGAAAATTTAGAAATTGTGTAAAATATTGGGAATTAAAAAAGTTATGTGAGTTAAGTGATGGATCAATCAATAATACTGGGAAGACATCTAAAAAATAGGGAAAAAAGTGTGAAAAACTATTAAGACGTATTGAGTACAAGTTTCTAAGTAATGTATTATTTCATAATTTTTTTTTAGATTAATTTTTTGAATAGAATATTAATTTCTCTTCTTTTAATTTTATAAATATAATATAAGTCGGAAAATAATAATTAAAATAATATTTTTATATAATCAAAACATTTCAACTTATAGTCACTAAATAACAATTTTTTAGACTAAATTGACAACAATGACAATTCTCATATGGGTTGGCGGAAAATAACGGATTGAACACGCATTTGATATTGGAATATCCCGTATCTGTTAATGCGCATTTGTAGCAATGGTAACACCAAGAGAAACAAAAAAAATACGCATATGCACCTTGGGTGCTGTTAAGTCACGCATATGTTGAATGGGTATAAATTATAATAGCACAGTACGCATTCGTAGTTTGGGTATCATAACGATGCTCATTGGTATTTTGGGTATCCTATACAACTTTCTATCACTCACACATATACACACATTTTCTTTCCACTTTTCACCTTCTTATTCACTCGGCAAACAACTATTCCCACATATATCACTACATCACCATTTGAATTAAATCTTATATGTTAGTTGCATTTATGTATTTTAATAAAAGAACTTTGGTTAGATTTGCTGTTGTATTGGTCGTTGCAGTCATCGTGTACACTTTTAACCATGAAAATAGTCTTTAATAAAATGAAAATATTAAATAAAGTTTAAACAATTTTTTAATATATATACAGGCCCGTTCGTGGTTTGGAGGTAATAAAAAAATATAGGCCCCTCATCTTCAATAACATAATTTTTTCAAATATTTCTAGATGCCAAGTCATTGATATTAGTATTAACATCAATTTTAATCAATATATGTTTCTTACGAAATTATATTACACATTTCGAGTTGAACTGTTAGCAAGTTCAAAAATCTCAAATGCAAATATAAGATCATCATCCCTGCCTCCCTCAAGTAATGAGTCTCTTCAAATATCATCTCAATGCCAATTATTTTGGTTAGATTTTTTAAGTTCAAAATATTCGAAAAATAGAATACTCTCCATACATGTTATGTTATTGTTTAAAAAAAAATTTAGAAGTGATTGACATAACAAAAATATTGATTATTTATATAATGATGTTATTGTTATATGTATACGGAAAGTTGTAGACATAAATAAAAAGTATGAAATATAAATTTAATGAGTATTAAATTTTAATCATATTGCACTATTTATTTATAAAGATAATATGTAAAAATTAATTTCAACATTTGAGAAAAATGTGATAAATATGAGATGGAATAAATATTAATATAAATGTAAATAGAAATAATGGATGATAAGAAAAAATATGAATGATATATTTAGAAGGGGAAATAAGATTTGAGGAGAAAAGTGATAAAATAATATATGAATGGACAGGAGAAATAGAATGAGATAGGGAAGAAAAGAGGATAATAAAATTTTGTGTGTAAAGTGGGAAGAGGGGGAAGAATAGAAAAATAAATATATATTTTAAAGAAATAGGAGGAGAGATAGGAGAAAATTTTGGAAGCGAAATCGGGGTAGGAGATTTTTAGTATAGGTTATAGATAGATAGATTTTTTAAAATATTTAAATTGTAGTTTTGTTGGGCATAAGTCTTGCTAACTTGGCAAGTTTTCTCTCTGTTTTTATGACAGTTGTTTGAAGTTTTGAGTATTAGTTTATTACGTCCTTGATAGTAAATTATCACTATTACAAATTATTATGGCACATTCTCAACAATCATTGGAGGAGTTATATGCTAGGCTCACAGTGGAGGACGAGGATGAAGGAGGTATCTTGGTAGGGAAGACGGAGATAGTCCAGGCACCACACACATATGTTCTGGTGGGTAAGTTTTTGACAGAAAAGACTATAAACTTTAATGCGATGCAAACTGTTATGGCGAATCTGTGGAGACCGAAAGAGGGAATGGAAGTGCATGATTTGGGTGGATTCAAGTATTCGTTTGTTTTTTTCCATAAATTGGATCTGCAGAAGGTGATAGATGGTGGACCGTGGTCATTTGAGCAGGCAATGCTAATCGTTCACCAATTGAAGGATAGGGAGGATCCACTTACGGTCAATCTGCAAGAGTTTGAAATATGGATGCAGGTTTATGATATGCCTAAAGGGTGTTTATCAGAGAACATTCTTAAGAATGTAGGAATGTCAGTTGGGAGGTATATTAAATCAGACCCATTGAATTTTGATGGAATGTGAAAATCTTGTTTGCGTATTCGTGTTGCAATGAATGTAGAAAAGCCTTTGAAGAGGAGAATGAAGATAACAATGGAGGGTAATAACTGGAGCTGGATTAATTTTAAGTACGAGAGACTAGGAACATTTTGCTTCGTGTGTGGTATCTTGGGGCATTCTGAGCGTGACTGTAACATTGTGTACGCCAATCCTGATAAGGTGGTGGAAAAAGCATATGGATCCTGGTTAAGAGCTCCACCTAAAAACATGAAAACTAATGCAACATCAAGATGGTTACGTAATACAGGTGATGGAGAAAATAGGTGGGCAAAGAAGGGCAGTCATGGCGGACAGTCCAATACAGCTCAGAACGAAGAAAGGGAACAACCGAAATTCATGGAGATAGAGGGAACCGTGCGCGAGGTGGAAGGAGATAATGGTGCAATCAGAGTTCAACAGAAAGATAATGTGGGTCGGGAAAAGGGGGATATAGTTAAGTCAAATGTATTTCAAAATCAAGATAATGTTGAAGGGAAGGAAAGTAGCGATTTAGTTGTGATGGATCCGAACAGAAGGAGATTGGATGAGGTGGACATTACTGGCGAAAATAACGGTCCTGATAATATGCATGAGATCAATCAGTATGTTAATGGTCCAAAAAACTTGCAGCTGGCGGGTTCTGGTCTCCAGGCCCGCCCATCATCATGAGTTTGTTAGCCTGGAACTGTCGTGGTATGGCCCAACCACGAGCAGTTCGATTTCTGAAAGAAATCACAAATCAATATAGGCCGAGTATTATTTTCTTAAGTGAAATATTAGTTAAAAAAAAGAAAATCGAAAAAATATGTAAACAGATAGGGTTTATTGGCTGCTGTGTAGTCGATGCTGTAGGCCATGGGGGAGGTGTAGCTCTTTTATGGAAGAATAATGGTGGGGTTCAAGTGATGGATAGTTGTAGTAATTTCATAGACTTTGAAGTAGTAAATGAGAGCTTGGGGAGATGGAGATATACAGGGTTTTATGGGTACCCAGAAAGTGATAGAAGGGTGGACTCATGGAACTTGCTTCGGGAGTTAGCTGGAAGATCAACGCTACCTTGGTGTATTATAGGCGATTTCAATGATTTAATGGGAATGGAGGAGAAACTCGGAGGTAGAAGTCGACCTAGGTATCTACTGGAAGGATTCTCTGAAGCTGTGATGGACTGTGGGTTAATGGATCTTGGCTATACGGGGGAAAAGTATACTTGGGAGAGATCGAGGGGGACAGATAGATGGATTCAGGAGAGACTGGATAGGGGGTTAGCAAATATGGAATGGAGAGAGTTGTTCCCAGATGCAGAAGTTCGAGTACTGGAGGTATCTACATCCGATCACTTGCCTCTATATCTACAATTGAATAGACAAGTCTATGTGCCAAAAGCGCGTAGGTTTAAATTCGAAAATATGTGGATTAGGGAGCAAGAATGTAGGAATATTATTCAGGCATGTTGGAGTAAAGATGGGGTAAGTGACATTATTGACAAAATGCTTGACTGCTGTGCTAGGTTGGAAGAGTGGGGGGGTGGAATGGCTAAAGAGATGAAAAATAAGCTAGCAAATTACAGGAAAGATTTGAGGAAACTTCGATCGAGAAGAGATAGTGTGGGGGTTCAGAAGTATAACCAGCTGAGATGGGAGTATTTACGATTGCTGGAAAAACAGGAGATTTATTGGAAGCAACGGGCGAAACAATTCTGGCTGCGTGAGGGAGATAGAAATACCCGTTTTTTTCATAAGTATGCATCAGGTAGGAAGGAGCATAACAAGATTAAAAAGTTGAAATATGATCAAGGAGTGTGGAGAGAAACTGATGGGGACATACAGGAGGTAATTGTGAGATACTTTGATAATTTATTTCGTGCTTCAACAACAGGTGAGCGATTGTCAGATAGGGATAAAGTTCGAACAGTTATAGAGGAGCAAAATCAAAATCTGGTGTTGCCTGTTACAGAAGAAGAAGTAAAACTAGCTGTTTTTGCTATGCATCAGGAGAAGGCGCCAGGTCTCGATGGGTTAAGTCCGGCTTTTTTTCAGGCATATTGGAGTATTGTGGGAGGTGATGTAGTTGATTTTTGTAGGAATTTTTTTGTTAAAGGAGAGTTGCCGAGGGGAGTGAACAGCACACTTGTTTGCCTTATTCCTAAAGTTAAACATCCAAAACAGATGACGGACTTAAGGCCGATATCTCTTTGTAATGTCTTAATGCGTATTCTGTCGAAGGTTATGGCAAATAGGTTGAAGCCATGTCTTGGGGGTATAATCTCAGATCAACAAAGTGCATTCATCGAGGGTAGGCTCTTGACTGACAATGCTTTAATTGCTTTCGAGATAAATCATTATATTAAGAGGAAAACGCAGGGCCAGAAAGGTGTGGCGGGTCTGAAAATCGACGTGTCCAAGGCGTACGATAGGTTAGAATGGAGTTTTATTGAACAGATGTTGAACAAATTTGGGTTTCATTCTATGTGGGTGGACAGAGTCATGACGTGCATTAAGACCGTGTCATACAGTTTTTTGCATGATGGTAGTGTGTTTAGTGAAGTAAGTCCACAGAGAGGGATTAGACAGGGCGATCCCATATCACCTTATTTGTATATCTTATGTGCCGAGGGCTTGAGTGCGTGTATAAGAAGATACGAGGAAACAGGATTGATACATGGTTGTAAAGTTGCGAGGGGTGCTCCGAGTATTTCGCATTTACTATTCGCAAACGATTGTTACTTTTTCTTTAGAGCTTCACAGTCAGAGGCATCCATCATGAAAGACATATTGTTGAGGTATGAGAAGGTATCAGGGCAGGCAATTAATTATAATAAGTCCAGTGTTGTTTTCAGTCCTAATACTTCTGTGCAGGATAGAGTAAGTGTTTGTGATCGTTTGCAAGTTCAGGAAAGTGACAAGCCTGGTAAATACTTAGGTATGCCGATGTGTATAGGGCAGAACAAAACGGAGGTATTTGGGTTCTTGGTTGATAGGGTTGATCAAAAGTTGCAAGGATGGAGTAATAGAGAATTATCGAAAGGAGGTAAGCTTACATTGTTAAAGTCTGGTGCACAAAGTATACCAAACTTTTGGATGAGTTTATTTTTAATTCCAGCAAATTTGTGTGAGACTATGGAACGAAGAATGAATGCGTTTTGGTGGGGGCAGGGACAAAATGGGAAAGGGGTGAAATGGATGGCTTGGGATAAACTGTGCAGGCCTAAGGCAGTTGGAGGGCTGGGGGTTCGAGATTTAAAGAAGTTTAATTTGGCTATGTTGGCTAAGCAAGGCTGGAGAATTTTGAATGGAAGCAATCCTTTAGTCTTGGCAATTATGAAAGCGAAATACTTCCCAAATTCTGATTTTCTGAATGCACAGCTGGGATCGAGTCCAAGTTATGTGTGGAGGAGTATTATGAGTGCACAAGAAGTTATTAGAGGAGGAACCAGAAGAAAGATTGGCGATGGGATGGACACAAATGTCTGGGGTGTACAGTGGTTGCCTGATATGGTAAACGGTTGTTTAAGTTCATACATGCCAGACCAGCTACGGGAGAGTAAAGTCTATAACCTTATGGATATGGAAGGGAAGGAGTGGGATATGGATATTCTTAGGGAATTCTGTAATGAGAGAGATATGGAGCTTATTAAAAGAATCCCAATTCCTATAAACAAGTGTAAGGATACGTGGTTTTGGTTCTTGGAAGAAAGTGGACAGTTTTCAGTTCGGAGTTGTTATAGGTGGCTGCAAGGTGAGTATGATACTGAGAATTCGAAGTTCTGGAAACGTTTGTGGTCTCTTTTAATGCCTGGAAAAGTGATAAACTTCCTCTGGAGAGTGTGCAGGGATTGTTTACCGACTATGCAGGCGTTACAGATGAAGCAAGTCAATGTGGATGCAAGGTGTCCTTGGTGTCACACTAATGTAGAAACTGATACTCATGTTTTGTTTGCCTGTGAGTTTGCTCGTACAGTGTGGTTTAGTGCTGGCTTACATCAATTTGTACAAGTTTCACAGAATGACACGGCAGCTTCGATCATCATGAAGGCGTTTGATATATGTACGAGGGAGCAGTGTGTTTTACTAGGGATGATATGCTGGGGCCTATGGAATAGGCGAAACAACTGGGTCTGGGAGAAAGCTAATGGGTCTGCATTCGGGGTTAGAGCTTCGGCATTGAATTTACTGCAGGACTGGCGTGAGGCACAGGAGAATGATAGAAAGGCGAGTACGCAGGTTGCAGCAGGGGTCCGAGTTTGGATTAGGCCACCAGATGGATGGGTGAAAATAAACGTTGACGCTGCAATCTTTCAGGATGGGAGTATCGGTATAGGTAGTGTTATACGGGATTCTTTTGGTCATTTCTTGAGTGCGAGATGCAGGAGAGTGGAGGGAGCATGGCAAGTACGGGAAGCAGAGGCTATAAGTTTGAAAGAGGCCATGTCGTGGGTGAAGGAAATGAACATTAACCATTGCGTTTTTGAGACAGATTCGAGGAGCTTGGCTGCTGCATGTAATGGGAAACCAGGTGAAGCCTACTTTGGTACTATCGTTTTGGATTGTATCCATATAATGAAGCACATTGATCACGTGCTAGTCGACTTTGTTTACCGATCTGCGAATACAGTAGCGCACGAGTTAGCAAAAGCTACATATTCTATGTCAGATGTGGGAGAGTGGCATGTCACTCCGCCCGACTTTATTTCTCATGTACTGCAACTTGATAGTATTTGATTAATGCAAGTACGATTTTTTTCAAAAAAAAAAAGATAGATTTTTTAACCTTAGTTATTAGTTATTACCTTAGTTATTAGTTATTACGTGGATGCGCTGAATGTGATAGTGAATGAGGATTAGAACTTTAGAAGTTTGAATTCATAAACTTCGGTCACTTAAATAGGAAATACAAAGAAAAAACTATATTTCTTTTGATTGAGGATATAATTTATGTGAACTATATGTTCCCACGAATTTGGAGGGCTGATCTCCATCCGAATTCTCGAAAGTTCGATAGTTTTTGTCAAGTTGATAGTTTTTAATTCGTTTACTTCAATTTTGAGGTAAAAATAAGGAGTAATGCTATATGAAATTAGTTTATAAAATTTTTTCCAAATACACATGATAAGTTCTCATTTATTGTAATAATAAATAAGTCTACTGTATTTACACCAACAACACCAATCAAAAAATTCTATACTGTCATCAGTCATGCCATGTCATTTGGGAAAAATAAAATATACTTATTTTATTGAGCTTTTTGATAAATAAATTGAAAAAAAAAGTAATTTTTTGCAATTTTACTTTTGTGAAGAATAATTATTTGCAAATTTACCATCTTAATTGCAAAAGTACATTTTTTTTGCAAAAACTAGCATTTTTCCCGTACTTCGTACACGGCATCTTATTTAATATAAAATGACAATACCAAAAATTTAACAAATTTGATTGATCTCTTAAAAAGATATTGTATGCAATTATATAAATAATCAATTCTTAGAAAGATATTCTATATAGTTATATAAGTATTTAATAAAATAATGATATTCTAAAATTTATATAAAAAAGTAGCATACAATTTTATTTTAACAATGTTGAAAATTTATTTAATACATCAAAATCTGCAATAAAAGTAATAAATATTAAACTGTATTAGTAAATTCATGTATGAAAATACGTGTGTATATATTATTAATATAGATTCTTTTATTAAAAATAAGTAAATTATTCAATTAAATAAGCAAGTCAAAATATCAGATAAATATTCTAGTAGATTTATAGTTTATATTCAAATTAAGGTCTTTCACCATGGCTCTCGCTTTCTTAAATTGTTGAATTTTTATTTTATTGACTTTATTATATTAAAAGTATGTTCTTATTGAAACGATTATAATAATTTGAATTTGAATATATTTTTAAACTACTTATTTTGGTGGGTTGTTAATTTTTTTGTGATCAACTTAGAGGGGTGACCAAAAATAAAATTAATGGGAATACATAAACCCATTACCCACGTTATGATAAACATTACCTATAAAATGGAAGTTGCTTCTGTGGTTCAGACTTGTTAATTACTTCAATACTTTTTATCACTTATGTTGCTGCTATGTAGTCTATCTGTAACTGACATCTTTCTTTTTATCACTTATGTTGTGGCTATGTAGTTTATCCGTAACTAAACATCTCTCTCTGCTTGTAATCTATATTTATAAATGCAAACTTCTTCTTCTTGTATTGTATTTTGTTTTCAATATTTAAAATTATGTAGCTGGAGGAGAAGAGAAAGGCTGGAGGTGCAATCGTAATACTACAACATTACTGAAAACAAGTACAATATCATAATAGAATTTTTTGTTTCAATCTAAATTGGGTCACTCCAAATGCCGTGTAATGACAAAAAGGGGCATTAAAGAAATAAAGAAGATTAAAAAAATGAAGAATAATACTGTTTACCAAAAATACAGGTCTCCGCAAGAAGCTCACTTATTCACTTTTATCTTCAAATAGTGTATGATTACAAATTATAACAATCACATTTTCCACTACATATTCTCTCTCAAAAAGCCAACTAAACTGAAAAAGGGAAAAGTTAGTGCTTTTATATTTTAATGTGGAGCTCAAGTGAAAGTGCTAAATATGAGATCATATATGAAGTGAAATTGAACGCGAGTAAAGAAGATATTTAGAGCATAAATAAAAACAATGTTGCCTGACCCATAGGGCAAGGCTTGTGCCGTGGGTCTGAGCTTTTAAGTATGCTATTCCATAGTCCCTTCGGAGACATCCGATAAAAAGTATGCTATTCCATAAGACATTCTGGTACGTAGCATGTCTACCCCATGAACCTTAAGTTGAACAAATCCATAAAGAACATAAATTTGCTTGAAAACAAAATAATGTCTATAATGCTAGAGTATCAAATTGAGTCCCAAGATTATTTACAAATAACATGGTGCAAGTAACGTGACATCATGATTGGTTGTAATTGATTGTCTACATATTTTTATTTAAATTTAAATATAAAGTGGTTCATTACATTTAATTAAAATACATAACCAATTAAAATGTCACATGACATGTGGGATTCCGCCATTTAAATAAATTATTTGATCGATTTCTAGTATGCCCTTCATCCTTGCTACCTCTTGTATCGGTACTGTGCCAATGTTATTAATTGGTAATCTTTCCAACTACCTTTGTTATTATGACATGTAAATTCGAAAATTGAAAGGCCAAGCAAATATTTTAAAGGTACCATTCTGGTGTCCTGTATATTAATATAACATCGGGTAATTCATTAAAACTTTAATTCTTAAATGCCAAATCAAAATCAAAACCAAACAAATATTATCATGTGTAATTTTTAATATTGTGAAATCAATAAAAACTTAACTTTTAAGGCCAAATTAAAAATCGGAACCAAACATATACGACCCGTCCCTACTTCAGGGGGTTGAGATGTTAATTTGGTGAAAAACCCAGCTTTCAAATCTGAAAAGTGCAAACATGCGTCAAAATCCAGCAGTGTGAAGATTTGAGCGGCTTGGACTTGAAGGTGAAAAATGACAGAGGTAGATTTGGGTAATGACAAAAAGGAGCATCAAAGAAATAAAGAAAGATAAAAAAAATAAAGGATAATAGTAGAAATTTAGATTTGGGTCGATCCAATTGGGTTACTCCAAATGTTGTGTGAAGACAAAAAATAGTATATGTTTAGATTTGGGCCGATCCAATCTAAATTGGGTCGCTCCAAATGCTGTGTAATGGTAAAAAGGGGCATCAAAGAAATAAAGAAGATTAAGAAAATGAAGGATAATAGTATCACTGACGGAATTCGAACCTTGAAATTTTAGTAAATAAATTTAATCATGTAATATATTTAATCATTAGATCTAACAGTTCTAATTTTTAACTAAAAATCTAACGGATATTATTCGTTGTATACGAATTTTATTATATTTTGTTAGTGGTTAGAAGATATGACGTCATATTTTTGGGTATGTATTTAGTAAATAAATTTAATCATGTAATATATTTAATCATTAGATCTAACGGTTATAATTTTTAACTAAAAATTTAACGGATATTATTCGTTGTATACGAATTTTTATTATATTTTGTTAGTAGTTAGAAGATATGATGTCATATTTTTGGGTATGTATTAATTATTGAAATATTATGTTTTAAATTAAAAGTCAAAGTATTTTAATTAGAGAGAAAAAAATTACTGATTGAAATATATGATATTTTAGGTATTTATAAAAATTCGAACCTTGAAATTTTAGTATATAAATTTAATCATGTAATATATTAATCATTAGATCTAACAGTTCTAATTTTTAACTAAAAATCTAACGGATATTATTCGTTGTATACAAATTTTTATTATATTTTGTTAGTGGTTAGAATATATGATGTCATAGTTTTGGGTATGTATTTTGTAAATATATTTAATCATGTAATATATTTAATCATTAGATATAACAGTTCTGATTTTTAACTAAAAATCTAACGGATATTATTCGTTGTATACGAATTTTTATTATATTTTGTTAGTGGTTATAAGATATGATGTCATATTCTTGTGTATGTATTAATTATTGCAATATTATGTTTTAAATTAAAAGTCAACGTGTTTTAATCAGAGAGAAAAAAATTATTGATTGGAAGATATGATATTTTAGGTATTTATAAAAATTCGAACCTTGAAATTTTAGTAAATAAATTTAATCGTGTAATATATTTAATCATTAGATCTAACAGTTCTAATTTTTAACTAAAAATCTAACGGATATTATTCGTTGTATACGAATTTTATTATATTTTGTTAGTGGTTAGAAGATATGATGTCATATTTTTGGGTTTGTATTTAGTAAATAAATTTAATCATGTAATATATTTAATCATTAGATCTAACAGTTATAATTTTTAACTAAAAATTTAACGGATATTATTCGTTGTATACGAATTTTTATTATATTTTGTTAGTAGTTAGAAGATATGATGTCATATTTTTGGGTATGTATTAATTATTGAAATATTATGTTTTAAATTAAAAGTCAAAGTATTTTAATTAGAGAGAAAAAAATTACTGATTGAAATATATGATATTTTAGGTATTTATAAAAATTCGAACCTTGAAATTTTAGTAAATAAATTTAATCATGTAATATATTAATCATTAGATCTAACAGTTCTAATTTTTAACTAAAAATCTAACGGATATTATTCGTTGTATACAAATTTTTATTATATTTTGTTAGTGGTTAGAATATATGATGTCATAGTTTTGGGTATGTATTTTGTAAATATATTTAATCATGTAATATATTTAATCATTTGATATAACAGTTCTGATTTTTAACTAAAAATCTAACGGATATTATTCGTTGTATACGAATTTTTATTATATTTTGTTAGTGGTTAGAAGATATGATGTAATATTCTTGTGTATGTATTAATTATTGCAATATTATGTTTTAAATTAAAAGTCAAAGTGTTTTAATCAGAGAGAAAAAAATAATTGATTTGAAGATATGATATTTTAGGTATTTATAAAAATTCGAACCTTGAAATTTTAGTAAATAAATTTAATCATGTAATATATTTAATCATTAGATCTAACAGTTCTAATTTTTAACTAAAAATCTAACGGATATTATTCGTTGTATATGAATTTTTATTATATTTTGTTAGTGATTAGAAGATATGAAGTCATATTTTTGGGTATGTATTTAGTAAATAAATTTAATCATGTAATATATTAAATCATTAGATCTAACAGTTCTAATTTTTAACTAAAAATCTAACGGATATTATTCGTTGTATACGAATTTTTATTATATTTTGTTAGTGGTTAGAAGATATGATGTCATATTTTTGGTTATGTATTAATTATTGCAATATTATATTTTAAATTAAAAGTCAACGTGTTTTAATTAGAGAGAAAAAAAAATTATTGATTGGAAGATATGATATTTTATGTATTTATAAAAGGTAATATCATCAACTATAACTAAACATCTTTTAATTGAAAAAGGCAATCGGCTAATTATCATTAATTATATTATTAATAGAAAAATGAAGGATAATAGTAGAGGTTTAGATTTGGGTCGCTCCAAATGCTGATTAGAGAGAAAAAAAAAATATTTATTGGAAGAAATGATATTTTAAGTATTTATAATAGGTAAGATCATATCATTCATAAGTAAACATCTTTTAATTGAAAAAGGCACTTGGCTAATTATCATTAATTATATTATTAATAAAAAAATGAAGGATAATAGTAGAGCTTTAGATTTGGGTCGATCCAATTGGGTCGCTCCAAATGCTGTGTAATGATAAAAAATAGTATAGATTTAGATTTGGGTCGATCAAATCTAAATTGGGTCGCTCCAAATGCTTTGTAATGACAAAAAGGGACATCAAAGAAATAAAGAAAATTAGAAAAATGAAGGATAAAAGCAGTAATTTTCCTGTGTAATGACAAAAAAGGATGAAGGATATTAGTAGAGGTTTAGATTTGGGTCGATCCAATTGGGTCGCTTCAAATGCTGTGTAATGATAAAAAATAGTATAGATTTAGATTTGGGCTGTGTAATGACAAAAAGGGAAATCAAAGAAATAAAGAAGACTAAAAAAATGAAGGATAAAAGCAGTAATTTTTCTGTGCAATGACAAAAAAGGGCATCAAAGAAATAAATAAGATTAAAAAAATAAAGGTTAAAAGTAGTAGTTTTCAAAATGCAATACTGGTAGACATTAGTAATATATTGATAACAATTTTTTAATAAATAAAATGAAATTACCCATGCGGGGCCCATTGCCACATCAGCAGTCAAACCACCTGGCCAGTCAATTGCCACGTCAGCATGGGTAGGACCCACTGCCACGTCAGCTGCCACTTTAGTGCCACATGAGCAGGGGTGGGACCCACTTGCCACGTCAGCTGTCGCGTCTGTAGAGGTGGGGCCACAATGCCACGTCAGTAGGGGTGGGACCCACCTGCCACGTCAACTGCCACATCAGTAGTGTGGGACCCACCTGTCATGTCAGCAGGGTAGGACCCACCTGCCACGTGGCGCACAGTCAGCCTATAGTCTATGTACGGTCAGCATAGTATAATTTTTAAATAAAAAATATATAAATACATAATAGTATAATAGTATATTTGCAATTAAGATAGCATTTTTGTAATAATTTTGTGAAGATAGTATATATTTGTAAAATAAAGTAGAAGACCTAGTATTTTTTTTATAAATTTTCTATTTTATTTATGAATGCGTCATTTATAAAGGAGTAATTTGCGCCAGAATATGTTGAAATGAATAACATGAGCTGAGGATTTTAAAACCTACTCCCGAGTTCAAAATAGTGGAGAAAATAAATAAAGGATGAATAAAACAATTTTACTTCCTATCATGTTTCACTCCAAAACTTTAAATTCGAAAATGAAATGAAAATATTTTACTATAATGTTTACTTTCTTTCTTTTTTTTTGAATAAAGATGAAATTTCATTAATTGGAAAGATCATACATAAGAGACTCCACCAACAACGAAGGAGGAGACGTGAACAAGTTTTGACAATTTAGCAAACAAGGAACTCTAGCCATAGCATGAGATGTTCCATTTGCTTGTCTTTTAACAAACGAGAGAGAAAAACCAGGCCTTAACTTTAAGATATTGCGACATGACTCATACACATGGCCGACCTCAAGAAGATTATCCGCCGAACGTTTGATGGCTTGTACTGAGAGCAAGGAATCAGATTCAAGAATCACTCTACTGTAGTGTTTAGTTGCCATCCAATTTAAACCCTCAAAGATTGCTACTGCTTCTGCTTCCAAAACTGAATTGACCTCAGCCAGACAAACGACCTTCCCTTCTATAAAGCACCCCTCAGGGTCTAAGTATTGGTTTGGTGAGCCTTATGAGATGGTTTAAGTAGTAAAAAATTATATTCTATTGTCTTATATTTTGGGGTTTCGTCCTCGTTCATTTCAACATAATATTTAAAAATAGGTATTATTTGTCAATTTATAAGTTGTACTTAAAATTTATATTGTATAATAATTCATCATGAAAGTTGAAATTACTAGAAATTAATAAAGAGAAAAAGGAACCTGAAATATATCTCAGGTAACTTTCCTGAGATATGAATAAAATCCTTTAAAATTTATTGGGTCCGCAGGATTAATTAATAAAATTTTAAACAAATCTTAATTTTACAAAATTGTCCACCTCATATTTACATATAAAATACATATATCTTACGAAACTTACCTAAAATATATCTTAGGTTCCCTACTTTCATTAATAAAATACTTTTTTTTTTGCTAAAAAATAAAATATTTATTGGTAATGTAGGAGAAGTAAGTTACAAAATTACTTATAAGTTATGAAGGATAGAACGGGTAAATAATTTCTCATGTTTTGTGATTATTGAAAATCTGTAATTTTCACATCTCTTTTAAATGTTAACAAAACAACTTACTAAAATATACTCTCCGCATTTTTATATTTTATAAATAATTAGAAGTGCAGTCAAACTAAGTACTAGTAAAATTTTGTGATGAGCACACAGACAGTCCAACTCAAGTCTCTCGGTAAAGTTATGACCCTTACTCAGTACATATAATATGTTTCGAATTATTGAACATCTGTCAGGATGGCCGAGTGGTCTAAGGCGCCAGACTCAAGTTCTGGTCTTCGAAAGAGGGCGTGGGTTCAAATCCCACTTCTGACATTCATTTTGGTTAATATTTTTTTCATCATTCAACCTTCCTAAAATAGGGTCACCCTTCACCAACCACCTTTTATAATGAGATGAACATCACAGGTTTTAATAAAGATACTTGTCCGGTAAATATAACCAATTTTATCAAGTTTTACAATTATCTCCGTAAATGTTCGACTCGAACTCGACTTAAACTTGTTAACTCCAGAAAAACCTCAGCATTTGTAGTACAACAGTTGCAAGCTACTTTTCGAATAATAAAAAGCACCGTTGCTCGGTGCTCATTGCAAGGCCACGTTTGTAGTATACGTTCACCAGAGCAGCAGCCTCCTGATCTGAGTCACAAACTACCAATGCATCTAAAATGTAAAATCAACAATCCAATAATTTATTATGACTAGCTTAAAATCCGTGCGGTGCACGGATTTTTTTTATTATTATTATATAAATTTTTTCAGTTAATTTAAATCAATTTTTTAATACATGAATTTTGGAGGTTTAAATTTTTTATATGAGATGATTTAATAATAATTATATAAATGTTATTCGTGATATTTCTAGAGTAGGAATTTTTGTTAAAAAAATATTAAAAAAATGATAGATTTTAGTTAAAAAAGGGTAATCAGTTAATTGTTAGTAATTATAAAATTATTATTTTATTTTATTAAATAAAATGTCCGTGATATGATTGGAAAAAAAGAGGATTTAGTTAGAGAAAATTAAAAAGGTAACATGCTCTAGTTGAAAAACGTAATTGATTAGTTCATAGTAATTATAATTTAATTACGTTATTTACTAAATACAATTGCTCGTAATATTTTTAGAAAAGGAGAAATTAATATTATCCGTGATATTTCTATTAAAAGAGATATTTTAGTTATAAAATAAAGAAAAGATGATGCGTTTTAAAAGAAAAAAGTAATCGGTTAATTATTAATATTATTAGTTTATTGTATTAAATAGAACCGCCCGTGATATAATTAGAAAAAAAAAAGAAATTTTAGTTAGAGAAAATAGAAAGGTAACATGAAATTTAAAAAGGTGACATGATTTATGTAAAAAGGTAACTGATTAGTTTATAGTAATTTTAATTTAATAATGTTAATTTACTAAATAAAATTGCTCATAATATTTTTAGAAAATGAGAAATTAATGTTGCCCGTGATATTTCTAGGAAAAAAGGGAATTTAATTAGAAAAAATAGAAAAGATGATATGTTTTAACTGAAAAGGTAATCGGTTAATTATTAGTATTATAATATTATTATTTTATTTTTATTAAATAAAAATGTCCATGATATAATTGGAAAAAGAGAGGTTTTAGTAAGAGAAAAGAAAAAGGAAACGTGTTTTGGCCGAAAAAGGTAACCGTCCATGATATAATTGGAAAAAGAGAGATTTTAGTTAGAGAAAAGAAAAAAAATAACGTGTTCTGGCTTAAAAAAGATATTTGATTAGTTAATAGTAATTATAATATAATTATGATGTTTTATTAAATAAAATTGCTCGTAGTGTTTTTAAAAAAATAGAAATTTTAGTTAGATAAAATGTAAAAAATATTGTATATTATTTTAAAAAGAAAATTATTTAGTTACTGAAAAATAGAAAAGGTAATATGTTTAACCTGAAATAGAAATTGATTAATGAAGGAGAAATTTTAGTTAGATAAAATACAAAAGATTTTGTATTTTACCTTAAGAAGGAATTATTTACTTATTGAAAAATAGAAAATATAATGTGTTTAACCTGAAAAAGAAAATTGATTAGTTAGTAGGATGAATTATATATGTAATTGAGTAAGGGTAAATAAATGAAATCAACTTGTACCGTACCGACCGACCGATCGACCAAACTTTTAATGTTTTGGTTTTTATATAATAGTACTAGCTTAAAACCCGTGCGATGCACGGATTTTTTTATTTTAATATTATATGATTTTTTTCATTTATTTAAATTAATTTTTTAAAACATGAATTTTGGAGGCTTACATTTTTATATGAGATGATTTGATAATAATTATATAAATGTTATCCGTGATATTTCTAGAAATGGAGGGATTTTATTTAGAAAATATAGAGAAGATGATAGGTTTTAGTTGAAAAAGATACGGTTAATTATTTGTAATTATAAAATTATTGTTTTGTTTTATTAAATAGAATTGTCGTGATATGATTAGAAAAAAGACAGGATCTAGTTAGAGAAAATTAAAAAGCTAACATGTTCTAGGTGAAAAAAGTAATTGATTAATTTATAGTAATTATAATTTAATTACGTTATTTTACTAAATATAATTGGACGTAATATTTTTAGAAAAGGAAAAATTAATATTGTCCGTGATATTTCTATTAAAAAAAAGATTTTAATTAGAAAATATAGAAAGATAATACGTTTTAGCTGAAAAAGGTGATCGGTTAATTATTAATATTAAAATATTATTAATTTATTTTATTAAATAGAACCGCCCTTGATATAATTGGAAAAGGAGAGATTTTAGTTAGAGAAAATAAAAAGGTAACTTGGAAATTAAAAAGATGACATGATTTATGTGAAAAAGGTAATTGATTAGCATATAATAATTATAATTTAATTATGCTATTTTACTAAATAAAATTGCTCATAGTTTTTATAGAATGAGAAATTAATGTTGCCCGTGATAATTCTAGAAAAAAGGGAATTTAATTAGAAAAAATAGAAAAGAACGTCTGTTATATAATTGGAAAAAGAGAAGCTTTAGTAAGAGAAAAGAAATTGGGTAACGTGTTTTGCTGAAAAAGGTAACCGTCCATGATATAATTGGAAAAAGAGAGAAGTTAGTTAGAGAAAACAGAAAAGGTAACGTGTTTTGGGTGAAAAGGGTAATTGATTAGTTAATAGTAATTATAATATAATTATGTTATTTTATTAAACAAAACTGCTCGTACAAAGAGAAATTTTAGTTAAATAAAATGTAAAAGATATTCTATTTTACCTGAAAAAGGAAATTATTTAGTTATTGAAAAATAGAAAAGGTAATATGTTTAACCTGAAAAAGGAAATTGATTAATAAAAGAGAAATTTTGGTTAGATACATGTTTGCACTAAATCACGCAAGCGTACGTGGTCACAGGTAATATAGAATAAAGTTGAGTTCGTTCCCACAGAGATCTGGTTATGGTTTTAATTCAGTTTTGTACCTATGCAACAATGTATGGTTATTATGCACTGCTAAGACAAATAACAAGATTTTAATTAACTATAATTAACTAAGAAACAAATTAATAAAACTATGAATTAACAAACTAACAAGAATTGAATTCTAATTACGTCTGCAAGAGAAAACATGGGATCCTAACTTCATTAACTACTTCGCTTAGAGTTGATGCCTTTAATCAATGCATGTAATGGTTATGATATCTGATCAGACAACACGGAACAAGTATAAGCTACCTCTCGGTATACAAACACCAAACTAATCATACATCCACAAAAGAGATAGAAGATGAATAGACACCAATTTTGTTTAGACCCTATATTTCTATAAGATTTGAAAACATAACGGTTGAAAAACAAGTTGTCTATTAAGATCACATAGGGCAGCATAATATCTCTATTTACGCCACAAATCATGATGTTAAAACATCAACATATCCTATGCTAGCATGGCAAGTTCTAAATCTCAAGATTCACTCTCGCTTCACAAGAGATTAACAAAATAGATGTTCATGACGCATCTAAACACATGAATCACAACCATACGAGGATATCAAGAATTCACTACACACAAATCTTTAAAGCAATCAAACTACTAAGCTACATAGATAAATCCGTTAGAATCCCATGACAACGATTAGTTCATAATTGAACCTCTCGTCATCACGGAATCTAATGAAACCATGATAAAAACAAAGTATGAAAAGATACAAATAAAAAACTAAGTAATTGATATGTAATGGTATGCTAAATTACAATGGTAGGATGTGTTTATATAGGCTCTAGAAGTCTTGTCCACCAAGCAATTGCCTTTTTAGAGTTGGAATAGAAGATTGGAAATTTCCGTTCTTGAATGAGAATAGAATTGCAAATTCCATGTGTAGATCTGATTTTAGAATGTTCTAGCCGCCCAAAGCAATTACCATACTTATTAGAAGTAGGAATTATAGCAATTTCCTTGTCAAAGTTGAATTTCTGCAGTTCGGCACATAATACGTTTCTTAAACTGATTCTGTTTTTAAGGAAAATTCGTAGCTGACTTTTCTTCAATATTTCTGACCCGTTCCAGTTGTAAGTGGACATCTGGACCACTTTAGAATGATAGAGAATCTCGTTAGCTTCGCGTGGACTGTAAGATCGTCCAAAACGGACTTCTAGAACTCAAGATATGGCCAAAACAAAATCAGAAATTCTGGCAGATTTTTCACCAACACGCCGCAGCGCCTGAGGCGCCGTTTGGGCGCCTGAAGCGCCGGTGCAATCTGCATAAACACGGCTGGGGCGCCAATTGGGCTCCCGGCTTGGTCCCGATCTGCGAAAATTGATTTTTCTTCGATTTTTAAGCTTTTTCTTCCATTCCTTTTGCATGAACTTCCGTCTTTCATCCTTAATGACTTGTATACTTCTTGGTAGTTGACCTTAGCCTCCATTCTTCATTCCATATCATAAATCAACTCCAAATAACGACGGAAACTACACCTTTAATCGACATTTCTTCAACCCTGCACAATTAAGCAAAACACATCAAATTACCACAAACTTGAGGCCAAAGCAATCAATTTTAGCTGAATTAGAATGCTCTAAATGGATATAAAATCCATTTATCAATACAATATAAAAAAATTGTATTATTTTGTTCTTGAAAAATAAGGGAAATTTATTTAAATAAAATGTAAAAGATATTCTATTTTACCTGAAAAAGAAAATTATTTAGTTATTGAAAAATATAAAAGGTAATATGTTTAATCTGGAAAAGGAAATGGATTAATAAAAGAGAAATTTTAGTTAGATAAAATATAAAAGGATATTGTATTATTTTGTTCTTGAAAAATAGGAAAGATAATAAGTTTAACCTCAAGAAGGAAATTGATTAGTTAGTAAATTTGTAATTGAATAAAGGTAGAAAAGATAATATATTTAATCTCAAGAAGAAAATTGATTAATTAGTAGATCTATAATTGAGAAAGGGTAAATAAATAAATTCAATAGGTATCATACCGACCGATCGACCAACTGACCAACCAAACTTTTAATGTTTCGGCTTTTATATAATAGTATATATTGATTTTGATTTGTGAATAATTTTTTAAAAAAAAATTGAGAAGAAAGCATCATATATCGATCTTACTAAAATATAATATAAGATTCTGGGAGTGTGAGAGCTGCCTCAGTGGAAACGAGGCGTAGCGTTGATCCAAAGGGTCACGTGTTCGAACCTCACCCGCTCCCTATGCAAAGCCGTGTTGGAGAGACAGTGGAAATTTTGACCAAGACAGGGTGCAGTGTATCTTGCATATCGCAGGGAAGCCCAACCACTGGATCTTACCGTACACGTTTGACCAATATAAGATTCTGGTACTGGTAAGGTCTTTCTATTGACTTCACTATATTTTAATTGACGCAAGCGGACAAATTGTAATCGCAAAAATCAGCTCCATGGATAAACGAAAATGAATTTAAATCCACAGGTTCCTATAAAATGCGAAACATAGCATTTAAATTCTATGAATTTAAATCATAGCATCGTTGTTCAATGCACTCTTGGCTACCAGCGACGTGGCATCGAACCTTTGTGTTCCCAGTAAACATAAATAAACATCCGATAAATAAATAAAAGGGATATTCTCTTTGGTACACTCGTGGAATTGGCTTTTGCCAATGGTACCATCACATTTTTGGCTTCTATACATGGTACACCTGACATATTGTTTCTCTCTTAGTCATGCCCTTCTGTTAGACAACTGTTAATATTTCACGTGCACCACGTATAGAAGCCAAAAATGTGATGTTACCATTGGCAAAAGCCAATTCCACGAGTGTACTAAAGAGAATATCCTTTTATTTTTAATAGTCATTAACAGTGATTAAACGGTGTTTAACATTTTTTTAACGTTTTACTTAAAAAAGGGTATGACTAAGAAAGAAATAATATTTCAGGTGTACCACGTATCGAAGCCAAAAATGTGATGGTACCATTGGCAAAAGCCAATTCCACGAATGTACCAAAGAGAATATCCCTAAATAAAATTCATTGGTCTCAAGAATATTAATTAATCGAGATTCTAAGCTAAAGATCGAGACCTCGTACTCCTGTTTAAAATCTACCACACAGCTGAGTAGAGCATTTGACCCACATAAACCAGACCAATATATAATTCACAAGAACAAATAAATCCCTACTCGAAGAGAGAGAGAGAGAGAGAGAGATGCACACTGCCAACAATTGAGGTTGACGAATGATATGAGCCTATGAGCAGTTAGTAATGGGTGTATATATAAGAACAAGATTGAGCCCAAATGTGTGGGAGACGGCCCAATACAATACAAAACATTTTTGTCCATGCTGCAAAAATCTCCATAAGGGGCCTGTATTTTATAAGTTGGGCCCTTCTTCTTCCCGGCTGATTTATTTTCCCATCATGAAAATGTGATTTAATATATTTAAGTTTAATTCAAAAATGTGTAAAGTAGATTTAAAATATATTAATCAAAAGATTTAAAATGAAGAGATCAAAAAAAGAAAGAGACTAAGAGGTACGGAAATTTCTCTTTCTCTCTTTCTTTTTCTTTTTTATGTGTGTGCAATTTGTGTTTTGGGGAAATAAGACAGGGAATCCTTTTTCCTTATTTTGTCGATCAAGATGTCATTACATTTTAATATTTTTTTGTCAGGATTTTAATATTTTTATTAAACTGCCATTTTACAAAAAAAAATTGTCACAAGATAAATATATTATAATTTGCTGCAACTCGACATTAACGTATTATGGTGAGATTTAAAGATTTTTTGAATCTTTTTTTTTTTTAAACCGATTTGCAGAATCTTTTTTTTAAAGCTTGATTTACAGAATCATTGCACGATTAATAAACTATTACCATACATAATTTGGGCGGCCCGTTTGTTAAAAATGTTATTAACATCCCGTGAAGCGAAAAGAAAAAAGACAAGATCAATCTTCCCAAAATAAAAAAAAGAAAAGTTAATTGCTTAATTTGTTTGTAGACGTTGCGGCTGATTTCTTATGGATTCTTGTGCAAATCTGGTAATATTTGTTCTTCTAATATGAAGTCTTTTTGTTTTAGTACATCTAATAATGAAATCATAGAGTCGTTTTCTACTTAATTGTCCCTGTTTTTCAATGTACAATAAGGTGTACTAGGGAACGATTAATTATCTGATTTGATGCTATTGAATGCAGGGTTGTGTTCTAAGAGTGAATGCAAGCTGTGATGCATGTAGAAGGACGTTGCTGGAAATTCTAAGTTTCACCTGTGGTGCGTATGGTTTTGTAAATATGATTATAAATCGTTAGATGACTAGTATGATCGAAAAAAAAAGCCATTAAATAAATCTTACATTTAATTTAACATTATATGCAGACGCTCGCAACATATCAATAGATGCTCATACAGGATTAGCACATATCAGACAACGAGTGGACATAAATTTTGTTCTACATACGTTAGCTAAGTCCGGCCAATACGCAGAGCTGGTTCATGTTAGGGTTCCACATGATCCAAATCGTCGTCACCGCCCTCACCCTCACGTTGCTTTTGCTAATCCTTTCCTACCCCTAAGGTACGTTATATTTGTATCAATATGTATTTTTCATAATTTGTATGTGGTTAAAATGAAGAAGCAAAAATATTTGTTGATCATCATCAATATACTTTTATGTAATCCTCATAGGTTAGTGAATATATGTGATGTAATAGTACATGTCTATTCTCTGTTGATTCTTAGTGGGACTATGCCCATGTTTGTTTTCATTAGTACTAGTCTAGCTATTAGATACATAAACCTTTTAGTTTTCAAATGATACATCTAATTCTTTAATTGTGCAATCTCACTTGTATTCAAGAAATGCATTACCCCGCTGGTACCATAACGATAGAATTGGATTCTCTCATCACCATCACAGACTTGTTCAACACCAACACGGGATAAAGAGATGCGTCCACCACCACCACCACCACCACCACCATGGTAGACATTAAGAATGCCTTGATGTGCATTGGTTCATAGTAAGAGCTGGACAGCAGCGAAGATCTTCCGAAGTTTATGATTTCCATTGACTTATACCTAATTAGCTATTTGTCTCTTCAATTTAATAAGAACTAAATTAAACAATATTACATTAGTTTATGATTTATTTTTAGTTGAGGACTGTTTATTACTTGGATCAATCTTATGTTTGCATAGGTTCTTTATTGTTATCTGGGTTTTTTTCGTTCTTTTGGATTATAATTCAAGCTACTAAAGTAAATAAAGTTTGTCGTAGTTCTGATGTTTGTGATGTAGATTGTGGACTAGGGCAGAAAATCAGTGCAAACTTTCAGATCCTGTTTCTATGCTCACAGGATTAATCTTTCTTACATTTATATATTCATTTTGTCAATTCTGATAGCACTGCCATATTAGCTTGCAATCTTGCCATAATGCCATCTGGTGCGGGTTTTGTTATGCGATCCTGTTATTTATTGAGCTAGGTTCTGAGGATCAGTTCAGAAACTTGTTGGAGGCCATGAAAACAACATAGTAGATCATGTTTATGTATCGCTTTGGTATCTGCTTTTTTTTTTTATTCTTCATGTGATCGTGTTTAATTCGTCACCAGGTTGATTCTTGCCTTTGTTTATGATAGCTTCAAGGGTCTACTCTGCTCCCAAACCTCAAACACTTGTATCGGCACCGAGATAAATAAATCATAACGGAATTTCTATAATTTTATGATTATACTTACTTTAGAAAAAATAAAAAAAAATTGTAGGAATGAATTCAAAATTTTAACCAGGCAAAGAATAAATTCAGAGTAGTAAAGAGATGTAAATGAACTAAATCATCATTAAAAAGTTGAATTTGGTTCGAAACAATTGAACTGAGCTTAATCTCGAGTTATTCTAATTCATTATCGAACCGAGCTCGAACTTTAAGTTACTCGATTCATAAGATTTGCTAGTCTATTTGAATTTTCTTTTATCTTTTTATTTGTATATATTATACATATATTTTTTATATAAATAATAAATTATATTATAAATATATATTTAATTTTTATATTTAATCGAGTCGATTGTATTCGAGTTTGTATATATTGAACTTTCTACTAATCGAGTTTCGAATAAATCCTAATACTAACTTTTGTCAGTATAAGTATATTAATTTTAATCAACAAATCAGTTAAATTAAATACATAGTAACATAGATAATGTAGGCTACTATACATAGCTGATAAAATATTAAACTCGTAAAAAGTAAAAACACATAAAAGAGGTTATAACTAATTTTACATCACTTCTAACTTAATGGATATTATTCTGCTATTTGAATATATTAAAATCTTACGCTAGTCCAAACATGGTTGGTCACAATCAAATCCTAAAAACATCTCTAATCATTATAGATCCTTAGTTAAAATTGTGTCATGTTCATCCTATTGACCGTATTTATCGAATCTTTAGAGGTCTATAATAAAATTTTACATCATTAATTTTCACATCAAAATAATATATTTTATTTTTAACAACTTAAAATAATAATAACATATTATTTTTAAATTATGATCAATCATAATATCTTATAAATTCAACACATTTAACATAATCATATTTTATACTATTTTAATCAACATTATTGAAGATACTCTAATTTAGTGTCGAACATTAATAAACAACCTTAATCCCCTAAAAAACAACTTAATGACAAGATTAATTAAATTGTAAATAGAATCAGAAAGTAGATCCAATATTCAGAGCGATAAAGATCCTTAAAAAGTGAAAGAAAAAGGAAATTTTTATTTTTTTTCCCAATAAAGAAGCACCCCAAAATAACTTTAAAAGGGAATTTTTATAATTTAAAAAATTTTAATATAAAAAAGGCAATTTTAATTTTAATATTCAAAAGGAAAGGAAAAATGTTAGAAGCCGAAAGAGGCAATTTTAATTTTTTCCAATAAAGAAGCACCCCAAAATAACTTTAAAAGGTAATTTTTTATAGAGTAGTGCGACTGGTACCAAATTGGGTACCAAAATTTATTAACAAATGACATGACACTAATTACTTGGCATTTTGGGATGTTTTAATTGGATGACCTGACGGGTCCATTACAATTATAACCAATCAAAACAATGTCACGTCATTTTGTAACAATTTTTGGTACTCAATTTGGTACATCTATCATTTTTCTTTTTTATAATATAATTGGAATAGGGATTAGGGGTGCCCATAAACCGATTAACCCGACCCAACCCGCCCCTACTTTTAGCCGACCCAACCCGATATTATTTAAACCGAACATTGAATGAGTTAAATATTAAACAACCGAATTAAATGGGTTGGGTTAGGGTTTTGATAATTTTAACCCAATCCAACCCGACATATATTATGCACCAATGAGCCGTATTACTAATTTACTACTTGACTTAAAGTTAAGATTTTTTGGATATATTTTTACATGTTCCACACTAAAATTATGAATTAAAGATATTTAATACAATGATGTTCTACTTATGTGTAACGTAATTTAGTTTTGTAAAATGTAGTGTATTGTAATTTGCACATGTGGTGATCAATTGTATAATTACATACTAGATTAAGTTGTACATGACTTTAATTCTTGGACATTGAGTTGTTTTATCACTAACCAACAAATACAAATATGTGTTGCACTAACTTCTACTTTATATTCAACCCGATCAAGCCGAACCAACCCAACCCGACTTTAGTAAGATTTACGATGGGTTTGAATTTTTAAACCCGAACTAATTGGGTTGGGTTACTAAATTACTTGTAACCCACCTAACCCGACCCGCGGGCACCCTTAATAGGGATCGCTTGCTTTTATCGACTAGTTATAAATTATTCCCTTATATATAATAAGCAAGAGGGATCTTATCCATAATTTTGGATTGGTCACTATACTATTAAAATAATCTCAACCGTCGAATCTAATATTGTTAAAAATAGAAGATCAAGATTATATCATATTAAAAAAAAATTATAATCTAAAAAGGATATAATTAAAAAAGTTTGTATTAGAATTGAATTTTAAAAAAAATTATAATATTAAAAGTATATAACTAAAAAAGGATATAATTGAATTTTATTTTTTTATTAATATTAAAAAAAAGATCATCTTTACTATTTGGGCTCTATCTTGAGATATAGAAATCAGATTTGGATGATTTTACGTCCCACACGAAGCTCACAAAATTATCTTTAATTTAGTGATGATTTAATAATTATTATCGCAATGAAAACACTCAGAATCTCAAGGAAAATATAAGTACTGATTTTTACATTAATCCTAGTGTGGAAGACCTACATTTGATAATCCTATTCAATGTAGAAAATCAAATTATATGATTTAAATCATTGGCATACACATTTTCATATTTCAATATAAATGCACTTTTTAGTTTACATGTTAAAAAATAAATATTATTTTATGCTAAATTCATCATTTTTCATCTATTTATTTTATGACCTAACGGTTCTTATTTATTTTGTTGTACTAAAAACCAAACTATCGACTACCAATGGTTTGGACAAAATCACTCTTACACTTATTATTTAAACTATATTTGGTTGTTAGTAGAACTATCTCCAAATAATAAGAAGGATATTTTGATAATCAAAACGAAATATAAGTAGATTTAATAAATCAAACAGAATTTTTCACGTAAAAAATCGTCAATTTCTTCTATTTTTTGTTTCTGCGTAGTTTTAATTGGAAAATAATTATTAAATCATCACTAAATTAAAGATTATTTTGTTAATTTGATGCAGGTTGTAAAATCGTCCAAATCAAATTTTAATAATTCAAAATAGAGCACGAATATTAAATTGAACGTGTAAAATTATATATATATGTATATCAATTTTTTAACAACAATTTAATATGTAAATTAATAATATATAAATATTAAAAAAGTTATATAATTATAAATACTAGAAAATGAGTCGTGCGTGACACGAGTTATAAGCTAGTAGAATCATAAAATAGATAAAATATTTTGAGCGACAAAGATCCTTAAAAAAAAGAGAGGTAAAGAAGGTAATCTACTATATATATATATAATAGCACAACATGTCACATTTTATTCAATGTAGTTTACGTTTATGCCCCTTATAATGATATTTATTCAATGTAATTTACGTTTATGCCCCTTATAATGATATGTTATGAAAAAATTTAGAATACTAGGGATTGCTGAGGATCGAAACCATGACATATCAATTCTGATTAATTCTAATGTCATTAAGTTGTCCACTATAACCATTGAGCTACACATGTATTTGGTTAATTAGTAGAATTCTTCATTAATATCCATCAATGTTTTTTTCATTAATTTGATTTTATTCCTTGTAAAATTACTATTATAGTCCTTGATCGTATAATTAATATACATCATTTAATAATCTTATATTCAATATGTCTATTTAATATCTACTTAAATATTACGTAATTAATTACAGCAAACTAATAATAGCCATTATTTTTCGCAATTAATAATTTATATTTGTGCATATTTATATTCGGAATTAATAATTTATATTCGTGCATATATTTATATTCGTCAGTAATCAGATTTAAATTCTCAGTTTTAAATAAAGTGAATTTAAATTCATAGTTGAAAATATAGATGACTGTCTTAATAGATATTATAAATGTTAGACATATCATGTTGAAAATGAAGCCGTTAAAAATGAAGTCCTCGAGAAGAGAGTTTGCTAAGCTATATTTAGACAACATCGCTACAAATTGAAAGGTGTTCATGACCACAAAGTTGAATTATTAAAAGCCAAAAAATAGCAATATTCCATATTTTATTTAATATCATTTCACATTTATGCCTTCCAATTTCCTATGATTTTACTCTAAAACCACCTAAAGTCAGATGTTATGAAATCGTTAGTTAATCTTCACATTGTCCAGAATCAAAACTGTGACATCTCACATCGATTAGATTAAGAGTATTCGGGTCCTTTATAGAGACAAGTTTACAACTAATGTGTACTAACTTGCTAGCATTTTTGGACCGACCTGTGGTGGGTTGTTGAGTCCGGTATACATTCGTTTGTGGGCTTGGATGTTATAAATGGTATCAGAGCTCTGCCCGGCCGGAAGTGCAGAGGCACTGCCCGGGTTTAGTTAGTTTGTGTGTGGGCTCGGCGAGGACGTCGACCCTATAAGAGAGGGTGTTTGTAACATCCCACATCGATTAGATTAAGAGTATTCGAGTCCTTTATAGAGACAAGTTTACAACTAATGTGTACCAACTTGCTAGTATTTTTGGACTGACCTGTGGTGCGTTGTTGGGTCCGGTATGCATTCGGTTGTGGGCTTGGATGTTATAAATTTGCTAAGCTATATTTAGACAACATCGATACAAATTGAAAGGTGTTCACGACCACAAAGTTGAATTATTAAAAGCCAAAATATCGCAATATTCCAGATTTTATTTAATATCATTTCACATTTATGTCTTCCAATTTCCTATGATTTTACTCTAAAACCCCCTAAAGTCAGATGTTATGAAATCGTTAGTTAATCTTCACATTGTCCAGAATCAAACTGTTTCTAAATATAATGAATTTAAATTTATAACTAAAATCATTGAACTAGATAACTAATTGATTGGATATTAGAATTTTTGGACGCAACATGTTACAAAGTGAGCGCACTTGAAAAAAGAGTAAGTTAATCTGTATTTAACCAACATTGCAACAAATTGAATAATATTCATGATCACAATTATTAAAATTCAAAATCTCCAATAAAACTAGAATATCCCCGTGCCTTGCACGGGAAATGAAGCTAGTTATGTATAAAGAGTGGACTGGTTATATTTTTTCTCCAGTAAGGGGCATTCAATATCGATATTCTTAATTGTCTATCCAATTTTTTTTTTTTTGCTAAAATTTGTCTATCCAATTTTGATTGTACCAATATCGATATTGTTAATTGTCTATGTAATTTTAATTATATTTGTAGATGTCGTATAACTTTTGATTAATGAATTGATTTTTTTTTGTTTCAAAAAAAAAAGGAAAAGGAAAAATGTTAGAAGCCAAAAAAGGCAATTTTAATTTTTCCCCAATAAAGAAGCACCCCAAAATAACTTTAAAAGGGAATTTTTTATAATATACTGTAATTGGAATAGGGGGTCGCTTGCTTTTATCCTACTAGCTTAAATCCCGTGCGATGCACGGATTTTTTTATTTTAATATTATATAAATTTTTTCATTTATTTAAATTAACTTTTTAAAAGATGAATTTTGGAGGCTTACATTATTATATCAGATGATTTGATAATAATTATACAGATGTTATCCGTGATATTTCTAGAAATGGAAGGATTTTAGTTAGAAAATATAGAAAAGATGATAGGTTTTAGTTGAAAAAGGTAATGAATTAATTATTGGTAATTATAAAATTATTATTTTTATTAAATAGAATGCATGTGATATGATTAGAAAAAGATAGGATTTAGTTAGTGAAAATTAAAAAGGAAACATGTTATAGGTAAAAAATATAATTGATTAGTTTATAGCAATTATAATTTAATTACCTTATTTACTAAATACAATTGTACGAAATATTTTTAGAAAAGGTGAAATTAATATTGTCCGTGATATATATATCTATTAAAAGAAGGATTTTAGTTAAAAAAAATATAGGAAAGATGATACGTTTTAGTTGAAAAAGGTAATCGGTTAATTATTAATATTAAAATATTATTAGTTTATTTTATTAAATAAAACCTCCCTTGATATAATTGGAAAAAGAGAGATTTTAGTTAGAGAAAATAGAAAGGTAACGTGAAAATTAAAAAAATGACATGATTTATGTGAAAAAGGTAATTGATTAGCTTATATAATTATAATTTAATTATGTCATTTTACTAAATAAAATTGCTCATAGTTTTTAGAAAATGAGAAATTAATGTTGTTCGTGATATTTCTAGAAAAAAAGGGATTTTAATTAGAAAAAATAGAAAAGATGATACATTTTAGCTGAAAAGGTAATCGGTTAATTATTAGTATTATTATTTTATTATTTTATTTTATTAAATAGAAACATCTGTGATATAATTGGAAAAAGAGAGATTTTAGTAAGAGAAAAGAAAAAAGGTACCGTGTTTTGGTTGAAAAATGTAACCGTTCATGATATAATTGGAAAAAGAGAGATGTTAATTAGAGAAAAAAGAAAAGGTAACGTGTTTTGGGTGAAAAAGGTAATTGATTGGTTAATAATAATTATAATATAATTACGTTATTTTATTAAACAAAACTGCTCGTACTATTTTTAAAAAAAGAGATATTTTAGTTAAATAAAATGTGAAAGATATTCTATTTTACTTGAAAAAGAAAATTGTTTAGTTATTGAAAAATATAAAAGGTAATATGTTTAACTTGAAAAAGGAAATTAATTAATAAATGAGAAATTTTAGTTAGATAAAATATAAAGGGATATTATATTTTATTATAAAAAGAAAATTATTTAGTTTTTGAAAAATAGAAAAGATAATATGTTTAACCTCAAGAAGGTAATTTATTAGTTAGTAGAAAAGGTAATATGTCTAACCTGAAAAAGGAAATTGATTAATAAAGAAGAAATTTTAGTTAAATAAAATATAAAAGGATATTGTATTTTAGGAAATTAGTTAGTTAGATAAAATATAAATGGATAAAAATGAAATTATTTAGTTTTTGAAAAAGAGAAAAGATAATATGTTTAACCTTAAAATGAAAATTGATTAGTTAGTAGAAAAGGTAACATGTCTAACCTGAAAAAGGAAATTGATTAATAAAGTAGAAATTTTAGTTAGATAAAATATAAAAGGATATTATATTTTAGGAAATTAGTTAGTTCTTGAAAAATAGAAAAGATAATATGTTTAAACTCAAGAAGGAAATTGATTAGTTAGTTTATCTGTAATTATTTATTAGTTAGTAGAAAAGGTAATATGTCTAACCTCAAAAAGGAAATTGATTAATAAAAGAGAAATTTTAGTTAGATAAAATATAAAAGGATATTGTATTTTAGGAAATTAGTTAGTTAGATAAAATATAAAGGGATATTATATTTTATCATAAAAAGAAAATTATTTAGTTTTTGAAAAAGAGAAAAGATAATATGTTTAACCTTAATTGATTAGTTAGAAATTGATTAGTTAGTAGAAAAGGTAATATGTCTAACCTGAAAAAGGTAATTGATTAATAAAGTAGAAATTTTAGTTAGATAAAATATAAAAGGATATTTTATTTTAGGAAATTAGTTAGTTCTTGAAAAATAAAAAAGATAATATGTTTAAACTCAATAAGGAAATTGATTAGTTAGCCTATCTGTAATTAAGTAAGGGTAAATAAGTAAAATCAACAGTACCGACCGACCGACCGACCGACCGACCAAACTTTTAATGTTTCAGAATTTATATAATAGTATAGATTGCCCACCTTCCAATATTTTATTATTTTAATTTTTTAAAAAAAGTGAATAAATAAATAATAAATATGGTCGTCAATCAGCTTATATAAGGAGATTATTTTGCTCAAAATTTGTCAACGTCAAAGAGCAAAATAAGGGATATATTTACATAAATTATAGCATGCAACTTAGCTTGACAAATAAAAAGATTGATGCAATCTAAAAGAAAATAAGCAAAAAATTACCTAACACTAAAAGAAAAATGGGTATGAGGTCCTCAGGGATTTCTCTTGAGGTTATAATACAAATAGTCTATAAATTAAGTGACCCCCAAGGGCATTTTTGTAAATTTTAATTTTTTCTCAATAAATTTGCATAAACATCCTTAAATTTGTATTGAAAAGTTTTTAACCTCAGTCACATGAATCCCTTTTAACATAATTCATGCAAGTTGCAACTCGATTGCTATAAATTGTGACACCTTCTCCAATCGAACCAAACTCTCTCCCAAGGAAAATAAAAAGGTTTCGCGCTGATCTTGAATTTTTGATGATAAAATAATTGTATCTGATAAGTACTTGTTATTTATATAAAAAAAGTAAAGAAAAGAATACATAATTTGTTTACATAATGTTACATTACATGCAGACACTTGCTACGTATCAGTAACTTTGGAAACAGGATTTACCAAATTGGGTATAAAAAATTATTACCAAATGACACGACATTGTTTTGATTGGTTATAACTTATAATTGTAATGGGTCCGCCAGGGCCATCCAATTAAAACATCCTAAAATGCCAAATAATTAGTGCTATGTCATTTGCTAACAAATTTTGGTACCCAATTTGGTACCTCTAGCACTTTCCTTTACACATATAGCAGAATCAGTGGACATAAACTTGGTGCTGCATAGTGCTGCATACTTTAGCTAAATCAGGATACAAAGCGGAGCTAGTTGATATTTTTGCTAGAGGGGAATATTACCCAACGCAGGTAGTTGATACTTTCGATAAAACGGGATACCTAACTGAGGAAGTTGATTGGACAAAACCTTTGTTTGATCGTCGTAGTATGGATGAGAGGAAACTACATGATCCATATGCCCGTCTCTTTTCTTATGCTAGTTCTTTTGATTCAAGGTACGTTATATCAGTTCAATATGGATTGATGAATCTATTAAGCTTGCAACCAAGATATCAGAATTGTACTAAGCTTACGTTATGCTTATGCATATCCTTTACTTATTCCTCCATTTGTATTGGCTGGCTGCTGCTTCAGTCAGTACCGTTAATTTTAAAAGTTGAAGTTTGTATGTATTAATCTTGTTATATGTAGTACTTAGTTTGCATTCTCATTCTGCGTCCTGACTGATACCATGATAGTATCATGAAATGTCTTTCTAAAACTTGTAGTATCAAAGTGCATCAATAGAAAATAATGGTTGCATGTATTTAAAGTCGTGTTATGATATATCATCATGGAATATTTTTTTCTATTAGTAGCTAGCATGGCCTATTTATTTCTCTAAATGTGCATTTTCATTTGTATGCAAGATATGGATATGATTTGAATGCAAGCTATGGATTTGAATTGGCTGGTAGCTACCACGACACTCGAATGGGATGCACCCACCACCATCACTGCCATGGTAGAAATGAATGTGCCCTTCCCTTCCAGCACGGTATAAACCACTGCCACCCTGCCACCACCAACATGGTATAAGTCACTGCCATCACAACAGTCGAATCAGATGCAATTACCACCATCACGACCATTGTACAAATGGATGTGTCCTTCACCACCAACACAATATAAACCACTGCCACCGACTACTACCATTACCATCCTGCCACCGTGACATTTGAATCGGATGCACCCACCACCATCACGTGTAACACCCTCACTATCCATCATTATAAATATATACTTTCTATAATAAAATATACATTGATACAGGGGAAATTTAGAAAATTTTGGCATGAAGTATTCATAAATCGGACTATCCACCTGTAATTCAACCTAAACCAAATTCTCATAAACAATTACAAATAAAACTTAATACACCAACGATTCCTCATAGAGGATCGTTTCCAGGTTATGGTATGAAACAAGAATCTAAACTATACAAATTATTATAATTTCTCCTACTATTCTGAGTTCAATAACTGTACCGTCTAATCTGTAGCTTAACTCCAATCCGTGCTTACCCGCTCTAGCTTCGAGATCTATCCTGTAAAGACTGCCTCATTGCTCTCATATGACTCGTATGATGTGGACATCCACCCTTATTCCTAACTGAAAGATTAGGGAAAATGAAGCAAGAGTGAGCCAAAGAATGCTCAGCAAGTGAACAGTATAGTGAAACAATAATACTACAATGATTCATTGGTGAACATATCACTGACCAACTTATCTCAAAGGAATAATTCACCATTACAGAAGCTCAAGAACTTTAAAGGATATAACACTTTATTTAATTCAGGAAATGGAATAGAATTGGACTATTTTGCATTTTATTAATAAAAACAATAAGGTTAGGCTGCTGATCAGTCACACACTAACCCCGGACAAACGCACACAGCAATGTCCTTTAATGGATCCACGGCACACATTGGCCTTAATAATTTCTGACCACGAATCTGGTCCGACCCTTACGGTCCACATTTAAAAAAAACTAACAGTCCAATCCTATAACTAGACATCAGGTGTCGGAACAATCGACCACCTCAACTGCCAAACACCCTGGACATTTTTGTTCTAGGCCAACATCTCAAATTTCACAAAATAAAGTAAGGTCGGGTAAATTTCTGACCTAGATATCGACAAGTTCGATATAGAGAAGGGTATTATTCTATAATATATCAATGGAACAGGGACAACAAATTCAGCACTATTGATTGGGACATGATAAACAACTATTCATATTTATTGAAAATTAAAGAGCAATAATATCAACGACAAATTGAATTAATATACTAATCCAGTGACGAAAAGCATGGTTCACTTGAGTGAAATGATTTACTTGCAACATGAGTAACAACAATTGTAATTATAAGATAAAGCAAGGATATAGTCAAGTGCTAGGCATTTAATAAAATTTACCAACACATTGTCAAGTTGAATTAACATAAGTGAATTAAGTAGTTTAAAAATGATCATTTGTAAAATAACTCCAAGATAATTAAATTGTAGGTTAGTTTGAAAAAAAAACATCCCCTAAAGAGGGTCCATAGGTGAAAATATGTCATAATCAGGGTCCGTGTTAAAAGATTTTTTTTTTATAAGATTTTAAATCTTCGATTTCCTCTTTTTACAACGTCCCTTAAACATTTTCGAAGAAAATAAAATAAAATAAAATAAATGGTACTCTCTTGAGGAATCCAATAATATACCGTGTTTCAAAACATTATTGAAAAAAAAAGTATTTGTACGACCGTTCGAAGATTTGCAGTTGAGCTAATGGTGGAAATATAAACATTTGCACGTCATTTGAAGAAGGAAGTCACTTTGTAAACATAATTTGATCGACACGTTTGATATATAAATAGCACGGAATTGCATCACTTGAACAATAAGTGAGGAGCGATAACACTTGCCTCGATACACAAAGTTCTCGATCCTACAACATCGATCCGTGATTCAACTTCACATCAATCTATTCTTCTCTTCACGTTGACCCCTTACTCGGCCCTACTTCCATCTTTCCTTCCTAATTCGCCAATTCACTACAATTCGTGATTCCATTTACTCGTGCACTGTTCTTGGCCGGGTCTCCTACTCGTACCTATACCAATGTAAAGTACTACTTTAGTGCCAAAACCAACCAAAACTTTACTGATTGCTCTATTACACCGATACGCGTCCTATACCGCTTTATACATATACATACCGAGTAACGCCATGAAGTACTTAAATCAATCCAATATAAAATTCTTAATTCACTATAATTTCGAGTAAAATCTGAAAGTATGCACCTAGAGGGGGGTGAATAGGTGTATTAGGTTAACTATAGTCTATTTTTATTTTTACAGAAATTCTTCCAGAAATATATCAGCTTGCTGAAATGATTATAGCAGAATGTTTCAGCTTGCTAATATTAACTAATGCAGTGCAAAAATAAACCAACAGAATAGAAGAACTTGACACATGAGATTTTAGTTAGGTTCAACCCCTAATCTCTGTGGTCTACGTCCTAGTCCCTTACCAAACACGGCAAGAGAATATATTATTAATCACTATAAACCCGATTACAAGATTCAATAATATATCTCCCTTTTTCCCTGGCTACTGTCAAAATGGCTTGCTGAAACCCCGTTTCTAAACCTGCTCTCTAAGAACTATACCACTCCCTGTAGTACAAACTTTTCTAGCTTCGTGTTTACCAAACCCTTGTTCCACAAGCCACTGCCCAACAACTATGCCTTTACAATAAGTACAATACAGATTTGAAGGATTGAAATTACAACTCAAAGATATAGACCCTTATATATATATATATATATATATATATATATATATATATATATATATATATAAACGTGTAATATATCTTTAGAGCCTGTGTGTGTGTTGTTTGTGAATATGGCAATGTTAAACAACTGTTTTGAGGTGACTGAAGGTATAAACGATTTGATGAATATTCAAGCTTGTGTATGTAAGTTTCAGTAGTGTTTTCGTTTATACAAGAGAAGTATAAATACTAGCAAGGTCCAACGTTCGGATTTGTTCAAGAAGGAGCCGTTGGTTGTTTCTTCAGATTTGATGAATGAAGAGCGTGGTTAGAAGATTCTCATACAAGGAAATCTGAGTTTGGTGATGAGATCGTGGTAGTATGTTTCAAGAATGATTCTCATGCAAAGAAGTCTAAGTTGGGTGCTGAGATCGTGGTAATATGTTTCAAGAATGATTCTCATGCAAAGAAGTCTAAGTTGGGTGCTGAGATCGTGGTAGTATGTTTCAAGAATGATTCTCATGCAAAGAAGTCTAAGTTGGTGTGCTTGGATGGAGACATGTCATATAACATTGTTTAGTGTATCCCCATGCTTGAGTGTTTTGTTTGTGATATTTCTGAGCTCTTTAGTATATATAATACACGTAATATATATATATATATATATAAGAGTCCTTACATTTAAATCTAAATATCAGCTCTCTGTATTTCTGGACTTGTTCTTGACAGTTTCTGTATTCCCAGAAACGGCTTGCTGAATGTCCTAACATCTTGCTGAAGGATGAAATCAGCTTGCTGATTTCGTATGATTCCTGTGTAAATATTTCCTGAAACGGCTTGCTGAATGTCCTGTTACAGCATGTTAGTATAGCAAAATATATGTAGTTAATTAACCATCAAAATCAAGTGGGCTATCAATCTCCCCCTTTTTGATGATTACCAACATATATTTTTGGGAGGGAATTTCTCCCCCTCAACATATGCTTCCCTGTAAAGATATTATAAATAAGAGAGAATAGATTTCTTTTTCTCCCCCTAAGTTCATGCATATAGACATGGCATGGCATTTTTGAGCAATATACTTAACTTAACTTATCCCCAAATGTTTTCTCCCCCTTAATCATTAAAAAGGAGTAAATAGAAGCAGAGTTCATTAGATTATGTCATCCCTTGACTGAGCAGTAGCATCAACTTCATTACCATCTTAGCATATTCATGTAACATTTTAGCATATTGAAAACAAAGGTGAACATATAATCACAGTGGTAGAATACAGCAAATGAATAATAGGTTGATATTATGCATTTAACTGGAGGGCATGAAACATATTTAAATCATGATAACAAAAATCGATGTTACCCATCTCAGCTTGCCGTTTTCCAATTCTGCTTGCTGATTCCCAATTTATCTTGTTGTTTCCACTACACACATGCCTAATTCTCTTCTTAGAACAGTAAATCTTTCTTTTGAAAGAGGCTTAGTGAGTATATCAGTGAGCTGATATTCGGTTGGCACGAAGATAAGTTCAACATTTCCTTTAGCAACATTATCTCTTAGAAAATGATGACGGACATCGATGTGCTTTGTTCTCGAGTGATTTACTGGATTCTTTGATATGTTGATTGCACTTGTACTATCACAACAAATTGGAGTTTTGCCACATTTGATTCCATAATCTCTTAATGTTTGCCTCATCCAAAGTAGTTGAGTGCAACAACTACCCGCAGCAAAATATTCTCCTTCTGGAGTAGAGAGAGCAACAGAGGTTTGCTTCTTGCTTTGCCAAGAGACTAAGCTTTATCCTAAAAATGTTGCAACACCACTTGTGCTTTTACGATCAGTTTGACTACCTGCATAATCTGCATCACTATATCCCACAAGATCAAATGTATTTATAATAGGATAAAATAATCCAAGATTTTGAGTACCACTCAAATATTTGAATATTCGTTTAATAGCATTTAAGGGAGATTCTTTGGGATTAGCTTGAAAACGAGCACAAACACATACACTATACATGATATCAGGTCTAGATGCAGTAAGATATAGTAAACTACCAATCATACCTCTATATTTTCGAATATCAACACTAATACCTGTTTCGTCAGAATTCAGCTTGCTGATTGGAGTCATTGGTGTTGATTTTGACTTTAAGTTCTCAAAACCAAATTTAGTGAGTAGATTCTTGACATATTTGGTTTGATGAACATATATTCCAGCTGAGGTTTGTTTAATTTGAAGACCCAAGAAGTAATTTAACTCACCCATCATGCTCATGTCAAATTCATTATGCATGCATTTCGAAAACCACTTGCACATAGAATTATTAGTTGATCTAAAGATAATGTCATCTACATAGATTTGAATAACTAATAAATCTTTACCTTTATGCATGGTAAACAAAGTAGGATCAATATTACCTCGAGTGAAGCCATGTTCGATTAAGAATTCACTTAATCTTTCATACCATGATCTAGGAGCTTGTCGTAGTCTATACAAGGCCTTTTTCAGCTTGTAAACATGGTTTGGAAACTCCTGACTTTCAAATCCAGGAGGTTGTTTGACGTATACTTCCTCTTTCAGCACGCCGTTTAGGAATGCGCTTTTAACGTCCATTTGATAAAGCTTTATCTTCTTGAAGAATGCAAATGATAACAACATTCTGATTGATTCCAACCTTGCTACAGGAGCATAGGTTTCATCGAAGTCGATCCCTTCTTGTTGATTGTAACCTTGAGCTACAAGTCTTGCCTCATTTCGAATGATTGTACCAAATTCATCAACTTTGTTCTTGAAGACCCATTTAGTGCCAATGATTGATACATCCTTTGGTGGTTCTACAAGTTCCCACACATCACATCTTTCAAATTGATTGAGTTCTTCTTGCATTTCCACAATCCAATTCTCATCTTGAAGTGCTTCGGTTATGTTCTTTGGCTCTTCTTGAGCTACAAAAGCCGCATATCCACATATATTTGCTTGAGCCCTTCTTGTCTTGATTCCATCAGTTTTGTTGCCAATGATTAGCTCTGGAGGATGATCCTTGACTGTTCTTGGTGCTTTAGGCAATGAATGTGGTACTATCTCTTCATATTCTTGCATTTCTTTATCTGCAGTAGAGATTTCAGCTTGCTGTTTTTCAACTTCAGCTTGCTGATTTGCAGTCTGTTGAGTTTCTGGAGATATCAGCTTGTCATTATCTCTTGTTCCTGCAAAATCTTCCTAATTTTCTGGTAGATCAAGCTTAGATTCTTGAAATGAAACATCAATAGATTCTTCAACAGTTAATTTAGATAAATTATAGACTCTATAAGCTCTACTAGTTAATGAATAACCAAGAAATATTGCCTCGTAGGATTTAGCATCGAATTTACCATCCTTGTCGATTGTTTTAAGTATAAAACACCTTGATCCAAAGACCTTGAAGTAGCCAATGTTTGGAGTTTTATTCCTTAACAGTTCGTATGGAGTCTTGTTGAGAATAGACCTTATCAAGACTCTATTGAGAATATAGCTTGCTGAATTTACTGCTTCTGCCTAGAAACTTCTTGGTAGCTTGCTCTCTTGCAATAAAGTTCTTGCTGTTTCTTGCAGAGATCGATTCTTTCTTTCAACTACTCCATTTTGTTGAGGAGTTCTTGGAGCTGAGAATTCATGAGTGATACCTCTTTCTTCACAATACGAAACAAACTCCTTTTGGAATTCTCCACCTCGATCACTTCTTATTCTTATAAGATTTGTATTGAGCTTTTTCTCAAGACGTTTTATCAAAGACTCAAATTCTCTGAAAGCACAATCTTTAGTTTGCAGAAATAAAGTCCATGTATATCTAGAATAGTCATCTACTATAACAAAACAATATTGTTTACCTCCCAAACTTTTGTATGCTTCCGGACCAAATAAATCTAAATGCAAAAGTTCTAGGGGTTTAGAAGTTGATACCATAGTTTTTGACTTATGTGGAGTTCTAATTTGCTTGCCTAGTTGACATGCTCCACAAGTTTCCATCTTGACATACTTGATTTTTGGCAATCCTCTAACAAGCTTTTGTGAAGACAGCTTGCTGATTTGTTCCATGTTAACATGACCAAGCCTTCTATGCCAAATCTCGGGGGTTGAGTCCATTACAGCTAAACAGCATGCTGTTTTCTGCGTATCAAAGTCTAATATATATATATATATATATATATATATATATATATATATATATATATATATATATATATTTCCTTCCCTTCTAGCAACTAGGGGGACTTTGTTAGTGCTAATAGTAACAATACATTTATCAAGACTAAACTTAACAAAATGACAATCATCATACAACTGACTAATACTTAGCAAGTTATATGAAAGACCTTGAACATATTGTACTTTATCGATTGAAATATAATCGTTACCAATTGAGCCTTTGCCAAGAATCTGAAGGGTTTTGCTATTTCCAATTGTTACTCTCCCTCCCTTTTTCAACTTGAGACTTTTGAATAGAGTTTTATCTCCACTCATGTGACTAGTGCAACCACTATCCAAGACCCATTGCCTAGCTTTCAACTTAGTGGCAAGACACATCTACAAAAACAAACATAAAAACATCTCATCCTTTTGGTACCCATGTTATGTTGGGTCCAACATGGTTAGCATCAGGAATAAATGAAACATTCAAGTCAGTTTTCTTGATCCACATTTGGATCACTTTCGATGTTGTTTTTCTGGTTGCTTGAGTTCTGCCAGAGTGATATCGGGAAGCTGATTCTGTTTTGCGGTACTTTGGTAGGTGTCCCTTCTTTCCACATTTTGGGCGGATTTTCCAAGGCATGGCATATTCATATGGAACTCCATCTTTGCCTTCGTATTTCAACTTCTTTTTCTTTTGTGTTGAATTAAATCCAAGTCCTTCTTTACTCAAAGATGATCTTGTTTGCTTCATAATTGTTTTTAGGATTTCTTCGCCTTGGACAAATTTTCCCATTCCTTCTTGACACTTCTTTAATTCATCTTCTAGTTCAAGTATCTTCTTAGATTGTTGTGTCTGCTTTGTCTCTTCTTCTTTGGGGATTGATTGTCTTTGTAGTGACTCAATGTGTAAATCTTTTGCTATGAGTTTAGCATTCAGCACGCTGAATTCTTTCATCATGGTGTCATTTCTCTTCAGCAATACTTTGTTGAGCCCTTCGACTTGAGCAAGCTTAGCTCTTAGATTAGCAACTTCATTATGATCCTTAACGTGATCTTCTTCATTCGTTAAGTCAGAAACGATCTCTCTTAGGTAGCCAATCTTCTTTTTCAGTTTACTGATTTCTTCTTTTAGTTCCACGGTATCATCCATAGAATTGCTACTTGTATCCTGCATGGTTAGGCTATCTACTGCATATTCTATAGGAGAATCAAACGAAGAGTTAGAAGAGTTTACCTCACTGTTATTGTCATCCAAGATTGAGGGATCATTTTTGGTTTGAGCTTTCTCGTTGCTTTCTTCATCAAAACCTATGAGAGCAAGATTCACTATCTCATCATCGTCGTTGGATTCCTCATCATCACTCCATGTTAGGAATGCTTTCCCTTTCTTCCTGTTTTTGAAGTCATCTGGCTGTTTTGCTTTATTTTTGAGTTTGAAGCAATCTCTTTTAAAGTGGCCTTTCTTTCCGCATTTAAAACAGCCTTCATCATTTGTTTCCTTCTTAGGTTCTGAATACATGCCTCTCTTCTTGAGGTTTCTCTTTTGAATTATTTTCTGGAGTTTTCTTGTGAGAAGTGCAATTTCTTCATCAGAATCTGAATCTTCTTCATCTTCCAGCTTGCTGTTATTTTCCAGCTTGCTGTTATCCGAATGTAAGGATAGATTCTTCACTTTGGCTGCAGAAACTTGAGTCATCCTTGATGTGCTAGCCCTAATTTTTGACTCAAACTGCTCTAACTCAGAGAATAAAGCCAAGCTGTCCATAGTGTCAATTTGGGGAGAAGATTCCAACGCCGTGACTTTAGGGGCGAAGCTCCATGGGACGGATCCTAAGATGATCATATTGATTTCTTCTTGAGGTATCCTTTTGCCAAGCACTTGAAGACTGTTTAAGGTTGTTTGAAACCTAGCTTGAGCTTCTTTAATGGTTTCATTTTCATTGATAGTGAAACCGTTTAGTTCTCTTACTAGAGTACCAAGCTTCACTTTCTTCACTCCCTTAGAACCTTCATGATACGATTCGAGGGTGTCCCACATTTTTTTAGCTGTTTTGCATGATGAAACTTTGTCACTTTCAGCTGGACTAAGACCATTTAAGATAGCATTCTTTGCACGGTTGTTGTAGCTTATTTTCTTCAATTCTGCATCGGTGAGAATATCAATATCCTTTGTAATGCCTTTGTCATCTCTGAAGACGTAAGGTCCTCTGCTTACAACTCTCTATTCCAGTGGTTCTCTGGCCAAATGATTATCCATTCGACTTTTCCACCAGTTGTAGTTTTCAGTACCTAGAAGAAGTGGTGCCCTGGAGTCTGAGTTTCCGAGCGGATAATTGTCAGCCATTTAGATCGATACTTTTCCTGTTACAGAAATGATTAGTATAGCAAGGCTCTGATACCAAATGAAAGTATGCACCTAGAGGGGGGTGAATAGGTGTATTAGGTTAACTATAGTCTATTTTTATTTATACAGAAATTCTTCCAGAAATATATCAGCTTGCTGAAATGATTATAGCAGAATGTTTCAGCTTGCTGATATTAACTAATGCAGTGCAGAAATAAACCAACAGAATAGAAGAACTTGACACACAAGATTTTAGATAGGTTCGACCCCTAATCTCTATGGTCTACGTCCTAGTCCCTTACCAAACACGGCAAGAGAATATATTATTAATCACTATAAACCCGATTACAAGATTCAATAATATATCTCCCTTTTTCCCTAGCTACTGTCAAAATGGCTTGCTGAAACCCCGTTTCTAAACCTGCTCTCTAAGAACTATACCACTCCCTGTAGTACAAACTTTTCTAGCTTCGTGTTTACCAAACCCTTGTTCCACAAGCCACTGCCCAGCAACTATGCCTTTACAATAAGTACAATACAGATTTGAAGGATTGAAATTACAACTCAAAGATATAGACCCTTATATATATATATATATATATATATATATATATATAAACGTGTAATATATCTTTAGAGCTTGTGTGTGTGTTGTTTGTGAATATGGCAATGTTAAACAACTGTTTTGAGGTGACTGAAGGTATAAACGATTTGATGAATATTCAAGCTTGTGTATGTAAGTTTCAGTAGTGTTTTCGTTTATACAAGAGAAGTATAAATACTAGCAAGGTCCAACGTTCGGATTTGTTCAAGAAGGAGCCGTTGGTTGTTTCTTCAGATTTGATGAATGAAGAGCGTGGTTAGAAGATTGTCATACAAGGAAATCTGAGTTTGGTGATGAGATCGTGGTACATATGTTTCAAGAATGATTCTCATGCAAAGAAGTCTAAGTTGGGTGCTGAGATCGTGGTAATATGTTTCAAGAATGATTCTCATGCAAAGAAGTCTAAGTTGGGTGCTGAGATCGTGGTAGTATGTTTCAAGAATGATTCTCATGCAAAGAAGTCTAAGTTGGTGTGCTTGGATGGAGACATGTCATATAACATTGTTTAGTGTATCCCCATGCTTGAGTGTTTTGTTTGTGATATTTCTGAGCTCTTTAGTATATATAATACACGTAATATATATATATAAGAGTCCTTACATTTAAATCTAAATAGCAGCTCTCTGTATTTCTGGACTTGTTCTTGACAGTTTCTGTATTCCCAGAAACGGCTTGCTGAATGTCCTAACATCTTGCTGAAGGATGAAATCAGCTTGCCGATTTCGTATGGTTCCTGTGTAAATATTTCCTGAAACGGCTTGTTGAATGTCCTGTTACAGCATGTTAGTATAGCAAAATATATGTAGTTAATTAACCATCAAAATCAAGTGGGCTATCAAAATCTACGACCGTTATTTTGCAAAACAAAACACATAATTCGACTACAACTTTCAAATTTACTCATTCCTTTAATATCTCAAACTTTGATTACCAAAATCCAAAAATCCCTAATTTCCGGATTAGAATCCAAAATTATTCTAATGAAACAAAACCACTTACAAGTATTACTTTCCAATAATTATTAGCTTGCTCCAGTACACCCACATTTATAAACACAGGGCACACCACACCCTTCTCATGCTTAATTTGCATCACACACCATTACCATTCTTTTCCTCCTTTACTCTTTTCCAATCTGTCAACATCTCTCCCTCCTTAAACCATGTCACGACATATTCACCCCACACTCCTGCCTTCTTCTTTCTTCAACTGACTACCATAATGTTAGGTCCAAATGTGTTGTAGAGGGGGGGTGAATACAACTTTTCGAATATGAGAAGCAATAAATACGATGCAATAAATGAACACACAGATTCAAGGAATATATGTCTTATATATAACTTGAAAGGGTTGCTACAACATTCATTACAAAGTATAACAGAAGTTCAGAGAGAAGTGAATGATACTAAGCTCTGTGAATGCACTCTCTCTCTTTCTTTTGTGTTTTTCTCAAGAATTGCTCACTAACTAAAACATTACACAAGTACTTCTATTTATACTACATGTAATCTATGTCCTGTAGTCTTCAAAGACTAAGATGTACGTGGCCCAATGATGTCCACATAAATCTTGCCTTAACTTGAAAGCTTGGAAATCTGCCAATCAGAAGATGCCATGTGTCATGTTGAAGCTGCACTCTAAGTAGAACTTCTACTTGAGAATTTCTACTTAGCCATCTCGAAGTTCTAAGTAGAACTTCTACTTAGAAACTTCTACTTGGCCATCTAGAATATTTAGTACTTAGAAAATATTCTGGTCTTCAACTTGAAACTACAATGCACATCTTGAACTTGTGATATCTTCATGTCTTCTTTATTCTTCACCAAGCTCTTGAATATGGATCTTTATTACTGACATAAACTTGCTATCAATGTCCTGACACTTGATGCAACGGTCTGGTTCATAAGTGACTAGTCTTGATAGGGTTTTTGCTTCTTGAATAAATTACCATATCCAATTAGTAATATGGCTTTCCAATATTTGCTTTCCTTCTTGTTCACTTGAAATCAATTGGTCTTATTGATACTGATAGTTATGATCTTGATTCTTGGCTTTTCAAATCACTGAGGCATGAACAACTTTGACTTGAACTTCTCTCAATGATTTCTTCTTGGCTTGATCATAGTTAACATGTTGAATTGTATCAATTACCTTGTCTTCATTTAGTGTTGATTTCTTGTGACTTCTTGTTCTTGATTGTCTTCTGGTTAAGTATCTATTCCTTTAGTTGAGTTACATTAGTTATAGTGTTACAAGTTTATACACTCTGCCTTTCAATCTCCCCCTATTTGATTGTCTAACAATGACATTCAAATAAATGAAGGATAACTCAACTAAACAATGAGACGAGAAAAGATAATTAACATTACAGTCTTGAATAATATACAATTGAAAAGTACTTGAAAACAATACAAAGAACTTAAACTAGAAACAGAATTGGAACTTCGAATTAAAGATCATTTGAGTGATTCCTATTACCTGGATTATTTCATACCTTTTAGTCAAACTTGTATCACCTTATTGGATTCACTCTAAGGTGAATTTTCCTCAAGTGAGTTAAAGCAACCGAAAGACATGAAGTTTTTCCAACTTCAAGTTCACACCACTCTGACCTTTAACCCTAATTCCGTTTCCTCTTTCTAGCTTCAGCAGCTTGGTCTTTCTCTTCTTTCTGCCTTTTGCGCTTTTCCTTCTGCTACTGTTCTTTCTTGTACACTGGATCACGAAGCTGCTTCCACCTAGCATTCAACAGACTTACAGCTTCCATTTCTAGAGGATTCCTGGGCTCTGGATAAGGATGTTTGAAAAGCCTTCTGAGTTTGTCCACCTCCTGAGTAGTTCTGATCTTTGGAATGTCCTCAAAGTTCTTCATTATGAGCTGAGGTTTCCAGTGAGTTTTATCAGCTTTGAACTGACAATAGATCATCTTGGGGTAGCCCTTGACACGGTCAGTATTGTGGACACTGGCCGCATCTCGCTCCATTCGCTTCTTTTCCACTACTACTTCAGACAGGTAACTCATGAGTCTCTGCTTTTCTTCCACATACTTGTCTTCCACTTCGCCCCATTTGAATACATATAATACTCTCTCCAGAAATGCAGCATCTTGAGTCCGTAGCAGCCATTTTCTACTCATATGCAAGATTGTTTGATTCTGGTCTACATCTATGAATACTAAGGCATCAGCTGTATCTTCAACATAAGCGTGTATCCAGTATACACTATCACTTCCTGGAACACCAATAGCCTCCCTTATTTCTCCTTGTTCTAGTGCTCCAGAAGGAAGAGTCAGAGCTTCATCTACATTCTTCATGGCTTGAAGAATATTCCATTTCTTCTCTATCAGCTCCGGCTCAATCTTCACGTCATCAAGAGGGTTTGGAGCAATGACATCACACTTCCACACCTCATTGCTCTTCTTGAATATAACTCTTTCAATGATCTTCACGGATTTATCTTTAAGCTCAGAAGCGAATCCCTTACTCATCATTTGTCTACAGACAGCTTTGAGAGATTCCACTGAAAGCTCCGTTAAGTCATTTTCCTCCATGCTAACCCTCTTCATTTTCCCGTCAACTACCATCCGGACAAAATTTGGATATGCTGAGAATTCTGGACCCTTGTCCTCTGCTAGCTGCATTAACTGATCCCTGTATAGAATGCTTAGCTCCTCAGATTGAGAGTATTGAATTTTAGTCGCTAGCAAGAACAACTCTGACGCAGATCTTCTCATTATGAATTGGTCATCCACATATAGGAAAGATGTTGGGACTCCTTCTACCAAGGACAAAATAACCTGCCACTCCTTAAGTGTTGCATTGTATCCAACCCTGACTTTAGAAATTAATCTCTTCAAAGCATTTATATAGTCCGCAGTCATTGGATTTCGCAAAATTCAAGTTGTAGAACAGATCATCTGCCTCCTTGTTATGAACTCCTTTCGCACAGGATCCCATCAATATCTTCCTTGCTTCATCCCATTTCTGTCCTATCCTTCGTTTGTCCAGATCAACTTGAGGATCAGCTAGCCTTGCAAGCTCATGATCGTACTGCTTCCCTTGTAGCTCCACTTTCTTTTCTAGGAAGGCAGCACGTTCTTGCATCATCTTCATTTTATGGAACTGAGCTTGTTCCAAGGCTAACTGTTGAGCTTTAAGGGTTTCCTCATCAACAGGAATTTCTTCAGGCATTCCGGAAGACATCCCAGCACCTCCACCTTGTTCCTTCAAAGATCTTTTTATAGCATGTGCCAACGGTACGTCTTCCATATCAGAATCTGAGTCAAGTACCTCCTGTACTGTTTCCTGATGACTCAGGTCAACGAATGGTTCACCAACCATCATTGCCTTACCCTTTCTCCTCCTCAGAGCCTCTTCATCAACAGACGGCTCAACTTCTGGTTCATTGACAAGATCAGCGGGTTCTTCAAATTCTTCGATGTGAACTGCATGCTGTCTCGTCTCCTTTCCACTCTCCCCCTTAGTGAGTTATCCTGAGCTCCACCTTGGTCTCCAGATCCACCAGTTGCATAAGAACCTCCAAAACCAGAACCAGAGGCTCCCGCTCCACTAGCACCACCTGCACTAGCATCGGGGGGAGGTTGTTGGGACTCGAAACACTCCGGGGGCACAAAACTCCTGACTGCGAACATCATTCTACTGATCTCCACAGCCATTGTATGCATTGTAGACTCCATTGCCCCCATCCTCTCATTGAGAGTGCTTCCCAAGACACCACCAGCATGGCCCAAGTCATTGACCTTAATTGTCAAATCATCAAAAGCTGTAGCTTGACTTGCCATTCTTGCTGCGTAGTCGTCTAGAGACCGTTGATTGTTTCCAATGTTAATCCCGAACTGCCCCATCGTCTGCCCGAACTGCCTCATCTGATTTTCCATTGAAGTCATACGAGTATCAAAATTTTCAATATTAAGGGACGGTGTTTGGTTTAGGTGACCTCGCGCTAATACTCGTTCTGTTGGTATTTGGCGCTCGGTTTCGGGCCTTAAAAATGAAGGTTCCTCTCTCCCTAACCTCTCACACACACTCCCTGTCTCACGCTCGTGTATGTCTTCAATTATTGATCCGAAATATGAAGCAGTACCTGCAGAAATTGGATAAGAAAAATAATTGGCAGTTATGGGATCTATGTCTGTTTTGTCCTGAGTTGGAATCTCAGGCTGAGCGGCTGCAAAGTGTTCTTGTACGACATTAGAACCGATCCTCTTTGCAGCATCAGTACGTACCGGTGAAGGTACGGCTGAAGTTGTTAAAACTCCATGTCCTTTTGAAGCAACAGGATCTTCAAAAGGTACATAATTGTCATCAAAATCCCTATGTGTAGACTGTTTAAAGGGAGAACCACTCTCGTGAGGTGGAGTGGTTGCGTGTGACACACTAGGGTTTGACTGGGGTTTTGAAGTAGCAGCATGAAAAAGTTTGGCTTTCTTTCGAATAAGTTGCTGCTCTTCGGGTTCACTCTCCTCATCATCTCCTACATATATACGTGCTGGCTTTCTGACTTCCGTTAACAGGGGTGAAAGAGAATAAGAATGTGTATCAGTCTCAGAAATGTAGCTCTCACCCTGGGATAGATTCTGCGGGTTAGCAGTCTCTTGGGTCTCGGAATCAGATACATAGGAGGAGGAATGAGTAGTATGCAGGGAGAGATTACCTTGTTCATTACCTTGTGCCTCATCGCTTTGCTCATCAGGAATCTCATCAAATGCCTCAGCATGAGCAGATGGATTCTGAGCATATGATGAAACTTGCGATGATTCCCCCAAATTGGTAACTCATGCATCATATCTAAGCCACATTTGAATATTTTCAGGAATTGACATAGGTTTACCTTAATGTTTATCCTGATTAGCAATGGTTGAAAGTGACTTAGTGCCCATCCCCAGCGATTCAGATGTTGGGCTTCTGGCAAATCCCTGTCTAACAGCAAGAGCATCCTTCGGTATTAAGTCATTAATCAGCATCTGTAGGAACCGAGGAAACCAGCAGACAACATCAGTTGTAGTGATATCTCTGCTTGCAGGAGATCCCATTGAAGCCACTATCTCAGAGAGAACTATGCGTCCATAATTTATATCCAGTTCTCTTGCTAGGGCAACTGCAAAGGTTTGCATTGGAATTGGAATTTGATGAAAATCTTTTTCTCGTGCCCGAAAACATCTAGTGATGGCCTCGAAAAAGTAATTCCATTCCACATGGAAGAATTGTTTTTGGATATTTCCTGTGATTGGGCCTTTGGGAGGAAAACATCCAATTTCTTCAAAGAAGCTGAGGCGTTCTGCAGCTGTAGGTTCTGAATCATAAGCATCTTTGATTGGGAATCCCAGAACCCTATTGACAATCTCTTCAGTCACCTCATATTCCTGACCCGCTAAGGTAAACCTGAAACCGAAGGGGGTTGATTTGCTCCCAAAAGTAACCGCACTAGTCCATAATTGCTGTAAAGCATCATGTACTAGTGTAGGTTTAGCAGTAAAAGCATGGCTAGCTTTGGAGTACAAATTAAGAAATCGTATCCAAAACTTAAACCGCGAGAGTTGATCACCAATTTCCGTAGAAATATTATAAAAATTGTTTTTAGCAAGTGAAAATTGGTGAGCCATTTTAATTTAAATGTTTTTCAAAAAAAAAAATGTGAAATAATTTATTTTTTTTTTTTAATTTTGAAAAACAAATAATTTACGAATTAAAGATTATACCCCTTTTAATTTTTCGAGAAATATCAAAAGACAATCTGAAAAGTTAAACTACGGGATATGAACAGTTGCCAATTACTAGATCTGAATATTCAAAGAAGATGAATATTCGTGTGTATACCAGTAAACTCGTGTGTGTATATGGATGAAGAGTGTGGAAATCGTGTTTTGTGAACAGTTACACAAACAATATATGTTCGTGTGTATGTATATGCGCGTGTATGAATGGTCACTAAACACAGTATCACAACGATTAATGATAACACAGTGAATCTCAGTCAACAAATTGGCAGTAATTCGTGATTAGTACGAGTTTTAATCACAAAAACACGGATTAAAGGTATGTAATTAGTGAAATCGCACTGTTTTTGTGAAACGGCTGCTGTGAAAATGAAATTAGGTAAAGTGAATTAGGCATCGAGTTAGAGATGTATATATAGATGAATGTGAAATGACAAAAATGTCCCTGTTAAAAAGAGTGTAAAAGTCTAAGTACATACAGGGAGGATTTAAGTCGAACTCTATCTCGAACATCTCTATCTCGAACATCTCTATCTCGAACATCAAGTCGAACTTCGAGATGAAGTTCGAGATAGAGGTTAACTCGAACAAATAAACACAAGTAAGCACTTTAACCAATTTTACAGCAAAAACTATAGGGAAATCCTATCTCGAACATTATTAACTTGTAGTAAACTTGGAAAATTCCCTTCCAGAAAAAAAAAACAGGGAAATTCGAGATACATTTCGAGTTAGAAGTTTAACTCTATCTCGAACATCAAGTCGAAATTCGAGTTGAGTTTCGAGATAGACTAAGAACTCTATCTCGAACATCAAGTCGAAATTCGAGTTGAGTTTCGAGATAGACTAACTCGAAGTTAATCTCAATTTCTTTCCAAAATACCCCCTTGAAGCAAAAAGTACAGGGTAATTCAAGATATGTTTCGAGTTAGGAGTGTAACTCGAAAAATTCCCTTTAGCTTAACTGAGAACTCTATCTCGAACATCAAGTCGAAATTCGAGTTGAGTTTCGAGATAGACTAAGAACTCTATCTCGAACATCAAGTCGAAATTCGAGTTGAGTTTCGAGATAGACTAACTCGAAGTTAATTCTCAGTTCTTTTCAAAATATTCCCTTAATGGAAATCTCATCTCAACCTTTGAGATAAAATTCGAGATAGACTTTATCTCGAATATTTTGAAGATAGAACTAGGCACTGGTAACTCGAACTCGAACACAAAGTCGAATTTCGAGATGAATTTCGAGATAGCCAACTCGAAATTCTTCCCAGACTTAGAATTTTTCAAAAACTTCACTCTGACAGCTTAAGTCGAAATTCAAGTCGAATTTCTAGATGAGTTTCGAGATAGAACGTAACTCGAAATTTTGAAGTTTTTTAATTCTAAGGCCTTTAATTACATGAAAATCATAGGTAAATTCATCTAAAAATCATGCAATATTTAGAATATTATGAATTTAACTCCCCCTATGATCATGCAATCTAACAAGCATAAATTCACAGATTTGTGCTATAAAAGACACTTAAAACACAAGGAATTTATGCAAAAACACACTATATGCAACCTATAACAATCATTAATTAGGCATTTTAAAGTCTAAGCACATAATGATTGAGTAGCTTGCACATACAAACATAAACATGGATTTTACAGATAGAAGGCTTTACTAACTTGTGTTAAGCATTCCCAATTCACCAACCAACCTATTGAATGTTACTTCATCAAGAGGTTTGGTGAATATATCTGCAATTTGTTGCATTGTGGGCACAAAATGTAGCTCCACAGTCCCCTCCTCGACATGTTCTCTTATGAAGTGATACCTGATGTCGATGTGCTTGGTTCTTGAGTGATCTACAGGATTGTTGGTTATGGCAATGGCACTTGTGTTGTCACACATGATTGGAATTTTCTTGTGCTCCATGCCATAATCCTTCAATTGGTTCCTCATCCACAGTATTTGAGCTACACAGCTTCCAGCAGCAATGTACTCAGCTTCAGCAGTAGAAGTAGATACTGTATGTTGCTTTTTACTTTTCCAGGACACCAATCTTCTGCCAAGAAATTGGCAAGCACCAGATGTGCTTTTCCTATCAATCCTGCAACCTGCATAGTCTGAATCCGAATAGCCAATAAGATTAAAACCTGTATCTCTTGGGTACCAAATCCCTAGATTTGGTGTGCCCTTGAGATACCTAAAAATTCTTTTGACGGCTACGAGATGTGATTCTCTAGGATCCGCTTGGAACCTTGCACACAAACAAGTTACGAACATTATATCAGGTCTACTTGCAGTTAAATAGAGGAGTGAGCCAATCATACCTCGATAGCTTGTGATGTCAACTGATTTACCTGATTTGTCTTCATCAAGCTTCGTGGCTGTTGCCATGGGAGTCTTAGCTGCTGATGCATCTTCTAGATTATACTTCTTGAGTAAATCTCTGACGTACTTGGATTGACAGATAAAGATACCATCTTTTCTCTGACTGATCTGTAATCCATGGAAGAAGGACAGCTCTCCCATCATGCTCATCTCATATTTTTCCTGCATTAGCTTAGCAAATTTCTCGCACAATCGCTCATTTGATGACCCAAAAATAATATCATCCACATAGACTTGAACAAGTATTAATTCATTTCTTACAATTTTATAGAACAATGTTTTATCAATTACTCCCCTAGTAAAACCATTTTCAATTAAGAATAAAGATAGGGTTTCATACCATCGCCTTGGGGATTGCTTGAGGCCATAGACAGATTTGAAGAGTAGATACACAAAATCTACATGTTCTGGATCAATGAAGCCGGGCGGCTGTTCCAGATACACTTCTTCTTCTAATTCTCCGTTCAGGAAGGCACTTTTCACGTCCATCTGGAAAACCTTGAAGTTCTTATGTGCTGCAAATGCCAAGAACATCCTGACTGCCTCAAGTCTTGCAACTGGTGCATAGGTTTCATCATAATCAATTCCTTCTCGCTGAGAATAACCTTTTGCAACCAAACGAGCCTTGTTTCGTGTTACAAGTCCATTTTCATCCAGTTTATTTCTGAATACCCACCTTGCTCCAATTACGGATATGTTCTTTGGTCGGGGTACCAGTTTCCAAACTTTCTGCCTTTCAAACTGATTGAGTTCCTCTTGTATTGCAATCACCCAATCAGCATCACCAAGAGCTTCTTCTATTTCTTTAGGTTCAAGCTTGGATAAGAACCCAGAATATAAGGAGATATTAGCCATTGATAAGTGGATTTTACATCCACTATTTGCCTTCTGTTCTGACTTAAAACGATTGCGAGTTCTCAAGTTTCGTGTTAGTTTGATGTGTTTTCATCTAATTTGTGTAGGTTGCATAGTCGGGCGGCATTGGTGGTGTTGGTGAAGTATTGGTGCTATTCTGTGAGCTTAAAGTAAAAACTACGGGAAGTCCAGGGCAAGAGAACTCGAGAATTTGAGTTCAATGCGCATACATCACGGTTTTGGCCATAACTGGAGTTCCAGACATCGGAATTGGGCGATTCAAAAGCCCACGCGAAGAAGAAAGAGAGGTCTACAAAGCTGGACAGGGGGCACCAGGCGCTGGGGCGCTTGCCAAGCGCAGGGGCGCGTGAAGCCAGGAAAATCCAGGGGGAAAGAGGCGCTGGGGCGCCCTGGAGAGCGCTGGGGCGCTTGTGCGGGCCTTGGCTGATTTTGTTGCTTGGTTCTTCCGGGTCGTTTTTGGTTTTTGACCCATTTTTGTTGGGCTTATTTATATGCTTTGTAACCTAAAACCAGGGATATATCTTCAGTAGTAGCAACCTCTAGTTATTATCATCTATCAACATTTTCATATCATTTTACAAGAACAATTTCAAGGAATTTCTCCAAGTTAGTGACAAGCAAGGATTATTCTTGGAACCTTTGTACTCTTCTATTTTGGGGATTTATTTCTAAACTTTATTCTTCTTTTCTTTTAAATATTTGTTGTTTTAGAATCATGTTATTAATAGAACCCATGATGGCGATTAGGTCGATTATGGGCTAATTCACTATCATGGGGTTCCAATGGATTCAATTTCATAACTATTGTGTTTGACATGTGATTGATGTTGGGTGATTTATTTGTGATAATCTAATATGGTTGGGTTTAATTGATTGATGTGTAGCTAGCATCTTATGTATTAATCCTTGTTGATTGCGAAAGTGGATTCTAGGGTTGAGAATAAGCCATATTAGCAGGAGTTCATGAATTAATTGTTATTCTTGATTAGTAGTATGTTTTTACCCAATTCATATTGCCTCATGTAATCTTAAAGATAACTTGTGCTTAAACCAATTGTGTTTCCAGATTGTATAGACATATATGATTTGAACGTAATTTGGTGTCTTCTTGATTTCTATCTCTTGTGGATATTAAGTGGTTTGATACGAGTGTACTGAAAGGTAGCTCGTATTATTGTCGTGTTATCTGATTAATTATCCTATTATCACCCATGTCGATTTGCTGTGTCAACCGTAGTGAAGTTGAGGAAGTTGGAATCCCATGCCTTCTCATATTAAGAACTCTTATTTGTAATTTACTTGCGCTTAGTTAATTAAAATAGTTAATCAAAACCAAATTTGATACTTGGTCAAGCATTAAGAAGTAGCCATACACTGTTGAATAGGTATTAAATTGGCATTTACACCTAGTCTCTGCGGAACGAACTCTATTTATCACTTGCTATTTGTGATCGCGTATACTTGCGTGTTTACGAGTCAACAAGTTTTTGGCGCCGCTGCCGGGGAACTCGGTGTTAATTGTAGTTTATGTGCTTATCATCAGTGGTCGTTATAGATTACTGACTTGATTCGTTTTATTACTTACTTCGTTTCTTCCTGTCCTTCGATTTCAGGTATTTGAACGTGTATGCGAACACGATCTCAAACCAAAGCGGAACTAGAAAAGAAGGAAGAGATAGATTTACTAGAGGAAGAAGTTGAACCTACTGTTACAATGGGAGAGCCTATTCCTCCGGTTCCACCAAGAGCACTTATGGATTATTCGCAGCCTAGGATTAATGACATACAATCTAGTATTGTCAGGCCAGCTATTGCAGCGAATACCTTTGAGATTAAGCCTGGCACTATCCAAATGGTGCAAAACACAGTGCAGTTTGGGGGAGGTGCAACTGAGGACCCGAATATGCACATTCGGAATTTTATTGAAATTTGTGACACCTTCAAATTCAATGGTGTTTCTGATGATGCTGTGAAGCTGAGACTTTTTCCCTTCTCTTTAAGGGACAAAGCTAAAGGCTGGTTACATTCCTTACCAGCTGGGTCTATCACTACCTGGGAGGAGCTTGCCCAAAAATTTCTTTCTAAATTCTTTCCGATGGCGAAAACAGCTGCCATAAGGAATGCTATAGCTCAGTTTGCTCAGACACAGGGAGAATCATTGTGTGAAGCTTGGGAGCGTTATAAGGAAATGCTCAGAAAGTGCCCCCATCACGGGATGCCCGATTGGATGGTAATTAATTGCTTCTATAATGGACTGGGAGGTCAATCTAGGCCTATGGTTGATGCAGCTTCTGGTGGAGCGTTGTGGGCTAAAAGCTACGAGGAAGCCTATGATCTGATTGAGATGATGGCTGCAAATGAGTATCAAAATCCTTCGCAGAGATTGCAGCAAACCAAAGTAGCAGGAGTTTTGCAAGTTGATACAGCTACTGCTCTAACAGCTCAGTTAGAAGCTCTAAACTTGAAGGTGGATTCTTTGGCTAATCTTGGGTCGCAACAAGTCGCCAGCATCTGTGAGCTATGTGCAGGTGGGCATGACACTCGTCAATGTGCCATATCTAATGAGTCAGCTCAGTTCGTCAGCAACTTTCAAAGGCCACAACAGCCAGTGCCTAACACATATCATCCCAACAATAGGAATCACCCTAATTTCAGCTGGGGTAACAGTCAGAACAACATGCAGCAATCATCTTATCCTCCTCCTAATCAGCAGTTTGGGGGTAGACAGTTCAACCCCTCTGGAATGCAGCAACAGCAGTATGCCCCGAGGCAGCAATATCAGCCTCCTGGATTTCAACAGCAGACAAGTGAAAAATCTGAATTAGAAGAGTTGAGGTCAATGGTCAAGAGTCAAGCAGTATCACTCCAGAGTCAGGCATCATCCCTCAAGACACTGGAAAATCAGATTGGTCAACTTGCAACTGCCTTACTCCATAGGCCTCAGGGGACTCTTCCGAGCAACACAGAACCTAATCCAGGAAAGAAGGAAGGCAAGGAACAGGTACAAGCTATTACTTTGCGGTCAGGCAAAGTCACTGGGGGCACAGAAAGTGAACAAATCTCAAAACAGGCTGAGCAAGAGGAAGCTTCTGAAAAGGAAAGGCAGCCTATCACTCAACCAGCTAAGCAGCCTGTTCCTCTAGCGACTGATCCTCCAGTGTATCCACCTCCACCGTTTCCTCAAAGGTTACAGAAACAGAAACTGGATAAGCAATTTGGCAAATTTCTGGAGGTCTTCAAAAAGTTACATATCAACATCCCATTTGCTGAAGCTTTGGAACAAATGCCTAGTTACGCCAAATTTATGAAGGGAATCCTCTCAAAGAAGTTAAAGCTTGCTGATTTCGAGACAGTTGCATTGACAGAGGAATGTAGTGCAATCTTGCAACAAAAACTACCTCCAAAGCTTAAGGATCCAGGGAGTTTCACCATTCCCTGCACAATTGGTAACGTGTCATTCAGTAAATGCTTGTGTGATCTTGGAGCAAGCATCAATTTGATGCCTCTCTCAGTCTTCATGACACTTGGACTCCCCGACCCAAGACCAACCAATATCTCGCTGCAGCTAGCTGACAGGTCGGTAACATATCCTCGTGGGATAGTGGAAGATGTTTTAGTTAAGGTGGATAAATTAATTTTTCCAGCTGACTTTGTCATCTTGGATTTTGAGGAAGACAAGAACATCCCTATCATTTTGGGAAGGCCATTCTTGGCCACAGGCAAAACATTGATTGATGTTCAAAAAGGGGAGCTGACTATGAGAGTGCATGATCAAAATGTCACATTCAATGTTTTCAAAGCAATGCAACTTCCGACTGAAGAAGAAGAATGTTTCAGACTTGATATGGTAAAGTCACTACAGCATAAGGAAATAAATCAGTTGATGAATTCAGATGCCTTGGAAAGCACTTTACAAGGGGAATCTGATTCCGAAGATGAAGATATTGCAGAGTGTGTGCAATTGTTGAATGCTAACCCTGTCCAAAGGAAGTTTAATGCTTTACCGGAATCTCTCGGCCTATCTGAGCTTCAAAAATCACAGTTTCATCTAAAGCCATCTATTGAAGAAGCTCCTGAACTTGAACTTAAGCCACTGCCGGATCATTTGAGGTATGCATTTTTAGGTGCAGCTTCTACTTTACCTGTGATTATTGATTCTAACCTGTCAGTTAGTGAAGAAGAAAAACTCTTGCGGATTCTAAGAGAGTTTAAGTCAGCAATAGGATGGACCATAGCAGATATTAAGGGCATCAGCCCCTCTTACTGCATGCACAAGATTCCAATGGAGGAAGGGAGCAAACCATCTGTAGAACATCAGAGGAGGCTAAACCCTATCATGAAAGAGGTTGTCAAGAAGGAGATTCTTAAATGGCTAGATGCAGGCATCATCTACCCCATCTCTGATAGTTCTTGGGTAAGCCCCGTTCAGTGTGTACCAAAGAAAGGGGGTATGACAGTGGTAGCCAATGAAAAGAACGAGCTTATTCCAACTCGGACAGTCACAGGCTGGAGGGTTTGTATGGACTACAGGAAACTGAACAAGGCTACTAGGAAGGATCACTTCCCTCTACCGTTCATCGATCAGATGCTAGACAGATTAGCTGGTCACGAGTACTACTGTTTGCTAGATGGGTATTCAGGCTATAATCAGATTGCCATAGCTCCGGAAGATCAGGAAAAGACAACCTTCACTTGCCCGTTTGGCACTTTTGCTTTCCGACGGGTTTCTTTTGGTCTTTGTGGTGCTCCAGCCACTTTTCAAAGATGCATGATGGCCATCTTTTCAGATATGATTGGAATTAATGTGGAAGTCTTCATGGATGATTTCTCAGTGTTTGGGTCTTCTTATGATGAATGCTTGCATAATCTAAGCTTGGTGTTGAAACGATGTGTCGAGACAAATCTAGTGCTCAACTGGGAGAAATGCCACTTCATGGTACAGGAAGGCATCATTCTAGGTCATAAGGTGTCTAAAAAGGGTTTAGAAGTGGACAAGGCCAAATTGGAGACAATCGAAAAACTTCCTCCTCCTACCTCAGTTAAAGGAGTTCGCAGCTTTCTGGGACATGCCGGTTTCTATAGGCGTTTTATAAAGGACTTCTCTAAAATCACAAAGCCGCTATGCAGTCTATTAGAGAAGGATACACCTTTTAATTTCACTGATGAATGCTTTAAAGCATTCGAACATCTGAAGAAGAAGCTGACAACTACTCCAGTCATTACAGCCCCTAACTGGGATGAACCATTCGAGATGATGTGTGACGCGAGTGATTTCGCCGTGGGCGTGGTTCTCGGGCAACGAAAGTCAAATGTGTTTCATGTGGTTTACTATGCCAGTAAAACCCTAAATGATGCACAGCTGAATTATACAACCACTGAAAAAGAACTTTTGGCAGTTGTCTACGGGTTCGAAAAATTCAGATCCTACTTGCTTGGTGCAAAGGTCACGGTCTACACCGACCACGCAGCCATCAGATATTTACTCTCCAAAAAGGATGCTAAACCCCGATTGATTCGATGGGTACTCTTGCTTCAGGAGTTTGAGCTTGAAATTAAGGACAGAAAGGGGACTGAAAATCAAGTGGCTGACCATCTCTCCAGATTAGAGCGGGGTGAGGAAGTTAAGAAGGATGATACTCTTATTAATGAACACTTTCCGGACGAACAGTTGTTTCTTGCGCAAGGTGAAGTACCTTGGTTTGCTGACTATGTGAACTATCTGGTGAGCAATGTCATCCCTACCGAGTTCTCTTACGCTCAAAAGAAGAAATTTCTACATGATGTCAAATGGTACCGTTGGGACGAGCCTTACTTGTTCAAGCAAGGACCTGATAAGCTTCTCAGGCGTTGTATTCCATATAGTGAGACGGAAGGGATTTTGCAAGATTGTCATGACACTATCTATGGTGGACATTATGGTGGAGAGAAGACCGCTGCTCGAGTGCTTCAAGCTGGATTTTTCTGGCCAACTCTATTCAAAGATGCTCAACAGTTCGTGATGAGATGTGATAGATGCCAAAGAGTTGGTAATATTTCAAGGAGGAACGAGATGCCTCTAAATAATATGCTTGAAGTGGAGGTCTTTGATGTTTGGGGAATCGATTTCATGGGACCTTTTGTTCCCTCATGCAACAACCAGTACATTCTTTTGGCAGTGGATTATGTATCCAAATGGGTTGAGGTGAAGGCTCTACCGACGAACGATGCTAAGGTAGTGCTCAACTTTTTGCACAAACAGATCTTCACTCGTTTTGGAACTCCTCGTGCTATTATCAGTGATGAAGGAACTCATTTTTGCAATCGCCAGTTTACGGCTTTATTAGCCAAGTATCGGGTATCTCACCGCGTTGCAACAGCCTATCATCCACAGACAAATGGGCAAGCCGAGGTTTCAAATCGAGAAATCAAAAGAATTTTGGAAAAGGTAGTGAATCCTTCAAGGAAGGATTGGTCTTTGAAATTAGATGAAGCCGTATGGGCCTACAGGACAGCGTATAAAACTCCATTGGGAATGTCACCCTTTCAGTTGGTTTATGGGAAGGCGTGTCATTTGCCAGCGGAGCTTGAGCATAAGGCATACTGGGCCTTGCAGAAGTTGAACTTTGACATGAAGTTAGCTGGTGAAAAGCGGTTGTTGCAATTAAATGAATTGGAAGAATTCCGTGCTCAAGCCTATGAAAACTCGAAGATGTACAAGGAGAAAGTGAAGAAGTGGCACGACAGAAAACTAGTGCCCAAAACCTTTGAACCAGGCCAACTAGTACTTCTTTTCAACTCCCGTCTCAAACTCTTTCCGGGAAAGCTTAAATCAAGGTGGTCCGGTCCTTTCAAGATAAAGGAAGTGTTTCCGCATGGTGCGGTGGAAATTTTCAGTGAATCTCCGGATAAGTCGTTCAAGGTGAACGGTCAAAGATTAAAGCATTACTACGGAGTCACGGTGAATAGGGAAACATTCACCATTAATCTTGTTTCCACATAAGCCTCAGCTGTAATGTCAAGCTAATGACAATAAAGAAGCGCTTCGTGGGAGGCAACCCACGCGTTATTCATTAAAAAAAAAAAAAAAAAAAAAAAAAAAAAAAAAAAAAAAAAATTCCAGGAGCCCGAACGCGCCCCAGCGCCCGGGAACGCGCAGGAGCGCTGTGCGCCACCAGAATCCAGCAGTCCACGCGCGCAGGAGCGCTTTCACTAGCGCAGGAGCGCCGCACCTCCCCTGTTGCTCCAGCCGTGGTCAGTAACCAAAACAAATCTTATAATTTGTTTTTTTCTCCCCTTATCTCTCCACTGACTACATCTATAAAAAAAAAAAAAAAAAAACAAAAAAAAAACAACAAACACACAAACAACTACTTCATCTTCTTACCCTAACCTCTAAACCTAAAAATTCCATTCCTTCAATTCCTATCTCCACCCAAATTCATCTCTTAACACAATAAAAAATCCCTAACCCAAACAAAAATCTTTTTATACCCATCTATATATACAATTTTACACACAAATCTCATCTCTTTTCCAAATTACTCAATCTCCATTAAAGTTTTAAAGGACCTCTAATTCAAGCTTGGGGGAGTGCTTTCAAGGGTTCTCATCTTCAATTTATTGGGTAAATTTCTTCCTATTTCAATTATTTACATTGAAGTATATTGATTGAAATTGGAATATTGTGTGTGGTGGAATATTTTGGGATTGTGGCTATTTGTTGAAATTGTGTTGCTTGAGAGTGTTATGGCTCCAAAGAGATTGCGAGTGGTGAGTAGTAGTAGTTCGGAGGAGGTGGAAGTGGATTATGATGTAGACAAATTTGTTTCTAAGGCGGCTGAACTAGAGTTTGATAATCTTTTGACAAAAGCCGTAATCAAGGAGAGGGGTTTTTCGCCTTCGGTTGAGGATGGAGAGTTGAGAGATATGGTTTCGGAGATGGGTTGGTGGTCGTTTTGTGCAAAGCCTGTGGCGGTTCCATTGAGCATAGTTAGGGAATTTTATGCCAATGCTAAGGACCAGAAAAATGGAGTCACTATGGTTAGGGGCAAGGCGGTGGGTTACACGGTTGGGCCTTTACGTCGCATTATATCTCAACCGGCGAGGCCTAGAGGTGCCGAAGATTGGGTGCAGAAAAATCGAGATGACATTGACCTAGATGCTATCATAGCGGAGATGTGTATTCCGGGTACGGTTTGGAAGTACAAGGCCGGGTCAACCACGCCGAGCACATTTCCTGCAACTGCGTTGACTAGGTATGCTCGTGCTTGGTACTTGTTTATGTGTGCACGAGTTATGCCAACTTCCCATGTTACGGATGTTACAGTGGAACGTGCCATTATCTTATGGGGTATTCTGAACGGGAAGTACATTGATCTTGGTTACTTAATTCATCAGAATATTATGAAGTTCTTGCGGGGTGGCACTACAGGAGGGATTCCACATGCCGTCATTATTGCTGAGTTGTGTGTTAATGTTGGTGTCGCTTGGCACAATGATGAGACTCTACACAGACCGATGGGCTCTATTGATCATCATTTGATTCAGAGGTTGACGGAATGGTCGGGTGGCACTCCTCACCCTAGGGGCCTTGGCTATGTTGAGATTGCTGAGGGTGGTAGCATTCCGCCACCGGTGGAGAGAGTGCATCGTCAGGCAGACAGAGCGGGACCCTCTCATGCACAGACGAGCCAGGGGAATGTGATTTTTAGTGATGCACAGTTCAGACGCTTGTTGAGGCGTCAGGATACTACGAATGACATGCTACACAGATTTTCTACAGATTTGACTCAGGCATTGGACGGAGTGTACCAGCAGCAGGGTATTCAGGTTCCATGGCCCATTTTCGGCGCTCACCACGTTTATCCGCCACCAGACACACCACCCGAGGAGGGTGAAGACGACGACGAGTAGGGGAGTATCTCTTGTACCCTTTAATTTACCTTCAATGAGGACATTGAAATTAATAAGTTTGGGGGTGATTTTAGGGTATCTAGAGTGTTTGCATTGCATTTAGTTGCATATTCATGATAGTTCATATTAGTAATTTTGCATTTAGTTTTGCCATGCCATTTAGTTGCATTTAGGATGCCATGTCATATAGAATTATTAAGGATTATAATATTAGTTGTTCATGCATATCACATGATTCCATATGAGTGTCTGTTTCTGGCTCGATAGGTAGACGTTAATTTGAGTGTGATGACAATGAATAGAGGGTTGGTTTAAGGACTTATGAAATTGACTTGCATGTGCGGGAACACAATCTTTTCACGGTCTCACTGTTTGCTCTTGGATTAGATCGGGTCATACCTTGTTTGGTTGTTGAGATTTAATCACTTATTTATATCTAGAATTTGCGTTATTCCCTTGATGGCGTAGGAGCACTTAAGTATAAGTTTGGGGGAAAACAGAGATTGCATGTTAGTTGTATCAATTGTTAAATAATGGTTAGGTGTCAAATGGCTAGTAGCCGGCTCATATTTATATGAGTAGTCTAGGGTTGGAAATGAGAAAGGCTCATTCCAGATCGCAATAGTAGTAAAAAAAAAAAAAAAAAAAAAAAAAAAAAAAAAAAAAAAAAAGAAAAGAAAAGAAAAAAAAAAAAAAAAAACTAAGTCTTATAATTAATGTAAATGCAAAATTAACCACGAGTGAGCTCTTTAATACTCGAGTTATTAAGTCTGAGGGGACTTAGTCCTAGTGACCTAAGGCTTTGTAGTCTGGGATCCACTGACCTAACACTCGCTACATGAGTATTATTGTATAAGCCTTTTGGGGTCTCGCTCATTGCACGGTTAAATAAGCATGCGTATTGTACATAGCGTCGTGATAATAAAGCATGAATCCTTGTCTACCTTGAATGATGATGGCGGTGTCTTTGAGTCATGGAGTGTCTAAAGTTCATTCTGTTTATAAACATGTGATTGTGTTGACGAAGGATGAGTTATGCCTTTATCTAGTTTCGAGAGTATAACTAGTGAGAATTGCACACACCACGTTTCCAAGCATGTATTGTTAGTATACGGGGCCTTAGTCGAGCTCTGTTTGGAGTTGTTGCATTCGTTGAGATGTTTGCTTGTTGAGTTGGTTTTGGATCATTTGTGTGGGATCATTGCATTAGGACATATTCGCATTATCATGACATTTAGTTATTAGTTGCATTCATTCATCATGTTAGGTTGAGTTTGCATTGCTTGAGGACAAGCAACGGTTTAAGTTTGGGGGTTTGATAAGTGGATTTTACATCCACTATTTGCCTTCTGTTCTGACTTAAAACGATTGCGAGTTCTCAAGTTTCGTGTTAGTTTGATGTGTTTTCATCTAATTTGTGTAGGTTGCATAGTCGGGCGGCATTGGTGGTGTTGGTGAAGTATTGGTGCTATTCTGTGAGCTTAAAGTAAAAACTACGGGAAGTCCAGGGCAAGAGAACTCGAGAATTTGAGTTCAATGCGCATACATCACGGTTTTGGCCATAACTGGAGTTCCAGACATCGGAATTGGGCGATTCAAAAGCCCACGCGAAGAAGAAAGAGAGGTCTACAAAGCTGGACAGGGGGCACCAGGCGCTGGGGCGCTTGCCAAGCGCAGGGGCGCGTGAAGCCAGGAAAATCCAGGGGGAAAGAGGCGCTGGGGCGCCCTGGAGAGCGCTGGGGCGCTTGTGCGGGCCTTGGCTGATTTTGTTGCTTGGTTCTTCCGGGTCGTTTTTGGTTTTTGACCCATTTTTGTTGGGCTTATTTATATGCTTTGTAACCTAAAACCAGGGATATATCTTCAGTAGTAGCAACCTCTAGTTATTATCATCTATCAACATTTTCATATCATTTTACAAGAACAATTTCAAGGAATTTCTCCAAGTTAGTGACAAGCAAGGATTATTCTTGGAACCTTTGTACTCTTCTATTTTGGGGATTTATTTCTAAACTTTATTCTTCTTTTCTTTTAAATATTTGTTGTTTTAGAATCATGTTATTAATAGAACCCATGATGGCGATTAGGTCGATTATGGGCTAATTCACTATCATGGGGTTCCAATGGATTCAATTTCATAACTATTGTGTTTGACATGTGATTGATGTTGGGTGATTTATTTGTGATAATCTAATATGGTTGGGTTTAATTGATTGATGTGTAGCTAGCATCTTATGTATTAATCCTTGTTGATTGCGAAAGTGGATTCTAGGGTTGAGAATAAGCCATATTAGCAGGAGTTCATGAATTAATTGTTATTCTTGATTAGTAGTATGTTTTTACCCAATTCATATTGCCTCATGTAATCTTAAAGATAACTTGTGCTTAAACCAATTGTGTTTCCAGATTGTATAGACATATATGATTTGAACGTAATTTGGTGTCTTCTTGATTTCTATCTCTTGTGGATATTAAGTGGTTTGATACGAGTGTACTGAAAGGTAGCTCGTATTATTGTCGTGTTATCTGATTAATTATCCTATTATCACCCATGTCGATTTGCTGTGTCAACCGTAGTGAAGTTGAGGAAGTTGGAATCCCATGCCTTCTCATATTAAGAACTCTTATTTGTAATTTACTTGCGCTTAGTTAATTAAAATAGTTAATCAAAACCAAATTTGATACTTGGTCAAGCATTAAGAAGTAGCCATACACTGTTGAATAGGTATTAAATTGGCATTTACACCTAGTCTCTGCGGAACGAACTCTATTTATCACTTGCTATTTGTGATCGCGTATACTTGCGTGTTTACGAGTCAACAGCCATGTCAGCTCTTGCAGTTCTTCTAGTAGTCACACCAGCATCTGGATCACCAATAATTAACTCAAATGGATGGTCTCTATTCCATACCCGTTCACCTGGAAATTGTCTTGATGATTCAGCTTGACTTTCTGAGTTGGGGTGCTGACTACTTTGATTATTTTCACTAACTCCCCCTGAGTTAGTGCCAGCTCCTACAGAACTAGAGTCAACTCGACTCGAGCCTTGAACAGTAGTCCTTGAGCTGCTATTTACTCCCCCTGAGTCGTTGCCGGTTCGTACTGAAGAAGTCTCTCCTGATCTTGTAGAATTAGCTTGTTCACTAGACTCAGGTTCTTCATGTACACTTGGAACGTTTAATGGAGCAACCAACTCAGGTTCATCTTCAAGATCTTCTAAGTCCAGATTCTGAAATTTTAGGGACTCAGTTTCACTAGAATCTCTTGAAATTGATGAGAGTTTGGTATCGTCGAATCTGACGTTGTAGCTTTCAGTCACTTTTCGATCATTCACTAAGAACACTCTATAAGCTGCCACCACATCTGTAGAGTAACCAACAAAGATTCCTTCACGAGCTTTTGCTGCAAACTTGCCTAGATTTTCATCATCTATAAGCACATAGCATTTTGCTCCGAAGACATGAAAGTATTTGATTGTTGGTCTTCTGTTGTTCATTAATTCACATGGTGTCTTTTCTTTATCTTTTATGATCAAGGTTCTATTTTGAGTGTAACACACGGTACTCACTGCTTCGGCCCAGAAGTACAAAGGAAGTTTTGAATCATACAACAAAGTTCTTGCTGCTTCAACCAAAGTTCTATTCTTCCTTTCAACTACTCCATTTTGCTGTGGAGTTCTCGGGGCTGAATACTAACGACGTATTCCTTTAGATACACAGAAGTCATTCAGCACTGCGTTTTTGAATTCAGTGCCATTGTCTGATCTAATCGTCTTCACAGTAAGTGTTGAAACATTCTCAATTTGAGTGATATGATCAATGATTAAGAAAGGTACTTCGTCTTTCGTCATTGTGAACAATACCCATGTATACTTGGAGAAGTCATCCACGATTACCAATGCATATCTTTTCCTAGACAAAGATAGGACATTCACTGGGCCAAACAAATCCATATGAAGAAGTTGTAGAGGCTCAGTAATACTAGAAATTTCTTTGATTTTATGCGATGCTCGCTTCGACTTTCCCATTTCACAAGCTTCACAGAGTCCTTTCGGAGCGAACTCCATTTGAGGTAGATCTCTCACCAATTCTTGCCTCGCGAGAGCATTCATCGTTTTGAAGTTTAAGTGGGATAGCTTTTTGTGCCATAACCAGCTTTCATCATCCGAGGCTTTGATGTAGAAACAGGTGACCTCATTCTGATTTGCTGAATCCATATCTGCAACAAAAAGATCTGCCTTTCGAACTCCTCTCAAAGCTAGTGAGCCTTCCTTGATGTGAGTGATTGATACACCTTTCTTGTTGAATACAATTTCGTAACCTTTGTCACAGAATTGACTGATACTCAACAGATTGTGCTTCAGTCCCTCAACATAGGAAATATCTTCAATGATGACATTGCCAGTTTTCAGTTTGCCATATCCCTTTGTCACACCTATGCTGTCATCTCCAAAGGTAACATAAGGGCCAGCCTTCATAACCAACTCTGTAAGCAGGGACTTGTTTCCAGTCATATGCCTAGATGCTCCACTGTCTAGCACCCATATAACTTTATTTCTATTCTGCTTAACGCCCTGCAATGACAGATTGGTTAGACATTCTTCGGAACCCAACTCTGATTGGGCCCGGCTTTTCGATAAGATCGAGAATCAACAGATTTAACAACAGGAGAGGCACTTTTCTTAACATTACTAGAGCTTTCGACTATCTCCTTTCCTTTCTCAGACTTGACAGATTTGTCAGTCTTAGGATAAGGTTTGTCACTCCTAACTTTAGGAGGACTGACAGTCTTGGCTCTCACATGCTTTTTCTTGATGTTTGAACTAGCAATAGTATTTAAGCATGACTGGCTAGATGCATTCATTAAATGCACAAAAGTTTGCATGATGTTAAAAGTGAATGGCATACAATTAGGTTGACCACACTGTGCATGATTCTGATGCAGATTATTCATTGTATGTGTGATAGGCATGGCATGTGCAGCAGGAACATTCATGTTTGCTTTGCATGCATAAGAAAGATGTTCAGTAGATTTACAATGATAACATGCTTTCTTTATTCGTTCAGCCTTAACCTCTTTTATGCCTTTCTCTCTCTTTCCTTGTTGTTTAACAGCCTTAGCTCCTAATCCTAGTCTAGATTCATCTCTAGGGAAATTGATTTTCACTTGTTTGATAAGAGTTATAGGTTGTTCTTTCTGGCGATCTTCCATCTCAATCTCATATCTAGCTATCAATTCAGTCTCTTCTTCTTCTATTCTAGGAACAAGATGTTTGTAGATAGGTTTGACAGCCGATTTAAGAATTCTAGGTGTTTCCTTTTTAAGGTCACTGGAACTAGGGTCAATAGGTCTCTTTCCTTCTTTCTTAGGAAGGTCAGAATAATCAAGTCCTATACCTACTCCAGTTATCTTCTTAAATGTGTCATTATCTACATACACTTTACTAGCAGCTAATTTGTAAGCTTCACATTTAGTTTCTAACTCAGCTAGTTTGTCCCTAAGACATGCTTCTACTTCTTCCTTAAGGACGAGCTTGTGCTCCAAAGATTTAATAAAGTCTCTTAGGGAAGTATCTACAGTGCAAGCAGCCTCCAGCTCTTCCACTTTTGCCTCAAGCATTCTGCTTTTGGCAACAAGTGTTTTCTGTTCCTTTTGAGAAGAGTCTAGGCTTTTGCACAACATATAGATCTCTTCACTAAGAGCCCCGTTCTGTTCCTTATAATCATCAATGGACATTTCAACTTTAAGGGTTAGAACTGGTTCCTCTGATGTCTCAGCCATGAGGGCAAAGTTTGCTACATGAGTAACATCTTCCTCATCTGAATCATCCCAAGCTCTTCCTTCTGTCACCAATAAAGCTCGTTTTCCATGTCTTTCCTTCACCAGCGATTCATACTTGCTTTTGAGGGCTTCATATGTCTCTTTTGGATAAGTCTGTTTAGGCTTTTTGCAATCCGAGGCAAAATGTCCAACTTTACCACAGTTATAGCATTTGAACTTCATTTTGAAATCCAAAGGAGATTTGTAGCTGGTATTCTTGCCTTTTCCTTTGTAGCCTGACGAACTATTACCACCCCTAGCAGCCCGATAATAAGATGAAGAATTTCTCTGTGGTCGGTTGCTCTTTCTGAATCTCATGTTGCTGAACTTCCTTGCCATGTATGCCACGACACTATCGTCCATGTTGTCCAGCTCTTCTTGGGTGTAGTAGTCATCATCACTGTCAGATGCGCACTCGTCATCATTATCAACTTGGTGTGGTGCAAGTGATGATTTAGGCTTTGCTGCAACCATTGCCTTCTTAGACTCTTCCTCATCAGCAACTAATCCTGATGCAGTTTCTTTTCCTTTTGAATCATTGTCCCATGCTTGATCTTGAAGTGTTTCCAGCTCATAGGTCTTTAATATTCCATAATACTCTTCCAGAGAAGTTGTATGCAAATCTCTGGTTTCTCTTATTGCGTAGACCCTATGTTCAATGCTTTTTGGCTGGTTCCTCAGATATCTCGTATTAGTCTCAACCATGGGGAGAGTTACACCTCTCAGATTCAAATCCAATACCAACTGACTGAATCGTAGGTAGACGTCTGTTATACCTTCTCCTTTTTGTATTCTGAAGGTGTCATACTCCATCTTGAGTATGAGTGTCTTGTTGCTTCTAACCTCTGCAGATCCTTCCATGACAACTTCTATCTTGTCCCAAATCTTCTTCGCTGTAGTCAGACCTTTGACTATGTTGAACATTTCATGATCAAGAGATTCCATCAAGGTTTGTCGTATGGCAGTATCATAAGCTATTTGTTCCTTGTCAGCATCTGAAAACTCCGAGGCCTTTTTAGGCTCAGACCGAGGTGCTATAACCACCCCTCCTTCCGTATGTGCAGGAATAACCACCATTGGAACAAATTTACCCTTGTCAAGGACTTCCAGATATTCAGGGTTAACAGTCTCTAGATATAGTCTCATTCTGAAAACCCATTCTTCATAGTGATCTCGGTTGAACATTGGGATCTTGAATGCATTTTTAGGAGCCATTTCAATTCTGGTCACTAAAAGTTTCTAAGTACCCAAGACTAGGCTATGTAGAATATATATGTAGAACTTTTGCCTAAGTCGAAATTTCTCTAAGTCGAAATTTTGCTCAAGTCGAAATTCACCAAGTAGAAATTGTCCAAGTCGAAATTCTATGTAGAAATTCTCAAGTAGAAATTCTATGTAGAACTTTTGTCCTTAGAATAATTTTTCTGCAGATTACTTTAATATTGAATAAACAATATTATCTCTTTAACACCTTTTGACTTTTGATGCTTTACTCACCTAACCCACCTAACACACGTGCTAGGTACTGAGTATGTCTTGTTTCACTTTCGGCCGTGAATAATGCAAATCACAAAGTCCAAAGACACCTTTTTATTCTTTTACTATTTTTCTGTTTGAAAAGGAGATCAAAAAGTTGTTGGGTTGTCTTCTTTGATAAGAACAGATGATGAACACTCAAGAACACTAAATATGAAAGTACCCAGATTAATTCACAAAAATTAATTAAAATACACCCAAGCTAAATAATCACACCTGGAGTATTTAAATAATTTTTCGGATGAGTTTTCACTACCAACGAATTAAAGCACACTTTTCGAGAAAATGAAAAGTAGATCTAGAAAATGAAAACTCACGATTCTTCTACCAAACACAAGGATCTATGTTTTGTATGTTAAACATATAGCTCTGATACCAATTGTTAGGTCCAAATGTGTTGTAGAGGGGGGGTGAATACAACTTTTCGAATATGAGAAGCAATAAATACGATGCAATAAATGAACACACATATTCAAGGAATATATGTCTTATATATAACTTGAAAGGGTTGCTACAACATTCATTACAAAGTATAACAGAAGTTCAGAGAGAAGTGAATGATACTAAGCTCTGTGAATGCACTCTCTCTCTTTCTCTTGTGTTTTTCTCAAGAATTGCTCACTAACTAAAACATTACACAAGTACTTCTATTTATACTACATGTAATCTATGTCCTGTAGTCTTCAAAGACTAAGATGTACGTGGCCCAATGATGTCCACATAAATCTTGCCTTAACTTGAAAGCTTGGAAATCTGCCAATCAGAAGATGCCATGTGTCATGTTGAAGCTGCACTCTAAGTAGAACTTCTACTTGAGAATTTCTACTTAGCCATCTCGAAGTTCTAAGTAGAACTTCTACTTAGAAACTTCTACTTGGCCATCTAGAATATTTAGTACTTAGAAAATATTCTGGTCTTCAACTTGAAACTTCAATGCACATCTTGAACTTGTGATATCTTCATGTCTTCTTTATTCTTCACCAAGCTCTTGAATATGGATCTTTATTACTGACATAAACTTGCTATCAATGTCCTGACACTTGATGCAACGGTCTGGTTCATAAGTGACTAGTCTTGATAGGGTTTTTGCTTCTTGAATAAATTACCATATCCAATTAGTAATATGGCTTTCCAATATTTGCTTTCCTTCTTGTTCACTTGAAATCAATTGGTATTATTGATACTGATAGTTATGATCTTGATTCTTGACTTTTTAAATCACTGAGGCATGAACAACTTTGACTTGAACTTCTCTCAATGATTTCTTCTTGGCTTGATCATAGTTAACATGTTGAATTGTATCAATTACCTTGTCTTCATTTAGTGTTGATTTCTTGTGACTTCTTGTTCTTGATTGTCTTCTGGTTAAGAATCTTTTCCTTTAGTTGAGTTACATTAGTTATAGTGTTACAAGTTTATACACTCTGCCTTTCACATAATATACCCACAAAAACCTCTCGATTTTCACCGAGAGTCTCTCCTGCCGAACCTACACCACCAAAACCATAACAAAACCACAGTATAACTGAAACCCCCAATCGATATACACACACTTCAACTCATTCGAACCATCCCAGTACCACCCAGTTGAATTCGAACACCCAGCAGCAACACAAGGCCACCCACACGCACACAAACACATACGCGTACATACCCAAGGATACAACAAACTCCATACGCCCCTACATCACCCGAACCAGCTACATCACATACATAAACTATCCACCACACATCATTTTATCTTAACACCTTCACCATTCCTGTAATTCCCATACGGATATACCCGCATACACCCTCGGCTGCACTTCAATTCGCAGCACCGCGCCGCCACACACAACTATACACAAACACCGCTTCCATTTAACACGTACACACAGCCACACTGATTTCAGGCTACACAAACACTTCCTTTAACTCACACACAATTCACAGGGGAAATAAAAAGAGAAACCCATACACAATCGACGCACAGACCCAGCAATACAAACAGCCGCAAAGACACAATCATGGCACAACGAATCAACACATGAAACCCCCAAATCTTTAGCACAAAAGCTCGCCCGTATACACACTAACATTCACTATTTACAATAGGGGAGGGGAGGAAATCACGTAATTCAGCCTCTAATTCGAACCAACACAAGATAACATACACACAACCCATATACATATAGACACACTCATTTCTGTACACGTAGCAGCCATACCACAGAATCCACCCATGAAGTGCACACACACCGGTTTTATATACACGTACACAAACTTGACCATAACGCAGTAACACAGTAGCAAATCGGAGGTATAGAACAGAGGGGAGGGTGAGATTTCAGCGGGGAAAGAACGAAATAGGGAGAGAGAGGTTTGAGGGAGAGAGATTGCTAAGGAGAGATTGAGAGAGATAGCTCGGGAACTATCTAGAAAAATGAGAGAAAATTGTAAGGCCCAAAACACAGCTGTTGTTTAGATAAGGTAGAGATAAGGGCAATCTTGTCATTCCACCATGCTGAAACGTAAAAAAATTACTTTAACTCACTTCCGAAATCGTAATAAATGGAAAATTAGAAAAAAAAAAAATAATTTTCATTTTCAAAACATAGAGTACAAAATTACGAACACCCACATATTTTTAAAATATTTTTAGGATAAAAAATGAATCAAATATGAATTTTACAAGTTTTGATGCTTTAACTGCAATATAACTCGTAAAATCAATTTAAAAAATACTGAAACACCCAAAATAATTCTCCCGCTAATTTTAAAAACTAATTAATATCATAAAGATAATAACAAAAGAGATTTCGGGATTTATAAATACTCCGATGATTTTATAAAAATTTAAAAGATCAATAATGCATGATTTAAATACATTTAAATCATCAGAAATACAAATAAAAATACACAGGCTTACACTGCACACATAAATCATCATATAAACACATGAACCCAATATCACCTTCTCAAATATATTCACAACATATAAATCACATTTAATATTAAATAAGTAATTTTAAATACGTGGTTTTCTAGGTCGTTATATCCTTCCCCCCTTAAAAGGATTCTGTCCTCAGAATCAATCCAAAGAACACAAGTAACGGTTCTTCTCAAACATTAGCTTTTAATTTCCTAGGTTGTATCTTCAACCATAGGACTCCTCATAATAACTCATACATTGATAGGCTTATCCTGCCTTGACTTGCAATAAACATGTAAATAAATAAATCCATGATACCTTGATTCCAATCTGTCACCCAAACCTCATATCATCTATTCTCGATCGCGTCCTTGAAATCGAATACTACAATCAAACACATACGTCATTACATACACATCAAACATAATATGGTTTATAACTCAATTCTCACTCTTATAAAAATGTTTCGGTCGGTTAAAACTTTTGAAATACAATCTCAAATACTTTATTGGTTTAAAAAAATCAAAAATCATTTTATCCTCAACATCTGCAGTCGTTGAAAACTAATAGACTCCATAACCTCGGCTTCGACATAATCTACTACAAAAACAAAATATTGGAATATTCGGTTCGTAATACCGACCATCCCAGGGTCACAGTCCCCTTGATATCGACCACAAAACAACTTTCAATTCAACACTTTTCAACAAACTCTGACTTTCATTAACAAGAAAATTCGACCTGACATACATCACATCAGTCATACGTCTTTAACAATTAATTCGTGATCCTCGAAAATCGTCTAAACCTCACTATCCCGCGTCCCCTGAGATCAACTTCCGAAATATAGCTCTGCATACTCAACAAGTCCTCAATTTTGACTTTGCGTATTATAACTCCGACGTTTTATACTGCTCAAATTAACTATAGAAATTACGACCTCTATCCATCACTTGTATTTTGAATGTTACAAAACAAGTATACATTCATCCCTTGTTACGAACTATCGCCATCATTAACAAAATCACCTTACTCATCTAATTTTATTATCATTGGAGTGGTCATTATCCCTCCTTACTCTTAGAAACTTTCTTCATCCTTCTCTATTTATTTAAATATTGTTCAACTTCCAGTAGTCTCTGGTTAATCTCACGAAATTTCTGACCTCTGCTGGCATTTTGGTTCCCTCCCATCTCATTACTGCTTCATCTTCACAAAATTTACTCTGCTTCTTTCACTTCTAATCCCGTGTCTCAAAAATTAAATTTCTTTCCATCCAAATTCATATTTAATTTTTTTATGCATAATCTTATTCTTGAAATTTCTTAAGGTTATTCTCAACCAATCTGCTTACTCTTCACAAATCTTGAAGATCTTAGGATATTATCTATAAACACAATTAAATTCAACCAAATACTTCTTGCAATCTTATTAATTATATCCATTAAACAGTAAGTGCTCTCGCTTAACAAAACATCATCACTGACAACTCATCATGTCCATATTGACTCAAAATGTTGCTTCAGGAATATCTTATAGTTCCGATCTCCAAATGGTCTTAGTCCCCTTATAAAATCAACTTTAGGCAAAACATACACCTTGGGTAAAAGAATTCTCATAACTACTGGTCCACTTAGTCCATCCTACAATCAATGTATAACTTCAAACTACTTTCTTCATTCTTATAAATCGTACTGGTGCATCCTTCCAAGATACACTGAGTAACACTACTCATTTTCTTGCGAAAATCCTTTAATCAATTTGTTAGCTCCCGCATTTCTATTGATGTCATTCAATATTGACTCCTTAAATCTAATTCTATTTTTGGAAAAATAAATAACAAACAACTCTACATTTTTACCTGGTGACAATCCTGGTAATCCATCAAATTATGCATTCGAAAATTTTAATTACTGAAATCTGCTTCGATTTAACTATTTTCTTTCTGATATTTCTCTCTTGTGCAAAATAACTTCATAATCTCGGTTTAATTATTTCTTGGTCTGCCTGATCGCTAAGACTTCTATGTCTGCTTCCGGCCTCTAAGCACCACTTTTACATCTGTTGAAAATCAAAGTCTCACTTTCTCGCCCTCACAATTCACTTATACTTCATATTTGGTTCATCAATCCAATTCTGAATTAAATTTAACTCTTTTCACTGCTACCTCATTCGAATTCTTGATAACGTCCTTCGTAATCATGTTGAATTTCCAACTTTCGAGTGATTTATAGAAAATAGTTTTGTTACTTGCTACCACACTATTCTTTCTGGTTACAGCCATAACTCTCTACATTTATGTCAGCAAAATCTCCATATGCTTCTCTCTCGAAATCTTATCTTCTGACCATGGGGTCTCATTAATCTTTGATAATTCTCATTCTGTAGGCAACTACTGTGCCCTCACTCTTACAACTCCAAAACCTCGGAATTCCACATTCTTCCCTTAACTAAATCACATGTCTTCCGTTGAAACGCTTCTGAAACTTCATGGTTCGCTGTCTTCCTCTTCTTCTCATCTTGTTCCATCTTAGTCGACTCTCTTCTACTCTTAATAATCACAACTCTTAACATTGAGTTCACACCAGTCATTAACTTCAACACAATCATCTTATTTTTTTGTTCAAATTTCATTTCCTTCTGATAGTTCTTACAAACAAATATGTCCTACTTCATTCTACTTTACTCAAATTATCTTTCCAGGGTTCAAAAATCTTATATCCAACAACGGGTTTCAAAATATTCAGAATCTTATAATATTCCATTTACTACCTCCCAAATTAAACAGGTGTCCAAATAACCTTTCATTAACACTAATTGTCACCTACCAAACATCTTCATCATCATTCTCTTTTCAACCTTCAACAAAATTTGTAATCTTGTGCCCTTGATACATGCTCCTTTCTTTTTCTTAATTCTTAGTAATCTCGAATCTTGTACATGGGTTCTCAATCCAATAATTAATCCAATTTGATACTTAATCTCTGTTTTAACATCAACTTCCCAATCTTGCTTAATCAATTCTTCATCACGTAATCGCAGTTTTGACCACTTAGGATGTCGTCGCGTCTATCTTCGCGGCTCTTCATCACTGGTAATCCAAAATAATCAGGGTTTCTGAAAAAGGAAGTCAATAGAATGAATAGGTATCAGGTATGAATGTACACTGGATTTTGTTTGACAAAACTTTTTGTGAAAGGATTGAACCGAGAGATCAATATGATCATTGAACTATTTTCAGGTTGTATTTGTCACTTAGGTCAACCGCCCTCGTACAAAAAGATGGCCAGTCTTTAGTACTTTCATGACAAACACAATCAGTGGCGTCCCACAAGACTTCTATCATATAGATAAAATGTCCCTTAATCCCCTATATACATAGGTTGTTCATCTCAGTTCAGATAAAGAAGATCAAGTATTCAGGGAAAAATAGAAAGAATTCCAAAAGAACTAGTAGCGTGCCACTATGCCCTCACTTTAGGGAATCCATTAAAAATTCAATCGAGATCAATTTCTAGTAGCGTGCCACTATGCCCTCACTTTCATGCCAATAATCGCTTCCCACATCTTATTTCTAGTCTTTTTGTACTCTCTCTATAACGTTCACATCGTAGCTGGAGTCATAAAAAAGTTCTAGAAGGTACGTGAAAGTCTCGAGAGCGACTCCGGATTAGCTGTCTCCCTCGTCCACTAGTCTTTAAATGAATCGAACTCCTACTTGCGTGATATGTCGAAGGACCGTACAACGTCGCAATACTCGTCTGAATATCATAAGGCGAACCTTATCCTAAATCGTTCTATCTAACGTTCGTCTCACATACGTATACCCACCCATCCTAACAGTTTTAGTGACCATAACCTGTAGCTCTGATACCAACTTGTAACACCCTCACTATCCATCATTATAAATATGTACATTCTATAATAAAATATACATTGATACAGTGGGAATTTAGAAAATTTTGGCATGAAGTATTCATAAATCGGACTATCCACCTGTAATTCAACCTAAACCAAATTCTCATAAACAATTACAAATAAAACTTAATACACCAACGATTCCTCATAGAGGATCGATTCCAGGTTATGGTATGAAACAAGAATCTAAACTATACAAATTATTACAATTTTTCCTACTATTCTGAGTTCAATAACTGTACCGTCTAATCTGTAGCTTAACTCCAATCCGTGCTTACCCGCTCTAGCTTCGAGATCTATCCTGTAAAGACTGCCTCATTGCTCTCATATGACTCGTATGATGTGGACATCCACCCTTATTCCTAACTGAAAGATTAGGGAAAATGAAGCAAGAGTGAGCCAAAGAATGCTAAGCAAGTGAACAGTATAGTGAAACAATAATACTACAATGATTCATTGGTGAACATATCACTGACCAACTTATCTAAAAGGAATAATTCACCATTACAGAAGCTCAAGAACTTTAAAGGATATAACTTTTTATTTAATTCAGGAAATGGAATAGAATTGGACTATTTTGCATTTTATTAATAAAAACAATAAGGTTAGGCTGCTGATCATTCACGCACTAACCCCGGACAAACGCACACAGCAATGTCCTTTAATGGATCTACGGCACACATTGGCCTTAATAATTTCTGACCACGAATCTGGTCCGACCCTTACGGTCCACATTTATAAAAAAACTAACAGTCCAATCCTATAACTAGACATCAGGTGTCGGAACAATCGACCACCTCAACTGCCAAACACCCTGGACATTTTCGTTCCAGGCCAACATCTCAAATTTCACAAAATAAAGTAAGGTCGGGTAAATTTCTGACCTAGATATCGACAAGTTCGATATAGAGAAGGGTATTATTCTATAATATATCAATGGAACAGGGACAACAAATTCAGCACTATTGATTGGGACATGATAAACAACTATTCATGTTTATTGAAAATTAAAGAGCAATAATATCAACGACAAATTGAATTAATATACTAATCCAGTGACAAAAAGCATGGTTCACTTGAGTGAAATGATTTACTTGCAACATGAGTAACAACAACTGTAATTATAAGATAAAGCAAGGATATAGTCAAGTGCTAGGCATTTAATAAAATTTACCAACACATTGTCAAGTTGAATTAACATAAGTGAATTAAGTAGGTTAAAAATGATCATTTGTAAAATAACTCCAAGATAATTAAATTGTAGGTTAGTTTGAAAAAAAAAACATCCCCTAAAGAGGGTCCATAGGTGAAAATATGTCATAATCAGGGCCCGTGTTAAAAGATTTTTTTTTTATAAGATTTTAAATCTTCGATTTCCTCTATTTACAACGTCCCTTAAACATTTTCAAAGAAAATAAAATAAAATAAATGGTACTCTCTTGAGGAATCCAATAATATACCATGTTTCAAAACATTATTGAAAAAAAAAAGTATTTGTACGACCGTTCGAAGATTTGCAGTTGAGCTAATGGTGGAAATATAAACATTTGCACGTCATTTGAAGAAGGACGTCACTTTGTAAACATAATTTGATCGACACGTTTGATATATAAATAGCACAGAATTGCATCACTTGAACAATAAGTGAGGAGCGATAACACTTTCCTCGATACACAAAGTTCTCGATCCTACAACATCGATCCGTGATTCAACTTCACATCAATCTCTTCTTCTCTTCACGTTGACTCCTTACTCGGCCCTACTTCCATCTTTCCTTCCTAATTCACCAATTCACTACAATTCGTGATTCCATTTACTCGTGCACTGTTCTTGGCCGGGTCTTCTACTCGTACCTATACCAATGTAAAGTACTACTTTAGTGCCAAAACCAACCAAAACTTTACTGATTGCTCTATTATACTGAAAAGCAGAGTGTGTAAACTTGTAACACTATAACTAATGTAACTCAACTAAAGGAAAAGATAATTAACCAGAAGACAATCAAGAACAAGAAGTCACAAAGAAATCAACACTAAATGAAGACAAGGTAATTGATACAATTCAACATGTTAACTATGATCAAGCCAAGAAGAAATCATTGAGAGAAGTTCAAGTCAAAGTTGTTCATGCCTCAGTGATTTGAAAAGCCAAGAATCAAGATCATAACTATCAGTATCAATAAGACCAATTGATTTCAAGTGAACAAGAAGGAAAGCAAATATTGGAAAGCCACATTACTAATTGGATATGGTAATTTATTCAAGAAGCAAAAACACTATCAAGACTAGTCACTTATGAACCAGACCAGTGCATCAAGTGTCAGGACATTGATAGCATGTTTATGTCAGTAATAAAGATCCATATTCAAGAGCTTGGTGAAGAATAAAGAAGACATGAAGATATCACAAGTTCAAGATGTGCATTGAAGTTTCAAGTTGAAGACCAGAATATTTTATAAGTACTAAATATTCTAGATGACCAAGTAGAAGTTTCAAAGTAGAAGTTCTACTTAGAAATTCGAGATGGCTAAGTAGAAATTCTCAAGTAGAAGTTCTACTTAGAGTGCAGCTTCAACATGACACATGGCATCTTCTGATTGGCAGATTTCCAAGCTTTCAAGATAAGGCAAGATTTATGTGGACATCATTGGGCCACGTATATCTTAGTCTTTGAAGACTACAGGACATAGATTACATGTAGTATAAATAGAAGTACTTGTGTAATGTTTTAGTTAGTGAGCAATTCTTGAGAGAAACACAAGTAAAAGAGAGAGAGTGTATTCACAGAGCTTAGTATCATTCACTTCTCTCTGAACTTCTGTTATACTTTGTAATGAATGTTGTAGCAACCATTTCAAGTTATATATAAGACATATATTCCTTGAATCTGTGTGTTCGTTTATTGCATCGTATTTATTGCTTCTCATTTTCGAAAAGTTGTATTCACCCCCCCTCTACAACACATTTGGACCTAACATATACCGATACGCGTCCTATACCGCTTTATACATATACATACCGAGTAACGCCATGAAGTACTTAAATCAATCCAAGATAAAATTCTTAATTCACTATAATTTCGAGTAAAATCTACGACCGTTATTTTGCAAAACAAAACACATAATTCGACTACAACTTTCAAATTTACTCATTCCTTTAATATCTCAAACTTTGATTACAAAAATCCAAAAACCCCTAATTTCCGGATTAGAATCCAAAATTATTCTAATGAAACAAAACCACTTACAAGTATTACTTTCCAATAATTATTAGCTTGCTCCAGTACACCCACATTTATAAACACAGGGCACACCACACCCTTCTCATGCTTAATTTGCATCACACACCATTACCACTCTTTTCCTCCTTTACTCTTTTCCAATCTGTCAACATCTCTCCCTCCTTAAACCATGTCACGACATATTCACCCCATACTCCTGCCTTCTTCTTTCTTCAACTGACTACCATAATATACCCACAAAAACCTCTCGATTTTCACTGAGAGTCTCTCCTGCCGAACCTACACCACCAAAACCATAACAAAACCACAGTATAACTGAAACCCCCAATCGATAGACACACACTTCAACTCATTCGAACCATCCCAGTACCACCCAGTTGAATTCGAACACCCAGCAGCAACACAAGGCCACCCACACGCACGCAAACACATACGCGTACATACCCAAGGATACAACAAACTCCATACGCCCCTACATCACCCGAACCAGCTACATCACATACATAAACTATCCACCACACATCATTTTATCTTAACACCTTCACCATTCCTGTAATTCCCATACGGATATACCCGCATACACCCTCGGCTGCATTTCAATTCGCAGCACCGCGCCGCCACACACAACTATACACAAACACCGCTTCCATTTAACACGTACACACAGCAACACTGATTTCAGGCTACACAAACACTTCCTTTAACTCACACACAATTCACAGGGGAAATAAAAAGAGAAACCCATACATAATCGACGCACAGACCTAGCAATACAAACAGCCGCAAAGACACAATCATGGCACAACGAATCAACACATGAAACCCCCAAATCTTTAGCACAAAAGCTCGCCCGTATACATACTAACATTCACTATTTACAATAGGGGAGGGGAGGAAATCACGTAATTCAGCCTCTAATTCGAACCAACACAAGATAACATACACACAACCCATATACATATAGACACACACTCATTTCTGTACACGTAGCAACCATACCACAGAATCCACCCATGAAGCACACACACACCGGTTGTATATACACGTACACAAACTTGACCATAACGCAGTAACACAGTAGCAAATCGGAGGTATAGAACAGAGGGGAGGGTGAGATTTCAGCGGGGAAAGAACGAAATAGGGAGAGAGAGGTTTGAGGGAGAGAGATTTCTAAGGAGAGATTGAGAGGGATAGCTCGGGAACTATCTAGAAAAATGAGAGAAAATTGTAAGACCCAAAACACAGCTGCTGTTTAGATAAGGTAGAGATAAGGGCAATCTTGTCATTCCACCATGCTGAAATGTAAAAAAATCACTTTAACTCACTTCCGAAATCGTAATAAATGGAAAATTAGAAAAAAAAAATAATTTTCATTTTCAAAACATAGAGTACAAAATTACGAACACCCACATATTTCTAAAATATTTTTAGGATAAAAAATGAATCAAATACGAATTTTACAAGTTTTGATACTTTAACTGCAATATAACTAGTAAAATTAATTTAAAAAATACTTAAACACCCAAAATAATTCTCCCGCTAATTTTAGAAACTAATTAATATCATAAAGATAATAACAAAAGAGATTTCGGGATTTATAAATACTCCGATGATTTTATGAAAAATTTAAAAGATCAATAATGCATGATTTAAATACATTTAAATCATCAGAAATACAAATAAAAATACACAGGCTTACACTGCACACATAAATCATCATATAAACACATGAACCCAATATCACCTTCTCAAAAATATTCACAACATATAAATCACATTTAATATTAAATAAGTAATTTTAAATACGCGATTTTCTAGATCGTTATATCACGCCATGGTAAAAATGGTTGTGCCCTTCACCACCAGCACCGTATAAATAGATGCATCCACCAAACAGAAGCTGGATATCAATGAAGTAATTCCGATGTTATCTGCATAGAATTATATCTAATTAGCTTTCTCTCTATTCAATTTAATATCAACTAATTTGGACAGTACTGATACTCCTAAGTTTTGATGATCACAAACAGTAAGCCATTTGGCTTATTAATAGATATAAAACAGCATGCTAGTTGTGTAAAGTTTTGATGATCACAAATAGTAAGCCATTTGGCTTATTAGTAGATATAAAACAGCATGCTAGTTGTGTATGTACTCACTTGGTTTTTGCAGGATACTCTAACTTACTGATTGTATAATCAGTCTATCTAACAGCAAGCCAAAGTTGAGATACAATGATAGTTTGACAAGAAAGTTGCACACAGTCAATACACAAACAGCAAGCTGATAGCTTGTAGGTTGATATAAAACATCATGTATTTCTGTATTGTACTAACTTGGTTTTGCAGGGTATAATAGCTTACTGATTGTATATTCAGTTTGTCACAAACAGCAAGCCATTTGTACAAACAGCAAGCCATTTTCAACTGTTCAGACTTCCTGTATATAAAGATTAACTAGACATATCTATGTTCTCAGGAAACTTGGTTGATGATATGGAAATGCAAAAGTATAAGGCCATGTATCTGTTCAGCTCACCAGAACTAAAACAGCAAGCTGACATGAACTTGCTATGTTATTTCGGTACTGTACTAACTTGGTTTTGCAGGAAAATTAGCTTACTAATTGGATAATCAGTTTGTCACAAACAGCAAGCAAAATTCATGGACAAACAGCAAGCCAGTCAGAAATAGCGTGCCAGTGTCACAAACAGCAAGCTGTTTGTGTCTGCCATAATTAAGGAACAGTTTGGTTCTTCAAGGAGCATGCAACGGAAATATTGTTAGGAATATTTGTAGGGGCCCTCTGAATATTTTCTAGCATGCCAGTACTCATAGCTCACACATTTTGGGAGACAAAATTGATTCCTTCACTTAAACTAAGTAAAGTAACATTCTACTTTACTATACTTTTAGCTCCACTCAAACAAGTCACATGGGGATGCTTCCTTCATCATATCAAACATTATTCTTCATACTATACACGCTCCATCTTCTCTCTCAACTGATACATACATTCAAGCTCCTCCAAAATTGTTTAAAACAACAATCACTACCAACGGCTTCAAGAAATTCTATACCGTTGGAGCCTTTCTATCTTAATTTCAAAATATTCTTGTTTACCTATTTAAGGGCTGGATTCTCAGTTCTTAGACATCGAAAAAGAAGTGCAGAAACAAGATATACATTCACAACCACAAAAGCTTACATTGCAAAATTCTTCAAAACCTCACAAACCCTATATACACGCATATATATATTCAGAGGGTTTATAGGTTGAGTTGTAATTGATTCAAACATTGTATTGTTCAATTTGTATTGAATAGTTGCTGTACAAGGTTGGTTTAAGGTTTGGGTGGGTCGAACTAGACTAGAGAAGGATACTTGGGAAGTATTGCTTAGAGGGTTAGTTCAGCACAGCAAACAGCAAGCCATTTGTAAGCAGCTGGGTGTTTTAGTTGCCGGACAGATTGGTTAGGGAACAAGGGTTTGGTGAACGTTGCTAGAGAAGTATACTTGGGAAGTATAGCTTAGAGAGCAGGTTCAGAAACAGGTGTTCATCAAGCCATTTGTCAGTAACTAGGAAGAAGGGAGATATATTATTGTATCTTGTAATCGGTATATTTCATTGATCAATAATATATTCTCTTACCAAGTTGGTAAGGGACCAGGACGTAGACCATAGGGGTTTAGGGGTCGAACCTGGCTAAAAGATCGTGTGTTCTTTAATTTTCTGTATTTCAGTTACAAACAGCGTACCATTTGCAAACTGATAAAACAAAAACAGCAAGCTGTTTGTAGTAATTTTTAAAATAGTTCATAAAATAGGATTGTTGGCCATAAATACCTATTCACCCCCCTCTAGGTGTTGTTTTCAATTGGTATCAGAGCTTTGGTGTACTAACATTTCTGTAACAGGAAAGTATAGATCCTATGGCACACATTTATGAAGAGGGAGAATCATCAAACATGCCACCACTTCTCCTTGGTACAGAAAATTATGATTTATGGAGACTAAGGATGAAGATGATTCTGATCAGAAATCCACTTGAATGGTTGGTTGTTAAAGATGGTCCATTTACCTTTCTGGATGAAAACGGCAAGCCAAAAGATGTTGATGATCTTACCGGGGAAGAATTGATAAAAGCAAGCTATAATGGAAATGCCAAGTACACACTGATTTGTGGTCTTTCAGATTCAAATTTTGCCAAGGTTAGTTCGTGCATCACAGCAAAGGATATGTGGGATACCTTAGAAATACATTATCAAGCTACAACAAAAGAAGTATGTGTCAATCCAAAACAGCAAGCTGTTTCATGTGACACAAATAAATCTAAGGCGCCACTCCTAACATGGAATGATGATGAGGAATCAGCTTCTAATGATGACTCAAGTGATGAGATGGACAATCTAGCCTTTATTGGTATTGATGATGAAGATACCGTAAGAAGAAATATCAAAGAAGTCCTTGTAGACAGTGATGTGTCAAATTCGGATGATGCAAGTGAGGTAAACTCAATTAACTCTGATTTACCTTCTACTTCTACTATGCTAGATGAACTAACCATGCATGTGCCAAGTAATGTATCTATCATTGAGTTCATGGAATTGAAAAATAAAAATAATGAGCTTGAAAAGAAGAATACTCATTTGAAGAAAATCATTTCTGATTTAATGGCTGAAAAGGCTCCTGAAATCAACCATGATGATCTTATTGCTGATTTAAAGGAGAAACTCATTCAATTCGAAGGAGTTAATAAAGTAATTATACAAAGGAATGAGGTTCTTATGAAAGAACTCAGGGATTTAAGGTCAAAGGTTAAAGCTAGAGATGAGTGCATAGAATCATACAAGATTAAGGAATCTAGCCAAGCTGAATCTTCAAAATCTGCTGAGAAGAGACTTCAGCAAGCTGAATGTGCAGACAAACAGCACGCCATTCTTATCAAACAGCAAGCTAAACTGATTTCCTTGCTGGAAAATGAAGTCAAAGATCTTGAGAAAGGAATGGAAACATTTGTTCAATGAGAAGACAGTTTAAAAACAATCATGAAAAGGGCAAATGTCCCCTTGGTTAGAGAAGGAGTTGGCATGAACTTGAACAAGAAGCATGGAGCACTAAAATATGATGGAAGAAATGGCATACCTTACGATTATGCTATGCCTTGGAAGACATGCAACAAGTGTGGTGGAAAAGGCCATCTGGAAAGTTAGTGTGTGGTTCAAATCAATCATAAAAGGAAAACAGCATACCAGAATGGACCAGTCAGACTACAAACAGCTTACCAGAATGCTCCTGACAGAAGACAAACAGCATACCAGAGGAGTAAAAGAAAGCAAAATCAGTTATCAAACGTGATCCAAATGTGGATCAAGAAAGCTGATTTAAATGTCCTATATACTCTTGCTACTAACCAATTTGGACCCAAACCTATATGGGTACCAATACATTAAGTTGGTAATTGTTTGTTTTGTAGATATGTCTTGCCGCTAAAGGGAAGTCAAAACAATGGATTTTGGATAGCGGATGCACTAGACATATGTGTGGAGACAAATCTGAGTTCATAAGTCTCAAAATGAAGAAGGGTGGAAGAGTTACAATTGGTAATAGTAAGACTCTTCGAATCCTTGGTATTGGTTCTATTGGTAATAGTAATATATCGATTGATAAAGTGCAATATGTCAAAGGTCTTTCTTACAATTTACTTAGTGTCACTCAATTATTTGATGATGGGCATATTGTTCAGTTTGGCATTAATAAATCAATTATTACTATTAGTACTAACAAAATCCCCCTAATTGCTAGAAGGGAAGGAAATATATATACAATAGACTTCGATTTGCAGGAAACAGCGTGTTGTTTGGCTGCAATGGATAATGATCCATATATTTGGCATAGAAGGTTGGGACATGCACACATGGACTTGCTTAGTAAATTATCAAGCAAGAAACTGGTCAGAGGACTACCCAAACTCAAGTATACTAAGGTTGAAGTGTGTTCAGCATGCCAATTGGGCAAACAAATTCGAAGTACACACAAAGCAAAAAAAATGGTATCTACTTCTAAACCTTTAGAGCTTCTGCACTTGGACTTATTTGGTCCAGAATCTTATAAAAGTATTGGAGGTAAACAATATGGTTTTGTAATTGTAGATGATTATTCTAGATTTACTTGGGTATTGTTTCTTCGTACTAAAGATTGTGCTTTTAATGAGTTTGAGAAGCTGATTAAATTACTTGAGAACAAGCTTGATACAAGACTTGTAGGTATAAGAAGTGATAGAGGAGGTGAATTTATCAATGAGAACTTTATTACATATTGTGAAGAAAGAGGAATCTTCCATGAATTTTCTGCCCCAAGGACTCCACAACAAAATGGAGTGGTAGAAAGAAAGAATAGGTCACTTCAAGAAACAGCAAGGACACTATTGCAAGAAAGCAAGCTGCCTAGGAGTTTTTGGGCCGAAGCTGTGAATACAGCTTGCTATTTGTTGAATCGAATTATTCTCAGGCCTATTTTGGACAAAACTCCATATCAATTGTTGAGAAACAAGAAGCCAAACATCAGTTACTTCAAGATGTTTTGCTCTAAGTGTTTTGTGCTCAAGACAATTGGTAAAGATGGTAAATTCGATGCAAAATCCTACGAAGCTATATTTCTTGGTTATTCTTTAACAAGTAGGGCTTATAGAGTTTATAATATAAATAAACATATTGTTGAAGAATCTATTGATGTTACATTTTGAGAACCTAACAATGATCTACCAAGAGATGAGGAAGGATTTGCAGGTATGCAACCTCAAATTTCTGACAAACAGCAAGCTGGAAGTTCAAATCAGCAAGCTGGAAGCTCAAATCAGCAAGATGGAAGCTCAAAACAGCAAGCTGAAAGTTCAAATCAGCAAGCTGAAGTTGAGACTGAAACTGGAAGTCAGCAAACCAAGAAGGATGCAGATTCTGACAAACAGCAAGCTGGAAGTTCAAGACAGCAAGCTGAAATGGAAGATACGATTTATAAAGTGGCAAAAATGACTTTGGAAGGTCCTAGAGGTTCAAGGGCTACTAAGAAACTACCTCTCTATGATGGAGAAGATCAGTTACCACCGGCAAAGATAAGAAAGACAACTCATGAAGAAATAGCTCAATATTCCTTACCGAGGTCAACAAGAACGGTCAAGAATCATCCCCCAGAGTTAGTTACTGGTGATATTACTGATGGAATCACAACAAGAAGAGGAAAGGCAAATTATTGTGCTCATGCTGCCTTCCTAGCTCAAGAAGAACCCAAAAATATCAATGAAGCACTAGAAGATGAAAATTGGATCATGGCTATGCAAGAAGAATTAAATCAATTTGAGAGATGTGATGTTTGGGAACTTGTTAAGCCTCCAGAGGATGCTTCAATTATAGGAACAAAATGGGTGTTCAAGAATAAAATTGATGAATTTGGCACCATTACTCGAAATAAAGCAAGGCTCGTAGCTCAAGGCTATAATCAACAAGAAGGCATTGACTTTGATCAAACCTACGCTCCTGTTGCTCGTTTGGAATGAATAAGAATGCTTCTAGCCTATGCATGTTTCAAGAAAATCAAGCTATATCAAATAGACGTGAAGAGTGCATTCCTAAATGGCGTGCTAGAAGAGGAAGTTTATGTCAAACAGCCTTCTGGATTCGAACATGATCAATATCCAAACTATGCATTCAAGCTAAAGAAGGCTCTTTATGGTTTAAAGCAGGCCCCTAGAGCTTGGTACAAAAGGCTTAGTAAGTATCTAATCCAAAATGGATTCATTCAAGGTAAAATCGATCCCACATTATTTATTATGCAAAATGGTAAAGACATTTTAATTGTTCAAATATATGTGGATGATATTATTTTTGGAGCTACTAATGAATCTATGTGCAAGTGGTTTTCAAAGTGTATGCATAGTGAGTTCGAAATGAGCATGATGGGTGAGCTCAATTATTTCTTGGGTCTACAAATCAAGCAATCCAAGGATGGGATTTTTGTGCACCAATCCAAGTATAGGTATCGAGGTATGATTGGAAGCTTACTATATTTAACTGCTTCTAGACCTGACATTATGTATAGTGTGTGTGTTTGTGCAAGGTTTCAATCCAATCCTAAGGAGTCTCACTTAAATGCTATTAAAAGAATTTTTCGATATTTAAGTGGTATCATTACTCTTGGTTTGTTCTATCCTATCACAAATACTTTTGATCTTGTTGGGTATAGTGATGCAGATTATGCAGGTTGTCAAGTTGATAGAAAAAGTACTAGTGGTGTTTGCACATTTCTTGGACAAAGCTTGGTTTCATGGCAATGCAAGAAACAAACTTCTATAGCTTTATCCACGGTCGAAGGAGAGTATCTAGTAGCTGGGAGCTGTTGTTCACAACTTTTATGGATGATTCAAACACTAAGGGACTTTGATATCAAGTGTGAAAAGGTTCCAATAAATTGTGACAACACTAGCACCATTAATATTTCTAAGAATTCGGTGAATTACTCAAGAACGAAGCATATTGATGTTCGACACCATTTCTTGAGAGATAATGTTGCTAAAGGCAAGATAGAGTTGGTCTTGTTCCAACAGAATTTCAACTTGCTGATATATTCACAAAACCCCTAGCTGAAGAAAGATTTTCAACCATTCGAATGCAACTTGGTATGTGCTATCTATAAATCAGCATGTTGCTAGTCAATTTAGCTTACTATTTGTTCTATTCGCATGTTACAATTGGTATACTGATTGCATTATATTCTGGCATATCATTTGTTGATCTTAAGTGTATTAATTTTTGATGGATTAAAGGGGGAGAACTTTAGGAGAATACTTAATGAATGAAAATGTATTATTGGATGTTTTTATTTGATCTTGTTAGATTATTGTTTTATATCTAATTTTGAGATGCAGGGATTTAGGGGGAGTTATTCTAATTCTCCTAAATTATTTGTAATCATAAAAAATGGGGAGATTGATACTCCTAAGTTTTGATGATCACAAACAGTAAGCCATTTGGCTTATTAATAGATATAAAACAGCATGCTAGTTGTGTAAAGTTTTGATGATCACAAATAGTAAACCATTTGGCTTATTAGTAGATATAAAACAGCATGCTAGTTGTGTATGTACTCACTTGGTTTTTGCAGGATACTCTAGCTTACTGATTGTATAATCAGTCTATCTAACAGCAAGCCAAAGTTGAGATACAATGATAGTTTGACAAGCAAGTTGCACACAGTCAATACATAAACAGCAAGCTGATAGCTTGTAGGTTGATATAAAACATCATGTATTTCTGTATTGTACTAACTTGGTTTTGCAGGGTATAATAGCTTACTGATTGTATATTCAGTTTGTCACAAACAGCAAGCCATTTGTACAAACAGCAAGCCATTTTCAACTGTTCAGAATTCCTGTAGATAAAGATCAACTAGACATATCTATGTTCTCAGGAAACTTGGTTGATGATATGGAAATGCAAAAGTATAAGGCCGTGTATCTGTTCAGCTCACCAGAACCAAAACAACAAGCTGACATGAACTTGCTATGTTATTTCGGTACTGTACTAACTTAGTTTTGCAGGGAAAATTAGCTTACTAATTGGATAATCAGTTTGTCACAAACAACAAGCAAAATTCATGGAAAAACAGCAAGCTAGTCAGAAATAGCGTGCTAGTGTCACAAACAGCAAGCTGTTTGTGTCTGCCAGAATTAAGGAACAGTTTGGTTCTTCAAGGAGCATGCAACGGAAATATTGTTAGGAATATTTGTAGGGGCCCTCTGAATATTTTCAAGCATGCCAGTACTCATAGCTCACACATTTTGGGAGACAATTGATTCCTTCACTTAAACTAAGTAAAGTAACATTCTACTTTACTATACTTTAAGCTCCACTCAAACAAGTCACATGGGGATGCTTCCTTCATCATATCAAACATTATTCTTCATACTATACACGCTAAATCTTCTCTCTCAACTGATACATACATTCAAGCTCCTCCAAAATTGTTTAAAACAACAATCACTACCAACGGCTTCAAGAAATTCTATACCGTTGGAGCCTTTCTATCTTAATTTCAAAATATTCTTGTTTACCTATTTAAGGGCTGGATTCTCAGTTCTTAGGCATCGAAAAAGAAGTGCAGAAACAAGATATACATTCACAACCACAAAAGCTTACATTGCAAAATTCTTCAAAACCTCACAAACCCTATATACACGCATATATATATTCAGAGGGTTTATAGGTTGAGTTGTAATTGATTCAAACACTATATTGTTCAATTTGTATTGAATAGTTGCTGTACAAGGTTGGCTTAAGGTTTGGGTGGGTCGAACTAGACTAGAGAAGGATACTTGGGAAGTATTGCTTAGAGGGTTAGTTCAGCACAGCAAACAACAAGCCATTTGTAAGCAGCTGGGTGTTTTAGTTGCCGGACAAATTAGTTAGGGAACAAGGGTTTGGTGAACGTTGCTAGAGAAGTATACTTGGGAAGTATAGCTTAGAGAGCAGGTTCGGAAACAGGTGTTCATCAAGCCATTTGTCAGCAACTAGGAATAAGGGAGATATATTATTGTATCTTGTAATCGGTATATTTCATTGATCAATAATATATTCTCTTACCAAGTTGGTAAGGGACCAGGACGTAGACCATAGGGGTTTAGGGGTCGAACCTGGTTAAAAGATCGTGTGTTCTTTAATTTTCTGCATTTCAGTTACAAACAGTGTACCATTTGCAAACTGATAAAACACAAACAACTTGCTGTTTGTAGTAATTTTTAAAACAGTTCATAAAATAAGATTGTTAGTCATAAACACCTATCCACCCCCTCTAAGTGTTGTTTTCAAGTACTACATTAGTTTATGATTTATTTCTAGTTGAGGATTGATTAAAATTTGGATCTATTTTTATGTTGGAGTAGGTTCTTTTCTGTTATTTGGGTTTTTTTTTAATTATAATTTGAGCTACTAAAGTTAGTGTTGATTTTTAATAAAGTTGGTTGTAGTTCTAATGTTGTTGTGATGAAAACTATTTCACTAGCATTACAGGCTTGGTAGGGGAAGGATACCGTGAGCAGTATCCAACGAACCTTTCTTAAAATTTCCAGGGAAACTAAAACTTGCTTGCTCGAGGACTCTGGAAATTCTACCCTAGAATTAGGCTTCACAAAAGTCCTATCATGGGTTTATAGCAGTGTTCTAAAAATCGTTCAATTTTTCAAAAATTGTCGATAAATTGTTAAAAAATGTTTGACCGATTCAATTTTTAAAATTCGAATTATCGTTATGAATTTTTTTTAATGGTATATTATATTATAAATTAGATTAATGTATTAAATATTATTAAAAATATTAAAATTTATCCGATTTTGTTTCGAATTATCATTTCGATAAATCCAAATTTACCAATAAATCGCTATTAAATACCTAAATTGATTTGTTCCGATTTCCAAAATTTATATGGTTTATAGTATAACGTATGTATAGGGAGCTATTGAGAGGAAATCAGCCACAGAAGAAAATTAGTTGACTAAAAATTACTCCTACGTAAGATGCATATTACACATCAAACAATTCATAAAAAAAATAGAGGAAACGTTTATTGGTAACTATAAACCGAGGAAGCTTTGCCCAAATAGAAAATGAGAAATTTGGAGACGACAAGCTCTTTGTCGCGTTCTAAATCTAACGGTCGACATACGCAACGGGCTGGAACATAACATGGGCCCAGTCCTTTACTTGTTGATTTAACTTTAATTACTCACTCAACTATCCTTTGCTGTCAGATTGCTGATTGCTACCATATTCCATAACAACAGATAGTATTAGTTATTCTTCATTTTCTTAACCTTATTAAAATAAATGGATTTTAATAGGGTGGATTAAGTTAAAAAAATAACTTCAAGTGTTGTTTGTTCAAAAAAAAAAACTTCAAGTGTTGTAAAAGTTAATTAGTTCGACCAGTACTTGAGAAATGGTCATCTACCAAACCGAATACTAAAAGAATTAAATTGTTGGTTAAACTTGTTCGAGTTCGTCTGAATTCGTGTTTAATAAACTCGTTCAATATTTTACCGAACACGAGTTCTAACAACATTTTCTGTTTGATAATTTTAACGAATGGAACCGAACATTTAAAAGATAAGGTTAAGAAAAATATCAAACTCGAGTTCGGACAAAAAAATTTGTTCAATAAGACCGAACATTGTTTAATTCGTTAAAATTTTGTCCGAGTTCAATAAAAATGCATTCGAGTTCGAATCTTTTACGGCTCTACTCGGATGTTCAATACAAATAGTCACAAATTAGCATAAATTTAAGTGTAAGTTTTATCGATTTTCGATTTTCATAAACTTAACGAATATTACTGTAAATAATATATTAGCATGTGGTTAGAGGTGCATAACAGCCATTCCATTTACCCACGTTATAACCGTTGTAGAATTGTACCCGCTCAATTCTACCTTTCACCACTACAAATCCACATCTACCACCTAACATATAAACACTCCTATAAATCTCCACCATTACTCCCAATATCTATCCTCCCCCACTCATTACTCTTACTATCCCCACCTCTTATATATCTCATCCTCTATCCGTAAATTTATCACTCTCCACTCAACACACACTAAATTGTCACACACCATGAAGCCACTCACCTTACTTTTTCTCTTCATTTTCTCTCTTGCAGCAGGTAAATTAATAATCTCGTTACATTTTCTTTTGTTACGGTGACGGAACCAGGATTTCGAAAAACTCGGGCTAAACTTGTACTAATATGACCCTTGTTTCTTGTTTTTACAGATGGGCAGGGATCAGTAGGAGTGAACTACGGGAGAATTGCAAACAACTTACCATCAGCATTCAAAGTAGCCAAGCTTCTCAAATCCGAAGGCATCACACGTGTCAAAGTTTACGACACCGATCCTGCAGTTCTCAAATCTTTATCACATTCCAACATTCGAGTTACGGTTGATCTGCCAAATGAACTACTCTTCGCCGCAGCCAAACACTCCTCATTTGCTAATTCATGGGTTCAACGTAACGTCGTTGCGTACTACCCATCAACTCAAATCGAAGCCGTTGCTGTTGGTAACGAAGTCTTTGTCGACCCCAAAAATACAACTAAATATTTACTACCCGCCATGAAAAATATTCACGCGGCGCTAGGTAAATATAATCTCGATAAATTAATAAAAATCTCGTCGCCTATTGCCTTATCCGCTCTACAAAATTCTTACCCGTCTTCATCCGGATCTTTCAAACCCGAACTCGAATCCGTGATCCGTTCCATGCTAGACTTTTTACGTCAAATCGGATCACCACTCATGCTTAATGCCTACCCATTTTTCGCTTACGAATCGAATGCTGACGTCATCCCACTAGACTACGCATTGTTCCGTCAAAATAACGGAGTCATTGACGCGGGCAATGGTCTCCGTTACTTTAACCTATTCGACGCGCAAATTGATGCGGTTTTCGCAGCAATGTCCGCGTTAAAATACGATGATGTTAACATCGTCGTAACGGAAACCGGATGGCCTTCAAAAGGTGACAAGAATGAAATAGGCGCGAGTGTTGAAAATGCCGCAGCTTATAACGGTAACCTTATTAAGCGAGTATTAGCTGGAGGTGGGACCCCTTTAAGACCAAACACAAACCTTACCGTTTATCTCTTCGCACTTTTCAACGAAAACAAAAAATTCGGGCCCACATCCGAGAGAAATTATGGACTGTTTTACCCCGACCAAAAAAAAGTTTACGATATTTCTTTTAACATAGAGGGGTCAAAAAGTGACCGGGAGGACCGGTTACCGGTTGCTGACATGTCAGTGAGTGCAACTGGGGAAGAAAGCTGGTGTGTAGTGAATGTAGAAGCAGGGAAAGATAGGGTGCAACGCGGTCTAGATTATGCTTGTGGTGAGGGTGGGGCTGATTGCCATCCGATTCAACCTGGGTCCACTTGTTATGATCCTAACACACTTGAGGCGCATGCTTCATTTGCGTTTAACAGTTTTTATCAGAAGAAAGGCAGGGTTCCTGGCTCGTGTGATTTTCAGGGTGCTGCTCATGTTGTTGCTCACCCACCTAGTACGTTTTCTCCATCTCTACATTTTTTTCGAGTTTTCAGAGTTTCGTAAATTAATTTTGATTAAGGTTCCGTAAATCTTAGGACGTATGTACCAGGCCACCGGCACACATTGTAGGATCTAGACAATGCGCATGTAGTGAGCTGTATATTGAAATGCTAAAGTACGGGGAATCTAATGTGGTACAAATAGGAAAGGTCCAGCAAGCCTGGAAAGTTAAACCCCACTTCACATGTCTAATAATTGAGTGGTGTAACTAGTGGGTTAATCATTGCCTGTGTAGTGTAAACGTGAAATTTAAAATTTAGGATCTGAGCTCAAATTTCGTCGATCATCGATTTAAGTTCGAATTATTATTATTATTAATGTAATACGGATACTCACCGAAAGGGAGTATAGAAATATTAGTATATACAAATGCAGGAATTATTTATTTTAAGTTTGTGATTGATATCATTGTGGGGGATTCTTAAATATTTCAATTGTTCGTTGTTTGTTGCAGAGTTTGGAAAATGTGAATTTCCTACTGGGCACTGAAGATGAGAAAAGAAGAATGATTCCTATTGTGATGCTTGGTAGTTAATTTATTTATTAAATTACTTTGTGTATCTAAATTTGTTGTCTGGTTTGTTTGAATCAAAATTTTTGTATACCTGTTCTTTGTTCTCTTCTGGTTCTTGAAAATTAACGTTCATGGCTTCAGCTAACTTACATTAAGTATGTTAACACCATCTACATTCTACGGATATAATTCTGATATAAACTGCAGCTCGTAGCCAGGTTCGAACTCGAGCTCGGAAAAAAAATAGAAAAAAAATGGCCCAAGAATTCAGTACATACAAGGAACGTGGGACGTAGCCACGTATCGCAAATCAGATTGCCCGTTTCTGAATCGGGAACAAATGCGACGCGAAACATAGGGGTACGCGACCCGAAACATAGAATGAGGCGACCCACAAGAAGACATATAATTCTTGTTAAGATGAGATTGATCTTCGTCTCTAATGACGTAGTAGAGTTTTTAGGTGATGTTTGTAGAAATATAACGGAAGTAAAGAAAAAGCGGTAGCATGTTTGTATAAATAGATTGTATATATATAATTGCATATGTCAAAGAGAAGCGGATGCTCATATAAAATTATGGTTGGCGCCTGGCAAGACATATTTAAACTTAGACTCCCCAAATGTGTCGGTCCAAAAAACTAGCTCCTTTTTTTCAAGGCCCGAACAACAAACTCTGTATGATTCCAAATATAATTAGTGAACTTAAAATATAGATAAAGTTACCGTATTATAACATATTTGTTTTTTAAAAACCAATCATACCCTAGCGTTCCATCGTACCCATACGTTCCGTCGTATTGGATTCGCTAAAAATGATGTTTCACGTATCCGTTTCCGTTCCCGTTTCGAATCGAACCCCGTCCTACGTGACTATATGATTCAGTAACTAATTGAGCTTATTAAATCAAAGAAATAATGTCTAAATATATATTATTATGTGCACCACACACATAGTGATGTCTAAACTAGTCATTACCTCAAGGACATGAGAGACTCAAGGGGAGACACCAGGTAATTTCTTCCCTGGAATGATTTTGCAAAGAATTACTCAACAATTCCCTCTTACTCTCTGCTTCCCCAACAAACAAAACATTCCATGAACATATATGTATATGACTATAATACGATTATAGACCAGCGATGCCGTCCAAGCTAAGGAAGGCAATTGCAGCAGTAAAAGATCAAACCAGCATTAGCATTGCAAAAGTTTCAAACAATCATTATACAAACCTAGAGGTTGCGGTTCTTAAAGCCACAACCCACGACGACAATCCGATTGACGAACGATACGTATACGAAGTCCTGCATCACGTTACTGCTGACAAAATATATGCAGCAGCATGCGCTAGAGCTATAGGGAAAAGAATTAGCCGGACACGTAACTGGATTGTGGCATTAAAATCTTTAATGCTTGTTTTTAGAATATTTCAAGCTGGTGATCCATATTTTCCTAGAGAAGTGCTCCATGTCATGAGGAAAGGTGCCAAAATACTAAACCTGTCAACTTTTCGCGATGATTCAAGCTCTAGCCCGTGGGATTACACAGCATTTGTCAGAATGTTTGCTCTTTATCTCGATGAGCGTTTAGATTGTTTTCTCACAGGGAAGCTTCAACGTAGATATACCAATATTGATAGAAGAAGAGAAGAAACAGGCGAGCCAAGGAGTAATGATTCTATCAGTAACATGAAACCGTCAGTGCTGCTTGATAGTATTGCATTTTGGCAGCGTCTGCTCGGACGAACAATTGCCACAAGTCCAACAGGCGCAGCCATGTCTAATCGATTGGTTCAAATCTCTTTACATGCTGTTGTGCAGGAAAGTTTTCATCTATACAAGGACATTTCAGAAGGTCTAACTCTTCTTGTTAGATGTTTTTTCCACTTGCAACATGAAGATTGTGTTAGTGCCTTCCAAACTTTTTCGAAGGCCAGGAGCCAATTTGCAGAGCTTAAAGATTTGTATTCTTTATGTAAACGTATCGGAGTAGGGAGAGATTCTGAATACCCTAGTGTGGAAACAATATCTGAGGAAAGATTAGAAACATTAAGAGAATTTTTGAAAGACCGATCTTCATTTCCATCAGTTCCAAGATCTCCAAATAGGCTAGCACTTCCTTCACCGCCAAATTCAAATCCAACACCTCAAGAAAGTTTTAGGAGGGATAATGAATCTTCAAAAATATCCAAACAAAGATTTTCCCACAAAGCTTCTAAGTTTGGTTCAAAACGGAGATCTATAGACTTAGAAGCTTATTCTGATCAATTTAAAGAACAGACTGATCGAGATGAGAGTTTCCAAATAAGTCCATCTGTCTCAACTCATTCATTGCCAGTTACCAATACAATGGCTGATCTAATAAGCTTAGATGACTGGTCTGGACATGAGCAAGAAACAGAAGCAGAGATGAATATTAAAGAAGAGCAGCGGCAACAAACTAATGCACCAACTGGTTGGGAGCTTGTGCTTGCAGAAGCCATACAACTGCCATCAAAACAATCAGAGCCTAATGCACAACACACACCTAATGTCCATCTGGAAAAAAATCTACACACATTCAGTGCCTTTCCAGAAAGAGAACATATCCTAACATTCAATGCAATCTCAGAACAAGAACACAAAGGGCAACACACTAATGTTCCGCACACATACAAAACCTGTCCAGAACAAAAGGCAAACACATTTAGTGCCTTCCCGGAATATATTCCAACATTCAATGCATTCCCAGAACAAGAACATGAAGGGCAACATACTAAGTATGGAGAAGGCTGGGAAATTGTACTAGCAGACACTGCAAGTCAACCAACAGAACCTTCATTTGATACAAATCTTATGTATAATAAACATGTCCCCAGTGTGTCGAACAGCTTTGATGCCTTCCCAGAACAAGGAAAAGAGACAAGTTCAAGACAAAGTGGGGAACTTGTCTTATTTGAGAATGCAAAACAGCCAGCTAAACAAACGCCATTTTCACTAGAAAACTATTACCATCAAACAACAGTGGTGCCAACGTTTTCACTAGATAATTTCAACAATCAACCAGCACAGTTGCCACTGCAACACTATAACCCATTTTTAGAAGATTCAAATGAATCGGCTATAGTTCCAGTAGTCACGGGCAGCACAGCTGCAGGCTTTGAGACATCATTTCCAGCAAAAAAGTTTTCATCAACACATACATTTCAAGAAACTCCAACCTTTTCTGCTCACAATATAGATACTGGGATGGGGGCTTTACCAGCACCTACCTTTCAAGCAACTCCAAACTTTTCTGCTCAAATTCCAGAAAACGGGAGGGAGGCTTTATCAACACCTACATCTCAAGCAAATCCAACATTTTCTGCTCATTATCTGGATAATGGGACGGGGGCTTTATCAGCAGTTACATTTCAAGCAACTTCAACCTTTTCTGCTCACAATCCAAATAATAATGGGATGGGAGCTTTATCAGAACCAACCATTCACGCAACTCCCAGCTTTTCTGGTTACAATCTGGAAAAGGGAACGGAGGCTTCATCAGCACCTACATTTCAAGCAACTCCAAACATTTCTGCTCACTATCCAGATAATGGAACGAAAGCTTATGGGAACGACCCGTTTGCAGCCTTTTCTGCTCACAATCCAAACAATGGATTGGGGGTTGTTAGAAATGACTCATCTGTAGCATTGGCCGGTGCACAGATGTTTGAAGGTTCTAGGAACCAACAAAACTCGATGCACGAACAAATATGGTTGCATTAGAGCTTAGTCTATAAATTAACTCTAGTCATGTAACCTTTTCCTCAGTTTAGATCATTTTCAGTTAGCAAGCACAGTAATCATGTATATCAATTCTTTTCTGACTCTTTCATCAGATTAATTAACCTAATAATTTGTCACGTTGAATCTGCCTTGCCTTGTCTAGTACGATGTCTCAAATTAGTTTGGTAAGTAGTTATTTAAATTCATATTAATTAAGTTGATTCCAGGAGTCACCACAATACAAACACACATACACACACACACACTGTTGGGTCCTCTAGAGTCTAGATTGTTAGGAAAACTCGAGAGGTTTGCCTTTGGAACAGTTGGCTACAAGCTCAAATGTTACTGAAGGTAGATGACTTATAAGTTACTTCTCTTTCGACACTTCCTAATGCAAGATGCATTGCCACAGCGAGATAGACTGCCACTGAATGAGCACTTTAGTTTTTGGAAATGAGGTTCGCTGTCATTACGAGTTGGCTCGGCGAATCCTCAAGTATCCTATCAAGGTCCCATTCCCCACGGGCTGCTCACCGAGAAATAGAAAAAATCTGAGGCTGTCGATGAAGAGGGGGGTACACATCTTGATCAGATTTATCTTATCATACATATAATACTACACGTATTTAATTCAACTCAACTTGACCAAGTCACAAGCTACTTCAGTCGCTTTGAGTTCAAATTTGTTAACATATAAGTACAAAACTTGCAAACACGGAAAACAATTGCAATAACTGCATATCATGACGGGAAAATTTAAAAGTAGCTAACTTAACCTTCAAGAATTTTACTCAAAATTCAAAAGAAATATGTGACCAAGCCATTGAAATTGCTGTAGCCAGGTCTGCTCAGATACAACCCTATCGAATATCATGTGAATCATGTCCAATAGAATGCTTACTGTGTTTGTGGCGCTTATGTGAGCGGTATTCTCTCTCTAAAGAACTTCTTGCATCAGCCGACTGATCATGGCTCCTAGAACTTCTCTCACGTTGACTAGAATGTTTCCCGTGTCGGTCAGGTTTGTAAGATCTATCTTCCCTGTCCATTGAATTTCTTCCATCAGATAATTGTTCTCGACTGGCAGACCTCTCATGTCGATGAGAGCGCCTCCTTTGCCTTTCACTTTTGTGATACCTATCTTCTTTGTCAACAGAAGACCTCTCACTTTTGTAACGTCTGTCTTCTCTGTCCACAGAAGACCTTCTATGAGGCGGTGACCTCTCACTTTTGTAACGTCTGTCTTCTCTATCCACAGAAGACCTTCTATGAGGCGGTGATGGAATCTGTCACGATAGAGCAAAAAGAAAAAGGTTATGTCTGAAGTTAGCCAGCAACAGTCGTTAAGACTGAAATATACATGTAAATGCAGCTCAAAAAAAGTAGTTGAGTGATAGAGCGCACTCCACTTCACACTTCATTATAGTAATGACCAGACAATACAGCTGAATACTTGAGACCAAACATTAGGATAAAGACAATTTAGTTGTATGCTTATCAACCTGCTCAATAAGTAGTTCAATCGATTTTGTTTAGAGGATAAATACCTGAAACCGTGACATGTATCTTCCTTCTGGAGGAGGTGGAATACCAAGCTTTTTTAGATCATCAAAAGGAATAGGCCGTCTGTTCCAATAAAAGACATACAAAGTTCATTATATGCAGAACGTATACATAATTTCACAAAACATAACATAAAATAAAAGTGCTATTTTCAGCCAAGTGTTTCTTTAAGTAAAGTCAATTTCTTTCTCTCTTTCTAGTATACTACTTCCATTTTAGTTTAGATACACTACCCGTCTGTGTTGCCTGCATTTAAGACATGCACAAACACATTTGCCTACTTTTAGATAGGTTCATTTATTTGTTACAAACATTGTATGTATCACTATAGTAAAAAAAAAAAAATCCTAAGCACGAAAATCTTAATATATCAGTTAACTTATACAGCACATAATCCACACAAAACACTTTCACAGTGGAAGCAACAAAATGGGAGTTGGGAAGTATTACTACTTCAGTAAGACAACTGATAGCTTAACTAAAAGAAATCAAAGACATCAGCATATCAAATGTAAAGCACTAAAATTTAATAATAAATTACTGACCTGTTGAAGAGATTTATATCATTGTACCAAAGAGTTGACTAATTATTTGGAAATTATCCAACTAAAGTTATTTGGATGTACCTATAGAGAATAATTAAAAATATAATAATCAATGGATAGAGAGTGCCTTCTCTCAATAGTTGAATTAACAATTAGTTTCTTCTATAGCGCTAAATTTAACACAGATATCCGGTAATTTCATCTAACTATCACAGATTTAGCTTTAAGTCCCATGTACTTCTCAGCTTTTGTTCAGATGGAGCTAGTACTTTGTGTTTTTAAGAGAGTAAGAAAGTGAAATTTACTGGTCTTAGAAGTACAGGGTAAGAATGCAAAAGTTATTGAGCAATAGAGGTATAAACTATACACAAGAAAGAGGAACTGAAGTAAGGTAATTGTCAATACTGATAAAAGGTTAGGAGGGAATGTACTTGAAGTATAGTGTCAGGAACTCAAGGTTTCTGACTTGTTTTTCTATATGTTTTTGTGATTTTCTGTGAGTTTAAGTAAGAAGCTAGGTAAAAAAAACAGTAATAGAGAGAGATTATACAGATCAGAGGTAGAACTAGAGAGATTAGAACAGAAATGTAGAAGAAAGCTAGGGTTTGTAGCTAACTTGCAGAGAAAGGAGTTTAGAGAGAGAAATCAGTTAGAAACTAGAGAAGGAAAGAGATTGGTGGAACTAAGTCCCATTTTCTGATGCAGCACTCCATAAGGAGGCCGACATAAGCAGCGACCATAGCATGCATGAGTACTGTACAATGCTCAGCCACAAGTTTTTTTCTTTTCTATATAAGAGCTTAAGCTTTCCTGTAATAGATACAGCAGAATATACAACTGCAACATGTACATATCTGTTGCTTCACTCAGTTATATATTCTTCCATCTCTACTCTAAATATCAACTACTGATTTGTAACAATAATGTTAGTGAGGATTGGATGAGTCAAGTAAATGTCAGTGTTGGGATGACTTGAATGAGGTCACGCAATGGATTCCTGCGCCACAGACTCTTCACTGGAGGCCACTAACTTTAAAAGGCATGTATGATACCTCATCGGGGTCTAGTGATGTCTATGGAGGTGTCGGTCATGAGGATAAGAATATAACATGTTGCTCCATATAGATTTTAGGTTTTGCAGTTGCTAACACTTGGTTTACAAAAAGAGTTTCTCATCTAATCATGCTTAAGAGCACCTTGAATAAGAGACACTGAATAATAGATTTCTTCTCAAGTAGGGGAACCTAGTTGATAAAGGTAGTTTAGAAAACAAGGCATTTGAAAAAAGTGCCACCACACAACATAAACAAATTTGTTTTGGATGTTCATCTTAAAGAGGGATTGTACATCGTTTACTAGATCACACAATTCATTTTATAGAAGTAAAAAGGACACGAAAGGGCTTATGTTGATCAAATGGTCAAATAAACATATTGAGGTCGAATATGATCCAAACACGACCCAGTTCATGATGGCAAGTTGTATGAAAATAATAACGGAAGACCTTTTGGGTATAAGAAAAGGGGTCCTGCCTCACAAAAAGACATCAAGGAGCCTCTTCTTTCAGCAAATGGTCAAGTAAGCAGATTAAGGTCGAAAATATGATCCAAACGCAATCTGGAGTATGATGGCAACTAGTCGAAAATTTACGAAAGATTGTGTCCTGTTGTCCTACCCGATAAAGACATTTTGGTGGAGCGCAGAGAAAATACAGGGCTTTAGAATCAAATGCAATGACCAGGAAGATTTAAATAAGAAGAATGATGAGGCAAAACATAATATTGCCAAGCGTGGACAACATGATACAGCTTATCAAAAAGTGTAAAAATATGTGACACAAAAGAGGTTGATTTTTTTTTTTTTAAATTGCTTAAGCAAGAAAGGAAGACAAAGGACTTTTGTGCTGTGAAGCATTTAGTTCAAGATAAAGACATCAAGGCGAGATAAAGAAATTATTTAAGCATGTTATTTAACAGTAGTTTTGGTCGAAAATTAAGCGAACTTAAAAAAATATTCATGTGTAAAATTAAAAGGTGTCAAGGTCAGAGGCCTTGGAGCTAGGAAACAGGGATACTTGGGTTACTCAATGCACCCCCCTCATCCAATACCTCCTTTCATTGCGTCTATGTAACTGTTTCTACGCATAAAAGTGAAAAGCATATTGTAACATAGCCTACTTGAAATCTACATCTTTATCGAGAAAATACTAATTAGTAAATTCACAAGTAGGACCTGTTTGTCAGAAATCAGAATAGTATGACAAAACAATGGGTATGGTCACTCACTAAAAATGTCAACAACACGGAATTATGTAGCAAGGACAAATATGAACATAGACTAGAACCACCTATAGCTATTAGTTTAAAAGAAAGCAATTAATGCAACAATTCAAATACTCAAATATTATCATAGTAAAAAGTAATGCATACAATGGAGCTCGAAAAGGTCTTTCACGCCCTCCAAAACGGAGCTGCCCAGATTCCTTCTTACCGCCAAGCCCCCCTCCTATCAAAAAAAAATCATCAGATTTGATCTTCTCAAACAACAAAATCTTGAAGGAATGAGAAATTTTGGCCCACCTAATCTTCTTGGTATCCACCCTGGCATTAACTGCTGCCTATTGTAGTCAACTATGATTTCCGAATCATCAATAACTGAATGGTGAGCATCCTGCAATCAGGAGAACACTGAAGCATCAAGGATCAATCTTACCCTTTACAGGTAGTTACGACCTGATAAAATCTGCCTAATTAGTCAGGCTCACGCCTCTCTCACCATCAGAATACCATACTAAAATAACAAAAACACTACTACTGATATTTTTTAAAGATAATACTCATAGTAATAACATGAATTTTTCTAAAATACTGCAGCTGGATACCAATAAGTAATACATGAAAAAGTGTCTCAAAGTCAAAGTCATTGAATTTAGGATAGGCCGTGACAAATACTTTGGGATTCACTAATCTTTCCTAAAAAGATCTTGCAATCCTTTTATCAGTAGGTGGAAGTGGAACTATGATTCGGGTTTGGGAGTGGGGGGTCAAGTTCCATAGTTTATCTAGATTTAAGATAATTTCCAAAATAAATTAAATACTAATTACCTAATCTGTGGCAAAACTAAACTAAAAAGAATAAGGCGAAACTAGAAGGAAAAAACAAAATTGGTATTTTTTGAAAGGAGATAAAAGAACTAATAACCTTGTGATCCTATCCACTAGGAATGGAAAACAACCAGACCAGTCAGACAGTTCAAGGCAACGAAATTAACTCAACTGCAATGGCTTTAATCCAAATTTCACTATTATATACAAAATTTAATGGGGACTCATGACCTCTCTAGGTTGAACGCGGTTTTACCCTTGCCTTTTACAGAGTGTGTAAATTGTAAACCAATTCACAAATTTCTTATTATGAAACAGATGTCAAAATTTGACAATTCCTGTACTGTAGAATATATTATGTAAACTGGAATAATCCGGTTGTTTTCATGGCTGAGTACGAGAGATCTGGGGCACCTATAGAAATCATGTTTAATATGACAGTTTTACTGTGGTTTTCGCTCCATTTTTTATTTACTATACTTAATTTTTAATAAACACTCCAAATTTTTAGATATTTCGAGTCAGAACTCGGATATATGGACACTCCATTCTCGAGTCTGAGTAACATACATGTGACGACCCATTTATCTCTATTGGAGTATTTACTCACTGATTCTTTTAGTCAGTAATTCAGGAAATTGCAGTAACCATATGCCAGCTAAATAAGTGTGGATTATGATATGTACTCACTATCACCCACACCAATTTATGATAAAACAGAGATTTTGAGATAAATGAAGGAGTAACGAAGTTATATTAAAAGAGAAATGGCTCAGAGATTACAACTGATAAATGAAAACTCTGGTCATTCGAGAGGTCCAGACTCTCCTATCAAACTGAGAAAATAGATAATATTTTCTAGCAGCCCTAAGCCTTTCCCCCTCTTTTCCCTTTAATCCTTTTGAGGTGAATTGACCATGCTGCCCTTGGGCTTGCGTCTCTAATATGTCTTTATAGGATTTGGGCTGTGCCGGTGTGTTACAAATTGAGTCAATTTACCAATATTTTAGGGGCAATTATGCTTTCAGAAGGTGGTACTCTGTAACATTGCATTTGAAATGGTTTCGACTCTTACTAAAGTACAAGTCTTTACACATTTATCCAAAGGAAAATGAAGTAACCCTATGGAAAGGAATAGGTAGCAGACGCCAGACGGTGTCTTTTTTATTGTTGTGGGCTAAAGGGAGAAGTTAAGGAGGAACAAATGTCTGACTAAGTTTTTACAATAACACCCTAAACACTAGTAATAATGATGACAGTCATAGTAATAAAATTTTATTTGTTTATCTTCTCTTTCCTTCATTCGTAAGGACATCCTGATTGATCCGTTGGGTGGTTTTACACAGCACGAAAATAAGTAGTTACCGGGCCTTTTCTTAACAGAACATTATTTATAAATCGAATTAGATCCACTTAAGTTGCTAGTTTTCCAGATAAATATTGTATTTTATCTTTTCCCTTCTGGTTGGAGAGGCAATATGGAAAAAACCACATTCAGATGTACTACTCATGTGCTGCAAAGGAAACACTTTGGAGGGCATGAAGAGATTTGAAAGACAGTGACAATTACAATTTACAAATCAATAGACACAATAAAATCACCTCATATGCTCGTCGCATCTCCCTCTCAGTTTCAAACTCCACAAAAGCATATCCACGTGATGCTCCAGTCACTGAAACCCAGACATCAACAATATAGCTCATAGACGCCTGATTACATGTGTGTATATTAAACAAAGTGGCTTACGGAAACAATATTATATTAGGCAACACCAATCTTTTGTAAAAGATTGTTACGGAATAGTTAGCTTGTGGCTTTGGCCAAGTGATTTCTAATTCTTTCTTTAATATACTACTAATTAGCAAAAAAAACATTTTTAAAGAAAAACTTATCAGAAAGATGTAAACCTGAGATGAAAGCATTTTTTCCCACAATTTTTTTAAAAAAATTGCTATTTAAAATATTTCACGTCTAAAAAACAAAAATAGGCTTTTTCTAAAATACAGAAATTCTTTTTTTTTTCCTTCAAAGTTATATGGTACAAAACTAGTCTTGTTAAGGCTTTTATTAAATTAATAGAAGAGGCAGCAGAACTTAGTTATAACTTCTGATCTTGCAAATTTAAAGTCTCGTGGATTCCCAATATTATATCAAAAGATAAATGCTACTAATCGTTTGTTTAATCAAAGACTCAATCAGCGCTGCAGATTATACGAACCAAATCTAAAGCAACCTGCGATGGCAAAATTACAATCTTCTGCAAGAAGGGCAGCTTGGGCAGATGTCACCGCACATTATGAGTAATTTCAGAGGAAAAAACAAAACAGCCAACACCCTTTGATTTACTGATTTTTTAAGTCTGGAGTAAAACATGGTAAAATAGTACTATTCAATTTCTGATTTGTTCATATAAGGACCAAACAGATGACGCAAAATAAGGTCAAAATTATACTCCCTGATCCCTCTCCCTACCCCCTCACAATATATATACACAATTACACACGCAAACATCTCATGATTAAGTAAAAATAAGCAAAGAAGTAAGAGTAGTTACCAATATGTCTAACTAATCTCAGATTCTTCACATTGCCAAATTTGCTCATAGCCTGAAAACACAGAACATGCACATCATCCATTTAACAAAACCCATAAAAACAAATTCATCCATTCTTGTATATAAAGATTTATATACATAAGTCATGTTACAGTACAAACCATTCTAGCCTACAAACTCTAACAAACCAACTAGTAAAAGTCACGGGTTTCTATAATAGCAATCACCCCCTTCAATAATACAAATCACCGGCACTGATCTACAATTAATAGAATAGATAAATTTCTATATGAACCAAAACCAACACCTATGTATATAAATAAGAAAATTTGCCCCAAATAAGAAGATAAACAAAGAAAAAAACAAGCTACCTTGTGAAGGGTTTGTTCAGTAGTGAGGTGAAAGAGGTGGGCAACAAAGAGAGTACAATAAGGATCTCCATTAACCTTAGGATCTCCAAACGGGTCATCTGCAAAACCAACCAAAATTATGTATACATATTATACAATGGACAAGATAAACAAATCGTAATTAGTAGTACTACGACATTGAACATACAGAGAGTGGCTAAAGAACAAAGGTGGGCTCTGTAAACAGCATTATCATGAGGAAGAATATCAGTTCCATCGATGCTTCCAGATTGAATTGGATGATATGTATCTGCGTAAAATACAGAGCTCACCTTCTCCCTGTTAACAGACCTGCTCATTTCCACACACACACACTAATCAACTGGTGGAATATAATCAACAAAATCTAAAACACTTTTCAATAATAATCAAAACACCATATATGTATATGGAACAAAAACCTACTACTCACATTAACTAAAAAAACACCCCATGTCAACTAAAACAGCACATAAATTTGCCTCCATAAACAATTAAAATTAGGGAATACGAAACCCAACCCAACTCAACCTACCCATAACCCATATGATTAACTAACACAATTTTCAATTCATCTACGATTTTCAATTACCATTGACATAAAATGAACAATATTCGTTCTTTCGTTGTTAAAAGTTGTTAAGTTACCACTTCTCTTAAACCCGTAAGATCACTGGAATAAATTATGATAATACCCGGGTAGCAGGCCAACACCGAGCTACAATAAGAATAAGATAACTTACATTGAATTAGGGAGATTGTCAGTGCGAGCTATTGCTCTCGGTGAAGCTACTCAACGTAAAAAATTCAACACTAAATTTTTATTTCGATTTAAATAGTAAATGAATTGAGTTTTTACTATTGAGCTGGATCGGGCGGTTTTTATTGGATAGTGTTGGATTTTGTAGGATCATGGAATTTTTAGGTTCTTATTATTTTTCTTCAATTACTTCAAGATTTATATGTAATATTTCAATTAGTTCTAGTAATACCTCCAATCAGATCAGAAATCGCCCATAGTCGCTCCAATTGATCACGGTTGATATTAGATTTTGTTTCCCCCTTTTCAATCGTGATCAACTGGAGTGCCTACTAGTGATGGGCATTCACCCCGGCCCGCTCGATCCCGATCCGATCCCCGCCCCGCTTGGCGCGGGGAATCGGGGATTTTTTCGGGTACGGGCCGGGAAGCGGGGACAATTTTCAAAAAAAATCGGGGAGCGGGCCGGGATTTTATGTCTCCCCGGCCCGATCCCCGACCCCGCCCCGATTCGTCCCCGACTCGATTTCACCACATTAATATATATTTATATATATGTATATATATATATATAGGGTCTTGCTCAGGTGAGAACCCACAATTATGGTGAGATATGAGATCTAATCCTAACCACTCATTTAAATACATTATATTAATCCCTTACCATTCATTTTATATTTTAATATTTTATTTTTGGGATTTCATCATCTTCATTCTAATTCAACCATCCACCACCACCGGCAACCACCACCGGCGACCACCACCACCTCCGACGACCACCAGAAAATCACCACCGGCAAACATAAAATCACCACACTCTGCCACCTCCGGCCACCATGCCGCCACCACCACCAACAAAAATCACCACCTTTAAACAGAAAATCACCGCACTCCGCCACCTCCGGCCACCATACTGCCGCCGCCACCACCAAAAATCATCGGCTGAAAACAAAAATCACCGCGACCAAAACCACCCTAAACCACCACATCACCAACAAATCACCACCGGAAACCCGAAAATCACCACAAATAACTCGAAAATCACATCTAACAAACAAAATCACCAAAATGTTCAACAAAACAGTGTCTACATATCTTAATTATCCCATGCCCCGGTGCTCCATTCATCATCAAATACAGGCCTCGAAAACATGAAAACGAAATTAAAATCGCCAAACCTTGTAATTAAAATCACAATTAATAAAATAAATAAAATATCAATCGACAGACATTTCTTTTTGATTAAGAAAGCTTTTAAAATCGTCGCCACCGACGGAGAAAACGAAAAAAATCGCTAATAGAGAAATTCGCGACCACAATTTCTTCTTCAGTACAATAAATCGGCGCCAGCGAAGGAACAAGATCAGTAATTGGAGAAGATGCCGACGTTGTTGATGAAGACTGAATGGACGGTGGCAATCGGCGGCAGGGTCGAGGTCCGGATCTGTCATGTGTTTATGTGTGTGTGTGTATGGGTAGTGGGCAGTGGGGGGAGTCGGGGGTGGAAATGATTTTGGGGGGCAGGTGTGTGTCGTGTGTGTGATCAGGTGTGGTGTGTGTTGTGTTTTATTGGGTGTGTTGTGTGGTTAGGATTTAATTAGATATAAAGAATGTGGGGCTGAGATTAGATCTCAGTTCTCATTTTAATTAGGGGTTCTCACCTGAGCAAGACCCTATATATATATATATATATATATATATATATAATCATATATTAATATATACGAATTTCCAATACTTTATATTGCAAATAAAATGATATTTTAATATTATATGTTTGTCTTTCTAATAGGTAAATAACTTCATTTCCACGTTATTTATAATTTTTTATTTAAGTAATATTTTTTATCTTAATTTAGTGCTCTTAAAAAATTATTTCAAACTCACTAATTAGTGTTTAAAATTGTTTGCAATGTTATTTTTTGTTTAAAATAAAATTCCCCGATTCCCCGCGGGGATCCCCGTTACCCGTTCGGGCCGGGGACGGGGAATAAAAAATAATCCCCGACGGGGATCGGGCCGGGGACGGGGATCGGGTTTAAATTCGGGGATGGGGCCCCGGCCCCGAAGTGCCCCGATGCCCATCCCTAGTGCCTACGGGGCGATTTCTAGGCTGATTGGAAGTATTACTAGAACCAATTGAAGTATTACATAAAAATCTTGAAGTAATTGAAGAAATATACTGAACCTTAATAACCCTAAATTACCGGTGGCTTACTTGTTCAATTTGAAGAATTTAGGGACTAAAATGATTCAAAATGGCAATTAAGGACTACATTGATACATTTCAACCCAACCAATAACTTACTTGATACTTATCCCTATCCATATCTATACTAATATATAATAAGCAAACTAGGGTATAATTTGGTTGTTTAGTTCAACCAACTGTTAAAATAATAGTGACCGTTAGATATTTAGTAAATAGAAACCGTTAAATCTAATACTAAGAAATATTCTATATTTAAATCCCTCTTCTAAACAACCAAATTATACTCTAGTTTGCTATCTTAGATATTTAGTAAATAGATTATAACCGTTAGATCTAATAATAAGGAATATTCTATATTTAAATCGCTCTTCTAAGATCCAAGGTTCTATCCCGTCAACAACAAATTTCCATTAAAATTTTATATTAATAGTTTAAACACTATTATTATTACTAATAATTTTATTAATTAATCTTACAAAGTTAAATTATATCCATAATAAATTATTATACTCTATTTTGTTAAATCATATAATTTTAATATATATTAAGTAAACTAGGGTATAATTTGGTTGATTGGTTCAATCAACTGTTAAAATAATAGTGACCGTTAGATATTTAGTAAATAGATGATAACCGTTATATCTAATAATTAGGAATATTCTATATTTAAATCCCTCTTCTAAGATCCCAGGTTCGTATCATGTCAACAACAAATTTCCATTAAAATTTTATATTATTAGTTTTAAACAATATTATTATTACAAATAATTTTATTAATTAATCTTACAAAGTTAAATTATATCCATAATAAATTATTATACTCTATTTTGTTTAATCATATAATTTTAAAAATATTTAAAAATAACACGTGCTTTGCACGGGCTATAAGCTACTCCCTCTGTGCCGAATTGTGTTTCCTATATTGACTTTCTATACTGTTCATTATAAGCGGTTGACTATTAATTTACGCATAATTTATAAGATAAAATATAGTTATGAGTGATCTTGTTGGATTCGTATTCATGAGTACTTTAATATAGTGAAATTTTTATATTTAGTACTAATACGAAATTCAAGATATTAACGATCAAAAATGTGCGTTGGCAAACGTGTTTTTAAAAACAGGAAACATATTATGAGACGGAGGGAGTACTATATTATAATGACCGGAGATCGGAAAGTTACCAGAACAATTCAAAATATTTTTCTTGATTTTTTTTTTTGATTTTTTTATTAAAATTATTTTTCTTGCATTAAATAGCTATTAATGGCATAATAATTAGTCATTAATTATACCTAATAAATATGTATTAAATTTATTTTATTTTATTTATTTAAAAAATTATAAAACTTTATTGAGCATTATAATTATTATTTCAATATTTAATATTAATTACATATATAATTAAGTTTATTTTTAGGTAAAATGACGAATAAAAATTGTTTACATTGCGCCCATTGTTATCCCTATCGAATATACCACTCTAATTTCTTTTCGGACAATTGTAGTACGGAGTACAGACGACCCTTAACATTTCAAGCAATCTTTATTATTGGTGATTATGGAAATCGTAATAAATTAAAAGTATATAAATCTTCCCTTAACACCTGTAATAAAAATAATACAAATAGTTTTTTATTTTTACACATGAATAAATTACACATGGGTTATGATCAAACCGATTAAATTGAAAAAACCCAATTTTATCGGTAGATTAAATTGATAAAAAAGTTATACACCCGTTGTTCATTATATTATGTCGAAATAAATTAATATTCAAATTAAATAAATTCTTACACTACTATTGAACATGTACGTTATGAAAGGGGCGTCGGCTTTAAAAAGTGTTTCTATATATAATATTTATTACTTTTGATCGTAAAGACTACGCATGTATAATAATTGCTATTTTTTATGTTTATGATATTTTTGAGATTATGAAAATTTTAGATATAGAAAAAGAGTATCTTAAAACTTATAATTCATATAAATTGTTTTGAATCAATTTTTTTTTAAAATTCTTAAGAGACCAATCAATTTTTAAAATAATAAAAAATCATTTATCTATTTTCAATATTTTAAAATGAAAATTTACGAAACGCGCGAAGTACGGATAACTTGCCTAGTTTTGCATAATTACGTTCCACTAATTTTAAAAGATGATATTAATTGACTCATTAAATGCACTAATAAAAATTCTATGCGGAGCTTATTTGGTAAATAAAAAAACTTAGTACCTGTTTGGCGTACTTTATAAACATCTTATTTGAACTTTAAGTCTGGTCAAGCTTAAATATAAGTGTTTGGGTAATTTTATCAGCGGGCTTATAAGATCTAATTGAGAAGTTGAGCAGTCCTAACTTTCATCTTATTTTTCTTTAACTTATTTTGGTCAGGGTTTCTCTTTGTCATGATTACCTCTGCTTTTGTTGCGTGTGTGTATATTTTATATTTTGTACTTTTTTTTTACTTTTTACTTTTAGGAATTGTTTGATGATTTCTTTTCTTGTTTAGACGACTCACGGGAATCGAGCGAAAAAAAATATTATATATCACAATTGCCATAAAAAGTTACTGATATGGGCTAAAAGTAAGCCTTAAAGACACCTTTAATATGGTATTAATTATACCCGGAATAGTCCAAACGTGGGGCCCACCAGTTGGGCCCAAACCCTATTCATAATATTAATTTCGTAATTAATATTAAGGGTAATAAACAGCTCAGCAAATAAGAGTTGGATAAGGATAATATCTCCTTCAGACTTATCCTATAAAGCATCCAATTCTATATGGAAACTGATTCCTATAAGGAATAGATCAAGAACTTTCCTCAAGGAGGTGACTTATCTATTAAGTCTCCAACTCCTACCTTAATTCTAAGGCTTCTCAGCCTATATAAAGGGTCAGACCCCTCACCTCAGAACTACGTTTTATTGGCTTGATTCTCTAATTACAGAGATACGTAGGCATTCTGTGAGGACCGTTTAAGTCTCGAACGCAGAAGCAGCCATTAAAGCACGAAGCTCACACACCCTTACATTAAATACATAAACCCTAGCCGCAATACTAGTAGCCTAGTTTTTATTCCACAACATTTGGCGCCGTCTGTGGGAAGACAACATCAACCATGGTTCAAACACGAAGGACAACGTCAACCGAGGCCGTGCCCCTTAACTCTGCTCAACCAGCCACTTCAGATTCGCTCATCGTCACTGAGGAAGGACAAATACTCCCATCAACAGGGACGGTCGTTCAACCTCTGCCCACTCAACCCCCAGGGACGACTCCCCATGTGGAGGGGACTCACTCGGTGATCGTCCCTCAAGGCCAAGAAACCAACCCTCTCCAGATGGTGGTTTCTCCTCTTGGTAACATTGATCGCACGGGGGTACAGATCCACACTACGGATCTCCCTTTGAACACCAACCCTATGTATGGATTGCCTAACTATCCCCCTCGACGAAGGGAACCTGGACCGAGCGGACACGCCTTACAGATCCGGGATCGAGAATATGATGACTACTCGGGTCCCTATACTGATGATTCATCATCATCTGAAGATGATGATCGAGATGAAGCCCCGAGGAGGCGACGTGCTAGCAAGGAACCCCTAAGAAGAACACGGAGAATCCATGATGGGCCTCCACAAACGATTGAGGAGAGGATTAAGGCTCATGAGGCTGAGATCCAAAGGTTGAAGGATGATATAGCAAGGGAACAGGCAAGACAGAGTCTGATTCGACCCCCTCCAATCTCAGAAAGGATTCCTGTTATAGATTTGGAGAGATCTTCAAGAAGACAGAAGAGGGCTGATGTCCCAACAAGAGAAGCTATGAGGGTGGAAACCCCCAGGAGTAACCCCAAAGATCTGATGCCATTTGGGGACCCTGACGATCCCACACCTCCGTTTACTGAGGAGGTGATGAATGCCCACATCTCAAGGAAGTTTAAGATGCCAACTATTAAGGCCTATGATGGAACGGGCGATCCCGCAAATCATGTCAGAACTTTCTCGAACGCACTGCTGCTGCAGCCTGCTAGTGATGCCTTAAAGTGTAGGGCGTTCCCTCAAACTCTGTCAGGCATGGCTCAAAGATGGTATAGCCGTCTACCTGCAAATTCGATTGGCTCTTTTAAGGAGTTAAGCGCTGCTTTCGTCAGCCAATTCATCAGTGGGAGAATTCATGAGAAGAGTTCGGCATCCCTTATGTATGTGGTGCAAGGGAAGAATGAGAACTTAAGGGATTATCTCAAGCGATTCACCAAGGAGACGCTAAATATCACCGATCTGGAAAATAAGGTGGCCATGGTAGCCCTGGAACACGGAACCACTGACCTCTTCTTCAAAAGGTCTTTGGCAAAACATCCTCCTGAGAACATGGCCGAACTCCAAAGAAGAGCCGATAAATATATCAAGGCTGAAGACAGCATTAAGAATGAAACCACAGTAGGTAATGGCAAGGGCTCTAATGATTCGAAGAAAAGAAAATCAGAACAAGAGTACGACGCTAGGGACAAGTATCCCCGAACTGGCAAGGACTCTGATTCATCACCTAAGAAGGGTTTTGGGTCAAGGTTTTCTGATTACGCGAGGTTGAACGCTCCTAGGAGCCAAATTTTATTGGACATTGAGAAGGATAAGGACTTTCGCTGGCCTAAACCGCTCAGGGGTGATCCCGAAAAGAGAAACAAAGATTTGTATTGTAGATTCCATAAGGATGTGGGGCATGACACAGATGACTGCAGACAGTTGAAGGATGAAATTGAGTTTTTAATCCGGAAGGGAAAGTTAAACAAGTTCACCAAAGGTGAAGACCGTGGAACCCAGAAGAGGGATTATGAAAGAAGAGACAATGACAGGAGGGATAACGATCGCAATCGTAACCCGCAGCCTCGAGGGCCAGTAATTAATATGATTTGGGGAGGACCAACAGCGGCCGGCACTACCCGAAACTCTCGAAAGGCTTATGCCAGGGAAGTGATGCACATCACAGGAGAAGCCCCGAAGCGTGCTAAGACTGAGGCAGTGATTGGTTTTGATGATTCGGACCTTGAAGGGGTGAAATTCCCCCATGACGACCCGTTGGTCATAACTCCAGTAATTGGAAACTCGGAAGTGAAGCGAGTCCTGATAGACAATGGAGCTTCCGTCGATATCTTGTTTCATGATGCTTTTATGAGGATGGGGTATACCGACTCTCAACTAACCCCGACTAACATGCCGATCTACGGATTTAATGGAGTTGAATCCAAGGTTGAAGGAACCATTCAGCTGCCCATGACAATAGGGCAAGAACCTAAGGAGGCCACCCAGATGCTAAACTTTCTAGTAATTAAGGCTGCCTCAACGTACAATGCAATCTTAGGGAGGACCGGACTTCATGCATTCAAGGCTGTTGCCTCTACTTATCACATGAAGGTCAAATTTCCAACCAGGAATGGTGTTGGGGAACAAAAAGGAGATCAGAAAATGGCCAGGAGTTGCTATGTGGCTGCTTTGAGAGCTGACGGAACCGGGGGGCAGGTACTCCCAATTGAAGACATGGATGTCCGTGATGATGGTGAACACCGGGGAAAGCCAGCGGAGGACTTAATACCTATCCCTCTGGAGTTAGGCGACCCTGAGAAGGTGACTTATATTGGAGCCTCTTTGAAAGAACCCCTGAAGGGCAAATTAATAGAGTTCTTACAAAGGAATAGCGACGTTTTTGCTTGGACAGCAGCTGACATGCCAGGGATTGATCCTCAACTCATAACTCATAGATTGAATGTTGACCCTAATCGGAAGATAGTACAGCAGAAGAAGAGAAATTTTGCTCCGGAAAGGCAAGAAGCCATTAAGCAAGAAGTGGATAAGCTCTTGGAGGCTGGTTTTATTGAGGAAATTCAGTTTCCCGAATGGTTAGCAAACCCAGTGATGGTCAAGAAAGCGAATGGGAAGTGGAGGATGTGTATAGACTTCACTGACCTGAATGATGCATGCCCAAAGGATTGTTTCCCTCTGCCAAGGATAGATATGTTGATAGATGCCACAGCTGGACATGAGATGCTGAGCTTCATGGATGGGTTCAGCGGCTATAATCAGATTAAGATGCACAAGGACGACATCCCTAAGGTATCTTTCATAACCGACTTTGGTGTTTTTTGCTATCTTGTTATGGCGTTTGGCTTAAAGAATGTGGGAGCTACTTACCAACGATTGGTGAATAAGATATTTGCCCATCTGATTGGAAAAACCATGGAGGTCTATGTCGATGATATGCTGGTTAAAAGTTTGGTCAAAACAGACCATATCAAGCACCTCAGAGAAGCATTTGAAGTGCTGAGGCACCACAAGATGATGTTGAATCCAGCCAAATGTGCCTTTGGTGTTGGATCAGGCAAATTTTTGGGTCTGATGGTTTCTAAAAGAGGCATAGAGGCCAACCCCGACAAGATCAAGGCGATCTTAGACATGGAACCACCGCGCTCTATAAGAGATGTGCAAAAGTTGACAGGCCGGGTAGCGGCTTTAGGAAGATTCATCTCCAAGTCTGGTGACAAGTGCTTGCCTTTCTTTCAAGCATTGAAGAAAGTGAAAAATTTTGAGTGGACTCCTGAGAGCCAAGAGGCCTTCGAGCAATTGAAGAAATACATGGTTGAAGCCCCGTTATTGACCAAACCAAGCCCTGGAGAGACTCTTTATCTATACCTGGCGGTATCTGAGCAAGCCCTGAGTGCTGTCCTTATTCGGGAAGAGGAGAAAGTCCAGAAACCTATCTACTATGTAAGCAAAGTGTTGCATGGGGCTGAGTTGAATTACTCACCCATAGAAAAGTTTGCTTTGGCTTTAGTAACTGCCTCAAGGAAATTGCGACCTTACTTTCAGGCACACAAGATTCAAGTTCTGACGAACCAACAGTTGAGGAACATATTGCATAGCCCTAAGGCCAGTGGGAGGCTAATTAAATGGGCGATTGAGTTAGGAGAATTCGATATCACATACAAGCCTCGGACAGCCATCAAGGCTCAGGCATTGGCTGACTTCGTGGTTGAATGTACTATTAACAACCAAGAAGTCGGGGGGCAAGAGATAATGACTACCCCTGGGCAAGAGAAAAAAAAAGAGGAACTTACACCCGATCTAAAGGAATATTGGGTGCTCTATTTTGATGGAGCATCAAAAACAAATTCTAGTGGTGCAGGTTTGGTTTTGCAAAGCCCTGATGGGTTCACAGTTGAGTATGCTTTAAAGCTGGATTTTCCTACTACTAACAATGAGGCAGAGTATGGGGCATTAATAGCTGGTTTGGGTTTAGCTAGAATCATGCGGGTCAAAAACCTTAAAGTTTGTGGAGATTCACGACTTGTGATATCCCAAGTAAACGGTGAATTCGAAGCTAAGGATGAGACTATGGCGAAATACCTGAGAGTGGTGAAGGCTGTTATGTCTCAGTTTGAGGAGTGTCATGTTGAGCACATCCCGAGAGAAGAAAACGTTAAGGCCGATGCCCTGTCTAAGTTTGCTTCTTCTGAAATAGAAAATTATGCTGGGAGTGTCTACTTTCAGGTCCTGAAGGCCCCAACCATTAATGCAAAGTTAATGGCACCGATTGATATAGGAGGCTCTTGGATAGATCCTATCAAGGCACACCTGGAGACCGGTTGGCTCCCAGACAATGCCATGGAGGCACGAAAACTCTCAGTAAGAGCGTTGAGATATACCTTGATTGAGGGTATTCTGTACAAAAGGTCGTTTGTCATCCCGTACTTGAAATGTCTAAGGCCTTTAGAGGCAAGGGAAGCATTAGAGGAAGTTCATGAAGGGATCTGTGGGCAACATCTGGGGGGCAGAGCCTTAGCTCACAAGATAATTCGTTTAGGGTTTTATTGGCCGGAGATGTTGGCTGATGCACAAAACTATGTCAAGAGATGTGAGAGATGCCAGAAGCATGCCCCAATTGTGAGGCAACCGCCTGAGATGTTGACCTCTATCAACTCTCCCGTTCCATTTGCAATGTGGGGGATGGACATACTTGGACCCTTTCCCGTGGCTTCAGCACAGAGGAAATTCCTGATAGTGGCCATTGATTACTTCACTAAGTGGATTGAGGCTAAACCCCTGGCCAAGATAACCACCAAGCAAGTTTCCCAGTTCTTTTGGGAGAACATCATTTGCAGATATGGAATCCCACGAATCCTTGTGACAGACAATGGGACACAGTTCAATAATGAGGAGTTTAAGAAGTATTGTGAAGAGAATGCGATTGAGCTCCGCTTTACCTCAGTGGCACATCCACAAGCCAATGGGCAAGCTGAGGTAGCTAATCGAATTATCCTTGATGGACTGAAGAAGAGGGTCGAGCGCTCTACGAACACTTGGGTGGATGAACTGCTGCCCATACTCTGGGCGTATCGTACCACTTGTAAGGTAACAACTGGAGCAACCCCATTTTTGCTGGCTTATGGAACCGAGGCTGTTGTGCCCTTGGAGATCATGCAGGCATCACCTCGAATCGAGGCATATGAGCCAGAAACTAATGAAGAAGGGATGAGGCTTGCCCTGGATTTAATTGACGAGGTTAGAGATGAAGCTAATGCTAGGAATGCTGAGTATCAGAAGAGAGCCTCTTTTCATTACAACCAAAGAGTTAAAGAAAGATTTTTTCGACAAGGCGACATGGTCCTAAGGAAGATTGAAGCCTCAGGAGTTGGCCAAAAAGGAAAGTTAGCACCAAACTGGGAAGGACCGTATCTGGTCAGGAAGGTGTTAGGACGAGGATCTTACAAGTTAGAAACCTTGGATGGGGTTGAGGTGCCCCGGACTTGGCATGCTGTTAACCTCAAAGTTTATTATGTTTGAGATCTTTTGATAAAGGCTTGAACTTTTATCTATTTATTAGGAATAAGGTTCGAATGAAACCATTATAGAGCATGTTGCTCCCAGTAGTTGATAGAGTATCTATGTAAGGGTTGAACCCATTTTATTAATGTCCTTTGACAGCATAATGGAATTTATTCTGTTTTCCCTATTGGTTATCCTTCCTTGCTAAACTAAACGAAAGACGAATGTTGGACCGACTTATAAGTTTAAGTACCAGCCAAGAGGCCAAGTGCTCAAAAAATTCTAAAGTATTAACAAACTATGAGCAAAGGCAAGAAAAATGAGCGGAAATAAACTGCATAAATAGTTAAGTTAGAAATTACAAAGGCCCGAAGGCTATTAAGTCAAATGATTGAAATCCAGAGTTCAGAAAGGCGAATGATAAATAAATAAAGCCTAAGGGGCCTTAGGGGCCTCCTTAGCAGGAGAAGCATCCTCAGAGCTAGTCTCAGTAGTAGACCCCTCGTCGGCAGAGATAACAGCACCAGGCTGGGCTAGAGTAGGCTCGGGATCCAAAGCTGAAGTAGTGGCAGTAGCATGCTCCTTAACCAAAGCGTCATCCTCCCCAAACAGCTCTTCACTGGAACCAGGCCCCTGTGTCAAGGCATTGGGAAGGTGAGGGCTAGGAAAAGCAGAAGGCACGAATAACCCTGGATGCTGCCTCAGAACTGCTTCAAGGGCTTTGGTCCACCCATCAGAAAACTGACTAGGAAAGAGCATCTCATCATGCTGATCCATGAGAGTCTTGTACTCATCTGAATCCAGATATTCATCAATATGCTTCTCCTTGTCGTCTCTCAGGGCGACCAGCTCCGCATGCATCCCTACCATCTCTTCATCTTTCTTCTTTATTTGCTCTTCCAGACGGTTAATATGGAGAGTCTTCTTCTGAGACTCAGACTCAAAAGCTTTAGACTTCTCTTTCCAAGCTTTGGCTTTGTGAACCAAACTTTGGAAATGGACGTTAGCCTGCATGAAAGGTTAGCATTGAAATCAAGTAATGAACTTAAAAGCCGTTAAGGTATTGAAAGAAAAAAGTTTGAGACTTACCACAGCGAGAGCCTGAGCACCGAGTGCCTCTGACTCCCCAATACCTCCACCAAGGACCATGTCCTTATAATCAGGGGTGGTGATCGAGTTTAAAGACCAATCCATGGAGTGCTTCGTAGAGCCCACCACAGAATCCTGCTTCCTAAAGCCCCAAGGAGGCCTGAAAACCGTCGACTGGACATTAACCTGGGAGCTCCCCTCCAGTCCAGCTATGTCACCATATCTCAACTCCCCTTTATGGACCTTGTGGGGGCGCAGGAAAGGAGGCTCCGTGTTTTTCCCTCGAGGGTCAGCAACCCCCTTAGCCCGAACCATCCTGGCCGTCTCTTCATCAGGAGAGGGTGCAGCCTCCACAATCAATTTCGCAACTGCAAGAACGACCAAAAAGAGAGTTGGAATAAATTCAGTATTAAAAAGTAAATGGCAAAGACCAGTAAGAAAATTACCCCGCTCAGAAACTCTGGAAAGGCCTACTCCCCTTAGAGACTCCTCATTTAAAAGACTTAGGCAGGTAATAGAACTACCGTCTGCCTCGGTCAAAGTATTATAAGCGGCCTGTTCCTCGGTACTAAGGACGATTCCCTTAGCACTTCCATCTGAGACTCTCGAGAATGTCTGCCTAAAGAGAGTGCCCCAATCACCTCCATCCCATTCTAAGTATGCGAACTCATTTTTCCAGCCCGCATTATTATCAGGAATTGACTTGCCATTAAAGATTGGGGGGACTCTAGGACGGAGCTTAACATATACCCAGCCAGGGTTCGTGGCAGGACTATTGTAAAATTGAAAAAGTTTGCGAAAAAGAGCAACTGATAAAGAGAGTTGTTGTCGAAGACACAAAACCATAAAACATAATATAATTCTCCACGCGTTTGGCGGGAGTTGACATGGACTAATTTGCACATCAGCTAAGAGTCTAGGAATGAATTCATGAAATGGAAAACGAAGGCCAGCCACTAGACTCTCCCTATAAACACACAAAGAATTGGGTTTCCAGTGACAAGGTCTGTCACCTGGCTCGGCTGGGACAAGTTTATAAGGTGATTTAATTTTGAAAAGCTTGTTATACCTAGTGATTTCATCAACATCATGATAAGAGCTACAACAGTCATATGCATCTAATTCTGACAAAGAGGGGTAATCATCTCCACGTTGATTTAACATATCTACTAGAGATGTGTAAGAAGAGCGAATGGTGATTGTACCTTTGGAGGAGGCAGAATTCATCTTTGCAAGGCGAGACTTAGCTTTGTCTTCCATTGATGCTCTTGAAGAAAGGTTCGAAGCTCTTGAAAAACCCAGAAAGTTTGAAGATTTGAAGAAAATCTTCAAAGAAAACCCAGAAAATATGAAGGAATGAAGGTATCTTCAAGAAATAAACCCAGAAACCACCGTGAAGGGGAGGAGCTTAAAGAAAACTTTCGCCGGAAATCGCCTTGAAATAGAGATAACTACAGAGAGAATTTCTAGTGAAGTGTTTGAGTAGAAGTAAGAATGAGAAAGTGAACACTTCACTCTCACTCTTATATACAATCTTTTAGCCGGTTAAAATTCCTCCAAACGGTCAAGAAACCTACAGTAACAGGTCAGAAAAGCCCATGAAACCGGCCCAAATTAAGGCCCAATTCTAGGACATTCTTAGGAAAATATCTTTGAAAAATATCTTAGATATTTTGAAGAAAATTATGGGTATTTTTTAAAAAATATCATAGACAATAAATCCTGGATTTGGATCCAAATAGCCCGGTTGGGCCCAATAACAACTATGAGGATAAGCCCATTTTGAAAAGAAAAGTACCAGGCCCCATAAGAATAGGCCCAAAGCCAAAGTAGCCCTTAATTCGACCAGAATCCTGGTCGAAACGACCAAGAATCCTGGTCGAAAAACCCTTCGACCAAAGCGTTGGAAACGCCCTTAATTCGACCAGAATCCTGGTCGAAACGACCAGGAATCCTGGTCGAAAAACCCTTCGACCAAAGCGTTGGAAACGCCCTTAATTCGACCAGAATCCTGGTCGAAACGACCAGGAATCCTGGTCGAAAAACCCTTCGACCAAAGCGTTGGAAACGCCCTTAATTCGACCAGAATCCTGGTCGAAACGACCAGGAATCCTGGTCGAAAAACCCTTCGACCAAAGCGTTGGAAACGCCCTTAATTCGACCAGAATCCTGGTCGAAACGACCAGGAATCCTGGTCGAAAAACCCTTCGACCAAAGCGTTGGAAACGCCCTTAATTCGACCAGAATCCTGGTCGAAACGACCAAGAATTCTGGTCGAAAAACCCTTCGACCAAAGCGTTGGAAACGCCCTTAATTCGACCAGAATCCTGGTCGAAACGACCAGGAATCCTGGTCGAAAAACCCTTCGACCAAAGCGTTGGAAACGCCCTTAATTCGACCAGAATCCTGGTCGAAACGACCAGGAATCCTGGTCGAAAAACCTTTCGACCAAAACCATTCTGAGACCCTTATTTCGACCAGAATCCTGGTCGAAACGACCAGGAATCCTGGTCGAAAATCTCTTCGATCAGGAAGAAAAAGAAGGCCTTAATTCGACCAGAATCCTGGTCGAATTCCTGGTCGAATTCCTGGTCGAATTTCTGATCGAAAATACTCAGTTCTGGTCGAAATTTGCTATAAAAATTGATTTTCTGACAGCTAATCTTCACAGACATGGAATTTTGATACCTGTAGGTACCATAATAGGATAAAAATGGAAATACAAGGAATTTCATAGATAATTCCTTGAAGAAAAAAGACTCTGTAACTAAAGTTATGGAAATTGCGTAGCCTCGAATAAGGCATATCGTCGTAAACGTGTCGGTCGCTCCACACTTTGCATCAAGACGACATTCGTGAAACACTAGTGTACAAAGCCCTGACCCAAGTCTCACGAAAGACAGATAAAACTTCAAGGAAAACCTGATCAGTTTTCCTAGAAGTTGGGGGGCAAATGATATGGGCTAAAAGTAAGCCTTAAAGACACCTTTAATATGGTATTAATTATACCCGGAATAGTCCAAACGTGGGGCCCACCAGTTGGGCCCAAACCCTATTCATAATATTAATTTCGTAATTAATATTAAGGGTAATAAACAGCTCAGCAAATAAGAGTTGGATAAGGATAATATCTCCTTCAGACTTATCCTATAAAGCATCCAATTCTATATGGAAACTGATTCCTATAAGGAATAGATCAAGAACTTTCCTCAAGGAGGTGACTTATCTATTAAGTCTCCAACTCCTACCTTAATTCTAAGGCTTCTCAGCCTATATAAAGGGTCAGACCCCTCACCTCATAACTACGTTTTATTGGTTTGATTCTCTAATTACAGAGATACGTAGGCATTCTGTGAGGACCGTTTAAGTCTCGAACGCAGAAGCAGCCATTAAAGCACGAAGCTCACATACCCTTACATTAAATACATAAACCCTAGCCGCAATACTAGTAGCCTAGTTTTTATTCCACAACAGTTACAAACATTTATTTTATAAGTTCATATTAGCTTATAACCCGTGCGATGATCGGGTTTTTTTTACATAAAATAAATTTATTTTATGTTACAATTATATTTTTATATAATTATTATTTTTAATAATTATTTTAATTTAATTTCAATTTTTAACAAACTTTCAATCTTTCGATTTTAATATAATAGTATAGATTTTACCAAACACTTCACAACTTATAAGTAACTTATAAGTAAACTCATCCAAACACTAATAAGTTATTTTTTTTAAGTTACGTCAAACGACCTTTAATCTCCCTATCTATATCAATGTAGTAATCCAATTATCCCCATTAGCTTACAAATAATTCCCCCAACCCCTATCCAATCCATCTTCAAGCGGTAGATCTTTTGAAAATTTTTGACATCTCAGAATTAAAATTTTGAAAATTTGGAATTGAAAATGTCAAGTGAAGGATGCCTAAATAATATATAAACTCCGAACATGAGACCTGAAATTTTTTGAAAAATAATTGAGTTCTGTTGGGTGGTGTCAACACCCAAGTACCATGTCGAGAAGATAAGAGATAGTTCTCTTGTATATAAAGCAACTGATTAACTCCATTAGTATGAGGCCTTTTGGGAATTACCCAAAAACAAAATCCGTGCGGGCTGGACCAAAGCGGACAATATCATACTATTGTGGAGTTAGGATCGCTTAGCAAGCCCAATAAGTTCCCTCTTTTTTTAAATTGGTCAACAAAAAATATATAAATTTGAATTTAAAATTTAAATTAAAAAACATACAAAAACATAAGATAAGTATGGTATGTGATTATAAGAATGTATGGGTGTATGAACATATGTGTATGAATACCTATTAGAAAAAACATAATATATGAGTATGGCATGTGATTATAAGAATGTTAAATATATATATTGTAAATGTTAAATTAAAACATGTAAAAGGAATCTAAAGGTACCTTTAGATAAATCTCCTAAAGTTATTCTAATAAATCAATGAAACTACAATGGAAAATAGTACAAGAAATATTTTTCATTAATGAAATTTGATTTGACAGCTACAATCTCATTACCTCAAATGCATGTTAGCGATTTTATCTTTTGTGTTTAAAATTATCATATATTGATTTTTTTTAATTCTATTTAATAAATGTGAAGGACTTTTATAAATATATACTTTTAGTAACTTAACTTTAGGAAATCTATCTAAAGTTAACTTCAGATACCCTTTACCCAATTAAAGAATGCATTTTTTTTCTTAATTTCTTAATGTATTGTTTGAAAATTAATGTTTTAATATGTTTTCAACTTTTGCGAATGTACACCACATCATAGTTAAGGGGCAACAATGTAATAGGCTTGTGAAAAAAAATGATAAAGAAAAATGGGTACCATTGCAAGAGAAAATATTACTCCCTCCGTTCCTTTTTATTTGTCACATTTGGGGTAAAAAAAATTGTCCCTAAATAGTTGTCTCACTCTTATTTCAATACATTTTTGTACCAATTTTTTCATATCTACCCCTCCATTCATAGTTCCAATGTTTGATTTTACAACTAATCTCATCATTTAATATAATAACTAGCATAAAAACCCGTACGAGGCACGGGTCGCTGTCATAAATTTTATTTTTAAATTAAATTGTGCATGATCAATGTCTTTCAAAGTATGTGATTGATTTTAATGGAATTTTGCTTGTTAATGGCATATGCGACTATTGTATACTTATTTAAGTATGTTTAAGTTTGTAATCTGAAAAATAATATGAGTAATATTGATAGTAGTCATGTCAGTTTTTTTTTATGAGCCATAGAATAGAATTCGAGTGTTTTATGGGCATCGTCTAATTAAGATGATTTTTCGGAACACTTACAATACTAAACTGTTCTTCCACTTCTTCGAAAAAGATACATCCATTTAGTTCGATCTCCAATAACATTCAAGATACAAACTAAATATCCTTCAAGATATTGCATTATGATAGTGCAGGTTTTATTCTTGATTTTAATCAAAAACTTCGTAAATCTTTTAATACTCTACTCAGGCCTTGCGCTTTCACTTCTTAAAACCATCTTTCTAACTTTTTCATCTCCTTTCTTCTAATTTTTCAATTTAAGCATACTTTGCCCTTTACTCTTTCTCTGTTAGACTTTTAAAATACCAGATAATTCTAATTGACTGAGTGAATATATCTTGTGTAACTACAGGCTTATCACATTTTAGAATATTTTTTCGTACTTCTATCATCATAAGTTGAAGTTGCTCATATGTCTTATGTTCGTGCTTTGACAACGAATTCATCCTTTCTTTTTTTAAATACAGCTTCATCCAGAGATCCTAATTGGAATGACAGATAGACCAAAGACTTGAATGAGTTTGTTGTTTCTTTTAGCGGATTACGAGCCTCTAGATTTAATTATTTTCTAAAATTTATTATAATTTTTTAATTTATATTTTAATTATTTTAAAAAATTCTGAAAATTTACCTTTTAATCAACTGTGTCTTGGTAAATAAATATTTGATAAATCAATAAATTCGTCAAATAAATAATTTTTATAGTTCTAAATATTGACATCGATAGAGAATAATATTAATAAATGATATAACATAATATACTATAATCCGAATCAATAAATGTAAAAATAAAATATAGCCAAAAATTGTTAATATGTTATAATAATTAAAAATATCAAAGTTTGTTTCACTCAAGTAACATGCACACACATCTATAATGTGTATGATTTAAAACACACGTGACTGAGTGGGCTAGTGATAGAAAGATCTGTGAATTAAATCGGTGATCCTACAAATATTATGTTGATTATTATTATTATTATTATTATTATTATTATTATTATTATTATTATTATTATTTTAAAATGTATAAACAAACTATATATTATGTATCACTAATTGATATTTTGATAATTTATTATGATCCAAATCAATAAATATAAAAATAAAATTATGACCAAAGATTGCTAATATGTCGCAATAATTATCATATTATATTTTGTTTCACTCAAACAACACACACATATCTTAATGTGTAGATTTAAAATACATGTGATTGATTGGTCTAGTACAACCAAACCAAAATTTATATATCATTATTTTATTTTTTAATATAATATATCATAATTCGAATCAATGAATGTAAGAATAAATTGATGACTAAAATTTGTTAATACCTCGCAATAGCTAAAGTACCTAAAATTTATTAATATGTCGTGCGCACTAACAAAAGTACCATATTTTTCAACCACACGACACACCTGCACACATATAATGTGTATCATACAAAAATATATAAGAGTGAGTGGTGTGGTGGTAAGAAGCTTTCTACACATTGTAGAGACCTAGGTTCAATTCCCACCAATATCATTATTTTTTAAAAATAATGAATAAAAGGGTAAATCAGTCATGTCGGATGGAATAAAATGTGTAAGGATTTAAAATGGAATAAAATGTCTCATCAATTATAGTCCCTTGTTGGGATATTATATATATAACAGATTAAGGACAATACAAGAAAACAATTTATAACATTATATTTTCTTAATATATATGTTTTTTCCAAGTACGATAACTAAAAAGGGATGGAGAAATGTGATGATTAGGGAATGAGTCGTTTACTATTTCACTTCATACAAGTGATTACACATATTGATAGATTTCATTTATTAATTCATCAATCATGTTTTATGTATTTGACATTTAAATATATAGAAAAAATGACCTAATTAAAGTATTATCAAATATTCTTATTATTACATTTAAAATTGTTTTAAAAATGTAAATTTTTAAAATTGACTCCATTACTTTAAAATTGAAGTGAAGCAATCACATTTGGCGGATAGTGCACATCTAATTTGTTTAAAAGTTTTTATACGGCTGAAAGAACCATTATTTTATTTTGCAATATATTTAATGGTTTGTTTTTAAAAAAGAGTTAAATGACATTTTTTAACTATGTTATATATATATATATATATATATATATATATATATATATATATATATATATATATATATATATATATATATTAAACAGATACTGTTTGTTTGTTTTTTATTTTTTGAAGGAAAATATTATTTGTTTATTGTTTATACTTTATGTTTAATTATTAAATAATGTTATGTACCTCTCCATCCCCATCCTAAATTTGTCCCCATCCCCATCCACATCCACATCCCCAATTTGTAATCAACATGGCTCTTATTGCTATTTCTAAAGTTGAGTTTAAACCGACATTGAAACTTAACTATGATAATTTTACTAAGATTGCTCCAGGTTTCTTTTTTCCCTCCCATCTCTCTATATGTAGTTTGATATTTTCATTTTGATTGTATAGGTGCAGCATTAGCGGCCAATCTTCTGGTGACTGTGTACAATGCAACTGCACAGCTTATAGCTGCACAACTTCTGTTGGAAATTAATTTGCGAAAAATAAAAGAAAAACAATTTTCAAAAATAAATGTTTTTCACAAAAAATATTTTACGACTATTAAAATCTGAAAATGAGAACAAGTGTACCGGATTTTTCTGGGATGAGTCACGGATCGCGCTTTCTTTAAGACGTTTCGCGGCTATGCCCCTTAGTGCAAGACAATCACTTTTGCCACGTCGTCCCTAGGATAAAACAGCCCAGAATATTTCCTTACGATAATTATCTGCACCAAGATATTACCGATCGATCTTGCACCATATATATACTGTTCAGTTTTGTTACGATTGTCAAAATAGAATTGTGAAGATTCGGGCCAGATGATGTAGTAACTGAACAAGATGTGATGTATCTTTTCATCAAAAGAAAATTCTCACCAATATATTAAAAGAAGTGAGGACAAGACTTGTGAAATGAATAAAATATAAGATAGTAATGGAGCTGGGTGAAGTGTTTATACTAAAAAATAAACTAACATATGACATGAGAGAAAAAGGTGTCTAACATGTATATAGGACAAGAAACTTTTGATTTGTACATACAAAACTATCAACAACAAGCTGTTTATATAGGGTCACTAGGAGCCTCAGGAAATAAATGAAAGGCAAACGACACGCCTCCCCACAAGTCAGCCAAACAAAAATACATCAGTTACAAGTGTATCTGGATGAAAAGTTCAAATAAAAACGTTTTGACTAGTTAACTCAGACGTTACAAAATCTTCACATTTAAAAAGATGAAAATATTATTCTTTTTTCTTTTTTATTTTTAAAAAATTCACTTAAAATCACAACAACTTCTAATCGTTGCAGAGTTTCAGACAACCTCAATGTTTGCGTTGGCGAGAAGGAAGTTGTCGAAGACCTGGTTGAAGATAAGGAGGAAGCGAGGTCCAACACATAAATAAATAGATTATTTCGTATATGCTTGGTAACTTGTTTACCCTTACCTAACCAAGTTACCAAGCATATACGAAATAACCTATTTAAATGTTAAATATATGTTGTAAATGTTAAATTTTAAAAAAAATTGTTTTCTTAATTTCTTAAAGCATTAACGATCAGGTGTTTCTCTAGCGAGATCATCATAAAAAAAATACAAAAGTCAAAGCAAAAAACAACAGTGGTTACTAATAATCCATAATTAAAATTAAAATCATAACAAATCATAAATTTAAAAATAAAACGAAGAAAACAAATATTAAATCACAATCAACAAAAAAAACAACCTGAAAATCACTCAACAGAAGCCATGTACATTGAGAATTAAACAAAATAAGAATGAATAAAAAAACTAAAAGAAAATAGACGAAGACAAGAGTAAACAGAAGTAAGAAAAGGGTTACAAACATGGTGATAAAATTTGACCGTTAGAAGCAATTATTGTATATATATAAGAATATAATTTTTTTTCTCTTTCGAATATGTAAATTTGAATTCTTCTTCTCTACAAATTCAAAAACCTTTTCTATTTCGAAGATGTTAATGTTAAAAAAAGAAGTTTTGATTCTTTTCTTAAAAATAGGAACTAAAGAAGGAAGTTTTGATTTTATTTATTTAAAATTGAGAAGCTCTAGAAAAATAGATTTGACCGTTAGAAGCAATGATTGTATATATATATATATATATATATATATATATATATATATATATATATATATATATAATTTCTTTTCTATTTCAAATATGTAAATTTGAATTCTTCTTCCCTACAAATTCAAAATTCTTTTCTATTTCAAAGATTTTAATGTTAATGTTAAAAAAGGAAGTTTTGATTTCTTTTCTAAGAAATAAGACCTAAAGAAGGAAGTTTTGATTTTAATTATTTAAAATGGAGGGGCTCTAAAAAAATAAATAAATATGATTCGAACGATTTTAGATCTCATGGGGGTTCTCCTTTATATAATATAAAGATAAAGATGTTTTAGATTTAAAAAGTTTTAAATGGTAAAGTAAAAAAGTTATTTTCTATGCTAAATATAATTTCATTATATTCAAATTAAAATATACATTTAAAATGAATCAATAAGTAAATGTATAATTGAAGTTCTTAAAATTAAATTCAAAAATAATTATTTATTAACCTATTCAATTTAAATATACAATCAAGTATACTTATTTTTTGAGAAACATATAAACTCATTTTAAAGATTATTGTATTGCATCTATTATTAAACATGAACAATGATGTGAGGGCATTTTAGCCCAATAGTTGATATTGGGTGTGCACTATAAATCAGTGTTCTAAAAATCACTAAGTCGGTCGAGTACTCGTTCCGAGTATTTGTTTTTAGGGTATGATCCGATACGAGTCGTACTGATTTTGGTCAAAACCAATTATGCCTATATTCGGTGTTAGTAAAAATACCGATTAACAACACCGATAGAAAACAATACCGATTAACTATGTGTAAAAGTAGAGAAATACCAGCAACAATTAGTATAGATTGAACACTTGGCCACCGCCAATCAGAGCTCCGAACAATTGCATTGTGAATTGAATTAGGCGAGATTTAGGTTTTAGGAAATGTGGTGGGATACAGAGATGTTATTATTATTTATAGCAACGTAAAAATCGGAACTCGGTACTCGATTTTGTTTCGAAAAAACGAGTACTCGGAAATTCGGAGAGTACTCGAAATATTCCTCGATACAATTATGCCTATATTCGGTGACCTAATGGGCAATGGCCTAGTTTTTAGTCCGACTGTTAACTTGAATTGCAGCAAATTCGCGATTATTGCTACTGATATGTTTCTTCCTTCCTTCGCGATTATTGCACATTTTTTGTTTTGCTCTCTTCTCTCTATCTAGTTTTATTTACTTTTTATTTCGTATAGGTGCATTACTGGCCGCTAACCTTGCTTTTAACGTGTACAACCGCTACTTCAACCGCAGTGATCCAACCATCAATGTTAAAGTCAAAGTTGAAAAGGTTGAAGTTTTTCATCGGAAGGCTGAAGACCAAGCCATCCCCATCCCCAATCCCAATTTGCAATCAACATTGAATCTTATTGCTATTTCTAAAGTCGTGTTTAAGCCGACATTTAAGTTTAACTGTGATAACGAAAATTATTTTTTGTTTTCTTAATTTCTTAAAGTATTGTTTGAAGATTAATGTTTTAATATTTTTCAACTTTTGTAGATGTACACCACACCATAGTTATGAGGCAACAATATAATAAGCTCGTGAAAAAAAATGATAAATGAAAAATAATTGGGTATCATTGCATGAGAAAATATTTGGGAAAAAAAATTTGTGTCTAAATAGTTGTGTGGTACAGATCCGATGAGAGGCATGGTGGTTGATTGGGTATTTGGTTTGTGTAGTTAGTATTTGTTCATATTATAAAAAATTCGGACAGGCCGGGTGGATGGATGGGTTCCTATTAGTCCAGCCCAAACTCCCCTATATTCTTTTTTTACATTTTTATCTTGGTCTTTTCTAATATCTTCTTGGGCTTTTTTCATATATACCATTGTTTCGTATTAGGAGAGGGTGTTGTTTTTTGAGTTTAGTGACCTAGCTTTAGTTTTTGGGGTGGCATAGTTCGGCCCAATGTGTTTTGATCTTGTATTCTATTTTGTCTTTGGGTCAGTCCTTATGTTTATGGTTTTGTACTGGGCCCAGTTAGGCACATTCATTTTGGATGGACTTCGTTAAGATCATTTGTAAAAACCCGATTGATTAAAATAGTATTGTTTATTTAAACCTAATTATCGGGCGCATGATGCCTTACATTACCTGCACATGGATCCATTTTCAATTTATTTTATTACAACAAATATGTCACCAGCCATTTGAACAAATTTTGGGAACCAAATTTGTTCATAACATTTTTTTTTACATCGGCACAAAAACTATTTTTCCACTTTAATTAATACTAGCCTATAACCCGTGCGATGCACGGTTTTCTTAAAATTAAATAAATTTTTAATTATATTTTAATAATTATTTATCTCATATATATTACTTAGAGAAAAATGTTCCTACAGTTAACTTTAGGAGAATTTCCTAAAGTTAACATTTAAAATAATGTGATTGTTACATTTTATTTATAAGGGTCCCGCATGCGCATTAATGATGTATCTTTTTATTTAGGAAACTATGTGATGTATCTTGATTTCATTGGTTAACTTTAGGAAATTCTCCTATAGTTAATTATAGGATCATTAAGCCCTATTACTTAATATAATATTGGCTTAATATATATTATTAAATAATAATCGTTTAATTATATGATATATTATTCGAATTATGACTATATTTTGTCATAATTTATAAATATAAATGGAAGTATCGTATATACTTACATTTAAATTTTTGTTGATATTATCATATTCAAATTATGATTCCATAATAACGCATAATGTAATATTTGTTTAAAATAGAATTTAATATTAATTTGTAATTGTGTAAAATTTTTATTGTTTATTATATAGTTTTAGTTATTTTTCACTTTGTTAATTTATAATTTGTTGTAAATTTGTTAATAAATATGTGAATTTATAAAATTATTAAAAATGATTTTGAAAATATTTGGTTTCCAAGTAATTGAAAAAGTGTAAAAAAGTTGTGTTTAACTGAAGAATTTTAACTCAAATATAATCAAATGAGTATGTAACTGAATATTAATTGGAGTGTAATGAAAAGAGTTTGTTATTAAGTTAAATACGTGGTTCATCTTCTGTAAAATAACATTTTATATGTATTTTAATTTATTTTTTCATTTTAGGAAGGTGTTAGCAACATTTTTAGGAAGGTGTTAACGGACCAACCAGCCAACCAATTATATCCTGTTTCGCTTATAATAGTATAGTATAGAATACACGAAAATAATAAAATACTCTTTTATATATGCTTTCAAAAAAGATTGGTTACAAATTTACAATCACCATCATTATAATATTATAAAATTAAAAATCAATACCTTAAAATTTATGTTTATATAAATATTAGCAACCGAAGTCATTCACTCAATATTTTTTTTAAAAAAATCATAAATTTTGTACATCACTAAGTATTTTAAAATATAAATAGGAGTAAATAATTCAATATTTACTATAAACTTGTCTTATTGGTGCGAGAGTTAAGAATTTGTGCAAATACCAAATTTATATATATTTTTAAATATCATTTCGAGATTTATTTAGTTTCAATTTAACGAAATAAATGAAAAAGAGATAAAGTTTGCAACTATCTAAATATTATTATCAACTAATTTCTTATGCAAATTTTTTGTGACACGATTACATATTTTTAATAATAATCATAGATATAATAAATTGATAATTTACATATGATACTATATTATTAAAATAAAATTTTAAAAATTTAGTTGGTCGTTACATTATTTAATTTTTTTTACTGAATTATTTACAGTAACTAATAAATGATCAATTCATATTTTTAGGTAAAACATGATACAATTTTTATTTTTCAATAATTAATTACTTTCTTTATATAAATTAATTAAACTATATTTTATATTTTATCTAACTAAAAATTTTGATGTTTCGAAAATATTACGGAAAATTCTATTGGATGAATTAATCCCTTAGAAATTGATTGTAGTCTTTTTACTTGTCATACCGGGAAGAACTTGAAAAACTCCCAACCAAGCCAACACTCTCAACACTCAAATCATTTCGGCAAACACCTGGTGTGCACAAACTTGAAGCTCACTAAACACCAAAGCAGAGCTTGCTTTCCAATTAAAATGGTGAACAAAGCCTGGAGAATCATCCCAAGACCTCTCCTGGAAACAGTTCTCAACAATCACGCCAATCATCACCGTGTTCCTCAGCCTCTCATTCTCCACGGCCCCCGTGGCGTTGGCAAAACAACTCTCATTCTCGAAAGTAATCGCAATGCTAACCTCCTAATTAATGTGATCATTGTACATTAATGTTTTTATTATTGTTTTTGATATCTGTTTTTTTGTAGGGCTTATGGAGAGCTGGAATGAAGGGGTTCATGTTACAGGATATGTGGATTTAGCTGAATCAATCGAGTCGAATCACCCGAAACACGGGCATTCGTATCCGTGGGCATCGTGGTCGATTTGTACACCGCCACAGCTCAGTAAGGTTACATCTCAGCTTGATGATTGTCTAGAAAGTATGACTTATGAGGGTATTAGGTTGGGTACGATTAGTTCGAATCAAATTTATAACATTATGAGTAAATGGCATAATTTGAATTACTCGATTAAGCAGGTTTTGGGAGGGGATTTAGGGGTGAAGGGTGGGCGGGTTGATAGGTTGTCGGGGTTGAAGTTGTGGGAGCGGGCGGTGGTTAGGTTAAGTGTTCGTGGAAATGTTGAGGAGAGGGGTGGGGTTTTGGGGGTTGGGGAGAAGGGGAGGAGTTTGAGGGTCGAGGAGGGGGAGTATTATAGGGAAGCTGTTGCGGCGTTGAGGTTGGCGAAGGAGGTTATTAAGGTGCAGCAAAGGTGGAGAGGGAATGCTGTTAGGGAGTTGAATCAGAAAGGAGGGTTTTCGAGGTCGTTGGCGAATTCGGCTACTGATTGGCCTTGTCTTTTGTTGGAACTTTTGTCTGCTGCTTCGGAACTTGATTACTTTCAGGTACGGGTCTTGCATAGTATAAGCAGGATTAATCAAGTTGAAAATGTATTCTGCAGGTATAAAGTTTGAATTGATAATCAAATTATAAGCATGAGCTGATAAACTACAGAAAAATCGTGACAGTAAATTTATTAGTTTTTGATTTGTTATGGATGATCTAATGTATAGATTTTCTCTACATTTTTCCATCGCCATAATTGAGTAGCCCAAATTGGTTATCAACAATATTGACGTCCTAAAGAATGCCGAATTAGACGATGAGACAACAGTCCGGGCATCATTGTATCACGACAGTTTGATATGGAGAATTATAGCTTTGGGTGCCAATGAAAGAATTCTCCCTGTCATTCTTTTGACGTCAGACAGGTACTTTCTGTTGTTGCACATTATAATTTAGTCTTTTCATTTGCATTTATGATTGTCATTCATCAATCTGTTATTCTTTACCGAGTGGCCAATAGGGCTTATGACAGTTCTTTTAGTTGCTTTATATATTCAGATTAGAACAACTCTAAGTGACGTAATATTTAGGATATCACACATTAGGTACTTTCTTTGAAAAGTTAATATTGATTTTTTTGTTTGTTTGTTTTCACACAACACTTTCCGTTTGTTAATTGCCTATTTCCTTCTGAAAGTATCTAATCTCCACATTACTACTTGTAGAAATTAAGGATCCTTTAGAAAGAGAGTGCAAAGAGAAATTGGTGAGAATAATAATTTGTTGTATATTGTGTGTTGTTATAAAGGAAACTCCTGTCTTGACATATTTCCATATCTATAAATTAATGGAACCCTAATACAAGGTATCACATTATTTAAGATTATATACACTACCACATACAGTTTTATCATAGCATGCTACTCTTTTTTTTTTCCCCTGCATTTCTCTTATTTTAGGGACCAGTAATTTATGTCTTTTTTTGATAAATAGAAAAGTATTGAAAGGACAGGGATTAGTGCATATTGACAACACTGCAACTTGCTTCGCATATATAAAGATGGCAAAGATAAATTTGCACAGAATTGCGTGTCCAGGCATGTGAAACTGTGAACACATTTTCCCTTTTTTTGAGCCTGAGGAAAATCTAATATGAAAATAATCATGTGATATTATATGAAAATGAATTTATGTGAGTTTGAAGCACATTGGTCATGGATATATAATTTTGTCCCAAATGCTGGTGAACTTAGGGTACTGAAGCATCGGCTTCGTCCTACCTTTATATGCATTTCTCGTTTGCGAAATCTACCGTTCCACTTTTGTCATCTAAGTATCACTATTATTATGAGGGGTGAGCGTGAGACTTAATGTTTCATTAAACTGGTGGTTCTTACCTGTACCATGAACCACACTGCTGGTATAGTTGTGGTTACAATGTTTAATTATACAATTACTTTTATTTTTATCTTCAAGATTGAGATTATACAAATAGAACTGACTTTACAATTAACTTGACCATGAAACAAAATATTATAGCTTTGCTGGTTGGAGATACTGGGTAGCAGCCAGTCTTAAAAGCTTTTCAGCACTTTCCCCTTCAAGCTGAAATAAAAGCCAACCTAAATAGTTGTTAAGCTTTATAACCAAACCCCATGAATGGAAGTATGAATTCACGTTCTAACTACTTATAGAAAGATCTATCTGATAGAAGGGTGTTTCTTGCCAACGAGAGTTTTACTTCATAGGTAATTATTTCACAAAGTCAGAGTAAGTGCTGTTAATCCTGTCACCTAGATTGGTCAATGTGAATAATGCATACGTATAGCATCAATTATCTGGTACAAGTATTATTTATCTTTTTTACTTTTAAATTGTTGTATCATGTGATTATTTTTATTCATTTTGTTTATAATTATAAACATTGTTGATATTCAGTAATGTTCTGCAGCTATTACTCATACCGAGCTTTTATGGATTTTGGGTTTCCAGATATTTTCATCTCTCGAGAGGTAATGAAGTCAAAATTTAACTGATGAAACATTATACTTTTTGTGTTTATTTTGACTTCTCTTGAGGCCATGTAATCACTATTTGCTCTCCAAGCTGTAATTGTAAAGTTTAAAGGGGCTAATTCAGTCTGGTCCTTTTCAAAGCCGAAGTAACTCCTTAATTTTGAACATTGCTTTCCCACATAGTTGATATTTTTCCAATGGTTTTCATACTTCATTAACATGAAGTCAAGCCATCATATTCTCATGTTTTTTTTAATGTACAACATATTATTATATAAAGTCGTACGTGCATGGTTTTCTGACCATGTGAAGATTTTGTTTGTATGATATGTTAAATAACACTTGAATATCTTAGTGTATCTGATCTTTTTCAACTTGCAGGCCTTTGGATGGACTCCTCAAGAGGGTAAACTGCATATGGTTAATGATTATTTCAGTCCTGCTGAGGTGGGCTCAATTATATAGAAAACTAGGACAATTTATAGGCTTTATATTCTTTTTACAATCAGTTAAGAGCTAATTTGAACTTTTTAATTAAATCTCTCAATTGCAGTGGAATGTGATTGTAGAGGTTCTAGGGCCAAACCCAAGACACCTGTTTGAGCTATATGCACTTAAACAAAGCAACTATTACCAAAAGTAAGTACTATTGAATGCGTTTTTTTACTCGCTTACCTACTTTACCTTCGACAAAGACTTAAAACCCAAATAAGATCCGAATCTTCTAGGCTAATTTGTTGTTATTCCCTGGCTTATGCAAGATGCATCACTTTCTTCTTCTTTTTCTTTTTGGTGAAGATTAATTTAGAAGTGTAGATACACATGCACCTTGCTCCCACTGGGGTACAAACCCACAACCTCTTATAACCAAGAGAAGAGGGGTATCCTCTAGGCTAAGCCTTGTGACTAATAATGCGGACTTCTGTGATTTAGTTGAGCAGTTAAGCTATTATTTGTCATGTTAACTGTTCTTATGCTTGGGAGTCATTTACATTCTCTGTCAACGATGATGCAGGATCATGGAAGATAGGAGCAGTTCATTTGAGGACATTGTAGATGCGTATCTGGCGTATTTGCAAGTATGAAGTGACCTGCAGTACTCTCTTATATTTAGCAGTACAATTTTGATAAAGTTTCTATTTTCGAGTGCAAGGAATTGTTTCATCATATAATTATAGAAATGTTTTAAACAAAATTTCTAGTTTTTCCGCTGTTGCCTTGTCAAACTTTTGTGTTGTATCTTCGTCTCTTCGTCCTTTCCTGTCGACTAAAATACATGCGCGTACATATGACACATCATTATGAAATGTATTATTTTTAACCTTGACCTAGAAGATTCATTTGTCTCGTGTTTCTGGTGAGTTTTATTAGATAACAGTGGTGAATCCTGCCATGGATAAAGCGTTATCACTCGTGCAAAAGTTTGCTGTTGATGCACGGAGCGGGAAGATTTCAAAAGATAGACTACGGTTTGGAGCTCCTTGGAGACACCCTCCAGCTGCGAGCAACACTGAGTTGCTCTCACAGTGGGCCAAGCTTCAACTACTAGACTTTGTTCAGTCTTTAGTTAGCACGGAATTTGGGGTAATTTTTCTTCACGATTTCGACATCATAATTTTAGTTACTTTTTTTTCCTCCTTACTATATGTAGTATATGGATGCATTCAATTTATTTTATTATTTAGTGAGGATTAAGTATTTCCTTTAAAATGCACATTTGACACTTGCATACCATTTTCTCATACTCTTTATCTGATCTCCCATATTTTTATTCTTAATAGTTTAAACAACTAAAGACACTACAGTTCATAGTTAGTGTCTCATGGTATTATTTCATTATTAGCCTATTGGATTTAGTGTAAATTATCGTTTCGAAAAAGGTGAAATTGACTTAAGAAAGTCACAGACTAAAATTATGGGATGGATAGAGTAGTGTATTTTCTGTCCTAAATTTCCCATACAAGTAGGAAGCTTTCTGGAATCCAATCTGGCTTAATGGCTCAAGTAGCATATCTTTCCTATCTCAAGCACCGATAGTTATCTTGTAAAAGTGGTAGCTTATATGTGCAAGTGTAACTGTGCAAGTAAATAGCCAGTCACTCAGTCAGCTTCTGAATATGTCCTTTGATGTCAATAATAAAAAGAAATACAGAATCAAAACTCTGCGTAGAATGATCATAGTACTATTAAGCTCTTCACACACAGTTGGTTCTTAAATCTTGAAACATCTCGATTATTTGTTTAAATTTGTTACAGATCAACTATCTGGCTGACTGTAGCCTTGAGATCTTGGACGATCCTTCAGCTCTTGCATTAGTAGAGGTATATATGTCTTTCCCTTTCTCCCTATGCTTTTCCATCTTTATGTTTAGATTAATGGGTGTGATTTCTGGAATATTTCTTAGGTTGGTTTGCTTTATGCCCAGCGAGATCCATCCTTCATTCGCCCTGTATCTCGCGGTATTCAGAGATGTCTTGTGAGATGGTAATACTGTTGTATTTGTATATCTGGAAACCATGTTTGAAGCAGCAAGAAATATTTGTTAAGTAATATTGTTATGTGATGCAACCACAGGCTTGTCCAGGAAAGACTGCAGATGAGCATTCGGAGTTCACTCCGTTATATGTGGCAGCGTACTATAAGAGGCCGTAGCTACCGGCATTTGATGTTACAAGTAGGCTATAAATAGTGCACTAGGTAAGTGCATCATCAATTGAAGTAAATAATGTCGATTTGTATTATTTCAATTGTTCACTTCACCCAATAGGCTTTCTTTTTATTCTCACTTCCACAAACTTTATTTGTGATGATTAATTCTACTCCAGGTATATTTAAAAAACACGACTCGTTTTTTTTCAAAATGTGCAGTCTGCGAGGTGAATTTTGTTGTACTGATGCAAGGTAATCGGAATAAGTAGTGTTGGTAGCGTTAATGCATGCATCTTTACTCTTTTTGCTTATTATGCGGTTGCAAGGTTACTCTTAACTTGTATCTCATAATAGTTCTGATTATCTGTTTACCAAATTTTGTGAAGCAGATATAAGGCAGAATTTACAGCGATTCTCATCAAAATATTGATACCGTAAGATCTTGAGCCCTACATCTTTTTTTTTTCTTTTTTTTAATGGTGTTCGCAAAGATATATGACTACGTCTTCCTGCTTTGAACTTTTTATATTTTCTCAAGTACATGGTACTTAGCAAGTTAACATAGATACTATTAAACTCTAGTTGGTGGCATATGTAAAGTAGAACTTATTCTCTTTTAAAAGTGATATATATTTTTTTGAAATCAACGCAATATCTGCTGATACGTGTAGTAATGAAAAGTCAAATTTTCTAATTAGTCTTAAATTTCATGCAAGTCATACAATTGATTTAGAAATATTTCTAGTCAGTCTTTCAAAGATATCATGTTAATCTTCAAACTTGAAAAATAGTTCCATGACTCTGTGATTATTCCCTAATAAAAAATTTAGCTATGTGGTCATTGTAACAATTATCTTTTGTAGCTTATTTGCATTATACAGAGAATGAGATAAGATCAAACCACAAGCAGGGATTTTGAAACCATGCACCCTGGAAACATACATGCCTAGTATTTGTTCAACATTATTGTACACCATGTTCGACTTCACGCTTAGACATGCTTTTATATTTAAGCATATTTTTGGATGCTCTGTATAAATGAGAGAAAAAGATCTATTATACTGCAGTTTGCGGAGGTGTGATGAACTATATAGATTGGTTCCAGTTCATGGCTCAATACGGCGCACAGATTCTTTTGTTCTAATTTCTAAACCACACCTAGTTTGTCTGGTTTAGAAAGTGTCCCGCATAAGGGTGAATGATGTATGTAGATTATATCCTGGGTAGAATAGAGTCATTTGTTTGAGCACAGTGAAGAGTTTAACCATAAAAGTAAAATTTTCATAAAATGTCAAGCACATCCAGTTTGACCACTGCATGCATTTATTACTACTTCAATGTGCCAATTTTTTCCATGTAAATTAAAATGTTACATCACTTATACTAGCTAGTCTATGTAGTAAAAGTCGTTTACACAATCCAGTCTTGTATTGTTATGATGTTATCAATACATGCGTATATCGTGACTTATTCATGTAGACTGTTGACTCTTTTGTAGAAAAATCATTTAGAATGGACTCCACAAATTGAGTTTCTTGCGCTATTTGGTCACTTATTTCTGCATATCTGGCAATGTATCTCAGCAGTGTAATTGCTCTATTCAATATGCACTGATATTTATGTAAATTTTTCGAAAGGAACATGTAAAAGGGGACGGGGAAGCTTTTTTTCTCGAAAGCTACTACTTTTACCTGCTTTTTTGCTTAATAGTGAGATTGATTAAGAGAATAAATTTAATGACCATAAACCTTTCTTAATTTATATGTTCTTTTTGCGCGACATAATTTTAGTTGCAAACATGATGAAAACGAGCTTTCTCTACAGGTTTTTCTGTAAGCATTCCAGATGTGTTGTCAGCCCGTGTTTCTTCGAAGTAAAATATCAAATTGCATATTGTCGTCTTTTGATTTTCAATTCATTTGTAAAAGAACAATATTTTTTTTCCAATGATAACTCGTTTAACTAGAAATTTTAGCCACAATATACAAAATGAGGAAACGTTATTTGTCGAAATGAGCAGTGGCTAAGACTGAGATCCTGAACACGCACGTTTAATCAACTAAACAGGTTTATATTCCATAATTTCAATTAAGTCAAAAGTTAAAAGAGGGTATTTGAACAAAATACCAAAGCTTTAGAAAAGAAATAGAACAGAGGAATGAATTCACCATTCCAACCTACAGATTGCTCCTAAGTCGAATAGGTTTATATTAAACGAACTTGTAATCCTCACTAGAAATGCACAAAAATTTTGGGGACAAAGTCCTGTCTACGAACATATAATCTTCACTAGAAAATTAAAAATGCAACAAAAAAAATACACAATCATTATTATCTTTATTATCTTTATTGGTGCTTTCTGCTTGACGAATAATACACAGAATGACATAAAAAGGTAACAAAACAAACCCTTGTCTGCAACAGTTGCTTGATCGATTAATAAAAAAGACTCTAAATTTCGACCCACGTTAGAAATCTGTGCACACAATCATGTACCTCACTTTTCTTACCGTCCAACTTTCGCCATGTGAGCGGGGTGAGTGGATCAACATAATAGAAAGAGATAAAGACATACTATATCATTTGTTCTAAAAGTCGGTGATTAATTGGAATTAATCGCCGATAAATCGTTGTTCGGTGTCTTTTCGAATCGGGATTAATCGAGATTAACCGGGATTAGTCGGGATTAATCGGTATTAATCGGCGATTAATCACTATTCGGTGCCTCTACCGATTAATTCTGATATCCGCTTTTTACAACACTAACTATATCTAATTCACATGAGGGCTGGCTGGTCCCCCGGCGGCGTTCTTGTCATGACGTTCATTTTTTATATCTTTATTTCTAAATTTGGTTAGAAGCTAACCAACCGTTCAACAAGAACAAAACCAATAATATTAACATATAACTAAAGGGCAATCTTACTGACATCACTTAGACTGATGAAAGATCAAAAATTTAGCAATAGTTATTCAAAGATATGCACTAAACAAGGACTTCGAGAAGAGCAAGTTATATTTTATTTCTTTATGACCAGAACCATGTCTAACAGTTTGTCCAACTGCTACCAGCACGAAATTAGGGACATGCCGAGAAATAACTCCTCAATCTAATTCTCACTACTAAATTAATTATACACCACTTTTCCTATAACAGAAGCTACCCTCTTTCGAAAACTACACATTGTCAACTTAAAGATTGATTAATTAAACGTTGACGCTAACCACGGCTTGCCTCCTTATTAAGCAAGCTTATTAGGCATTCTGATTCGATTTGCTTGCATGAAGAAAACGATGGCACGTAATATTTGGGAACATTTTTGAATCCTTTTCGGGGATGCGTAGCACTACTCCTTACAAAAATGAGTTGATACTTGTATGTGTATGGGTGGCATGTGATTCAGAATTCATACAGATAACTTACCATAATGCATTATTCCTGTCTTTCCTATAAAGAATCGAAACGACTCTATGAACTCAATTACATGGCTGCTTTTGCCGACCCTGTAGAATATAAGAAGGCAAAAGGTAAGTAATTAAATATCCAAAAGCAATACTTAAACATTAACATCGATAATTGAGTTTTAAAGGTTAACTACCATTAGAACATGTCATTGTTTAATCTATATCTAAATCTATCTATTGCAAGTTACAATGATTAAATGTCTTCCACCATAACATGAATGGAAACCGTGCATGTGGGAGTCAATTTAGGGAACTCTCAGAAGTCTCTATCTTTTAGCTACTTCCAAGACCTCAAAGAGGCCACTCATTTGAGATCTACATAATTCATACTTTTACCGGAATGACGTTAATATCAATCCTATCCCGACTACATAACAGGACAACTCTGTCTCACACATGAAATTTACTTCATTTCATCAATTTTTACGATGTAGTGTCTGGTTCCCTACTTTCCCAAACCGAAATCAAACCATACGTAGTAATGTATACAAATTAATTAGGACTATCAGTTGGAAACCGACTCAGCATCCTCTCTCTACTTCCCTTTGTGGTTATTTCATGCTACAGAATGATTATATCCCCCATCTTCTGCCTTCAAATGTCCTCCATTATATGGGACCAAAGTTGTCATCTTGCTGCCCTAAATAGTGACAGGTTCTCCATATGTAAGTTAATCACAAAAATTCCATTAAGCAAAAAAAATCATTTTAAGAAGGTATTAATTACACTACAATTAGGTAACATAATCCTAAGCCTCTAAGGATGGATACAAAGATTGAAGAGTCAACTATTGACTGCTAGTAAAATGATATGAGCATGGTCTCAATTGCACAGAAAATATCATCAGCTCAAAGGGTCGTACGATCAAATCAGATGTCGTTTTCTCGAGAAAAATCTAATAAAAAACATGCATTAGAGGCTGTTAAACGTTGAGAAATATAGAGGTACCAGCAGCCTTATGGTCAAGAATGTTTTATCAGCCAAAGTGGGGTCTTATCATATACTGGAGGACAAATATTTCAACAGTGGAACATGAAATAAATATGCAACGTGTAGTAGACCGACCAAGGTTTTAATTTAAATATTTATTAAATAATTTACCCTCTACAATCTACATGCTTGATGCTTCTACACTTCCCTATAAATAGGCCCCAAAACTCAGCATATCCTACACAAAACTTCATAAGCTTCAACTTACACACACTCGGTAAAATTTAGAAACACATTAAGAGTAGAAAGAACACAGAGAGATGGAGAACTTTCCAGTCATCAACTTGGAGAAGCTGAATGGGGAAGAGAGAACCTCTACAATGGAGATGATTAAAGATGCTTGCGAGAATTGGGGTTTCTTTGAGGTACTAATATAGCTTTTTCTGTCCACCCCAGTCTCTTATTTTACCTTACAAGTGTACCATATTAATCGTTGTCTAAATTCAACTGATGATTCCAACTTATATTGATTGTTGCAGCTTGTGAACCATGGGATTTCGCATGATCTTATGGACAAGGTGGAAAGATTGACAAAGGAGCACTATGAGAAGTGCATGGAGCAGAGGTTCAAGGAGATGGTTGCGAGTAAAGCTCTGGAGGGAGTCCAAGCAGAAGTTACCGATATGGACTGGGAGAGCACCTTCTTCTTACGCCATCTCCCGTATACAAACATATCCGAGATCCCTGACCTTGAGGATGAATACAGGTACAAATATCTAAAAGATCATTAGTTACAATAATCGTTGAACTTAATATTATAACAGATGATTTTATATGCATAGTCATCCGTGTCCTAACTCTCTAAATTCTCCTATATATTCATGTGCTTGTGTACATTTTGTGGTGTGACAGGAAGGTGATGAAGGAATTTGCAGGAAAGCTCGAGAAACTAGCAGAGGAACTTCTGGACTTGCTGTGTGAGAATCTTGGACTAGAGAAAGGTTACCTAAAGAAAGCCTTTTATGGCACCAAGGGTCCCAACTTTGGCACAAAGGTCAGCAACTACCCCCCATGTCCTAATCCAGAGTTGATCAAGGGGCTAAGAGCACACACGGATGCTGGTGGCATTATCTTACTATTCCAAGATGACAAGGTCAGCGGTCTACAGCTCCTCAAGGACGGCAAGTGGGTTGATGTTCCACCAATGCGTCATTCCATTGTGATCAACCTCGGTGATCAACTAGAGGTACAAGCAGTTTAATAAAACTTCACTAAACAAATTGATATACGAGTGAGACTCTAATTACAGCTCTTAAATATAGGTTATCACCAACGGGAAATACAAGAGTGTGCTTCACAGAGTGATAGCTCAATCAGATGGAAATCGCATGTCTCTTGCTTCATTTTACAACCCTGGAAATGACGCTGTTATCTATCCAGCACCAGCGTTGGTGGCGAACGAAACAGATGAGAAGCAAGTATACCCAAAGTTCATGTTCGATGATTACATGAAGCTATATACGGCTGTCAAATTTCAGGCCAAGGAACCACGGTTTGAAGCCATGAAGACCATAGAAGTGGATGTGAATTTGAAACAAATCGCAGCATAGATGTTTGGAGTAGTCTGAAACTATGATTTTATATTGCTATCATACAGGGGTGTGCTTTCTGAGTGTAACAAAGAGACCGAAAACATATTCTCTTATGAATTATTAAAATAAGTCCTCTTGTTAATATTGTCCCCCTCCCCCAAAGTACACTCAAACTCTCAAAGCATGGTATTAGAAGAAAAATGAAATTTGTTGTCTTTACAAGGATAAAAGGTCAAAAGGGAAACATTACTAAAGAGAAGTTATTATATGCTAAAACAGTGGAGAACTGCATTATGCCAACTTTTTATGACTACACTAGTAACAGAAAACCATACATCACTGCCTAAGTACATGTAAAGCATTTTAACAAAGGAACCAGATTAGCGACAACTAATCATGGAATATCACAATTTTCTTACCAGATGACGATTATAAAGAGAGAAACAGAGAAAGAATATTCAAGAGCTGAACCCCTAAAATGGTAAAACAAGTCAAAACCAAAAAAAAAATTAAAAAAAAATAAGAATCCAAGGATGGACTAAGACTTCAAGTGCCAAATTGCAGAAGGAAAAGTAAGGTAGTTTGAAATATACTAACTCGACTGAACAGAAGATCTTAGAAAACAATGGTAGCCTGGTTCAGTGGCATGCCTACTAATATTACATATACCATATTTAAATCTTTCTAAATTGCTGCTCACAAGTATCAAAGATCTATGACTCATGAAATAGCATAGATTATGTTGGCTAGTCATGTCTCCATGTAAACATAATATAGTCCTCATTGATGTATAGCCTTGACCTACAATATTACAAGTATGGTATCTAGAGCTATTGTTAATGAAGGAAAGAGGAGGGGAGATTAAATTTCTGTTACAATAGTTGTGATCGTTGCAACTGCAAAAACAGCAACTTAACACTAATTACTTAAAGATATTCTAAAATATAAAATGTTTCTTCTAACAAGAATGAAACATCATCACTCACAAACTATGCCCAAATGGTGCAGATCTATTTAATAGCCTACGGTGTAGTCAGATAGCCAGAACTAAAAGAAAGCCCGAGGAGTTGCTAGGTGGCTTCTTAAATAAGATTTCATAAACATATCACCAAGAAAGTTGCACTTTACATTCATGATGTGTTTCTATGGATAAGCTCTTGCAAATTTAATATGTTAAAGCAAATATCAAACAATACCAAACCTTTTTCCGTGGTTACAAATGAGACTGGGCTTCGTACAAAAGTTCATCGCTGCAAGAGAGCCAGAGAAAAGAAGTCTCATTAGCCTGTCCAAAGATGTTTGTCAAGAACTTCAGGGACGTGTCATGCTGATATTTGGTACTTTCAATTTTACTTGCTGAAGTTACAAAGATCTACTAAGGATATCCTTCGGACTACAATAAAAAAGGTAGTAGCCACGGCAAAAAATGTAACAGCTTCAAGTGATGGATTAAGTGCTCTTTTACAAAAATAGAACATAAAGTTGAATAGTTTAGGTTTAACATCACAAGTTTCTTAGTTCCCCGACTAAATTATAAACTAAATTCTATGATCAATGTCCTTACAACAGTTGAGGAACACAGATACCGAAGTTCAAACTTCAGTTCAGGAAATTATAAGATGTACTGGTTAATCAGCTGTAGACATTAAAAATGAAAAAACATTTATGTAATCCAATCCAAACATCAAATTACTGGAAATAATAAAAATGCCCGTTTTTTAATGAAATTCGTGCAGCAGTATAAGGCTCCTTAAACTTTTGTCTCCTGGGTGTCTATGCCCCCCCCCCCCCGCCCCGACCCGAAGCCTTGTCAACCAGCTCCAAAATCCACTTTATTTTAAGGTGATTTGGGTAATATATTTTCCCAATCAAGCAAAGCCATTTCAACTAATGGCCGTTTATAATTAGTTAAGAATTAGTCTTCCATGACATCAAAGATTATTCAAAATACAAAGAAGCACATATTCTCACATACAAACCAGAAAAGATAACATATTATATCACAATCTTTAAGTGTTGGATTTAATGGATACAATTCTATAAAAAAAAGGTCAAAAAATCCGTTTGTTGCCTATTTTGCATGGTTTTATTATAGCACTGTAGTTATGTTTCAACCAGAAACACCGTATGTAAGACTTCCTAGGAGATAAAACATGTTCTTGGAAGTAATGTTCTAGGAGATAACACTGATATGCTATGTGACATTTTAAAAGAGAGAGTTGATCTTTTCCAGCTGAAGTAGGAAAATAGATGCTAAAATCTACTCTTCTATTTATATCAGTCTGCTTAAATTTTACAATAAGTTGCAAATAATTGCTATAGCATATTATGAAAACCATTGAGTGAAAGGTGGAATTTAAGACTAAAATATACTAGCAACAGCCTAGAGGCCCTAAACCTCCTAGTCAAGCTTAGTCAGCATTCATAGGATGAAACAATACAAAATGAAATCTTATAATATTTGATAAAATTCTTGTAAACTTGATGATCAGCAAGAAAGCAAGATGAGTTGGGTACTTCAAACAAGAAAAGCTGCTACTTATTGTCCAGAAGAGAAAAAGAAAGCATCATTGTCCTCGGGAGGAAAAGAAATTATTGTCCCTTCACAGCTGGAATTCATCCTAAAAAATCAAATTTCCCATTTAATCCATCCTATGGAAAGAACAACCATAAGGTTAATTTCTAGTAATTAGAAGAACGACGTCTTTTATCATGTATAGTTGTTTACCTCTTTAAACATGAAAACTCCTTTGGTATATGCTTGAAAGTCGAGATATCGAATAGCTCCATAAATCTCTGATCAGAAACCCTAGCTTTGGCAGCTGCAAAGCGCTGATACTCATCAAATATTGAGGTCAGGCACCATTTCTGCAATTTTCTCAGGCAGCCTACCACACAACCAGTTCGGTGCTGAACAAGCGATTCATATCAAACACCAGTTACAATTACGAAATGTTTACAAATATTGATGGTGAGCTATAAAAGTACCAGACTACCCATACCTTCCCTCGTTTGCAATGAATTAGCAGTGGGTGATTCCTGAGATCTGAAATGACAGCATGGCGAGGTAGAAGTAATTAATCATAAAACAAACTAGACTTGAATTCATCTCAGGCTAAAATAATTCAAAATATTGAGATTGGAGACTGCAATACCAATGACTACTTTTAGTGCTTCACGGATTGTATTCTCTGGAATATTGACAAAAGGTTCCTACAATGACCAATAGCGTAATAACAGAATTCAATACAAGATCAAAAAAAAAAAGTTTTTTTGGCCTATCAAACTACATAACATTGCAATGCATGCGGTTATTAATTTTCCCACATAATGCCAGTGATATTCAATACTCCGCTTTACAAGATATACTAATTACCTATATTACCATGAACATCAAGTGAAGCAGCGCAGTCTACAATTGGTCATCTCTACATTAATTTTAAAATTGTGATACGTAATATCTTATGGTTCTATTAAAAATTGGGACAGTGGCAAGTTCTTATGAAGTCTCAAACGTTTACACTTGAAAAAGGGTAATATATGCATTTAGAAGGGATCATTTTGGTTGATTACTTTCTTACGTATGCTTTTAAGATTATACATTTTCCTCCCACTTCGGATTTGATTGAAAAATCAGCTCAATTGCTTGTTTCAAATTAGTAAGCTGAATTTATTATAACCTGCATTTTTCAACAAAATGGATCTATTTTTATTTAAACCATGATCATGTGCAATTGCATAAATATACTTCTGAAAGATAGAAGTAGTTTTGATTAGATCTATTTAGCTTAAAATATCTTTGGAATTCCTCTATTTGAAATTCTAGTTGAACTAAAGGTAGAGGATTTTTTAGGGTTATCAACGAAACATAGTGCGATACAAACAAAACACTAACCACGATAAAAGTATAAATGAAAAAAATGAAAGTGTATTTCATCTTTACTACAATACTAAGGTGATCAAGCGCTCAACTTAACCACTAACCTGTCCCTGTTACATTCTTAATCCCCATCAAGTTAGATTTCAAGGAACGCCTACAATGTTGTCAAAGAATCAAAATTTGAATACTTGGGAAAATCCAGTAAGATAATGAAAGCAACATGAGTGCCTGTCAGACATGTATAATCTACTACAAAATTTTGTAAGTTTGAGTCAATGTCATCCAACAAAACTCTGTTAACTTTTTCCTTAAATTTTGGCTATTAATAAAGTATAAGTGTATGACCACATGGATTAAAAGAGCACCAGAGCTGGAATTGTAAAATGCAAAGGCCTATCTGCCATAGAGACGCACACGTTTAATAATCCATGAAGACAGTGAATAATAGAGGGAATTTACGTGTTACAGTGCGCCAATTATACTTAATTACTTCTATAATTGTATGTTATAATTTCTCTAAACCCCTATATCTATGTAGGAAATATTCAATCTTTCCCTAGTGTTTAATAATCCTATTCCACTAAAGCTAATGTTGTCCGAAAATCTCATCTCACTGCCTCCCACCCATATAACAAATTATTGCTCTTTTCCTACTCATAATATAACAGTTTACTTCCCCCTTTTTATCTCTCAACTGTGTTTACCTTACTTAATAAGTACTTAATGTATACTTGAGTATATGTTAAATGTGACTCAAGAGACAAGAAGTGTAGATCAGCCTCTCAAGCCATCATATCCTCTTGTTTAGCAACCTTAATATATCACCTCTATCTCAAACTAGATTTCAGATATATCAAGGCTCCGATAAACAAAATCATACTACAAGCTATTAACATCAAAAATCAATTAGTAAAGTAGTAATGCGATAGTAGTTAAGAAGCAATTCAATTACTCCAAACAACTCCGAAAATTGTCTCTTAACTAATTAACCAAATGTACATGAACATATTGTAAACAACTCGCAAATAAATCAATTATAGATTTGTAGTAATTAGATATATATAATTAATTACTACTAACACAACAAATCAAAATGCATAAATATCATTTCCATACTAGTAATTTGATCATAGAATGCTAATAACAACACTTGCTACATACTTCGAAGTTTAAGATTATAAAAGTAGAATCGAACAAATTAATTAAGTACGCGCGATAATTAAATCATACAGATATAGTTTAGTACTACCTTACTACCATCAACACCAAACTGAAACAGACGGATGCCGTTGGACTTCAAAAACTCCACGTTCACCTCTGGATACGGCTCCGGGCACAAATATCTGTTCACATTATCAAAACCCTAACACTGTAAATTATTCTTCGTTTCCACATATAAAATTTTGTACTATTCACAAATTCATCTAAACAAAATTTGATATTCAAGTCAAATTACGTGCTACGGACGACAACATAATTTTGATATTTAATCAAATTACGTACTACTAACGATACATGTTTCGACTTTTATAATATAGTTGGTACGAGTTTAAACATTTACTTACACGATGGAGCGGAGGGAGAGGGTTTGCAAGAAGGAGAAGTTGGTGGAGTCAGGAAAGCCAGACCTATATATTCCATTTCCGACCATTGCGAAGTTAAAAGGCGGCGTGTACTGCTCATAATCATCGTTGTCCTCCCCGGTCGGTGATGATCCCGATACGACGGCGATCGTTCTACACGTGTCAACGTCTCCGACTGTCACCGTAACTGCATTCATAATTACTGTTCAGTGCTTTTATATTGAGAGAGAGAGAGAGAGAGATTCAGAGAGAGAGATATGATTGAGTTTTTATAGAGCGAGAAGTGGCGCTGGTGGTGGTTAGAATATGCGTGTTTCATTTGTCAACTCAAATCAAAAATTAAGAAATTAAGAATTGTTTTCAGATATATCCATTTTTCAAAAAAAATATCGAAAATATGATTAAAATTGCATATATAATTGCACTTGCAATTAGTTGCATTTCAAATTACAATAGTTGCAATTGAGGTTACACTGTATTTTTTAAAAAACATACGACAACTTGGTTATTTTTGAAAAAACTCAAAAATTAATTAATAATAAAATATGATTTTTTTAGTTGATTATTAGTATAGTGGGAATTTATATTTTAGAAATAATATCACGTAGACTATTTTTTTAAGTAAAATTAAATTGTTTTAGATGGTAAACTGGTCCCTAAAAAAATGGTATAGTGTATAGCGAGGATGACTAGAGTGCGAGAGAAATTTATCTACCGTAAATGGAAGAATATTAATCAAGATTTGAATTGTCAATTTTTTGATCCACTGTTTAAATGACAAATATATTAATTTTTTTTTAAGACTACTTCAATTTGTCAGAGCTATTTACGATTGAATCCCATAACGACAAATTCAATCGTATTTATATAGGTCCAATTTGAAAAATATTTTCTATCGTGTGTGCGATATCCCCAATTTCAAAATTGATTTTCTTTTAATCTCGATTGATTTTGTTTTATTTAAATAACTAAAATTATATATATATTTTATAAATTAATTTCTGTTTTAACAAATTTTAGAATAAACAAAATTCGTATCTAAAATTTGAAATAATAAATAATAAATTTTTATCACTTAAATTATCTCATCTCGTTTGATCGATATTATATTTAAGTTTTCAATAACTTGTATGAAAGCAAATACTCTTTTTGTTGTGAGAATGTGAAAGCAAATACTTGTGTAGCATAGAATATGTCAGACTTTTTTTGCAAATCCTTGTTAGCGTATCACTTGTTGTAATTCGTACACAAACTAACCAACCTTGTTAGCGTGTTCATCAGACGGACGTAACCACGGAACTGCATATATATGTTGCTTCTTATGTGACAAGAGTTTCTTTGTTTCCCATTTTATTTTAGTCAAATTTCTATGTCCGGGGTCATGTTTAATCAACCCTATACAAAATATTTTGGTGTTATTAAACTTCAATAAGAAATTTAAAATGAACGATCTAAATTCGAAAATCAAATACGAACCATCAAATTTTACCTCTACTAAAAATGATGGATAACTATACTCAAAAAAAAAAAATGATGGATAACTTTGCAAAATGAGAACTCAAATTCGATATAAATCCTAAAAAAAATGTTCCTAAATACATGAGACTCACCCAAATATATAGTGTATTTAATTATATAATTATAATTATTTAATCAAGTTCTATAATTACAATTGTCATACTAATTTTTTTATATCTTATTTAAAGTGAGTATATTTAGCAGAGTCAAATTTCATATATAATAATATATTATATCTTTAAGTACTTAAGCTACATGTTCAGAATTCAGGTTCCTTTTAATTTTTAGTCCAAACTGTGATAATAAGTCTAATACAAAAAGTTATATTTTAACTAAAATTTCTAGATTTACATCAAATCTAAGGTCACGTTTGATAAATCTTATTTCTCATATATAAATTACTTATTCTGAAATAAAGTAGATAAATATATACTTTTTTCTGAAATAAGTAACTTATTTTTGTACGATAACGAATGCTAAACTTCTCATATACATTTTCTTCTAGAAAAAATATGTAAATAAGAAAATTTTTTCAAATAAACATCTTATAAATTATTTATAAAGGAGACGAAACAGTGCCTAAATCAAAATAGATCAAATATCAGTCCGATAAAATTTGCCATTAGTAGTAATATAAAAGTAGTACATTAAATTAAACGTCTTTAAAGCAGGTTGCTTTCAAGTGCCAAATTTGGAAACTTTGTGTGCACGTATTATATGTCAAAGTTGGGATTCATTAGTTAATATAGATAAAGTAATATATTTTTTAATTTAAAATTAAGAAATAATTTATAATCCAAGTTAACAATACGTGTTTGAACCCGTTTGGCTTGGCATAAAGCTAAGGGCTTAAAGTCATTTTTGGCTTTAAGTTAAAAAAAGTTTGTTTGTGTAATAAGTTAAAAAATGATTTAAAGTTCAGAAAATAGTTTAAAGTTAAAAGTTGGTAGGAGGTAGGAGGCACTTTTTTCAACTACTTATTTTATTTTTGAAATTTTATTTGATTAAACTCAATATAATTTATCACATGTTCAATTTAATAATTATTTTTTTATTTTTATAATTTTAATAACTCACAAGCTCTACGTAATATTAAATTACCCACATTTATTAACTTAAAATTTTCACTTTTACATTTACAACTTTTAACTTTAAATCATAAATAATAATTTTAAACTAACCCAAACGGGTTCTTTCTATTTACGTTAGGGACTCAATTTTGGAAATTAGCAAAGCTTGGTGTTGATGGTTGACGAACAAAAACGTACGTGGCGCCTCATAGATGCTAATGCACATTCAAACACGAAACAGCATATTCCATGGAATGTACTATAGATCCTCCTATTTAAATAATCTTGTATTTCGATTTGGAATCTGGGAACATAACCAGTACCAGTACTTGGCTGCAGAACAAAATAAAAAAGGGGGTTTAAAATAGTATTTTAGCAACAAAAAAAAATTAGTACGAAAAGTCACGTTACCTTGTCTAGTAACTAGGGGTGTACGCGGTGCGGTTGCGAGTGGTTTTTGACGATTACGGCGGTTTTTCGATTTTGGCGGTTTTTGAAATTTTCAACCACAACCGCAAATTGCGGTTGTGATTATTCGCACTTGCGGTTGCGGTTAAAGTCGCGGTTATGCGGTGCGGTTCGCGGTTCAACCACCTATTAAAATTTGTATAAAAATATATTTTTAAATTGAAAAAATTTGATATGTTTTGTGACAAAATTTTCATAAATAATTGGTGATATTTCAATACTAAAAGTCGTGAATACAAAGAAATGTAAACCAACATAATACAAAGAAATATGATGTATAAGCCTAAGACAAGAAAAGACAATGGGATAAGTCCATGACAAGAAAAGGAAATGTAACACTAACATAATTCAAAGAAATATGATGTAAGGCCCAAACATCAATGCTAAAGAATTAGCGCCAAGACTTAATTATATAATATAATATATGATTTATTAATTTATATTTATAAAAATATATAATATAAAACATATATATTTTTAATTATATATATATATTGCGGTTTGCGGGTGCGGTTGCGATTTTGCGATTTTTCAATATGCAAATCCGCAACCAACCCGCAAGTATGCGAGTGGTTGCGGTTGCGGTTGCGATTTTACGATTTTTCGATTTTGGCGGTTTTTGCGATTGCGGTTACGAGTGGTTTGCGGTGCGATTGCGGTTTGCGGATAATTCTTACGCCCCTACTAGTAACGCAACTGTGCTTGGGTGGTCCTGGGTGAACCCTTATCGCGCTTTGCGGCACTCCAACTTTACCTACCTACTTTTCCTTTATATTTATACGGTTTTGCTTGTCCGGAACTAATAATTGAGATAAGTTCGAGTTATACGAATAAATTATCGAGCCGAATTCGAAATTTAAATTATTTGATTTCTGATGTCCGCGAACCTAATTCAACTTATATTTTGATTATTATTGAGTTTATTCAAAATGTTCTCAAAATTACGTCGAATTTTTAAGTCAAATTTGAACATATCATACTCCTATCAAATCTATTTTTGAATATGACATTTATGGATCAATCAAGTTCCAGGAGTTTGAATCCAAACTATTTAATCGACCTCTTGACCTCCACAACTAAACTATCAAACCACACCAAATTTGTACAAATGATCTGTCCTTGATGCAATGTAGATAAATTGTAGTGCAATTATTTTATGAAAAGTGGAATAAATGCAACGTAAAAAGTACACACATTTTTTTATTATTAATTTGTAAAAAATGTGCAGCCACACCTAGGAATTGTAGTTGAGTGATGCTGGACCTTGAGAATAAAATATTATTCCACTGGCATGTTAAATGGTGTACATTCCATGGTCGGTCACTGCCGAAGCGCAAGTATATGATCCAAATTGCTTTCTTTTCCTTTTAGTTAGTTAAAAGATACTGTAGTTACTTTCTGTTATAGGGAAAATATTGTATAACAATATTTTGGAGGTTTGCTGGATTATCGGAGCAAAATACGGATATTTTGCTAACAAAAGAAGAACAAAGGATTAGGGTTTGTGTGTATGAATGTGGCTGAGCTTGATAGGTGTTTTTCAGGTAAACTGTTTCTCATCCGTATCAAGGTGCCTACGTACCCTATTTATAGGGATCAAGCCATACGTAGTTCTTGGGCCACAAGTTACCTAGGCGGGCTAGGGTTTTAAGAGATAAGCCAAAGTCCAAGCCCATGTAGCTAGGGCTGACATGGCAATGAGTCATCAATCCTATCCTTGATCCAGCTGTAGAAGCCTACGACCTCGAACGGATAAGTTTGGAATGAAAGATCCATCAGGCCATCAGGGCCCTTGCATGCGACCTAGAGAGGCCTGGCCACGCGAAGCGATCCCTTGACGGGAGCCAAACGAAGCGATCCCCAGGTAGCGACCCCGGTAGATGCGACCCCGAGGCTGAGTGGCATGAGAGGCGCATAGGCCTAGTGTGAGAATAGACAAAGTACTCTTGTAGCGAGGTGGCCTTATGGCGAGGCGCTACACCGCGAGGTGGAATCATGTAGCGAGCGAAGTGCCCCTGTAATGGAGATATTATGTCTAAGGCATGCTGGGCTGGTTCCAATTATGGGCTTTAGTGACCCAATCTTCATCTTCTAGGTCCATCATAGATTATGAACCATCAATTTAGCTAACCAAATCAATTCAGCCAATATGCCAGATTTGGGCATAACAACTACCCCCCGAGTCCATATTGCCATTGGAGATGCGATGTGGACTCAAAGAATGCGAGTTGTCACTGCGAAGCGAGCCCAAAAACAGACATAACCATTGAAGTAGTCGCGACCCCAAGAATTTGAAAGGTTTTGACAGCTGTTGTGTCTCGAGATGTGTGTCCAACGGACGAGATTTCAACACGTGTCCCATGTCTTTCTCTCTCCTCACGACTATATATACTCCTGTCACTATCATTTCCTTTTTTATTCTCACGAACACATTATTGAAGTGCTGTCAGTTTGCTCCCGGATCAAACGCAAAGAATTCTCAGGCTCTTTCACCAGCGACCCCAAGTTTCTTCCAATTCCTTCATCTTTCTTCTTCAAAAAGTAAGTATTTTTTCTCTTCTTGCATTTAAATTACTGTTCTTCATTACAATTGCACGATTAAATAGTGTAAATTGCATGCGATGCGAACCCAAATAACTGCGATCCCAAAATGTCAATTTCATGATGCGACCCGTCCTCGCTATTGTTGGGGTGCGATCGTGACTACTTAGATAGAAACATAGGTTAAGAACGTTAGCCTTTCCCCTAGGATTGCGACCCCCCATATTCTCTGTGGACGACGCAAGAACACATAGAGCCTTTCTATCCGCTTGTTTCTTTCCTCCTTCATTTGTTTTCTGTAAGGACACACACTTAATCATTTCACCCTTTTCAGATGTCTCAAGACGATAGCTCAAGGACACCTTCTCCTATGCCTGATATACGAATCAGCGATGCTGCAGCAGCCAACATCGCAAAAGCTACAAGCACTAGTGAGAGCTCGTTCAAACTATACTTCGACCCTCTATGGTCTAACGAGGAATATACCCGCGAGGTGCCTTTGACTTCGTGGAGAACAAAGCACCCTTCCAGCTCGCGGGATCAATCTCTGGATGTACTCCCAGCCGGGGACGAGCCCCATACTATGACTGACATTGAGCATGACATCGCCACTTTGACCAAGAAAGGAGATGAATTCAGCGCTAGGGTGGTAGAAATTCTCTCCAAAGCGCCTCCACCGCGAACCATGCCTCCATCCCAAACCGTGTCACCCATTCACATTAGCGACTCTCCAACAGACTCATTAGGCGATGCCTATTACGACATCGAGGGAGGTGCTGATAACGAAGCCAATTCTGATGATACTGACTACGAAGAGCCTTCCTCTGATGATGGCGGCCTCGATGAAGTAGCCAAGGTCGTCAATTTTACTGACTACAGTTATGTTCCAGAAGCTTCCCCCGAACCTTACGAACCAACTCCTCAACCTGAGTTAGAAGGAACCATTTATGTTGGTGGTCCTCGTCCTGAAGACATCGAGCCAGGCTCGAAAGTAAAACCCGGCCAACCTCGTGTTTTAGGCTGCAGAGATTTGTCAACGACCCTAGATACAGAATCTCTATCTAAGGCGGTTGACATTTTCAGGCCAGAAGGCAAAATTATCCTTCCAAAATCTGCGATGCGATGCTACCGCTTCGATCATCGAGAGAATGGTGGCAGAGTGCCTCGCATGGTTCTGACCTCGGCCATGATGAAGATAGGCGTATCCTCTCCCCTTCACCCTTTTATCAGGGATGTTTGCGAAACGTACCATTTGGCCCCAATCCAAATAAACCCCAATGGCTATAGAGCCATGATTGCTCTTTACATCCTCTACCACAAGCTCGGCTACCCTGAATTGGATGCGAGGACCATGGGATACTTCTTGCAATTGAAGCGATGCGGGGCATCAGACTTTGGCTACGTTTATTTCTCCATGTGGCCAGAGTTCAACAAGAAGGAACTATACCACAGTGCCCCAAGTAACGCCGGGTCGTGGAAAGGTCCTTATTTCTACGTCCACGACGTGCCCAGAGTCAAGACCTCTTTTAACTATCTTCCAGGTATGGAACTTAACCTTTTAATTTCATCCCCCTTTCATTCAATCCATGAATTAACCCATCCTTCCTGAGATCGCAGTTGGTCAAGTGCGAACCGTCCTAAAGGGCGAAGAGAAGCAACGTGCCGATGATGTGCTGAAGACCCCACGGGAGGCTCGCAACATTAGGACTCTTCTTTCACTTGAGAACCTAATCGAGTGCGGTTTTCTGAAAGAAGGGGTCGGTCTTCCTGAGAAAACGAGGCCCTCAGGAGCGAGGAAGACCTCCTTAAAGAGAAAGGCTCGCGAGGAGGCCTCGTCCTCTCGAGTTGTTGTTACCACTGACGAGGGTATTATCCTCGTTATAATATGACTATTATTCTGTCCTCGCTAATTTTAACACTGCATTCATTCTTACTGTTCTCGCATTTGCATAACTTGTATTATTATCATGCTTCTAATATCATTTTACTTCTATTTTTCAGGCATGTCGGGTAAAAGTGGTCGCAGACCTCCTTTTCTCCAGAAGAGCGGGGCCATACCCGTTCCGAAGACTGCTCCAGTCCCTCCCAAACCAAAATCTATTGAACTGCCACCTCCTCCACCTCTATCTCTGAACACTGAGATCATCCAGCGAGCCCAGGGTACCCCTGAGGACCATATCTCGAAGAAAGCTAGAAAGGATGAATCTCTGCTCCCCGCTCCTAAGCATCCAGCCACCGCCACCCCCGTTCATCACCTTTTCGCGAAGCATGGGTATAACCATGCTACCGAAGAGGAGTGCACGAGCTGGGTGGGGGCTGAGCTGATTGATAATGCCGAGTCCCTGTCCAAGTGCTTGTCTGAAGCGTTCATCCGTCAGACTTCTCATCTAAAGGAACTGAAGACTCTTGCCTCCGCTAAAACCAAACTGGAGAAAGAGGTCGCAGTCCTTAGATTCCAGAAGGAAGAGGACAAAAGATCGCTGATGAAGACCCACAGGCTCGCCCTCGAGACGGAAACTGCTTCTCTGCGATCCGAACTCAAGAAAATCACGGATGAGAGGAACATGTTTAGCAAGTCCCTGAAGGAGGCGGAGGAGCTTGAGGAGACTCTTCGGAGAGAGCACGGGGAGGAGGTCGGTAAGTTGAAGAAGGAGCTCGAGGCTTCCAAGCTCGACCATGATGCTGTTGTGGAGGCCGCCCAAGTTGAATTCATGAAGACCTTCATCCGAAGGGTTCCTGACTTTGACTGGGAGAAGCTCGGGCCTGGAAATGCCGAGTTCGCTGAATCTCTTCGTAAGGAAATAGAAGAAGAGGATGCGAAGGAGGCGGCCAGGCTCGCCGGCGAAGCCACCCAAGCCAACACAGCTGAAGCCTCCAAGATTTAAACTATTTCTTTGTTTCTGAATGTTGAACTGGGGATGCGGACACCCCTTGAATGTCTCGCAATCATGTAATATTGTTTTATTTAACTTTGATAACCTCCAACTGAACTGGGATCGCATGGCGACCCTTTCTTTGTGAATATTGCAATTTAACTTTTCCATCCAATATTGCCTCGTTATTTTTTGCACATAACATATTTGCACAAGTAATTTAGCTTCGCTTCTTTAGTTGACTTCGAGATTATATCTTTATTTCATCTTTGTTGAATTATCTTGAATAGTGCTAGATTTGCATGCCTTTGCTTAGATTCCTTAGATTGTTGTAGCAGTAACTTCAAATGCGATCCTTGCATCGTTGAGATGGTTTGGACCTTAGCATGTTAATGTTAACAAACAGGCAAGTAAAATGTACAATAAAAAGTAATTCATAGATAAATTGAACTTTTATATTGATAAACGGGGCGAGGCCCAAACAAGTTGACAAGCGGGGCGAGGCCCAATAAGTTGACAAGCGGGGCGAGGCCCAATAATTGATAAGTGGGGCGAGGCCCAAATAAGTGGTAAGTGGGGCGAAGCCCAATGCCATTACATCATAAAGGGAAGGTGTCTATACGACCACTACCCCCCAATATTTTGTATGGATTTATTCATGCGAAATAGATAGAAACTACCAGAAGCGATGCCTTTACTGATAGTATTTGCGCAAATGTTCCGCGTTCCAAGCTCGCGGAATGACCTTATCCTTCATGTCAGTGAGGTAATAAGTTCCCTCTGAGAGAGTAGCATAGATTTTGTAAGGCCCTTCCCAATTAGCACCAAAGACACCGTGGCCTGGGACCTTAGTGTTAGGCATGACTCTCCTAAGCACGAGATCACCTGTCTTTAAAGAACTTGCTTTGACCTTTCCATTATAGTACCTCGCTGTCCTCTGTTGGTAAGCTGCGAGGCGAAGCTGAGCCTCGCTTCTTGTTTCTTCTATCATGTCTAGGTACAATCTATGATTCACCTCGTTTGCGTCGGGATCGTAGTGTTCCCTTCTAAACGACCCGGAGCCCACTTCAACGGGGACCATAGCCTCGCAGCCATATGTTAAGGAAAAAGGAGTCTCCCCAGTTGTGGTCCTTGGGGTAGTGTTGTACGACCACAAGACCCTTGGTAGTTCTTCTGGCCAACTGCCTTTGCTCTCCTCTAACTTGGCCTTCAAGGTATGTTTGATGATTTTGTTGATGGCCTCAGTTTGACCATTTGTTTGGGGGTGACTTACAGCTGAAAAACTCTTCTTAATTCCCAAGTTCTCACAGAATTCTTTCATGTCCTTGCTATCAAATTACTTTCCGTTATCTGATATGAGCTGATAAGGAATCCCATAGCGACACACTATTGCCCTGTACACAAAGTCCTTGAGTTTCTTCGCAGTAATAGTGGCTAGTGGTTCGGCCTCGGCCCACTTGGTGAAATAATCAACGGCCACAACTGCATACTTGACACCTCCTTTGGCCTTAGGTAGCTCCCCAATTAAGTCAATGCCCCACATAGCGAAGGGCCATGGACTCGTTAGCGAGGTGAGGTGTGACACCGGGGCATTGCTATAATTAGCGATCCTTTGGCAGTTATCACACCTTCTAGCGAACTCGAAAGCATCTCTCTTCAAAGTAGGCCAGTAGTACCCTTGGCGAAGAATCTTTTGGGCTAGAGAACTACCCCCCGAGTGATTGCCACATATTCCTTCATGAACTTCTCTGAGAATGTAATTGCATTCCTCTCCATCCACACATCTTAGGAGCGGGGTGTTGAACCCTCTTCGATGTAGGACCTCGTCATAGATGACATAGCGAGCCGCCTGATATTTGATTTTTCTTGCCTCTTTCTTGTCTTGAGGCAGGGCTCCAGTTTTCACATACTCCCATATGGGGGTCATCCAGGTCGACCTTGGGGTCGCTATCTCCATAACAAACTCTTCTGGCACACTGGGCTTTGTCTGAATTTCCAGTGGAATGATTCCAAGTAGGGTGGCCTCGCGACGCGACCCCAACTTTGCTAATGCATCAGCCCTTTGATTCTTTTCTCTTCTAATGTAAACCACTTTGATATTGTTGAACTTTTTCATCAACCTCTGTGCACATCGCAGATATAGTTCAATCTGCTCGCCTCTAGCTTGCCACCCACTCCAGAGTTGATATGTTACTAGCATGGAATCGCTGTAAGCTGTGAGATTTTCTACCTTCATTTCAAGTGCCAATCTGAGGCCAATAATGAGAGCCTCGTATTCTGCTGCATTGTTGGTGGCCTCGAAGGCGAAGTGCACTGCACTTTGTATCTTGCGACCTTCTGGAGTTACCAACTCGATGCCGGCCCCAGCTCCTTCCTTATTTGATGCTCCATCAACATACAGTTCCCACCACGAGGCGGAATTTTCTTTCTTGACCTCGCTAGATGCGGCCTCTGGGATCGCTATGATGGCCAATTTATCTTCCTCAGATTGAGGGAATTCTAAAATGAAGTCTGCAAGTGCCTGACCTTTAATGGAACCACGAGGCTTGAACTCAATATCAAATTGGCTGAGTTCCACTGTCCACTTCAACAATCTTCCCGAGGATTCTGGCTTATGCATTACCTGCCTCAATGGGTAGGCTGTACGAACCTCGATGCTATGGGCCTGAAAGTAGGGCCTCAATTTCCGCGAGGCCAGCACCAAGGCATAGGCTAGCTTCTCCATGTTGGTGTAGCGAGTCTCAGCATCCAACATCCTTTTGCTAACATAGTACACAGGATACTGGACTTTCTCCTCCTCGCGTACTAGCACCGTACTGACCGCATGTTCTGATACTGCGAGGTAGACAATGAGCGTCTCCCCGTCCTTGGGCTTAGATAACACTGGTGGCGAGCCAAGTTGCTCCTTGATATTCTGAAAAGCCTCCTCGCACTGAGGGGTCCACTCAAAGTTTTTTCCAACCTTCTTAATTGCCTTGAAGAATTCATGACATTTATCTGACGATTTAGAGACGAACCGGTTAAGTGCTGCGATCCGTCCAGTTAGGCTCTGAACTTCCTTAACACTTCTTGGGGATCGCATGTCCACCAAGGCCTTTATTTTTGATGGGTTCGCTTCAATTCCCCTGTGATTGACAATGAACCCCAAGAACTTTCCAGACTCAACCCCAAAGACACACTTCTGTGGATTGAGCTTCATTCTGTACTTCCTTAGTATATCAAACATTTCAGTGAGGTGGGCGATGTGATCCCCAGCCTCTTTGGATTTCACCAGCATGTCATCTACATAAACTTCCATTGTCTTCCCAATCTGCTTCTCAAACATCATATTAACGAGCCGTTGATAGGTGGCCCCAGCATTAAGGAGACCGAAGGGCATCCCTATGTAGCAATAGAGGCCTCTATCCGTGATAAACGAGGTGTGCTCTTGATCGGGGCCGTACATGGGTATCTGATTGTACCCAGAATAAGCATCCATAAAAGAGAGGAGTGCATGCCCTGCTGTTGCGTCCACTAACTGATCAATCCTTGGCAATGGGAAACTATCCTTTGGGCAATGCTTGTTGAGATCAGTGAAATCCACACATGTTCTCCATTTTCCGTTTGGTTTCTTCACGAGGACAGGATTCGCGAGCCAGTCAGGGTAGAATGATTCCCTAACGAGCCCAACCTTGAGTAATCTATCCACTTCTTCTTTGAGAGCCTCGGCTCGCTCTCCACTTATTGGTCGCCTTTTCTGTCTAACACCTTTTTTGCTTGGATCCAAGTTGAGCCTATGGCACATTACATTAGGATCGATCCCAATCATGTCTTCATGCGACCAGGCGAACACATCAAGGTTGGCCTTCAGAAACGTGACCAATCTCTCTCTCAGACCAGGGTTGAGTTGCGACCCTATTTTCAACACCTTTGAAGGATCCTGCACATCAACAAGAATAGGGATTGTGTCTTCAGCGGCCCCCGCTCGCTCCACATGCTCTGGGATGCGAGGATCCAGGTCTAGATCATATTCACGAGCCTGACTAGATTCCGCCTCGCAGGAGTTTACACCTGCGTGCCCAAACTCCTTGACAACAGTTGTTGTCTGAGTGATACCATTTGGCAGTTCTGTCAATGTAGATGTTTCTTTACGAACCCATTTCCCCTTTCGGGCTCGCACAGCGACCTGCTCTGGGCTCTCCTCGCTATCACTATCTGTGGCCTCTTCAACAATCCCTTCCTGGAGAACCATTACTGGCTGCGAGGTTTCCATCATTAAAGCACCTGGTATTGGTTCTACCTGAATTCCCAAATTATCAAAATAACCAGCGGGGAGTTCCTCGATGGATATGATGTTGCATTCACTTGAGGGTCGCGAGGCCGATTTGCGGGCCCTATCTTCCTCCTCGCTTTCCATCCTGTCTACCATAGATATGCTACCCTTTTCAGCGGACTTAAGGGCCTTGTTGTAACATTCTCGTGATTCATGCTGTGCCCCCTTGACACATCCTACTCCATTTGGGGTAGGAAACTTCATGGAGAGATGATAGATAGAAGTGACCACCCTCATTTCCTTAAGTATAGGCCTCCCTACAATTGCATTGTACGCTGAAGGTTGATCCACCACCATGAAGTCTGCGATCTGAGTAGTGATGCAGGGCTCGTCTCCTAAGGTCACAGGAAGTCGTATGAGACCCTTGACACTCACCGAGGCTCCAGTAAAACCATACAAGTGTCCCACAGTTGGGATGAGATCTTTATCCACGTAGCCCATCTTTTGGTAGACTTCGTATGTCAGGAGATTCACAGCACTCCCATTATCCACCAGAACTCTATAGACATTCTGCGATCCAATGCGAATTCGAACAACGAGGGCGTCAGAATGAGGGTGATGAACCCACTTCGCATCCTCCTCAGTGAACATGATGTTCGTATCTTCCCCCTTAAAGAGCTTTGGGGGTCGCTCTTGCAAGTGATGTACATTGGTCAGAGGTCGCTCCCTGGCCTCGCGAGCATACCTCTCTCTGGCTTTGTTGCTGTCTCCCCCGATGTGGGGTCCTCCAATTATCACATGAATACTTCCGCCTCGCGCTTCCCTTTCTTTAATGACTGGGTTCTGTTCAGGTGGGGGGGCTTGATTATACCCAAGGCCAGACTTGGGATTATGTTTCTTCACCTCGCGAACGGCCCACTCAGTTAACTTTCCTTCACGAATTAACTGATCCACTTGCTGCTTCAGCTCTCGGCAGGTTGATGTATCATGCCCTGTTTGTTCATGAAAGGCACAATACCTGCTCGTGTTTGCAGTCCCTTTCAGACCCATCGGTGTAGGTTTCCTGAATATCCCCTTGCTTTCATTGACTGCATAAATGTGATCAATTGGGGCGACCAGAGGGATATACCTGTCTCCATCTCTTGCGGGGCGAGGTCTCGGTGGGGATCGCCTCAGAGGATCGCGATCTCTCCTTTTTGGGCTGGGGCTACGACTTCGATCCCGTCCTCGCCTCGGACTCCTGGAGTCCTTTCTTTTTACTCCCCGATTCCTATTCCAACTGCCACTCCTTTCATTATTCTTCTTCAAATCTGCGAGTGACTTCTCAACACGCTTGAAAGGCTCAGCGATCTTGTGCAATTCAGAGAGAGTACTAGGGGTCTGCTCCTGTAACTTCTTCCAAAATTCTGTCCCTTCCCTTACTCCAGCGATGAGGAAATTTTTCACAGCTTCGTCATTTGCTCCTCGCACGCGAGGCACCTCAGCATTGAACCTCTTGAAATAATCATGAAGGGTTTCGCCTTCCTTCTGTTTTATGTTTGCTAAGGTGGACACAGGGGGTGCGTAGAGCATCGAGGACTGGAACTGTTTAATAAAGATGTCCACGAGTTGCTCCCAAGAATCGATGACAATCAATGCCCCTAGCTTCGAAAACCACTGCTGAGCACTTCCCCTAAGCGAGGCCGCAAATAGTCTACACCTCGCTAGTAACGAGACCTGATAAACATCCATCTCATTGTTGAATCGAATCACGAACTCCGCTGGATCAGTGTCGCCATTATAGGTTATATCATGCTGATGGCCTCGAAACACTGCAGGAAGCGGAGCGGTTCGAATTTCGTGAGTAAAGGGCGATGACGAGCCCATAGTGCTAAAGATCCCTTTCTCACTGTTCATCGCGTCCAGGGCCTTCTTCAACTCCTCCAGCTTATAGTCTCCTACCTTAACCTCCTTTTCGGCCTCCTTTTTACCTCCAGTACTTCCATGATGAGACTGGGTCTTTTTCAGGACACTAGATTCCTCCTGGTCATTCCCACGATCCTTCTTTTTACGATCTTCTTCAAGATATTGAGATCGTGCCTGGTCTCGATGAGATGGGGGTCTGTCATCGCGACGATGGGACCGCTCGCGCTCTCTACGGAGAGAGGGGGGTCTGTCATCGCGACGATATGACCGCTCGCGATCTCGAGGAGACAACTGTCGATGCGTGCCCTGACTTCTGTTCTTAGGTCCTTCATGACGGGGCGCATTAGCCTTTTCCAACTTGAGACGAAGGTCGTGCTCAGTTAGCTTCTTTCCGAGACGATCAAAAACACTGACCGATCTCCCTTCAGATGAGTCGACCTTGTCATGCGATTCCCCTTTCTGTCCGAGCGAGTCCTCCCCTTCATTCCAGTCAGGGTTGGTTTGATCTGTTAGGACATCATCGAAGTCATCAGCAAGTTTCTTAGGGGGGAGTTTGCTTCCTTCCCCGGGTGCTTTACCGCCTGTCCTCGCATTCCTCTTCGATCCTCTAGAGCTGTAGCGCCTCTCTACCTTTGCGACCCTTTCATGCACAGCGGTCACCTGCTCGCCGAGGCCTTTTAGGAAAGACATGACCTCGCTGTTCAATGTCACCCTCTGTACTGGGGGAGTGTGTTCCTCCCTGTTCCCAATTTGAGAGTTGTCCTTGGAGGCCTCGTCCTCTGGGGGGCCTCTAGTTAGCGGATCGTCCTTGTTCACCTTATGCGACCCCGGGGTCTCACCGTCGTTCCTCTTCTTGTGTGATTTAGTCATCGTTCTCCCAATTCAATGACTGGCCCCTCCTTCTAGCGCCAAATGTTATAGGGAGAATATTGTATAACAATATTTTGGAGGTTTGCTGGATTATCGGAGCAAAATACGGATATTTTGCTAACAAAAGAAGAACAAAGGATTAGGGTTTGTGTGTATGAATGTGGCTGAGCTTGATAGGTGTTTTTCAGGTAAACTGTTTCTCATCCGTATCAAGGTGCCTACGTACCCTATTTATAGGGATCAAGCCATACGTAGTTCTTGGGCCACAAGTTACCTAGGCGGGCTAGGGTTTTAAGAGATAAGCCAAAGTCCAAGCCCATGTAGCTAGGGCTGACATGGCAATGAGTCATCAATCCTATCCTTGATCCAGCTGTAGAAGCCTACGACCTCGAACGGATAAGTTTGGAATGAAAGATCCATCAGGCCATCAGGGCCCTTGCATGCGACCTAGAGAGGCCTGGCCACGCGAAGCGATCCCTTGACGGGAGCCAAACGAAGCGATCCCCAGGTAGCGACCCCGGTAGATGCGACCCCGAGGCTGAGTGGCATGAGAGGCGCATAGGCCTAGTGTGAGAATAGACAAAGTACTCTTGTAGCGAGGTGGCCTTATGGCGAGGCGCTACACCGCGAGGTGGAATCATGTAGCGAGCGAAGTGCCCCTGTAATGGAGATATTATGTCTAAGGCATGCTGGGCTGGTTCCAATTATGGGCTTTAGTGACCCAATCTTCATCTTCTAGGTCCATCATAGATTATGAACCATCAATTTAGCTAACCAAATCAATTCAGCCAATATGCCAGATTTGGGCATAACACTTTCTTAAGGGCATCTCCAATATGGTGTTTTAACTTTTAACATCAAAAATGAAGTTAAAGTACCATAAATTCACTTTAACTGTCCTTGTTTTTATTTTCAAATATAAAGTAATATTTCATTTTTTTATTTTTAACTTCAAATTTGAAGTTATAATATTCATTATTTTATCTTCAATTATATATTTTATTGTTGTATATAGAGATAAAGTGGGTTTAAAGTAAAATATTTTATTACTGTATATAAAAATATAATGGGTTTTAAGTAAAATTTAGAGTAATGTTGAAGATGAAATAATGATTTGAAATGAAAAAAGTGAAAATTTAAAAATGAAATTATTTTATAATAAAGGAATGATGGGAGATGGTCTAACAAGTGTAAGATAGCATTTAATTAGCTTTGTCAAGATTGAACACGATCCGGTACCCAAACATGAATCTAACACAAATTTTACAAGTTAGAGTTGTTATTTGGGTTGGGTGAAAACGGATTTAATTCGAGATTGACCTGTATAAAAATAATGGGTTACGAATCAATTCGTTTAATTCGAATTTGACTCGCATAATCCGTGTAACTGTTATTATAAAAATATGTTTATTAATTATATCCTATTATATAATAAAAGTAAAAGGGATAATAACGAAATACTACCATAGGTCAGAGGATCGATTCTCAACAACTATGTATTAATTAATAATTTTTTAGTGTCGTAAACTAATGTTGAATTTGCATAAAAAATTATAACTATTTGTTTTATTAGAATCAAAGAAATTGATTTTCTATTTTTCGAAGGAATCACGCGCTATTACATTCTTTTAGAAATAGAAATCAGTAATCCACTAACAACTAACAAACTAGATATCCACATTTACTATTTGGTTTCTAACTTGAAATCTATAAATCAAATTTGAATGATTTACAGTCCATACGAAACTCATAAAACTATCATTAATTTAGTGATGTTTTAATTATTATTATTGGAATGAAAACACTCAAAATGTTAAGAGAAAATACAATTACGAATTTTTACAGTAATCATATTCAATGTAGAAGATAATACTATTCAATGTGGAAAACCTGTTTATATATGATTTCAATCATTGATATACATATTTTTGTATTTCAATATAAATACAATTTTTAGTTAACATATTAAAATATTAAATATTTTTTTTATGATAGATCAAATGGTTTTCATCTATTTAATTTAAGATCTTACGGTTCTTAATTATTTTGTCGTACTAAGGAACAGATTACCTATTATCAAAATTTTGGATAAAATCCCTCTTACACATATTATTAAAACTAGCTTAAAACCCGTGAAACACACTGTTCATTTTTTAATACCTAATATTATATTTATTTACATTGTTTAAATATTTATACGTTATTAGTTTACGTGATAAAATTGTTGTTAAAATTTGATGAACAATACCATCAAATAAATAGATGGAAACCGTTGGATCTAACATAAACGAATATTCTATATATTTATATAAACTAAACAGTGTATTCATATTGAAATAGAAAAAAGTGTATGTCAATGATTTAAACCAAGTATAATCGGGTTTTTACATCGAATAGAATTATCAATGTAGGTTTTCTACACTAAATAGGATTATCATTGTAAAAATTTGTAATTTTATCTTTTATTCATATATATTGGGTGTTTTCCTTTGGATAATAATTGTTAAATTATCATTGCATTAAAGATAATTTTGTGAGTTTTGCGTGAACTGTAAAATCATCAAAATATGATTTCTAGATCCACATATAGAGTCCGAATAATGTATGTGAACTTTATTTATATTAATAAAAAAATCATTTATGTTACAACCTTTTTAAACTTATATCCTTCTTTATAATTATATGGAAATACGAAAAAGTATAAGTCAATCATTTAAACGAATGTAGGTTAACGTTTCTATATTAAATAGGATTATTAATGTAAAAATTTGTAAATGTATTTTCTCATCATATTCTGAGTGTTTCCATTAGGATAAAAATTATTAAATTGTCACTGAATTAATGATAATTTTATGAGATTCACGTGTGCTGTAAAATCATCCAAATTTGATTTCTAGATCCCTAGATAGAGTGAATAGTAAATATGGACTTTTTTATATTAATAAAAAGTTCAATTATATTACAACATCTTTTAACTAATTATATCCTTTTTATAAATTAATTTGTTTATATGATGTAATTTTGATCGTCTATTTTTAAAAATATTAGATCTAACGGTTGAAATTATTTTTGCGGTATTGTACCAAAGTTTTGGATGAGATCCTTTTGACGCTTATTACATATAAGGATATAATTCTATTTGATTGTTAGTAGAACTATCGTCAAATAATAACAAGGGTATTTTGATAATCAAAACGAATTATAACTAGAATTCATAAATCGAATAGAATTTTTAACGTCAAAAAAATCGTCAATTTCTTTTCTATTTTTGTTTCTCTGTAGATTTAATTGGAAAATGATTGTTAACCATCATTAAATTAAGGATTATTTTGTTAATTTTATATGGATTGTAAAACGTCCCAATCAAATTTTAATAATTGAAGATAGAACACAAATATATATATATATATATATATATATATATATATATATATATATATATCAATTTTTAACAACATTTTGATTTGAAAATTAATAACATACAAATTTTTAAAAAAAATAAATAATTATTGATATTAAAAAATGAACTGTGCATTACACGGGTTATAAGCTTATAAAGTTAACATATATTTAAACAACATATGAACAAATATTACCATAGATCAAGAGTTCGACTCCCAAAAACAACATATATTTTATAAATTAAATTTAAAGTCACCAATACAAAACTTATTTAATTAGCGCCCTTAGTTTATACTCTTGAATTAAAATCGTCCAAATCAAGTTTTAAGAATTCAAAATAAAACACATTGTAAATTGAACAAGTAAAATTCTATATATATCAATTTTTTAAGAACAATTTGATATGTAAACTATTTATAAATAAATATTAAAAAAAATTTATAGTTATAGATATTAGAAAAGGAACCGTTGATAGCACGGGTTATAAACTAGTGTGATGCACGAATTTCTTTTTATATGTAATAAATTTATTTTATGCTACAATTATATTTTTATATAATCATTATTTTTAATAATTTATTTTAATTTAAATAATTTAATAAAAATTTAATTAATGATATGCATGATTTAAAACTTATATTATAAAATTTTAAAATAAATATGTCATTGATGAAATTCGAACCTTGAAATTTTAGTAAATTAATTCAAAAATGAAGTTAAAGTACCATAAATTCACTTTAAAGGTCCTTGTTTTTATTTTCAAATATAAAGTAATATTTCATTTTTTTATTTTTAACTTCAAATTTGAAGTTATAATATTCATTATTTTATCTTCAATTATATATTTTATTGTTGTATATAGAGATAAAGTGGGTTTAAAGTAAAATATTTTATTATTGTATATAAAAATAAAATGGGTTTTAAGTAAAATTTAGAGTAATGTTGAAGATGAAATAGTGATTTGAAATGAAAAAAGTGAAAATTTAAAAATAAAATTATTTTATAGGAGTAATAAAGGAATGATTGGAGATGGTCTAACAAGTGTAAGATAGCATTTAATTATCTTTGTCAAGATTGAACACGATCCGGTACCCAAACATGAATCTAACACAAATTTTACAGGTTAGAGTTGTTTTTTGGGTTGGGTGAAAACGGATTGAATTCGAGATTGACCTGTATAAAAATAATGGGTTACGAATCAATCCGTTTAATTTGAATTTGACTCGCATAATCCGTGTAACTGTTATTATAAAAACAAGTTTATTAATTATATCCTATTATATAATAAGAGTAAAAGGGATAATAACGGAATATTACCATAGGTCAGAGGATCGATTCTCTACAACTATGTATTAATTAATAATTTTTGAGTGTCGTAAACTAATGTTGAATTTGAATAAAAAATTATAACTATTTGTTTTATTAGAATCAAAGAAATTGATTTTCTATTTTTCGAAGGAATCACGCGCTATTACATTCTTTTAGAAATAGAAATCAGTAATCCACTAACAACTAACTAACTAGATATCCACATTTACTATTTGGTTTCCAACTTGAAATCTATAAATCAAATTTGAATGATTTACAGTCCATACGAAACTCATAAAACTATCATTAATTTAGTGATGTTTTAATAATTATTATTCGAATGAAAACACTCAAAATCTTAAGAGAAAATACAATTACGAATTTTTACAGTAATCATATTCAATGTAGAAGTCTTACATTGATAATACTATTCAATGTGGAAAACCTATTTATATATGATTTCAATCATTGATATACAACTTTTTATATTTCAATATAAATACAATTTTTAGTTAACATATTAAAATATTAAATATTTTTTTATGCTATATCCAATGATTTTCATCTATTTAATTTAAGATCTTACGGTTCTTAATTATTTTGTCGTACTAAGGAACAGATTACCGATTATCAAAATTTTGGACAAAATCCCTCTTACACATAATATTAAAACTAGCTTAAAACCCGTGAAACACACGGTTCATTTTTTTAATACCTAAAATTATATTTATTTACAATGTTTATATATTTATACGTTATTAGTTTACGTGATAAAATTGTTGTTAAAATTTGATGAACAATACCATCAAATAAATAGATGGAAACCGTTGGATCTAACGTAAACGAATATTCTATATATTTATATAAACTAAATAGTGTATTCATATTGAAATAGAAAAAATTGCATGTCAATGATTTAAACCAAGTATAATCAGGTTTTTACATCGAATAGAATTATCAATGCAGGTTTTCTACACTAAATAGGATTATCATTGTAAAAATTTGTAATTTTATCTTTTATTCATATATATTGGGTGTTTTCCTTTGGATAATAATTGTTAAATTATCATTGCATTAAAGATAATTTTGTGAGTTTTGCGTGAACTGTAAAATCATCAGAATATGATTTCTAGATCCACAGATAGAGTCCGAATAATGTATGTGAACTTTATTTATATTAATAAAAAAATCATTTATGTTACAAACTTTTTAAACTTATATCATTTTTTATAATTATATTGAAATACGAAAAAGTATAAGTCAATCATTTAAACGAATGTAGGTTAACGTTTCTATATTAAATAGGATTATTAATGTAAAAATTTGTAAATATATTTTCTCATCATATTCTGAGTGTTTCCATTAGGATAAAAATTATTAAATTGTCACTGAATTAAAGATAATTTTGTGAGATTCACGTGTGCTGTAAAATCGTCCAAATTTTATTTCTAGATCCCTAGATAGAGTGAATAGTAAATATGGACTTTTTTTATATTAATAAAAAGTTCAATTATATTACAACATCTTTTAACTAATTATATCCTTTTTAGAAATTAATTTGTTTATATGATGTAATTTTGATCGTCTATTTTTAAAAATATTAGATCTAACGGTTGAAATTATTTTTGCGGTATTGTACCAAAGTTTTGGATGAGACCCTTTTGGCGCTTATTACATATAAGGATATAATTGTATTTGATTGTTAGTAGAACTATCGTCAAATAATAACAAGGGTATTTTGATAATCAAAACGAATTATAAGTAGAATTCATAAATCGAATAGAATTCTCAACGTCAAAAAATCGTCAATTTCTTTTCTCTTTTTGTTTTTGTGTAGATTTAGTTGGAAAATGATTGTTAAACCATCACTAAATTAAGGATTATTTTGTTAATTTTATATGGATTGTAAAACGTCCCAATCAAATTTTAAGAATTGAAGATAGAACACAAATTTAATTTTTAACAACATTTTGATTTGAAAATTAATAACATACAAATTTCAAAAAAATAATAATTAATTATTGATATTAAAAAATGAACTGTGCGTTGCACGGGTTATAAGCTTATAAAGTTAACATATACTTAAACAACATATGAACAAATACTACCATAGATCAAGAGTTCGACTCCTAAAAACAACATATATTTTATAAATTAAATTTAAAGTCACTAATACAAAACTTATTTAATTAGCGCCCTTAGTTTATACTCTTGAATTAAAATCATCCAAATCAAGTTTTAAGAATTCAAGATAAAACACATTGTAAATTGAACAAGTAAAATTCTATATATATCAATTTTTTAAGAATAATTTGATATGTAAACTATTTATAAATAAATATTAAAAATATATTATAATTATAGATATTAGAAAAGGAACTGTTCATAGCACGGGTTATAAACTAGTGTGATGCACAAATTTCTTTTTATATGTAATAAATTTATTTTATGCTACAATTATATTTTTATAAAATTATTATTTTTAATAAATTATTTTAATTTTACTTTAAATAATTTAATAAAAATTTAATTAATGATATGCATGATTAAAAACTTATATTATAAAATTTTAAAATAAATATGTCATTGATGAAATTCGAACCTTGAAATTTTAGTAAATTAATTTAGTCATATAATATATATAATCATTAGATCTAACAGTTTTGATTTTTTACTAAAAATCTAATGGTCATTATTCGTTGTATACATATTTTATTAATTATTGCAAGATTATGTTTTAAATTAAAAATTAACGTGTTTTAATTAGAAAAAGAAATATTATTGATTAGAAGATACGATATTTTAGGTGTTTATAAAAGGTAATATCATCAATTAAAAGTAAACATCTTTTAATTAAAAAAAAGCAATCGGCTAATTAACATTAATTATATTACTTTATTATTTATTTAATAATTAGGATGATTATGCTGAAAATCGAACCGACAAACTTTCAATGTCTGTGCGATGCATGGGTTTCTTTTATAATGTTATTAATTTTATTTAATATAACAATTAATTTTTTATATAATCATTTTTTTTAATAATTTTTTTAATTTTAATTTAATATAATTTAATATACTCATGTTTACAGATTACAGTAAAACCTCTATAAATTAATATAGTTGGGACCGAAGAATTCTATTAATTTAAAGAGTTATTATTTAATTGATAAATTAATAATTATTAATTTATAGAGAATTTTTGACATCAAAGAAAATTAATTTACAATTATATACATTTAAATGGAATGAATTGTACAATTTATGATTTATACTTAATTCAATTAATTCAATATATATTGTTTACAAATTTAATGAGTATTTGCGAGATTCTAAATAAATATTCATGTATATTTAGATGATATTAAGGATAAAACAACATTTTTGAACCTTTTTCACGTAAAGAAGCCCCCAATCATCAAAAATATTGATTAATAATTTTTTAATGCTTTACGGAAACACCACATCCGAACTTTTGGATGCAACAAAAATGGTTAAAGATAAGTTTCATATAGATTCAAATTTTAAGAATCCTATAATCATATTTTACAACAGGGTAATATATATATTTTTATGATTATAAGGAATTATTAATTTATAATATTATTGGGACCATATATTTATATAAGGTTTTTCAAAAAAATTATTATCTTATTATCTTATCGAAATTGATCATTTTTTGAACAGCCCCAAGTTGGGACTAGAAGAAATTATTAAATTAGAGAAATTATTAAGAGATAATGACCAAAATGCCTCAAAATGAGGTACCCATGGCCCCAAATGCCTATTTTCGGAACAGATGGCCCTATCTACCCACAGGATACGCCACTGGCAACGGCGTATCCCAACCACTGTAGTGCCTCCCTCGTCTCCCATCTCTCTCGTTTCTCTGGTCTCTCTCCCAATCTCTCCGAACTCTCTCCGTCCACCTCCATCATATCTTAGTACACCAAAACAATATATTTTAGTGATATAAGCGAGTGATGTAACACAATTTTGAGATCTAAGCAACGATCGTAGTTTGGATGAAGAAAACCTTGATATGATTTATTTTAACATGTGTTTGTCCAATTTTCATTATTTTTATAGATGTTGTATGACCTTTTATTGATTAATTAATTACCTATAAAAAGTAGCGATTTATAAGAAAATTTAAAATTATTAATTTTTTTTGTGCATGTTGTATGTCCCTTTTATTGATAAATAATTATCTATAAAAAATAGTGATTCATAAGAATTGTTGAGCTAAGTTACTAATTTGCTATGAAAATATTTACTCAATATTTTCATTGACTCTGTAATGTGATAATTTATACATCAAATAATGTCTAATATCATTTGAGAGTATATTTAATATTTTTAAAATATCAAATATATTGTTAAGTCAATTAGTTTGTTCCATTAATCATTGTATAACTATAAAAATAGATAAGTAAAATGCTAAAGATAATTAGTTTCAAATTTATTTTTATATTTTAATTGGTTGTTAGTTTTTTTATAATTGATTAATTTAAAAATATAAATTAAATTTTGAATGTGTATTTATAATAGTGCGGTAGTTTTTTTTTTCAATTTTTAAATTTTTAATTAAATAATAGATTTATTCAAATCTTATTGCACCTTATGATTGTAGATCGAGAGTTTAAGATATTGAAAAAATTATATTATATAATATAGATATAATAGATTCAGGTATTAAAATAATATGTTTGTATTAAAATCAATTAATAAATGCACAATTTTGGAAAATGACTTTATACATAAAGACGGATGGATGCAAAGAATAGATGTGCAGTATATAATGATATAATTGTAATTGATTTAAATCAAAAATTGTGATCAATTAGTTAATAATTTTTATGAAAATTAATCTGTAACATATGATTATATATTATAGTACGATTGTAGTTGATATTTATGAAAATTAACTCATAATATATAATAGTATAATTTTGATTGAATTAAAATTAAAATATTGATAAGTTAGTAAGTATTTTATCACTTTAAAAATTATTTAATTTATGCATGCACTAAATAAAATAAATTTTGTATTTCAATTTTTTTTAAGTAATCAAAATAAGTAAATTAGGATTAGAATAATATGATTAATTTAATTTCAGAGGTAAATTCTAATTGATTCTTATATATGTTTATGAAATTAATCCGTAATACATAACATTTTAATTATGTTTAATTATAAATCAAAAGACTCGAAAGGTAAAATTGCAAAAGTCGCTTGATGTTATATTTTTGTATAATCCTGATTGATTTTAATTTTATATTAATTTATTATAATTGTTTTTTTAACATTAAAATAAAGGGCTTTTTTCATAAATATATATAAAAAAAATAAATTTTTGCAATTTTACTTTTGTTAATAAAAGATATTTGCAATTTTACTAACCTAAGTTTCAAAATTGCAAAAATACTACCTTTTAGGGTAACCCTCCTTCCCTTGCCCAGCTGCCCATCAGCCTGCCCGCCTAATTCAACCACATTCAACACATTTTTTTTTAAGGAGGGATTCTATTTTGGTTTTGGTTGCATGGCCCCGCAGGGACAATCACATTCAACCGAATGCAACCACATGCAACTAAATTTCTGATTTCAACTTCCATTTTTCAGTTGTCATTTTCGACCTTTTTTTTGAACTATATATATATATATATATATAGTTCAAAAAAGAGGTCGAAAATGATAACTGAAAAATGGAACTTGAAATCAGTAATTAAATGCAACCACATTCAACTGAATGCAACCACATGCAACTTTTTTTTAAGGTGAGTTGATTTTGGGTTCCAAGGCCCCGCAGGGGCATATTCAACTGAATGCAACCACATTCAACTAAATTTCTGATTTCAATTTCCATTTTTCAGTTGTCATTTTCGACCTCTTTTTTGGACTTTATATATATACTATATTTAAATTAAAATTGTTAACTAACCATGATTAGTTGAATATGATAAGAATGGTAAATAAGGAAAACTTTTAATATAATATGATTGGTATAAAAATTAGGAATGATCTCTGATTGGTCCTAAAATAATTCATAATTTTTTGGTTGGCTAACTACATCTAACTGTATAGCTGGTAGACTCAGGTTTTATAATAAAAGATTGGTGAAGGTTATTTAATAATTTTATACCCCCTTCGTCCCACCTATTATGTCCCATTTTGACTTTTCAAAATCAAATTTATCGGAACTTGACTGTAAATAATAATTTATTGTTATATATTTTTATAAATTTAAAATCAGTTTTGATGTTTTTCACATAAATTTTCTTATGATAATTTTTTTATAATTTATATTTTATCAATATTTATTGATTTTTGATCAAAATTTGATCAATTTAACTTTAAAAAGTCAAAATAAATGGGACAATATTTGATATGTCAAGTGATAAGTTCAAAGGTGCCAAGTATGGTCTTATTTAGTTTACGGTATTTTATTTCCAAAAATAAATTTTTAGAAAGAAAAAATATGACTTCAAATTTTCGATATGTTCCTATGGAAAATGATAAAGATCCCAAATTTTTTTCCAAAACTTTCTCCAAATACATGTGTCACACATATATTTGGTAATTTTCTAATAATAAAATAGTATCCCGCATACATTTATACGTGCCCACAAATCTTACCATATGTCATAACATAACACGTCATTTGGTAAAAATTTTGGTATACCTAGCACTACTCTTTTTGATATTGATATTAATTTTGCATAAACAATGGGAAATAAACACCCTCACATAAGTATTTATTTTAAATTATTAATGGGCACTTTTATACTCTCAAATTGGCAATGAAATTGACTAGTGTCTATCAAATTATTGGTAAATGTTTAATAATATTCAACCCTCTCTCTTCTTTTTAAAGAAGATATCAACCATATCATTGGGGAATATTACTATCTTGAAAATGAAATAAGGATTAAGGATGAATATACTGGTCACCAAATTATGAATTTGCATTCGACAAAAAAAGAAAACAAAACTTGAATTTGCATGGGAGATAGGGCCGATCTTAATACAAAAGAGTTGGACTCTGGGCTTGTGCTAGTAACATAAGAGCTTTATAGTCATACATTTGGACTTTGGGACGTAAAGATTGTTTAGTGACTTGCCCTTTTGGAATTAAAATTGTACCGGGGGTAGTAGATATGGGTTGGTTTTTATCAAACTTTTTTTGGGCTTCAATGAATCATGAAACTGAGGTCTCGTTTGTGTTGTTAGCTTAAGTTGCTTAGGAAATTTGCATTCCCTTGAATATAACTTGCAATTTTATAATCTATTACATATACTAGTATTTTTGCCCGCTTCGCTATGGTTTTATCAAAAAAAAAATTTTGTAAGTTAATAATTTACTTTTTTAATTACATTTATTCCTAAATTTTTAGTTTTAGTGAAAGTCAATTCATTAAAAAAAATATATGCTATCAAATTAGTTGGGGTTATATATTAAATGAAGATGATTATAAATTTCCCTTTTTTCAATTTTTTAATTTTTTTATTAAAACATAGATCCTATATTTTTATACAAAACAAAAAAAATATTATTTATAATTAACTCAACCGAGCACATTGAAATGGATGAAAAAAGAAGTGGCTCATACTTTTTGGGAAGAGGGAATATTAATTTTAAAAATATAAATATAATAAAATAATATAATTGGATTGATACATTGAATCTTGAATCCGAAAAGAACATTGATACTTGAAATTCATGGAATTTTAAAATATTGAGAATTCATCCTTTTGAATTATAGTCATTGTTATAGAAATCGGTCGATTTCTGAAAAATCGCCGATAAATCGGCCAAAAATCGGTCAGATTTTTGGAACCGATTCGGCCGATTTTGCAAAAATCTCCGATGAATCGCCGATTTTTCAACCGAATCACCCGATAAATCGTAAATCGGTACCTCAACCGAATAGTTCCAATTTCCGAAATATGCAACACTGGTTATAGTTCAGTAACAATCAACATAACAGTTTTATATGCATTTAAAATTTAGTTACAATATTTCTCGGCATCGCCTCCGGCGATACCTCCATTTTTAATATTAAATATTATATACCAATAGTTGTGTAAATTAACTCTAAAAAGTTATAATATGGCCCTGAGAATATCGAAAGAAAGTTGAAATTGGAGATTGTTACATTGTTGGCAGTTGTAACAAAAATTGACTTGCAACAAAAATTGACTTGCAACAAAAATTGATTTTAAAAATTTTAATTTTAAAAATTTATTTTATCCTTAAAAAAAAGAAAATTAAAGTCTAAAACATAATATTATAGCTTACAGGTGCTTTGCCATTCAACAAATATAGAAGATCTCTTTTACATTAGCTAAAAATATAGGTAACAATTGTTACCGTTGGAGACCAGTTTTTCGAAGGTGTTAGGTATAATGTTATGCCACCTCAATTTTTTGGCTAACAGGTGGGAGTGTTGGAGTTGCTCTTTGGCTGGTAGCTTAAGTTGCTTAGGAAATGTGTTGAATATATCAGTTGCAATTTTATATATTTTAATAATATATAGCTATGAGGCTTGCTCGGGTCAAGCAGTGAACTACCAAAAGTCAGCCATCTTCTTCGGCTCAAACGTTAGACGAGATAAGCAATTTGAAATCAAAAATGTTCTTGAAGTTCACAATGATATTGGTGATAGTAAGTACCTTGGTATGCCTTCTCTTATAGGTAAAAAAAAGAAGCCAGTCTTCAATTATCTGAAAGAAAAGGTATGGTCGAAGATAAAGGGATGGAGCACAAAAATTCTTTCTAGAGCAGGAAAAGCGGTTTTACTTCGCAATGTTGCTCAGACCATTCCTGCTTATACAATGTCATGTTTCTTAATTCCCAAATCTCTGTGCCAAGAAATCGAAAGGATGATGAATGCCTTCTGGTGGAGTTCTAGTTCTTCTAGTAGCAAGAGTATCAAATGGCTCTCTTGGTCTCGGATGAGTATGACTAAGAAAGCAGGAGGGTTAGGCTTCCGCGATCTTCATGGTTTTAATCTGGCGATGCTTGGCAAACAGTGTTGGAACCTTCTAAAAAATCCGAATGCTTTAGTCTCAAGATTGCTAAAAGCTAGGTACTATCCGAATTGTAGCTTGATCCAGGCTAGCAGAACAGGAGGGTCGAGTTATACGTGGTCAGGGCTATGGGAAGCTAAAGAAAACATGAAAACGGGGCTAAGGTGGGTGGTGGGAGATGGTCAATCAATCAAGATTCACTCAGACAGATGGTTACGAGGCAAAGAGAACTTCTGCGTAGATAATACTAGTGGAGGAGAAGAAAGGGTTTGTGACTATTTCATGAGGAACATGAAAGCTTGGGATGAAACGAAGATCAGAAGTACATTCAATAATATAGATGCTGAAGCCATTTTAGCAGTTCGAATTCCACAAAACAGTACAAGTGACAGGATAGCCTGGTTTCATTCTAATGATGAACAGTACTCTGTGAAATCGGCTTATCATGACTGGCATTCATGTTCTATGAGAGATGTATCTCTGCAACAATCAGAGGGATGGGGTAAGATATGGCGTCTGGGAATTCCTCATAAGATCAAGGTCCTGCTTTGGAGAATTTGCCGCAACAATGTCCCTGTTCGTAAAATTCTAAGAGACAAAGGTATTTGTGTGTCTATTTCTTGCGTGATGTGCGTTGGAGACGTAGAGCATCTAATGCACCTGTTTTTGGACTGTGAGTTTGCTAAACTTGACTGGCAACGAGTGGGTCTACCATATGACACGAGAGAGGTTGAGAGTGCGCCAGAATGGCTGATGGATAAGTTGAGCATAGAGTCAACTGACAATCTCCTGAAAATAGCTACGATGGTATGGGGTGTGTGGTGGGTTAGAAATCAACGAGTGTGGGAAGGGAAGGTTATATCTCCTCAGGTGGCGATGGACTGGAGTTCTAAACAGATTACGGAGTGGAGGGAAGCTTAAAAACGCAGGAAGGGCATTCTGAACCAGTTGAAAGAACCCACTTTGAAGTATATTAACAGGTGGGTGGCTCCAGCTACTGAAACTCTTAAGATAAATGTCGATGCCTCAGTGTTTGAAGGTGCTGACTCGTTCTCCGTCGGAATGGTTGTGCGAAACCATCAAGGCCTGTTTGTTCGAGGTAAGACGAAAAGGTTTGCAGGTAGGGTTACGGTTTTGGAGGCAGAGCTGGTGGGTATTCTAGAAGCTCTATCATGGAATGATGAGTTTCGAGGGCAAGACATTGTTGTAGAAAGTGACTCCTTGGTAAGTGTTCAGACGATTAATAAGGCTAAGCAAAATCGGCTGGAAGTGGGTGACTTGATAGCTCAATGTCGTGCGATTATTAGTAGGAGACGTGATGTCTCAGTTGTTTTTGTTAAGAAGCAAGCAAACAGGGTAGCGCATAAACTAGCTAGATTACCTTGTATGGTTAATAGCTTCATTGATCTTACGTCTCCTCCATTGTGTGTGTTGGAGACACTTTTGTCGGATGCTCTGATTTAATGAAAATTTCCCTTTTGTTTAAAAAAGAAGAAGTTATTTTTTGATTATGAGCGCGATGGATAAATCAGTTGGTAAGGGTTATCTCTTATCGTTTCAGGCCTAGATTCGATTCTCGCGCACCCGAGATTTGTTAGAATAGAATGTAGATACTTACTTGTAAGACATATAAACTTAATTATTCAAAAAAATTAATTGTGATTATAAGAAATTGAGTAAATAATTACATTTATATTTAGCTATTATATCTTGTAATATTAAAGTCTTTCATGAATTTTTTTTTTTGAAGAATGAAATTAGAAAAGTTGGCATGTATTGGATTTAATATAATTTCCAGTTCAATATCGAATTAATTGATCAGCTACTAATTGTTGTATGAAATTGGACCAAATTTGATCAGTTTTGGATATAATTATTTGGTCAAAATTGAATTTATATTTGATTATGATTTTTAATTAAAAAAATCTAAAAAAATTATCCTTGAATTTGCATTGGAGATAAGGCCGATCTTAATGCAAAAGAGTTGGACATTGGGTTTGTGCTAGTAACATGAGAACTTTGGGACGTAAAGAGTATTTAGGGACTAGCCCTTTTGGAACTTAAAGCTATACAGGGAGTAGTAGATATGGGTTGGTTTTTGTCGAACATTTTTTGGGCTTCATGAACCATGAAAGTGAGGTCTCGTTTATGTTGTTCGATTCCAATTAAGCGTATGGAGACAAGCGGAAAATCCAGATTTAATCGTGTTGCGTACAAGCTGGTCCGGATATATAGTAAAAATATACTTAACAAAAGTAGCAAAATTTTTTTTATCATATTTTGTACAGTTTGACTTGGATTTTGATAAAATATCAATTTTTAACAATGAAATAATGTACAACATATTATTATAATACCTTAATCATAAAATTTTATTAGATGGATAATATGTCTCATAAATCTTTTAATTGTGCAAGATTATTTTAATCAACATTTATTTCACAAACGCTCCGATTAATTTTAACACTTGTTAATCGAACTGATTTTTAGAATATCGAATCAAAATTAAATTAAGTGGGACCTTTGCCATGCTTTAACTTCTACTAAACTTTGTATGATCCCAAAGCGGCCGCCCATCTTTAATTGGACTTTCAACATCGGCATGTCATTTTCTGGCCCACGTGTCTTCATCTCAACACACCAAATCTCATTTTTTTTGACGGCGACGATTTTATACGCTTCTCCGAATCTAACACCGTGTTTGTTGGCTTTTGATAAAACCAAGATTTCATATTCCCTTATCCTCCGACCTCCATTAGTAGACTTTCCTCTTTCTTTTCCTTTATTTCGACTATGCCAAACAAGGCATTAATTAATAGGAATTGTCTAGTGTGTGTCAAGGGCACATGATAAGAATTCATATTTAATTAGTTATCAAAGTTTGATTGGTGGATATTTATGTGAATGCAGGGGGCTCATTATTATTAATTAAATTTCAATCAATCAAAATTTAACAACTAACCTAACACAAATTGTTAGCATGTACCCTTGGACACATACTGAAAAAACCGTAATTAATATTACCATTCCACTCACGTTCTTTTTTAATGTCGTTTAATACATGCTGTGGAGCCCACCGGAAATAAACTGACCAAATTAATCTTGTACATACTCCATGGTAAGTCCGTAGTCCGTACACAGTTACGCACTCGTTATCAGACAACATGTAAAGGAGAAAATTAAAAATACTTAACTAATTTAACTAAATTTCACTACATTAAATTCCAAAATCAAAATACTAATTACACCTTATATTGGGGTGTTTGGGGAACTTATTTTCAGAATAAGTCAACTTATTTTAAGACAAAGTTAGAGATTCCTAACTTTCCAACTTATTTTCCAACTTATTTTTGCAACTTATCCAATCTCAAACATACATTAAATACTTTTTTTTTTCAATCTCAAACATACATTAAATATTTTTTTTTTTATAATTAAGATTTTGAACAGCAGGTTGGAAATACTTCTAGGATGACCTAGAAGCCCACCCGACCCAAAAGGAGCTAAAAGCTCTACAACCTGAAACGGAAGCAACAGAAGGAAAATGTGCTAAATGCACTGAAACTACACCTAAGAAACACTAGTGTAAAACCAAGACACTAGGATCTGGCAAGAACAAAAGGCCAGTGAAAGTTGTGAAGCAGTTGGCGACCTACTGAGAACCACCACCATTGATAGAAGCAAGGTCTTGTGCTGTTTCTTGTGTACGAGCCAAGGGTTCACCTGCTGGGGGAAAGCCAACGACATACCCATTCTCATCAGTAGGGATGGGCGAAGTTATGAGCTGTGGGATTGGGGGGCCAAAGCCCATGTCCAAGTCTAGCTTCTCTTGGAGACGACCAAATGGAACTGAAGTGTAGTGATTGGTATCCCAGTTGTTTAACCCCACCACTGCTAGGTAATGTGCAGTGCGATTTGCGGTGTCCGCCACATAATGAACTACGTTGTCCCATTCCGGATTGTATCCTAAGAGCTTCTTGATTTGTTCCACGATCCAAAGGCAAGTCCTGTCACCTCTCCCGTCCTTTCTGGTGACCTCAAAATACGAATTGAAGTTATCAGTTTCCAACAAGACAAGCTCGCAGCCCTCCAACCTTGCATGGTTGAGTCCCATGTGTAGAGCCCAGAGTTGTGTTGCAAGAGGGGAGAGTCCCTTCATGGTTCCAGTAAGTGCCTTTACCATACGACCCCTATGATCTCTGATAACGATCCCCACTCCATTAGTGTTGCCATTAAACTGGCGAGAAGTTTGCACAACATGAACGTTTACTTTGAACTGATTCCTGAGAGGTGCTTTCCAGGTATAGTAAGCCATGATGGGGAGAAGAAGATGTTTGGAGAGGAGTGTGGATGAAATGTTTGATGTGTATGAATGCTCACAACTGCAAATGGGCAAATAAATAGGCTCCAACTGCGTGTTATGCCCCTTGAGAAGTGACAGGAACCATTGGTTATAAACCAAAAAATGTTCGAGCAGTGTGCCTTAACAGGCTAGACTGGCAGACAAGTAGGGGAGTGGTATAAAGTGTAGCAAAGGTGTACTCTGAAGAGAAGCAGGGCATGGCTGAATAGTACTCCAAACTAGTCTTGAGCCGTGTGTGAGAAAGAAAAACTTATAAAAGTACTGAGGATGCCTGCACGAATGTCCTATGCAAGCGGACTAGACTACATGAACCAGTCCATTAGTAAGTTGGGCCTGTCCAGACCTTCTCTTTCCAGGAAATCAGCCCTATTAATGTGAAGCCTCTCAGTGTACTCTATATTAATATGTTGATACTTAGAATGATCTTCTTCTGCATAAGGAATTTGATCAATAAGCCCAGCTCTATACTTTTGTATATTTACCCAAAGCACCTTGGAGTCTGTATAGATGACTATGTTTTTGTCAACACTAAATTTGGTGGTCACCTGCTGCAGCATATATAAAAGGGAATTAGTTTCTGCATGGAGTGGGCTAGTCGCTATTGAGTGACCACTAAATAAAAATGTGATATCTCCATTGCTGTTTTCTAAGTAACCTCCTACACCAGCTTTGACTGTTCCATTACTAGCTTTCCAGGATCCATCTGTGAATCCATAGTAATCTCTTGTAGCTCGAAGTTCTTGTAGTAGGTATACGTGTATATTATTAACCGTTTTAGTAGGGTTATCAAACTAATCCAATTTGCTCTCACTATATAGGATTCCACTGCTAATGCACCATTGGTGTGATCTATGCATTATAAGAAATTGTAGTTGTTTGGACGTAGTCGTGGAGTTTTTAAATATGCGCTCGTTCCTGTTAAGCCAGAGCGTCCACAGTGTAGCAGCCACAGTACTCTTCCAGTGATCTCTATATTTATTATGGTTAGCTGCATTGAACAAACTAAATAGCCAATCATTGACAGGAGTGAGTATATCAACGATCCTCCACCACCTGTCGATGTGAACCCAGCTTTGATATGCAATGGTGCAGTCTTTGAATAGGTGCTGTGTGTCTTCGATGTGTGTGTTACAAAAAATGCATTGGACTGTGGTTCCAAAGTTTTGTATTCTTCTGGCCAAGAAAGACCTGGTAGGAAGAATATTGTTGACAAGTTTCCAAATAAAAACTTTAACCTTGGGAGGAGCTTTGATAGTCCAAATGAAGGCCCATCTTGTAGTTGTGGTGGATTCTTTATTGAGAAATTTATACATACACTGTTTGTGTCTTTTAGTAGTAGAATGTCATCCCTAACACTAGGGGAATAAGCTCGAAGGATACTGTATAGTTCCTCTGCTTCCTCTTGCTCTAGTTGCCTGAGTGGTCTACTCCATAATGTCTGCGGATCATGAAGATTACTCTCCCAAACATCTATGAGATCCCTGATGTATATGAATTTGTAGTTAGCAATCCTGTAGTGTCTCGGAAAGATAACCTTTAAAGGGGCCTCTCTTATCCAGGTATCCTCCCAAAATAGAATTCTATCTCCTTTGTTGGCAATCCACTTGTAATTCCCTGCCTGGAATAGGTGTGAGGTGCCTTCATGTTTACGGAGGTATTGTAAATTGTTAATAAGGGTGGATTTATTTGCCGTTCGATCATCACTAGTCCAGGTGTCGATGTTATCACCATACTTAGCTTTTAGTAGCTTGATCTAAGGAGTTTGTTTGTTTTCAAGTATCCTCCACCACGTTTTACCAAGCATAGCCAAATTCCTGTGCTCTAAATTAGTAATTCCCAGTCCTCCACTCTTTTTGCTTAATGACACTCTATTCCAACTAGCTAATCTCATCTTGTTGGTTCCCCATAGGAAATTCCTCCTGATCAAATTTAATTTGTTGTTGACAGATGTAGGTAATCGAAGAAAATTGAACCAATAAACGGGGAGGCTGTCCAATGTTGCTTTCATAAGAACTAGCTTGTCAGACATGTTGAGATTAGTCGAAGCCCACGTGTTTAGATTGTTATTAAACTTATGTAATACCGGATCCCACGTCGACACCTTATTGTTCGTAGTTCCTATTGGGACCCCCAGGTATTTAAATGGCCAAATACCGATCTTGCAACCTAAAGAATGAGCCCAACCTTCTATTCTCCAATGTGGGTAATCCAGTGCCAACAGTTCGCTCTTATGGAAGTTTATTTTGAGCCCTGTCAATAACTGGAATGTTAAAAGAATATTTTTGATGCTAGATATAGAATTGTCATCGCCATGGATGAATAATAGTGTGTCGTCTGCGAATTGTAGATGAGTAAATGTTTGTTGGCCAATTTGTATGCCTTTGAATTTCCCTTGAGTGTGCGCCACTGAAATCAAGTGGTGAAGTATTTGACCTACGATGTTGAAGAGTAAAGGAGATAATGGGTCGCCTTGTCTGAGTCCCCTATGAGGCTTGAACTCGTTCGTAGGAGAACCATTGACTAAAATTGCAATTCTGATAGAATTGAATATAGACTGGATCCACATAATCCATCTCCTCCCAAAATTCATTTTATGTAATGCTTCCATAAGGAAGTTCCAGTCCACCATGTCGAATGCCTTCTCAAAATCCAGTTTAAGAATTACTCCTTTGGTTTTCTTATTTTTTTAAAGAGTGTATTATTTCTGAGGTGAGTAGTATCCCATCTGAAATGCTCCGCCCTTGCATGAATCCTGTTTGTTCGGCTGAAATGAGTTGAGGGAGAGCAAGTTTGAGTCTGTTGGCCAGTACCTTGAGAAGGAGTTTCATGGTACTGTTGATTAGGCTAATAGGTCGGTAACCAGCCGGAGATTGTGGTTTAGTAGTTTTGGCGATTAATGCAATGAATGAGGAGTTAAGTCCTACTGGCAGATGACCTGTGTTGTAGAAGGTGTTAATGGTTTCCAAGAAACTGCCCTGCAATATCTTCCAACAGTGCTTAAGGCAAGCTGCGTTGATCCCATCTGGCCCAGGCGATTTATTGGAATCTCTCTCTCTCAGCGCCATCCTAATTTCTTCTACGTTGAAGGGTCTTTCTAGTGTGTGTTTAGTAGTGTCTGATAATTTGGTTGTCTCTAGATCACCTAAGCTGAAGGTGGTGCCAGTAGTATCTGAGTTAAAGAATGAGCTGAAATGTTGATAGAAGATTGATTTTATCCTGTTCGGGTCAGATGTCCAGACTCTGTTATGCAGTAAGCCAGTAATATTGTTTTATTGTCTACGACGGCTGACCGATTGGTGAAAATATCTACTATTTTTATCTCCAAACGCCGCCCAATTAGCTCTAGATTTTTGCCAAATCATTTGTTCCTTATGATGGTATAGTGTGTTAAGTTCGGTGGTTAATAACTTAGCCTCAGGTCGATCTGCTTCTTCTAGTCTGTCTCTTTCAGCTTCTTTTTGTTGTATTTTACGATCTAAATCCCCAAGTATATGTAGATTCCACCACTTACCTGTATTGCGTATATCTCTAATTAGTGTGGAGACATCTTTATTTCCCAAAGTATCTGTGGTGCGAATGTTGTTGAGCATACAGTTGAGGGTTGCATCAGTAAGCCAGGAATTAAAAAATTTAAACGGTTTCGGCCCCCAGTTGGAGTGAGTCGTGGCTATCCACAGAGGGCGATGATCTGAGTTTTTCCTGTTCAATGTTTTCACTATCCAGTTGTGTGCTCCAATCCATTGCCTATTGATAAATACCCAGTCTAATCTGCTCTTCTTCCCCGCAGGTCCGATCCATGTGTAATGTGAGGGATGTGTTTGAAGGTTGATGAGGCCGTTATTATGGATGAAGTCATTGAAGACATTTGCATCCAAAGTACTATGTGTGCAGTTGATTCTATCGGAGACACCTCGGACGCTATTGAAATCTCCTAATAGTAGAGTAGGGATGTCTCCTAATGAATTAAGTACGTTACTAAGTTGATCCCACAGTGTATATTTTTTCGAAGTAGACTGTGGAGCATATACATTAAGATAGGCGAACGAAGTGTTGTTATGTACAGTGGAGCCTAGAAACAGTATCCAATTCTTTGTCATATGGTGATTGTTGTAATTGTAGTAGTGTTTGTCCCATGCTGTTAGAAGTCCTCCCGACAAGCCAATAGATGGGGCCTCCAACCACCCATGTGTACTCTCATCCCAGATGGAATTCTTCTTAGATGCGTCCCAGAAGTGGCATTTGGTTTCTTGCAGGCAGAGAAAATTAACCCTATTGGTCACTATGTGTGATTTAACGTTCCTCCTATTTATGCTGCTATTACAGCCTCTTACTGATAAGTGGATTTTATATCCACTGGGAATCCCTCCGTTTGGCTTAAATTGATTGTTTTGGACTCAAGTTGTTGTAGTTTTGATGTGTTTTGCTGAGTTGTGCAGATTTACGAGAATGTTGATTAAAGTTGATGCTTTTATCGTTCTTGGAGAATTAATTGATTAAAATTCGGATTTTTGAGAAGGGCTGCGCAGCTTATACTGTTTGGGCCATATCTGGAGTTCTAGAAGTCCGTTTTCAGCCCATTTACAGTCCACGCGAAGCTTGAGAGATTTTCTACAATATGGGATAGGTTTCACAAGACCAGGCCGCGTGTGGTGGGCCCAGGAAGCACGACCAGCAGATAGATGGAAGCAGAAAAATTACTGTTTTGCCCTTTTCTAGTTCTAATTGTATTTTAGGCAAGTTTTATTACCTGAATTGAATTCTAATTGTAATAGAAGGTAATATCTTGCTGGGCAAGATTTGTAGAGCCTATTTAAACACATCTTACCATTGTAAATCATAACAATTCATAGCTGTAAATCGTATCAAGGTACTTTCGATCTTCAATTCTTTCTTCAATATTATGTTTTCATTCATTATTATTATTATTATGTTTTCTTTATTAAATATGCGTAACTAATTCTCTAATCTGAGAATTGGGTAGTATTCCTTGGTAATCATGCATGCTTGATTGTGATTTTCTGCCTGGCTGATTTGTTAATGAGATCTTAACACAATTAGGGGAGTCATGAACCTTTGATTGGATTCTAGGGATTGTAATAAGCTTGGGAGAGAAGTTGCAATCTTAGTACATGATTTAACAGACATAATTTGAATATTAGATCGGGAGATTAATAGGAGAATTGTGAGACATATAATTCTTGGTAATTAACAGTTTATAGATATACTCTGATTGTATCACGGGAGTGTCAATTAAGGTGTAGCTGTAAGCACTATATTGTAGCCTGGGAGGGTGCAGTATAACTTTAGAAGAATTGTTTTCAGCAAGGTAGGAACACAGATATCACATTAATATTGAGCATGTATTGAAACCAGGTGAAGAACCCCAGTTCTTAGATTGTTTTCCAACATATTTGAATCTCAGTTTAAAATTAATTCTTAGTGCTTAAAATTAGTTCTTGGTAAATTTAGTTAATACACAGACCCAAAAATTCTTCTTATACACTTCTAGACATAAAGAGATAAGAAACCTGAACTTTGATATTACATTCAGTCCTTCCCTGCGAACGAACACACAAAAATACTATTAACAAATTGGCGCCGCTGCCGGGGAAGGCAGTATAGTTGAGTTTAGGTTAATTGTTTCTTATTGTTTAGATTTTAATTGGTTCCACAAGTTGTTTTGTTGGTGATTTTCAGGTGTATGCTACGTTCATCTTGCGCTAAAAAATTGGAATTTGACCCTGAAATCGAGCGTACTTTGAGAAAGCTAAGAAAAGATAAAGCTAAGATGGGAGATCCAGAACCTCGACCAGCTGTTAATGTTGATCAGTCTTCTATTTGGGACCATGAGACACCGAATCCAGCCAATTGCATGTACAAAACTCCAGAGATTGGTGCAGCTCAGTTCCATATTAATCCGAGCTTAATTCAGATGATCAGCAATCAAGCTTTTGAAGGAGACATTGAATTAGAAGACCCACACAGACATGTAGAGCGTTTTGTGCAGATGTGTGGCTCATTCAGAATCACTGGTGTCACGAGTGATCAGATTCGTCTCCATATGTTTCCCTACTCTATTAAGGGAAGAGCTTTGGAGTGGTTTCAACAACTTCCAAACACTTCGGTTGCTACATGGGAGAGTCTTTCTACGGCATTCTTGTCCAAATACTATCCCTCTGACAAGACGCAACAGTTGAGGACTATGATTATGAGTTTTAAAGCACAACCGGGTGAAGGTCTATATCAGGCATGGGAGAGATTCAAGGCACTATTGAGGAAGTGTCCACATCATGGCTTGGAAGATTGGCAGATCATCAGTACTTTTTATGGGGCCATGAATGCAGATATTCGTTTGAGTTTGGATGTGGCTGCTGGTGGAAATTTCAAAAAGGCACCAACTACACAGGCTAAAGCACTTCTTGAGGAATTAGCATCTAATAATTATTCATGGGCACCTAGTGGGACGAGCTCAACAAAAGCAGCACAAGAATCTGAGATGATCAACATGCTGGCTCAAAAGTTGGATACTCTAACTCAGGAGGTGCGAGGACAAAAGGTAAATGTGAATGCTATTTCTTCACCTATGGAAGGGTATCATGATTATGGTGCTAGTCAGAACTCGTATGTTCAACAATTTCCAGAAGAAGCATCTTTTATTCAAGGAAGACAGCCTTGGCCTGTGCAGAATAATTCTTACTACAATCCGAATCAAAGGCCAAACAATAATCTTTCTTACAGCAATAATCATGCAGCTAATCCTTCCTATGCATTTCCAAGGCAGAATCAACCTCCTGGTTTTCAGTCACGACCACCATATCAAGCACAGCAGCAGTATCAACCTCCGCCAAAGAAAGAACCAGCTGAGTGGGAGGTTGCACTAAATAAGATTATGCAAGGGACTTCTGGGGCATTGGCTAATATGGAATCAAGAATAGATCAGATGGCATCATCTCAAAAGATGCTAGAAACACAGATTGGACAGATTGCCTCAAAGATGGGTGTTCGTGAGCAAGGATCACTTCCTAGTCAACCCGACCAGACTGGTAAAGAGCAATGCAAAGCAATTACTTTGAGGAGCGGAAGAGAGCTGCCCGAGGTTGAGATTCTTAAGCCTAAGGAGAGTTATACTGAGAAAGAGGATAAGCCAGTGGAGATTGCTGCAGACACGTCAGAAAAAGAAGATGCGAAGAAGAAGGAAGAAGATTCAGAAAAGCCGTATGTTCCTCCACCACCTTATGTTCCTCCTATTCCATTTCCACAGAGACTTCACAACAGGCATTTAGAGAAGCAGTACGAGAAGTTCTTGACTATGTTCCGGCAGTTGCATGTTAATATTCCGTTGGCTGAAGCTTTGAATCAGATGCCACTTTATGCTAAATTTCTTAAGGAGATGTTGACAAAGAAGAGGAAACTTGAAGATGCAGAGACTATTACTCTTAATGCTGAATGCAGTGCAGTCATCCAAAAGGCCATTCCTCAGAAATTGAAAGATCCGGGAAGTTTCTCTTTGCCTTGTACTATTGGGAAGATGGAAAACATGAAAGCCTTGTGTGACTTAGGTGCAAGTGTGAGTTTGATGCCATATTCAATCTGCAAAAGGCTTGGTCTTGGAGAACTTAAAAAGACACGGATTTCACTTCAGTTGGCGGATCGTTCTGTTAAGTATCCATTGGGAGTTATTGAAGACGTGGTTGTTAAAGTGGATAAATTTGTCATACCTTGTGATTTTGTGGTGTTAGAGATGGATGAAGATGTCGAGATACCCATTATCTTGGGACGGCCATTCTTGGCTACTGCTGGCACTACAATCGATGTTAAAGCTGGAAAATTGACATTGAATGTTGGTGAGGACAAAGTGGAATTTGATCTGAACAAAGCAATGAAGATGCCTCCTTTTGGAGCAACTGGTTTTACCGTTGACATAGTTGATGAAATTGTGCAGCTCGAAAATGAACACTTCGTGGGAGCAGAACGGGTGTTAGATGATAAGGAAGAAGAAATTTTTGTTCAACCGGTTGAGTCGGAGAAGCACCTTAGAGGTGTGAAGAAGAAAAAGAAGAAGATTTGGTCATTTGGTAGTAAAATCAGGTTGAAGTCTGTTGGAAAAGAATTGTGGAAAGCAAGCAACCAAGATGTCAACGTTCGTATGAATGGTCTATCTGTTGAGGACGGTTCAGTTATTCTTTTGAAACCGCCATGAGTTGAGGAAGTAATGTCAAGCTATTGACGTTAAAGAAGCGCTTCTTGGGAGGCAACCCAAGTGATGTAGTATTTGTGTGAAAAAAAAAAAAATGAGTGTTGTTAGTGTGTGAAAAAAAAAAAAAAGAAAAAAAAAAGTGTTGTGAGTGTTTTTGAAAAAAAAAAAAAAAAAAAAAAAAAAATACAAAAACAGTCACAAAAACAGTAGCAGACAGCGCATCATGCGCCATCCGCGCGCACCTGCGCGTGTGTAACGCAGGACAGAGCCGCGCATCATGCGCTAAGGCCACGCAGGAGCGCCGCAGTAACGCAGCACGTCTATGCGCATCATGCGCGGATGCGCGCTTCAGGAATGCGCAACATGCGCCGTCGCGCGCTTCAGACCTGCGCAACAGACTTGTTCCAGCGCTTCAGGCGCCATACCCCTACTGCACCAGTTCGAATTTTTGTGTAAAATTCCATAAAATTTATCTTATATCCTCTATTCTTCATACTCCAACCCAATTTCACCTCAAATTACAAACCTTAACTTCTAAATCCTCTCCTACATCTAATTCAATCCCATTATATATATATATCCTTTTTCATCTCTAAATCAAATTCACCATTATCCATTATATACACACCCACCACACCTATATATACACAACCTCATCTCTATAAACCCCAAATTCTTAACTTTCATCCATTCAAAGTGTAAGGGGGATTTAAATTCGAAATTTTTGGGGATTCATCTAGCAAGTTCACCTCTTTGATTCAATTGGGTAATATTCTATCTCATCTTTTATTTGAATTTGTGAATTTTGCAAGCTAGGGTTCTTGGTGTGTAATTTGGGGGTTCTTTATTTGGTGAATTGTTTGGAGATTATTGTGCCTTGCTTGATATTTGTTGATTATGGCTCCTAAAAGGCAACGAATAATGGGTGGTAGTAGTAGTGCTCGTCCATCTTCGGATGAGAATGATGTCGTGGGAGATGGAGTGGAAAAATTTGTGAATGAGAATGCCAAAACGGAGTATGGTAGGTTAGTTTCGAAGGGGGTCATTCAGGAAAGAAGGCTTATGCCATATAAGTATGAGGAGATGGTTGCGATGATTAGTGAGCGGGGTTGGACGTTATTTTGTGAATTTGCTAATGATGCATCGTTGGATGTGGTTAGGGAATTCTATGCTAATGCTTCGATAGCAAGGAATAATTCCACGGTTGTGAGGGGTCGGAAGGTGGATTATTCGCCTCGTGCTATTCGTAATTTGATTAGGCAACCTCCTAAGCCTAGAGATGCTACGGATTGGGGACAAAAGTCTAAGGATGATGTTGATCTTGATGCACTCATTGGTGAGTTATGTGTTCCGGGAACGAAGTGGAAATGTAAGTTAGGTACGGAGATAAAACGTATTTTCCCGGCTTCGTCATTGTCTGGTTTTGCAAAGGCATGGTTCTTTTTCATCAGTTCTAATATCATTCCGTCAAACCATGTTTCTGATGTTACTGTTGATCGAGCTATCTTGCTATGGGGTATTCTCAAAGGTGAGTATGTTGACCTTGGGTACCTTATTAATCAAAATATTCTTCGGTTTATGGGAAGCAATTCATCAGCTAGTATTCCATATGCTTCTATTATCTCGTACTTGTGTGACGCATCGAAAGTCAAAGGGTATCAAGGTGAGCCCGTGCATAAACCTATGGCTTCTATTAAGGATGCTACTATTGATCGGTTGAGGTTGAAGGAGTGGCCGGGCGGCACTCCTCATCCTAGGGGATTAGGTTTTGTTGTTGATGGTGCTAGTGGTCAGAGAGCAGGCGCTCCGCCACCTGTTCAAAGGGCACCGGAAGTGGCTAGGGCAGGTTCTTCGCAGAGTACTATGGATATGTCCGTTTTTGAATCATATTTTCGTCGAATGACTAGGCGGTTGGATGCTATGCATGCGAGCAGTCGCCAGTATTTTGAGGACATGGGCATAGCTTTGGAGGCAAAGTTTCAGTCACCTAGTACTCCTGTTCAGTGGCCTATATTTGGAGCTCGGACTCCGTACCCTCCACCGGATTCTTCTGATGAAGATGATGAGGATGACGAGGGTGACGACAGCGAGGACGAGTAGGTATGTTTTCTACTATCCCTTGTATTTACTTCCATTCAATGCGGACATTGAATCTTTCAAGTTTGGGGGTGTTTTGAGGGATTAGTAGTTGTTGTTGTATGTTTGTGTTCATGTAGGATTTCATGTTTTGCATATTAGTAGTAGTAATTCATGCATATATGTTCGTGTTATCTACGTTTGTTTCATATAGGACATTCTATTTTTTTGTTTTGTATACCATGTGAGTTCATTCTAGTTGCATTTTCATGGCATGCATATTTCATGATCCCTTAAGACGAGCTGATTCTGATTGATAGGTAGATGTTTAATTGAGTGTGGTAATGATGAATAGAGGGTTGATTTATAGTTTCTATGAAATTGACTTGCATGTTACGGGAACAAAACTAATTACACAAACTCATTGGGTGCTTTTGGGCTAGGTTAAGGTCATGCTTGTTTGGATGCTTTGAGATTTAATCACCTGATTATATTTAGAATTTTCGTTATTCCCTTGATGGCGTAGGAGCACTAAAGTCTAAGTTTGGGGGAAACCAGGGATTTCATGCTAGTTGTATCAATTGTTAAATAATGGCTAGGTGTCAAATGGCTAGTAGCCGGCTCATATTTATATGAGTAGTCTAGGGTTGGAAATGAGAAAGGCTCATTCCAGATCGCAGAAAAAAAAAAAAAAAAGCAAAAGAAAAAAAAAAGAAAAAAAAAAAGAAAAAAAAAGTCAATAAATTGTTTATATGCAAAATTAACCAGGGTGAGCTCTTTAATACTTGAGTAATTAAGTCTGAGGGGACTTAGTCCTAGTAACCTAAAGCCCTTTGTGGTTTGGGATTGCTGACCTAGCACTCGCTACATGGGTATTATTGTATAAGCCTTTTGGGGTCTCATTCATTGCACGGTTAAATAAGCATGCGTATTGTATATAGTATTATGTGTCAAAGTAATAAAGCATGAATACCTGGCTAACTTGAATGAGGATGGAGGTGTTTCCGAGGTTATGAAGTGTCTACAGTCTATTCTATTTATAAACCTGTGATTGTCTTGGCAAAGGATATGTACGATTTTTGACCTAGTTTTGGGAGTATTTCTGATGAGCATTGCACACACGCACGTTTCTGTCATGTATTGTTAGTATACGGGAACTTGGTCGAGCTCTATTTGGATTTAGTTGCATTCTTTGAGATATTTGCTTGTTCATTGGTTTTGGTTAGTTTGAAGGGGATCATTGCATATTTCATGTTAGTTGCATTCATGCATTGCATTGCATTAGGTTAAATGGATTTTGTGGGTACATTCGCTATAGGCCCTCACGAGACCTTACTCGTCCACTAGGGCTGCCTAGGGGTTTAAAGGGCTTGTTGCATATGCCAAATGCAACCGTGATCACCTACGGAAGTGGTACTAATCAGGTAGTTGTAATTGTTTATGCTTGAGGACAAGCATCAGTTTAAGTTTGGGGGTTTGATAAGTGGATTTTATATCCACTGGGAATCCCTCCGTTTGGCTTAAATTGATTGTTTTGGACTCAAGTTGTTGTAGTTTTGATGTGTTTTGCTGAGTTGTGCAGATTTACGAGAATGTTGATTAAAGTTGATGCTTTTATCGTTCTTGGAGAATTAATTAATTAAAATTCGGATTTTTGAGAAGGGCTGCGCAGCTTATACTGTTTGGGCCATATCTGGAGTTCTAGAAGTCCGTTTTCAGCCCATTTACAGTCCACGCGAAGCTTGAGAGATTTTCTACAATATGGGATAGGTTTCACAAGACCAGGCCGCGTGTGGTGGGCCCAGGAAGCACGACCAGCAGATAGATGGAAGCAGAAAAATTACTGTTTTGCCCTTTTCTAGTTCTAATTGTATTTTAGGCAAGTTTTATTACCTGAATTGAATTCTAATTGTAATAGAAGGTAATATCTTGCTGGGCAAGATTTGTAGAGCCTATTTAAACACATCTTACCATTGTAAATCATAACAATTCATAGCTGTAAATCGTATCAAGGTACTTTCGATCTTCAATTCTTTCTTCAATATTATGTTTTCATTCATTATTATTATTATTATGTTTTCTTTATTAAATATGCGTAACTAATTCTCTAATCTGAGAATTGGGTAGTATTCCTTGGTAATCATGCATGCTTGATTGTGATTTTCTGCCTGGCTGATTTGTTAATGAGATCTTAACACAATTAGGGGAGTCATGAACCTTTGATTGGATTCTAGGGATTGTAATAAGCTTGGGAGAGAAGTTGCAATCTTAGTACATGATTTAACAGACATAATTTGAATATTAGATCGGGAGATTAATAGGAGAATTGTGAGACATATAATTCTTGGTAATTAACAGTTTATAGATATACTCTGATTGTATCACGGGAGTGTCAATTAAGGTGTAGCTGTAAGCACTATATTGTAGCCTGGGAGGGTGCAGTATAACTTTAGAAGAATTGTTTTCAGCAAGGTAGGAACACAGATATCACATTAATATTGAGCATGTATTGAAACCAGGTGAAGAACCCCAGTTCTTAGATTGTTTTCCAACATATTTGAATCTCAGTTTAAAATTAATTCTTAGTGCTTAAAATTAGTTCTTGGTAAATTTAGTTAATACACAGACCCAAAAATTCTTCTTATACACTTCTAGACATAAAGAGATAAGAAACCTGAACTTTGATATTACATTCAGTCCTTCCCTGCGAACGAACACACAAAAATACTATTAACACTTACGTTCCAAGATAAACCAGAAAATTGATGCATTACCATAGATGGGTGTGTGTGTGAGATGTATTGGTTTATAAGACCGATAAGATGCACTTCATCGTAGTCTCAGTATCCTTTCTAGCTTACAGTCCCATATCTAGTGCATCCTGGAGAATGCGATTAGCCAACGCTAATTTTTCCCCTTTTTTATCAAAGATAACAAGTTGCTTGTCAATGCTGTCATCGAAGTCGCGAATTGGAGTATCTAGTGTTTGTGGCTGCCTAAGTGTCCTGTCTACCGATTTGGCCTTATGTTTGGTGATGTGCTTGTAAGTCTTATTTGTGCTGGTGTTTGATTTATACTTACGGGATCTCCCCCTTCCTCTTCTAATGTGCATCCCAAACAGACCTTTACAAAGTCCGAGTTGTATAGATTTATGGACTGGTTGATGCGAGTCTACTATGTGAATTTCTTCAGCAGAATAGATTGTCGAAGATGAGTCCAAGGAGTCTGAGTTGCTGGAAGATTTTGTATCTCTGTATTTCATCTTATCGATAAGTATCTACCGCAATGTAGTTTCGGGAGTGTATGAATTATCTCCCATGTCCTTGTTCCCTGATTCTTTGTTAATGTCCTTTTCAGCTGTAGCTTGTATGTTTGTGTCTATGACTTGCTCCCCATGTTCTCTGAGTGTGCCATCATGGAGTCTGTCTCCATCCGCCTTGGATACAACGTTGTTACCAATGGCAAGCTCCTCCGGTTCCTCATATAAAACGTAGTCTGTGTCAAGATTTGTTGTGGCGTTATCGTCTTCTCCCCCTATAATAGTATCCCCCTGAGTCGAGGTGTCCCCTCTGAAATGATAGGACTCTCGATTGATAGAAGAGTTAGTGTGGCATGTCATATTAGGTTGTTCCATGGCGTGCACTGTGTATTCTCTACCTTCTACGTCCACCTTGAATGTCTTTGACAGTGGAAGGGGTAATCTAGTATCGATTCTCACCGAAGGAGTAGTAAGGTCATCATTAGACAGGTGTGATGGTGAGTAATCAAGAACAGTGCCCCATTCGTTAACCAGTTTCTCTAGGTTGTGTCTGTTCCACGCAATCAGTGGTATTCCAAGGAAAGTGATCGTGGCACTTCTGGTTGTAAGAACATCCTCCGGGTCAGTGTATTTAACCTCTTCAAAAACGTTGTATAGGAGGTTGTGGTCTAGGCTGTCAAAGGTTTCTCTGTCTGAAAATAGTAGAAGAAATTTATGATATGTGATAGCCTTCACTTGTATAAAGTTAATACCCAGCAGCAGCAGTTTCTCATAGATGTTCGCTATTATGTCCCCATTCTGTGTTGTCCCAATCAGACTGAGATGAATTGAGTTCTTGAACCCTTCATCATGGGTCAATTTGATTGTCTTTAGTTCCATAGATGTTGCGACTTTAGTGTGCTTGTGGAGATTGTCTCCAGTGTGAAAACTACGTTCAGGAGCATCTCCATTGGTTTTGCTGTGTTGATTGCCTCCATTGAAATTGCTGCAATTAGCTGAGTCTCTTTGGCGATTATAGTTCTCTTCTACTACTGGTGAAAATCCTGGACTCGATCTAGGGGGGCCTTTTCTAGCTATGGCCAAACCTAGTCTTCTGCCAAACAATTGAATGTGTTGTAGTGCCTTGATGGCTGTATCTGCCTCTATATTATATTTCAGTTGTAGGAACGCAAATCTATTGTTGTTCCTATCTCTCCTGGTTGGTGTATGGATAGTTTTGAAGAAATCATTGCCCCTGACCGATACCCAGATGTCTTGTATACTCGCTCGAGTTGGCAAATTACCAAGGAAAAGATATTGTAATCTGTTGTTCTGTTTCTTCTTCTTAGTGACCAATGTCCATTCTGTTTCCTTCTTGTCTTCTCCAGCAAGCGATGCTCCATGAGTCGCTACAACATCTGAATATGATCTAACTCCTGGTCCATAGATCGTGGTTTTAACTGTAGTGTTTCCTTTGACTGCTATTGTGCTCCTTTTGTCCCTGTAATGGTCCTTTGCTCCTCCAATGCCAGCGGCTCTGTTGCTCCGGCTAGATCTAGATCTGTATTTGAAATTTGAATTGAGAGTGTCTGCTGCTCCCACGCTTCTCATCTTTTCCCTTTTCATACATTAAATACTTTTATAAAAAAAAATATCAAAATATTAAATTTTTACCTGAAAATAAGTCCATAAGTCCTCAAAAGAAGTTGAGCCAAACATCCTCATTGAGACATATAGTGAGATTAAAAAAATTAATTTAAGGAAAGTGAATGAGAAAAAATAGATGAACAAAAATGTGCATCTTTACCCTATTGATTTTTCCAAATAACGCCTACTTTACATATATTGATGAACACGTTATGTAACTTTTTTTTTCGAAAATAAAAAAGATATATAATAAATCAATGGTGCAAGGAATATTATATTATTCTCCAATTTTAACCAAGATTAGGTTATGAAAACATCAAATAGGACAATGTGCGAATTGAATATATATATATACTAGTTTAAAGCCCGTGCGATGCACGGATTTTTTTATTTTTATATTATATAAATTTTTTCATTTATTTAAATTAACTTTTTAAAAGATGAATTTTGGAGGCTTACATTATTATATCAGATGATTTGATAATAATTATAAAGATGTTGTCCGTGATATTTCTAGAAATGGAAGGATTTTAGTTAGAAAATATAGAAAAGATGATAGATTTTAGTTGAAAAAGGTAATGGATTAATTATTGGTAATTATAAAATTATTATTTTTATTAAATAGAATGCATGTGATATGATTAGAAAAAGATAGGATTTAGTTAGAGAAAATTAAAAAGGAAACATGTTATAGGTGAAAATTATAATTGATTAGTTTATAGCAATTATAATTTAATTGCCTTATTTACTAAATACAATTGTATGAAATATTTTTAGAAAAGGTGAAATTAATATTGTCCGTGATATATATATATCTATTAAAAGAAGGATTTTAGTTAAAAAAAATATAGGAAAGATGATACGTTTTAGTTGAAAAAGGTAATCGTTTATTATTAATATTAAAATATTATTAGTTTATTTTATTAAATAAAACCTCCCTTGATATAATTGGAAAAAGAGAGATTTTAGTTAGAGAAAATAGAAAGGTAACGTGAAAATTAAAAAAATGACATGATACAGTATATGTGAAAAAGGTAATTGATTAGCTTATATAATTATAATTTAATTATGTCATTTTACTAAATAAAATTGCTCATAGTTTTTAGAAATTGAGAAATTAATGTTGTCCGTGATATTTCTAGAAAAAAAGAGAGTTTAATTAGAAAAAAATAGAAAATATGATACATTTTAGCTGAAAAGGTAATCGGTTAATTATTAGTATTATAATATTATTTTATTTTATTAAATAGAAACATCTGTGATATAATTAGAAAAAGAGAGATTTTAGTAAGAGAAAAGAAAAAAGGTACAGTGTTTTGGTTGAAAAATGTAACCGTTCATGATATAATTGGAAAAACAGAGATATTAATTAGAGAAAAAAGAAAAGGTAACGTGTTTTAGGTGAAAAAGGTAATTGATTAGTTAATAATAATTATAATATAATTACGTTATTTTATTAAACAAAACTGCTCGTACTATTTTTAAAAAAACAAATATTTTAGTTAAATAAAATATGAGAGATATTCTATTTTACTTGAAAAAGAAAATTGTTTAGTTATTGAAAAATATAAAAGGTAATATGTTTAACTTGAAAAAGGAAATTAATTAATAAAGGAGAAATTTTAGTTAGATAAAATATAAAGGGATATTATATTTTATTATAAAAAGAAAATTATTTAGTTTTTGAAAAATAGAAAAGATAATATGTTTAACCTGAAGAAGGAAATTTATTAGTTAGTAAAAAAGGTAATATGTCTAACCTGAAAAAGGAAATTGATTAATAAAGGAGAAATTTTAGTTAGATAAAATATAAAAGGATATTGTATTTTAGGAAATTAGTTAGTTAGATAAAATATAAATGGATAAAAAGGAAATTATTTAGTTTTTGAAAAGGAGAAAAGATAATATGTTTAACCTTAAGAAGGAAATTGATTAGTTAGTAGAAAATGTAACATGTCTAACCTGAAAAAGAAAATTGATTAATAAAGTAGAAATTTTAGTTAGATAAAATATAAAAAGATATTATATTTTAGGAAATTAGTTAGTTCTTGAAAAATAGAAAAGATAATATGTTTAAACTCAATAAGGAAATTGATTAGTTAGCTTATGTGTAATTAAGTAAGGGTAAATAAGTAAAATCAACAGTACCGACCGACCGACTGACCGACCGACTAACCAAACTTTTAATGTTTCGGAATTTATATAATAGTATATATATATATATATATATATATATATATATATATATATTCATACCATTGTATTTTTCGTATAAAAAAATATATTTATACACCTTCATAGAAATAATCTCTTACCTAGTTTCTCACACACACAAGAAGCAAACAGAGGGAGATAATCTTGTTGGATTGTTTTTATTGGACATCGATGCTGGAAACTCGAACTTAATACGAATGTCATGGTATTCTTTATATTATTTCATTTTTAGTAGTCTTTTTATTAAGTGTTCATTGAATAAATTTTTAATAAATTTGTATAAGTTAATTATTAACATTGTTTAACATGTAATAAAGAAATTGCACCTCATAATATTTTACATTTATTTATAAAGGATGATTTGTACAATTGGTCTTTAAAAACGAATATTTTACTTCACATGCATATTTAAAAATTAAGATTTAGTTAAGTATTTAAAATGTCAATTTAATTAAAAATATTTTAAAATATGTTTCAATTAAGATTTCATATTTCAATTAATTTCAATTAATTAGCCCTAGATCTTTATAATTCAAAATATCATATATGCATAATAAATATATTGTGTAGTATGTTTGGAAACTATTTTATATATTTGTTTAAATAAAATTGAACCGAGCTTTTTCATTTTGATTTTTTTGCAATATTTATCATCCGAGTTTTCTTACCAAACTGGAACATATGCTATGTTCTTTATAGATAACTAAACGTAAGTTACACGTTATTGAGGATAACTCTGAACTTAAACTTTTTTGATATAATAGATTTGGATCCAGATTAATTTTGGCAGTTGCTTTTAATTTGTTTGGAGCTCTGTTTTATTAAAAAAAAAAAATATGTACACTTAATTTTGTGTTCTAAAAAATCTTGAGTAAGGACCTAGGATCTCAAATAAACTCTTACTTGAACTCACTTGAAATCTCTGTATAAAACAAATCTATATTATTAAATAAAAATCGAAACATTAAAAGTTTTGATATTTTTTTTGGTACCTATATTTTGATACACATTTTTTGGTATTTCGTGAATTTATTTATTTAAAATTCATTATAAAGAAAAATAAATATACCTAAAATAAATAATAACATATAATAACATAATATAATTAATAGTAATTAGTCGAGATATTACCTTTTATAGACATCTAAAAATATTAATCGTATCATATTTTTCAATCATTAATACATCTTTTCGAATTAAAACACGTTATAATTAATAGTAATTAATCGATTTACATAATAAAATTAATGGTAATTAGTCGATTATCATTTTCACATTAATATAATAAAATGAATGGTAATTAGTCGATTTTCTTTTTTACATTAATATAATAAAATTAATGGTAATTAATCGATTAACTTTTTTACATTTACTTTTAGTTGAAAATATTACCTTTTATAAAACACTCAAAAAATCAATCGTATCATATCTTTCAATCATTAATATTTTCTTAATCTTACAATCATTAATATATATCCAAAAATAACACACCATAATTTTAAGAAAACTATAACACCTAAAATAAATAATAACATTGATATGGGCTAAAAATAAGCCCTAAAGACACATTTAATGTTGCATTAATTAGACCTAGTATGGTCCAAACGTGGGGACCACCGGGCGGCCCAAAAACCCTAATTAAATATTAATTTCGTAATTAATATTAGGGGTAATAACCAGCTCAGCAATAAGAGTTGGATAAGGATATTATTTCCACCAGACTTAGCCACCAAGGCATCCAATTCAATATGGAAACGGATTCCTACAAGGAATAGATCTAGAACCTTCCCCAAAGACTTGTCTACCAAGTCTCCTATTCCTACCATAATTCTAAGGCTCCAGCAGCCTATATAAAGGGCCTGACCCCTCACCTCAGAACTACGTTTTATTGGCTTGATTCTCTAATTACAGAGATACGTAGGCATTCTGTGAGGACCGTTTAAGTCTCAAACACAGAAGCAGCCATTGAAGCACGAAGCTCACGAACCCTAGCATTAAATACACAAACCCTAGCCGCAATAATCGTAACCTAGTTTTTGTTCCACAACAAACATAATATAATTAATGCTAATTAGTCGATTGCATTTTTCACGAAGATATTAACTTTTATAAACACCTAAAAAGATAAATCGTATCATATCTTTCAATCATTAATATTTTTTTCTAATTAAAACACGTTACCTTTTTAATTTACAACAAATCTTACAATCATTAATATATACCCGAAAATATCATACCATATTTTTCAATTATTAATTAAAAAATATATTAAAAATCATATACGTTGGTTAGAAAACATTAGTATAATCTGTAAACATAAATATATTAACTTATATCAAATTAAAATTAAAAAATTATTTAAAATAATAATTATATAAAAACGTAATTATAATATTAAATAAAATTTATAACATAATACAAGAAACTCGTGCATTGCACGGGTTATAAGCTATTAAAGAGAAATTAACAAAATTATTGTTTCTTAGATTTATTTGTTCCACCCTTACGCACAGAATAATATTGGTAAGAATATGATGAGCGATTCAATCAATTTGAAAGTAAATTTACTTTTTTCTAACATTTTAAAATTATAAATAAATATTGTCAATTGGATTGCATTTTGTTACAATGGGTTGCAAAATTATACTCCCTTTTTCCTCTTTTTTATTTACATATTTTCAGCATTGCACATGACACGCATTTAAGGTGTATATAAATATATAGTTCCCTAACTTTTTTTTAAAATTTTATTTTTACAATAAAAATTTAAACATTAAATTTTATTCAAAAGAAAAAAAATTAAAAATAAATTATGGAACTATATTTTTTTGGGGCCTTAAATTATGTGTCACGCTTACATCTCCCAGTGTAAACAATTGAGGAGGATAGAGATTAAATATTATTGCATTTTTTCGAGTTAAGTAATAAAACTATACTTGCAAAAACTATTAAAACAATATTTTATAAAAAAAAGATAAAATAATACTAATTTGAAGATCTCATAAATCACATAAGTGGGACCCAGCTTCTCCCAAACTTTTTTGACGCATATATCCCCGCCCATCTTTTTTTTTTTGACGCAATGCATGAGGATATATTCATAAATCAAACCAATACAATATAAAACAGTGGGACAAACCCCCGACTGTCGATACGACGAGGTTGAAAAACAAATAAATTGTTTTCTCATCGTTTAACAAATTGAACTTAAAAGTTCTTGAATCTAAAAATGAATTCGAAGACATCCGAAATGATCCAAACTGTGCCAACATCCCTGAGAGCAGTGGTGTTACAACTGACCACGTCACGTAAGATCCGTTGATACCCCAGTATTCAGAAGCCTCAGTTGGAATTCCACTCCAACTATCTACATGCCGGATACCAGCTATAGACATGCCGAAAATAGGAACCTCCCAAGGATGGGTAATACCCCAGCTATCTACATGCCGGTTAACAGCTATAGACATGCCGAAAGTAAAAACCCCCAATAGATGATGAACAATCTTTGGTTGTGAGTGTGAGCTTTTGCAATAATCGTCAGCTTCCCAGCTTTGATGCGGACATTCCAGATCCCCCAAAGCATCATCAAAGTCATTCTTAGCAGATCTAACCAACCAAACAAACCAAACATTGAAAGGCATATGACACAGCCTATTTGTAGTTCGAGGATTCGACTCAACTTAAATTAGATTGTAATAAGTAATTAATGCTCACTGTCTCAGGAATCTCACAAAGTACTATATGTCAGAAGAAAGAAGAAAGTCAATCTATAGTTTTGATGTTTTACACTAGAAGAAGAGTCAGTCTACTGATCATGCCCCAGTTCAGCATTGAAGCAATTAGATTCATTTAAAGTGACAGAGATTACCGTGGAGACAGCATCAGTACAGGAGTTATTAAAGAGTGCTAAGAAAGTATGTGGATCACAACTGAGAGTCAAATTGAAGAACAGATATTGGAGTTAGTCGTTCATGAACCAGACAGTACATCGAACGTCAACAATTATCCAGTGGAAGTTTCTCAAAGTTTACAGTGATTCACAAGGAGTAAGTCAATTATTAATTAACTATATTATTAATTTAATTAAACAGATTAATTCAATTCGAATTAATTTATTTAATTAATTAATTAAGTTAATTAATCTCTGATTTATTCAATCAGTAATAATATATGGATTATACTATTTCGGAGAATTTTGGTTATACTATTTCTGAATTTCAGTTGAACTATTTCTGGAAATTCAGTTATACTATTTCTGAAATAAGTGGTATACTATTTCTGGAATAATATAGATACTATTACTGCATTAGTAATAGTATACTATACTATCCCCGAATTTATACTATTCCCGAAGTTATATTATTTCTGGAATTAATAGTATATTATTTCTGAAGTATTATAGATATTATTACTGATCAAGTAATAATATACTATACTATTACCGAAATATTTAAACTATACTATTACTACCAGTTATACTATTACCGAAATATTTATACTATTACCGAAGTTTTAAGTAAACTATTTCTAGGTAAATGTATATTATTTCTAAGTAAATCCATACTATTTTAAGGGAATGAGTTCTACTATCCCTAGGCTGCTATACTATCACCGTGCCAGTTATACTATCAGCGTGGCATCTATACTATCACCGTGTCAATGTGTAGCAGTTCAACAGAAGCAAGTGTTGTGTTTTTGTATAAAAACAAACACATGGACAGAAGCAACAGACAGGAAAAAATAAGAAGAAAAAAAGAGAACCAAGAACATAAAACACTCTCATCTTCTACACACAAGTGCTCAAGCTTTAATTCACACAATAAATTCAGTTCAAGCCTATTGTAATATCTGATCCGCTGGAACTTGTTTATTGATTACTCTTGTACTACTAGCGAATTAAGTTTCCTAGTTCATATCTTGATATCTTGATTTTAATTAGCAAAATTAGAAAAGTTCATGTCGAATTTTCTAATTAGTTATTAATCTCTTGGTAGTAATTTGTAACACCCGTCAAGTTAATATATTGATATATTCAACTTGAATTCTGTGTTATATTATTCCGCACAAAATTTGTTTAAGATAAATTTTATTCAAAGAACAAATTTCGAGAAAATGACATAGATTGTATTCAACCCCCCCCTTCTACAATCTTATTGGACCTAACAATTGGTATCAGAGCCATTTGATTGATATACAAATCAAGATCCTATTTTTTACTCAATCAAAAATCAACCTCGAATTTTTAACTCTCTTAAAAATTCATCATGTCAGCCGAAGGCAATGTTAAAATTCCTATCTTTAATAAAGATAATTATGATATGTGGAAAAACAAAATGGAGTTATTTCTTGATGTAGCAAACCCAAGATTTTTGTGGGTTTTGGAAAATGGACCAGTAACTCCCATGCAACATGATACTGAAACAGTTGTCAATGGAACTGTAACAGTCCCTGCCAAATCCTATCCAAAGGACCCTAAGAACTATACCTCTGAAGATAAGGAGGAAGCTGGATTGGATAAAAATTTGAGACTCATTCTGTTGGATTCCCTAGATGCTGTAATGTATAGCCATGTGAGAAATTGTAAAACTGCTAAGCACATCTGGGAAACTATTGAGGTCATTAATGAAGGGACTGATGAAGTCAAGGAAAATAGACTACAAATTCTAACTTCTGAATATGAACACTTTAGAGCTGGCCCTAATGAAGGCATTCAGGAAGTGTTCGAAAGGTATAACAAGATAATCAACAACTTGCAAGTTCATGGCAAGCAATATACTCAGAAGGAGATCAACATGAAGTTTTTACTAACTATGCCTACTCACTTGGAACATAGAATCACTGCCATCAGAGAATCTAGAGATCTAACTCAGGTTGCTCTTGAAAGGCTGTTTGGTGTTCCGAAAACATATGAATTAGAACAAGTACAGCAAAAGGAATTCTATGGCAAAGGCAGAATGGCAAATTCTTCTACAGCTCTAGTGGTTGAGGTTCCTAAGGAAGTGGAAACTAAAGTTGTTCAACCTATCAGTTTCAACAAGGAACAAACTGAAGTAGAACTTGGCCAAACACCAGCTATTCAGGATGGTGGAGAATTTTATTCACTTGAAGAGCTGGATCAATTGGAAGATGAATCTATGGCAATGATGGTGAGACAATTTAGTAACTTCAGATTCAGAAGAAATCCAAAGTTCAGGTTTAAGTCAAATAACAGATTTCAGAGAGGAGGTTCTTCATCCTCTAGTAACAGGGGAGGTTATAAAACTGGAACTGTTGACAGAAGCAAAATCCGTTGTTTCAATTGTAATGAGTTGGGACATTTTGCTACTGAGTGTCAGAAACCCAAGCAAGCACAGAAGAAAGATTATGCTTCTGAAAAGAAGAAAAGTGGAAGAGCTTATGTGGCTGCTGGTAAAAGCTGGGATGACACAGATAGCGAAGATGAAGAATATGGAAACTTTGCGTTGGTGGCAAATGCTGAATCTTCAACTTATTATACCACACCGGTAATTCTTACTGATGCTCAGTTAATTGATAGTTTACGTAGTTCCTTGAATAATGCACAAAGAGGGTACGAGAGAATAAGTCTTGTTAATACTAACCTTGAAAATCAAATGTTAGATTTAAAAAAGGTGCAGGTTAATCAAGATAAGAATATAGAAGAAATAGCTCGACTTAACTACAGAGAAAAGGGTCTAGAAGAATACATGGTAAAACAAGTTGATAGGATTGCTGAACAAGAAACCAAGATTAGAGAACTTGAAACACAAGTTAGAGCTTGTTATAATACTGTTAAGGTTTCTAAAGAATTCTTCAACAAACAAGCAGTAGAACAAACTGTAGGAATATGATTTGATTACAGTCAAGCTGCTGGTTCTTTGAGTAATCATTCTCCTAATTCTATCCCAGCTAAAGAAAGAGGTATACCATATATTCTCAAGAATGTTGAAAAACCAATGTTTACGAAATCTGATGCTGGTCCACCAGATATTCGTTCTATGGTTATACAAGAAGAAATGAGAAATGAGGATAGTGCAAATGGCACAGTTCTTGTTAAGAATAGATGTGTTAAGGATAAAACTGTTAAGAACTATAATACAAAGAATGTGTCATCCAAGAAAAATGTCACAGTCTTTATTAAGGCTAAATCAGTTGAGGACGTTAACACAACAAATGTTTCATCCAAGAAAGATGTACCTAAAGTACCAGTCAAGGTTGTTGAAACAACGAATTCTTCTAAGACTGGATTAGGTGGTAACAAGTTGAAGCAGAACAATAACATGTCTAACATGAATAACATGCCAATCATTGATTCTAATCATAAAGCATGTGGTGTTGTCAACTGTATGTCTTGTGCCTTTAATGTGATGTCTGCTTACTTTAATGGTAATCATGCATGTGATAATAAGACTGCTCCTCGACAACATATGAACAGGAATAATGTTAGATCAAAGACTGCTAGTCCTCCTTATGTTAGGAGAGAGACATTTGTACCAAAGCCTAAACAAAGTTTTATGAAGGCTGTTTACAAAGTCAAATGTCCAGTCAATGATATTATTACTAAACAAACATGGATATCTAAACTGAAACAAAAGACTGTCAAATCTGTTTATAAAGTGAAATGTTTGTTGAATAATGATAAAGCTGTTGTTAAAATAAAGAATGTTGTTTTGCCTGACAAAGGCCAATTCTTTAAGTACTCTGGACCCAATCAAATTTGGGTTCCGAAGAAAGTTTAATCCGTTTGTCATTGCAGGGTGTTGAGCAGGTTGAACGAGTGACCTGGATCTTGGACAGTGGATGTTCAAGACATATGACTGGAGACAGAACCCTGCTGACAAATGTGGTGGAGAAGGCCGGCCCAGTAGTTACCTTTGGAGATAACAGCAAAGGTAGAACTGATGGATATGGCAGACTTGAAGCTGGAAATGTTATCATTGATGAAGTGTCTTTTGTGAAAGGACTTGAGCACAATTTGCTCAGTGTAAGTCAATTCTGTGATAAAGGTTATGAAGTTCATTTCAACAAAAAGAATTGTCTAATTTCACACAAGAGACATGAAAAGCCACAACTGACAGGAGTTAGAAAAGGCAATCTGTACGTAGCCAATATGAACTCAGGAAGCACTGAAGAAGTCACTTGCTTCTACACTAAAGCATCTAATGACGAGAGTTGGCTATGGCACAAGAAACTTTCTCACCTCAATTTCAAAACAATGAATTCTCTAGTCAAAAGAGAATTGGTGAGAGGTTTGCCTTCAATGGAATTCACTCAAGAAGGACTTTGTGATGCATGCCAAAAAGGCAAGCTAAAGAGGGCAAGTCACAGGAGCACTGACACATCTTCAATAACTGAACCATTGCAATTACTTCATATGGATTTGTTTGGTCCAGTTAATGTGATGTCCATGTCAAGAAAGAGATATGCTCTTGTGATAGTTGATGATTTCTCAAAATACACTTGGGTCCTGTTCTTGAATTCTAAAGATGAGACTCCACAACTGGTGATTGATCACATCAAGTTAATTGAGCGAGATTCTACGTATCCAGTGAGAGCTATAAGATCAGATAATGGAACTGAATGCAAGAATGCAGTTCTAAATGACTTCTGCACTGAGAAGGGTATAACCAGACAATATTCAGCACCAAGAACTCCTCAGCAAAATGGGGTAGTGGAAAGAAAGAATAGAACCTTGATTGAAGCTGCACGTACTATGCTAAGTGAATCAAGGCTTCCATTGTACTTTTGGGCTGAAGCTGTCAACACTGCGGGCTATACCCAGAATCGAACTATAATCAATAAAGATCAAATGAAGACACCCTATGAAATCATGGCTGATAAGAAACCATCACTCAAACACTTTCATGTATTTGGGGCAAAATGCTTTGTGCTTAAAGAAGGTGATGATCAAGGTGGCAAATTCGAAACCAAAGCATTTGAAGCAATTTTTATTGGCTACTCAATGAGATCATACAGGGTGTATGTGATTGATGAACAGAAGATGATGGAAAGTGTCAATGTAACATTTGATGACACTAAACTCCCTAGTATCCAAACTAAGGATCCATCTGAAAAGCTATCTTTCGATGACATGACAGATACAGATTCGGATGATGACAATGCACCTGAGATTTTTGCTGATGCTAATGACAACAATGATGATGATCAGGGTGATGGTGATGAAAGCAATGATAGTAGTCAAAATACTCCTGACTCATCTAAACAATCATCTAGTCAACCCAGCAACAACTCAGGGGGAGATAATCAAGGGTCAACTGGTCACACACAACATCACAATGAAAATCAAGGCGAATCATCAAGATCTAATCTTCCCAGACAGACTGTTTGGAATAGAGCTCATCCTTTTGAGCTAATCATTGGTGATCCAGTTGTTGGTGTGAAGACTAGAAGAGCTTTTCAGAATCAATGTAATTATTCAGGGTTCCTGTCTGAAATGGAACCTAAGAAAACTGAAGAAGCTCTTTCTGATCCTGATTGGGTGATTGCTATGCAAGATGTACTCAATCAATTTAAACAACAAGAAGTTTGGAAGCTGGTACCCAGACCTACAGACAGACCAGTAGTTAGCACCAGGTGGGTATTCAGGAACAAACTTGATGAAGATGGTACAGTGACGAGAAATAAAGCAAGACTGGTAGCAAAAGGTTACTCACAATCTGAAGGCATCGACTATGATGAGACCTATGCTCCAGTGGCTAGACTTGAGGCCATAATAATATTCTTGGCATTCGCTGCATTCTCAAACTTTAAAGTTTATCAAATGGATGTCAAGAGTGCTTTCTTAAATGGCAAGCTGGATGAAGAGGTCTATGTAGAACAGCCCCCTGGCTTTGAAGATCCAGATCTAATTGACTATGTCTACTTCCTTTTCAAAGCTGTCTATGGTCTTAAGCAAGCACCAAGGAAATGGTATGACACTCTCTCTGAATTTTTACTTGAAAATGATTTTGTTAGAGGTGTCACAGACAAAACTCTCTTCACTAAGAAACATAAGAATGATACTATATTAGTCCAAGTCTATGTGGATGATATAATATTTGGGTCTACTAATGATCTTTTGTGCAAGAAATTTGCTAAGTTAATGCAGGGTAAATTTGAAATGAGCATGATGGGTGAGCTGAAGTTCTTTCTTGGATTGCAAATCAGTCAAAGGACAGATGGAATATTTATCTGTCAATCCAAGTATGTCAAAGAGCTCCTCAAGAAGTATCAAATGGAGGACTCTTCTTCAGCAAGAACACCATCATCTACAGCTGTTAAGTTTGGAGCATGTGAAAATTCTGCCAAGGTAGATATCACAAGCTACAGAGGTATGATAGGCTCATTACTTTACCTCACTGCAAGTAGACCTGATATTATGCATTCTACATGCTTGTGTGCAAGGTTCCAAGCGGATCCTAGAGATGTGCATCTCATTGCTGTAAAACGAATCTTGAGATATCTTAAGGGTACTCCTAATTTGGGAATTTGGTACCCTAAAGATTCTGGTTTTAATCTTGTTGGATATACAGATTCAAATTATGCAGGAAGTGTTGTAGATAGAAAAAGCACCTCTGGGAGTTGTGAATTCCTAGGTGGCAGGTTGGTTTCTTGGTACAGTAAGAAACAGCAAACAGTTTCCAACTCTACAGCCGAAGCTGAATACATAGCTGCTGGAAGCTGTTGCGCTCAGATCTTTTGGATCAGAAATCAGCTACGGGATTATGGATTTGTACTTGACAAGATTCCTATCTTGTGTGACAATACAAGTGCCATAGCAATCTCCAACAATCCTGTGCAGCACACAAGAACAAAGCACATTGACATCAGGTATCATTTTATTCGAGAGCATGTCATAAATGGTACCGTGGAGTTACATTTTGTTCCCACGGAAGAACAAACAGCAGATATTTTTACTAAGTCTCTTGACGAATCCACATTCACCAGAATTGTTGGTGAATTGGGTATGTTAAATAGTCCTAGTAATTAATCTGGTTAATATCTGAGGTCTGTTCTTTAATAATTTAACAAGTGATTATTTTGTGAATATTTGTTGTTTAAAATCACTTGTGTAATTATTTTATCATTAATTAATTCCACTTGCTTATTTTCGAACACTTGTCAATCATGTTAATATTTTATTTGGTCAATTATGAAATTAGAAATAATATAATTATGTGAATATTTTAATTTTATTTGTTTTGTAGTGTTTGTCCTTTTGTTATTATTGTTTGATTTCGTAAAAGGGCTAACCTATGTTGATTTTTGTGTTGTAAATAAATAATTTGTTGTAAATTATTATTTTATTAAGCTTTTTAAGTTCTGTAAATTACTAAGTATATAACTTGTACATAGCTTGTTTAATTTAATCTGGTAAATCTGTTAATGTATTTTTCAGTAATAATATAGATTATTAGCAATAATTGTTATATCTGTAAATAGTTGTAAATTCTATAAATAGTTTTGAATCTTAGAAATAATATAGAATTTCTTATTAATAATACAGTGTTCGGTCATAGTATAAGTGTCTATAAATAATATAGAATTATTGTTAGTAATAATATAGCGATCTATAATAATAGAGTTAATCTTAGAAATAAAATAGTGTGTCGGTAATAATATAAGTGTCTATAAATAATATAGAATTATTGTTAGTAATAATAGAGTTAATTTGTAAATAATATATGTGTTCGGTAATAGTCTAAGGCATTAGAAATAATATAGATTTAATCTTAGAAATAGTATAGGCTGCGGCAATAGTATAGGGCTGCCGGTGATAGTATACACAGTAGAGTATATATAGTCTATACTATCTCTAGTCATACTATCTCTAGTTATACTATCTCTCGTGTTTAGTCACAGAGAACTCGATATACACGATACACACACATCTGGTGTCGAATTGCTGCCAAATTTTCAACTTGAAATCTCAATCAAATCACAAACTAAGAACATCCATTGATTTCTTGCATCAAAAACTCTGTTTTAACCGTTCAAAATTTCGTTTTGGTCGAGTTCTTGGTGATTTTATTTTTCGAAAATTGAAAATTTCGATCTGTTTTTCCAAGAGATTGAGTTCGATTTTCAGAAAACTAAAAATACCTGGTTGTTTGTGATTGTATCTAGATCATATACTGAGATTTTGAGAATTTTTCAAGAACTTTTTTTTATTTTTCGAATTATTAATTTATTATTAATTCGAATTAATTAAGTTTAATTGAATTTTGTGCTAAAAATTAAAAATTTCAAAAGCTTAAAATCTGTATTAAAATGACTGTTGAATTCGAACTAGTTAAGCACAACATGGTTGGTTTTTATGATCCGGAAGAATGTATGGTTGACAGATTCAAGCCCTGGATTCGTTTCTTGAATGAACAACCAATCGTCAGTAGTGCTTTATCTCTTGACGCTCCAATGAAATTGGAACCTCTACGACTGATGTGTTCTACAGCTATTATATCTACCAATGCCTTTACATTCAAGGTTGGGAATTCACAGTTCAGAGTCAATGAATCAGTACTCAAGACAGTGTTGAATCTTCCTACTGCTGATTTTGTTGATAATCCGTCCAACACTGAATTGACTCAGTTTTTCACTGATATTAATTATCAGGGACAGTTGAAATTGAGCAACTTGCCGAAAAATGGTTTGGTAGTTGAATGGTACTTGTTGTTTGATACTTTAATTCGAGTGTTTGCTAACTGTGCTAACACTTCTTTTTCAAATATTCCTTCTCTGATTCAGTATATTGGTTATTCGGTTGTTCACAATCGAAGAATTGATATAGGTAAAATTCTTTGGAAGAACATGTTTAGAAGAATAGTAAATGCTAAAAAGAATTTTAGACAAGGTGAAAAGGTGTTAATCTATTATCCTAGATTTTTCACTCTTATTTTTAATCACTTGGTTTCTGAGGAGTTACAGAATACATTTGTTGATGAGGAAGCTCAAGATTCAAAGTCTTTTCATAAGAAATTTCATAAAAGAGCTGCCTCGCAACAGAATGACTACAGCAACGTACCAGTGCTTGTTACTCAGTACATGTCCACATTCATACATCTTCCAGTTATTCCTGGACCTGTACTTGAGCAACCAGAACCAATCATAGAACAACAAGCACTTGCTATTGTGCATCCAGAACAAAATGCACCTGCTCTTGAACAAGCTGAGCCGGAATTTCAATCACAAGAGGCTCATGTCACTTCATCTGCTGACCAGGTATTACATTCTGATCCCTTAACTACTTCTATCCCTCAATCTTCTTCTGGAACCCAAGTGGTTGTTAGGACTGACCAAGGGATTGTAGAACCACAATCTCTATCCCAGGTCAAAGAGCCAAACACAAAGTCAAAAATAGATAAAGTCTATCAAGTCAGAAAGAAGAAATCACAGCTTAAAAGAACTGAAAGAAGTAGTGAAGAAGTGAGTGAACCCACAGCTCTGCCTCTACTAAATAAGAGTAGAAATGAAACCGAGGCAACTGTAAGCTCATCCATACCCTCTCAAAAGGATATGGACTTTGAAATGGCAAATGAACAGCTTCTGGAACCATTCTCTCAACAGGATGAGTCCATTGAATTTCGCCAGTCGGCCATGGCATCCGGTAATGTGTCAAGCACAACCCCACTGTTATTACTAACAATGGGAGAACATGTAGAACTGGATGAAAATAGGGACACATTGAGAGGAGAGCACTTAGGAACTGAAACAGTGCCTACCATAGTCACGGTAGAGGAGCCTTCACAGGCTAATGAGGGAAATCTTGACTCTCCGCCAAAATTAATAGAGTCATCATCTCCCCTCCCAGGAGGAACATTCCTGGCTCCCTCAAGGGATTTTCCACTCGCAGTTTCAACTGGAGAAAGTGGAAGGCAACTCAGTCTTTCTGTCACTGAAGCAATTCAGACTTCAATTCCAACTGACATGACAGAAATGACTGTGGATAGGGATTTGCGAACTCCCATTGCACCACCACTGACCTTCCAAGAGGAGGCTAGGGTGATTTTACCTGCAGGTACACTTCCTGGAGCAGCTAAGGAATTAGTGAGGAGTGATGTGAGGATCACCACTAAATTGAGTGAAACACATGCACGTCAGATGAGTGAAACTCAGAGTGATAATCAGGTGAGTGCACACACTGACACATACACTCGTTCATTGGAAGAAAAGATTAAAGCTCTAGAAAAGGAACTTGAGGCAACTAAAGCTGAAGCAAATTTACTTCGAGCACAAGTGGATGGACCGTCTTCTTCATCTACCTCTGTCAACAGTCAGCTTATGGGAGTGAAACATGACATTCAAATAATGAAGACTGCATTTAACACCAAGATCAATACTCTTGAACTCTCTCAACAACAGATAATCTCTGACTCCTCGGACATAACAGTTACTCAAGACAGAATTATTACGGCTCTTTCAAATAAGGTTGAAGACATTCAAACAGAAGTACATGAAAATCAGTTATCTACTGAAAGTCGTCTTAATCGGATTGAAAGCCAAAGTGCACATCAAAGTCAAGGGCTAAAACACTTATACAACATGATTAGCCGCACTATCATCCCCACAACAGAAGAGGTAGAATTCTTTCAAGGAAAAGGTGGAGATGGTGATGAGCAAGACCCTGAAGATGGTGCATTTGATAAATCTGTAGAGGATTCCTCAACTAAGGGGGAGAAGTCAACAGGGGGAGCTGGTACTAAAGGGGGAGACAAAGACAAATCAACAGGGGGAGATTTTGATAAAGATAAAGGTGAAGCATTTGGAGAACCAGATCTCAATTTCTGGGATGAGGATGAAGAAGTTGTAGTTCCTGATCCTGCTGAACTCCAAAGAATGAATTTTGAAGCTAATCAAGAACTTGAACAAAATGAAGCTAATCTGACAATGAGAGAAGAAAGACTCAGAAGAACAATGGAACAGATGGCTCATAATGAAAGGCTTCAAAAGGCTGAACAGAAAGCACTTAAACAGCAACATTCTCAAAAGCTTCAAGCAAGAAGGATGTACATTAAGTACAAGAATGGTGATAAGTGGGAGCGTGCTCAAAGAATCATAGATTCACCACAAATTTCTGGCTGTGATGATCGTCGGTTAGGTGATATGTTTCAAAGGTTTAAAGAGAAGAACCCTTTCCAAGACGATTATCTAAGAGCTTTGAAGTCTGAAATTTTAAGCATAACTTGTGCAAGTGATCAGATGGAAGAGTTACTAATCTTTGTTCATTGTCATAAGCTTGGAACTCAAAAGGTATCTCTTCAGTTCTTCTATGATAGATCACTTTCAGAACTTTGGGTAATGAGACCAAAAGTCAGAACTTCTTATGAACTTGGTGTACTACTTCATGAAAAATTCCTAGATTTCGCTGAAAGAGCAGGTCCTGAAGTAATTAGTAATCTTCCTCAAGTTAAAGTTCTTATAGGAGATGTCATTCACACTGTTAATCTTCAGACCAAGGAACTCCGTGAACATCATGCCAGACACTTGGTGTATGTTGAATATGCTCTACGAAATCATGGTTTTGCAACTACATTGAAAAGTGAAGCTGCAGATCATATTAAGTCTTATGCTCAAGACAACATGAAGAAGTACAAGTTTTATCAAGGTGAGTTAAGAAAGAAGCTGGGAATACCTCTTGAAAAACCACTAGTTGGAACACCTCTAGTTCATCCAGTGTCATCATCTAGAAGAGAATTAATTACTGATGCAGAATTGCACGAGATGCTTCCAGACTTGGATGAACCTGAAGAAGGAGAGATAAGGAGAGAAGACAGCCCGAAGTGAAGAATCGCTCTACATGTTATATCTTTAGAGCTTAGATAGAACAAGATAGGTTAATGTGAAATATGATCAGTCTAGAGGATCGTCTATCTTGTATTTATCTTTTATGTTTGAATCTGGAAATGTTAAATATAAACCATAACCATTTTCATTATTTACTTTGCAATTACAGTTTTACCTTTTACTAGTTTAAGTTGAGTTAGTTGAGTTATCCTCTAGGAATTTGCTTGTTAATTTTTAACAAACAAATAGGGGGAGATTGAAAGGCATATGACACAGCCTATTTGTAGTTCGAGGATTCGACTCAACTTAAATTAGATTGTAATAAGTAATTAATGCTCACTGTCTCAGGAATCTCATAAAGTACTATATGTCAGAAGAAAGAAGAAAGTCAATCTATAGTTTTGATGTTTTACACTGGAAGAAGAGTCAGTCTACTGATCATGCCCCAGTTTAGCATTGAAGCAATTAGATTCATTTAAAGTGACAGAGATTACCGTGGAGACAGCATCAGTACAGGAGTTATTAAAGAGTGCTAAGAAAGTATGTGGATCACAACTGAGAGTCAAATTGAAGAACAGATATTGGAGTTAGTCGTTCATGAACCAGACAGTACATCGAACGTCAACAATTATCCAGTGGAAGTTTCTCAAAGTTTACAGTGATTCACAAGGAGTAAGTCAATTATTAATTAACTATATTATTAATTTAATTAAACAAATTAATTCAATTCGAATTAATTTATTTAATTAATTAATTAAGTTAATTAATCTCTGATTTATTCAATCAGTAATAATATATGGATTATACTATTTCGGAGAATTTTGGTTATACTATTTCTGAATTTCAGTTGAACTATTTCTGGAAATTCAGTTATACTATTTCTGAAATAAGTGGTATACTATTTCTGGAATAATATAGATACTATTACTGCATTAGTAATAGTATACTATACTATCCCCGAATTTATACTATTCCCGAAGTTATATTATTTCTGGAATTAATAGTATATTATTTCTGAAGTATTATAGATATTATTACTGATCAAGTAATAATATACTATACTATTACCGAAATATTTAAACTATACTATTACTACCAGTTATACTATTACCGAAATATTTATACTATTACCGAAGTTTTAAGTAAACTATTTCTAGGTAAATGTATATTATTTCTAAGTAAATCCATACTATTTTAAGGGAATGAGTTCTACTATCCCTAGGCTGCTATACTATCACCGTGCCAGTTATACTATCAGCGTGGCATCTATACTATCACCGTGTCAATGTGTAGCAGTTCAACAGAAGCAAGTGTTGTGTTTTTGTATAAAAACAAACACATGGATAGAAGCAACAGACAGGAAAAAATAAGAAGAAAAAAAGAGAACCAAGAACATAAAACACTCTCATCTTCTACACACAAGTGCTCAAGCTTTAATTCACACAATAAATTCAGTTCAAGCCTATTGTAATATCTGATCCGCTGGAACTTGTTTATTGATTACTCTTGTACTACTAGCGAATTAAGTTTCCTAGTTCATATCTTGATATCTTGATTTTAATTAGCAAAATTAGAAAAGTTCATGTCGAATTTTCTAATTAGTTATTAATCTCTTGGTATTAATTTGTAACACCCGTCAAGTTAATATATTGATATATTCAACTTGAATTCTGTGTTATATTATTCCGCACAAAATTTGTTTAAGATAAATTTTATTCAAAGAACAAATTTCGAGAAAATGACATAGATTGTATTCAACCCCCCCCCCTTCTACAATCTTATTGGACCTAACAAACATGCTCTCACAAGGAGAGAAAAACAAGCTCTCACAAGGAGAGAAGAACAAGCTCCCACAATATAAGAGAAAAACCCAAAAAAACACTCGCAATCCTCACCAAAGGAGGATTATTATTGAAAGAAATCAAAAATTAGATAGGAAAAGACCTCCGGCCGGTGGATAAACCACGGCCGGAGAAGAGGAGCTCACACAGAAGAGACAAGCAGAAGCAGAGAGAGGAGAAAGTCGCATCTCAACTCACCAAGTCGCATCCTATTCCACTTCTCCCGTTCAAATCTAATCTTATGAACTAAAAAAGTTATACAGAGAAACATTCTGTTTTTACTATCTAAAAAATTAGTATTTTAGTGATTTATAATAAAATATAAATATGAAATAGAGAAGATTAATTTAGAGGACATTTATTTATTTTGTTAACAAAAATAGGACATAGTATAAATTATGAAATACATTCAATTTAGTGCAAAAATTTAGAAGAAATATTTTTTTGACACCACATTTTAAATCACACTACTTATCATAAATGGTATTTGTATTAATAGCATGCTTCATAATCACCTGTTATAAACTAAACATATAGCAAATTATTATAAATATTTTGACGGATTAAATAATTTTTTCTATTTTAGTTTTGATTGGATTTGTTGAATGATCTAATAGTACAAGAATCTGATCTGTATTGGGATTTTGTTAAACATGTAAATATAATATTTTCTTGCAATTTTCTTTATTGTACTCTTGCAGGAAAGAAAACAAGTAAAAACCTGACAACATATCCATACTCCCTTGACCCACATAGTTTTTTGTTATTAAATAATAATAAAAAAAATTGGCAATACATGCATAAATAATCGGATTATTAACGTTTTTACTCACCTTTTAAGTTTCTCTCATCAAAGTACCCAAAATTCGTGCTACGCGCCCAAAATATCCACTGGCTACGCTAATGATAGAGAAGTATCTCCGGATACGCCTTTGAAAGAGGAGTAAAGGGTGGGATAAGCCCATAAAAAAGGAGTGGACAACAGGTTACGCCCATGGAAGAGCCGTGTATAGTCGAGATGCGCATTGCGGTAAGGCGTATCAGCAGTAACGCATTTCGGACTTGCGTGATGACGTCATATGACGTCATCATCAATTTTCTCAGAAAAAACCCGAGCTCTGGCGATTTGGGGGATTTCTGGCGATATCTCCGGCGAGGCTCGTTCAACACCATCCACACACTTTTCCATAGCGTATTATACACCATTGGAATCGTCTTTCGACGATCTATATGACTACATGAATTTCAAACCATTTATTTCGCCGAATTTGCAACAACCGGGAGATTAGTTCGTTTTTCCGATGAGTTCGATATTTTTCCGATTAGCTTTGTTCAACCTCTCCGTTCATCCTCTGTTCACGTATTACACGTCAATCAAATCGCCATTCAACAATCTACACAACCATACCAGTTTTAAAGCATATTCAATCCTAGATTTTAAACCCCCAAAATCAATTCCTAATAGTTTTGAACATCTGAACTCATCGGAAACTTAAGTTCATCGGAAAGTTTACACAGTTCAGTCGTTGCAGTAGAAGATGAACAAGACGAAGTATATGTACATTGTTTTATTTCTCAACTTTCAATTACAGAATTGAGTAAATCAGTATATACATTGTGTACACTAAGCTATACAATCTCTGTATTTATATATGTCCTGTACAAGTACAAACAGGCAAGAGTTTGTTATAACTTGCTTGCCACTTGCTTGCCAGCATGGCCACATTCTGTTAATTAACTAACAGCTCAGCTGAGCTGATGTGTAAAAAACGTGTGTGTTATCCAATACCCCCTCAAGGTGGGAGATGAAGAAGCCTGAGAAGGAAAAGGCTGAGTCATTCCCAGCTTGGATAAAAGTTCTTTAAAATGTGGACTAGGTAAGGTCTTTGTAAGGATGTCAGCAAGTTGATGTTGTGTAGGCAAGTAAGACAGTTGTAATAAACCTTCAAGCACTTTGTCACGAGTAAAGTGACAATCAAGCTCAATGTGCTTGGTACGCTCATGGAAAATCGGGTTCTTTGCTATGTACAAAGCGGACTGATTGTCACAATGTAGAGTAATTGGTTTTAAATGTGACACCAAATTCTTCAAGTAAACGAACCAACCATGTAATTTCAGATGCAGCAGTTGCCATAGCACGGTATTCAGCCTCAGAAGAAGAACGAGAAATGGTTGATTGCTTTTTAGATTTCCAGGAAATATGAGAATTGCCAAGAAGCATGATATAGCCAGTAATAGACTTACGAGAGTCAACACAGGAAGCCCAGTCGGAGTCAGAAAAGGCTTGAAGAGTAAGTGTGTCTGAGGCTTTTAACAGAATGCCTTGTCCAAGAGTGTGAGCTACATATCGTAATGTGTGACACAAAGCATCAAAGTGAGGCATACGAGGTGTCTGCATATATTGACTTAGTGTCTGGACAGCATAAGATAAATCTGGACGTGTGTTAGTGAGATAATTAAGCTTGCCAACAAGAGATCGATAATGCTCAGGTTGAGAGTACAATTCACCAGTTTCTGCAGTAAGTTTAAGATTGAGGGGAAGAGGAGTGACAGCAGACTTCGTGAGATCAATACCACAATCTTTAATAATGTCACCACTGAACTTTTTCTGACTAAGAATAATGCCATCTTGCACATAACCAACTTCGATCCCAAGAAAATAATGGAGAATACCCAAATCCTTTACGCTAAATACATGATGTAAATGAGACTTTAGAGCCTCAGTCTCTGAATTGTTGTCTCCAGTAACAATTATGTCGTCGACATAAATAGCCACAACAGTAATAGTCGAAATATATCGTTTAATAAAAATGATATAGTCGTTTTTTGATTGAACATAACCAAGAGATATCAACTCGCTAGCAAGCTTTTCAAACCATGTACGTGAAGCCTGTTTTAAACCGTATATGGATTTTCTTAAACGACAAACTTGATTTGGTTTATGTGGGATACCTGGTGGAACTCTCATATATACTTCTTCAGTAAGATCGCCATGAAGAAATGCGTTATTGACATCAAGTTGAAACAGAGGCCAATTTCTATTGGCTGCTAGAGCAATTAAACAACGAACTGAACTCATTTTTACAACAGGAGAAAACATCTCCTCATAGTCAATGCCATGTTGTTGTGTAAATCCTTTTGCGACTAGACGAGCTTTACAGCGTTCAAGAGATCCATCAGCATTAAGTTCCGTTTTAAAAACCCATTTACAGGCAACTGCCTTCTTTCCAGCAGGTAAATCAACAAGATCCCATGTTTTATTGTCAGCAAGAGCCTGTAACTCTTTGTCCATAGCATCAACCCACAATGGCTGTTTAGCAGCTTCAAAATATGATGTAGGTTCAACAAGAGACTCATTATGAGCTAAGAAGGTTTTATGATATTCTGTCATAGCCTCATATTTAACCAAATTACACAAGTGAGGACTGTGAGTTAAAGCAGCTAAGTTTCAATGATAAGAATTAAGATAAGTTGGAATTTTCTTAATTCTAGTAGACTGTCTTATATTTAAGATGTCTGCAGGTTGATTTGGAGAAGTGTGTGATGGTTGAGATGACACTGAAGACTGAGATGAGTGTGATGATTTTGACGAAGAAGTATGAGAATCATCAGTTTGAATAGATGAAGTATGGTCAATAGCTGATGATTGTGAAACAGAGTGATCATCAAAATGAGAAGCATGAATGGGAACTGTAATTTTAGGTAAGAAAATCTGGAAATGTAATTTTGTTTGGACGAATAGTGTTGTGAAATCATATGATAAGGGAAATGATGTTCGTGGAATACAACATCTCCGGAAACAAAAATTTCAGAAGTTGTTAAATCAAGAAGTTTATATGCTTTCTGATGAGTAGGGTATCCAACAAAAACACAAGGTTTTGCCTGAGGTGAAAACTTAGTTCTGTGAAGCTTAAGTGTGGAAACGAAACACAAACAACCATACACACGAAGATTATCTAAAGTTGGTGTAGTTTGATAAAGTTTAAAATAAGGGTAAGATTGTCAATACTCTTTAAAGGCATGCGATTAATAAGATAGGTGGCACACAAAATGGACTCACCCCAGAAATGGGCTGGAAGATTTGACCGAAAATGTAAGGCTCGAGCGGTTTCCAATAAATGTCGATGCTTCCGTTCAACTACCCCGTTTTGTTGAGGGGTATAACTACAACTAGTCTGGTGAATAATGCCCTTAGCTTGTAATAAATGCTTAAGATCACCTTCAATAAATTCCTTCGCATTATCTGAACGAATTGTCAAAACTTTGCTAGAAAAGTGATTTTCAGCATAAGAAATGAAAGATGACAAAACAGCAGCAACTTCAGATTTGTATTTGATCAAACGAACCCAAGTATAACGATTGTAATCATCAACAATCGTAACAAATTGAGTACAATTATTATGGTTTCTGACCTTGTATGGTCCCCATACATCTACATGTAACAATTCAAAACTAGCACTAGTCTTAATGAAACTGTGTGGAAAAGAATTTCTAGTCTGCTTTGCCTTTGGACAAATCTGAGATATAGAATCTGCAGCTACTTTATCATCAAAACAAGAAGGTTTGAGTACTTTTAGTTGAGTAAATGAGATATGGCCCAACCTCAGGTGCCAAAGTTTAGAGTCTTCTGAGATACTGAGACAAACTTGAGATTTGTAGAATTTAGAAGGTGCATCAGCTGTAGGAGTAACTCTGTATAAACCAGTATTCAATTCACCAAGAAGAAGTGGTGGAAGTTTCTAACAACGGTCCTGAATATGGCAATGTGTTGCAGAAAAAACGACATTAGAATCCAAGTCTTGACATAACTTGTGGACTGAAATCAATCTGTATTGAAATGCTGTAACATGTAAAACATTAGTTAAAGTAATTTTATCATTCAAAATTACTGTTCCAACATGAGCAACTGTTATTTGACTTCCATCTGGTATGGTTATAAAACCATTAGAAACATTCATTGTAGCAAAATCTTCTAAGAACAGACTGATATGGTCAGTTGCTCCACTGTCTAAGAACCATTCCTTAGCAAAAGAGGATAATAAACAAACATTACCTGCAAGTAGAGCATGTCCTGTAGATGAGACTTGATCTTTTTCCAGAGTTTGTTCACCAAGTAATTCAATTAACTGATTATACTGTTCAACTGAGATAGAGGGTTGTGTCTGGACTGATTCAGAATTGTTACTAACAACAGAGGTATTTGGAGAGAAAGCTGCAATTCGCCTGTCTCTATTACTCTTAAATCCTGGTGGAAAGCCATGAACCTTGAAACAATGTTCAATGCTATGCCCATTCATTTTGCAATGAGTGCAGTAGTAAGAATTTGCTGGCTTCCTGTTATAGGTAGCTTGAGTCTGAGATTTCTGAAAATTGGTAGAACCCTGCTGAAACTTTGCACCATCATTAAACCTTCTCCTGTCAGCAACAAATGCCATATTATCATTTGGATTAACTTGCTGAAAGACATTCTTGTGATTTTCTTCCTGTGCTACCAATCTATATGCTTGAGTAATATCCAACAAAGGAGACATCATTAGAATGTTGCCTCTTTTGGCAGAGAAATTGTCATTTAGCTTCATCAAGAATTGGAGTACTCGTTGATCTTGCTGCATTTTCTGAATACGATTTGTCAGGTTACAAGTACACTTCTCACAAGTGCAAACAGGCAATGGATTAGCATCATCCAAACCATCCCAAATTGTCTTCAGCTTTGTATAAAATTCAGAAACAGTCAATTGACCTTGATGAATATCAGCTAGTTTTTGTTCCAATGATGAAATTTGAGGCATAGAAGCGTAACCAAACCTATCTTCAAGATCTTTCCAAATAGCTCGTGCTGTTTTCAAGAACAAAACACTCCTAGCGATATTTTCATCCAGATTAAACAGAAGCCAAGAGATCACTAGATCGTTACAACGTTCCCAAGCCTTAAAATCAACAGAAGTCGGAACAGGCATACTTATAGCACCATTAACAAATCCTAGTTTATTTTTAGCAGATAGAGTAAGCATCATGCTTCTCTTCCAATTGTTAAATCCTTCACCATTAAATTTGACAGATACGAGTTGATTTGTGCAAGAATCTGAAGGATGTATATAGTAAACACTGGAGGAATCTTGATTAGAAGATAGATTTGTCGATTGATTTGAGGAAGAATTTGTCGCCATTACTAATTTTCAGAAGATTTATAGAGAGATTTGTAGAGATATTCGTAATTCAGAGAGATTTATCGACAGAATAAAGTAATTTCGGTTTCTTATCAACAAAATGCACAAATCATACACAAATATCACAGACTATAACAGATCTTCAGAGTTTAGATTGTAAAACAAAATAATCGAACACAATCGAACTCAATTGATCAAGAACAATGTACAAAAAATCAAAACGATCAAGAAAACGTAAAGTAAATCAGATCGAAAACACCTGAAAAGAAGATCGAACTCGCTCTGATACCATAATAGTTTTGAACATCTGAACTCGTCGAAAACTTAAGTTCATCGGAAAGGTTACACAGTTCCGTCGTTGCAGTAGAAGATGAACAAAACGAAGTATATGTACATTGTTTTATTTCTCAACTTTCAATTACAGAAATGAGTAAATTAGTATATACATTGTGTACACTAAGCTATACAATCTCTGTATTTATATATGTCTTGTACTAGTATAAACAGGCAAGAGTTTGTTATAACTTGCTTGCCAGCATGGCCGCATTCTGTTAATTAACTAACAGCTCAGCTGAGCTGATGTGTAAAAAACGTGTGTGTTATCCAATAATTCCGATGTAGACGACGGAGTGGAGAGATTCAGATTGGTTGCTACAGCACTCGTGGGATGCGCCGTTTGGAGTTGCGTGTCCCACGGGTATTTTGGTCAGTGTATTGAAAAATAGGTATTTTGGGAAATGGGTAGTAGAAAAATGGGTATTTTGGGCATTTTTCTAAATAATATCTCTTTCACAATTCCTCAGACATAGAGAGGAGAGAGAGAAATCTTGTTGGATTTATCGGGCATTGATGCCTGAGACACGCCAGTTTAAGTTTAATATGAATGTTCATGGTGTTTTTTTTCTATGATCACTGTTAATTATTTTACTACTCCGTATGATTCTTGTAGTATTAATTAGTCATGTGTTTTATATGTATGATTATGGTCTTGTCTGTCTGATGTTTGGAAGTTAGTAATTACTGTAGTATACACCGACACACACAAACACACACAGAAACAGACAAGGGAGATTGAAAATTCAGATTACTGAAAAGAAGATGGTGATAGTGGTTTTTTTTATCCGGGGAGAACATGATTGCAGTTTTTACATGAGGATAACTAAATACTGATGAATGTTGTTGTCATCAAGTCATGGTCTTATTTAGTTTACGTACTTTATCTCCAAAATAAATTATTATTTGTAGAACAAAAAATATGAGTAGAAAATTTTAATATAAGTATTCATTTTGCGAAAATAAGGAAAAATAAGCATATATAAGTATTCATTTCAAATTATTAAAGGGCACTTTTATATTCTCAAATTATTAAAGCACTTTTATATTAAAGTTGCATGTGGTTGCGTTTAGTTGAATTGCAAGAACCAAAATAGCACCCCACCTTAAAAAAATAAATAAAAAAATAAAAAATAAAAAATAAAAGTACAACCGCCGCCTACCAAAGAAAGAGGGGGGAGGGGGCTAGGTTAGGATTAGTATTTTTGCAATTTTGAAACTCAGTTAGTAAAATTGCAAATAGCTATTCTTTACAAAGTGCAAAAATTTACTTTTTCCTATTTATTTATCAAAAAACCTCTTTTTTTTTGTATTTGTTTTCCTGTAGTACATAATCTATAATCTTTGTAAATTAAATATTTGGGTTTTTTTTGTTCAATATTTTTAGTATAATTTTTAGAATTTTGTTTGTTATTAAATTTTTAAATATATCTTTTTTATTTTTTGAAATATTTTTTTCCTTAAAGGGTGTTTATTGGTTTTAACGTAAATTACATTTTAAAATTTAGGATTTTTTTATTGTTTCATATATTTTTTGTATTTTCATTAGTTGTGATATAGTTGAAACATGTTAGTATCATACTTGTGTAATTAAGTTTTTAAATCTTTTTTCCTTTAAATGTTTGTGTTTTTTTATGTTGGTTTAGATTTCTTTATATGTACTATTATTGGAGTAATTTGTAATCTTCAATTTTGTTTTAAATTAGAATTGTTCTGTAGAAATATATTTTGTTAAGGTTGGGTGTTATTTTCAATCATTTTATATTTTTTATACATTTTAATGTTTCTTTAATATTTTTTTATAGAATTTGTGTTGATTGTGTGGTTAATTGTATTTTTATTTTTGTTTTTTATACTTTTATTTTAATGATTTCCTTGCAAATTATATATATTTGAACATTTAGCCTAACATATATTTTATTATTTCATATATTTTGGTGTATTTTTTCCTATTTCATTAAATTATATATAATATACTTGAAACATGTTGGAACTTATTGGTATAACTTTTTTTTTTTATTAAGTAATTTAACAAATGTGTCGTTACTAAGAATTATTTAGAACTTTTTGTTATAAGTGTTATATATATTTTGTTAAATTTTGGTGATGTTGTTTTTTTAAATGTTTGTTTTGTTTTTTAATTTTTGTTTGTTTGTTTATTTTTGAAAATGATATGTTATTTGTTAATAGTGTTGTAGGGTTTGTGTTACAACAACTCTTTCTCTACAAGTATATTTTTGTTAAGTATTAAATTTATAACGACCAAACCTTACCATCAAAACCTCCTTGCGCTAATTATATATAGGATATAAGTTATTATTTTCTTAAATTTTTAATTGATAAATATTAGTGTTAATATTTGTTAGTAAATATTAGATTACTTTTTAACAACATTTTCCTAAATTATAAAAAATGTCTATTAGTACTTATTTTCATGTCTATATTTAATATTGTAATGTAATTTTAAAAATTTTAATAATGTTTAATTTCATTGATACATTTATTTGTTTACTCAATTTTTCCTAGAAAATTATGTGTGCCACAATTTAATTTTATTAATTTTTTTTGTATACTTTGCTAGTGATATTTTTTGCCCTTTTATGAAACATTATTTTTCTTAAAGCCCTTTTAAGTGTTAAACGGTTTTTTTGTAAATTATATTCTAAAATTTAGCGTAACATCTTTTAAATATTTCAATTCTTTTATTGTTTTATTTCATTTTAGTAGATTATAAATGAGAAGTGGAATTTTTATGATTTTTTTATAAAATAATATTTTTCTTAAAGTATTATTTGGTAGATGATTTTCTTGTAAATTATATACTCCCTCTGTCCAATCCATTTCTTTACACTTTTCTTTTTGGATGTGCCATCCAATTCTTTACATTTCTAAACTTTCCTAAAATAGTAAAATTTTATAATATAAAAATCAATTACATCCACTACTTTCCATATAGTGATGGGTCCCACACTTTACTCAAGTTCTCTCCTCCTTCTTTATAATTTTCATTGGTCTCCGTGCAATTCTCAAATGTAAAGAATTCCACTGAACGGAGAGAGTAATATTAACATTTAGCCTAACATATATTTTAATACTTCATATATTTTTTGGTGGTTTTTTTCTATTTCATTACATTATATATAATATACTTGAAAAATGTTATAACTTGTTTGCTTTGTTTAGTATTTTAGTTTTTTTTTTTGCCACAAAAGAAATAAAATTTCATTAACTTCTCAAATCCTGCAACATTTTAGTTTGTTTGTTAAAAGCAATTTGCTGACCAGCGGTCGTCGCATAAAATTTTTAGATGTAGTGACAAACAAACTAAAGTGTATGTTTTTTAGCTATTTTTTTAGGTATCTTGAATTTACTATTATAGACACGATCAAATATATCATCAAATCCTTCTTACGCTAATTATATATAGGATATAATTCCTTCTTACGCTAATTATATATAGGATATAATGAGAATATCATTTTTGATTTTTTTGGTCAAAAATACTAATTTATTACGCATTTTAAAAATAGGTAATATTATTATGCATTTATCAAATGGGTAATATATATAAATTTGAAAAAAAATGGAAAGGAAATTAAAAAATAAATAAATTAAATGTGTTAAGCATTTCAGGAATACGTAACACGTTCATAATAGATATGCTAGCATTGAACTTGGTAAAATGAAATGGTTTTATCACAATTTTTATTTTTTGTATTTTTTTCATTTTTTTTGAACACTTTTTACATGATACCCATTCCTCAAATTCGTAATAGTATTATCCATTTTTGAAAATGCGTAATAGACGGATATTTTTGACCAAAAAATTGAAAATTGATATTTTTGTAATAAAGTTTTGAAAAAATGGCATTTTTGACCATTACCCAAGAAACTGAGGTCTGGTTAGTGTTGTTTACTTAAGGTGCTTAGGAAAGTTGCATTTCCTTGAAGATGATTTGCAATTTTATAATTGTATTCTAATGTTATGTATTTGTTAAATTATTTTTTGTTGATAACAAATTGAGTAATTTGAATATTAAATATGTAATATTATGTAACTTTTGTTGGACATGAGTAAGATAATAAATTTTTGTAAATTTTTTTTGGCAGTGATCAATTTCTTGCAAAACAGTGATCGGGGTGGTGTAATTTTATATAAAAAAACATTTAAAATTAACTAGCTTATAATCCGTGTGATGCAAAGATTTTTTTGATATAACAAATTTTATTTTATGGTATAATTATATTTTTATATAATCCATTTATAATATTTAATTTTAATTTTAATATTAATAGTTTAATATAAATTTAATCAATGATATGCGTGGTTTAAAACTTATATTATAAAATTTTAAAATAAATATGTCGTTGATAAAATTCAAACTTTGAAATTTTAGTAAATTAATTAAATTATATAATATATTTAATCATTAAATCTAACGATTCTGACTTTTTACTAAAAATCTAATGGTGATTATTCGTATTATACGATTTTCTATTATATTTTGTTGGTGATTAGAAGAAATGATGTGATATTTTTGGTTATATATTAATTATTACTAGATATGATACGATTGAAAAATATGACATGATGTTTTTAGGTGTTCATAAAAGGTAATATCTTCAACTAAAAGTAAATGTGAAAAAAGCAATCGACTAATTATCATTAATTATATTATGTTATTATTTATTTTAGATGTTTTAATATTATAGATATCGTATATATTTTTCTTTATAATAAAGGTTAAATAAGTAAATTCACGAAATACTGAAAAATATATACCAAAAAATAGGTACCAAAATTTTTAATGTTTCCATTAATTATATTATGTTATTATTTATTTAAAGTGTTTTAATAGTATAGATATCGTATATATTTTTCTTTATAATAAAGGTTAAATAAGTAAATTCATGAAATACTAAAAAACATATACCAAAAAATAGGTACCAAATTTTTTAATATTTCGGCTATTATATAATTAAATAAATATAATTTAATTAATAATTAAAAAATATGATGTGATATTTTCGGGTAGATATTAATGATTGTAAAATTACTTTTAAATTAAAAAGGTAACGTGTTTAAATTCGAAAGAAAATATTAATGATTGAAAAATATGATACGATTGATGTTTTTGGGTGTTTGTAAAAGATAATATCTTCAATTAAAAGTAAATGTGAAAAAAGACAATCGACTATTTACTATTAATTATATTATGTTATTATTTATTTTAGAAATTTTAAAAGTATAGATATCATATAAATTTTTCTTTATAATGAAGAGTAAATAAGTAAATTCAACATGTACCAAAATATTTAATATTTCGGCTTTTATATAATTTTTCTTTTTAAGCAATCACCGAACGTAACATTAATTTAAACTTTAAATTAAATTTATATAAATTTATAAAACTTTCTGGTGACTGCTCCGGCTGCGGTTTTTGATTTTTAAAAACCGAAATTTTCGGTTTCGGTTCCGGTTTTAGGTTAAAACCGAACCGAACCGATTATTAAAATAAATATATAATTTATATAAATTTATAAAACTTTCTGGTGACTGCTCCGGCTGGTAACTTCTCATTTTCGTAAACTATATATATAGGTTTCTACTATCATGTAAATTGTATTAAAACTAAGATTATATTGCAATCCATTTACATATTACATGAGAAAGTTCTAATTTGCTTTTGTATTAGCAACTGAGAGTACATTTTGTCATTTACTCATATACATTGCACATTATCACACATGCATGTATAAATTTTGTTAAAATATATTTGTGAGCCCTGTATAACTTATTAGCTTACTAATGTCATATGATACTGTCATATAACATTACCACTAACATATACACACACAGTGTATTCATTCAAAAACTCAGTTACTTTGTTTAAAAATCGAGAACGTTGTAATTTATAAATTTAAAGTCTTGTAATATATTTATGATTTTTTCGTTCGGTTTTATAACCGAAACCGAACCGTTAAAAACCGAACCGAGCTTTTTAAAACCGAAACCGAAACCGACGGTTCGGTTGCGGTTGCGGTTTTCAATTTTAAAAACCGAAGGCATGTGGTTTCGGATTCGGTTTTGGGGCAAAACCGAACCGTGCTCTCCCCTAATTTAAAGGCAGCAACTTATTTGTCACCTCATACCAGACACAACCAAGTAACATTACCACTGTAACACGTGTAACACATTATTTCTGTGCAAAGATTATCAAAATTGGTCAAACTACTAAAATCTACTACCAGCAACCTTACACAAACTCAACTGTAGACTGTTACATAACATGATCATCACTATGGATACTTCTTTCATTTTCTTAACAACATTTTTCTGAACTCGTCATTTGATTTCGGCTCTTCTGCAACTTCCCCAACCCCGTCAGATTTTGTATTATTAATGTTACTGGTGTAACCAAGTGGCCTAACATTCCTCGGAACAAATGGTATTTTGCCCTTTGCCTGGGCCTTTTTCTCCCAATGATCAGAATGAGAATCCTTGTTTCCCTCGGAAATTTGAGTAGGTTCCCCTGATTCAGAGTTCCCATGTTTCGTCGATCCCTCCTTTCTACCATGCTTTGGATCTGAACGTGCAATGCTCACTTTCTTCCCAAGCAAGATCCGCTTGTTCTTTTTCAAGGCTGTAGCAAGATGTTTGTCGTCCGAAAAATCAACGTATGCCAAACCTCTTGACATTCCAGTGAACTTGTCCTTTAATATTCGCACATCTTTAATTCCGCCAACATCACTGAAGAAATTACGTAAATCTTCAGCTGTAGCCTTGAAGTTAAGGTTTGACATGAAGGCAGTGCACTGATCAGTGTAATGTCTGGATTTGGTAGCACTCGGAGCTTTTGTTTCAACATCATTTTCTCGTTCTGGCTGGCCTACTTGACCTTCAGAATGTTCCTTTTCTTCGATAATATCTAAAGTTTTCAGTTGATTTTTATCTACATTGTGGGATTTCTTCGGGTTTAGATTCTGTGTGGTTCCCTTCGGCCGCTTTGCTGGAGACTCTTCACTGCTAACACCCGGAACTGGCTTCCTTTTCTTCTCTTTTACCTTACTGGACGTATCTTTCTGGTCTGTTGATACACCAACATATTTGCTATCTTGCTGTAACCTAAACAACTGCAGCTCAGCGAGACGAGGAGTTACCTTTTGCACAGCATGATCAAGATCTTGAAGTGTACCATACTCCCTCTCAAAGCGTATCCAGGAATTGCATATATCCTCTGAGCCTGTTCCAGAAAGTCTTTTACTGTAACACCTCTTATAAAGGGATCTGGCATTGTTGATGTGGCCAGCTTCTATTTCCATAGATATATAACCTTGCCAAACTTCGTACATAGAACCACTGCTTTTAAGCAAGCTTTCCCACACCCCGCGAGCTGCAACTGTGTCTTTCCCCAGAGAAGATTCTAAACGCGCCCAGTATCTATACATATGTAATAAACTGCCAGTGTTGTTCAGCTGATCAGACAAGTAATCAGATGCTCGCTGAAATGTGTCCCTTATCATCAGAGCATATTCCACATTAGGTCCTCCATCAATTGAAATTCTTCTTCTTAAGCCATCAACCCTCGTAAGAAATATATCCAAGTACTCGACAAGGCTTGAAAATGTACAGCTCAGAGACTTCTCAAAAACGGCAGATATATCTTCTTCTGAAGCGTGCAGACGCTCTAAAATAAGCAAGTATCGCACCCAGAGTTCTTTAACCCATGGACAATTTCTTGTAGCTCTACAATAGACATCTTTCACTGTTTTTGCTGCCTTCAATGTTGTGTCCAGGTACTCTGTATAATTTAACCAAAGATCAGCAGATATAGGAAATTCAGCTATAGCACGTTCATACAGTATCTGAACTCGAGCAGGATCTCCAAAAGTCTGTTCAAATTTCAAATATGCCATATATTCTTCAAGTCTTTCTAAATCTGTTGATTCTTGATTAGAAACCAAATCTTCAAAATGAACACGAGCATTTAGCATCTCCAATGCTTTCCGGTAAGCAGAGGAAGTATGTCCAGCAATCCCATCCAAGCTACTATTACTAAGATAAATACTAGTTCCCTGTTCAGCTTCCCAAGATTTGTAGGCGATAAGAGTTGCATCTAAGGCAGTATGAGGAACAGACAGTTGACGATGAAATATGTTCCGAATACGCTGGACCTGTTTTTCTGTCGACTCGATATCTGTCTTGTCCATGGTGTCCAGAAGTATTTGCTCAAATTTTCGATATGCTTCCCAAATCTTATAGCCTTCAGCAACATGTAAACCAGCAGCGGTAAGAGCACGCTCAAATAAGTTTCTTAACTTCGATATACCAGTAGAACCTTCCCGGACAAATGGATCATGATCTTGAACAAAATTTATGTAGTCACACCATAGGGTTGCACACAAATAATCCGAAACACCACGCTCATAAAGCTTCTCAACTGCAGAAAAAGCATCGGATCCCGAGCTGATGGAAATCTCATCTTTGATCCACTCCTGCCACATAGCCGGAGTCAACGGAAACAACTCACTCATAGCTTCTCTCGCAACTCGTAGCTTCTCAAGCTCTCCTTCCTTCCTCAAAGCACTTATATATTCAACATGAGCATCGTAATTGCCAGGATTAGCGTATAGTTCAGATTCTAGAGTTTGAATTTGAAGCTTAACGGCTTCATCGTCTGAGTATCCGTCTTCATCGTCTGAGTATCCGTTATCCGACATGGTGTTGTCTTGTTGTTGAGAGGTTTAAGGCGTTTATATAATAGTATAGATTTGCTCAATCCAACATGGAAAATAATTTAATATTAAATAAGTTGTAATTACATAATTGATTTTATATTTAGTTATATTTAAATCTGTCATGAAATTAGAATGCAATTAGAAAATTTGGCATCTACTCGGTTTTAAAATCATATCCAATTTAATATTGAATTTCTCGGGTCAACTACCAACTTTTGTACGAATTCAGGTCAAATTTGGTTAATAATGGATATAATTCGGTCAAAATCAATTTCTTATTCGGTTATGATTTTTAATCAAACAATCATCAAAGTATGTGTCAATCATATTTTGAACAATTTGACCCGATATTTAATCAAATATCATTTGCTAATGATGAAGTAATATACAAAGTATTATTATAATGCTTTATGATAAAATTTAATTAGGTGGATAATATGTCTCGTACAAAATTATTTTAATCAAATATTCATTTCTCGAACTGATTTTCGGAATATCGAATTAAAATGAGCTATCTGTCAATAAATCCATTCAACTTTTCTCGATTTTGTATAATAAACATTACAATTTTTTTGTCACAATTTTAATCATCTACCTTTCTAAAATTATTGATAATTTGTCAAAATAATCATAATGGTGACAAAAAATAACCAAAATAATTCATGAATTTTATCTATTTTATAAATTTTAAAAAGATAGATGATTAAAATGGTGACAAAAAATCATAATAATTATTATATCAAATTGAAAAAACTTCAATAAATTTTTTGACACATACTTAAATCAAAATTAAAGTAAGCGGGGCTTTTACATTCTTTTTTTTTTTTTTGAATAAAAGACAAATATTATTGTTGCGAAATGTCATACAAGAGAGCCTCCAACAACAAACTCGAAGGAGACGTAAATACATTTGGACAATTTAGAGAACAAGAAAGTTTAGCTACAAAATGAGCAACCTTGTTCGCTTGTCTTTTAGCGAAAGAAATAGAGAGGCCTGGTCTAAGATCCAATAAACTGCGGCAGGCCTTCAAAGCATTACCCACTTCCAACATGTTTTCTTCAGAACAGTGTAGAGCTCTAACGGTGAGGAGGGAATCAGATTCAATAATAACAGTGTCATACGATAAAGAGAGCAGCCATTGGAGAGCTTCGAGGACGGCTAGAGTCTCAGCTTCAAAAATGGATGATACCATGGTCTTACACACTGCTTTACCAAGCACTAGCGCACCAGCATGATCCCTTAAAACCAAGCCAATAGTAAACACCGGATCGCCCAGTTTTATTGCATCATCAACTTTAAGCTTTAGACTACCTACCTCTGGTCTCGTCCATTTAGTAATAGCAGGGGATTTGATGATCGAATTACTCGATGTTGAAAGCACACGACTGTCCCTTGCTTCATGCCACTCTGTGATAGTTTTCGCACTCCAACCCATTGCAACAGCTGCATTTACCACCTTATTCTTCCAGACCTTTTGGTTTCTGAAAAACCACACACCCTAGAGAACTTTAACAATTAGCATAACCTCGTCCATACAACCAGTGTCTAACTTGGTGAGCAACCAGGTAGTTACACTCTCAGCATTCGATAAATCATATCGTTTGCCAGCAAAAGACCAGCAGGCTGATGCAAAAGAGCACTCAAAGAATACGTGCAGAGTATCTTTAACAATTGAGTCACACATAGGGCAATTGAGAGGCAGCTGAACTCCCTTTTAACTCAGTCTACTCTTTACAGGGATGTTATTTCTGCAGAGATGCCAAAGAAATATTTTAATTTTGTGCGGCAACTCCAGTTTCCACAACCTACTCCATCCTTTCGATTGCACAACAGAACCAACGCCCACGTTGCGATCATGCCACATTTGATAACCCGTTCTAACTGAATACTTCCCATTTGTAGTTTTAGTCCAAGCCAGATGATCTTCACTTGGAAAATCAGGTATACGAGTTGACAAAATAACATTAGCATCCTCACTTGAGAACAACTGCATAACTTTCACAGTATCCCACCCTCTCTCGTTCTGTAGAAAAAGCTGAGACACCACCATAGAGTTGTCAACATACTCTCTAGCCTGATCAACTTTGAAGTCACTCTTTTCTTGCAGCCACGGATCTTGAGTGCATTTAATCGATTCCCCATCCCCCAACACCCACCTGTATCCTTGCAACACTTCATTTTTTGCCGTGACAATTCCTTTCCAGATAAAACTAGAACCTGGGTAAGCTTTTGCTTGCAAAACATGGGTATTTGGGAAGTATTTAGCTTTGAAAAATCTGGAGACCAGAGATTGAGGCTTATACACGAACTTCCAGACATGCTTAGCCATCAGAGCAATATTGTAGCCATACAGGCTTCGAAAAGAAAGGCCCCCATGGCACTTCGACATACTCAAACCATTCCAACTCACCCAGTTGATACCTCTCCTGTCTGAGGAGCCCGACTGCCACCAATATTTATTCATCATTATCTCCATCTCACTACACAAAGATTTTGAGAGGAGAAAAGCCGACATACAGTAAGAGGGGATCGTTGTGGCTACGTTCTTGATGAGAACTGTCTTCCCTGCTCGTGAGATCTTTTTCGCCTTCCACCCTTGCAATCGTTTCCACATTCTATCTTTAATGAAACCAAAAAAACGTTTTTTCGACCTTCCTACCAAAGACGGCAAGCCTAGATAGAAACTATTTTGAAGATCATTGGTGACTCCCAGGGTTGTTGAGATTGCAGTTCGTTTGTCTTGCTTGACATTTGAACTGAATGTAATTCCTGATTTCAAGTAGTTAATCGACTGCCCTGAACTCACTGCATACTCATCCAGAATGGCTTTAACAGCTGTGGCTTCAATATTATTTGCCCGAAAAAACAAGAAAAAGTCATCTACAAATAGTAGATGGGAGATGACTGAAGCAGAATTGCTAACTCGAATGCCACTAATTGTTTCATCTGAGACATCTTTAGATAAAGCCAAGGACAGTCCCTCCACACAGAATAGAAAGAGATATGGAGAGAGCGGATCTCCCTGTCTAATGCCTCTCGAAGGATTGATGGGTCCAATACTTGCGCCGTTGAAACAAAATTCATAAGAGACTGAACTAACACACATCATCATCCATTTAATCCACTGCTCACAGAAGCACATGGCTTGCATCCTTCTCTTCAAATAACTCCAGTCAACCCTGTCATACGCCTTAGAAAAGTCTAGCTTCAAATCCACATCACCCTTATTCCCTCTGTTTGACTGCTTCATGTGATGGATGAGCTCGAACACAATCAGAACGTTATCGTTGATGCTTCTCTCTGGCACGAAGGCTGCTTGGTTCTCAGAAATAATAGATGGCAAAATAACCTTCAACTGATTATCTAAGACCTTTGAAAGGATCTTATACAAAACATTAAAGAGAGCGATAGGACGGAGATCCTTCATTCGACAAGCATTTTCTTTTTTAGGGATGAGCACCACATTAGTATCATTAAGACTTACCGGAAACGAGTTATTAACCAGCCATTCCTTGCAACAGGTGAAGACTTCCTTGCCCAAAACAGGCCAAAAGTATTGAAAAAAAGCGGGATTCAACCCATCTGGCCCACTTGCTTTGTCAGGGTGCAATTGCTTTACAGCTTTATTGAATTCTGCAAATGATATATCTGCTACTAAGATGCGATTATGTGCCTCAGTAACACACCTACTGTCCTCACCAAACTGATATGTCGAGTCATGTTGAGCACCCCTGAAAATTTCAACAAAGTGATCTCCCACCATTCTGCACATACCTTCCATATCACTAACTTGGTTTCCATCATCAGTCTCCAAGAAAGGAATACGATTTGTTTTCTTTCGACTAGAAGCTGAAGCATGAAAGATTTCGTGTTAGCATCTCCTTCCGTCAACCAAAAGACCTTCGCCCTTTGTTTCCAGTAGACTTCTTCATGGAGGAGTAACTCATTCAATCTCTCATTTTCTTTGAAATACATTCTTACTCCTTCAGTATCAACACGATTAACTAACTTGTATAGTAGCTCCTTCTGTTTCCGTAATTTGTTTCGAAACTTATGGAAGAAATTTCTCCCCCACCGTGCCATAAAACTGGAGACAGAAAGAAGCTTTGGAATGATGAGATGGAGGAAGAGCCAGCCAAAACTCAGATGTTTCTTTGTGAAATTCAGGTTCTTAAAGCCAGGTGTTTTCAAACCGAAACCGGAATTGTTTATGGGTAAACGACACACTAAACATATCCAATAAGATAGGATCATGGTCTGAGACAGGAGAATGAACAACCAACAGTTTGCAAAGGGGGAACATGTGCAACCAATCTCGAGAAGAAAGAGCTCTATCTAGACGCTCTTTAACCCAGTCACTAGTGCCACGAGACTTTTCCCAGGTGAATTTCCCCCCTGAAAATCAATATCTACCAGATGAGAATCATCGAATGCTGCTTGAAAACCAGCCATAAGGGATGGAGCATGAGGCGATCCTCCCCACTTATTTGCAGCCACTAATAGGTCGTTAAAATCCCCGATAACAGACCAGGGAAGTTGAGTCATACCAGCTAGACAACGGATTAGGTCCCATGAATGATCCCATTCTTAACTTCTTTCTTAACTTCTACCAAACTTTGAATGATCCCATTGAGGCCGCCCATCTTTAATTGGACCTTCAACATCGATAGGTCATTTTCCAGCCCACGTGTCTTCAGCTCAACTCACCAACTCACATCTTTTTTACGGCGACGATTTTATACACTTCTCCAAATCTAACATCGTGTTTGTTGATTTTGATAAAATTAGCAAATATTTGTTGTCATCAAATCGTATTATGAAAAGTTTCTACAAAACGTAAAAAAATGGATCCCTATTTTCATAGAAAAATTCTACTATACACATGTCATAAAAAACTTTTAAAATATATAATTAACTATTTATTATGACAAACATTTACTCCTTCCGTCTCGAAATATTTTTTCTGTTTTGACTTTTTACACTATTCATTATAGAATAAGCGGTTAATTGCCCGCAAGAATTGTCTCGGTTGGTTAAAGAGAGGCCATCTCATCTCTTGGTCACGGGTTCGACTTCCATGGGAGGCGGATTTGTGATTATGCCATCCTGGGGTAGAGCCTGTCGCACTTGTGCGGTTTGCCTTGGATCACGTGGTTTGTAGGCTATTGCGTGAGCCCATGGGTTTACCCAGAGCGCACCCGAAGGGTAGCGACTGCGGGTTCTCATGTTAAAAAAAAGCGGTTAATTAATAATTTACGCATAATTTATAAGACAAAATATAGTCATGAGTGATCTTGTTGGATTCGTATTTATGAGTATTTTAATACAGTAAAATTTTTATATTTAATACTAATGCGAAATTAAAAATTTTAATAATTGAAAATGTGCATTGACAATGGTGTTAAGAGGAAACAAGAAATATATTTAGAGACGAAGGGAATACTAATTGGAAGACTCATGACGATCTCTTTGATAAAAACAAAGACTTCATATTCCCTTATCCTCCATTCGTCCTCTTTTTTCTCCTTTATTTCGACTATATGCCAAACAAGGCACTAATTAATCTCACCTCCCTCACGTTCTTCTTTTTCAATGTCGTTTAATTCACGATGTGGAGCCCCTGGGAAATAAACTGACCAAATTAACCTTGTACAGACATTGTAAGTCCGTACACACGTCATTATGAGAGACAACATGGAAAGGAGAAAATTAAAAATACTAACTAATTTATCTAAATTTCACTACATTAAATTCCAAAATCAAAATAATAACTGTACCTCATTATGAGACATATAGTGAGAGTAAAAAAAAAAAAAAAATTTTTTAAGGAAAGTGAAGGAGAAAAAGTAGATGAATCTCATCTTTACCTTATTGATTTTGCCAAATAACGCCACATTATGTAAAAATTTATTCGAAAATAGAAAAGGTAAATAATAAATTATTGGTGTTAAAATTTTAAATTAAAAAATTGAAATATAATTAGTTTGGGATGAAAAAATATTATTCCTACATTATTTTTCGATTTCAACCAAGATTTGGGACGAAAAGAATAATACATTATTTTTCAATTTCAATCAAGATTAAGTTACATGGGATTTTGTTAAAATATAATAATATTTTATTACGATTGTAGGAAAGGAAAGCTATATATATTCATACAATTGTGTTTTTGGTATTAAAAAATTATTTATACACCATCATATAAAATCTCTTACCCAGTTTCTGACACACACAAGAAGCAAACAGAGAAAATCTTGTTGGATAGTTTTTATCGGACAACGATGCCGGAAACTCGCCAGCTTAATAGGAATGTTCATGGTATTTTTTGTTTTACTTTATTATTATATTCTTATTTGCTTTTTTTATATTATATAATCTTTTGTATATGATATTCTTTCTATGACCACTGCTATGATTATTGTTTTACTATGATTCTTGTATTAGTTTATTAATCATGTGTTTTGTATGTATGATTATGGTCTTGTCTGATGTTTGGTAGTTAGTAGTTACACACACTGACACACACACAAACAGACAGAGATATTGTGTGTTCATGTTTGTTGTTAAAGTACATGTGTTTAAAGTATGTATATTGTGGGATTGTAGAAGCTGCAAGGAGATTGAAAATTCAGGCTAGTGAAAACAAGGATGGTCATGGTGGTTTTTCGTATCCTGATCGTCCGGGAGAGCCTGATTGCCGTTTTTACATGAGGACCGGAACTTGCGGTTATGGAGCCAATTGTAGATTCAATCATCCTGTTAATAAGTTAGCTGCTGAGGTAGGTAACTTATGAATTAAGAGTTAAGACAAATTGGTTGATCTTAAAGGCCTGCTTGGATATTTTAGTTATAAGTTAAAATTAAGTTGCTTGTTTTGTTGTCGATAACAACTTATGTGTGTAAGACTGTTTTGTAAGTTGAATTCTGCAAATCATGATAATGTGCGATCTTTAGTGACTTATTTTATATTTGCAAGTTATAAGTTACAATTTATCGATGGAACTATCCAAAAAGATAGTAACTTGCAAGTAATTCAATCACTTTTAAGTTGTGATTTAACTTCAAGTAAAAAGCAGTTTTCCAGATTGTTTGAATGTCTTTGGTGGTTCAGTGCCAATTTGGTATTGGATTTGTTTTATTGTAGACTTGTAGCATACTTACTTTCGGGTTCTGTTGTATTACATCCGAAATTGCTTTATATGTAGTGTTTTACTCTTGTATCTGATTGTAGTGTTAAGTTGCAGCTTGTAATAAATCTACATTTGCTTTAAAGATGCATTTTTAGCATAGATGTGGCTTTTATTAGTAAAAAAAATTAACCTAGATGAACTTGGTAAATTGTAATCACATTTGGAAATTCTTTATTGACCATTCCATATAGCAAGAATCTCAAGAGAGTAGCATAATTCTTTTCTGGATTAAGGCCTTGTTTTGCTCTGTAGTTGAGACATACAGATAGCATCATACATAATATAAGATATCAATAAATCTTTTTGTCTTAGTTGACTAGATTTTCATAATCTATCAGTATATATTTCTGTGCACGTTATACTTAATATTGCAAGTAGGTTACACGAAATTGCAGTTTTTCATATGTGAATTGTCTTTGAACAGAAAACAAAAAAAATATTGTAGCAACTAAAAGGAATTTCATGGCTATTCAGTTGTTACTGTTATAGCTGTTAATATTAGTTTGAAAAAAGCTTATTCTTTCTCGTTGTCTCTCAGGGCTATGCTTGTTAGAAGTCCTTGCATTGCAAAGAAAAAAAAGTTAACCATTAAAGCATTTAACGAATGCCCTTATCTGTTTGTGTAAAATTTTCTATAGATCGAAAATTAAGAACTATCTTATAAATTCAACACTTAGATACCTAAGCCAGTCACTCGAGTTATTAAGATAGAACTATCCGAAAAGATGGTAACTTGCAAGTTATTAAAGTACTTCTCTAATAAGGTGTGATACAACTTTAAGTAACAAGAAGTTTTGCAGATTGTTTGAATGTTAATGGCGGTCCCGTGTCAATTTGGTATTGGATTTGTTTTATTGTATTATATTTACTGACAGGTTCAATTGTTTTACAGATCGCTCAATTTGGTAAGCTGCCACAGAGAGTTGGAGAGCCGGAATGTGAGGTAATCTAGTATTTTGAGATTGATCTCCTTCATATTTAGTGTTTTACTGTTGTATCTGATTGTAGTGTTAAATTGCAGCTTGGAATAATCTACATTTGATTTAAAGATGCTTTTTTAGTATAATGTGGCTCTTTGAGATTCACCTGCAATAATTATTAGAAAAAAAAACCTTACATGAACTTGGTAGATTGAAATCACATTTGGAAATTCTTTATTGCCCATTTCTTAGGTTCCATAGCAAGAATCTCAAGAGAGAAGCATGGATTCTTTTCTGGATTAAGGCCTTGTTTTGCTCTGTAGTTCCGAAATACAGATAGCATCATACATAATATTAGATATCAATAAATCTTTATATCCGAGTTGACTAGATTTTCATAATCTATCAGTATATATTTCTGTGCACGTCATACTTAATTTTGCGAGTCAATTACAAGGAATTGTGTTTTTTATATCTGAATTGTCTTTGAATTTCATAACCATTTAGTTGTTACTGTTATTCTTTTTCTCTCTCTTAGGGTTTTGCTTGTTGGAATTCATTGCATTGCAAAAAAATAAAATTGGCCATTAAATGAATGCCTTCATCTGTTTTTTATAACTTTGTATAGATTGAAATTTAGAACTGTCTTATGGAATCAACATTTAGATACAATTAAGCTGGTCACTTGCGGCAAATTGTTAATTTTTCTTATCATTTATTGTTAATGGCGAGGCAGAAAACTTCTAACAACATGCCTGTTTATGTTATTAATATTAGCAATGTTTACGTTGGCAGAGTATTCTTGTTGAATAGATTTTGTAACTGGTAACTGTGCATTGCAGTATTTTATGAAGACAGGTGCATGCAAATATGGATCATCGTGCAAATATCATCATCCACCTGACAGACATGGTGCTGGACCAGTTGTATTGAACAGTTTTGGACTTCCCATGCGTCAGGTGTGCATTTTTACCTGAAAGATACTGTCACTTTGAATAGGCAGAGTAGAAAGGTCATTTGAGTCAAGTAACTGTCAATTTATTTCATATAAATCATTACCAGCTTTTTGTTTTAAATATTTTGAAAATATTGTATCTTGTTAATGAAATTCGTAGAGTGGTGACAGCCTTATAACCAACAAAGATATTAAAGGTCCCTAATATAGATATTGGGCGTTTTAATTCCTGAACACTAGAAAAGAGATTCAAACTATGATGTACATATAAATTCATGATTCCTCTGTTAAATTTCATGCAATGGTTTGTCAGTTGTGTATGTCATGTTTCCCATCCCATCCAATGGCAATCATCTATAATTCTATAATTTTAATTAACCTACGCAAGTTATATATGTGCATCTCGTTTTGTCACTGGTACAGTTTAATGTTCATTTTCTAATATTATTCATTTATCAATTAAAAACAGGAAGAGAAGTCTTGTCCCTTTTACATGCGCACTGGAGCATGTAAATTTGGGATTGCATGCAAGTTTAATCATCCAGAACTTTCATCTGCTGGAAATCCTTTAACTGTTTTAGGCACTGCTGTGGGTGGATCAGCTGGTCTGATTGTTATACCTTCATCAGGGCTATCATATGCAGGTGGAATCCCTTCCTGGCCGATACTCAATGAACCATATTTAAATGGTCTATCTCAAGGCTTAGGCTGGACTACATACATGGTAAGTTAAAATTCCTCAGGTTCTTCATCATGGGCATTTCTGTTTCGTGATCTTCTTTATGCTCATTTGTGAAATATTCGTGCTTTTAAGGTTTTTAAAGTTGTCATTACAGTAAGCTTTTATAATTATAGTCTTAAAATATTTTCACAAGGCATCGTGGTTTTGCTGATCTCTGAACTGTATAAGAACCTTAATGCTCCTAGGAGTAATTTTACATAAATACACATACTAAATGCACTGCACATTTAGACAAAATATATATTTTCTGATGCAGGAAATCAATAAATAAAATCTGAATTTAGTATAGAGGCTAAAGCTTATCCAGTACTTCTTACACCAGGTAAAAACAGTAATTAAAAGTGGACGGAAATATGTTTTATTAGCTTATTAACAATTTCTAGTTGGTATGTGAAATTAACAACACGTTGAACCTTAAAGTTCAAGTATGTACGTAATGGATCCAGAAGTTGACAAGATGGGCATATTGAAGTATTGAACTCTGGAAGTTTTTGATGGAGTTTGCTTGTCCTTTGTTACTCTCTTGTGGATATTTTTTAAATGATAGCTTTGCAAGAAACCATTTAGCCAAGTCTCTCCAGTTTTCTCTGGCGTAGGTTGCTATATAGTTTGTATCTTCTCTCACCAAATATTCCTGATATAACATCTAATTTCCTTCATCTTTCGATTCCTGCCAGCATAGGGTTTAAGTTGCGTAGTTATATTATTTTACGGTGAAGTGCTCATATTCTATTAAAGCTGAAACTATTACCTGCAATGAATTAAAGCAATGAAGTGCTTTTACTTTTGCAATTCACTTGGTCAATGCATGTATATTGGTTTAGATTGCTAAAGTACCTGCCTTTTTCTAATAGTTGACTTACTTTTATTGCTCTAAATAGGTTTTCTTGTCTAGAATCACGTTTTCCTTTGCAGTTTGTGCATTCATGGTTGTATTGTATATAGATGTGTTTCTAAGATCGCCAAAGATATTTTTGTTCATGTGATTATGTTGATGGAATACAAGTATACAACACATATAGAAGTTTCAAACAGGACGTGAGGAATACATTTCCATTTGAGCTTATATTACTGCTTATGTTGCTCTAATTTACGTTTCTTTAATGTCTAACAGGGCAGCTTGAATGGGCATATAACTCCTGCATTGACAACAGTTAATAGTTTACCTGAGAGACCTGATCAACCAGATTGCCGGCATTTTTTGAATACGGGAAGCTGCAAGTATGGATCATATTGCAAGTACAATCACCCAAGAGAAAAGATTTCACAGGTGGCGGCTAGTTCCTTGGGCCCCTTTGGTCTTCCTCTGAGACCTGTAAGTTGTTATTTAAGCAAATGACCTTGACTTCTTAGCTTTATGAGCTTGTTTATCTATAAACCAATTTCAAAAATTTTCTTTACTTGAATCCCTGAATAGAACTGATTCCATCTATACAATTGTAGGGCCAAGCGATATGTTCATATTACACAACATATGGGATATGCAAGTATGGTCCCACTTGCATATACGATCATCCTTTGTTAGGATATTCGTATAGTTATGGTACAAACTTTCCTACTGTATCCATATCCGATCCTTCAAGCTTCCCTTATCAGGAAAATTCTCCTTTGTTCCATTCATATGAGACATCTCCTTCGAAGTCGACGCAGTTTCCTGACTTGGTAGAAAAAGTTGATTCTGAAAGCAAAAAGGATTCAAGTGTTAAGGCTGTTGAAGAATCATCTCAACCTGCTGGATCTCTCTCGCCTTCTCTTTCACCACGTGCGGGTCTTTGACATAGTCGTTATGGTTTAATCATCATTTTTGCGAGTTTACACTCCTTACTTTGCTTCTGAGGATGTTGTATTTTTTTTTTTGGGGGGGGGGGTGGTGGTTGCGATTAAATCTGCTACTAACTCTATGACTTGTGCTTCCTCAACCATTTTTTCCTGCTACTATTTTGGGGGTAAATTAATTTTTATTAACATTTCTGCCATGACATACAGCCTGAGGCCGTGAATAGCTTTTTTCCCCTTCAAATAAATTGCAGGCGGGGAAATTGTTTGAGGACCCATTTTGGTTATCTTATGAAACTTGTATTGCTCGACTTGTAAGTTGTAACTATAATGTTGCGATGCGAAGTTGCAAAATCTACTGCTAGCTGGCTAAATTCTGGTGTGTTGGTCTGTTTACAAAATAATAGAAATCAGCATTCATCATTCGTGGAATTGAGATTTATTTTGAATTTAATTCTTTTCAAAGAAAGAAGCATTTGTGAAAAATAGTATAAAGTTGACGATGTGATGAATGAAGATGGCCAATGGAGGGATACATTATGGAACCTATTTCATCTGAATTTTCTTAATCAAAAGATCTCATGTATCTCTCTGTTGACCGATGATGATATTTCTATCAAAATAATTTAATTTTATACCTGTATTTCGTGAGGAACCAGGGGAGAGTAGGCTAGGCTGAAGCCCCGACGGCCTCGTAAAATAAATTTAATTAAAAATATTTAGCATGAACTATCTTGGAAAATTTTGTATACTTTTCATAACTTTTTGTGGTTGTTCCGAATCGTTTAAGATCCTGGTTTCACCTTAATCTAAAAGATTTTGTGATGTAGATATACTCTTCACGACCACACCCACATATTATAGAAATCCTTGCCGTAAACATGCATGGTTTTTAATTTATTGATTCACGTCCTGTCTCGTTCTGTGACTCGTGTAATGTCTCGTTCTGTTTTTCATCCTGCATCTGATTACCCAAAAAGCTACGTTACGGCCTTACGGTTAGTTGTTCTGGTTCAGCCAAATTGAAGGTATGTTTGAGATCCAGGATTTAAGGATCATCATAAAGAACCTTTTTGTCATGGTGTTGTTGGACAGATACAAGGCCAAAACATTTTTGATGAGAGGAAGGAAAATCTTGGATATCTACGCCGCTTGCATCCGGAATATAGAACCTTTGTCTTCCTCATTACTTTGCGAAGGAGACAAGAGCTAGCGGCTGGAAAACATGCTTCTGAATTAATTATAGTAATGATAGTATACTAAGATGTCTTATATCTACGTTTTTAAAATGTGGAAGTGTTGATTCGATTAAAACTAACTAGCAGTACACGTTGAAGTCCCTTCACGTAGATTTGCATTCATTTTACGTAGGAAGCTTTGGGAGTATTTTATGTTCATATACTTCTTTCTGTTTGTATTATGTGTGTGATTAGTATAAATAATGCAAGGTTGATGGGTTGAAGAAGCAGGAGTACATCACTGAATATGGCCAGTGTTTTAGTCTTTAAAATTCTATTGGTTCTGTTCTGTTTGTGTGGGTCAGCTGTTGGAGGTAGAGTAAAGTTGTTCGAAGCCAAGAAAAGTTCATCTGCAGCATCTGATGATGGCGTTTGTAACTCCGTGGTTAATCCTCAAGGATACGTCTGTGAAGAACACACTGTAATACTTCTCGCCTTTTTACGAAATTTAAGGTTTTATTACAGTTATAACGCTTTAATCCTTCATAATGTACTTGGATTTCAGGTGACCACCCAAGATGGTTATATCCTCAGTATGCAGCATATTCCAAGTGTACGGTCGGGTGGAAGTAGAGGAAGCAGGCCACCTGTCCTACTGCAACATGGACTCCTGATGGTAAGAAGGGCTGCGTTTTTTTCCATGCCATACGATTTGATGAACTGAATGTTGTTTGATAGAGAATATGTAATGGATGTTGTGGCAGGATGCAATAACATGGTTGCTGAGTCCTCCAGATCAGTCGTTAGCATTGCTCTTGGCTGATAATGGTTTTGATGTGTGGCTTACCAGCACCCGAGGAACTAAATATAGCCAGGGACATACTTCTCTCAGTACCAATGACGCTGTTAGCTCTCTTCCTGCAGTCCACCACATAACTAGTTTTGTTATTTGCTGCTTGAATTGTTTCCAAACGGCTGATATTCTTGTTTACTGTTTGCAGGCTTATTGGAATTGGTCATGGGATGAATTGGTAGCTTATGATCTTCCTGCTACATTTCAGTATGTCAATGATCAAACAGGGCAGAAACTGCATTACGTTGGGCATTCACTGGTAAATTGATGCTGTGTTTTTTAGCTTCTGCCAATCATATTGCATCTCAGTTCATAATGGTTATGCAATTTTATGATTCTTCTCAGGGAACATTAACTGCCTTGAGTGCATTCTCGAAAGGACAGCTTGTTGGCATGCTTCAGTCAGCTGCACTTCTTAGCCCGATCGCTTATGTCGGTCAAGTAACCTCCCCACTGGCAACAAATGCTGCTGATGACTTTCTTGCCGAGGTATGAACTATGTTTCTTTTCCACTTGAGTTTCATTTCAATGAACTATAATCAGTCATAACTCATAATCAATCGAGGTTGATATTTCTACAGGCTTTGAAGTGGTTGGGCATTAATGAATTTAATCCGAGGGGGTAAGAGCTATACACCTTTCTTTACTTTCTCGTTTTATCACTTTTTTAAGGATTGTGAAGAAAATGTTACTGTCCTTTCTTGAAAGATGTATCTACCGGTGAATCAAACCCTAAATCGATATGTGACATATTTTTCTGTAATGGTACAGGGATGCTGTACTCAAGCTTCTTAAGGATATCTGTGCAAAACCAGGTGTTGACTGCACAGACTTGCTCACATCTTTCACAGGTAGTGTGTTTATGTTAATATTTCACCATATTATCATTGGCTTAACTTCTACTGCTGAACGAGTACTATGACTACAGGTCAGAATTGCTGCCTGAATTCTTCTGTAGTCGATTTCTTCCTGACACACGAGCCTCAGCCAACATCAACAAAGAACATGGTTCATGTGGCACAGAGTAAGTGATTCCATCAATTAAAAAACCTTGTTATTGAAATTTTATTGACAAATTCTAATCCGAGGACTAATGGACAGTGATTAGAGACGGAACTATACACATGTATGATTACGGCAATGCTGATGACAACAATCAACACTACGGGCAGGCCACTCCACCAACGTACGACATGTCAAGCATTCCAAATGACCTTCCTTTGTTCTTTGCCAACGGAGGGGCAGATGCACTTTCTGATGTCAACGATGTGCAGCTCTTGCACGACGACCTTAAAGATCACGACACAGATAAAATGACTTTTCTGTACCAAGACAATTACGCTCATGCAGATTATGTCATGGCTGTGAATGCCAAACACGTTGTATATGATCCTCTCATGGCTTTCTTCAGGCTTCACCAGTGATTTATACATAAACTGAAACGCGCTGTATAATTTTCTTTCATGCACAAATTATTGTCCTTCCTTTGCTCTTAGTGTTCTACATTTCGATTTGGGAAATTCTCAATGGTACGTTTTTGGCTTCTCTTCATGGTACCCTTAACTAATTGACTTCCTAATAAAAATACCATTCTATTAGAGAAGCGCTATAGAAACGTTAAGTATGATATAAATGAGCGCCAAGACATATTCAAACTGATAAAACATGTAAAAAGACAACATTGCAGATGTAACAAAAAGGAATTTACAATAAAAAAAACTTCCAACAAAATATCTTCAATGTCATCCAAAAATACCATCCATAATACCACTGCATATATCCAAAATACTATCCAAACCATTCAAAATAACCGAAATAGCATCTAAAGTAACTAAAACTAGAGCTCTCATAACAAATATGATTACAAATCTGAACAAAACAGTATTCAATACCTCTTTTCTATTAAATTACTAAAACAACAATTCAGAAATGAACTAGTTAGAAAACAAGATCATCGGACACACGCAAACACAAATGTAACCTTAATGCTTTACGCAGTATCTTTATAATTTTAATGCGAGATGATATGAAGAAAGTCTTTTCTTCTTTGACTTGGCATCAGGTCCATTTTTGCGACATCAACGGCTGGTTTTAACCAAAAGACATAACATAAAGCAATATTAAATATTAAATTTGAATGAGGAAGAGGAAGAGCCATACCATTATTACCATTTGCATTACTTTAGTACTGATGCAAGTCCGCCAAAATCTTTCATTTCGTCCTCTCTTCAAGTATTTTGGAGCCTTCAACATATTATATCTCAGTCTCCTCCTTTAACAATTTATACAAATATGAGAAGCAGCTCTTTTCTATTTTTTTTTTCTTTTTTAATTTTCTAGCCAAGTCACATATCCTGGAGCTATAAGGAAGCATTTATTTTTTGGCTGAAAATATCCTAAACAACAAAAAAGGGGAACAGTAAAAGGAAAAAACTAGATACGAACTTCCCCTTCATCTCTTATAACATCCTTCACTTCTATGCCATCAATAAGATTATTGCATTCTTTAACAGGATAGTTGTATATATTCCCATAGACACATTTCTCCAGAAGTTCGAGCAATATCATTTCGATACTCTACAAAACAAATATTAGATGCCTTCAACAAGGTACTTGTAATGTTGACTGATGATTTCATAGTGGCACAGAGAAAACACAAATGTAACCTTGTCCAAACACTGCCACCTTTTTTTCTCTCCTAAACTATTTCTTAATCTCTTCTTAAGGAAAGGTCATTATCTTCTTCCTGTGTGGAAAAGAATGGACAGACAAAAAATACGTCTTAGATATTATGGGGTAATTATTTATGTAGCAAGGAAGCAAGGCAGTAAAAACAGGGGAAGAGGTGAAAGATAAACTAGAAACAGAGCCAAACAAAACACATGAACCTAACGAGCACACAAAAGTTACATTATAACAAACTTAGTCGAGGTTCCTACATTCATTTAGAGTTCCTACAGTTGTAATCCCAATCAATCCACCATTTCTAGTGGACTCAACCTCCAACAGTTATATTAAAATAACTGTTGGAAAAGGCAACAATCAACCAAAGTTCTAACTCCATGCTTCAAAACCATTTAGCTTGAGCCCTCAATTTCTTAATATATCCTCTTCATCTTTGTCCATAAAAATTCAAAAGAATCAACAAAATTTGCATTAGAGGCAGAAGATGGTTTTGTTTCTGTTTTATTTGATTCCTACATAAAGGTGAATTCAACTCCAAGCATATACTCACTAACTTTACACTGACACATGCTCTATTGTCAAACTCAAAGCTCACAAAAAACAGATACATATCTGCTCACACATACTAACACAGTGCAAATATAAGCGTTCCATCATCGCAATTTTCACAGCACTAATTAAATTCTGCAACCGCCAATAAAGGAGATTCCAATTAAACCAATAAAAACCAGAACAAACAAAATATGACTGGGAATCATGCCACAAAAAATGCAAATTAAAACCAAACAAGGTTAATCAAATCTTAAATAGGTACTTTGGTGATCTCTAATAACAGCATATCGACTATTAGGAACCTCGGTAACAGATTTCGACACAAAAATCCAGTTTCAGTTGTATAAAATCTGAACAATAATCAAATAGTCATATAACAAAGCAACTCTGTACACAAATTCATCAAATTACTTAATTAAAAAATACAGAGAGAAATTAGGGTTACATACTTGCCTGTGAAACTGCAGGTTAACCTCATTATGTCTCTAATTACTCATTTCCATTTACACTTGTAATATATATGTGTGTAAGTGTAACCTCTCCAAGTGTTATCCACACACACGCGCACAGAGAGGGAGGGAGAGGGAGAGAGAGAGAGAGAGAGAGAGAGAGAGAGAGAGAGAGGAGTTGGGGGTGTTTATTTCATTATTTGGATTATTTTATATTTGGATATAAAAAAAATGAAAAAGAGGTAATATTATGACTTTTTTGAAAAGGTCAAAAGAACCGGGAATACACAGTAGTATACATATACAGAGGCATAAGACATTTTAACAACCACCACCATTGCTGCATCTATACATACAGAATTACACACAATCACTCATCAACTAACAGAATTACACACTCACTCTAACAATCACAACCGACCTGCATTTCTATACATATAGCTCCTCATCACACACACACACACACGTTGATCGATGTCTCTCACTAACAAAAAACAAGTGCACCGTCTTCTCCATCCATTACTCTTCAACTCCATCACCTTTCGTCCACTCAGCAGTACTACTCGTTCCGATGATTCGATCGACATCGACAACTCCGATGCTACAAAGGCGATCGCCTCCAACTCTTCTCATCGTCATGATCATCATGTCTTACGCAGCTCCATTCCGCACTCTACATCAATTTTAACACCGTTAATCTCCGATCATCATTCGATCGTTACTTCTCATCGTCATGATCATGTCTTACGCAGCTCCATTCCGCGCTCTACATCAATTTTAACACCGTCAATCTCCGATCATCATTCGATCGTTACTTCTCGCATCACGACGATCTCTTCTTCTAACTCTCACACTACTCGCGGCTTGATTCCTACTTCGATATTCACACCGTATGCTCCTGCAATCTCAACTTCACGCACAACGTACTGCAACTTCCTCGTCTCGCAGAAATGTAACCTCTTGATACGCTACTTTGGATTTCCGAAGATGAAAACCATACCTCGTAGACCTCTCGATGCTATAGATCCGTACGACTTAGAAAGATTTAATGTAACTGCACATGAGTTTTTAGGCACCGACCTAACTCCTCAAGGTATACAAGTGCTGACTCAACGATTTGATTGTGAAATTGAATTAATTTTAGAGAATTAAGCTTTGATATATATAAATGTCGATCAATTTACATTTTGCATCAATGTACAAATATGATCGTAAACTTTCGTTTTGCAGGTGCAGTGACTGAACTTAAATTTGCTTTCACTCATAATCCTGATATTAACTCGAAAGCACCTATGATTAAAGTTCATAATTTGCGAGCATCGACGTTTGAGCTTAATGGAGACATCAGAAGTCTTATCCGTACTCCGCCAGATGAATCAGATATTGATGAATATCGGGAGCATGAGTTGCTAATGAATGCGGCTATTGAGGTAAGCTTAATTATTACACTCTGTTCTTTGTCCACTCTGGTTTTTGCACTATGAATATATTAATACTAGCTTCCTATTGAATTAACTGCCGTTTTAAAATTTGACACAAAATTAAATTGTGCTGCTGCTTACTATTACGTAGTGTACTGTTATATACCTAGTTTTCAATTAGTGTTTTTGAATATTCAGGAAATCAAAAAATGAAATGAAATAGCCACGGAAGTTTATTCGAATTCTGGAAGTTAAATTTAAAAATAAATAAATTATGTTGACATACCAACTCAAATGTCAGCTCCTATAAGTAAAAAAGTTAGTAGTTAAAGAAGCAATAAGATTGAATTCCATGTTACTGAATAGTAGTAGTATCTTTTTACTCTGTATATGGCCAAGGCAAGTAAGAATGTACTGCATGTATTTGGTAACTTTTATAGTAATGAAGAGTTGATGATGGATTTCATTTTAGAATATATTTAGTAGGTGATACAATTTATTTGGTTTGTGATCAAATTACAGTTGATTAAGGTGGACTTGAAGACACGTGGCATTGAGCAAGCTGAGATGGAGGAGTTGTGGTATGATGAGAGAGGGAATACAGAGAATATGTGGGGACACGGATATCTGAAACACTCAAGATTCTCGTTTTGCGATGATGATTTTATATTTGATTATGCCTCCAAGACTTTCGACATGGCTAAACCAATTCTTAAAGGCAGTGAAGGACGTCCTGGTTTAGGAGAATTTTTATTGCAGGAGGGCTTTGTAGTTGGCCAGTACCATGATGTGGCAAAATTATTGGTGTCATTGAAGAAATTCTTGGGAGTTGATGTTTACCCCACTTTTGTTGGCCTTGGTGGACACCACACAGCTTTGTTTGAAATTGGGTTACTTGCCACCAGAGATTGTGCTAGGAGACTCCATCATCCCATGTCGAGCAACGTCCCCAAGGGCAAGTTTCTGATGAGGCATCTCTAAGAATTGCACTTGCTTACTAATACCAGCATACAGCTTTCTGTTATGTTTGTTCAACTAATGATGAGAAACTGTGGTGTAAATGACTACCATTTCCTTTCTAGCTACTTTGTGTTGGTAATTCCTCTCGTAAATTGTTATATCAATATATAGCTTTCAAATATGTTTTGTGGATCATTTGGTAAAAAATTGTAATATAGTATGTGACTACTTTTTTTTTTTTTTTTTTATGTGTTTTGTTAATCCTCTTGTATGAAATGATTACATGTTTCTCTATTCTAGCTAAAACATAGTATTTGTCATCCTTCCTTTCAACATCATATGTGACAAAGACAGAAACACAACATAGACAGAAAGAACATAATTTACAGTGACAAGATCGCTAGAATTGCCTCATTTATTGTTCAATCGATAGTTAATTGTTTCCACATATCTCATTCTTTATTTAGTGCTACCATGTCTGAAGTAAAAATAATACTCATCACAAAGAAGTTGGAGATACGGATTTAACATGAGCTTGCATACTTTTTGAGAGTCGATGGGGGAAACATGAAACAATTTAACAAATATTTGAGCACACTAAACATAACCAAAACATATGAGAATTGCTTCCGGCTAAAAAAAAAGGAGGAAAAAGTAATTTAATTTAGAGTAATGCTTTACAGAATTTGGATACCGGTGTCAATATATCTATGTTACTTTACTCCCGTACATTCTAATTTTTTTAAATGATGATCGTAGAAATCATTATTAAGTTATCCAATTATATAGATGTTTCGGTTAACATCTAGAATTTATATATAAATAATATCTAGAATTTGTATATAAATAATATCAATATGTTTTTATTTTTGCACGTGAATAAATTACACGGCTGCGATCAAAACAATTAAATTGAATAGACCCAACTATTTTATCGACCAATTAATTCGATACGTTATTTCATTACTAAGAAGGGTGTATTCAATTGAGATTTTAAATTAATTTTTTTTTTTTATTTTTAAAATCTGAGGGTATTCAACCTGGATTTTGAAAAGTCCTTTAAAATTTGGTGGTATTCAATAAGGATTATAAAAAGTTTTTAAAACCTGAGTGTATTCAATTTGAATTTTAAAAATACATTAAAATCTGATGGTATTTCAATCTAGATGTTAAAAAATACATTAAAATCTGATGGTATTTCAATCTAGATGTTAAAAAATACATTAAAATTTGATGGTATTCAAAAGTCCATGATATTTTTTGGATTTCAAAATATTGTGAATTTTGATGGAATTGTTTGTGTATTTTATATCTCCTGAAATCTGATCAAAATCTAAGAGATTTTAAACGATTTACCAGAAACTTTATTTTATTCAACAAAATTTTACGAAAATTTACATAAACTCAATCAGACGACGGATTAATTAAATTAACAATAATTTTTCAAAATTCATAGATTATTATCAATTCATTTAAATAATACACCTCCGTAAATATTATTACGAATATGCTTATTTGGACACATTGTTGTTCAAGATTAGGTATGTATCATTGAGAATATATTAATATTTGTTTTTTGCATCACTACGAAAAATGCTTATATTTTCGAAAAGTATAATTTTCGACAGAGATAATATTCTCGTATTTTATTGGTGCTGCGACAAATGTAAAGGATGATGTTAAAAAATATAATGAGAACGAAGAATACATGGATGAAAAGTTAGTTTAGATAAATAACTATTTTGAATTATATATAATTATATCTTATATATAATAAGAGTAAAAGGGATAATAAACGTAGGTCATGTTCGAGAACATAATAAAAAAAATTACATACAAATATGTCCTATTATTATATTATATCCTATATATAATTGGTGTAAGAGGTTTTAGGTGGTCGTCTGGTCGTCAGGATTAATATAGTAATATAAAGTTACATTCACTAGATAAAAATAAACAACGTAAGGTGTTCTATGCATATGACAGTAGTATGCTTTTTTACTTCATAACTGTTACTATTTTGTAATATTTATAGTTGAAATTTCAAAAAAAAAAAAGAATTCTGGATTAAAATAATTTTATAGATAACCATTTTTATGATGTCAAAAAAAATTCTAAATAATAAATATAGTTCCTCTGATAATTAATTTTATAAGTATCTCAAATATTTTGTTGTTGTCGGGAGCCAATTTAATAATGCCAAAAAATATCTAAAAAATAAATATAGTTTCTCGGGTACTATCTCTATATAAACTATTTACTTGACTCACTATAATGCTTGACTGATTTAAAAAAATTATTAAAATCACTATAATGCCTTCATTTAAAAAACAAATAGTAAAAACGATTAATAAAGATAAGTCTCAAATTACATTCTATAATATGCAAAATAAACTACTTAAACAAAGCATACCATAAGATTTACAACAGAAAATAATTCTTTTAAAAAAAATTAACATTTATTTACAAACCAAACAAAAAATATTAAAAAATAATAAATAGCAAATCAAGATATTGAAAATGAAAAAAATCATTAAAGATTCTATTTTTAGGTTTGACAATAAATATGTTTTTAAAATTTAAATTAAAAAAATGTGAGCACAAATCAACAAATAAACAAATTCTTACTTTGCAAAGAAAAAATTTAAATTAAAAAAAAGGGAACACAAATCAATAAATGAACATATTTTAAATTAGAAAGCTCTCTAAACACCCACAAAATAACTTTATATTAATATCTAAATATGATACAACATAAAACCCCCTAAGATTACTCTAAATAAAAATACATAATAAACACCACACATGGCAAAAATATAAAATTAACAAGAAAAAATAATCAATATTCAATTAAATAAAACAGTTTAATACCACACATATTTCCAAAAAAATTAAAAAATGCTTATAAAAACTATAAAAACGTTATAACGAAATATCTAAAATTTTTAAGATAAACATTAAATAACATAATCAAAAAGATAAAAAAATAATAAATTGTTACACGAATATAGTACCTATATGTTTCAAGTATATCATATGTAATCTAATAAAATCAAAAAATCAAAAATAATTATGAAATACTAAAAAATATGTTAGCCTAAAGTTTGAAATATAAATTATAAAAAAACGATTTACAAGAAAAAAAACAAGTGTATACTTACAAACCATATAACATATGTATTATTATCATTAAAATTAAAATAAATTATTCAAAATACAATAAAACAAATTTTTCAAGAAAAAAAATTAAAATCAAAATTATAATACAAAATATTAATAAAGTTACCCGTGCATGGCACGGGTATAAAGCTAGTTATACATAATAAAAATAAGTGGGCTAATAAAAAAAATGCTACAATAGATCTTTGTTGGTCGAAAGTTCTCATCTAATATATACTAGCGTAACAGCTCGTGCAAGACACGGGCCTCTATATAAATATCTCTAATCTTGTTCTAAAGAATAAGGTAGCGGGTGGTTTAATAATTTCTGATCTGGAAACTCGTAATTATGAAATTGTAATATGAGTAGTGATATGTGTTAATAGTGAATGCCAATATGGACTGTATATAGACGCCAATAATAATATTGTTAGGTATGATGTACAAGTCTGATTTATGAACGGGGACCGTGTAATTATAAATTTGAGAGATTAAGATGATAATTTTTATCTTTCCATAGTGATAGACACTGCTTTCATATCAACACAATCGTCCACAATTAGCCGCAAGTGATAACATACTCATTAAAATATGTTAAGTGAAAATGACGTGATTTAACTATAAGATTTTGCTTCCCTTAAAATATGTCATGTCATCTCTATTGCAAGTCTATAATGCAATGGTCTCACAAACCTATAAAACCAAAATCCCTATAGAAAATAGAATGAGGTTGCAAAGAAATTTTTTTTAAAAATGACAAATAAATAAATAATAAAATTATAGTTCATATCATTTTACATAAGATCAACTTGGAAGAAGTATATTATGTTAGTTATGTTTATCTTATGTCCAAAAGTAGATTAGATATTACGTAATTGTTTCATTTATTATGAGTAACTAATTCCCTAATCCGGGAATTAGGTAGTATTCAATGGTTACTATGCTTGTGTAGTTATATTGTGATTTCTCTGCCTTGTTAATCTGTTGTTGAGTGCTTAACACGACTGAGGAAGTCGCGAACCCTTAATTGTATCTTTAGAAAGAGTTTGTTTCGTCCCCAAACCACACCTTGACCTTATTATCGATATCATACACTGTTGAGTATTGAATACAGTAAAAGAATACAGGGGGGTGAATGGATTCTTGAACTTTTCTTTGTTCTTGAATCTTTACAACAAGATATGTGTTGAGTGTGTGAGATATGTAAGTGCAGATAACAAAGACAAACACAACACAATATCACTTTAATCTAATATTTTATTAGATAAAGATTTTGTTACAATCTGTGAATACAAATGATAGTATTCTCAGCTTCGTTTTTCTTAGAGAGATATTTCTTGTGATGTATCTTTTAAAAACTTATCTGCTAAGGAAGTGAGGCTGTATCCTTATAGACATAGATACACCTCTTTACTACAAATAAGGTAGGTTAAACAAACTACTTTCCAGTATGTCTATCTTATTTGAGTAAGAGTCCAAACGGCTACAGATTTGACTTTGCAAAGCCTGTTCAGATCTACTTCTTTAGCTCCTTGTCCCTTTGTCTTATCTCTCCAAGCTTCTTTGTAGGCTTTCCAATGTGCTTTATAGTACATAGTCAAATAAAGCGTCTTGGCTTGTTGCAGGTTTCTGACTTGTACAATTCTTCAGTATTTTGTCTCCAAGAATGTATTCGAGAAGTGGCTAAGTGATTGATTCGAGAACTCGAATTGACTTAATCGATAACTCTGAGTTCTCGAATAGTGTTATATTGACATATCGAATCACTTCTCGAATAGCTCTTTTCTCTGGGACTCCTTGAGATATCGAATAGAGCATTTTGACATATCGAATCCCTGAGATGTCGAATAGCTTCTTTAGTCCTTGAGATATCGAATAGAGCATTGACTTGTTGACTCTTAGAGAACTCGAATGATGCTTTGACTTGTTGACTCCAAGAGTTCTCGAATAGAGTAATAGACATATCGAATCTCTGAGATATCGAATGAGATATCGAACAGTGTATTCAGAGATATCGAATAGTGTCTTCTAAGATATCGAATCTCTGACTTCTCGAATGCTAGACTTCTCGAATAGACAAATGTACTTCTCGAATTGGTACTTAGGCAAATTCTTCATTTCTTCAAATCCCAACTGTGATTATTTGGCAGTCTTTATCTCCTCGCTTGAGGCATGAACCTTGGAACTTCTTTTAAGCATTATTCTTGACTTTATAAGTACAGTAACACAACTAGAATTTGATGCCTATTACAAGTACAGAACAAATAGAAACTCTACAACTAGAGGTTCCCTCAGTTAAGAGGTCATGTAGGTAATGCATAGCATTACACATACTTAGGCTTGTTATTAGATGTATTCAGGCATGCCTCTGTGACTAACAATCTCCCCCAAATTGTGAGTAAGACCCTTAGTCACAATTTCATGTCTGATAACAAGCCTAACATACATAAAGATAAAACTTGACAATACATGTATGAATTTTGATTAGCAATGTGGATAGAACTACAGGGTGAGTAATCTTACAGCCTATGATGAAGTACTAGCCATTGTCATTTGTTTCCCTTTCCATAGCTTTGGCTTGCAAATCATCATATGCTTTCTGTCTTCTTTCTTTCTCCTTCCTTGTATTCTCATCCATAGCTTTTATTTTTTCTGCCATAGCATCCAATTCTTCAAGCAAAATTGAGTCTTTGAAATCTTCAAGTACTGGTTTCAGAATGTTTGCAGGATAGTGGTTGAGTAGATTCATTCTGATGTGGACCTGATCCCCATTTCTCCTCCTATACTTCACCACATAGGGGTTAAACTGAACTCTACACAATCCCTTTACCCTTAGCTTTTCTGCTTCAATCTCCAGTCTCTCAATTTCTTTCTCCCTTGCTAGCCATTTCTCAAGACACTCTTTTCTGATTTTCTCCTTATGATCTCTCTTCATCTTCACAAAATCAATTAGCTCCAGCTTCCATACTCTTTCCACTTTATCTTCTGAGCTCAACAATGCAATGATTCTTTCTATGTCATGTAGTTTGCCCCAGTGTTGACATCCTCCTTGTTTGAATTTCTCCTCCCTTCCATCAGTATATTTGATCTCAAGGCAGTTATCAACAATGGCAACATGATAGATTCTTTGAGCTTGTAAGAATTGCAGTTGGTCTTCATCAAAATCTCCATCTAGTGGTTGGAGTTTTAAGCGTGGATAGATTGTCAGAGTCCTTGATTTTGACAGCTTTGGTTTCCTTGCAGCTTCTTTGAATTTGATCCTTTTGACATGGTTGCCTGGCAGTAGCATGTGACCTTTGTTTGTGGACCATTGTAGTATTCCATTAGCAGTATGCTTTTTGAAATATACAGATGGTTTCTTGACTTGAATCTTCTTCTCTTGTTGAGGTGGCAAGACAGTTGCAGAAGCCATAGATGTAGATTTTGGTAGGTCACTACTAACAGCATTCACCCTAGACTTAGAGTCTTGTGATGTGGTGAGGTTACTGTCAGCAATGCCTAAGGCTTGCTGTCTTCCACTCTTCCTCTCAGAGACTTTACCTTGGTCATCATCCTTCTTATCCTTGCTATATTTCTTCTTCTTCTTATCCTCATCCCACTTATCACTCCTGTGATGACTTTTCCTCCCATCACTCTTGTCTTCATCTTCATCATCCTTATTCCTCCTTGGCTTGGCCATTTATGGAATTACACCAGTTGCAATGTATGATCTGAGAATGTGCAGTGCCTCTATCTCTTCAGCAGTACTTGTCCCCTTCTTCTTTTGCAGTAGATCAATGATGGCAATAATGAGTCTGTGATTTCGAGAAGTGAGATCATTGGGAATGACCAATTGTTTAATCTCTTCAACTCTGGTGCCAGACTGATAGATGATTGTCCATGGCTTCTTAATCACTTCTGGCAGCCTTGAAGGTTGGCCATTCCTCAAGTCATCATACAGACTCTTATTGTTTTCATTTACATTCCTCTTCTCTATGAGCTCAATCAGCGCATCTATCTCTGAATGTTTCAAGGCATGTAGAGTTTTGTAGGTTAGATGCCAGATTCTGGATTTTGCTACCATCATTACTTCCTTGAGCCATGAGCTATCAACTTTTCTAGGTACCACAGTGAAGTAATCGATCTGATCCTTCAAGCTCCTTAGATACAATTGAGTGTCACCAGCTTGTTCTTTTGAGACTTTCAAAAACTCCAAGAATGCATCATCATGATAGACATTTGAGTTTGCAATTTCTTGTAGCTTGGCCTCAGTGACCACCTTCACTTCTACAGGCTTGGCACTTTTAGATATGGAGAGTGAAGGTTTATCAGATGGCATACTCCCTGCAACCACTGTGGTTGTGATAGATTGCTTTTGACCACTGGAAGTAGCGATGTGCACAGTTGGTAGAGTGACAACTGGCAGAGAAGTAGGAGGCTCATCAACTTTGTCTTTTCCTTTGCCAGGCACATGAACTAGAGATTTGGAAGTTCTTTGATGAGCACCTTCAATGATTTTGATGCCCTTTACTGGTGGTTTCTCCCCCTTAGTATTTGAGTTCCTTGATGTCCTCTTCTCCCCCTTAGGCTTGTTGTCAGGCACAGAGGCTGTAGTATTGACCTTTGGGGTTGAAGATTCTTCAGGTAGAGGGAGACCCATGTGCTTCATCATTGCAGACAACATTGATTGTTGATGCAGAAGAACATCAGCTGTGGTGGTGGCTTGAGTGTTCAACTGCTCAGTTAGAGTTTGTACCTTGTCTGTAAGATGAGCATTGGACTGAGTGAGAGTAGCTACCTCTTTCTCAAGTGCATCTACCTTACTGAATAATGCAGTAGATTTGAAGCCATACAGGGATTGTTCTTTAAGTCTCTGCACTTCAAATCTAGACAGCTCATGCACAGGGACCTCAGTGACCAGCTTGTCTCCATATTGATTTGCAAAGAGTATCCTAAGCATGGCATTGGCGTCTGTAGTCTGGTCAGATAGAATTTGAAATTTGCTTCCTAGACATGTGACTGTATCTTTAAGTAGAGCTAGACTATTATCCATCTTGGTGCAGGTGGTGTTGCAGTGTCTGAGATCTTTGACCACACTGTCTAGTTGAGGAAATTTGGCATCAAAGGTCCTCTTTATCTCTTCTACTGAAGTGGCTGTCTTGTCACTCACCTTGTTGACTTCAGTTTTGACTCCCTTGCCAAGATAGTGTGAAGCCTTGAGGAAACCCTTGTAGGAATCATTGACAGCTTCATACACTTCACTAGGGGACAGGGATTTTGCATTTGAACCCAGTGAAGTGATGTATTCCTCTCTAAGATATTGAAGTGCTTCACTGAGAGTTACATCATACTTTCCTTGCATCCAGGCATCTACATTGCCATCTCTCTCAGCATCATCAATAATCTTGGCCTTCTGCATCTCCACATCATCCCTATGGCATAGTAGGATGGCTTCATAATCTGGATTTGAGATGTTGGAGGTGACAAGGTTCTGGGCTATTTTTACAAACTCAGGAATCTGATCCACAACATAGCTTTGGAGAGCTTCAATGGACATTTGTGGTGGAACAGACCCTGATCCTGAAGCACTGTCATGTTGCACAGGCTTCAGCCATTGGGATAAAAAGTGAGAGCTAGAGCTAGGCAAGCTAGACTCCTCAGTTACATATGCAACTTCTGTAACCGGATGGAAAGACTCTGCTACTGTTGTCTCCACAGAAGTGGGATGAGTTACAACAGTAGTTGACACAGGCACAGAGTCTCTAGTTAAAACTAGTGAATCCTCTGTGTTTGTGATGGTGTCATTAGGAGATGCCCCAGCATGCATTCCCTGACCATCTAAATGTGGTACCTGGGTGGTGAGCAAGGTGTCATGCACCAAGTCACTTGAATCCATTGGCTCATCAAGAGAAAAGAATTCTTGATGATCAATGCCTTGCTCCTCAATTGCTTGAGTTGCAGGCTCCAAAGAAATATGAGTGGTAGATACTGGAAGAGAAGTGTGTTGTAGATTAGATTTTGGCAACTCCCCCTGAGAGATAGAGGGAGTTTCAATTGTGATGTGCTCTCCACTCAGTGTTGTGCCAACCTTATCACTCCCATGTGCTGACTCTGTACAAATAGGTGCATTGGGGAGGATGCTTGATTCTATATATGCACCCTGTTGAGAGGATACATCTAGTGAGCTGTGTGCCCCTGATTTTACAACTTCAGCCATTTGGGTGACTGAAGAGGTGGTTTTAGATTTCTTCTTCTTCTTTAGGCTAATGATAGGTGACTCAGTTTCCTCACCTCCTAAACCTAGTTCCACAGTCAAGGCTGCTTCAGTTAAGATAGTTAAAGGTTCAGAAGCAACCTGTTTTCTCTTCTTTTTACTAACATCACCCTTTTGAGAGGATGATGCAGTTGGCTCTCTGTTTGGTAGAGTGTTTATCTGAGAGGGTTGATTAGCAAGCCTTGGGTTAGCATTGTGTTCTTCTTGCTTAGGCTGTGCTAACTGAGATTTAGACTCAAATATTGGCATGTTGTGGGGGTAAGACCTAAACAAACCCTCCATGTGGGGAGTTATTTTAAACCTTACATCCACATCATTCCTAGTCTCCAAGTTACCAAAAATAAGTTTGGTCATGGACCTAGGATAGCCTATTTTACTTTTATCTAATCCAGGCAATTCAATCAATGAAGCATTTTTAAAATTAAGTACTGATTGAATAAAGCGGGGAAAGAAAATTTCAGTACCTCTCTTGGCTGTGTTCTTACCAAGTCTCCCATATAGCTCTTGTATGATGAGATGTCCAACATCTATCTTTCTCCCATGAGCCAAGGCATAGGAAAGCTGTTGCACAGGTGTACTAATCTGATCAAAGCTTGATTTCCTGGCAGTGAATACCTGAAGGAGTGTAGCAAAAACATAGCTCCATTCCTTTCTCAAGTACTTCCTATTCAGCTTTCCAAGTTTAATAGCCTCTGAGTAGTTGATAAATTCAAAGAATTCTTCCAACTCAGCATCTGTTACCAGGGAGTCATATGCCTCTTGCTGCAAATCCAAGGCTTCATTCATGTCTGCGGTAGTGATAGAAATATCCACGCCTTGAATCTTGCAGTAGACAACATATGAGGTGATAGCATTCTCAAGGGCGATAACCTCCACTGTAGCTGTCCTCCAGAATTGTTCTAATATGTCTATGTACAGGGTTGGGTTGGCTGATAGTGCACCCTTGATGTAAGATTCAGACAACCATCGAACAAAGCACTTGAAATTAGCATTTGGTGCTTCCACATCACTGGTAATTGCGATGAAATTGGTTTGGGATGGTATGGTGAGTTGAGTGTTTGCCATTTGGGTAGAGAAGAGAAGAGAATTAAAGTTGAAGAAGAAATTCGCAATTAGGTTTTCAGAGGTTTTAAGAGTTTAGATGCTTGAGAAATCGAACGAAATGAGTTGAACAGTTGTGAAATTGTATATATGTGAGTGACTTGAGTTGTCGATTAGATATAAGTTTTGTATCGACAAGACAGTCATTCGAGAAGTATAAACCAATTATTCGATAAGTCAAGAAAGGCTTATTCGATATCTCAAGCAGTTGGAAACTCACAGCTGGCAGTTATTTAACTCAGAAAATAATTCTAAGCTAAATAAAATATGTTTTTATGAGCAAAATGAAATTTTAAATATAAATCCAAAAAGCTATTAAGTGTCAGCGAGAAATCAGCCTTTTCAAATGATTCGATAACTCAAATACAGTATTCGAGAACTCCATCATTAGAGAACTAAAATACTCTATTCGAGAACTTAAAGTGTGCTATTCGATTTCTCCAAAAGACACTATTCGAGAACTCAGGAGGGTTCTTGCTAAGCCTATTCGAGAACTCGAGCCATGACAAAACAATGAACCATTCGAGAAGTCTGACTTATCGAACTATACTTTTCACTCATAAATTCAATTTTCACTATCTTTAAAATTTACCAGAAATATTCACTGAAGAATATTCTACTAAATTAAATAGTGATTCTCTCAAAATTTCACAGAATTTTCAAGCTAAAGATGTATGATTTTCAACATATGCAGCATTGTGGAATATTTATAAATCATACTCCAGCCAATACTTACTTTAAAAATATTGAGCATTTGATAAAGTAAGTATTTACTGCTGCAACAATCTAGTTGATATATTCACTCATCCAGAATTTGAAGAATTCGGCATTCCAATCTCACTAACCAACCTTGTGAAGGTGGCTTCATCTAATGGCTTAGTGAATATGTCAGCTAGTTGTTTCTCTGTGGGAACATAATGTAACTCAATGGTTCCATTAGTTGCATGCTCCCTTATGAAGTGATATCTGATGTCAATGTGCTTTGTCCTAGAATGATTGACAGGATTGGAAACTATAGAGATTGCACTTGTGTTGTCACACATGATTGGAATTCTTTCCAACACAAGTCCATAATCTCTAAGTTGGTTTCTGATCCAAAGCACTTGAGCACAGCAACTTCCAACAGCTATGTACTCAGCTTCAGCTGTGGAAGTTAACACAGATTGTTGTTTCTTGCTGTACCAAGAGACTAACCTTTGTCCAAGAAACTGGCAGCTACCTGAGGTGCTTTTCCTATCCACTCTGCATCCAGCATAATCAGCATCAGAATAACAACCCAGATTGAACCCTGTGTCCTTATGATACCATAACCCCAAGTTTGGTGTGCCCTTCAGATATCTGAAAATCCTCTTTATTGCTATCATATGTGATTCCTTTGGATTTGATTGAAACCTTGCACACAAGCATGTTGCAAACATGATGTCTGGCCTACTAGCAGTGAGGTAGAGTAGAGAACCAACCATGCCTCTGTAGATTGAGATATCTACCTTCTTGCCCTTACCATCTTCATCTAACTTGATGGCAGTGGCCATGGGTGTCTTTGCAGGTGAGCATTCTTCTAAGTCAAATTTCTTCAATAGATCCTTGATGTATTTGGTTTGACTTATAAAAATGCCATCCTTCCTTTGACTCACTTGCAGCCCAAGAAAGAATGTTAATTCTCCCATCATACTCATCTCATATCTGCTCTGCATGAGCTTAGAGAATTTCTCACACAGCTTCTCATTTGTAGAGCCAAAAATGATATCATCCACATAGATTTGAACTAAGATAATATCATCACCATGTTTCTTGTAAAACAGTGTCTTGTCTAGTGTGCCTCTAGTGAATTGATTCTCAAGTAGAAATTGTGACAATGTGTCATACCATGCCCTAGGAGCTTGCTTAAGTCCATACAATGCTTTAAGCAATCTGTAGACAAAGTGAGGGAATTGTGGATCCTCAAAGCCAGGTGGCTGTTGCACATATACTTCCTCTTCCAACTCCCCATTCAGAAATGCACTCTTGACATCCATTTGATAGACCTTAAAATTTGAATGTGCAGCAAATGCCAAGAAAATTCTGATGGCCTCTAGTCTGGCAACAGGGGCAAAAGTCTCATCATAGTCAATGCCTTCCTGTTGAGAGTATCCTTTTGCAACCAACCTTGATTTGTTTCTTATGACTACACCATTTTCATCCATCTTATTCCTTAGAACCCATTTTGTTCCAACAATGGTTCTATCCTTTGGTGCAGGCACAAGTTCCCATACTTTGCTTCTTTCAAATTGGTTTAGCTCCTCTTGCATAGCAATTATCCAATCAGGATCCAACAATGCATCTTCAAGTTTCTTAGGCTCAACTTGGGATAGAAAGCAACCATAGAGACATTCATTTAGAGTTGCTCTCCTTGTCCTCACTCCTGTATTTGGATCTCCAATTATCTGATCTGCAGTATGTGATCTATCCCATTTCCTTGTATGTTCAGATTGATTTCTCAGCCTTAATGTTGCTTCATCATCCAGATCATGATCATTTACATTTCCTCCCCCTGTGAAGTTTCCACTAATCACAGGTGTGTCTTGGATGCTTGTTTCTTCATTGTTGGTTGACACGGGTTCTTCATTCACTTGAGTTTGTTGGATTGTGGGCTCAAATTCAGTTTCAATCTCCTCATCAGAATCATCTAGATTGTCAAACTTCAAAGGATCTTTATCTTCATCATTGGCTTCTTCTAATCCAGGTAGTTTGCTGTCATCAAATGTCACATCTGTGCTTTCCATAACTTTCTTTTGAGTGATGACATAAACTTTGTATGCAATTCTTTCCATAGAGTAGCCAAGAAAAATTCCTTCAAATGCTTTTGCATCAAACTTTCCAACATATTCTGAGTTGTCTTTTAACACAAAGCATTTGCTTCCAAAAGTATGAACATACTTTAGAGTGGGCTTCTTTCCAGTCATCAAGTTGTAAGGTGTCTTTCCAGTGTTTTTGTTGATGAGGGTTCTGTTTTGGATATAGCATGCAGTGCTCACAGCCTCAGCCTAAAAACATGTAGGCATCTTTGCATCAAGTAACATTGTTCTAGCAGCCTCAATCAGAGTTCTATTCTTTCTCTCAACAACTCCATTTTGTTGTGGAGTCCTTGGAGCTGAGAATTGTTGAGAAATACCATTTTCCTTGCAGAATGCTTCAAGCATGGCATTTCTGAACTCTGTTCCATTATCACTTCTTAATGCAATCACACTTGCATTGTTGGCCTTTGCTTCCTTGTCAATTTTCTTTATATGCTCAATGATTACTTGGGGAGCCTCATCCTTTGATGCCAGAAATTCTACCCATGTATACCTTGTGAAATCATCAACCATCACCAGAGCATACTTTTTCCTTCCTAGTGACATAATATTGACAGGCCCAAACAAGTCCATATGAATTAGTTGTAGGGGCTTGGTTATTGATGTCACTGTCTTTGACTTGTGGCTTGATCTTTTCATTTTTCCCTTTTGACAAGCCTCACACACTCCTTCTTGACAGAATTCAAGTGTGGGCATGCCCCTCACTAACTCTCTTTTGACTAGAGAATTAATGCCTTTGAAGTTCAAGTGTGATAGCTTCTTATGCCACAGCCAACTATCTTCATTTGATGCTTTAGAGTAAAAGCAACAAATTTTGTCCTTGTTTGCAGAGTTCATATTTGCTACAAACAGGCTTCCTTTCCTTACTCCAGATAGAGCAAATTCACCAGTCTTCTTGTGGGTGATCAAACATTCATCTTTGTCAAAATTCACTTTGAAGCCTCTGCCAGTAAATTGACCAACACTCAGTAGATTGTGCTTGAGTCCCTTGACCAGTGCTACATTTTCAATGATGACATTTCCAATTTCCAACTTGCCATATCCCAGTGTGTTGCCAATGCTGTCATCTCCAAAAGCAACCATTGGGCCAGCCTTCTCCTCATACTGTTATAGCATGGCCATATCACCAGTCATATGGTTTGAGCATCCACTGTCCAAAATCCACATGACCTTTCTTTCACTTTCTTTGCCCTGCAAACACAAAGGTATTACTTCTCCTTTGGTACCCAAACAAGTTTGGGTCCATGTGGCTTAGCAACAGTTTTATCATAAACAGCATGCTTATCACTTTTCTTGATGTTAGTCTTCTTGTCACTGTTAGAAGTCTTAGAATCAGGGTTCTTAGATTTAGGTGACAGAGGCACCTTCCTAACTTTAGGAGGACTTGAAGACTTTGTTCTTGTGTAGTGTGTGTGAACATTGTGACTGATGCAACCTTCCATGAATTGTCTTCTCAAATTAAAACAACTAGTCATTACATTCATGTTACATGGCATACAATCAAATTTATCACAGAAAGGAGAGTCTCTATGTCTTAAAGGCACAGAGCAATCATAGAATGGTTTAGCAACACTACCAGATGGTTTATTGCATGCATGAGTTAAATGATTAGTGCTAAAACAATTTTGACAGACTTTCCTAGGGGCATTTGGCACATAAGCATAATTGTTGTCCTTGTTAATTGTTAGGTCCGTTAAGATTGTAGAAGGGGGGGTTGAATACAATCTATACCATTTTCTCAAAATTTATTCGTTAAATAATTTTGCCTTAAACGAATATTTTTGTGCGGAATAATATAACACAAATTTCAAGTTGAATATAACAATATATTAACTTGAGGGGTGTTACAAAATCAGTCCAAATGATTATCAAGTGATTAATAACTAATTAGAAAATTCAACATGAACTTTGCTAATTTAGTTAATAAAATCAAGATATCAATTTGTGAACTAGGAAACTTAATTCGCTAGTAGTACAAGAATCACAAGTAAACAAGTTCCAATGGATAGGATATTACAACTGAGATGAACTTGAATTTACAGAATTAAACTTGTAGGTGTTCTTGAGCTTGAGAGAGATAGATATAGGCTGCTGTGTGAATTTCTTGTGTTTGGTTCGACTTGTGTTGTTCTTTCTGCACTCTTCTGCCTTATATACACAGCCATAGTCATACTACTTGATTTAACCTGATATGACAATCATTTTACATTAATATGACAATCGGTATGACTATCAAATCAATGTAATATGACTGTCCAGCTTAAATATAACTTTCGGTATAACTTAAATAGTCAATATAACATTCGGTATGACTTACCAAATGAATATAACATTCGGTATAACTTACCAATTGAATGAAATATGACTATCTCCATTTAACTGAATATGACTATCTCCATTTAACTGAATATGACTATCTCCATTTAACTGAATATGACTATCGGTATAACTATCAGTTTGATAGTTATATCATTCATATTTTTCAGTTTATAATTAATTAAATGACTTATAAAAAATCATTTAACTAACTAATTCTTTTCCATATTAATTCTTATTTAATTAATCTAATAATCATTTTAACAAATATATTAATTCTGATAGAATTAATTTATTTATTAACTTAATTACTTGACTTAATCAATTAAAATAGAATTAATATAAATTCTTTAATAGTCAATACTCCGCTGAAAACCACGTAATTATAATAAGGAACATACACTGGCATGATGTTGACGTTCGATGTACTGTCTGGTTCATGAACGACTAACTCCAATCTCTGTTCTTCATCGTGACTTTTAACACTGTGGTCTTTTATACTCTTCACTCTCATCAATCATTCGGTACTGAAATTGTTTCTTGTCACTACTAGAAATCTCTGTCTTCGAAAATGAATCCACTTGTTTCAATGCTACCTTGAGGCCTGATCAGATATCTGAATCTTCTTCCAGTGTAAAACATCAAAACTATAGATTGACTTGTTGATTTTTCTTCTGACGGTTATCATCTTGTGAGATTCCTGTGACAGTTAATATTATTTACTTATTACAATCTAGTTTAATTGGATTAGGATCCTCGAACTACAAATAGGCTGAGTCATATGCCTTTCATTAATCCCTAATTTGCCATTCCTGTTTTGTTTCTTTTTAGCCACTTTCTTCTCAAACTCATTATTCCCAGCTGAAACAAACTTCACAAATTTCTCAAGTCTAGGTCTACCTCCTACTGACTCCTTGACTTTGGTTTTGACATTCTCACTCTTAGAGGATGCTTGTTGTTCATTTGATTGTGCCTTATCTTCATCATCCAACATTTGCTTAATGAGTAAGGCATCCTCATCAATCTCAAGTGTTGGTGTTTTAAACATTGGGGTCTCAGCCTTTTTCAAAACCTGAGGCACTTCCTCTTGAACAACAATGTCATCTTCAATGACTGCATAGCCTTTCCTCTGTTTGAGAGTGTCATAATCAAGTCCAATAGCAGTCTTAGGTCTAGCTAGATTTTTCTCATGGTAGGACTGCAATAGACTAGAGGAATTCTTAAATGTTTTCAATTTAAATTCATTTTCAGCTAGTTCATCCCTAAGAGCTTTCTCAACTTGACTAGCACATAGAACCTTATTCTTTAGATACTCGATTTCTTGTTTAAGGTTTTCTATTTGCATAGCAGTTAGTTCTAGTTCCTCATTTCTTTTGTTCAACAGTTCATTCTTAGTAGACAGTTTAGCAATTTCTTCATTAGCAGCAGTCATACTAGTATGAATATTAAACATCTCAACAGATAGTTGTTCAACCATAGATTTGTATTCAGAAACAGACATGTCTATAGTAGTGAGGGATGGTACCTGAGAGTCTGATTCAGATGGTTCTTCCTTGGAGTTGGCCATCAAGGCATAGTTGCAGAATTCTTGTTCTTCTCCATCACTATCAGAATCATCCCAACACTTCCCTTCAGCTATGTAGGCCTTACCTGGGGCATGCTTCTTTAGCAGAGCCTCATACTTAGCTTCAAGCTCAAGAAACTCCTTATCCTTCTTCTTAGGCTTCTTGCATTCACTAGCAAAATGCCCTAGGTCATTGCATCTATAACATCTCACAGATGACCTATCCACATAGCTGGTTTTGAATTTGTTTTTGTTTGCTTTCACAGGTGCCTTGCTCTTGTTGAATGAATGATTTTGAGATCTAGACTTGAAGGGTTGATTCCTCTTAAATCTGATGTTAGGGAATTTTCTAGCCATAAAAGCATATGAAGTGTTTTCCATGGCATCCAACTCTTCAAGAGTATAGAACTCATCTTCTTCCTTTTCATCAACAGGTTCAGTCACTTCTTCTTCAGTCTCTTCATCATCTACTATCTCTTCTATTCTCAGTTGACTTGTAGATGCTTCCAGGTCTTGAACGGATTTGTTGACAATCAAGGCACAGGATGTGTTTATGATTCTGCCTTGGTTGGCTTGGATAGCCCTCTTCTGAAGCAACTCAAGCTCATGAGTTTTTAAAACCCCATAGAGCACATCATATGTGACTTTGTTCAAATCTCTTTCTCTTATAGATATGACCCTTTGCTCTAGATGGTTTGGTGCAGATAGTAGAAACTTCATGTTTAATTCCTTAGTGGTGTAAACCTTCCCATTCATTTGAAGCTCAGTCACCAGCTTGTGAAATCTCTCAAACATATCAGCAATACTTTCTTTGGACTGTGCCATGAAAGCTTCATACTGTGTGACCAGTATCTGTTTCCTATTTTCTCTTACTTCCTCTGTCCCTTCACATAACACCTCGATGTGGTTCCACATGTCCTTGGCTGATGTGCATGATGCTATATTGGCAAACATCGACATATCCATGGAGTCTATGATCAGCAACATGAGATGACTGTCTAGGGCAACCTTTTCCTTCTCTGAGTCCGTCCATTTGGATGGCTCTTTTACAACATATGATCTAGGAATGACTATTGTGCCCACTGTAGATTCAGCAATTTCTTGTTGTGGTACAAATGGACCATTCTTGAGGATGTCAGGGTAGAGAGGATTGGCAACTTTGATGAACAACAGCATTTTTATTTTCCAGAGGTTGTAATTCTCTTTGTCGAACTTAGGGACCTTCACCGTACCTGTAGTCTTTGGTGTATTCGAACTCATGATCGTTTTCTGTTTAGATTAAACAGCCTGCTCTGATACCACTTGTTGAGTATTGAATACAGTAAAAGAATACAGAGGAGGGGTGAATGGATTCTTGAACTTTTCTTTGTTCTTGAATCTTTGCAACAAGATATGTGTTGAGTGTGTGAGATATGTAAGTGCAGATAACAAAGACAAACACAACACAATATCACTTTAATCTAATATTTTATTAGATAAAGATTTTGCTACAATCTGTGAATACAAATGATAGTATTCTCAGCTTCGTTTTTCTTAGAGAGATATTTCTTGTGATGTATCTTTTAAAAACTTATCTGCTAAGGAAGTGAGGCTGTATCCTTATAGACATAGATACACCTCTTTACTACAAATAAGGTAGGTTAAACAAACTACTTTCCAGTATGTCTATCTTATTTGAGTAAGAGTCCAAACGGCTACAGATTTGACTTTGCAAAGACTGTTCAGATCCACTTCTTTAGCTCCTTGTCCCTTTGTCTTATCTCTCCAAGCTTCTTTGTAGGCTTTCCAATGTGCTTTATAGTACATAGTCAAATAAAGCGTCTTGGCTTGTTGCAGGTTTCTGACTTGTACAATTCTTCAGTATTTTGTCTCCAAGAATGTATTCGAGAAGTGGCTAAGTGATTGATTCGAGAACTCGAATTGACTTAATCGATAACTCTGAGTTCTCGAATAGTGTTATATTGACATATCGAATCACTTCTCGAATAGCTCTTTTCTCTGGGACTCCTTGAGATATCGAATAGAGCATTTTGACATATCGAATCCATGAGATGTCGAATAGCTTCTTTAGTCCTTGAGATATCGAATAGAGCATTGACTTGTTGACTCTTAGAGAACTCGAATGATGCTTTGACTTGTTGACTCCAAGAGTTCTCGAATAGAGTAATAGACATATCGAATCTCTGAGATATCGAATGAGATATCGAACAGTGTATTCAGAGATATCGAATAGTGTCTTCTAAGATATCGAATCTCTGACTTCTCGAATGCTAGACTTCTCGAATAGACAAATGTACTTCTCGAATTGGTACTTAGGCAAATTCTTCATTTCTTCAAATCCCAACTGTGATTATTTGGCAGTCTTTATCTCCTTGCTTGAGGCATGAACCTTGGAACTTCTTTCAAGCATTATTCTTGACTTTATAAGTACAGTAACACAACTAGAATTTGATGCCTATTACAAGTACAGAACAAATAGAAACTCTACAACTAGAGGTTCCCTCAGTTAAGAGGCCATGTAGGTAATGCATAGCATTACACATACTTAGGCTTGTTATTAGATGTATTCAGGCATGCCTCTGTGACTAACATACACAAACACACACACCTTATGTATACAGTAAATACACACACAGTTTTATTATTATAAATTTGTTTCGTATGTTGTCGATGATGAGAAGCTTAGGAAAATTTGTAAAATTTTACAGCAAAACCCACATATACAAATTATAACATTAGAGAAACAGTATCAACAAGTTAAAAGAACAGCTATGCTTTTCACACAATCTTCAATTCCCTCCACTTGTCTGGTAAACCTATCATCATCATCATCATCATCATCATTTTTGATATTTTTATTATTATATTATGGTTTTCTTTAAGACCTATAAGAATTGTTTGTTTCTTATTTGATAAATCAGGGAATTAACATATGTAATTTGCTTGTTGTTTCAACTTGAAATTAAGTTAATTTTTTCAGTAATTTTTTTGGGGCTGGTTGGGCACTTTTTTTATTTTAAGTTTACTTAAACTTTTGGCAACAGGAGGATATCATACGGAAGCTGAAACAATAGGAGAATCTGATCGTACATTAGTTTTATCGTTGTCGAGTTTTGTTCATTTAAAATTTTAATCTTGCTCTTCATATAATGATGAATAACATTATATCTTAATGGTTACCCAATCTTCTTTAATTCGATTAAGTTTAATAAACTTAATTCAGTTTTTCATCCTTTCAGATTCCAATAGTAGAAGTAGATTTTTTTATTTTTAACAATATCTTGTCTTGTTAACACAATTACACTAACTAATATAACGATTATTTAAATAGTATACATAATATAATTCGTAAATTATATAATTTGAATATAATTATATAAATAATCTAATTATTTAATTAACATAGTGTTCATATCTCAAATAATTGTTATAATAAATTTTATTATAACATATTTGCTTTCAATCTAGATAATTTTTATTTTCTTTCAATTAGGCTCACGTGACACACATACATATATATTATAATAATTCGTGCGAGGCACGGGTCATCTTCTAAAATTATTTTTATACAACATGTAAATAAAGTGTTATTAGTTTATTGAAATTTCAGTAAAAAATGTTGTAAATAAATGATTTAATTTATATAAATCATAGCATCACATCATTTGGGCATATAAGTGTAAAATTGTATTTCATTAAATGTTTCTTTCAAAAATATATGTCATCATGATCTATATGCACGAATATATCATGTCATGTGATTAACAAAAACTATATGTTCCCTACAATTAATGTTAAAAAGTGTTTTTATCAATACAATGAAAAACATGGGATCAGAGCCTAGGCACGTATAGTGTTAGAATATAATATAAACATCAGGTTGGGCCTTCCTCTAATAGCTTAGGGTTTTTGAGCGATTGTGCTTATCAGGGTATCATATGAATATGCACATATGTTAGTGTTAGAATATGCACATATGAATTTTGATACATAAAGTATAGGATATGTTAGTGAAGATTCAAGAAACATATAGATATGATATGATTTTTGTTAAATATATTGTAAATGATGAATAAAAGATATGGGTGTGTGATAGTAGTGTTGAGTCAGGGATCACCGGCAGTGATAAAATCTGTTATATGACGGTTATTGTGTCATGTGTGTGTTGAGTGTGCGTGTGTTTAGCGTGTTGTTGCAGTGGTAGGAGCGGGGATGGGGACACCTATAACAGTCTATTGAAGCACTTGATCCGAAACATATTTGCTCATGCTATGGTTTGATAGTTGTTGATCTCTAGGTTGTTGAGAAAGGAGAATACTTACCTAAAAGACAAAACTTTACAACGATACCAAATAGTGATGTTAATTACCCGGTGATGATGGTATCTGCCATTGTTGATAGAATCAATTTTAAAAGATAAATGAATATTTAGTACAAATTTCAATAATTTATGAATATGTATAAGTAGACCATATTCTATATTACTTATAATAGTATAACAACTCGTGCGAGACACGAGTTGTTTTCCTGTATTGGGCATAAAATTTTTTATATGCATTGTCCAAACATTAGTTTTATCGTTGTCGAGTTTTGTTCATTTAAAAATTTAATCTTTCTCTTCGTATAATGATCGATAACATTATATATTAACGAATCTACTTTAATTCGATTTAAGTTTAATAAACGTAATTCAGTTTTTCATCCTTTCAGATTCGAATAGTAGAAATAGTATTTTTTTTTATTTTTAACAATATCCCGTCATGTTAATAAAATTACACTAACTGATACAACGATTTTTAAATCGTATCATAATGTGATTCATAATTTTGTAATTTAAATATAATTATATAATTATTTAATTAACATAGAGTTCAAATCTCAAATAATTGTTATAATAAATTTTATTATAAACATATTTGCTTTCAATCTTGATAAATTTTATTTGCTTTCAATTATGCTCACGTGACACACATACACATATATTATGAGTTTGATAAACAACACATATGAGTATATGGCCTAGTGGTATGACAAAGTGCAAAATAAATTGAGGATCAAGGTTTGATTCCCATTGACAACATTTTTTTCAAAAATTAATGAATACAAGGGTAATTGAGACCTTTGAAGTGCATTAAAATGTCTCACCAATTTTATGTCTTGTTGGTGTATTATATATTATATCTATATAAAAGATAATAGATATAAAAATTCTACATCAATAAAAAAATTTAAATACCTATTATTTTTTTAAAAATAATATAAATTAATTTGCATAGTTAAAAACTAAATTGTTATGGGTAAATTGCTTGTAAATTTTTTATGAAAATATATATAGTGGAGTTGTAAATGAAAAATATTCTGTTTCGTCCTCAAACCACACCTTTACCCTATTATCGATATCATACACACACACACACACACACACACACACACACCTTGTGTATACAGTAAATACACGCACACACACAGTCTTATTATTATAAATTTATTTCGTATTATGTTGATGATGAGAAGCTTAGGAAAATTAAAATTTTGCAGCAAAACCACATATACAAATTATACCATTAGAGAAACAGTATCAACAAGTAGAAAGAACAACTATGCTTTTCCCACAATCTTCAAATCCCTCCACTTGTTTGGTAAACCTATCATCATCATCATTTTTTATATTTTTATTATTATGTTATGGTTTTCTTTAAGACCTACAAGAACTGTATGTTTCTTATTTGATAAATCTGGGAATTAACATATGTAATTTGCTTGTTGCTCCAACTTGAAATTAAGTTAATTTTTTTCAGTAATTTTCTGGGCTGGTTGGGTGCTTTTTTATTTTAAGTTTACTTAAACTTTGGGCAACAGGAGGATATCATATGGAAGCTGAAACAATAGGAGAATCTGATCGTACATTAGTTTTATCGTTGTCGAGTTTTGTTAATTTAAAATTTTAATCTTGCTCTTCGTCTAATGATCGATAAATTTTATCTTATTTGTTACCCAATCTTCTTTAATTCGATTAAGTTTAATAAACTTAATTCAGTTTTTCATCCTTTCAGATTCCAATAGTAGAAGTAGTATTTTTTATTTTTAACAATATCTTGTACTGTTAACACACTTACACTAACTAATACAATGATTATTTAAATCGTATACATAATATAATTCTTAAATTTTATAATTTGAATATAATTATATAAATAATCTAATTAACATAGTGTTCATATCTCAAATAAGTATTATAATAAATTTTATTATAACATATTTGCTTTCAATCTAGATAAATTTTATTTTATTTCAATTAGGCTCACGTGATACATACATATATATTATAATAACCCGTGCGAGGCATGGATCATTTTCTAAAATTATTTTTATACAACATGTATATAAAGTATTATTAGTTTATTGAAATTTCGGTTAAAAATGTTGTAAATAAATTATTTAATTTATATAAATCATAGCATCACATCATTTGGGCATATAAGTGTAAAATTATATGTCATAAAATGTTTCTTTCAAAAATATATATCATCATGATCTATATGCACGAATATATCATGTCATGTGATTAACAAAAACTATATGTTCCCTACAATTCAAGTTAAAAAGTATTTTATCAATAGAATGAAAAACATGGGATCAGAGCCTAGGCACGCAGAGTATTAGAATATAATATAAAGATCCGGTTGGGCCTTTCTCTAATAGCTTAAGGTTTTTGAGCGACTGTACTTAGCAGGGTATCATATGAATATGCACATATGTTAGTGTTAGAATATGCACATATGAATTTTGATACATAAAGTATAGGATATGTTAGTGCAGATTCAAGAAACATAGAGATATGATATGATTTTTGATAAAAATATTATATATAATGAATAAAAGATATGAGTGTGTGGTAGTAGTGTTGAGTTAGGGATCACTGGCGGTGATAAAATCCGTTATATGACGGTTATTATGTCATGTGTGTGTAGAGTGTGCGTGTGTTTAGCGTGTTATTGCAGTGGTAGGAGCGGGGATGGGGACATCTACAACAGTCTATTGAAGCACTTGATCCGAAACATATTTGCTCATGATGTGGTTCGATAGTTTTTGATCTCTAGGAGGTTAAAAATGGAAAATACTTACCTAAAAGACAGAACTTTACAACGATACCAAACAGTAATGGTAATTACCCGGTGATGATGGTAACTGTCATTGTTGATAGAATCAATCTTAAAAGATAAATGAATACTTAATACAAATTTCAATAATTTATGAATATGTATAACTGTATAAGTAGACCACATATTCTATATTACTTATAATAGTATAACAACTCGTGCGAGACACGAGTTATTTTCCTGTATTGTGCATAAAATTTTGTACTGATGTTGTTCAAACATTAGTTTTCTCGTTGTCGAGTTTTGTTCATTTAAAATTTTAATCTTTCTCTTCGTATAATGATCGATAACATTATATCTTTTTTTTTTTAAATAAAAACATTATTTCTTATTTGTTACCCAATCTTCTTTTATTCGATTCAGTTTAATAACGTAATTCAGTTTTTCATCCTTTCAAATTTCAATAGTAGAAATAGTATTTTTTTTATTTTTAACAATATCTCGTCATGTTAATACAATTACACTTACTAATACAACGATTATTTAAATCGTATACATAATGTGATTCATAATTTTGTAATTTGAATATAATTATATGATTATTTAATTAACTTAGTGTTCAAACCTCAAATAATTGTTATAATAAATTTTATTATAAACATATTTGCTTTCAATCTTGATAAATTTTATTTGTTTTCAATTAGGCTCACGTGACACACATACACATATATTATGAGTTTGATAAACAACACATATGAGTATGTGGCCTAGTGGTATTACAAGGTGCAAAACAAAATTAGGATCAAGGGTTGATTCCCATTGACAACATTTTTTTTCAAAAAGTAATGAATACAAGTATAATTGAGACATTTCAAGTGCATTAAAATGTCTCACCTATTTTATGTCTTGTTGGTGTATTATATATACTAGTTTTTAACCCATGCAATGCACAGTTCCTTATTTAATATCTATAATTATATATTTTTTTAATTTTATATGTTATTAATTTACACTTCAAATTGTTATTAAAAAAATCGATATCTATATATAAGATTTTACACGTTCGATTTACTATTTGTACTATATACTGAATTCTTAAAATTTGATTTGAATGATTTATTTTTATTTTTATTTTTTGATAGGCAAGGATATATTAGGATTAAAATTAGCCAAAAAGCCATTACAAGGTAGTGTATTACCACTGAGTAATATCACTGAAACAACTACAAAACAAATTCCACTAATACAAGCTACGCACCACTATTGGAAGTTACCACTAGTTCGTAAGCTTGTTGAAACTCCACTAATTTGAAAGCTACAAACCAACAAGTGGTACAATATTTCCAGCCGCATGCTATTGTTCCTGCCTTAAACTAATAGATTTTGTCCCCACTACAAGCATGCTAACTACTAACACACTAAGCAAGAAAACATACGGCTCGAACTCTGCATCCACATGGTCTGGTCTCCCCTCGATGTTGACCACATTCAAGCTCCACCATTCAAACTGTGGACACCCCTGTACTAATGTCAAGAAAACCACCACTGCCGGAAAAACGGTTGACACCGTCACCGTCAACACGTCAGAACTAACACAGCTGATCCATCCCAGAAAAGCCACAACCATGACCCCATTTAATGACCAAACTCATCATGCGGACACTTAGTAGTATAAACTGAAACCAACAAATTACAGCACACTTAGTCTTGAACCTAATCTCATGAGCCTAAAATAGTAAGGCCAACCACTAAATTGAGATATGGCTAAAAACCAAATGAACTGATCTGCTAATCAATCTGCACTATAACATCCATAAGACAAGCGTGTTCAACCACTGAAATCTCCAACCCCTACAACAACAAAAACTAATAAATCCAGGGCTCCCAACTATTGAAAATACAGTCGCATCATGCCAGAATAACACCAAATCACCACTGAAAAATCATTAAAACCACAACACTCCCACTAAGCGAAACAAAGCACTCCATTAATAATTTCCCAGCCCCGAGACGTACCATGACGGAGCTACTGATTTACTGGCATTAGACAAGATGAAACACCACAACAAATCGGGGAAAAAAGGAACAACCCCTGATTCCACACTAATATGCTAGCACAACCAAAGGCACCAGCTAATCCCCCAAGAAAACCACAACCACTAATAACAACAAGAAATCCCAAACCAAATCCAAACGGACCCTAATTACCCGACCCGAAAGAACATCATAAACCTCAAATAAGACAACCCATTATAAACACAAATAAAGGGGACTGAGATTCCAATCGGGGAAGAGAAAAGAAGCCTGATCGGAAAAATCGACGGGAGATGCTTGCTGATTCCGACGCGCTACTCCAGCCCCAATGTCGCCGACGAAAAGAAATTGAAAAGGAAAAGATCTAAATATCTTCTTCACAAACTGGAGAAAACTTCGTTCATGACTCAAAACTAGTAATAGTCGAAGAAGACAGAACGAAGATAGCTCCGAAAATAGGACAAAGATATAGATCTAGGAGGATCTCGTTAAAACCTCGCAAGGAAAAAAGAGTGTCCTCCATTATTTGAAAGATAGAAAAATTAAGTACTCCGACCGGTGGATAAGCCACCGCCAAAGGCTCTTTAATTATTTAACTACGGAAAAGTTGAAGCTACGATTTCCCGTCAATAACATATTAGAGACCTCTCTCCAATAGCGTGGGAGAGGGGAATTGCCCCCACTGATTTGAATGATTACAGACCACGTGAAATTAACAAAATAATCTTTAATTTAGTGATGGTTTAATAAAAGTTTTCTAATTAAATCTACATAGAAACAAAGAAGAGAAGAAATTGATGATTTTTTGCGCTAAAAATTATATTTGATTTACGAATTCTACTTATAATTCGTTTTAATTATCAAAATACCCTTGTAATTATTTGAAAATAGTTCTACTAACAACCAAATACAATTTTAATAATAAATTTAAGAGGGATTTTGTCCAAACTAAAAAGTGTAATTATTTGTAATACCAAAATGTATATGTCAAAGATTTAAATCATATATAATTAGATTTTTACATTGAATAGTATTATCAATATAGGACTTCTACATTGAATAGGTTTAATGTAAAAAAATTTAATAACATTTTCTCTTGAGATTTTGAGTATTTACATTTGAATAATAATTATTAAATCATCACTAAATTAAATATAATTTTATGAGGTTCGCGTGGATTGTAAAATCATCCAAATCTGATTTCTAAATCTCAAGATAAAGCCCAAATAATAAATATAAATTTTTTAAAATACTAATAAAAAATAAATAATACAACCTTTTTTTACTTATAAATCATCACTAAATTAAAGATAATTTTATGGTTCGCGTGGATTGTAAAATCATCCAAATCTGATTTCTAAATCTTTAGATAAATCTCAAATAGTAAATATGAATTTTTTAAAATACTAATAATAAATAAATAAAATTCAATTCTAATACAGCCTTTTTAATTATATCCTTTTCAGATTACAACCTTTTTTAATTATATCCTTTTTAGATTATAATTTTATTTTTAAAATTTACTTCTAATGCAACATTTTCTAGTTATATCCTTTTTAGATTATAATTTTCTTTTTAATATGATTCAATCTTGAATATTTATTTTTAATCTAACGGATCATATAATTTTGGTTGTAGAGTATAAGATATTTCTTTTATGCTTATTATATATAAGGATATAATAATAGATAATAAATATAAAAATTGTACATTTATAATTTTTTTTAAATACCTATTAATTTTTTAAAAATAATATAAATTAATTTGTCTAGTTAAAAACTAAATTGTTACGGGTAAATTGCTTATAAATTTTTTATGAAAATATATAGTGGAGTTGTGAACGAAAAAGAAGAGTCTGTTTCGTCCCCAAACCACACATTTACCCTATTATATCATACACACACCCTCCTTGTGTATACAGTAAATACACACAGTCTTCTTATTATTATAGATTTGTTTCATTTGATGTCGATGATGAGAAGCTTAGGAAAATTTGTAAAATTTTCCAGCAGATTCACATATACAAATTATACCATTAGAGAAACAGTATCAACAAGTAGAAAGAACAGCTATGCTTTTTCCACGATCTTCGATTCCCTCCACTTGTCTAGTAAGCCTATCATCATCATTTTTGATATTTTTATTATTATATTATGGTTTTCTTTAAGATCTATAAGAAGAATTGTTTCTTATTTGATAAATCTGGAAATTACCGTATGTAATTTGCTTGTTGCTCCAATTTAAAAAGTTAATATTTCCAGTAATTTTGTTGGGTGCTTTTTTATTTTAAGTTTACTTAAACTTTGGGCAACAGGAGGATATCATGCGGAAGCTGAAACAATAATAGGAGAATCTGATCGTACTTTCAGACGGAGCATAACCAAAGGAGATACCATTTGTTTGAATGACCTTGTCTTCAACACCACCAGGGATTACCTGGTCAAAAACAACAACCAACTTGTAGGTATTCATTCTATGGTTAATTACGGTTTCTAATTTCATATTAATGTTGTCATAACTAGTCAGTGTAATGTAACTCTTGTTTTTGTAATTCAAGTACAATTTGAGTCAGTCTATATCTGATTATCCATTAATTAACAACTTCACAACCACGGTTAAGAATTAAGATTGTTACTACTTTCTTAGGTCAAGGCTGAGCAGTTGGAAGGCAAGGTTGTTGGTATATATTTTCTGCCACTCTTTGCAACAAGTCGACAACACTCAGTGTGGCACACAACATTGTTGAAGGACGTATACCATGATCTACATCCGGTCAATAATTTTGAGATCATTCTGGTTGCCTGTAATGATGATCTTGATGCTAACTTCGGAGCACAAATACCAGTCCATCCTTCTCCTGAAACTGACTCTCACAAGGTCTTTCATGATTTATTTTCTTTCATGCCGTGGACAGCCATCCCATTTCCAGATGTAACATCCAGGAAACATGTGCAGAGAAGCTTTGGTGTGGCCGAAGAATACATTTTTCAACCTATATTGTATATTGTCGACCAAACAGGCATGGTTTTACAGTGTTGCTCTTGGGATATTCTTGAGTACTATGGATCTTTAGGCTATCCTTTTAGTGACAAAAGACTAAAATTTCTGCGGACAGAAGATTATTTAGCAACTCAGCAACCCTGCTTGAAAACACTATTGGGCTCCCCCCAGCGTGATTACGTCCTTTCAAACAATGGAGATAAGGTATGGTTTATATGTTCAATAACTTCATATATTGATTGACTGATTGTGAGATCATTAAATTTCTTTGTATTAATATTCTATCCATGTTTTGAAAATTCACAGAAATGTAGTATTACTTCTTTCATTGTTTGGCCTACTCTGGATTTGAATGTTAAAGTTTTTAAAAAAAAAAAAACTTTTAAAATACTAATTCGGGTACTTGGGTCATACTAATTTTCTTGTGTTGGATTCTCTAAGAAAACATTGTAAAAAGTATAATTTCTTTTATTCTATATTACCTGATCTCTCATTCTCCATTCATAATATTAAAATAAGTAATTCAGAATATGGACTACAGTCACTACACTACATCTTTAGTATCCATAACTGATGATATACATAAGTTAGTTTACATGTATCAATATTTTTAAAGAGATGAGATACTTCAGTCACATACAATATTTAAGCCTCTGTAATAATGTTGGGCCTTGGCCTAAGACTGAAAGTGACATTGTCTGGGTCACGTTTGTCCACTAACTATTATGCTCGCCTAGCCATAAGGACCTTGTGTTTACGGAATAGTGAAAGGAGCCATTAACAAAGGGGACTTGTGACAGTGGATAAGAGGGTTTTTGTTTCTAGGTAATGGTCAATTAGAGCTTCTCCAACAATTGGTGCAAAAAGGGGTGGCATTTGCCTTGTGGCATGACACTCTTGTAGTTGTGGAGTATGATAAAAGGGTGCCAACTTGAGATGCTATTCATTAAACGGCATGTTACTCGGACTCTTCATTTTACCTTGGAGTACCGGTGTCGGACACTCGACACTCGGACATGGACACTCGGACTTGGACACTTATTTTAAACCAAAAACATTTAAATTTTTCAAAATGTTGTCGAGTCTGATACTTGGACACGTACCCATGTCGGACACTTATAGCCGAGTCCGAGTAACATAAACGCTTTGTGAATGAAGGGTTGCCAACTTCTTTCGTGCGACCAAGTGTAAGTTAAATAGTAGCTTAGTAACTAATTTCTAGCCTAAATAAATAATTATGACATATGTTTATGTCACAGGTAAGATGTTGGGTTCTCCAAGTAACTTTGGGGTACCAACCATTGGAGCAATTTCTAAAGGAAAACAAACTATTTAATAATGATATGTTGATATGTATAGCTGGTGATTTGGGAAAGTTGGTACCAAAGATTGCTGAACATTGGAGACGCTCTTACAGAATTAAATATTCATGCATCCCATGACTTCAACTGAGCTTAGAACTCTCAATTCCTTACTGCCAAACCAACCCAAGGGGATATAGAAACAATTATCTTTTAGATTAACGTTTTTTTATATAGAGATCATTAGTCATATGCTCATGTCCTACTTAACAGTTTTTATTTTTCTTGTATTATCAATAAACACAAAGAAGTTAATGTATTATTTTGTATCCTTTCTTTCTTTCCTTTTTCTTTTTTTGCTTACTGGACGTATAGAAGAAGTGTAAGAATTCTCCCTAATAATCTGCTGACTCGGTTATTGCTACCTATTTGTACCAACAGATATCTATTCACTCGTTCGAAGATAAAGTTGTAGCCTTATATTTTTACCACCCTGATTTTCCCGATTCCCGAACGGAAGAACTTAAGTTGGCGTATGAAGAGTTCGCCAAAATTAAGAAAATATTTGAGGTTGTGCTTGTTTACATTTATGAGCCACGTCACAGGCATCAATGGAGAAGTGAAAAGTTATTTTGGAAAAGTGAAGAATCATTTTGGGAAAAGTTCAAGACTATGCCTTGGTTGGCACTGCCATATAAAGACATGAGTTATAAGAAGTTGATGCGGGTTTTCGAATTCCAGTCTTATAATTCACCTCGTCTTGTAATTTTTGGGCCTCATGCGGATTACATTGAACCATTTGGCTTTGGAATGTTGCACAAGTATGGGATTGGAGGATACCCATTCACCCGTAAGAAGGCTGCGGAGTTGGAAAATGAAAAAATAAAGGAACTGAGGTTGGAGATGCTCTGGGATCCAAACACTGTCTTTAGAAGGAACGATGGGTCCCAGGTGAATTCTTTAGATCTTTTGATGCATGTTTTCAGTTATGTGGATTATCTTTCTCTAATTCAAACAGTTTCTTAACAAATCCTGCAAGTTGCAGATTACAGACTTTAAAACTTCTGTAGAGCTCAAATGCTTTTCAGTTTGTACCATTGCTTTTCAACTTTTCTATTCTTGAGTATTGACTTGTTAATTTGGTTTTGAAGGTTCCTTTATCACAACTTTCTGGGAAGAGAGTCATGCTTGTTCTGGAAAGCCTTAATAACTTACTTAGTGTCGATGATGGCTCAAAAGAAGTGAAGTCAATTACTGAGTTCCTAACACAGTTAAAAGAAAGGTATTTTCAGAAGAAGGGTACTGATGATGATTTTGAAGTGATCCGCATTTTTGTAAACAATACGGAATCTTCCATCAGCAAACACCTTGTTGGAGATATGCCTTGGTTGGTATCACCTGGAAGCAAGTTGTTGCATGAGTTGCACTCCTCCTATTTCTGGTTTGGCCGGTCTACTTTTGATGTGCTTCTGCATCATATTCCCATCTTTGCGTTCAGTGTAGATGGAAAACTTGTCAGAAAAACAATGTATCCTACATTTAAGGCTTCAGAGTTCCCTTTTTATGCTGGTAGTTTGGAAGATGAAACATTGTGTCAATTAATTACTTGCTGGGGGCTTGATTATTCTGGCTTCCGGTATAACGGGCGAATCTATACATAGACTAACCTCTACTCAAACATAAAGCTTTATGTACGAACTGCTTAAAGAATACAGCAAAGAAGTCCATTTCAAAAAAAAAAAAAATTTGCTACTATTGCAGTTTTTATTTATTACTCCTCTTTTATTATTTTCATATTTTGCTAGTCAAGTTCTATTATCTATTGGTGAATGACTACAGGATGTAGGGGTGGCTTTGATCACAAATGGTTAAGACTTGCACCTAAGGTCCCAAGCACACCAAAATTTACGAATCTTTAATATATAAATGTATAAAATAGGGGCCAGTTACACCTACAGCATTGGATATATAAAAAAATTATCCAACAGATCCTATTTGTTCATAGAAGATGATCTATGGCTGTAAAAGAACACGTGTGTAACCTTATATTACTTGGATGTCTGGCTGAAATTCAGCGATCTACGGCAAAGGACACCATATTCAATCAACAGACAGCATCTCTCTTCGATTTGTGCAGCAGTCAACATAGATATATAGAATTTAGAGCAAAAGATTCTTGAAAACGCGGATACAGAGTCTCTTTGTAAGCTTCAAATCTTCCGGGTAATCTTTTTTAATTTTCATATTTTCATCTTATTTTCTGCCCTTTTTTGAGAGTTTGATATGGATAATGTTGTAGTATTTACTGTTTGGCTGAGTTTAAATTTTATGTTCCTGTCTAATTTGTTAAAAATGTTTGTAATGATAATGTTGTAATCCTAGTAAATTGAAGTGAATATATTTCTTACCAGAAACTTAGAGTGCTAAAGCTAAATATGCAAAACTTGTGAATTCTCCGGAATAAAATATAAGAACTTTGCTTTACTATGTGGATGAAAATTTGTTGTTATGGATAGTCTCTTCCTTATTTAAAGTAGTGATAGGGATTAATATGTACATGGTTCTACTTCAGTAAGTATATGATTTACATTGATATGATAATTGTTTTAATGTTGCGGTTATTTTCAGAAGTATATGGTTTATTATTTAACTTGGTGAATTTGGGGTAGATTCTCAGTAAAAGTCAGAGCTACGGAATGTCTAGTCCAAATTACAGACTAAGTCACTTGACCATTAATTCAGTAGCGACTAGTGACACATGATAATTCATAATCTTCATGTGCTTGTTGTTAAGGATAATCTATGGTGCTAGACTGTCAATCACATGTAAAGCCATTATGGTAGAACATGTAGCTGTCATGATTAGTAGTAGTGCTGTAGTAGTGCGATCTGCTAGCTCATGTGATTGCACAAAGATAATCACAAGCTTGCTATAAATATGTCCAATGTCAAGTCTATACGATAACTCAACACAATGTAGTCCTCTATCTATAGCTTTATCTTAACTCCATTAATGGAGTCTATACAAACTCTATCATGGTATCAGAGCATCAAAGGACTAACAGCCCTTTCGATCCTTCCGCAAATATCATCAAAAACTGCAGATTTTTCAATTTTTCTGCAGTTTTCCAGTTTTTCCAGAAATTTTTTAAAATTTTCTGCGTCTCTTTTTTTATAAATTTTCTGCTCAATCATCTTCTTGAGGTCACTCTTTTTTCCCAAAGTGATTTTTAATGAGGTCCTCCTCCATTTGTTGCTCATTTTTCCGGTTTGAGCACATCATAAACACAAAATCATCAACACAAATGTTCTCATTTTTCTGCAGAATATTTCAATTTTTCTGCAGTGTTCTTCATAAATTTCTGCAGATTTTTAATCAATTTTCTGCACCTATAATTTTTCTTCAGTGCACCACCAACACCATCATAACCATGAACACTTCATCTCAAGCACAGCAGCAGCCCCGGCAAGACTGTCAATCACATGTAAAGCCATTATGGTAGAACATGTAGCTGTCATGATTAGTAGTAGTGCTGTAGTAGTGCGATCTGCTAGCTCATGTGATTGCACAAAGATAATCACAAGCTTGCTATAAATATGTCCAATGTCAAGTCTATACGATAACTCAACACAATGTAGTCCTCTATCTATAGCTTTATCTTAACTCCATTAATGGAGTCTATACAAACTCTATCACTTGTAACTACTGCTACTGCATGGTTGCTATATAATCTTGTAATCTCGTAAATTATATCCTCTCGTGTCTCTGTGTTTAGGTTAAGGAGGTTGGACTGTTTCTGTTGTAACTTGAGCTCAATTATAATTACAGAAATTAGTATATATTGAGCTCAGTTGCAGGCACAGTTTTATAATAGAATTGAGGCTCTGCAGGTGCTTGTTAATTTATATATTGCTAAACGATGGTAACACTAACCAAACCAGATTATCAAATAGAGCATATGTGCATAAAAACTTGGTTGAACAACTACCAAGACGTAGAACACCAAAACGTAGAATTCAAAGTTGGTCTTTTAAGGCTTCAAAGGATAATTTGAATGCTTTAAGAATCCTAAATCAGTTAGGACAGGTTACTGGTGGATTATCTGAGATCGTATAAGAGAGTACTAGTTTTTCCAAGCAGATGGCATCCTGAGATCTACAATATATATGCTGCGATGATGATGTTTTTTGTTTTACAATTGCTAAGGGTTTCTTCTGATAAAGTGATAGTTCATTACACTGGTGATTACTGATGACACAGATTGCTATTTGTTGTTTTTTGCGGCAATTGTTCTTTACCAGCTTCAGTAGGCAGATCTGTAAACTGTTATACTGTAGTTGCTGTCATTAAAGAAAGCAAGAAATTTTGTTCTTTTGAAAATTGACATGCTTTTAACATTATACCTACACACAGCGTACTTGTTTTCATTGGATAATTTAGTTGTGTCGGTTTTAATAGAATTGAACACTTTGAGACCCTTTCCATTTTGTGTTTAAAATTAGATATGTATAAGATTCCTAAATCTGATTGACCTTCTGTCAAGGACATTACGAAAGATCCAACATAATATTGGTCCATGATCAAACAAAATTTATAGCATATCCAGTAGGCCTCCAAACAATGCTACTTGTATATTTATTCTGCAATTAAGTGATTGGCTAAAGCTTTTCAGGACAAGTTTTAAACATAAATTAAATAAAAATTATATAAGCCTACAAAATTCATATCTTAAAATTTTTAATGACAAATTAAAGAAAATTTTAGTTGCATTTTTGCGGAGCTTGTTTCACCAAAGGTATCGAGGACTTTTCGTACCTGTGTAAAACTTGCTTGTTTTTAATACACAAGCGCTGTGCATCTACACCGCATAAACTCATTTTTAGACCTCATCATGATGCTCATCCGCTTGTTTTTGATTGGTTAGTTCCCAAAGGGTACCAAATGTTTGAAGTGTTCTGTAGTTTGTGCCGTGAGGAGGTTCTTCCGTCCCGGTGGCTTTATTATTGTGCTGACTGTAGATATTTTGCGCATATCAATTGCGTTTTATCAGCAATAGAGTACGTTCTTATATCTTATATTGAGCTTTTTACAGTTTTAGTTGTTTGCTTAGTTCTTATTTTACTTTCACATTTGACTCAGATTAGGCGAAGATCGGAACATATATGAGGATGTGGAAGATGTTGATGACCCTAATTTTGTATGTTTCCCATTATCTGACAATAAACCATTATTACTGTACCAGTTGATCCAAAAATTTGCAGAGAATTTCAGTTCTTCAACAGATGGGAGATCAGGTAAAGTAGATAAAATTAGCCATTGCGGCAATGGCCATTCCCGCATCCTGTTTGATAATTTTTATAATAAAATTGTTGGTGAAACCGAAAGTAGTGACCATATGATATGTGACGGATGCGTGCAGCCTATTCTATCACCGCCTGATTCTTTCTACGGATGTCTTGATTGCAACTTTTTTCTCCACAGTATTTGTGCTGCGGAGTTACCAAGGAAGTTTCAACATGCATCACATCCACAACACAAGCTCATTAGATGTGATCAAATTGGTAAGCCAAATGCTTTCTTCATTTTTAGTTTCTGTGGCAAGCTATGCAACAGAATGTTCTTCCGTTGCTAGTCATGTGAAATTTATATTGATCTTGTGTGCGCTGCAATGCCTAGTGAAATCAAGCATGACACTCATAAGCACAAACTTAAATACGCTGATGAGCCTAAAATGATGCGTTGTGAAGGGTGCTGGTATTCTAGTTACAGCAGCTTTAGATGTAAAATCTGTAATTACATGATTGACGCAAGATGTTTACGGAACCCGGGTAGAATTAAGCACAGATGGGATGAACATCAACTTTCTTTAGTGTATCCTCCCGTAAAAGGTCATCCACACGATTTCAATTGCCAACTATGCTCTAGGGATATAAATCTAAACTGTTGGTTTTATCATTGTCGCAAATATGATACTTCATTCCATGGTTGGTGCCTTGATCAATGTCACTTTTCGAATATCAAGCTTTGGGGCTATTGTTAAAGATGACCAGCTGCATCAACACAGCCTTAAAATCTCCCCAAGTGCATCCTTCAAGTGTGGAAGTTGTGGTTTTTACAAACATGATAGACGGCCATATAATCTTCCAGTTTTTCAATAAAATCAAAATCTAATCCTTTTTGGGTGAGATCTTGTTGAGTACCTTGTTATCAAGGTTGTTTCACTTCCCCTCTCTCCCCCTCTCCGATCACTCTACCTTCCTCACCCTCTTCGATCTCTTGCATGGGCTGTTTGAGAAGGCATATAAATGAACATATTTGAATTGATAAGGACAAGTTCTATGCCATCAATTCAGCCGACTATATAACAAATAAATTGATAGACTTACGAAGTCCAATCCACACGAAGAAGTCGACACCAAGTATCACTAGTGTTACCGGTGATTACATTTGAGTATTACACATGAATAATACACATTTGAGTATTACATTTGAATAATCATGGATAAAGAAAACTAATCTATACTATACTATAAGAGGTATAATTGGTTGGTTGGTCGGTCGGTTAACAAAAGTCCTTCCAAAAATGAAAATATAAATTAAAATACATATAAAATTTTATTTTACAAAAAATAAACCACATATTTAACTTAATAACAAACTCTTTTAATTAAACTCTAATTAATATTTAATAACATACTCTTTTAGTTATATTTGAGTTAAAATTCTTCACCTACACCCAAGTTTTTTAGACTCTTTCAATTACTTGGAAACCAAATATTTTTAAAATAAATTTAAATAATTTTATTATCACATATTTATTAATAAATTTAAAACAAATTATAAATCAACAAAGTGAAAACAAACCAAAACCATATAATAAACAATAAAAATTTCACACAATTACAAATTAATACAAAATTCTATATTATAAATTATTATGGAATCATAATTTGAATATGATAATATCAACAAAAATTTGATTATAAATATATACGATACTTCCATTTATATTTATATTATTATGACAAAATATAGTCATAATTCGAATAATATATCATTTAATTACACGATTATTATTTAATAATATATATCTATACTATACTATTATAAAAAAATGAAAAAATAAATTAAAATACATATAATATTTTACTTTACAAAAAATAAATCACATATTTAACTTAATAACAAACTCTTTTAATTAAACTCCAATTAATATTTAATAACTTACTCTTTTAGTTTAAATTTTTCACCCACACCCAAGTTTTTTAGACTCTTTCAATTACTTGGAAACCAAAATTTTTTAAAAACAATTTAAATAATTTTAAAATCACATATTTATTAACAAATTTACAACAAATTATAAATCAACAAAGTGAAAAAAAACCAAAACCATATAATAAACAATAAAAATTTCACATAATTACAAATTAATACAAAATTCTATATTATAAATTATTATGGAATCATAATTTGAATATGATAACATCAACAAAAATTTGAATATAAATATATACAATACTTCCATTTATATTTATATTATTATGACAAATATAGTCATAATTCGAATAATATATCATTTAATTAGATGATTATTTTTTAATAATATATATTATGCCAATATTATATTAAATAATATGTATGAAATAAATAATTATTTAAATATAAAAAAACCGTGCATCGCACGGGTTATTGGCTAGTATACATGTAACATGCAAAAGGCCCTTTCGATTTTATCGTGAACAAGTTTACCGTACCATAGAATTTCTTTTTTTTTTTTTTGAGTTTTTCGATATTCGTTTGATCTCATTGTGAACAAGTTTATTGTAATTTTTACCGTATTTTTACAAAAAAATATTTAAAAACTTGAATATTTTTGAAGTTCGCAATAAATTTTAATATCAAGATGAGAACCAAAAAAGACAAAACCTGTTCATTAGGATTATTTAGGCACTGTTTGAGATTGTTGTTAAAAGTTACAATGCTATTAGCAAAAATGTTATTGTAAAAAGTTGACGACTGATTGATAATATTTTTGATATAAACATTTTTTGATGTAAAAATTCAAAAAAGTAATGTTTTTTGTGAGATTTGATGGTGAAACCTTTCTCACAAAAATTGAAAAGTAACTTTTTGAAAAGCATGAAGAATATGTTTTCTTTAAAAACAGATTTTAGACCAAAAATACTTTTTCAAAAACATATTTTAAATTTAACCAAATAATTTTTCAGCTAAAAACTTTTCAGAAAAAAGAAGCTACTACTTTCTACAATAACAATGCCAAACACATCCCTAATATCAATAAACACGCGTAAAACTCTTATTGGCCAACACACGTGTCTGGATTCAGTTAAAAAACAACGTAAGGGTTTTTCAGTTAATCCTCTTCACCGGGTCGGAAAAAAAACATAATCAACTCACTGAGTTAAATCGCCGACAACAAACAATGCACAGTTCATCTTCTTCAGCTACATTAATAACCTTAATATTTTTATCTTTATATAGCACGAGTATCGATGCATTGTACGGATCATCTTCACCGGTGCTTCAACTAACTCCCAACAATTTTAAGTCTAAGGTAACTACTTCTACTATGACTACAATGTGTACATACAAAATGTGTGTATCTATAGATGTGTGTGTTTAGTTTATTTAATGGATGTTCTGTTTTGTGGATGCTTAATTATGTAATGATCAGATTTGTATTGTCATAATAATGTGTTAATGATTATAGTTTGTGAATTTTGTATGTTAATTTATTTATGTTTCGAATTTAGTAAGAACTAGATTCAATTCCCGTGCAAGGCACGGGATTGTTCTATTTTATAATTAATATTGCAGTTTTTCTCGTTACGTTTTGATATTAATATTAACAATTGATATTGTGATGATTATTATTTTTTTTAGTTTAACACGTTCTTTTTTAACTAATGTTTATTTTATTCTCGTTTCAAGATCTCCCATTTTGGTTAAAACATTCAAATGTACTCTTTATTTTTCCAAAGTGCTCATAATCATATATTTCTGGAATTTGATATTACAGAATGTCAAGTAATGCGCCAAAGCCAAGAAAGTATTAAAAAATATTGTATTAGACACATTTTTATAAAGTAAAAATACTAAATTACAGTACACAAAATCTGTAGATTGCATAGCAAAAATATGTAATTAGTAATCTGAAATTAATGTTCCAATACTATTTCTCCAATTATAATGAGTTCAAAGGTCTCTATACTCGTGCGAGACACAAACTTCTTCGAATGTTTAATTAATTGCAATGTAACGAAAGCGTTGTAATTAAGTAGATAGTATTAAATAAACATATTAAATACGAATTAATTAATGTATGTTAATGAATGCACATATTAAATATGAATTTTAATTGATGTGTATTAATGAATGCAGAGGGTCAAAATGGTAATTTAGGATTGAATAAAATAGTACATGTTGTGGTATTATATATATAATAGATTGTTAAAGTTGGGTTTAGTAATGGAGGTACAAAGTTCACAAAGAGAACACACAATTTTTCTTTCAAATCCGTTACAATTAATTTGAAATTATTAAAACACCTAATGTTTGTAATTAATTTTATTTCTAAGTAATGTATTCTATATAAAAGTTGAATTATTAGTTCTTTTGCTTGCATCAGTCGACTTGTTCTTGAGTAATATCTCTGTATTTGCAAATGGTTGCAGGTTCTAAATTCTAATGGTGTAGTATTAGTAGAATTTTTTGCACCTTGGTGTGGTCATTGTAAAGCTTTGACACCCATTTGGGAAAAGGCTGCAACAGTCCTGAAAGGAGTTGCAACTGTTGCAGCTCTTGATGCTGATGCTCACAAGTCACTTGCTCAGGTTCGATATGACTGGATGGATATTTTTGTAAATGAATTATCGAAAAAAGTTACCTTTTATGGTCATTATCGGAATTTTCATCTCTGAAAACTGATACATAATTGGGAAATTTGAGAACTTTTTAGTAAGTAGTAGTACTATTGAAATATAAGCATGTCTGCTATACCAGTATCATGGCGGTTACTTAGCATGAACTGCCAATTTCTCAGTTTCATGGCTGTCGAGAAATATATTTTTGTTCCTTCCATTTTTCTCTTAGTGCAAAATAACATGTATAGTCGTGATATATATACAATAGCCAACTTAGATGTTTAAAGAATCAAAATTTAATATATGAGATTGTCTAGTGGCATTTTTTTATTTCAACCAACTCTCCCAACCCTTAAGGTGTTAAGAGTAGCCATATTTGGATCAACTGTCTTTAACACATTGCCTGATAATTTTATTTTTTACAAGCTTCCGGTAATATCTTCTTGTATAAGCGGCTCTTTTATGTTCTTGTTATTCCAGATCACTTTGCTAATCTAATCTTCTCTCTTTTTCTACTTCAGGAGTATGGTATCCAAGGATTTCCAACAATCAAGGTATTTCTACCTGGAAAACCTCCAGTAGATTACCAAGGTGCTAGGGATGCTAAAGCAATTGCTAATTTTGCATCTAAACAGGTAGTCACTTGTGATTCTGAGGTGCTTATGCTTTCTCTTACTTCATTCTTTCCTTCTGTTGCATAAAGTTGATATTTCTCACATGGACTACTGTACCAGGAAGGAGTGTCCACTTGCACATGTAATTTTTGTACTTTGTCGAGCCCAATACGGGCAATAATCCCAATTCCATATTTTTACACTGTAAATGATATTTCCAAAATCTATACCCATGTCCTAGTATGAGGTCTGGACTATTACATGAAGGCAAAGTGTAGTGTAAATCTAACATATTTATGTATGCTAAAATGATATTGTCTGTAGTGGGTGAAGAAAGTTGCCTTTTCTAAATATATGTTTATTCGTCATTGTTGGAAATTGTGCTACTCTTTTGGATTTTTTTTTTTAACAATAAGTTTACTCAGGCGTAGTTCTCCCCAGAGATCTAAATGTGCTAAAGTAACTTTGACATCTCAGAACCGCATTTTTAATGCTGTAGGTAAGAGGTTGATGCATCATTTAATAAAATTCTTCTTACTCGTGCATATTGATCTTTTGCAAGATGAATGGTGATTGGAGGAGTTAATCCCCGTATCTATCACATGCTAAGAGAGAAGCTCAGAGCTCTACTGTCTTGTTTGCATTACTGAAACTGAAATTAATATTGCTGTACATTGTACAAATTTGACTAACTAATTTAATGTTTGATGGTCGACGCTTTTGTGTTCCGTTTATACACAGGTCAAGATACTTTTGAAGGAGCGGTTAGACGGAAAAGAAACAGGGAAATCAAGTGAGAAATCAAGTGAGAAATCAGCACCTAGTGCATCAGTAGAATTGAATTCCCTCAATTTTGATGAATTGGTGCTCAAAAGTAAAGAGCTTTGGGTTGTGGAGTTCTTTGCACCTTGGTAAGTAACAATTTTGAGATATTATGGTTGGGTCTACCATAAAATTTTTGCAATTTTCTGTGAAGCAATATGTACCTTCACGGAACTGATCCAGCTGAAATGATTCCTATAGTATTAATCAAAAAGTCCAACAGATGGTAATTTTTTAGGACACGAGCTGTTGATGCTATTAGTGTAATGACTATGGCACTAATATGCATTCATGGAGGGCTTAAGGGTTCCCAGACTTCTGTATTAATGAATCAAAAGTTAAGTCAAGTGGGATAAAATAAAAGACAAACCAAGTAATACAGGAACCTGAAAAATGAAGCCGAAAAGGTAACATGGATTCATGTGGTTTGACAATTTGCCTAGACAGTGGCTGCGGCTAGCATATTATTAGAATTTCGCTTACATTTGCGTTTAAAAGGGATAGCTTGTATAAAGAAAATTAGATCCAAAATCTCACAATATGAATCAGTGAAGCGGTGAAGGACTTTTAGCACCTAATTACTAAAGTGGAATTATTTTGAAATTATCTATTGTGTTCTATTCATTATATAAAAGTTACTACAAATTCCTTGAGTCTGAACTAGACCTGGCCATTAGTGCGGTCCGTGCCGGTCCGGGCCGGGCTTGCACCGGGCCGTGCCAAAAGAATACAACACTGAACCGGCACTAAGAGTTATCCGGGCCGTGCCGGGCCGGTTCCGAATCAGAAAATGTAAGCCCGTGACCGGATTCGTGGGTTAGTGCGGGCCGTGCCAGTTATTCGTTTTTTTGAAAATTAATTTATTTCTTTATAGATCCACTTTACTAATAGATTTTGAAAATTAAGTTCTAGATGATGTAGTTAAAAGAGGACGGTACCTCATATAAATTTTATTAATTAAAAATATTTTACAAATGATTTGAGAGGACTCCTCTCTAAAAAAACGGAACAAACCGCATTAACATACAATAATACAATACAAATAAAAAAAAACTATCCACTATTTATATAAATTAAATAAACTATCCACTATAATTGTTGTTCACTTGTTGAGGCGCCCGATTCTGATGAAGTATCCATTATCATCCATGGATCGTCTTCACCATCTTCGTCTTCATCTTTCTTTCCTTGTTGCCTTTTTGCGGCTTGATCCCAATCTTTTTTGCAAACACAAATCTTGACCGCGTCTGGTGCAAGACTTGATCTCTTCTCATCTAGCACTCTTATACCTGCACTAAAAGCGGACTCGGACGCAATTGTAGAAGCGGGAACGACTAAAATATCCCTTGCAATTTTTGCTAAAACCGGAAATTGTAACTCATGATTCTTCCACCATGTTAGTATTTCAAAATCATCATTTAACTCATAACTATAAGAAAAAAATTCGTTAATCATACTAAAAGCAGAAGCAGGTACAGGAGTAGATGAAGTGGAAATTCTACATTTTTGTTTTTTAGTTAGTATAGATGCAATAGTACTATTAAACCTACTAACACCACTACTCTTACTCTTAGATGGCATAACATTTTGAGTTTTAGGAACATACAAATCTATTAGTTTATATAACAAGACTAAACAGTTATTTACATATAGCAAGTGATCATATTTAACTCCTAAAACTTCATAATAATGCTCTAACATATTTTCTAAACCTTCTTTTCTAACACCGGGATCAAGAAGACATGCAATACCATAAATATAAGGAAATTCTGTTAAGTATTCGATCCACTTAGTTTTCATATCAAAAATAACCGCAAAAAAAGCATCATTTTTTTCATAATTAAATAAACTAGTAACAATATTAACACATTCAATAATAGCATGATGTACATTTGGTTCATAAACATAAGAAAAAACCGTAGTAGCATGTGCAAAACAATCAAGTAAGTCACGTACGGTAGATGCCAACTGCCAATCATGATCGGTAAGTAATCCACCTTCGTATTGGTGACTCGGGTCATCATTATATAACACGGTGATAATGGCTCTATATTTAATTGCTTCATTTAATAATTTATAAGTCGAACTCCATCTCGTAGGACAATCGATACCCCACTTCTTCGGCCTTAATCCATTATCCTTACACAACTTCTTGTACCTGTATCTATATGTACCCGCTAAACGTAGATACTTAACTACTTTCCTAATAGGATCTAATAAATGAGTTAATTGTGCAATTCCTTTTTGGGCCGACAAGTTAATGATATGAGCACAACATCTAATATGTAAAAATTGTCCATTTAAAACTAAAGGAATATCAGTTTTAATATAATCCATACATTTGTTATTAGCAGCAGCATTATCTAAAGATATTGTGAATACCTTATTATACAAATTAAATTCATTTATTGTTTCTAAAATTCTTTGTTTTATGTTATAACCCGAGTGTGACTCATCCATCACATCAAATGCAATAATTCGTTTTTGTAAGATATAGTCACTATCAATCCAATGAGCCGTAATACAAATATAAGGTTCACCTTGACTCGAACTCCAACAATCACTAGTTAAAGAAACCATACCATCAAAATTACCTAAATATTCAATTAGTTCGATTCGTTGACTATAATATTGTTTTTGTATGTGACGTTTAAGTGTGTTTCTAGGAATTCTTTTAAAGGCCGGATTTATTGAATTCTTTATCATATGCTCTAAATTTGGACTCTCACCGTGGGAGAAAGGTAATTCATCTAAGGTAACATATCTAGAAAAATCATCAATCATTCTATCTCTACTATAAGCAAAAGGCATACCTCCACCGGCCGACGATGTCATAAAACCACTAAGTTGTGTTTGTTGTGGACCTCGACGTGCTTCTCCACTTTCATGATTCGCCTTCGTAAGTTGGTGAATATTTTCCAAGTGTCGACTAAGTGTACCCGTACCTTGTCCCCTAGTCCACGTAAACGGTGCTTGTTGTCGACCATTTTGTATACAAATCAAACAATGAACTTTAAATTTTGGTGGATCATCGGATATTTGAACTCTATCATAGTATGTCCAAACATGTGATGATTGTCTCGAACTTGAACCTACAAAAAATTACAAAACGAATAAATTAAAAATGAAATACAAAATTTGAACCATATGTAAATTAAATACAAAATTCGAACCATATACAAATTAAATACAAAATTCGAACTTGAACCATATGTGAATAAATTAGAAATTCGAAGCATATATACATTTTAAAAAAATAAATAATTCGTAGCATATATAAATGTATATAAAATATAAAAACTGAACAAAATTTAAAAAATTAATTATACCTTCTTCGTGTGTCTGTGTGGCCGGAGATGCCGGAGATCGAGGTGGTAGCATCCCAGTCACCGGAGTTGAATCTTGAGATGAAATAGTGCCACTACCCCTTCCTTGTTCCATTTCTTTGCTCGAGATTTGAGAGAGATAACAATTACAAATTAGAACTTACGACGAGTATTAAAAATAGAGCCGGAGATAATTTAGAGATAGAGAGAGAATTAGATAGAGAAATGGTGTGGGAAAAATTAGAGATAGAGAGAATGGTATTTATAGGGGTTGGGGAAGAAAGAGCCGTTGGGAGACAACGGCAACAAACCAACGGTCACAGCATGCAACGGTCACAACCACAAGCTGCAACGGTCGTCTGGGGAAGAAAGAGAGAGGCGCGTGCGGTGGACTCGCGGGCCGGTCCGGGCCGGGCCGTGCCGGGCCGTGCCGGTTCAACCGGTTCGTCCTGTCGCGGGCCGGGCCGGTCCGGTCCCGGTTTTCTAATTCTGAACCCGTATTCGGACCGGGTTTTTCAGCGGTTTAGTGCCGGTTCGGGCCGGTTCAGAACGGGCCGAATATACACGAATAAAAAACCGGGCCGGTTCAGTGTGGGCCGGGCTGAACCGCCCTAATGGCCAGCTCTAGTCTGAACAATGTATCACATCATCTTGGGGTATAATACAAGTCCATAATTTTTTAGTTTATTACATTATTGGCTCGGTACTTCATAAATCATTTACTGTTTAGGCTTTCTGACTTTCTGTTAATTTAGTTTATTTACTTACATATTTTATTAACTTTAAAATTTTTGCCTGTAAATTCTGTTTAATGACCTGTCAATTCCTTCATAATCTTCAGCTAATTCCTACAAGATGTAGTTATCCTGCTTAACAGAACATCAGCTATTTCCTACAAGATGTTGTTATCCTGCTTAACAGAACATCAAGGTGTTTTAGTATCGATTCCTCTTAATCGGCCAGTCATTGGGCCATAAATCTGCTAGTTTAGAACATTGTATTAATGCCAAGTTGTTCCTTGAACCCTAATCAGATTCCATAGTTAGGTCTCATCTCTGGTTATCTAAACATGGCATGACCGAACATCAATCCATCCTGATTGGTCTACACTCTAGTCAGTATGCAACCAAATTAAATGTCACTGTGATGCATAATGTTTTTCAGAAAAATCTCTATAGTACTATTCTGGAAATAATTTTTAAGAAAAATCTCTGTGGTGATATATATATTTCTCTGTTTCCAGGTGTGGACACTGTAAGAAGCTTGCTCCAGAGTGGAAGAAGGCTTCAAATAATTTGAAGGGCAAGGTGAAGCTGGGTCATGTTGATTGTGAAGCTGATAAGGTATTTAGATGGTTACCAAGTTGCTTTGTTGTTTCAGTTTTGCTCTATTGTCTTATTTACTCATCTATTTGCTCGATTGATATGGAGCATGTAGTACTTTATTTTATTCTGGGTTTCAACCACTTATTTGCTGTCGTGTTCAAATTATATACTTGTTGACCTTTTATCACGTCTTTTTTCTGCTATTTTTCTGCTAAAACTATAAGTTTATGAAACACCAATTTGCATTATGAGATAGTCTATTTGATTTTTAACTTTACGCAACTTGCTTCTAATGGGTTGGATTTACTCATCTATTTGCTCGATTAATATGGAGCATGTAGTACTTTATTTTATTCTGGGTTTCAACCACTTATTTGCTGTCGTGTTCAAATTATATACTTGTTGACCTTTTATCACGTCTTTTTTCTGCTATTTTTCTGCTAAAACTATAAGTTTATGAAACACCAATTTGCATTATGAGATAGTCTATTTGATTTTTAACTTTACGCAACTTGCTTCTAATGGGTTGGAAATACCAGTCTCTCATGAGCAGGTTCAATGTAGAAGGTTTCCCCACTATTTTGGTATTTGGTGCTGACAAAGAAAGACCCTCCATATATGAAGGAGCAAGATCTGCCTCTGCTATTGAATCATTTGCTCTTGAGCAGCTGGAAAATAATATGCTACCTCCTGAAGTGACTGAGTTAACTAGCCAAGTAAGCTTTTCTAGAATCATGTATTGCAACTAATTAGTACTGATATCTATATATTTAAGTACTTGAAGTGCCAACTATCCAAGTATTACACTATTTTTTTCTGATCCCTCCATGTAGGACGTAATGAAAGAGAAGTGTGGTTCAGCTGCCATTTGTTTTGTTGCCTTCCTCCCTGACATCTTGGACTCCAAGGCTGAGGGAAGGAATAAATACCTAGAGCTGTTGTTATCAGTTGCTGAGAAATTCAAAACGAAACCTTACAGGCAAGAAAACTTTTATCTGGAACTAGAGTTATATATATTCCTCTTTCGATATAAATGTCCCAGTTATTGTGCTGTAATTGAGCCGAGCTAAGCCCAAATAGAATTGATCTCGAGCTCGACACATTAGACAAACTATAGAATTCAGAATTGGGCTCGAGTAAGGTCCGGACTTAAAAATAGTGTTCAAGTTTGGCTCGTTTAAAATATTTTTTTGTTCGAGCACAGTTTGATATAATAGATAGTGTTAATGTTTGCAAGTATTTTATTAGCTAATCTGGGGATGTATTCTACATCAGCTTGTTTATTAGTGTGCTTGGACCAACATTTAGACGAGTTAGGTTTGAGAAAAACTCATTTATTTGTTCATATTCCGCGAGCTAAATAGGTTCCTGAGCATTTACACGAACTCGTATTCAAGTAACTGACGAGACTTAACGAAATAAGCTTTTTCTTGTTTGGTTTGCTTATAATTCTACCTTGAAAAGGACTAGATTGGTGCTCATTTATTGAATTAAAAAAAATCACGAGTGAGCTCCTTTACTGCCCTACCTAATTATCATTTCCTGAAGATTTGATAAGACCAGATCAGCATTGTAAACCTCTGGTGACTGGTAGAAACATGAGGGAGTTGGACTAATTATTTGTGTTCTCTAATGCTTGGGTTAATTATAATTAAGAATTGCATCCACTGCAGCTATGTCTGGGCAGCAGCAGGGAAGCAACCAGAGCTTGAGAAGCAGGTAGGTGTTGGTGGTTATGGATATCCAGCTTTGGTGGCTCTGAATTTAAAGAAAGGAGCTTATGCACCACTACGTAGTGCTTTTGAGCGTGATCAGATAATGTAAGCATGACTCGCTGTTTATTTTGATTCATTTTAATTCATTGTTTTGTTAATTTGAATGGATAGTTAAGATATTTTGGTTAATCTGGGTTGCAGAGATTTCATCAGAGAAACCGGCCTAGGAGGAAAGGGTAATCTGGCTCTTGCGACGACACCTGAAATTGTAAAGACTGAACCATGGGATGGAAAGGATGGACAAATTCTCGAGGAAGACGAGTTCTCTCTTGAAGAACTAATGGGTGAAGAGAGCAAGGACAGTAAGGATGAGTTGTAAACATTCAACCACACCAACATTAGAGTAAAGTGAATCAGAACCTTTGGTATGAAATGATTTTGATCTTAACAGCATGTATTTGTAACTTACAATATACTCGATAGATTTTTAAATAATATACAAATAACTCTTTATTGATCAAATTTCCGCAGCTGCATCATTAGTACCGGAGCTTCCCATATATGTCAATCTACTCAATATTTTCTAACTTGTCGAGCATCTAGAATTATAGTTCGACAGCTGTGCTGTACATTCTGTAAATTTGCTATTGGCTTCAACATTTTCCAAACAATTGTGCTATATTTGCAAGTTTGCCATTGGTGTTCTAACAACCAATTCCAAACGGTGCTTATCTGAAGTTCAATCTGTTCAACTCTTCTGGTATGGTAAAAGTCGAACCAGTCTATCTATAATAGTATCCTGGTAGATGGTCAAATGTTGTTGGGCCCAATGACAAAATCTAGCTAGGTTCCTTCTTTGTCGTGTTTTATTCTTTGGTTGTTGAACCAAAAGGTTCAAATTCAGCTAATATGTTGACCATTCAGTTCTTGATTAGTGCTCCCAAGTTTTACACTATTTTTTTTTTTTTTTGACTTTTTGGCATTTTAAGATGCATAAAAATATGTTTACATGTGGTTGTTTTTAAAAACAAATCGAAGAAGTATGGATTATTTGAAAACAGACTGAGTTTGTTTTTAGAGCAATGCTACGTATTCCGAATCGGATCCCTAATTTTGTTTTTGAATGACATATAGCTTATTTTTATTTGTGGATTCATATATATACATGATAGGTCCATCTCATTAATGTAAGGAACAATCAATAATAGTATAGTAACAACTCATCATTTGATAATGATTTTGAGAACATTTTTGGGGACTCTAACATTTTTCTTATTTTTTTCTTTATATCTGAATATGGGACCATTTGATAGATTAACCTCTACTGTAGTATTCTTGACTCAGTTAAGTACTTTAAATTTGATTTTTGATAGGTTAGTAAGTATTTATTTATTAATAATTGCATATTAAGTGCCCATAAAACACTGGGATTTAGTAGTAAACATTAGTATACACACACTTAATAACAGTAATATTGCTCGTCCATTGAAATGCATCAGTGATATAGAATTATACCAATATCGCACGAAACATAACCACATAAATTGTACTAGTAGTATATGGACAGTATCAGTTGGCATAGAACATAGAACATAGAACATATCGGTCTGCGTTCACAGCTAAAATTAATTTAAATTTTACAGATTACAAAACGGTTGTTTGTTTCGAGATTTTCGAAATTTGTACTATTGTGACCGATGATTTGTACTACAAAAACAGATAATCATTAAGTTTGTAACTAATTGTTGTGGAAATTATTTACATTCAGTCCTGAAATACACGTTTAGACCAAAATATTTACATTCAAACATAAATCAAGATGTAAGGAAGAACTTATGAAAAGTTTAAATCCACAACAAAATCTACCATGACCAATGTTCTAGATGAAAGATATAGAAACATAGTATCATGTAGTAGCAAATTTCTTATTTTTGAACAAAAAAGAAGATCATTTCTTTTCATATCATTTCATATACCCCAAACACCCCAAATCCTACCCCCAAGAAAACTTACAATCTTCTTCACAGATGATTCCTTGTCCAAATTCCCAACTTCTTCACCTTGAAAAGTCAATTCTGCCTGCTTTGATTCCTTCAAACTACCCTTCTCCTCACTCTCACCAGGGCTAGAATTGTAATTTCCCCTCCTCTTTCCTTTCTTGTTCTTCAAACCATTACTACTACGACTACCACCACCTTTCTTCTTCGAAAGCCCATCTTCATAAGCATCAATAATTTCATGAATAATTTCGCGATTCGGAGAATTATTCCAACGTACCCAGTAACTCATATAACATCCGAAGCAACTACACTCAAACTCCGGTGCATGATCAAAAACTTTGGTTTTATTTTTCCCCTTATGATGACCACTTAAATTATTCGAGTTGGCCGAACACGAGATTAAATACGCTAATACTTGTCGATCTTCGGGTGAAAGCGCAACCGTTAGCGTAAGTATCGTTGCGGGAAGTAACGATAAGTGATCGGATATAGGTGGTGAAGAAGGGTGGATTTTTTTCTTCATGGTGGTTTGAAATATTCTTGAAGCTCAAGTTTTGAAGGAGTCTTGGCTTAAAGGCTTTGTTTATTAAAAATGATTCTTTGGCTTTGGTAGTATTATATAGGGAGTGGTCAGGTGAGAATCTAGTGCTAGTTAGTGACGCTACTATGTCACGCGCATTTGTGGACTTAGTTTTCCACACTCTTGTGTTTTGGACTCGGTTTTTGAGTTACTTTAGTTTGACTTGGTTGATAATAAATTAATTTTATATTAGTTTTACTATATTATGAATTCTTTAAACGTAAATTTTGGTCGAATGATTTTAGTGAATTTCTTATTTATGTAAACTTTACTAATAATTTCGACACTTTGGTAAATGAATTATGGAACGAGAACAAGTCAACATAGCAACGTAGTATCGGCCAACACAGTCAACATTCAACAGTCGACAAAATACTGAATAAATCTCGAAAGTTACAAAAATATTGCATTATTTTATCTTATCAAATATTTATTGTGGGATAAAACATGTGACATGTGACTGAACCATAGCTAAAAATAATTAGAAGTGTGGAATGGTGCAAAGATTAGTTATTTTTTTTGTTAATTTCAATGTCACGTTGTCCGTAAAACAAATGAAAAAAGGGAGGTGATATGTGCATATATAGGTGCACACCTAATATTGATGATGAGATTAAAATGTCCTTAAATTCTATTTTTGTTCAATTAGTTATTTTGTTACTCAATTACAGTATATAGTTTTATTAAAACAAAGTGTATTTGAAAAAACATAAGATGAAATAAAAATAAATAAGTTGTGCTTTAAAGTTTTGTGAAATGACATATGAAAATTTCAGTAAATATATATATATATTGAATAATTTTATTGTTATTATAAAATTAAATTTAAGATTGTACATGCAATTTAGGTAGATTCTAATAAATAACTTCTATTTAATAAAATTATGAAAACTTAATTTATGATAATTTTTAACCTTTGATTTATTTTTTCAATGCCTTTTTTAACATATTACACAATATTTTAGTAAACTAAGAAAATGACTAGTTTAAGCCTAAATAAATATACAAGTAATCTTTTCACGAATATTTTGAATATTTCATGGTAAATTTATCTATTCGATAACTTTGAATCATATTCTTTTTTTTTTTTTTGAATATTTTACATATTTAGTTAGAAATAAAAAAATAAGATGATCATCTAAAACTAACACAATTTTTTTTAATTAAATTAAATTTTTATTTAAAACAAATTAAAGAAATGGTTGCATGGAGAGCATTTTAGTTTGGTAGTTAACATTGGGCACATAAATGAAGGGTGTGCACATATTAGCTTAGCTCCCTAAAAAAAGGGACCATTTTTTGTATTTTCAGAACTATATTGATGATCATATCCAACAACATATCCTACAAATATAGTTTTGAAAATATAAAAATTGTTCTATAAATAATATTTTCCATAAAAATTTAGTGTCCAACTAATCTTAAAAATTTAATGACAACTTGAGAGTAAGCTGAGCATTTTTTCCGTAAATATTTATGATAAAATGTTTATTTGTTAATCCAATTTCATAAATTTGGTAATTTAAAATAATATCTATCGAAATAAATAGAATTAGGGAATTTTCAGTTGTGATACTAAGAGCAATGGGTTGGCTAAAATGATAGAAAATACTTATTATGTAAAATTTAGTGAACGTGTTGTGGTGCGATGGTACTGGGTTTGGCTATATTTTAAAAATAGTATATTATTATCATTTTAATTATTATAAATAGAATATATCATTTAAATATGATAAGAGATGATCTGGAATTTCTTATAGTTTCTAGATGTTTGACAAATATAACCAGGTTGGCTAAAAATATAGATCACAATCCATTGGTATTGATTTTTATTTACATAATCTCTCTATAATTTTTATTTATAGTATGTTTTGATTATTTTTAGCTAAGGATTATAATTGGTTGGAGATGCTCTAAACAAAGGAAAAGAAAATTAATTGGTATCATTCCCTTGTGTATATTTTTAAAAATTATCATTCCAACCATTTTTAATTTAATAATTATCCCATTCCCCAACCCCACTATGTATTTTGTATCCCTTTCCTAAAGTTTGTATCCCTTTCTTAATTTCATTTTTTTTTCATTTTCAAGTATAATTTTTATCTTAATCATTAAAATATAGATTAATATGTAAATTACTTTTTAAAAATTAAAAAATAACTTTTAATTTAGTTTTATAAATAAAAAATAACTTTGATATAAATTTTGATTTTGTATCTTAATCAAAATCAAACACTTTATTTTAAAATTATTATTTTTTCTTCTTATTTCCTCTTCTGAATTTTATTCCGTTTCCCATACAAATCAAACGCCTATGCCAAAAATACTGCTCATGCGCGTACCCTTGTTTAATCCAAGCAGAATCAGATTCACATATCCTTTATATATAGTGGACTGAATGTTTTTTTTTAAAGATAAATTAGTGTACTTAAATTATTCTAACTTCATTATTCTACTTTCATTTTTAGTGTACTTAAATGAATTAATTCAATTTCTAACAAACGACTTACGTTGCTGGCTGGTGGCAGCGATGAAAACAATCTTCGTACACATGATGACATTCTGTATCTATCTAGCTGATCTCGTAGTCTTAATAGCAAGTGTTTTAGTAAAGACCGACTAATTAAACAAACCATTAATTAGCATTAATATTTTAGTCAAGTACAAAAAAATATTTATTGGCCGAAAGTAATGTCATGAAAGACAAACGATTAGTTCCAACTCCAAGAACAATGTGGTACTCCTAGATTACCTACTTCCTTAAAAATGTCAGCACGCATAACTATGGATGTGTTTCTTGCATTGTTCTATAGTGCACTTAACTTAAAGCAATAAGAGCTCACTCTTCTTCTTCTCGATAACAACAGGTCGAGAGTTCAAGTTCGATAATAAAGTTTATTCAATTCGATTTAATTTAAGCATCTTGAATATTTTCTTCTTACACTTGTGTTCGGTATGTAGTATTAATGATTAACATGACCCTTATAGTTATAGTGTAAGTGAGTATTATCCATTACTTAGCAATCCCCCGGCTTAAATAGTTGGCATTTTTAAGATTTAGACCATGTATGCAAGAAGTAATTACATTACATAAACACATGAAGATAATGCTTCACAACATACTCTGCAATGATCTGGTTCGTTCTTTCGGATGGATGAAAAGCGTCCCAGAACACAAACTTATTTGCATCCTCGCATGTATACGGATTAAACTGATTGCACAGATAACTCATTTCATATACCCCCGTCGAACAGCAAGCCACGTTTGAGTATTGAAACCCTGTTCTGAACATAGCCAGTAATTAGTCATCATGAAATGTGCTAGAAACAATCGTAAATACAAGAATAATAACCGAAGTTCTCCGGATTAGTCGAGCTGCGCGAAAGCTGATCCGGATACCGGATTATCAAAAATAAAAAAACCCGAAGTTCATAAAAAAAACGAAAATGTTGTTTTCAGAGCAATTTGTGCTAATATTTTCCGTTTGTTAGACGTGGATTATGAGTATGACACTTCTAATGTAAATTGCGGGGTTAATAATTTTTTCCCATTTTGAACATTTCCACATATGTCTAGTATATTTCAACCGAATGAATTTATTATGAATCCGGTACGAATATCAGTTAAAGTCTCATCACCACCTGTGACCTGACAAATTTTGTTTTCTACTGTGTTAATGTATTCAGAGAAATTGAGCAAACTGAAAACGTACCATAGAGGGAAGGTCTTTGGATGATGTGGTCAAAAATAGAATATGCATCAGCACAAATTAATTTTGCCCCAGGAAGCTCCTGATTTAGCATCTTTATCATACCACTCAACTTGGCATTAAAGCTTCTGGATACATTGTTGTAGCTTTCAATACATGAATCTCCGAACCCTTGCAGCGCATGTGTAGCTCTCTCCAATGGTAAACACCCCATTGGAGGAACCCCTGTTATCGACATTTTTCGAGCACCAAGTCCATACAGTTGTTTAAAAAATGCCTCTGCGATCTTCAGAAGAAAATCTTCGTACTTGTCAACATTATACTCTAATCTTCTCGTAACAAGTGTGTAATAATTTTCGAGAAAATCGTTCGTTCCTAAACTGATTAAGTAGAGAGCTTCTTGTACAATCTTATCGCCTTTTTCCTCGTCCAAATAGCCTTTTAGTGTGGTTTGGTATTGCTTGAAGTAATCCAACTCTTTCCACAGAGGTATTACTGACTGCAAAACATAAAAAGATGATAAAATTAGTTAAAACAAATACAATTCACCTTAGAAAATATCTAAAAAAGATGCAATTCACCATATAAGTTATAACTAATAAAAAACAGAGCTATGCATATATGGTGAGGCTCAGAAGTTAATCACAAAAGCCGTAGAATCTTTTGTCCTCCAAATTTTTATGAGTGCAAAATATTTGGTTTTCACGATTTTCGGATTTTCATCTAAACATGCATTTAATGCATTAGTGTGCATGATTTCATCTATATCTTTTACAGGACTAAATTCAGAAACAGGGTAGGTTACCAGAACATCAGATGTAGCACTGTCATAGCCAGTGCCAGCAGAAGCAAAGCAAACTCCAGTTGCAAAATGTGTAATGTTATAATTTGGATCCAAATAGGCCGGCACAAGGGGCTTCAACCCAAAAGCCTCTGATATAAAGTCGGGCGGAATCCGACCATTCGAAAATCTTCCTGTTGCCGTGCCTCCCTTAAAATCGCGCCCGTAAGGCGGAAAATTACTCTTGAGAACAGTTAAAATGTGATTATTGTTTCCTGCATCCACCGAAGAGTCTCCGAACACAATTACTGCCGGGACCTTATTCGCTCCGGCAGTGATTAAAAGGATCAAAGTACATAGCATCAGGAACTGGAGCTGCATGTTTAATATATTTACGTACATTATGGTACTTGCCACTCAAGTTTTTTTCCTGCAGATTTATATAACAGGAGGGAAAATTCTTGGAGATGGACTTTACTTGTATGAAAAATATATCAATATTTAAGGAAAATTCAATGCATATATACTTGTAAAAATCAAAAAAGAAAAGTTACAGATGTGGGCACGAAAGTTTGTTGAATCTATTTATGACTAATGAAATAGGCAAATAGGACCCCGAATTATATGAATGGACTATACATTATTGATGAGAACTAATGATATAGTACTGTAGATCTGTTAAAGAATACAGATAGTTCTTTACATTGGTACAGATTTGACATGTATAATTTTATAAATTATTTTATTTTTTTAAAATAAAATTTAATGTTTAAATTTTTATTAAAAAAGGAAATTTTTTAAAATTAATTATTAATCTATACATCTTAAGCAAATTAATTTAAATGGACGTGATCGAATAGGTTAGTAATAAGTATTTATCTCTTATTATGTGCTTTAATACGCAATTACTTTCATCTAGTTTAAAAGAAATTTCTTTTCTTTAACATTTTAAGTGCTATGGCAATTATAGGAAGCTAAATTACGTGTTTATATATGTAAATATCGTGCACGCTTTAATTTGGTCAAAGACCTCAGAAATCAGTAATAATGTGTGGTTATTTTGAAAGTCATAATTAACTAGTAACTAGCTTATAGTTCGTGCAAAGTACGGGTTACTTTAATTTTTTATAATTTATTTATAATGTAATATAATATTATAAATATTAATTTTAATATGTTATTGGAAGAATTCTAACTTTAAATCTTTGTATATAATAATTTTATTATTAAATATAAATTAATATATTATTGGCGGGAATCAAACCACAGACCTCTGTATATAACAACTCTTAGTAAAATTGTATCTAACCATCATGATTTACTTGAATTGAATCCAACAGTTGGTTAACCAAACTACAAACTACAAAAAATCTCTAGTTTTCTTATAATATTATAGTTTGTTTATAATAATATAGTATAGATTACTAGTATCACTTATCACTTATGAGACATGTTTATTTGTCCTCTCTCTATCAAAATATACGTTCTTTTGAATTTTTACACATACTTTAAGATGAATAAAAAACATATATGTTAAGGGAGTATTAAATTTTTGTTAGGTCCCAAAGTTTCGTAGAAGGGGGGTTGAATACGATACTATAAAAATTAAAAATAATTCCGAGAATATATCTTTATTGATAATAAACTCGAAGGGGTGTTACAACTTCCAATCCAATGGATTAGCTTCAAAATTAGAACACTCCTAAGGATAGTTTAGGCACGGGGACCTTCTACCCGACACTGCCTGAAAGTGGGCTAAGCCGACTTTCCTACTAGACGGACTATCTAGCAGCTTACACAGAAAATATATGAGAGAGAAGAGAGATTTGTGTGTTGAGGTGTATTTTGAAATGAAATACAACAGGTCTATTCATAGATTTTAGAAAGTTACTATGCAGCTAATATACGTAATTGATTACGTATATTATCTGCATAATTTTTCCACAGCCGCTGCAAACCTTTCAAATTCAAACTTCACCGAACTTTTCAATTTCAAAGTTTGATTTTTAATTCATGTGGGCCCCACATGTTTCTTACTTTATGAATAGTACTTTTGGGTACTATTCACATGAATAGTAACTTCGGTTACTATTCACCCGGTGTGAATAGTGATTCCGGTGAATAGTAATTCCGGTGTGAATAGTGATTTCGGTTACTATTCATTTTTCCTCTTATTTTTGACATCCTTAAATATTCAGCTTCTGAAATGGGGGATATCAACACTGCTCTCAATCATACCTCTTTAACAGTTTTTCTGAGTTAGATACTTCGATTCCTTTGTGAAAATGTTGACGCCTAATGCAACTGGTCTGGTTCACAGACGACTAACATTCACTTGTGGTCTTCGTATCATGTCTTTAAGAATACTGCCAAGAATTGTGCAACCATAAAAACTTTATCACTGGAATCTTTTGGCCCTTCAACTGAATCATCTGTACATCTTATTTTGTCACTGAGGCTTGATCATTTTAATGAACTTCTTTCAGCGACTTGATCCTTGTTGGTGCCTGTTCTTCAAATTTCACGATCCCTGTATAGAGTTTATTATTTAACTTTTATCCTAGTTGAGTTATATATGTCCTCTATTACATATTACATTTTTATGCTTTACAATCTCCCCCTATTTGATTGTCAGGGTTTGACAAACAAATTCCTAGAGGATAACTCAACTGATACAACAAAAAATAAAATACAAAGATAAATAATATAAACGTACATTCTGGATCATATATATATTTTCCAGATTTCAAAGTGCAAGACAATTGTTTCTCTAGACTGAACATATCTTCAAGTTTTGCCTTGCTTTCTTTTCACATAGCACGAATACTTCCATTTAGCTTTTCCTTTCCCAAGATAAAGTTAATTCCGTGTCAATAACCTTTTCCTTGCCTTTATTACGCCTAGTAGCTTCTTGGTCATCCACCTTCTCCCCCTCAGTTGGGTTATCCTCCAAGATAGTAGGATGTGGAGTTGGTAATTTAGACGAAGCTGTCTTCACCAAGGAATTAATTGCATGACTAAACTGGGCTGCCATGGAACTTAATTGAACCTGGAATGCATCATGTTGAATAAGTTGCAAATTTTAGATTTCTGCAATGGACTTTACAGATATTTGGCAACTCTTTCTCCAATTTTTGGACCCGTGTAAGGAGTCTGCTGTATTCCTTTCTGGTTATAGGTGCATGTGGTTGAGTAGGTTGCTCACTCGTATGTTCTGCAGGTGTTTCACTCAACACTCTATATTCACTCGGTTTAGTGGTTTGGGTGACACTTACATGTTCTGTTCGTGTTTCCCTCAACTCTCCTTCAGAGCTTCCACCGATATGTGTACCTGCAAATGAAATCATCCTAGCCCCTTTTTCAGAGGTCACGGATGGTGCAATGAAAGTTCGTGAGCTTCCATCCTCGCGTGAAGCGAGTTGCCGACCACTAGTAAATAGTGGTAAATCTCGAAAGAGATCCAGAGATTTTTCCTCTGGGAGGTTAAACTTGAATCGATTAAATGGCACAAAACCCAAGTTTCCCTCGTATGTCTGTGAAGACACTTGGTTCATAAAAGAACCACCTACCGATGGATCTTTCCATAAAATGGAAGATTCACCAGCAGTTATTGAGGTAGGTAATTCCACCTCGGATGCCTGTGAAGGCATTTGATCTTTAGAAAGATCATCAACCACTCTTATGTTCCGTGAAATGGAACTCAAGATAGTTGTTCCCATCAATTCCTCCTCATTTACATTTTCACTCATTTGACAAGGAAGAATTGTTTCCCTAACAGTTACAGTTACCTCAGGTTCATTTGGTTTACTTCGTTTAGAATGAGGTAGAGCTGCTGATGTAACTAACTCCTTATGTGGTGCTGCTGAGGCACTATCTCCCTCAAAAGTGTTGATGGTTGGTCGTTTAAGTGACAATTGAGGTGTAGGAGTTTGTTGTGTTTGTGTTTGCATTTGTAAAATGGGCTCTTCGACCTGTGTTAGAGTCGGTGGGATTTCCTGCTCTTGGTCGGGTAAGATGGCCACTGGGGGCTGTAGAAACTGTATTTCCTGTGACAAAACAGGGAATACAAAGGTTGGAATAGCAGGGATTGAAATATTACCTTGTCGTATACCTGCTCTCACTGGTCTTGGTAACAACGGAAGTGGGACAGTATTTAGATATTCAGTTAGGACTGTAGGCACATCCGTATATTTCTTTTTGCTCATGTAATTAATTACATTCGTCTTTATGGAAGAACATTCCACCTTTTGACCATTTTCCAAGCGTACCCTGTCTTCTTCATTCAAAAAATCATTTAATATTAGCTGTAGAAACCTTGGATATAGACATTTGACATTTTGAGTCCGAACATCTCTTGTTCCTAAGTGTTTCATCTTTAAAATGATTTGATCAAACACTATTTTTTCAAAATTAATCCTCAAATTATTGGCGACCGCATACCCTATTTTTTGGATATATTCAGGTATTCGATCTTGATTTGTTCTATCTGAGGAAAAAACATGGTTAAGAGTGTGAAAGAAGAAACTCCAATACTGGGTTAGAAACGTTCTATAAAGATTACCAGTATTGAAATTGCCATCTTGGTACCTTATAAAACGAAAGAACATTTCAATCTGTTCAGGTGTAGGATCAGAAACGAGATTTTCCATAGGAAAATGAAGAATTCGATTAACATCTCGTTCAGTGACCCTAATCGACCTACCAAATAGTCGATATGTGAATGCACACCCGTCCTGTCCAGAAGTGTTAAACCGCACTGCAATATAGTTCACGCAATGCATCATGGTTAAGCTGCACTGGTGTAACTAAAGCATATCGAAATAATGAATGTTCATTCAAAAATTGTGTCCAAGCCCGAAATTGCTCATCCTGAATGGTTTCGATTTGCTGAATGGAAATAGGATTAACTTTAGCAATTAAAAAGCTTCCCTGCAATGCCATTTTCAAAACTTCGAGGAAATTAAAAAACAAGGGTTAGTTTTTATAAAGGATGATGTATAAAGCAAGAATATAAAATCCAATCTAGAAACCACCAACTAGATTGAGAGATCTTTCCGATCAAAGCTCGAAATATTCAGCAATCGTGTGTATATGCTCTGTATATCTAAAAAATGATGATGTTAAACACAAACAAAAACTCATCATTTATAAGGTTTCAAGGTTTAGTAGGTTAGGTGTAATAGTGATAGGTTATGTTTGAAAAACAACACCGCTCAATAATTTCTCACCTAACAACCTAATTCGCCGAAAAAACATCTTATCACCGAAACCTGTCGGCCGAAAAAACATCTTATCACCGAAACCTATCAGTCTATACACATATACACATATTTATTATTTCTAATTATTATGGATTTAAAAATAATCACGCTGTAAATCAAGAATTAATCCACAATAATCAGATAAACTCACAATTAAATAGATATAAAATTAACAAAATATCATTAATTGATATATGTCAATAAAATATTTATTTAATTATGCTACAGTGATATCTCCAGAATAATCATGCAGATAATCAAATAAAACAAACAAAATCCAGAGAATGAAATTCACTGGCTGCAATTAATTGAACAGACATTTTAAAAAATCATGTGAAATTTAACATACCAAGCTCACTTACCAACCTTGAAAAGGTTGCTTCATCCAAAGCTTTAGTAAAAATGTCTGCCAACTGTTTTTCACTATGAACAAAATGCAGTTCCACAGTGGCTTCCATCACATGCTCCCTGATGAAATGGTATCTGATGTCTATGTGTTTGGTTCTAGAATGCTGCACTGGATTCTGTGATATTGCAATTGCACTCGTGTTGTCACAGAAAATTGGGATCTTTTTAACTTTAACTCCATAGTCAAGTAGTTGATTTCTCATCCATAGAATCTGTGAACAACAACTCCCAGCTGCTATGTATTCAGCCTCTGCAGTTGAGGTAGATACTGAGTTCTGCTTCTTACTGAACCATGAGACCAGCTTGTTTCCCAAGAATTGACAGGTTCCTGTGGTACTTTTTCTATCCATTTTGCAACCTGCATAATCTGCATCTGAGTAATCAATTGGATCAAAACCAGAATCTCTAGGGTACCAAATGCCAAGGTTTGGTGTTCCCTTGAGATATCTGAAAATCCTCTTAATAGCTACCAAGTGAGATTCCCTAGGATCAGCTTGAAATCTAGCACATAAACATGTAGCAAACATAATATCAGGTCTACTAGATGTTAAGTATAAAAGAGATCCAACCATGCCCCTATAGCTTGTCATGTCCACCTTCTTTTCCTTAGTATTCAGTTCAAGCTTAGTGGCAGTGGCCATGGGTGTTTTTTCAGAAGAACAATCTGCTAAATCAAACCTTTTTAAAAGATCATAAATGTATTTTGTTTGACTTATAAAAATTCCCTCATTCACTTGTTTAACTTGTAAACCAAGAAAATAAGTTAATTCACCCATCATACTCATTTCATATCTACTTTACATGAGTTTGGCAAACCTCTTGCAAAGTTTCTCATCTGTAGACCCAAATATTATATCATCTACATAAATTTGGACAAGTATCATAGAGCCATTGACATTTCTATAAAAGAGAGTTTTATCAATAGTACCTCGAATGAAGTGATTCTCTATAAGGAACTGTGAGAGTGTATCATACCAGGCTCTAGGTGCTTGCTTCAGGCCATAGAGTGCTTTGAGTAGAAAGAACACATATTCTGGAAAGTCTGGATCTTCAAAACCAGGCGGCTGACTAACATACACCTCCTCCTCCAGAATACTATTCAAAAATGCACTCTTGACATCCATTTGATAGACTTTGAAATCGGCATGCGCTGTATAGGCCAGGAAGATCCTTATTGCTTCTAACCTTGCTACTGGTGCAAAGGTTCCTTTAAAATCAATTCCTTCCTCTTGACAGTAGCCTTTAGCAACTAATCTAGCTTTATTCCTTGTAACTATGCCATTCTCATCCATCTTGTTCTTGAATACCCACTTAGTGCCAATCACTGATTTGTCTTTATGTTTGGGTACAAGTTTCCATACTTCATTTCTCTCAAACTGGTTTAACTCTTCTTTCATTGCTAAAACCCAGTCTGGATCCAGAAGAGCTTGTTCAACTCTCTTAGGTTCTTCTTTGGATAGAAAACTACTGTATAAGCATTCTTCTTGACTTGCTCTTCTGGTTTGGACCTTTGCATTAGGATCTCCAACGATAAGCTCAAATGGATGATCCCTGGTCCATTTTCTCTGTGGTGGTAAGTTTGACCTTGATGAAGGGGATTCATTTTCTCTGTGTTGATCATTGTGACTTATTGTTGAGTTTTGACTGTGAGAAACTCCCCCTGAGTGTATGGCCCTCGAGATTGATGGATTTCTTGCAGATTCATCAATAGATGCTTCTCTTTGATTTTCTACAGATGCTTCAATTTGATTTCCAACTGATGGTGTAATTTGCTCTTCAACAGGTGGTTCATTCTGCACTTCAACTGATAATCCTTGTCTGTTTCTCACACCATTTGATCTCCATTCTTCATCATCATCTTCACTTTCTTCACCACTTCTCTCAACTCTAATGAGAGAGACTCATGAAAACCTTCATCTACTAGACCTGATATATTCTTGTCATCAAAGACAACATGTATGGACTCCATTACAATGTTTAGTCTTAGGTTGTAGACTCTGTAGGATTTTCCAGCTGAGTATCCAACAAAGACAGCTTCATCTGCTTTTGAATCAAATTTTCCAAGATGCTCACCATGATTTTTCAGTACAAAGCATTTGCATCCAAAGACATGCAGAAAGTTGATTGTTGGTTTCTTGCCTTTGAAAAGTTGATAAGGTGTCATGCCTTTTGCTTGATTGAGCAAAGAAATATTCTGAGTGTAGCATGCAGTGTTTACAGCTTCTGCCCAGAAGTATGTTGGTAGCTTAGATTCTTCAAGCATTGTCCTTGCAGCTTCAATTAGAGTTCTGTTCTTTCTTTCCACTACACCATTCTGTTGAGGAGTTCTTGGTGCAGAGAATTCTTGGATAATTCCTTCTTCTTCACAAAACTCTCTTATTACAGAATTCTTGAACTCAGTTCCATTGTCACTTCTGATTCTCCTTACTTTGAGTAAAGGATTGTTGTTGACTATCCTGATGTGATTTAAAATGACTTCACCTGCTTCATCCTTAGAGTGCAGAAAGAATGTCCAAGAGAATTTTGAGAAATCATCAATAATCACAAGACAGTATTTCTTATTTGAAATTGACAACACATTGACTGGTCCAAAGAGATCCATGTGGAGTAGTTTCAAGGGTTGATCAACTGATGACATTGACTTTGATTTGAAAGAGGCCTTCTTCTGCTTCCCTTTCTGGCATGCATCACACAATCCATCCTTGGAGTAATCCAATTTTGGAATACCTCTAACCAAATCCTTCTTTACCAACTCATTCATTACTTTAAAACTCAAGTGTGACAGTCTTTTGTGCCAAAGCCAACCTTCATCTACACTTGCCTTGCTGAGAAGACATGTAGTCATGTTTGCATTTGTTGAATTGAAGTCAGCAATGTACACATTTCCTCTTCTATCTCCTGTCAACACTACCTTGTTGTCACTTTTCTTGAAAATGACACAAGCTTCAGATGTGAACCAGACGTTCTGGCCTTTATCACATAATTGACTGACACTTAGCAAGTTATGCTTAAGTCCATCAACCAGTGCTACTTCTTCAATGACAACATTCCCTTGTGAAATCAATCCATATCCTCTAGTATATCCTTTGCTGTTGTCTCCAAAGGTAATGCTAGGGCCAGCTCTCTCCTCAAACTTAGTGAGCATGGTAGAATCTCCTGTCATATGCCTAGAGCAGCCACTGTCCAGATACCAAAGATTCTTTCTGTTTCCCTGCACACATCAACACAAAATAAAGTTGATTTTGGTACCCAAGCTTTCTTGGGTCCTGTCTTGTTAGCCAATTTCTTATCCTTCAAATCCCTTTTAACCGAAGGTTTAGATTGAGTTAAATTAATTTTGACTTTTGGTTTGGGCCTTTGAGAGACAGAATTTAATACTTGCTCATATGTGTTATAGTTAATAGCATTATTAGGCATAGTCTGTGCAAACATGTTATTCATCATCCATGGCATCTGTGGCATATTGTAGTATGGATTATACATGAATGACATGTTAGCATATTGACTAGATGCATGAGCAGAGGGAGCATACATATTTGGCATAACATTCACAGCAGGCATAGGCATATAAGGCACAGAAGCATTCTTAACAAATTTACAGTTGGTAGATAGATGATTAACACTTCCACACTTTACACATTTTTTCCTAGGAGCATTTTTATCAGGTGTGTAATTGTTGTGTTTGTTAATCCCTACCTTACCATTTCTATTCTTTTTCTTGTCCTTAACACCTGACTTAACATTTTCTAGCTTGTCCTTCAATTGCTTGTGGGACAAGTTGCCTATGTTTATTTGTTCAACAGATTTGGTTTTGCTGCACTCTCCAACTACAAAGTTTTTGTTGACAGGTCCATATTGGTTATTTAATTTAGTTAAAGTTGCTTTGCTAACAGGCTTAGGTCTCAAAGAACATTCTTTTTCGACTAAATCACTATCTGAAGCAACTTCCCTATCAACATCTAACTTAGCTTCTGCTAATTTGTGAAAAGAATCAATTCCTTGTTTACTATACATTTCTTCAGTTTTAGCCTTTGATCCCTTCCACTTAGCAATTAAGTCTTGTTCCTCTTTTAACTGTTTTATTAAACACTCTTCTCTTTTCAGAGCCTCGAGTAACTCATTCTTAGCATCCTGACAATCTCTTTTCATTGTTTCAAAATCAATTAGTTGAGTTTATAACAGAGTATTCCTATCACCTATCTTAGCATTAAGATCTTTAATCTTTTTGTTCTCTTTGTTAAGTGATTTTAATGTGACATGCATGTTGTACAATTCATTAGACATTTCATCAACAATATTGGCACATTCATCTTTGGAAAGCTCAGTTAGATTTGTAGAGTATACCTGGTTGCTTGCTGAACTAGCCTCTTCATCAGTTTCGTTTGCCATGAGTGCAAGATTGACAAACTCTTCTTCTGCATCTGAGTCACCTCCAGCTGCCCAATCATCATCTCTTGATACGAATGCTCTCTCCTTTTGTTTGAGAAGGTCAAAGTATTTCTTTTTGTAATCGACAGTCTCAAACTGTTTCTTTTCATTCTCAGATTTGGATTTTCTGCATTCATAGGCAAAGTGGCCAGCAATTCCACAGTTATAGCATTTGAACTTTGATCTTTCAACCACATCCTTGTTCGGTTGATAGTTTTTCTTGAATTGCCCGGCTCCTGCTGAATTCTTCTTGAATCTTAGCTTCGAAAATCTTTTTGATAGAAATGCCAAATATTCATCTAGATCTTCAGCTTCATCCTCACTTAATGCATCAGGTTCTTCAATCATCTTGTTTTTACCTTGGCTAGTTGTAGCTCCACCTTCCCAAGTTCTTTGACTTGGTGTGGCTTCTCTATTCTTCATCTTCTCTCCATCTTGGTTTGTTGGAATATTGGCCACCAAAGCTATATTTCCACCTTTCTTCTGGCTTTTCTCAATTTCTTCATCTTGTTGCAACTCGAGCTCATAGGTCTTTAAAATTCCATACAGTCTCTCAAGTGTAAAATCTTTGTAGTCTTGAGAGTTTCTCAACGAGACTGTAACTGGCTTCCATTCCTTAGGAAGAGATCTCAGAAATTTTAAGTTGGAGTCTTTGACTTCATATGTTCTCCCGTACAACTTCAGGCCATTCAGTAGTTTCTGAAATCTACTGAATATATCTGTTAAATTTTCTCCAGAATTATGATGGAAGTGTTCATACTGTTGTATGAGGAGTTGCATCTTGTTCTCTCTGACTTGTTCAGTTCCTTCACAGAGTGTTCGAATAGTGTCCCACACTTGCTTGGCAGTGGTGCAGTTGATGACATTGTCGAACATGTCTTGATCAATACCATTGAACAGTATATTCATGGTCTTTTTATCCTTCTGGACTTCCTCTTTGTCTCCATCTGTGAATTCTGCGGATAATTTGGGAATAGGCCTTCCAGCACTCCAGTTCCTGCTGCTTCTCCAACTGAAGTGTTGGCCTTCATAGGAATATGAGGACCTCTTTCTATACAGCTTACATAGCCTTCATCAATAGATAAGAGATGTAAATGCATCTTTACTTTCCAGTGAAAGTAATTATCTTTGTCAAGAACTGGTATTCTCACGCCTGAATCCTTCATTCCCATGGTGGTGATCTTTAGACTTCTTGTATGCTAGAAGCTTGCTCTGATACCAATTGTTAGGTCCCAAAGTATCGTAGAAGGGGGGGTTGAATACAATACTATAAAAATTAAAAATAATTATGAGAATATATCTTTATTGATAATAAACTCGAAGGGGTGTTACAACTTCTAATCCAATGGATTAGCTTCAAAATTAGAACACTCCTAGGATAGTTTAGGCACGAGGACCTTCTACCCGACACTGCCTGAAAGTGGGCTAAGCCGACTTTCCTACTAGACGGACTATCTAGCAGCTTACACAGAAAATATATGAGAGAGAAGAGAGAGTTGTGTGTTGAGGTGTATTTTGAAATGAAATACAACAGGCCTATTTATAGATTTTAGAAAGTTACTATGCATCTAATATACGTAATTGATTACGTATATTATCTGCATAATTTTTCCACAGCCGCTGCCAACCTTTCAAATTCAAACTTCACCGAACTTTTCAATTTCAAAGTTTGATTTTTAATTCATGTGGGCCCCACATGTTTATTACTTTATGAATAGTACTTTTGGGTACTATTCACATGAATAGTAACTTCGGTTGCTATTCACCCGGTGTGAATAGTGATTCCGGTGAATAGTAATTCGGTAATTCCGGTGTTAATAGTGATTCCGATTACTATTCATGTGATATAGTGATTTCGATTACTATTCATTTTTCCTCTTATTTTTGACATCCTTAAATATTCAGCTTCTGAAATTGAGGATATCAACACTGCTCTCAATCATACCTCTTTAACAGTTTTTCTGAGTTAGATACTTCGATTCCTTTGTGAAAATGTTGACGTCTAGTGCAACTGGTCTGGTTCACAGACGACTAACATTCACTCGTGGTCTTCGTATCATGTCTTTAAGAATACTGCCAAGAATTGTGCAACCATAAAAACTTTATCACTGGAATCTTTTGGCCCTTCAACTGAATCATCTGTACATCTTATTTTGTCACTGAGGCTTGATCATTTTAATGAACTTCTTTCAGCGACTTGATCCTTGTTGGTGCCTGTTCTTCAAATTTCACGATCCTTGTATAGAGTTTATTATTTATCTTTTATCCTAGTTGAGTTATATATGTCCTCTATTACATATTACATTTTTATGCTTTACAATTTTGAAGCAAGTTCAACCGTGTCTATTACATTTTTTTCTAAATATTATAAATAAAGAAATTCTAATAATTTCGTTTATTAGAATAAAATTTACTCGGGAAAACTGTAATTTGTTGAAGTAGGACATTTAAGTAGTAGTAAATAACTATTTTTTTAAACTTCGTCATGAAAATACCATTTGAAAATTGGTTATTTATAACAAATGAGATACCTATTTGTGAGTTGAGTATCTCATTTTACATCGGGTAAAAATAAACATACATTTTGAAAATTGTTATTTTTATCATTTTAACTCAAAAATGGTATTTTAATCATTTTTTCTAAATAAAAGGAGTCGGTTAATAAATTTGCTGACATGTTTGGTGCAATGACATTCATACTGAAACAGAGGTGATATTTATTTGCATGTCCCCCCGCTACATTCTTATACTGTATGTAGTAGTAGCAGCTTCTCCATCCATTTCCTAGTATGTAAACTCAGTCCCCTTCGAAAATTGATAGTTCCTACCAATCCAAAACAAACAAGAAAACTGATAGCAACTCCGTTTTGATGATTGACTAGGTTAAAAAATCATTAAAAACGCTGAAGGAAAAATATTTTACTAAACATGTCGATCCGGATCAAATTCGACTTGGCTCGTATCGTTTCGGTGTTGTTGGATTTTGTTCGCGAGTTATGTCTGATATTGCCACCAATAATAAAATTCCATCAGCACGTAACGTGTGCAAACGAGAAAACCAGAAGTAAAATAAAATAGAAGAGAATTAGAATCTAAACATTCAAGTTTTAGCTGTACAATCTATCCAAGTCTGTAACCGTCTGTCTACCGATAAACATTAGAAACATTTTCAAGAACAGTCAATAGACAAACTACCATTTGCATTTGGTGTGGATGATTTAACCTCGAGGGAAGGCCCCATTGTTCTGGATTTGGGCTGCTCCAAAAGTAAACTCTTGAGGGATTTCTGAAGTTGGACTGGTGAAAATGGAGGCTCCAGCATTACCAAAAGCGGGTAAAGCAGCCACATCATTAGGTTTTTCAAAGCCGAAATTGAAAGCTGGGGCAACTGAAGAAGATGAGAAGACTGGTAAAGTTGGATCGTTACTCGTAATATTCCCAAAGATCTTCTGCTCAAAATCGTGCAGTTGCTGATACAGAGCTACAATTTGTAAAAGAAAATATGGATTCAGATATATGACGACTTGTGATTGGCAAACCTATAAGAAACAAAAAATAAAAACCAAAATGCAATGCAATTTTGCTTTTTGGATAAGCAACTCTCAACTCAACCCAACTATCAAGCATAAATGAAAAGAAAAATCCAATTTTTAGGCCAAAACGTAATCCCTGAATCAGTAGTATTGAGCCCTACAATAAGGTGATGGAACCCTATAAGATCTTTAGCCTAGATAATTACACTGTTCCACAACATGAGACTCACTTATAACTATCGTTGTCCCACAAACGAATATTTTATAAATTTTTGGTGAACATTAATATCTTCAACACTATAATAACAGTTTATCATATACAATCAAATGTTTCACTAGTAATACGCAGTACGCACAATTTGAGCAAATAAGGAACTCTTGTGTAAAAAAAAGAATACCATATTTGTAATTAGCTTTAAATTTAAATGCTTGAAATAAGAACCTCACTCATGTTCCATTACACTGGCCCACAAAGTGTAGTTTTTATAATTAGAACACTACCCAAAAGAATACACTCTTGTGTAACAAAAAGAATACTATTTTTCTAATTATCTGTAAAATTCTCCAATTGAAATTAGAACCTCACCCATGTTCCCATTATACTAGGCAGCAAAGTGTAATTTTTATAATTAGAACGATACCCAAAAAAATTGCCCATTTCTACTAAATCCTCCTCGGCAGTCAATAGTTTATTTAATTGGAAAATACAGAATTTTGGCCAAAGAATACAATGCCAAATTGCCAATTAAAATCATCCTGAATTATATATCCAAGCAACCAATTGATGACCACTTCACAGTAATAGAGAGTCAAAAGATAAGACATTTACGGACCTTGACTTATTTCAACCGAAGGTCTGCGCTCCTTTACCCACTGATAGCTCTGACCAAGTCTCCACCCTCTGCTCTTCATAAGGTAAGCTACCACAACAGCTGGGGATCTATCAAATAACCACATCATAAACTTTTTATATATAATTTACCTGATATACATTTGCTACAAACAAAGATATAACAAATCACTTGGTTAATGAATATTATAATGAGATGTATATTTCCTACTGTTACACCATTACCCCCCTTTAGAAGTAGCTATTTTAGTAGCAAACTTTTCCACAATTACCAGATATCCTTCAGTAACAACCAAACATTAAGTCGCATTTCATAAAATTTTAAAATATAGCATGGCCTAACAGGAATAGAGTATTACGTACAGAAGTACATTAATGTTAGTAAGGCGATCCCCATAAATTGTATTCAACCTTTAAGATAAACATTACCTGTTTTTGCCTGACATGCAGTGCACAAGAACACGAGCCCTGTCCTTTTCGCATTGCTCTGCACAATGAAACAGTCCGTGTTAAGTTTTTTCCTGCAAATAATATCAGATATCCTTTTCTACCTATCTGCAAAGAGTGATCTGAACACAATATGCTTTATTCTTCTTATATTTTGTCATTCTTTACAATTCTGTTTCCTTTTAATTTGCAGTTAGTTATATTTATAATCACTTTTTGATTGATTTTCTAAACAGTATGTGAAGGATTAAGAGAAAAAGAAAGAAAAATATGCTAAAACCAAAGAATCAATGAATTTCTCATTATTTCAAAATATTGCAGTTATTTTCTTGGAAAACACAATTATATGCTAAAATATAATTATTTGCAGATGGACAATAACTTTGGGACCAACTGAGTAATGGATGCCATATTAAATATAACCCACTATATAGAAATCAAGTCTCCTGTCCTCCCAAATCAAACTCAAGCTATCAATAGTTCATAAAATAGGTGTGGAGCTACACACCTAGAAAAGTCATTGCATCATCGAATGGTATGTTTTGTTCATCTTGAAGGCAGTGATAAGTAAAAGTGTTCTTGTAAAGGTTCTGGCAAGCAGGTACCGTCTGCAAAAGAACAAAAACATCATAAAATTAGAGCATACAACCACCATCTTCCCAGTTTTCAAAATCGCAAGGTTAAATTATTGTCTATTTGTCTCTCAAAAGACCATAGCGAGATTAAGAACCATATCACTACTGTACAAGCATAACTACCAGATTTCCTGGTGACATAATTGTGTTGGTACATTATAAATCCCAACTATATCCAGACTTGGGTCACGTATTTAATGAGCACTCATATTTAATTTTGAAGGCAACTCAAATTCAGCATATACAACCTTTTGTTTAGATGTTATGCATTCAAGCTTGTATCATTTATTAAGGGAAATAACTAGATGCAATAAATTTGTCATTTATTTGTAGTACGGAAGATAAATGGAAAGACAAACTTATTTTAAACCTTTAAATTTCTAAAGATTCAAAATATTTTTTACATGAACACAAGATCATCAAAATTATGCCGCATAAATAAGAATCATACTATGAGATGAGTAGATGATACACTAACGTCTGCCGCTCCACCTAAACTACACCATGTAAAAAGGAAGTTGTAATTTCAATAGAGTTACCAAATACTCTTTCTGCAAATTGCAAATTTGCAACCCACTGACAAATTAATTATCAGCACATCTCAAACTCAAAAGTGACATAATGTAATTAGTTTTGTCACCTACCAAAAAAAATACTCGGCAAACAAAAAGTAGCCATCTTGAACTCACAAAAAAAAGGGAGAACAGCCTTCAAGGTAGTAAGGAACCCAGAAAAATTCACTAAACTAATCCTAAGTTAACCATCATCTATGTAAATTTAAGTATTTAACAACTTATTTCTAATGAATCTAATAAAAGCCAAAGAACAAGTCCTACATTAGTCCACGAATCGGCATCCAACAATAAATTTACACAGTAAATTTCAATTCCATTTATAATAAGGGCTAACTAGTCGGGTCTTTCTGGAAACTGCCTCTCCATTCCCAATAACATAGACCCTCCCTTAGGAGTGGATATAAACATGGGTATGTCTGGTTTATACCATTTAACTTATATATATAAAACGAATCTATACAATACACATATAAAACATGCAAAAAATCAAGAACTTCTTGAATCTTCATAAAAAAATCTAATTAAAATCATACTCGACAATCAAAATCAATATATACATATAATTCAAAGAATGCTCACATTAAAGATATGAGAAATCCCTTTAAGCTTAAGAGCCTCGGAGCGAGAAGCGTTATCATAGCTACCAAGATAGAGAAACTTTGGCAAGATCTCCGAAGGATAAACACTAACTTGTGCGGCATTTTGTTGCGCAACAGCGTCAGGCACACGATGGCCACAAATACCACAAGTTTCTTCTTCTCTGTGGTAGTGGTCACATACCCGACAAGGGTTTTCTCGCTCTCGCTTCCTCATTGATTATTTGTTTCACACACACCAATACTAGTGTTTAATTCACAGATTTGTGTGATCTATGGTGTGTGCATGTACAAGAATGGTGAGAATGATTCTTATTCAAGGGTCACAGTGGTATATTAGTTGGATTTTGAATCAATTGGCTGTGGAAAGTGGGTTTGGACTTTCCTAAAAATCCATCGTTTTTCCGATTTTGATTTGTTTATCAAGAGGACAATTTGTGTTATTAATAAAACATAAAAATGTGCTATTAAAAAATTTAAAGTATATTTTTTTATTCAATTAAAAAATAATTTTATTATATAGCCTAACTTATTATCTCGAATTCAAAAATATGATATAATTTCATATGAGTTGTAATTTTTTTTTTTTGCTAATTTGGTATATATATATAAACAGCAAAAAAAGGGGGATTAACCCATGCCCAACGACAAGCCGAAGGGGAGGACTATCTATATGTAATCTACAAGTTACAAATAGAAAGCAAAAAGACTAGCTAGCTAAACTAAGCAACTAATATAAAGAGGACAATAACGTAATATAATACAAGTTTGCATCAAATTTGAGTAAAATTGCTATTAATCTGAATCAACTAATATAAAGACTAAGGTATTCACATACTTATTTGATTCGAATAGACATTGAATCAAGTAGACTTAGGTGCCTATATATGCATATTATATGCAAATTAAAAGACAATTGGTTACCAAAGTCATTATTAAAACAATGTACAACGAAAAGTTTACAATCATTTAACTGAATAATATATAATATTCTCTACCTCTAGCCATTCTCCTCTATATTTCCAAAAAAACCTAATCTTTGTGCATATAGTTTAGAGACTGCATTTTAGTTAATGATAAGCCCCTCTCACTATTTTTATTGATTTAATTTCATGTTTATTAAAACTCTCTCTTCACTGAGAGTGTTTTGATCAATTATTGGGTTTTCTTTCTCTCCCTTTGTGAGAGTTTAGTTATTTAATATCCAGGGTCATAGATCTTTAACATAATTATTGTATTGGTTCATTGATACGAATTACACGCGTACAAGTATGGTCATTTGTTCGAATACATTTTTAAAAATCACATATGTGTATTCTTCACGACTACAATAGATTGTTAGATTGTCAATCCAAAAAGACTACACACTTTAGCAATATGAGCGAAGGATCTACTCGACGATCGTAGTATTGATGAAGACACCTTTATTTGATCTATTTTACTATTTTTGTTAAGTTTTGATTGTTTTTGTGGATTTTATTAATGAATTGATTACTATTAAAAAGAATGAATAAATATAAAACTTTTATAAGATAATATATATTAACTTTTAATGAACAATATAATGAATAAGTGTAAATTTAATTTTCACAAAAAAGGAACATGTTCAACACAAAGGTTGTTATACGAATTAAGTTGCTAATATACTAATATATTTAATTTAATTCAATATATAGTTCAAAATTGGACATAACTAATATTAAATTCGTAATTTAAATCTAGTTCTACACAAGCACCCCAAGTTCGAATTCCTTTAGGAGGTCCAGTTTAGTTCAAATCTGTGTATGATTTGAGTCCGAGTTCATTTAATTAAAGAAGCTGAGTAGATGTCGAGATTAATTAAAATCGACTTGAACTTGTTTAGCGCTAAACAAGTTCAAGTCGATTTTAATTAATCTCGACATCTACTCAGCTTCTTTAATTAAATGAACTCGGACTCAAATCATACACAGATTTGAAACCTCTATAAATTAATGTTGCTGAGAGGTATTAATTAATCGAATGACTACCATTCATGTACTATATATACTACTAATGAATTCTAGAAGAGTTGGTCACATACTCTTCCTGATCTTTTCGGAAACAAACTCTCTTGATTCCTGCTAATAAACCCTAAAGAGTAATATGCAATCATGGGTGTGTTTGTTTGATATCATCCAACTTATCACAATCTATACAAACACACAACATATATAAATCATGCAAAAAATCAAGAACTTGTTGAATCTAGATAAATATAAAAAACGTAATAAAACCATGCTCAAACAATAAAAATCAATATATATACTAATAAAAGAATGCTTACATTCAAGACACGAGAAATCCCTTGAGTCTTGAGAAGCTCAGAGCGAGAAGCGTTGTCATAGCTACCAAGATAAAGAAACTCCGGCAAGATCTCTGAAGGAAAAGCACTGAGTGGCGCAGCAGTTTGGTGCGCATCAGCGTTAGGCACACGATGGCCACAAATACCACAAGTTTCGTGTTGGTTGTGGTAGTGGCCACAGACTCCACATGCGTTTTCTCGCTCTCGCTTCCTCATTGATTCTCTTTTGTTTAACAGAAAGAAGCTAATTAGTTAGTTGTGTTTGATTTTTAGATTCGCGTAATCTCTGTGTGTGTGTGTGTGTTTTTTTACATAGTATGGTGACGATGATTCGTATTCGTGGGTTGGACCTTGGGTTTTGTGTTGATTGAGTTTATGAAGTGGTTTGGGGCTTGGGGCTTGGGCTATTTTTTGTATGATACTGAACTATTTTTTTTTTTTTTTTTTTGAGAAAATGCGGATTTAAATTCATACTTCTTGACTAATACAATGCTTTACTTTGGCTGGAACAGACCCCCAGTCAAAGGTACGATCAGGATACATATGAGACACTTGAGCTAGCTCGTGTGCCGGCATATTCGCAGATCGTTTGATAAAATACAACCTAATGTTGTTATAGTTCCGGAGAAAGGCCCTACATTCCTCCACCACCTTACCAAGACGGGATCTCATGGGGACGGAACTCCGTATCAGTTGAATCGCTACCTGACAATCTGATTCTACGGTGGCCACCTGCCAGTTCATTTCTTTTGCCCAACTTAAGGCCTCTTTAATTGCTAAAGTCTCTGCCAGTGTTGGATTCATGGCTTCTGCTTCGGTCTTCGACTTGGCTAGGATTAACTGGCCAGCATGATTTCTGGCTATTAGGCCCATACCAGAGGAACCTTGGTTGGCGAAGATCGCTGCGTCGACTGTAATTTTTACTTCATCTGTTTGTGGCTTTACCCAGGAAATCGCTCCATCTCCTGCAACTGAAGATGTAATAGGAGCGCCTATACTTCGACTCTGAGCATTTACCCACTGTGAAAGAAACTCCCATGCCTTAGCAACGATTCTCATAGCTGGATTTCGTTTACCATTCCAAACAAGGTCATTTCTGGCCCTCCAAATCGACCAGCAAAGGGTGATAATCTTTTCCTTTTTCTTGGTCGATTGACCCTGTAAGTTTAGCTCTAGCCATACTGGAAACTCCATATACTCCTCTGTGTTAATTCCTGGATCAAATATCTTCCAGCACATAGAAGCTACCTTGCATTGAACTAATGCATGAAAGATAGATTCGACTCCTTCCTTGCAAACCGGACACTTATTACTGATATTCACATGCTTTGTTTGTAATTGAACCAGCATGGGTAAACAGTTCATCCCCGCTCGCCATATCAAATTGAGCAGCTGAGGTGGGGCTTTAATCTTCCACACGGTCTTCCATAAGTTATTATGAACATCTGAATTCCAGTTTCCTTTCTGTGACTGCAGCAACTTGTATGCGCTCTTAACAGAATAATGGCCCGAGTATTCTAACTTCCAGCATAGTACATCCTTCTCCAAATCTTGTTCAATCCTGGTGTTTAGAATGATTTGTTGATCTCTACTGTCAAACACGTCCTCAATGACCTCTGTATCCCAGTCTTTCATGCCAGTACGAAATAGAGAGTTAACATTTTGAGCTACCAGAGCTGGTGAAGTAGTCGTGACATATGGATTTTCTTTGCTGTTCAGCCACGGTTGGTTTAGGATATTTATGTCTTTGCCATTGCCAATTCTCCATGCTGCTCCGTCCGAGATTACTTTTCTCGCTTCAAGGATGCTCCGCCAAATAAAACTAGGACTGCTGCCCAAGCTAGCCTCCATGAACTCTTTGTCGTTGGAGTATTTAGCTTTATAGACTCGGGCAACCAAGCTTTTCGGATTAGTGAGCAGGCGCCAGCACTGCTTCCCAAGCATGGCTAGGTTGAAGTCTCGAAGGTATCGAAATCCCAATCCACCAGATTGTTTGTGTCTTGCCATTCTATCCCACGACATCCAAATTATTTTCGAGCTTTGTTGATTTGATGAATTCCAGAAAAATTTAGCCATACTCTTCTCAATGTCTCGAATAAGCTCAAGGGGAAGGAGAAACACATTCATTGCATATGAAGGTAGGATCTGCGCCACCATCTTGATTAAAATTTCTTTTGCCGGCTTTGACATCTTCTTCGCATTCCAGTTCTGAATGCTGTTCAACACCTTGTCCTTTAGATAGCCAAAAACCTTTGATTTGTTTCTTCCCAATATGTTTGGTAAGCCCAGGTATTTGCAGGACTCAGTAGCTTCTTTGATTTGAAGCTCTCTACAGATTAGCTCTTTGTTGTACTCGATAACATTAGTGCTGAAGAATATCGTCGACTTGTTGGTATTAACCTGTTGACCTGAAGCTTTCTCATAAGTAAGTAGTAAGTCCTTTATTTTACCTGCTTCGTTCAAGTCAGCCTTGCAGAAAAGGTAGCTGTCGTCTGCGAAAAGCATGTGGCTGATAACTGGAGCATGTTTGCATATTTTAACGCCTTGAACCCACTTTCTTGCTTCAAACTGCTTGATTAAGGCTGTAAAACCTTCTGCACGGATAACAAAGAGATAGGGGAAAGCGGATACCCTTGTCTCAAACCTCTAGTCGGGATAATTGGACCAATTTCGAACTCGCCCTGGATGATATTATACTCAACTGTGGATACACACTGAAAGATTAAATTAATCCACTTGTCACTAAAACCCATAGTTGTCAATATATCTCTTAGGAACTTCCATTCTATGCGGTCGTATGCCTTCGACATATCCAACTTTAGAGCCATGTACCCTTCTTTTCCAAACTTTTTGCGCTTCAAATAGTGCATAATTTCGAAAGAGATCATGATGTTGTCAGAAATTAAGCGTCCTGGTAAGAATGCACTTTGCGTATTTGAAATGACCGAATCCAATCGATTAGCAATCACCTTGGTAATAATTTTCATTATTACGTTGCATAAGGCAATAGGGCGCATATCAGAGATAGAAATCGGGGGCTTTTTCTTAGGAATAAGAACGATATTGGTGTCATTCATATGCTCTGGAAGTACTCCATTTTCAAAAAACTTTCTCGTGACATGCACTACGTCGCTACCAATAACCAGCCAATTTCTCTGAAAGAAGGCCGGGGTCATGCCATCTGGCCCCGGAGCTTTGCCGGGGTGCCTGCTGAAAACTGCTGCCTTAACCTCTTCCTCCGTGACAGGCCCCATTAGCTCTCTGTTTTGATGATCATTAACAGATTTAGTGAGGCAGCTTAAAACCTCCTCTGCATACGTTTGACTTTCTGTGAATAAGTGTTAGAAGTAATTCTTGATTAAATCTGGTAAACCGCCTTGCCAATCCACCCAGGTCCCACTCTCATCTTTTAATCTTTGAATGTGATTATTTCTCTTTCTCTTGCTACAGGCCGCATGAAAGTATTTAGTGTTCTTATTACCTGCTTGTAACCACATTTGTTTGGACCTTTGCTTCCAGAAGATCTCCTTTTGATCTAACACCAAATGAAGCTGTCTACTTGCACTTTCATAAGCTATGACTGATTGGACGTCTCTTTTGTTCCGTAATAATCTTAGAGCCCTTTTGCATTCCTTGATCCTTTTGCTAAAACAACTCGTAATCTCTCGACCCCACAACTCCAAACTCTCAGCACATCTCCTCATTTTCTGCATAATATCCTCATTGCTTCCTTCTTCCCATCCGTCCTTAATGATCTGGAAACACATAGGTTCCGTTAGCCATGCGTTTTCAAAGCGGAAATTGCGTTTTCTGTTTCCACTTGTCTGCTGCTCTGGAATTAGTAAAAGAGGGCTGTGATCCGATGGGGAACCTTCCAGGTTGTACACTTTCGCCAAGTGAAATCTGTCAAGCCACATAGAATTTGCAATAACTCTATCTAAACGAATTTCTATCCAATGGTCAGTATTTCTGCCTCTTTCCCACGTGTATTGATGACCAATAATATCTATGTCATGCAGATCTGTATCATGCATACAGTCGTTAAACCCCTCTATTAGATGAGTAGGATATAATGCCCCGCCTTTCTTATCTAGCTGCGACGTGACATTGTTAAAGTCTCCCATCAGACACCATGGGAGATTAGTTTGCCTAGAGAGGTTTCTCAACAAATCCCATGTCTTATGACGCTGGGATCTCGAGGGTTCGCCATATATGGCTGTCAAACGCCATTCCTCTTTATCTGCTGAACTCACCACAATGTCAATATACGAATGAGAATAGCTCAAGAGCTTAACACTGTCCGAATTCTTCCAGAACATGGCAATACCTCCGCTTCTACCCTGAGGTTCCACAGTTATGAATCCTTCAAAGCCAAGAATATCACATAAATCCTCCATTTTCTTGTAGCTACTAATAGTCTCGCATAAAAACACAAAAGACGGTCTCTCCGAACGGGTTAACTCTTTAAGGAACCGAATCTTCCCAGGGGAACCCCTACCCTGGCAGTTCCAAGCTAGAGCGATCATGATGACTGGCAGGCCTGCAAAGCAGCACCTGCCAACATTTCGTTTTTTGATAAGTGGTTGTCTCCATATTGAGTTTCCATATCAGTGGATTGATCTTGGGTCTTGTTAGAATTTTCCTCCTGTTCCCTCCTTTTTCTTTTTAAGTCCAATGCAACTAGCTCATCAGTACCTTTTTCCTCCCCCCCAAAACCTTCCACCTGCCTTGCATCATTACCTTCCACATGCATATCCTCTCTTTCACTTGTTTTAAAAATAACAGCACTATCCTCGACATTTGCTTCTTTGACCACTCCCTCGATCTCTGTGAATTTTATAATCTGCTTCCGTTCATGCTTTCCCTGGCATGTGCTTGGTCTCTCCGGTGAATGCTCTGTGTTTGTCCATTTTTGTTGTCCATCGATGCGTTCCTCAGCCACCTTGATCCAGCGTTAGCATTTGCATTTTTCGTAGTAGCACGTAACCAGGGTCCATAAGCTTTGTCAACCACTTTATCCGGATTTGCATAAACAATATTACAATCCCGTTCAGAGTGACCTATCCTTCCACAGACAAAGCAAAATGTGCCCAGCCTTTCATACTTGAAGTTAATCCAGTTGCATATGTTTCCTTCTCTCTTTAGCTTCATTCTGCGTTTTATCGACTTTTCGATGTCTATGGCCACTCTAATACGTGCAAACGACTTCCAATTTCCTTCTAAGCTTGCAGGGTCTGCTTTGATGAAGCTACCAACAGATGCTCCAATACTTTTAAGAACGTTTTCAGACAACAGGCCTCTGGGAATGTCATATATTTGGATCCAAATCTCTGCTTCATTCAAGGGTATTGAGTGAGGATCTTCGTTTTCCCGTAACTGCTTTAGAACCAGCATAGCTTGTTCAAACGACCATGGACCCCCATCTATTACCTTCTGCAAGTCTAATTTATGATAGAAAACAAAGGAGTATTGAAATCCTCCTAGGTCATGGATCTCCATTCCCTATTTTGGTCTCCATAACGATGCAATGACGTTCTTCATGGCATTGAAGTTGATGTTTTTGTCCGTCAAGAATCTCCCCACCAGGACATAGTCTTGTCTTCCTTCAACGGTTTCCACATTGCCAATAACTACCTCATCGACCTCTTCATCCTCAATGACTAAATTTGCATACAAGTTTTCCAAGGACACCTCCGTATGAGCCATAATAGAGGGTAGAAGTACAGAGAGAGAAAGCAATATGAGAAGAGCAGGGAATAAAGGTTTAATGCGACTAGGGGTTATTTGGGTTTAGAGCAACTCAAGGGATTAAAAGAGACTTAAGATATATAAGGAATACTGTCAAAATGAACAGACTTAAAACTTGCCATGGGAGCAAGACTGAACACTTGCCATGGGAGCAAGACTTTTATCACTCTGTCTATGATTTAGATGAGTGTTAATTTCATGACCGCAATACTGTAATAGATGTTAAGTTTCATTTCAATGAATCCTGAACTATTTTAATTAATAATATTATTATAATTTTATAATAATATCAATTGAACTATTTTTTTTTATGATACTGAACTATTTTAATTAATAATATTATTATATAAACTGTTTTATATTAACTCTCATTTTTAATTTTATATAGATTAGCAAAAGCATGAACTCACATGTAATCAAACAATCATGTTAACCAATGAATACTACTAATCGGATTGGAGAATTTGTTACTCATAGCTAATGAAAAAAAACAAGAATATATTACTCCCTCCGTCCCAAATCTTTTGTCCTGTTTGACTTTTAATGGTCAAATTGACCAAACTTTGACCATATATTACATACATAAAATATAAGAAAATTATGATAAAAATTACTAGTATATCATTAGAAAGTACATCTAATCTACTTTAATATGTATCTTTTAGATTTTTTAAACTAATACGTAAATAGTGGTCAAAATTTGGTCAATTTGATCACAAAAAATCAATCAGGACAAAAGATTTGGGACATGGAGTAATATATAAAAACCTTACAAGAGTTTAGAATTAATAAAATACAACTTGAAAAAATCTCTTGAAACTTGGAATGAATCCCTTCAATCATTGTCAAATCTCTCTCTCTCTCTCTCTCTAAGTTTCTCTCTATCTCTATCTCTCTCTATAATACACGTTCTAGTCTCAGAAAAACCTAATAATCCGATGTATATGCAAAAGAATTAAAACAAAATAAAAAAGCAATTTAAAATCTAATTCCCATCATGCTCTAAGCCTCAAGCTTGAGGTCCTGAGCTCACTTCAATATCAGCCCTGTTGCCCTCCGGCCCTGACCTCAACTGCTCAAATCCTGAGCTTCCTTTATTTGCCTAACAATAGTTATCTGGGACTAAAACATTATAAAACAAGGTTAAATGAGGTAAAATATGATGCAAAAATATCTATAATTTAACCCTGTACTCCATATCATAAAACTCAATCAACTAAAACAATAGCTGAACGACTATTGTTTGGTACAAAACCATTTAATAATTCTGCACAATAATACTACAAGCATAGTTGCAGTAAACAAAAAAGATATTAATACATAAACATCAAGCTTAACCATATCAAGTTTCTGTTTATACACAATGATAATGCTCCTTGCTCCACTCTACCGCACTTTTCCCTGTTCCGGCGGTGTTTGGACGGAGATGTGGTGTTGCTTTTCCCTCTTTCGGCAGTGTTTGGGCGGAGATGTGGTGTTACCGTCGCACCTGTCCTTCTTCCGGCGATGTTGGGACGGAGATGTGGTGTTGCTGTCGGAAGGGAGTCTGCAAAACAATGCTTGTCCAGGGGTGGTGGCCGTCAAGCACCTCCGGCATGAGAGTAAGTAACTTGGTGGTGGAGAATACAAGAAACAATATCGGAAAATGCAACTACTAGTGACTGAGATTTAGAGAGCATATGTGAAGTGTGAGAGTGTGTGAGAGAATAATGAGAAATTTTCAGTCCCCCTCAATGTGTGAGTTTAGCTTGGTATTTATAGAGGGCTGAGCATCCGGTCGGTTCGGTCCAAAAAACTGAACCAGTTCGGTTCGGTTTTTTGGGTTCGGACCGGTTTTGCTCGGCCCTAGTGTTACCTCCGCTTGTCCGGAAGAATGTTCCCTTCCTTGATATATAGGTGTTGGTTAATAGCATGTCCCTTGAACTTTCTACTGACAAAGTGATTACTTTCGTGAAGGCTCTATATTGTCCTTTTGTCCGGAAGGAAGAGGTTGAATGTGCTGGAGGAAGAATGTGCCTTTTGTCCGGAAGAATGTGCTGGAGGAAGAGTGTGCCTTTTGTCCGGAAGAATGTGCCTTTTGTCCGGAATAATGTGCTGGAGGAAGTGTGTGCCTTTTGTCCGGAAGAGTGTGCCTTTTGTCCGGAAGAATGTGCTGGAGGAAGAATGTGCATTCCCTTAACTTATTTTTCTTAGTCAACTTCAGGGTGTGGCAAGTTGTCCGTCAGATGTTCTCGGGACATAGTTACATCAGAAGGGTAAAAGAGTTTTCTTCGGGAGGGTATTAACATTGCCCCCCACTCCTTCAACTTACTTTAGTGGGTTGGAGGAGTAAATGCATAGTGCTGATATGCTTTTTGCTTTTTTATTTTTATAGTTTCAACGGCTCTTTGTAATGGCTAGTTGCTGGAGGCCTATAAATACTTGAGTTTCCTTCAAGAGTTGGGATATCATATTTTCTTAAAATCTTTCATCTCTTACTTCCTTTGTTGTAGGTCTTGAGAAATTCTTCATGGAGGGAAGGAGGACCACTTGCTATTGTGACATGCCTGTGATTGTAAAAACCATATGGACTGGAAGCAATGCTGGTCGGAGGTTTGAGCGTTGTACCACCAGGGAGTGTCAGTATGACATTTGGATAGATGAGCCTCTTGGTGCCCGAGCTTGTGAGGCCATTGATCGGGAGAAAAATCAAGTACACCGCTTCTACATGCAGAAGATTGACCGCTTGAGGGCTTGGGAGATGACCAAGCGGGGAGCTCTGTTGGTGAAGCTGCGGGAGTTGGAAGACGAGGTGGTCCGTGAAGAGTCCGAAGATGAAGATGCCTCTGTAGCTTAGGTTGAGATATTTCCTTTGTGTCCTAATGAGGACTTGAGGGGTCTGTCCTTCACTTGTTTTCTTTGCATTGTAATCTTTTCCCTAATGAATGAAACATGATTTCCTTCTCTGTTTGCAAATTTCTTTTTTGTTATTTTAAGTTGTGTCTTCCCCTCGAGCATCACTTGTGGGTAAAGTCCACTAGTGATGGCTTTAGAATTTTCATAAGTGCTAGAGGTGGAGGAAAAAGGGGAAGAAATTTTTTGCTTCCCCGAAAATTGACTAAATTTGAATTTGGTGCCCCCCAGGCATTGCTATCGGATAGTGCCGTTAGCAATGGCCTTAAAAATAGAATTAAATTTTTTTATCTTTCGGATGTTTGTATGAGGGTTGGGGAGTTTTTGTGAGGAGGAATGACTTTTTGTTCGGAGAAGAAATTGTATGAGGGGGAATGCGTTTCTGTGAGGAGGAGGGATTTTATGAGAAGGAAGCATCTTTTGTGAGGAGGAGGGATTTTATGAGAATCAAGTATTTTTTTGTGAGGAGGAGGGATTTTATGAGAAGGAAGCATCTTTTGTGAGGAGAAGGGATTTTATGAGATGGAAGTATTTTTTGTGAGGAGGAGGGATTTTATGAGATGGAAGTATTTTTTGTGAGGAGGAGGGATTTTATGAGAAGAAAGTATCTTTTGTGAGGAGGAGGGATTTTATGAGAAGGAAGTATTTTTTGTGAGGAGAAGGAATTTGGTGTTCCATTAAAATATTCAAAAGTTTGAATTTGGTGCCCTCTAGGGATTGTTAGTGGGTAGTGCCCACTAGAAATGACTTTAGAAATAAAATCTGAAATTCTTACAAGTATTTATATAATATTTTTTTAAAATTAAAGAGGTCAAAAATAAATAATGAAATAAATATTATTCCATAAAAATTATTATAAGCAAATTTTTTTTATCCAATAATATAATAATTTTTTTTGTGCACCTCAATTTTTGTTCATATTTTGAATAAATGCCACAAATAATAATATGAGAAAATATAATTGTTTGACTATATTGGTGGGTAATAATTGTGGAGTAAATATTTGTTTGAATGTGTTTGGTTGAGAAAAGTAAAAGAGGGTAAATAAATAATCAGAGGTACTTGCTGAACAAGGACGGGGTTGTAGGATTTTAAAAATCAAAATAGTAAAATGTAAAAAAGAAAGTGAGGCCCATCTACTATTATTAGTAACATAAAAATTGTGGGGGGTGTACAGAGGCACAAAATTGAATAAACGTTTGACTGTCACTCTTCAGCTTATGTATAAAAAATGAAGGTGTTGTCTTTTCCACCCACTTTTGCTATCATCTATGTAAAAATTATCAAATACTTGATGGAGATAGCAAGTTAGATGCAGAATTAAAGAAACATACAAACCCAGCTTACATGTATACTGTTGATGGGTTTGACCACGCTGCAAATCTTTTTGTATGTAAATGTGTCTATACATGTTATATTGAATCCTTGTGGAAACTGACCTCCTGTGTGCTCAAAAGTGGGTCTAGGGGTTTGAGTTTTTTGCCTTGTGTTTTTGAATTTGCGGGGGTTGTATGTTACAGGGGAGGTGGGAAGGGTGGTTTTGTGTGTACCGTATACAATATGCATTACATGCGAAGACGGGCATATGGGTACTTTGCTTTCTCTCTTAGTTTTGTGATATATGCGGTGTGTGATTGATTTTTGTTTGTATAACTAATATCTTTATGAAGTGTTAATAATTGTATGTATAGTAGCGTGTTTGACGTAGAGAAGGCGGGAAAGGTTTGGGAGACAGGTTAATTGATATCTTTGTTGGTGATATGTTGATTCATTTTTTATATGTGTTATTTGTATATTGACTTGGAGATTTTTCTGATTCTTGTTGTGAGACCAAGCGAGCTTTGTCGAAAAATAGATACAGAGTAGTGTAGTGACTTAATTTTTTGTGTTATGTGTCTTGTTTACAAGTGGGTCAGGGTGGTTAATGGTAGCAAGTAAAACAGAGGAGAATTATAGCTTGCAGGAGTACTAACGTAAGATGTGTATAGGTAAAATAGAGGTGTACATCTAACATCCTAGTGACTGATTTGATAGCTAGCTATTACACATTATTTGTGGTAAAGTGGGTATCAAAGGAAAAGGCGGGTAGAAGTGTATGACAGCGAGTAAGTAGGTTATGTTTACTTTGGGATTGTTGTTTGTATGGCTGGCTCTGTTTTTACAAATTTTGGTTGCCATTACTTGAGAAGGCGGGTACGCTAAAGGGAGTAGGATATATTTAGACATGATCCAGGAATCAAGGGAGGAGGCTCAGTTAAGGCTCGCAGCTTATCAAAGAAGAGCTGCGAGGTATTATAACGGGAAGGTTCGTGTGCCGCATCTTCGCGTGGGGGACTTGGTGCTTAGGAGAACAATGCCTAACACCAAGGTCTCAGCTCATGGAGTCTTCGGAGCCAATTGGGAGGGGCCCTATAAAATCTATGTTGTTATCAATGAGGGGACTTATTATCTAACAGATATGGATGATAAGGTCGTACCTCGAGGTTGGAATGCTGAGCATTTAAGGAAATACTATCAGTAGAGGCCTCGCCCCTGGTAGTCTCTATCTATCATTATTTAGCATGAATAAATTCATACAAAGTACTGGGGGGTAGTGATCATATAGACACCTCCTCTTTATTATGTAATGAAAGTTGGGCATCGTCCCTTGTATTTATATATGAAGTTTGTTCTCCAAAAACATTGTGCAATTTTATTCTTTTTGTTAGTATTTTAAATTTTCAGGACTAGGCCAGCACAGTGGATGCGAGGCCGAATCCCCCTCAGGTCAAGGAGGATGTGAGCGTACACTTACTGCGACCCGAGGGACTGTTCGCGAAGATTAGTTATTGAAAAGCATATCTACTCAAAGAAGTTCAAAATGAAAGAAGTCAAGGGGTGAACTCAACCTCGGGATCGTGTCTGCGACCTCGCAAGGAAGGCACCGCATGTCAGGCATTCCAAAATGGATGAGGCACACCTTGAAGTTTATAAAGTAAATCTAAAAGTTACAAGAAAAAGGAAAGCTACGATTTCAATTACAAAGGAAGCTTCGCAGCTGCGAGGCTAATCTACTTGGCAATGTTTCAAATATACAAAGGATGAAAGCAATAATAACTACGGACAGTTAGAGTAGACACAATATATTTTACGAGGAAACGAAGACATGTAACATGCAAGATGTTATAACAGTTAGTGGGTCGCTATGCGAGCCCAATAAGTTATCAAGACAGTTATAAAAAAAATTACATGCTGCGAGACATTCAAGGGGTGTCCGCATCCCCAGTTCAGTAATCAGAGTCAAAAGAAAAGAGTTCATTATGTAGCGGCTTCATTTGTATTGGTCTTGGTGGCTTCTCTAGCGAGCCCGGCTGCCTCCTTTGCATCTTCTTCTTCAATCTCTTTGCGAAGAGACTCTGCAAACTCCGCGTTACCAGGCCCAAGCCTTTCCCAGTCGAATTCGGGGATTTTTTTTGATGAAGCCTTTCATGAATTCGACCTGGGTAGCCTCCACCACAGTGTCATGATCAACTTTGGCGGCATCAAGCTCCTTCTTCAGCTTATTCAACTCTTTCTCGTGCTCCTTTCTAAGATCTTCTTCGTGCTTCTCTTCCTCTTTCAAGGATTTGTTGAGAGCGTCCTTCTCCGAGGTGACATTCTTTAGCTCAGATCGAAGGATGGCAGTCTCTGTTTCAAGGGTTCGTTTATGGGTCTCCATCAACGATCTCCTGTCTTCCTCCAAATTAAACTTAAGGACTTTAACGTCCTTCTCTAGCTTGGCATTGACATGTGTTACGCTCTTCAACTCCTTAAGATGCGAAGCTTGACGAATGAACGCCTCGGCTAAGCACTTAGAAAGAGATTCGGTATTTTCAGCCATCTCGGCCCCCACCCAGCTTGTGCATTCCTCTTCGATGGCATGATTATATCCATGCTTTGCAAATAGGTGATGGACATGAGTGGCAGTTGCTGGAGGCTTTGGAACAGAAAGCACGGGTCCATCTCTTCTAGATCTCTTTGAAGCATGCTCTTCAGGGGTGCCCTGGACTTGTTGGAGAGTTTCAGTGTTTGTTGTCAATGGAGGAGGAGGCGGGAGTTCGGTAGTCTTTGGCTTTTGGGGGACTGTGGCAGTTTTCGCTACGGGGATGGTCCCGCTTTTCTTGAGAAAGGGAGGCATGCGACCACTTTTGCCTGACATACCTGAGAAATGGGAGTAGAATACAATTAGAAGTTATAAACAAATCATAATAATGCAAGTTATGTAAATGTGAGGACAGCGAAGATTAAAGTAGTAGTAAGGCTGGCAAGGATGGAGAAATGGTCGCATCGCGACGAGGAGAATACCCTCACTGGTAGTAACTATAACTCGAGAGGACGAGGCCTCTTCGCGTGCTTTCCTTTTCAATGACGCCTTCTTCGCACTTGAAGGCCTCGTCTCTGAAGGAAAACCAACTCCTTCTTTCAGGAAGCCGCACTCAACCAGGTTCTCAAGAGAAAGGAGGGTTCGAAGTTGCGGGCCTCTCGTGGAGTTTTCAGCACATCATCAGCACGTTTCTTCTCCTCGCCCTTCAGGACGGTTCTCAATTGATCAACTGCGATCTCATGAAGGATGAATTAGAGTGTGGATTGAATAAAAGGAGGGTGAAGTTAAAAAGATAGTTCCATACCTGGGAGGTAGTTAAAGGAAGTCTTTACTCTGGGCACCTCGTGGACATAGAAGTAAGGTCCTTTCCACGAGCCCGCGTTACTTGGAGCACTATGATAAAGTTCTTTTTTGTTGAACTCTGTCGAGACTGAGAAATAAATATATCCGAAGTCTGAGGCCCCGCATCGCTTCAATTGCAGAAATAGCCCATGGTTCTCGCATCTAACTTGGGATATTCAAGTTTATGGTAAAGAACGCAGAGGGCAATCATGGCTCTGTAGCCGTTGGGGTTTCTTTGGATCGGGGCCAGGTGGTATGTTTCACAGACATCCCTAATAAAGGGATGGAGGGGAGAGGAGACGCCTATTTTCATCATCGCCGAGGTCAAGACCATTCGAGGCATTCTGCCACCATTTTCTTTGTGATTAAAGCGATAGCATCGCATTGTAGATTTGGGAAGAATAATTTTGCCTTCTAGCCTAAATATGTCAACGGCCTTAGCTAAAGATTCTGTATCTAGGGTCGTTGATAGATCCCTGCAGGCTAGGGTGCGAGGCTGGCCGTTTCACTTTCGAGCCCACCTCAATATCCTCTGGACGAGGTCCACCAACATATATAGTTCTTTCTAGCTCGGGCTGAGGAGTTGGTACGTAAGGATGGGGAGAAGCTTCTGGTATGTAATCATAATCATTAAAATTGACGACCTTGGCTACTTCATCAAGGCCGCCGTCATCAGAGGAAGGCTCCTCATAGTCAGAATCATCAGAATTGGCCTCGTTGTCATCTCCACCCTCGCGCTCATAATAGGTGTCGCCTAGCGAGTTTGTAGAGGAGCTGCTAGCAATCGTTATGGGGGTTGTAGGGAGAAGATTCTTGTCAAGAGGGGATAGGAGTTTGGGGATACTAGAAAAGAGTTGATTTCCTTTTTCAAAAAGTTCATTCACTTCGTCTTGAATAGAAGAAGGAATTTGTGGAGGAAGTTGATTCTACGAGCTTGAGGGGATTTCAGCAGATGCATTCTGCGTGGTGGATGGATGTTTCGTTTTCCAGGAGCATAAAGGAGTTTCCCGGGTGTATTCTTCATTGGACCATTGATGGTCCAAGTACAATTTAAACGAACTGTCGCTTGCGCTTATAGCTTTAGCGATATTAGCAGCCACCTGCTTGCTTATTGTGATGTGGGGAAGAGGTGAAGGAGTCCTTGAGCTATCGTCGGTGGACATCTGTAAAAGTGAATTATTAGTGTGTGCACTTACAGAATATCAAGGGGGTTCAGAAAAAAGGAAAATATAGAAGGTTCTAAGTGTCCTCACGTCGCACACGAAGAGAGAATTGACTTATATTCTAAAGAGGGAAGGACTATTTTGTATCTAAGTGGGAGACCGCATTTTCTATCCTGGCGGGGCTAGGCTCGCAGTGTGAAATTACAAAGGAGGGGTCGCATATTCGAGAGTTCGAAACAAACATAGTGAGATTTGTATTGTCAACAGCTGCTAAAGGTATTTGTACACCTTTGGTGGAGTTTGTATTTGATCTTATTAATACAAACAATTTATTTTATTCGTTTGTTCTTGGTCATCTATTCGAGCAAAAATTAGACACGGTTATATAACTTGTATTCAACCCCCCCTTCTACAAGTTATTCGAGTGTTAACACTAGTATCCCTAAACAGGATTTTGTCTCTGATTCATGTTTTGATTTTTTAAAAAATATTTTTCGACGATCCAACCTTACGGATGTCAAGAACCATCCATTTTAATGTTATTGCCAATTTTTGTTTGAAAAAAAAATAAATTTATTTGTTTTGGTAATTTAACGATCAATTAGTACTTTGATTAATATCCCTAAACAGGATTTCGTCTCTCATTCGGATTTTGATTTTTTTTAAAAAAAATTCTCGACGATTCAATCATACGGATGTCAAGAACCATCATTTTTCATGTTTTGCCAAAATTTCAAAAAAAAAATTAATTTTATTTAATTTGATAATTTAACGATAAAATTGTGAGTGATACGATACGACACATTAAGTGGAGTAATTATAACCTGCATCTAGAAACACTGCCGGACCATGAGTACTCAAGAGTATATTTTAGTTAATCCTTGTAACATCCTTTAGCCGATTTGGTCCATTGTCCGATCGTAACACTGCCTATACCACATATGTTAGCCGGACCATAAACCCTGCTCTTACCATTTACCCCAACACTCCCTGCTCTTACCATTTACCCCAACACTAGACACGCAGCGCGGTTCACCGGAAATTATGAGAATGAAGAAATTATTCAAACTCATCCCCTCTCGTCTTCACCTTCATCGTTCTTTATCCACTTTTAACCCCCCGCCCTTTCTCCCTCACCGGCGAGTTGTCGTCACCGGTAACTCTCTCTCTCTCATATCTCTCCCCTCTCCCCCATCTCTCTCTCTCTCTCTCTCTCTCTCTCTCTCTCTCTCTCTCTCTCTCTCTCTCTCTCTCTCTCTCCACCTTCTCATATCTCTCCCCTTATCTCTGTCTCTCTCATATCTCTCCCCTCTCCCCCATCTCTCTCTCTCTCTCTCCCCCCTCTTTCTCTTATCTCTCCCCTCATCTCTCTCTCTCCCCATCTCTCTCTGTATGCTAAACATCTATACATACATTGGTACTACTATATTCATATATGCGTGTCTATGAATTGCAGGTATGGGAATGGTTACGCCACTCGGTTGCGGCGTGGAGACGACATGGAAGAGATTGATAAAGGGGGAATGTGGAATTAGAGCTATAACTCCTGAAGATTTGAAAATGAGTGCATTTGATGAGTCTACTAGGTTGCATACATTTGATCAGTTAACCTCTAAAGTTGCTGCTTTTGTCCCTTGTGGTACTAATCCCGGGGAATTTGATGAACAAATTTGGCTCAATTCGAAGGTTTCCCTTTAATTATGATTCTATATTGGTTTGTTTATGTTATGTAAGGTTTGTGATTTAGTGAAAACTAGAATTAAAATGGAAGCTAAGAACTCACTGGAACCATTTGTTATTGATAAGCTAATGGTTTACTGATTTATTATTATGAGTTGTGACCGGTTAATTTGTAGGCTATCAACAGTTACTTATTTATTTTTCTGTTTTATTTTTGTCTTACAAAGAAGCATGAAACAATGGCTATGATTGATTCAGCAAATTAAAGGGTCTTTTTCTTTGTACTTATACTTGTAGTGGATAGTGCTCATTACTAGTATGTATGTTGCTTATTTTCCTGCTTAGGTGGGGCGATAGCTGATGTGAATAAATGCTATGCTTGTTGTAGTATCTGGTATAACATTGCTTTCATGTGTGTTTATTACCAAGGATGCATTTTAACAGGATCATAGGTCGATGTCGAGATTTATTGCTTATGCACTATGTGCCGCTGATGAAGCTCTTAGAGATGCAAATTGGTTGCCATCTGAGCAGGAGGACATGGAGAAAACGGTAAATGAATTTTTGTATCTTAGAGAGTATAATATTTTGGTATACAATTAAATCTGTTAATTTGTAAATGTCTAACTTGAAATCAATCAGGGTGTTTCTATTGGCGGGGGAATCGGAAGCATAAGTGATATACTGGATGCATCTCAAATGATTTGTGAAAAGGTTGAGTTTTTCCCACCCTTCTAATTCTTGTTAGGGTTTCCCTCACCCGGGTGTTTAGTGAAAAGTTATGTGCATCATCCTAATGCATCTGTTTTCTACTTCACCAAATTATACAATGTTTGAAGCCCTCAACCAAGTATTACTATATTTTTGTACCGGAACAAGTGAAATCAGTTTGCAATAGTAACAAATTATGCTCTTTTAATGTAGCGCCTTCGCCGGCTAAGCCCGTTTTTCATCCCACGGATACTGATCAACATGGCAGCTGGTCATGTGAGCATGAAGTATGGATTCCAGGTGTGTTTACTTCATCATTCACTAGAATACCTGGCATTTATTTTTGAATTAAACATCTCAAGCATTTCTTTTTTCTTCATCGTTCACTAGAATCACTTGGTTCATTTTTTAGTGAAATTATGGGACTATTCCATTCACTTGTGTATTTAGGGTGTTGTTGGATTTTCTAGTGTTGATCTTAATTATAGGGACCAAACCATGCCGCAGTGACAGCTTGCGCTACTGGGGCAAATTCTATTGGTGATGCTGCAAGGATGATTCAATTTGGAGATGCCGACGTTATGGTGGCAGGAGGAACAGAAGCCAGCATGGATGCTTTATCTATTGCAGGTTTCTGCAGGTATGCCTCATTTAATTGTGTACACTATATCCATGTGTGATAGACTTGATACTGGCCAAAATTTGAACAAAAAGGACCTTCAATTAGTGAATAGTTGCCAAAGATGCTATAAACACCAGTCTATGTGTTTGTATACTGTGAAGTATTTGCACATGATGCAGTACATTGGTGAAATACGTTTTTTGTCTTAATGAGATAATTGGAGTCTTTTGCAGTGCTTAATTTTTTTTTAACTAATACACTGTCTTAGACTGCATGACAGAGCTTTGGATAAAATTTCATGGATTAAATGCAAAACTAATTTTTTTCCCTCATTCGGTCTGTATTCTGTACTTTTTGTTCACCTATGCTAATAAAGTGCACAGTCAGTCCCACAAGTTTGCATGCCATTAGTCAGTACCAGAATATGTATATATTAGATTGCAAATTATTTAGTTGACCTATATCCCAACTATGCTGATTCTTTGAAGATATCCTTCAATGATACACGAGTATGACATAATTTATCTTATCCGTTTATGTGTAAAAAATGTAATTTGGATACATGCAGCTGAGAATAATGCCCTCAAAGCAATACTCTTAAGGGTGACGCAGGTATATAAGAAACGGGAAACATCCCGAAAACAGTGGGTTCTTGATTATAGTTCATGTGGTATTTAGTAATGTAATTTTATGGTATGCGATAGGCTATTTAATTACGTTTAATGATACTGAATCCATTGCAGATTAAGAGCTTTGACTACAAAGTACAATTCTTCCCCTCAAGAATCCTCACGGCCTTTTGATTGTGACAGAGATGGGTTTGTGTAAGTGAAGAATTGTAATTCGGAAAGAAGACATTTTATCAGATCTCGAAACTTAAACATTACACTGATTTTTAATTAAATTCTTTATCTTATTGCAGAATAGGTGAAGGTTCTGGTATCCTTGTATTGGAGGTAAGTGGAGTCATTATAGACTTTAGTCTTACAAAAACATTGTTCTTGAATTTGTCTCTTAAAAAACTTATTTTCTACAGCAGATACATTCATAGACAGTAGGCACTTTAATTATGTTTAGTTTTGTGTACATGAATACTCGTTGAGCCTTTCTGCCTTTTCCTAAGAGTATATCTATTTTTTGAATCTTTTAATTTGCAAAGGAAATGGAGCATGCAAAGAATCGAGGAGCCAATATATTTGCAGAATTTCGCGGTTACGGAATGTCAGGTTCGTCATTATGACATTCCCGCGGTTGCTAATTTCTGAAAATATCTGTTTCATAAACTGAATAAATCGACCTTTTCTTAGGTGATGCGTATCACATCACCCAACCACAAGCTGACGGAAGAGGTGCTACATTGGCAATGATGCGTGCTTTACAACAGGTAATAACTTTATTTTTTTGCTGGCCCAGCAGTCATGAATAGATCCAGCACTTCTGTATTAAACTCGGAGAATATTAACAGTGATGACAATATCAGTTAATATTCATCTGAGTGGTCCCGTGATTATATTATAATCCCAGCGGGCTAGCTTAAATCAATGTTTCTGTAGCTGCTCTTCTTGACCTTAGCAATTCTCCCCCTTGTAACGAATTGTACCAGTACAAAGTAATGACTAGTCCATATTCAAAGGTCGCTAGCTACTTGGCCACGCATTGATTACATGCTGCATTTATACTCATAATTTTTAAGCAAGTAGTTAACTTCAACCACCTGAACTTTTATATTTTTAAGCACTAATATGCTCATTAAAAATTTATTAAGAAGTAAGAACACACTTTTTGCAAGCGTCCTTACAAATTCTAATTTTACTGAAGGATATTATATTAAAGGAAATACGGCAGTCTCATTTTAAAACTGCTAGATGATCAGTAGACAGTGCCAAAACATTTTTCTTATATTTTCTGCTCCCACCGCCCTTTCAGATCAGGGAAATTTATGTGCACTAAAACATATTTTTTCTGCATGTCAGTCTGGCTTTCGTCCTGATCAGGTGGATTATATAAATGCGCATGCTACATCTACACCGCTGGGTACTTCATCCTGCTCTTAATACATTATGACATTGTTGTACTTCCTCGTCCAAATTTAATTGTATACTGTGCTACATTCGAATTTAACATGCTCTTTTTTCCAACTCGTGTGATCAGGTGATATGGTGGAAGCCAAAGCAATTAAATCCGTGTTCTCAAATTGTACGGGATCTGGTGTTCTAGCCTTGTCCTCAACCAAGGTATTTTCACTGTAGTAGTGTTTCACTCAAGTTATAAGTGTAATTGAGAAATTCTCGGTCAGCCACTCAGCCTAAAGTTATTGTTGTGTTGATGTCATCCACTATCATACTTTATCCCATCTTACATTCCTGTACTGATAACTTCAAATTTTAAAACTGTTATGCATATTTTCCTGTGACTTCCAAATATTATTAGGCGTTCCAATTCCATTAATGTAAAAGATTAAAAGTCCAATGTCCAACTAAATAATAGGGAGGCATTGATTGATGATTCAATTTAGTAGTGCTGCTTAGTTGTGGAGAGAAGATACATGTGCATAATAACATTCTGTGAAGAGTAGATGTATTGCTGTCTGTACCCTAATTTTCATCTTCTAAGTTTTTGATTGTTTCCGTTAGGAAGACTAATATACTATTATTGGTGCTCAGGGTGCTATCGGTCATCTCCTTGGAGCAGCTGGAGCTGTGGAAGCAATTTTTGCAATTCTGGCCATACACCATGTGAGTTCATGTTTTCTTAACTTTTGAGTTCATCCATATTAAGATTTATTTTTTTCATCCCTAGGTTCTTAGCTAGCTCTGCGTTTATTATTGGAGTACATTAATATGATCTGTTATTTAAAGAGGCAGTTTTAACTGATAATAAGCACTTCGATGTAACCTTCTACCTATTGATATTGCGTGGGGAATCTCCTACACAATATTTTGGAAATGTGACATTAGAGTTAGTCGATTAGGCTTTTGTGTTTTGTCAAAATGGCAATTGGCTGATTGAGATGAAGTTTACTTGACAAACAACCTAGATCACTGTAAATATGCTACACAACAATCGCCTGCAATAGATTAGAAATAGATATTTAAAAAAATTTATTTTTTTAGCTGAAAATAATAATTCTGCTCTTAGCAATTCATGTATATCTACTATTTCGTAAAGTCATTCTTAACCACTGGTTGTTTCCATATCTTGTTTTAGGGAATTGCTCCTTTAAACCTTAATCTCAGCAAACCAGATCCCATATTTAGTGATGGTTTCCTGCCATTGACTGTTTCAACTGAAATGCCGATTAAAGCAGCTATGTCAAACTCTTTTGGCTTTGGAGGAACAAATGCATCTCTTCTGTTTGCATCCACCTAATTAGATGAACAGGTGAGCAGCACTTTATCAATAGGGGTTATCTGGTCCAGATTCTTGTCAGACCAACCTCCGTACTGAAATTTCCGGATAAAGTAACAACTATTACCCAGCATCAGCAGAACCAAAATCCTCAGTTTTGACTTTTGACAGTTGTAATTTCAGAGATTCCTAGTTAGTGGGAGTTGATTGTAAATTTGTAATACGAAATTCTGAGTGAGTTGTGGCATGGAGATTATAGCAAAACACCAGGCATGTATTTAATTTAATTTTTTTTTTAAAAAGAAAGAAAATCAAGTTACTTGGAAAACTGTCTGTTTGATTGTATCTATAGCTTTAGCAATTTGAGAGTCTTCATCATAAATTTATCAGCCGTGATTCTGTTGAACTCAATTGTTTACAAGTTTATTCAAGAAACTGCTACCATATCCAATGGTATCTTTTATGGAATGCTACTTGTGAATCCTAGATATGAGCTAGGAGGTATTTCATGTTTGATACTTTGGCACAGCTTCTGATAGTTTTCTTTCCTTTGACGTACCTCATATCTATCTTCAGTTCATACTAAATCGAAGTTAAAAATGCTAGATATGAGCTAGGAGGTATTTCATGTTCGATACTTTGGCACAGCTTCTGATAGTTATGTTTCCTTTGGTATACCTCATATCTATCTTCAGGTCATACTAAATCGAAGTTAAGTACACCTTGAATGGTTGAAGCTGTGGATTGGCATTTTCCTATGCAAATGTGGCGATTTTATCAAAGTTATTTTGGCACATTTAATGAGGGATTCAGTAGACACAGTGCTCAGTTCTTATTTCACTTATCCTTTTACTTTTCTGCTTGTTGGGGGTAAGGCATGAAGCTCATTTCCCTATCTTTTATCTTTTCCAGTACAAAGAAGGGTGAAGCAATCTATCACAGACATAAGTTGTTAAATAACACATTACACCCCTCCGCCTATATTTTTACCATTCCACTGCTCCTTAAATCATGTTACAGATTCCTAACTATGCTTTAGAGAACACTATTAAATATAAAAAAATTGAAACTCCCCTACACAGAACTTGATTACAACTGCTCGAAGGAAGAAGGTGATTGGACCCTGGAGTAAAAAAACTTATGCATGCATTGATTTGAAACCTTCTGTAAGAGGGACAACTTTAGCTGAAACCTTAGATTGCAACTTTGATACAGCTTGCCGGATGTCCTGCAGATAAAGGGAAATTCTCGGTGTGTTTAGTTAAAGTTATAAAACTGACTCAAAACCCTCTCATGACCTGCTTAAATTTTTATAAAATCTAAACCGAAAGCTAAAAGGAAATGCTTTTGTTATCCTCTGAAATACGACAAGCTTTGCTCGGTTTACAAAATACTGAGCACTCCTTTTCATTTTATCAATGAACAAGTTAGGTTAATAAATTTTGCTAAATTGTATAGCTACTTACCTCAATATGGTAGCGGGAAGAGAAATGAGTTAGTAACAAGGTCTTGTTTCGTATCCATTTAGCATGGGCCATGATCTGCATTTTAAAAGGTACTTCAGAACTGACAATTTAATTAGAAACCATGACCTAAAAGTCATAGAAGGTACTGAAATTTGTTTGCTTTGTAAGATACCCTACAGAAATCTCTGCAAAAATTCATAGAGGGAAGGATTTATCTTTTTCTTTCCTTGAGAGATTTTTAACATTATCCACTTGTGTATATATATTGCTGTGTCAAATCCCAGTATGTGCAAAATGAGAAATACCTCAAATATATGAGTATGCCCATGCTCTCTGGCATGCTCAATGCTGTAATCTTCATTTAAGAAAGTTGCCTATCATCATTCAATTTGAATGGTAAGAATTACAATTTAAGATAGATATCTAATCGATAGCATAATCATTTTTTATCCTATCAAATGAGTAGCAGTGTAGCACTATGTAGCATATACTATGGAAGGAAGTTGAAACACAGGAACATAATTCAGTTCATCATTTCTTGTCCAGTAGAAGCCATAATTTCAGTCTCTTCTGCAAGACATTACGACGTACCTCAGTTATAAGAACATTTGCCCTCAATGCATCGGCACTGCGAGGATCAAGGAAGAAGTCCGATGTTGTATCTCCCGTAAAAGCCACCTCGGGAGACAATATGGTATCTGTGATCTACTCCGCAATAGTATTTTTATCATTAAATATCTATCCATAATATAAATGGAAAGAGTATATAACCATTAGTTCTTTATTAAAAACAAACCTCAACACCAGATTTCTTCAGTTTCTCGATTTGTTTTCCGTTCAAGTGGATGTATTGCTTTTTCAGCTTCTTCCTAACTGAGTAAACAACATAACCCTGTAAGAAAAATTTGAGCATCTATTAGTTAAAAGGATAAATAAACTTGTAAACTTGTAAAGTCACGGAAATCACATAGATCCAACATGACACTCCAAGCATTTATTATCCAATACACCAATGCAAATAGTATTTTAACACTTTAAATTAGAACTCTCTGACTAAATAGCCATACAAAGCACCCACTTTAAACTAAAAATTACAACACGATGAAGGGCATGATGGGTACAAGACACCAACTTGCATAAACTTCGTGGACTTCTTGGCCATGTAGACAACGCCGTAATATAAGAGTTGATGATTTCAGTTGAAATGTACAATAGCATAAACATCTTTAAATCAGTATTCCCTATATCACATGCCAGGTGTCAAGTGTCAACACTTTTTAGAGACGTGTATGTTTCGACAATATTTTAATTTGCCGAATTTCAAGTGCTAGCCAGTGTTTGGGTACTTTGCTGATGAACAAAGGCATCAGATACAAGAGCTACCGGAAAGAAATATATTTTGTAACCAAATAAACATTGATGTAAATGTATCTAATCTTTTTACCTAGATTGAACCAAAACAAAAACTAACTCCAAAATAAAAAAATATAAAAAGATCATGTAAGGCTAATTTCTTAGCAAGTAAAAACAAGGTACATGTGGGGGATTGCGGAACCTTTTCTTTATTCCATGCTCTTCCAAAATTGACGAATTTATCTAAGGTTTACATACAAATGTATATAGATGGTCCTAACAGAGAGGTATGCAAATATGGTTCCATGGTGTAGTGGTTAGCACTCTGGACTTTGAATCCAGCGACCTGGGTTCGACTCCCGGTGGGACCTTTTTTACATACATTGTTTTAACCAATCTTTCGAAAAGAGATTAGAAAGACTACTAAGATCACAAAATCCTAGCTTTCACAAGTCAAACAACTTGATCCCACTAGATTACAAAATCCTTACTTTCACAAGTCAAACAACTTAAAGCTTGAAAATTTACCTGACTGGGGATCACGTGGTGAGTTTTAAATGGTCGTACAACAAGGTCATTCCGCATTTCATATGTTTCTCCTGTTTAAATAGTTTAGTAACACACATTAGACAACTAATATAGAAGATTTACATAAACGTAATTCATCATTTCGGTTAAAAGTTTAATGCAGACAGCCAGTGAGAAATAAAAATAATAAATAAGGTCATTCCGCATTTCATATGTTTCTCCTGGTTAAATAGTTTAGTAACACACATTAGACAACTAATATAGAAGATTTATATAACGTAATTCATCATTTCGGTTAAAAGTTTAATGCAGACAGCCAGTGAGAAATAAAAATAATAAATAAAGAAAGTACATACCTATATCCAACGCAACCAACTCAACATTGAGTTCTACCTGACCCAAGACCCTATGTATATCAATCAACTTCTCTACATCTTCTTTAATGCAGGGAGGAACAAACACTGTCGGAGGCTTTAAGTTGTACAAGCCACGAGTTGCTAAATACATTGGCAACCCACCCTAAATCAACAAATGATATACAATTTAATATTTTAGCATGTATTTGAAGTACTTATCTTATCTACACATGCTGAGAAAATACACACACGTACAAATAAATGACATTGCAAAATGCTACACCAAGATTCAGAGGTAAATACCAATCAGGTATGAAAAGCTAATACTGTAAGCACAGTGTATCTTATACCTAGAGCTATTCCAGCTTAAGCGACCCTCGTTAATCAATACATGTAACCTACATACAAAGGTCATAGAACAATGCCCAAGCCTTTCAGTCTAATAACTACTCAAGTTCAGTCACAATATTTATTAGAAAGAAGCTACTTAAATGTCGTCGTTTACCACAAACACTAAACCTCCCCAACTGGCAGGTGTGAGGTGTCCCTAACTCCCAGAGGTAACTCAATTTACAACCCAAGAAAACAAAAAAGATGGAAGAAAACAATATAAATTCAGAACTCGATCATGATGTTCAGTACTTGCACCAACAATCTTTTATGATGGCAAGATAAACATTTATTATCTTTTCATAGCACACTATCAGAGTTTTGTAGAAGAACCATTTACATCAATTATGATCAAACTCAACCAGTTAAAAAAAACCAACCCTAGGAATTCAAAGGGGTTTTTCAATATCTACCAAAACGTTTTATTGTAAAAGCCCGTGAAGTGACTTCACGGAAACAAACCAGTAGGGAAAGGTCTAGGTACACCTAACTCTCGAGTCTTATTCGGTTTCTTGAAACTTTAAGGGAAATTCAATTACAATCAACAATGCACATCAACTAAACAAGTGTCAAACATAAACATATATAACAAACACACACACATAAACAAAAGGAAGCTTACAATATGGTCAAGATGAGCATGAGTAATAAACAGAAAATTCTGATGAACAGCTTTAGGAGGACACCTTCCGATTTCGAAAGCCGACTTCAACTCGGGCACAATCACACAAGTCTCATGTCCACCAACAGACAATCCCTCCACTGAATACCCACCCAAGTCAGCACTTTTCCTATTAACCTCAGCTCTAGCTTTTCTATACTCCTCTTCTTCTTCAATTGCATTCCCAATTGCTGATAAAAAGCCTGACCCTTTGAAAGCTTCAATCTTTACAACCCTTTCATTGTTTAAGACATGGGTTTTGATGGTTTTAAAGCCTGACCCTTTTAAAACTTCAATCTTTACAATCTTTTCATTGTTTAAAACATGGGTTTTGATAGTTTTAAAGCCTGACCCTTTTAAAGCTTGAATCTTTACAATCTTTTTATGGTTTAAAACATGGGTTTTGATGGTTTTGTGTTGTTTTGGGGGAAAAAGTGAATTGGGTTGGTGGGATTTGAGGGTTGAAGGTGTAAAGGTGAGAGCTTTGTTGCATAGTTGTGGTAAAGATGAAGAAGAAGGGGTTAAAGTATACATGTATGTGTGTATAATTGTGTGTGTGTGTAATTTTGAATGTGGAGGGTGGGTTTTAGGGAGGTTTTGGAAGGGTCTAATCCAGTTTGAGGTGGTTGTCTGTTGGATATTCTTGAGTGAGGTAACTCGGATGCTTGACTCGTTTGTTCTGGGTTTGGGAAGCGAGTTGAGATTGCTGTAATATTTTTACAGCATTGTTTTACAGTCTGGTTTCTCTTTTCGTCAATGAGAGGGCATTTGCTCTATGAGACTCTTGCCGTTGAATAGTTTACCAACATCAAATTGGGCTAATCTATCGAGTCAATTCATTCTTTTGTCAAATCAATTCTTAGTACATAACTGGCTTATAACCCGTGCAAAGCATGGGTTTCTTTTGAAAGTTTATAAAATTTATTTAACATTATAATTATGTTTTTATATAATCCTTATTTTTAATAATTTTTTAATTTTAATTTAATATAAATTTAGAGAAAAAGGCATTTTGACTGACTATCTTTTTTATTTTTGGCACTTGGATGACTGAGAATATTTTTTGACATTTTGTCTGGCTGTAATAAATTTTTTAAGCACTTGAGGGGCTTCCGTCAAGTGCCGTTAGAATATAACCCCAAAACTTGAAAATGACAGGGGTATTTTCAGTAATTAATGTTCCAACAGTCAGTTTTGCAGCAGATAAATATACACTACCCCAATACTTTTGTTTTGCAACATATATTTACTAGTAAATTTATAATCAAAATATTCACTAGCAAAATGAATTCACATGGACAAAAGATCCAATAAAATAGGTTCAAAAGATCCAACAAAATAGGTTCAAAATAGATTAAGTACATGATTCAAACTACAATTTGCTATTACATTAAGCTTTTCTAACTGACTTCCTAACAGTTTTTTTTGTTGGTTTCGTCACTTGTGCACTCCCACTTGAACCTTCGTTTCCACCACCTTCATTCCTAGTCTGGCCTTGATTCACATTATCATTCATGCCTTCATTCACATTCTCTGTCCTCACTTGACCACTGTTGGTCTCACTTGCATTTCCTGTGAATTTGCAAGTCCTCACATTATGGCCTTTCAATCCACATTTCTTGCATGTATTTTTACCTTTCATTGCAGCTTGACCTTTACCTTTCAAGTCATTTTTCTGCAATATGTTACAATTATCACCAGTTAACACATGTATTTAATTCACAATACTAATCAATGATTCAAGGTAATGGAAATTAGGTACCTTTGTTTCGCAAGTTCTTTCAATATGACCTCTCTCCTTGCAGTATCCACAGTGAGCACCAAGACTCCTTGGCAATTTGGTTGGATCCCTAGGGATATCATTGGCAGCGAACCTCTTTTTTTTTAGGCCTTCCAGTAGGTGTTTTCACATTGGTGAGAGAGGTGCAGGCTCTGGAGTTTCATTCCAAAATTCTGGACCTACAATTGGGTCCAAGATATGGCTATATGTCTGCACATAGTTGGTGGTCATGTACCAATGAGCAGTATGCATATCCCAATCTTCATTCCTCAATTGGATAACAGCAACAGCATGATAACAGGGCATTCCTGTCAACTCCCACTTTCTACAAGAACATGTTTTTCTGTCAATATCCACAACCAATTCATGTCCACTACTACTCATTTTGATGCTATATTTACTTCCACCAGACCAGGTCACCTCACAGTTCCCAGCTAGATTCATGGCTCTGCAATTAACAAAGTAAGCATTAATAAAAATAACAAAGTAAACAACCATAGAGAAAAAAAATTCCATGGAAAACCACTAACTTTCTCAATTTTTTATCAGCAGTTGGACAAAGAATTTCTTCCCTTGCTCTCATCTTGTCTCTTCTTGTTTGGATCCTTTTCATAACAGCTATGTGAATTTGCCTAAACATGCTATGAATTGGCAAGTCCCTGTATGGCCATATGCTGGAGTTGAAAACTTCACAGTGATTATTAACAAACATATCTGTTGAAGGTGTTAGCCTAAAGCCACACCTTGACCACTGCTCTTTTGGCTTTTCAATAAGCCAATCATGGCATTTTTTTGAAAGCTGTTAATAAGTGAATGAGCATATTAGTATTGAAGTTAATAAGTTGTAATGACTGTTTTGACAATTAGTGATTTACCTTTTGCATTGCAACCATGTGTTTGTTAAATTCCCAAGTAGTCGTAGCTCTACCTGCCTTCCATAGCAAACTTCTTAGCTCAACTCCCTTATGATCTTTATACATATTTTTGTACAGGTGCATAACACAAAACCCCACTTCACTTCCAGGCACAACAGCTTCAAGGGCATTAACTAGTCCCTAGCACAAAAGTGTCACATAATTAGTTGCAGTTGCTATCCTATATTTACTACAAAATAGAGTTATAGAGAAATACCTTTTGCTTATCTGACATAAAGGTCCAATCCTTGTTGTTGGTTATTTTGAGGTCCCTTGTTAACAGTTCCAAAAACCATGTCCAACATTCACCATTCTCTATCTCTGCAACAGCCTATGCAATTGGGTACATCCCATCATTTGCATCAATGCCTACAACAGCCAATAATTGTCCTCCATAGGGTCCCTTTAAATGGCAAGCATCCAACCCTATTATCTTCCTGCAGTTCTCCAAGTAAGCCCTTTTTAAAGGGGCCAAGCAAATGTACATTCTCTTAAATCTTCCTGCATCAGTCCCTGGTTCTGGTGGTTCACACATTATCGTTACTGTGCTACCAAGAATGGCTTCTTTTAGGGCATGTGCATACTTCCAAACCTCACCATACTGCTTCATATGTGTTCCATTTATTTTTCTGAGAGCAACCCTTCTAGCCCTGTACACAGCCCACTTGGAGACATGGCATTTAAGATCATTGACAATTGTCTTGTGAAAGGCTTCAGGCTTCCAACTAAGGTTCAACCTTAACTGCTTCTCATAGTATTCTGCTAGCCACTTTGAATTAATTTGTTTCTGATGGTATGTTGGCAGGCAGGTGTGAATGTTTTTATATGTCCTAATTTGAAAGCTGCAGGAATTGTGCATTGGAGCAGCATATAATCTCCATTTGCAGGGCTTCTGACAAATATACTGGATCTTTCTCCCAAAGCTCCTACAATTAACTACTGGCCTTCTTTCCAGCACAACATATTTTCTTACAGCTTTCCTTAAGGCCTTGGATGATTCAAAACACAATCCAACCTGAAATGTTGGAAATCCATCACCTTCTTGGAACACAGGGAAGTCTTCATTTTCATCATCAGTGGAATTACAAGCCATTCTTTCTTCATCACTACCCCATAATCACTTGAATTTTCTTGTTCAAAATGGTCACCTTGCTCACCCATATCAAACTCTGTTTCACCTAGATTCTTCTCAAACTCCAGAGGATCTTCATCTTCATCCTCATTTGAGCTATCAGAATGAAAGGACTCACTATCACTATCATCTTCACTTCCTCCCTTGTACTATTCATCTGATCCTTCACTAGTCTCATCATGATCACCATTAGTAGACCTGGAACCACCAATGTCATTTTGCTCTTCATGAACCGGAGTTCCATTTCCCTCTTCAAACTCCACATTTTCATATTGAGTGTTCATTGGATCAGGCTCTGCATTTCCCATAACTGGTGGAGGCTGTGAACTCAATGGCTCATGTGTGTAAGCAACAAAAACCATAACATATTTCACTCCTCGAACAACACCTTCCATCATATCAACCATATATAGCACATCCTTATCTGTTTCCAAATCATAATATATACCATCTTGCTCATCATTTCTTGGGTATCTATACCACAACTGTAGAACTCCACCCTTGATCTCCCCTAATTCTCTAAGCATTGCAAAAATATCCAACCTACTGAATTCATCCTTATGACAATAATCAAAGTATGCATATGAACCTCCAACATACTTCTCAGGTTCTTCTTGCATCTCACCACCATAAAACAGTTTAATGGTGAAGAATTCAGGGTTTAAAAAAAAGAGAAACATTATAAACAACAAACTACATATAACAGAGAACATTATAATCCACAGAACATTACAAACTACATATATGAACTATTACCAGAAACTACACATATATGAACTATTACCAGAAACTACACATATATAAACTATCACCAGAAACTACATATATATAAATTACATATATGAACTACACATACATAAACTACATATGAACTATCACCAGAAACTACATGGTTTCAAAAAAGGTTTCGAACAGACCTTTATAATTAGCACATGACCGTGGAGAGTAAATGTGTTCATCCTCCTTCAGCCTCTGATACCAAGCCATTCAGATTAAGTTGCCGAACTAAGTCGCCAAACCGAGTCGCCAATTGAGGGATCTAGGGATTTAGGGATTTGGGGGGGGGGGAATTAGGGATTATTAGATATAATTGAGAGGAAAATAATATAAAGTAAAGCCAACGCTGAAAAGACAATATTACCCCTGATGTTTAGACGGCGTTACTAGCGTTTTGACGGAAGCCCCTCAAGTGCTTAAAAAATTTATTACAGCCAGACAAAATGTCAAAAATTATTCTCAGCCATCCAAGTGCCAAAAACAAAAAAGATAGCCAGCCAAAATGTTTTTTTCTCATAAATTTATATAATGATATGCATGGTTTGAAATTTATTTTGTAAAATTCTAAATTAAAAATGTCGTTGACGGGTTCTAACTTTGAATTTTTAGTAAATTAATTTAATCATATAATATATCTTATTATTAGATCTAACGATTCTTATTTATTACTAAAAATAATGATTTGAATATATGGTGATATATTTTGGGGTGTATATTAGTTATCGCAAGATTAATTTTAAATTAAAAAGTAACTTGTTTTAATTACAAAAATTACTACTAAAATAATTACGGAAAGATATGGTGTGATATTTTGGATATATATTAATTATTGTAATATTAGTTTTAAATTAAATGGTAAAGTGTTTCAATTAGAAGTAAAATCTTTAGAAAAAATGGGTAATTGAGTTGTTGGAGCTGAAAAAAGAGTCCAAGTAGAAGCTCAATATGGATAAAGGAATTTTAATCTGAATATAATTACGTTAATCTTAGTAATTAGTTTTTTAATTTATTTTTATAATTTAATTATCTGTGCGCAGTGTCCGTGAAGGCAACGGAGGTTTTAAGTTTAGCTGTATTAGTAATGGTGTAAATATAAAATACTATTGTGTCTTTAAGACTATAGCCAATAACGGATTAAAATTGATTTATTTTATATTTAAAATTAATTAAAAATTAAATTAACCAAACTGAAAACCAAAATAAATAGGATAACCAAACCGAAAACCAAAACTTTCAATGTTTCAGCTTTAATATAATAGTATAGATGGTTACTTTAGTACAATTTTATGAAAAATAGGTTAAAGTTGTCATTTTTTGTAATCCGACCCGGTCGCTCACTCAACCAATCACTTGTTGTACATTTTTTTTTTGAAAGGATAAATAATTCAATGATTAAGAGTCATACGACATCTACAAAGATAATTGAAATTTAACAAACACATGACAAAGATTAAATATAAGTTTTCTTCATCGAAGCTACAATCGTTGAGAAGATCTTCTCTCTGGTGCGGCCCCTTGCTAACATCGCTGGATAATACAGCCTTTTTGAAGGGACTATCTAACGATTTGACGTAGTGATGAACATGATGTATTCGAAAAACCAACCATAATTGCATGCCCATATAAATCTTTTTCAAAGAACCAAAAGATCCAACACACCAAACATCCCGCAGATCTGCGATCCCGGACATTAAAACACACTAAAACAAATTTAAACTCTCACACGGAGAGACAAACCAATCTCTCACAAGCAGGGGCGAATCCAGGAATTTAAAAATGGGGGTACAACGTACAAGTTAAAAAAAAAATCAACAAGCAAAATGCAATAAATTATCAAATGAGTCATAGTCTCTTACACTTTTCCCCTATGAGTTTTCATCGACTGAAAACGATGTACTATAGCATCATTACTAATATTAGAAGCTAAATCCCTCTCTATAAAACATATTAAACAACCATTAAGCAACTCATCCCCCTGACATCGCTTTTGACATGCTTCATTGCTGAAAATGATCTTTCAACACTTGCAGTTGTCATAGGAAGAGTCAATGCTAATTTCAACAACAAATAAACATATTTAACAGATGTTGGAAATTTAACATGTGTGTCTCTCGGGCATTTTAACAAACAGGTAGAAGCATATGAATTAATATAATAGAAATGAAGGAGGGGGAGATGTGTATTTACCGTTGAGAAGGAAGTAAAACAAATCAATATCTGTAGCCACTAGCTAATCCTAATTAACAAAGAAAGGGGGAGAGTGTTTATTTATCTATATAAATTTATTATTTTTTTTAAATAATGGGGGACATTTGTCACTCCTTGCTATATGCTAGAATCGCCCCTGCTCACAAGGAGAGACAAATAAACCTAAAAAATGGATACACAAGCCAAACTCGTACAATCCTCACAGAAGGAGAATGATTATTGAAAATCAAAGACTAGAACTTGAAAGCAAGAAAGAAAGAGGGCCTCCGGCCCGTGGATAAACCACCGCCGGAGGAGGAGATACTTACGAACAAGAAGAAGAAGAAGAGAGGGGAGAGAGAGAGAAAAAGGTTTTTCGGTGGAAAAGTTTTCTATGTAGTTTACTTGTTGTACATAATATCCCAACATACATGGAGCCTTATAATGTTCTCGTGATTTTTGGGGATGAATGAGAATCAAATGGAGAATTAGATAAGAGAATTTCAGTTATCTCATCGCATTCCTTTTTAAATATGTTTTGACAAATTTCTTCGTAACATTTTCATCTTTCAATATTACTCACAAAAAATACAATTTCAACTAAAAATAATCAAATATTGGATTATTTATATCGTTAGCAAAATTATATTACCAATACATCATGTTAAATATTTTTGATGTGATAAACACATATTTCCATAATATAACTCAAATTATCCTCATGAGGTGAAAGTATGTTGTTTGTTTAACTTTTTTAAGGAAAATGCTAGGTACCCCAAATTGGTTTCCAAAAAATTTCCCAAATGCCAAGTGTAGCAATTCAATTGGTTATAATAATAAGGGATATTCCAAATGGTACCACTGTATAATTGGCTTTTCCATTTGGTACCATCCAACATTTTTGACTTCCAAGTGGTACCATTGTACTTTTGGCTTCATCCATTTTATACCATTCTGTCAAGCAAACGTTAGTCGGACGTTAGATTATTCTTAATGGTACCACTATACAATTGACTTTTTCATACGGTGCCATCCAATATTTTTGACTTCTATAGGGTACCATTTTTCTCTCACTAAAATCAAATTTTTCTTGGAATTTTCATAACTTATCTATATGCTTTGTATGTAATAAGTCGTTGATTCTCTAACTATCACTATTTCTGATAAGCAATCAAGTCATTCATTAGACTCAGATCCAATTGTCCAATCAAAATAAACTTTGATCAATAGTTCAAAATATTAAATTAATACATAATATATAGAATCAACCCGTATGAACATATACATATATAATGTGTGTTCGAATCTGTCCATGAGCTTCCGAAGGGTTTACATTATATATATATATATATATATATATATATATATATATATATATATAATGTATGACTAATTAATGACTTGGAGGCTGATCAGAAAAGTGAGAGAATCATTGACTTATTATAAGGTAAAATGTACAGATAAATTGTGAAATTCAGAGAAAAATTTGACCTAAATGAGAGAAAAATGGCACCATGTAGAAGTCAAAAATATTGGATGGCACTGTATGAAAAAGTCAATTGTATAGTGGTACCATTAAGAATAATCTAACGTCTGACTAACGTTTGTTTGACAGAATGGTATTAAATCGATGAAGCCAAAAGTACAGTGGTGCCACTTGGAAGTCAAAAATGTTGGATGGTACCAAATGGAAAAGCCAATTATACAGTAGTACCATTTGGAATATCCCTAATAATAATGGGCCCCTCTGCATTCACACCAATCACCCAATCAAAATTTTCACTATGCCATGTAAGCTTTGCCACATCATTTGGGAGTAATTTTTTGGAACCAATTTGGGATACCTAGCATTACTCTTTTTAATTCAATTGGTCAAATTTCGGTTGAAAAATAAAACTTACTTTCTATGATTGTGAAAAGTTACAAATGAATTTTAAAAATAAATATTCCATAATATATAAATTTTAGTAATATCCCTTTTTACATATTTGCCAAAATAATTGGTTATTATTTCAAACATTAATTTCTAAATTTATAATTTATTTTTTTACCAATTAAATTAACTTTATTCCCATATTATATATATATATATATATATATATATATATATATATATATATATATATATATATATATATTCATTGTTCTTGCTAAAATAAAATAATTACATGTGTGATATCTAAAAAAATCATGGTCTTAAATTACATTATTTAAATTTATAATTTCCGTTACATAAAATTATAAATGTATACATGTCACTAAATTTTATATAGTTTCAAACATGCATCTTTCTACTCTTATAAAATACGATTTTTATATAATATTTTTAATTGTTTTAATTATATAAATTTATAAACTTTCAAATATTTATTAAGTAATATTAATTTTATATTATGTTTTTATTTTGCTATTTGTCTTGAATTAAAATGCTTCAGGACAATATTAAACAAAATCATGTAAATCATGATACATAAATATTTTAAAATTTAGTTAAGTGAATATGATCTTAGTGTAGTTATCAAACAAATTTTATGAATATATTTTTTGGTAATCCATTATTGAACTCTTTTACATTGACCAAGTGTACACAGCATTTTATATTCATTAAATTTTATTTAGATTAATAAAAGTAGGATGAAGAATTATGATATTTTTTAATATTTTAGACATGACAAAATAACCTGATATTAGTACATTATCTTTAAATCTATACTATTATATAATAAGCAAACAGGGGTATAATTTGGTTGTTTGGTTCAACTTGGTTCAATCATCTAAAAGAATAGTGACCGTTAGATATTTAGTAAATAGATGATAGCCGTTAGATCTAATAATAAGGAATATTCTATATTTAAATCCCTGTTCTAAAGATCCAATGTTCGAATCCCGTCAACAACAAATTTACATAAAGATTTTATATTATTAGTTCTAATTAATACATATCATTTATTAAATAACTATTATTATTAGTAATTTTTTAAAATTAAAAATCATGTGATATACGAACTTATTAAATCTATATATTATTATATTCATATTTAAATAAACCGTTATGAGTAAATTATAATAAGCATGGTAAATAATAAAAATTTTGTATATGATTGATTGATTGAAAATTTAGAAGTGGATTTTGATTGTCTCAAAAATATTATTTTTTGATTGGTATTTTATTCACCAAACAATAATAATACTCTTCTATCGTAATTTTAATAATTTAAATAACTAAAATATATGTAGTGTTGCCTTATATGCATTTATTAATTAATTTTGTTAACAAATTTTAAATAAATATATTTTTGACCTTTTAGAAAAAATCGAGTATTTAAAGGTATGGATTTATCCAAGTTATTTAAAATCTGATTTCAAATCTGATTTTTTTCAGAATTCTAGTTGAGTTAGATTTTAATTATTTAAAATTAGTTATAACTGTACGATATAAATTATGAAAATCAATTTATAATGTATGATAATATGATTATGATTGACTTTGTATTAGAAGAGTGGTTGATTAATGAATGAGTAGATATGAAATTCAATTAAAATATATAATAGTATATCTTGATTGATTTTAAATTAAAATAGTGATTTTTAATATTTTTTGTTTAAAAATATGTATTTATGGATATGTTAAATAAAATCATTATTGTATTTAAATTAGAAGTGTTAACTAACCATGGTTAATAAGGTATGGTGAGAAATGTAAATAAGGAAAACTATTAATATAATATGATTGGTCTAAAATTTAGGAATCGGCTCTGATTGGTTCTAAAATAATTCATAATTTTCTGATTAGTTAACTGCACATGGGTAGACTCATGTATTATAATAAAGATTTTAGGACCATGTTTAATATTATAATTAAATTTAATATTACATAGCTGGGAAGAGTTTCAAAGTATTATAATTTAATTTAATATAATTTAATATTACATAGCCTGGGAGATGTTAAGTGAATTGAATTAATCATGTTAACATAGAAATAAGAAATTCAATCAAAAACAGGAATACAAACGAATCTAGTATTCTTACGTAAATGTGTGGCCAAATACCCCAATGGTAACATAAACAAGCACTTCCTTACAGCCACTAACTAAAGATGTGCTTACAACCACTAACTAAAGATGTGCGCGTGTAGTAAGTAGGCACATTTTTCTCTTTAAATTAATCAAATCATGTTTTTATCAACATTATATCTTAAAATAATTTTGATTAAAAAGGGTATACTGATCTTTTTATGTTAAAATTTGAATTAAAAATTGATTTTAGGATATATTTGAAATTTCAAATAAATATAGAACATATTTACAAATCATGTTTCAAATTGGAACGTATTATAAAAAAACCCATTATAATTACTCTAAATATATATTTTGTTTCTAAACTCAATATTTCAACTATAGACCAAGTAAAAATGCCGAGTACCTAATAAAATTGTCTAAGTACTGAATGTGATTTTTTTTTTTCCTTGCAAATTCTAGCGCGGTTTTAAAAAAAGGGAAATGCTAACCATATCTCTTAGGATTATGGTTAAGCATTAAATATCTTGTATTTTTAACATTTATTGTTAGTTATTTAATTGATTTTTTGTTTTTCAATGCTCATTTATAGCAATAATTTAATATTCCGAATAATAATAATTGATCCCACTACATTCACATTAATTTCCACTAATAAAAACATCCTAAATTGCTAAATAATTATATTGAGATTCGTGTAAAATTAATGTATTAAGTGCAAAATTAACCTATTAAATACAATATTTATCCACTTACATTAATTCTTAACCTAACATTACAATGTTTGGATTTCGGAAAGCAGTAGAATCAAAGCAATGCTACATTGAGCTTGTTGTGCATTATGCATTGGGAGTAACAAAAAACAGCTACAACAAGTAGTCATAAAGAACAGTAACAAAAAAAAAGCTACAACAAGTAATCATAAAGAAAACAATCCTGTTACTTGTATCTGTTCGAAAAAAAAAATCAAGAATAGAGTCCAAGTATTGACATTACTCTAAGTAATCCCAGTCCTACCAATTTGGCATTGCTTACTTTTATTTGAAACCTCATTCTCTCATCAGTCATATTTCCTTTAAAGGACCCCACTTCCAAGGGATTTGGAAATCTTGAATATTCCGGCAATTTCGTACACGGCATGAAAACACGACACGAAAACGACACGAAAATTACGGGTTTGGGTTGACCTTTTTGGTACACGAACACGAAATTACACGGATGAATTTAGTGTCGGTTTTGGGTTTACCCTTGGGTATACGACACGAAACGAAAATACACGAAATAAATAAATATTTAAATAAATATTTTAAATTATATATATAAATATTATAAATAAATATTACATATTTAACTTTTTTACAAAATAAACAAAAAATACACGAAAAGTACACGAAAAGTACACGAAAGTACACGAAAAGTACACAATTTTTATTTCGTTTTCGTGTAAACGGAAAATGCACAAAATATTTCGTGTACTTTTCGTTTATACGAAAAGTACACGGCACGAAGTACACGAAACGAAACGAATTGCCACCTCTAATTCCATTTAGCCATACCTTCAGACACATGAATTCTTGTTTGCCTTCATGAATTTGCGGTTGCCGGTGATGAGTTTTTTTTTTTCTTTGTGATTCATCCAAGTTGTTCCTATAAAAGAAAATCAAAAATGTGAGCAAAAAACTAGAATTGATATATCATCATATCTTGTCCAACGTTCATATCCAAAGCTAACATGCAAAATATGCAAACTTACAGTATAGAACTTTCTCCAGTAACAATTATTTAAAGACAAAATGATAGTTTGTATCCCTCATGTATAAGGATTTTGTCAATTTGATCCATTTTTACGTTTTGTAGTATTTTACAATCCCTATCTTTAAATCTCGCTTCTAATTGAACCCCTTTATTAACATTTTTACATTTTGTAGCACTTTACAACCCATATCTTTAAATCTCGCTTCTATTTTTACTATTCATTATTTCGGTTCGATTATTTTTAGTCGACGTGTGCTATTCCAAAAATTATGAAACTTTGGGGAATCTCTTAAAAAATATTTAGAAAGCTACAATAATATTTTCAGAATTTTCGGAAAATATTTTTCATATGAATTTATTCGTCGATCAACTCAAATTAGACGTGGAGTTAGTGAAGGGGTTCAAGTTGAAGCGAGATTTGAAGATAGGAGTTGTAAAGTGTTACAAAACGTAAAAATAGACCAAATTGACAAAACCTCTATACATGAGGGGTACAAACTGTCATTTTATCTTATTTAAAATGATCAGAGCTATAATTTGTTGGAGGGTTTTTGTATAATCTAATTAGTCGTTAAAAAAAATCATTGTACATGTTCATTACCAAATCTATCAACTTACAACACATAAATTATTAAATAAATTAACAATTAATCCCGCATACTTGCCCATATAAACACTTTGCTGTGGAAATTTACAGTGTGCTAAAAATATAAATAAGATTCGAACGATTTTAGAACTCCTCTTTATATAATATAAAATAAAGATAAAAATTGATGATTCTTGTTCCTTGCTCAAACTTTACCCGAAAGAAAAATTATGGGTGAGAATCAATGTCTACAAGCATCACATCTTGGATAGTAAAAAATATATAAGAAATATATTTTCCTAGCATTATGGCATTGCTTCACTTTGAGTACAAAGATTTTTTGTTCTCTCTGTGGCAGCTGGTCGTTTTTGGGTCTAATGTATGTGACAATAGCTGTACATGACCCTTCGTACCCGGTATAATGCTTCCCCACCCACGTCTTTAATCTATTTATTTATTTATATTATAAAGGCTGTTGCGTTTTTCACTATCGTTTTTGACTATAAAATGATCAATTTATCCTTTCATTGTTTTTGTACAACTCTGATAAGAACCACATCCAGCTCTCATCATTTTCCACATCACCAAAAGGAAGTCGAAAAAATCCACCATCAGCATCATAAGAAGTTGCTGACAATAATGTTCCAAGGTATTTGCTCTTAAGATGGATAGCACCAAGGCTGATAATTGGCAAGCACCCATTCAAAATACTGATCCCGTATTGTTTTTATATATATCATGCAAAATATCTTTTGGCTTGTATTTTTTACTATCCCGTAAGCGTTCCTCTATGAAACTCACGATCCAATCAACTGAAGCTTGGTGATGTCCATTTTTGGCATTTTTACCACAAGTATGTGGACCAGCGATACTTATTATGGTGAATGTTAAAGCATTGGGAAGCATAACTGCACGTATTCGCCAGGGACAACCTTCCGCAGCACACTTAGCAAAATAGCTCAAAGTGCTGTGCAATTGCACCTTCTTTTTTTTTTTTTTTTTTTTTTTTGAAATAGCAGAACTTGCATTAATCAAAAGCTGCCTCAATAGCAACATCGTACATGATAAAATCCGGAGCAGAAATTAACCACTTCTAAAAGTCTGACATAGAATATGTAGCTTTGGCTAACAAATGCGCTATCATATTCGCAGACCTAGGAACAAACAAAACTAACACTTCAGAAAAGTGTTTTAAAATATCCTTACAATCTCCAATAATTGTATCAAAATAGGACCGTCCTGCATGTGCTTCTATCGCATCCACCACTTGCTTTGAGTCACATTCAAACACACATTTGGAGCTTCTCCAGTCCTTAACCCACGATAATGCCTCACGAATTCCCATTGCCTCGACCTCCCTAGGCTGAACTCGACCTTGGACTACCTTACTACGGGCTCTAATGAAACGTCCTTGGTCGTCCCGGATGATACAACCCACTCCCATTTTGCCCGTATTCTGATTACAAGCCGCATCAGTGTTAATTTTTATCCACCCTTCAGGTGGTTTTCTCCACCTTTTGTTAACTTCATGCTGCTGATTTATTTTTCTGGGCTCTTCCTCTTTAGCTCGGTTCCATTCAGACAGCATACTATACGCCTTGGACAGGATGCCGAAACTGGAAACATTAACTTGATTCCACACCCAGTTGTTTCGTCTTTGCCAAAGACTCCAACAAATCATGCCCACCATGCCACACTGATCTCTACTACAATGCTGAAACACTTGTTTAAGAATAGTCATAACGCTCCCGTTTGAAACCGGTTGAATTATCGCAGCAAGGACAACTTTAATCCACACCTCCTTCGCAATGTTGCAATTAAATAAAACATGGATATCATCTTCTACTTGTAGATGACACCACGTACACATTGGACTAACATCCACTGATTTTTTCCTCAGGGCTTGAGCTGTAGGTAATACTTGACGACAAACACGCCAAACCAGATTGATTACCTTGCCTGGTAAATTAAGACCCCAAAGCTTCTTCCAGAATATCTTATCTGGGCACTCCAATTCCCCTCGAAGATGTCTATAGCAACTCTTTACTGTAAATTCCCCCTTCCCATCAAATAACCAAAGCCAAGAGTCTTCTGTTCTACTTCTTGGAATTGGAATTTGCATAATCAGCTCACTATCTCGCACATTGAAGATATCTTGAATCACTTCTTCATCCCATTTCCTATGATTCTCGACAAACAACCCCTCAACCTTTGCATCTCTTAGCTCTTCTGGCATTTCAGTCGTAAGATAACCATTCTCCGGGCATGGAAGCCATGGTACCTGCCAGATTGTCGTGCCTTTACCATTACCAATACGATGTCTGCTACCCTGTCTAATCACAGCTTATGACGCCAGTAGACTTCTCCAAACATAACTAGGATTCGATCCTAGTGTCGCATCCAAAAAACTTGAATTTGGAAAGTAGCGAGCTCGCATAATCTTTGACACCAAGGGGGTTCTCTTCATTAATGATACGCCAAGCCTGTTTTGCGAGCATTGCAATATTAAAATCCCGTAAGCTTTTAAATCCCAAACCACCATCTTCTTTGATCGAACAGAGACGTTCCCAAGCCAACCATTTAATTCCTTTCCCCTCTTCTCCACCCCCCCCACCAAAAGGCATTCATCTTCTTTTCAATCCTATCGCTCACCTCAAAGGGGATAAGCATTATACTCATCCAGGAATTTGGCACCACTTGAGCTGCAGTTTTTAACAATGTTATTTTTCCACCCTTCGATAACTTCTTATTCTGCCATGCTTGTAATTTCTGCTCAAATTTTTCAGCCAAGAAAGAAAAGGTTCCCACTTTTTTCCTCCCAATAAACATTGGCAAGCCCAGGTACTTGCTTGGATTCTGTACAGCATTTTCTTCCAGATGTTCACAAACTTCTTTTCTGCACCCCTCAGTTGTATTTGACGAGAAAGTAATTGACGATTTAGCATAGTTAATCTTTTGGCCAGAAATATTCTCGTACCTCTTCAGAATTCTTTTTACCACATCAGCCTCTGTCTTTGTAGCCCGAAAGAAAAGGTAGCAATCATCTGCGAATAAAAGATGAGATATTGTAGGAGCTCCCCTTGCAATAGAACAACCGTGAATTAAGGCCATGTCTTCATTTCTGCGGATTATCGAGCACAACCCCTCTGCACACATAATATAGATATAGGGGGAGATTGGATCTCCTTGGCGCACTCCTCGATTTGGTTTTACCTCCCCAAATACCGTACCATTTCGAACAAAGCTATATGAGACTGAAGTGATCAAACCCATAGTCCTTGCAATCCACCTTTGAGAAAAACCGAATTTAATCATCATATTTTGAACAAAGTCCCACTCCAATCTATCGTAAGCTTTTGAGATATCAAGCTTGAACCCTGCCATGCCCGTTAAACCCTGAGTCTTTCTTCTCATATGATGGTTTACCCCGAACGCAATCAAGGCATTATCATTTAACTGTCTGCCTTCTATAAAGGCGCTCTGCTTGTCCGAAATTAGATGCTTCAGGCACGGCTTCAATCTATTTGCTAAGATTTTAGATAAAATCCGAACCGGCACGTTACATAGAGAAATGGGGCGTAGATCAGTCATCTCTTTAGGCATATTTACTTTTGGAATTAAACAAACCACTGTTTGATTGATACCCCCAGGCAACTCCCCCGTATTCATGAAATGTTGACAGAATTTAACTACATCACGACCAATTATGCTCCAATAAGACTGGTAAAACGCAGGATTTAAACCATCCAAACCCGACGATTTTTCTTGGTACATGGAAAAAACTGCTTCCTTAACCTCTTCATACGAAATTTCAGCCTCTAACTCCGCATTTTCCATCTCCGTTATCTGGTTCACTTTTTCTCTATCTGACAGACTACCATTAGGACAACAGGACTGAAATAACTGTTCGAAATAATTAGTGATCGTATGATGGATATCTTCTTCTGTCTCCGCCCACTCTCCTGCTGCATTTTTTATCCGTTGAAAACCATTTTTCTTTCTCCGATTTGATGCGAATTGATGGAAGAACCTAGTGTTTTTGTCACCATTCTGTAGCCAAAACACCTTAGCCCGCTGTTTCCAATATACTTCCTTTTTTTCCAGGAGATTCAAAAACTCCCACCTAGCATTATTATACATCTGAATACCAGCTACATCCCTCCGAGACCTGAGCTTTCTTAGCTTGAAACGACAATCCGCTAATTCCCTCTTAAAATCCTGACTCTTTCCCCCTCCCCACTCTTCCAATTTAAGACAACAGTAGTTGATTTTTTCAACCAAAGCTTTACCCTCAGTAAAGGCCCAACTATTCTCCACCACATTTAAACACTCCTTCTCTCTTAGCCATACATTTTCGAATCTAAAACGTTTGCATTTAGGCACAAACACTTTGCGATGAATTTGTAAAGAAAGAGGTAAATGGTCAGAAGTTGCTACCTCCAGTACTTGAACTTCTACTTGGGGAAACATGTTTATCCAGTCTTGGTTCGCAAATCCACGATCCAACCGCTCTTGAACCCAATTTGGTTGCCCTCGAGATCTTTTCCATGTGAACTTTTCGCCTACAAACCCCAAATCCAACAAACCACTATCCCTTATAGCTTCCCCAAACCCATGTAGACAGCTGCGCCACCTCCCTATCTGCTCATGCTCAATCTCAAAGTCAATAAAATGCTTATGCTCTTCGATTATCTTACAACCTCCATTATTCTTCCAAAGCAAAGCTAGCCCCCCACTTTTCCCCACCGCATCTACTACTACACAACCTGCAAAATTTAACTCCTTACAAACATCTTCGACTCTTTTTTTTTTGATTTAGTTTCTGAAAGAAAAATAAAACTAGGTTTTAACTGATGGGTAGTTTCCTTCAAGAACCGAACTGTTCGTAGTGTACCCAGCCCACGACAGTTCCAGGCTAGGACACTCATTGTATTAAGCGGGCCTGGCTCCCAGGTCCCGCTTCTATTAAGTTTTTTGGCCCATTTTTTGAACTAGGCCCATCTGATGTTTCCCTTACAATATCGTCCATAATATTTTTAGATTCAATCCTCCTCCTCTTTGGGTCAGATACGACCACTACTATTTGACCCCCATTTCCCTCCATATTGTCATCTTTTTGATATTTCAAATCTTTTTCCCTGATTTCCCGCTCCTGATTTTGTGGCATTATCTTAACCCCACCAGAATCATAGTCAATCTCGGATACTTTTCCATCAATTTCCATAAAGCGTGTCTCCACCTTACCCCCACCCTTCACGGTGGTTTCTGCCCTTGCTGCCGTCCATGTACCTTCCCGTGTTTGTTCAACATTGTTTCCACTTCGCAACCATTTAGCCCCCGAATTTTGATTGCCTGTATTTCTAGGCGCTCTCAGTCCCACACCATAGGCTCGAGGTATGTCCATTTCAGGATTCGCATACACCAAGCTGCAATCCCTATCAGAATGCCCCATTAGGCCACATACGAAACAGAACGTACTCAAGCGTTCATATTTGAAATGCACCCAACTCCATTCCCCTCCCTCCCTCTTTATTTTCATACGTCTCCTTAATGGTTTCTCCAGGTCCATCGTTACCCATATACGTGCATACATTCTCCAGCCTCCGTTGAAATTACTTGGGTCAGATTTCACAAACTGCCCCACAAAGTTTCCTATATTCATAAGAATGTTTTCAGACATAAAACCTTGTGGCATGTCGTATACCTGGACCCATATGTCACTCTTGTGTAGCTTAACCAAATGAGGGTCTTCGCTCCCTTGCATTTGCTGATAGACCAACAGACTTTGCTCAATAGTCCAAGGACCCCCATCTAATACCTTCTGCAAATCGAGAACATGAAAGAAGACGAATGAATATCGATGGCCTCCCAGATCGTGTATTTCCATTCCTTCCTTTGGGCGCCACAATGAGGCCAGAACATTTTGCATAGCATTGAAGTTAATGTTCTTTTCTGTAAGAAATTTTCCGACTAATACATATGTGTTCCGTTGTTTCTTTATCTGCCCCTCCGGAATAATCACCCCACTTTCTTCATCCTCTTCCAGTGACAGCCGAGCATATAAATCTTTTAAAGTTGTTGATGGTGTTGCCATGATAACTGACGAGCGTACCAGAGAGAAGAGCCTTAAAACACTAAAAATTATATCCAAAAGAAAACAATTTACCTTGTCACAAGAACAAGGCGAAAAAACCTTGCAAAAATGCAAGACTAAAAAACCTTGCAAATATGCAAGACAAGAGCTCTCACCCACTTAATTGCACCTTCTTTAATTGCATGCCTAAAGGACTTGACATCACGAGGGAACTCTTGACCAACAACAAAAGGTTGTTCCTCCATAGCTTCACTTGCCTTTTAATGACTATTAAAAAGTAAAGAATCGTAAGTTTTTATAAGAAGTGGTTACAGGGAAAGTCATACAAACATAAACATCTCTATCAACAAATAAAAAAAACACGTAAAACATCATAAATTGGCTTTTTGAAGCTGTACTTGCTTGGTTTCTAGCTTTATAGAGTAGTTGGTTTGAGTTCAATTTCAAATAATAAAACCATCACAAGTATCGTGCAACTTACAACAATTCAATAAAAATAAATCGATATAAACAGTAATATTCCTCCTTTATTTTTTGATCCTATACTGACACATACTATAAAAATATGCGCCACTAAATCAAACAGGCATCGATAAGTGACAGAATTTCCCCTTCACATAGAAAGCAGGGGTGTGGCTCCAGGATGACGCACTGCGTATCCCATACATCCAGTCAAACTTATACACTATTGAATTAAAACAACAAACACCTGGGATCAATGTGTCCGATATTTTTAATACACATTTCTGATCAGATATATAATAGTTTTGAACATCTGAACTCGTCGGAAACTTAAGTTCATCGGAAAGTTTACACAATTTAGTCGTTGCAGTAGAAGATGAACAAGATGAAGTCACTAGTACAAACTGGACCTATTGCGTCGCCACCTATAGTATCGGTTATTGACCTATAGCGTCGCCACTTTACCTATTGCGTCGGTTGTTTGCATTAACCGACGCTTATTGACTTCTGCCAGAAGCTATGGCGTCGGCTGTTTGCATCAACCGACGCTATAGGTATAACCTATAACGTCGCCCATTAAAAGGCGACGCTATAGGTATAGCCTATAGTGTCGCCCAGTAAAAGGCGACGCTATAGGTATACCTATATCGTCGCCTATTTGAGGGGCGACGCTATAGAACATAACTATAGCGTCGGCATTTTAGCGGGCGACGCTATAAGTGTAGCTTATAGCGTCGCCCTTTTAAGGGCGACACTATTGGTGTAGCCTATAACGTCACCCCTTAAAAGGGCGACGCTATAGGTATACCTATACCATTTTTAACTAGTTTGTAAAATAAATAAAAAAAATTAAATAAAAATAGGAAAAATGACAATTTTTGAAAATAAATTTATACACACCAAAGTAGTAATACTCACTATTTGTGTGATGAATGTTACATTATTTTCAAAAAAAATCAATTTTTTCCCCATTTTTAACTAGTTTGTAAAATAAAATCAAAAAATTAAATAAAAATAGGAAAAATGACAATTTTTGAAACTAAATTCATACACACCAAAGTAGTCATACTCACTATTTGTGTGATGAATGTTGCCTTATTTTCAAAAAAAAATCTATTTTTTGATTTTTTTTCCCATTTTTAACTAGTTTGTAAAATAAAATCAAAAAATTAAATAAAAATAGGAAAAATGACAATTTTTGAAAATAAATTCATATATACCAAAGTAGTCATACTCACTATTTGTGTGATGAATGTTACCTTATTTTCAAAAAATTTCCATTTTTTATTTTTGTCCCATTTTTAACTAGTTTGTAAAATAAAATCAAAAAATTAATTAAAAATAGGAAAAAAGACAATTTTTGAAAATAAATTCATACACACCAAAGTAGTCATACTCACTATTTGTGTGATGAATGTAACCTTAATTTCACTAATTTTCCTTTTTTTTTATTTTTTCCCCATTTTTAACTAGTTTGTAAAATAAATCAAAAAATTAAATAAAAATAGGAAAAATGACAATTTTTGAAAATAACACTACGCCATAGATGGCTTTACACAACATTTTTCCATGGTGTTGCCGTTTAAAAAGATGTTGCCGTAGCTATGTTCAACCTTACCTAAAACAACATCGAGTCATTGTGTTAGCTTAGACATGATAAAGTGTTGGTGTAGATGTTGTATATGGTTAATTAAATAAATTATATAATCATTTTACATAAAATGATAGAAATTCTTTAAAAATAATTTATTTGTTTTTTTGAAATTTGAACCGGAGTGAATGGTATTTTTTTGTAAAGTAATGTATTTTTCAATAATTTTAAAATTAAAAATTTAAAACTTTTATGTTTTTAAATTAAGAAATTGTATACATGTATTAAAAATAATTTACAATAAATAACATTTTACATAAAAAGTAAAAAAATTTGTGAAATGAATTTTTTTATTATATTGAAAATACTAAATTAAATATGAGTGAATGATGATTTTTTTGAATAATTTTAAAATTAACAAATATTGTAAAAAAAATGTTTTCAAAAATAAAATAACTAAAAAATTTGCTTAAAAAATAGATACACAATTTGATGAAAGGCTCGAGCGGCAAATTCTACCGCCACCCCACTTAGCCCAAATTTTAGCAAATTAAAGACAATTATTGTCTCCCCTCTCTTTCACTCTCTGTTTCATTCTATCTCTTTCTCCCTCTCTGCATCTCTCTTTCTCCCTCTATCTCTTTATTTGTCTTTCTCTCCCTCTTGCGGTCTCTCTCCATCCCCTCCCTCTTTCTCCCTCTTTCTGTCTCTCTGCATCTCACACTCTATCTCTCACTGTAACTCTTTATCCCTCTCTCTCCCTCTCATGTTAACTCACCTCCTCTCAATCTTGTTCTGAACAAACTACACGAATTAGGCCTTCTTCGAATGAGGGTTTCTTCAATTTGAGGCTTCTTCTATTCACTGCTTTTCAGATTTGGCTTTTTTTCGAATTAGGGTTTCTTCGATTTGGGGTTGAAATTGGTTTTTATTTAATAACCCAGATTGATTAATTGCTCTTTGATTTTGGGTTCTCTCTGTTTCTTTCAAGGCTGATTTGGGTTCTCTTTACTTAGGTGGGGTCTCTTATTCGATTTAAACTAGCGCTTCAATTTGGGTTCATACTCGGGACGTTTTGAATTGAAATTTAATTTGGTTTCAGGGCTTCGATTTGTAAGTAATACTCTCGTTATATTTTCTTATATTTTTTTCTGTGTATGTACATGTGTTATGCATATCTGGGGCTTCTAAAATGAATGTTTTTATTTGAATGGAGCCATGATGTTAGAACCTTGTTCAAGGTTCTTACCAATCCACAACATAATTTGTCTATGTGTTTAACATTTATCTTTTTTTTCTTACATGAGGGACAGGGGAAGTACTAGGTTATGAGAATAGGTATTGATGAATCAGTAAATAACTAAATTTTGGCTCAATACACACGTGTGGGATGTAGTTATGGCAGTGGTTAGGTGGATATTGTAATTTTAAACAGTGTGTTGAGAGTTTTTGTATAAACTGTATGATTTAGTGATATTGTAATTTTGGCTTTATACACACGTTTCGAATGTAGTATTTGTGCTTGTAGTATGTTTGATCCGTTAAGCAAGACTGCATACACGCTCAAATAGTATAGGCTTTTTCTTGTCATTTCTAATTTAAGTTAAGCAAGAACCTCTATGTGAATGGTTCAGAAAGCGGAGGCTTTTTCTTGTAATTCTAATTTAAGTTAAACAAAGCTCAATCGGTTAATGTCCATACAAAATTCTATGTTTACTTTTCAGTGCATAGATATATGAATGTTAAGTTTAAACAAGAGGTCTAACATGCTTTTGGTGATTTCATCCAACTAATATAAATGTATGTAACAGTGTCATGGTATATATGTAGCAGTTACTAATTACATTTGTATAGTCGACAACAAATTAAGATTAAAAATGTTTAATTAAGATTAAGAGTGTAATTGTACTCTCAGCAGTAATTAGGTTGTTCTTTTACTCAATCAAGGTTGTCATTTCCATGTGGAATGAATTGGCAAAGCTAGAGTACTGGTCTTCTTAATGTAATTGTCTTTGCATCACATGACTCAATCTAACTTGAATAAAGCATATTGAATAAGGTTAGCTTTTTAAGAACAATGGATTTATTAGCTTTTTTAAGAGTTTTTGTGTGAGTTTATTAATGTGACAGTTCCTCGTACACGACTTGTCCACTTCGGATGAATTTTTTGACAAAACAGTACTTTACAGACTTGTATTGCACTTCCTAAATATGGCACTTACATATGCTAATCAAGCTCTGTATTGTGTTTATACAATGGATATTGGAATATACTCTTTACCCTTCAAAGAAGGCATACTATTTTGTCTTTTGGACAAATTCAAAGGCTCGATGAAAATATGCTTGTGTTTATGTATGGATATAACCCTGTCTGTGTATGTATATGTACAAAAAACACTACACCATATATGCTCTTTAGCAACACCTGAAAAAAGTGTAAAAAAACCTGAAAAGTGTTGCCATAACCCAGAATTGGGCTAAGGCTACACTTTTTCCAATTTCAGTGGTGTTGGATCCGCTCGTGTGGCCTTAGGTGGGTAAGCCAACACTTTTGCCACCCTACGGCCACATCGCAAAAGATGTTGCATTAGTCATCTATGCCAACACTTTCGGGTGTATAACAACACTAAAGGGGATGTTGTAATAGACCTATTGCAACATCGATTTTTTCCTATTGCAACATTGGTTCATCTAACACTTTGTTTTTTGGCAACACCTATGCCAACACTTCTCGACTTTATTGCAACATTTAATCGATAAAACACTTTCAGTATTTAGCAACATCACTATTTCTTTGGCAACATATATTTGTTACAACGCTTTTCATATTTTAGCAATACAATTTTCTAGTAAACACTTTCTAAATATTAGCTACAAAGTTGCAAGATAAACTACATAAACTATAAGAAAAATTTTGCAAAACAAAAATGCCAAAAGGAAATATTACATTGTTCAACTTCACAAACATACCAAATAAGTGATTACACAAAGTTGGACATAAACCAACTTGCCAAAGCTACCCAAAATAAGTGATTACACATACCAAATATTCTAAATGTTATCAAATCATCATAATAAAGTACCATAATATTCTAAATGCTTTCCCCTTGACAAATATCAAGTAGAAACATTATTACTTGAAACCTTGCCTAATGGCTCAATAGACAGCTCATCAATATCAACCTTCAATTCTGGATTTTTTTCTGCTATCTTAGTAATCATCAACTTGACATTCTCTCGAACCTTGTCAACTTTTTCATCCATCTCACGTGCAAGTTGTTCCCTAATTTTTTCTGTTAAATCTGCCAAGTATTGATCCGAGATACTTGATGTAGGGGCTGGGGCAGTAGCTTTTTCCTCTGGCTGCTTCTTCCGAATAAGTCTCCCAAGCAGGTATGAACGGACATGTTCCTTCCCACCATAAAATGCCTGGTTAGCAGCCTCAATGCTTCCTCCCTCATCCAGAATCTTCTTAACAGTTGACTGTAAGAAGAATGATTAGCACAAGCAATAAAAATATGTAACACTACATTATTTAAAAGACCACCCAAACTACACTTACAACTTTTTTTTGAATCCCTGTAATAGGCAACTTATACTCGCGATTTTCATCTCTTTTGCGTGTTTCAACAAAAATTTCAGCCTCTGTTACTGGTGGCGGCGGTTCCTTAGCATCAGCCGGCATCTTCTCAAGTTTCTCAGTTACCTTGCATAAATACGATAAGGGAGGTTTTAGAACATGTAAGGCTATATAAAAAAAACAAAATATGGACAGATTTTATACCCACTAAATCGCTGAAATATGGAACCGATATCCATTAATCATATACCCACTAAATCGCTTAGCTGCTCGATTAGGACCCTTTGCTAAGGATGCTAGTTCCCTTGAAACAACCATTTTCTGAATTTCATCCTTGAACCACTCACATATCTCATCGGTATGAGTTCTTTCTCTTTTGTATTTTTTGGACTTCGCATTACTTTCAACTAATGCATGATGTTTCCTACAAATATATACAAGTATGGCATGTAAGTTTACTGAAATTTATGGATTATATTATAAACTAAATAAGCATTCTGGATAATATTAATATATATTAATTTGGACTTACTCAATCAGTTCTTCTACTTTCTTGTCATTATAGTTAAATAAGATGTATCGATGAGCTTTGATCGCGATATCTTCAGATAAATGAGTAGATTTCCCTGTTTTGTTCTTCCTAGACCCAATAGGGAACCCACCAGTTTCTGCATTTGGACTTGCACATTCATTCGACAACTTACTTTTCCCATCATTTAGAAACCTTGAACAAAATGTCAAACACTCATCTGCCAAGTACCCTTCCGCGATTGATCCTTCTGGTTTACTCTTATTGCGAACATAACATTTCAGTTTACCTAGGTATCGCTCGATTGCATACATCCATCTTAGGTGGACTGGTCCACCATATTCTATTTCCTTGCATAAGTGCACAGGTAAGTGAACCATTATGTCAAAGAACGTAGGTGTAAATATTGTCTCAAATTGACAAAGTATTTCGACAATCTCCTTTTGTAACTTCTTTAGTTCATCCAAGTCGATAACTTTGGCACATATACTTCTGAAAAATTCACCAAGTCGAATTAACGGCATTGCAACCTCAGGCTTCAATGTTCTTTTGACAGCAAATTGCAACAAGTATTGCATTATAACATGTGCATCATGACTCTTATATCCCACCAGTTTCCTATCCTGCACACATTTCCTAATATTGGAACCAAACCCATAAGGTAATTTAACATTTTCAAAAACTGAACAAAACAGATCCTTTTCTTTGTTTGTCAGGTCAAAATTTGCTGCCCTGATTCCGAGGTATTTTCCATCAGTAGAGGTGATAGGATGAAGAACCTTTCTAATGCCCAATTCTTGAAGATCTAATCGAGCACTTAGATGATCTTTTGTCTTACCTCCAATGTTTAATAAAGTACCAAGAATGCTATCACATATGTTCTTTTCTATATGCATGACATCAAGGTTATGTTGAATTAAATTGTCGCTCCAATATGGCAATTCATAAAGTATTGACTTCTTATTCCAAGGATTAACATCACAACTAACTTTTCGTTTCCCCTTCCCCCTTCCAAAAGCATTCTCATAACCCTCCAACAATTCTTCAATGTCCTTCCCAGATAACATTGTAGGAGCTGATCCAAACTTAACATCACCGTTAAATCTTCGCTTATCATATCGCCACTTATGATCGTCGTCTAAGAATCTTCGATGGTTCATATAGCATACTTTCCTACTATGCTTCAAGTACATTGACGATGTCTCATAGTTGCACTTTGGACAAGCTAATTTCCCTTTTGTGCTCCATCCCGACAACATTGCATAACCAGAAAAGTCACTGATGGTCCATAAGACACCTGCTCGTAACAGAAAAGTTTGATCGGCCAAAGCATCATAAGTTTCCACTCCTACATCCCATAACTCTTTCAATTCCTCAATTAAAGGCTGCATGTACACATCAATGTTGTTTCCAGGATCATTAGGGCCAGGTATTAATGTTGACATTATTAAATTTTCTGGCTTCATGACTAACCATGGAGGAAGGTTGTAGTTTACAACAACAATTGGCCAGGTGCTATGGGTTGAACTCATATTACGATAAGGATTGAACCCATCTGAAGCAAGACCTAATCTAACATTTCGATTTTCTGATGAAAATTGTGGATATTTGGCATCGATCACCTTCCAAGCTTTAGCATCAGCTGGATGTCGTAATTTCCCATCAATTTTTCGATCCACTGCATGCCAGATCATCAGTTTAGAGAACTCTTTGCACATAAACATTCTTTGGAGTCTTGGTTTGAGCGGAAAATATCTCATCACTTTGGCCGGAATTTTTCTGCTTTCTGATTCTGGTCCCATGACTTTCCACCTGGAAGCAGTACAAGTCTTGCAAGAAACTTCATTCTCATTTTTACCCCAATACAACATGCAGTCATTTGGACATGCATGTATTTTTTGGTAGTCAAGACCTAAATCTTTAATGATGCTTTTAGCTGAATTAAAAGAGGCAGGTACATTAACATCGGGAAATGCCTCTTTTATAAACTGTAATAATTCCCCAAACCCCGACTCGGTTACTCCATTAATACACTTCCAGTGGTAAAGTGTAACTAAAAAACTAAGGCGAGAAAATTTCTTACAACCAGGGTACAGGGGTTGTTTCCCATCCTCAACAAGACGATAAAACTTCCTAGCATCTTCATTCGGTCCCCTACTGTTATAAGTCATATTTAACATTTGGTCAAGATTATCCTCAAATCGAATATTTTCTTCAAAATCCATCACATCAGTACTCTCCTTCAAATTCGATACATCATAAATCCACCTTGCAAGCATCAGAGAAGGCCCATTGCAGATAAGGTGATCATACACATCCTTTCGACCCCACCATTGACGATTATCGCATGTACTACAGGGGCACTTTAATTCATTTTCAACCGCATAATTGATCATTGCATTTTTGAGAAAGGCTTTGACCCCATTAATATATTCTTTACTACTTCTAGGAAGATTTAACCATATCTTTCCCTTGTCACTCATAACTACAGTCAAGACAAAATTTGTCAAACATATATTAATCATTTCTGTTCTTGTTAGTTTCGATAAATAAAATATTAAATTTTGTTCTTTCTAATGTTATGCATAGTATTATAAGTTGTGTCCTTTTATAATCTATAGTTAATTTATAGTTGTAATATAAGGTCTGTTCATTTTCATTTTGTACTATAAGGTCTCAAAAACAAACCATTATCTATACTCAAACTCCTAACACAAAAGGCATAAACTTATACTTAAGTCGTTCTAGGAAATTATCTATAAGATGATTACACAAATACATGCAATACAAAATCGCAATAAAATATATGTTCTAACAACAAAATTTTAAGTTTGAAGTGAATAATATTTAAGCATAAACTTGTTGCTAGCATGTACCTTGAAGTGAATGCAAAATCCTAGCAAGTCTCCAGAAGAAGCCTGAATTTCCCCTCCAATATTCTGAGCTAAAAAAATAAAATAAACAATATTAGCTAAAATTATAAAGAAGCCATGTATCAAACTGAACTTGCTGTTCTGTCATATACATGTTCAACAAATGTATAAATTCCACAAATTTAAATAACCTCATATACATATAAAGAACAAAGTACTAGCTTCAAATCCCACAAATTATAAATCCCACAAAACAAATATGATGCTGAAATTAAAAATCCCCAAATTTTAAAAAATTGAAATTAGGGTTTTTCATATTACTGAACAAAATTTAAAATCCCCAAATTTTAGGGTTTACAAATCTTAAATTAACACTAACCACACTAACACTAACACTAACGACAAGAAGAACGAGAATTAAGAATGAGAGAAACAGTTTTACGAGAGATAGAAGCGCATCGCCGGAAATTAATTAAGAGAATTAAGGAAAGGAGATTACCACGGCAAGGAGAGATAGAGAGAACGGCGTATTAATGGAGAATGAAAGAAGAAGAACCTGCGGCGTATTAGAGAGATGAAAATTAGAGATTAAAATTAGAGAGTAAAGAGAGAATTAGAGAGAGAGATACCTGCGGTGTAGTATTAGAGAGAGATAGTGAGAGAGTGAAAATTTCCCCTTTCCCCCGATGTATTTTGTTGTGGGTATTTTATTTCCCCCCAATAAATTTTCCCTTTCCCTCCACTGACATTTCCATTTTCCCCCCTTTTTTTAACACTGTTTTTGGTAATATAAGGCAACACCCTACAAGTGTTGGCTTTGCTAATCCAACTGTATTTAAGGTAACATGTGTTGACATCTATTGCAACATCGACAGAAAGTGTTGGCTTATATCAAAAATAATCTATCTAAGGCTACATTTTACATGCCAACACTGGTTTTAGGTGTTGGTAAAGAACATATATGGTGTAGTGAAAGGTCGACGGTTAATTGCAACATTGTGTCATGTTTTAGTGAGATTTCATACATGTCAATGTTTTCATTTACGATTTATTTTATTTTTATTCTCACAGTGTGTGTAACATTAAATCTTATATACTCACAAGCTTTTATTATCTAATTTACAGGAAGTAAAATTCGAGCCTTGCGTCATGTGCGAACCCCTTGACATGGGAGCCTCATTTCAATCAAGTCAGGTTCATGTTGTGTTATTTTTAGTTGTACTTTGGCAGCATTGTCTACAACTCTGAATATTGAGCAAATTTATATCTTTTTGTAGATTGAGGATGGGTAATTTTTTTGGGTGGGGGGATTGCATTTGATCTTGCACTATGTTTTTTGAGGAAAATATGACCTTGCACTATATCCATAAGCATTACATCAATCTTTTAAAATTTAACTATTTTATGACTTCTGTATTTGTCAGTACTAATTTCCTTAGATGGAACTAGTTGTCGTGGTTGTCTGTTTTTAAATTCTCTGCCAAAATTCTCAGTTATACTTGTTTACATTTTGTTTTAAACTTTTATTGGTGTATCAAGTTATTATGCTTTCCTGATAATTATTCATTGAGTACAATTTAAATGATTATCTAGTTTATGTCCTGTGGAGAGAATGTGGTGACACTTTAAATTTCCAATATATAGTTATATATAAAAAGCCACACTCATGATTATTTTTACTTATGCTCTAATTGTATGGTGTTCAAAGATGTTATATTGTTGCTACTTTTTAATAAAGATCATGGTTCCTAGTTATTGTCCAAATTCTTTGTTGTATCATCAATTCTATGCCTCTCCAGAAAGATTATATTGATTATCAGTCTTAATCCGATGATATAAACAACTTTACAGTGTACTAGCACTGCCTTGATTTGTTACACCTTGTGCTGACTTGATTTGTTGGAATGTATCTGCTTACGAAGGTTTTCTTATTCAAATCATTGTCTTTGATACAGGTCTACCCTGATTGAGTTAAAATTATCGTAATTGGCAAAACGGTGGAAGACCTTATGGGTAATCCAGAAAATAAAGGTGGAAGGCCTATTTGCTTATAAAACTCGTTCCACAGAAGAGCATTAACATTGATGAATTTCTGCAAGGCTTCAACTAAGCAATAGTTTTTCCTAAGAAACTAAAAAACAATCTGCAATTAACATTGGTGAATGTAATTGTGTATTTGTTTTGCAAGGAAATATTGAAAATTGATTATTTTGTTTCATTGGTTAATTTAATTGTGTATTTTTTTTTGTTTTTGTTACATTGGTGTATTTGTTGGTTACTGAAATTGCGTGTATTTGTTGGTTTGAGGTAAAGATTACTGAAATTTCAATTTTAAAATTATTTTTTTTAAAAAAAAATTGACTTTTAGCGTCGGTTGTTTAAATGACCGATGCTTATAACAGACTTTTAGCGTCGGTTGTTTAAATTACCGACGCTTATAACATACTATTAGCGTCGGTTTTTTAAATGACCGATGCATAAAACAGGTTTTTAGCATCGGTTCTTTAAATAACCGACGCCTAAAGTAGACTTTTATCGTCGGTCATTTAAATAACCGACGCCTAAAGCAGACTTTTAGCGTCGGTCATTTAATTGACCGACGCCATAGCAGACATTCAGCGTCGCCATTTTAACCGACGCTATAGGCCTATACCTATAGCGTCCCCTACATATACTACGCCAAAGAACCGACGTTATAGGCCTATTTGACCGACGCAATAGGCCCTTTTTGTACTAGTGAGTATATGTACATTGTTTTATTTCTCAACTTACAATTACAGAAATGAGTAAATCAGTATATACATTGTGTACACTAAGCTATACAATCTCTGTATTTATATATGTCCTGTACTAGTACAAACAGGCAAGAGTTTGTTATAACTTGCTTGCCACTTGCTTGCCAGCATGGCCACATTCTGTTAAAAACTAACAGCTCAGCTGAGCTGATGTGTAAAAAACGTGTGTGTTATCCAATACCCCCCTCAAGGTGGGAGATGAAGAAGCCTGAGAAGGAAAAGGCTGAGTCATTCCCAGCTTGGATAAAAGTTCTTTAAAATGTGGACTAGATAAGGTCTTTGTAAGGATGTCAGCAAGTTGATGTTGTGTAGGCAAGTAAGACAGTTGTAATAAACCTTCAAGCACTTTGTCACGAGTAAAGTGACAATCAAGCTCAATGTGCTTGGTACGCTCATGGCAAACCGGGTTCTTTGCTATGTACAAAGCGGACTGATTGTCACAATGTAGAGTAATTGGTATTAAATTTGTGACACCAAATTCTTCAAGTAAACGAACCAGCCATGTAATTTCGGGTGCAGCAGTTGCCATAGCACGGTATTCAGCCTCAGAAGAAGAACGTGAAATGGTTGATTGCTTTTTAGATTTCTAGGAAATGGGAGAATTGCCAAGAAGCATGATATAGCCAGTAATAGACTTACGAGAGTCAACACAGGAAGCCCAGTCGGAGTCAGAAAAGGCTTGAAGAGTAAGTGTGTCTGAGGCTTTTAACAGAATGCCTTGTCCAAGAGTGTGAGCTACATATCGTAATGTGTGACACAAAGCATCAAAGTGAGGCACACGAGGTGTCTGCATATATTGACTTAGTGTCTGGACAACATAAGATAAATCTGGACGTGTGTTAGTGAGATAATTAAGCTTGCCAACAAGAGATCGATAATGCTCAGGTTGAGAGTACAATTCACTAGTTTCTGCAGTAAGTTTAAGATTGAGGGGAAGAGGAGTGACAGCAGACTTCGTGAGGTCAGTACCACAATCATTAATAATGTCACCACTAAACTTTTTCTGACTAAGAATGATGCCATCTTGCACATAACCAACTTCGATCCCAAGAAAATAATGGAGAATACCCAAATCCTTTATGCTAAAGACATGATGTAAATTAGACTTTAGAGCCTCAATCTCTGAATTGTTGTCTCCAGTAACAATTATGTCGTCGACATAAATAGCCACAACAGTAATAGTCGACATAGGTCGTTTAATAAAAATGCGATAGTCGTTTTTTGATTGAACATAACCAAGAGATATCAACTCGCTAGCAAGCTTTTCAAACCATGTACGTGAAGCCTGTTTTAAACCATATATGGATTTTCTTAAACGACAAACTTGATTTGGTTTATGTGGGATACCTGGTGGAACTCTCATATATACTTCTTCAGTAAGATCACCATGAAGAAAGGCGTTATTGACATCAAGCTGAAACAGAGGCCAATTTCTGTTGGCTGCTAGAGCAATTAAACAACGAACTGAACTCATTTTTACAACAGGAGAAAACGTCTCCTCATAGTCAATACAATGTTGTTGTGTAAATCCTTTTGCGACTAGACGAGCTTTACAGCATTCAAGAGATCCATCAGCATTAAGTTTCGTTTTAAAAACCCATTTACAGGCAACTGCCTTCTTTCCAGCAAGTAAATCAACAAGATCCCATGTTTTATTGTCAGCAAGAGCCTGTAACTCTTTGTCCATAGCATCAACCCACAATGGCTGTTTAGCAGCTTCAAAATATGATGTAGGTTCAACAAGAGACTCATTATGAGCTAAGAAGGTTTTATGATATTCTGGCATAGCCTCATATTTAACCAAATTACACCAGCGAGGACTGTGAGTTAAAGCAGCTAAGTTGCAATGATAAGAATTAAGATAAGTTGGAATTTTCTTAATTCTAGTAGACTGTCTTATATTTAAGATGTCTGAAGGTTGACTTGGAGAAGTGTGTGATGGTTGAGATGACACTGAAGACTGAGATGAGTGTGATGATTCTGACGAAGAAGTATGAGAATCATCAGTTTGAATAGATGAAGTATGGTCAATAACTGATGATTGTGAAATAGAGTGATCATCAAAATGAGAAGCATGAATGAGAACTGTAATTTTAGGTAAGAAAATTCTGGAAATGTAATTTTGTTTGGACGAATAGTGTTGTGAAATCATATGATAAGGGAAATGATGTTCATGGAATACAACATCTCTGGAAACAAAAATTTCAGAAGTTGTTAAATCAAGAAGTTTATATGCTTTCTAATGAGCAGGGTATCCTACAAAAACATAAGGTTTTGCCCGAGGTGAAAACTTAGTTCTGCGAAGCTTAAGTGTAGAAACGAAACACAGACAACCATACACACGAAGATTATCTAAAGTTGGTGCAGTTTGATAAAGTTTAAAATAATGTGTAAGATTGTCAATACTCTTTAAAGGCATGCGATTAATAAGATAGGTGACACATAAAATGGACTCACCCCAGAAATGGGCTGGAAAATTTGACTGAAAATGTAAGGCTCGAGCGGTTTCCAGTAAATGTCGATGCTTCCGTTCAACTATATAACTACAACTAGTCTGGTGAATAATGCCCTTAGCTTGTAATAAATGCTTAAGATCACCCTCAGTAAATTCCTTTGCATTATCTGAACGAATTGTCAAAACTTTGCTAGAAAAGTGATTTTCAGCATAAGAAATGAAAGATGAAAAAACAGCAGCAACTTCAGATTTATATTTGATCAAATGAACCCAAGTATAACAACTGTAATCATCAACAATCGTAACAAATTGAGTACAATTGTTATGGTTTCTGACATTGTATGGTCCCCATACATCTACATGTAACAATTCAAAACTAGCACTAGTCTTAATGAAACTGTTTGGAAAAGAATTTCTAGTCTGCTTTGCCTTTGGACAAATCTGACGTATAGAATCTGCAGCTACTTCATCATCAAAACAAGAAGGTTTGAGTACTTTTAGTTGAGTAAATGAGATATGGCCCAACCTCAGGTGCCAAAGTTTAGAGTCTTCTGAGATACTGAGACAAACTTGAGATTTGTAGAATTTAGAAGGTGCATCAGCTGTAGGAGTAACTCTGTATAAACCGGTATTCAATTCACCAAGAAGAAGTGGTGGAAGTTTCTGACAACGGTCCTGAATATGGCAATGTGTTGCAGAAAAACGACATTAGAATCCAAGTCTTGACATAACTTGTGGACTGAAATCAATCTGTATTGAAATGCTGGAACATGTAAAACATTAGTTAAAGTAATTTTATCATTCAAAATTACTGTTCCAACATGCGCAACTTTTATTTGACTTCCATCTGGTATGGTTATAGAACCATTAGAAACATTCATTGTAGCAAAATCTTCTAAGAACGGACTGATATGGTCAGTTGCTCCACTGTCTAAGAACCATTCCTTAGCAAAAGAGGATAATAAACAAACATTACCTGCAAGTAGAGCATGTCCTGTAGATGAGACTTGATCCTTTTCCACTGTTTGTTTACCAAGTAATTCAATTAACTGATTATACTATTCAACTGAGATAGAGGGTTGTGTCTGGACTGATTCAGAATTGTTACTAACAGCAGAGGTATTTGGAGAGAAAGCTGCAATTCGCCTGTCTTTATTACTCTTAAATCCTGGTGGAAAGCCATGAACCTTGAAACAACGTTCAATGCTATGCCCATTCATTTTGTAATGAGTGCAGTAGTAAAAATTTGCTGGCTTCCTGTTATAGGTAGCTTGAGTCTGAGATTTCTGAAAATTGGTAGAACCCTGCTGAAACTTTGCACCATCATTAAACCTTCTCCTGTCAGCAACAAATGCCATATTATCATTTGGATTAACTTGCTGGGAGACATTCTTGTGATTTTCTTACTGTGCTACCAATCTATATGCTTGAGTAATATCCAACAAAGGAGACATCATTAGAATGTTGCCTCTTATGGAAGAGAAATTGTCATTTAGCTTCATCAAGAATTGGAGTACTCGTTGATCTTGCTGCATTTTCTGAATACGATTTGTCAGGTTACAAGTACACTTCTCACAAGTGCAAACAGGCAATGGATTAGCATCATCCAAACCATCCCAAATTGTCTTCAGCTTTGTATAAAACTCAGAAACAGTCAATCGACCTTGATGAATATCAGCTAGCTTTTGTTCTAATGATGAGATTTGAGGCATAGAAGCGTAACCAAACCTATCTTCAAGATCTTTCCAAATAGCTCGTGCTGTTTTCAAGAACAAAACACTCCTAGCGATATTTTCATCCAGATTAAACAGAAGCCAAGAGATCACTAGATCGTTACAACATTCCCAAGCCTTAAAATCAACAGAAGTCGGAGCAGGCATACTTATAGCACCATTAACAAATCCTAGTTTATTTTTAGCAGATAGAGTAAGCATCATGCTCCTCTTCCAATTGTTAAATCCTTCACCGTTAAATTTGACAGATACGAGTTGATTTGTGCAAGAATCTGAAGGATGTATATAGTAAACACTGGAGGAATCTTGATTAGAAGATAGATTTGTCGATTGATTTGAGGAAGAATTTGTCGCCATTACTAATTTTCAGAAGATTTGTAGAGAGATTTGCAGAGATATTCGTAATTCAGAGAGATTTATCGAAAAGAATCAACAAGAAAACAATGATAACCGACAGAAGAAAGTAATTTCGGTTTCTTATCAACAAAATGCACAAATCATACACAAATATCACAGACTATAACAGATCTTCAGAGTTTAGATCTTCAGAGTTTAGATCGTCAGAGTTTAGATTTTAAAACAAAGTAATCGAACACAATCGAACTCAATTGATCAAGAACAATGTAAAAAAAATCAAGACGATCAAGAAAACGTAAAGAAAATCAGATCGAAAACACCTGAAAAGAAGATCGAACTCGCTCTGATACCATAATAGTTTTGAAGATCTGAACTCGTCGGAAACTTAATTTCATCGAAAAGTTTACACAATTTAGTCGTTGCAGTAGAAGATGAACAAGATGAAGTATATGTACATTGTTTTATTTCTCAACTTACAATTACAGAAATGAGTAAATCAGTATATACATTGTGTACACTAAGCTATACAATCTCTGTATTTATATATGTCCTGTACTAGTACAAACAGGCAAGAGTTTGTTATAACTTGCTTGCCAGCATGGCCACATTCTGTTAAAAACTAACAGCTCGGCTGAGCTGATGTGTAAAAAACGTGTGTTATCCAATAATATATGATATGCATAATGCATTTGTTACTTGCCTACTTGGGTATCACATTTATTATTTTTTCTAATAAAGGAGATACGCATTTGAAGAAAAGCTATCCCTACAAATACAAAAACACATCCGTTTTCCAATGTGTATCACATATACGCATTTCTTATCGGAATATCCAAATCGTTAAATATGACCAAAATTTTAGAAATCCTTGTTCTTGTGCACCTTCACCAATAATATCAGTATAATAGTCATTATTTAGAAATTGTAAAAAAATTAATAAATTCATTGGTTTTTTTGTCCATAATTTTTTTTAATCATAATATATGATGCTAGATTGTTGAATAATTTTCCTAATTTAACAAAATTTGTCGGTTCCTAATGTTAAAAAAAGATAGATTAAACTGCAAAAGAAATTTATAACTTTTCTTCTCCTAATGGCACGTGGGAGCAAAAGATAGTTCATTGCAACACACCAAAGAAAATGATCGCTACCATTGGGACTTTGGGAGCTTTCTTAAGAGATCGAGCCACTGACTATGTTTGTTTACATAGTACCTCGGGTACTATGCATTTATAAAAATGCCATCACTATTTTTTATGAAAAATACTGGTATCTCATTTAATTTTTCTAAGATAATCTCAGAATTTTTATTTTCATACAATAAAGGTTAAGGGATCATTTTTTAAATTTGAACAATAATTTTTGAATGATTAAAATTTTGAACGAATGTTTAATCTGAATGCTAAACAAGTGATGTTGTTTATTAAGTTAATTAATCTCTAGATGATAAAATTAAGGATCTTTTTTTAGAAATATCTAAAATTATAAACTTTTTTTTGCAAAAAACTATGTTTTTTAAAATTATTTTGCAAAAGTACCAAATTATGTAGCCTAAATGAATATGATAATATATTTCAAAACTCAATTATTTATTTATTTGTATTTATTATATCATTAAATTTATGATAATATATGTTCATCAATATATTATTTTTATGTGTTCATCAATATGTTATTATTTGTAAAATATTTTATTAAAAGTACACGTATCAAGGAAAATTTACAACTGTCAATAAAATTTTAAATTGAATTAGTGGACCGTGTTACAACTTACAATGAGTTACAAGCACTAATAGTAATATAAGGAGGTAGACAAATTTAGTAGTAATGGATTTATTAAGTCACACCTATATGATACTTCCTTCGTCCAGTGGAATTCTTTACATTTGAGAATTGTACGGAGACCAATGAAAAATATAAAGAAGGGGGAGAGAAGTAGGGAAAATGAGTAAAGTGGTGGGACCCATCACTATATAATGTATAAAATGAGTTAGTGGAGGAAAGTAGTGGATGTAGTTGATTTTTATATTATAAAACTTTACTATTTTAGGAAAGTTTAGAAATGTAAAGAATTGGATAGGACATCCCAAAAAAGGAAAATGTAAAGAAATGGATTGGACAGAGGGAGTAGTAAAGTAACGAATTGATGAGCTCAAGGGAGGTTTCTGGAATTGTTCAGCTAAAAATTATAATAGGATTCGTCCAGAGGATTTTTGGGTCTCGTTCAGATCTTTTTCAGTTCAAATAAAGCAATTAAACGATCTGAATACATGTTCGGTCCAACAAAAAGTCATTTAGATGTTGTTCAGTTGTTAACAAATGGACCCTAAGTTTTCTAAAATTACCTCAGGTAACTTTTTATGAGATTAAAAAGATTAGGTTAAATATCTTGATGGTCACTGAAATCAACCTAATGTATCAAGATGGTCACTGAACTGAAATTCGACTCAAGTAGATCACTAACTTGTATTAAGTGTACAGTCCGTTAAATTTTCTAAACTTTTTATTCAGGTTTTATCGATTTTAAACGAGGATTTAGTTAAACTTAGAATTAAGTAACGATAGTTATACAAACAAACGTTAGCCACGTAGATAAAATGTGTACCATGTCAGCAAATTCGTCTAAAAAATTGAGACAAATTAAAGGAATGTACAATTGATACAAGTTAGTGACCTACTTGAGTCGAATTTCAGCTTAGTGACCATCTTGATACATTAGGCTGACTTCAGTAACCATCAAGATAATTAACCCTAAAAAGATTTACATACAATTACACAAGGAAGTTATTGTAATTTTAGAATATTATATCCATTTACAAAAATGCCATTATTATTATATATGAAAAAAACTAATATCTCAAATAATTTTCTTGAATTAATCTCAAAAACTTTATTCTCTATTATAATTTAGATCTCTTAAGAGTTAAGAGGAAGGAGGGGAAAGCGAAGGCCCGGAAACTTGTAGGGATTCCCTACTGGTGAAGTCAAAAATGTTCACGGCCATCAAAAAATAAAAATAAAATATATATATATATATATATATATATATATATATATATATTAATATTGTTTTAAATTTATTAATAAAAATTATACATTTCCACATTTTCATAGAAGATACCGGGGTTTATTAGGAATTTCCAAAAGTCCAAATTTTATCCAGATTTACTCCGGAATTTTAAAAAATCTGTAACTTATCTTCTTCTTTTTTTTTTTTTTTGGAAATTCGGGCTTATATCTGGTTTTGAATTTTCAGTCGGACCGAATTTTCGCTTGATTGCATCATTGATAGTGTGCAATGCAATTAATCGCCGATTAGTTACCAATTTTTATTTGAAAATAATTACCAATTTTTTGAATAACACACACACGAACGTACCATAAATTCGTGATTTTGAGATGTTTGAGATTTTTAAGAGCAGGTTTGCGTATACAATATGGATTGGATGTGAGTAGTCGTTATAATGGATTGGATGTCCTGAGAACTAGCAAAGATACCTAAATCACCTAGGGGAGCAGCCGCACCAGGACCCTTCCCCTAATGCAATTTTAATGCAGAAAATAACACATTATAGGGAAATGTTTCTTTCAATCTAGTATGTTGTAATTTTAATAATTTGTTAGAAGATAATGAATGCAAATATTATAAGAAAGTTGATCAAGACATGCTTTTTTAATCTAAATGATTATCAGACACACAATAAAAATAGAGTGTAATATTTTAGGTGCATTGTAATAAATATTTGCCACAAGCGTGTATATGATTGATAATAAAATTTAAGTCGAACATGGCCACATAGTTGATATACGAGCAATTAAAATTAATCAAATTCGTAGCAGTACCTGACTGAACCAAGAAGATTAATCACAATCACATGAGAGATAATCATAGGGTTATATAAGAATTTGACCAGAAGCTGGTTGCCGGGTCATCAACTCAAACCGTAGTTGTAGGCATAAGTGGCCATAACGAACTACTTACATTGGTTCAATTCAAACCGTAGTTGTAGGCATAAGCAGCCGTAGCGAACTACATATGTTGGTCTATTGATGCGTTGATATTTTTGGATCAAACTATTCTTAACTTTCATGAAATCTATATGACAGTAGGACACCTGACATGCCAGGCATCATTCACGATTTTTAGCTGAAGCCAAAATTGTTCATATGCGGGAGAAGAGAACAACTTAAAAAGAACCAGAATTAAGACTAAATTCTAATAATTATATTCGACAAGCTCAATAAGTCCAAGACTAATGCTATATTTAGTGAGAGAAGGAAAAATAATGTATATAAAACGAGGAAAAAACCAACAAATATGATTGATATATAGCTGAAAGTTAGACTAGTCTATCTGTAAAGTCTAAACACAATAATAACCACTTTCCTCTTGTGTTAATGGCAATTCAATGGGTACCAATATGTTTGTAAAATTGCTCAATAATGTATTTAAAATGAAGTTTAATTGTGTAAATAAAGTTGGCAGAACTGAACTTAAATGAATAGTGTTTTGCTCGCACCTTTGCCATGTTGTAGTGATTAATTAGCTTGTTGCAAGTTGATCAATCCATCAATTGGCAGCTCAGTCATGTCAGTGTAACACTAGTTTCGATCTAGTTACCTAGCTAACATTGTGATATACAGGTACGATGATAGATAACATTGTGATATTCCAAAGTTACAAATCAAATGTTTAAATAACCTTGTGTGATGCCGTTTTTGCACCACAATGAACGTCACTGGGGGTTGGTAATTGGGTTCTAAAGACGCACAGGCCTACACAGGATAATGAATTAGTAACCTATTCCAGACGTTATTGTGAAATTTTTTTACATGCCGAAAGAGAGTGAAAACCAAATTAGATCACAAACATGTAAAAGGTCCCACTTAATTTAAAGCATGTCAAAGGTCCCACTTAATTTAATTTTGATTCTATATTCTGAAAATCACTTCCATTAAGAGTATTTAAATTAATCGGAACGTACGTAAAATAAATATTGAATTAAGATAATTTTGCACAATTAAAAGGGGTTACGAGACATATTATCCACCTAATAAAATTTTATCATAAAGCATTATAATAATATGTTGTACATTATTTCATCGATAAAAATTGATATTTTACCAAAATTCAAGTCAAATTGTATAAAATATGATTAACACATAAATTTATGATTTTTTAGATTTTTTTATTAAAAGTCATAATCGAAGATAAATACAATTTTGACCAAATTATTATATCCAAAATTGATCAAATTTGGTCCAATTTCATACAACAATTAGTAGTTGATCAATTAATTCTATATTGAATTGGAAATGAAGTTAAATCCAATACATGCCAACTTTTCTAATTTCATGAAGGACTTTAATATAACAAAATATAATTCTGCTTACCACGGCCAGTTTGTTCGAATTGTGAAGTGGTTTTGAATGTATGAATTTGTGTGCGTGTGGATCGTCATACTCACCGGATGGTTGGCTCCGGCGATGACAACCATGATGTCCTGTATTCTCATCGGAAAAACGTTATCATCGTCATATTGCTAACCATATTCAAATCGAAGGAAATATTCAAGTCATGCCTAATCCAATCATAGCGGATGAAAACATTGGATCAAAATATCAAGTTTTATTGTTCTACATATATATTATTATTAACCCCTGCTACTCCTTTTAGCATAAAATAAGGTTTAAAACTGATCTCTTAATTATTTTGATTTATTTTGTGCTTTCAAGATTGCCATTTTATGTATTCTTATTTTTGTGTGGTGGTTTGTCCGAATATATCTCCAAGTGTAACTTTTATTTATTTCAAGATAATCAATTTGTTTATACGATTTCTTTCTTAATTTCTGTATGTGGATCAAATTTTATTTGTTTGGGTGTTATAAATTTGATCAGTTAGAAACTAGAGCACAATCTGTTATAATGACTATATGATCTGCTACATGATTGAATTTTACATGTATAGTGTTCGTGGAATAAAAACTAGGTTGAAATTATAATGGCTAGGGTTTGTATATTTAATGCTAGGGTTCGTGAGCTTCGTGTTTTAATGGCTGCTTCTGCGTTCGAGAGTTAAGCGGTCCTCACAGAATGCCTACGTATCTCTGTACTAGAGAATCAAGCCAAGAAAAACGTAGTTCTGAGGTGAGGGGTCAGGCCCTTTATATAGGCTGAGAAGCCTTAGAATTATGGTAGGATTTGGAGACTTGGTGGGCAAGTCTTTGAGGAATGTTCTAGATCTATTCCTTGTAGGAATCAGTTTCCATATTGAATTGGATGCCTTATTGGATAAGTCTGAAGGGGATATTATCCTTATCCAACTCTTATTTGCTGAGCTGTTTATTACCCTTAATATTAATTACGAAATTAATATTATAATTGGGGTTTTGGGCCTAGCTGGTGGGCCCCACGTTTGGACCATTCTTGGCCTAATTAATGCCACATTAAATGTGTCTTTAGGGCTTATTTTCAGCCCATATCATTTGCCCCCCAACTTCTTAGGAAAACTGATCAGGTTTTCGTAGAAGTTATATTTGCCTTAATCGAGACTCGGGGTCGTTTTTATCCCTTATCTGGGACTTCTTAATTTTCCTACCCTTGTATGGGAATTTTGGTTTACACTAGTGTTTCACGAGTATCGTCTTGATTGTAAAGTGTGGAGTGACCTACACATTTACGACGATTTGCCTTATTCGAGGCTTTAACTTGTGCTTGCTTCTAGCAATTCTGGCACTTTATACAGCTTTTATGCATTATGAGCATAAATGGTTGCTCAATTTGTCAAGAAAATATTTCTATAATTTTTCTCGTAATTTTCTATACTTTTCCTAATATTTTAGGAATTTTTATGTACTCACAGGTATTTTTCGTAATTATTCCTAACAATTCAGGAATTTTTATGTACCCACAGGTATTTTTCGTAATTATTCCTAACAATTCAGGAATTTTTATGTACCCACAGGCATTTTAATTATTTTTGGAAATTATTTTTTCAATTTCCCAATATTATTTTTCAGAATTTTTAAAGGATTAACTTTAAAAAAGTCATCCTGGCAAAAATGCTTCCTGGGCGTGGGTACCCCCGCCAAGGAGACACTTTCCTTAGGCACGCCTAGGAAATTTGGTCTCCTGGGCGTGGGTGTACCTTCGTTCTTTGAAAGTCATCCTGGGCGTGGGTACCCCCGCCAAGGAGACACCTTCCTTGGGCACGCCTAGGAGGTTTGGTCTCCTGGGAGTGGGTATACCCTTATTCAAGAAAAATCAATTTGGGCGTGGGTACCCCCGCCAAGGAGACACTTTCCTTAGGCACGCCTAGGAAGTTTGGTCTCCTGGGCGTGGGTATGCCCTTTTAATTGGGCCTCCTGCCTTTAAATTCTGATGGGCTTTCGTTCTATTTTCTAAAAATGTCGTAGAACATTCTAGAATTAATTCAAAATTTGAATTTCATGGGCTTCCCCCTATTCAAAGGCCCAGTCACCTGTTGACAGCCCATTTACTTGATATAACCGGTTGAGTGACCAACCATGAACTCTATAAAAGAGTAGTGTGCGTCCCTCATTTCTCATCTCACTATTCAGCAAAAATTATCTCTCCTTTACCACAAATACTTTCCAAAAAGCTCTGCTAGGGTTCTGTCGCGAGGCGATTTCCGGCGTCTTTCCTCCGCCCTTTTTTCCAGTTTCTGTTTGAAGATCGTTGAATCTTCATCTTCTCCAACTTCTTTTTTCAACACTTCTGGGTTTCAAGCCTTCAAGGGAAGCATTTCAATGGAGGATTCTAGCTCTTCAGGCCAGTCTCAACTCGCTAACACTTCTACCACCGCTCCACGGCTTACAAGGGGTAAGAACCCTAAAACATCTCTTGTCCATGCCAGTGTTTTTTCCCTTAGAGATCTTTTAAATGAGTTTGGTCAAGCTTTTCCAAATATGCTTCATTTAGATGCTTATGAGTATAAATCGAAATACAAACAACATAGGGTAGATATTCTAGCCCAACTTTTTCATATTAATGGGCCTTATAGGGCCGTTGTTCCGGCCTCAAATGAAAGGGCTTGTCACCCAAAGCCTGGGGCCATTAGGGTTTATAAAGAGACTTTTTATGCTGGTTTTCGCCTTCCTCCTCCCCCTTTTGTTTATCGTCTTTTGGCCGAAGCCAGGGTTTGTCCAACCCAACTTATGCCAAATGCATGACGTTTTATCAATTGTTTCATGGTTCAATGTAAGAAACATGGGCTTGAGCCCAGTATTTCTGTTTTTCGATATTTATTCAAATTTTCCAATTCTTCTGACAATTCGGGCTGGGTCAAAATCCAACATCGTTCTTTAGCCCGTTCTTGTTTTGTTTCGGATTCCGCTCCTGATTCCCTTCCTAATTGGAAGAGGGAATGGTTTTATATCTTTTTGGATGGGGATGATTGGGACAACTATTTTTGGCCCAATTTCTGCAGAGCCGTTGATGGGCCTGTCAGGAGTATAAAATTGGGCGTGGAAGAAGAGGCTGCCATAACTTTGTTAACGTCTGATAATTTGCATCAATGTGCAAATTTGATTTCTGAAGATTCGTTGCAGGCCCATGGGCTAAGCGATTTGGGCCCTGAGGGTAATTAACTTGAAATTCTCACCTCTTGCTTTATTAACATTTTTATGCTAGATATAACTTTCTAACTTTTTTGTAATCATTTTGCAGCCAAAGCTGCTCTGGGAGCAATTTTTAAGCAGAGGGAGACTGTTGTTACTGCTAGGGTGGTAACAGAGAACCCTAGGGCCAAAAGGGCCAGGACAGATGAAGCTTCTCCCGCGGTGGAGCGTGTTCCTGCTTTTCTTCAAGAAAAGCCAGTTCCTATTGAGGAAGACCTCACTCCCTTTACAGTGGGATGGGGTTTATGCAATAGGGACACAACTGTAGGTGATTCTAGGGCTGCAGCTGAGTGGTCCAGGAGCGTGGTTACTCCACGAGATAGGGTCCACATTGTGGAGTCCTCTGATGACTTGCAGATTGAGCTTCTTGGGGCTCAAGCTGTTGCTTCGGTAATTTCTTATTCAACTTCTTTAATTTAATTGTATTTACGTTTCCCTTATTCACTTGTTTTCTTTGCAGATGAACGCCTACCTTCAGGCCGCTGTTCATAACCTGAAGGAGGTGCGTGCTGATAAGACTATTGCTGAGAGGGACAGAGACAGATACTTTGACTCTTCTGAGGCAAATTTTGCTCGTTTTAGGGAGGTGGAGAAGGAGCTGGCTGCTGAGAAGGAGAAGAACAGGAAGCTACAGCTGGAGGTGCAGCAGAACAGGGAACACATCATTGCTGATTACAAGGCTTCTAAGGACTTTCAAGATGTCCTGAATGCCGAGTATGATGCAAACTTTCCTGGTACCTTCAAGGAGTGTTGGGAGGGGATCATCGAGGAGCTGAGTGGGAATATTGAGGGGGTATCCCTGGAGAGGTTCCCGGTACCTGCTATCCCTGGAGTGACAGCGGCTATGGAGGTTGCTACAGAGACAGCTGTGGATGGGGACTCTCAGCCCACTCAGGATCCACCTTCTTCTCCCGGGATAGAGGCAGCAGATCCTTCTTCTACCCAGGGAGATGTTGTTGTTGATGACCTAGATGCATAGATGGCCCTGCGTGGCTTATTTCTGTTTTTTATCTTTATTTATTCTGAACTTTTGCCCTTCGGGGCTTATGACTTAACTTATCTATGTAGTAGTTTCTTTTATTTCCATGTTCTCATTTTTGGCTTATAGTTCGTTAAACTTTAGAATTTCTCAAGTACTTGGCCCCCTGGCTGGTACTAAACTCACAAGCTAGTTCAACGTTTGCCTTTCGTGTTTATTTTAACAAAGAGAAATAACTCATAGAGAAAACAGTATAAATTCCATTATGCTGTCAAAGGATATCAATAGAATGGGTTCAACCCTTACATAAATACTCTATCTTCTACTGGGAGCAACATGCTCTAAAATGGTTTCATTCGAACCTTATTCCTAATAAATAGATAAAAGTCCAAGCCTTTGTCAAAAGAACTTAAACATAATAAACTTTGAGGTTCACAGCATGCCAAGTTCGGGGCACCTCAACCCCGTCCAAGGTTTCTAACTTGTAGGATCCTCGTCCTAACACCTTTCTGACTAGATATGGTCCTTCCCAATTTGGTGCTAACTTTCCTTTCTGGCCAACTCCTGAGGCTTCAATCTTCCTTAAAACCATGTCACCTTGTCGAAAGAATCTTTCCTTAACTCTCTGGTTGTAGTGAAAAGAGGCTCTCTTCTGATATTCAGCATTCTTTGCATTAGCTTCATCTCTAACTTCATCAATTAAGTCAAGGGCAAGTCTCATTCCTTCGTCATTAGTTTCTAGCTCATATGCCTCAACTCGAGGTGATGCTTGCATGATCTCTAAAGGCACAACTGCCTCGGCTCCATAAGCCAGCAAAAATGGGGTTGCTCCAGTTGTTACCTTACAAGTGGTACGATATGCCCAAAGTATGGGCAACAATTCATCTACCCAAGTGTTCCTAGAGCGTTCGACCCTCTTTTTCAGTCCATCAAGGATAATTCGATTAGCTACCTCAGCTTGCCCATTGGCTTGTGGGTGTGCCACCGAGGTAAAACGGAGCTCAATCGCATTCTCTTCACAATAATTCTTGAACTCTTCATTATTGAACTGTGTCCCATTGTCTGTTACAAGGATTCGTGCGATTCCGTATCTGCAAATTATGTTCTCCCAAAAGAACTGGGAAACTTGCTTGGTGGTTATCTTGGCCAGAGGTTTAGCCTCAATCCACTTAGTGAAGTAATCAATGGCCACTATTAGGAATTTCCTTTGCGCCGAAGCCATGGGAAAAGGCCCAAGTATATCCATCCCCCACATTGCAAATGGAATGGGAGAGTTAATTGAAGTTAAGATCTCAGGCGGTTGCCTCACAATTGGGGCATGCTTCTGGCATCTCTCGCATCTCTTGACATAGTTTTGTGCATCAGCCAACATCTCCGGCCAATAGAACCCTAAACGAATTATCTTGTGAGCTAGGGCTCTGCCCCCCAAGTGTTGCCCACAGATCCCTTCATGAACTTCTTCTAATGCTTCTCTTGCCTCTTGAGGCCTTAAACATTTCAAGTATGGGATGACAAACGACCTCTTGTACAAAATGCCTTCAATCAAAGTGTATCTCAATGCTCTTACTGAAAGTTTTCGTGCCTCCAAGGCATTGTCTGGGAGCCATCCGGTCTCAAGGTGTGCCTTGATAGGGTCTATCCAAGAGCATCCTACATCAATTGGTGCCAATAGCTTTGAGTTAACGGTCGGGGCCTTCAAGACCTGAAAATAGACACTCCCAGCATAATTTTCTATCTCGGAAGAAGCAAATTTAGACAGGGCATCGGCCTTAATGTTTTCCTCTCTTGGAATGTGCTCAACATAGCATTCCTCAAACTGGGACATAACAGCCTTTACTACCCTCAAGTATTTTGCCATAGTCTCATCCTTAGCCTCGAATTCACCATTTACTTGTGATACCACAAGCCTTGAATCTCCACAAACTTTGAGATTTTTGACCCTCATGATTCTGGTCAAACCCAAACCAGCTATTAATGCCTCATACTCCGCCTCATTGTTGGTAGTAGGGAAATCCAACTTTAAAGCGTACTCAACTGTGAACCCATCGGGGCTTTGCAAAACCAAACCCGCACCACTAGATTTTGTTTTTGATGCTCCATCAAAATAGAGCACCCAATATTCCTTCAGATCAGGTGTAAGTTCTTCTTCTTTTTCCTCTTGCCCAGGGGTAGTCATTATCTCTTGCCCCCCGACTTCTTGGTTGTTAATAGTGCATTCAACCACGAAGTCAGCTAATGCCTAAGCTTTGATAGCTGTCCGAGGCTTGTATGTGATATCAAACTCTCCTAACTCAATTGCCCATTTGATTAGCCTTCCACTGGCCTTAGGGCTATGCAATATGTTCCTCAACTGCTGGTTTGTCAGAACTTGAATCTTATGTGCCTGAAAGTAAGGCCGCAGCTTCCTTGAGGCAGTTACTAATGCCAAAGCAAACTTTTCTATGGGTGAGTAATTCAACTCAGCCCCATGCAACACTTTGCTCACATAGTAGATAGGTTTCTGGACTTTCTCCTCTTCCCGAATAAGGACAGCACTCATGTAATAACCCTAACTTTAGCAAAGCTACAGTGATCACATGAATAGTAAAATTTTGAGGATTTAGGAAATGGTATGTAAGTACTCTATAATAGAAACAGAAAATGAGTAAACAGAAACCATATTAGTGTTGTACAAAGAAAATAAGTGACTCGAAATGAACATAGATTTCAGAAATTCCTGAATATGGATTTTTGAGAATTTTGATTTCAAATGAGCTTCTATTGAATATTAAGGAGCATGGAGATATTAAAAGAATTATATATTGAGGAATTAGTGGATTAGTATAAACTAAGGGATTATTAAGTTAAGGAAATACCAAAGGAATTTGGATTGTTAAATGATTTCAAAACCACTGAGATAATGAGGTACATTCGAAACGAATCACAATTAGACAAGTATGGAAACCAAACAACCAAGATTAGTAATATAACAAGGATACATACCACATTATTATTATCCAAGATTATTAGCATAATACTTAGAAAAAACAAGAAAAAGAGATTATGAGATCACCATAAGTGACATCACATTCCACTAACTTGTTTTAAGGGTAGATTAGTCATTTTGCATGAGGATTTTTCCATACTCTTCACCAAGCTTCCACTACACTCTAGAATAACTAAGATTATAGGAAGATAAGATCAAAGTTAACACAAAAAAAAAAATCTCTCCCCATCTTCCTCATTACTCCATTTCTCTCATTCTCCACAAACTGCCCTGCAGAACCAAGCTCAAGAAGAAAAATCATATCTCTATTTCTATCCATGATAAAATCACCAAATTTGAACCACAACCTCTCCACTCCATGGGCATTATTCGCTCCAAATTTGATGGCAATCTAATGAGTATAGCCTAGTCAAATCGCCTCCCCAAGTTGAAGAACCGAGCTGCCAGAATCTTTGACAGTTTCTGTGATGATTTTCAAATGGCCATAGCTCCTTCATTACTCAATAGAATTTTGTGTTCTTTATATGTTTGGAAAGCTGGTTAGATGCTCTACAACTTTCCTTTAGAAGCCTCATCCAGAAAACGTAGGTAAGGCCTTCGTTTTTGCGATTCTTTCAACTGGTGTCTAGTGAATCCGAATTTTTAACTTTGTTTTTATGATTTATTTAGTTGATCCAAGCAACCTTAAGGTTATTTAAGGACTATCCAAGGATTATTGAGTGTTGTTCAAGCTCCAAGGAAGGTATAAAATTCAAGAACCCTTAGTATTACTTTGAGTTTATGATGGATTATGATGAGTTTAATGGTTAAGTTTGTTTTAAGTATAAATCATGAGTAGATGTGTGTTTATAAGTGATGAGATGATATATAGAAGTGTTTGGTGCTTGTAACCATGGTTGGTAAGATGATCACATGGTGTAGGTGATGGTGTATAAGGTGGATGATGGATTTGGAGGAGTAATATTTTGGAAAGTATGAAAATATAACCGTTATAATGCCCGATTTTCGTTTAACCAAAGAATGCCCTGTTTTTGAAACCTCAGACGCGTACGGTAGGTTCCTGTCTAGAACACCAACTAACCATGAGATGATAGAGCTTGAGTCATAGATCTTTTTGATATAAAGTGCGTCAAAATCTGATGAACGGTTTAGGAGAAAAGTGAGTTTTAGTGAAAGACGTTCGAGAACCGAGAAAATGTAATTGTATCAAATTGGAGGCTATGAATACCATACTTAAACATTTTTAAAAATTATAAAATTTTGGGATATTGTAGTGGAGTGGTCAAAGAGTCATTTCCAGTTGACCTTACATTAAAATTTGAAATTGAGATTTTCTGAGAATTTTTACAGTCGGGTATGGTTGTTAAGGGAAATGGTGAATAAGCACCGAAACCTTGATTTAACCTAAAATGGTTAGGTTTTTGGAACACTTGGGTTATGAATAACATGTGAAACATATATTAAAGTGTCAAGGGTATTGTTATGTAAGAGTGAGGTGAGTAAGAGATGTGGTATTCTAACGACGGTCCTTTTCGTGTTTATAGAAACTCGGGGAGAGCCACGAGCCATACCTTCAGGACATCGAGATCGAGGCAAGATCTTTTCTATCCCTACTTGGAAAATTATTATCTTCAAAGGAACTTGATTTCTTGGAATATATATACATGTGATGCTATTATTACTATATTGTGAAGAAATTGTCTTCCTTGAGTATTTATATTAAAAAGAAAGGTATATGAAGATGTATATGGATATGAATATGGATATGAGTATGAGATGGATATGAATATGGATATGAGTATGAGATGGACATGTATAAAGATGATTATGCATGAAGTGAACATGCCTTATGATTAAGAGAATATGAGAGAATGGTATCAGTTGTTATCTAAAGTAAATAAAAGAATGGTATCAGTTGTTATCTAGGGTTATATGGTTTAATAATATTTTGTTAAAAATAATCTTTAAACATTTGTGATTTAATAAATATTATTTGATTATTACTTTCAAAATAGTTGGAATATTTTATGCATATAAAAGCGTCTTTGATTTCATTGAATACAAAGGAGATGTCTGAGTCATAATTAAAGTATTATGACATATGTTTTAAAGGTGATGATATATGTGAATGGAAATGTGAATGGAAATGTGAATGGAAATGTGAATGATATGTGGAAATGAAAGTGAGAAAATGGAAATGTGGAATGATATTTTATAAAGGGAATAATGATTTGACAAAAAGGGGGATTGCAACAGACTTGCGTAAGTGGCTGTGTCAGGGCTGTGTGCGACACAGTCCAGCATTTATTATTTTTATTACGGCACGAAGATGCCAAGGGAGGATGTTAGCAGGTGGCCTTCCTCCAGGGATGATCTTCATTCCTTCTACCGGTAGTAAAAAGAGAGCAGGTACGATTAGGCGACTGATCATCGTCCTAACGTATCAGGCGACAGCAGATATCCCCAATGTTTTTGAAAAGAAAGTGTTGACAATGGTTTTCAGATTTCTATACTGAAAACAGAATAATGATATGAAATGATGGAATTATTGTTAAAGATGAAGAGAAACTGATTTTATATTAATTTATATAATTGTTACATAAGAAAGAAATGAGAAGATGATAGTGAGAGATTTGTTCAAGTATTCATATTATCTTGAAATATTACACTGAAAGGGTATATTGATTGTTATATTATTGAAGAAGAGAAACTGATATTATATTATCCTAGAGTTCTTTTCTTATAATAGTAAGTGGATGATGTATTATTAATAAGAATTTTATTCTTTCGTAAGGTTTATAATTGGTTTCCGGTTATATATATATTTATATATGTTTAAAATTTTGATTTCTGGTTTACAATATTATCTTGCTGAGCTATTATAGCTCACTCTTGCTATTTATTTTTATAACAGCTAGATCAGGTGCCGAAACGTCGCAGTACAACCCGGAAGAGGGTAAAGGGGAAGTCTACCTTATGAGAAAGTATCGACACCTGTTCTCAAGGTAGTATATACTTATATATGGGTATAATAGATGGTATTCTGGGATTATAACAACAGTTTATCTTTAACTGCTATCATTAATGGATGTTGTTCTCTGAGCATATGACTGGTGTGTGTGTATTAGTGTGGGGTCAACTGTTTAAGTATTAAATATTAAGTTTTTTTTAAAAAAAAAAAGACCAAAGAGATATTGATATTGAATGGAAATTGGACCGTGATGACCTGGATTCTTGACCCCAGATCTAGGGGCGTCACAACTCAGGGCTTGTTCGGATACCGCCAAGTATAAACAAAGAATCTCCCCAGGACTTGGTTTGGTCAACAACGGGGCTTCAACCATGTACTTTTTCAGTTTCTCAAAGGCCTCTTGGCTCTCAGGTGTCCACTCAAAATTTTTCACCTTTTTTAACGCTTGGAAGAAAGGCAAGCATTTGTCTCCAGACTTGGAGCTGAATCTTCCTAAAGCTGCAACTCGGCCTGTCAACTTCTGCACATCTCTTATAGAGCGTGGTGGCTCCATGTCTAAAATCGCCTTGATCTTGTCAGGATTGGCCTCAATGCCTCTCTTTGAAACCATCAGTCCTAAAAACTTTCCAGATCCAACGCCAAAAGCACACTTGGCGGAATTCAACATCATCTTATGGTGCCTCAGCACTTCAAATGCCTCTCTGAGGTGTTTGATATGATCAGCCTTGAGTAGGCTCTTAACTAACATGTCATCAACATATACCTCCATGGTTTTTCCAATCAGATGGGCGAATATCTTATTCACCAATCGTTGGTAAGTTGCTCCTGCATTCTTTAGACCAAAAGTCATGACAAGATAACAGAAGACACCAAAGTCAGTTATGAAAGATACCTTAGGTATGTCATCCTTGTGCATCTTAATCTGATTATAGCCGCTGAATCCATCCATGAAGCTTAACATCTCATGTCAAGCTGTGGCATCTATCAACATATCAATCCTTGGGAGGGGAAAACAATCTTTTGGACATGCATCATTCAGGTCAGTGAAGTCTATACACATCCTCCACTTCCCATTCGTTTTCTTGACCATCACAGGGTTTGCTAACCATTCGGGAAACTGAATCTCTTCAATAAAACCAGCTTCCAAGAGCTTATCCACTTCTTGTCTAATGGCCTCTTGCCTTTCCGGAGCAAAGTTTCTCTTCTTCTGCTTTATTGTCTTTCTTTTGGGATCAACATTTAACTTGTGAGTCATGAGTTGGGGGTCAATCCCTGGCATATCTGCTGCTGTCCAAGCGAACACGTCGCTATTCTTCTGTAAGAATTCTATCAACTTGCCCTTCAGGGGTTCTTTTAGAGATGCTCCAACATAAGTAACTTTTTCAGGATCATTCGGCTCTAGAGGTATGGGAATCAAATCCTCTGCTGGCTTCCCTCTATGTTCTTCATTATCGCGGACATCCATGTCTTCAATCGGAAGTACCTGCCCCCCGACTCCATCAGTCTTTAGCGCGGCTACATAACAACTTCTTGCCATCTTCTGATCACCCTTTTGTTCTCCGACACCATTCCGTGTCGGAAACTTAATTTTCATATGATAGGAAGAGGCCACAGCCTTAAACGCATTAAGCCCAGTCCTTCCAAGGATTACGTTGTATGTTGATGCTGCCTTGATCACCAAGAAGTTCAGCATCTGAGTCGCCTCTTTAGGCTCCTGCCCAATAGTCACGGGTAGCTGAATAGTCCCTTCAACGTTGGAGGCATGTTTGTAGGGGTCAGTTGAGAGTCGTTGTACCCCATCTTTACAAATGCATCATGAAACAAAATATCCACAGAAGCCCCATTGTCTATCAAGACTCGTTTTACTTTTGAGTTTCCAATCACAGGAGTTATGACCAGCGGGTCGTCATGGGGGAATTTCACCCCTTCCAAGTCTGAATCATCAAAACCAATTACCATCTCAGTTTTAGCACGCTTCGGGGCTTCTCCCGCAATGTGCATTACTTCTCTAGCATAAGCCTTTCGAGAATTCTTAGTTGTGCCAGCTGCTGTCGGGCCTCCCCAGATCATGTTGATAACTGCCCTCCGGGGCTGTGGATTGCGGTCATTGTTGTCATCCCTCCTGTTATTATCTCTCCTTTCATTGTATCTTCTGTCATTGTCCCTTCTCTGGTTCCCACGGTCATCACCCTTGGTGAACTGACTTAATTTTCCCCTTCGTATCAAGAACTCAATCTCATCCTTGAGTTGCCTACAATCGTCAGTGTCATGTCCCACATCTTTGTGGAACCTGCAGTATTGCTCCTTATTCTGCTTGGCTGGGTCTCCCCTAAGTGGCTTCGGCCATCGGAAGTCCTTTTCCTTTTCAATGTCTAACAGGATCTGGCTTCTTGGAGCATTAAGCCTGGCATATTCGGAAAACCTTGGACCCGAGTTCTTTTTTGGAGCAGATTCAGAGTCTCTGCTAGTTCGGGGATACTTGTCCCTAGCATCGTACTCTTGTTCTTGCTTCCGCTTGTTGTTCCCTCCATTGCCCAGTACGGCTTCCTTCTTGATGCTGTCCTCAGCTTTTATATACTTGTCCGCCCTTCGTTGAAGTTCATCCATGCTTTCAGGGGGTGTTTTGCCAACGACCTCTTAAAAAAGAGATCCGTGGTTCCATGCTGCAAGGCTACCATGGCCACCTTATTTTCCAAATCAGTGATATTCAGGGTCTCCTTAGTGAATCGCTTGATATAATCTCTTAAGTTCTCATTCTTTCCCTGTGTTACATACATAAGGGATGCAGAGCTTTTCTCATGAATTCTTCCGCTAATGAATTGACTGACAAAAGCGGTACTCAACTCCTTGAAAGAGTTAATCGAGTTTGGAGGTAAACGACTATACCAACGTTGCGCCATGCCCGACAGGGTTTGGGGGAACGCCCTACACTTAAGGGCATCGTTAGCAGGCTGCAGTAACAATGCGCTTGTAAACGTTCTCACATGAGTTGCGGGATCCCCCGTTCCATCGTAAGCTTTGATTGTGGGCATCTTAAACTTTCAGGAGATATGTGCGTTCATCACCTCCTCAGTGAATGGAGGGGTCGGATCATCAAGATCTCCTTGTAGCATCAGATCTTTGGGGTTATTCTTGGGGAGTTCCACCCTTGTAGTTCCTCTGGTTGGGGCTTCAGCCCTTCGGTGTCTCCTTGAAGACCTCTCCAGATCTATGAAGGGAATCCCTCCTGAAGTCGGAGGAGGTCGAGTCTGATTAGGGTTCTGTCTCTCTAGCTCCCTTGCTTGGTCGTCCTTCAGCTTCTGAATCTCGGCTTCATAAGCCTTAATTTTCTCTGCAATTGTTAAAGGACCATCACGGTTCGATGGATTCCTCCTCAGAGGTTCCTTACTAGCACGTCGCCTCCTTGGGGCTTCGTCTCGATCATCGTCTTCAGATGACGAGTCTCCAGTATAAGGACCAGGGTAATCATAGTATCCTGGTTCAGGAGGGGCCGGGCCTCTAAGATAAGGGGATTGTTGTTGCCCATGGATCAGCCGAGCATGACCGCTTGGTCCCGGATCCCTTGGATCTTGGGGGTAGTTAGGCAGCCCATACAGTGGGTTGGTGTTGACAGGGAGAGAAGAAGTGGAGAGACTGTGAGGCGGCGGGCGGCTACTCAGAGGAAGAGGAGAGACTATCATCTGGAGCGGGTTAGTCTCTTGTCCTAGAGGGACGATTACTGGCTGAGGTCCTTCAACAAGGGGATTCGTCCCTTATGGTTGAGAGATCTGGGTATGAGGGTTTGTTTCCGTCAACGGGGGTACAGACCCTTGCTCTGTACCAACAGGAGGAGCAGTGATTGGTGGAACGACGGTTCCAGAGGTAGCCTCTGTTGAGACCGGTGTTGTTCTTCGGGTGGTAACCATGGTTGATGTCTTTGTCCCACAGACGGTGCCAAATGTTGTGGAATAAAAACTAGGTTGAAATTATTGCGGCTAGGGTTTGTATATTTAATGCTAGGGTTCGTGAGCTTCGTGCTTTAATGGCTGCTTCTGCGTTCGTGACTTAAGCGGTCCTCACAGAATGCCTACGTATCTCTGTACTAGAGAATCAAGCCAAGAAAAACGTAGTTCTGAGGTGAGGGGTCAGGCCTTTTATATAGGCTGAGAAGCCTTAGAATTATGGTAAGATTTGGAGACTTGGTGGGCAAGTCTTTGAGGAATGTTCTAGATCTATTCCTTGTAGGAATCAGTTTCCATATTGAATTGGATGCCTTATTGGATAAGTCTGAAGGGGATATTATCCTTATCCAACTCTTATTTGCTGAGCTGTTTATTACCCTTAATATTAATTACGAAATTAATATTATAATTGGGGTTTTGGGCCTAGCTGGTGGGCCCCACGTTTGGACCATTCTTGGCCTAATTAATGCCACATTAAATGTGTCTTTAGGGCTTATTTTCAGCCCATATCGTATAGCTTTGATGTGTGATTTATATGAGATGAGGTCGTGTATTGGTCATTTTTAATTCACTTCAACAAGTGAATAAAGGTGACATTTTATTTAACTTGTTTTATTTCGTCATCATCTTCAAGCATACGTACATTGTTTTTAGAGTAAATTACAAAATGGTGATCATATTTTATACCAATTTTCAAAAAAAATGGTCAAATTTTTAAATTCGAAAATAATGGCCAAATTTTATTTTCGTCTTTTAAAATAATGGCTCCCGCTAATTGTGAACGTGAAATGGAACCACATTTTAAAAAAGTGGAAACAAAATATAGCCATCCTTTTCTAAAAAAAAGTTAGCGAGAGCCACTCTTTTAAAATGCGGGAACTAAAACTAGTCATTAATTTATTAACTTGAAAGTTCGACCACATTTTTGAAATTCGGTGTAAAATACGGTCACCATTCTATAATTTACTGTTTTTTTTACCTTAGTTTAATTGTATCATATTATTTCCTTTGGAGCTCAGGAAGAAGCACATAGTCTGATTTCGGTTGATTTTCTCAAGTGAATTTTTTAATTTTATTCACCATTCTTAATGTGGTATTTAATTTTCCAGTTATGTAGTTGGATCTTAATTGACTCTTTATCTTTATATTTATATTACCGCATTTATTGTTCTTAATGGAATATTCAATTTCAGTTATATTTTAAATATGGTAACCGATTCTTTAATTGAAGAGTTTAAATTCAAAATTTTAAATTTTTAAATATTTTCTAAAATATATGTATTCTATATATATATATATATATATATATATATATATATATATATATATATATATCCACTTAGTAATTTACTAAATTATCCTCAAATTTTTTAAATATATTAAAAATATTGTTGGTGGCATGGATTGAACCCATGACCTCTTACTAGGAATCTATTTTATGGTCACATCATGACATCAAGCTAGATTCCCTTCATCAAAATTTTGGAATTCATCCATTAGATTCTTAAATAGCTCTTAATTCTACATTTTATTTAACACTTATTGAACTCACACCTATTTTAGATTATTTCAAAGAAAAATAAAAGAAATAAAGTCTATTTCATTTATTATATATATTATAGGCCAAAATGTTTTTTTCAAGCAAATTTAGTAATTTATCAATATAACTACATTTTCAAAGAATTTGCTTCCGATATTTTCCTTAATTCTTTTAAGAAATTTTCAGATAAGTGTTATATATTAATCATGTACTCACTTACATTATTTGATAAATTTAATTGTCAAACGTATTTGCTAAATCATTATAATTACCTTTTCTTCTTATCATATATTATGATGCATAAATTAAATATTTAAGTTTTAAAATTCTAAATTAATGTAACAAAATCCAATTCAACTTGTAAATTATCTACAAAAATGAATATTAAAATTCATGCAAAATAGACGTTGACTTTGAATTCAAACTATTTAATCGAGCTGACCTCCACAACTAACTATAAAATCATACCAAATTTGTACAAAGATCTGTCCTTTGCCACTGAAGATGCAATGGAGATAAATTGTAGTGCAATTATTTTATGAAAAGTGGAATAAATGCAACGTAATTTTTTTTACAATAAATAAAGAGATGATGGGATGGGTTAGGTCAGGTTAAGTTGGGTGGAAAATGGTTGAACTCTTATCTTGTTTGGATGTAAGGATTGAGTGAGAAAGAGTTTAATGATGGAGGGTTAAAAGGAAGGATTGAATATGAAAATATTATAACAATTTTTTTAAAAAAATAATACTCTCTCCGTCCCGAATTATTTGAACCTCTTTAACTTTCACGGAGATTAAGAAAAAGTAGTAAAAAAGAGTAAAGGTAGTTGAAAAGTGAATAAAGTGGTGGGACATATCAATATTTAATAATAGATATGAGATAATGGAAGAAATTAGTGGGTGTAATAGTGTAAAAAAGAGTATAAATGGAGAGATGGTGGGTGTAATAGTGAAAAGTATTGTTCAAAAATAGTAAGTATGATAGGTTCATTAGCTTTTTTCAATAAATTAAAAATTTATTCCATCGGATAAATTGCTGAAGCAATAGAATAAATAATTTTTTTTTATATATATGGCATCCATATATACAACAAAAGTCTTTTCATATTTACTTTTCAAAATCAAGTTTTTAAATTTTAAAATATATACAATCAGCAAATTGAACAAGCTTTCTTTTATCAATATCATGTATCATCAAAAAATCAAAGTGCTATTAAACTTGAGAAAAAGAACAAAATTATAGAATTTATGCAACTGATCAAATTTGAATATACTAACTTATAAGGCAGCTTATCCCGTTTAAAATCAACCACATAGCTGAGCTGAACTGAGTACTTCATATTGGAATTAACCTTATCTGTTTACCGTTTCATATTGGAATCAAGCTTATTTGTTTGCCGTTTTATTTGTTTGAGTGCCCTGTTTCTTGATTGCTATATGTTAAAAATCGCATATGAATGAGGGTTAAAAAAAATATTTATTAGGGGATTTTGTTATATGATTGGATAAGTTTCTCGAAATTTAAACAATTTCATTAATATTTGTTCGGTGCTCTCCTTTGTCTGCTCTGGGGTGATGGAATTTTACTTGTTCTCATGACTTTAGGCGATGTTTTGATTTTGTTATGATCGAGTTTAATTTAAGTTTCTATTGCTTTTGCCTGGACAGAGGGTATAATGCATTAATAGTTATGAGCATAAATTGTATCAGTATATGGAACTTCATAATAATAATTTATTAACAAAATCATGGAATACTTTCTCTGTTATGGTCACATAAGCCTCCATAATGCAAGCTTCTTTTTCCTTATATCCATCTGTACTTGTAATTTTGCAGGATAGCATATATGATGAAAAGCTAAGCAGTTGGAGGCATGGAGTGAAGTGTGATTAGTGGCAGAGAAATTGCAGTCGTCTTTCTTTGTTTTGTGTTTCATATTTGAGAGAGATTTAATTGACTGTGTTTTGGGTGTATGAAATGTAATGACTGTGTTGGATGTATGAAATGTTTGCTACTTCTATATCCCTCTGCTATGGATTGATTTGTTTGGGATTTAATATCTAATTGAAAGGATACTAAGAAAGCTGTAATTGGCTAAAATTTTGAAAAATAGGCTTCAGCTGATTAATAATTGAAAATCTGAAAATGTCTCTTTTACCAAGGTACGAAACTTGTATGTAATTAAACAGGATCTTTAACATATATAAAGTCTGAAAGTCTGAAAATGTCAAGTAGACCTCACAATATATTATCAATATATTGATAATACACATTAAAAGCAAGGTTGGCAGCTAGTAATGCTGCTACAAGTTATTAAAAAAAGGTTATTAAAAAAGGGAATAGCAGCAAAGCAAGTTATTAAAAAGTTATTGTAGGTGGCTTGGAGGAAAAGAAGGGTAGTGGCTATATATATGCTATGGGGGTAAACATTTAGGAGGCAACAAAGAAATATACCGGCAATCATCATTGCAAATTTGCCGCTGTCATTTACGTTCACGTTAGGACTAAAAATCAGTCCATGTCCCATTAGATTTTCAAACATAGGCATAATGGCAGTGTTTTTCCTTCATGTCTACGAGAAAATGTTAATTCCTATCTCAAAAATAATATAGTATATCACAAATCATACGATTAAAAGAAAAAGAAACTATAAATATCTATGATATTCTTCAACCTCACGTCTTCTAGATGTTGTTCACATAAAAATTATAATACATATAGAGGCGTAGCGCATCACAGATCATTAGATCAGCATATATATACATAAATACACATAGCAAACAAAAATTGAGTATGTATTGAAGATCCAACACAATCATTGGATTAATAACAATTTAACACTAGTACAAAAATGGTTTTTTATGTCGGTTAAATGGCGACGTAAAAAGGGGAGACGTATAAAGTTATAGGTCTTTTACGTCGGTTAAAAGGACGACGTAAAAAGGTAAATTATACGTCGGGTAAAAGGGTGACGTAAAAAGGTAGATTATACGTCGGGTGAAGGGCGACGTAAAAGGTATATTAACCGACGTATATTATTTATCCTTTTACATCAGTTCATCCAAATAACCGACGTATATACTTTATGTTTTATACATCGCCATAAAGATCCGACGTATATTTTCAATTTTTTTTATTTTTTTCTCAACCCAAAAAATTGTTACTTGCTCTAGCCAAAATTTGTACAACCAAAAATCTGTAATAATCGAAATTTCCAAGCTAACAAATTCTATCTGAACACAATCATGGGATTAATAATATAATAATTATTAATTACACTGGAAAAAAATACATCCACAGTGTTTTCTAGATTCTCGATCTATCGAGCTAGTCAGACTATACAAGTAAAGCTGCGATGATTAAAAAATTAAAAACTCTACAAGTTCGACAAAACCTAATGCTTAATTTCAAAAAATCTTCACCCTTTATGACTCTTATACATACTCATTCCGGCATCTCTAACGACAATGGAATTGTTGATTTCGTCACCTACATAGAACATTAACGAATAAATTAGCAGCAACATGAAAAATTTGCACTAGTTTAACATATGAATATAGAACTCATCGTTAATAAGTGGAATCTAGAAACAATAATCTGACAGAAAAAGAAATGAAAGATTTAAATATGACAAAAGGATAACTAGAGAGAGCAAACAGATTAAGAAAAAGTCACTCTCTATGTAAAGCACAGATATACCTTAAAAGAGCACGGATTATACCTTCAAAGAGCACTGATTATATATTTGACAATTGAAGAGTTTATCTGAACCAAAGGTTATAGTCCTCTACACTGGACTTGTAATTGAAAATGAGGCCTTCTAACTAATTTTCCTATTGCAAGTGCACTTGTACTCGAATATAACAGAACTAAAAGAGTGAAAGTCTTGATTACTTATCCGTTTTCAACTTAAATAAGAGTGTGCTTGGACATGCCAATTGTATTTGGATATAATTCACAATTCCCACCCCCCCCTTTACAAAGAAAGCAATGTCAAGCAGGGCATGGCATGGAGTTGCAATGTGATTATTGGGAATGATATGTAACTTGTAAAAATACACAATTAATCCTCTAAATAATTCAGCACATGCATAAAATATGTGTGTAAAAACATTTAACCACTACTTGTGTAAGGAGTTGCTACCTCACAGGTAACGACATCCAAATTTGTATATTTGGCACTTGCTTGTTCAACACATAAGTTCCCAAATTTCCAAATTTGACCGTTAAAACTTGGTTCTACAAAAGCAAAGAAGTACAGAGCAAAAGTAAAATAATTAATAATATATTTGGGATAGATAGCCATGAGAGAATAGTCTAGCATATACAATCATAAAAAAGTTGAGCTACCTATAGCTGAAAAAAACCATCTCCAAATTTCCACGTAAATAGACCAACTCCACGTAAACTTCCATTCGCTGCCAGTTCTGAAGCTTTGGTACTCCTGTAGGTTAAAATCACTATAACCCAAATTAAGAAAAGATTTTTACAATGTTTGAACCCAGAGTTATTTCCCATAACAAAATTGGAGGGATTTAATGACTGCAACTTATCTCAACATCCCACACTTATGTATTCACAAGCTCTTACTATCGAGAATAAAAGGATCTAGTATATCTAATAAACAGCCAACTTATATAGTGTCATAATCTATATTAAGATCCTACCAGAGTTATAACCTAAACTACATAAGTTGGCTCAGCATATCAAGAAGTTAATTATGAAAATGAAGGAGAGAAAAAGAAAGTTTGGTGGGTGAAGCAAAGCGAGAGAAAATATAGCAATGATGGAAACTAAATCAAGAAAACAAAAGAAGAAAGAACAGAATTTCAGCTTTCCTTCTTGGCAGAACAACACTTTTCATCACTGAGAACAGTCTTCCTACACCTACTTCTACATATCAACCTGAAACAATGATATAATAGCTATTACAATAAATTACAGGGGGAAGTAAATACAAACAGGACACAATTTAGAAACACCTTTTTTCTTGCAATCAAAAGAACATTTACCTTATGTCTCTAATTAATAGTTATATCCTCCCCTATGTGGGCGAGGACCTCCATAAAAAGATGGATGTATATCTCCACGTCCACTACTATACTGTAAAACAAACAAAGTCCAGTATATGATGAGAGTTTTAAAAAGAATTAATTAATTTTAATAAATCCAAGAGTACCTACATTTGTACCATTTGGACCATAGTAATCAGGTGAATACCTACTGCTGCTAGATCCAAAAGTACCTAAATCATCAAAAGAGAGATGCACAAAGGAAAAATGTAAGCAAAAAACAACAAGCAGTCAAGAAAGGCTTCAACAATGAGGCTACTCCCAGCATATTTTATTATTCCAACCTCGATGATGTGGCCCGGGAAATGGTACTGCAGGATCAACGTAATCCACCATTAGAAGTAACTACTCATCAGTTTATGAGAGAGAGAGAGAGATTAGACAAACCGCCTTCTTCGTGCCGGCGACTTGACCGTTGAGTCTCATCTGCTTCTCTTCATTCAACGGCTTCTTTATTTTCGATTCCAATTCACCCACGCCTTCCCATGATTTAGAACCAAAATCAGTTAGTATACAGATATACATATATAGTGAGATCTAAATTAATAGGATTGAGAATTTAAACACTATTACATAAGTTACTGTACATTTTGTTAAAATTAGTACTATTTCTCTAACTCTAATATCTAGGAAGCACAGACTCTTCGTTTTGGCTGCCGTATGCGAGTCCGACTCGCCCGACTCGGCTGAGTGCGTGTCGGACTCGCCAGGTGGAGAGTCGGGACGAAAACGTGGTTGGACTCGTCCCCGACTCGGCCTGGACTCGCCTCCGACTCGTCCCCGACTCGGCCCCGACTCGGTAGGGACTCTTCCCTACTTAAAAACACCCAGCCCAAGTAAAATAACCCAGCCCATTATCTTTATAATCTACATTTAAAGACAGCCGCTGACTACATATACATACATGTTTTATATATCTATGATTGCAAACCTTTCCCTAGATGAACCAGAGATGGAGTCTGTTCTTTAAACCAAGATGAGCAGAATGTTGAGAATATTGACCGAGCTTTTTCTAGTTTTCCACTTATTTTGAAGAATGAAATTTTTATTACTTGTTATGAACTTATGTATTTAGTAATGAAAATGTTAAGTATTTTACATATACAAATCTTATCATGAATATATATATATATATATATATATATATATATATATATTATTTTATTTTATTTGCCGAGTCCCGTATCCAAGACTCTTCGATGATTGGCGAATCCTCGAGTCCCCGTACCCGTGTCCCGTGTCACCGTATCCGAGTCCGTGCTTCTTAGTCTAATATATATTGTTATTTGTAAGATCTCATTTAACTGTAATCATTTACATGTTGAACAATGACTTAACAAAACTGGTTAATACTAAGCAAAAAAAATACAGGCTAAATTGTGATTATTTCGCAAATAAAACTACAGAGGTCGTACAAAAGAAAAGGGTCAATTTCTCTCCAGACATTCTTGAGAAGAAAGTACAAATAATTATGTTGATATTACTCACTATATAATAAACTACTAATGTGGCATTAACAAATTCACTATTCCAACCCACTCAACTATATTAGTAATGGAAATGATGCTATCAATAAAATATAAGATTTTTCTTCTCTTCTTAAAAATATCTAATTTATAAATAACAGTATGGTATAGAATATAAGCTTACCTTAATCTTATAAGTAAGATTAAAACCATATCTACAAGAAATAAGATTTGTATTGATTGGAACCCGAGCAAGTCCCTTGAGATGAATCTGCCCGCATTTGTCCTCTAGAACTGTAATTTCCTCTTCTTTTGGTTCCAACAAATCATAGCATCTACCCATGTAGATCTCATAGTATGACATCTCTACAAGACTCGTCGTACCCTGGCACATTCCCAGAATGTGTGACATGGCCAGATGGACTAGACCTGGTAGCTCATTCTCACCCTGAAAATATCACACATCCCCTAAATGATTTCATTTCGCTTAAGATACGTATATATTTACATACATGATACATTAATAAAAGCGTAGAGGAATACAAAAGCTTAACTACACATATGTGCTTAGCACTAGCACATTTAACTAGACATATGTACAGATTGTTGGTCACTTACATATGATCTAAAAATCTGAACATTTTATCTAATCTGGATGCTATACAAAACTTATAACAGTTTCAACAAATTAGATAATGTGATATTATCTCTTATGACTAAAGCGCAATCATTTACTAAATGGTACTAGGCAAATTTGTAATGTCTAAGTAAATATTTACAGCAAATTATATAGGGATTTATGGAAAAAATTAAAATTAGGGCAAATGGGGGGTATAAAAAAAATCTTATATCAATAAAAGATCAAACAGTTTACCTGCATAGTGTAAGTTTACCCACTACCAGTAGCCCCATAAGCAAAGACAGTAGAATTACACCCCAAAATAAGTCAGGAATCAAAGGCTAACTTCTTTATTGAAAATAGAGATCACATTGTTGTCATCTTGATCATAAAAAGAGTCAAGCTTAAAACACTCATTCCGAATAAGAAAACACCTAAGAAAATTATTAAATTACCCACACACATATATAAGAAGCAAAAGAAAAGAAAAAGTGAGGAGGGGAAATTAGAGGTACTTGGTTTCTGGGTCTTTGAGATGAATTGTAACTTCTTGCTGTTGAGTGTTGTCGAAAAGCGAGGCACAAGGGAGGAGAGGGCAGCAACCCTTAATTTCATGAACAAGAAAGGGTTGAACTAGTTGTGAATTGGTGCTTGATTTGGGTGTTGAGAATATATTATTACAACTACTACTAGTTTTAGTTGCCACTACAACAACAGATTACAGAAATTTTGGTGTGCAAGAAAAAGAGATATGTGTGAGATAATTTGGGAACTTTGTATGAGAGAGAGAGAGAGATATTACCAGGAGCTGAAGAGTGGTGTTTGAATTGGGGAAGAATATAGTAAGTACGGCTGTTGAAGAGAGACGGATTGGGGATTGATTAGCGATTACTACTGAAGATTGGAGAATGGGTAGTGTTTGAATTGGGGAAGAACAGAGTTTAATTGAGGAATAAGAGTGTAATAATTTAGGGCAAGAACTGAAGACTACGTTTTTAATTAAATTAAAGATTTTATACGTCGATTATACGAAGAGTTACGTAAAAAATGAAACTTTATACGTCGGTTATATTAAGAGCGATGCATATAATAGCATTATATACGTCGTCGTTTTCTCAACCAACGTATAATGTCATCATATATACGTCACCTTTTCCTCAACCGACGTATAATATCATCATATACGTCGCCTTTTTCTCAACCGGCGTATATAATATTCGCCTTTTCCTCAACCGACGTATATACTAGCACTATATACATCGCCTTTTCCTCGCCGACGTATATTATTATCATATACGTCGGCTTTTTCTCGAACCGACATAAAAAAGGTTTAAAAATGTAAATATACGTCGCCTTTAGGTGGAACAGACGTATATAAGTGTTTTATATGTCACCTTTGGGTGGAACTGACGTATAATAGGCGACGTAAAAGATCATTTTTGTACTAGTATAATTACACAAAGGCTATAACGGAGAGAGAGAGAGAGATGTGAGAGAGAGGCGAGAGGGGGAGAGAGAGAGAGATGAGAGAGAGAGAGATGACGTACCTGAGGTTGCGCTGAAACTCGATGATAATACTGGTGACTGAAATTTTAGATAGCAAAATGTGAAATGTCAGAGTGTGAGATTTTTCAATCCCCTGCATGTGTGAGTTACTTTGGTATTTATAGAGTTTGGTGTTACCTCCTTTTATCCGGAAGGATGTTCCCTTCCTCGGGACAGGTGTTGGTTGATAGCATGTTTCTTCCACTTTCTACTGTCAAAGTGACTACTTTCGTGAAGGCTCCACATTATCCGGGAGTCGGAAGGAATGCGCGAGCTAAATCCACGAGATAATACATTGTGGAGGAAAAAACACCATTTGTCCTAGGGGTTGAACGTGCTGGAGGAAGAAAGTGTCTTTTGTCCGGAAGGGTGATAAGTGCATATTTTTGCATATTTTATTTACCTATTTATTGCTTGAACTCGTGTTTTAATAATATATTTTGTTACATTTCAGGTAAATCGTAAATAAATAAAGAAATGACAAAATAAATAAATAAAGTGCAAGGAAGGGAAAAAGGAGGAAGAAAAAGGACAAAAAATGAAAGAAGGAAAAGAATTAGGAGCTTGGATAAAAAGGAATATTTCAAGACTAGTGGAAGGTGGAGATCATCCCAACACAATAGAAAAGTGTATGGCCAAGATCAACTCTTCAAAGGTTAAGGGGGAAAGAAACAAATAGATGGCTAGGATTTCACCACCACACAACCCAAATGTGTGGTGGAGATTTACCCAACACCCCCCTTAACCCTAATTTCTATCCTATAAATACCCCCTTACCCCCCCTTGTATTTAGTAACTTAGATTTTAGGGTAGGTTTAATTTCTTGTATTTCTTTTCTTAGTTTCAAATCTTGTAAACACTCCTATTATAATTAATGCAATTTTTATTTTCTTTACTTCTTGTCTTGCTCTTTCGTTATTGTTGCCTTGTTTCGTTATTTTCGTAAATCCAAGTAGTGGACAAAGTAGCGAAAGCTAACCACTATGGGTTGAAAGTAACGAAATTTTATTTTCTTGCTCGTAGTTTAATTCGTAATTTCGCCCCTTTAAATCTCAATTTTATTGTGGGCCGTTTAATTCCAAATCGTTTCGTTTTAATATAAATTTTAAATTTCGTAGTTATTTTCTTTCTCCTCGTATTTAACTTTCGGGAAAAAAAAATTATTAGTTATTTTCTTTCTCCTCGTATTTAACTTTCGTAGTTTCGTTTTAATATCAATTTTATAATTTTGATAATTACTTTTCTGTTTTTTTTTTAGCTTTTAATTCGAACGAACCATCCCCTGTTTTCCCAGATAAATTATCCAATACCCAGTTTCTTTCACTTCTTCTTCTTCGAAAAAAAAAAAATCACAATTCCATAAAACCCACCTTCTCTTCTATTTTCTTTCATTCAATCGCCACATTCATCATCCTCTTTCCCCTATTCTTGTCCACAAATACACACAGACCCCCTTCCATTTTGTTTTCGATTTGATATCTTTCTTTTCGACTTGTCCTGTTTAATTTTGATTGAAGTTTTTGTTCTCTGTTCTTAGTCGTGATCCACGGTTCTGCGTTTGAGTGTCCGATTTCGTAGGTGTTATGACTTTTCACATTTTGTTTGTAATTTGTAGCTGTTCATATCTGGTTCCTGGTGCCGAGTGTCTGTTTTGCGAGTCTAATTCTGTAGTGAGTTGGATTTGTGTTTTTCGGTGATTGTGTCGCATGGTTTTTGTTTGATCACATCGTATGCCGAGTTTTATGGTTTTCGAGTACTGAGTTTTTGGGTAGTGTTTGTTTGTTTTGTCTGCTATGTCCTCAAATTCCGTTTCAAGCTCTGGTGTTTGTTTAATGTTGGTCGAATTGTTTAGTTTTTATGCCGAGTTTTTGTTCGAATTGATACTGAGTCTTATAAATTACGAGTTCTGCATTTTGCTTAATTTTTGAATTAGTGCTTCTGAGTTTTCGTTAAAGCTTTTGCTGTGGGTGTTTGAATTTGCAATGCTGTCATGTTTTAAGTTTTGATACTGTGCTGAGTTGTTATATTGTTGGTTCTATTTTTTTGAGTTGATGTTGATATGACTTGGTTTTTGCTGTGTTAATTCAAGCTTCTGGGTTGTACTGAAATTGTGAGTTCTAGGTTGTTCACCGAGTTCAAATCCTTTTTTTTTTAAAAAGAATTTCTGTAAATTAATTTCTAATTCAAGAAAAAATGGGGTTTAGAATAAAAGTTAATTTTAATTCGAGTTTTGAAATTTATTCTAGATTTAATTTGAAATTAGAATAATTTTATTTTTACAATAATTTAGGACTTTTAGAATAAATAGATTTTTTAGAATAATTTAGTTAGTTTAATTTTCTTTTAGGTTTTAATTATTAGAAATCAAAATTTTCCAAAAACCCAAATTTGTCCTAATTCGATTAAATTAAATCTTAAGGTTTGCGAAAATAAATAGTCCCTGAGGAACGAATCATAAGTATTATAACGAAACGAATTGTGCGCTTGCGATTCAAATGTCATTTATTTTAGCACAACAAAGGGAGAGTGTTGCCTTGGCTTATTTTTCTTAGTTAACTTCGGGGAGTGGCAAGTTGTCCACTAGATACTCTCGGGACCTAGTTACATCCGGAGGGTAAAAGAGTTTTCTCCGGGAGGGTATGAACATTGCCCCCACTCCTTCAACTTACTTTAGTGGGTTGGAGGAGTAAATGCATGGTGCTGATATGATTTTTGATATTTACAACTTCAACTGCTCTTTATAATGGCTACTTGCTGGAGGCCTATAAATACTTGAGTTTTCTTCAAGAGTTGAGATATCTTATTTTCTCAAAGTCTTTCATCTCATGCTTCATTTGTTGATAAATTCTTCATGGAGAGAAGGAATACCACTTGCTACTGTGACATGCCCGTGGTTGTGAAAACCATATGGGCCGGAAACAATGCTGGTCGGAGGTTTGAGCGTTGTGCCACCAGGGAGTGTCACTATGACATTTGGATAGATGAGCCTCTTGGTGTCCGAGCTTGTGAGGCCATTGAAGAGCTAATTGGGGAGAAAAATCAGCTACACCGCTTCTACATGCAGAAGATTGACCGTTTGAGAGCTTGGGAGATGACCAAGTGGGGAGCTCTGCTGGTGAAGCTGCGGGAGTTGGAAGACGAGGCGGTCCGTGAGGAATCTGAAGATGAAATGCTTCCCTAGCTTAGGTTTAGATATTTCCTTTGTGTCCTAATGAGGACTTGAGGGGTCTGTCCTTCACTTATCTTCTTTGCATTGTAATCTTTTCCATAATGAATGAAACATGATTTCCTTCTCTGCTTGCAAATATCTTTTTTGTTATTTTGAGTTGTGTCTTCCCCCGGGCATCACTTGTGGGTAAAGTCCACTAGTGATGGCCTTGGAATTTTTCATAAGTGCCAGAGGTGGAGGAAAAAGGGAAAGAAGTTTTGTGCCTCTCTGAAACTTGACTAAATTTAATTTTTAACAAATTTAACAAGTATGTGATGGAGGGACAAGGAATGTAGTGTCCCATGAAAATTTACTAAGCTTGAATTTGGTGTCCCCCAGGAATTGTTAGTGGGCAATGCACACTAGCAATGGCCATAAAAATGAAATATGAAATTTTCATAAGTGTTTAGAAGGGAAAGAAAAAGATTTAAAGGGGGGAAAAGGAATTTTGTGCCTTCGTGAAATTTGACTAAGTCTGAATTTGGTGCCCCCAAACATCGCTACCTTTTTTTTGGACGTTTATATGAGAGTGTAGGAGCTTTTTATGAGGAGGAGGGATTTTATGAGAAGGAATACATTTTTTTTGTGAGGAGGAATGCATTTTTGTGATAAAGAAGTATTTTTTGGTAGGAGGAGGAATTTTGGGAGAAGGAGGTATTTTTTGTGGGGAGAAGGGATTTGGAGGAGGAAAGATTTCTTGGTGGGAGGAGGAATTTTATGAGAAGGAAGTATTTTTTGGTGGGAGGAAGAATTTTGTGAGAAGGGGAGAATTTTGTGATTCAAGAAATTTTATCCAATTTCAATTGAGAAATCGCAAAATTTATAGGGAGAAGGTTTTGGTATATTTTTAAGTTTTTATCAATTTTGAATCTGGTAGTATCGAAAATAAGCAATCATGTGGATAAAATTCTTCTTGGCCTCGAATAATTGAACTCGTGTGTGTAATGATATTTTGTCAGTGGCTAAAAATGTGTCAAATAATGATAGAAGAAAATATACGTGATAATTGTTTTTGCATGTGAAGATTATATAATGTCTTTTTTTTTTTGAAATTGAGTTTTGGAAAGGGGAGAGATAAAATATAAGGTAGTGTAATAGGAGTTGACATATAGGAACTCTAAAAATTTTTAGTTTGCAAAAATTTTTAATTATTAATATTATAATATTATAATTTTATTTTTATTAAATAGAAACGCCCGTGATATAATTGGAAAAAGAGAGGTTTTAGTAAGAGAAATAAAAAAGGTAACGTGTTTTGGGTGAAAAAGGTAATCATCCATGATATATTTGGAAAAAGAAAGACTTTAGTTATAGAAAAGAGAAAAGGTAACGTGTTTTGCCTGAAAAAGGTAATTGATTAGTTAATAGTAATTCTATAATTATGTTATTTTATTAACCAAAATTGCTCGTAGTGATTTTAAAAAGAGAAATTTTTTTTCTCCCCGAAGGGGATTTCTTTGGTACTTCGTATTAGAGGTACAAAAGAGAACTAAGCGGGTTATAGATAATATTCTAGCCTGGAGTCTAGTCTTTAGAGGGCCAATGGCCTTTGAAAGAAGGAGAATTCCTGCTTGCTAACAACCTATCAAAAAAAAATAGAAATTTTAGTTAGATAAAATGTAAAAGATATTGTATTTTACCTAAAAAAGGAAATTATTTAGTTATTGAAAAACAGAAAAGATAATATGTTTAACCTGAAAAAGGAAATTGATTAATAAAGTAGAAATTTTAGTTAGATAAAATATAAAAGATATTGTATTTTACCTGAAAAATAAAATTATTTAGTTATTGAAAAATAGAAAAGATATTATGTTTAACCGGAAAAAAGGAAATTGGTTAGTTAGTAGGATGAATTTTATCTACCGTATTTTAGTTAGAAAATATAGAAAAGATGATACGTCTTAGTTGAAAAAGGACATCGGTTAATTATTAACATTATAATATTATTAGTTATTTGTATTAAATAAAACCGCCCGTGATATAAATGGAAAAAGATAGATTTTAGTTAGAGAAAATAGAAAGATAATGTGAAAATTAAAAAAATGACATGATTTAATGTGAAAATGGTAATTGATTAGTTTATAATAATTATAATTTAATTATGTTATTTTTGTAAATAAAATTGTTCATAGTTTTTAGGAAATGAGAAATTAATGTTGTCCTTGATATTTCTAGAAAAAAAGGAAATTTAATTAGAAAAAATAGCAAAGATGATACATTTTAGCTGAAAAGGTAATCGGTTAATTACTAATATTATAATATTAATATTTTATTTTTATTAAATAGAAACGCCCGTGATATAATTAGAAAAAGAGAGGTTTTAGTAAGAGAAAAGAAAAAAGGTAACTTGTTTTGGCTGAAAAAGGTAACCGTCCATGATATAATTGGAAAAAAAGAGACTTTAGTTAGAGAAAAGAGAAAATGTAACATGTTTTGGCTGAAAAAGGTAATTGATTAGTTAATAGTAACTATAATATAATTATGTTATTTTATTAAACAAAATTGCTCGTAGTGTTTTTAAAAAAAGAGAAATTTTAGTTAGATAAAATGTAAAAGATATTGTATTTTACCTGAAAAAGGAAAGTATTTAGTTATTGAAAAATAGAAAAGGTAATATGTTTAACCTGAAAATGGAAATTGATTAATAAAGGAGAAATTTTAGTTATATAAAATATCAAAGATATTGTATTTTACATGAAAAAGGAAATTATTTAGTTATTGAAAAATAGAAAATATAACATGTTAAACTTGAAAAAAAAAAGAGTTTTTAGTAAGAGAAAAGAAAAAGGTAACTTGTTTTGGCTGAAAAAGGTAACTCTCCATGATATAATTGGAAAAAGAGAGACTTTAGTTAGAGAAAAGAGAAAATGTAAATGTTTTGGCTGAAAAAGGTAATTGATTAGTTAATAGTAATTATAATTTAATTATTTTATTTTATTAAGCAAAATTGCTCGTAGTGTTTTTAAAAAAAGAGAAATTTTAGTTAGATAAAATGTAAAAGATATTGTATTTTACCTGAAATAGGAAATTATTTAGTTATTGAAAAAAAGAAAAGGTAATATGTTTAACCTGAAAAAGAAAATTGATTAATAAAGGAGAAATTTTAGTTATATAAAATATCAAAGATATTGTATTTTACATGAAAAAGGAAATTATTTAGTTATTGAAAAACAGAAAATATAATATGTTTAACTTGAAATAGATTTTATCTCTAATTGAATAAAGGTAAATAATTAAAATCAACAGGTACCGTACCGACCAACCAAACTTTTAATGTTTCGACTTTTATATAATAGTATAGATATAGAGAAGGCGGGTAAGCTAAAGGGAGCGGGATAATAACTTTACGAAGCAAAATGCTGTTTATTTTTTCAGTGTGTACAAATTAATGTGTGTACACATGAGGTGGTGAAAGTTTTTTTTGTAGGGTGATAAAAAGTACTGGGTGCGAGTGATGTCGAGTAATGTAGAAAACGGGTATTTTTTACAAAATGAGGAGGGTTGAGAATTGGAATAAAAAACCAATGCCCTTATGTTTTTATTTTTGTTGCACCACCTTCCTTCTATACTTACTCCTCGTTTGTATATCATAATTTCTTTATCACTTGTCTGACTTGTCTTTTATTTTATGTGTTGACAGATGGCAGGAGCTAGCACATCTAACGGAAGAAGTAATACAATGACCGTGTCAAGCTTATTGCTTCGAGATGGATCTTGCTCAGACTCTAGTTCTCTCTTCCCCTTGGCGCCAGTGACTATTGATCCTGAGGCTTATTTTACCAGCATGGATGAGTATAACAAGAATAATCACATTAAACCTCCATCATTTGACAGAAAAAAGCTTGATGCTACGTGGGGAAAATTTGATCATCTAAAACATCAGAGTTCTTTTCAATATCGCAAGTGGAAGGATATTCTGTCTAAAGCCTTCCAAATTGGAGGTGATTATTCTTGGAGGGTCCCTGCTCCCGATGAGAGACTGTATTCTCGGCCTGGTGATGGTGGCATAGCGATGCCCATTGAGCACTTCAAAGCAGGCCTAAGGCCTAAGCCTCACAAATTCTTAGTAGCATTACTCCCGCACAGTTCACTCCGAACTTCATTCGAATGATTTTGTGGTTCATTGCTTCATGTAACTGGAACAAACGACAACCAACTTTCGAGGCATTCTTCACCATCTTTTCTGTGAAGAGGTCCAATTGTGCTCCTTTTTATGAAGTTGTTCAAGGCAACAAGAATAGTCGGATAGGCCTTGCTGCTGATGGTTTTAAACCAGTGAAGTTGCCTAATAGCCTGAAAAATTGGCAACATGAGTACATTATTATGCATGGTGGGGACTGGAGCTACATGACTGGATTTTCTACGAATTGCGAGCCGAGATGTGTCATACAAATGAATGCACTGTCTGAGACGATTGTCAAAAATTGTGTGCGTTGCTTGCGTGTTTTCAGAGCTCCTTGGGGCAAGGATGAGTTATTCACGGTTAACAGGTTGAAATTCTATGAATGTAAGTAGTTCGCTTTTCTATTAATGTTGTCATTCTTTCTAAGTTTAGATAAATTTGTATCGGCAATGGATTAAACCTTTGTTATTGTGACAGTGTATCCGCCGAGGTCGATGGACAGGGGAGAGTTTGTGTGGGGTGATGATAAGGCGAAGATTGGAGAGTTCTTAAAATCTCAACCGCTTAAACCTTCGCAATTGAGGAGGCGGGTAGAGGGAGGTGATATTTTTGGAGGCGAGGATGATGACATGGAAGATGACGAGGATGATGGTGCCGAGGTGGAGGATGAGAGTGTGTTGGAGCTTGACCTGAGTGATACCGAAGTGGAGGCTCAAAACCAGAGGCTCGAGGATAGTGTAATTGTTGAGGATAAGGTGTTGCACGTTCAGGAAGGTAGAGCCATGAAGACGGAAACTTGTGTGGATGGTGGTGCTAGTCCACCTAAGAAGAGACGTCTTCTTACTTTAGGCCAAAAGGAGCAGTTACATGTGCCAAAAAAATGGAATATGTCACTGGCACTTGCGTATTATGCATATTTCTATAATTAAACTTCCTGAAGTGGGATATTTTTTGACGGGAGTTAATGTTTGGCAGGAGTGCGACCATGATTTAATGCTTTATTCTTTTATGCAGAGCTATTGAGGTAATTGGATAACACCCAACACCTATTAACTTCTATACCCATTTGCAGATGACATATACGAAAAGTTAAAATTGGTCGATTAGTACAGAATGGTTACTTTAGTACAATTTTATGAAAAACAAGTTAAAGTTGTCATTTTTTTCATCATTTTTTCTTCATTTTTCGTGGCCACACTTTTTTTTTTTGCCAAGGAAAATGATTTATTTCATTTATCAAATCAAATTCATCAATACAATAATGAATTCTGGAGGAGGATTGCTCGTTGTGATCAAAATTTTTAAATGTGCTTTTGTAATGAAAAGTTTGTAGTGAAAAGTGGGCTCGAAGATATATATATAAATTATTGAATTCTTTTCCAATATATAAATCATATTTCAAATTTGTTTAATCGATAAAATATACTACCTTCGTTTCAATCAAGTTTTACTTTTTTTACACTTTCTGGCACGCATTTTAAGGATAGTTCCATAACTTATTTTTAAAATTTTCTTTTTTTTTTTTATAAAAAAATATACAATTTTTTAAAAAAAAATAAGTTATGAACCTACCCTTAAAATGCAACTTAAAATGCGTGACAGAAATCTCATTCTGAAAGGTAAAGAATCTATTGGGACCGAGGAAGTACGATTTAATTTATGGATATAATTAGAATCAACTCTTTTTAATGTTGTACTAAAAATTAAACAAATTATACTTTTAATTTTTCTTTATGAGTAATGGTAAAGATACAAAATTGATTACCAAAAATTGTTTTAAAATAATGTAATATTAATAATAAATATCATAAAAATAATTTATTAATTGATAGTTTTAACATTTAATTTATTTATACTCAAATAAAATATATCAGGTGATATTTAATAAATTTTTTGCATTTTTCTTTTTTTTTTTTTTATAATAACAAATAGAAATTAGGTCCCGTTAATAATATGTTACAGGTTAGATTCTCTCGTAAAAAACAGCGCAGGTAAAACCGAACCAAAAAACAGAGACAAAGCACGCTTGGCGAGTTACAGGTTGAGTTAAACAAAAAGTAAACCAGAACATCTAAAGTAGTTGTCCCGATGGCCATGGCGATGCAAACTGGTATCGCCACCTCTAAAGTCCTCATCCTCGTCGGCGCCGGTACTTGTCCTTCTCTCTCTCTCTCTCTCTTATTTATTTCCCCTTTACAATCTTTTATGTATTTTATCTGCCTGTTTTACTTTTTCTATTAATTCTGATATATATTACATTAATTTGTGCTGATCAATCACTTAATTCATTCGTACAAGAAGCTTTTGCGATATGCTTGTACTTTTCGTTAAATAAACCCATTGCTGATTGTCGATGTATTCGTAGAATTGATGTTTATTTACTGCTTTCGGTTAAAATTATATGTTTAATTTATTGAGTTTGGTTTATGCGATGTGTTGCAGTGTTGGCAGATATTTAGGTTATGTGATTGGCTGATCAACCGATTGCTGATTGTCGATATATTCGTAGAATTGATGTTTATTCACTGCTTTCGGTTAAAATTATATGTTTAATTTATTGAGATTGGTTTATGCAATGTGTTGCAGTGTTGGAAGATATTTAGGTTAAGTGATTGGTTAATAAAGCGGTACCATGTTGTTATTTATTTGATTGTTTTGTAGGCCTTACTGGTACGGTAATTTTGAAGAGCGGAAAATTGTCGGATGTCATTTTGCAACTGCAAGAGTTGACGAAGGGTGTTAATGAGTCTGTCAGCTCACCTGCTTATGATGGAGCTTATTATGCTGCTCAGGTCTATTGTTCTCGAATTATTTAAATTATTCTTGTTAAAGAAAGCACCTTCCTTGTGTTGATTATTTACTCGGCCACTTCTGGTAATTGAATATTTTCCGTCTTGCAATGAGTTTTAAGTTTTAACTAAGAAGTAAATAAGAAATAATAATTTTGCTAAGTCTTCTAAATAAAATTCTTTTGAATTGGGAACCAATAATGTAAACCTATAATTGTAGTTCTTGTAATATAGTAATATGTTTTTAGATTTGAAATTGGGAAAGTACTTCATGCTTTAAAAGTCGGTACGATATTTGCCCAGGTTTGGAGATTCCAGGACTAAGCTTTGATATGGGAAGAAACTGTATCAAATCATTACAGAGATGAAAATTTGGTTGGGTCCCTTAAGGAAAGGTTTGGAAGAGGGAGAATGGTCTATTGACATGGGTATCGTTGTAGAAGTATTGCGTGCTTGCCATGTTAAAAGCAGACGTGTTGTCAGTTATAATCATATTTTGTAACATTATTGAATTATCTGATTGGTTTTAGCTTTGTCTACTTTTTTTTTGAAAAATAGCACTTGCATTAAACCATTTCTGAAACAATAATACAAATCAATCATATCAGGAGCAGTATCGAACCATTCCTGAGGATCTGACATAGAACAAGATGCCCTAGCTAACACATGGGCAACGTTATTCGCAGATCGACGCACAAAAGCAACTAACACTTCATCAAAGTGTTTCAATAACTCAATACAATCACTAACAATAGTGTCAAAATATGATCTCCCCCTTACGCCATTTATAGCATCTACCAGAAGCATAGTTGTTAAGGCGGCGCCTAGGCGTCGTCTAGGCGGCGCCTAGGCGGCTAGGCGGTAAAAAATGGGTAGGCGTCCGACCCGCCTTGGTTTTAGTGGGTAGGCGACGCCTAGGGGCGCCTAGGCGGCTAGGCGGACGCCTAGTTCGCCTAAATCCGTCTAATCTCGTTTTTTTTTTTTCTTTTTTTTTCTTTTTTCTTTTTTTGGAACCAAGCCCAGCTTATTTTACACTTTACTTTATTAATATCATTGTATTATATGTATATCTTTACACTTTACTTTACTTTTACACTTTACACTTTACACTTTACACTTTACTTTACTTTATCTTTACACTTTAATATAGACAGGATTTAGACCAACTAACGGAAAGATTCAAGACCTCAAGACAAGTGATACTTGTGCATTCTATAATAAGTTATTATTAATAACATAGACCGTGCAGGACAGCCATACGCCATTCAATATTGTATCCCACATAATATAATATGTACACATCCTAGGTTTGAACATACTATACCAAATATAATTGTGTATATATATATATATATATATATATATTATAACATATAAATGTATGTATATATAAAAAATACCAAATATGTATAGCGTATAATCCGCCTAATGTCGTCTAGGCGAGCGCATAATCGCCTAGGCGGTTAGGCGGTACAATGTCGCCTAGCCTCGTCTTTACGCCTTGACAAGTATGACCAGAAGCTTTGCATCTGTCTCGAAAATACATTTACTACCTCGCCATTTCTGCACCCATGACAGTGCTTCTTTCATGCACAAAGCCTCTGCTTCCCTTGGTGTTGTTGTTCCACTAACTGACTTGCATCTTGCCCGCAAAAACTCTCCATTCTCGTTTCTAAAAACACAGCCCAGCCCTGTCTTTGCTCTCCCACAAGCTGCATCTATATTAATTTTAACCCAGCCAACAGGTGGCTTCAACCATCCTGACACATTGTTCCGTTTACTAGCTCCAACTCCATTCTCAACCTCATTCGCCCTTCTCCATTCACTAAGCATACTGACAGATGACTGTCGAACACCAAACACAGAAATACTTACATGCTCCAAGACCCACTTATTTCTCCTGTTCCACAAGTTCCAGCAAAACATACATATCAATGCACACTGATGGCTTGTACTACTCGTAATAATTCTGCAAAACATCTGATATACTGTCTCCCCTGGATGCTCATGTACAATTTGCCATAACCCAGCATCTTTCCAAACATCACGAGCAAACGTACACTCAACTAACACATGAACTGATGTTTCCGCAGCCAAATGACACCATGGGCATTCCACATTGATCTGTACATTTTTATTCGCCAACGCAGCCGCTGTAGGTAAGCAATTATTCATAACCCGCCATACAAGATTAAGTATCTTTCCAGGCACTTTCATTCTCCATAACTTCTTCCATACTGCTGCATCTGTTACAACATCCTCCCCTTTCAAACTTCGATACCCACTCTTAACCGTAAACTCACCCTTATCATCAAACAACCAAAACCACTCATCAGCCCTGCTTCTCATTGGTAACGGAATCTGTTTAATCAACATCCTATCTCGATCATTGCAGATGTCTCTCAGAACTTCATCATCCCATATGCGTTGATCAGTCTGCATTAAGCCCTGCACCGTAATATGTCTCAATTGCTCTGGCATTTCAGTTGTTAAGAAACCATTTTGATCACACGGGAGCCACGGCACTGACCATACATTTGTACTACTGCCATCCCCAATACGTTTCCTACATCCCTTCCGAATTAATTCCTATGCCTCCATTATGCTCCATAAATAACTAGGATTATCTCCTAATTTGGCATTTAAGAAATCTGACCGAGGAAAATACCTTGTCTGCATCAGCTTTGTCACAAGAGGGTTCGCATTATTAAGAAGTCTCCACCCTTGTTTAGCAAGCATAGAAACATTGAATTCTCGTAACCTCTTGCAGCCTAACCCACCACCTTCTTTGGACACACACAGCTTGTCCCATGCCATCCACCTTATTCCCTTTCCTGTCTCCCCATTTCCCCACCAGAACGCATTCATTCTCCTTTCAATCCCCTCACACACCTGGTTTGGTATCAAAAACAAATTCATCCAAAAGCTTGGTATTGATTGTGCCTCCGTTTTTAACAACAGAATTTTTCCCGCTTTAGACAGACATCGATTACTCCACCCTTGTATCTTCTGCTCCACTCGGTCCAACAAAAACGAAAATGTTGCCACCTTATTTCTCCCCACCTGCATTGGCATACCCAAATACTTACCCGGATTTTGAATTTCACTCACTCCCAATTCCGCACAAACTTCTCCCCTATCCTCCCTCGATGTATTTGGCGTGAAAATAACAGTTGATTTAGTATAGTTAATGCACTGTCCTGACGCTTTCTCGTACCTCAAAAGTATACTCTTCATCACCTTAGCCTCTGATTTATTCGCCTTGAAAAACAAATAACAATCATCATCAAAAAGGAGGTGTGAGATCGTTGGAGCACCCCTTGCCACCGTACATCCATGTAACAACCCAACTTCCTCGTTCCTTCTAATCATTGAGCTCAAACCTTCCGCACACAAAATATATATGTACGGAGAAATCGGATCCCCCTGCCTTACTCCACGTTGAGGTTTAACCTCTCCAAACTCCACTCCCTCGTGCAAGAAACTATATGTCACAGTCTTCAAGTACCCCATTATCCTGCTTATCCATAACTCGCTAAACCCAAACCTCACCATCATGTTTTCAATAAAGCACCATTCTAATCTATCATACGCCTTGGAGATATCAATCTTTAACCCAGCCATCCCTTTTTTTCCTTGAGTGCATCTCTTCATATAGTGATTTATTTCAAATGCGATAAGTGCATTATCTGTTAACAGCCTCCCCTCAATGAATGCACTATGCTTATCCGATATTAACTTCCCCAGACATGGTTTAATTCGATTTGCCAATACCTTAGACAACACTCTAACCAGCACATTACATAACGATATAGGTCTTAATTCTGACATCGTTTGCGGGTTCTTTACTTTTGGGATCAAACACACAACTGTACGATTCACTCCCATAGGCAACTCTCCTGTCCTTATATATTTTCGACAAAACTGCACCACATCTTGCC